>CM061257.1:194974434-197474434 GCA_030848825.1 Tadarida brasiliensis | reverse complement strand
TTGTGCATGATAAGTTACACTTCAACGTCAAACAGCTAAATATTCTCCAATCTTTTGTTTATCCAAGATGATATTCCCTTTCCACTGGCCATGCCCCTATGTTCCTCTCTGCCCACTTGCTTTAGCCGATGTCTTGAGTGCACCATGTCCGTTCATAGTAGGAATTGATTCAAGATACTTTGATCTCTATGACCCTCCACCAGATGTTAGTTGTGTTGACTTGGATACCAACACCATTTCTCAGTAAGTACATTTTAGTGATTTTACACCCAATAATTTACTTCATAATGTATGTATGTAATTGTTTATTTTATGAATGCTTATTAGAATTTCCCTTTAGCTATATTGTTTTTGGAATTATTACCATCTTTGAATCAGCTCTTACTGTATACTTCAATGGGATAGATTTAGGACATTGGAGAAGGTTTCATTGAAAAGAAAATGTGCCTTTCATCTTTAGCTTTTTAAATATTTAAGAAACATTGTAATCTTATGCTTACCTAGAAATTTAGCAGAAGGGAAATTGAGGTTAGAAATATGAAAAGTTGCCCTAGCCGGTTTGGCTCAGCGGCAGAGCGTTGGCCTGCAGACCAATGAGTCGCAGGTTCGCTTCCGGCCAAGGGCACGTACCTGGGTTGCAGTTTGTCCTTGGCCCCTGTTGGGGTCGTGTGAGTGGCAGCCAGTCGATGTGTCTCTCTCACATTGATGTTTCTCTCTCTCTCTCTTCCTCCCTCTCTCCCTCTCTGAAGATGAATGCAAAAATGTCCTCGGTTGAGGATTAAAAAAAAAAATTATATGTGATTTATACCCTAGGAGTGTAAGGATTTTATAAGTTTCTCTCTTTTACTGGAATAATATGTAAGTTGTACTACTGGAGCTATTAAATATGTATATGTGAAATAGGTTTTTCTTCATTGTTAAATATGCCTATCTTACACTAAAGCTTTTTTATTTAATTCAGAAATCTTGTATTAATTCTAGTTTTGTCATATGTCAAAACCTCAAATACCTAAATCATCAGAAAAGTTTAGCAAAAAAATAATTTTCTGTTATAAAGGATGTGTACTGTCAAAAAGCTTTTATTCAGAGAAAGCCTAACCAAGAAAATATGGAATGTACTTTGTGTGTAAAAGCAGTTTTATATATGGGATCGATAGAGTCAAAGTTTCTTTACCAGGAATGTTTAATTCTTTACCAGGAATATTTACATCTTTAAATATTAAAGTAGTATCTTTTTTCTTTGCCAGTTGTTAATATTACATGACATAGTGTTCTTAAAAATTGAAATTAAGTCTGTCCAGTGTGGCTCAGTGGTTGAGCATTGACCCATGCACTAAGAGGTCACTGGTTTGATTCCCGGTCAGGACACATACCCAGGTTGTGGGCCCGGTTCCCAGTGAGGGGCATGCAGGAGACAGCCAATCAGTGTTCTCTCTCATCGATGTTTCTATCTCTCTCTCCTTCTCGCTTCCTCTCTCTCTAAAAATCAATAAAGGAAAAAAATAATTGAAATTAAGGGTGGTAAATGAGTCTATACTAGATTTATTATGGTAATAAATTACATTTCCCTCTTTTTATACTTTCCTTCAATATGTTAAAAGTTGTTTTTTTTTTTAATTCTCGCCTGAGGATATGCTTACATTGATTTTAGAGAGAGAGGAAGGGAGAGAGAAAGAGAAAGAGAGAGACATTGGTGTGAGAAACATTGATTGGTTTCCTCCCAAGCGTGCCCTGACTGGGAATTGAACCAGAACCTTTTGGTGCACAAGAAGATGTTCCAACCAACTGTGCCACACTGGCCAGGGCTAAAATAATTTTTTATTATTGTATTTTTTTGTTTTGATCACTAATGAGTTAGAGAATCAAGGAAACATGAGTCATTTGTACTCATTAGTATTCTTCCTTCTTGATATTATCATCCTTATAAGCTTATAGGAGGACTAAACTAGTAAACTTAGAGCTTTCTACATTCCTTCATCCAGAATTTCTAGAGCCTCAACCTGAAATTTTAAAGAAAAACAATTTCTGAGTATGGAATTTTTTGTTTTATTTTCCTTCTCTGACTCTTAGATACATATAATACAGAGTATATTAGGAATGTCAGGAAATTTCTGAAGAAAGGGAAATTAGTATCTGATATGTGCTAGGCATAAAGCTGTATGCATAGCCTAAATTATCTCATATTTTCTTTATTTTGCAAGGCAGTTTTTATTAACCCTGTGACACAGAAAACCAAAGTTTGAAATTTTAAGTAATTTCTCAAAAGGCACATAACTTATACTGCCAGAACTGGATTTTGAAACCATCACTGTCTGATTTCAAACTAATACAGCTACCACTAACTGTTGACGAACTGTTTATGTAATAGTATTCTTATACCAATTTTTATAAATGACATTACCAAGAATGTAAATGTGGTACTAACTAAAACTGTCCTACTCAGCTAAGTTTTATTTATTTATTTATTTTTTATCCTCACCCGAGGACATTTTTTCATTTTTTGTTCAGATAGAGTGGGAGGGAGAGAGAGGAAGAGAGAGAAAGAGAAACATCGACGTGAAAGGGACACATCGAGTGGCTGCCACCCGCACGACCAACCAGGGCCGGGGACAAACTGCAACCGAGGTACACACCCTTAGCGGGAAGGGAACCCTGGTCTCTCTGGACCGCAGGCTGACTCTCTAACCACTGAGCCAAACCAGCCAGGGCTCTCAGCTAAGTTTTAAAGTGAAGATATCAATGGTTAGAGAATGAAGTTAATTACTTGAATACATAATTAGATGTAATAAAATGGTAACAAGATATTTTTCATTCTTTTATGCTACAGATATATCCTGAATACCTTTTTGGGCTTTTGGGGTTTTTTTTTTTTCTAGGCACTGGGAATAAAAAGGCAAACCAAACATACTCCCTTTTCTTAAATTGCTCATAATCTAGTCTAGCAAGGCAGGCATGATAAGGCACAGTGGGAGTGCTGTGTTGCAGTTTTATCAAGACAGTAACGTAAATAGTGTTTCTATGTTGTGTTCTCACTGTAATGTAGGATCCGTGCTCCTGGTCACATTATAAATGAAATAAAACTTTCACAGCAGGACATCTGCAATTTGACCCTGCCCTATCTGTATTTTTATTCTCATTTGTGGAAAGATAGGATAGATTCCAAGACAGTTGTTCTTTGTCAGCTTAAGCTTTCCCATCCACTCTTTTTTCTTTGTTTAGTTTCCAAAGTGATATTTGCCCTTTTTATTCTGTGTGAAGTCTAGGCAACACTGAAAAACAGAAAAGTTCAACAAGTTTCACTACACACATGTGCTATGTCTTTGTCCTTTGGTGGTTAGAACATGAGTGATTTACTTTTCTTCTCCTTTTTCTGTACATTTTTCAAGTTTTCTGAAATGAGTATTTATTGCTGTTAAAATAGAAAAATATAATTTAATAAAGAGTGGAATAAACAAAGCTATAGTTAAGTACAAACACTTTATAGTGTTTTATCACCATGCTTTTTTCTTCTCTTACCCCATATGTAGTTAAAGAACAACTAACTCTGTTGTCATAGTTGTATTAAAGGAGATTATAGGAAGTTTGTCATAGAAACAAAGATACCACTTTCAAGCACATACCCTCTTTTATAGTTATAAAAGTATTTTGGAATGTTGTAGTTTAATTAATTAATTTAATATTAAAGATTATTTCTTTTCTGAAAGAAACCAAAATAAATTTTTCTTTTAGGAAACTAAGAAACAATATTTAAATATGCCAAAGTATTTTGATAAGCTCATTGAAAATTTTTTACAGTGCTTTATCTTAAATCTGTAACAAAAAAAAAAATCTACATAGTAAGATTTCCCCAATATTTAGGTGTCTACAGGCTCCTAAATGGAGTTTAAGAATAATGACCACCACATTAAGTTTGGTAGTGATTAGCATGATTCCAATGCAAGTGGAATTTACTCAGTACCAATCACAAATTTTTGAGCTATATTTAATGCAAAGTTTTATCCTCATATAGATTAATTTTAAAATATTCAACATCCCAGTTTACCTCAGTAATATTAATTCCTATTATATAGAATTTTTTTTGTGTTTTATTTTTTGTTCAATGTGTTTTTTCTTTTTTTTTATATCAAGTATACACTTTCTCTTCCCCTCCCCCCCAAAAAGGTCTATCTAACAAATATATTATTTTTGCTATTTAATCTCAGAACTGGTGACAAGAAAAATGTAGCCTGGAAGATACTTCCAAAGAAACCATGTAAAAATCTGATGAACACACTGAATAATTTGCACCAGCAACTGGCAAAATGTAAGTGTCTAACTTAATTAAAGGAAGTAATTTAATCTGAGAAAAGGACTCCTGTTACTTTGCCTTACTTGTAAAAGGATAATGTTTATCTAAAGGAAAGTGTTTTTACAATCTTAAAGGCAAATGAGCACATAGGCAAAAAATTTTAGAAGATGAATGGGAGATTTATAAAATTTATTTTTGATGTCACATTTTTATAGAACTATTTTAGAATAATAGAATTCAAAAAGAAGTTAAGGTGGTTGTTTTCTTTAATTTTCCTGTTACTGAAATACCATGGAAAAAAGAAGACTTTCCACTTGTATATTTTCTTCATACATGGAATAGAAAGTTAGTTTTGAAAATCTAATACAGGTGGTTTAAATGACATTTGAAAATGCTGGTTTCCAGTAGGGTGAGAGCTAGGTCATATGCTTTTCACCTTCAGTGGATCTTAATACTGTGCATACCTCAAGTAATTTGAAAAAAGAAGCTTGCTGAAAGCATTAGGAAATTAATCAAAATGAAAATTGATTAGATATGGAATATTTCAGTAAAAAGCTTATATAAGAATATCTTGACAGTGATCCAGAATTACTAAGAAGAATTAAAACTTCATTTATCCAATCTTCTTGGTATTTTATAACAACGATCCATTCAGGGCCCATAATTTAATACTTATTGTATGAAAAATGTTCAGTAATTGTGTGGCAATATTTGAGGCTCTCATTTATGTAGTAGGTAAAATATAAACATAGGTACCTGTAGTATATTTGGAAGTAGACATGAAAGACAATGTTTACAACAAGTAGATAATTTGGAAGTGGCTCATAAATATTGGGATATTTTAAAAATTACATCAAATGAATAAAATTTTATAGAACAAGTAAATTATGTATGGAATTTTATTTAAACTACCCTAGTTAATTGCTTTCTAAAATGCATGCACTTCTTTTGAATAGCTGAGAAGTCCAGCAGCTTTTGTAACAATATTAAAATATTACTAAAATCAGTGAAATAGCCCATTTAGCTCTATTGAAGGGCAGAACCTTAAAGCTTCAAACTACAGACTTTTAAACAATACTGATAGTACAGGATTGTGTAACACTTTGTAGCTTCAGAGTACTTTCTCATACATTCTTTTGAGGATAATAAGGTTGAGAGAGATAAAATACTTTCTTAAATATCATACAGTTGAAGCTAATGATTAAAACCTAGGCCTTCTGTTCCAATGCCTACATGTTTTCTAATACTTATATTTTATTAGACAATGAGAACTCCAAAAAACTTGCTAAGATGATTACTGTTCCTCATATTTTAAAAAGTTTTCAGATTTTGAAACAATCACAAACATTTTTCTCCTGACTCTTTGAGACTAGATGCCTTATCACCTCCAAATGGAATGTATTTCTTACCAACAAGTACTTTCTCTTACATCACTACAATATAACCATGAAAATCAGGAAATTAACGTTCAACATTACCGCCATCCTTATTCTCAGACCAGATTTGAGTTTTGCTAGTTATCATAATATGTAATGTTCTTTATAGCAAAAGAATCCATTTCTAAATCAAATGTTGTATTTATTTTCAAAGTCTCTTTATTGTCCTTTTGTCTAAATAATTCCTCAATTTTTTCTTCATTTTCTTGACATTTTTTAAGATGATACTATTGTAGAATGGTTCATGATGAGGGTTTGTCTGAATGTCCTCATGGTAAATACAGATCATTTACCTTTGACAGGAATATTGCAGAAGTGACACTGAGTTCTTTTCATAGCATCCTTATTAGATTGAGCACTATATCAGTTTGTCCCATTGTTGATGAAGATGTTCACTTTGATCATTTGATTAGGTGGTGTCTACCAGGCTTCTTCTCTACTGTAAAGTTATTCTTTTACTATCTAATAGCTTTAGCATTGATTTGTTCAGGAAGAGTGAGAGTTGATTTTCACATTTTAATCCCAGAATGTTCCTCCTCCTATAAGCACTTATATTTTTAAAAAAAGAGGGAAGGACGGACTATTGCATTTAACCCTGTGTCCAGTTGATATGGTTGTTATAATCTTCATTTATTAATTTACATATAGTTATTTCATAACATGAACATTTTTTCTGACAGTAGTCAAATAAACAGGGATCATTTTATGTTTAATTTGGATCAAATGTACTCAGCAGAGCCTAGAAATGATATGGCAAGCTTTTCTAGTACTTACATATTATGAAGTTATATAAACAAAGGTTGAGGTTACTTGAGCCCTTTTGAAAACACAACAGATTTTTTTCTTTCAATTCTATTGAGATATAGTAGACATACAGGACTATATAAGTTTAAAGTGTACAGCATAATGACTTGACATACATATGCAACAAATTTATATTGATACAATTATGAACATTAGCTTTGACTGTTTGAAGAAAACACTAACACTGTATTTCTTCACAGTGCAACAGAGACCAAGAGATGATGGACTAATGGACTTAGCAATGAATGACTATGATTTTAATTATGGAAAGAGGTTGCACATGATAGATTTGGAAATCCAAGAGGCGTTTTTGTGTTTCATGGCCTCTATTTTAAAAGGTTATCGATCATACTTAAGACCAATCACACAAGCCCCATCTGAGACAGCCACAGATGCAAGCTCTCTTTTTGCCCTACAAGGTGAGTGATTGCATAGTTTTACAGTTGTCATATTACTGAGCTTAACCTTGAGATGATTTCATTGTTTTCTGGGTTAATAGCTCATATTTATCAAAATATATACCTATTTTGAGAGTATGTGAATAACAACTTTGTTGGTAATCCATTTCCATAGGACTAGTTATTTCTCAGGCACATTCAATATAACCCCATTGACACAGTATACATAAGGAACTATTTTGAAAAGTACAGAAATTTCTAAACATGTACTATTACACTTGTGTCACAGGTGTGTTTATATTGATGCTTTTAGCTTTTGGGGCAGCCAGACAATGTTGGGCATGCTGAGTAGTCCAGGATGGTCACCTCCAGGCTTAAGCAGCCTCATTTGTTTTATTTCAGTGTGCTTTACAAATATTATTTTTTGTCTATACCATGAAGTAAAAAATGTTGGGAAGCCCTGGAATGCATTTTGTGTCATAATATGTATTAACTTTCTTTTGTGGTATTTAACATTTAAAAGAGAAAAATTTTTAAATAAACATATATTGAGAGCCTCCAAATGATAGGTATTGGGTACATAGTGGTATGCAAAAGATGCATGGTCACACTCACAAAAAAGAAAAGCGAGACATAATCACTTCTCCCATGGAGCTTATAGTCAAGAAGATAAGAAATTTGAAAATAATATGAATGAACACTTCAGTTCACAACTTTAGATCACAGAAGGCCATTGTGAGGAATTCACATCTGGGCCATGACCAAAAGGAGGAGTAGAAATTAGCCAGGCAAAGGGAAAGCAGAAGAATGTTTTAGGCAGAGAGAATGTTTTAGGCAGAAAGAATGTTTTAGGCAGAGAGAATGTTTTATGCAAAGTCCCTGAGGCTGGAAAGAGTTTGAGTTCATGGACCCAAAAGAAAACCCAAGTGTTGTGTAACTGAGTATAATGAGCAAAGTGGAGTTTGAAATAAGGAAATAAACTTTTACTCTGTTGCAGTAAGTATGACACAAACATAAATGAATACTAGAGGGGATGTAATTGCTGCTTTGAAAAAGGTACATATGTATATGGAAAGAAAGAGCATGAACCATATGCACATAGCATGCAACACATAAGGGGGGAAATAGCGATTTTAAAATGCTTTCATATTTGCTAGTTTATGTGTAATCTTCAAGGTAGTGAGAGGACAACAGAGACATTTCTGAATGAGGATTTGGAAGATCTGGATTCAAGTTTCTTTCCTGTTGCTATCTTTGTCAGATCACTTCCCCTTTCAGGGTCTTAGTTTCTTTTTCTGCAAAATGACAAGGTATAGATGACATGGTTGATCAAGTTCCTTCTAGCTTAAAAATTCTGTGAATCTTTAAATGATATTCTGACATTGTAAATTTATGTTGAACAGCTTTCTTAAGAAGCCGGGACCGATCACATCAAAAATTCTATAACATGATGACCAAAACACAAATGTTTATTCGCTTCATTGAGGAATGTTCTTTTGTCAGTGATAAAGATGCAAGCCTGGCATTTTTTGATGATTGTGTAGATAAAGTAAGTAATAGTTTGTCTCTAGTTCTCTAACTTATTTTGTGTGACTGTTACAAATGTTAGGAATTATAGTTTCTATTTATGTTTTACTAATTTTTAACAAAATCTAAATTAATTTCATTCCATCATTGACCCTTATTATGAAAGTTTTAGTGGCCTACCAGATATTATAGAAGACAACAACCTCTTAGGAATACCCTATAGGATTTTACTAAATTGTGAGTTTTATTTTAGCAGTCAGGTCTATATCCCTGCCTGCCCACTTATAGACAATAGGACTTTTGTTCAAGCCTGTAGACCTCTAACTTGAGCATTCTTAATTTTCACCTCTCTTTTCTGTCTAAGGTGGATTGTCACATGCTGAGACATAGGCATAGAGCATAATGAATATTTCACCTGATTATTTCTAGAATTTGGGAGTGAGTTGTAGCATAAATTAAGTGAACTAATTCTATTTAAATTAATGTGTGAAACCTTCCCTTTTCCTTCAGCCCTAATATCATTAGGTGGGATAGAGTAAGGAGGGTATCCATGCTGGAGAGAGGGTAGGTGGGGAACAGTGGCACAGAGAGAGGGATCAAAACCTGAATGCGGTGAGGAAGGAGAAGCAGCCTAGTGTGGGGTGTCAGAGGCTAAGCCAGGTGAGTAGAGCATCCATATAAGCTGTGTCCTAACATGGACAATCAGAGAACAAACAGGATAAAGAGAGTGTCCATGCTGGGGGATAGACTATTGCAGGTGTTGGAACCTAAACAGGATGAGAAGCACATCCATGCAGAGTCGAGGACAGCATCGAGTGTCAGAGTTTGAGCAAGGTAGGGAGAGTGTCCCCATTGAGTAGGGACAGCAAATGGGTGTCAGAGTTTGATCAGGATGAGGGAGATGCCAGCTTGCTGGAGCTGGGGGGTTGGTCTGGAACAATCTGCCAAAGCCAAATTAGGGTTAAGAAGTCATATGATAGGGGGAGTGGTGGTGGTAGAGAGGGGAGAATGTTACATATGAGGGATTGATAAAATAAATAAATATATTAAAGATAATGAAGTTTCCCACTGACCAAGAAAGGATTTACAAATGGAGAAAAGGAGCCCGACTGGTGTGGCTCAGTGGTTGAGCATCGACCCATGCACCAAGAGGTCACCAGTTCGATTCCTGGTCAGGGCACATGTCCAGGTTGTGGGCCAAATCCCCAGTGGGGGGCATGCAGGAGGCGGCCAGTTGATGTTCTCTCTCATCAGTGTTTCTATCTCTCTCTCCCTCTCCCTTCCTCTCTCTAAAATCAATAAAAAGGGGAAAAAAATAGAGAAAAGGGGAAAAACCAGAACAAACCCTTTAGTATTGGAATAAAATTGGAAGTTCCATATGATATCATTGGTTTTCTATATGTATAGATAAATATAGAAATAAGTATAGATGTACACATATACACATACGTTTCTTAGCTCTGTACCCTGAGAAGACCTGGGATCAGCCATATCCCAGTAGCAATGAGTACACCTAATACACAGATTTTGGCTCCTAAATACTATTCTCCACCAATTCTAGGACATTGAGACCTAGAATGATTGGTCTCAAGTCTAGGGCAAGGAAACTACAAATGAGCCCTGAAGTAGCTTATGCTAGAAAATAAGAAATTGCCCCAAGAATGATAGAGACATATTTTTATAAAAACAACACACAAATACAGTGAAACACAAGCCAGTTTAAAGGGACTCCCAATGGCTACATCTGGGATGATTGGCACCTCAGAAGTTAGTAACAGATTATAACCCATTGAATAAAATAGGAACCTATGAATCTACACAGATATCAATTAAGAGTCTGATAAGAAACAGG
Organism: Tadarida brasiliensis; assembly: GCA_030848825.1. Classification (NCBI taxonomy): domain Eukaryota; kingdom Metazoa; phylum Chordata; class Mammalia; order Chiroptera; family Molossidae; genus Tadarida; species Tadarida brasiliensis. Next base: position 197,464,129 of record CM061257.1, on the reverse strand, counting down.
ATTTTAGCCCTATACAGTGTGGCTAAGTGGTTAGAGGCACCTGGGTTGCAGGTTTGATCCAGGAGGCAACCAATTGATGTGTCTCTCTCACATCTATGTTTTCTTTCTCTCTCTCCCCCACCCTCCCTCCATTCCCCTCTCTCTAAAAATCAGTGGAAAAAAATATCCTCTGGTGAGGATTAACAAAAGAAAAGAGGAACAAGATTTTGCATAGTTTTAAATTACAAACAAAATACATATTAATTATAAAATAGGAAAGAATAACTTTATAGTGGAACAGAAAGCCTGGCAGACACCACTCTAATGCCGTGATCAAAGTGAATATCATCAATAATGGGACAAATCAGCATCTTATGCCTCTGACAGGCTGCAGTGAGGATACAGCAGCATCAATTCTGTGATATTCCTGCCAAAGATGCATAAACTCTATAGTCTCAAGAAAATATAACACAAACTCAAGTTAAGGGACATTCTACAAAATAGTCCTGTAATTCACAAAGTGTCAGGGTCAGAAAAAAACGAAAAATTGAGAAACTGTTCAGAAGTGAAGGAAACTAGAGAGAGTTGACAACCAAATACAATGCGTAGTTCAGAACTGGATGCTTTTGATATAACATTATTAAGATAATCAACAAAACTCTAATGTAGTTTGAGGATTAGACAGTAGTAGTATAAATGTTAATTTCCAGATTCATGTATTAGTTATAAAAGAGAATGTCCTTGTTTTTAGGAAGTACACACTGAAGTATTCAGAGGAGATGGGTCATCAGACCAGCAACTTACTCTCAAAATATTGAGGAAAAAGGTTATTTGTACTTAAAAAGTTAGTGTACTTGAAACTTTTCTATAATTTGTGAATATAGCCCTGGCCGGTTTGGCTCAGCAGTTAGAGCATTGGCCTGCGGATCAAAGAGTCCCGGGTTCGGTTCCCGCTAAGGGCACGTGCCTCGGTTGCAGTTCGTCCCTGGCCCCGGTTGGGGTTGTGTGGGTGGCAGCCACTCAGTGTGTCTCTTTCTCTTCCTTCCTGTCTCCCTCCCGCTTTATCTGAGGATGAATGCAAAAAAAAAAAAAAATTTGTGAATATATATAATGTTCATAGTTTTACGCCCGTGATAGTAGAAAAAAGGAAAAGAGCAAAGTTTTGCCATATATTTTCTCAACAATTTATACTGATAAGGTTATTTAAAGAAGTCCACCACTTTCAAATGTATGTGACTTTGAAAGAAAATCAGTGATTTTGGGTGGGCACAACAGCCAAAATACAACTCACCTTCAATATTCAGAAATTGGCTCAGTTCTGAGTTTGACATGAAAATGTCATTTACTAATTAATTAAGTACCAAATGTGTCTTATAAAAATGGGAACTTATTCTCACTGTGAAGGGTGTAGTGGGAAAAACACTGAATCAGAACTTTCACCCCAGCCCTTTTGTTCACAATGTAGTGTTTCGGCTAAAAAATCATATTGTATTACATTGTTTAAAAAATACTCATTAATATTGTAAGACATAAAAGACTTGTAATTTTGCCAAGTACCTAGGACATCATGTTCTCAGGATATTTTATTACTAATAATTACTACATTATTTTGTCTAGGATTTTCTAAGAGTAGATCACCTACTTGCTCTTTACTTGATAAGAGTCAATGCAGGACATGACTGGAATAATTGCTTAAAGAATAAAAATTCTGAGAAGTCTCAAAAAAAGAAACAATTCCATTAAATGTATAACCATTGTTTCTAGGAAGACTATTTTCCTAAAATGCTATTTATCTATTTAAAATCTATATCCAACATAAGATCATATATATAATGGATTAATGTTATAAAGATTTTAATGACTACTTAGTCAAAACCAGAAATTCACTCATTAAAGCATGGTTACTTGGCCCTGGCCGTTTTTGCTCAGTGGTTAGACCATCAGACCACGGACCAGAGAGTCCCAGGTTCGGTTCGCGCTAAGGGTATGTACCTCGGTTGCAGTTTGTCCCTGGCCCCGGTTGGGATCATGTGGGTGGCAGCCAGTCGATGTGTCTCTCTCACATCAATGTTCTCCCTCTCTCTTTCCCCCTCCCTCTCTCCCGCTCTATCCAAAGATAAATGCAAAAATGTCCTTGGGTGAGGATAAAAAACAAAAACCAAAAAAACATGGTTACTTGTATTTGCTTTATTATAATTCAAGCAACTGTTTTATTAGAGAAAATAAAATGTCACAAGACACACAATATATCTTTTTTTTTCTTTATTGATTTGAGAGAGAGAGGAAGGAAGAGGGAGAGAGAGAGGGAAACATCAATGAGAGAGAACATTGATCGGCCACCTCCTGCATGCCCCCCACTGGGGATTGGGCCCACAACCTGGGCATGTGTCCTGACCAGGAATTGAACCGGTGACCTCTTGGTGTATGGGTTGATGCTCAACCACTGAGCCACACCACCGGGCCCCACAATGTATCTTAATAACCTTCATATATAGTTAGAGTAAAGGTCATTTGTATTTCTGGTATTATTAAGCAGAACTCTCTGAAATAGTAAATATCATGCAGTGCTGTTACTACCTTTTATATTTTAATACCACAATTTAAGTACACCCAGCACAGCAAGTCAGCAAGCTTGTTTTTAATCTGCGAATCATTCATGTGGGGTTATCCTTAGTTGAGTGATTGTGAGCTTAAGTGTTTTTTTTTTTTAGCTTAATTTTTTTTAATACGGTGTTGTTTTTTTTAATTTTTTTAGAGAGAGGAGAGAGAGAAACATTGATCAGCTGCCTCCTGCACGCCCCCTACTGGATATCAAGCCTGAAACCCGGGCATGTGCCCTAACCGGGAATCAAAGCGGGACCTCTCAGTCCATGGGACGACACTCAGTCAATCCACTGAACCACACTAGCCGGGGTTTAGCTTAGTTTTTTTTTGTTGTTGTTGTTTTTCTTTTTTTCAATCTTTACCCGAGGACATTTTTCTATTTATCTTGAGAGAGAGAGAGAGAGAAACATCGACGTGAGAGAGACACATTGACTGGTTGCCTCCCGCACCATCCCAACCAGGGCCAGGAACGAACCACAACCGAGGTACATTCCCTTGACCAGAATCGAACCCTCGACTCATTGGTCCGTGGGCCAACGCTCTAACCGCTGAGCCAAACCGGGCAGGGCTAGCTTAATTTTTTTAAGTGAACAGATTCTCTTACCTTGGCAGTTTAACTATGGAAAATAAATAATATCAGATATGCATTAACTGCCAAAGCCAATCCATGACTAAGAGTGAACAGAAATTATACATATTTCTCTTTTGATTTTAGCATATCCAAACGGAAAACATTTGACTGACTTTTAAAAGTTGGAGTGGTTAATGCTGAATAGGAATAAGAAAAACAATGTATGAGAATCGTTTGAGATTCATTTATGACTAATTTAAGAAACATGAGTTCTTGTTCTTCATATGCTTATATTTTAAGTCCTCACAATCTGTTCCTATAGGATGGAGCTTCACTAAGGGCAGTTTTGTTTAACAAATAGTCTGGTAAGATTTTTCTTGGTCTCCCAAACATCCCTCTGTGTTTTCTGAGGATATTAAAAATGAAGTGAAAAAATATGAAGAGACTATGAAAATTATTTTAATTTTATCCTGCCATGGGTGTTGGATTTCTTTTTCCACCAATAAAGACAGGTGTCGCTGTGCTTCCTGCAAGACAGAAATGTTCCACTGATAAATGTGGGAATTATTGCATTGCTGTTTTTATAATGTTGAAATGAGATTTTATTGGTATAAACGTTAAGGGAAATATCTTTTACCAAGGTATTGAATCTATAATGCAAAATTTTAATATTTTAATAGTTTTTACAATGCTGAGAATTAGAGCAGTTGTCCTTGTCCAGAGGTTTTTTGTGTGCAAAGTGGCTGGAGAGTAGGAAGGTAGGAACAGGTCTAGAGAGAGAGAAGCTGTTAAAAAAGAGGGAGAAGCTGTTAAATAAATAAATAAATAATTTAAAACACCTGGTATCACTGACAAGCAGTTCTCTTATAATGTTCCATCATGGATACAGGAGTAGTTTTCAGCTTCCTTTCCCTTGACATTGGGTATTTGTTTAAACCTTTTAATTCTCATCCATCTCTTCTATTTCATTATCATTGCTGCCCTTATAATTAGATTAAACCCTCTTCCTTTGCAAAAAAATGTTTGTATAGAGCTTTTCATTTGTTTGGGGGTTGCCCATGGATACCAAATTATACTAGGGATACATATGATTTAGCACTGACATGTTATCACTATGAGTTATCACTGACATGTGCCTAATGTTTTCTAAAAAATACTTTTAGCTTTGCTAATAATGGCTTAGGTGTTTTCTGTTTTTATTGAAAGCTTAATTTTTTAAAACTTTTGTTAAATGTTGTGGAAAATAAAATGGAGAACAAACCTTGTAAGCCCAGTGCCCTAACTAATATCCATTTTACATTTGCTTTTTGTGTTTTTTACATAATTATAACATAGTTTCCTAATTTCATAACCAGATCTTATAAACATTTAAAAAAATATTTTTATTGCTGTTTTAGAGAGGAAGGGAGAGGGAGAGAAAGAGAAACATTGATGTGAGAGCGAAACATCAATCAGCTGCCTCCTACACACTCCCTACAGGAGTCGGAACCTGCAACCCTAGCATGTGCCCTGACCAGCAACCTTTCTGTGTGGAGGACTGTGCCTGACTGACTGAGCCACACCGGCTAGGGCTAAGCATGTTTTTTTTTTAAATCCTCACCCAAGGATATTTTTCTATTTATCTCAGAGTGGGAGGGAGGGAGGGAGAGAGAGAAACATCTATGTGAGAGCAACACATCTACTGGTTGCCTCCTGCATGACCCTGACCAGGGCCGGGAACGAACTGCAACTGAGGTATGTGCCCTTGAACAGAATCAAACCCACGACTCGTTGGTCCACAGGCCGATACTCTAACCACTGAGCCAAACCGGCCAGAGCAAGGGCTAAGCATTTTTAATACTGCTGCCAAATTTCTTAAAAGTAAAACTTCATTTTTACCACAATAAAACATAACATAGTTCAGAAAGTAAAATAATTTTTAAAGGCTAGGTCCCATTCCTTTCCATCCCTAGTTTCTACTCTCCGGAGGCCACCACTTTCTCTTTCAGGTATTCAGTCATTTACCTTAATATTTCCAAATAATGTGTTTTTATTGCTGATTTTTTTTCTTTATTAATATTTGAGAGAGAGAGGAAGGGATAGGGAAAGAGAGGTAGAAACATCGATGAGAGAGAACATCAATTGGCCGCCTCCTGCATGTCCCCCGCTGGGGTCAGGCCCACAATCTGGGCATGTGCCCAGACCAGGAATCAAACTGGTGACCTCTTGGTGCATAGGTTGATGCTCAACCACTGAGCCACACTGGCTGGGCTTATTGCTGATTATTAATGTCTGTCTACCACCACCACAATTCTCCCAGTGTAGTTGTAACATGACTTTTGATCATTTCATATAGAATCACAGCTAGGCCATATATATTAGGGGGACCGGAAAGTAATGTCGTTAAAGTAATGACATGTTAAGGGCGGAAGTGGAAGCAAATCTGTGTCAGACAATGGAGGAACTGTCAAACACTCTTAACCAACCTTGGTCGACCATCCAAGAACATTTGCAGCAGATTGGTAAAGTAAGCAGAGCAGGTGTTTGGGTCCCGCATAATCTGTCCGAAGAAAACAAAGCTAACCTGGTCCACCACCTCCAACTTATTGCTTCAGCGGCATAATACAGAAGCATTTTTTGATCGCTTGATCACTGGAGATGAAAAATGGGTCCTCTGTGATAATCCAAAATGCAAAAGGCAGTGGCTCTCTCCGAATGAATTGCCACAAAGTACAGCTAAGCCAGGTTTACACCCCAAAAAGGCACTTTTGTGTGTTTGGTGGAGTATTCACGGGGTCATTCATTTTGAAGTGCTGAAACCTGGACAAACTGAATGCAGACCTTCACTGTGAACAATTGGATCGAGTAAATCAATCTTTAATTGAAAAGTGCCCAGCGATTGTCACCAGAAAAGGCGTTATTCTGCAACACGATAATGCAAGACCGCACTGCGCAAGACGAACTCTGGAAAAAATTAATGAATTAGGGTGGGAGGTATTGCCTCACCCACCATACTCACCCGATATTGCACCATTGGATTTCCATTTATTCCAATCGCTACAACATTTTCTAAGTGGCAAAAAATTTGAAAATTTGGATGATGTCCAAAATGCCATCTCCAGATATTTTGCTCAAAAACCAATTGATTTTTATCGATCCGGCATTGAAAATTTGCACACTAGATGGCAAAAGGTTGTTGATAACGAGGGTGATTACATCATTGATTAAAAATAAAAACTTGTTAAAAATTTATCTGTTTGAATTTAATGTAAAAAAACGACATTACTTTCCGGTCCCCCTAATACATTGTAATTAAATTGCCTTTCATATATGGATTTTGTTTTCCCTGAAGTCAGTAAGTACTGTGTTCCTTGCTTTGTATCTACTTTTAATTCATCTCCAAAGTCTTCTACAAAAGTGAAAAATATTAAATCTGTCAATTTTTCTAACATATCAGGTGATCTATACATTTGATTTTTTAAAAAATTATTGCTGGAGTGTCCTGGCCAATTTTGCTCAGTGGTTAGAGCATCAGCTGGTAGACCAAAGAGTCATGGGTTCAGTTCTGCTCAAGGGCATATACCTCAGTTGTGGTTTGGTCCCTGGCCCTGGTCGGGGTTGTGCGGGAGACAACCAGTCAATGTGTTTCTCTCACATCATTGTGTGTGTTTTTCTCTCTCTCCCTCACACTCTATCTGAACATAAATGGAAAAATATCCTTCGGTGAGAATTTTAAAAATATATTATTGCTGGAGCATTCCATTTTTTTGTTCCAATCTGAACTGATTGCTTTCTACTCTGTCATCCTGGATTTTCCTTCACGATCATCTTGGGAATTGACCTCTCTCTAGAGTTGGATCCCCTGCTTTCTGGCTTCAGTGGCTTATTTCTCGGTTTACTTCTTTGTTATGGTGGAGCACATCTTCTAATAGCTTAGTGAGAAAGAGTACATGAGAGATATATTTTTTGGTGCCCTGCCTGTTTGCATTTTTTTTTTTTAATCTTCACCCAATTTAAGAGAGAGGAAGGGAGGGAGAGAGAAAAACATCAATGTGAGAAATCAGTCAGTTGCCTCCCATATTCGCCCAACCACAAGCCCCAACTGAGGATCAAACCTGCAACCTAGGTATGTGCCCTGACCAGAGAAGTGAACCCACAACCTTTTGGTGTATGGGAAAATGCTCCAACCAACTGAGCCATCCGACCAGGGCTATGTGTGCATTTTAAAATAAATATTTTTATTGATTTTTTTTTTTTTTTTAGAAAGAAAAGAAGGTAGAGAGAGAGAGAGAAACATCCATGTGAAAGCAAAATATCAATCAGCTGCTTCCTGCATGCCCCCTACTGGGGATCCAGCCTGCAACCCTGGGCATGTGCCCTGACTGGGAATCAAACCAGCAACCTTTTATTGCATGGGACAACACCCAACCAACTGAGCCACACTGGCCAGGGTTTTGTTTGCTTTTTTTTTTTTTTAATTATTATTTCTTGAATACATGCTCATTATTCAAGATGCAAAATAATATAAAAACATATACATTGGGAAATCTGGGTCCTGTCCCATCCTTGTTCACTCCGTTTATCTCCCCTTCCCCATATAGGTGGTTACTTTTCTTAGTATTCTTCAGTGTTTCTTTGTGTCAATACAAGCAAAAAAACCAAATGTTCTTATTTTTCCCTCTTTCTTAAAAATTAGTTCACTATATACAACACTATATACTTTGTTACTTTCACTTATTATCTTGGAGATCTTTCTATAGTGATACATAGAGGACTTGCTCATTTTTTTTAGCTCTTTAGTATCTAGTTGTGTACATGGTTTATTTAACCATTCCCCTATAGACAAACACTTTACTAACCAATGTATTTTTTTTTAACTCCTTCAGGTGGATATGGACAAAAGTGGTGAAACGCGACTGATAGAACTGGATGAATCTTTCAAAAGTGAACATACTGTTTTTGTAACACCACCTGAGATCCCCCATCTACCCAATGGTGAAGAACCCCCTTTACAGTACAGGTATTCAAGAGGCGAATGTTTGAGATTGAAAGAGAGAAGCAATCCATCATCTGTGACGTAGCTTTCTAAGGACTGTGGTATTTTCAAAAATCCAAACTTTACAGATCCCTAATTTTTAGGTGGTAAGCAAGCTTATCCCACATCCATTATTAAGTTTTGAGGTATAAAAAGAAAAAATTATAATTTTGTATAGTATAGACTTGGGAATGGGAAGCTCTCTATATCTGCATAAATATCTGTTGATTGAAGTTAGTTAGCTCTCTACCCCACCAAAATGCAGCACTTTTATTATAAAATTTTTAGTTTTGTTTCTCACTAAAGCTGGTTTCCTCACTTTCATCCACTCCCGCCTACACACACATTGGTTAATATATAACCTTGGTTTACAGGGATTGAATTCAATTTAGAGTCAACATTTGTTGCCTTGATTTGGATGATACAGTTTTTTTAGGTTATCAATTTTTCCATCAGTTTTTATTTTAAGTCAAGGAAATTCAGAACTATTGGAATTGATGATTACTAATTTAGGAAATTTGGTCAGACATGGTGCCAAGTGTTTGGTATTTAGACTTGAATGATACATTGTTCCTGCCTTCAAGTCTAGTGGGAAAGAGAGAAGAGTTCTGAGCACAGTGAAATAAAGGTTATGATAGAAATAGCCTTATTATACATCTATCTAGGTATATATTAATACATATATATTTGTTATATACTATAGGTAGTTTCCAGTATACATTCATTTTTACTTAAAGTGGTATTTCCTTTTAGATTTTAAGTTATTTTTTTATTCTCCAATAATACTTCTTGCTTTATTTAAAGATTCTAAAACCATTTCTCACCTGTCATTCATTCATTAAGTCACCGTTTGTCATTTTCATTTTAAAAGGATTTTTCAGGACATCCTCATTTATAAACCAGATTCTTAAATTTGCAAAAGTGGTGTAACGTGTTTATAAATATTGGTTAATTCATAGGCTACTTGATTCTTGCCCTTTTCATCTATTGATGATGTTATTCATACCACTTTTGTTTAATCTTCACCCGAGGATATGTTTTACTGATTTTTAGAGAGAGAGGAAGGGAGAGAGAAACATCTATGTGAACTAGAAACATCAATTAGTTGCCTCCCTCAACCTAGATATGTGTCCTGACTGGGAATCTGACCCGAAACCTTTTGGTGTACGGAAAGATGCTCCAACTGAGCCACTGGCCAGGGCTCATTTCACTTTTTAAAAGTCTGTCTTTTGTCAATGTCATTCAAAATATTTCTCCTAATTTCTCTTTTCCTTTCTAAACAACATCTCATTTCTTTTTTTTTCTTTTGTGCATTATACTTCTAAGACTTCTTTTGGTATGTTTACTAATGTACTTTTGGGTTTTATTGTGGTTTGGTTTTAACTTTTTAGTTTCAGTCCTTTTTTCTTTATTTCTTTTTTTTTTTTTTTTTTATCCTCACCCGAGGACATATTTTTCATTTTTTGTTCAGATAGAGTGGGAGGAAGAGAGAGAGAGAGAAACATCAATGTGAAAGTGACACATTGAGTGGCTGCCACCCGCACAACCAACCAGGGCTGGGGACAAACTGCAACCGAAGTACATGCCCTTAGCGGGAACCGTACCCGGGTCTCTCTGGACCGCAGGCCGACGCTCTAACCACTGAGCCAAACCGGCCAGGGCAGTTTCAGTCCTTTAATAAGAAAATTACTTAGCTTAAAAAGTTCCCATTTTTTAAATAATCATTTTTTCCCTTTATACTACCCAGTATAGTTTTGATGTAATCATGCCCATCATTCGAAAACAACTTAAATGTCTTTAATGAGCACAACGGGTCCTCTTAATAAGAGATGATTCATATACTTACATTTTCTGTATGAAATGATAAGGCAGTATGTTTTCCACCAGATACACAGAATGGTCTTATTATCACACCATGTATATAGACAATGAATTTTTTTAAGGGTCATGATTTTCTTTGCTGTTTTATTCCTGAATGTCTTTGATATTTTATTCCTACATAACATTTAGTCATTACCAATCTTTTATTAGTCAATTGAATTTGCCTATATATAATAGCTATGGCTTACCATCTTTTATTTTAGTTTTCTTTTTGGTTTGTTAAAACTATATGCCTTTAAGAATATTATAAAGTAGGTTAAGTTTGCTGTTCAGGGGCTTCTTCTGTTCTTTTCAGCATGTCTTTTTCTTAGCTGCTGCTACCTTTTATTTTATATATATGTTTTTATTGATTTTTTGGGGAGAAATAGAAACATCAATGTGAGAGAGAAATATCGATTGGCTGCCTCCTGCACGCCCCCTACTGGGGATCGAGCTTGCAACCCAGGCATGTGCCCTGACCAGCAGTCGAACCAGGACCTCTCAGTCCATGGGACATTGCTCAATCCACTGAACTACACTGGCCTGGCTGCTGCTACTTTTTAAATGCCTAGCCCTGGCCGGTTTGGCTCAGCGGTTAGAGCGTCGGCCTGTGGTCCAGAGAGACCCGGGTTCGGTTCCCGCTAGGGGCATGTACCTCGGTTGCGGTTTGTCCCCGGCCCTGGTTGGTCGTGCGGGTGGCAGCCACTCGATGTGTCCCTTTCACATCGATATTTCTCTTTCTCTCTCTTCCTCTCTCTCCCTCCCACTCTATCTGAACAAAAAATGAAAAAATGTCCTCGGGTGAGGATAAAAAAATAAAATAAAATAAAATAAATGCCTAAACACCTTCTTCTAGCACCCAAATTAAACCCACCTCCTCATAGAGCTACCTATTCTAATATTTTCTTCCTCTTCTCCAACCTCTTCAACTTTCTTTCTCATAAATGAGGCCCTGAACCTGCTAGCTAACCTGATAAACCAATCCATGATAATATGAGAGCTTGTCCTGGTGTGCTGATATGTTATTTGCATCTTTTTAAGAGGAAGATTCTACAGTAATAAGTTAATCCAAAGCAATGATACTAATCACTGTCCTATTTGAAAGAGTATTGATTTGGTGAGCCCTTTACCAACTGTCATATTGTCTGATAAGTTTGCTATATATTTATACAAATACTAACAAAGTGCTTGAGTTACTTTGTACTTCAAAGTCAATTCAGCAAAATTTTTTCCTACAAAATATATATTTGAGTTTATGTTTGGCTGTTACATTTCTAAATATTATAGTGAGAAAAGCAACATTAGCATGAATATTTGTTGAGTATATATCAGATAGTCTGATGGAGAAACAGAATAAATTGTAAGTTGAGAAATTATTGGTCATACATTTTTTAGCTTGTAACAAGTATGATATGATAATCTATGTGTGCTTGAGATTTCCTTTTTCTTTTCAAAAACAGCTATAATGGATTTCCAGTTCTTAGGAACAATTTGTTTGAGAGACCTGAAGGATTTCTACAAACACGAAAGAGCAAATTGCCTTCAAAATCAAGTAGTCCTAGTAGCCCTTCTCCCATGTTCAGAAGAACAAAACAGGTGCTTTGAGAATTTTGCATTTTTCATGTAATCAGATATTAAAACAAAAATAAATATGACTCTCATCCTCCCTTAATATACTTTACTACCTCATATATAACTATGACTAGATTAAGTTCCCTGAAGCTTTCGGAATATAATTTAGAGTAAGTAGACTTCAGAAAATTAACTAGTTCTCTTGTCCTAGAACTTCATTTTATATATAGTATAATACAGATTGAAGCAGAGGCTTGAATATATATTAATTATAAACAGACTTTGTTAGGGAAACATTATAAAAGCAAGTGACTTGTACTTGTTTAGCATGCAGTTAAGTAAGGATGCTCATGTGTGTAAATTTATTAATGAGATCCTTGCATTTTTTTCTAGGAAATTAAATCAGCCCATAAAATTGCCAAGCGGTATTCTTCCATTCCTCAGATGTGGTCTAGGTGTCTCCTACGGCACTGTTATGGACTGTGGTTTATTTGTCTCCCAGCTTATGTGAAAGTATGTCATTCAAAAGTCAGAGCTCTGAAAACAGCATATGATGTGCTTAAAAAAATGCAGTTAAAGAAGATGGATCCACCTGATGAGGTAACAATTATCTTTAAAATGCATTATTTTCTAGATTTATGTACATAGATGTGTTGTTTATGCACACTTTTGAACTTACTGTGTTTCAGGTGTGCTACCGTATTCTTATGCAGCTCTGTGGACAATATGATCAGCCAGTGCTTGCAGTTCGAGTGCTTTTTGAAATGCAGAAAGCTGGTATTGACCCCAATGCCATCACGTATGGTTATTATAATAAGGTAATTACTTTTATGTAATGGAGAAAAACTTTTGTGATTATACAACCTTAATTTAATGGCAGAAATTGTTGATGTAGGAGTTATTTGGCATTTATTATAGAGTATTTAAAATATATTTTATAAATCAAGTAATATTTTTGTGTTATTTTGTGTTACACAACCTACTTATTCTTTAGTTTGACTTTAAAGCTAATGTGTTCGTTTACAAAAATTATTCTAATTATTTTATTTTATTGAACAAATAGGCTGTTTTAGAAAGTACCTGGCCTTCACGAAATCATAATGCCTATTATCTTTGGACAAAATTAAGAAACGTTGTTTTAGGAGTAGCACAGTTCAAAAGAGCTTTAAAGAAACATGCACATTTATCACAAACAACTCTCTCAGGTAATTAAATGTTTTTAAGGGATGTATGTGTTTAACTTTTTCTTTAAAATTAATTGACTAGTTATACTTTACATTTTTTAGAAATTTTAAATACTTTCAAAATATTGAATGTTTTCTAGTTTTTATTGCCACTAAGCAGATTCTGATATTACAATATTCTTCACATTTAAAAGACACAAAATTTTACTTTTTTACGTGTAACTTAAACCATCAACCTTTGGTTGTCTCATTTTGGTATTCATTAATGATTCAAAATAGGGTTCTTTGTTACAGTGTATTTTGCTAATTATGTGGCACTTTTTGTGTTCAGTATTAATAGATTTTAGCTTGAGCAACAAAGTAATGTGTGTTTTTGATATCTCCCTGAGTAGTAAAATGCTGTCAAATTGTGTTCTTAAGCAGATGGCAGTGACCTGGATGCTGTTAGTCATGGCAGCATGGATAGTGGTCATGGGACACACACTGTGGAGCAGGCACCTTTTAATACGGGTTTAATCAAAGTATATGCTACTGATGATAGATCTAGTACAGGTTTGTGTGTGCTTATGTATATGTATATTACAGTACATTTTAAAAATTAGATTTACTTGCCTGTTTTTTTTGGATTTTAATTGTCAATGATATATTTAACTGTCACTTTTTGATTTTATATGTTAGGTACTTGAGTCCATTTTGCATTTAATAACTATATGCAATTTAATTCAGTCTTTATTTGAATAGAAATAAAAGTTTAAGAGTTTATTCAAGTATTTAGTCCATGATAGTCCAATTAACTCTGGATGGCACATAGATCTCTTCATCATATCAATTTTGTAGGATAAGTTCTTCTTTGTAATTATGAAAATGTAATTAGAGTTTTAAAAAAGAAACTTACAGCCCTGATCTAAGTTAATAGTACTATATCAACATCAATTTACTGTTTCATGTGAAATATTATTATTGTGAGAAGCTGAGTAAAGGGTACACAGGAAGTTTCTCTGTACTGTATTATTTTTATAATTCCTTGTGAATCTTAAACTATGTTACAAATAAATAATTTAAGTAATATTAAAACTGACATATTTAAAAAAATAAATTACTTGAATAATTCCATCCTTTTTATTATTACACTAAAAAATTTACACATGATTTTAAAATATAAGAGCCAGCTCTAACGGACAGAAATTTTAAATTTAAAAATCCATGCATTAATAATAAAATATAAAGACTTCTATCTTTGCAAACAGTAACATTATTTTGGTCTGTTTCATTTTATGCCTGCTTTTAAGAATATAAATATGAGCTAATTGTGTTGAAATGTAATTTTTTAGTTTTTCTTTGGCTGGTTTTATTTCTTAATCATGCAATGTGAATATAATCAGAGTTATAGTAGTCATCCTCAGGCATTATCTCTTAAAAATGAAGAAGTCTATCTTTTGTTTTTAACTATGGCCTTTAAAAAAAGACTGTCTTAAAACAGTACAGAACCTAATAAAAGCATGAATTTCATCAAGATTATCTTCACATTTTTAACTTATAGTTTATTTGGGAGTAGAGCTGAAAAATTGGTTACCAAAAATACAAACTCAAAAGTATAACGTATATATTAAATACCTAGTGATACTTAATGAAGTTTCTTCAGATTCTTTACAAGTATACAACTATGTATTCCATACATAGTTTCTCATATAATCATAACAACTTTGTGTATTATAAATCTTGGAATTAGAGATCCAAACAAAGAGGTTATATGGTTTACTTAAAATTATATCTAGTTCAACTGGTGTGCTGCAAGATAGAGAACTAAGATTCAGAACCTTATGTTTTGATGCTAATCTAGTGAAAATAATTTGCTGAGAAGTAGGGAACCTCTTTAACACAATGATGTATAATGTATTAGAAGTTTTCTTGTATCAGTGCAACTTTTGCTTTTCTTAACAATAACTTTAACACAATTTTTTTCTCATTTCCATGTATTGGTACTCGTGCAATTCAGTACTCAGTTGAATTTTCAGAAAAAGTAATTATATACTTATAAATTTAAATAAACCTTTTTTAAAAAAAACATTTAGATGTTCAGCTTTCTGTGTGTGAAGGTTCTGTTATGAATTCCCTACAGATTTTTCTTCTTCATTGCTTAGTTGGAACTCAGACTTTTACCTAGAAAGGTCATGGACTTGTATAAGGAATGTCTGGTTTGTCTGTGTGTTTTGGAGCCCAGATAGTATTGTGAATGTATATACTTTTGACTGCAGCGTGGAGCCCAAAATAAATTATTTTGAGATTATCCCTTTCTTGCATTAATAGAGATGGGTAGAGATCTAACAAAATAATGCTTTCAATTTAAAGTTATCCAGAAAAAGTTCTATAAGTAAATTTGAACATTAATGTGTTGCTTCTAATTCCAGTTCTCACTAAAGAATTTTATGATAAACAGCATAGGGATTTTTTTTTCTTTTTTTCCCCCTAGGTGGCCAGTCTGATCTTGGATATAATTCATTATCTAAAGATGAAGTTAGAAGAGGAGATATATCTGCTGAAGACATTCAAGAAGAAAAAGATAAGAAAGAGAGTGATTCTAGTTCCTGTAGGTATTAAGTTGATATTGTACAAAATTGTGAACTTATATTAATAATATAGCTGGCTTTAAATATAACTTTATTTTTCACTTTCCCATTATCACTCCTCTTTCCTCCCATTACAAGCCCTCTGTACCACCTAATATTCCAACGTACAAATCTTCATGTGTGAAGTGTATAGTCTCAGTGGCACAACCATTCTCCAATCAAATACTGTTCTTCTTGTAGTAGAAATCTATTTCTTCAGTGACTCTTATTTTTTTAACCCTTACCAGAGGATATGTTTTTATTGATTTTGGAGAGTGAGGAAGGGAGAGAGAGAGAAACATTGATGGGAGAGAGAAACATCTCTTGCCTCTTGTATGCACCCCAACTGGGGATCAAACCCAAAACCTAGGTACGTGCCCTCACCAGGAATCAAACCCGAAACCTTTTGGTGTATGGGATGATGCTCCAACCAAATGAGCCACCCGGCCAGGGCCCAACAGTGGCTCTTTTTTAAGGTTTAACAATATTTTTATTTAATGCTTTTATTAATGGTCTCTTGCTTACATTTTCCCCCTTGCCTCTTTTGATGGGAAGTAATTATACTAAAGAAGTAATAGAAAATGGATGCACAGACCTCACGCATGACCAGTACTTAGTAATTTGATACATAACTTGAGGCCTCCAGTGTAATTACTTATTTGTGATTGACAAATACATATAGAGGTGTTCAATAATTTCTTATTGCCTATTTTGAGGAGAAATATTTAGAAGTGAAAGCTACTTTTTATACCTTCTGTGATGTATATAGATTTCATCTTAACAATTTCATTTTAATCTTGACAGTGTCAGAGAGTGAGAGTGCAAAAGGAAGTGCTGATTGTCTTCCTACGCTCAATTACCAAAGTTCTTCCAATATAGTTCGCCTCAGTGGTACAAATAACAACAGTGCTGATAAAATATCAGGAGAAAGTACAGGTGAGTTGAATAGTATACCTCTGTTATATGCAGAATAATTTGTGTCTGTATTTCTAGTGAATATTTTTTTTTAGTCTTAATTCTCCAGGGTTATTTCTTATATATTTGTGCAGCCTCTCATAGCATAGTTTAGTAACTTGTATTCTATATTTTATAATACACTTTATTCAGACTTTTATGATAACACAGTATAGGGACAAACTTAATGAGCTACATACTGTCTTTTGAGTTTGGACTATTGGGACTTTGGGAAACGGGAAAGTGGGAGCAATTGAGATGATCAGTCTGAGGGTACAGTATACCTGGCCAGTTTTTAAATGAAGAATATAGTAGTTCCTTAGTCTTCATTTTTTCAGGGGCAAAAGGACAGTCTTTCAGATTCTTTAGGGAACAATACCTGATGTTTTTTTTGTTTTTTTTTAGGGGCAAAAGGATAGTCCTTCGTTTAATAAGTCAACTTTTTTTTTTTTTTAATCCTCACCCAAGGACATACTTAGAGAAAGGAAGGAAAGGAGAGAGAGAGAGAGGGAGAGAGAGAGAGAGAGAAACATCGATGTGAACGAGAAACATCAATTGGTTGCCCTCTGTACATGCCCTGGAACCTGAAACCCAGGTATGTGCCCTGACCGGGAATCAAACTGGCACCCCTTTGGTGGTCATGACAGCTTCAACCAACTGAGCCACTCTGGCCAGGCTAACAAGTCAACTTTTTAAAGCCTATAATAGGTGTCTTAGGTGTAAATTAGAGTTGTTGGTTTATCCTTAAGATTTTTGGCTTGAAAACTTTCCCATCTGTTTAAGTACTATGGGTTTATTACTACTGCCAAAGACTGTATATGGGATTTACAGGAACATGTTTCTTATATGCAAGTCCATGCTATGATTCAAAGCCTTTGTCAGATATATATATATCTAACAGCTTTTAAAAGATATGGGAGTAAAATAGAGATATTTTAATATTTGATTGGCTATATCACCCTATAGCTACTTCATGATTATCTTGAGAATTGAACATTTCAATAAATGCATATAAAATTACTTAGAGAGCATCTACAGGAAAATTTACTCTGAATATGAAAACATACATTTTCTAAGCCTAATTTTGTTTTTAGTATGTTTTTACTTTTTAGCTACCACATTTGGCTGTAATAATGTCATATGATAATATATACTATGTGATATTATGGCTTAGTATTTGTGGCAGTTGTTTCCCAGTGGACAATATTTATTCAGTAATTATTTTTGAGCTCCTACTTTATGCTACCATGTGCCAGGTGCTACTGGGGATATAATAAGGAACAAAAAAGAAACAGGGTCTCTGCCTTCATAGAGAAAGCAGGTAGGGTGGGAAAACATTAATCAAATAATCAAGTAAATGTAAAAATGCTCTGAGATTAAATACTGTGAAGAAGGGCTGTAAATTGTCACAAGAACATATAATAGAGAGATATGTCCTGGGTTTGGGGGAGCACTGATCAGGGAAGCTTCCTTGAGAATATGGTTTTTGAGCTTGGACCTGAAATGTGTGTGGGGGAAACAAATGAAGATAGGGGCAGGAATTGAGAGGGAGCATTCCAAGCAGAGGGAAGCAATATGGAAAATGCTGTGTGGTGGGAGGGGATTACAGCATGTTCAAAGGTCTGAAAAAGGGCTAGTATATCAGCTAGGAATTCTTTCAGCTTTAAGCTTCAGAAAATATGATTAAAAGTAGCTTAATAAGTCAAGGTTTTTTTTCCTCAAGTAAGACATTCAAAGGTAAGCAGTTGTTCAGGATGTTGGTTCAGGGGCTTTGCCATCAGTTCTCTGACCTAACCATGAAATATGGCCATTGGCAACTTTAGACATCACATATCTGTTCAAGGCAGAAAGAACAGGGAAGGGAACCACTAACCACATTTATCCCCTTTTACCAGGAAAGCCAGAAGTTTTTCCAGAAGCCTTCAAAATCTACTACTTTAATAATACTGGCCAGAATTATGTCATAGAGCTACCTGGCCCCAGGAGGTAAAATAGTTTGCAACTTCTGTATTAGAGGCACGCAGATCCAGAGCAGTTTATGGAATTTAGCACATATATAAACTCAGAATCAAACTTTTCTGTAAATGGTCAGAGAGTAAATACTGTAGGCCTTGCAGGCCACAACACAGCCTCCTGTTGCCTATTCTTCATGTGTGTGTGATTTTTACAACCCTTTTAAAATGTAAAAACTGTATGAAACAGTTCACAGGCTGGATTTGGCTCAGAGATGTAGTTTGTCAATGTCTGGTATAATTTGATATCCAGCTTTATTGGTCTTCAGGTCATAACATAGTTCTGACTTTGCAAAGGAAGCCTTAGAAGTCTATTTAAATGCAATCCCAGAATATTATCTTTGGGTTATAAGATTCCTCCAAGTCTTTGATACTATTTAGCCTGTCAAGCAGAAAGTTTCCCAGAATATCAGAAGAAAGTATATTCTTGTTTTCTTATGTACTTAATCATAAGCTGATATGGAAAAAAAGAATAAACACTATCTCTCTGCTGTACTGTTTTCCTTGTTAATGGTATACAGTTGTCCCTCGCCACTTGGCGCTTCAACCTTCACAGCTTCACTTTATCGTGGTTTTTTCAAATACTATGTATATTTAAAAAACCGCAATAGAGTGAAGCTGTAAAAGTCAAAGTGCAAAGTGGCGAGGGACAACTGTATATAAAAAAAGAATCCTACTTCGCGGAAATTCATTTTTCTCAGTAGAGTCTGGAACTGATTAACCGCGATAAACGAGGGCCAACTGTACGCTTATTAAACAATATTAGTTTGTAGAATTTTATGCTCTCTAGAATTTCCTTTTATCTCCTATCCTGTTACCTGAATGCATCAGATGGCAGGAAAAAAGGCACATTTTTAATAATTGCCTGGTTACAGAGAGCTAATTCTGTTGAATGAAGCACATAAAAAGAACAATTGACAATACCACCTAAACTCATGCTTTAGAAGACTCCCACATAGTAAGGACCGTTAAAGTGATCAGAAATCTAAGAGTTCTGCTTTCAGTATTGGCACCTAAGTAATTTGGTAAGAAGCAGTGAATGGTGTTTCTGAACAGAAAGTGGCCATTCACATTTGACTGGTATAAACTTGCAATGAATATATAAAGCAAAGGTTAAAATCTTTAGTCACATCTATAGCCATAAGGATTTGAAGTTTTTATTTTTCCTTTATTGATTTTAGAGAGAGAGGAAGGGAGAGGGAGAGATGGAAACATCGATGAGAGAGAACATCGATTGGCTGCCTCCTGCATGCGCCCCACTGGAAATCAGGCCCACAACCTGGGCATGTGCCCTGACCGGGAATCGAACCGGCGACCTCTTGGTGCATGGGTCGACACTCAACCACTGAGCCACACTGGCCGGACGGATTTGAAGTTTTTAAAAATAATTTTTGTTTATAGATAAAGCTATCACAGCTGCCTTTTATTTGGTTTGGTTTAGTGTTTGGGGTTTAATTTTTTATTTTTATAGGCAGAAGACTGTGGCTCTTAAGGTCATCTAACACAACCACAATTGTATTAACCATTGTTATTTAATCAACTTAGTGGAATTAATGTGAGTTTATTATTATTATTATTATTATTATTATGAAGTATACCATGAGTAAATTTCAATTTTAATTTATAAGTTTTAAAAAGCAGTGCATTCTAATATCTAGAAGCATACCCTTTATAGTTAGTCAAATCTGTATTTGAATCCAGTTCTGTCATTTAAGGACTGGGTAACTTTGGACTAGATAATTAATCTCTGAGTGTCAGTTTTTTCTCAACCTATAAGGATATTGGAATAATTATGGTAGATAATGTAAATAAAGTGCCTAGTGTAGTATCAGTCAAATAGCAGGCACTTGATGAGTACTTGCTATTATCATTTTCATTACTAGTATTTTAAATATTTAAGACAACTTATATTAGCGCATTACATTTTTCATGGCTAAAAATACCTTTCTTTTTTTACAGAAAGCACATCTGAGCCACTCTTAATATCATCTTTTGAGGATACAAATGAAACAGGAAACATTCAAAGTAGTTGCTTCAGGAAAAGGCATAAAAATGGCAATGAACCTGATTTGCAGCAGCAAATGTCCTGGGGAACTAGAAACCGCAATCATAGTGAAGGAGTTGTGATGGGACTTAGGCTCAACAGAATTAACCAGGAAGCAAACCCTGGAGATATGGTTGAAAAATTAGGAGCTGATGCAAAAATTCTTTCACATGTTATCTCAAAAAGCACAAGACCAAATAGTCTTGATATTGGAAGGCCATCTTTAAGATCAAAAAGAGACAGTCTAGAAAAGGAATCTAGTGATGATGATACACCTTTTGATAGTTCTAATTGTTTGACAGATAAAGTGGATTCTCCAGTTATTTTTGACTTAGAAGACTTAGACAATGAAACCTATGGGTCAAAAATGGGATGTGTTGCCACACAAAATCCCAAAAGGATTCAACGTATGAACAGCAGCTTTTCAATAAAACCTTTCGAAAAAACTGACGTTGCAACAGGATTTGATCCCCTCTCTCTTTTGGTTGCTGAGACTGAGCAGCAGCAAAAAGAAGAGGAGGAAGATGATGAAGATGATAGCAAAAGCATTTCTACACCATCTGCTAGGCGTGATTTAGCTGAAGAAATTGTGATGTATATGAATAACATGACCAGTCCTTTGACAAGTCGGACACCAAGCATTGACTTACAACGGTCATGTGATGATAAATTAACTGATAAGAAAAGTCCAGTATTGGTCAAGGCATGTAGAAGATCTAGCCTGCCTCCTAATTCTCCTAGGCCAATGAGACTTACCAAATCTAAAAGTTATACAAAAAGTGAAGACAGACCAAGGGATAGACTCTGGTCTTCTCCAGCCTTCTCACCTACTTGCCCATTTAGGGAAGAATCTCAAGATGCATTAACCCACTCATCACCTTCATTTAATTTAGATACACTACTAGTACCTAAACTAGATGTTCTAAGGAATAGTATGTTCACTGCTGGAAAAGGAGTTGCAGAGAAAGCAAGCAAATGGTATTCAAGATTCACCATGTATACCACATCATCTAAGGTAAGTTTTGTTAGTATTTTCTACTTTTCCTTTTATTCTCCTTCACCACCAAAATTCCCTTTTAGTTGCAGAGATATGTTTTTTACATTCTCTTTAAACACATCTTTTAAAAAGGACTCTTGGGATATGTAAGGGTTGTATGTATCAGAATTTGAACTTAAATAAGAACTTCAAAAGGAAAGAAATTCACTAACTAAGGTTATGTTTATAGTTCAGTTTTGAAAGAAAGTGATTTATAGCTGGAGTAAAAATTAGTGGTATATGAAAATGCTCACTTCATTGTTTCTTCAAAATGCAGATTTTTTTC
Source organism: Tadarida brasiliensis (assembly GCA_030848825.1). Classification (NCBI taxonomy): domain Eukaryota; kingdom Metazoa; phylum Chordata; class Mammalia; order Chiroptera; family Molossidae; genus Tadarida; species Tadarida brasiliensis. The sequence continues at coordinate 197,442,407 of CM061257.1, read as the reverse complement.
AGACACAATGTCCAGCATGCCTTCAAAAATTACCAGCCAGGCATAGATAGGACTTCTCCTTCTGGTTAGTACGGAGTAGCTTGTGATATACCTACATACCTCCTAAGAACAAAAAGCTAGATGAAATATAGAAAGTAGCTGTTTAAAGTCATCAGAGAACTGCTCAAGCAACCAGAAAGTAGAGGGACAAGATTCTAGAGAGGGAAGAATTACAGAGGTGAGCTGAAGTTCTATAGCTACTTTTTCCCTGAGGTCATTTGCTTGTTTTGAGCACAGAGCAAGAGTTTGCAAATCTTGTCTTTGCCTTATCAGAGGACTGTGGAGAGGTGAAGGGGGCCAGCAGAGCTTTTGGGACCTTATAGAGCTGGAGAGACAAAATTGGAGACTTGAGGGTCTTCAGATATACATTTTTCCCCCTTCAAGACATTTTCCAAGTACTGAAACTATATGAGACAGGAGGCAAAAATAGTAAACAGAAAGTCTCTGACAGATAAGAGTTCTCGGAAGTTTTATGGTGCTGGGAATGTAATAGCTACAGCTCATGAGCTGCTGGGCATGGGGGTGTCGGTGCTGGTGATGAACACACTAGGCCCTTAGTTGGAAGTCCTGCAGAGCTATGCCTTAGGAACATTGGCGAATTGGGGGTAGACTAAGCCTGACCAAAACTGAAACCTAGACTTGCCTCAGCTCAGTCTGTAGTTAGATTAAAATAATCAGCCTTTATCTAAAAGAGGAAAGAATGTGTCCTTTCTGGAGGAATAGAATATCATCTGGAGTCTGTACAATTTTTTTACATTCTGTCGTTCAATTAAAAATAACTATGCCAAGAGACAAGACCATAACTAAAAAACAAAAGGAAAACAGATGGTAGAAACAGACCTTTAGGAGAATTAGCAAGGGACTTTGAAATAATTATGTTCAAACAAAAAGAGGAAAAGGTAAAAAAAAAAAAATAGCTGCAAAGATGGAAAATTTCACCAGATAATTATTTATTTAAAAGAAGTAAGTGTAAATTCTAGAAAAAGATAAAAAATTAAGAATGCAGTAATTAGATTTCATAGCAGACAAAACACAGGGGGAAAAAGACTAGTAAGCTAGTAGAAAATATCTACACTGAAGCATAGATAAGAAAAAAAAATTGAAAAATAAAGAAAAGAATGTGGAGTTTGGTGAAAATGCCTAACATTGACATAATTGAGTTCCAGAAGAAGAAAGAATGGGATAGAAGGAACATTTAAAAAGCTAATTGCAAAAAAAAAAAAAAAAAAAAGCTAATTGCCAAGAATTTTCCAAAAGAAAATCAAAGATGTCAACTCACATACTTAAAATATCTACAATTCTCAAGCAGAATAAATACAAAGAAAAATCATATTTAGTCATCTAATGTTGAAATAGATGAAAATGAAATACAAAGATAAATCTTAAAAAGAGCCAGAGAAAAGAGATATATTACCTTCAAAGGAGCAATATTAAGAAATTGACAGTTAACTTTTGAACAGAAACTATGATGTCATAATACACTGAAAAGACATCTTTTTTTTTTAATCCTCACCCGAGGATATTTTGCCATTTATCTTCAGAGAGAGTGGAAGGGAGGGAGGGAGAGAGAGAGACAAAGAAACATCGGTGTGAGAGGGACACATCAACTGGTTGCCTCCCGCACGACCCCAACCAGGGCCAGGGACAAACCACAACCGAGGTACTTGCCCTTGGCCAGAATTGAATCAGTGACTCTTTGGTCTGCACACCGAAGCACTAACCGCTGAGCCAAACTGACCAGGGCGTGAAAAGACTTCTTTAGAGTGCTAAAAGAAAATTACTACCAACCTATTTTTCTGTATCCAGCAAAAATATTCTTTAAAAGTTAAGATAAGAGTTACAGTTCAACGGTGGTAATGTAAGGTCACTAAAGCCTATCTCTCCCATTGATTACAACTAAAAACTCTAGACAAACTATAAAAAACAGCTATCTAAGGATTCTGAAAAATAAAAGCAGGCAGATTGTGAATAAGGACTCACACAGAGAAGAATTTCCCGTTTTCTTTTCTCATTCATATTTGCCTCAAGAGCCGGTCCCTGTCACAATGTGGTATGGCAACTCTGGAAACTAAAATTTCAAGAGAAATCCTTTATTTCCTGGACAAAGGAACCAGGGAGTGGGGCCTCTGTGGGCTGGAACATTTGAGGGGAATCTGAAAGAAGGGGATTCTCTAATTGGTCCACACAAGTCTCAAAAATCGAAACACAAATTATAATCAAATAACTCAGTTGACTGCCTCCTAAAACAAAAGCATCAACATTCTCCAAGAGATTATAACAGTACTCAGACTACACAACATAACATTCACAGTGTCTAAAATAAAATCCAAAATTAGTTGATATATAAAACACGAGGAAAATAATGATCCATTCTCAAGGGAAAAATAACCCTGAGATGGCTCTGATACTGGAATTATAAGACAGAAACTGTAAAGCAGCTATTATAACTAGATTCCCTAAGGTAAAGAAAACACATTTGAATGAAAAGGAAGGAATCCTTAGAAAGAAATATAATTCATTTTTAAAATGTATAACTAAAAGTAAAAGCAGACAGGAAAAATCCACTGAAACTCATTGGATGGGTTCAATAGGAGAATGAAGATGACAGAGGAAAAAGTCTAGAAACTATCCAATTGAAAAATAGAGAGATAAGTTTGTTTTTAAATCCTCACCTGAGGATATTATTTCCATTGATTTTTAGAGAGAGTGGAAGGAAGGGAGGGAGAGAGAGAGAAACATCATTGTCTAAAACAAAAATTGTAACATCTCATGGGCTTTTTCTATACATATATATAAATGTTTTGTAGTGGTAAAGGGACTCACCCTACTGGCGTTTATTATACAGAGTGGGGTAGAAGTAGGTTTACAGTTGTGAGTACGTGAAACAGTTTATTCTTGTATTATTATTTGTTATTATATTCCATACACACAACTGTAAATCTACTTTTGCCCCACCGTGTAGTTATATTATTACATATGAAGTAATACAATACTGACTTTAAGTAGTCTGAAAATGATTAGGTGTGTATATTGTAATCTCTCGAGCACCCACTTAAAAAATACACTGAGAACCCTGGCTGGTTTGGCTCAGTGACAAAGCGTCAGTCCACAGACCGAAGGGTCACGGGTTTGATTCCAGTCAAGGGTACATACCTGGGTTGCAGGCTCGATCCCTGGCCCCAGTCAGGTTCTTGTGGGAGGCAACCAATCGATATGCCTCTCTCACATTGATGTCTCTTTCTCTCTCTCTCTCTCTCTCTCTCTCTCTCTCTCTCTCTCTCTCTCTTTTCCTCCCTCTCCTACCCTCCCTCCCTTCCACTCTATCTAAAAATCAATGGAAAGATATCCTCAGGTGAGGATTAACATTATATATATATATACACATACAGTGAGCCCTAGCCAGTATAGTTCAGTTGGTTGGAGCATTGTCCCATGCATGGAAGGGTCGTGGGTTTGATTCCTGGTCAGGGCACATACCTAGGTTGTGGGCTTGATCCTTGGTCAGGAGGGAGCTGATCATTGTCTCTCTCTCTCACATCAATGTTTCTCTCTCTGTCTCTCCTTCTCCCTTCCTTTCTCTCTCCATAATCAATGAAAAAAACATATCCTCAGGTGAGGATTAAAAAAAGTATATATTATGAGATGTAGCCAAAAAGCCCATAAAAGTACTCAAATGATCTTAAAAATAACAACTCAGTAACACATATATAACTAGAAAGAAACAAATTGTATTATCTGGGCAGTAGAATTATAAATATTTTTTTTCTTCCTACAAAAATTTGTATCTACCATATTTTCTTATGGATTATTGGTTTGACCAGAAAAAATTAACTTTGGTCTTCTCAAAAGTGAAAACTAGAAATACATGTCTTTAAAACCTGGATTATTGTGGAAAAGAATAAAATATAAACATAAATGAAATTTTAAAAGAAGAAAATGGCATTCTAATGGTATCATCTGGGTTGAGATTCACAGAGAAGAAAATTAACAATAAATAGAGATTTAAAGTCAGCAAGGTTATCTTACTAACAGATACTTTGATCTAACTAAAAAATGCTGTCTTAAAAATTGATCTACAGTACATGTTGTTCCAAATTATTAGGGGGACCAGAAAGTAATGTCGTGTTTTTACATTAAATTCAAACAGATAAATTTTTAACAAGTTTTTATTTTTAATCAATGATGTAATCACCCTCATTATCAACAACCTTTTGCCATCTAATGTGCAAATTTTCAATGCCAGATCGATAAAAATCAATTGGTTTTTGAGCAAAATATCTGGAGATGGCATTTTGGACATCATCCAAATTTTCAAATTTTTTGCCACTTAGAAAATATTGTAGCGATCAGAATAAATGGAAATCCGATGGCGCAATATTGGGCAAGTATGGTGGGTGAGGCGATACCTCCCACCCCAATTCATTAATTTTTTCCAGGGTTCGTCTTGCGCAGTGCGGTCTTGCATTATCCTGTTGCAGAATAACTCCTTTTCTGGTGACAATTGCTGGGCACTTTTCAATTAAAGATTAATTTACTCGATCCAGTTGTTCACAGTAAAGGTCTGCATTCACAGTTTGTCCAGGTTTCAGCACTTCAAAATGAACGACCCCGTGAATACTCCACCAAACACACAAAAGTGCCTTTTTGGGGTGTAAACCTGGCTTAGCTGTACTTCGTGGCGATTCATTCGGAGAGAGCCACTGCCTTTTGTGTTTTGGATTATCATAAAGGACCCATTTTTCATGTCCAGTGATCAAGCAATCAAAAAACGCTTCTGGCCCTGGCCAGTTTGGCTTAGCGGTTAGAGCGTCCACCTGTGGTCCGGAGAGACCCGGGTTCAGTTCCTACTAGGGGCGTGTGCCTCAGTTGTGATTTGTCCCCGGTCCTGGTTGATCGTGCGGGAGGCAGCCACTCGATGTGTCCCTTTCACGTCGATGTTTCTCTCTCTCTCTTCCTCTCTCTCCCTCCCACTCTATCTGAATAAAAAATGGAAAAATATCCTCAGGTGAGGATAAAAAAAAAAAAAAAAAAACGCTTCTGTATTGTGCCGCTGAAGCAATAAGTTGCATGTGGTGGACTGGGTTAGCTTTGTTTTCTTCGGACAGATTATGCGGGACCCAAACACCTGCTCTGCTTACTTTACCAATCTGCTGCAAATGTTCTTGGATGGTCGACCAAGGTTGGTTAAGAGTGTTTGACAGTTCCTCCATTGTCTGACACAGATTTGCTTCCACTTCCGCCCTTAACATGTCATTGTCTAAAGTTGTTGGTCTTCCTGATCAATACGAGTCAGAAAGATCAAAATTACCGGATTTGAACTTAGAAAACCACCTTGGGCATTTACGAACATCTAATGCACTTGGATAAACATCGCAAATGTTTTTGGTAGCAACTGTTGCGTTACTACCCTTGTGAAACTCAAAAAGCATACAATGCTGGATATGTACCTCTTCTGGTATTTGGCTGGCTATTTCACTATAAATTGCAAAAAAAAATTAAGATTTAATTATTTATGAGTAAACAGGTCACTCTAACCTTAAAAGGACTTTGGCACGATTTTGAAGTACACAATGAGCTGATAAATGACAAACAAATATCGAAATGTGCAGAAACGACATTACTTTCCGGTCCCCCTAATAGTGTGCCCTTGTAAAATCCGTTGTTTTGAAGTTGTAATATTGGTTAACTGATCATCTGAGTAATTAAACACTTCCTCTGCCTTAGAAGTGACTTTTTAAATAATAAACTTTAAATATGAAGGAAAGTAAGCTTATAATTATGTCCTTAGGATCAAAGTTCTGATCGTACCAGTCTTTCTTCGGTGGGAGCCCAGGATTCTGAATCTACCTCTTTAACAGATGAAGATCCCTGCCCCGAGTTTGAAGGAGCCACTTCCTCCCAAGAGTACAGTGCCACCACAGGGACTAAGGGAATTGGTTTCAGCAGAACAAGCCTAGGAAGTTCTGCCTCCCTAGAAGGTTTGTTCAAACAGTATTGTCATATTTCATTTGATAGGTGGTACCTTTACTTTTTTTTCCTTTCCGTTTTATTTTTGTAAAAGATTTGCATGGCTCCAAAGTCAAAATAGAAAACCAAAGCACTTGCAAATAAGTCTAGCTTCCATCCCCACCCCCTTCATCTTGTTTTCTCCCTGTCCCTAGAGATAAGAAACCATTTTTATTCATTTTGGTTTATCCTTCCATTGTTGCTTTTTTTAAAAAAATAGTAGACACACATGTGCGCATGTGTGTATTCTTATTACCTCCTTGTCTTGTTACTCAAAAGGTAACATATTGGAAATACCTTCCCACTCTTTTTTTCCGCATTTCACAGTAGATCATTACATATCATTACATAACATTGTCCCTCATTTATTTTTACGGTTGCATAGTTCATCATGTGTCAATGTATCATACTTTATTTTAACCACTTCTCTGTTGATGGACATTAAGTTTCCAGTCTTTGACTATTACAAATAATGCTATGATGCATATATGTCGTATTATATTTTTGCCAGGGTACTTTGAAAGATACTTCAAAATTCTTCCTTGAAGGGATATTGCCAAGTTCCCTTCCTCAGGGCTACACTATTTTGCATTCCCGCTGGCAGTGGGAATATAAGAATACCTATTTCCTCACAGCCTTGTCAGCAAAATATGTTGGCAAACTTTTGGATTTTTGCCATCTGATAGGTGAGGAATGCATTTCAGTTTAGTTTTCATTTATACTTCTTTTATAAACTAAGTTGAAGATCTGTTTATATGTTTAAGGACTATTTGTATTTCTTTTTTGTGGACTGTCTGTTGCCTACATTTCACTTGTTGGTCCTTTTTTAAAAAAAGTTTTAATAGCTCTTTTTATATTAAATAATTAATCCTTTGCCTCTTATATAAATGGCAGATACTTTTTCCAAGTTTGTTAGCTTTTGTGGGGAGGATTTTTGGTCTCAAGTAAGGTTTTAATTTTTTGTCATCAAATTTATCAGTCTTTTCCCCTCTTGTTTCTGGATTTTGAGTCATTAGAAAAGATTTCCCTTTCCCTGAGTTCAACAGTGTTTTCTTCTGATACTACTCTGGTTTCCTTTGCAACATTTTCTGGAGTCAGCAAATTTTTCTGTAAAGGGCCTGCCATATTATAAATATTTCAGGTTTTGTGGACCATCATACATCTCTCTGTCTTTTTTTTTTTTTTTAATCACATATTCTTTGTCTTTTTTTTTTTAAACAATTATTTAAAATATAAAAACCATTATTCTTAGCTATACAAAAATAGATTTGACCCCTGATTTAGATATTCCATCCATTTGAAATTTATCCTGGTATATGATGTGAGGAATGTATGAATATATTTTTTTTATTTGTACCTTTGCTATTTTAAAAAACTTTAATTGTGGAAATTTTTAAATGTACACACAAGTAGAAGAAATAGCACAGTGAATCCCCCACCCCACCACCACCACCATGTACCCTTCATCCATTTTCAACAGTTATCTACAAGTGGCCAATCTTGTTTTATATTTTCCTCTACCCCTCTGCTGCCAACATTTTTTTCTTCCCCACTGGATTATTTTAAAATAAATCTCAGACACATGTAATTTTATTTATAAATGCTTAAATATGTATCTCTAAAATATAAGGACCTTAATGTTATATGATTTTAACTTATTAAAGTTATTTAATTTATTTTTATCTTATTATATGTTATATATATAATGTATGCACTTTCATGTATGTAAATAACATTTTATAAATGGAGGACACCTGAGTAACCAGCACTCAGATCAAGAAACAGAACATTAACAGTATCCAGAACTTCCTGTCATGCCCAGATCTTGTCACTACTCCTTTCATGGATAAACATTATCTTCTAATACTATATGTTAGCATGGCCATTTTAAAACATTTTATGTCTTATATCATATGTATCTTTGTGATACATTCATTTCTTGAAAACGTAATTGTAATACCATTGTATTTTTTTTTATTTGTCTTTATTGTTGAAAGTATTACAGATGTTCCTCCTTTTTTCCCCCACGGACCCCTTCCACCCCACTCCTGCCCCCCACCCCAGTCCTTCACCGCACTATTGACTGTGTCCATGGGTTTTGCATATATGCATATAAGTTCTTTGGTTAATCTCTTCCCACCCACCCACCCTTTCCCTCTGAGATTCATTAGTCTGTTCCATGCTTCCATATCTCTAGAACTAAACACTTTCTTGTATTTAACATGGAAAAACACAAACGACAAAATAGTAATTACAAACAACTAGAATGCCTTCTGGTCTGTAAACACAAAGTGCTTAAGTGAGTGGTGAATGAATATGGGAATTAGAAGAATTAGAGTACATTTCTTTAGGTACATGAAAACAAAATGCATGTGTTGAGTCCAACTGGTGTGGCTCAGTTGGTTGAGCATTGTCCCATGTACCAGGAGGTTGCTGGTTCGATTTCATGCCTGGGTTTTGGACTCAATCCCCAGTAGCGGGTGTGTAGGAAGCAGCCAATCAATGTTTCTCATTGATGTTTCTCTCTCTCGCCCCCTCTCCCTTCCTCTCTCTGAAATTAAAAAAAAAAAAATGTTTTAATACATGCATTGAAAACCATTTTTTCATTGTTTTTCCTTAAGTTACCTTTAATATTTTGAATATAACAGTTTGACATTTTATCAAAGAATTTATGAAGGTGGCCCTGGCCAGTTTGGCTCAGCGGTTAGAGCGTCAGCCCACAGACCAAAGAGTCTTAGGTTCAATTCCAGCCAAGGGCACGTACTGTGGTTGCGGTTCATCCCCGGCCCCCGTTTGGGGTCATGTGAGTGGCAACCAGTCAATATGTCTCTCTCACATCAATGTTTATCTCTCTCTCTCCTTCCCACTGTCTGAAGATAAATGTAAAAATATCCTCGGGTAAAGATTTCAAAAAAATTTTTTCAAAGAATTTATGAAGTGAAAGATTCTCATATCTTTTCTCATTAATTTTAATGGTTTTACTCTTTGTTTTTTAATAATGGATAGGATCCCTGTCAAAGTTTGCCTTACCTGGGAAATCAGAGGTGTCATCTTCCTGCAACACGAGTAATGCAAATATCTTCCAGAACTATGCAATGGAGGTACAACTTTAATCAAAAGAGCATTTTTATGTACTACTTTATGAAATTTACTTTTCTTAAGAATTGATGGTCGTGGATAGAGTAATAAAATGTTAAATATGTAGCATCTGAAAATTTCAGAATGTATGTTGCACCTGAATAAACTTAAAATATCTACTATTTCAGATTATTGAAGTCATACTACTTTACCTCTGTTTAGAAAAGTTCCTTTAAGATTTAGCAACATACAAAAGCATTTTCATTTTCAATATTTATATTTATCCCTTGTTATATGTATGTTCTCTTTGGATTTTTATTTTACATCTTAAACACTTACAACCAATTTTACTATGCAAGCATACTTGTTTGATGAGGGTACAGGGAGCAATTTTGACATTTATGTCAACTTTTTCATCATGTTTTCCATTCTTTGTATCAGTTTGATGTAGATATCTGCTGGGTGTGCTGCCATATCTCATTTTCTTACAATGAAAAAGTTATTCTTTTACCCTTTAAATTTTTTTCCTAATTTTGGGGTAAAAATTGCTTTCAAATACATTTGCGAGTGTTGTTACTATTTCATGCTAATTTGCATAAAATTGAAAAATAAATTTGCATGCAGCTGAGTAAATGATGAGTACTGGTGTTGCAATTTACAAAGTTTCTGATGACTTCAGGAATTTCTACATTTTATTAATGTAAAGATAGTATTTATATTTATCTATAGTAACTATCTATAGTGACAGATCAGGGGTTTATTGTTTTTTTTTTAATCTCCAATCTGTCATGGCTGATACTCTTGTAAAATATATAGATCACACACTTAGATGTTACGGCATTGACAAATTACTTCAAAGGTTTCTCAATCGTCCCTTCAGTTTCTTTACTTATCTCATCACAAACCAGTAAGAGTTTGTGGACCAACACTTGTTTGGTGACCATACTTTGAGTAGCACAAATCTATAATGTGTAATTCCAAATACTTAATTTGGGTATTAACAAATTATGCTTGGGTTTACTTCTCCATGGCACATTTTATAGTAATTATAATGGTAAAAATGCTCACTTAAATGCAAGTTTCCTTTTCAGACAAAATTTGTAGCATAGATTTAGCTGAAATAGTTAAAGATGAGTGTATTATATAATGCACTGAATGTAATTCATAGTTTGTTTGTAACTTCTGGATCCTTCTGAGTTTTACTTTCCCAGTAGATTTATGAATTGAACTGGTTTTTAATTTATAATATGCACTAACCAGCTTACTTTATATAGGTTCTCATCTCAAGTTGCTCTCGGTGTAGAACTTGTGATTGTCTTGTCCATGATGAGGAAATCATGGCTGGCTGGACAGCAGATGATTCAAATCTCAATACTACATGCCCATTTTGTGGCAATCTTTTCTTGCCCTTTTTGAATATCGAGATTAGAGATTTAAGACGACCTGGAAGGTAATGAGTTATGCTTTTTTCCCATCATGTTTAAGGGTCACGTTTCCTAGAATCTCTTTTCTCAATAAGCTCCTTTGATTCCTATTACAGATACTTTTTGAAGTCAAGTCCATCTATAGAAAATATGCATTTTCCATCCTCTTTTTCCAGTCAGACAAGGCAGTCTTGTATCTCAACATCAGCCTCTGGTCTTGACACATCTGTTGTCTCTGTTCAAGGGAGTTTTAGTTTAAATAGGTGAGTGTGATTATGTGGAGCTATATTTTAACAATTTATATTATAAGTGTTTTTGATAATGACAAAAGTTAGCTAAACATTTTAAGGTTTAATTTGCTATGTATAATAGACTCATAATCTTAAATTTTTCTAAGTAAAACAATATTAAAATTATCTAATTAACTTAAATGTTTAAACAGTTATAGTTTATGCTCTATGAATCCCCAGAGTGTAAGCTATATAATTCATGTATTATAATGTTTACTAGAATTTTAAAGGTTAAAATTTTGTAGAACGCTTGAAGTTTATAATGAACATCTTTCTCTTATGTCTGTCTCTTCTTGAATTAAATCAGTACACTATTTTGGAATATTTAATTTTCTAGTTAGGACTATTTAATAATCTAAGAAAACATTTGGAGCTGATAAAGGAACTGTAAAATTAAACTAAGACTTATACAGTAAGCCTAATATAAGTAAATCTACGCTTAAATGCATAAATCAGCTTTATTTTGGAGAAGTGCCAAATATAGATAGCTGGGCAGATGAAGCCATATTGGTAATTGCACGTACAAAAGAAAGTAAGTGTCTGCATGGTACTGGCAGGCTAACGTGACCTGTGTAACCCTAAATGCTTAGGCAGCAAAGTCACGAATCTGGATGTTGCTCTTTCATCACAGGTCTGTTGTAGCCCTTTCTTTGACTGCCACTAGGTTGTGAATGGTGGGAATCTCCCTTCCCACTAGCCACTATTTTCTCTGCTGTGTATTCTCTGGGCCCTCTGTGGTTCCTGAATTGAATGACTCTTGAATATTTAAAATCCACTGAATAAAAAGGAAATTTAACATGACTAGACTCCTTAAAAATAATATCCTTTTTCCTAGCTGAAGCCTGAGTTCCTTGGATTTACTTTGGTATGTCCAGCTCTGATGCTAAAGAGAAGAATATGGTTTTTCTTGATGAAATAAAGTAGATCTAGACAATGATACTTTTTTCTTTTTTCAATACCCAAGCAAATCTAAACAGCTGGAAAATACATATGCCCGAAGTATTCAGATCCCTGCTGATAGATCAAAAACAGCTATATCAAAATGTCCAATATTTCCAATGGCCAGGAGTGTCAGTTCTTCCGGTCCCTTGGATAAGGAAGACACTGGAGAGCAGAAGCTCATTCCTACAGGCAGCCTGCCAACTACTCTGCAAGGAGCTACAGTATGTATTTGGATGTTTTTAAAATTTTGGACATTGATAATTCACATGATTTTGTTCACCTTGTCCTGAACAGACTTATTAGCTTTAATTTTTTAAAATCCTCATCCAAGGATATGTTTATTGATTTTAGAGAGTGAGAAAGGGAGAGAGAGAGAGAAAGAAAATCATCAATGTGAGAAAAACATTGATCAGTTGCCTCCCTTATGCACCCCTACTGGGGATCGAACCCGCAACCTTTCTGGTGTACAGGATGAAACTCCAACCAACTGAGCCACTCTTTAATTTTATTATTGTTGAGAAGAGTCTCTAGTCCCATGATATAATTATAGTACCTTTCTACTTACATGGAAATCATTGACAGGACATTTTTTAATGACTTAGTATCATCAATCTTGCATATGGCATTTATGGTTTTTATTTATTCAACAGGATTCTTTAGGATTAGAATGGCACCTCCCAAGTCCAGATCCTATCACTGTCCCATATCTTAGTCCTTTAGTGGTATGGAAGGAACTTGAAAGCTTATTGGAAAATGAAGGTGATCATGCAATAACAGTGGCAGACTTTGTGGATCATCATCCAATTGTTTTTTGGAACCTGGTATGGTATTTTAGACGTCTTGACTTACCCAGTAACTTACCTGGATTGATTCTTTCTTCTGAGCATTGTAACAAGTATTCCAAGGTATGAGAGTAAAAATTAACTAAAAGGCAATGCTATTGTTACCATTGTAATGTTTGCATATTCCTAATGACGAAAAAGTAATGTTTATGCTATTTTTAATGCCATTTAATAGGGTTGATCTAATTGCATTTACAAATAATTTTTCTTCTTATAGTCTAAGTCATGTTTTTTAGCCTTATACATTTTATACAAAATGGGCTTACATTTATGTTATGGCCTCAAGAATAAACTGTAAATGACTCTTATGAGAAGAGTTTGTGAGTTGGCCCCACTCATGTCTTATACCTCCTTCAAAAACAATCCTAATACTTCTTTAAGGGGATGTCTCTAATTCTTATTGCAGTCTTATGCTACCATTATCTTCATTCCTTTACTTTGAATTTTTGTTTAATATTTAGGTAATCAGTTTGTTATATGTTCATTTGTAGTTTTGATATGTTCTATAAAAGTGTTTTTACTTTTTCATATGCTGTCACCACCACTAAATTGCAAAGTCTCTTAAGTTCAGAACCTTGTCTTCTCCTTTCTTGTACTTTATGTCTATGATTGTGTACATGCTTTGAATTTTTAGTACATGATGAATGAGTAACCAAAGGTTAACTCAGTCAGGGTTATCTGGGCTAGGGTCTTGGACTGATGTAGAATGGGGCTGCTGGATTTATCTTTGTTTGGACCCTCAGTCATAAGCTGGTAGAGATTAGCCCTTCATGCTACCCCTTCTCACTGATCTCAGTACTTTGTAAAATCTATTCAGAGCAGAAATCTCTTTACTTTAGAGATCATTAGATTCTCAACTCATCCCATCTTCCTTCCATCAATATAAAATGCATACAAACCAGTCATTTTCTGTTCTCTTTCTCTCTTGCACACATACATCCTAAAGAATATTTATAAGGATATTTACAAAACATTATGTAAGAATCATTAATGAATGTTTATTCTTCAACACAGATTCCCCGTCACTGTATGTCTGAAGATAGTAAATATGTTTTAATACAAATGTTATGGGACAATATGAAATTACATCAGGATCCGGGACAGCCCTTGTACATCCTCTGGAATGCCCACAGTGAGTTCCATCATAGAATGCTGGCTTTGTTCATATGAGCATAATCTCTACTTACTTTAAATAGCCTTAACTAATGTATAACTGACTTTTATTTTACTATACTACTTTTTGTCTTACAGGTCAAAATCGTACTCTTTTGTTTGAGAGTGAGTGTTAAGTTTGATGTTTTTAGTGCTTATCTTCTATGGAGGTCAAGGGTTTTTTGGTTTGTTTGCATTTTACATAGTGCTGTATATGTGCTGGAGGGATTTTGTTTTGTAGAGTTCTGTTTTTAGCACATTGCTTATCCGTTCTTTATACTTATATTTGTTTGTTTGTTTCCATCTCGGGCTGCTGATGTAGAACTTCCCCCAGGGGTTAAAGGAAAACAGTATTTTTAAGTTTTGTCTTTGAAGCCAAAACACTTTAGGCCTATTTTATTTTTATCATTATTTGTCTTGTGGGGTTTTTTTTTTCTTTTATTCTTTCTTCATTGTTAGATTTCTATTGCCCTTAATTTATTTTTAGTGCTTTGTAACTTCTTTAATAGCTATCAGTTGCTGCTTAATTACATTCTCCTTTCCATAAAGAACATTTTCCCTCATCTGATCTTTGGTTCTTTTACAGCCCAAAAGTATCCAGTGGTCCATTTATTGAAAAAAGGTGATAATTCATTTAGCCAGGAACTATTGAAAAATATGGTAAAAAGCATTAAAATGAACGATGTCTATGGACCAATGAGTCAGATTTTAGAGACGCTGAATAAATGTCCTCATTTTAAAAGACAGAGGTAAGTCCTTATCTTAAATGACTATATTGTTCTTCTAAGCATATTAATGTTGTTTGCTTAGTAATTTGTTAGAATATCTCATGCTTGTATTAACATAAACATTTGTAGAGAATAAGTAGACTATATGCATAGTAATATCTTCTCCGTTCCTTCCCCCCTCCCTAGGAGTTTATACAGAGAAATACTATTTCTCTCACTTGTGGCACTGGGAAGAGAAAACATTGATATAGGTAATTCAGCATGATATATAACATGTAATATCTATATATCATAGTATAGTTTTTATATTGGTAGTCTTTATTTTAATATTAAATTATAGTAACATAATAGAAGAATTTTTTCTTTGATTTTTTTATATGAGATACTTTGATATTTTGGAAATGTTAATAATAATAATTAATTAATTAATTAAAGCTAGCAATAAGATTTCCATGTGATCCAGCAATTCCACTTCTGGGTATATACCCAAAAGAATTGAAAGCAGGGTCTTGAAAGAGATATTTGTACAACCATGTTCATAGCAGCATTATTCATAACAGCTAAAATGTGAAAACAACTCAAGTGTTCATTGAAGTATGAATAAATAAACAAAATGTGTTATATACATACAATGGAATATTATTCAGTCTTAAAAAGGAAGGAAATTCTGACATATGCTACAACATGGATGAACTTTGTGGACATTATGTTAAGTAAAATTAGCCGGTCACAAGTCAAATACTGTATGATTCCACTTACGAGGTACTTAGAGTAGTCAAAATCATAGAGAGAAAAGTAGAATGTTAGTTGCCAGGGGCTGGAAGAGGGAAGAAGAGGAATTATTGTTTAATGGGTATAGAGTTTCAGTTTTACAAGATGAAAAGGGTTATGGAGATGGATGGTTATAATGGTTGCACATTATGAATGTATGTAATACCACTGAACTGTATGGTTAAAAATGGTTAAGATGGCAGCCCTAGCTGGGTAGCTCAGTTGGTTAGAGCATCGTCCCGATATGCCAAGTTTGAGGTTCAGTCCCCGGTCAGAGCACATACAAGAAGCAACCAATGAATACATAAATAATGTGAGTGGAACAACAAATTGATGTTTCTGTCTGTCTCTTCTCTCTCTCTCTCCCTTTCCCCACCCTTTCCTCTCTTTCTCTCTAAAAAAATCTATTTAAAATGGTTTAGATGATAAATTTTATATTATATATATTTTACCTAAATTTTAAAGTTTGGGAAAAATTATTTTTAAAAGTTGGCATCTTAAAGCTTTAAATTTCACTGGTCTGTGTAATCTAGCTCTAAAATGCTGTGGACTCTAAAGTCCCCATGTTCCAGCTGTGAAATTCTGTGGTCCTTGAGTTGTCAGAAAAGACCTTGAGATTCCTTCTTGGCCTTTAATTTTGCAGTTCTGTAGTATTACAAAGCTTGATTATTGTCAATATCAAATATAAATTTCTTTATGCCTTTATTTCTTTATGAATTTTTTCAGATGTATTTGATAAAGAATACAAGATGGCATACGATCGTCTCACACCTAGTCAAGTTAAGAGTACACACAACTGTGATAGACCGCCAAGTACGGGGGTGATGGAATGTCGAAAAACCTTTGGAGAACCTTATCTTTAAGAAGTGTGTGTGTGTGTGTGTGTGTGTGTGTGTGTGTGTGTGTGTGTGTACTTTCAATATGTATTGTATAATCAGTGTATAAAATAACACTTTTAGACTCTAAACTTCTTTTCTTCAATTTTTGAAAATGAATTTGTAAATGGTTCAGAATGTCCATATAGCTTATGTACAGAATGTTTTATGAAGAGAATAGTGACAAGTGGGGAGAGGCCACTTTGTTTCCCATTTCCTTTTTTCCCCCTTTACTTTCCCCATAACAAGCAATTATTTTTGTGATGAGGAAATCCCTACACAAAATTAGTTCCCATAATATAAAACAACCGTTTTATGGTTTCTCTTGGGAGAGACAGACTGAAAACTCATGTATGGAACTTGAACTAATGTAGGTAGGGTCAGAGTATCTCCTGTTTTCATAGACTAGTCAAATGTTTTGACCATGAAGTTGTATTATACATATTTTAAATTGTTTATAGTAAGTTGATATTTTTAAAATTTTTAAACTTAATATAGCAAACTTAAAATGAACTTAAACTTATAAGCAAGCAATTAAGTGCTTATTTTCCTTGTCTGCTATTTTAAGTAATTGGTATAGCTGCAGATCTCTATATGTATATCTATCTATCTATATATTTTTTATTACTTGGGAGAATGATTCAAAAATGTCAGTGCTAGTGTCCGTGTTGTCCTAGAATTGCATGTTAGTTCTCCTAAGCCTGACTGCAGTGAGTGAGTAATGGGAAGGTGTGCACTGCCCAGACTGACTCATGGGCTTTGTGGAGGTAGAGTCCCAGAGGTTAGAAGTTGCTTCTGCAAAATTAGGTTCAGCATACCACAGTTCCAACATTTCTCTATTGCTAATAGATACATACAGTACACAGGGGAAATAGCTTACAAAGCCAAATATCAATTTAAATTTTGATATTCTACATAAATACATATGTTGGGAAATACATCAGACAATTTATTCCAAATTTTAACCTTATTATCTAAAATATTGGGTATGATGCAAATTGTACTGTATTTATTGGGAATATGACCTACTGGAGTATTTGGTTATATTATATAGATACATAAATATTGAAAATTTTTTTTTCAAAAGTAGAAAAGTAATAACTCTCTAAAAGTAAAGCCAGAGAGAATTTCCCATATTGAGGAACTTGGCTTTTTCAATAAGCCTTCAGAATCTGACATTTATGGAATCTAAGTCCAGAGATTTCCAGAAATCAGATAATAAATTGAATGTTTAAGCACCATTGGTAGACTCTAAAATAGACTCTAAAAAATAGTTTCAGTCTCATTATTTCTACTATCACTTTATTTGGGTAATTTCTGATCAAAAGTATGTATTCTTTGGTTAAAATTATTTATAGATTTTCAATGTGTGTGTGTGTGTTTGCACATATTGTCATTCAGGAAGGAATTTTCTAGCCAATTTCAAAGGAAAAAATGGATGGTCCCGAATGATGTTTATAAAGCCAGTGGAGCCCAGGACATTTGGACTGGAGAAATCATAAAGTCAAGACTTAGAATCAGTTCAGCTGCAGAAAAACCACCTTTTGAGTTCACACCATTAGTGAATATCACCAAGCTGAAACATTTCACAGCTTTCTACTCTGGGAAATAATGGGGAGAGTTTAAAAATGTAAAATTTTAGTTCAGTTAGTTTGGGGCTGAACTTGCTTACTTGAAAAATCTGGTGCTATGCACATGTATCTGCCTCTCCTTTGTAAATACCACTCCAATTTTATCTTTCATTATTCAAATCCAAGCTTCACACTTCTGTTTTCTAAATCGCTTTTAAGTTGTCTAGTGAGAAATATGTGAGAGGTAAGGCTTTTGGCCTTGGCCAGAAACATCCCTTCAGACGGGATTCTGGAGTTCTATTCTGTTGTTTGTTTGTTTGTTTGTTTTCCCCTTGTAAGAACAGCTTTCACTATTATTTACCTTTATCTTTAACACAACATAAGTCATAGTTAATGATTTCAAATATCTGACCAAAAAAGGTGTGGTAAAAAGTGAAAGTAATTTGTATCTCCTCCCCTGACACGTACAGTTTTGTTTCTGCTTTTGGTTGGGTTTTGTTTCCACTACTTTTAATCCCCAAGGAATATTATTTGCACAAATTTAGTCTTTAAAAAAAAAACAAACCATGAGCCATGAATAGGAAATGGTAGACTCTGCTCAAAACAAAATTAAAATATAGATCATCCTTTAAAATAACTCTATACATACTTTCCTCCCATTTTTTCTCTGTTGATCATACATTTTGGAAAATCATGGCCAATTGTATTGGAGAGAAATACCCTTTGCTACATTATCTGTCTCTTATTTTCTTACTCTTAGTTTTGTGTATATGTTTAATAGTTGAAAATAAATCATTCTGTGTCCTGGTATAACTTGTTTACTACTTTCTTCAGTTGTGTTTGTCACACATTTGTATTTTATATCATATTTCAGTATTCAACTTTTTCAACCTATTGTCAGGTAGGGGATTATGCAGCCTGTTCATATTCTGATTTTTGTCTTTTGTGATTGGATTTTTTTTTTTTTTTTTTTTTTGCTTTAAAACCCTAAAACCACTAGCCTGTTTTATTATAAGGTTTTCTAATATGTCTTTCCATTTTTGTATGTAAATAAATGGCCCCTGAAAATATTGGTTCAGCATTTTAGGTGATATATCCTTATTTTACTTTATGCTGGTAATTACTATGATATTTTAGTACAACTAGCAAGTGTTAGTCTGATATATATAGAAGGCTGTTATGTTGTTTTTCTAAATACTTTGTAAGTATTTGGTAAGAAAATACTCATATGTATGGTAATGTGTGATAGCCCAGCTTTATTTTTATTTCCCACTAGAACTTGAAAGCTGCTTTTTGGCATTTTATCTCAGAGCAGGAGGGAAGGAGCAGGCTGCCCTTGGCCCACCTTTGTGATAGAGTTAGTATGCTCTGCCCTTTCTGTTTAGACACAAGACTTGAGTTTTACTTCAGAATTGAATCCTCTGTTTTTATCCCTTTATATTACCCTCTTCCTCTGGCCTTAAAGTAAGTACATTTGCTGGCTTAGTTATTCTTGTTTACAAAATTAACAGTGCACAAATTATTATAGGAACTTCTGTCTCTGATTCAGAAAGTGTGCATGGGCTTATTCTCTGAGATGGTAACAGACTCTTCTGATGAAGTTACTGTGGCCCTTTCCACAGCTGCTGTTCATTTGGATGGAACCCTCCTTTTGTATTTAAAGATTTTCTTTTCAAGCATAGTTCTGTGATAAACCACTGGAGCAACTGATGGACTTTTCTATAAATGAAATTCTCCAGCTTTTACCTGCTCATTGCAGGGAAGGGCCTGAAGAGCAGAAGCAATGCCTTTTGTGTGCAGGCAGCCTTAGACCAGTGTGTCCTGCTGGCTCTAGTGACGCCCACCCCAGGAATAGACAGCCTGATCATGAGCTCTCTCTCTGCACCTTTCATAGATCCCAGTCCTACCTGTAGTAGGACCTGTCCACAAAAAAGGGGTCAGAACCAAGGGTATTCTTTGGCACATAAAGTCAACCAGTTCTTCATTTGTATCTACCAGGCTTTGTCCAGAATATTAAATTCCAATTCTGCCTGCCTTTGGCACTCAATCTTTAAATAAATGATAATTATGATATAGACAGTGTTATAACAGGCCAAGCCTATAATTTGTTAGAAACGTTTTCAAATGAGAGTGCACTATAATGTTCACAAATTTACACATACACCAGTTTTCATAAGTTTGGAATGTAACCTTTTTTCCTGGTACTATATAGAATTTTAGCCCATTAAATTAGGAAGAGTTTCACATTTTTAGAAGTTTGACCCAAACTTATTACCAAGTCCATCAAGAAAATGCAACGTCATGGGGGGTGAAGAAGTCATCTACTCAGCCAGTCTTCCAATTCAGACAACCATGTGGGAACAGTTCAGACTTTGTAGGCTGAATGAATGATCTAGAATACAGATCATTTTGCCTATCAAATGAGAGGAGCATCTCACCATTATCTCAACATTTTAAGATGGTATTTTCTCTCTAAAACAGCGTGATTTTAGTAAATTGTGGATCTGTAAATGTATAACAAAAGTTTTTAATTTCCAAGCATAACAAATTGATCTTTTTAGAAGTTACATAAGTTTTCCATCTCCCTGAAATCTCCACCCCCCCCCCCGAATTCCTACTTATCCATCAATACCCAGCTTTCATTTTATGTACTTGACCCTTTTTATCATAGTGTAAAGTGATCAGAACTTCCTTTCTAGGCAAAGAGAAATGCCAGAAATTCAGCACGCTGATCAGGAAAAGTTTGCTAGATCATTAGAGTTGATTTTAATTATGAAGTGGCTCTCCAGTGCTTTATCATTACAGAACTTTTCGCTGTCCATCATTCCCCACTCAGTCATTCTGGGGAGGAGCATCAGATCCCAGGCCATCAAGGAAGAGGTGAATTCCCGGAGGCTAGCTGGAATTGGCTGCAGAAACCAGGTTGGCGCCCAGAGTTTTGGCATTGGGATCTCCCTCCCATAGGCATTGTTCGCTCCTCCCATTCTTAGGCCATGGCATATGGAGACTGGGCAGTGCAGCAGCATCAGGAATGAGGATAACTAATTTGAGAATACGGATTTTGAACTTGATTCCATATTCTTCATCAGTCTTCTCTCGAGCATTCTGACCAAGTGACCTAAAGATATAGATGAACCTACCCTGGCCAGTTTGGCTCAGCGGTTAGAGAGTTGGCCCAAGGACCAAAGAGTCTCTGGTTCGATTCCTCGTCAGGGGCACATACCTGGGTTTCGAGTTCGATCTCCGGCCCCAGTCAGGGTCCTGTAGGAGGCAAACAATCAATGTGTCTCTCTCACATCAATGTTTTTCTCTCTCTCCCTCTCCCTCCTTATCTCCCACTCTGTCTAAAAATAATCAATGGATAAATACCCTCGGGTGAGGATTTTTTTTAAAAGATATAGATGAACCCATCCATGTTTGTAAAATAAAATACCATTGGGACTCACAATTTATTGAAATTGAATAAAAGTCATTTCCAAAGAATGTGAATCCTGGGGTAGTGAGGCCATTAATTATTAACCACCCCATCTTAAGAGATGGATTATGGACTGAAGTACTTCAACCCCAAAATTTTTTTTTCATATCACATCTGTCCTGCTATCTTCTAGTCTTATGTAAATCCTCTCTCATGGATGTAAATAAAGCTATATTTACCATCATAATTTATAGACAGACACCTCAGCTCCCTTCATTCCAAAACCAGGGACATAGGACTGTTTCATTTCTAATGTGTACCTTAACTTGATGCTAGTAAAAGCAGTAAGCAGTGGTATTTAATATACAAGCACTTGAAATCCCACATGAAATGTTTAAATAACCACACAATTTTTAAAAACAAGTCTCCTTTACACTAGCTACCTTGGAAGTAGAAATACTTTCTTTCTCACCATGTTGCCATTGTGCTAAGCATTTGGTGGATTTCTCCTTTGTAATTGCCTTAACATCCACTCGTAAACCACACAAAACATCAATGCTGCTTTATAATCCTGTCTAGGTTAACATACAGAAGTGGCCTTGCCCCACTGGATCTCTTACTTTATAAGCCAGACTCGGCTCTACTGACTTTGAACTCTACCTTCTCACTCACTAGGAGCAGCTGTTGCTGTTGGAGGGGCAGAGCCAGTACAGCTGTGTTAAATGTCTGTTCCCTCAAGGTGACCACTTGATGGAGACAATACTGACTTGGATTTTCTAATAATTACATATTTTTAAACAGCCCTTAGAGTAGTTTTCCTTCCCTAATATTCATGCCTTCCAATTCAAGGGCAAATTACAAATTTTAATTTCTTAGGTTACTTCTTTTAACTTCACTTTTCAGAAATTCAGTAAGAGCTAAGGTAATCCCTTTAAGCTATAAAATATTGGTACCTACTTTACTAATGATAATTGATTCCTGTAATACTTCATTTTTTCCTATAGCCTTAGATCCTTAAACTCACCAGTAACTGAACTGGTAATGATTACAAACCTGATAGAACCTCATGTTTTGAACAGAAAGAAGACAGCAAATTGCAGCATGTACTTGGGGCAGGACCTTGAACGATCAGGGAATTGTGAGCATGGGAGCTTGTCTTACTATGCCTGTCCCAACCCTCATCCAATTATGTAGAAAACCCTCTGACTCCAGGGGTCCTTCTACTGGCCTCCCTATGACAGCTGTCCGTATCAGTCAGGGGTGGGAACTCCACCCCCAGCCCAGAGGTGAGATTCTTAATCCACAGTGAACTGCAGGTGTTTCCAACAATAACCTTCACTCCAATATCACATTTACATCCGAGGCTCTCAGCTTCTCAGTTCACTCTCTTGGATCATATTTATCATTAATGTAACAAGAGGTACAATAACTTCTGGCATGGTTTTTTTTTATCTATGTCCATTTTGAGCAATAGTGACTGACTCAGATAGATACAGGACAGGATATGATTCGATCTTCTAACATCACACTGATTATCAGGAATACAAAGTAAAGGAGGAACATTGTGAAGCCCAGGATCTTGTTCATTCTCCATTTGCATGATGCAATTGAAGAGATCACAAACAGGAGCATGAGAAAAAGCAGAACAATTGCACAGAACAAGCCATTGCTGCTGACTGGAACAGGCTGTAGTCCATTCATAAGAGAGAAAAGCAACCAGGGAACAGGAAGACTGCAAGATTGAAGAAACAATGTGAGTATTTTCCATGTTTATAATCATCCCATATATTTAAACTGTATTCTACAATTTACACAGCACTCATTTTTCCACACAAAAATAATCTATGAAGTAGAACAGAAAATATTAGCCCCATTTCACAGATGAGGATACTAAGGTTCAGGGAAATTAAATTACATGCCCTTGAACTCACAGCTTATAACTGAGAGAACCTGAATTAAAACAAGTTTTCTGGGTCTGAGTGTTTTTTCTTCCTACTATATGACTTCTGTATGACTAACCTAGATCTGTTGATGTGTGATTCTTATCTCTACATTTTTACGATAAGGCCTAGCTCAGGATAACATTTCTTTAAATTTTTTAGTGATCAAGGCTCTCCTGTGCTCTTTCCCTGCCCCACCCATACATACACATAAGTAAATTCAAAGTAATGAAACTGAAGCCACCATTCGAGTCCAGGACAGGACTGGAGAAATGAAGATAGACCACGTGGGTAAGGGAATGGGCACAGGAGGATGTGGCATTTGCTTGTTTGCACAAAATGCTTTTAGAGCTGTCAGGAACCGAAATGCAAAGGAGCAGGAATGTCAGGAAGTGAGATGAGTCATCGTCCCAGCCCCGCCTCCACCACCTTGCAGGTCAGTGAACAGAGCATTTGATGGTATTTGGTAATGGAATTTAATGGACTTCATTTTTCAACTCATCTATAAATTCCAGTCAGTTACATTTCAGGCAGCATTTTAGTTCTATTATCTCATCTGCTGTGATGAATGAAGGGAGGACACTTTATTGCCTTATAGAAACTGATAATATAAATGCCCTTTTTTCCATGTATAATCAGTGAAGCAGAAAACTAGTGAAGAGAGCCAACACAAGGTTTTCCAGTCTTTTTTAATATGCTTTAGAAAGCAACTTTGCCACTTACCCCACGGTGATATCAAATATGTTACTGCCCACAGAGCTGGACACAGCCATGTCTCCCAGGCCTTTACGAGCAACAATCACACTGGTGATGAGGTCAGGAATTGATGTGCCTGCTGCTAGGATCGTCAAACCCATAATCTCTTCAGAAATCCCTATTGTTTCACCAACCTGGTAAACAGTAACAGAAATAAGAAACCATGGCAACAGCAGGTGGGAAATCTGAGGCTCTTCAAAACACCAACCACATACTATTTTGTGCAAACCCAACACCTCCCTTGGAGCTCAGCGCACTCCCTTGGCCTGAGTGAGGCAGGGTGATGGCGGAACTGACAGCTGGGGAGATGGGCCATAGGGAATGGGGCCCCTGCTCAAGGCTTCAGGAAATGACTGCTCTCATCTAACTTGGACTAAAAGTCCATCTATGATGCCACCTGTTACTGTCATTCAAACAGCACCTCTATTTCTAAAAGAACTGCCCCTCCAAAGATCTGTTCATGTCACATTTCCATTTCCAAAACAATGGACACCTGCCATGTGCCAGGAACTAAGAGGCTGGAGAGAACAGTATGAGCAGTAGGACACTGATCCTACTCTCAGCCTAGTAAAGGAAAAACGCTTATAAACAACGATTACAGCTCTGTGCTAAGTGCAGTATTCCAGGTAGAACAGAAAAGCCATGGACACTTGGAGGAAGACAGGTTAAAATGCCAAACAGGAGGCAAAACTGAGCTTGCTTTCATGAGTGTGTACGATTCACCAGGTGGGGAGGAGTGGGAGATGCATGACAGAGAAGGCAGGGAATAAGGGTGACAAGCGGATTGTGAAGGGCCTTCTATGTCATGCTACAATGTGAATGTAAGAAGAGCCACACTTGAAAAGCTCTACATTAGCCCTGGCCGGTTTGGCTCAGCGGTTAGAGCATCGACCTGCGGTACAGAGAGACCCAGGTTCGGTTCCCGCTAAGGGCATGTACCTTGGTTGCAGTTTGTCCCCGGCCCTGGTTGGTCGTGCGAGTGGCAGCCACTCGATGTGTCCCTTTCACGTCGATGTTTCTCTCTCTTTCTCTCTTCCTCTCTCTCCCTCCCACTCTATCTGAACAAAAAATGAAAAAATGTCCTCAGGTGAGGATAAAAAAAAAAAAGAAAAGCTCTACATTCACTGGAGTAAAAAGTCTGCCTTTTCAAACGATGTAGAAACTGTACAAATGTACTTGATCCTCACCATCCCCTGGATACTGGAAAGTTACCCTGAAGGAAGAAGGTGTCCTTGGGACTAGCTGATACAGGATTTAGTTCCTGCTGTTCACTCACCTGGTGAGCCCACCACACCATGAGGTACGAGAACATGGCTATCCACAGGATTGATCCTAGGAAGGTGATAACAAAAAACTTCCTAGACTCCTGTTCAAAAGTTTGAAAAGAAAGAGAAGTAAGTTGCAGAGCCTAAAGGTCTTTGGGCCTTCTGAGGAAGCCCCAGAATCAGTGATGAGATCTGCTGGCAGGATGATGGGCAGGATCTAGAGATGTGTGAGCTGAAATCTGTTTTCAGTGAGGACCTTGAGATGGCTGAGAAGGATAGGGGTGATGGCCACAGGGGAGTCCAGCCAGTAGGGTGTTCAGCAGTCGCCAACTGAAGAGAACTATTTGTTTGCCCCAGAACCAAACCAATCTAGGTATTTGATTTGGCTTCTGCAACCGCTCTCTGCCCTGGCCCTCTCCAGACCCAGAGACAGAATACGGATGCCTTTGGGTGGAGTATGCTAGTCAGCTCTTTCCCTATAAATGGGAATGCTGGGAAGAAATAGCACTTATCACCCTGGGTTTTCACAGTAACCCTGTGAAATATGGAGGGGGGTAGTGGCATCATTCCTATATTAAAATCAAGATACTAAGAAGTCAAGGAGGGACTAGTTCACATTGCTTATGGTAGTGGAAATAAGCACATTCTAGGGCCTCACAAGCCCATTGGTATGTCTCCTTAGGTGCATGGTCCCCTCCAGAGCTGCAAATTCCAACCCAGATCCTCTCTGTGGTTGAGCCCTGCCAAGCTGGTCGACTCTGTCCTCTCCCTCCTCTTGGGTGGGATGCCTAGCTTCCCCAGGGAAACTCACCAGCCTCCGGACGTCAGGCACTGTCAGCCACAGCGGGAACACAATGGGCAGGAGGAAGAGGTAAATGGCCTGCTTCTGCCGGGTTTCAGGCCACTCCAGTGACAAAGGCTCCTCACTTTCTTCCTCTTCCTCCTCTTCCTCATCCTCATCTTCATCCTCCTCTTCTTCCTCATCTTCACTATCACCTCCATCACCTCCCCTTTCACTATCTGGACCTTTCTCATCACTTCTGGCATCACCTTGATTTTCAGCATTGAATTCCTGCTCTTTGGTTTCACCTTCATCACCTTTCATTTTGCCATCTTCTCCTTCTGCTTGGAGTTCACCTTCACCTCCATCATTTCCTTTTACTTCTGCTTGGACTTCACTATTCTTCCCCTCAGGTTCACCATCACCTCTCCCTTCGCCATCTGGACCTCTCTCATCACTTTTGGCTTCACCTTGATTTTCAGCGTTAAATTCCTGCTCTTCAGTTTCATCACCTGTCACTTCACCATCATCTCCTGTTTGGATTTCACCTTCCCCTTCATCATTTCCTTTTCTTTCTGCTTGGATTTCACCTTCCCCTTCATCATTTCCTTTTCTTTCTGCTTGGATTTCACCTTCCCCTTCATCATTTCCTTTTCTTTCTGCTTGGATTTCACCTTCCCCTTCATCATTTCCTTTTCTTTCTGCTTGGATTTCACCTTCACCTTCGTTGTCTCCTCTCCCTTCTTCCATTCCACCTCCACCTTCTAGCTGAGCTTCACCTCCACGTCGCTCTCCATTTTCACCTTCAGGAGCTTCAGCCTCTTCACCTATCATGTCACCTGTGCTCTCCGCTCCAGCCACATCTCCTTGCTGCAATCCAAAGCCAACAGATTAACATGTAATAACTTATCTACTTATTTTCCCTCCGTGTTTCTTCCTATTATTTTTGTTGGTATTGCTCTCTCAGAATGTAACAAAACACTTGAGTATGAGGAGAAAACCAGTGCAGACCTCAGCAAAATTCCCTTCACAACAGTCCTATCCAGTGGTTGTTTGGTCTTCATTGGATCATTTCCAGGGATGGAGAACTCACCACCTAAAGCAGCTTCTGTCATTTTTGGCAACTCTGATTGGTTTGAAGTGCGTATTTATACCAAGGAGCTATCTTCTGTGTATGGGTTTACTGTTTGGAGATGCACAGAACAAAGCTAATTACTCTTCCACGAGACAGCTCTCTTCCCTGCAGTAAAGATACCACGTCCTCTGTCATTCCCCCAAATAATGGCCTCATCCCCATCTTGGTGAACTCATTCTAATTAGCTTACATCTCATGAAGAGGCTTCTAAAACTGAACACAGAACACTAAACAGTTTAATAGGATTATCAACTCCCTTGCCTTCGATATTACGCTTCCATTAATGTTGCATGATATCTTTTGGTGGTTGCATCACATTGCTGTGTCCATTAAACTCCTAAACTGTTATAGTACTTCATATGCATAAAATGATGATAATACCTATTTATTGGGGGGTTTTATGTGCCAGGTACCATGCTAAGTGGTATAATAATAGCTAGCAGTTACTATGTTTCATGAGTCAATTAATTTATGATATAGATATAATTACACCCATCTGATGGAGAAACTAGGGTACAGAGTAGTTAAATAACTTGCCCATGGTCCACATAGTTTGTAAGTGCTAAAGTTGGGATTTGAATATTGATGGTCCAACTCTTGGCCTCTTAACTACCAACCCACTCTATTTTGCAAATGCCATGGCCCAATGAGATCTTTGGTTCCCAAACCTCATAGTGCAGGAAGCTTATTAGAAATACATATTTCTGCCCTGGCCAGTGTGGCTCGATTGGGCATCATCCCATGCACCAAAAGTTTGCCAGTTCGATTCCCAGTCAGTGCATATGCCCGGGTTTTGGGCTTGATCCCTGTTAGGGAGCATGCAGGAGGCAGCTGATTGATGTTTCGCTCTCACATTGATGTTTCTCCCTCTCCCTCTCCCTCTCCCTTCCTCTCTCTCTCAAAATCAATTTTAAAATCTTAAAGGAAAAAAAAAGAAATACACATTTCCTTGCCTCACCTGGAGACCTGAATTAGAATCTCTGGGATTGGAAGCCAGGAATCTATTTTAACATGCTCACAAGTGCTCCCAATAGGTCCTTCTGCAGACCAGTGTTTGGGAACCATGGGCCAATGATTCTGAGATTCCTCAGATTAGGCTCTCAACTATCCTATAACAACATGTTGGTCCAATCCCTTAAACAAGTGGCCTGGGGTATGTTCATGGAGTATGTTTTCTGTAACAAATTTCATGACGTAGCCAACCCCCAAGGGATGCGCAGTGATTCTCAACTCTGCTGTATATTAAAGTCACCTGGAGACTTTAAAAATATTCATACCTAAGGACCCAACCCAAATATTCTGGCTTAATTGATTGAGGGTGGGGCCTGGCCTATTTTTTAAAGCTTCCCCAAATTATTCTCATATGCAACCAGAGTTAAGAGCCCCTGATGAAGTCAAATATTAATATCTATGAGGCTTTGCTTTGCTTTGTATTGAGAATGAAGAGTGAGATTTTAGTCTGAAATAATTCCTACCCTCCCTCCCCAGCCCCATCAGGAGAGGTTTCCTGAAGAAGAAGATAAGTCATTTAAATCGATAGGTATGGTGCCTGGCCGGTGTGGCTGTACAGAGGGAGCTGTACAGGACTGCCCTCAGGAAGGGGGACACCAGAGGACAGTGGATTGAGCGTCGTCCCATGGACTAAGAGGTCCCGGTTTGATTCCCGGTCAGGGCACATGCCTGGGTTGCAGGCTCGATCCCCAGTGGGGGGCGTGCAGGAGGCAGCTGATTGATGTATCTTTCACATCGATGCTGTTATCTCTTTCTCCCTTCCTTTCTCTCTAAAAAATAAAAAATCAATTAAAAAAAATTTAAATCGATAAGTATGGGAGTGTCTGCCCAGCTCGTACCCTCTTCTTTAAGAGCTGTCACCCCTAGCCCTAGCTGGTTTGGCTCAGTGGTTAGAGCGTCAGCCCATGGACTGAAGGGTTGGGGGTTCAGTTCCCAGTCAAGGGCATGTACCTTGGTTGCAGGTTCAATCCCCAGCCCCAGTCAGGGTCATGCAGAAGGCAACCAATCGATGTGTCTCTCTCACATCAATGTTTCTCTCTCTCCTTCTCTCGCTCCCTCCCTCTCTCTCTTCCACTCTATCTAAAACTCAATGGAAAAATATCCTCTGGTGAGGATTAACAAAAAAATAAATAAATAAAAACTGTCACCCCTAATAGTCCCTTCTTCCGAGTTGAACTCAAATCACCCTACCTCTCCTTGCCAAAGCTGATTGGACACAGGCTGGATCCCTGCCCCACGACCTGGTTTGAACAAATTTTCTATCTTCTGTGACAAGAAGCCAGTCACTTACTAGTTGAACCCCCTGTAGGCTGCAGAAGTAGGGTAGTAGTTTAGGGCTATGTGAGCTAATAAGGAAGCAAATGGAGCCAGGCTGCCAGGAGAGGCTGAGTGATAGAGCTACACACAGAGAAGGGCACACGAGGGAGAGCCAGGCATGGAATGAGGAGCCACCGGGGTCACAGATACCTTTTCAGGCCTAGGTCCAGCTCCAGGTGACACCAAGCTTCACTTCCTGCCCTGTGGTTCCTCTTAATCCCTTTTAGTTGAGATGGTTATCATGAGCCTACTCAGGACACTCATGATACCATGAAGATGTCTTATATACTGAACCCAAAATTGCTGGCTTAAGGATAAGATATAATTGAGTGCTTCTGGGTGTCAAATTTAAAAAACAGTAACAGAACTTGCAAACCGAATGCTAATTTATTGCCAGTCATTCAACCCTTATTGAGCACAGCCATGTGCCCTGAGTTTCTCTCTGGAGGGAGAGGGGGGGTACAGAGGTGGCTGAGAATTGGATCCTGCCTTCAGGAACCTCACCACCCAGCAGGGGAACTAAGAGAGACTCCTAGAGTACAAGGAAGGCAGTAATAAGAGCCCTGGGAGAGGAACCGTGTACCATAGGCAATCAAATGGGGGAGATCAGGGAAGCCGTTGGCAAAGGAGGCATTTGCGCTGACCTGGAGGGAGATGAAGGCATCTGACGATGGAGGAAAAGGCATTCTGGGGGAGGAAACCGTGTGGGCCAAGGCCTGGAGGTAGAAAGGCATGGAGACAAGAAGTCCAGTTTGGCTGGAGCATGGGGGAAGAGGCTGTGAGGCTGTAAAGACAGCAGTATCGGGCCTCGGGAAGGTTCCACGGCCTTTCCCCAGCAACCCTCCCCCTGGCATTTCAAGCTGACCAGTCTCACTGTCCCCTAGTTGCTGACAGACCCCTAGCAGTTATCCCTTGTATTTTTACAGCATGTGACAGTTGGCAACACATTCTCATATATATTATCTCACTCATACTAAGGTGTTACGGTGAATTAATTGGCCTCATGAAGTATCTCATCTTCACAATGCTTACCCCGGAGGAATGAAGCTCAAATAGCACTTCAGACCTTCAGGAAGGAAGGATTTTTGGTCAGCAAGTCCTTCCCTGGGCCTCTCAAATTCCTCTACCTGGGAAGAGGCTTGTGCCTACCTGACCGCCAGGATCCTCCTCCTGATCTCCCTTCACGTCTGGAGCAGGGGCTGGTGTGACTGTGACCGCAGGGAGCTGGGCTGGCTCCTCCTCTTTAAAGGATAAACATGGGATAGGTCAGAAGAGTGCCAGGTTTTGAGGGCAGCTAGCAGAGACTGATGTGAGTGGCTACAGGGCTACTGGACTTGTCCACTTCCAGGTCTCAGAAAGGGAATGTCTTGCTGATAGGAAAACTAAAATGATGTGATGTGAACTTTACTTTTTCTGTCCACAGAGGTATGTACAGCTGAGAGGACAGCTGGGAAATGGCCATCCTTGCTCCCTCAGTTTTCACAGACATTTCCATCCTGGCCAGTGTGGACAACTGGAGCAGAGAAGGCAAAACCCCACCCCTAAGGGTCTGAACTTTTCTCCTACCAACAGTGTGGAAAAGAGCCTAGTGATTTCAAAGACAGCAGCTAGGAAGCCCGGACAAGTAAGTCTGAGAACTGGGTTTAGGTACAGGCTCTCTCACTTCTTGGTTGTGTGGCTTTGGGCAAGTCACTTGACCTCTCTGAGCCTCCCTGGTCTATAGAATAGGAACGACGACTGCTGCTCCACCTCCCTCCAAGGGTTACTGGGCACACGAGGTGGGCTTGATGTGCTGTACAGAGCCCACGGGTCTCACTCTCCCTGTCCCAGCTGCCACACAGATGGTGGCCTTTCCTCACTGGGGTTGCTGGTCTCAAACCAATCCCTTGTATAGAAGTGGCAGGAAGAAGAAACAGTCCAATAGAGTCTAATTTGGGACAAAATTTAACAACAACAACAACAAAAAGTGGGAGTTCAACAACCTTTGGCCTGGCCCTGCCTACCCCCTCTAGGGAGAGTACAGAGGGAGCTGTACAGGACTGCCCTCAGGAAGGGGGACGCCAGAGGACAGCAAAGTGCAGGGCAGCACAGACCATCGCTCTGACCAGCTCAGAGGCCTCAGCCCTGGCGGGCAGGAGGGAGGAAGGTGGCAGGAGAAACCCACTGGTCTTGCCATCCTCTCACCTTCTGGTTTGCTCTCTGCTTTGGCCTGAAGCTTGGCTTTGGCCTCCTGATTCAGGCTCTCCTCGTCCTTGTTCTTGGAGAGGTGGGCTGCAAATGAAAAAGGAAACACATCTGGGAAAGTATCCCTGCCACACCCTTCAGTTAGGCTGGTCGGCTAGCAGCCAAAACAGCTGAAGTTCGTGGGAAGAGACTGGCCTGGGAGTTATGATGTCTGGATTCTAGTCCTGCTAGGCTTGTCATGGTGCCCAGTTCCCAAACTTTTGTCTTAAATTCCCTGCACTGTCACTAATTGGCTGTGACCTTGGACAAGTCACTTCCCTTGTCTAGGCCTATTTCCTTTGTGGTGAAAGTACATGGTTAGTGTTAGGGGCAACAGATAGGATTTATTTCCTTTGTAAGCCCACGTGATGGCTGCTTGAGTGCTGAATTGAGAGCCCTCATCCAAGCTTGGTAGGAGAGTGCCATGGCTGATCGGGGGTGTCTGCGGTGGGCAGGGAATGGAGAAATAATGAGAGGGAGGTGTTTTGCCATTCATCCTTGGACTAGATTATGTGTAAGGTCCTTTGCAGCTTACTTTCTATAAACCTTCTAGAAGCTTTGCTGTTAACTCCAGGGGCACTGCTGGTAGCCATGTGCATGAGCCTTCCCTCTCAGTGGGGAAGGGGAAATCACTGCCCACCCAGCTCCCTGCCACATCCTTTTTGACCCCAACACCTGGAACCCAAACAGGGCCCCTGTCCAGATCCCTGCACACACACTCTGCAGGAGGCCCACAGAGCACTGTGCAGAATGGTGCTGCCCTGGTGTCCAGGCAAGAGAAATGGGGAGCAGCACTGTGCTCCAGGAAAATGCCAGGGGCTCCACAGGTGTCACTTCGGGTGGGAGGCAGAGACTGAGGTGCAGGGGCCGTGAGGGTCCTCCTGGCAGCCTCGTCGTTTGGGAGGGTAAGGATAATGGCACAAATGATAGAACAAAGTGGTGCCATGAAGTCTACCTAAATTCCACGCTGGCTCTGCCCTGTGAACACTGGGACCCTGGGAAGCCTGTGTACCCTCCCTAAGCCTCAGTGTCCCTTCTCTAAACAGGCAACACTATGATACATGCAGAGCAACAATGTGGGGATCCATGACACAAAATAAATAAAAATACTTTAATTGCCGGAATGAAATATTATCTTAGCTCAGGCTCTGCAACCAGACAGCCTGGATTTGAATCCTGGTTCTGTCACTGGCTAGCTGTGGTCCGAGCTGGGCGATTCCTTAACTTCTCTGTACCTCAGATTCTTCATCTGTAAAATCTGACAAAAGTTGTTGAAGGAATAAATGAACATGTCTAAAACAGTGCCTGGCACCTGGAAAGTGCTACATCCATTTTCGCGATGACAAGCACGATGAACTGTGACAGCAGCTGAGAGCAGCTGTCCCACTGAGTCTGCAGTGAGGTGGCCCCACATTCCCGAGGGCTGGGGTTAGACCCTGAAGGTCCTCCCGTTCATAACCCAGACAGGCAGAGCACGAGCCATCTGGGAAACTGGGTGGATCAAAGTCTGCCTGGGTCCAGGACAGGCAGGAAACATAAACGGTCTGGAATTTCCTGCTCTCAACCTGTCTCCTAAACTCTCCGAGTAGGTTCAGCTGCAGCCATCCCACAGAGCCACCGCCCCATATGAGTGGTCCCTCGGAGTGTCCCGGTGGGCCTGCCCAGGAGGGCCTCGTCAGAACTGAGATGTCGGGAAGGGCCCTCCACTGCCTCCTTCGTCCAAGCAGTCCAGTGCCCCGGGGCAGTGACCAAGCACTGGCATCTTCTGTTGAGCAACGTATGGCTGTTAACAAAGAAGGGCTCCTCTGGTTCCAGCCCAGGCGCTGAGAATATCTGCTGACTGTTGGCTAGAGGGACTGGCAAGAAAACTAAGTTCCCCTCTTCCTGTTCATCCCTCATCACACACCCTACCCTCTCACATACGTGTGCACACGCCTGAGTAAAGTCACCAGAAGAGGCATGGGATCACTGGATCCTGGAGCAGTAAAGCCCCTTCACAGGTGGGAGTTCAGACCCCGGGTCAGCTCTGTGGAAGGGTTGGAACACCTGAAAAGGGGGAAACATCTGGACAGCATTTGGAAAGAGCATATGGAAACACAAACATGCATCTGGAAAGTCTCGGGAACAAAGGCCTTCAGCACAGCCCTGTGCGGCCCCAGCCCCTGCTAGATGGAATCTCGGGTGTGGAACCAGGGTTGGCTTCTCTGAGCACGACTGTACCCCAGCATGTCAGCAGTCATTCACAGTGAGGGCCATTCCTTGCCACACACGCACACAATGGACCGCCGTGGCTGTCCTCCCCGGGATGACCGTCACTGGCTCCCCCACAGCTCGTTTCCTCACTGGCCTCTCACTCTCAGCATGGCCGATCATCTCCTTAGCATCAATCTCCTCTGACCTCAGCCCGGCCTGGGCATCACATAATCCTGTTAGGACAAGGAGGCCAGCTGGCAGCTGTTGGTCATGGAAGTGGCACAAGCAGGGGGCCTTGCGGTCCCATTGAGGAGGAGCCTTTATCTTTAAGACTTTGCCAGAGTCGGTGACTCCCAGAGGAGGGGCCAAGCAGAACCCAGAGATGCATCTTCCTTTGTGGCCCCGGCAGCACTGATCACCACAGGTGCCCGGGCGGCGGGCTCCACCCTCAGAAACCCAGCAGTTCACCTTGTCTTTGACTCTGCTTTTCACAGGACAATATACTTGTTTCAAACACCCCAAATCCCAATAGTGTGTCTGAAAAAGATACTTATGGGCCTGAGGAAATTCTGAGACCCCCAAATTTGTCCCTCAACCAGAAAACTCCGTCAGGGTGCTCCCTGGGGCCCAAGAGTCAGTCTCTAGTGTCATATACAGCTCAGTCCTCAGCCCTTCTGCCCAACTGCAACTCCAACCCCTTGGCTTCTGCCCAAAGGCCAACCTTCCCTTGATGGGCCTCCAGCCTCAGCTCCCAGTTCTGTACCAGAGCCCTAGAGATGGGGGGCTCAGGAGAGCAGGTGCATACCTGAGGGGTGCCTTTGGGGCCCTGAGAATCATGTTGGGGTCAGATCTTTGGAGAGGGAGGCCAGAGGCAGGAACTGGTAAGGTGGAAGGTGAAAATCTCAGCTGCCCCAATCACTTGTCAAGCTGGACATCAGCCCCCACTGCACTTTGGACCCTCACCACCCCGGGAGCGGTCCTGGCAGCTCCCAGTATGTCCTTTGGGACTCCTGGCTGGGGGAAGGGTTAACGGTCTTCCTAGGGCACCAGAGCCAAATACAGAGCTTCTGGCACCTACAGAAGGTTCCCCAGCAATCGACCCGGGCCAGGCAAGATACTGAGGGCAGCCCCAACACAGACCAGCACAGAGCACATGGCCTTCATGGCCTCACCACCTGCAGCTGAACCTCTTCATTTTACAAGAGAGGACAGGGAGGCAGGGAAATGGTGGGATGTGGATCCCTAAGGGGCCCTCTCCTCTCCTAGCGAGTTCCGAGCCTTCATCTCTACCCTGTGTCCCAGACTGACTACCACCCACTCTCTGCTAACTCTCTCTTCCCACTCCTGCCCCACCCCACCCACTGTCTAGTTTTGCAGGTCCCAGTTGTTGTCCAGCCGTAGGAGGGAAGGAGTGGACAGGGAGACCACACAGGTCTGGGGGGCCTTGCTTACCTTCCCCCAGAGGGTCCAGACTGTGGAGCATGAGTCGATAGATGGTGCTGCGGATGGTGCTGTTGTGCAGAGAGGCTGAGCTGCTCCCTCGGGTCAGCACGGACGGGAGCTGAGCAGGAGAGAGCAGCACAGGCCTCAGTGGGCCCCTGCCCGAGCCAGGGGAGGAGCCACCCAAGGGCCTCACTTAACCCTGCCTCCCTCCCACAGAGATCAGCATGAAAGCACAGGAGCCTTTCTGGGCCTCCCCGTGTCCTTCTCCTCCACCAGGAGACCACACTACTTTCTTCTCAGCCTCCCCTCAACTCTTCCACGAGTGACCAGTCTACACAGGTACTGAGGAATTCCCTAAGGACTCACCAGGGAGCAGCAGACAATGTGTACTGAGGACACCACATTGCCAAGGGTCTGTCTATCCCCAAGGGCATCCTCATAGAAGCACACACCCACACCCACACAGACAGACCCAGTGCACGTGGGTACAGCCCTTCGCAGTCCACAGACAGCATCGTGGACTCGATCACTGCCCCCTTCCCAGAGACAAGAAAGGCTGGGAGCCCTTCTACTGAAGAGGAAATGAGAATTCAACAAGTTCATGCGGGATTAAATGAAAGAGTCAAGACTAGCACCCAGGTCTTCTGATCCCCAAACCAGACTTGTTTTCTACCCATGTGCTCAAAAACCTTCACAGGCGCACATACACACATCTATAGGTGCAGACACACACAGACAACACACACTTACTCATAGCGACACAGATTTACAAGGGAGCATCCAAAGACAGACAAACGCTTGCTGGGTCCCTCCACCCTCCCCACACCCTATATCTTAGCCCTCCTTTCTTTCCCCATCCCTCTGGCTCTGAACTCTTGTGCCATCTAGTGGCTGTGGTAGCACAGTACTTTACAACAGGCCTAGGGATTTTCTTTGGATGGGGGAGATTTCATTTAGGCCTAGCCTCTCCTCTCTAAGGTCCCCATACTTCTTCCCAAACACCCCATAGGCCAAAGGCGGCTAAGGCAGTTTTTCACAAACCTCGGACTCCTCAGCCCCCAGTGCCCCTCTGATGGTTCTCTAAGGTCGGGCATTCCAAAGCCAATTAGGCTTTTGATCAATCAAGGCATGTGGGGCTTGTGAAGTTAGTTCCTCTAGTGCACTCGTTTACAGAATCTGAAGCCCAAGCTCACACCGCGGAGCTGGTGGCAAAGCCAGGAGTGGCATTCTAGCTCCCAAGCTAGCACCTCCTCCAAGGCCGCCTGGGGTTGAGAGTCCCTGGCAAAGGAGCCGCTCCTTCCCTGGCTCAGCCTGGCAGCACTCCCAGGAGCTTCCCAGACCTGACCCAGCCCCAGATCCCCAGCTCAGGGCCACAGTGCCCTGAATCTGTGGCTGTCCTCAGAGACCCGCAGTGTCCTCACAGGGCAGACCCCACATGGCACCCACCTTAAGCTTCTTGTTATCCTGTAGCTCATCCACAGCAACTGCCCCATCACCTGGCTGCAAACAGGGACAGGAGTCACAAGATGTTTGGAGAAAACCTCACTCTTTCTCCCTCCTTCACTCTCTCTCCAGGAAGCCCTCAGGTTGGAACACAGAAACATCCCCGAGGTAACCTGGCCTTCCACAGCCTGGCTCCAGCCTGCGCACATTGTTCCCAGTCAAATGTGTCCACTCGCTGTGGTCCAGCAACAGCACCTGTCTTTCAGTCCCTCGAGTGCACTGTCCTCTTTACCCAACTTCAAACCCTCATCACAGGGTGCCTGTCTAATCCTCTTTCATGCATTTCTATTCTTTTCCTTCATAGTAGTTTCCCCACTTTGTGTTATTGGAATGTTAGCAAACATGCAAATAAATCTATTACCCCACTAGCATTTTGAAGACGGACTGCCTATTTCATTTACCATGTATGTCCAACACGAAAACACGGCAAGGGTTCAATAAATATTTGTTAAATGAATGAATGAATGAATGAATGAATGAATGAATGAATGAACTGTCGCAAAATACACCTCATCTATTCCAACTCCTATTCCCTTGTTCATGCCTTTTCCCTGTGCCTAAAATGCCTTCGCCACCCGTCTGCCAAATTTTCAGATATAGAGCTTTCCCAAATGGTCCCTTCCACCTCCCCCCACCCCAGCTCACTCTGATACATCTCTCCTCAAAAATTATATAACAACAGTGAGCATTTTGTGATACCACAATCTGGCTCTGTAAACAAATCAGAGCTAGTGTCCTGGGGAAGCTGAGGGCAGCCCCCTGGGAAATGGGACCGCCCCAGAAAACCCAAGATGAAGGCTTACGAAGCCCACAGTCTGCACCGTCTGGACTGCTAGCTTGCCACTCCGCATTTACTGCCATTTGAACTTTTCACATATAAGAGTTAGACAGCTAGACTCCACAATTTTTGGCCATGCAATGAGCTTGTGATACAGTCATTTCTGTTCCCCTGAATTGTGGCACAGTGTTTGTACACAGTAGGTGCTCACTACGGGCGAGTGAATGGATACTCCTACTGGCCTCTAGACCCATCTTCAGGCAGCAGGGTCACTAAAGGCTGCCCCACTCACGTCTTCCTCCCATTGCCTCTCCCACCTCTCTAACCTCCGTGGCCAGAACTAGAACTGGACTTGCTACACTCCCTTCTCTGTTCAGCTCAGAAAACATAGAAAATACTGCCTAATACAGGGCTCCCCCCTCAGCCATCCACCCAATATGCTCATCCATTCAGTTATTTCCTGAGCACCTGCTTGTTTATGTGGTGCTGTGCTGGCACCATAGGGATACAAAGATGTTCAGATTCTATGTCCAGAAGGGAATCGAGACAAATAACACAAACACATGACACAGCAGAATGTGTTTCAAGAAATGAGAGGCACAGATAAAGGTGCTGTGCTGGGATGGAAAGGAAGGCTTCCTGAGGCAGGTAGAATTGGGGTAAGCTTTGAAGGTTGGGGGCAGTTTGAATGTTTGGATACACGCTGAATGAACAAATGACTAAATCAATGAACAAATACCCAAGTGAATTAAAGAGTTGTTTCCATAGTGTAACAGTTATCACGTTGGCCTCATAAATTAATGTAACAGAACAGAAATAACCAACCTGAATACAAAGGGGGGCACTGTGGATTTTCTGAACAAATCCCCTGACTCTTTCGCAACATACCTGCAAGTTGACTGGGATACTGGAGTCTACAGCACTGACCCTCACGGGCCCAGCCATCTTCCTATTTATCATAACCAACCTTTATTCACTGAGTTCTTGGAAGCAAAGAAGTTTGAGGGACCAGACTACTCTTTGGGGTGGCTGGTTCGGTCCACAGAGGGACAGGAGAGACACACTTTTGTCCCATGATGCCCGCGCCTACTGATTTCTCTGCAATTCAGATTTATTCAAGCCAAAACACTTCTCTATTGGTTCATTGCTCATTGTATATATCAGTATCTTCTAACCTCAGCATGCCTTCTAGTTTTCTGAAGCCCTTCACATCCATGTTCTCATTCAATACTACTAACTCCGTGAAGTAAACAAGACTAATACTACTATTGCTATTTTGATAGATGAGAAAGCAGATGCAGAAAGATTCTGTGACTTGCCTGCACTCACAAAGACAGTGACAATCCCAATCTCCTAATCTCTAGTCAAGGTTTTTTGTTGTTGTTTAGTTTTTTACTAAATCCACATTTCTTTTCCCAAGCTTAAGAAAATGAGGCCAAATCTATAGTCATTCCTTAGTGACTCTGTTTCAAATTACTGAGGTAAATGGACATGAATATCTGTCTACATTTGGGTGTGGCTGATAGGTCCGTTGACGGGTACAGAACCGGCAAGCAGGTGCTCCCAGAGTAGGCCCTCATTACAAACACATTCCCCATCCACCTCACACCACACCGTTCTCCCTCCTCATTGCCCAGCCTTTTCCTTCTCCTCATGACAATTAGCAAAGGGGCTGAGGAAACCGAAGAGGATGTCTTCATGCCAGCCCAGCACCTGCGATGCATCTTCCTGAGAATGAGCGATGGGACCCCTTGCAGCTATTCGTAGGAACCTGGGGAGGACACGTGTAGCTTGTCCTCCTGGTTTTCAGTTTCTACCTCCCACCCATGGAGCAGGTAATCACTGACCTCTCCCCTTCTGGACACACACCCCTGACACTTCCTGGACCACGCACTTCAGTCTGATTTTTTATAACATTCATTCAACAAGTATTTACTAAACCCCTGGTCTGAGTCTTGCCTTCACCCAGGTTACACTCTGTTTGGGGACTCTTCACTTTATCCCTTCACTGAGTACAGTCTTGCACCCTAATCCACTCATTTGTCTAGGCTGGAAACCCAAGTCTACCCAAATTCCTCCCTCTCCCTCACAGCCCACCTCCAATTAGCTGTCAGACCTAATTCACGAAAGTCCTCAAATTTGTCCGCATCTTTTCCACTCTCCTGCCTACAGCTCCTGACTTCTGATCTGTTCTTCTGATTCACTCTCTTCCCCTCAGCCAGTGATCTTCAGAGCAAAGCACATCAAGTCCCTCCCCTGCATCCTGGAGGACCACTGTCCTCTGAA
The DNA here is from genome assembly GCA_030848825.1 of Tadarida brasiliensis. Classification (NCBI taxonomy): domain Eukaryota; kingdom Metazoa; phylum Chordata; class Mammalia; order Chiroptera; family Molossidae; genus Tadarida; species Tadarida brasiliensis. Next base: position 197,402,643 of record CM061257.1, on the reverse strand, counting down.
GGGAGCACAGACTCCTAAGCTGAGCACACACCAGCCTCCTGCTTACCTCCAGTCCAGCTCTGTCCAACAGAAACAGAATGCAAGCCACATATATAATTTTAATTTTTTAGTAGCTGCATTTTTTAATTAATTAATTTATTTATTTTTGTTACAGATGTTTCTCCTTTTTCCCCCATTGACACCCTCCTCCCCCTCCCTCCCCACCCTGTCCCCAGCTTTGTTGTCCATGTCCATTGGTTATGCGTACATGCATATAAGTTCTGTGGTTTATCTCTCTCCCCCCGCCCCTCCTCTTCTGGGGATTGTCAGTCTGTACCCTACTTCCATGTCTCTGGGATTACCCTGTTCTTCAGACTGTTATGTTCATTATATTCCACAATAAGTGAGATCATATATTTGTCTTTCTCTGCTTGGCTTCTTTCACTTAGGATAATACTTCCCAGGTCCCTCCATGTCGTCTCAAAGGATAAGAGATCTTTCTTTTTTACAGCTGCATAGTACTCCATTGTGTATACGTACCACCACTTTTTTTTTTTTTTTTAATCCTCACCCGAGGACATTTTTCCATTTTTTGTTCAGATAGAGTGGGAGGGAGAGAGAGGAAGAGAGAGAGAGAAAGAAACATCGACGTGAAAGGGACACATCAAGTGGCTGCCTCCCGCATGACCATCCAAGGCCGGGCACAAACCGCAACCGAGGTACATGCCCTTAGCGGGAACCGAACCCGGGTCTCTCTGGACTGCAGGCCGACACTCTAACCGCTAAGCCAAACCGGCCAGGGCATACCACCACTTTTTTATCCATTCATCTACTGATGGACATTTGGACTGTTTCTAGATCTTAGCTATTGTAAATAGTGAGTAGCTGCATTTTTTAAAGTAAAACAAAAACAAAAAACACACTGGTAAAATTAATTTAATAATATACTTTAACCTAATATATCAAAAATATAATTCAATGTAATTAATATCTAAACTATTAATGAGATATTTTACATTTTTTATACTAAGCCTTTGAAACCCAGTGTGTATTTTATACTTACCGTAATTCCTATAGCCCCATTTCTTCCTTTTTTTAAAAAAAGAATAATTTGCTGATTTTTAGAGGGAGAGGAAAGGAGAAGGAGAGAGAGAGAGAGAAATATAGATGTGATAGCCCAACACTAATCGGCTGCCTCCTGCACGCCCCCTACAGGGGATCGAGCCAGCAACCTGGGCATGTGCCCTGACTGGGAATCAAACCTGCAACCTCTGGTGCATGGGATGATGCCCAACCAACTGAGCCACACCAGCCAGGGCTCATTTCTTTTATCAACACTGTCTAATTTAGCTTGCTCTGAAACTTTATACCTGATTTTGAAGCTCTCAGTGTATTTGTTCTGGCCAAAAATGACAACTATCAGACCTGCCTTGCCTGTGCATGAAGGGATTGAGAAGTACAGATTAGTAGTTACAAAACAGTCAGGGGGGTGTAAAATATAATCCTTTGGAACATGGGGTGTTCCCTTCTCATTCTGCAGATCTCTGCTCAGACTTCTCCTCCAAGAGGCCTCCCCGCTCTCTTGATAAAGGGGGCTCACTACCTGCAGTCACTCCCCACACGTGCACTGCTTGTTTCCTTCACAGCACTTGTCACACTCTGAAATTATCTTCTTAATTTATTTTATTTGTTTATCATCTATATGCCCACTCCTCCACACTAAAAAATGTTCTGTTGGATTTATGTTTCCAATTTATATAGGTGGCAGAGCTTGTAGGACTCATGCCGTTCTTTGTAGAATACCATGAATATCTCACTTCACATTTAATCCCATCATGTATACTATAAGAAAATATACTGTGTTGCATGAATGCATGTAAAATCTCAATGGCAAGCATACACACAGCCAAAAAACAACAAGATATTGGCCTAGGCATGATCACGTTTGAGTTTCTGTTAATATTTGTTTGTTTCTTAAGCGTTCACTTTGTCATCTGCTAGCACGCACTAGCCGGGGAACATTGAAAGCTTGAGAAATTTTTATGAGAAAAGGAAGCTTAAAATTGTGAATTTTATTCTTACCATCTTTTCCTGACAACTGGAGGAAGCTGACTACTTACTACTCAAGGAGTTAAAGGAGGGAACCCCGCAGCCCAGGCTAGATGGGTTCTTTGAGAGCACAGAGGATTCCCTGCAGCCTAGCATGGACAGGCCCGCAGGGGCAGGAGGGGCCCTGGTGGCTGCGCAGTTGCCCACGCTCCACAGCAGGCAGCCGGCAGCACAGGCCACCGATGGAAGCCCTTGGGGTAAATGCCAACCTTGACAAGAAAACCTAAGGGGGCCCCAGGTTTGTCTGCTTGGGGGTCCTGTTGGTTGGTTTAATAAACAATCCTGCCAGGAAGAAAATAGCCCCTGATGCGTTTAGGAAAGAGTGGCAGAGTTTCACATTCTGAAGTATTTGGGGTCAGAATGGGGGTATGGCGTTTTCCAGGGGGCCTAGACCAGACTCATTCCCTGCCTTCCACCCCTTCTCACCACTAGTGTCCCATGGGGCTTCTTTCCAATCAGCATCTCATGCAAATGTCTGGTCCTTCCTGGCTAACTCATAACTCTCTCTAAAGAAGGGCCCATCGTCCTTCAAATACAGATGAGACTTTGCGGCCAGGCTAGCACCTCAGTTTGCTGTTTGCTGGCTCTGAGTATGCACAGGCAAGGCAGGTCTGATAGTTGTCATTTTGGGCCAGAACAAATACACTGAGAGCTTCAAAATCAGGCATAAAGTTTCAGAGCAAGCTAAATTAGACAGTGTTGATAAGCATTTACCATTTCCTTACTAGGGTAATTCCTCAAAACAATACATGTCAGTTTGACAATGTTGTCTACAATATTTTAGGATTTGATTTTTTTTCAGCCAGTGTCAAAAGAGAGACTCTAAAATAGTCGCTATGTGTCTATGTCTGAAGTTACATTGTGGTTTTTTTCTGAAAATACTCTTCATTAAATTCTAATTAGAATTATTCCCCCAAAACTTGTATCCTGGTTCTAGATTATCAGAGCAAAATAAAAAGTAAAGTGAAAGATCCTCCAGCTTAGAAACTCCACAGATATCAATCAGGTGCATATTCAATAAGGAATGAATAGTTCTCTGCTGAGCTCAGGTCTCCAAGTTCTTAGGGTAGGAGAAACCTGTGAGTTTGATGCTGTTAGTAAAACACCACGTGGCCATTCCTATTCATTTACACACTGTCGGCGGCTGCTTTCACACAACAACAGAGTTGAGTAGTGAAAGACTGTGTGGTCTACAAAGGCTGTAATCTTTGGTATCCGGCCCTTTACAGTGAAGGTCTGCCAACCCCTGCACTAGTTCATCCCGTTTACTTTTCAGATGAGCAATCTTAGGCCTGGATGAAAAGCAAAGGGCTTTGTAGCACTTTGCACAGTGTTCCCTTTATTACAAATACTCTCGTCTAGGCCTGCGCCCTGCACTGGATGGGACACAATCTTTTCATTTCCCACACTGCTTTTCATTTCAGTGCTTAATAATAAAGGCTTGTTGAATTGCATTGACTTGCCCAGGGTAACAGGGATAATTAGCAGTGGAACCTGGGTTAGAACCCAAATGCATGTATGGATTCATGAACCAGTGGAAAGGACAGTCAACTAGCCGTGTAACTCTGGCTGAGTTAATTATCTTCTCTGAGGCTCTCAGTTTCCTCATCTGCAAAATGGGGATAATAATCTATTCCTTGTAGGGTTTTTATGAGAAGTTGTTGAGATGATGTATGTATGGACTAGGCCCTCCATAAGTATGGATTCCCTTTCCTACTCCCTTCTCTCTCAAAACTGCTAGGGTTCCCTGAGGAAACTGAACCAAATAGTTATGGAGCTTCTGCTAGGGATGAGACCCTGGGCTCGGCCCTTTGGTAGATGCAAAGGTTGTTTCTCATTTAGTGGCAACAATGAGCTTTATGGTGGCTTCCCCCTCCAAACCTCACCCCAGGCTGGCAACCGAGGAAGGGGGTGTTTTTCCTGTTCCTGTTTCTCTCCAAGGAGGAGGGATCCTGCTGCCATCCACTTCTCTTCCCACTGCTCAGACTTCCTAAGCTGCTGTGGCTCTGACCTTGCCTCCCCAGCCGTCCTCCTTGGCTCCCTATCACCCTATCTGGCCTTGCCCCACTTCTCTGCCCCTTTGGAGCATGGCTGATTAAATAAGCCCAGTTTCCCTGGCCCCCCACCTTCCTGGGGTGATGCTCAAAGAAGGGACCCATGAGTCAGGGAAAGGTGTGAACCACTACGTCAGTAAAAGTGAGGGAGAGAGCAAGGCATATTCATTTTCATAGTTAAAGTAAAATAATTTACAGGGATGAGTAAATAATTTACTCTTGCATAAACCACCAAAATGAATACCAACCCAGGTTACTAGATCACAGACTGAATTTTCAGAGAATTGCCTCATGAATTCACTACAGAATGGCTTGTCCTCTATCTGTCAGTGAAATGCAGGATGACTGGACCCCCTCTGACCAGATCAGAGGTCCTGGCCAGCCAAACACAGACATAGAGATACAAGCAAAGGCAGTTCCCTCTCTCTCTGGTTATAAGAAACCTAGGGTGAAACTCCAAATCCAGACAGTTTTTAAAAACCATTTCTAAACAGGTATAGTTCTTGAGTTATTTTTAGCAGGCAGTGGTTAGTGCTGGGAAGTCTGAACTATAGGTTTTTAATTTTAAATAAATATAGATTTGCTTTCAAGAGTAGCTAGTAATTCAACCTTCTTTTAAAAAATAATTCTGTTAATTAAAAATTGTACTGGGTCTGTTTCAACAAGTAGCTAAGAACAGAGCTGTAACTAGCACCACTCTCACTGGCTGGCAAACAGCTGCTACAAAAGCCCTTGAAGAGTCTCTGAAGTAGGTTACAAACTCCCTTTGGAAATCACGATTATGCTTCATGTCCTTGGCAAGCTTTGCTTTGATGGTCTAGCTCTGATGAAATGGCAAATTCAAAATTTGTAGAGTTTTAAAAAAACACAGAATTACTACGAAGGACTGGAAGGCAAGTCAGAGGCATTTTGAAAACCGCTGGCCTGAAGTCTACCAGGCAGTAAATGCTTTTCTCAGATGAGAGCACCAGGCTCCGTTGCCACCACAGCAAGGCCTACCCTGAGAACTTCGTCAGACAGAGGCCCCTGCTTTTTCACAGTGAGTGACGGGACACTCTGAGCCTCCCTTTCTTTTTTAAGCCTCTGGCTTCATGGAGTAGTAGTCTCGTGGGAAACAGTGCTGAATGAGGGTGATGAGGACACTGGGTTCCAGTTCTGAGACCTGCTGGCTCTATGACCTTGGGTGGAACATTTCTCCTTTTTGAACAATCTGCAAATAAGGTCATTGGAGCTTGGTTGATCAGATCAGACAAATAACCATTATGCTGGGCCTGCCAGAACTGAACTCACTTGGACACAGGACATTATCAGTTAATGTTAGAATTTTTGGTGATTAGCTGGACTTTGTCATTTCCCCCCAAAGAAGGGAAGGGACATGTCCAAGTTCACACAATTAGAACACAGGTTTCCTAATTCTCAGTTCCATGCTTCGGCCAGAGCACTACATTATCTCAAAAAATCCTGAAGGCAGAATATTTTATCTCCTTTGCATCATGCATCTCCCAGACATGTTGCTGAGTTTGTTCTCCATCCTGCCCACTCATCAGAACTGCTCTGGATTAAGTAGCTAAATCCTTCCATTCTTTGCACGCAAAATTCTGCTTGCACTAGTGGCTTCTCTGAGACCTGAGACAGGCAGGTTATTAGCCAACCTTTGCTCAAACTCACCTTGAGGGAGCAGGAGAGAAATGGGGTCTGTGTCCCTAAGGTGCCCTCACTTTAGAGTCTCAAGGAATAAACAAACTTGAGATTAATTTTCAGAGATCACTTCCCCAATTTAACCTTCCAGGTTATTGAATCATGCAATGCATTTAGTAGGAAGGACGCTCATGGGGACAGAGAATTTCTTGGAAAGGAACTTTGGGGCCAGGAGAAAGCCGCAGGGTTAGCGCTTCTGGTATCTGGTCTTCAGTCAGCAGAGAGAGGGCTCTGCGCCCAGGGCTGGCTTGTGAGTGGCTGCATGGAGCTCTCAAATTTACTATTTTAAAAACAAAACAAAACCAAAAAGATCCTCCCCTCTTCTTTCTCAGACTCCAACCAAGCCACCAGACCCTCCAAATCTGCAACGTGAACAAATAAGATGAACTGAAAGTGAGGCTGCGAGATAGACCCTAAACCCCATGCGCATGGAGGAGATGATCATTCCCCGCCTGGTTTCTCCTCGGACATCTTCCAAAGCCCAGCTTAAATGTTATTTCCAAAGACCCCGTCAGACCAACCTGGTTCAAATCCTGACTCCACCACAACCACACAGTGACTGCTGGAGGCTCTGCAGTGGTTTGATTTCATTAGGCCTCAGTTTCTTCCCCTGCCAACAGGGGATCATAATAATAACCATTTTATAGGATGATTGGGGGCTGAACCAAGGTCATTCTGGGCAAAGACTCCAGCATAGTGCCTGGCAGAGAACAGGACTCTAAATGTTGAGTGAACAGCAAGGGAACCAGAGCACCCATCTCTTGAGGTCTGACCCAACACTTTCCATTCTTTCGTCCCGGGCTTCCCCCACCCTTTTTCTCCAAAGGGGCTAGAGAAGCCTGAGCTAGCCTGTTCTTACCTTGCTGAAGTCCCCTAGGGCCATGACCTTGGCCACTGGCCTCCTGCTGAGCTGCTCCTTCACCCAGAGCTCGAGCTTCTTGTTCCACTTCATAGTGAACACATAGGAGGCATAGGCCAGCAGCAGCAGCAGGCTCTCCCACCAGACAATGAGGCTGTCCAGGAAGAAGAGAATGAGCATCATCAGGTCAAAAATGTAGAAGGAGACATCACGGAACAAGGGCCACCAGGTGAGGTGGAGGATCTCCCGGGAGAAGAGGGCACAGGTGCCGATGACAAAGAGGATGTTGAACACGGCAGAGCCCACGATGGTGCCGATGCCCACATTGCTGTGGGAGATGAAGACGCCAATGAGGGAGGTGAAGAGCTCGGGAGCAGAGCCTCCAGCAGCCATGAATGTGGCACCTGCCACATCCTCAGAGATCTGCAGCTTGTCTGTGATGACGCCCAGGGCTGGGACAAAGTACTCGTCACACACGATGGCCAAGGCCACGAACACATACATCATGCCAAAGATGTGCAGGACCACCCAGCCCTGCCGTCGCTCCTCCACGCTGAACAGGTCTCGAGGGTACTCTGCCTTGGGGTGGAGGTCTGGCTGGCTGGGGGGCAGCGCTGAGGGACTGGGTGCCTCTGGGAGCAGGGCTGTTATCAGGCTGGGGGAGGGGGTAGTGGGCATAGCTGGAGCGGGCTCCACAACCACACAGTGACGAACCTGGGTGGTCGGATTTGGCCTGACGCTGGGAGGCGCTGAGGTGCTTGGTGCTGTGGAAGGTTTCTTTGCCAGCTTCCAGAAGGTGGCTAAGGACATTCCAATGGTTGGTGCTCTGGTTCTGGGTGAGGGATTTCTAACCTTCCAAGCAGCAGTAGAGCCTTTCGTTTCTGCTGGGCTGCTTCCTGTCATGGTGCTAATCGTCACTTGCCCCTCAGAGATGGCTGTGGTGTGCTCTAAGGCTGTTCCCTGGGAAGTCGTCAGGTTGTTGGTTGAGCTGTTATTGTCCACTCTTCTGGGGGTAATCAGGGTGTTCTTTTCTACTGTACTCCTAGAAGTCAAAATGGTTGTTTCTGTGTAATTTATCAGGAAAGTTGGAGTGTTATCAGTTATTCCCTTGAGAGTAGTTGGGGTGGTTTCCTCCACTACTCCCTTGGAGGGGCTGGTCTCCGATATTTTGTAGGTTGCCATAGTTGTACTGTCTTTCACTGTTGTTCTGGGGGTGATCCCATGGCTTCTTGTCATTGTCGTGAATGTGGATGGGGCAGAGTTTACTACTCTACCATGTGGGGATGAGGTGTATTTTTTCACCTTTCCCCTGGCTTGAGTTGGATGGTAGTATTTCATTTCTCCCCTGGATGTTGTTGGGGTATAATTCTTTACCGTTGACCTGCTTGAAGTTGGGGTGTAGTGATTCAGTACTCCACTTGGTGTGGTTGGGGTGTTTTCCTTCACTCTTTCTGTGCCTGCTGTTGTTGGGCTATAGTTATTCTTGGGTACCGTTGGAGAGTTGTTGGCTGTTCTTCTGAGTATATTGGGGGTGTTCTCCATTGTTATGCCAGGTTTTGCTTCCTCCTTGTCCACTGTGGCTTGGGGTGCCAGTGTCTCACCCTCCATTTCAGAACTAGCTCTTGGAGGGTCACTGCTCACCGTCATTATCTCACTGTTGAGAAGATCCCGGCTGGCCAGTTTTACAGGGTGTTGGGAAGAAACTGCTGCCCACAGTGAGGGGAGGCCCTGGGGGCTGCTCAGGTGCTGGTAGGTGGAACCGATGATCAACATTCCCAGTAGGAAGAGGAAGCGACTCCACTGAAGCCGTTTTGGCCTAAGTAACCGCCTCTTCTGCGTTCCCATCATGATCAATTTCCCCATGATGGCAAGTTATGCCGGGTTACAAAAGGCCTCTCATTCTGTCCACTGAAAGATGGGGGCTGTTCTGGGATTCAGGTTGGTGATCAGGAAAGATTCCTCCATAGAGCCCTGCCAAGAGATAGCCACAAACCTAGAGAGAGAGAGAGAGAGAGAGAGAGAGAGAGAGAGAGAGAGAGAGAGAGAGAGAGAGAGAGAGAGATAGGTTATTTGCCCCTAAGAAGAGAGCTGGGATCCACCAATCCCTCACCTGGAAAAGAGTAACAATTCATTCAGGGACCTTTGTGGTGGAAGACAGATGTTTCTGTTGAAGCAAAACTACCTCTGCCCCTGCTCAGGGGGGAATGTCTGCTCATGGGAAAAAGAGCATCTAGGGGTCCTCTGTGCTGTGCAGACATGCCAGCAGCCTAGGTTCCTGAGCTGGGTCCACCCAAGGTCTGCCAGCACTCGTAGGCCCAACCCCCAGGCCCCAGATCATACCTTATCAAAGGTATAAGGGAGGTAAAAAGACATGGTTTTAAACACTAGACAAAAAGGGGCAGCAGTGGAAGACAGTGCCAGACACATCAACACTGCATGTTTTTTTCAGACTGACTTAAAACAATTCCACCATATCATCCAGGAAGGATAAAGCTTAAAAGTTAATGTCATGAAGGTTCCCGGACAGTGCGATGTGGTGGAAGGAACTCGGAGAATGGAGTCGAAGGCCTGGAGTCCCAGCTATGTTGCTTGCCAGCTGTGTCACCTGGGACGGGCTGAGCTTAGTGCCTCATCTGTGAAATGGGCATAACATATATGTTGATTATGCAAAGATGATCTCTGGAAGGACATCTGGAGAAGGGAAACTAAAGGCCAGGGGTCAAAAGGAGACTTACTTTTTAGTATATCTATAATTATTTATTTATTTATTTTTTTATCTTCACCGGAGGACATTTTTGCATTTATCTTCAGATAGAGGGAAAGAGGGGGAAGAGAGAGAGATACATCGATGTGAGAGAGACACATCGAGTGGTTGCCACCCACATGACTCCAACTGGGGCAGGGACAAACTGCAACCGAGGTACGTGCCCTAGCAGGAACCGAACCTGGGACTCTCTGGTCTGTAGGCCGATGCTCTAACCACTGAGCCAAACCGGCCAGGGCACTTTTTAGTATATCCTATTGTTCAGTTTAACCATTTAATCTTTTTATTTATTTATTTATTTATTTATTTATTTTTAATCCTCACCCGAGGACATTTCTTCATTTTCTGTTCAGATAGAGTGGGAGGGAGAGAAAGGAAGAGAGAGAGAGAGAAACATCGACGCGAAAGGGACACATAGAGTGGCTGCCACCCGCACGACCAACCAGGGTCGGGGACAAACTGCAACCGAGGTACATGCCCTTAGCGGGAACCGAACCCGGGTCTCTCTGGACCGAAGGCCGACGCTCTAACCGCTGAGCCAAACTGGCCAGGGCTAATCTTTTTATTTATATAGGTGTTATATTTTAAGTTTAAACTTAATTTAACTCAATGTAATAGAAAAAACAATAGTAATAACAATGTCTAGGTATGTGAATAGTAATAGCAATACCTATGTCACAGGCATGTTGGGAGAGTAAAACACATAAGTTCTGTGAAGAGCACTGTACAGAATCCAGTGCTACATAAGGGCCATTTTACATAAAGACACAGGAGGAAAGAACATGAAAGGCCCTTAAAGAATCCTCAATTTATCAAGGGCACTGAGGCCCAGCCCAAGTAAGAGATTTACATATTTATTAAATCTCTAATCAATGTCCACATATTATTACAAAACAGTAACTAGAAATTATCAGTTTTATATATGAAGTAATCTATTAGAAGTGAGAGGAGTAACCCATAGAAATCTTAGGTGGTTAAAGGCAGAAGTTACTAACACTGTTGAGTATAACTCCCCATTTAAGATGTGAAGAACTTGAGGTCCGCCCTGGCCTGGTTGCTCACTTGGTTAGCAACTCGCCAAGGTTTCGGGTTCGATCCCTGGTCAGGGCACATACAAGAATCAACCAAGGAATGCATAAATAAGTGGAACAACAAACTGATGTTTCTCTCTCTCTCATCAATAAAAAGAAACTGAGGTCCAGAGAGACGTGACTTGCTCAGTGTCACGCAGCTAGTGAGTAGCAGTGCAGATGAGCCGTCTAATGCACCAATCTTTCCAGCATACCATATTGGAGATGCAAATGCAATTGTCTGAAAAAGCAAAAGAGGGACAAGCAAAAGGACAACTACAAGATAAGTGATTTTCCTTCTTTGTCCTTGATTCCTATAATTGTCTTTCCACCGTCCCCCTGTCCACCCTGTCCTTTGCTATAAACTCAACACTTCGAATCTCCTAAAGAAACTTTGGAGGGTCTCTCTCTTTCTGGTGTGCCTGTGTTATGTAACAGAGCTGAGCTGGCATCCCAACTGATCCATCCTACCTAATCACCTACCTTCAAACCTGGACATCTGGGTGTCTTCTCAGTTCTGGGAACTTGTCAAAATCCAGGGTCTCAAAGAATGGGTCTGACGCTGGACAGCAGGGAACACCCCATTCTCCTGCCCCCAGCTCTCCTATGGAATCCTAATTCAAGGCAGGGTCAGGTGTGAAGGGCATCTCAGGGGAAGAATATCCAATCCCTGCTAATACCCACTTCTAAGAAGCTTATCACGGCATTTTACAAGTTCTGGGTCTTGGTGCCTCTGCCAGAGGCTAAGAGGGTGTACCTTCTATCAGGGACACAGATGGGCTTTCATGGGCCCCTGCAGTCAAGGGGGAAATTGGGGGAACTTCTCAAACTTGCTTCTAAGCTCTGGGAATGAGAGGTGGTCTGAGGTTTCCTAGCTCATGGGAAGGAAAGATTCAGAATTAGCTCTGTGGGAACCAAGAGAAAGTGCCTAAGGCTTAAGAGATCAGAAGACCTCAGTTAGCACCACAGCTCTGTTTGCTACTGTGTGATTCTAAATGTAATCTAAATGTAAATGTGGAGATAATAACACCCATCCTACCTATTTGAAGGGTGGATGTGAGAATCAAAATTTTAAATGAGGGAATATCTGCTCAATTTTGCTGTACCTAAAATTGCTCTAAGAAATAGTCTATTTTTAAAAAATATGTTTTTATTGATTTTATAGAGAGGGAGGAAGGGAAAGAGAGAAAGAGAAACACCAATATGAGAGAGAAACATAGATAAGTTACCTCCCATATGCCCCCCACCAGGGATCGAACCAGCAACCTGGGTATGTGCCCTGACAGGGAATCAAACCAGCAACCTTTCCATGCATGGACGACACTCAACCAACTGAGCCACACCGGCCAGGGCAGAAATAGTCTAATTTTTTAAAATGAGGGAATGTGAGGAAGATACTTTAAAAACTTTAAAGCATTTCACACATGCAAAATATTTTATTAGGCCTAAGGGAAATCCCTGGGGAAGAGGGCACGGACAGATCTCCCAGAGCAGACTGGAACATCCCAAGATACCCCAGGAGTTGTGTTTCCAACTCAGAGCTGCAGCTGAATGAAGTGGGAGTAAAGTGAGGCATTTGGGGGGAATGTCTCATGATTCTACCCATGGACCTGGCAGCCATTTCAATCATTCAGATAACTCTGCCTGAAACTTACTGATTGTTCCTTTCTCCTCTTCACATTTCCCCAAGGTACATGGATAGCATAGCACTTCGGTTATGTTCACCGGAAATAGCAGAAAATCCTCATAGCCTCCCTCCCCCCTGCCCTACTTCCCCCTGAATGGCCTACAACAGTGAGAAGGTACCCAGCTTCCTCTCCTGAAGCACACAGAGGTGCCCACTCCCTGTGGAAGAGCTGTTGTCATCTCTGGGTGTCCTGGGGTCACTTTGAATATTGGAAACCTGGGTAGAGGGGCTGACTTCTGCTAGTTTCCACATCCTTGCCTTTAGACTCCTGCAGGCAGAACCAGATCTAGTTACTTCCCTTCTCAAACTATCTAACATGGTCTCAATCTTCTCCAGAAAGATGGAGATAGGAACCCAGTTCACAAGGTGGAATATTATTTAGCGCTAAAAGTAGCTACCAAGCCATGAACAGACATGGAGGAAACTTAAGTGCATATTACTAAGCAAAAAAAGCCAATCTGAAAAGGTTACAAACTGTATGATTCCAAGTATATGACATTCTAGAAAAGGCAAAACTATGGAGACAATAAGATCAGTGGTTGCCAGGAGTCAGGGGAGAGGGAGGGATAAAAAGGCAGAGCACAGAGGATTTTTGGAGCAGTGAAACTACTCTGTATAATACTACAGTGGTGGATACATGTCATAACACATTTGTCAAACCTACAGAATGTACAACACCAAGTGTGACCCCTAAGATAAACTATGGACTTCGGGTGATAATGATGTGTCAATGTAGATTCATGAATTATAACAAATACATCACTCTGGTGTGGGATGTTGATAGTGCAGAAGGCTGTGTGGGGGTGTGCACACAGTATATGGAACTCTCTGCATTTTCTACTCTATTTTGCTATGAACCTAAAACCGCTCTAAACATAAAGTTTATTAATTAAAAAATAAGTCCTTATCTTTTAGAGATACATACTGAAATATTTATGAATAAAATGTTATCCGATCTAGAAAATGCATCATGCCCTGGCTGGTTCAGCTTAGTGATTAGAGCGTTGGCCTGTGGACCAAAGGGTCATGGATTCAATTCCTGGTCAAGGGCACGTACCTTGGGTTGCAGGTTCGATCCCTGGCCCTGGTCTGAGTCATGCAGGAGGCAACCAATCAACGTGTCTCTCTCACATCAATGTTTCTCTCTCTCTCTTTTTCTCCCTCCCTCCCTCCCTTCCACTCTATCTAAAATCAATGGAAAAATAGCCTCCAGTGAGGATTATAAAAGAATAAAATAAAATAATAATATGTTTCCCTGCCGGTGTAGTTCAGTGGATTGAGCGTCATCCCATGGACTGAGAGGTCCTAGTTCGATTCTCAGTCAAGGCACATGCCCGGGTTGTGGGCTCGGTCCCCAGTGGGGGGTGTGTAGGAGGCAGCCGATTGATGCTTCTCTTTCACATTGATGTTTCTATCTCTCTCTCACTTCCTCTCTCTCTAAAAAAAGCAATAAAAACATATTTAAAATAATAATAATAATATGTTGAGGAGACATGGGTAGATGTATAAACGAAATAAGATTGAGAATTGAGTGGACAGTAGAAGCTGGGTGAAGAATACATGAAGATTTATTATGCTATTCCCCTATCTTTGTCTATGTTTGAAGTTTTCCAGTAATAAAATATTTTAAGAAGAGAGAAGGGTCATAACTACAATTTCTTTAGACATTCACTTTGGTGAAAATAATGGAATGTGGTTTGGGGATGGGAGAAAGAGGATAGCCTGGAGCTTGGAAGTAAGATTTAAGAGTGGACAGGGTCTAGTCTAGAAGAGGCAGAAAGGAAGGCACAGGGCAAAAGGCAGTACAGGATAGTGAAAGGGAGAGAAGAACAGAAAAGGAATGTGGGCTCACTGCTTTCCCCCACCCTCTCTTCCCCTTTTCTCCACTCACTTTTTACCTTTCACCTTTGTGGATTTCCTTTAATATGTGTGTGGAAATATGCAAATGATGAAGGTCTCTTGAGTGGCAAAAAGAAATTCATTAGCCAGCTACAGCTTGAAAGACTTCTCCTTTAAGACCTTCTAACTCTTTGCCTGGCTGGTGTGGCTCAATGGATTGATCATCATCCCATGGACTGAGAAGTCCTGGTTGGATTCCCAGTCAGGGCACATGTCCAGGTTGTGGGCTCAATCCCCAGTAGGGGGCATGCAGGAGGCCTCCGATTGATGTTTCTCACATTGATGTATTTATCTCTCTCTCAAAAAAAAATTAATTAAAAAAAAAAGACCTTCCAACTCTTTGATGGTGTCTGACTTTATATTCACTGAACACCCTTTTGATTTTAATGTAATTCTACTAAGAATTAAAAAACAAAAACAAAAGCTCTCCCCAGTTGCCCTAAGTGATGCAGTCCTCTTGGTAGTTCTTTTATGGTCAAAAAAAAAAATTTTTTTTTTTTGGTTAATCCTCATCTGAGGATATTTTTTTCCTTTTTTTTTTTTTTTTTTTTTTTAGAGAGAGAGAGTGGAAGAGAGGGAGGAAGGGGGAGAGGGCGAGGGAGGGAGGGAGGGAAAGAGAGGGGGAGAGAGAGAGAGAGAGAGAGAGAGAGAGAGAGAGAGAGAGAGAGATTGAGAAACATTGTCTCCTGGTGTGCAGGCTGATGCTCTAACCACTGAGCCAGGGCTATTGTCAATTTTAATAAATTGCCCTTTTACTTCCCTAGTCTCCTGAAAGCCTGTATTCAGAAGAACTAGGTCACCAAGATCTCATCACCTATCAGCAAACTAGTAAACTTAAGCTTTAGGACTAAGATAAGGAATCGGTCCATGGAACTGAGCTGGAACTACCAGGAGAACAGTGACCCTGTGGCTGAGTCATCATCACATTAGGGGTAGCTAGACAACTCCCTTGCCCACAGGTTCTTGGCCACATCCCTTCCATTAGGAAAAGAATTAGAATTTATAACCAGTAATCAGTATGCAGCCTTACTTACCTAGATCTCAATACCTGCTCAAGCATAACAAGGTCCTGAGATGGTGAGACCACCAAGTTGGGGAGAGAAGTACTGAAGCAAATGGGACAGTCTGCAGGCTCCTGGGACCTGATACTGGCAGGAACATTACCAGGGACTGACTTGACTTCCTCTGCCACCTCTAATATAAGGAGGAGACAGAAAGAACTACGAGCAACTGGAGCTGGCATGCTCCCACAGAACAAGCCGTGAAAAGTCAGACTCGGTTGTTCACTTCAACGCACTCTCCCTCCTTGACCCACCCTCTACATCACCCCATCCCACCAACTAAAAGAAAAGAGGCAAAGGCTTAAGGTTTTCTAGGGGCCTTTCTGTTCCCACTTGTAATCTCTGTGGTACAACATGGTTCTTTGAACCACAACTACCCCAGGGCCTGCGGGCATTTCCTGGGGCCCTACACGGTTAGAGAGGAAGTTACTTCTTGCCCCTTGAGCACCTCGCTGGAGAACACGCTACCGTGGGAACACCAGGTGTCCAAAGGTGCCCACGTTGCCTCACAGGAAGGCCTGCGTGCAAATCCCTCGGCGGTGCAGCTGGGCCAGGGCAGGAGGGACGAGCTGAGCGCTCCCTCTGCTTCCCTAAAGAAGGGGTGGGCGATAAGGAGAGCAACGTGCTGGGGAGACCGAGAGGAAAAGCCTTGCCGTGTAAATGGGCTCAGGTCAGCTAAGAGAAATACACAGCGTGCTTAGTATGAGCACTCCCGGGGCAGGAAGAGGATTCTGTCAGCTGGTTCACAGACTAGGAGTGAGGGGTCTGACGAGTGACGGAGAAGAGGGGCAAATATCGGAGCGGGTTGCGGCTGGTGGCACCAACGGGCCGAGGTAGTACGAGGCAAAAGTGTGAGGGGTCACAGAGTTACAGGAAAGGGGCAGGTGGGCAGGAGGCCAGAGGGAACCGGGGCCGGGGAGAGGGGAGGGGAAGGGGCGGACACAGCTCGGACGCGACGCTGCAGGGCGCGCGGAGAGGGGTCGTGGCGGACACCGGCGCGGGAGGCGCTCAGAAGAACGCTCCCCCTGGCGTCCCGCCGAGCCCCGCCCCGCCCCACGCGGTACCGAAAGCCCCGCCCCAGCCCCGCGCGCAGTCCGGCTCCGGGTTCCCTTTGTCGCACGGCCCTATAGTTCCGGCTGTGGCGCGCGGGAGGAAAGTTTATGCGGACGGACTGTGCCGGCGTTGGGCGCCGGGTGAGTGGGGGAGGCCGGGGGCCGGAGGGTGCCTTTCGTTGCTTGTTGGACCTGTAGGAGCAGGGGTCGCGGGTGGGCAGCAGTGCGGGGCCAGCGCCCGGCTTTCCCGGCTGCCGCGCGCGCGGTGTCTGCGGCGCCAGTGCTGGGGCCCTGCGCCGGGCCTCCCCGGGCTCCGGGGCTCGGGGGTCGCCGACTCCGACGATTTCGGCCCCCTGCCCAGGCCTCTGCGCCCCCCCTAAGAGACTTCAGATCGATCTCTCTCTTTCACTCTTTCTCTCTCACTCAGAGCTAAACTGCTGAGAATCAATTCTTTATAAATGAGCGAATTGTCACCTTAAGGGAAGAATTGTAAATGTGTACCGATGGAGGCTTGGCATTAAGGCCAAATGGGATCTGTTTTCAGGAGTAGGCTGTTGTTCAGAATGAGACCCCTAGTTGTGTCACGCGTTGTAAGTAAACACTACTTATGGGGAAGGGGTGGGAGTGGGGTGGGGAGGAGACCTGCAGGTGAGAATCAACCCAAGTGAGAAATCCATCAGGCTCTCACGAAATTGCTGGACTGTAGTGGGCAAGGACTTTGTTTTATCAGGCCTAGGCTGTTTGAATGAACCATCCTTGAAAAACACTCAGTTCTTCTTTTACTTATATACTTAAACCTGAGTTACTAAATTGGTTTCCCATGACTTTGCCATTGTTAAGGAGGTGTGTTTGCTGGTGGACACAAATGCATCAGTCAGGAGAAGGCCATCTCTAGAGGTGTGTGCAGAGAAGGAAAGATTGCCTGCTATGGTCACCCATTCCAGTGTTACAGCAGATTTCGTGGGCCAGAAGTGCTTTCTTATACCTGATCTAAATCTATCCTGTCTCCCATTCTAAGAGGCAAGGGTAATACTCCCTATCATCCCCAACTGTCAGTAACATAAAGGCCTCTATGCGTGTATGGGACTACCATGGAGCTGCATAAACTCTATAAGTGGGCAGAGGCATAGAAGTTGCTGGTGTCTCTGCTTGAATGAGAAGAGGAGGAAATGTGTTTCTGGTGTCCAGAGTTAAAATTCATCAGGTGTTTTGCCAAAGAATTAATGTTATATATGTTAATTAGGGGTAGTTCATTAGTCATCAAACATTTGTCAAGCACTTACTATGTGCCACTTACTGTGATAGGCTCTGAGGAGACATTAGTGGGAAAAATCTGACTTGGTTCCCTACCCTTACTGGGTATATTATCTGATGTAAGGTAGTTGAACCAGTATTGTGCAGGACCTCACTTGAACAACACAGCTGAGACCCAGAAAGAAAATTTAAAAGGCTGAGTAGATTAAATAGTACCAAGTTGACACCTAAGCTGATGCTAGAAGAAACCCACAGGCTCTCAGAACTGGTAACTTTGACTTTGGACCCAGTTTTAACAAGCTTGATTATCTGGCTTTCCAGCCCATAATAGCCAAGAAACTGAAAATTCTAGGATGATTACAGAGGATTACTGACAAAAGGTGGAATGCAAGCTGATTACAAAGAGTAGGCACCAAAACAGATCGCAACAGCCTGGATTTCTTGAATACAAGGCATTGTTTCTGTGTACGTACTATACTACACTTATTCTATGGGACCTTAACAGTAATTAAGGGTCAAATGGGAAATGCAGGGTTAGCAATTTAAACTGGATTCTTTGCTTTGGAACTCAGCATCTGCAGGCCTGAACTCATTTTTCTTGAAGGATCCCTCCAGAACAGTGTTCTGAAGCACACACTTGGGGGAATGCTAGTATAAGTAAAATATCAGGATAGCAGTGTGTGCTGGGCATTATTGGTATTTAGAGTGGTGATGTCAAGTCATCATAAGAGCGTGCATTATGTTTAGCATACAGTGTTTAAGAGGCAGAGAAGAGGGATACACATTTTAATTTTTTTCTATCAAAATGGTTAAACATTTTAGAATTCTAAGAAGTCTGGAAAGGTACTTTATATCTCTAGTTTAATCTTTATTGATGTTGGATACATGAGGCATTATTGTATTTGAAATGTATCTCAGGCCATTCATTATGTGCTAAAAAGGCTTTTCCTACCTGACTTAGTCCCTGGCCTTCATTTATAACATTGTTTCCATGAACCAGTATGTTCTGAGTCCCCCCACCCCCAAGCCTATTTACACATGGATTTTTAGAATATCTCACATTTGCAGTTGGAAATTGTACCAAAGCAAGCAGTCTAGCCACTGTTAAGTGTTTTTAAGTAAGTTCCAAAAAAGAAATTAGTGAACATTACATATCTAACCTGTTTATGTCCATTCAGAGTCTTCCCTAATTGTATATATACAATATGATTTTTATGAAGTTGTAATCAGTGTATACATACAATCCCGTGACCAGCTTTTCTGTTATTAATATTTTATATAAATATTTCTGATACCTACATGTGTCATTTATTTATATGCTATTTTATTGTGTCAGTAGACTATAGTTTGCTTAATAATAGAGTAGCAGCAAGCAGGTCTGTGTATCTGTGAAATTTTTTCTTTATTTTTGAGCACATAAATGTTTTCTTCATGCTAATTCTCAATCCATAATTTTTTCATTGGTTTTTAATTTTTGTTGTTGTTAATCGTCACCCAAGGATATTTTCCCATTAATTTTTAGATAGAGTGGAAGGGAGGGAGGGAGAGAAAGAGAGAGAGAAACATCAATGTAAGAGAGACACATCACCTAGTTGCCTCCCACACAACCCCGACCTAGGCTTGGGATTGAACCTGCAACCCAGGTACGTTCCCTTGATTAGAAATGGAACCCATGACTCTTCTGTCTGAGGGCCAACGCTCTAACCACTGAGACAAGGCCAGGGCTCAACCCATAATTTTAAAGGACTCTTTGTTTAATCCATGTACTCTACATTTTGACTTTTATACACAATTTCATGAAATAATGTCAGCTGTCATAGATATTCTTTAACTTGATTCTTTTCCTTCACAGTTAAAGCCCTGTTGCTTGGTTACATTCAATGAGTACTACTAAGGCTAACAGTCTTGCTTTTGTCACGCTTAATGATTTCGAGCTTTGTCTAATTTGGATTACGATTTTACTAGCCCTTTCATTTTTATATTTTGCATTCATTTTAATTAAAAAAGGGGGACACCAAGCAACAAGGTAATTAAACACCTGCACAAATACTGTTATATTGATTAAGATGGTGATGATGCCCAAAAAGATTTTTTTGGTCAAAAATCACCACCATGTGACAAATAGAAATGTTCTTTAGTAATTTAAGTGTTGGAGAGGGGATGTAGGAGTGTTTGTTATATCAAGTTGTATAAAATTTGGAACTGTGAAAGTCAAGGGCTACCTGAATTTAAATAGAAATACTTAACGTCTTTGATTTATGACCATTTAGTGGGTGATTGCTTGCTTGCTTCCCTCCCACTGAATTCTCTGCAGATTGGCCTGCACCTCAACTTAAATGGGGTTTGCCCCCACTCATTTCTGGAAAATTTGGTTAAAATTATGGTGAAAAATACTTTTGGGGGGACATCTGTAATACTTTCAACAATAAAATAAATAAATTAATTTTAAAAATACTTTTTACTCTCCATGACACATAAGTCTAACCATATTTATTTTCTACAGCTTTTTTTTTTTTAATTTGTAGCTGTCTGTTTGCATTCTGATTGAAACACTGGGATCATTTTCATCATGCCAACAGTGGTGGTAATGGATGTATCCCTTTCCATGACCCGACCTGTGTCTATTGAGGGGTCTGAAGAATATCAGCGCAAGCACCTAGCAGCCCATGGTTTAACGATGCTGTTTGAACATATGGCCACGAATTACAAGCTTGAGTTTACAGCCCTGGTGGTTTTTTCATCACTCTGGGAGCTGATGGTTCCCTTCACAAGAGATTATAACACTCTACAGGTACAAAAAGAAATGAGTTATTGTTTGTACAAGGTCCAAATTTATAGGGAGCAAAAGATATTATATTGTACTGAATATTTAGAACTTGGAATTATTTAATGATAAGTCTATGGGTATAATATCTGAGTATAGCTATAAAACAAGGATTCAGACCACTCGGTTTTATGCCTTTGGTAGAGCTATGAGTCAGAGCTGTGAGTTGTTGCCTTATTTTCTTCTCTTGGTTTTCTGGAATTCTCTCAGGATGTAGTGCCCTGTTCCCTAAAGTTCAGGATCTTTAGGTTCAACACTTTACTTCTTTCCTATAAAACTTGAAGAGATGAAAAATAGCCCTTCCTCATGAAAACTTTTTTTCTTTTTTTAATTTTTTTTTTATCCTCACCTGAGGACATTTTTTCATTTTTTTGTTCAGGTAGAGTGGGAGGGAGAGAGAGGAAGAGAGAGAGAAACATCGACGTGAAAGGGACACATCGAGTGGCTGCCACCCGCACGACCAACCAGGGCCGGGGACAAACTGCAACCGAGGCACATGCCCTTAGCGGGAACCAAACCCGGGTCTCTCTGGACCGCAGGCCGATGCTCTAACCGCTGAGCCAAACCGGCCAGGGCTAATTTTTTTTTTATTAATCCTCACTCGAGGATATTTTTCCATTTATCTTCAGATAGAGTGGGAGGGAGAGGGAGAGAGAGAGAAACATCAATGTGATAGAGACACATCGACTGGCTGCCTCCAGCATGACCCCAACCAGGGCCCGGGACAAACCACAACCGAGGTACGTGCCCTTGACCAGAATCAAACCCGCTAATCTTTGGTTCATGGGCCAACGCTCTAACTGCTGAGCCAAACCGGCCAGGGCCTCATTATTCTGGAGTAATTCAAAATTCTATTTCCTCTCCAACAAATAGTCTTTGATTTACAGATGCCAAGAAATTATAATTTTTAAGCCTCGTTTGATAGGTGTTATCTTTTTTTTTTTGCATTTATCTTCAGACAGAGCTGGAGAGAGAGAGGGCGGAAGAGAGAGAGAGAAACATCAATGTGAGAGAGACTCACCAAGTGGTTGCCACCCACACGACCCCAACCAGGACTGGGGACAGACTGCAACCGAGGTACATGCCCTTAGTGGGAACCGAACCCTGGACTCTCTGGTCCGAGGGCCGACGCTCTAACCACTGAGCCAAATCGGCCAGGGCTATAGGTGTTATCTTCAAAGGTGTTGTCTGTGATATGCTTAAAAACTTGCTTTCTTTTTTTTAAATCCTCACCCAAAGGATATTTTTCCATTGATTTTCAGATAGAGTAGGAGGGAGAGAGAGAGAGAGAGAGAGAGAGGGAGAGGGAGGAACATTGATGTGAGATAGACACATCGATTGGTTGCCTCTGCACGACCCCAACCAGAGCCGGAGATTGAACTGCAACTGAAGTATGTGCCCTTGACCAGAATCAAACCTGAGACTTTTTAGTCTTCAGGCCAATGCTCTAACCACTGAGCCAAACTGGCCAGGGCTCAAGAACTTACTTTCTGACAACATCTCTGAATCATTAATATTTCCAACAGTGCCTAGCATAGTGCCTTACCCAGAGTGAGTATTCAGTAAGTGTTTATGAAATTAAATTTAATAATTGCTAGGCAGTTTAGAAATCCAGGATCAATGTAGTTTGATTTTTAAAGTATAAGTAATAAAATTTTGTTAAATCATTTCTTTTAATATGTCACTTTTTTTTTTTTTAATCCTCACCTGAGGATATTTTTGCATTTATCTTCAGATAGAGTGTAAGGGAGGGAGGGGGAGAGGGAGGGGGAGAGGGAGAAAGAAACATTGATGTGAGATAGACACATTGATTGGTTGCCTCCCACATGACCCCGACCAGGGCCGGGGACCAAACTACAACCAAGGTACGTGCCCGTGACCAGAATTGAACCCGCAACTCTTTGGTCCAAGGGCCGATGCTCTAACTGCTTAGCCAAACCAGCCAAGACTCTCATGTTTTGTTTTGTTTTTAATATGTTTTTATTGATTTTTTAGGGAGAGAGAAATAGAAACTTCAATGTGAGAGAGAAACATCAATTGGCTGCCTTTTGCGTGCCCCCTACCAGGGATCGAGCCCACAACCCAGGCATGTGCCCAAACCAGGACCTCTCAGTCCATGGGACAATGCTCAATCCACTGAGCTACTCTGGCCAGGCTATTATCTCACTTTTTAAAAATGACTCAAGCCCTGGACAGTTTGGTTCAGCGGTTAGAGTGTCGGCCTGTGGTCCACAGAGACCCAGGTTCAGTTCCCGCTAAGGGCACGTACCTCGGTTGCGGTTTGTCCCTGACCCTAGTTGGGTCATGCAGGAGGCAGCCACTCGATGTGTCCCTTTCACGTTGATGTTTCTCTCTCTCTCTCTTTCTTCCTCTCTCTCCCTCCCACTCTATCTGAACAAAAAATGGAAAAATGTCCTCGGGTGAGGATAAAAAGATAATAAAGTGACTCAAAAGCTTTTTTTTTTTTTTTTTTTTTTTTTTTTTAATTGCACCGGAAGCCCTGGCAGTTAGAGCATTGGCCCGCAGACAGAAGGGTTTCAGGTTTGATTTCCAGTCAAGGGCATGTACCTGGATTGCAGGTTTGATTCCTGGGTTGGGGTCATGCAGGAGGCAACCTATTGATGTGTCTCTCTCACATTGATGTTTCTCTCCCCATTCCCCCCTCCCCTCCACTCTATCTAAAAATCAATGGAAAAATGTCCTTGGATGAAGATTAACAAAAATAATAATAATAAAAATAAATTGCACTGGATTTCACCCTGGCCAGTGTGGCTCAGTTGGTTGAGCTTCATTTCATGCACCGAGAGGTTGCTGGTTCAATTGCCAGTAAAGGCACATGCCCAGGTTGCCAGCTTGATCCCCAGTAGGGGTCATGCAGGAGGCAGCAAATTGATGTTTCTCTCTCATCGGCATTTCTCTCTCTCCATCTCCCTCTCTCTCTAAAATCAATAAAGAATAATAATTTAAAAAATAAATAAATTGCACTGGATTTCTTGTGAGTAAACTAAGGATTTTGGATGTTCAGTGGTTCTGAAATTTAGAGAATTGTTATTTAAATGTTGCAAAGTAATTGTTAAGACCAGGAGTCCTGGAGTCAGACTGGGTTCATTCAAATCTAGATTCTGACACCTGTAGTCATGAGACCTGGGAAAGTCACCTAATTATTCTGTACTTTAGTTTCCTCATTTTAAAAATAGGTTTAAGTCCGGCTGGTGTGGCTCAGTGGTTGAGCATTGACCGATGCACCAAGAGGTCACTGGTTTGATTCCCGGTCAGGACACATGCCCAGGTTGTGGGCCCGATCCCCAGTGTGGGGCATGCAGGAGGTGGCCAATCAATGTTCTCTCTCGTTGATGTTTCTGTCTCTCTCTCCCTCTCACTTCCTCTGTCTCTAAAATCAATAAAGGAAAAAAAAATAAAAATAGGTTTAAGCCCTGGCCAGTTTGGCTCAACGGTTAGAGCATCGGCCCACGGACCAGAGAGACCCGGGTTCAGTTCCCACCAAGGGCATGTACCTCGGTTGCAGTTTGTCCCCAGCCCCGGTTGGGGTCGTGTGGGTGGCAACCAGTTGATGTGTCTCTCTCACATCGATGTTTCTCTCTCTCTCTTCCTCCCTCTCTCCCTCCCGCTCTATCTGAAGATAAATGCAAAAATGAAGATAATAAATTAATTAATTAATTAATTAATTGATTAATTAATTAATTAAATAGGTTTAAGCCCTGGCCAGTGTGACTCGGGTGCTTGGGAGTAGTCCTGTGCACTGGGAGGTTGCTGGTTAGATTCCCTATCAAGGGCACATGCCCAGGTTGCAGGCTCGATCCCTGATCCCAGGCAGGGGGCATACAGGAGGCAGCCTATCGATGTGTGCTCTCACATTGATGTTTCTCTCTCCCTGTCCCTTCCTGTCTCTCTCAAAATCAATAAACTATTCTTTAAAAAAAAAGATTGATAATATGTAAGGTGTTGTGATGATTAAATGGCATGTAAAGTGCCTAGAATGGTGTTTAGGATATAGTTAGTCCTCAATAAATTTTGGCATTTTTGTAATGTATTTAAAAATGCTTCGTTTTAATTATTTCCTTCAAGGTCCACTTATAAAGACATGAACTTGGTTGGCTGTTCACTCTCACCTGATAAGCGGACAGAATAAAGAGAAGCTCTTTTAATTATCCTTTATAGCTGAGGAAGTCTGTTTTACTGTTTTTAAGAACCTGTGCTTTGGGACTCTCAGAAACAATGTCCCCTGTGTGACATTCATGCTTTTAACAGTTTATGTTGTTTTCTGATAACAAATTAAAATGAGCAATTGATCTTTTATTCAATTAGGAAGCACTAAGTAATATGGATGATTATGATAAAACCTGCTTGGAGTCTGCATTAGTTGGTGTTTGCAACATTGTTCAGCAAGAATGGGGTGGTGCAATTCCTTGCCAGGTAATTATCAATTCTTTTTCATTGCCCTAAGTTAAAAACTTTAACCACTGAGGTGCTTTGATTTTTTTCAAGTTCTAATACAGCAGGCATTGTAATTTCTACAAACTATGTTATCCACTATTGGTATCTTTTAAAAAGAAGGCACTAAATCAGCACTCACATGCTCAGGAAGCAGCACGATCATGCCTTAAGGAAAGCATCCTCCTAGTAAATTGACTTCTTGAAAACTAGTATTATTTATATAAAATAAAAAGTTCTCAGTGTAATTTTAGGATACCCCTTAAAAGGGGTGATTTTAATTTTTTGAGTGATAGAATTGTAAACACCAGTACAATGTAGTCTATCTTTGTTATCTCAAGGTAGCATTTATTCAGCAACTTTTAACTATTTCAACTAAGTTATCTAAAAAGTAAGGAGTATGAATGTCATAAAGTCAGTTGCCCTTCACTTAGAGTCCATACATAATAAGTCCACATTAGCATCAAATCAGAGCAGAGTAGTAGCTGAAAAATAATTGGAAGTTTGATATACACAGGTGCTTGAAGAAGTGATAGCACATTTTAAGAAGAAAATTGCTAAAAGGAAAATCATAATACTGTAGTCTACAACAGGAGTCAACAAACTTTTTCTGTATTAGGCTTTGCAAGTGTCTATGGCAACTCTTCAACTTTGCTGTCATAGCTGAAAGCCACCATAGATAATAAATGAATGGGCATGGCTGTGTTCCAGTAAAACTTTATTTACAAAAATAGGCAGTAGGCCATAGTGTGTAATTTTTATTTTAGGGTCAAACACAGGATTCCTCAGTAGTGTCAGAGGCATCACTGGTAGTTATGCCTGAGGGTAAGGAAAAGGTAGGGTTGACTCAAATGAAGGACAAAGGAATATGAGAAGTGATGGAACTGGTCTCTATCTTGATTGCAGAAGTGATTACATCACTAAAAGCAGTTTTCAGAACTGTATAGAAAAAAGGATGAATTTTATTGCATTTAAATTATATCTCAATAAACCCAACTTTGAGACTTTCAGTCAAGATGGCAGCATAGGTAAATGCTGTATTGCCTCCACCCACAACCACAACAAAATTACAACTAAACTACAGAACAAACATCCTTCAGAACTGCCTGAAATCAAGCTGAATGGAAGTCCTACAACTACGAAATTAAAGAAGCAGCCACATCAAGACTGGTAGGAGAGGCAGAGGCGCGGACAGGCTGGTCCCAAACCCACATATAGAGGATAATAATCAGGAGGGATACCTCGGCTATGAAGGTCCTCCCTGGGAAGTGAGAGGTCCCCATCTCACACCAGGTGCCCAGCTCAGGATTCCAGTGCCAGGAAGAGAAGTCCCCATAATTTCTGGCTGGAAAAACCAGTGGGAACTGAGGCTGAGGGAAGCTGAGGCTGCTGGAGCCCCAGGCAGCTCCTCTTAAAGGGCCCACGCACAGACTTACTCAGACCTGCTTCCTCTGAGCTCCAGCACAGAGGGGAGGCAGCTTGAAAGGCTGCCAGAGACAGGTGGGAAAGAACTGAGTTGTTTGGCATCAGGACGAGGACTGGAGAGGCAGCTTTCTCCTGGACAGACGTGCTGGCGGAGGTCTTGTTCCTCTGGTGAACCCTTTCTCAGGGCGGCAGACTGCAGCCATATCTGGGACTCCAGCAACCTGGCTCACACTGTTGGCTCCGCCCTGGTGATTCCCTGAGGCCCTGTCCCACCCAACTTTCAGGTCCACCCAAGCTGTTTCCAGTGGCTTTACCATAGGAATGGCCCATCTGGGCTCATGTTTCGGATTTTCCTAAATTATCTCAAAGAAGCAGCATCTGGCCACGACAAGTCCCATACCTCTCTCTAAATGGCCCCAGACCTGGCACTAGAAGCAGCCAGCCTTGGTTCACAGCTTGGCTTTGCCTGGGAACCTCCAAGACCAGCACACGAAGCAGCCATTGGCACATCACTTTGTAGCTTATGCCTGGTGGCCCTGGGTAGAACACAGGCAGTGGCTGACCTTGCCCCAGAGCCAGCACATCCAGTGGACAGCTTCAGACCACGTCGAAGCACCACCACCCAACCACTTTCACAAGTGACACACTCAAGGAATGGACTCAGGGGATACCAGAGCACTGCTGAAATAAGTCTTGCTGTGTGTGGTGGGCCCCTGCACAGCTTATCATCCAAGGTAGTCAGAGGTCGGTGGTCAGTGGGCACAGCCAGTCCTTGCACCTCATCAGCCTGAGTAAAACCCTCCCATTGACATGCCAACAGCAATCAAGACTCAATTACAGCTTTTTCCCATCTTCCAAGATGGCGGGTGAAAAACCTGAGAAGCCGGATACAAAGGAGAAGAAACCTGATACTAAGGAGAAGAAACCTGGAGCCAAGAAGGCTGATGCTGGTGGCAAGGTTAAGAAGGGTAACCTCAAGGCCAAGACCCCTAAGAAGGGGAAGCCCCACTGCAGCCGAAACCCTGTCCTAGTCAGAGGAATTGGCAGGTATTCCCGGTCGGCTATGTATTCCCGAAAGGCCATGTACAAGAGGAAGTATTCTGCAGCTAAATCCAGGATTGAAAAGAAGAAGAAGGAGAAAGTTCTTGCTACTGTCACAAAACCAGTTGGTGGCGACAAGAATGGTGGTACCCGAGTGGTTAAACTTCGCAAAATGCCCAGATATTATCCTACTGAAGATGTGCCTCGAAAGCTGCTGAGCCATGGCAAGAAACCCTTCAGTCAGCATGTGAGAAAACTGCGGACCAGCATCACTCCCGGGACCATTCTGATCGTCCTCACTGGGCGCCACAGAGGCAAGAGAGTGATTTTCCTGAAGCAGCTGAGCAGTGGCTTGCTACTTGTGACTGGACCTCTGTCCCTTAATCGAGTTCCTCTGCGTAGAACACACCAGAAATTTGTCATTGCCACCTCTACCAAAATTGATATCAGTGGTGTGAAAATCCCCAAGCATCTCACTGATGCTTACTTCAAGAAGAAGCAGCTGCGCAAGCCCAGGCACCAGGAGGGTGAGATCTTCGACACAGAGAAAGAGAAATACGAGATTACAGAGCAGCGCAAGGTTGACCAGAAAGCCGTGGACTCACAAATTCTGCCAAAAATCAAAGCTGTTCCTCAGCTCCAGGGCTACCTCCGCTCTGTATTTGCTCTCACAAATGGGCTTTATCCTCACAAAATGGTGTTTTAAATTTCTTACAAAGAACCTAATTAAATAACTGATCTATTGTTTAAAAAAAAAAAAAAAAGACTCAATTACAACAGAACGGTGTAAAGTCCACACGAGGGGTGCACCTCAAGGGCCCAGCTAGGTGATCAGGGAGGCTGTGCCACTGGAACCTGCAGGACACCTACAACAATAGGCCACCATAGGAAGCCTAGGAGACATAGCAGCTCTACCTAATACATAGAAACAAACACAGGGAGGCAGCCAAAATGAGGAGACAAAGAAACATATCCCAATGGAAAGAACAGAACAAAATTCCAGGAAAAGAACTAAACAAAATGGAGGTAAGCAATCTATAACAGATACAGAGTTCAAAACACTGCTTATAAAGACACTCAATGAATTTAGTGAGGACCTTAAGGACATCATAAAGGACCAGTCAGAAATGAAGGAGGCACTAACTGAAATAAAGAATAATTTACAGGGAATCAATAGTAGAGTAGGTGAAGCCAAGAAGCAAACCATCGATTTGGAATACAAGGAAGCAAACACCCAATCAGAACAGCAAAAAGAAAAAATAATCCAAAAAATGAGGATAGTATAAGGAGCCTGTGGGACAACTTCAATCGTACCAACATTTGCATCATGGGAGTGCCAGAAGAAGAGAGAGGGAAGAAATTGAAAACCTATCTGAAAAATTAATGACAGAAAACTTCCCTAACTTGGTGAAGGAAACAGACATACAAGTCCAGGAAGCACAGTGAGTCTACAGCAATAAAGATAAGTTTAAAAATAAATAAATAAACTCAACTTTTTAAAAATTCCTGAAAAACCACCCTATTTTATAAAGTATGAACTCCAGGGTTAATGAAGACCCTGAGCTACTACTAAAAGGTTAAATCAAATCACTTTAGTGGATGCTTGCTAAAAAAGCCAGTAAATGCTTTTTTTTTTATCCTCACCCGAGGACATTTTTCTTGCCTTCATCTTCAGATAGAGCGGGAGGGAAGAGAGGGAGGAAGAGAGAGAGAGAGAAACATCGATGCGAGAGAGACACATCGAATGGTTGCCACCCACACAACCCCAACCGTGGGCCGGGGACAAACTGCAACCAAGGTACGTGCCCTTAGCGGGAACCGAACCCAGGACTCTCTGGTCTGCTGGATGATGCTCTAACCGCTGAGCCAAACTGGCCAAGGTGCTTTTTA
Organism: Tadarida brasiliensis; assembly: GCA_030848825.1. Classification (NCBI taxonomy): domain Eukaryota; kingdom Metazoa; phylum Chordata; class Mammalia; order Chiroptera; family Molossidae; genus Tadarida; species Tadarida brasiliensis. Next base: position 197,373,525 of record CM061257.1, on the reverse strand, counting down.
ATGAATTTCTTTTCAGAAATAAAAATATTTGGCATCTTCATAGACATTATTTATTTGGTAAATCCATGCATACAGAATATCTAATTTCCTAACAATATACTAAATAAATGAAGTTTTCTTTTCATTATCTTCTGAACCGGAAGCTAGCAAGTAGCACAATTTCATTTGCTACTTCTTCAGTAATTTTTAAAAAAATTAAATTTATTGGGTTGACATTGGTTATTAAAATTATATAGGTTTCAAAGTACAATTCTATGACACCTCATCTCTATATTGCATTGTGTGCCCACCACCCAAGGTCAGATCGTCCTCCATCATCATAGTCTTCAGTAGTTTTAGAGAAGAAACTCAAAGAATGTGTATACCAAAAAGACTTCTGCCTGTTAATGATTTTTCTTCCTTTGCAGAAAGGAAGAATCTGAATTTAAGATGTGTTGTACCCTGAAGGCAAGGGGTTTGGCCTAAATCCACTTAGAGTTGCTTGATGAGTTTTGGGGTGAACAGTCCAAAACACTAGACTAGAAGTGGAAGTTATTAGTGATTAAAATAATTAATTATTGTCAAACAGGTTTATTTTAATGTGGAATTTTTTAAAACAACCTTTGAGACAGCTGGACTGTGTCTTTATTATTTGAGTAAAATCTGTCTCATTTTGACATTATATGAAATATTTCATTATCATACAGTATCTGAAGAAGCTAGTGGCAGAAGTAAATCATTATATAACAATTATTGGTACCTAGAAGAGGGAATTACCTTTTAGTCAACTATCTTCCCAAAAGATAACATTGCTCCAGGGGACCTCTATTAAGCATGCTTGTTAGAAGTAAGTGCCAATCTTGATACTTCACATGGTATAACCACCTATTACTTCCTTACTGGCCTGTTATTATCAAGTTACTAGAATAGGCTAGGGAGAGCTAAGATAACCCTTCCCTGAAATGCTTGGGAAAGTCTGCCCCCCACAGGATTGCTTTGAAGCAATGAAGAAAAGGAAAGTGATTTGTAATTGTGGTCTATTATTAGGATATTTTGAAGGCTTTTTCAATTACAGATTAAGAATGCATTTTATTTTATTTATTTATTTATTTTATCCTCACTCGAGGACATTTTTCCATTTTTGTGCAGATAGAGTGGAAGGGAGAGAGAGGGAGAGAGAGGGAGAAAAACATCGACATGAAAGGGACACATCGAGTGGGTGCCTCCCACACAACCCCAACCAGGGCCAGGGACAAATCGCAACCGAGGTACGTGTCCTTGGTCAGAATTGATCCCATAACTCATTGGTCTGAGGGCCGACGCTCTAACTGCTGAGCCAAACTGACCGGGGCAAAAGAATGCATTTTAAAGGTCTTTTATGCATGTGGTTAATTGGCTTTTATAAATATATTTTTAAAGCAGTTGTTATTCTAGTTGACCAGGAGTAGAGTATGTCACTTTTGAAAACAAAGTGTCAAGGTTCAGACTTCTGTGCTGGTACTCTCTAGGGACACGTAAAATAGGCCCTCATGCCATTTATAACATCAATGCCTTAAGTGCCACCGCCTTATCTAAGCAATAGGATTCTAGTTTTAATACAATTAACTAAGAATTAGTTATGACTGTTTTTGTCCTTTTTTTTTTTTTTTTTATCCTCACCCGAGGACATTTTTTCATTTTCTGTTCAGATAGAGTGGGAGAGAGAGAGAGAGAAACATCGACGTGAAAGGGACACATCGAGTGGCTGCCACCCGCGCGACCAACCAAGGCCGGGGACAAACTGCAACCGAGGTACATGCCCTTAGCGGGAACCGAACCCGGGTCTCTGTGGACCGCAGGCCGACACTCTAACTGCTGAGCCAAACCGGCCAGGGCTGTTTTTGTCCTTTTTTTAAGTGTTCATAGATAGGTGCTTTTTTTTAAGTTTAATGAGATAAAATACAGTAAAATGCATAGATCTTAAGTACACAGTTCACTGAGTGCTGACAAATGCATATACCTATGTAATCCCTGCTCCAGTTAAGACATAACATTTTGCCTGGCCAGTGTGGCTCAGTGGATTGAGCGTCGTCCCATGGACTAAGAGGTCCCAGTTTGATTCCTGGTCAGGGCACATGCCAGGGTTTCGGGCTCAATCCCCAGTGGGGGCCATGCAGGAGGCAGCCAATCAATGTTTCTCTCTCACATCGGTGTTTCTATCTCTCTCTCCCCAAAAAATCAATAAAAAAATATTTTTAAAAAAAGACATAGAGGACCTTGCCAGTTTAGCTCAGCAGTTAGAGCGTCGGCCTGCAGACCAGAGAGACCCTGGTTCGGTTCCTGCTAAAGGCACGTACCTCAGTTGCAGTTTGTCCCTGGCCCCGGTTCGGGTCATGTGGGTGGCAACCAGTCGATGTGTCTCTCTCACATCGATGTTTCTCTCTCTCTCTCTCTCTTCCTCCCGCTCTATCTGAAAATAAAATGCAAAAATGTCCTCAGGTGAGGATAAAAAAAAAAGACATATAACATTTCCATTAACCCACAGAATTTCCTTATGCCCCTTTCTAGTCATTATCCCCCTATGCTCACAACCCCTGCTTAGTTTAACTTTGCTTCGTTTTACCTGTTCGAGAACTTCATATAAATAGAATCATATACTGTCTCTTGTCATCTTTCACTTGACAGAATGTTTTTGAAATTTATTCACATTGTTGCTTGTATCTTTACAAAATGAGGCTGCTTTAAATGAGTATGTTATTTGATATACAAACCTCTCACTTTTTGCAAACAGGTTGTTCTGGTGACAGATGGCTGTCTTGGCATTGGTAGAGGGTCACTGCGGCATTCCCTAGCTACTCACAGTCAACGAAGTGACAGCAACAGGTTCCCACTGCCTTTTCCTTTCCCATCTAAGTTATACATCATGTGCATGGCAAATTTGGAGGAGGTAATGCTTTTTACTAAGTTATTTTTAGTTTGATTAGATGCATTTTAGGACTTAGTTTATTTTTTAGTATGTATATTCCATTAGTATCATATTGCAAATACTGTAACATTGAACTCCATTGGTTTCAGCTGAGGCTGGTCACTAATTATCTTTGAAAAGACTCTAGAGCTCAAAAGCTCTTTAAAAGTTCAAAGTGTTGCCCAGCTGTTGTGGCTCACTGGTTGAGCGTTGACCCATGCACCAGTGGTCACCAGTTCGATTCCCAATCAGGGCACATGCCCAGGTTGTGGGCCCAATCCCCAGTGGGGGGCACACAGGAAGCGGCCAGTCGATGTTCTCTCTCATCGATGTTTCTATCTCTCTCTCCCTCTCCCTTCCTCTCTCTCTAAAATCAATAAAGAAAAAAAAGTTTTTAAAAAAGAAAGTTCAAAGTGTTGCCCAATCTTGGGAAACATAACTAGAGTTGTTTTCTTTTCTTTTTTTCTTTTCCTTTATTGATTTTTAGAGAGAGATAGAAACATCGATGAGAGAGAACATCGACTGGCCCCCTCCTGCATGCTTCCCACTGAGGATTGGGCCCACAACCTGGGCGTATGCCCTGACCGGGAATCGAACTGGCGACCTCTTGGTGCATGGGTCAATGTTCAACCACTGAGCCACACCATCTGGGCTAGAATTGTTTTCCATCCTACTGCCCACCAAGACTCTTAAGATGCTGAAATGTTTTTTTTTGGTGTTGGATATTTCCCTCATTTAGGAATTCTTAAGTCCATTCCATCAGAAGTGTTGATGGAAGTGGGCTTTGATTTTTTTTATTTATTTATTTTGTAAAGTAACATTACTCTGATGCATGTTTTATTAAACTCTACTTCCTGGTTTTCCCAATTACTCGGGAAAGTTATTTAACCTACCTTCATCTCAGTTTTTTATCTGTAAAATGTAGATAATAATGGTACTTACCAAAAGATGTTAGAAACACTTTGGAGGAAAGAATACTGTGTCAATACCAACTGTGGTCACCTCTGAGAATCTTTGCAAAACTATATCTGAATGAAATAGCTCTACTGGTATCATTTTATATGACATTTCCTCTTTGGTAACTTTGAATCAAAATTGTTATCGTTATTTTCCTTCTCACATTGTTAAATTGTTACCGGACAGGGTCTGGGCCCAGGACGGGTCTGCCTAGGGCCCAGTGATAGTGTGTAGGTTCTTGACTTCGTGTAGGAAAGATTTCACAACATGAATCCAAGTGGCTTTTGAGAGTATGTTTATTAAAGCTGGGGACAGTAAAACAAAGGGAGGACTTAAGATAGGAAAAGCAACGGGAGAGGAAAAGTCCGAGAAAAGGGGGCCTTGGAGAGAGGTTCAGGGGGTTAGCCTGGGTCGAGCTGCTGCGGTCCACTGCTCCCCTGGTTGCAAGTCTCATGAGGTCCCTTAGAGTTTAGGAGAAAAACAGCAAATGTACAAGGTGTGGGCATGCTCTTTCCAGAGTGCACTGTGGCTCCTTTGTCTTGAGGCTTTTTATCTGTCTTTGGCCTGCTGGACTCCTAGGGGAGGTCTCAGGGGAGGATCTTAACTGATTATTCATTAGCTTTTCAGGTGTGTCCTTCAGTATGTTGATTCATGAAAATGTGTGTAAAAAGGGGTCAAGGGCCCTGGCCAGTTTGGCTCAGCAGTTAGAGCGTCGGCCTGCGGTCCAGAGAGACCCGGGTTCGGTTCCCGCTAAGGGCATGTACCTCGGTTGCAGTTTGTCTCTGGCCCCGGTTGGGGTCGTGTGAGTGGCAACCAGTCGATGTGTCTCTCTCACATCGATGTTTCTCTCTCTCTCTCTTCCCCCCTCTCTCCCTCCCACTCTATCTGAAGATAAATGCAAAAATGTCCTCTGGTGAAGATTAAAAAAAAAAAGAGGGGTCAAGGGTTATTTTCTGGTTTCATTTTAAAGAACGGCATCAAGAACATCATTGAAGAGGGACTGGCACCGAGGCCCTTCTGACACAGGACTGTCTGGAATATGTAAACCATTTGCTCCTTAGTGTCCTTGATTGGGGAAGATGGCTGTAAATTGCTCAGATTATTTGGCCTTGTTTAATTGTCTCAGTTTCTCTAGTCTACTTGTTAAAGAATCTCCCTAGCTTCTTACTATCCTGCCTCAAAATCATCTTCATTCTATTTATTGCCTGTGTTATCATGATGGGTGTGACCTTGGTATGCTGCTAATAATCTGGCATTTTGTGCCACTTTAAATGAGTCATCTGTTTTGTTTTGTAGCTTCAGAGCACTGACTCCTTGGATTGCCTTGAACGTCTCATAGATTTAAACAATGGTGAAGGGCAGATTTTTACTATTGATGGCCCCCTATGCTTGAAAAATGTACAGTCTATGTTTGGGTGAGTATGTACTTAGAGCCTTTTTGCCTTCTTACAATCCATTAAAATTTGATATCCAGTAATTAATTATATCTATTTTACTATTTCCAATTGTCATTTAATTGTCCCCAAGTTTCATATTTTTTGGATAAAATATTTAGTAGTAGTGATTTTAATTATTTAGTTAGTTTTTTATTATCATGATTTTTTTAATCCTTACCCAAGAATATTTTTGCTTTTATCTTCAGATAGAATGGGAGGGAAGAAGAGGGAGAGAGAGAGAGAGAGAAACATTGACGTGAGAGGGATACATCGACTGGTTGCCTCCTGCACGACCCCGACCAGGGCCAGGGATGAACTGCAACCGAGGTACATGCCCTTGACTGGAATCGAACCCATGACTCATTGGTCCGCGGGCCAGTGCCCTAAACGCTGAGCCAAACCAGGCAGGGCAGTAGTAGTGATTTTAAAAAGTTAATTCCCTTTTAAATTAAGCATGACTAAATCTATATGTCTATAGATACTGACTTCCTTACAGTGACTCAGCGATTTCAAAGGTTAACTTGCTTTTGGGCTTTTCAGAATTGAAATGGCCTTACCAAAAATGTCAGATTTTGTTTATTTCAGAATGGTCACATCCTTTTGGAGTCAACTCAAAGGGAAAACAACTTAGCATCTTGAAAAAATTACTTGAAAAAAATTATATGTATCATAGTATTCTTTCTATAACAATTTATCATCATATTCTAGAAAACTGATAGATCTGGCATATACCCCTTTCCATGCTGTTCTCAAGTGTGGCCACCTGACTGCTGATGTTCAAGTCTTCCCCAGGCCAGAACCTTTTGTTGTAGATGAGGAAATCGATCCTATTCCTAAAGTCATTAACACAGGTAACTCTTTTTAAAACTTCCTTCTTAGTTCTTCTGTTATCCTGACTTTTTCCTAACTTCAGACTTTTACTCCTTTCTATCCAGGAGAATTTATTATTATTATTATTATTATTATTATTATTTTTTATTTTTTATTTTTTTTATCCTCACCTGAGGACATTTTCCCATTTTTTGTTCAGATAGAATGGGAGGGAGAGAGAGGAAGAGAGAGAGAGAGAGAGAAACATCGACGTGAAAGAGACACATCGAGTGGCTGCCTCCCGCACAACCAACCAGGGCCGGGGACAAATCGCAACCGAGGTACATGCCCTTAGCGGGAACCAAACCCTGGTCTCTCTGGACCGCAGGCCGACGCTCTAACCGCTGAGCCAAACCGGCCAGGGCTTATTATTTTTATTTATTTTTTAGTCTTATTCATTTATTTTTGTTACAGATGTTTCTCCTTTTTTCCCCATTGACACCCTCTTCCCTATCCCCCCACCTCGTCCCCAGCTTTGTTGTCCATGTCCATTAGTTATGCATACATGCAAATAAGTTCTGTGTTTCATCTCTTCCCTCCTCCCCAACCCCCTCTTCTGAGGGTTGTCAGTCTGTACCCTACTTCCACGTCTCTGGATCTACCTTGTTCCTCAGACTGTTATGTTCAGTATATTCCACAAATAAGTGAGATCATGTGATATTTGTCTTCTATCCAGGAGAATTTAAAAGAAATGTAAATTCTGATAGCCGAGTGCTGTCATCATCAATTAAACACTTTGAATAGGAGGATGCATTGCCTAAGGGGTGGCAGATTAGTAGTCCTTCATGGTGACGGTGAGGTCATGGATTAATCGCCAATCCTAGATATTATAACCACAAATTACTAGAGTTGGAAATCATGCTAGATTCACTAGCATGGAAATCACTGAGGTAATTCTTAATAGATACTAAGATTGATTAGCATGATAATTGAGGTGAGATGTGAAGGGCTAGCTTCTAGACTTGCCTGAGTGACTCTTCTTGCATGACCCTGGACAAGTCACTTCCTCTAGTCCTTATTGGCTAGGTGAGTGATGGTCTCTAAAGTCTCTGTTCTGATATGCTATACCTCTCTAGCCCTGCTGCTTATATTGTGACTAAAAGAAAGCGATGTGCCACTGCTTTTATCTGGTTCATGTTGCTGATGCTGTGCTTACCTTAGACTGGCAAAGCAAAAAAGTCAAAAGTAACAAGGAATAGTGGAGAGGAGAGTTGTCTCCGGTTGGAGGGTGGAATTCTTGAGTTGTGGGTACACATTAAACCGTCACTGTGTCAGTCACCATTGCACCCTCAGTGCCTAGCATAGACGCTTAGTAGATATTGACTAGGTAATTGTTCAGTCAACAGATGATTAAAATTAAGTGCACAGTAAATGTTCATTTCATTTTGAGGTGTATAGTTTTAAGGAGTTTTAGAACGAAGGGCTAAGCACAGGCTTTTTATTTTTGTGCCTTTAGCTCCTGGCTATCTGGAAGTAGGGCATCCATCTCATTGTGACTAGACAGCAGTGTATTAAGCTATGTCAAATTTTTTTTGCCTTCAAACCAATTAGATTCCCTCCCATCCTTTTTTGATGAGTAACTTTGAATAGGTCTTTTCTTTCCTATATAAACTTTTAGTTCGCAATCTTTGTTATAGCTTATATTTAAACCATTTTCTACTCAAATAAAAAATATATAGTGGCTTATTGCTGATTGATTTGTTATTCAGCTGCCCAGCCGATGTGGCTCAGTGGTTGAGCATCGACCCATGCCCCAGGAGGTGGCTGGTTCAATTCCCGGTCAGGGCACATGCTCAGGTTGTGGGCCAAATCCCCAGTGGGGGACATGCAGGAGGCAGCCAATCAATGTTCTCTCTCACATCAATGTTTCTCTCTCTCTCTCTCTCCCTCTCCCTTCCTCTTTCTCTAAAAATAATGAAAGAAAAAATATTTTTTTGTTATTCATCTAAAGAAGGTAATGAAGGCAAATCTCCAGAGTAGATTTCCTGATGCCTTAGAAGTACAGTGTGCTTACCACAAGCCTGATTTTTTTAATTTTTAAAATATGAGTGTGTATATATGCCTAGAAGACTGAAAAGCAATTCAATAAAATATTAATAGAGGTTTCCTTTGATGATAAATAGTGATTTTATTTTTCTTCTTTACAATTTTTAGTGTTTTCCAAGCTTTTATGCTATTTATATGATCAGGGGGAAAAAAAAAACTTTTAAAACATACTTTGGTTTACAACTTTTTTTTTTTTAATTTATTTTTTATTGATTTTTAGAGAGAAAGGAAAGGAGAAGGAGAGAGAATCATCGATGAGAGAGAACATCGACTGGCTGCCTCCTGCATGTCTTCCACTGGGGATTGGGCCCACAACCTGGGCATGTGCCCTGACCACGAATCGAACTGGCAACCTCTTGGTGCACGGGTCGGTGCTCGACCACTGGGCCACACAGCCAGGCGGTTTACAACTTTTATTTTTACTTATTTTAGGTTTCCAACAAATACTTTTGGTCTTTAATAGGCCTCTATAAAACAAAGAAATCATTGTCATATTTAGACTGCTAGCTTGGTTTTGCAGAGAATGTATTTCTTTCTCAGAATAGCTTTTCCCTCCAAGGATAGTTGCTTGGAGTTGTTGTGGAAGTGTTTGAGTGTGAGGCCGCTGCTGGCTTGAACATCCCTGATGATATAGAGGGGTTTGACCTTTGAGCTTTTGCCTTGGACCTAGCCTCATAAAAATAAAGTTTAGCTGATTTGTCATATAACTTAAATTCATTAAATAAAGACAATTCTTATTTTCTGAGCTACTTAAATGAAAATTTATTAGTTATCCAGAAAGACTTCTAATAACCTTCCCAGTCATCATATTTGAATTCCCTATCTAAATTAAACATTGTGTTTATGAAATCTGGTACATAGAAAATAGTGTACTTTCTTATAGAACTAATTAATTCTATGTTGATTCCTTCTTTTCAGATTTGGAAATAGTGGGGTTTATTGATATAGCTGATATTTCCAGTCCTCCAGTTCTGTCCAGGCATCTGGTCCTACCTATAGCACTTAACAGAGGTGAGTTTTCCTATTCTACTAATATGAAGTATCTTATTATTAAATGTTAGATAGTAGGGTAGCCCATTTTGCAGAATCTGAGGGAAAGGAATAGTTATTGGATTACATTGGATTTTTTTTTAAATATGAATTTATTGATTTTTTTAGAGAGAGAGTAAGGGAGTGATAGAAACACCACTATGAGAAACAGCGATTGGCTGCCTCCTACATGCCCCTAGTGGGGATCGAGCCTGAATTCCGGGCATGTGCCCTAACTGGGAATTGAACGGGCAACCTCTCAGTCCACGGGACAATGCTCAATCCACTGAGCCACACTGGCTGGATTGGATTTTTTTGTTAATGGAATGTTTCCCAATATACTAGAAAAAAAATTCTGCTGCTTTTCACTGTGGAAAGCATATTGACACATATTTATTGTGTACATATTGATTTGTTAATTTACAGTGGAAGTCCTCTTTAGAGATGAGAATGCTTTGTCCCTAATCCAAGGCTCTGCCTTTCCTGATAGGAGCATGGTGAGGAAGCCAAAGTGATTCTCAGAGTTTGACTGATAAATGTGGAGTCAAATACAGCTTCATAAGGGGAGAAACTACATCTGTTCTCTACCAGTGCCTAGCACGTAGTAGATGCTCAGTAAATACTGTTGAATAAATGGAAGAATCCAGCCCCTTGTGAGGCTTCATTACTGCAGGAAAGCTCCTTGGAACTGTAAAGCCATGTCCCCCAAATTCAGCCTCTCTCTGGAGAATGTTAGTCTCTAGCACTTTAAACTTATCTTTTCTCTGTTCTAGGCTGACCATCAACTTTATATTCACCAACTTTCTCCAAGAAGTGTATATAGTCTATCAGGCTTCAACTCACTGAGTTATAATCACATTCCATTTATGCCGGTTATCTAAGTTGTGGAATTGGTATTCCATAACCCTCAATCACACATTCACAGACACAGTCTTGATATGTGCCCACAGGTGGCTTATTGCAATTACTGTTTATAATTTACCTTATTGTTCTTGATATTAATATTGATAACCAGGCTTTCCTTATTTCTAAGGTCTGGGGATGGCAGAGGTGGTGGGATTCTGCATGCCCATATAAATTGCCAAGAGAGAAAGTGGGCAAAATGAAGAGTTTGTGTAGGGGAACAGTGGAAAGATAAGTGTGGGAAGGCAAAATGGTGCCATGTTTTAAGGGCTGTTGAATGTCAAGCTAACTGGGCAAATTCTTCCTATTGAATTAGAAAGTCTTTGAATGAGATTGAGCAGGTAGATAGTTCCAGAGGGAAGTTAATTGTAGGAAGATTCATTTGTCAGCAGAGTGTATAAAGAACCTGGAATTGGAGAGTCAGATCAAGAAGTTTACGGAGTAACACTGTTTACCTTTGGGTGGGGGTGGGGGGGCACCCATCCATATACTGCCTGAAGGCTATCAGTTGAGAATACTGTTGATATCTCTGAATCTGTGGTTCTGTTTAGAAGGTACCTGAAACCCCACAGAGCACCTAACTGAGTGTCCCAGTAGAAACTATGGAAAGTTGATTTTTTTGTATAGCAGCTTTACTAAAATATAATTCACGTACCATACACTTCACCCATTTAAAGTATATAATTCAGTAAATTTTAGTATATTTACAGAGTTGTTCAACCATCACCACAGTCCATTTTAGAATCAGAACTTTAAAACCCCTTCATCTCCCTCAATCCCAGGTAACCACTAATGTCCTTTCTGTCTCTATAGAGTTGACGCTTCTGGATATTTCATATAAATGGAATTAATGTAACATGTGGAAAATGATTTTTATTTGGCCATAGGAAAGCCAGAATAGGAGTTTTTCTTACTTGTTATATATTCCATTTATAACTCCATATACTTTCCTTCCAAGGCTAGAAACAGCCAGTAGTATAACTGGGGTTTGGGATTTTTGTAGCAAATCTCAGTCTGACCTGTTTTCTCTTCTTTTCGCAGAAGGTGATGAGGTGGGTACTGGCATAACTGATGATAATGAAGATGAAAATTCAGCCAATCAGATTGCAGGCAAAATACCCAACTTTTGTGTCCTGCTCCATGGCAGCCTAAAAGTAGAAGGAATGGTAGCAATAGTTCAGCTAGGGTAAGAAACTTTGTTTTCCTTTAGTTGAGTGAAAGGGAGAAGGGAGAAGGGAGAATCAATTTACAGAGTGAAATATTTCCCAGACTTTTCTGAAAGAAAAGATCCTTGTCACCTTCTTCCTCTCCCTGCCATATTCTTCCCACCTCCTATCACCATCGAAACTCTTTAGATTATCCCTTAGAATAAGTATAGAATGAGCCTTTTAATTATATTGCTTTTAGATTATATCCTGTTTCTTCTATCTAGGAACCTAGATTCAGTTATAGCAATGCTACTAACTAGCTATTAGGATCTTCTGCAGTATTCACAGACTCCTCAGCTGTAAAATGAAAAGACAGAAATAAATGAAAAAAGATGCTGATAAAATTGATTGGACATTTTACCATATGCCAAGAATTTTAGGCATGTTATATAAACTCATTTAATCCCTCACAAATACTGTACAGAAGGTATTGATATTATCCCCATTCTACAGATCAGAAACTGAGGCTTAGAGAGGTCAAGGAACTTGCTCAAGGTCACACAGCTAGTAAATGAAAGAGCCAGGATTCTTACCTATGCATTCTGATGACTCCAGAGCCCACGCTTATAACCTCTCTGCCGTATTCCTTCCCTACGAGGAAAGCCCTTCTAGCTTCCACATTCACTGCAGTCTCGAAATTTGCAAAGCTACTTGCTTCCCTTTCTATAATACCTGTTGTTAGAAAGAAGAGGTTATTGATCATGTTCTGGCCATTACCTGGGGTAGACTGATATAGGAGATCAAGAGGTTAGGGGTACTCAGAGGAAGCATTGCTCCATTTCTGCTTGACTTAAAATTAGCTGGTCTAAAAAGAAGAATGCAGTTCCTTTTAGGTATTGGTTTGCTGTATTTCTTGGTACTGAAGCTACTTGTACTGGCTCTAAATATGAGAATCACCTGGGGAGCAGAGCTGGGTGATGGCTTTGTGCCCTTTGTTACAAGGTCTTCTCTGTGCTGGTGCTGCTGTGAATGACCAGGGTGGCAACTGAAAAGACCTACAGATCATAGCCCTTAATCCTCGCCACCCCTGCAGCTACCTCCTGCCCTTGTGATTTTTTTTTTTTTTTCCGTTTAAGACTGCTTTTGAGTTCCATATCTACATAATTGAATAAAAATACATGCCCCAGAGGAATGGTAATATTAGGGGCAGCAGTATGCATTTTTAGGTTTAGGATTTGGCTTTAGTGAAAGTAATGCACCTGATTTCAAAGCTTAAGCTCATGTCGCTCAAGAGGAAAACACAGGTTAGAGTTATTTAACTTGACAGTCACAGGCTTGATATTCTTCTGATCTTCCATCTTCTCTCCATCTAGTCCTGAATGGCATGGAATGCTCTACTCCCAAGCTGACAGCAAGAAGAAATCAAACCTCATGATGTCTCTCTTTGAGCCTGGCCCAGAACCTCTCCCATGGCTAGGGAAAATGGCACAGTTGGGTCCTATTTCAGGTATTACCCAGATCAGATTTTATTTATCTTGACTTTGTTTTCTCTCTGCTGTTCTGAATGGCTCTGACTGTGTAGTCAGAGTGTGTAGTCTCCCTTATGGGTGTGCTGTAGTCTCTGACGCTGAATTTGTAAATGGAAAACCCCAAGAGAGTTTGACGGTTGAATTTTTTAACTTTATAGCTGAGGGGAAACCAACATTTAGGTTGCTTTGCATATAAATGCTGTGACTGCTTAGAGTAAAAAGCTCCTCTCCATAAACTTATTTTTCCTTAATGTAAAATTTCTTTTCTGTAATTTTCAACCCTGGTAATTCCTAGTCATTCCTAGATAATTTAATCTCCTTCCTTCTTGAAGATGTTTTCCTTTGGCTTTCCTAACATTGCATTCTCCTGGTACTTAATTTTTTTCTTTGGCAACTTTTCTTTTTCTTGTCATCTTTTCTTCTTCTTACCTCATGATGTTCTTTGCCTTCTTCTCTTGCATTAATATTCTCTCCTGGTTATTTCATCAGCCATTATAGCTTCAGGCTCCCCCAAATCTATAACTCTATTCCTGCTTGATCTTTCCTTGGAATTTTGTACTTCCACTTCCCAGTTGGACCTCTTCACCTGGGTATTCTGCCAGTCCCAAGCTCATTATGTTTGTTATAGAAACCATTGTCTTACACCTTCCCTCTTAAACTGTTCCTTCTTCTGATTTTCCTACTCCTTCTGATGGAGGCCTTTGTACTCCTAGGCACTCAGGTTCCAACTGTAGAGTCATCCTTGATTCATTTGGGCCCATTTCACTTTTAGGAACATCTGCCAAGCAGCCTATTTTATGCCAGGTCTAGGGGATAAAAGAGTTAGCAGGAGTTGCTCAAAGTCCAGTGGAAAGTTGAATAATAACACAGACTGACACAAGGTCAGAGTTGGCCTGCAGGAGGGGATGATCACCTCTGCCTAGAGAACTCAGGAAAATCTTCACAGAGGAGAGATACCCTAGACAACTTTTGAAAACAAACAAACAAAAAGAGTGATAGTAAATTTGCATTTAGAAATATAACTGTAGCGTGTGGATTTGAAAAGGTAAGGGCACCCTGCAGTTAGAAGTCCACTGTGATAGTCTTGGAGATGTGAAGGTGAGAGCCAGAACAAGGGGCAGTGGATGAGATCCAGGCATAACACATTTACAAAGTAGAATAAAGGAAAGAGAAGAATTGAGAAAGATCCCAGGTTTCTGACCTGGGCTTCAGGGTGAAATCTGGTACTGTTAATGCAAACAGAGAACAGAGCAGGAAGAGTAGATTTGGGAAGATCTTTTGTGCGTGTTGAGTTTATGCTTATGCGCTTAGGTGGAGGTGCCTAGAGACAGTTCCTGTAAGAGTCTAGAGTTCAGGAGAGAGGGCAGAGCTAGAAATACAATTTTTCATTATAAGCACTGATCATTAAAATGGTGAGAATGAGGGTGATTACTATAGGGCAATGGTCCACAAATTTGAGTTTTCATGTACAAAAATAAACCTGGAGAATTTGTATAAAAGTTCTGTTTCCTGGCCCCCAGCTACAGAGATTCTGATTCAGTAGGTGTGGATTCAGGCCCAGGAACTTGCAGCCTTAGTATTACCCACATGATTACAATCTAGGTGATCCATACTACACTTTAAGAAGCCCTAGCCTCAGGAAAGTCTCTAGATGAAGGGGAAAAAAGAGAGCCAAGGACCAAACCCCTAGAAAGGGCCAGCTACTGGGGACAGTGGAAAGGGGACTAGTAAAGGCAAATGAGAGGGACTAGCCAGGTAGAAAAGGAAACGCAGAAGTGACGTCGCAGAAGCCAAGAGAGTAGAGACTCAGAGAGAGCAGTTCCTCACCCACGTGTGCACACATGTCAGGAAAGGTCTGAGGGTGCCACTGAAGCCTAGAGAAGAGTTTGACTGAATAGAGGCCCTAGAAGCTAGGCCAAGGTTCAGCAAACTTCAGAAAAAGTTCGAAGTAGTAAATATTTTAGGCTTTGCAGACCATATGGCCTCTGTCAGAACAACTAAGTTCTGCCACTATATAGCATAATATGTACATAAATGATAGTGACTGTGTCCCAAAAATGGTATTTATGCACACCAAAACTTGAATTTCTATATAATTTTTATGTATATTCATGAAGTAGTATTTTTTTTTTAATCCTCACCTGAGAATATTCTTTCATTTATCATCAGATAGAGTGGCAGGGAGGGAGGGAGGGAGAGAGAGAGAGAGAGAGAGAGAAACATTGATGTGAGAGGTACACATCAACTGGCTGCCTCCTACATGACCTGACCAGGGCCAGGGATGAACTGCAGCCAAGGTATGTGCCCTTGACCAGAATCGAACCCACGACTCATTGGTCTGCAGGCCAACGCTCTAATCGCTGAGCCAAACCAGCCAGGGCTCACGAAGTATTACTCTTTTGATGTTTTGCCCCAATCATTTAAAAATACAAAAACTATTCTTACTCAAAACGGGCAACAGGCCATCATTTGCCACCTCTTGAGCTAGGACCCAGAGGCTGGGGTTTTTAAGCTCAAACAGTGACAGAAGACATGACTTTGGTTCCAAACAAGACAAAGAACTGGCCTCTATGACCAAAGCTGAGAATGTGGAAGGTCTATGCCCTCAGTGAGAGGATGACAAGAAAAATTCTACCTATTTTTTTCTACCTACTTTTCTAGCTGTAAAGACATTTATAAGTCTCCTATGAGAAATCGAAGCCCAAGTCCTGCACCATGCGGACTGATACTACCCATTCTGAAGTGGGGACGTCTAAAACTAAACAATACAAACACTGGTTCTGAAGCAGCAAAACCCTTGGTGCATCCTCCAGAAGTTATACAATAGCTCTGTAGGAACACCTACAACCCAGGGCAAAGGACTTCTACAGAAAAAACAAATCCCCTCTGACGATGAGTTCATGATTTGAAAACCAGTTTCCAAATCACGTGGGGATTTTATCTCCTTTGAAGGAAGCCCAACAGAATGATGAGCACCTTGAGAACTTAATCTGAAAGAAACTGTGGAATGAGTGTTTTAAAGATTGAAGAGTTTTAGGAAGGACTAGAAACCAAAAGGAAAGAAGAGGGCACTCTAAATCAAGAGTCACTTGATTTACAGTTAGGAGATTATTGGTGGCTTCATAAAAGTAGCTTCAGTAGATGGTTAGCCAGGACATAGGTTGAGGAATGAATTAGATATGAGGAAATGAAGATGACAAGTTTGGCCACCAAGAGGAGAGAAATAGGGCAGTAATTGGAGGAGAACACAGGGCAGAGGAAGAGAAAGAGAGGTTAGAAAGATTCTTCACTTTCATCTAGTCTCTCTAGCTTTCTTACATTCATTCTGCCTTTTCATCCTCACTGCTCTTGCCTTGTTCTGGCTTTCTTTGCCTTTGACTTAGATCAGAGGTCAGCTAACTATGGCCTGCAAGTTAGACTAGCCCACTGCCTGTTTTGTAGGTAAAGTTTTATTACACAGGCCACTCATGCCTTTCGTATTGTCAATGGCTGCTCTCCTGCTCCAGTGGCAGAGCAGAGTAGTTATAAGAGACCAACCGTATCTCTCACAAAGCCTAAAATATTTACGGTCTTGCCCTTTACAGAAGAAGTTTGCCCACCCTCACCTAGACTATTGTGATCGTTTTCAACACAGATGCCTGTCCATAATCTAAGATAGTAGCATTCACATTTCTTTCTGATCTGGCTTCCAACCTAGCAATGCTTGGCTTGTTACAGGCATTCTCCATTCAAACTGAACCACTGTTTACTCTGCCTTATATTCATCCTTGTTATTCTTTTTGTCTCTCTGGGTCTATTCTTTTCAATGAAGGTAATAAGAGCTAACTTTTATTTTAATTTTAAAAGTTTTAAAAAAAGTTTATTAAAGGTGTTGCCTGAGTTTTACCTGAAGATTTCCCTTTGTTTGGTTTCTGGTTAACTTCATTAGAATAGCAGTGATCACTAGGTACATACTGGTTCCATATACTTGTCTAAATATCATGCATACAAATATGTGTTATTTTGCAATTACTTATTTTTAAAGGGTGTAGATCTGCTATCTTATTAAAGATACTGTTGTCTAGTTCCTTCTTGAAAAAAAATATCAGAATTCTTGGTAAAAGAACTTAAATTATTTTATTTTTTTATATATTTCTGCTTTTATGTAACTATCCTTTGCAGCTTATCTGCAAAGAAGATAAATTTTACAAAGCAATAGGAAGATATGGTAACTTGGGAATTAGTACTTCTGTCTCTAAAGTCATTTTATCTCAAATGGCTAATTTAAAAATTAGATTTCTCATTTGCCTTAGCAAGTGCTTTTTATTTTTTTTTTTATTATTTATTTTTTATTTTTTTTTTTATATAACTTATCTTTATTGTTGAATGTATTACAAATGTTCCTCATTTCCCCCCCCCTTGCCCCCCTCCTCCCCATTCCTGCCCCCCTCCTGCCTTTCCCCACACTGTTGTCTGTGTCCATTGGTTATGCATATATACAAATAAGTTCTTTGGTTTATTTCTTCCCACCCCCAACCCCCCTTCCCTTTGAGGTTTGTCAGTCTAACAAGCAATTTGTACTTCTTAATCCCTTCACCTTTTTCACCCATCCCCCCAGCCCCCACCCATCTGGTTCCCAAAAAAGTTCTCTGTATCTATGAGAATGTCTTTGTTCTGCTTGTTCGTTTTGTTTGTAGATTCAATTGTTGATAGCTATGTATTTATTGCCATTTTGTTTGTTCATATTTTTTTATCTTTTTCTTTAAGAAGATCCTTCAACATTTCATATAAGAATGGTTTGGTGGTGATGAACTCCTTTAGCTTTTCTTTATCTGGGAAACTCTTTATATGGCCATCGATTCTAAGTGACAGCTTTGCAGGATAGAGTAATCTTGGTTGTAGGTTCTTGCTTTTCATCACTCTGAATATTTCTTGCCACTCCCTTCTGCAAAGTTTCTTTTGAGAAATCAGCTGACAGTCTGATGGGAACTCCCTTGTAGGTAACTAACTTCTTTTCTCTTGCTGCTTTTAAGATTCTTTCTTTGTCTTGAACCTTTTGCATTTTGATGATGATGTGTCTTGGTGTGGGCATCTTGGGGTTCATCTTGTTTGGGACTCTCTGTGCTTCCTGGACTTGCATGTCTGTTTCCTTCGCCAAGTTAGGAAAGTTTTCTGCCATTATTGTTTCAAATAGGTTTTCGATTTCTTGCTCTCTCTCTTCTCCTTCTGGCACCCCCAAGATGCGAATGTTGGCACGCTTGAAGTTGTCCCAGAGGCTCCTTACACTATCCTCATTTCTTTGTATTCTTTTTTCTTTTTGCTGTTCTGATTGGGTGTTTTTTGCTTCCTTATATTCCAAATCGATGGTTTGCTTCTTGGCTTTACCTACTCTACTATTGCATCTGTGTAAACTATTCTTTATTTCAGTTAGTGCATCCTTCATTTCAGACTGGTCCTTTTTTATGCTCTTGAGGTCCTCACTAAGTCCACTGAGGTTCTTACTAAGTCCATTGAGCATCCTTATAAGCAGTATTTTGAACTCAGCATCTGTTAGGTTGCTTAACTCCATTTCACTTAGTTCTTTTCCTGGAGTTTTGTTCTGTTCTTTCATTTGGGACCTGTTTCTTTGTCTCCTCATTTTGGCTGCCTCCCTGTGTTTGTTTCTATGTATTACTTAGCGAGAGGTATGGGGCTAGCTGAGACCAGATGCTGCTTGTTTGAAAGAATTTAGGAAAAGTTGAAGCAGGATCCAAGACAGGCCAATCCTATGGTAAAGCAACTGGCAACAGCTTGGGTGGGTCTGAAAGCTGGGTGGGGCGGGGCCTCAGGGAATCATCAGGGCGGGGCATACAGTGTGAGCCAGGTAGCTGGGGTCCCAGATATGGTGGCGTCTGCCGGCCCAGGGAAGGGCTCACCAAAGAAACAAAAGCCTCTGATAGCACGTCTGTCCAGGAGAAAGCTGCCTCTCCAGCCCTCGCTCCAATGCCAAACAGCTCAGTTCTTCCCCGTATGACTCTGGTGCCTTTCAGGCTCCCTCCCGCACGCTGGAGCCTGGAGGGTGCGAGTCTGAGTAAGTCCGTGCGCGGGCCCTTTAAGAGGAGCTGCCGGGAGGGGGGAGGGGGCTCCAGCCGCCTCAGCCTCAGTTCCCGCTGGTTTTTTCCAGCCAAAAGTTATGGGGACTTCTCTTCCTGGCACTGAAACCCTGAGCTGGGCGCCTGGTGTGGGACGGGGACCCCTCAGTCCTCAGGGAGGACCTTCCCAGCCGAGGTGTCCCTCCTAATTTTTATCCGCCACACGTGGGTGTGCGACCAGCCCCTCGCGCCTCCGCCCCTCCTACCAGTCTCGATGCGGCTTCTTTAATTTTGTAGTTGTCGGACTTCCATTCAGCTTGATTTCAGGCGGTTTTGAATGATGGTTGTTCTGTAGTTTAGTTGTAACTTTGATGTGGTTGTGGGAGGACGCGATACCGCGTTTACCTACGCCACCATCTTGACCGGAAGTCCAGCAAGTGCTTTTTAAAAAAAAGTTTCTGAGTCTTTTTTTCCTCAGAGTAATCTGTTAAAAAGTTCTGCTTCCAGTGCTTTAAATACGTTATATCAGTTCATTTGGGTAAGAAAAACTAATTTCTTCAGCATACACATAGTATTTGTCTGGCAGCTTTTGAAGAACCTTACCCTCAGAAATTCTGTCTCTTCCTCCCTCCCTCTCTCCCTTTTTCTCTCTTTCTCTGTCGATGTATACAGACACATACACATGCATACATACTTTTAGGTGATCATAATTTGAATCTATTGTAAGAGCTAACGTTTTTATTGAATATAATTTTCTGCCAGGCGCTGTGCTAGGCACAATGAAATGGATGATCTCATTTAATTCTCATAACAGTCTTATGAGGTTGGGACTGTCATTGTGGGAACAAGTAATAATTGATAATAAAACCTGCCTTAGAGGGTTGTTGAGATAATTTATTGAGGGAATAAGTATAAAGTGCCTGACACGGTAGACACATAACAATGGTGGATCCTGCTGGTTTTATTAATCAAAGCAAAGCATGCAAAATAGTATTTATACCTATCCTTCCTACTCCTGATTCTGTTCCTAGAGACAACCACTTTCAACTTTTGTTTCTTTTGGTATTTACTTACATTTCTAAATAAGTGTATTAGCTGTTTCTTGACTTTTCATTTTAAATATCATTTAAAAATTTTTTTTTCTTTATTGGTTTTAGAAAGAGAGGAAGGGAGAGGGAGAGAAAGATAGAAACATTGGTGAGAGAGAACATTGATCATCGATCGGCCGCCTCCTGCATGCCCCCCACTGGGGATTTGGCCCGTAACCTGGGCACACACCCCGACCGGGAATCAAACCGGCGACCTCTTGGTGCATGAGTTGACCCTCAACCACTGAGCCACAATGGCCAGGCTATCATTTTTTAACTTTTTAAAGATGATACTTAGTTCTTATACCACTACCATTTTCACCCACCTACCACCCAAGAAGCACATTTTTCCCTCCTCTATCCTTGCAATGTAGTTATAGGTGTTCTTTTTGGTTAAATCAGTATTTTGCCCTTGTTAGATAATGCAAATGTTATTTACAACTAAGTTGTGTGGTATACCAGTTATCTTTTTTTTGTTTTGCAACTTTTTGTCCCCTGCCCCCGTTATCACATTTTTTAAATTATATTTTTTCTTTCTCCTAATTGGCAAGATAAATGTATTCTGACTTCAATTAAGAAGAAGGCTGTATTGCACCTGGCTGGTGTGGCTCACTGGACTGTGTTGTCCTGTGGACTGAGAGGTCCCACTTCAATTCCTGGTCAGAGCACATGCCCGGGTTGCGGGCTGATTCCTGGTGGGAGGTGTGCGGGCGGCGGCTGATCAATGTTTCTCTCTCACATCAATGTTTCTATCTCTCTCTCCCTTCCTCTCTCTCTAAAAATAAACCAATAAAAACATATTTAAAAAGAAGACAGTTGTGTCGGCCAGTGTGGCTCAGTGATTGAGCGTTGACCCAAGCACCAAGAGGTCGCCGGTTCGATTCCCGGTCAGGGCACATGCCCAGGTTGTGGGCCTGATCCCCAGTGGGGGGCATGCAGGAGGCAGCCAATCGATGTTCTCTCTCATCGATGTTTCTATCTCTCTCTCCCTCTCCTTTCCTCTCTCTCTAAAATCAATAAAGAAAAATTTTTTAAAAAATTAAAAAAAAAAAAAAAAAAAGACAGTTGTATTGTAAAAGTACTGAGGTTCCTCCAAGACTTCAGGAAAGAACTGGGCAGCCAGGGCGTGGGGTAGCCTGCAGCCCTTGCCCGGCTTGCTCCGGGCCTCCCTCTACTTTCTCCCCTCCCCACTTTGTTGTTTTCTGTGTGCCTGTCACTAATACCTAACTAAGCAAAGTACATTCTTCAGGGATTTTGTCAGTTTTCTTTTTTTTCTTGGAATCATCTTTCTTCTTCTTGTTTCATAATGGACTGGTTGTTCTCTCAGCCTGTTGCTTAGTTGTCTTTCTTTTTTTTAATCCTCACCAGAGGATATTTTCCATTGATTTTTTTTAGATAGAGTGGGAGAGAGGGAGGGAGAGAAAGAGAGAGGGATAGACATTGATGTGAGAGAGACACATCGATTGGCTGCCTCCCACATGACCCTGATGGGGCTGGGGATTAAACTCACAGCCGAGGTACATGCCCTTGACCAGGAATCAAACCCAGGACTCTTCGGTCTATGGGCTGAGGCTCTGACCACTGATCCAGACCAGCCAGGGCCATAGTTGTCATTCTGAGTCTTCCCTTCACAGCTCTCCTTTGGATCTCCTGTTTCATGAATCTTCCTGAGAAAAGGGTGTACATATTTGAAAATGTCTGTATTTCATCCCTTACACTAGATTGATAGTTTGGTTCGATACTGAGTTCTAGGTTGGGAATCATTTCCCTTAAGAGTTTTAAAGCATTGCTCTGTTGTCTTTTCTGGCTTCCAGTATTGCTATTGAGAGTCTACTGCCATGCTGACCGCCTGGGCTTTGAGCTGATCTTTATTTCCTCTGCACTTCTTGGGTTCTTCTTTGTGTCCCTGTGTCCTGGATTTTCAGAATGATGTGCTTGGCTGCTGATCTCTTTCCTCATTGTACAGGGCACTCAGTGGGCCCTTCCGTCTGGCAGTCCATGTTCTTCAGTCCTGGGAACATGAATTATGTCTTTGATTTCCCCCTCTCTGTATTTTCTGTTCTTCCTTTCTAGAACATATCTTTATGATTTGTGTTTATATGTGTGTGTTAATTTTCTTATCTGTTCCTACCCATTTTTCTATTTGTTTCTTTTTGTTCTACCTTCTGTGAGGTGCCTTCAGCTTTATCTTGCAATGTTTATTTTTAAATTTCTGTTATCATATTGTTTATTTCAAAGAGTCTGCTATTCTTTTTTTTTATCCTCACCAGAGGACATTTTTTTTTTTTTACATTTATCTTCAGATAGAGCGGGAGGGAGAGAAGGAGGAAGAGAGAGAGAGAAACATCAATGTGAGAGAGACACATTGATTGGCTGCCACCCACACGACCCCAACTGGGGCCAGGGACAAACTGCAACCGAGGTACGTGCCTTTAGCGGGAACCGAACCCGAGACTCTGGTGAGCGGGCCGACGCTGTAACTGCTGAGCCAAACCGGCCAGGGCTATTCTTTTTTTTCTTTTTTTATTTATTTATTTTTTTTAAATCCTCACCTGAGGACACTTTTTGCATTCATAGAGTGAGAGGGAGAGAGGGAAGAAGAGAGAGAGAGACACATCAACTGGCTGCCACCCACAGAACCCCAACCAGGGCTGGGGACAAACTGCAACCGAGGTACATGCCCTTAGCGGGAACCGAACCGGGTCTCTCCGGACTGCAGACTGATGCTCTAACCACTGAGCCAAACTGGCCAGGGCCAGGACTATTCTTTCTTAATAAATGCAGTATTTTCTGTCAGCTAAGCC
Source organism: Tadarida brasiliensis (assembly GCA_030848825.1). Lineage (NCBI taxonomy): Eukaryota > Metazoa > Chordata > Mammalia > Chiroptera > Molossidae > Tadarida > Tadarida brasiliensis. The sequence continues at coordinate 197,350,742 of CM061257.1, read as the reverse complement.
AGTTACCACATATAGGTTCCAAACAATTAGACAGTACAAGATGGGCTATGACTAGATGTTGAAATGTTTGGTACCAATACTGAGTACAGTAGAATAGAAAAGTCTAGAGAAATCACTGTCTGCCAGAAAAACATGGGACCACTGCGTGTTGAAGGTAGAGTAGGATCTGGACCTGGAATGGAAGTGACTTTGGGTGGGTGAGGAATGGCAATGTTGAGTGGTTGAAAAAGTGTTGGCATTGGAACAGGCCCAGCTGAGTCACTGTGAAAACCTGTGTGAAGGTCCAACCTCTCTGAGCCTCAGTTTTCTCGTCTTTAATGGGACTAATAATATCTACCCTCTAGGGTTGCTGTAAAGAGAGAAATTGTATATATATAGTGTTTGGTGTATAGTTGGGACTTAATGAACATTTTTTATTTTATAAGTTTCTTAAGGCCAGAAAAATATCTTCTCTAGCAACACTTCCTAGCACAGTGCTTGCTATACAGTGGGATCTTACTATAGATAATGGATGAATAAGTGAGTGAGGGAATAAATGAACTGAGGAAAGGAGAGCATTCCAGGCAGGGGGAATAACAGAAACAGTGGCCGGGAAGTTGGAAATAAGCTTGTTGCATGGGAAAGGACTACTGGGATCTTGGCCTGACTGAAAAGTTTTATATAGAGACAAGTGTTCATGGAAATATGTCTGAAAGCTGAGTCAGTACTTTTTGGAGGGGTTAGGAGAAAAGATGTCAAGAGGTAGTATGGGCCAGTGTGAGGCACTTAAATTAATGACCAAATCAGGGTTAGAAAGCTTCTGTCTCAGAGAAACAGCTAATTCCAGTTTTCAACATGAACATTTGGGCAAGGGATTTAAGCTCCTTGATTGGTTGGGAAAATGATTCCTGCTCTGTTTATCCTGGAAGGTGGTAACAATAATGATAAAATGAGCCAATAGATGTAAGTATGCTTTATAAGTTTGTGGCCGAGTTTCATTGACTCAGGAAGCAGGTGGAAAAACAGGAACCCTTGTTTATCCACATGGCTATAAAACCAATACGGCTTTAATCCTTTAGAAGCAATAAGCTAATAAACAGTACTAAATAGTGGGCTATGTGTCACCAAAAAGTACTTCTTCCCTTGCCCCTTTTCTTAATTTGACTGTATATAATTTTCCTTTTTAGTTTTCCCCATGCCTATACTTATGCTGTCTAATCCAGTAGCCACTAGCCACATGAGGCTATTTAATTAAAATAAACAAAATTTAAAATTCAGTAACTCAGTCACAGTAGCTACATGAAAGTGTTCACTGGCCAGTGGGCTGGTGGCTGCCATTCTGTCATCGCAGGAAGTTCTGTTGGAGGGTGCTGGACTAAACTACACAGAACTTCAGTATGTGTGTTTATTTTCTTAAATAGTACATTAGTATTATTGTAAGTATTCATTTTATCTTCTCTGGCTTTAATTTATATAGCAAATAAGTGAAGCTTGTTTCTTTAAAAACGTGAAGCTGTTTTTCACTTACATGAGCCTTAGTTGATTGGTCTCTTACATCAGTGGCTTTTTATTGAGATCAAGTTCCCCAACCTGACTGAAGTTAATGGATTTTCTTAATTAGGGAAGTAACAGGATGTAGAAGATTGAATGATTTCAAAGAGCTTCTAGCCTAATTGGAAATGTAATTGATTGTGTTTTGCCAGATGTCATTTCAAGAATGTCTTTTTCTTTTAAGATGCTAAAGAAAACCCTTATGGTGAGGATGACAATAAGAGCCCATTCCCCCTGCAGCCCAAAAACAAACGCAGTTATGCTCAGAATGTGACTGTCTGGATCAAACCCAGTGGCCTGCAGGTAACATTACCATTCACGTTGCTTTCCACTGGGGACAGGAGGAGGTATTCTGGCAGGCAGGCAGACATTTGATTTGATTTTCCTTTCCTTTGATACTTAGTAATTCATTTACTTCTAATGTTTGTCATTATTTCCAAAAAGGATTTGAGGTGGCCTACGGTAAAAAACATATACAGCAAAATAAATTTTTACAAAATTTAGAGCAATACAAAACTGAGAGGAAGAGGGGAGACAATTATGCCAGGAACCCAAGGCAAAATAATTATATTTGAGCAATTTTGCTCTGAGCTTCCTGCTACCAAGGTCAAAAAAGAAACATGTAGGGTTTTATGTTATATGGGTTATGTCTGATAAAAGGAAGCATGCCAGTTCTTCTAGAGACACATTTTCCTGGCTTTGAATTTTAATGTGAAATTTTGGAAATGCTGAGGCACTGAATAATACAATGGGTGTTATCTTTAACAACAGTTTTGAGAAAGATGTAAAAATCTTTATGTGGTTATTTCTTCCATCCCCACAGTAGAACCCAAACCAAAGCATTACACTGTAATTCCACAAAAACACTTTCATGGGAAGCTGAGAGTATACTCTTACCAAGGTATGCTACTTTCAGGCAAGGTACTGAGTGACATTTCTTCTTCCATTGACATAAAATCCTTTATATCTTCTTTTTAAAAATCACTTTTGAGCCTTTTTTCTCATTTGAGTGCCATTTTTTTTCTTTGTTCCTCCAATAAGTCCAGCTTAAGCCAGATGAGAAGAGGCAGTCAGAAGTAGCTTCTGTTGATGGCATGGTCCCCCTTTTCTTTTTCTTTTAAAAAAAATATATATATTTTACTGATTATTAGAGAATTAGGGAGAGAGAGAGACACACACATCAATGAGAGAGAAACATCGATCTGTTGCCTCCTGCACAACCCCCACCGGATATTGAGCCTACAATCCAGGCATGTGCCCTGACCAGGAATCCAACTGGTGAGCTCTTGGTGCACGGGTCAACGCTCATCCACTGAGCCCCACCAGTTGGGAGGCATAGTCCCCCTTTTCGTGGAGACTGGACACATCCTGCCATGGCTAAGGAGGGAGGCGTGTAGTTCTGGGGAAAACCTGATTTTCCAACAAAGAGAAAATCAGGTTCTCTCTAGAACTTCCCTATTAGAAGAGTAGCTGAGTTTTCTTTTTCTAATTTTTCTAAAATTATTTAAAAATTTTTATTTTAGACTGGGTGTATTTTTTTTATTATGGTGAAATACACATATAACGTTTACCATTTCAACCATTTTTAAATATACATTTCAGTGGCATTTAGTACAATCACAATGTTATACAACCATCACCACTATCTAGTTCCAGAATAGTTTATCACCCCAAAAGGAAACCCTGTACCTGTTAAGCAAGTCACTCTGTATTCCCATCTTCCCCCAGCCCTTGGCAACCACTCATCTGCCTTCTGTCTGTATGGATTTGCCTATTCTAGATATTTCATATAAATGGCATCATGGAATACATGGCCTTTTTGGTTTGGCTTCCTTCCACTAAGCACAATGTCAGTGTTCATTCATGTTATAGCCTATATCAGTACTTCATTCCTTCTGGTGGCTGAATATATTCCATTGTATAACTATGCCACATTTTGTTCATCCATTCATTCAGTTGATGAGCATTTGGATTGTTTCTACCTTTTTGCTAGTCTGAATCATGCTGCTGTGAACATTCTTCAAATTAATTTTTTTTTGTTGCTATACTGTTGTAACTAAGAAAATCATGGCCAAATCCAGGATCATGAAGATTTGCCCCTATGTTTCTTAAGAGTTTTAGCCCTTGCATTTAGGTCTCTGGTCCATTTTGATTTACTTTTTTGTATATGGTGTGAAGTAAGAGTCCAACTTTATTCCCTTCTATGTGGCTAGCCAGCTGTCCTAGAACCATCTGTAGAAGAAACTATTCTTACCCCATTGAATGGTCTTGGCACCCTTGTCAAAAAAGTAGATGGAGAGAGAGATATGATTACTGGGTGTGTTTTTGTGAGATAAGTTCATTTCTGTCACCAAGGGATTTATTGTCAAGCACTTTGAAAGGAGGTGCTGTACTAATGTTGAGCAGAACAGTGACATTAACTCAGAAGGGATCCTCATTTTGACACTGTAGCTCTGTTCGTATTTTCATTTCTTTAAACATTTAGAGCCATCCTTTTGTATTCTTTCCCTTTGACCACAGAATTCTAATGTTGAATTCTTTTTACCCTTGATAGACAGATGTACAGAAGATTTTAAGAAATGCAAGGAAATTACCTGAAAAAACACAGACTTTCTACAAGGTGAGGCTATCAGAATTACAGTGGCAGAGCATGGGCCCTGGGATGTGCCCAAAATAAATGGTTCACCACAGTTAGTGTGGGGTAGTGGAGTGAATATGGACAGGGATTAGAAATGTACGGCTTGTGTCTCAGTTTTTTCATCGGTGAAGTCAATAGAAGTGATAGGTCGGGTTTTGCCCTAAAATCGAAGAATTAGAAATGCTTAAATCGCCTGGTTCTGTGCAGAAGGGCTTCTCTGTGTTGGTGCTGCTGGGACTGGCTGAGGGAAGGAGCTGAAAGGATTTAACCCTCCTAGCCCTTAACCCTTCTCACCATTCCCATGTGGGTGTCCAGCCTACGCCCAGGCAGCCATTGTATGTGACTTCCTGGGATCCTGATCGCCCAGAACATTTTTACTGTACCAGAAAAGCTGTTTCCAGGAATCACCTAGCTAATCCAGAACCACTGATGGCGGGAATAAGCTTACAAGGGGTGAGGTGGAGTGTGGCGCATTTAAGCTCATTCATTTCTCCCCTGTCCTTCTGGTGTCTGGCTGAAATCAGATTAAGTGGCAGTGAGAGGTAGCTGTGCTGTCAGTTGTATCCTAGTTTGCTAATCTTAAAATATGGACACACAGCCAGCCCCAGGCTAGCATTTCTTCCAGAGAACATGTGTGCTTTGTCTGGATGTTATTTCATTACCTTCATGTCACTAGTGTCTTCAAACTTAATTACGTAGAGAGCTGGTGAAATCAAGCAGGAGCAGCCTTAACCAGAGTTCAACCAGAGCTGACCGGCCTGCCATGCCCCCTAACTGAAGCCCGTAATTCACACAGGCCCTTGATGACCATTCTTTGGCTGGAGTCCTTCTCCCTGCAGAGCTTTCTACACACAGTCATCAGCTGTCTATTCAAGATGACACAATTATACTTTGGCCTTTTGAACTTTTCACTTGTTTAACAGAAGATAAGAGAAGCGGTCAGAAAGCCCATTTCTTTTTTCTGATTTATATAATTCCACATATCAGAGCTGGAAAGGGCCTCTACCAGGTGACTGCATCAGCCCCTGCAGGGGCCAGGGGAAAGGTTATCCTTCTCTTTTTTTGTTGTTGTGAGGATATTTTTCCATTGATTTTTTTAGACAGAGTGGAAGGGAGGGAGGGTGAGAGAGACATCAATTGGTTGCCTCCCGCACAACCCTGACCGGGGCCGGGGATCGAACCCGAGACCCTTCGGTCTGTAGGCCCAATGCTCGCTCTAGCCAGTGAGCCAAACTGGTCAGGACATATCCTTCTCATTTTGTAAATGAGGCCATTGAGACCCAGAGAGGCTACACATCTTGCCCAAACCATGCTGCCAAGTGGTTGATGGGACACTGTTTCTCTATTTCCATTCACTACCCCACCTTTTAGGTTTTTTTTAAATTGATTTTGAGAGAGAGAAACATTGAAATGAGAAATATTGATTGGCTGCCTCCTGCACACCCCCCACCGGGGATCAAGCCCGAAACCTAGGCATGTGTCCTGACCAGGTGCACCGGTCAACGCCCAACCAACTGAGCCACACCAGCCAGGGCCCACCTTTCTTAGTGTGTCTCTTTTGGGTCAGACTTCCTGACTCCTCCAGATCCTCCTCCAATGTGTTCATTGTCATTCAGCCAGAGAGCCATGAGAAGCCCAAGAGCCCTCTGAGGTTTGGGACAAGCCTTTTCTATACCTGAGTAACAGGAAAAAGAACCCTCCTTAGAGTTATGAGTAAATGAAATGATGTATGCAAAGTGCCTCATGACGTGTGCATAAGTGCTACTTAACTGTGGTGATGATGACTTGTACTTCAGTTAGTGTCCTTCTTACCCAGCTTTCTGATCACCTGTAGAGGAACCGCTTCTGTCTTGTCATCGCACTCTCATTGTAGGTATCTCTGTAGAAGCATTTGTTCTTATATAAAAATGCTCAGTTAAGTTCGGGAGACGTTATTCTAAGCTGAGCACTTAGAAAGTATGTGCTAACTCCAGACATAGGACTGGCTGGTCAGGTAGAGTAGACAGGGGAGTCAGTCAGGAAGTTGACAAGATGGTAGAAGACGAAATGGGAATAGAAATCAATCAAGAAGTGGGGACCACAAATAGAGTTTTGACCAAGAATTTGATAGTTAATCTACCAGTGTGAGCTTACCCATTTCTGCCTAATTATGTACATTATCCACCAAAAATTAGGTCATCATAGTTGAGGTATGTGTCTGCTTTTTGCAGATAAGTTGGTTGTATTTTGTTAAAAAGTATTTCACAAGAATGGACAAATCTACTTACTTAGTTATACCTTTGAATTAAAAAAACCTGCTTTTTTTTCGAAAAAAAAAAAAAAGTATGTGATGAGGAAACTGCATTTCAGGAACATTGATGTTTTTTCATCTTGTTTCAGGAGCTGAACCGTTTACGAAAGGCTGCCCTGGCCTTTGGTTTCCTGGACCTGCTCAAAGGGGTGGCTGACATGCTAGAAAGGGAGTGCACGCTGCTGCCCGACACAGCCCACCCCGATGCAGCCTTCCAGCTGACCCACGCTGCCCAGCAGCTCAAGCTGGCCAGTACCGGCACCTCTGAGTATGCCGGCTATGACCACAACATCACACCTTTGCAGACAGACTTCTCTGGGAGCAGCACTGAAAGAATGTGAAGCTGACTTTGGGAGCCTTCCTTTTTTCATTTCAAATGAAAATGATTTAGGATAAAAACTTTTCCAGGGTGTTCACCTCTGCAACAACCACCCGAAGACCTTGCTGAAGCTGCCTCAGAAGCACCATTTGCTGCTTTGAATGACTGCAACAGTCTGAGAAGGGCTCTGAAGGGTGGTTGGCTGCTTAGGCTTGGAACTTAGCTTTCTGGGGCTCAGAGTCTTTCAGCCGAGACACTTGCTGCTCCCATGATGGGTACATCTCCTGAGAAGCTTGAAGGTCTGATGCGCACAGAGCTCTCCCCTTTCCTCACGCATCCTAACCTGCAAGGGTCCTCTGGCTTTCTGAAAGGCACCTTCTCTTCTCTCAATCATAAGGACATTTTCAAGCTTCTGCCCTTGCAATGAGCAACTCAGACTCTCTGGGACTAGCTAAGTATAAGTTCTATACCACTAAGTTTTGGAACTTTTCTTAGAACTTGGGCAAAAGTTGGTGGTAACCCTTAGGTGCTTTTGGTATATCTTGAGATACAGACTCAGATAGCAACCATAAATGTATACAATTATTCCTGTTTCTTCAGGTTTTTTTTTTTAATGAAAAAATATTTGTTTTTCTATAAAATGGTTTCACTGGAAAGCTAATGAGTCTTTGCCTTTTGATCTGTCCTATGTGGATATAATTTCAGCTTCCCATGTGGCACAGATTCATAAATTATAAGAGTTCCTTGGGTTCCATACTGACTTCCTTGTTTCTGACACCGTTAGGCCTCACTGCATAAGCCAGGTTCCATCCAGGTGGATTCTGACGGGTCACTGCAGGCAGCTACCCTTCCAAAGCATCAGCTGGCTTCATGACCTTGAGCAAGTCCTGTAGCTTCTCTAGGTTTTGTTTATATCATCAGTGCTTTTCAGATTGCTCTGTGGACTGCCTAAGGTATTTTTGGCTTAACATGGTGAACTGCTATATAATATTTTGTCTGAACAAAGGACTTTATCATGAACAATTTGACAACCATTAGAGTAAATAAATGATCTTTAGCCCGGCCAGTGTGGCTCAGTGGTTGAGCGTCGACCCATGCACCAAGAAGTCGCTGGTTTGATTCCCGGTCAGGGCACATGCCCAGGTTGTGGGCCCGATCCCCAGTGGGGGGGCATGCAGGAGGCGGCCAATGGATGTTCTCACTCATCGATGCTTCTCTCTCTCTCCCTCTCCCTTCCTCTCTCTAAAAAATCAATAAAGAAAAAAAAATTTTTTTTAAATAAATGATCTTTAACACAAGTTATTAGGATTTTGACTGTAAATGTTTAATAGAAATACACAATCTTCTCCTTTCTCAGACAGCAACAAAAGGGCTTGTAAGAATATAAGATTCTGCCACAGATGCAGCACAATCTACTGCAAAGATGATCTGCCCAATTACACACACACAGTCAGGTGAAAGGACATCAGAAGTTAATACAAACAAGTATTGATGGAAGTTACAGACATGCAAACTATCCTTTCAGTGCAATGAACCTGTAAAAACAATCCGCCAGCCTATGCTAATCATGTTTTTACATCAAACTAAGTTTCCACCTTGGGCTCAGAGAAACAGCATAACTCATTTAGTACCCTTTTCCCCAGAACAATGGGAATGGCAAAACAGAAAGAGCAAATCATGCCTTCAATTCTTTTATACGAGCATTACTTCTAACACATTTTACTTGGTTTACTTGGAATGTAGTAGAAGAAACTGATGTTTTTGACAATGGCCAAACTTCATAATGCCTAGATTTTCTGTTGGTGGGTTTCCTGCCAGGAATTTTGGTTAAAGGACCGGCTGGTGGTAGTGGTTCTTCAGCCAACGTTCTCTGTTCACTGTCCTACTGCAGAGGACAAAACAACAGCAGAATAAAAGCAGGGGTTTTTGAGGTCTATTCAAAAACAGAAAATCCCACCACTGACTCGGACAGGTACACAAGTAAATGGACTTAGCCAGTTCAGGGGAAGGAAGACTGAGTGCTTTATGTTTGTGCACAGCCTACGACAGTTCTGTAGGTGTGTTCAGACTGGCCTACTCTAGTTTCCAGTTTGCTACAGGCTGCATTGCCAGCAGCTATCTTATGGACAGTTTGACTCTTCTGACTCCTGTAGCCATTTGGGGTTGGAACTCTTATAATCTCATTATTTTCTATCTTAGAATGAAGTTAAGTGATCATGGTGTTCCAAAGTTCTGACTGGTTTCTCTCAGAATTATTCTGTGCCCACACAGGTAAGCACTATATAGTAACATATCATTAGCAAGGCCAAAAAACTCAAGAGGTAATATGTGTTCTCTAGACCCACCTGGACTCAGAAATGTTTTATCAATGACTGAATCAAATAGATTTCAAAAAACCAATGCCATTCTCCTTAACGAGTAACCCCTTGGGTACAGAATATACTAGGTCCTGCCTGAGTCATTTTCACAGCCTCCAATACAGCCAAACAGTCTTGCTTTTTCTCTGCAATCAATAGCTGAAAAGAACAAATTCCAGCTGCAAGAATGGCCAGTGCCTACCTAGTAGGTTCAGGGCACTGATGCAATCTCTCTGGCTTGTGTGAAACAGACTGACTGGATATGGAGTGGGTGGGGGCAGGGCTGAGTCGGCTGTCACTAACAGAATACAAAAGAACAAACCTGTCATCAGATGTCATGCAAGTACTACACTAAGATAATACAATAAATTCAGGATGTTACTGGGAAAAAGGGAAGATAGCCTTACTGAGAATTTAATCATTTAACTTTAGAAAAAGTTTTACATCAGTATAAGAAGGTAAACCTGTAAGAATTATAGATTAAGCTCAAAAGTCTAAATGGCAAGAAGTCACCTAAATCTCTTTTCAGTGGATCTTTTTCTTTTTTTGTCCATAGCGCCGCCTGCGCTGTTTATAGAGGTGACGGAAATTTATGTATAACCCTGAAAAAGAAAAGAGGCCAGTTAGAAATGAGAATCTTTGTCCTTGTTTATAACCAGAAGCTCGTGGGCAGGGACAGTCTCTAGTTGTGTTTTCACATCCCTCTGTGCCTGCTGCAGCTGCTCAGGAAGCACAACTTGGTAAGTTATTAACAACTTATTAACAATGCACTGGAGACAGCTCAGTTTCTCCCAGTAGGTTTACAATTTCACTTGTTCCCTTATTTAATGCAAAAATTTTCAAACATACAAAAAAGATTAAATCATTGCACAGTAAATATCCACCTACGTTTAAACTGTAACTCTTCGTTACATTTACTTTATCTCATACCCATTTCCCATCTCATTTTTGATGTTTTTTTCAATGAGTTATGGACATCAGTATCCCTAAACATTTCCTTAATTGGAATTCACAAGATCCCTTTTTTGTTGTTGTTAATCTTCACCCAAAAATATTTTTCCATTTATTTTTTAGTTAGAGTGGAAGGGAAGGAGGAGGGGAGAGAGAAACATCGATGTAAGAGACACATCAATTGGTTGCCTCTTGCACAACCCCGACTGGCGCCAGGGATCTAACCTGAAACCCAGGTACATGCCCTTGACCAGGATCAAACCCACAACCCTTCAGTCCCCTGGCCAATGCTCTAACCACTGAGAAAAAGTGGCCAAGGTTACCCTTCTAACTTTTTTAGTAAAATATTTTAAGTGTCTTTCCAATACTTATTCCTCTTTAACACTTTCAGTGTGCCCACCTCACAAAGCCTAATTACAGTAACAGTAGATTTATCCAGTAATAGAGGTAAAGAGCTCTTTTAATAAGTGCATTTTCCAAACTGAAGCTTACTCCCTTCAACGGCCAACCATTTTAACATTTTTGGTTAGAAATCTTTCTGAAATGTATTACACCCTTTCTGAAATAGAAAATAAGAAATTGAGCCCTGGCTGGTTTGGCTCAGCAGTTAGAGCATCGGCCCGCGAACTAATGAGTCGCGAGTTCAATTCCGGTCAAGGGCACGCACCTTGGTTGCAGTTCGTCCCCGGCCCTGACTGGAGTCGTACGGGAGGCAACCAGTCAATGTGTCCATCTCACGTCGATGTTTCTCTCTCTCTCTCTCTCCCCCTCCCACTCTATCTGAACAAAAATGGGAAAATATCCTCAGACGAGGATTGAAAAAAAAAAGAAATTGAATAAATTTAATCTTTGGCAAATGACCTACACTCATATATAATTTAACTGTGCTCTGTCATGTGCTGATATCCTGAAGTGTAGGTCTCTTCTCCCCTAATACTGAATGACCAAGACTGCTTGGCTTTCTGGCTTCTTGGGTTTATTTTTTTGTGGTCTTCCTCTCACAGTCTGGTGTAGCCAGCCTCCAAAATGGTCCCCAGGGATCCGTATCTACTGATATTTCATACCCTTGTGTAGTCCCCTCCCATACTTTACTAGGTAGGTCTATGTAACCAACAGAATATGGGAAAAGTGACAGTATGTCACTTCTGAGATTAAGTTATAAAAGGCAATGTGGCCCTGGCCGGTTTGGCTCAGCAGTTAGAGCCTTGGCCTGCGGACCAAGGAGTCACGGGTTCGGTTCCAGTCAAGGGCATGTGCCTTGGTTGCGGTTCGGTCCCCCACCCTGGTCAGGGTCGTGTGGGAGGCAACCAATCGATGTCTTTCTCTCACATCAATGTTTCACTCTATCTCTCCCTCCCACTCTGTCTGGGAAAAAAAGGAAAAATAGCCTCAGGTGAGCATTAAAAAACAACAACAAAGCAGTGTGGAAATGATAGAGGTGCTAATTATCACTATAATGGCAATCATATTACGATATATAGATGTATCAAATCAACATGTTGTCTATTTAATATATATGCTTAAATATATACAGTGTTATATGTCACACATATTACAATTAAAAATTAAGTAAGATTTTTATTTTTTTAATTAATTTATTTATTTTTTTATCCTCACCCGAGGACATTTTTCCATTTTTTGTTCAGATAGAGTGGGAGGGAGAGAGAGGAAGAGAGAAAAATCGACGTGAAAGGGACACATCGAGCGGCCGCCACCCGCACGACCAACCAGGGCCGGGGACAAACTGCAACCGAAGTACATGCCCTTAGCGGGAACCGAACCCGGGTCTCTCTGGACCGCAGGCTGACGTTCTAACCGCTGAGCCAAACCGGCCAGGGCTAAATAAGATTTTTAAAAGGCAGTGTGGCTTCTGGCTCTCAGATCACTTGCTCTGGGGGAAGCCATGTCATGAGCAGCCATATGGACAAGTATTGTGGCAAGAAACTGAAGCCTCCTGTCCACATCTACAGGAGTGAGCTTGGGAGAGATCCTCCAGCCCCAGTCAAGTTGCAGAAACTGTAGCCCGGCTGAGCTGACAGCTTGACTAGAACCTCGTGAGGGACCCTGAGCCCGGGCCACCCAACTAGGCTGCCTCCTGACCCACAGAAACCATGTGAGATAATATCTGTTGTCTTAAGCTGCTAAATTTTGGGGTAATTTGTTACACAGGAATAGGTAACTAATATACTATCTGCTGTCACACCCTCTGTTGCTAGGAGACCAGCCAGCCATACTTATTTAGGGCCACCTCAAGACTTTTGTGAACTAAAGCAGGGGTAAATACATAAATTATATTAAAATGTATTAGAACTTTATCTAAAGTAAACAGTCCTTATAGTTAGGAAGGCTTATAAATCTCTCATATTTGCAATAATTTAGGTTTACATATTTTTCCGTTCTTTCAGTTTTTATGAATTAAGGCAAGAATTTATATTTTATATAAAAGTAAATTAATAAATAAACAAGCAAGTTTTACATAAGGCGCAGGGTACCCCTGTTGGTAGGTAGAAGGCTGCACAACATCTCTGGGCTGTTCTTCCTTCCTTCTGCCAGTCCTACTTCCATTCCTGTTAACTCTGGGGAAGGTGTGTGCTACTGAAATGGTTAAGAGTACAACGAGCTTCTTACATTGTTTTAAACAGGAAACATACTATGGTGAGTTCCCAATGACCAAGAGCACCTCAAAGAAGATAACCACTGGGGATTTGGGAAGAAATCCTTCCCGTACATAGCATATTCTCCTAGTGAGTCTGTTCTGCAAAGGAACCTTTCTCAACTCTATACTGCTCTTTTGGAAATAAGATTCCTAAAGACTTAAAACTTTGAATCACTTAACTGTACCCTCTAAAGAAGTGAGAAGAAAAAACTACAGAGCCAATACTTACCTAAAAATAATATTATAAGATAAACCTGAAGAAAAAAGGAAAATCTAACTTTGATTTTCACTGGATACGGCAATGTGAAACTGAATCTGCCTGTTTCATTGAACACGGGAATGGACTGGATCACTGAGACAGCTGAAAGCAGAAACAAGAACTCGTTAGAAGCAAATAAAACAGTCACAACTAATGACAGTGCCTTTTAACCCCTCCAAGTTTCAGTTATGGGTTTGTTGAAAATGCTTCCTCCTCCCCTTCTACAGAGGGCTTATGCCTCTTCTTTTCCCCCTAGTTTTCCTAAAAGATGAGCCTCCAAGCTGACAACAGAAGATGAATGAGGAACAACCATTTGATAACACTGGGCTTCAGTTTCCTAGTCTATGAAATGGAGAGAAAAATCCCTACCTGACTCACCCACTAGTTGTCAGAATAAAATAATCAATATTGGCCTACTTTGGAAAATTAAAACTACCATATAAATAGGAAGCATGCGATACATCACCACCTGGCTTCCAAATGAGCTACTTCCCTATAACAGTCTGGATACCAGGAGTATTACGGAAGGAAGCCACTAGGAAGAAAACCTTGAAAAGTCCAACTTCCATATATTGACTAAGACTAGAAGAAGGTGGAAGAAAGATCTGGCCTATTAGCTTAGCTATCCCTTGGAGCAACCTAGAGTTCCTGAGAGTACCTTCTGCCAAACATCCCAGAGGATATAAAGGAATCCACACAGTGTAACGAAGCCATGTGAGCACTTTCCAATCCATGTCAATGCAGGAAAGCATGTAGAAGGGGTACCTATGAAAATAAGGAATTCAGATTTTAAAAGCCACTTCAGGTTCGGAATGCAACCCTAGAACATCATTCAAACAGAACTATTTCACAATTAGCCACATGTCTTCTTCAGAACAGAAGTATAATCCTGGGCTAGCTACCCACAAACTCCCATCATGCTCTTCCCCCAGTCTTCAAAGGATGTGAACTCTCTTTAATGACTAAGTGTAGGTCTCAAAGGAACCCTCTTTGAGATACTTTAGTATGTGGAATGGATGCTCAGAAGCTTTTTGCCTTTATTCCTAGTTCTGGTCAGCATTCCAAGTAGGTAAGGATGATAGACACATTAATAGGCAACTTATCTCTGGATAAATGGATGCTATCAAAATTAAGTAGACTTAAGTACACCAAAGACCTTTAACCTAGAATCATACTTATGGAGTATGTATGGTCTAGTAGAGAGATGATTACATCTACTTAATTGGATTTTTAAGTTTTTTTTATTGATAACAGAATGGAAGAACCAGTAAGAGGTCAATTTAAACTTCAGAAATCTTGTAAAGGTTCACTTCTACCATCCCTTCTAGAAGGCTGGTCCTCACTAGTTCCATCCAACCTGGATTGTTCCTTCAACCCCATGTTACTTCAGCCCTTTCATGAATTTTTCTCTTCCCAACAAGACAGCAAGATCCAGAAAGGTAAGATGGGTCTCTTCCTTTCTCTGGATCTCTCCTGCTCCTCAGTGCCCAGGCTGGTGCTACGATCTGATGAGGGCTTTAAAAAACTCTACCTCAAAATTACAGAACAAGCATCCTTCAGAACCACCTGAAATTAAGCTGAATGGAAGTCCTACAACTATGAAACTAAAGAAGCCACTCTGAGACTGGTAGGAGGGACGGAGGCATGGACAGGCTGGTCCCACACCCACATGTAGCAGATAAAAACCAGGAGCCCTGGCCGGTTTGGCTCAGCGGTCAGAGCGTCGGCCTGCGGACCAGAGAGTCCCAAGTTCAGTTTCCGCTAAGGGCACGGACCTTGGTTGCAGTTTCTCCCCGGCCCTGGTTGGGGTCGTGTGGGTGGCAGCCACTCAATGTGTCTCTCTCACGTCAATGTTTCTCTCTCTTCCTCCCTCTCTCCCTCCTGTTCTATCTGAAGATAAATGCAAAAAATGTCCTCAGGTGAGGATAAAAAAAAAAAATCAGGACACCTCAGATGGGAAGGTCCCCCCTGAAGAGTGAGGGGTCCCCATTCCACACCAGGCTCCCAGCTCAGGATCCCAGTGCCAGGAAGAGAAGTCCCCATAACTTCTGGCTGTAAAACCAGCGGGAACTGAGGCTGAGGGAGGCTGAGGCTGCTGGAGCCCCACGCAGCTCCTTTTAAAGGGCTTACTCAGACCCGCTCCCTCTGAACTCCAGTGCAGAGGGGAGGCAGCTTGAAAGGCACCAGGGACATATGGGGAAGAACTGAGTTGTTTGGCATCGGGGCAAGGACTGGAGAGGCAGCTTTCTCCTGGACAGATGTGCTGGCGGAGGTCCTTGTTCCTCTGGTGAGCCCTTCCCCAACAGGGCTGGCAGACAGCCACCATATCTGGGACTCCAGCAACCTGGCTCACACTGTTGGTCCCGCCCTGGTGATTCCCTGAGACCTCGCCCCACCCAACTTTCAGGCCCAACTAAACTTGTTTCCAGTGGCTTTACCATAAGATTGGCCTGTCTTGGATCCTGCTTCAGATTTTCCTAAATTCTCTCAAACAAGCAGCATCTGGCCACAGCGAGTCCCATACCTCGCGCTAAGTAGCCCCAGACTCAGCACTAGAAGCAGCCAGTCTTGGTTCACAGCTTGGCTTCGACTGGGCACCTCCAAGCCCAGCACAAGAAGCTTTGTAGCTTATGCCTGGTGGCCCCAGGTAGAACACAGGCAGTGCCTGCCCTTGCCCCAGAGCCAGCACACCCAGTGGACAGCTTCAGACCACGTCGAAGCACTACCACCCAACAAATGACCTCCACAAATGACACACTCAAGGAATGGACTTGAGGGGTACCAGAGCCCTGCTGAAATAAGTCTTGCTCTGTGTGGTGGGCCCCTGCACAGCTGATCATCCAAGGTAATCAGAGGTTGGTGGATAGTGGGCACAGCCAGTCCTTGCACCTCATCAGCCTGAGTAAATCCCTCCCATTGAAGTACCAACAGCAATCAAGACTCAATTACAACAGAAGGGTGTACAGTCCACACGAGGGGTGCACCTTGGGGGCCCAGCTGGGAGATCAGGGAGACTGTGCCACTGGATCCTACAGGACACCGACCATAATAGGCCACCCCAGGAATCCTAGGAGACATAGCAACTCTACCTAATACATAGAAACAAACACAGGGAGGCAGCCAAAATGAGGAGACAAAGTAACATGTCCCAAATGAAAGAACAGAAAAAAACTCCAGGAAAAGAACTAAACAAAATGGAGATAAGCAATCAATCAGATGCAGAGTTCAAAATACTGCTTATAAGGACGCTCAATGATCTTAGTGAGGGCCTCAAGAGCATAATAAAGGACCAGTCAGAAATGAAGGATGCACTAATTGAAATAAATAATAATTTACAGGGAATCAATAGTAGAGTAGGTGAAGCCAAGAAGCAAACCGTCGATTTGGAATACAAGGAAGCAAAAAACACCCAATCAGAACAACAACAACAAAAAAAATCTAAAAAAATGAGGATAGTATAAGGAGCCTGTGGGACTTCAAGCATACCGATATTCGCATCTTGGGGGTGCCAGAAGGAGAAGAGAGAGGGCAAGACATTGAAAACCTATATGAAAAAATAATGACAGAAAACTTCCCTAACTTGGTGAAGGAAACAGACATACAAGTCCAGGAAGCACAGATAGTCCCAAACAAAATGAATCCAAAGAGGTCCACACCAAGACACATCAGCATCAAAATGCAAATGGTTAAAGACAAAGAGAGAATCTTAAAAGCATCAAGAGAAAAGCAGTTAGCTACCTACAACAGAGCTCCCATAAAGCTATCAGCCGATTTCTCAAAAGAAACTTTGCAGGCCAGGAGTGAGTGGCAAGAAATATTTAAAGTGATGAAAAGCAAGGACCTACAACCAAGATTACTCTATCCTGCAAAGCTATCATTAAGAATAAATGGTCATATCAAGAGTTTCCCAGACAAGAAAAAGCTAAAGGAGTTCATCACCAACAAACCAGTATTATATGAAATGTTGAGGGTCTTCTTGAAGGTAAAAAAATATGAACAATAAAATGACAATTAATACATATCTATCAACAATTGAATCTACAAACAAAATGAGCAAGCAGAACAGAAACAGACTCATAGATACAGGAACTTTTTGTTGGTTGCCAGATGGGAGGGGAGATGGGTGGAAAAGATAAAGGGATTAGGAAGTACTAATAGGTTGTTAGACTCATGAACCTCAAAGGGAAGGGGGGAGGTGGGGTGGGAAGAGAGAAACCAAAGAACTTCTATGCGTATATGCATAACCAATAGACACAGACAATAGTGTGGGGAAAGCAGAAGAGGGGCGGGATTGGCGAGGGGGGGTCAAGGGGGAAAAAAAGAGGGATATCTGTAATATATTCAACAATAAAGGTAAGTTTTAAAATAATAAAATAAATAAAAAACTCTGCCTCACTTTTGCAGAGCACATAGATGCAGCTACAACTCTCCTTAATCCCAAACCAAATGAGACTCTGAATAAGACAGCAAGTCTCTCAAGAAGAGAACTAATCCAAAGAAGAAGCATTCAAACAGCATCCTAGCATTTTACCCACCTGAAAATTTCAATTGTGCTCCAAATATAAAACACAAAGAAAACCACAGCTTTGTTTTGCATTTCTTCCATGGTGCCAAAGATGATAAACAAAATGAAATTTCTTCCAAAAAGCTATTAAAAGGACCCAAAAGAGAGAAAAAAGTTTAAAAATGTATTTTTAAAAACCATATACATGTGTTATCTGAAACCTAACCCCAGTAAATTCAAGGTAAAAAGAAAAAGATTGAGCTTAACTGGTTTAACCCTCTGCTCCTGTTTTGGAACCAGTTAAATGCCCAAACCAGTGTTTCTGGTAAGTGTGTATGTGTGTGTGTGTGTGTGTGTGTGTGTGTGTGTGTGTGTTAGTTAATGTATCATTATAACTAGTATATTTTTTTAAATACACACTCAAACACTTTAAAGGATACTGCCAAATGAACATCTGTGTCTGCATAACCCAAATTAAGAAATAGAGCATTACCAGTATGGCACCTCCTTTCCACCTTGTAAGTAATACTATCTTGTGTTAACCATTCCATTGTTTTTCTTTATAGGTTTACTGTTTATGTATTCCCACAGTATACTGTTTCACTCTGCCTGTTTTTTAATGTGCTGAGATCATGCTACATGTGTTCTTCTGTGACTTACTTCTTACTCAACATTATGTTCCCAAGAGTCATCCACACTGAATCATGTGGCATTGCCCAGCTCCCGGAGACTTCATTCACACTGTATTCTATGAGAATGGAAGCCATGCAATGTGATACTGAACCTGTCCCATCCACCCTGCCCTAGAAATTCTACCCTAATGCTTATTTGTACTAGTCACTGATGTACAAAAAATATTATTCCATATTAGTGGTCACTCACTAGCCCCTTTTTATTTTTTAAACTAAACAAAGCAGCCTCTGTCCAAGGGCAGAAAAACAAACAACAAGGCTATTGTATTAACACCCTTTACCATGCAACTGATGCTATTCCATGCCAGAGTTGGTATACCACAAAAGGGGAGAATTATAAAAACTACTCCAGAAAAGACTAACCAATAATCACCTGATTCCCCGTGTCTGAGTACGTGGTAGTTAATGGTATGTAACTGCATAGCTAGGAAACAGAAAGGAAGATCAAAAGCTTTGATGCCCCATTCCTGAACATTCTTCCAAATATTAGGAAAACACATAGATGTAGTGGGGGGAGGGGTCGCCACACAAGTCAGAAGAGCCACCTTCATATATGAAAGAACTTCCAAAGTAAAAAGAGTTCCTTGGTATTATACTGCCTTCATCCACCCAAGGTGGGAGGAGACCAAGCATATCTCTATCTAAGAAGATTGAAGCTAGGATTTTCTGCTCCTGCCTGAGAATCAAGTTTCCCTAGTTTTACAGCTCTTTGTATAACTGTGATTTCATGAAGATGTTATAATGAAATTGACCTGAAATGGCAAAAGTTTACTTTGGAAAATATTCTTGAGGCTTAAATTTTACTTCCTTGTTCAGATAAAACAATGGTTGTCCTGTGCCAATAGGTATTTTTACTAATTGAGACTTCTCAGCAAATTGTAACATAACTACTAAACACTGAAATCTTTCATTCCCTACCCTTGAGATCAACTATTTAATACCTGGAGAACAGAAGGTATCACTGGTGACTTAGTGACTCCAATTGCTGCATTGATAGTTTCCACAACTGCCAGCATCTGGCAAAAATACATCATGTCAGCCATGGTGTGGAATGTGTCATAGAAGGACTCTATGGGACAAAAATACATTAAGAATAAATGAAATGGCAAATTACAACAGAATCATTTCTCAAACTATATAACTCCTTACATGAAAGGAATTTTAAGAAAGACATCATAAAATATCCAGTCAGATTCAAGTTTAGTAACCAACTACGCTGGAAGAAAGTAGTCCTTCGGGATCATGAACAGTCAACTCTATTGGTTACTAGAAAGTTAACACATAAACCCTGTATGCACTTCTCATTTTATTTAATTTTTTTTTTTTTAAACCTCATCCGAGGATATTTTTCCATTTATCTTCAGATAGAGCGGCAGGGAGGGAGGAAGGAAGAGAAAGAGAGAGAAACATCGACTGGCTGCCACCCACACGACCCCAACCGGTTCCAGGGACAAACCGCAACCAACGCACGTGCCCTTAGCCGGAATCGAACCCAGAACTTTCTGGTCCTCAGGCCGACGCTCTAACCACTGAGCCAGTTCCAGAGATGCACTTCTCTTTTTTTAAATACTCACCTGAGGACATTTTTCCATTTATCTCCAGACAGACTGGGGGGGGGGGGGGGGGGGAGAGAGAAACATCGATGTGAGAGAGACACATCGACCGGTTGACCGGTTGTCTCCTGCGCAACCCCGACCAGGGCCAAGGATGAACCGCACCACAACCAAGGTACATGCCCTTGACCAGAATCGAACACCCAACTCATTGGTCGACACTCTAACCGCTGAGCCAAACCAGCCAGGGCCCCCATCAAATCTTTTTTGTTACCATTTACAGTGAAAATTCTGGTGTTTGGAAAGGGATTCACTTTAAGTGGCATTTCTCCTTTAAAAAATGAGGACCTTTCATACTTAGAAATAGAAAGTTGTGATGTAAGATTTGGCATACGGTAAATGAAAATTAGATCTAATGGGCTTTGCCTCTGATTTTATTGGAAATTGATCCTTGTTTCAATTCAGGAATAGAAAACTGATTTCTAAAATGACAGTTACAAAGAATATTAGTAACATTAAAATGCTTATAATATTGTTTTAAAAACAAGATGCAAAACTGTATACACCATATGATGATTATTTTCAACTGTAGGAGAAAAAAAGACTGAAAGGCAATGTATGAACAATGGCTTATTAACCTCCCCTTCCTTCTCCCACACCTTCACCCCTGTTTTCCCTCGTTTTATAAACTTTCTTAAATCAGCACATTTAATTTTATGATTTGAAAAAAAATTTTTTGTAAGTAGGAAAAGGCATTCATATATTAATGGGATATGGATTTAAATAGTGGTTGTATAAAATAATAACTCTTTCTGGGCATTATATATCAAAATCCTTAAAGACAATTAGTCCTTGTTGGGCCAGTGTGGCTCAGTGGATTGAGCTTTGTCCCATGGACTAAGAGGTCCCAGTTTGATTCCCGGTCAGGGCACATGCCTGGGTTGCTGGCTTGATCTCCAGTAGGGGGCGTGCAGGACGCAGCTGATCGATGTTTTTTACATGGATGTTTCTCTCTCTCTCTCTCTCTCTCCCCCTTCCTCTCTCTCTAAAAAATCAATAAAAACATATATATTTTTAAAATTTTGCCCTTTAATCTCACAATTCCACTTCAGGAATCATGGGGAAAATGCCAAGAACCAAGGAGCCAAAAATCTGTTGCTCTCACAGTTTGGGGTTATGATAGAGTTTTTGTTTTAAGTCTTTATTTTCTGATTTCTTCTGTAATTAACATTTTTATAATTAGAAAAAATTAAAAATATATTTAATTAAAAGTATTACTTAATAGAAAGCTAGGCAAGCTCAAATAAGAGTTTCTACATACGCCCAAGAGTCTGCTGCTGTTTCCTTAGCATATGGAGGTTAACAAATACATGCTTACATGAAAAATCAAGTACATGTGTAGAATCTGCCTTTAAACAAAATCCTTTATTCAAAAGGAGAAAATTGCAAAGGGCAAACTAGTACCCTGGTTGCCAGGCCCCAACTCCTCTCTGAGAACTGATAAGGGAAGAATTAAACCAGCAGCTCCATTCCAGTAGTTGGTTAGGAAGGGGCTCAGAGCCAAAATAGAAATTACAAATCCAGGCAGCTTATTTTAAACACATGACCCAGATGCTTAGTAGCTTTTGGACTGCATCACCTAATAGCCAGCAGGATTGCACGGCAACACTCAGAATCAATCCAACTGTGTTGGTAAACGGTGATTTGCAGGATTCCAAGGTGTTAAGAAGGCTGGAAAAATGTGCACTTCTTTCAAATGATTCTAGAGCTAATTACAATTCACCTTCTACAAACTTCAGATGGAAAAATTTAGGAGTAAAGAATAAAACAGTCGAAAGGATTTTTTTTCTCTCTTTAAATAGAGTTTATATATTCCCATTATACTTATATTTTTCTTCACATTAATTTTACAAAATAATGAATTTTTAAAAAATTATCCACATTCAAACCATCTGAAAATGGTGCATTTCCACCCAATCTTTTTGTGTGTGTGGGTTCATTTTCACCTCATATGTGTGTGATCAACCTGGAAGAATATATTTATATGTTACTTCTTTAGCCTATCATCAGTATTTTTCCATGTTATTACAAACTCTTTAAATACTTTATATTTGTGCCCGGCCATGTGGCTCAGTGGTTGAGCGTTGACCCATGTACCAAGAGGTCACCAGTTCGATTCCCGGTCAGGGCACATGCCCAGATTGTGGGCCCAATCCCCAATGGGGGGCATGCAGGAGGCGGCCAATCAATGTTCTCTCTCATTGATGTTTCTATCTCTCTCTCCCTCTCCCTTCCTCTCTCTCTAAAATCAATAAAGAAAAAAAAAATGTAGCACCATAAATATTTTATATTTGTTTCACAACATTTCACTGAGGGAATACCCTAAACCAATCCCTCACTGGACATTTAGGTAGCTTCTAATTTGTCACTAATATAAATAATGACAAAAAGTCTATCTTTTTGAAAAAGCTTCTCTTGCAGTTTCAATTCTCTCTTTAGAACATAGTTCCAGAAGTGAAAGTACCAGCACTGGCCGGTTTAGCTCAGCGGTTAGAGTGTCGGCCTGCAGTCCAGAGAGACCCAGGTTCGGTTCCCGCTAAGGGCACATACCTCGGTTGCAGTTTGTCCCTGGCCCTGGCTGGGTCGTGAGGGAGGCAGCCACTCGATGTGTCCCTTTCACGTTGATGTTTCTTTCTCTCTCTCTCTCTCCCTCTCTCTCCCTCCCACTCTATCTGAACAAAAAATGGAAAGATGTCCTCAAGTGAGGATAAAAAAATAAATTAAAAAAAGTACCAGGTTCAAGGATATAAACAGTTAAGGTTCTTGTTTCACTTTGCCAAATGATTTCCCAAGAGTTGTAACTACGTACCTTCACAGCAGCCATTGATGTGTCTATTTTAGCATATGGCTTCTTGATTCAAGTATATTTTTTAACTTTGCAAAATTGATAATAAAAAATGTCATTTTTTATTTTCTTCATCATTACTGAGTTGAAAATTTTTTTCTGTGTATTAAACTAGTTTTAGTTCCTCTTATGACTTTCCTGTACATAACTTTTATTTATCTATTCGGTAGAGTTTTCACATATTTAAATCAATTTGTTCAAGTTCTTTATATATAAAGAAATCAACCCTTACTGGTATTTGTTGCAATTTTCCACCAACCCTCCATCCCCACACTGCTAACCTCAATATACTTTTAATCTTTAATGCTGTTTTGGCTGGAGTGTTTTTAGATATAGAGGAATTTAGATATTTTATTGTAGTCAAATATATAGACCTTTTCCCTTATGATTCTTCCAACATTTTAAGCTTAGAAAGGCCTTAACCTTCCACATGAGATTTTTATAACTATTTACTTATATCTTCTATTATGGTTTACCTTTTTTATATATAATTCTTAAATCCTTTGGGGGAATTTATTTTTGTATACAGTGCAAGGAAGAAGAATCAAACAGACTCCTTGCTCCCTCATGTGCCCAAACCTAACCAATTTTCCTTGGAAACATTTATCCAATAAAAAAGTACTGGATAATATTTCCCTTTCTGTTGATTCATGATTCCTTTATCATATATAATTCAGGTATGTGTATAATGTAAGAGCTATTCCTAGGCCACCTAATCTGCTCTGCTAATTAGTCTATTCTTACACTAAGACCATACTATTTTAATTATCATTCTTTCATATCAGGTAGAGAAAGTCCTCTCCCATTACCTTTCTTCCCCCAAATTTTAGTATCTATTTATTTGTTCACAAACAATTTCAGAATACTTTAGATCACATGCTCAAATATTTTCCATTGTCATCTATTTTGGCCAGAGTTCTGTTAAACATGCAAATTAATATATCAAGAACTAGTATCTTTGTGATAGTCTTTTCATTCATTTTTAGAACAGTCCAGTTGACAATCTATTTAGGCTCCAAAAGGATGAAGTCCCTTTTGGACTTGCATAACTTTGGCACTGGAAATATCACATCAATTTCTTTAGTTATAAACTATCATGTAGTGAATAGACAAAGGGATGCTAGTCCAAGATATGCCCCCTGGCGAGCTGTGCGGACATGGACCATTTCTTTGGCTGTCTAAACCTGTTTCCTCACCTGTTAAAGAGACAAAATATCAGCCTGCCTGTTTCACAGGCCATGGAAAATAAAAGATGTGAAAGTACAATGAAAAGCATGAAGTATTATACAAATATAGAGGGCTATTACTAATATCAAAGGCAGAGAGTATTACCTTTGGTGAGCAGTGGGCCAATCTACTAAAAAAAGAAAACTAGCGTTAAAATTTGGTACTTGCCTTTTCCCAAGATAAAGAACCGCACAGTCATGTTGACAAACATCCAGGAGAATCCCAAGAATTGCACAAGGTTATACATGAACAGGTATCCTTTCTTCAAGCTTATAAGAGCTAAAAAGCAAAGCAAGGCAGTAAACTGTTACTAGCAGCAGTCACAGTCACAGCAGGAGAGGGGTGTGTAGAGCATACAATCATAACTTCATCCCTCTTTCCTATGGGTGCCCTAGGCTCCCACACAAATACCTGGCCCAGGTCTGCACCAGCCTGGCTCCTGGTTCCATACAGAAACAGATAAGGAAAAATCATGAGGAACACTACACTCCAAGGTATGTTTTCAGCAGTCTTTCACCTCAGAGCCTTGAAGGGTAAGTATACAGACATAAGAAGTCCAGAAAGAGAATATATCTTAGGAGGCATTAAAGTAGGGGGGAAAGCTATACTCAGCTCCTATTCTTGTTATCTTAATATAATCTACAGTTAATTCTTTTCTGGAATTTTTTTTTAAGGTTATGCTGGTCAAACTAGCTCAAAGAGAGAGAATAAATAATTTAAAAACTTCTGATATTTGATCATATATTCATTCAACCAAGCATTAATTGAACACCTACAATGTCCAAGGTACAGAGGGGCACTATTGGGATTCAAAGAACTTAAAATCTAGCCTGGCCAGCATGGCTCAGTGGTTGAGCATCGACCCATGCACCAAGAGGTAGCTGGTTTGATTCCCAGTCAGGACACATGCCCAGGTTGGCCAAATCCCCAGTGGGGGGAATCCATGTTCTCTCACATCGATGTTTCTCTCTCTCCCTCCCTCTCCCTTTCTCTCTCTGTAAAATCAATAAAGAGCCCTGCTCAGTTTGGCTCAGCGGTTGGAGCGTCAGCCTGTGGACCAAAGAGTCGCAGGTTCAATTCCGGCCAAGGGCACATACCACAGTTGCAGTTCATCCTCGACCCTGGTTGGGGTCGTGCGGGAGGCAAGCGATCGATGCGTCTCGCTCACATCGCTGCCTCTCTCTCTCCCCCCCCCCCCATTCTGTCTGAAGATAAATGGAAAGATATCCTTGGGTGAGGATTTTAAAAAAATAATAAATAAAAATAATAATAAAAAAATAAAACCAATAAAGAAAAAAAAGCTAGATTTTGGCAACATTTAACTAATTACAATTTTTTCTTCAAAACTACAAAAGTTGCCTGGCCAGTGTGGCTCAGTGGTTGAGTGTCAACCCATGCACCAAGAGGTCACTGGTTCGATTCCCGGTCAGAGCACATGCCCAGGTTGTGGGCCAGATCCCCAGTGGGGAGCATGGAGGAGGCAGCCAATCGATGTTCCCTCTCATCGATGTTTCTATCTCTCTCTCCCTCTCCCTTCCTCTCTCTCAAATCAATAAAGAAAAAATAAATTTAAAAAAACTAGAGGAACACAATCCTTAAAAAAAAAAACTACAAAAGTTTATTACACTTCCCCATCATAAAAAACTTCTTTTATTAGAAAACTTTATGGATTTAGTAAAACAGTTAAAGTTTTATCTAACATCCTACTGGTATTTCCACATGTCCGTGTAGTACACGCTGCCACCTAACATTAGGCCAGTCCAAGAAACGAAGGTTCTTCCATACTACTATACTAGCCTGGTATACTCAGATGACGTTAGGCTCCAAACAGAAGGGAAATATTGAAAGTAAGGCTTCCAATGTAAGCACTGGACATTAAGGATTGCTCATCTACCCACCAATATTAGCTCTCCTACCATGTCACTCTCATCCATACCCGATTTCTATCACAAGTTAACTGGTAACTACCATGGCAGCAGGAGCAACTTACTTTCAGGGGAGCCTTGGCTTTCAATTCTGAGTTTATTTAGGCGTTCTTCTTCCTAGAATTTGGATAGAAGTTTTCCAATAACACAAGTTAGAATTCCCAGATGCTTGCAAAAGTCCACCTGCTGGAAAAGTGACCTGACTCCCTGAAAGCCACCTCCTCCAATTGTGTTCATGCTTCACTGGGGACAATGTCCCAGCGCATATGCTAACAAGTCTGACTCTTCCTTACTGAGTAGCATTAGCATCATAGAAGACCCATCCAATACTCACAGAACTAAGCCAATGAGCTGGCTTCTAATTTACAAAGTGGGTAGTCTTGAAACTGTAGAGCTTGAGAGACATGCACATTTGTCATAGTCATAGAAAGAAAACAGAAACCAATGGACATAGACAACAAAGCTGGGGATGGGGTGGGGGGGTGTCAATGGGGGGAAAAGGAGAAACATCTGTAACAAAAATAAATAGCCCGGCTGGTGTGGCTCAGTGGTTGAGCATCTACCTATGCACCAAGAGGTCGCCAGTTCGATTCCCGGTCAGGGCACATGCCCAGGTTGTGGGCCAAATCCCTAGTGTGGGGCATGCAGGAGGTAACCAATCAGTGTTCTTTCTCATCGATGTTTCTATCTCTCTCTCCCTCTCCCTTCCTCTCTCTTTAAAAAAAAAAAAGAAAAAGAAAAAGAAAGAAATTTAAGACAGGAAATAGATTGCTATTTTATTTTTTAACACCTCTAGATTTTTTCCAGAATCTAAAATACTGTTTCCATATCAGTATGAACGCATATTAGGTTAGTATGTAGGTGATTGCATATAGAAATATTTATAGATATATGTATATGCAGTATAACCACGTATAGTTCATTGTTCAGTCAGATGAGAGGACCTAGAAGCAATGATACCACAGCAGCAATGGGCATATCTGGGCTCAGATCTTGGTTTCCACTACCATTCTCCAATAAAAAGAACAGCCCAGCCAGTGTGGCTCAGTGGATTGAGCATCATCCCATGAACTGAGATGTCCCACTTCGATACCAGGTCAGGGCACAAGCCCGGGTTGTAGGCTTGATCTCCAGTAGGGGGTGTGCCTCCAGCAGGAGGCAGCTAATTGATGTTTCTCTCTCACATTAATGTTTCTATCTCTCTCCTTTCCTCTCTCTCTAAAAAAATCAATAAAATAAAATTAAAAAGAACAAAGCTCTTTGAAGAACGGCTGATTCTAGGGCTGGAACAGGGAATATACAAGATAAGTCTGGTGCCTTGGCTGGTGTTGCTCAGTGGTAAGAGCATCAGCCCTGGCACTAAAGGGTTGTGGGTTCAATTCCAGGTCAGGGGCACATACTTGGGTTGCAGGTTTGATCCCCAGCCCTGGTCGGGGTGCATGCAGCAGGAGACAACCAATCAATGTGTCTCTCTCACATCAATGTTTCTCTCTCTCTCCTCCTTCACCCCTTTCCACTCTCTCTAAAAATCAATGGAAAAAATATCCTTGGGTGAGGATTATCAAAACAAAAAAATAAATAAGCCTGGAGCAGCTTACAGTGCCAGAAATTCAGGAAGCACCAAAAAAAAAAGCCCCACAATGATGGAGCTTTCAGCTTGGTTAAAGGGACATGAGCCAACTAAAAGAGTTCTATTGACCAAACCTGAAACAATTTGAGCAACAAAATAAATAACAGAATTTCAGACATCACATGCAGTAGAATTTTCACTGATACAATGACTAAGGCAAGAGAAACAAAGGAAAAAATTAATACATGGGACTACATCAAACTAAAAAGCTTCTGCACAGCAAAAGAAACAACCATCAAAATGGAAAGGGAACCCATTATATGGGACAGCATAACTGCCAACAATATAGCAAATAAGGGGTTAATTTCCAACATATATAGAGTACTCATACAACTCAACAAAAGGAAGACAAAGAACCCAATTAAAAAATGTGCAGAGGACCTAAATAGACACCTCTCCAAACAGGACATCCAAATGGCCAACAGACATATGAAAAAATGCTCAACGTCACTAATCATCAAAGAAATGCAAATTAAAATGACTATGAGGCCCTGGCCGGTTTGGCTCAGCGGTTAGAGCATCGGCCTGCGGTCCAGAGAGACCCGGGTTCGGTTCCCACTAAGGGCACGTACCTCGGTTGCAGTTTGTCCCCGGCCCCTGGTTGGGTTGTGAGGGAGGCGGCCACTTGATGTGTCCCTTTCACATCGATGTTTCTCTCTCTCTCTCTCTCTCTCTCCCTCCCACTCTATCTGAACAAAAAATGTCCTCTGGTGAGGATAAAAAATAAATAAATAAATAAATTAATTAATTAATTAATTAAAATAAAATAAAATAAAATGACTATGAGGTATCACCTCACACCTACCAGAATGGCTGCCATCAACAAATCATCAAGCAACAAGTGCTGCGCGCTGGTGTGGCTCAGTGGTTGAGCATCTACCCATGCACCAAGAGGTCGCCGGTTCGATTCCCAGTCAGGGCACATGCCCAGGTTGTGGGCCAAATCCCCAGTCGGGATACATGCTGGAGGCGGCCAATCGATGTTCTCTCTCATCGATGTTTCTATCTCTCTCTCCCTCTCTGTTCACCTCTCTCTCTAAAAAATCAATAAAGAAAAAAATTAAAAAAAGAAACAACAACAACAAGTGCTGGCCAGGGGATGGGGAAAAGGGGACTCTAGTACACTGCTGGTGGGAATGCAGACTGGTGCAGCCACTATGGAAAACAATATGGTGTTTCCTCAAAACATTACAAATTGATTTGCCATGTGACCCGTGATCCCACCTCTAGGAATATACCCTAAGAAGCCTGAAACAACAATCAGAAGGAATATATGTACCCCTATGTTCATAGCAGCACTATTTACAATTGCTAAGATCTGGAAACAGCTCAAGTGTCCATCAATAGATGAGTGGACAAAAAAGCTGTGGTACATATACACAATGGAATACTATGCAGCTGTAAGAAAGAGAGACTTCTTATCCTTTGAGACGACATGGAGGGACCTAGAGAGTATTATGCTAAGCAAAATAAGCCTATCAAAGGAAGACAAATATCACATGATCTCACTTATTTGTGGAATATAATGAACAAAACAAGCTGATGAACAAAACAGACCCAGAGACATAGAAGTAGGGTTCGGACTGACAAACCTCAGAGGAGAGGTGTGGGGAGAAAGGAAGAGATAAGCCAAAGAACTTATATGCATATATACATAACCAAAAGACATTAAAAACAATGCTGGGGGGGGGGGCAAATCGGGAGGAGGGTGTCAATGGGGGAAAAAGGAAAAACATCTGTAACAAAAATAAATTAATTAATTTAAAAAAGATATGCAATAAAATAAAATAGTAAAAAAAATAACATAGTACAGAATTATAACTAAAACTATATAATAAATATTCATAAGTCATTACTGATATTTTTTTTAATGACTGAATAAATAAATGGGAGAGAATAAAGTCCAATGCAGAATAATTTCAAATAAAGTATGTAGATACTCCACCCTGAAGAAGAGAAGCATAACTCCTCACTCCTTAAGTGTAGGCTATGCATAGTAACTTCCTTCCAAAGAGTACAGTAAGGAAATGGGGGAAGGAACATTACAGTGAAGAGACCTGACAATCATTACCTCAGCCACATGAGCAAGATCCATATGAACAGTGATAAGTCATGTTGATAGTATGTACCCATGATATGACATGACAAGAATGAAACCTCTGTGGTCTCCTCCCCCAAAACCAATCACCCTAGTCTAATCATGAAAAAAATCTAACAAACCACAATGAGGAACAGTCCACAAAATATATGACCAGCACGTCTATAAAAACATGTCTCCAAGTCGTTAACTGAATTTCTAACTTTATTTATTTTATCAGACCCTTATAAGTATCTGAGGTGGCCCAAATAACTTGGGCTCCTCATGAAGTCTGTCTAGGTCCTAGGGTCCTTACTGACCTTGGCTCTGAGCTCCATTTCCGCATCAGACTCATCCAGCCAGCGATCAAAGTCAGGGGCCAAAAACAGTGGGCGCTTCTCCTGCTTGGTAAGTCTCTCCCACCACTGGTTCACCTTCTTCTGTACGGTAATGTTTACCTGCCTCTGGGTCAGTTTGTAAACTGGCTAAGAGAGAAAATGAGAATGTGAGAATGCTTTCTCCCTCCTACCCCCCTCTCCGTCCCCTGAAACTGCCCCAAGCCAGAGTGACTATTCAGAGAAACTGCAGGGTAGGCTTATTTCCCATCCTTCCCTGTTCCTATAAGTACTGATCCGAACAGAACATTTAGACCAAGGGCCAGTATAGGGAAGATCTGGTAAGAACAGTACTGTCTTTCTGATTCTCCCAATGCATGACACAGGAGGAAATCAGGATAAGAAAAGCAGCGAGCCCGGCGGGTGTGGCTCAGTGGTTGAGCATCGACTCATGCACCAAAAGGTCACCAGTTTGATTCCC
This sequence comes from Tadarida brasiliensis, assembly GCA_030848825.1. Taxonomy (NCBI): domain Eukaryota; kingdom Metazoa; phylum Chordata; class Mammalia; order Chiroptera; family Molossidae; genus Tadarida; species Tadarida brasiliensis. The sequence goes on along the minus strand of CM061257.1, from coordinate 197,320,413 downwards.
GGTCAGGGCACATGCCCAGGTTGTGGGCCCAATCCCCAATGGGGGGCATGAAGGAGGCAGCCAATCAATATTCTCTCTCGTCGATGTTTCTATCTCTCCCTCTCCCTTCCTCTCTAAAATTAATAAAGAAAAAAATTTTTAAAAATATTACTCAGTCATAAAAATAAATAAAAATTTTTTAAAAAACACACAACTGAGCCCTGGCCAGTTTGGCTCAGCAGTTAGAGCGTCAGCCTGAGGTCCAGAGAGACCCAGGTTCAGTTCCCACTAAGGGCATGTACCTCGGTTGCAGTTTGTCCCCAGCCCCAGCTGGGGTTGTGTGAGTGGCAGCCACTCGATGTGTCTCTCTCACATTGATGTTTCTCTCTCTCTCTTCCTCCCTCCCTCCCTCTCGCTTTCTCTGAACAAAAAAATGGAAAAATGTCCTCTGGTGAGGATAAAAAAAACAACAAAAAACAATAAAACCACACACAACTGAAACCTCCTGCAGACAGAGAGCAATATGCTCAAGCCCCCAGAGATAAGAATGTAATTCCAGAAACTGAAATACACCATGTGTTAGAGTCTCTTCCTTCCTGTTACAGAAGCTTCCCCAAGCTCTGAGAGAAGGGAAACTTCAATACAGATCCTGCATTCTTTCTAAAGATCAACTGCCTCATCCTTTTCTGATTTCTACTGCCCTCTAGCAAAGTCACACGAAAGCAGTGCCCTGGCATGGGGTTCACCTGCCCTCTGTAACTCTGCTCTCTGTCGGTACAATACCTTCCTCTGTCATCACTAAGAAAAAAAAAAAAAAAAAAGGAATTCAGAGCTAGAAAACACGAGATTGGAAAAGAGATCACTTATCCAATCCTTCATTTAACACATAAGGAAACTAGGACTCAAAAACATGAAAGGACTTGTTCAAACTGTTAATAAGTGACAGGGCCCAGAATCACCTCAGGTTCTCCGACTTCCACATTCCTCTGCAGCTAAAACCTATTCCAAATAAAAGAACTATATTCTCCTTTGGTTTTTACCTTCTTTCCCACAACCCCTGCTCCCCATTTCACTAAACTAGTATTTATTTCCCAAAATAGAGAGGGAAGTGAGAAAGGAAAGAACATACCTCTGGCTTCACAAGGTCCAAGAACTCCAAATGAAATTCATAGACATTGTCTCCTTTGGCACCATGGCCTTGAGCTATAAAGAAAGAAATGTGGGTTACTGTGAACCTGAGCAGAGAAAGGCCGTCCAAAGGCTTAGTGCAGTTCTTTCAGAAGTATACAAATATCAACGGGTCCTGGCAAAATGAGTGGGGGCTTGTGCAAAGAACTAATCAACAGCTAGGTAAGCTAAATCCTGGACAAAAGTTTATCTCCATGTATCCTTCTGATGGTCAGTTCCAGAGTAGTTATTTAATCTTCCAACATGGCCCTGACGATGCCCAGTACAAATAATAGGCAGGAAAACGATTACAGAAAGCAAAGCCAAAGGTATCACATAGATATAAATTTAATTTTCACATGTACTTTGGCACTGAATCCAGAGCAAAGAAAAATCAGGTTAAGGAAAGTTGCAGAGTACAAGGAAATGCTGGATTGTATCAAAGAAAGCTCTGAACCTAACGCCGTTCAACCAGGGATGGAAAATGGAAATGCTGACTCCTCCTGTAGCACGTCCCAAATGGATCAAAAAAGAGAAAAATAATTTTTTCAGCTCATTCCTAAGAGAGGACAAAAGGCCCTGGGAGCAAAGTGCGTGGGTTGGCCATTATGCCAACCCTGTGCCTTGACATGGCTCCTGTCCCCACATCAAGCCAGGCCTCAGTACCAGTGAGCGCTGCACAACCCTTGCCCTCTAACTCTGTTGTCTTATCAGTTCGGCTCTATTTCCTCACCTGGTCATAGGTAGCATAATTTGCCTAATATTTGCTACAGGTAGCTACTGTTACCTAAGACCATACATTCCTTAAGATAGGGCAGTCTATAAGCTCCAAGTGGCAAGATACACTTTTATCACTTTAGCTTCTATTCAAATGTATAGCTCCTAAAAAAAAATCTGAGCTGCTCTCATCTTGAAAAGTAGATATAAAAGTCAGGCTGTGATTTCATACAAGTATATTAAGGCAGATAGAATCTCATGTAAAACAGAAACTCTTCAATGTCCCATAATCCTAGTCACTTACTAATGACATTCTGAGGAACTAGAACAGAAAGAGATTAGGGAGAATTCCACCCCAATGGGTGACCATAAATCCAGACCTACCCTCTGAGGCATAGCAGTAAGTGTGCTGATGAACTGAAGAGAAAGGAGATGGGGGCAGAGTCACAGAATCAAAGACTGTCATGAGCTGGAAAAGCTTTAGGTATCACCCAAAGTGTTTCTTAAACTGGTCTGTAAGTGTAATATCAGGAAGCCCACACAGCCTCATTAAGAAAATGTTTATTTTTTGGTTTCATTATAATTTTTTTAAGGTCATCTAGATGGCTACCTTATAGGTGAGCACTACCACACAAGTTCAGTGGCTGTGTCTGCATCTGTGTTCACAGCTACAACAGAGCCACACATCACTTAAAGTGACCATACTTAACTCTTAATATGTTTCTCAATCTGGACCCAGGAGGATGCTGAGGACATATTCTCAGATGTCTGTGGACCCTCAAGTTTGAGAAACACAACTTATAACCCAATACCCTATTTTATAGGTCCAGAGAAGTCAATAAGTTGTCCGAGGTAGCAGTAGAATTAATCTCCCAATTCTAGCCCAGGATTCTTTTGTGCTATATCTACTGCCTCTTCAAGGGGAAAGCAGGATTTTAAATAACTTATTTGACTTTCTTAATCATGTACTTCAAAACAATCTAGTTTACCTCAAGAGTATCAAAGAGGTGAGCATAAATAGAAAGTGAAGAAAACAAACAGATAAAAATAAAAAGAAACCACCACTACACCTCTAACTGCGTAGAGAGCTGGGAGCATTTGCCCGAATACTGACCTTTGAAATGCAGTACATTTTCAGTGATGCTGATGGCAGGATTCTGTGAAAAGAGACCAAGGATTCGAGAAGGGCATTTTAATGAGAAAAATGGAATTAAAACCATCCTTCCCCCTTGGGGGTTCAACCTTCTACCCTGTGCCTCCCCCAGAGAATATATTTAGTCATTTATTCACATCTCTGTGTAGGGTTTCTCTATGTCTATCTGCACCCATCTGAGATTGTAGTTTCCTGCAAGAAGGACCCTAAACTGCTCTAACTGTGCAGAACAATCAGATACTGAGCCAGTCCATTCTGATAACTGCAAATAGTGCAAGGTGCTATGTGAGGTGTTATAGGGAAATACACAGTTCTCTAAAACTCAGTCTCTGAGCTGTGGAGGCAGAGAATCTAATAGAACAGATGAGTCATTTCTATGAGTATCAAATAACATACGCTCAAGATCAAAAGAGTAGTAAAAAGCACTAAGTGTGCAGTTAAGTCAGCAAGTACAATGGGAACAGAATGGTTGGGGAAAACTTCACCAAATGTTAGGCCTGTGTTGCAACAAGAAGAATAAATTCATTCCAACAGGTAGAGGGAAGGGCTGAGGATTAAGAGTGGTTGGATGAAAACAAAATATGCAGTGCCTTCACTTGAGGCTCCACATTCTCTTAACCTCTATCCAAACGAAGACTAGATGAAATTGAAATTCTCCAAATTGTTCTTTTGTTCCCAGAATTTGCTACGTGTTTTTAGCAGCATAATTTAAAATGAAACTACTTAACTCTTTTTCCAGTAGTTGAAAAACAACTCACTTCCTACTTCTCAGCTCAAAGTTAATAAGCAAGAAGCAGCATGTTTGCAGTGTCATAACTAGTTTATTTATTTTTCTCCTGTAGACTGCGCTCTATCGTGCCATCAAAGGAAACCAACAAGACAGAAGAAGGTTGGAGAGGGGATATACTAATGAGCAGTGGGAGCCTAGATGCTCTATTCATAGCCAACAGTGTTAGGAAAAGAGCAATAATGAAGGCTTGGGGGAGCATTTGAGCCAAGCTTTACGTTAAGAACCTCCCCAGTGGGAGTATAGATTTCAGGCTGAGAAGCTCAACCAAAGAGGATAACAATCAAGATAATCTCTGTGGCAGGAAGAGGGAGTTAGGAAACCTAATTTTAAAAGGTTACACTTCCAGGGGCATGGTTCCTCAGCAAAAGAAAACAGGATTTTGATGTAAATATCATGAAAGCTAGAGTTCTCGGACTTCTTGGAAGTTTCCTACCTACATCACTTCTTGCCCAACTCTGTTCCCCATACTCTAATTCACATGGAAGGAAAAATAGAGGTTTAGGGGCCTAGTTTACTCTCCTCAGACAGATAAATGTGTGTAACCAAGGTCTACATAGCTAGCCACAGCACAAGTCCAGGAATCCATTAAGCATTTCCATGAGCCAGATTTCAGATGCTAACTCAGCAATTATGGGCCAGCTCCTACCCAGCAGTGCACCAGGCATTTCAGGTTCAGCTTCTTCAAAGGCGGCGGCAGTGGAGGAATATTTCAGTTAAAAATGCTTATGCCAGACACAAGTTCAAAACTGGAAGAGACCCTGAAGCAATTAAAAAATTAACATCTATATTTATAAATGAGATTGGCCTATAATTTCCCTTTCTTATCTCTGCCTCATAAAAATGAGCTGAAGAGTGTTACCTCTCCCTCTCTCTTCTCTGGAAATGTAATACAAGTCTGGTGTGGTAGCCAGCCTTCAAGATTGGTCCCCAATGAGCCTCCCCTCTGGTGTTGACACCCTGTGTGGTCCCCTCCTAACTGATGTAAGGTGTGATCTGAGTAACCAACAGAACAGAGTGGAAACAACAATGTGACTTCTGAGGTTAGGTCATAAAAGCCACTGCAGCTTCCATCTAGGCTTCTTGGACTGCTGACTGTGGGCAAAGACAGATACCATGTCATGAGAACACTCAAGCAGTCCTGTGTAGAGGCCTACATGGAAAACTAACTTGTGGACAACAATCTGCCAACAAAGTGAGTGAGACATCCTTGAAGTGAATACCCTGGGTTATCATACAACTCACATCTGACTACAATCTCATGAAGAGATCCCAAGCCACAACAACCCTAGTCCTTCCTGAAGGAACCATAGAAACAAAGATATGATAAAGTGTTGTTTTAAACTACTACATTTTCGGGTGATTTGTTATGCAGCAATAGATAACTAATAAAATTAGAATTACTTCTATAACTGTTTGATAGAATTCAATGGTTAAGCCACTCAAACCCAGAAATCTTATGGGAAGATTTCTGACTGCTGATTTATTTAATGGTTATTGTGTGATTTAGGTTTTCTATCCCTTTGATAGAAACCATCTTTACTTTCTAAGAATTTATCTGATATCAATTCAATATCCTCTTTGCTTTTTAATGTTTGTAGTTTCTATGGTTAAGCCTTTTTCATTACTGATATGGTTTATGTCTTATCAAGAGATCTGTGCATTCTAAATGTCTTCTCAAGATTTAACTTTTAGCTTTAATGATTCTCTCCATCTCTGCTTTCTATTTCTGCTCTTTATTTCCTTCCTTCAACTTTAAGAGAATTTGTTTTTGTTTTTTTTAAACATTTTTTCTTTATTGATTTTAGAGAGAGAGGAAAGGAGAGGAAAGAAATAGAAACAAGGATGAGAGAGAACATTAATTGGCCACCTCCTGCATGCCCCCCACTGGGGATATGGCCCACAACCTGGGTATGTGCCCTGAACGGGAATTGAACTGGCAGCCTCTTGGTGCATGGGTCGACGCTCAACCACTGAGCCATACCAGCCGGGCAAGAATTTGCTATTTTTTTCTAACTTCTTGAAATGGACTCAGAGATCATTAATTTTCAGACTTCATTCTTTTCTTTTAATTAATATTTTAAATATAAGCATTTAAAAATATAAATGTCTTGCCAACTTCTGCTTTGGTTACAACTCTCAAGCTCTGAATATAGTATTTTCATTATCATTCACTCTAAAATATTTCCTAATTTCCATTATAGTACATTTTCCCCTTGAAATATGGGTTATGGAGAAGTGTTTCTTAATTGCCAAACACATGAGATTTTAGTTATGTTATTAATTTCTACCTCAATTATACTGTGATCGGAGAACATTCTCTGAATGGTTTTAATCCTTTCAAATTTGTAGGGACTTGCTTGAGAAAGCAGCATATAGTCAAATTTTGTAAATGGTCTGAGTAAACTTGAAAAGAATGCATATTCTGGAATTATTAGATGCAGTAAACCTAGGTTTACTGTTATTTATTTGTTCACATAATCTATCTTTATGGAATTTTGTCTTCTTATTCTATTAATTACTGAGGGGGAAAAATCACACTATTTTAAATTTGTCTATTTCTTCTTTTACCTCTGTTAATTTCCTATTATAGAGGTCATGTTACCATTTATATATAAGTTTAATGTTGCTATATTTTCCTGGTAAATTGAGACCTCTATCATTATGAACTGACCATTTCATCCCTAAAAGTACATCTTACCTAAAACTCTTTATCTGATATAGCTATACCATAGCTACACCTCAAGGATCTGTACTTGCTTCTGCCAAGCACCTAGGGTAAGGCCCTATCAGTTTAGATCACTTTAGCCCAGCCGGTGTGGCTCAGTGATTGAGCATCGACCCATGCACCAAGAAGTCACCAGTTCAATTCCCGGTCAGGGCACAAGTCCAGGTTGTGGGCCAAATCTCCAGTGGGGGCCATGCAGGAGGCACTTTAAACTAAATTCATGATTTGAGAGTTTTTGGATCTCCAAAATTGTGTAAATTTGTGCTGTGTAATCTTCTGAGTCAACTAACAGCTTCAAGTCCTCAAGGACCTTTTCCTCTACTTTGTTCAGTGCCAAGGCATGTGGGGACAGGAAGGTGTGGTGGGTTTACCTCTAGTTCATCCCTCCTGTAAAAGTGTGTAGTCCTCTGAAACACAGTTAACGGGGAGAAGGGTTTTTTATTACATATTGCATCTCTGGTAGGATTTGATCTTACTTCTGTCCCCTGCACTGTCAGGCTATCAAAACCAAAGTTCAAGTTCATGCAATTGAGCAAATGTTCTCAAGGCAAAAACAATTTCAGAATTCAACTTACCTCTCTGAGTTCCCACTTTATTTTCTAACTTGTTGAATCCTTGATGATTTTAAGATTTATATTAGAACACTTTCAGTTGTTTTTAGCAGAAAAGTTGGGGCTACACAACTTAGCCCATTTTTTACTAAAGATGGAATTGTGCCTTTGCTTATGAAAAGAGTGAATAAGGAAAAGGGTAAAAGGTGGCTTTGAAGTCAAATGGACAAATCCTAGTCATATCATACTTATTTCTATCACTCACTTTCAAATCCATAGTAACTGTCATTATTAAAAAAACACACACACAATAAAACCCCTTATTTCACAAGATTGTTGTGAGAACTATAATAATATACAGGGTCTCGCATCTAGTAAGCACTCATATTATGGTTTCTTTTCTTCCTCTGACTAGAATGCTCTTCTAAGCTTCCAAATCTATTCATTTTTCAAAGTCCAGGTCAAATGTTAATTCCTCTTCCCACCTACTCACTTCCAGCATCAAAATTTATAGCTTCCTTACTACCTTCTCTTCACCTTTATTGTAATACTTATCACAGTGTTCTGTAATTACTATTTATTGGTTTATCTGTCCCCTAGCATTGAGTTGCCTGATAGCAGGGACTGTGTCTTATTCATTTCTGAATCCCTAATGCCTCAATAACTATTTAATAAACTGAAATTAAGTGAATTCACCCCATTTTCATAATTTCTGACAGAACTACAGAGTTCAATGAACTATCTGCTACCTAACTCTTTAGACAATGGTTTCCTTTCTAGTTCAAATTGTTAGTATTTATCTTTGCTGGTATGTGTGATTAATATATGCACACATATAGTCTGGCCGGTGTGGCTCAGTGGTTGAGCGTCGACCCATGCACCAAGAGGTCGCTGGTTCAATTCCCAGACAGGACACATGCCCAGGTTGTGGGCCCAGTCCCCAGTGTAGGGCATGCAGGAGGCAGCCAATCGATGTTCTCTCTCATCCACATTTCTATCTGTCTCTCCCTCTCACTTCCTCTCTCTCTGAAATCAATAAAGGAAAAGAGTTATATAGTAAGTAAGAGGTTCACTGAACTCCCAGGTACCTAGCACTGTGCCTGGACCATTGTGGGTGCTCAATAGTTACCAAATTATTTCATTACTTTACTGCTTTATGAGTGTTTTTGTACTGTGTTTCTGAACAGCTCAGACTTATTTAATCTTTGTTATGAAGTATTTCAAATGATCATTCATACACAGAAATATATAGCAAACACCACTGTACCTATTATCCATTAGCATTTTGCTTTACTTGCATCAGCTTTTTTTCCCCAAGAAATATAACAGATATGAGTACAGTTATACAATTACTCAATCCCACTGCCCTCTCTCTCTCAAATACATCCCACCCTCACAGGTAAGCACTATTCCAGAATTAGAGCTTATCATTCCAACTGTTTTTTTTTTAATGTTTTAATTGATTTTAAAGAGAGAGGAAGGGAGAGGGAGGGAGAATAAGAGAGAAATATCAATGTGAGAGAGAAACAATGATTGGTTGCCTCCCATAGATACCATGACCAGGGACCGAACCGGAAACCTGGGCATGTGCCCTGACCAGGAATCCAACCGACAACCTTTTGGTGCACAGGACGATGCTCAACAGAGCCACAATGGCAGGGCTGCCACTGTATTTCTTTTATTTTTTATTTTTTTTTGGTACGTGCCTCTAGCAGGAACCAAACCTGGGACTCTCTGGTCCGCAGGTCGATGCTCCAACTGCTGAGCCAAACCAGCCAGGACTCTTTTCTTTTTATTTTTAATAATTTTTTTTTCTTTATTGATTTGAGAGAAAGAGGAAGGGAGAGGGAGAAAGAGATAGAAACATCAATGAGAGAGAACATCGACTGGCCGCCTCCTGCATGCCCCCACTGGGGATTTGGCCCACAACCTGAGCATGTGCCCTGACTGGAAATCAAACCAACGACCTCTTAGCGTATAGGTCGATGCTCAACCACTGAGCCACACCAGCTGGGCCCACTGTATTTCTTTATTCACTTATAACATGTTGGGTATCTATTATGATACAAAGTATTATTTTACATGTTATATAAATGGTTTCATACTGTCTATATAAGTCTTCAACTTGCTTTTTAGTTTATATTATATTTCTACACTTTATCTTTATAGATGAGGGCAGTTCTATCTCATTTATTTTAGCTGTCATACAGTGTGCCATTGTGTAAATATACCACAATCTATCCATTCTTCTGTTGATAAGAATTAAGATTGTTTTTAATTTTTTTACTCCAATAAACATGCTGTCTCCTTGTGCTTGAATGGAAGGGCTTCTCTAAGGAGCAAAACTTCCAAGGCATAAGGTTATGCACATCTTCAGCTTGCCTAGACAATGTCAAACTGTTCTCCAAATAAGTTGTACCAATTAGTACTCCGACCAACTATATAAAAATATCCCATTGTTTCCCTGGCTGGTTTGGCTCAGCGGTTAGAGCTTCAGCCCACGGACCGGAGAATCCCGGGTTCGGTTCCCGCTAAGGGCCTGTACCTTGGTTGCAGTTTGTCCCTGGCCCCGGTTGGGGTTGTGTTGGTGGCAACCACTTGATGTGTCTCTCTCACATTGATGTTTCTCTCTCTCACTTCCTCCTTCTCTCCCTCCCACTGTGTTTGAAGATAAATGCAAAAAAAAATAAGTGTCCTCTGGTGAGGATAAAAAAACAATTTTTTTTAAAATCCCATTGTCGAACATCCTTGCCAATAGTTGGTAATGTCAGACTTTTCATTTTTCACAATCTAATGTGAGAAAGAATTTCCTATCATTTTCTTTTTTTTTTTTTTATCCTCACCCAAGGACATTTTTGCATTTATCTTCAGATAGAGTGGGAGGGAGAGAGGGAGAAAGAGAGAGAGAGAAACATCAATGTGAAAGAGACACATCAAGTGGTCACCACCCACATGACCCCAACTAGGGCCGGGACAAACTGCAACCGAGGTACATGCCCTTAGCGGAAACTGAACCCAGGACTCTCTGGTCCGCAGGCCGAAGCTCTAACCACTGAACCAAACTGGCCAGGGCCATTTTAACTTTTTTAATTTTTCTTTATTGTTGAATGTATTACAGATGTCCCCTTTTGTTCCCCATTGACCCCTTCTCCCCTATCCTGCCCCCCTCCTGCCTTCCCCACACTATTGTCGGTGTCCATTGGTTATGCATATATGCATAGAGGTTCTTTGGTTTATCTCATCCCACCCTCTCTCCCCCCTTCCCTTTGAGGTTCAGCAGTCTAACAATCAATTTGTACTTCTTAATTCCTTCATCTTTTTCACCCATTCCCCCAGCCCCCACCCATCTGGCAAGCCACAAAAAGTTCTCTGTATCTATGAGTCTGTTTCTGTTCTGCTTGCTCATTTTGTTTGTAGATTCAATTGTTGATAGATGTATATTTTTTGCCATTTTATTGTTCATATTTTTGTTCTTCTCCATCAAGAAGACCCTTCAACATTTCATATAATACTGGTTTGGTGGTAATGACTCCTTTAGCTTTTTCTTGTCTGGGAAACTCTTGATATGACCATTGATTCTAAATGATAGCTTTGCAGGATACAGTTATCTTGGTTGTAGGTCCTTGCTTTTTTTTTTTTTTGGTATGTGGCCCTAGCGGGAACCGAACCCAGGACTCTCTGGTCCACAGGCCAACGCTCCAACTGCTGAGCCAAACCGGATAGGGCCAGGTCCTTTCTTTTCATCACTTTTTTTTATTTTTTATTCTCACCCAAGGATATTTTTGCATTTATCTTCAGATAGAGCAGGAGGGAGAAAGGGAGGAAGAGAGAAAGAGAAACATCGATGTGAGAGAGACACATCGAGTGGTTGCCACCTACACGATCCCAACCGGGGCCGGGGACAAACTGCAACCAAGGTTCATGCCCTTAGCGGGAACCAAACCTGGGTCTCTCTGGTCCGTGGGCCGACGCTCTAACCGCTGAGCCAAACCAGCCAGGGCTGCTTTTCATCACTTTAAATATTTCTTGCCACTCCCTTCTGGCCTGCAAAGTTTCTTTTGAGAAATTGGCTGACAGCCTTATGGGAGCTCTGTTGTAGGTAACTGTTTTTCTCTTGCTGCTTTTAAGATTCTCTTTGTCTTTAACCTTTTGCATTTTGATGCTGATGTGTCTTGGTGTGGACCTCTTTGGGTTCATCTTGTTTGGGACTCTCTGTGCTTCCTGGACTTGTATGTCTGTTTCCTTCACCAAGTTAGGGAAGTTTTCTGTCATTATTTTTCCAAATAGGTTTTCAATTTCTTGCTCTCTCTCTTCTCCTTCTAGCACCCCCATGATGCGAATGTTGGTACACTTAAAGTTGTCCCAGAGGCTCCTTACACTATCCTCATTTTTTTTTAATTCATTTTTCTTTTTGCTGTTCTGATTGGGTGTTTTTTGCTTCCTTATATTCCAAATCAATGGTTTACTTCTTCACTTTACCTACTCTACTATGAATTCCCTGTAAATTATTCTTAATGTCAGTTAGTGCATCTTTCATTTCCGACTGGTCCTTTTTTATGTTGTTGATGTCCTCACTAAGTTCCTTGGAGTTCTCCTTAAGTTCCTTGAAGTTCTCACTAAGTTCCTTGAGCATCCTTATAACCAGTGTTTTGAACTCTGCATCTGATTGATTGCTTATCTCCATTTTGTTTAGTTCTTTTCCTGGATTTTTGTTCTTTTCTTTCATTCGGGACATGTTTCTTTGTCTCCCCATTTTGGCTACTTCTCTGTGTTTGTTTCTATGTATTAGGTAGAGTTGCTATGTCTCCTAGGCTTCGTAGGGTGGCCTATTGTTGTAGATGTCCTGTAGGATCAAGTGGCAGTCTCCCTGATCACCCCAGCTGGGCCCTCCAGGTGCACCCCTAGTGTGGACTGTACACTCTTCTGTTGTAATTGAGTCTTGATTACTGTTGGCATGTCAATGGGAGGGATTTGTTCAGGCTGATCAGCTGCAAGGACTGGCGGTGCCCACTAACCACTGACCTCTGACTACCATGGAGGATCAGCTGTACAGGACCCACCATACAGAGCAAGACTTACTTCAGCAGGGTTCTGGTACCCCGAGTCCACTCATTGAGTGTGTCACTTGTGGAGGTGGTTGGGTGGTGGTGCTTCGATGTGGTCTGAAGCTGTCCACTGGGTGTACTGGCTCTGGGACAAAGTCAGCCACTGCTTGTGTTCTACCCGGGGCCACCAGGCATAAGCTACAGAGTGATCTGCCAATGGCTGCTTCTTGTGCTGGGCTTGGAGGTGCCCAGGAAAAGCCAAGTTGTGAACCAAGGCTGGTTGCTTCAAGTGCCAGGCCTGGGGCCACTTAATGAGAGGTATGGGGCTCGCTGAGACCAGATGCTGCTTATTTGAGAGATTTTAGGAAAATCTGAAGCAGGATCCAAAACAGGCCAATCCTGTGGTAAAGTCATTGGAAACAGGTTGGGTAGGCCCAAAAGTTGGGTGGGGCAGGGCCTCGGGGAATCACCAGGGCGGGGCAAACAGTGTGAGCCAGGTTGCTGGAGTCCCAGATATGGTGGCCATCTGCCGGCCTGTGGTGGAAGGGCTCACCAAAGGAACAATGGTCTCTGCCAGCACGTCTGTCCGGGAGAAAGCTGCCTCTCCAGCCCTTGTCCGGAGGCCAAACAACTCAGTTCTTTCCCGTATGTCTCTGGTGCCTTTCAAGCTGCTTCCTCTCTGAGCTCAGAGGGAGCAAGTCCAAGTAAGTCTGTGCACGGGCCCTTTAAGAGGAACTGCTTGGGCCCTGGCCGGTTTGGCTCAGCGGTTGGAGCATCGGCCTGCGGAGAATCCCGGGTTCGGTTCCCGCTAGGGGCACGTACCAAAAAAAAAAAAAAATCCTCAGGTGAGGATTAAGAGGAACTGCTTGGGACTCCAGCAGCCTCAGCCTCAGTTCCCACTGGTTTTTATAGCCATAAGTTATGGGGACTTCTCTTCCTGGTACTGGAACCCTGAGCTGGGAGCCTGGTGTGGAATGGGAACTCCTCACTCCTCAGGGAGGACCTTCCTAGCTGAGGTATCCTCCTGATTTTTATCCACCACATCTATTTTATCTTTTTGCCAATTCAAACTTCAAAACAATCCTGTGAATTAAGTGTTATTATTCACATTTATCTGGATGGAGAGGCCGAGGCTCACAATGGTTAAGTGAAATATCCATGGCCACCAGATAGTAAGTAGAAGAGCAAGGACCCAATCTCTCTTTTTTTTTTTTATCCTCTCCTGAGGATATTTTTCCATTTATCTTCAGATAGAGTGGGAGGGGGAGAGAGAGAGAGAGAGAGAGAGAGAGAGAGAGAGAAAGGAACACCAATGTGAGAGAAACACATCAACCGGTTACCTCCTGCACGACCCCAACCAGGGCCGGGGACAAACCTCAACCGAGGTACATGCCCTTGACCAGAATCAAACCCGCGTCTCAGTGCTCCAAGGGCGACGCTCTAACCCTGAGCCAAACCATCCAGGGCAAGGACCCAATCTATCTTCAGTTACCACTCCTTCCACCAGACTACTGGGTAAGGACAAGAACCGGATCTTTCAAACAGCTCTCAAATAGAGCTATGCCCTTTGTCCACACACAACTAAAACAAACAAACAAAAGCCCTGATAAGTGAACAAATGCTTCAACAACGATGGTTGCTGACACAAATCTGTCCATTAGGCTTATCTTGAAAATAAACTCTATTCCGAAAGTAACCCTGTCCTAGCCTCCCTGGTCTAGCTAGCCTCTTTGCTACTGCTCACCTCAAACACAGACAATACTGCTGTTGAAGTCTTTACTGCACACCATTCCTCCTCACATCAGTAGTAGTTCCTCATCAGCCGCTAATCCTGAAGCTCCAAAGACAGAATAGAGATGTAAGTTTTTCTAAGTTTAATTTTTAAACAAATTTATCTGTTTCTCAAAATAAAACAAAATATCCCGGATGGTTCTCTGTCTCAGAAAAGAAGGGTAGCAAGCTGATGCCCCCAAACTGGAATTCAACACTGTAACTCATACATAAACCAGGAGACATGCTAGAGGGAGCAGAGGGCGACAGAGAGCTGTCCAACAACCCAGCACCTAGCTTAATGAGTGAAGAGTAGGTACTCCACAAATGGTTTTCATTGAACAAATAAATGAACTGCTTCATCCTGAGCCAGTATCACCGGTTTCACAGGCCCAGCATAGAGCAATGAATTAAGAAATTTAAAATAGAAATAAAATAAAAAGCAGCACCTCATATTCAGAAGCTGGCTTGGCACTCACAGCTAAGGTATGTTATTCTCCTACTGGCACAAACAATCTCACAGAATACCAACCTCAGACAAGGTTATTCTGAAACCTTGATTTTGTCTGTGTAGGCACAGACAAGAATTTGGCCACTATGTCACTCATAAGATACACCAGACACCCTTCCTCTCTTGGCCAAAATAAGTGACTGCTACTTCCCTACCAACTATGAACAGTTCTATTCTTGTGCTAGTCTCTCTTCCCTATGGATAGGATTTATTCAGATGACCAACCATTTTATGACAGCATCTAAAGCAAATCCTGCCTCCTTAGACCATCCTTGAATCAAAGTCCATATCCTATAATCAGTTCTTTCTAATACCCTCTTAAAACACCCCATAGTTCTATGAGGTATGCCTTCCCTTGCTGAAAAGTTATAAACCCAAGTTGTTTAAGTAGTGTGTTCCTGGCAGTCTTTGGTTGGATGGCGTTCACACAGTACAAGTCAGACGATCTAAAAGTCTATGCCTTTCTCGTTCTAGATGCTTCTCCCAATTTGTATGAATTCATCTTATTTCTGGAAGTCATCTCTAACTAAACAAAAGAGAAGTAACAAATTCCTTTAACACCAGGGATCTGGTTCAATATTCAACTCCAATTTTATCAATAAACATACTCATGCACAAAACTTTTGTTTGTATATAATATGCTTCCTTCTAGATAGTATGTCCTTAGAAAGCCGAATCTGTCTGACTTCATCTTTGAAAATCTGTAGTATCTCACATGTGGTAGAGGATTTCTTTTATGAATGGTATGAACACGTTGCTTTTAAACTAATGGTAGCTGAAATTGATGTCTCATAATTCCACATAGGAAATCCCAGAGAAAAAAAACAACAAAAACTCAAATGGAGAAAAAATATTTCTTTTTTTCCAAAAAGTTAAAAACAGATTTCTCTCTCCAAAAGAAAATTCCATTTTTTCTCCACCTTTACATTTCTTTAACTATATTTCAAACATATAACTTCATATTTTTAAATATACCAAATACGATTAACATGTGTTCATGTTTCTTAACAAAAAGGTTTACATCTTTTCGGAAAAAATATAAGTATGATGCATTATTTCATTTGTCCAACTAACTTCCACTTTTTTCCACCACCACCACTCCTTTCCCCCTAAAAACACCTTTTCTGTTTGTAGCTTTAAAAGTATCCCAGAATAGCCCTGGCCAGTTTGGCTCAGCGGTTGGAGCACGTAGGCCTGCAGTCCAGAGAGACCTGGGTTCGGTTCCCGCTGGGGGCATGTACCTCGGTTGCAGTTTGTCCCCGGCCCTGGTTGGTCGTGCGGGTGGCAGCCACTCGATGTGTCCCTTTCACGTCAATGTTTCTCTCTCTCTTCCTCTCTCTCCCTCCCACTCTATCTGGACAAAAAAATGAAAAAATGTCCTCGGGTGAGGATAAAAAAAAAAAAAGTATCCCAGAATATTATATCCTTATTACATGACTAGAGAAGGCAGGGTCTACGGTTATTTAATTGGTCTACATAATGCTAAATTACTTAAAGAGAAAGACTGTAGTGACAGGACTTTTCCTTATTGATAGCTGGAAAAAGCACTCTCTAGAAAGAGGCTTCGATCCCCACCTACAAAAACTTTTTCTTCCTTTTTTAAGACACCCTGAAGCACAGAAGAGCCAGCACAGAACATTTATTCACTCTCTGAGGCAAAAGTATAATTCAGCCTGGTTTAACACATTAAATGACATGCCATGCAACGCCACAGCCTACTTAAAGGCACTCTGGCCAGTATTGTCTTTTCTCTGTCAATGGGAAAGCAAGTTTATATTCCAGATGTAAAGATTAAATGCAACAAATTCAAGTCCACCCTCAAAGAGCACCCATGCTTTGAAAGGCAATATGCCAGATAGGCTGACAGGCAAACATAACTTCAGAGGGCGTTTAAGTGGAATGAAGGTTACAAAGTACTATAGATGTTAAAAAGAGTAGGCGGTAAGGATGACTGTAGAAAGAACATTCCAGACTGAAATTTCAATTCCTCAAAGACTGGAATCCTGAACGGTTTGGACAGAAACATGGGGGTTCTCAGATCCAGAGATCACCACTGAGGAGGTCTTAGCTTGTTTACACAGGGAGCCAATGAGATCAAACATAAATGCTCAGTGTAACTTATGATAATTTTTAAGTTCTCTATGCAACTCAGCAAACCTGAGCTCATAGCCTGAGGTCTTCTGGACTTTAAAATTAACAAGAATGATTTCCATCACTGACCGGTTGGGGGGTGGGTGTGGTCCCTCTGAGGGAGCCGCCGGCTTAGTGAAGGTCCGACGGGACTGGTTGGACCTCTCAGGTCAGCTCTAGACGTCCAGCCATGGCCCAAGCCACTGTCACACTACACCCTTCACCCAACGAGCTCATCCCACGCCTCCAACGGCCTCAGCAAACCCAAACCCTAACCGCCAGGCCTCCAGGGCCAGGCTCGGACTCCATCAAGCCCAAGACTACGAACAAAGAGGAGGCCTGGGGCAGTCTCTGAGGCCCCCGCGAGACTCACGCAGCACCCGAAGGTGCATGCAGCCCTCAGGGCGTCGTGCCCCGGCCCTGCGGGTTTTCCTCGACAAGGGCCAACTCCTACCCGGGACTGGACGCCGAGAGTGCACCGCGTCCTGGATCCCGTTGGCGCACTGCAGACTCTCCTGCGCGCACCGAAACAAAGGAGCAGAGGGTCCGGGTGGGTCTGGGTGAGTCCCAGGAGACCCGGCCCTGCGCGCGTCCCGCTGCCCGGACCCAGCTTTACCTGCACGTCACTCAGCTCCACGCGCAGATACAGCTCGCGGTGTCGCTGAGCCCAATAGACGTGCGGCGTCAGCACCTGGTTCTCCATGGCCACACAGCCCAGGGCGCAGTGAGAAACTGCTCGCTGCGCCTCGTTGCCTCTGGTAGTGCGCGGGTGGAGCCGGTGAACGCAGGCCGCAAATCCCGGCGCTCCGGAGGGTCCGCAGCACGCTGCCTCCAGACGCTCCACGCTCTCTGGCCGCACTTGCGCAATGACGAGCCGGGGATGGCGCGGGCTCCGCGGCTTGGCGCGAGCCGGGTGAGGGCGGGGCGGGGCGGGGCGAGGCGGGGCGACGGCGGGAAGGGGCGGGACCAAGAGCGTGGGACGCCAAGGCTGGCTGCGGCAGCCCGGGGAGTTGCAGTCAGCAGGTGCACCACGCTTCTCTGTGTTCTTTAGGGCGATGCTTACACATAAGCTTAAAATAAAAAATGCTGGGGAAAAAAAAACAAAAAAAAAAAAGGTTTTTAAACAAAGAAGCTGGTCAGCGTGGCGAAAGGGCGAGGGACTGGTGTATCCGGAAGGTCCCTACCATTCTATCACTCATTAATTAAACATTTACTGAACGCCTACTTATGTGCCTGGACCGCAATGCTAGACACTGCAGTTACAGCAGTAAGAAACAGTCCTTGACGACCTGGAACCCTCAGTCTATTCAAAGACGCAAGTAATTACAGACACCGTAAGGATGATGATGTATGTTATAAGGGAAGCAATGTGGAAAGAAAATTAGTGTTCTCAGAGGAGAGACAATAATGGAATTTATATTTCGGTTCTGTTAGCACTCATTTACTTACCAAAGCGCTGAGTACAGGGATACAGAGATGAAAGAGAAATGATGCCAGCTCGGGTTTTATTTTTTTTATATTTTTATTGATTTTTAGAGAGAGAGGAAGGGCGGGGAAAAGAGAGAGAGAAACATGGATGTGAGAGTAGTGTGCATCCCCCCCATCCACCCACCGGGGATCGAGCCCACAACCTAGACATGTGCCCTAACTGGGAATTGAACCAGCAACCCTTTGGTGTATAGGAGGACAACTGAGCCACACCAGCCAGGATGTAAAAAATATAGAGGGTTTTAATATGGGAAATGTGCTGAGTTCACAAAGAGGCAGGAAGGTAGGAACTGAGGGTTGTAAAAACCATGGGCGGCCTTTTGAGAGGGAATCCTTGAGAGCTGGACAATGAAATGTGAGGAGGAATTTGATAGAGGAAGAAACAGAAGTAGGGCAGTGGAAGTACAGAGCAGGAGTCCAAAGGTGAAGAGATGTGGAAGGTTCTGACTGCTGGCAGTTAAGGGTCTGGAGAAGAGAGGTCACCCTGGATCTGGAAACGCATGTAGGGAGTAGATTAGAAAAGTCTTTATTTGCTTCAGTGAGGTGTTTGTTCTGTATCCCACAGACACATGGGAACAAAGGAAGTTTGTTAAACTTAGAATAGCAAAATCAGAGATGAGGTCAGCAGGAACTGGTAGTAGGCATATCAGTTGGAGGTGATATAATGTGCCAGATATGAGATAATGAAAGCAGTAACCTTGATAGCCTTGAATTTTAGAAATTAAAACAAATTTTTAAACAATAAAAGTGCTCTGGCTCAGTGGCTTGGTTGGAGTGTTGTCCTGTACATCAAAAGATTGTGGGTTTGATTCCTGGTCAGGGCACAAACAGGAGGCAACCAATAGCTATTTCTCTTTCACATCAATGTGTGTGTCTCTCTCCCTTCCTCTCTCTTTAAAAAAAATAAATAAATAAATAAACATATCCTAGGGTAAGGATTAAAAAGAAAAACATGATAAAAGTATTTTAACTGCGTTGTCTTTACTACAATGCAGATCAAATATAGGATACTTTTTAAAATTTGAATTATAACTTGCATATAGGAAATGGGCGACTTTTAAATGTTCAGCTTAAGCTGAATTTTTACATACTTTTATACTGTGTCATTAATTACCACCCAGATCAAGATCTGGAACATTTCCAACATCCTTGAGGTTCTCTAATGTCAGTATACTTTTGCCTCCCATCTGTCTCCCAAATAATTGCTAAATAATTACTATCTTGACTCCTTTTCACCAGAGTACTTTTTGTCTGTTCTTGAGTTTTGTATAAATGGAATCTACATTATGTACATTTTTGTGTGTGGCTTCTTTTGTTGGGGGCAGCGAGAACGGCACCAGGTGTTAGACCAGTGGGGTTAGACAGGACCTGGCTTCAACAACATTGGTTCTTGAGTCCGGCTAGGAAAGAATTCAGAGCCAAGACTCACACTATAGGAGAAGACTTATTTGGAAAATCACAAAAGTAGAAGAAGAAATTCATAGAAGAAATGGGCTTGGAAACAAGTTATAGAGGTAAAGGAAGGGCCCTTGGAGCTTAGGAATGAGGAAGGTAAAGATGAGGCACCTGGGTAGATCGGGGTTGGGAGGGAGAAGGGAAAGGTTCAGGCATGCTCCTGGGAGGGAGAGCAACCTGGTTCTTCTGTCCTAAGGGTTTTAAGGGTGAAGATTTTAGGGGAGGTCCCAGGGGAAGATCTTAATAGAATATTCATCAGCTTTCCAAGTGTGTTCTTTCAGTGTTGAGGTCTCCATTGATTGATTGGTCGGTGCCAGGGCAGGGGGTCATTATTCAATGCAGCTAGTCCTGAGGTCAGCCATGGAGTGGCATTGCTTTGTCTGGTTTTGCTGCTTTTCTGGGCCTAAAGCTAAATTACAACTGAGGCCCAAGACATTATCTCTAGGGAGGAAAGGTCACCCTGGGGATGAGGTCCCACCCTACAATTGTCCTTTACTAGGCACCCAGGGCTTTCTGCCCTGGTGACCTTCTGTACCTAGCCCATTGTCCTTGCTCTGCTCATATCTGTCTAACTGCCTACCGCATTTTCATTCAACATAATGTATTTGAGATTTACCTATGTTGTTGTGTGAATCAGTAGTTCATTCTTTTTTGGTTTCTGTTTGCTTTTGCAATGTAGTATTTTATAGTATGAATACTACAAATTAATTACCTATTCTCCTGCTTATGGACATTTGCATAGTTTCCAGTTTTTTAGCTATTATAATAAAGCTACAGTGAACATTTATGTACCTGTCTTTTGGAGGATACATGTACTTAATTCTCTTGGGTAAATACCTGGGAGTGGAATTGCTAAGTCATATGGTAGGTGTATGTTGAGCTTCAGGAGATATTGCTAAGCAGTTTC
Organism: Tadarida brasiliensis; assembly: GCA_030848825.1. NCBI lineage: Eukaryota > Metazoa > Chordata > Mammalia > Chiroptera > Molossidae > Tadarida > Tadarida brasiliensis. The sequence goes on along the minus strand of CM061257.1, from coordinate 197,300,025 downwards.
ACAAAGTGTTTTTGATCAATTTACACTCCCACAAGCAATCGGTTTGGCTCAGCGGTTAGAGCGTCGGCCCGCAGACCAGAGAGTCCCGGGTTCGGTTTCCGCTAAGGGCACGTACCTCAGTTGCAGTTTGTCCCCAGCCCCGGTTGAGGTCGTGTGGGTGGCAACCAGTCGATGTGTCTCTCTCACGTCGATGTTTCTCTCTCTCTCTCTTCCTTCCTCTCTCCCTCCCACTCTGTCTAAAGATAAATGCAAAAATGTCCTCGGGTGAGGATAAAAAATTTTTAAAAAGTCCCATTTGCTCTATAGCCTTGATATTTTCATTTTAGCCATTCTGGTAGCTGCATTATTAAATAAATGAAAGAATTTTAATCCAGCATATTGAATCTGAGACTTAACAACTGACCTCCATCCATGGTGAAAGCTGTTGATAAGCAAGGAGACTGAATCTTGACATTTTTGCCTCAGATGCTCCATAAGAAAAGTCCAGTGGACAGGGGCCCATCCAGCCTGGTTCGACCATCACTAAGCTGCTGGATGACTTCTCTGGGTCTGAGTTTCCATGTCTATCAAATGAAACTTAGATTCAGCCCCCTCCAAAGTTCTTACCAGCTATTTCTGAATTTTCCTGTGAAGAAACCAACTGTTGTAGACCCCTCTATCCAGTGGAAATGCAGTCAGAAAAAAAAAAATTGAAATGGAAAGGGGAAAGAGTAGCATCCAGGTAAACCATAAAATTAGAAGATGGCTGAGGGGATAAAAAAGCAGAACCAAGAGGAACTGCCAAGTTGAAGTAGGTAGGGTTTTATGATAATACTAGTCAAATGAAAATGCAAATTAAGCACTGTCTTTGTGTTCTACCTTGTAGTCCTACCTTGTGTCCTGCCTTCACAGACCCATTCGGCGCAGGGCCATCCCTCTCTCCTGGGCCACAGGAAGCACTTGCTGAGTGCTTGCTTTGGAGGAAGCACAGGCTCAGCGCTTCAGGCTACTGTCCTGCCTTTGTTAAGTGATCATGCCTATTCTCAGTCACCTTTTTACATAATCTTCTATTCCTGGGAGAAGTTTTAGAAAATGAGCTGGGCCCTGGCCAGGTAACTCAGTTGGTTAGAGGGATGTCCCTAACAACAAGTTAATGTTTCTCTCTCTCTCTAAAATCAATCAACAATTTTTTTAAAACATTAAAAAAAAAACAACCTCTTTTTCGTAACTCCTCAGAGGTGGTTGGCTGCTTCAGGATGAAGCTGAACACCTCTTTCCTAGCCACTGGCTGCCAGAAACTCATTGAAGTGGATGATGAATGCAAACTTCGTACCTTTTATGAGAAGCGTATGGCCACAGAAGTTGCTGCTGACACTGGGTGAAGAATGAAAGAGCCATGTGGTTTGAATAAGTGGTGGGAATGACAATCAAGTTTTCTCCAGGAAGCAGGGTGTCTTGACCCATGGCGATGTCTGCCTGCTGCTGAGTAAGGGGCATTTCTGTTATAGACGAAGGGGGACTGGAGAGAGAAAGCACAAATCTGTTCAGGGTTGCGGTGTAGATGCCAATCTCAGTGTTCTCAACTTGATCGTTGTAAAAAAAAGGGGGAGAAAGGTATTCCTGGTCTCACTGATACTACTGTGCCTACTCGCCTGAGGCCCAAAAGAGCTAAGAGAATCCACAAACATTTCAGCCTCTCTAAAGAAGATGATGTCGGCCAACATGTTGTGAGACAGCCCCTCAACAACGAAGATAAGAAACCCAGGACTAAAGCACCTAAGATTCAGCACCTTGTTACTCCACGTGTCCTGCAACACTGAGTCGGTGTATTGCTCTGAAGAAACAACATACTAAGGAAAATAAGGACGAGGCCACAGAATATGCTAAACTTTTGGCTCAGAGAATGAAGGAGGCCAAGGGAAAACACCAGGAAGAGATTGCTAAGAAATGTGGGCTGTTCTCTCTGAGAGCTTCTACCTCTAAGTCTGAGTCCAGTCAAAAATGAGATTTTCTAAGAGTAACAAATAAATAAGAACAAACACAAAATAACAACAACAAAACGCTTAGAAAAAAGAGCTATAGAATTTGACTCTTTTGTGCCTCACCCAGGATCAGCCAGCCAGATACCCTTAACCAAAATCAGGTTTCTCTACCTAGACAGCCCAACACTGAGAGTAGAGAGGGAGACTGACTGGATCAGCCCAGGCATCTACTGCGGAATGGTGTGCACCCAGCTCAGAGCCCTGTAACCCCCTAACTGTGCCAGGAGGGTGGGCTTGCAGCCAGTCACCCACAGCCTGTAAAGCCACAGTTTAGAAGCATGTGCAGAGATGTCCCCCACCCCCCCGAGTCCCAACTGTCCATGGGGATAGAGAATGGCCTTTCACCCCATTCAGTTTGAACTACCTGATAATTCCTGGCTCTCTGGGCTGCCTACGTGATTGCCAAGTGAAGACAGTGGGTAAGGATGCTACTATTTGTGTAGAAATAGTGGAGTAGTAGGAGGAATAATATGTATCTTTGTGTGTGTATATATATAGATATGTGTGTGTGGGTGTGTATGTGTGTTTATATCATAAAATATTACTGGAAAGTAAAAGGTCTGAGCCAACGGGAGATCACATCCTCAATGAAACGCCAATGTAGAGCAAAATTGCTTTATTACATACGCCTGGGTACAGGACGGGCCAAGCCTAAGAAAAAGCTCAGCCCCATTGTAAAGGAGCACTTTATTACACCGGCAGGCTGGGGGGGCTCTCCTCAAATCCCATCTCCGAGCCTTCTTTGTTGCCCGCTTTTAAAGGCACAAACTACAGAAAAAAAAACTACATTCTCTTGTTGCAGCTTTTGGCACCATTAAGGGGGGCAGGACTGATAGAAGGGGGCTAGGGGAGCTGTTAGGTCAGGGCAACCATTAATTTCTTCTCATGGTTCCTCTGAGTTTCCCAAGGCCTTCATTAACCCCTTATCTATATAGTTTTCTTTGGGTTTCTCAAGGCCCTTATGTTTACAAAAAAGAAACTGCCAGGGTGTGTACGTGCAGTAACTGAGGGTCAGAATGGAGTTTAATTTTGTTAGAACATTATTAACCCTTTCAGAAAGCATATATATTGAAAGGGTTAGTAACATTTTTTTTTTAATTTTTTTTTTTTTATTCCTCACCCGAGGATATTTTTCCATTTATCATTAGATAGAGTGGGAGGGAGGGAAAGAGAGAGAGACAGAGAGAAACATAGATGTGATAGAGCCACATCGATTGGTTGCCTCCCAGAAAACCCGACCAGGGCCGGGGACAAACCACAACCAAGGCACATGCCCTTGGACCAGAATCAAACCCGCGACTCGTTGGTTTGCGGGCCTACACTCTAACTGCTGAGCCAAACCAGCCAGGACTAGGTGCCGGGAGCCATGCCACCACGACGGGAGGGACCTCCTCAGTCTGACACAGTCACAGGAGGAACGAGTTCGCGGCACAGCGGGAACTTAGATGAGGAAGGCGGCTGGCGAGAGCATTTCAACGCCATAACAAATAGTGGATACGTGTTCTGGAGTGTGTTGTTGTCTCTAGTACTGTTACCTATGGCAATCATATGTGCTTATTAATAAACCAGATTTAGGGGGATTGCTTGGCATTCACTCAGCAAAAGCCCCAGGAATCCCAGGATACCGAGGAAAGAGATCATTACTAGAGCAGACAGGGGAAGTTACAGGTCCCTCTTCTGATTTGGAAAGTCTCTGCACAAGTTATGTTAAAACCACCATGACTGCTTGGGCACCAGGTGTTTCCCCTACACTTTCACCTCCACCCCCTAGAAGAATAAAAACCAGGCCCTGGGCCATTTAGGATAAGAGGTTAGCGATGGTATCCTCCCAAGGGAAAGTATAGCATGGGCCAATCGGCAACCACTCTTGAACCCCTGCCATTTACTGGAAGGATGGGCAAGAACACTAGGAGAGTATGGGTCACTTATAAGGATAAAAGGGTATATCGAGACACCATCCCCAATTGAATTGAACAGCAGGGACATGTCGCCCCTCCATTATGTCTGTTGTCAAAAAGTCAGCAAAAACAGTTTGAAGAAACAATGGACTCGATACTTCTGTGGTTAATGTGCAAGAAGACTGAAGGCATACTGCCAGGCCTGTAACTGCAAGTGAGACAATGTCTGAATGCTATCCAAGCTATGAACCCTATAACTCTGTAACTGCAAATAGTGAAACTCTATGTACGCAGAGTATGTACTTGATGAATATAATAGAATCTAAGAAAATAATAGAATACTGTTGCTAGCCAGATTGAATAGAAATAACTGCTGTGTAAGCCAAGATTAATAATAGAAATACCTGATGTAAAGGTTAATTAAAAAATAAACGAGGAACTGATTGTGTAAGGGGATAAAAAATGGAAAAAAAACATGTGAATCAAGGGATATAAGAATAAAACTCGCCCTGGCCGGTTTGGCTCAGCAGTTAGAACGTCGGCCTGCGGTACAGAGAGACCAGGGTTCGGTTCCCGCTAAGGGCATGTACCTCGGTTGCAGTTTGTCCCCGGCCCTGGTTGGTCGTGCGGGTGGCAGCCACTAGATGTGTCCCTTTCACGTCGATGTTTCTCTCTCTCTCTCTCTCCCTCCCACTCTATCTGAACAAAAAATGAAAAAATGTCCTCAGGTGAGGATAAAAAAAAAAAAAAAAAAAAAGAATAAAACTCTGCTGACACTGAGCAGCAGAAGGTGATCAAGCACTTCTGTCTCATGTCCTTCTTCGCCGACGCCGTCCACACCTGAAGGAAACCCTGGACTGCTGAGGCTGGACCTCGGCAGCCAGGCAGCTCCCCTTAAGAGGCCCGTGCACAGACTTACTCAGACCCGCTCCTTCTGAACTCCAGCACAGAGGGGAGACAGCTTGAAAGGCACCAGAGACATACGGGGAAGAACTGAGTTGTTTGGCATCGGGGTGAGAGCTGGAGGGGCAGCTTTCTCCCGGACAGATGTGCTGGTGGAAGCAGTTGTTCCTTTGCTGAGACCTTCCCCCATAGGGCAGGCAGACAGCCACCATATTAGGACTCCAACAACCTGGCTCACAATGTTTGCCCTGCCCTGGTGATTCCCTGAGGCCCTGCCCCACCCAACATTCAGGCCCAACCCAAGCTGTTTCCAGTGGCTTTACCATAGGATTGGCCTGTCTTGGATCCTGCTTCAGATTTTCCTAAATTCTCTCAAACAAGCAGCATCTGGCCACAGCGAGTCCCATACCTCTCGCTAAGTGGCCCCAGACCCGGCACTAGAAGCAGCCAGCCTTGGTTCACAGCTTGGCTTCGACTGGGCACCTCCAAGCCCAGCACAAGAAGCAGTCTTAGGCACATTGCTTTGTAGCTTATGCCTGGTGGCCCTGGGTAGAACACAGGCAGTGGCTGCCCTTGCTCCAGAGCCAGCACGCCCAGTGGACAGCTTCAGACCACATTGAAGCACCACCACCCAACCACTTCCACAAGTGACACACTCAAGGAATGGACTCAGGGGGTACCAGAGCACTGCTGAGCTAAGTCTTACTTTGTGTGGTGGGCCCCTGCACAGCTGATCATCCAAGGTAATCAGAGGTTGGTGGATAGTGGGCACAGCCAGTCCTTGCACCTCATCAGCCTGAGTAAAACCCTCCCATTGACATGCCAACAGCAATCAAGACTCAATTACAGCCCTGGCCGGTCTGGCTCAGCGGTTAGAGCGTCGGCCTGCGGTCCAGAGAGACCCAGGTTCAGTTCCCGCTAAGGGCACGTGCCTCGGTTGCAGTTTGTCCCCGGCCCTCAGGGCCGTGTGGGAGGCAGCCACTCGATGTGTCCCTTTCACGTTGATGTTTCTCTCTCTCTCTCTTCCTCTCTCTCCCTCCCACTCTATCTGAACAACAACAACAAAAAAAGACTCAATCACAACAGAAGGGTGTAAAGTCCACAAGAGGGGTGCACCTCGAGGGCCCAGTCGGTGATCAGGGAGGCTGTGCCACTGGACCCTACAGGACACCTACAATAATAGGCCACCCTATAAAGCCTAGGAGACATAGCAACTCTATGGAATGCATAGAAACAAACACAGGGAGGCAGCCAAAATGAGGAGACAAAGAAATATGTCCCAAATGAAAGAACTGAACAAATTCCAGGAAAACAACTAAACAAAATGGAAATAAGCAATCAATCAGATACAGAGTTCAAAACGCTGCTTATAAGGATGCTCAATGAACTAAGTGAGGGCCTGAAGAGCATAATAAAGGACCAGTCAAAAATGAAGGAGGCACTAACTGAAATAAAGAATAACTTACAGCCCTGGCCAGTTTGTCTCAGCGGTTAGAGCGTGAGCCCATGGACCAGAGAATCCCGGGTTTGGTTCTCGCTAAGGGCATGTACCTCGGTTGCAGTTTGTCCCCGGCCTCGGTTGGGGTCATATGGGTGGCAACCACTTGATGTGTCTCTCTCGCATCAATGTTTCTCTCTCTCTCTTTCTCCCTCTCTCCCTCCAGCTCTATCTGAAGATAGATGAAAAAAAAATGTCCTTGGGTGAGGATAAAAAATAAAATAAAATAAAAGAATAACTTACAGGGAATCAATAGTAAAGTAGGTGAAGCCAAGAAACAAATCATCGATTTGGAATGTAAGGAAGCAAAAAACACCCAATCAGAACAGCAAAAAGAAAAAAAGAATTCAAAAAATGAGGATAGTATAAGAAGCCTGTGGGACAACTTCAAGCATACCAATGTTCACATCATGGGAGTGCTAGAAGGAGAAGAGAGAAGGCAAGAAATTGAAAACCTATTTGAAAAAATAATGACAGAAAACTTCCCTAACTTGGTGAAGGAAACAGACATACAAGTCCAGGTAGCACAGAAAGTCCCAAACAAGATGAACCCAAAGAGGTTCACACCAAGACAAATCATCATCAAAATACAGAAGGTTAAAGACAAAGAGAATCTTAAGAGCAGCAAGAGAAAAGCAGGTAGTTACCTACAACAGAGCTCCCATAAGGCTGTCAGCCGATTTCTCAAAAGAAACTTTGCAGGCCAGAAGGGAGTGGCAAGAAATATTTAAACAGATGAAAATCAAGGACCTACAACCAAGATTACTCTATCCTGCAAAGCTATCATTTAGAATCGATGGTCATATCAAGAGTTTCCCAGACAAGAAAAAGCTAAAGGAGTTCATCACCACCAAACGAGCATTATATGAAAGGTTGACAGCTCTTCTTGAAGAAGAAGACAAAATAAAAAGAACAATAAAAGGGCAGTTAATACATATCTATCAACAATTGAATCTACCAACAAAATGAGCAAGCAGAACAGAAACAGACTCATAGTTACAGAGAACTTTTTATTGGCTGCCAGATGGGAGGGGAGTTGGGTGAAAAAGATGAAGGAATTAAGAAGTACAAATTGGTTGTTAGACTGATGAACCTCAAAGGGAAGGGGGGAGGTGGGGTGGAAAGAGAGAAACCAAAGAACTTCTATGCATATATGCATAACCAATAGACACAGAAAATAGTGTGGGGAAAGCAGGAGGGGGGCAGGGTTGGGGAAGAGGGGAAAAAGGGGGGGAAAAAAGAGGGACATTTGTAATATATTCAACAATAAAGATAAGTTTTTAAAAAAATAAAACTTGCCCTGGCCAGTTTGGCTCAGCAGTTAGAGTGTCGGCCCGCGGACCAGAGAGACCTCAGTTCAGTTCCCACTAAGGGCATGTACCTCTGTTGCAGTTTGTCCCCGGCCCCGGTTGGGGTCGTGTGGGTGACAACCACTCAATGTGTCTCTCTTACGTTGATGTTTCTCTCTCTCTCTTCCTCCCTCACTCCCTCCTGCTCTATCTGAAGATGAATGCAAAAACGTCTTCGGGTGAGGATAAAAAATGAAAATAAAAATAAAACTTAAATATTAGGGAGCCGTGGGCTTTTGTGCAGATATGGCCAAGTCCAAGAACCACACCAGGCACAGCCAGTCCTGAAAATGGCACATAAATGGCACCAGGAAACCCCGATCACAAAGATACAAATCTCTTAAGGGGGTAGACCCCAAGTTCCTAAGGAACATGCGCTTTGCCAAGAAGCACAACAAGAAGGGCCTAAAGAAGATACAGGCCAACAATGCCAAGGCCATGAGCACACGTGCTGAAGCTATCAAGGCCTAGAGGCTATTAGTCGTGGTTACTTGAAGAGCCTCTCTAAAATTTATAAAGAAAAATTATTTAGAACCCAAGGCTCTTCAAGTAACCACGACTAATACCCTCTAGGCAAAAAGCTAGAGGATAACTTAACCTTTTCTGGGCTTGCAAATCTACCCAGGAAAGTACGACTTGACAGTGGTGTTTAATGTGGGTCCTCCCACACTCATCCAAACGCAGTAGAGGGAGCCACAAACAGCAGAACACCAACGTCCACAGGGAAAATTTGGTAGGCTCCAAAACCCACTGAGATAGCCAAAATGGTGAAACAAAGAAACAAATCCCAAATGAAAGAACAAGAGACCTCTACTGAAGATGAGATAAATGAAATGGAGTTCAGCAAGTTAACAGAGCTAGAATTCAGAGCCATGATCTTGAGGAAGCTCAAAAACATGAGTAAGGACATCAACACCATGAGTAAAGACATAGAAACATTGAAAATCAACCAATTGGAAATGAAGAAGGACCAAGAAGAAATGAAGAATGACATAGCAGAAATGAAGAACACATTGGAAGGACTAAACAGCAGAGTAGAGGAAGCTGAGGACCAGATCAGTGAATTAGAAGACAGGGTAGAAAAAATCAACCAATCAGAAAACCAAAAGGAAACAACAATTAAAAAACAGGAAGACTGCTTAAGAGAACTGTGGGACAACTGGAAACGTAATAATATTCGCATCATAGGAGTCCCCGAAGAAGAAGAAAATGAGCAAGGGTTAGGGAATATATTTGAAGAAATAGTGACAGAAAACTTCCCTAATTTGGTAAAGGAAGAGGCATTCAAGTTCAAGAAGCACAGCGAGCCCCAAGTAAGAAGAACCCAAACAGGCCCACACCAAGACACATAGTAATTAAAATGCCAAAAATTAAAGACAAAGAGAGAATCCTAAAGGCAGCAAGAAATAAGCAGCAGGTTACCTACAAAGGAACCCCCATAAGGCTATTAGTTGACTTCTCAACAGAAACACTATAAGCCAGAAAGGAATGGCATGAAGTAATCAAGGTCATGAAAAACAAGGATCTGAATCCAAGACTACTCTACCCAGCAAGGCTATCATTCAAAATAGAAGGTCAAATAAAGAGCTTCCCAGACAAAAAAAAAAAAAAAAAAAAGGCTAAGGGAATACATTAGCACCAAACCAGCACTGCAAGAAATGTTAAAAGGACTGCTGTAATTAGTAGAAGAAATAGGAAGGAAAATAGAACCACACTAAACAAAAATGGCAATAAATAAGTACATATCAATAATCACCTTAAATGTAAATGGATTGAATGCTCCAATACAAAGACACAGAGTAGCGGATTGGATAAGAAAGCATGACCCACATATATGTTGTTTACAAGAGACCCACCTCACAACAAAAGACTCACATAGGTTGAAAGTGAAGGGATGGAAAAAAATCTTCCAAGCAAACGGAAAGGGAAAAAAAGCTAGGGTAGCAATACTCATATCAGATAAAATAGATTTCAAAATGAAGGCCATAACTAGAGACAAAGAAGGTCACTACATAATAGTGAAAGGATCTATCCAACAGGGAGATATAACCTTGGTAAACATATATGCACCCAATATAGGAGCACCAAAATATATTAAAAATCTTCTGGAGGACTTCAAAGGAGAAATCGACAGCAATACAATCATAGCAGGGGACTTCAACACCCCAATGACATCACTAGATAGATCCCTCTAGACAAAAAATTAACAAGGAAACAGAGACTCTAAATGAAGCACTAGACCAAATGGATTTAATAGATATCTACAGAGAATTACACCCCAAAACTACAGAATTCACATTCTTCTCACGTGCACATGGGACATTCTCAAAGATAGACCACATGTTAGGACACAAACTAAGTCTCTACAAGTTCAAGAAGATTGAAATCATATGAAGCATCTTCTCAGACCACAATGGCATGAAACTAGAAATCAATTGCAACAAGAACATGCAAAGACATTTGAACACATGGAGGCTAAATAGCATGTTATTAAACAATGAATGGGTTACTGAGGAGATCAAGGAAGAAATTAAAAACTTCCTGGAAACCAATGAAAATGAACACACAACAACACAAAATCTATGGGATGCAGCGAAAGCAGTTCTGAGAGGGAAGTTCATAGCACTCCAGGCCTACCTCAAGAAACAAGAAAAATTTCTAATAGACTATCTAACCTCACAACTTAAAGAACTAGAAAGCAAACAAAAAGAAAACCCCAGAGCAAGTAGAAGGAAGGAAATAGTAAAGATAAGACCATAAATAAATGACATAGAGACCAAAAAAACAATTCAAAGGATCAATGAAACAAAGAGCTGGTTTTTTGAAAAGAGAAACAAGATTGATGGACCCTTAGCTAGACTCACCAAGAAACAAAGAGAGAGAACCCAAATACACAAAATCAGAAATGAAAGAGGAGAAGTAACAACTGACACCACAGAAATACAAAGGATTGTTAACAAATACTATGAACATTTATATGGCAACAAATTCGACAATCTAAGCAAAATGGACAAATTTCTAGAAACACATAGTCTCCCAAAACTGGACCAGGAAGAGATAGAAAACTTGAATAGACCAATGACAACTAAGGAAATTGAAGATGCAATCAAGACTCTCCCAGCAAACAAAAGCCCAGGCCCGGACGGCTTCATGGGGGAGTTTTACCGAACATTCAAAGAAGAACTAACACCCATTCTCCTCAAAATATTTTTTAAAAATTCAAGAAGAAGGAAGACTTCCAAACTCATTTTATGAGGCCAGCATAATTATAATTCCAAAACCAGAAAGAGACACTACAAAGAAAGAAAACTACAGGCCAATATCCCTGATGAACATAGATGCCAAAATCCTTAACAAAATACTAGCAAATCGGATCCAGCAATACATCAAAAAAAGTATTTACCATGACCAAGTAGGATTCATCCCAGGGATGCAAGGCTGGTACAATATTCGCAAATCAATAAATGTGATAACCACATAAACAAAATGAAAGATAAAAACCACATGATCATATCAATAGACGCTGAAAAAGCATTTGACAAAATCCAGCACCCATTTCTGATAAAAACGCTCAGCAATGTGGGAATAGAGGGATCATAGCTCGACATAATAAAGGCCATATATAAAAAACCTACAGCCAATATCATACTCAATGGGCAAAAACTGAAAACATTTCCCTTAAGAACAGGAACAAGACAAGGATGCCCACTTTCACCACTCTCATTTAACATAATACTGGAAGTCTTAGCCACAGCAACCAGACATGGAAGAAAAAATAAAAGGGATCCAAATTGGAAAGGAGGAAGTGAAACTGTCATTCGCAGACGACATGATATTATACATAGAAAACCCTAAAGACTCCATCAAAAATCTACTAGACTTAATAAATGAATTTAGCAAAATAGCAGGATACAAAATTAATGTCAAGAAATCAGCAGCATTCTTATACACCAATGATGAACTCACAGAAAGAGAAACTAAAAAAACAATCCCATTTACCATCGTGGCAAAAAATTAAGATACCTAGGAATAAACTTAACCAAAGAGGTAAAGGACCTATTTGCAGATAACTACCGGACATTGAAAAAAGAAATAGAGGAAGATATAAAAAAGTGGAAGCACATACCTTGTTCATGGATTGGAAGAATTAACATCATTAAAATGTCCATACTACCCAAAGCAATCTATAGATTCAATGCAATCCCCATCAAAATACCAATGACATATTTCACAGAACTAGAACAAATACTTCCAAAGTTCATATGGAACTAAAAAAGACCCTGAATAGCCACAGGAATCTTGAAAAAGAAGGACAAAGTAGGTGGGATCACAATACCGGATATCAGGTTACACTACAAAGCTACTGTAATCAAAACAGCCTGGTACTGGCACAAGAACAGACAGATAGACCAGTGGAACAGAACAGAGAATCCGGAAATTGACCTAAGACATTATGCTCAATTAATATTTGACAAAGGTGGTAAGAGCATACAATGGAGTAAAGACAGCCTCTTTAATAAATGGTGTTGGGAAAATTGGACAGCTACATGCAAAAAAATGAAACTAGACCATCAACTTACACCATACACAAGAATAAACTCAAAATGGATAAAAGACTTAAATGTGACCCATGAATCCATAAAAATCTAGAAGAAAATGTAGGCAACAAAATTTCAGACATCACAAGCAGCAGAATTTTCAATGATACAATACCTAAGGCAATAGAATCAAAGGAAAAAATGAACACATGGGACTACATCAAACTCAAAAGCTTCTGCACAGCAAAAGAAACAACCATCAGAATGGGAAGGGAACCCACTACATGGGACAGCATAATTGCCAACAATACATCAGATAAGGGGTTAATTTCCAAAATATAGAGTACTCAACAAAAGGAAGACAAAGAACCCAATTAAAAAATGGGCAGAGGAACTAAATAGACACCTCTCCAAACAGGACATACAAAAGGCCAAGAGACATATGAAAAAATGCTCAGTGTCACTAATCATCAGAGAGATGCAAATTAAAACGGCAGTGAGGTATCACCTCACATCTGTCAGAATGCCAGCCATCAACAAATCATCAAACAACAAGTGCTGGTGAGGGTGTGGAGAAAAGAGGACTCTAGTACACTACAGGTGGGAATGCAGACTGGTGCAGCCACTATGGAAAACAATATAGTGTTTCCTCAAAAAATTAAAAATTGAACTGCCATTTGATCCAGTGATCCCACTTCTAGGAATATACCCTAAGAAACCTGAAACACCAATCAGAAAGAATGTATGTACCCCTATGTTCATAGCAGCACTATTTACAATTGCTAAGATCTGGAAATAGTCCAAGTGTCCATCAAAAGATGAGTGGATAAAAAAAGCTGTGGTACATATACACAATGGAATACTATGCAGCTGTAAGAAAGTAAGATTTGTTATCCTTTGAGACGACATGGAAGGACCTGGAGAATAGTATCCTAAGCAAGACAAGCCAATCAGAGAAAGACAAATATGACATGATCTTACTTATTTGTGGACTATAATGAACAAAACAAGCTGAGGTACAAAATAGACCCAGAGACATGGAAGTGGGGTGCAGACTGACAAATCTCAGATGAGGTGGATGTGGGGAGAGGGAAGGGAGAAACCACAGAACTTATATGCATGTATGCGTAAACAAGGACATAGACAATAATGCTGTGGGGGGGGGGAGGTGGGATTGGGAGAAGGGTGTCAATGGGGGAAAAAAGAGAAACATCTGTAACAAAAATAAATAAATAAATAAGTAAAAAAATGGGGGAAAAATCTCATTAGAGGTTCTGGGTGGACATGGATTTCGGGAGGACACTATTCAAACCACTACTGCAGGGAGAAAGGACATCTTAGCAGATCCTGGCATAGACCCGGGACTGGTCATCATCTCTTCCACCAGGGAAGATCCTGAATTGTATGACTGGGTTCGCCTGAAATTAATCAAGATTATACTTTTTACTATTACGTGAAATAGATCATATAAATACAGGTTGGGCTGAACAATAGAAAAACTAAGGATATTAAATGTATGTGCACATCTGTATGTCATTTGAAAATGTTGCCCTGCTGCATATGTAAAACAGGTATACAAAATAAAAGTTATGGTAGGATAGTGGGATTATTGGTGGATATTTATTTAATGTGTCAAAAACTTGTGTCTGCACTAAATTCAAATGGAAAGAATGATGCTTATTGTTGGGTGGAGGGGATGCAGGCAGTGCTATCCAGCAACGCATGCCTCTCCAGGAAGCCAGAGTTTTCTCTTCCTTTGATCTGGGTCATGCTCTAAATCCAGGAAGATATTAGTATGTGTTGCTGATTGATTGAGGTCCTCAAAGCCTCCTATCTTCTCCTGTTCTGGAAAGATCACAAGACATTCCGCTAAGACTCAGATATGCTTTGGTTCAAGCCTTTCCTTATGAGGTCTATATGGATACATGCAAGGTTGCCAGGGTGCATGGTGGAGATGTTTCCCTTCATCTTTCTCAGGGTTTGAGCCTGCCACAAAGAAAGATAATAAGACCAAAAACCATGAAATCTGAATTCAAATCTAGTTCAATCCAAAATTAGCCGTGTGACTTAAGCAAGTCCTTTACCTCCTTGGGGTTTGTTTTTTAAAATCCATAAAATTATATATTTTTTTATGTTTTTTCAGGAGGTCTTTTTCCTCTTATTAGAATGTTAACTAGTCCAGCCGGTGTGGCTCAGTGGTTGAGCGTCAACCCACGCACCAAGAGGTCACTGGTTCAATTCCCAGTCAGGACACATGCCCAGGTTGTGGGCCCGATCCCCAGTGGGGGGCATGCTGATGTTCTCCCTCATCGATGTTTCTATCTCTCTCTCCCTCTCACTTCCTCTCTCTATAAAATCAATAAAGGAAAAGAAAAAAAAAGTAAACTGCACAAAGACAGAGGTTTTGCCTACTTTGGTCACTATTGTAGCCCCAGTGCCTAGAACAGTGACAGGCATGTGGCAGAGATTCAATAAACACTTGTTGGATGAATGAAATGAAGTGCAAGGTATTTCACTGTATTTTGTTAGAATGTGCATGGGCATTCAAAGCCTTAAAATCAACTTTTGGATCACATGCAGAAAATTCACAGATGAGTTCCAGTGAAAATGGCTGTACCTTTTTTTTTTTCAAGAAGCAGCCTGTGTTTTTTTTGTTTTGTTTTGTTTTTGTTACAGATGTCTCTTCATTTCCCCCCCAGGCACCCTCCTCCCTATCCCCCCACCGCAAGCTTTGTTGTCTATGTCCATTGGTTATGCATACATGCATATAAGTTATTTGGTTTATCTCATCCCTTCCCCCACTCCATCCCCCTCTGAAGTTTGTCAGTCTGAACGGTACTCCTTTCTATGTCTCTGGGTCTATTTTGTTCATCAGCTTTTCCTGTTCATTATATTCCACAAATAAGTGAGATCATGTGTTATTTGTCTTTCTCTGATTGGCTTATTTTGCTTAGCATAATACTCTCCAGGTCCCTCCAAGTTGTCTCAAAGGATGAGATCTTTCTTTCTTACAGTTGAGTAGTGTTCCATTGTGTATATGTGGCTGTACCTTTCTTTAAGGGGAGCTTAGCTAGAAAAAAAACAAACCTGAGGTAAGACTCATTTAACCAGAGTGAATAATTACATACTGAAGAGTGGAAATAGCACCCAAATAGATCTTTTATTAGTGCTATTATAATAAATCCTAATGACACACACTTCTGACACATGGTTTCTTGTCATAACAGAAATAGAGAGGCCCAGCTTTCCCACTTCCTCAGTCATCGCCCAGGCTCTTTTTCTCTTTCAGCCAATGTATGGTGTGGACTAGGAAAGAAATTGTGGGTCAAGGGACCTGCCTCTGGTTCTAGTTATAACAAGTGTCACTCACTTCTCTACCCTGGGCCCCAGTTTCTCCATCTTTATGTTAGTGTGACACACACAGTTTTCCTTAATTGCAACTAAGTGACATATTATATCTCTTTCACAGATAAAGAAATCATGGCTCAAAGAGATGGCAAGATCTGCTGAAGACCACTAATTAGTACTCGAGCCAAGTTTTCTAACTTCAAGTTCAGGTTTCTTTTCACCATAACAATGAGACACCCAGATGATCCCCAAGGCCCTGACCCCTTTCCCTCTCTACATAATCTCCATGAAGGGATCTACATAATCTCCTTGAAGGGGCAGGGATTTGGGCCTAGCCTGCTCCTACCTGTAATCTCAGCGCCCACAACTCTGCCAGGCACAGAGCAGGCACTCGATATATATCTGCATAAAAAAACTGGATGAGTAGAGACGAGCCACTATTCGTCCTGTGATGTCCCGCGATATTCTGCAAATCGCTCGTCCATTTCTGGATTTCATCTGTCTCCCACCCCCAACCCAGTCTCCTTCCCACGCCCCATTCGCTCCTCCGGCCACGAGAAGGCACTGTCGTAACGGACCCCACCCAGCAGGGAGCGGCGCCCTTCTTCGCCCGCTACGCCTTCGCTGGTCGGAGGGAGGGTCGCGAGGAACCGGAAGTGCCAAAGCCGCGGGAGCCCGGGACCCGTCCCCGCCGCCGCCTTTCGCCTGGGTTCCCACCCGCGCCGTCGCCGAGGAAGCTGCCGCAGCCGGGTCGGGAGAGGAGGCGGCGCGGCATGAAGCGGCGCAGGCCCGCACCGTAACACGCGTCGGGACGGTCCGGGCGGGGCCGTGGGGGAGAAGGTGCTGTATCCGCCGCCTCTCCTTCCTCTTCGCCCGCGAGGCCTGGGCCCCAGCCCACCCGGGCCCGCTCCGCCTCGCCGAGGAGCCGCCCGGCGCGCTCCCCGGTCAGCCCGCTCTGCGCTTTAGCGGGCGCACCGCCCTGCGCGGGCCGGAGACTGTGGCGGGGCCCCACTTGCCGGAAGAGGAAGCGGAGGCTCTGAAATTCCGAGTCCACCAACGTTCACTAGGCGCCCCCTGAGCTCTGGGTGCTGGCCTTCGCACGTCCACGTCCGTTATCTTAAGTGAACCTGGCAGGGGCTGGAAGCCGGTATTGTCCGGGCTTACAGATGAGGACTCCGAAGCCCGCAGAGGCGAAGGGATTTGCCTAAAGCCCTACAGTGGTAGATCGCATTTGGACTGAGATTTTCTCGTTTCCCAGCTGGTGTTCTTTTCTTTCTACTGCCTCACGCTAGGTCGATTCCCCTCCCTTCCCTGCTTACTAGCCCCCTCATTCTATTTCACTCGCCTGGGGCGGGATAGATACTTTCCTTTTTAAAATTCCTCTTATTACACATTTTCCTCTTAAGACTTCTAAGACTTGGCCTCTCCCCAGTCTCCCTTCTCGACATTCTTCATTCATAGCTTTCAAAATCCTTGCCCACTCTCTGATAATAAACCTTTCGACTGGCTGTGGACCCTAAAAAGTGAAATAGCTAGGTTTCATTTCGGCTTGGGATGTTTAAGTGGATGACGATTTGTCCTTGGATTAAAAATTAAGATATTTCAGTGGGTCCAAATTCAAGAGTCCTGACTGAAGCTATTTTCTAACCCACATGCTATCCTCTGAAGGGCTTATAGTACATGGGAAGGTGTCTTGACATCTTTCTATATTGTTTTGGTGCTGTCATAACTTCACCGTTTTCCTTCCATTTGCCACTGAACTTTTCTTACCACCTCTCTCTCCAGCACCACCAGCCTGGGCTAGCAGAGTAGAATTAAAACTGATAAAGTAACAGATGTAATCACAAATCCTCCTTTATTTTTCTTTTACTAAGCCATAATTTAAACAACCGTAACGCTTCTTTTTCCAGAAAAGTTACCTAATTTAGCTCTTTCCATGTGGAAAGGAAAGAAGCATAAGTGGAACGCACTTAAAAAGGATAGTACATTCTTTATCTTGTGAAAACCTTAAATTATTAAATGCAAGTTCCTTTTCCACAAAAATGGCCTATTCTGTAATTCTTATTGGTTATTCTACTGAGTCTATTCTGTCTCCAACCAGCTCAATATGTGCTATGTAAAATAATACAAATGTATTATGTAAGACAGAGGAACAGTACCATAGAAATTAATTTGTTAATCGTTTGTCATTTTTGAGGATTTGCAATAGCCAATGAGTAACCTCACATCTGTATGCCTTTGATTGTTTTTAAAGCTTCTCTATAACTTTTAATGTATGTCTAGGTGTCAGGATTAATACTATTATTAGGATATTCTTTTGAGTATATTTCTGACATAACTTCATAATTTTTTTTTTTTAATTTGACTGGGGAGGGAGGGATGGATGGGTGGGTGGGTGGGTGGGTGGATGGGCAGATGGACACACGCAGATTTTTTTTTTTTAATCCTCACCCGAGGATCTTTTTCCATTTATTTTCAGACAGAGTGGGAGGGAGAGAGAGAAATATCAATGAGAGAGACACATCAGTTAGTTGCCTCCTGCACAACCCCAACCAGGGCCGGGGACCGAACTGCAACCAAGGTACATGGCCTTGACTGGAATCGAACCCACAACTCTGGTCTGGGGGCCGATGCTCTAAGCACTGAGCCAAACCAGCCAGGGCCACAGAGATTTTTTTAAATATGTTTTTATTGATTTTTTAGAGAGAGAGATAGAAACATCGATGTGAGAGAGACACATTGATCGGCTGCCTCCTGCATGCCCCCAACAGGGGATCGAACCCACAACCTGGTCATGTGCCCTTGGTGGGAATCGAACTGGGACCTCTCAGTCCATGGGATGAGGCTCAGTTGACTGAGCCACACCTGCCGGGCAATACTTTCATAATTTTAATAATCTAAAATGCAGGTACAAAATAATTCAGCATTATATTTTAACTGAAAAGAATATTTCTGTATTAGTTTTAAGTACTATTTGAGACTTTTTTTTATAATCCTCACCTGAGGATATTTTTCCATTTATCTTCAGATAGAGCGGGAGGGAGGGAGGGAGGAAGAGAGAGAGAAACATTGATGTGAAAGAGACACATCGATTGGCTGCCCCCTGCATGGCCCCCGGGGCTGGAGATGAACTGCAACCAAGGTATGGTGCCCTTGGCTGGAACCGAACCCATGACTCTTTGGTCTGTGGGCCGACGCTCTAACTGCTGAGCCAAACCAGCCAGGGCAAGAGACTTTTAACATTTAATCTTTTGGCCACATATGATTCATTTAAATAATGATCAGCAGCCTTACATCTTATTTCACTTTCTTGGTGAATAGGATTGGATGGTGAGAAAAGGAAAGACTCCTGTGAGAAGAGAGCAGAATGAGCAGAAGGATCTATGCTTGAAGTTAAGTCACTTCAAAAAGATCTCTTTGAATGTGGAAGAGATCTGAGCAGATGAAAATACAATCAGGTAAGCACCAGGGAAGGGCCTTAAGTGAGGAGGTAGGTGGGGGTAGTGAAATGTGTGCACTGTGCTGAGAATGTATGATGACTCTATTCTCTTCTTTCTTTTTTGTGTTGTTAATTTTCACCCAAGGATATTTTTCTGTTGGTTTTTAGATAGAGTGGAAGAGAGAGAAGGAGAGAGAGAGAAACATTAATGTGAGAGAGACACATCAATGGTTGCCTCCCACACGACCCTGACTTGGGCTGGGGATTGAACCTGCAACCAAGGTACGTGCCCTTGACCGGGAATTGAACCCAAGACCATTCGGTCCTCGGGCAGACGCTCTAATAGTTAGAGTCTAACCGCTGAGCCAAACCGGCCAGAGCCTGACCCTATTTTCTAATTCTTGAAATTATAAAATTCAGGTCACATATTTTGAGAATGTATCTGTATGTATAGGTGTTATAGAAATCTAGAAATTAAATCACTTAGTTACACATTTGTATAAATTACTAAAATTTATCTTAGGAAATGCAGGATATACATTTACCGTAAACACGGAGTAGTAGTGTCATTTGAATTGTGAAATATGTTTGTGTGTACAAAGACAGAGAAATAGTCCAGGGACTTTACAGTTTAGGAATACTAATAATTTTGCTTAAGTGCAAGCTAACGCAACTTTTACGTAGGAGAGATATCAGTCAAGTTAATGATAACTCAAGAAGCTGGGCAGTAAGACTTCAGAAGTCTGTCTGCTTAGCTCCCTGTTCTATTCCCTAGCCCTATTTTTGGAGATGAAGTTCCAAATTTAATGCAAGGGGAGTTGAGAAAAATGAGCCATTTTGTGTATCTGCTTCTCTTGTTCCATTAAAAATAAAGCTAGATCTGCCCTGACTGGTGTTGCACAGTGGTTAGAGCATAGGCCTGAGCACTGGGGGGTTGTGGGTTCCATTCCTGGTTTGCAGGTTTGATCCTCAGCCTGGTCAGGGCTTGAGCAGGAGGCATCCAATAGATGTATCTCTCTCACATTGATGTTTCCTCACCCCCTCCCTCCCTTCCACACTCTCTAAAAATCAATGAAAAAATATCCTCCGGTGAGGATTAACAAAACAAACAAAAAGGCCAGATCCATTGACATATTTGACAGTAGGCATACACTAGCTTTTAGGTGGACAAACAACCACCTTTGTCATGTACTGCCACTTAATATCAGTGTGCTGAATACCAGTTGAGCTAAATGACTTTTCTCTGCTGAGCTGTTTGGATTTTAATCATTGGTGATAAATGCCCAGTTGTAATAATATTACAAGTTGTATACTGATATAAAGTTATAAAAATGTTACACATTATATACCTGATAAAGCTCTCATGGCTTTTCTGGCCACTTTTGCTACTATTACATTGAAAATGGTAGTACAACTCACTGTAGTATGAAAAAAAGACAATATTCTGGCCTCACAGTTTAGTTTATTTTGCATGCCATGATACATGCCTGATGAACTAATTCATAGCCTAAACCTGCTAATTACTTTTTCTGTGGTTGGTAGTTCTTACCATGAACTCTTGTTAACCTGCAAAATTGAGCTTTAGGAAAGGCATATTAAATATAAACCATGTATTGATTGTTGTTCATTTGCTTACATAAATGCAATGTGAAATTGCTTACATAAATGCAGTCTCCCAAGTCCACAGGTTTTTGACATTTAATAGTTCAATAACGGATTGTACCAGAATTTCTGTTTATGTTGCTTCTTTTTTGGTAATGTCATGAATAATGCATGTCAGAATATCACACAGTGGCTTATAATAACACTGCTTGTTATTTTCTCTGATACTTTGCTGCTGTTGCATTTTAATATTGAAATAGATAAAGGAAAACTACATCCTCTTCTGGATTTGTAACATGAAAAGAAACATTATTAATAGATGAAATATTAACACTGCTTGGGGGTTGAACTGGTAAATTGAGCTCAAACTTTTATCAAAATACTGATAATACAGACGTCAATTGCTTTTTTTAATGTTACTTTTTTTTTAAACATTAAAAAAATTTTCTCTATTGATTTTAGAGAGAGAGAAAGGGAGAGGGAGAGAGAGATAGAAACATCGATGAGGGAGAACATCAGTTGTCCGCCTCCTGCATGCCCCCCGCTGGGGATTTGGCCCACAACCTGGGCATGTGTCCTGACTGGGCACTGAACCAGTGACCTCTTGGTGCATGGGTTGACGCTCAACCACTGAGCCACACTGGCCAGGCTGTTTTTTTTTTTTTTTAATGTGTAATGCACTTTAATGTAACTACCTCCCAGCTTCAGCAGTTATCTACATCCTGCCATTCTTTTTTCCTCTAGTCCCACCACTTAAAACTTTATTTTTGTTGGATATTTTAAAGCAGATCCCATACATTGTATAATTTTATCCAAAAATTCTAATGGAGTGGTTCCATTGTGTGGTTTGGGAATCCCTGAGACCCTTTCATCGGGAGGTCATCGAGGTTGAGGATATTTTCATAATAATACTAAGATGTTATTTGCCTCTCTCACCTTACAAGTAGTGTAAAGTGGAGTTTTCCAGGGTTTTTAATATGTTTTTTATTTTTTAACTTACCTTTATTGTTGAATGTATTACAAATGTCCCTCCTTTTTCCCCACTGACCCCCTCCTCCCCAGTCCCGCCTGCCTTCACCACACTATTGTCTGTGTCCATTGGTTATGCATATATACATAGAAGTTCTTTGGTATATCTCATTCCGCCCTCCCTCCCCTCTTCCCTTTGAGGTTCAGCAGTCTAACAGTCAATTTGTACTTCTTTTTTTTTTTTTTTTTTAATCCTCACCCGAGGACATTTTTTCATTTTTTGTTCAGATAGAGTGGGAGGGAGAGAGAGGAAGAGAGAGAAAAACATCGACGTGAAAGGGACACATCGAGTGGCTGCCACCCGCACGACCAACCAGGGCCGGGGACAAACTGCATCCGAAGTACATGCCCTTAGTGGGCACCGAACCCGGGTCTCTCTGGACCGCAGGCCGATGCTCTAACCGCTGAGCCAAACCAGCCAGGGCCAATTTGTACTTCTTAATCCCTTCATTTTTTCACCCATTCCCCCAGCCCCCACCCATCTGGCAAGCAACAAAAAGTTCTCTATCTGTGAGTATGTTTCTGTTCTGCTTGCTCATTTTGTTTGTAGATTCAATTGTTGATAGATATGTATTAATTGCCATTTTATTGTTCATATTTTTGTTCTCCTTCAAGAAGACCCTTCAACATTTCATATACCACTGGTTTGGTGGTGATGAGCTCCTTTAGCTTTTTCTTGTCTGGGAAACTCAGACCATCGATTCTAAATGATAGCTTTGCAGGATAGAATAATCTTGGTTGTAGGTCATTGCTTTTCATCACCTTGAATATCTCTTGCCACTCCCTTCTGGCCTGCACTGTTTCTTTTGAGAAATCAGCTGACAGCCTTATGGGAACTCCTTTGTAGGTAATGAACTGCTTTTCTCTTGTTGCTTTTAAGATTCTCTCTTTGTCTTTAACCTTTTGCATTTTGATAATGATGTGTCTTGTTGTGGACCTCTTTGGGTTCATCTAGTTTGGGACTCTCTGTGCTTCCTGGACTTGTATGTCTGTTTCCTTCACCAAGTTAGGGAAGTTTTCTGTCATTATTTTTTCAAATAGGTTTTCAATTTCTTGCTCTCTCTCTTCTCCTTCTAGCACCCCCAAGATGCGAATGTTGGTATGCTTGAAGTTGTCCCACAGGCTTCTTATACTATCCTCATTTTTTTGAATTCTTTTTTCTTTTTGCTGTTCTGATTGGGTGTTTTTTGCTTCCTTATATTCTGAATCGATTGTTTGCTTCTTGGCTTTACCTACTCTACTATGGATTCTCTGTAACTTATTCTTTATTTAGTTAGTGCATCCTTCATTTATGATTGGTCCTTTTTTATGTTGTTGATGTTCTCACTAAGTTCCTTGGAGTTCTCACTAAGTTCCTTGAGCATCTTTATAACCAGTGTTTTGAACTCTGCACCTGATTGATTACTTATATCCATTTCATTTAGTTCTTTTCCTGGAGTTTTGTTCTTTTCTTTCATTTGGGACATGTTTTTTTGTCTCATTATTTTGGCTGCCTCCCTGTGTTTGTGTCTATGTATTAGGTAGAGTTGCTATGTCTCCTAGGCTTCCTAGGGTGGCCCTAATGCCAGGCCTGGGGCCACTTAGCAAGAGGTATGGGACTCGCTGTGGCCAGATGCTGCTTGTTTGAGAGAATTTAGAAAAATCTGAAGCAGGATCCAAAACAGGCCAATCCTATGGTAAAGCCATTGGAAACAGCTTGGGTGGGCCCAAAATTTGGATGGCTCAGGGCCTCAGGGAATCACCAGGGTGGGGCAAACAGTGTGAGCCAGGTTGCTGGAGTCCCAGAAAAGGTTGCAGTCTTCCGCCCCTGGGGAAGGGCTCACCAAAGGAACAAAGGCCTACGCCAGCTCGTCTGTATGTCTGTCAGAGAGAAAGCTGCCTCTCCAGCCCTCGTCCTGAGGCCAAACTGCTCAATTCTTCCCTGTGTGTCTCTGGTCCCTTTCTAGCTGCCTCTGCTTGAGCTCAGAAGTAGCAAGTCTGAGTAAGTCCGGTTCAGGCCCTTTAAGAGGAGCTACCTGGGGCTCCAGCAGCCTCAGCCTCCCTCGGCCTCAGTTCTCGCTGGTTTTTATAGCCAGAAGTTATGGGGACTTCTCTTCCTGTTCTGGAATCCTGAGCTGGGAGCCTGGTGTGGGACAGGGACCCCTCACTCCTCAGGGAGGACCTTCCCGGCTGAGGTATCCTCCAGATTTTTATCTGCCACAGGTGAGTGTGGGACCAGCCTGTCGGCCCCTCTGCCCCTCCTACCAGTCTCAATGTGGCTTCTTCTTTAATTTCATAGTTGTAGGACTTCCATTCAGCTTGATTTCAGGTAGTTCTGAATGATTGTTCTGTAGTTTAGTTGTAATTTAAAAAAAAATTTTTTATCCTCACCCAAGGGCAATTTTGCATTTCAGATAGAGGGGGAGGGAGAGAGGGAGGAAGAGAGAGAAAGAAACATCGATGTGAGAGAGACACATCGACTGGTTGCCACCCACACAACCCCAACTGGGGCTGGGGACAAACTGCAACCGAAGTACATGCCCTTAGTGCAGTGGTTCTCAACCTGTGGGTTACAACCCCTTTGAGGGTCGAACAACTCTGTCGCCTAAGGCCATCGGAAAACAAATATTTCCGATGGTCTTAGGAACCAAGACACCGCTTCTCTATCCGTCTCCAGTCGGGTCTGCCTACATGCAGATACACCCACATACAACACGAAGAACTGTATTAAAGGTTGAGAACCACTGCCTTAGTGGGAACCGAACCCAGGTCTCTCTGGTCTGCAGGCCTATGCTCTGACTGCTGAGCCAAACCGGCCAGGGCTTTAGTTGTAATTTTGATGTGGTTGTGGGAGCAGGTGGGTACCATGTTTACCTACACCGCCATCTTGACCGGAAGTCTTTAATATGCTTCTTATTGATTTTAGAGAGAGAGAAACATTGATCAGTTGCCTCTCATATGCACCCCAACTCGGAATTGAGCCCGAAACCTGGGCATGTTCCCTGACTAGGAATGAACCTGCGACCCTTCAGTGCACTGGACAATGCTCAGCCAACTGAGCCACATCTGCCAGGGCGTCAGTTGCTTTTTGTATCAACTACTTCAACTGTTGTTGTTTTTTCTTTATTGATTTTAGAGAGAGAGGAAAGGAGAGGGAGAGAGAGCTAGAAACATTGATGAGAGAGAACATTGATTGGCCGCCCCTACTTGCCTCCCACTGGGGATCGGGCCCACAACCTGGGCGTGTGCCCTCACCAGGAATCAAACCGGCGACCTCTTGGTGCATGGGTGGATGCTCAACCACTGAGCCACACCGGCTGGACAGACTACTTCAACTGTTAAAGTCACTTGAAGATAGTAACATTTTTTTCTCTCATTTAATCAGGAGAGTAAAACATATAATCTGTAACAGTAGTCATATAAATTCCTTATAGTATAGAGTCACCACAGTGATCATAAGATAGTGATGTCTAGGCAAGAGCAGAAGACAGAGAAAAATGTACCAGCTAGTTAAGTCTTTTGTTGCTTGGAATTTAAATGAAAAGGAAACAGTATTTTTATTATCTGGGGTAAGTGCCCTGGAAAGATTATTGAAAGCATGTTGTTTGCGATTATTCCTGTCATGATTATTTCTGTTAACTGAAGAAGTGCACATTTATTAAATGTGTCATTTTTTAAAGTGCAGAAGCACTTAACTCCCTTGGCACATTTAGTTTCACTATTGACATGCTCTTGGATGGAGCATAACAGCCAATTGGCATATGGCCTGTTTCCTTCCAGTGTGGAAAGAAAAAAGGAATTTTGGCAAGAGATACCTAAGGAGAGCCTTTTACAAAGGTTCCCAAAGGGATTTATGGTCACTGTGAAATAGATATGACCTCAATTTCTACAAAATCTCATTTTAA
Source organism: Tadarida brasiliensis (assembly GCA_030848825.1). NCBI lineage: Eukaryota > Metazoa > Chordata > Mammalia > Chiroptera > Molossidae > Tadarida > Tadarida brasiliensis. Next base: position 197,274,516 of record CM061257.1, on the reverse strand, counting down.
AACCGAATATAGAGAAGGGGGAGCTTTTGCTTTTCTTACTAGGTTTCGTTGCAACTGTGCTGAAAAGTGCTTTTTCTTGCAGTGGGCGGGGGTTGTGGGAGTCCCTGTGAGACTGTCATTCTGATTAATATAAGAGAAGACAGGCCTGAGAACAACTTCATGTGCTTTGTTTTTCTAGGAAAATGCAACATGGCAGCAGCAATGGAAACAGAACAGCTGGGTGTTGAGATCTTTGAAACTGCAGAGTGTGAGGAGAATATTGAATCAGGGGATCGGCCTAAATTGGAGCCGTTTTATGTTGAGCGATATTCCTGGAGTCAGCTTAAAAAGCTGCTTGCTGATACCAGAAAATATCATGGCTACATGATGGCTAAGGCACCACATGATTTTATGTTTGTGAAGAGGAATGATCCAGATGGGCCTCATTCAGACAGGATCTATTACCTTGGTGAGTATGAAGTCAGTTTCTGAGAGGAAATGCTTTCTTAATTCAAATATAGAGGCTAGATACAATTTGTGAATAAATAAATGCATCGGTGATGGATCCATTAAAGGGAAAAAGAAAACTTTGAAGTTTTGGTTTGTCCCATTAACTTCATTTTACTTTCAGGTAACAAGTCATGAAATGATCATGATCTTATTTTCAAAGTCAGAGTTAAAGATGCCAGAAATTCTTTCTAAAGCTGGTTCAAAATGCCTTTTCTTAGTAATGGTCAGATTAGGAACATAAACATAAAACCATTATTTTGTTCCCCCTCTCAATAGCTGCTGCTTTCATTTTTTTAAACCAAGGCTGGTTTTGGGGTTTTCGTCCTGAGTCTATTCACTCCAGATTTAAGGTCTGTCTAAATTAAATATATGATACCATTGATTAACTTTTTGTTTATTAAATTTTTAAGCGTAGGTTTCCTCCCCTTTTGTGTGTGTGTGTGTGTGTGTGTGTGTATTTTTTTTTTTTTTTCAGATAGAGTGTGAGGGAGGGAAAGAGAGAGAGAGAGAAACATCGACATGAGAGAGACACATCGATCGGTTGCCTCCTGCATGACCCTGACCAGGGCCAGGGACCAAACTGGAACTGAGGTACGTGCCCTTGATCAGAATCGAATCCGCGACTCTGTGGTCCGTGGGTCAGCACTCCAGCCGCTGAGCCAGACCGGCCAGCGCTATGTGTATGTATTTTAAGAGATATTCTCTGCAGGAGTCCATATCAGTGATTATAGATTTATTCTTTTTTTTTAGTGACTCCAGAGTATTCCATTAAATAATTGTGCCATATTTTACTTAACCTAACCTCTAATCATGGACATTTAGGTTTTTCTGTTTTGCTATTACAAAAGATGAGATGGCGAATATTACTGTTAGATAATTTTGTACATGTGTGCATTTACTTATAGGACTAATTTCAAAGAGTGAAATTGCTGGGACAACAGGTACATATATTCTGAATTTTGATTGATATTTCCAAATTGCCCCTGCAATGAGGTTATAGAGTTTATATTCCTATCAGCATTATATCTTAGTATCTATTTCTCCATACCTGTACCAATAGTGAGTAATCAAACTTTTTTATCTTTCTCAATCTGATTAATGAAAAGCAATCTCTCTTTGTAGTTTTCTTTTTTAATTATTATTTTTTTAAATTGACGTCTAATCTACTAGTTTCAGCCCTGGCCGGTTTGGTTCAATGGTTAGTGTCAGCCCATGGACTGTAGGGTCGTAGGTTTGATTCCCAGTCAGGGGCACGTACCTAGGTTTCAGGTTTGATCGCTGGCCCTGGTCGGGATCATGCAGGAAGCAGCCAATCAATGTGATCAATGTGGCTCTCTCACATTGATGTCCCGCCCCCCCCCCCCGCCTTTTACTCTGTCTAAAAATTAATGGGCACTGGCCAGTTTGGTTCAGTGGTTAGAGCAGCAGCCTGCATTTCAAAGAGTAGCGGGTTTGATTCCGGTCAGGGGCACGTACCTCAGTTGTGGTTCGATCCCCAGCCCTGGTTAGGGTCATGTGGGAGGCAACCAATTGATGTGTCTCTCTCACATCGATATCTCTCTCTCTTTCTTCCTCTCTTCCTCCCTCCCACTCTATCTGAAAATCAATGGAAAAATATGCTCGGGTGAGGATTAAAAAAATAATAATAAAAAATGAAAAATGAGCCCTGGCGGGTTTGGCTCAGCAGTTAGAGCGTCGGCCTGCGGACAGATGTGTCGCGGGTTGGATTCTGGTCAAGAGCAGGTACCTCGGATGCAGTTCATCCCCGGCCCTGGTTGGGGTCATGCAGGAGGCAACCAGTCAATGTGGCTCTATCATATCCATGTTTCTCTCTGTCTCTCTCTCTCTCCCTCCCTCCTACTCTATCTGATGATAAATGGAAAAATATCTTCGGGTGAGGAATAAAAAAATAAAATAAAAAATTAATGGAAAACTATCCTCAGGTGAAGATTAACAACAATAACAAAAACATACTAGTTTCAGGTATACAACATAATGATTCAATATTTGTGTGCATTGCAAAATGATCACAGTAAGTCTAGTTAACATTAGTCTTCTTACATTGTTAACAAAAAAATTGTTTTCTTGTGATAAGAATTTTTAAGTTCTACTCTTACAAAAAAATAGCAAAGCTCACAATAGAAAATAAAAAAGATCTACTCTTTTAGCAACTTTCAAATTTGCAATACAGTATTGCTAGCTGTAGTCACCATGCTGTACATTATATCCCCATAATTCATTGGAGCATTAATTTGTCTTATGAGTGAGGTTGAGCATGTTTTCACTTATTTATTTATTTACTTATTATTTTTTTAATTTTAATTTTAAAATTTTTTTAATCCTCACCCAAGAATACTTTTCCATTGACTTTCAGATAGAGGGGGAGAGAGGGAGAAACATTGATGTGAGACAGGCATATACATTGGTTGCCTCCCGAAGGACCCCAGCCAGGGCCAGCGATCAAATTGCAACTGAGGTATGTGCCCTTGACTGGAATCAAACCTACGACCCTTTCATCCATGGACTGACGCTCCAAACTCTGAGTCAAAGGGGCCAGGGCTCTTTTCACATATTTAAAAGACATTTGTATTTCCTTTTCTGTGACCCATTTATAATCATTGTCTGTTTTTTACTGGGTTGTGGGTATTTTTTATTGACTTAAAGCATTCTGTTGTATGATGAGGAAATTAACTAATTGTGGTTTTTCCTTTTGAGTTTTTAATTTGTCTTTTGCCTTTAGTTAAGCCTTTTAACATGTAGAAATTTGTGATATATATTTTGGCAAATTTTCATTTTTCTGTAGTTTTTGCATCATATCTAGAGAGCCTTTCCCAACTCCAAGATTATGTTTTTTAAAATCTCGATATAGCCCTGCCCGGTTTGGCTCAGTGGTTAGAGTGTTGACCCGCCGACCAAAGAGTCACAGGTTCGATTTCAGCCAAGGGCATATACCTCGGTTGTGTTTTGTCCCTGACCCTGGTCGGGGTCGTGCAGGAGGCAGCCAATCGATGTGTCTCTCTCACGTCGATGTTTCTCTCTCTCTCTTCCTCCCTCTTTCCTACTCTATCAGAAGATAAATGGGGAAAATATCCTCGGGTAAGGATTAAAAAAATAATAATAAATAAATAAATAAAATCTTGATATATTTTGGACATTCTATTTTGTTCCATTGATCTATCTGCTTAGTGCCAATACTGTGCTGCTGCTATTATTATTATCATAGCTCTGTGTGTTTTGCTGTTTGATAACACTAGTCACCCATCATCACTCTCTTTCATACTTTTTTTAGACTATTTTTGTTTGCTTACTTTTCTGTGAGAACTTAAAATTAGCTTGTATAGCGCCTTCCCCTCAATTCTGCTTAAATAGTTTAGGATTACATTATATTTATAGATAAAGTTAGAAAAGTGACAGTCTTTAGAATTTTGAGCTTTTCAAAAAGTTATATGTGTTTTCATTTGTTCAAATCTTATATCCATTTGAATTTTAAGTTTTTTCTCAATATAAATCCATTGTTTTAAAATTTTTAGTATACTTCAAATGCCAGTAAATACCAGTGTGTCATCAGGAAAGAAACAATGGGGAAAGCTCATTTTATGTTTATACAGAACTGGTGTGTGTCCATAGAATGCCTTGGAAATTTGAAAATCTTTTCAATTACAGTTGACATTCAATATATATTAGTTTCAGGTGTTACAGCATAGTGGTTAGTCATTTATATAACTTATGAAGTGATCCCCCTGCATAAGTCTAGTATCCCCCTGGCACCATGCCGTAGAAATGTGTGTTGGTCATGGATGAAGCCAAGGAAAACATTATAGAATAAGCAGTTTCAAGGGGTGCAGCTGAAATGATTATGGAGAATGGCTTTCGTTTGAGGATAGCTGAGAACCAATTTTTTTCATATATGAGGGCTGAAAGCCCTTAGAAGGAGAGGGCTTAAGGAGGATACGATCACATTTAGTAAAATTATGAGTGGTATGGATAGGTGACTGCAATCTTAAGAATTCTATTACAAAGTAACTTTGGAATATACAAAATAGATTTAAGACAAAAGCAAGTGCTGAAGTAAATGTCAGCTGATATTTAATTTTTTACTCCAAAGGCAACACAAACTAAGAAAGATTTAAGAAAAGTTTAGGAAAATAAGGGATAAAAGATGATGTGGATATTTGAGGGCTCATCTCCAACCTTTGCAAGGGTTAGTGGGGAAGTTCCTATGCCCTTCCACAGACTATCTTCTCTGCCATTATCAGAAACACTAGGCTGAGACTCTGTTTCACCCAAGTTTCTTGTTCTAACTATGAAATTTATTTTCTCTTTCCTTCACTCCTAGCTTTTTTGGAAGTGATACCTTTCTAATGCCATTTGGGGTAGAAGGGCTTTGTTTTCCTTTGATTCACATCTTCAAAACCGAAGTGAATTTCCATTACTTCTTTTTTGTATGTAGCTTATTTTACACAGCTATGATCTTCCCATTCAGTTATTGCATGATTTCCCAGAATATACCTGTTTTCTACTAAATATAGATCTCTTTTCTTCACCCTTCCCCAATAGAGGATAAAGAGATTTTTAGCAAGTCGGATATGAGATTTAATATGAGTACACTTTCCTTTGAAACTTATTAGTGATTACAGTTATAGAATATTTACAGTGAAGAAAAACTAGAATTTAGTTAGACCTATATATAATTCTAAATAAGTACTTTAATGATTCAGAAAAAGAAGAAATTTAGTAATCTGAAGTTGCCACAAAGCACGCTCATTTGGAATCTGATGAGTCTATTGCCAACTTGTAGGAGACTAACAATTAAAAAAAAAAAAAAAGTAAAAAGGACACTTGTCCTTACATCATCTTATACACTTTTATGGTTGTTCTGAGAAGGACTAAGATCTGAATATCAGAATGAAACCTGAGCATTTTTCTGTGAAGCCAGAGTTTTATTGAAGCAAATTTCCATGGCATATGGCATATGCATCTGCTATTTGTTAACATTCATTATAGATTCCACAGAGTACAAAAATTTGCAGATACAGAAGGCATTATGTACTTACTACTATGACTGCAGTAGATGGCTATTTAAAAAAATGATTTAAAAAATTTTTTCTCTTATAGCTATGTCTGGTGAGAACAGAGAAAATACACTATTTTATTCTGAAATTCCCAAAACCATCAACAAAGCAGCAATCTTAATGCTCTCTTGGAAGCCTCTTTTGGATCTTTTTCAGGTAGGATTAGACATTGTTAATCCTGTGATTTGGTGTATGTTTTAAGCATTTATTTAGAGGCAGAAATTCAGTTGGGGTTTTATATTTGAAGTAGATGTGAATCAGAGAACATACTTTGATTATGTGAATCTTTTCCAATTTATTGAGTCTTGTTTTATGGCCCAGAATATGATTCATCTTGGTAAATGTTCTGTGTTCACTTGAAGAGAATATATGTTCTGCTATTGTTGGGTCTATAAATGATCAGTAGATCAAATTGGTTTATTGTATTAAGTCTTCTATGTTCTTACTGATTTTCTATTTGTTCTATCAATTATTGAAAGAGAATGTTGAAATCTCCAACCATATTTGTAGATTTGACAATTTCTCCCTGTAGTTCTATTCATTTTTGCTTTGTTTGTTTTTGCAACTATGTTATTAGGTGCATCAGTGGCTAGGATTGTTATGTCCTCCTGATAAATTAACTCCTTTATCGTTATGAAATAACCTTGTTTCTAGCAATATTCTTTACTGTGAAATTTACTTTACTGTAGCCACTCCAGCTTTCTTTTGATTGGTGTTAGCATGGAATATGTTTTTCCATTCTTTTATTTTTTTAACCAGCTTTATTGAGATATAATTCACATATCATACAATTCACTCAAAATATATACAGTTCAGTGGTTTTTAGTGTATTCACAGTTGTGCAACTATCATCACAATCTTTGTGATTTTTATTCTTTGACCTACTAGCTTCTTCATTCTTTTGCCAACATCTGGAAACTGTCAAGGCAGTTCAAGTGTAGGGCTTACCTCATTTGTTTCCCATTTCTCAGGGATCACTGTCCTTTGTTGTCTGATGTCCAGTGTCTTGGAAACATTATTTCATATATTTTGTCCATTTTCTCAGTTGTTTCAGATGGGAGGATATATCTGGGCCCTGTTTCTCCATCTTGGGTAGAGGTGGAAAGTTGGTTTTATTTTAACATTTAAATCTCTAACCCACTTGGAATATGTGAAAAGTAGATCCAGTGTTACTCTTTTTGCATATGATTATGCAGTAATTCCAACTGATTTAAAATATCAGATGTCTGTTTTAGATTTTTTAATTCTCTAACATTGTTCATTGTGTTCATTCATGTTTTAATTTTTTAATATCTAGTAAGGCTAACCTTTTTCCCATAATTGATCTTTTTTTTTTTTTTTTTATCCTCACCCGAGGACATTTTTCCATTTTTTGTTCAGATAGAGTGGGAGGGAGAGAGAGAGAGAGAGAGAAACATCGACGTGAAAGGGACACATTGAGTGGCTGCCTTCCACACGACCCAACCAGGGGCCGGGGACAAACTGCAACCGAGGTACGTGCCCTTAGCGGGAACCGAACCCGGGTCTCTCCGGACCGCAGGCCGACGCTCTAACCGCTGAGCAAAACCGGCCAGGGCCCATAATTGATCTTTTGCAGGGTTTTTTATATCATCTTGCTTGTTATTCTTTCACATAACAAATTTCATAATCACAGTTATAAATACAGAATTCTCTTGTGAAAGTTAATTTCTTAGCTCTAAAATTTCTTGTGTTCTGATTATTAAGCATTAAGACATATTAAGCAGAGATCAAGTCTGGTGACATTCAAGGAGAGGAAGGGAGAAATTAAAGTATCATATAGTCAGAATTGCTCTTGGCTTCTATGGATAGTCTTAAGAAATATTTTAAAAGATCAGAATTAATAAAACTATATGTTCATAGAATTTGTGAGTTTTTTTTTTATTGAAGCCAAACACATACATACAAATATGTATAAATATAATTAAACATTAATTAAAAAGTGATACCATGAACACAAAAAACTAGATGAGGGTCGACTCTCAACCATTGAGCCACACCAGGTTGTGGGCCAAATCCCCAGTGAGTGGCATGCAGGAGGTGGTCAATCGATGTTCTCTCTCATCGATGTTTCTATTTCTCTTTCCCTCTCCCTTCCTCTCTCTCTAAGATCAATAAAGAAAAACAAATTTAAAAAAAAAAAAACTAGGTGAGGTTTTTTGTTTTTTTTTAATCCTCACCCGAGGTTATTTTTCTATTTATCTTCCGATAGAGTGGAAGAGAGGGAGGGAAGGAGGGAGAGAAAGAGAAAGAGAGAGAGAGAGAAAAAAAAACATCGACATGAGAGGGACACATCGTCTGGTTGCCTCCTGCACAACCCTGACCAGGGCTGGGGACAAACCGCAACTGAGTTATGTGCTCTTGACCAGAATCGAATCCGAGACTGTTTGGTCCCTGGGCTGACATTCTAACTGCTGAGCCAAACCGGCCAGGGCAAAACTAGGTGAGTTTTTATCAGGATTCCAAGGTTGTCTTGTTTTTAACCTCACCTAACATTATTTCAGGTTTGCAAGTACACATCTGTATTTGTCATCTTTGAAAATGTTTGCCCTGGCCAGTTTGGCTCAGCGGTTAGAGCGTCAGCCTGCGATCCAGAGAGACCCGGGTTCGGTTCCCGCTAAGGGCATGTACCTAGGTTGCAGTTTGTCCCCGGCCCTGGTTGGTCGTGCGGGTGGCAGCCACTCGGTGTGGCCCTTCACATCGATGTTTCTCTCTCTCTCTCTCCCTCCTACTCTATCTGAACAACAACAAAAAAAGAAAACAGAAAATAATGTTTACTTTCAGTGTTCTCTAACATGTATAACAATCATCTAGAGACCCTTTACCAAGAAATCTTTCAACAGACTTCCTCAAATTAATCTGCTTAAAGTTGCTGGCATATTTGGGGGTCACTCAAAATGTAGACCCAGTAATATTGGAGATGCTAGAATTTCAGTGCTAAAAGCAAAAAGCCAGCTTTCAGAAGACTGAAATAGGTAATTTTTCTTTTGCATTAGGCAACACTGGACTATGGAATGTACTCTCGGGAAGAAGAACTGTTAAGAGAAAGAAAACGCATTGGAACAGTTGGAATTGCTTCTTATGATTATCACCAAGAAAGTGGAACATTTCTCTTTCAAGCTGGTAGTGGAATATATCACGTAAAAGATGGAGGGCCACAAGGATTTACTGTAAGTTGGTATTACTGCTCATTAAATCTGTTTTGGGGTTCTAAGGGTTATTTGTACCCAAATCAGAAAGGTAATTAAACCAAAATATTCTGTTTACCCATCAACTAAGAAATTTAGTAGTAAAGAAAACAAGAAATTTGGGTATTAATTTCCAGATTTTTAGAGTTAATAATTTTTCCAGTGACATTACTATACAATTATTTATTTATTTATTTATTTATTTATTTATTTATTTATTTATTTATTTATTTTAAACTTATCTTTATTGTTGAATGTATTACAGATGTTCCTCATTTTTCCCCCATTGACCCCCTCCTCTTCATTCCTGCCCCCCTCCTGCCTTTCCCCACACTGTTGTCTGTGTCTATTGGTTATGCATATATACATATAAATTCTTTGGTTTATTTCTTCCCACCTCCCAACCCCCCTTCCCTTTGAGGTTTGTCAGTCTAACAACCAATTTGTACTTCTTAATCCCTTTACCTTTTTCACCTATTCCCCCAACCCCCCTCCCATCTGGCAACCAACAAAATTTCTCTGTATCTATGAGAATGTTTCTGTTCTGCTTGTTCATTTTGTTTGTAGATTCAATTGTTGATGGATATGTATTCATTGCCATTTTGTTTGTTCATATTTTTTATCTTTTTCTTCAAGAAGACCCTTCAACATTTCATATAATAATAGTTTGGTGGTGATGAACTCCTTTAGCTTTTCCTTGTCTGGGAAACTCTTTATATGGCCATCAATTCTAAATGACAGCTTTGCAGGATAGAATAATCTTGGTTGTAGGTTCTTGCTTTTCATCACTCTGAATATTTCTTGCCATCCCCTCTAGCCTGCAAAGTTTCTTTTGAGAAATTAGCTGACAGTCTTATGGGAACTCCCTTGTAGGTAACTAACTGCTTTTCTCTTGCTGCTTTTAAGATTCTCTCTTTGTCTTGAACCTTTAGCATTTTTTTTTTTTTTTATCCTCACCGGAGGACATTTTTCCATTTTTTGTTCAGATAGAGTGGGAGGGGGAGAGAGGAAGAGAGAGAGAGAAACATCGACGTGTAAGGGACACATCAAGTGGCTGCCTCCCGCACGACCCAACCAGGGCCGGGGATAAACTGCAACTGAGGTACATGCCCTTAGCGGGAACCGAACCCGGGTCTCTCTGGACCACAGGCCGACGCTCTAACCTCTGAGCGAAACCGGCCAGGGCGAACCTTTTGCATTTAGAGGATGATGTGTCTTGGTGCGGACCTCTTGGGGTTCATCTTGTTTGGGACTCTCTGTGCTTCCTGGACTTGTATGTCTGTTTCCTTCACCAAGTTAGGGAAGTTTTCTGCCGTTATTGTTTCAAATAGGTTTTCGATGTCTTGTTCTCTCTCTTCTCCTTCTGACACCCCCAAGATGCGAATGTTGGCACGCTTGAAGTTGTCCCAGAGGCTCCTTACACGATCCTCATTTTTTTGGATTCTTTTTTTCTTTTTGCTGTTCTGATTGGGTGTTTTTTGCTTCCTTATATTTCAAATCGATGGTTTGCTTCTTGACTTTACCTACTCTACTATTGAATCTGTGTAAATTATTCTTTGTTTCAGTTAATGCCTTCTTCATTTCTGACTGCATCCTTCATTTCTGACTGGTCCTTTTTTATGCTCTTGAGGCCCTCACTAAGTTCACTGAGGTTCTCACTAAGTCCATTGAGCATCCTTATAAGCAATGTTTTGAACTCAGCATCTGTTAGGTTGCTTATCTCCATTTCGCTTCGTTCTTTTCCTGGAGTTTTGTTCTGTTCTTTCATATGGGACTGTTTCTTTGTCTTCTCATTTTGGCTGCCTCCCTGTGTTTGTTTCTATGTATTACTTAGCGAGAGGTATGGGGCTAGCTGAGACCAGGTGCTGCTTGTTTGAAAGAATTTAGGAAAATCTGAAGCAGGCTCCAAGACAGGCCAATCCTATGGTAAAGCAACTGGCAATAGCTTGGGTGGGCCTGAAAGTTGGATGGGGCGGGGCCTCAGGGAATCACCAGGGTGGGGCAAACAGTGTGAGCCAGGTTGCTGGAGTCCCAGATATGGCGGCTGTCTGCCTTCCCAGGGAAGGGCTCACCAGAGGAACAAAGGCCTCTGATAGAACGTCTGTCCAGGAGGAAGGTGCCTCTCCAGCCCTTGCTCCAATGCCAAACAACTCAGTTCTTCCCCATATGACTCTGGTGCCTTTCAAGCTGCCTCCCCCACGCTGGAGCCTGGAGGGTGCGAGTCTGAGTAAGTCCTTGTGTGGGCCATTTAAGAGGAGCTGCCGGGGCCTCCAGCGGCCTCAGCCTCAGTTCCTGCTGGTTTTTCCAGCCACAAGTTATGGGGACTTCTCTTCCTGGCACTGGAACTCTGAGCTGGGCGCCTCGTGTGAGATGGAGACCCCTCAGTCCTCAGGGAGGACCTTCCCAGCTAATATACAATTTTTTTAAAGTTTTTATTTATTTATTTTTTTAGAGAGAGAGGTAGGCAGAGAGAGATAGAAACATCAATGTGGAGATATACATCGATCAGCTGCCTGCTGCACGCCCCCTACTGGGGATTGAGCCCACAACTCGGGCATGTGCCCTGACCAGGAATCAAACGGACCTCTCAATCCATGCACGATGCTCAATCCACTGAGCCACACTGGTCGGGCAATTTTTAAAATTCTAAAAACATTTATTATGTAGGAAGATACTACAATAAAGGGCATCAGTGCTCACTTTCAGAGTAAGTGCTGAGGGGGGTTTGGGAGGATAATATTACCACAAGGCAATCTATTTTTGGTTCCCTTAAAAGCTTAATTCATCTTAATAAATGGTTTTAAATGTTTGGTTTTATTCCAGGCATTTAAAAAAAAATTAATTGGTTAATTTTTGTTACAGATGTTTGTCCTTTTTCTCCTGAAGACACCCTCCTCCTGATCCCGCCCTCGCCCCCTCCCCCCCCCAGCATTGTTGTCTATGTCCATTGGTTACGAATATAAGTTCTTTGGTTTATCTCATCCCTCCCCCCACCCCCCTCCTCTGAGGTTTATCAGTCAGAACCGTACTCCTTTCTATGTCTCTGGGACTGTTTTGTTCATCAGCTTGTTTTATTCATTATATTCCACAAATAAGTGAGATCATGTGATATTTGTCTTTTTCTGATTGGCTTGTTTCGCTTAGGATAATACCCTCCAGGTCCCTCCATGTCGTCTCAAAGGATAAGAGAGCTTTCTTTCTTAAGGCTGCGTAGTACTCCATTGTATATATATACCACAGCTTTTTTTTTTTTTTTATCCTCACCCGAGGACATTTTTTCATTTTTTGTTCAGATAGAGTGGGAGGGAGAGAGAGGAAGAGAGAGAGAGAGAAACATCGATGTGAAAGTGACACATCGAGTGGCTGCCACCCGCACAACCAACCAGGGCCAGGGAAAAACTGTAACCGAAGTACATGCCCTTAGCGGGAACCGAACCCGGGTCTCTCTGGACCGCAGGCAGACTCTCTAACCGCTGAGCCAATTCGGCCAGGGCTACCACAGCTTTTTTATCCACTCATCTATTGATGGACACTTGGGCTGTTTCCAGATCTTAGTAATTGTAAATAGTGCTGCTATGAACATGGGGGTACATATATTCTTTCTGATTGGTATTTCAGGTTTCTTAGGGTATATTCCTAGACATGGGATCACTGGGTCAAATGGCAGGTCCATTTTTAATTTTTTGAGGTAACACCATATTGTTTTCTATAGTGGCTGCACCAGTCTGTATTCCAACCAGTAGTGTACTAGGGTCCCCTTTTCTCCACACCCTCACCAGCACTTGTTGTTTGATGATTTGTTGATGGCAGGCATTCTGATGGTGTGAGGTGATACTTCATAGTTGTTTTAATTTGCATCTCTCTGATAATTAGAGACGTTGAGCATTTTTTCATGTCTGTTGGCCATTTGTATGTCCTGTTTGGAGAGGTGTCTATTTAGGTCCTCTGCCCATTTTTTAATTGGGTTCTTTGTCTTCCTTTTGTTGAGTTGTATGAGTACTCTATATATGTTGGAAATTAACCCCTTATCTGATGTATTGTTGGCAATTATGCTGTCCCATATAGTGGGTTCCCTTTCCATTTTGATGGTTGTTTCTTTTGCTGTGCAGAAGCTTTTTAGTTTGATGTAGTCTCGTGTGTTCATTTTTACCTTTGTATCTCTTGCCTTAGTCATTGTATCAGTGAAAATTCTGCTGCGTGTGATGTCTGAAATTTTGTTGCCTACATTTTCGTCTAGGGTTTTTATGGATTCATGAGTCACATTTAAATCTTTTATCCATTTTGAGGTTATTTTTGTGTATGGTGTAAGTTGGTGGTCTAGCTTCATTTTTTTTTTTTTTTGCATGTATCAATTTTCCCAGTACCATTTATTGAAGAGGCTGTCTTTACTCCACTGTATGCTCTTGCTACCTTTGTCAAATATTAATTGAGCATAATGACTTGGTCAATTTCTGGGTTCTCTGTTCTGTTCCATTGATCTGTATGCCTATTCTTGTGCCAGTACCAGGCTGTTTTGATTACTGTGGCTTTGTAGTATAGCCTGATATCTGGTATTGTGATCCCTCCTACTTTGTTCTTCTTTTTCAAGACTGCTTTGGCTATTCAGGGTCTTTTTTGGTTCCATTTAAACTTGTGGAGTATTTGGTCTAATTTGGTGAAATATGTCATTGGGATTTTTATGGGGATTGCATTGAATCTATAGATGGTTTTGGGTAGTATGGACATTTTAATGATGTTACTTCTTCCAATCCATGAACAAGGTATTTGCCTCCACTTATTTATATCTTCCTCTATTTTTTTTTTTTCAATGACCTGTAGTTTTCTGCGAAGAGGTTCTTTACTTCTTTGGTTAAGTTTATTTCTAGATATCTTAATTTTTTTTGCCGCAGTGGTAAATGGGATTTTTTTTTTAGTTTCTCTTTCTGTGAGTTCATCATTGGTGTATAAGAATGCCATTGATTTCTTTTTTTTTTTTTTTTTGCCATTGATTTCTTGACGTTAATTTTGTATCCTGCTACTTTGCCAAATTCATTTATTAAAATCTAGTAGATTTAAAAACAATTTTTTTTTCTTTATTGATTTTTTAGAGAGAGAGAAATGGAGAGAGATAGAAACATCAATGAGAGAGAACATCGATTGGCTGCCTCCTGCATGTCCTCCACCAGGGATTTGGCCACAACCTGGGCATGTGCCTGACTGGGAATCAAACAGGAGACCTCTCGGTGCATGGGTCGATGCTCAATCACTGATCCACACCAGCTGGGCATATCTAGTAGATTTTTGATGGAGTCTTTAGGGTTTTCTATGTACAATATCATGTCATTTGCAAATAATGACAGTTTCACTCCTTTTTTCCAGTGTGGATCCCTTGTATTCTTTTTTCATGTCTAATTGCTGTGGCTAAGACTTCCAGTACTATGTTAAATAAGAGTGACAAAAGGAGAATCCCTGTCTTGTTCCTGTTCTGGAACTGCTTTTAGTTTTTGCCTATTGAGTATGATGTTGGCTGTAGGTTTTTCCTATATGGCCTTTATTATATCAAGACATGATCCCTCTGTTCCCACATTGCTGAGCGTTTTTATCAGAAATGGGTGCTAGATTTTGTCAAATGCTTTTTCAGCATCTATTGATAAGATCATATGGTTTTTATTTTTTATTTTGTTTATGTGGTGTATCTCATTTATTGATTTGTGAATATTGTGAATCCCACTTGGTCATGATGAATAATTTTTTTGATGTGTCGCTGGATTCCATTTGCTAATATTTTGTTAAGGATTTTGGCACCTGTGTTTATCAGGGATATCGGCCTGTAGTTTTCTTTCTTTGTAGTGTCTTTATCCGGTTTTGGAATTCAGATTATGCTGGCTTCATAAAATTAGTTTGGAAGTCTTCCGTCTTCTTGGATGTTTTGGAATAGTTTGAGGAGAATGGGTGTTAGTTCTTCTTTGAATGTTCGGTAAAACTCCCTGTGAAGCCATCCAGGCCTGGACTTTAATATGCAGGGAGTTTCTTGATTACATCTTCAATTTCCTTAGTTGTTATTGGTCTGTTCAAGTTTTCTATCTCTTCCTGGTTCACTTTTGGGAGACTTGTTTGTAGAAATTTGTTCATTTTGCATAGAATGTCCAATTTGTTGGCGTATAATTGTTTGTAGTATGTATTAATGATCCTTTGTATTTCTGTGGTGTCAGTTGTTACTTCTCCTCTTTCGTTTCTGATTTTGTTTATTTGGGTCCTTTCTCTTTGTTTCTTGGTGAGTCTAGCTAAGGGTCCATCAGTCTTGTTTATCTTTTCAGGGAATCAGCTCTTTGTTTCATTGATCTTTTGAATTGGGGTTTTTTTTTGTCTCTATGTCATTTATTTCTGTTCTGATCAATACTAGTTCGTTCCTTGTACTTGCTCTGGGTTTTTCTTTGTGTTTGCTTTCTAGTTCTTTAAGCTCTGAGGTTAGATAGTCAATTAGAAATTGTTCTTGTTTCTTGAAGTAGGTCCAGGCAAATTTTTATGTGCTGTTAGAACTATTCTTTTGATAGAATTGTGATGATCCTG
Organism: Tadarida brasiliensis; assembly: GCA_030848825.1. Taxonomy (NCBI): domain Eukaryota; kingdom Metazoa; phylum Chordata; class Mammalia; order Chiroptera; family Molossidae; genus Tadarida; species Tadarida brasiliensis. The sequence continues at coordinate 197,259,200 of CM061257.1, read as the reverse complement.
GCTTTCATTACATTTTTATGAGCAAACTATATTGTTAAAATTAATTTGAAATGTGTAATAAATAAAAATAGCTTATTTAAGCCATGGCTGGTTTGGCTCAGCAGTTAGAGTGTCGGCCCTAGGACCAGAGTCGTGGGTTTGATTCTGGTCAATAGCACAAACCTCAGTTGCAGTTCGGTTCCTGGCCTTGGTTGAGGTCGTGCGGGAGGCAACCAGTTTATGTGTCTCTCTCACATTGATGTTTCTCTCTCTCTCCCTCCCACGCTATCTGAAAAATAAATGGAAAATATCCTCTGGTGAGGGTTAAAATAAAAAAGGTTATTTAATAAATAATAATTATTCTATTAAGCAGGTTTGGGCCCTGGCCTGTTTGGCACAGTGGTTAGGGCGTTGGCCTGTTGACCAAAGGGTCTCGGGTTTGATTCTGGTCAAGGGCAAGTACCTGGTTGCAGGTTCAATCCCTGGTCCCTGTTGGGGTCATTCAGGAGGCAACCAATCAATGTGTCTCTCTTGCATCGATGTTTCTCTCTCTCCCTCCCTCCCTCCCTCCCTCCCTCCCTCCCTTCCACTCTTTCTAACAATTCAACTGAAAAATCTCCTTGGGTGAGGATTAACAAACAACAACAACAAAAATAACAGTTTGGGGCAACAAAATGTATGAAGTGCTGTTATATTGTCTTTATTTCTTCTTCTGTTACCTGTAGCTTTCTAATTCATAGTTTAAGGAAAAAAAGAGTTTTTCCTAATAAGTTAAGGCATATGAAAGTATGTTTTTCTTGCCCTGGCCAGTTTGGCTCAGCGGTTAGAGCGTTGGCCTGCAGATCAGAGTCCCAGGTTTGGTTCCTGCTAAGGGCACGTACCTCGGTTGCGGTTTGTCCCCAGCCCTGGTTGGGGTTGTGTGGGTGGCAACCACTCGATTTGTCTCTCTCACATCTATGTTTCTCTCTCTCTCTCTTCTTCCCTCTCTCCCTCCCGCTCTATCTGAAGAAATGCAAAAATGTCCTCAGTGAGGATAAAAAAAAAATGAAAGTATATTTTTCTTGGGAAGCAATTGTCATAGTTGACATTTTACTTGGAATTATTGTTCATTTTATAGGAAAGGTGCTGGCAAATGAGTATGTATGTATCAACCTGATACTTTCCTTAAAATGTTGTTTAATTTTCTAGCAACAACCCTTACGGCCCAATTTGGTGGAGACTAGTTGTCCCAACATTAGGATGGATCCAAAATTATGCCCGGCTGATCCAGACTGGATTGCTTTTATACATAGCAATGATATTTGGATATCCAACATTGTAACCAGAGAAGAAAGGAGGCTCACCTATGTGCACAATGGTAATAATAGTTCTTCAAATTCACTTTTCTGAAAAGTTTTTTTTTAATGTAATTTGCTTTTGCTTACGTTTTGAAAATGAAGCAAACTGGATGATCTTTATATTTTAAATTCAAATCTTTAAAATTAAAAAAGAAAAACGTGCAGAGGGTAAGTGATATGTATCACCTGTGTAAGGCTGCCTTGTTTTAATGTTCATTTCCAGACAGCACAACAGTAGCACCCCGATGTGATTGTTCTTTTAGCCAAGTGAGACTGCCGGAATTTCCCCAAACTGGTCTCATTAAAATAAATTTTTATTTTTTTAAATATTTTTTCTTTATTGATTTTAGAGAGAGAGAGGAAGGGAGAGGGAGAGAGGGATAGAAACATCGATGAGAGAGAACATCGAGAGAGAACATCGATTGGCCGCCTCCTGCATGCCCCCTGCTGGGGATCGGACCCACAACCTGGGCATGTGCCCTGACCGGGAATCGAACTGGCGACCTATTGGTGCATAGGTCAACACTCAACCACTGAGCCACACTGGCTGGGCTTATTAAAATAAATTTTAATTTAAAAAGTTAATCTTGTTTTTGGGAAAAAAAAATATTAATACTGTGAGAATTACTTGAAAATTTATCTCTCCTTTTTAGAGAGCCTACTTAGTTATTTTGTCATAATAGGAAAAAAACAGAACTTTGTGGAACTGTGTACTGTGGAAATATTTAATTTTTATTGAAGTGACTATAGTAATACTAAGCACTACTGAAAGCACAGAAAAGATGTGGATGTTTTCCTCTAAAGCTTTCATACAAATGAAAGATGGGAAATACCCTATTGCTTTTTCTTTGAACATGTGAAACAGAGCTTAAGAATCAACTCCATAATAAAGAATGGTCACTCTGCTTAATCTAATTGATTACGAAGTTGATTTATTAGGCATCTTCCTTAATAAGTTAATTTAGAATATAATAGTGTATTGACAGCAAACATTTTTTCTTCATTAGGATAATCAGCATTGTAGAAGAAGCCTTTTCCTGAACAATTTACATTTATAGAAAGACCACTGAAATAGGAGTCCAAAAATCTGTTCTCTTAGTCCATCAATAAAAATACATTAAGTTCCTGTGTACCAATGTGGCAGGATTGATGATGCAGAATTGAATAAGACATAGTTCTGGCCCTCAAGGAAACCATATAAACAAATGACAAAACAGAATATAAGAAGCAAACATAGGGTGTTATGAGAGCATTGTAGAAAGGTAGCACGATCAGGAAAGGCTTCCCAGAAGAGGTGACAGCTAAACTGATCTTGAATAATGACTATGTAGTAGCCAGTACTCCAGATGAGGGGACTGTGAGAAAGGCCTTGATGCAGAAGGTACCATGGTGTGTGCGAGGAGTTGGAAGCAGTGCGATGATCCTAAAGCATAGGGTGAGTCAAGAAATGAACATAGATAAAACTGGCAGATAAGAAAAGCCAGGACAAAGGTAGACTGTATGTCATATAAATGAACATGGTCTTTATTATGATGTGGGGGTCCATTGAAAAGTTCTAGCAGTTGCCCTGGCCGGTTTGGCTCAGCTGTTGGAGCGTCGGCCTGAGGACCGAAGGGTCGCAGGTTTGATTCTGGTCAGTGGTGCGTACCTCGATTGTGGTTCAATCCCTGGCCCTGATTGGGGTCCTGCATGAGGCAACCATTCGATGTGTCTCTTTCACATCGATGTGTGTGTCTCTCTCTCTCTCTCTCTCTCTCTCTCTCTCTCTCTCTCTTTCTCTCACTCTTCCTTCTCCTTCCCTTTCTCCCACTCTGTCTGAAGATCAATGGAAGAGTATCCTCTGGTAAGGATTTACTTTTATTTATTTATTTTTTTAAATTTTTTTTATCCTCATCCGAGGACATTTTTTCATTTTTTGTTCAGATAGAGTGGGAGGGAGAGAGAGGAAGAGAGAGAGAGAGAAACATCGATGCGAAAAAGACACATCGAGTGGCTGCCACCCGCACGACCAACCAGGGCCGGGGACAAACTGCAACCGAGGTACATGCCCTTAGCGGGAACCGAACCCTGGTCTTTCTGGACCGTAGGCCGACGCTCTAACCGCTGAGCCAAACCGGCCAGGGCTCCTCTGGTAAGGATTTAAAAAAAAAGAAAGAAAAGTTCTAGCAGTCAAGTGGTATGGTGAGAATCACATTGTAGGTACATTGTTCTAGGTACTTTGTGAAAGTTATATTTGAGAAGCAGAAGACGAGACAGGGACACCAAAGCTTGACTGTTGCAATTATTCAGGTTTTATGGCCTAAAACGAGTATAGGATAGAGAAAAGAGGGTGGAGTAGGGAAAATTTAAGTAAAAAGTACATTTTTGGTGCTTAATCGGTCTCTATGTGGAGTCAGAGAATCAGAACAGCTACCAATGGCAGTAGAAAGACTAGGTTGGTAGTTACTAAATCTAGGTTGGGAATCTTGGCAATTATTTTATGCTTTAACAAACTTTGAACACTCATTATGTACTAGTTTTTGTACTTGAAGCTGGGACTGCAAAGTTCTGATGATAACAGATTAATTAGAAGTTAAGAAATCTGTTCTAATTACTCAGTCAATCAACAAAAATACATTAAGTACCTGTGTGCCAGGTGATGTGGCAGGAACTAAGGATACAGAATTGAATAAGACATAGTTATGGCCCTCAGAGAAACTAGAATTAAGGCATTCTTTAGTCTATTTTTTTCTTCTATAGAATTGTTTTCCGCACAGGATTATTGTGAAGATTGGCAGAATTTAAAGTAGAAAGCAATGAAACTGCAAAATTCTGTAGTAGTGTTTTTTTTTTCTCTTCTTTTGTATACATGTAGGCATGTAGTATATTTTTATTTTCAGAATTAGTATAGTAGTTAAAAATACAATCTAGAACCAGACTATCTGGGTTTGAGTCCCAGATCTACCATTTTTTAGCTCTGTGATTTTAAGTTATTTAATCTATCTCTTTGTTTCTGTATCTGTAAAAAGGTTAATAGCATGTCGTCATAGGGTTTTTATGAGGTTTTAATAATGAGTTAATATTTGTGAAGTGTTTAGGACAGTGTTTGAAACATAGTAAGTGCTATGTGTTTGTTTAGATGGAAAAGTAAGTAGAGAAGTGAGCATCATCACTCATTCCTCTTATTCACAACAGCTTTTCAAGTGAAAGTTTGCTTTTAGATGGGTTTAGTCAGTCAGCATGTGCATATATTTGTGTTTATTTCTGCCTATGATAGAGGAATTTAAAAATAATGTGACTACTAGCCTCTACTCTCAAATGATGTGTCGTCTGTAATAAGTAATAGGGAGATATAAATGAATGGTACCTATTTTCATATCTAAAGGAGAACAAAATATAAAACAGTTTGGGGGCTATAACTTTGGGATAGTTGAAAGATCTAAGAAAACTGAGCACTGGTTTTGGCTATATCATTAATTCCAGAATTCAAAAAACTGAAAACTCAGATTAGTTTTCATTAGCTTGGTGCTAAAACTCATTTGGTGGCAAAACCTGACCTGAACTGACCTGAGGATATTTATAATCTTAATCTTACTTCGTGTGCCTATTCCTGTGCTTGCTGTAGGAATATTGGTGTATTTAATTACAGGGTATTTGATTACCTGCTGGAGATGTGACATAATTATATGGTAGATGTATAATATATGAAAAATCCCCCAAATTGTGAGTTCCAAACACTTCTGAACTCAAAAATTTTGGATAAGGTATTATTGGTTCATACTGTACGTTCATTTCAGACAATATATAGAAAATACAGACAATTAAAAATAATACATAAAGCCCTGGCCGGTTTGGCTCAGTGGTTAGAGCGTCGGCCCGCAGACTGGAGAGTTCTGGGTTCGGTTCCCACTAAGGGCACATACCTCGGTTGCAGTTTGTCCCCGACCCCAGTTGGGGTCGTGTGGGTGGCAGGCACTTGATATGTCTCTCTCACGTCGATGTTTCACTCTCTCTCTTCCTCCATCTCTCCCTCTTGCTATATCTGAAGATAAATGCAAAACAAGCAAAAAAATGTCCTCGGGTGAGGATAAAAAATAAGTAATAATACATATAATACATAAAATTTAAATGACTATGAAATATTATTCTACATACCCATTAGACTTCTAAAGTGAAAAAGATAAAGAACAGCAAAGGCTGGAGAGACTCAGCATACATTTCTACTATGTCTATAACATAATACAAATACTTTGGAAAACTATGCGGCAGTTTCTTAAAATTTAAATATGTACTTACCATATTACCCAGCCATTCCATTCGTAGGTCTTTATTTAAGAGAAATAAAAATATATATCCTCAAAGATTATTTTTTATTCTTAACACCTGATAGTCAGTTTATTAAAAAGGTTGATTTAAGCATTGGTAATGGTGACTTCAACTTCTGCTCCTGGCTCAGTACTGATTGAAGTGGTCTGTTTAACAATCTCAGAAGGACTGTGCAGGTCAATGAGTCACTTGTGGATCCGCATCTGAAAACAATCCTAAGTCTAAAAACCTTCCCCACAGGGAGTTTTTCTAGTAGTGATTCTCAGAGTCTTGGTAGGCATCCGAACTGGTCCTTTCACTTTGCGATTATTTTCCTTTGCACCCCTGATCAAGTCAGCACACACGTTCTCCAGAGATTTTACATTGTGGCTAATTAGAGTAATTATAATTCGGTGAACCACCACCTCTTGTTCCACAGGTGTCTTTCTGGTATCTTTAAAAGCCATAACTGTGGTGCTGCTTGCTGACTGACTTGTTCTCGGTGAGAGCAAACAGCAGTGAGGCAGAAGCAGGAGCGGGTGAAATGGAGCTCTGCTGCAGCTGGGAACACATCTTCCTCAAAGAGCCACAAAGATTCTTATACAAGAATGATCATAGCGCCCTGGCCAGTTTGGCTCAGTGGTTAGAGCGTTGGCCTGCGGACCACAGAGACCTGGGTTCGGTTCCCACTGAGGCAGCGGTTCTCAACCTGTGGGTCGCAACCCCTTTGGGGGTCGAATGACCCTTTCACAGGGATCGCCTAAGACCATCGGAAAACACCCATTTCCGATGGCGATTCATAACAGTAGCAAAATTACATTTATGAAGTAGCAACAAAAATAATTTTATGATTGGGGGTCACCACAACATGAGCAACTGTATTAAAGGGTCGCGGCATTAGGAAGGTTGAGAACCACTGCACAAAGGGCACATACCTCGGTTGCAGTTTGTCCCCAGCCCCGGTTGGGGTCGTGTGGGTGGCAACCAGTCAATGTGTCTCTCTCACACTGATGTTTCTCTCTCTCTCTTCCCCCCTCTCTCCCTCCTGCTCTATGTGAAGATTAAAAAAAAAAAAAAGAATGATCATAGCATCTTTCTTCATAATAGCCAAAAATTGGAAGCAGCCCAGATGTCCATTAACAGATAAATAGATAATAGAACTGTGGTATACAATGGAATACCATTCAGCAGTAAACAGGAAGGAATTACTGATACATTGATACAGCATGATGTTGATACAACATTGATGAATCTTAAAAAGACACACAAATAGCGCTGTATGATTTCATTTATATGGTATTCTAGAATATGGAAAACTAACCTATGGTGATAGAAATCAGATCAACAGTTGCTTTGGGCAAGAATGGACATTGACTGGGAAGGGGTATGAGAAAACATTCTGAAATGTTGGAAGTATTCTATCTTGATAGGGTGTGGTTACATTTCTCAAAAGGTATACTTAAGATTTTATAAATTTTTTTTTTTTTAAATCTTGTCCATAGTCTCACTATTTGGAGAAAACCACATTTGGTTTACATCCAAATACATTTAAAAATATATATTTGTGGCCCAGCCAGTGTGGTTGAGTGGTTGAGTGTTGACCTATGCACCAAGAGGTCATTGGTTCGATTCCCAGTCAGGGCACGTGCCCAAGTTATGGGACAAATCCCCAGTGGGGTCATGCAGGCAGCGACCGATTAATGTTCTCTCTCATCGATGTTTCTCTCTCTCCCTCCCTTTCCCTTCCTCTCTCTCTAAAATCAATAAAAGGAAAAAAAATTTATAAAAATAAAATATATATTTGTGTAACATTATTATAAATGGAATCACAGTGTACATGCTATTTAGTAATATGCTTTTTTAAAATTCAAAGATATTGTAAACATTTCCCCATGTCATGAAATCTTAATAGTTGTGGCTTTGTGCTTTGATTTCTCTTGTTTTTAAAGCACAAGTTCCCTTCTAACTATTTGCTGGAAACCTTTAAGTGTAAAACAGATCAAAGCCGAGCTGCTCTGGTTGAAGGGGAGGAAGGGGAGGGAGGAGGAATCATGAATGACACAATCTGTAAGACCCATTCTAGGTGTAAAGATGTACTTCTCTGCATAGGAGAGTTACAAGTTAACATGACCCTTTACGTGTGTTCTTTTTTCCACGATTCTAGCTAAATTGGAAAATAACATTTATGGAGCACATACTATGGTTTAGGCTTTGTTCTAAGTGCTTTATGTGTATTAATTTAACCCTCATAACAAACTTAAAAGGTAGGTTCTTTTTCCCATTTACAAATGGGACACTTCATTGGAATGAGATTGAGTGATTTGCCCAGTCAGTCAATAAATGATGGAGCTCATATTTGAATTCAGTCCGTTTGGCTCCAGAGTTTACCACTAAATACAACTGCCTCTCAAACTGAATCATTCTGCTTTGTACCCATGAAAAGTTGGACAACTTCCTGTGATAATTTTATCTTTTATGTTTGTCTAGAGCTAGCCAACATGGAAGAGGATCCCAGATCAGCTGGAGTTGCTACCTTTGTTCTTCAAGAAGAATTTGATAGATATTCTGGCTATTGGTGGTGTCCAGAAGCTGAAACAAGTAAGAGGTTCAAAATAATATAGGTCAATTAAAGTATGAGGTTCAACTACCAATTACTGAAGTGTACAGATTTTAAATCCTGATTAGTAGATTCTAAAGTGATGAAGATTGGATTCTACTAGTAGTTATTTAGAATATATAGTCTGTATCCCACCATAATGAATTGTAATAAAAAATAATTGTATTGTGGTTCATTGGTTTAGGTCCTTCAACCCCCCTTGCCGGTGTTTCATCTAGAAGCTGGTCTTGGTAATATTGGTGGCAAAATACAAAATACCATACCTTAATTAGTTATAGGATTGACTAGGGAGTCTGTATGAACAGATGCCGCAATTAGTGTATGAATGGATCAGAATAAAGGGCACAAATTCTCTTTTTTCATGGTGAATTTACAACTGTTTTACTGCCTGAGAAGCAGCTCTCTAAAGCAGTGGCTGACCATGACCCAGTGAGAAATTTGCTTTACATTCTAGCCTAGTACATTGTACAATATACTATAGATATAAAACTAGAAAATAAATTTTATGATGCAATACTCATGTGTAACATCCTCATGTATATTTTTTCTGTTTGTTGTATATTTTAAAATGCTAGTTATGACCTATTAATAGATTTTATGACTCATTAATGGATTACAGCTAGCATCTGAACACTTCTCTAAAGGACTATGAAAAAATATTTATTTTTAAGCTATGTCTTAGATTTGGACATTTTAAGATGTAAAATGATGCCATAATTATATGTTAGAGCAAGATTTTGACATGAATTAGAGAAACCATTAAAAAAAAAACTGGACTCTATTTAAATAGCATTTATTTCTTATAGGAAGTATTACAAATGTAATTAAATAATTCATTTTTCAATAAGGAATGCATGTTAATGTATGCAAGGACAAAGTCCTTCACATGTATTTTCCTGTTTAATTATACATATACATAATTATCTTCAGTTTTTGCCCTCTGAAAGGAGTTAATAGTTTTTATCCAGTAAAAATGGCTTAACAGTACCTCACCTTGCTGCTGCAAAGACTAGTGTTATTTTCATAAACAAAAGGTAGTATATTTTATATAAAACTTAGTTTTCACTTGGGAAACATAATACTAGAGGGAATGATCAGTTATGATTACTTTCTGGAATAATTCTAAATTTTCAATATTTAAATTCCTTTTAAGCTCCCAGTGGCAGCAAAATTCTTAGAATTTTGTATGAAGAAAATGATGAATCCGAGGTGGAAATTATTCATGTTACATCTCCTATGTTGGAAACAAGAAGGGCAGACTCATTTCGTTATCCTAAAACAGGTACTAGATTCCATTGGCATTTAGATTCACTCATTTCTACTTTCCAATCAAAAATCTCTGCAATCATCCAAAGTTATGGTCAAATTGGTTATTTGCAGCCTTAGTTAGTAAAGATGGGTCGTTAACTGTCACTGAAGTAGATTTTTTAATTACAGGATGATCCTTTTTATTTTCGAGAGTGAAGTGCACAAAACTGGTTATTTCAAAGAATGAATAAAAAGGTGTCTTTGCTAGAAAATAAAAATTTTTAAGGGATTAAGTTCTTAATAAATTGGTAATTTTGCCCCCATTTTGCTCTTTACAGCATTTTGAAATGATACAAAATTTCCTGTTATTTTATACGAATTCTTATTTTTCAGCCTTTTAAATTTATTTATTTTTATTTTTATTTTTTTTAAAATTGATTTTAGGGAGAGAAACATTAATTTGTTCTTCCACTTATTTATGCATTCATTGGTTGATTCTTTTACGTACCCTGAGTGAGGAGGGAACCCGAAACCTTGGTGTATCAGGATGACGCTCTAACCAACTGAGCCACCTGGCCAGGCAGCCTCTTTTTTTTTTATCCTCACCTGAGGACATTTTTGCATTTATCTTCAGATAGAGAGGGAGGAAGAGAGAGAGAGAAACATCAATGTGAGAGAGACACATCGAGTGGTTGCCACCCACACAACCCCAATCAGGGCTGGGGACAAACTGCAACCGAGGTACGTGCCCTTAGCGGGAACCGAACCCGGGACTCTTCAGCCTGCAGGCCGACGCTCTAACCACTGAGCAACCGGCCAGGGCAGGCAGCCTCTTTTTTTATTTTTTTATTTTTTTTTTCAGCCTCTTTTTTTAATACCCATATTCAAAACTGAATTTGCGATGGAGTTCTGAGATTCTTGTGCACTAAAGCTCTGACTCTTAATATTCTGACTGAACTAAAGTGTAAAGAAGATTGATCTAGCAGAATTTCAGTAATTTTGGATATACATTACTGTTCGTTTATGTCTCTTTCTAAAGGTACAGCAAATCCAAAAGTCACTTTTAAGATGTCAGAAATAATGATTGATGCCGAAGGAAGGGTAAGTATAAAACGTTGAGTTGATTTTTTTGTGTAATTTGACTAGTTTAGGTAGTCTAGTGGAGATCTTAGGTACACTTTTCTTTTTTTTTAAATCCTCGCCTGAGGATATTTTTCCTTTTTTTTTTTAGATAGAGTGGAAGGGAGGGAGAGGGAGAGAGAGAAAGAAACACCAATGTGAGAGAGACACATCGATTGGTTGCCTCCTGCACGACCCCAACCAGGGCCGGGGGTCGAATCACAACTGAGGTACATGCCCTTGACCAGAATTGAACCCGCAACTCTTTGGTCTGCAGGCTGACACTATATTTAACCTTTTGAGGAACTACCAAACTGTTTTCCAATGTAGCTGTACTACCTTATATTCCCACCAGCAGTGTATAAGTTTTCCAATTTCTCCACATCCTCATCAACACTTGTTATTGTTCATCTTATTTATTATAGCCATCCTAGAGGGTTCGAAGTTGTATCTCATTGTGATTTTGATTTACATTTTCCTGATGGCTAATGATGTTGAGCTTCTTTTCATCTACTTATTGGCCATTAATATATCTTCTATAGAGAACTGTCTATTCAGATCCTTTGCCTATTAAAAAAATTTTTTTAATTGCATTGGCTAGACTTTTAAAGGAAAAAAGTATACTTTTCCAGGACTGTTTCACTAACATAAAAGTAATATTTTAGGCTAAAATATAGGGAACTAGGGTTGGGTTTCAGCTGCTGGGTGACCACATGGTGCTCCAGACCGCTTCCAAACATGTCTACAAGTCAAAATGTTGCACCCATCCCCCCAAGCTAAGTCCTCCAACCCCAGTAGCCCCCAAGTTTTCTTTGACATGGACATCAGAGGTGAGTGAGTTGGTTGATTTGTCTTAGAATTATTTGCAGATATTGTACCTGAAACTGCAGAAAATTTTTGTGCATTGCATACAGGAGAAAAAGGCAATGGACCCACTGCTGGGAAACCTCTCCATTTCAAAAGATGCCCATTCAATCGAATTATTAAGAAATTTATGATTCAGGGTGGAGACTTCTTAAATCAGAATGGGACAGGTGGAGAAAGTAATTACGGTGAAAAGTTTAAAGATGAACATTTCTATTATAAGCACAACCAAAAGGGTTTCTTGAGCATGGCAAATGCAGGCAGCAATACAAATGGTTCTCAGTTCTTCATCACAACAGTTCCAACTTGTCATTTAGATGGGAAACGTGATATTTGGCCAAGTAATTAAAGGAATGGCTGTGGCAAGAATTCTGGAAAATGTAGAAGTGAAGGATGAGAAACCTGCCAAATTGTGTGTTACTACATAATGTGGAGAATTGAAAGAAGGGGGTGAATCGGGAGTATTCACAAAAGATGGTTCTGGTGACAGCCATCCAGATTTCCCCAAGGATGCAGATATAGAGTTTTTAAAATGTAGATAAAATATTAATAACAGAAGACTTAAAACATTGCAAATACTTTTTTCAAATCCCAGAACTGGAAGATGGCCCTTAAAAATATATACAAAGGTTTTAACATATGTGGAAGGTTCAAAGGCTTTTAGTGAGAAAGCAGATAGGTCATGGCTACAGCCTGTAGCTTTAAGCTGCATGCTGACTATTGGTGCTTATAAACTGAAGATGTCAAACTGGCAGGGAGCAATTGACAGTTGTTTGGAGGCTCTTGAAATAGACCCATCAGATACCAAAGTGCGAACCATAGAGCTCAAGGATAGCCAGGATTAGAAGAATACGACTGATAAGAAAGCTCAGGAGATAGCACCAGAAGATAAAGCTATCCAGGTGGAATTTCTGAAAGTCAAACAAAAGATAAAGGCACAGAAAGATAAAGAGAGGGCAGCTTTTGCAAAAATATTTGCCTGATAAGGGATTCAGTTATGCTTAAATATTATACATTGATGTATAAAGACAAAAAGAAAATATAAGGGGTTTTGTCTATTATATATGATCCTAATGTGTTTCCTTTGATATTTCAGTTCCCCATTGTTTACAGTTTAGGAATACTGATATTAGTTTACTCTTTTTTTATTCTTTTAATCCTCACCTGAGGATATTTTTCCATTTATCTTCAGATAAAGTGGGAAGGGAAGGGAGGGAGGGAGAGAGAGAGAAAGAGAAACATCCACACAAGAGAGACACATTGGCAGCACAACCCTGACCAGGGCCAGGGACGAACTGCAACCAAGGCACGTGCCCTTGACCAGAATCAAACCCTCGACTCTTTGGTCTGCAGGCCGACGCTCTAACCACTGAGCTAAACCAGCCAGGGCTGTTGGTTTACTCTTTTTTCCCCCTTTATTGATTTTAGAGAGAGGAAGTGAGAGGCAGAGAGAGATAGAAACATTCATGAAAGAGGACATTGATTGGCCGCCTCCTGCATGCCCCCACTTGGGATTGGGCCCACAACCTGGACATGTGTCCTGACCAGGAATCGAACTGGCAACCTCTTGGTGCATGGGTCAATGCTCAACCACTGAGCCACACCGGCCGGGCTTGGTTCACTCTTAATAAAAGTGAAAAAATAAATAAAAATAAAAATATAGGAAACCAGGAACTAGATACTAGAATGATTAAAACATTTTTAGCAATAATTATCAATAGTTCTGTTAGTATAAACTTATGGGAAAAGACTTTTAGACAGTGCTAATTCCTTTTTTTAAATTTTATTTATTTATTTAAAAAATTTTTTTCTCTATTGATTTTATAGAGGAAGGGAGAGGGAGAGAGAGATAAAAACATCAATGAGAGAACATCGATTGGCCGCCTCCTGTATGCCCCCTACTGGGGATTGGGCCCACAATCTGGGCATGTGTCCTGACTGGGAATCGAACCGGCGACCTCTTGGTGCATGGGTCGATGCTCAACCACTGAGCCACACCGTCCGGGCTAATTTTATTTTTTAATTACAGTTTACATTCAGTATTATTTTGTATTAGTTTCAGGTGTATGCATAGCGGTAAGACAATCATATACTTTACAAAGTGGTTTCCCCAATATTTCAAGTACCCACCTGGTACTGTATATAGTTATTACAGTATTATTGACTGTATTCCGTGTGCTGTACTTTACATCTCCACGATTACTTTGTGACTACCAATTCTTCTTAATACCTTTACCTTTTTTACCCAGTCCCCAGCTTTGTCCCCCATCTCTGGCAACTATCATAGACTGTGCTAATTCTAGAACTTTTTTAGCCATAAAGAGCCACCAGCATACGTAACCCACAACTGCTGGTTTTGCTATATCCTGTGTGCCTTTTAAAATGCCTAGGTCTGAAAAAGTATCATGTTACTAAAGATAGTGATTTAAATAGACTAGTAAGCTAATTATTTATGTAAGTCTTTTATAACTAGATTCCTTTTTTCTTTTTTAATAGATTATAGATGTCATAGATAAGGAACTAATTCAGCCTTTTGAGATTCTGTTTGAAGGAGTTGAATATATTGCCAGAGCTGGATGGACTCCAGAGGGAAAATAGTACGTATGTTAAATTGTTACTTCTTTACAAACACTTTACGATCCAGAACTTTAGAAATGTCTATGCTCTTAAGAAGTCTTTCAGTTGGAGCTGCCTTCTGTACATTTGCAGTGCTGTTATTTATTTGTTTATGTACTTATTTATTAATTTTGTTAATTCTTACCTGAGGATATTTTTTCATTTCTAGATAGAGTTGAAAGGAGGGAGGGAGGGGGGGAGAGAGAGAGAGAGAGAAACATCCATGTGAGAGAGACACATAGATTGGTTGCCTCCTGCAGAACCTGACCAGGGCCGGAAATTGAACTTGCAACCCATGTACGTGACCTTGACCAGGAATTGAACCCGGTGATGCTCTAACCTCTGAGCCAGATCGTCCAGGGCTGCAGTGTTGTTCTTTATACACAAAGAATTTTTTTTAACTAAGTGGATGTTTGGATTTGTAATTCTATAAGCATAAGTACATAGTGTTTTAATTGTCTCTTACTTAGCCACTCCTGGTTTCAGTTATTTGTGGTTAAAATAGTATGACTTTGAGGCTCACATGTAAGTGCATATTTTTTTGTTGTATAATTTAAGCAGAAATATTTGTAGAGCCTTATGTGAAGAAGATTACATATGGTTCTGTCTAATGTAGACAACAGTTTTACAAGGCTGGCATTTGTTGACACTAGAGGGAGAAAACAATTTCAAAGGCCATCTGTGATTTTGGAAATTTAAAGAAAAGCACTTTAAAAAACTCTATTCAGGTTTAACTTTAAAAAATAAATGTAGAATAAGGTAATACTTTTAATTAGCATTTGTAAGGGACAATGTAATGTGTACTGAAGCAATTTTTTTCATACAATTTTTTTCATTATGAATACAGAAATATCATGCTAGGGGAGAGAGTAGGGGAATATTCATTTACTAAGAGCTTGCTTTATTTTTGGTGCTTTTCTCTTGTGTGTTTGAATAGTGCTTGGTCCATCCTGCTAGATCGCTCCCAGACTCGCCTACAGATAGTGTTGATCTCCCCTGAATTATTTATCCCAGTAGAAGATGATGCCATGGAAAGACAGAGACTCATTGAGTCAGTGCCTGACTCTGTGACGCCACTGATTATCTATGAAGAAACAACAGACATCTGGATAAATGTATGCCTGTTCTTCTGTACTTGGTTAAATATCTTCTCAGAATGCTAAAACAAATGAAGTTTTATAGCAGACTATCAAAATGAATTTATAAGTTCAAAGTAACCACAAATATTATTTGCTTAGTTTTTTTTTTTATTATTATTATTTTTATTAATTTATTTTTGTTACAGATGTTTCTCCTTTTTTCCCCATTGACACCCTCCTCCCCATCCCCCCACCCTGTCCCCAGCTTTGTTGTCCATGTCCATCACTTATGCATAAGTTCTGTGGTTTATCTCTTCCCTCCCCCCTCACCCCCTCTTCTGAGGGGTGTCAGTTTATACTCTACTTCCACATCTCTGGGTCTTATTTGCTTAGTTTTAACATTTCAAATTAGAATGATGGTTCTAGAATAATGAAATGGTTGTAGATAGAAAGTAGATGCCATTGAAATGACATCTCCCTGGCTGCAGGTTTACCCTTGTTCCTGGACACATCAGATATGGAAAATACAGCCTCATCAGTACCTCTGAGTGGGTCATAAGAGTCCTGTCTAGAAAAGGCTTTCTCTGTTTGTTGGCAAACTATACCAAAATGTACCAATTTGGGTTGAATTTTGTCTTTTCCAATTTAGTGGGAAAAACTTAAGATACAAAATAAATAAAGCCCATTCACTCCCTTGCTGAATATAAGCTTTATAAGACTCACCTAAAACAAACATCTGTTTTCCCTTCAACTGTTAGAATATTTTCCTTTGGGGAAAAAAAGTTAAAATTTTTTCTTCATCATTTCTGTAATAAGATTTATATCCTTAAGCTTCGTGCCATGTTTCAAAGGATTAGAGAAATGGTGAGTAAGAAAAAGCTTTTGGCATTTTTTCTCCATTTGGAAACATTTATTTCTCAATGGATGGAGTCTTTGACTAAAGTAAGATAAACCTGAAAGGCCCAGGCAAAATCATAATTGTAAATATACTATAGCCCGTAGCACCAATAGTTATTTATACTTCAGAGTATGTTTATCAAATCTTTCTGTAGCTTAACTGAATTGTTTATGTATATTTTATTAATGTGTATAGTAAATTAAGCTGTTCATTTTACAGATCCATGACATCTTTCATGTTTTTCCCCAAAGTCATGAAGATGAAATTGAATTTATTTTTGCCTCTGAATGCAAAACAGGTTTTCGTCATTTATATAAAATTACATCCATTTTAAAGGAGAGCAAATATAAACGATCCAGTGGTGGGCTACCTGCCCCAAGTAAGAAATCCTTTTTTATTTGAAAAAAAAAATGTTGGGGGCAGAAGGTGGGAGGGACAGGATAATGTATTGTCTCTCTTATATACTTTATAAACATCAGTGCTGCTTTATTAAACTCAATACATAAACTAAGATATAAATATGTGCATGTATAAAAACATAAGACAAAGATGTTTTGCTTTGTTTCTACGAGTATGTTTATTTTAATACTTGCAATCCCTAATTGGAAAATTACATTCCAGGAGTTGAGTTGGCATCTACTCTACCATCTTGCCTATGCCCAGTAGGACAAAGTTCTTGATAGATGTATCATAAACTATTAATAGTAGGTAATCTCTGGGTAGTGAGATTACTTATTTTACTTTCTACTTTTGCCTTGACTGTAAATTTTAATTGGTTCAAGTGAGCCCATATCATTTTTAGATTTAAAAAGCTATTTTTTAAATATCATATAGTTATTAGATATTTTTACATACAAGGGTTTTTAATACTGTCACCATCTACACTGAAGTTTATAGTGAAATTAATTTTTGTGTCAGCTGAAGTTAATGTCTCTTGAAAAAGTGATGGTTTTTTCTGGGAAATATAATACAGAATGGATAGTATAAGCCTAGAAAAAGTGAAATTGGTACATTAAATCCTTCTGGGTTTTTTAAAAAATTGAGTTATAGTTTTCTACTTTAATAATATAGAGTTTGTTTTGGAATAGTATGCACTTTATGATGTTATGTTATATACTTGTTGTTTGTAATTTAACAGACTCAACATAGCCATTTTAAAAAATTGTAAAATATACATAACAAAATTTACTATTTTAACTGTTTTTAACTGTACAGTTTAATGGCATTAAGTATATTAATATTGTTATGTAACCATCACCACCATCTGTCTATCTCTAGAACTTTTTTCATCTTCCAAAACTGAAACTACCCAATGAATATTCAATTTAGTGGAAAATAAATAACTCCTCATTCCTTCCTTCTCCTCCGCCCCTGGCATCTACTTTCTGTATCTGTGAATTTGACAATTCTAGATACCCCATTCAAGTGGATTCATACAGTATTTATCCTTCTATGATTGGCTTATTTTATTTAGCATAATGTTCTTAAGGTTTATCCACGTAGCATGTGTCAGAAAGTCTCTTTTTAAGGCTGAGTAATATTCCATTGTGTGTATATACCACATTTTATTTATCCATTCATCTGTCCATGGACTCTTGGATTGCTTCCTCATTTTGGCTATTGTGACTAACGCTGCTATAAACATGGGTGTGCAAATACCTGTTTGAATCCCTGCTTTCAATTCTTCTGGGTATATACCCAGAAATGAAATTGCTGGATCTTATGGTGATTCTAGTTTTAATTTTTTGAAGAACTGTCATATTCTTTTCCATAGTGACTGCACCATTGTCTATTCCTATTAGCAGTGCACAAGTGTTCCAGTTTCTCCTTGCCAACACTTGATATTTTATGCTTTTTTTGGCATTTGTTTTTTTAATAGCCATCCTAGTGGGTATGAAGTGGTATGTCTTTATGGTTTTGATTTGCATTTCCCTAATGACTAGTGACATTGTGCATCTTTTTATGTGCTTTTTGGCCATTTGAATATCTTTGGAGAAGTGTCTGTCTGAATCCTTTGCCAAGTGTTTAATTTGGTTGTTTGTTTTTTCAACATGGCCTTTTAAATATTCTTATTTGGGAAACAGCTACATCTTAGGACTAGCAAAGTAAATACTACCTATGACTATTCCTTTCCTTAGACTAATTAAAAAACAACAACAAAAAACAGGCAAGATCTTATATATCTAAGATGAAGAATTTCTTCCCTGAGAGCCTTAGTTTAATATGGCCCTTAGTGTGAAATTGTGCTACCAATTCCTCTATTAATCAGAAATTAAATCCACTTATGGAATTCCAGAAAGTATAGTGATGAAGACTGGTCAGAGAGCTGTGAATAGTAGTTAATTAACTAAAATACTTTGGGAACAATAATAAAAAGATAGTAACTTAAAAGAAGAGCTGTTGTTACCTCAGTTAATATTTATCTTAGAACACCTAGACCCTGTTCCCTCTCAGTGTCTATTTCTGGGCCCCTCAATTTGTCTACCTCTTCTTTCCCTTTCCCTCCTTTTTTCTTAGTCTTGTGCCAAGTCTTCCTACTTTTCCTTAATGTCCACTTTATTTTTCTCCTTCTTTCTCTTTTCTTCCTTAAGTGGCTATAATGTAAAACAATTAGGACTTGTTTATGTAATTTTTTTTTTTTAAGTACTAGGTTGAATTTTTATATCCAAGAAAAAGAAAGTAAGTCAATTTTTAAAACTTGAATGGGACTAGTTAAAATCCTCTACCATCTTACCATCTCAGCCTGCCCTCGGCTGTCATTTCCACAGCCATAGTTAGCACAGCTAGGCAAAGAGAAATAGTTTACCTTTTTTTAACCTCCTCCTTAAACCGCTGAGAGCCTCATCTACCAAGACAGAATCTCATCAAGACAAATGGGACGTGTTGGCATTTAATATGGTAATGCCCAATTTATTTTTTGGCAAATGAAGAACAATTACATTAAAATTTTCCCCCCTATGGTTTTTTTTTTGTTGTTGTTGGTTTTTTAGTAGTATGTTGCATTTCTAGAAGAAATGTCTTGTTAACTATTAGACTTCTTTGTCTAACCAAAGGTCTGCAAATACCAGTGTTTTTTAGTTCTTTTCTGCCTTTGCCAGGAAAATCTGTTTTGCTTTTTCACTTTGTTTACATAGATCATTCCATATTATTTCCAGAATATTATGAAGACTCATAACTTGGATATTTTATAACAGTAGATCTTTTTTTTTAATTAAGGTGAAATTCACATAACATTAAAATTAACCATTTTTAAATGAATGGTGGCATTTAGTATATTCACAGTGTTGTGCAACCATCCACCTCTAACTAGTTCCAAAACATCTTCATTACCCCAGAGATAACTTGAAATTTTTTATGTACCTTTTTGGAAAAAAAAGATTTTAGAATACTATTCTTTATTTTTTCATTTCCTTATAGTCTGGTGCAAATTACTGAATTATAACTATATTTATCTTTAGGTGATTTCAAGTGTCCTGTCAAAGAGGAAATAGCAATTACCACTGGTGAATGGGAAGTTCTTGGCCGGCATGGATCTAATGTATGTTTTTTTATTCTGCTGATATGTTTAGTCAATGTCTGCTTTGTGTATACAGTACTAAAAATCAGTAGTACAACTTCATATGACTCCAGCGTTTTAAAAATACTAAGTTTGGGCCTAAAAGAACTCAAATTACATTTACTGTTTCTGAGGTAGTGATTCTCTTTCATTCACCTATTCATCTTATCTCACAAATTTAAAATTTCATCCACCATCTGCAACGAGTGATAGATATTTATACAGAGTGTAGATTGATAGGAAAAGGAGGGAAATCCACCCTGTTTCACTCTCAGCATGTAGCTTTCTGTGGTTATTCAGTGAATTCTAATTTTTTTCTTTTGCCTTTCATAGTACCTTATTTTGTTTCAACTTTCAGTTAGGTGGTCAGTTTCATGAGATCTCTAAGAACTCCATCCTTTATATGTGTGATACATACAGTTAAGTTGATGTATGCTACCAAGATTTAGTGAAGGCCTATGATTTCCTCAAATTGACTTGGAGATTTATTGAAGGATTGTGTATACTGGCTATTAAGAGAAGTCACTCATAGTCCCAATGAAGATCCAGGTCCCAGGTTTGTTTTTGTTGGTAAAAACTATAGAATATCATAGGCAACCTTTAAAGTCTAATTTTCACTGAGAGTCTCACATGGCCTTCTGATTATATGTCCAAATATATAATTTTCTGTTTTTCTGTTTAGAGACCTTGGATGTCAACTGAGAAAAATCTTATTGTGGAATTCTAAGTTTTGATAACAAAAATTACACTAATATAAACTTCATGCAGTGTAATGGTTGGATAATACCTAGGGAACCCCCCAAATTGTATTTACGTAGATCTGAATTTTATTTGGGCAACCTAAATGTCTTTTTACTACTTGCCACCTTGTGCATCTGCTTTCTTCTTTGTTTATGTCATGCTTATTTATGTCATGTGTTTGTATCTCTCTTACTCTTTTATTTTTCCTCTATCCTTGCGTTTTTGTGTGTTAATCCTCACCCGAGGATATTTTTACCATTGATTTTTTTTTTTTTTTTTTTTTTAGAGAGAGTGTAAAGGAGGGAGGGAGGAGGAGAGACAGAAAGAAACATTGGTGTGAGAGAGACACATTGATTGGTTGCCTCTCACACGAGGCCCACCCAGGCCGGGGATCAAACCTGCAACCCAGGTATGTGCCCTTCACCAGGAATTGAACCTGCAACACTTTGGTGCAAGGGCTAATGCTCTTAACCATTGAGTCACATTGTCCAGGGCTTTTTTTTTTTTTTTAATATGTTTTTATTAATTTTTTAGAGGGGAAGGGAGAGAGAGATAAAAACAGTGATGTGGGAAACATCAGTCGGTTGCCTCCTGCATGTCCCTCACCGGTAATCGAGCCCACAACCTGTGCATGTGCCCTGACCAGGAATCGAACTCAGACCTCTCAGTCTGTAGGACAACGCTCAATCTATTGAGCCATACTGGCTGGGCAGGGCTATTTCTTTTTAAATGACCTTTTTTTTTCTACTTTTGCTAGTGTCCATGTTCCCACCCAAAGATTTCTAGTGGCAGTAATTGAGTAAGGATTTAAGACTTTTAAGTCCATGTGCCCCTTACTTTTGAGGAGTGATTCTCAAAGTGTGGTCCTTTGACCAGCAGCATTGCAACCGCATCACCTGGGGACTTTTTAGAAATGCAAATTCTTGGGCCCACCCCAGACCTCCTAAACCAGATCTGTGGTGGGTGGGACTCAGCATAACAGCCCCTCAGGTGATTCTAATACTTTTGTTGAATAAAGTAGTTACTTGAAATAAAGAAAAGAACCATCATAGTAGGGGGTAAGGAATTAACCAGTTATTTTTTCAAATTTGAAAGGCCTGATTTTCAACTACTAGGTCAAGAACAGAAGCAGTCCCAACCTTTTGCACAGATTAACACATACCTGTGAAGCTTCGTGAATGTTTGTTCTGCTATTTCCTATCACTCGTACCCTTTCTGTATATTCTGTATATACGGAATCTCAACTGTCTTTATTTTTGTATCCGTGTGCTAAAAAATGCTTAGTGATGAAGGAGAAGCTTCCTGGAGAAACTGTGGCATTTAGAAATACTTGCTTTTAGCCCAGCTGGTGTGGCTTAGTGGTTGAGCATCGACCATGCACCAAGAGGTCACTGGTTCGATTGCTGGTCAGGGCATATGCCTGGGTTTCAGCTTGATCCCCAGTGGGGGGCATGCAGGAGGCAACCGATCAATGGTTCTCTCTCCCTTTCCCTCTCTCTCTAAAAATCAATAAAAACACATGCAATTTTTTTTTTTAATTTGCTTTTAGAAATCTGTCTGTTTTCTTTGGTCTGTAAAAAAAAAAAGTGAATTTTACTAAACTTGTTTGAGTAGGCTGGTAAAAGATTTTTAAAAGAAAAAATAAAAGCCATTTATTTAAAATCTTGTGAGTTGAGGAGAATATTAAATAAATTTATCTGTGAATTTACTTGCAATTTTTTTGAGGTCTGAATGAAGACTTAAAAGATCTTATCCAGCCCTGACTGATGTGACTCAGTTGGTTATGTGTCGTTCTTTTGTGTACCAAAAGGTCACCAGTTCGATTCCTGGTCAGGGCATATTGCCCAGGTTTTGGTCTCCATCCCTGGTAGCGGTTTGTGCAGGAGGCAGCCGATCTGTACTTTTGCCTCACATTGATGTTTCTCTCTCTCTCTCTCCCTCTCCCTTCTTATCTCTAAAAAACAATAAAAACATATTTTTATCATTTTTGTTTTAATCCTCACCAGAGGATATTTTTCCATTGATTTTCAGATAGAGTGGGGTGGGGGTAGGGGGATGGGGGAGGAGGAGAAAGAGAGAGAGAAACATCGATGCAAGAGGGACACATTGATTGGCTGCCTCCTGCATGACCCCAACCAGGGCCGAGGATCTAATAGAAACTGAGGCACGTGCCCCTGACCAGAATTGAACCCACAACTCTTTGGTTCTCAGGCCGTCACTCTAACTGCTGAGCCAGACCAGCTGGGATAAAAACATATTTTTTTTTTTTTTTTTTATCCTCACCCGAGGACATTTTTTTCCATTTTTTGTTCAGATAGAATGGGAGGGAGAGAGAGAGGGAAACATCGACATGAAAGGGACACATCGAGTGGCTGCCTCCCGCACGACCAACCAGGGCCGGGGACAAATCACAACCGAGGTACATGCCCTTAGCGGGAACCGAACCCGGGTCTCTCCAGACCGCAGGCCGACGCTCTAACCGCTGAGCCAAACCGGCCAGGGCTACAAACATATTTTTTAAAAAAGAGCTTATCCATACTTATTTATAAATTCTACCAATATTGAAATGAGTTTAATTATTCCCAACCCAATAGATAAAACACTTTTGCAGATTTCTACAAAAGATCAAAAAGTACTGTCTAAGATAATACTGCACTAAGAAATATATAGGATGCTAAAATTAGACTCTGTTAATTGTACATGAGTGGTTGACCTAAGCTGCAATATAGCTATTATTTTTCCTGTAGAGGGTTGTCGTTTTAATGGACTAATTCTTGTATTTTAAGAAAAGCACATATTCTGACCATATAGGAAACTCTCTACCAATAGTGTGCAACTCTGGTGTCCTTTTTTCATCTGGGCAGGATCTATTCTTAGCTGTAAGTTGTAAACAAAATGGACAGGTTTAACATTTGTGGAAATTTTTTTTTTAAAAAGAGACATAAGTCGTCCTGGCTGGTTTGGCCTCAGCAGTTAGAGCATTGGCCGCAGACCAAAGGGTTGTGAGTTTGATTCTTGGTCAGGGGCATGTACCTGGGTTGTGGGTCCCCATCCCCATTTGGGGTTGTGTGGGAGGCAACTGATCGATGTGTCTCTCTCACATCAATGTTTCTCTCTCTCCACCCCCCCCTCGTCTATCTAAAAATAAATGGAAAAAAATAACAATTAATAAATAAATAAAAAGAGGCACAAGTCAAAGGGTGACTCACATGATTCTGAATAAAATTGGGAATTGTTGGGTGAATTACTGACCTTGCCAAGGTCGTGTTAGCACTGATTTTTATGTTGTTGTTATTTTGTCAGATCCAGGTTGATGAAGTCAGAAAGCTGGTATATTTTGAAGGCACCAAAGATTCTCCTTTAGAACATCATCTGTACGTGGTCAGTTATGTAAATCCTGGAGAAGTGACAAGGCTGACCGACCGTGGCTATTCCCACTCTTGCTGCATGAGCCGGGTATTAAGTCCCTGTTTGAAAAGGGTTTTCTGTCATATAAAAAAACCTCTACTCTGTGATACTTCTTTGAGTAAGATGAAAATTAATGAAATTGGCTTGCAAAAGTCTGATTCTCTTAGGAAAAACTTTGAAAAGTTTAGCCTTAACTTCAGCATTGTGTATGTACATAAATGGTCAGACTCTTACCCTCCTTCTGTGGCATTAGTGCAGATGTAGTAGCAGATAACCTTTGTTACTGTTCCCTGGGGAAAAATGAACTGTTTCTTCTTTCTTTAGCATTGTGACTTCTTTATAAGTAAGTACAGTAACCAGAAGAATCCACACTCTGTGTCCCTGTACAAGCTATCAAGTCCTGAAGATGACCCAACTTGCAAAACAAAGGAATTTTGGGCCACCATTTTGGATTCAGCAGGTACTCATTTTCCTGAACCTGATCTTAAGTAATATTAGTACATTAGTATTCTAAAACTTATGTAACATGTCTACATTTCTTGGACAGAGCCTTCCCATCTCTCACTACCACCTGTTCCTGAGCTGCTGGGTTTCTGATTGATCCCACCCCTCCTATTCTGTCAACTACCGAGTAATATGGGTTACCTTCCACTCTAGGGAGGAGCAGGTCTGGAAGACCTTTTTGAAAACAGGACTAAAATACTCAGTATTCAATATATCAGCCAGGAAACTATTTATTCACTATGGATGCTTTCCCAGATAAACAAATGAACTTAAAGATAATGTACCCTGAACTAGTAATAATCTTTGAGCATTGAAGCTGAAGCTTTAGGGAATAACCAGCTTGTAGCTTTCTTAAACTTCTATTTATTTATTTATTTATTTATTTAATGTTTTTTTCTTTATTGATTTTAGAGAGAGAGGAAGGCAGAGGGAGAGAGAGATAGAAACATTGATGAGAGAGAACATCAATTGGTCACCTCCTGCATGCCCCCACTGGGGATTTGGCCCACAACCTGGGCATGTGTCCTGACTGGGAATCAAACTGGTGACCTCTTGGTGCATGGGTCAACACTCAACCACTGAACCACACCGGCCGGGCAAACTTTCTTAAACTGTTAAATCACTTGCAGTGGCCATCTTTTAAAAAAATTTTTTTTATCCTCACCCGAGGACATTTTTCCATTTTTTGTTCAGATAGAGTGGGAGGGAGAAAGAGACAGAGAGAAACATCGACGTGAAAGGGACACATCGAGTGGCTGCCTCCCGCACGATCAACCAGGGCTGGGGACAAACCGCAACCGAGGTACGTGCCCCTAGCGGGAACCAAACCCGGGTCTCTCTGGACCACAGGCCGACGCTCTAACTGCTGAGCCAAACCAGCCAGGGCGCAATGGCCATCTTAATAAAAGAATTCTTGTTCTGTATTGGAGTAAAGAGCACTGTGAATTATCTATTTTTTAAATGTTTGATTTCCTAAACATAAAAAAAAGGGCTCATTTTATGTATCTTTTAATCCACTATGTCCCCCAATTTTTTTCTGTTAAGTATTTTCATGCATTAGTATGTGCTAAGGGATTAAGAATTAGTACAAAACCACAGGGTACAGATATGTTCTAATGTGCACAAGCAGAATTTGTAATATGGTAATGGTTTCTGTTTAAACCGTAATGTCATCAAATATACACAGACTTAGGATAGGTCTGTATAGCTTTGGTAAACCAAAGACTGATCATGACTTTCTTTATTCTGGCTTTTAGTTAAGCTTATTCTCTAATAATCAGAAACAAATGTTTATTGAGCACCTGCCTTGAGCAAGTTAAATGGACTAAGTTAAATTTGTGCTTTCAGTTTCTAATCAGATACATGTATTAACCATCAATAAGTTACACCTAACCAAGCACAAAGTATTTGTATAGTTCTGTACATAAATACCACCTAGACTATAAGGATTATTCAGAATACTATATGTTTATTTCTGAAATAGATAATTTGATATGTTCATTAGGTTTTCTTTTTTAAAGATAAATATTGTTGCCCTGGCCAGTTTGGCTCAGAGGTTAGAGCATCCGCCCGCGGACTGAAGAGTCCCAGGTTCAGTTCCCGCTAAGTGCACGTACCTCGGTTGCAGTTTGTCCCCAGCCCCGTTTGGGGTTGTGTGGGTGGCAACCACTCGATGTGTCTCTCTCACATTGATGTTTCTCTCTCTCTCTTCCCCCCTCTCCCTCTGGCTCTGTCTGAAGATACATGCAAAAATGTCCTCGTGTGAGGATTTAAAAAAAAAAGATAAATATTGTTACTTAATTTTTTGCTTATCACCTGAAAGGGGGATGGTCATTTATTTGTGTGTGAGCCTGTGGATTTATCTTTTCCTTGCTCTCAGATTGTAGAGATCCTACAACAACTTCTTGTACAGACTCTGTATGTTATTTCTTTGCAGGTCCTCTTCCTGACTATACCCCTCCAGAAATTTTTTCTTTTGAAAGTACTACTGGGTTTACATTGTATGGGATGCTTTACAAACCTCATAATTTACAACCTGGAAAGAAATACCCCACTGTGCTGTTCATATATGGTGGTCCTCAGGTGGGTGTATTTTATTACATACATATATGTGTATATATATATACGTACATATATGTGTATATATATAGGTGTATATATACACCTATATATATACACACACACTTTTTTATGTGATTTGTTTTTTAAATGTCTAGTCAATTGTTTTAAGTTAAATTTTAAGCATTATGTCCTAATTATGCAGTTTAGGAGTTCAGGAAGCTGGGTTTTGTTAAGATGGCTAATTTGTAAATCAGTGTCAATTTCTTAATTTACAATAAGGACTATAACTATCATGGGGAATGGAATATTCATGTCAGTAGGTAACTATGTTGTTTTCTATCTAAAGAAATTTTAGGGAATGAAATTAAATAATTCAGTTTCTTGATAAATAGAAAGACTTTCAACTGCTATTTTTAGATAGCCATGGTAACCTGATGAATTCCCCCTCTTTATTCTAAGGCTGTATCTCTTAAGCAAACTGGAATACTTTTATTAGCTAGTTAAGGCAACTGCTGTACTACTATTCAGCACTGTAAATATTTAACCTTGATTTGCCTTTTTCTGTATTAAATATTAGAATGTGAGTATTAAGTAAATTCTGTTGTCTATCAGAGTAAAGTATTTCGGGTTGGTGAATTAGTTAATTGGAATATTTTTTAAATGTTTATTCTTGATTATATATCTTACATTGAGCTGTTGAAGAAATTAGAATATAATTGCACTGTTTTTACAGTATAACTCTTAGACTCAGTAAATATCCTTTACATATACTCAGTTATTTAGTATCTGAAAATATATCTAGATTCCAAATCATCCAAAAAATAAAAGTAATTACATGAGCCATAAACTCAGTGATGATCTATATCAGGTTAAATCACTTTGCCACTGTTAAGTATATTTTACAAACAAATATGATTCACATTTGTATTATGGTTATCTACACATAAATTATGAAAATGTTAAATTAGACTTCTGTTAAAAACTTGAGGCCAAATCTTTGTAAACTTTAAAAAAGGCTTGATACAAAGAAACTCAAAAGAGAAATTACAGGACACTCTCAGAAGCTTTGTATGTTTTGTTATATTATTTTGATATTAAGGCTAAGTAAGAAGGGTGTTTTTCCTTTCCAATGAAGAAATGATACATGAAATATGTGAAAAACACACACTATAAAAACTATCTGGTTATCTAGCTTTTAAGACTAACAGACACCTTATATAAGTAGTTAAGTTTTAAAAGTCTGAGCCAAATGAGAAGTTACTCAATATCACTAGTCATTACAGAAATGCAAATCAAAACCACAGTGAGATACCACATTATAACCATTAGGAGAGCTATGGTCCAGTCACTATGGAAAACAATATGGCAGTTCTTTAAAAAGTTAAACAAGCCCTGGCCGGTTTGGCTCAGCGGTTAGAGCGTCGGCCCGCGGACAAGAGAAACCCGGGTTCAGTTCCTGCTAAGGGCATGTACAGACTCTGCAGTTTGTCCCCGGCCCTGGTTGGGGTCGTGTGGGTGGCAACCAGTCGATGTGTCTCTCTCACATTGATGTTCTCTCCCTCTCTCCTTCCCACTCTATCTGAAGATAAATGCAAAAATGTCCTCGGGTAAGGATAATAAAAAAAAGTTAAACAGAATTACAATCTGATCTAGCAATTTTATTTCTGGGTGTATACCCAAAGCAGAGACTTGGACAGACACTTGCACTCCAGTGTCCATTGCACTATTATTCGTAGTAGCCAAAAGGTAGAAGCAACCTAAGTGTCCATTGACAGATGAATGGATAAATGAAATGTGGTATATGGTGGAATATTATGTAGCCTTAAAAAATATAACATAATAACATAGGTGAACCTTGAGGATATTGTGCTAAGTGAAATAAGCGAGACACAAAAGAACAAATATTGTATTATTTCACTTGTATGCAGTCCCTAGAATAAGCAAATTCATAGAAACAGAAAGTAGAATAGAAGTTGCCAGGGACTGAGGGAGAAATAGGAAGTTACTATTTAATAAGTATGGAGTTTCTGTTTGGGGTGATAAAGAAGTTCTGGGAATGGATAGTGGTAATGGTTGCACAACAGTGTGAGTGTACTTAATGCCCCTGAACTATATACTTAAAATGGTTAAAATGATAAATTTTATGTTATATATATTTTACCATAGTAAAAAAAATCTTAGTCAATGCAATTAAAACAACATTTTTTAATTGTTTGGAGTACTTTATGAACACAATTGTACTTTCTTGCACTTATTGAAACAATTCCTGTCTCAATGTGTTCTTTGAAAACTTTCAAATTTGGTGAGGCCATAGGAGAATCTGGCATTGACTTTGCAGGGAGATCTCCCTAGGAGACTGCATGGTAGAATGCGTCTGACACTTCACCCCACGAGGAAGTCAGTTCATCCTCTTGCTGGATGACTCCATTTGAGTTCATTAGGAAGAAGGTCCGTAATGTAAGACCAGGTCTTTCTAATGGCATCCAATTGTGAAACTTGATTAAATCATATAAATGGTCATTGTTCTTTCTTGGTGTATATTCAGGTCAAAGTGTCACAATTCGTAACGTGTCACAATTCATAACATGAGTTGAATTACTTTGTCACTAAATACAACAATGTCTATAGTAGAACAAAGGTGAATTCGAAAGATAAGTGATGAATATTTCCCATTAAAGTCATCAAGGCTTAGTTCTTTAAACTCTTCATTGGTAACAGCTCTATGTTTAAAAATGTCTATTTAACAAATACTTATGATGCTTCCTATGTGCCAGACACTGTTTTGCAAATGTAAATGCACCAAAGAGCAGGCGAGGTGATAGCAGGGCACAGGTTTTGAAGAGTTGATTCTGGCCCTGGCCGGTTCGGCTCAGCGGTTAGAGCGTCAGCCTGCAGACCAGAGTCTCGGGTTCGATTTCATCAAGGGTGTATACCTCGGTTACAGTTCAGTCCCTGGCCCTGGTCAGGGTCCTGCCTGCGGGAGACAACCAGTGGATGTGTCTCTTTCACATGGTGTTTCTCCCTCCCACTCTATCTGAAAATCAATGGGAAAAAAACCTCAGGTGAGAATAAAAAATAAAAAAAAGAATTGATTCTGAAGGAACACTTGAATTCTCAGTGCCAAAGGGCATTTATGTTTAAGTACCTCCTTCTAGAAGTAACAGGCCTCCAGGCTGCAAAGGCAGAAACACTGGCTCTGGGGGGAATTTTTCATATCAGACATTGGAGGCCATCATCTGTGCATGACAGCAGGCAAGGAAGTGAGGTAGTTTTCTTTAAATGCTCATATTTGTGTTCTATACTTAGTACTTCTTTTCTCAACTCCCTTTTAAAAAAACACACCTCTGCCATCAAACTCCTCTTATGGTAGGAAGAGAAAACATCATTCTCCTATTTCTGTTTTTCATTCAGCAAATAGTTTATTAAGTTCCTGTTATGCACCAGGTACTATTCTAGGCATTGAGGATACCACAGTGCACCATAAGTAGACAAAAAATATATATAACTTTATAAATGGAAATGCTATGAACAATTGTTTGGAAAGAGGATGGCAAAGCAACTAAAATGGGAGTTGTGATAGGAAGATCAGGGAAGATCTCTACAAAGGATGAAAAGGAATGAGCCACATTAAAGATCTGAGGGAAGAACATTCCAGACAGAGGAAACAGTATATGTCAAGGTCAAGGTCCTGGGGTTATAGTCAATAGTTGGTAATAAGGTTAGAGTACAGTGCATAAGAAAGGAAATGGTGTGCGATGTGGTCAGAGAAATTGCCAAAGGCCAGATAATGAAGGGTCTCAAAGGCAATGGTAAGGAGTTCAAACTCCTTACATTGGAAGGAGTTAAGCTACAAAATCATATCTGATTTCCTTTTTTTTGTTTTAATCCTCACCTGAGGATATTTTTCCATTGCTCTTTAGATAGAGTAGAAGGGGGGGAGAGAGAGAGAAATATCCACACGAGAGACACATTGGTTGGTTGCCTCCCACACGACCCCCACCAGGGCCAGGGATCAAACCTGTAACCCAAGTATGTGCCCTTGACCGGGAATTGAACCTATGACCCTTCAGTCCTTGGGCAGAGGCTCCCAACTGCTGAGCCAAACCACCCAGAACTCTGATTTACATTTTGAAAACATTGCTCTGCTACTGTGTGAACAGACTAGATAGGATAAGAATAGAAACAGAAAGACCAGTTTGACAATTGTTATAGTGATACTAACATCCAAATGTTCAAAAAGAGGAGATTCTCTACGCCTCCACCCCAGTCTAGCCCAATAAATGCGCAGTAGCTATTTATTGAGTGAAGATAGTGTTGATTCTTATTTATTTATTTATTTTTGTTTTTAATTCTCACTGGAGGATATTTTTTCAGTTGATTTTTAGAAAGAGTGGAAGGGAGGGAAGAAGAGAAAGAGAAAGAGAAACATTGATTGGTTGCCTTTTGCACTGGCCCCTGCCGGGGGTGGGGATCAAACCTGCAACTCAGGTACATGCCCTTGATCAGGAATCCAACCCAAGACTGATGCTCTAACCACTGAGCAACACCAGCCAGAGCTTAATTGATTTGTGAGAGAGAGAGAGAGAGAGAGAGAGAGAGAGAGAGAGAGAGAGAGACACTGATTTATTTTTCCACTTATGTTTGCATTCATTGGTTGATTTTTATATGTGCCCTGACTCGGTATCAAACCCGCAACCTTGGCATTTTGGGATGATGCTCTAATCAGCTGAGCTACCTGGCCAGGGCCAATGTTGATTCTTGTTTAACTCCTGGCTGACTTAGTTTTCCCATTGGTTTCAGCCAGAGAAAACTTCTTTCTCATTTGCCAGTATGGTTTTTGTTGTTTAATATCTATCTTAGTGTCACCAGACCTTGAACTTCTATAACTTTCTGCCCACTAATTAAAGTCCTCTTTTGACTAGATAGTTTATTTCTGGTGAAACACTAAACTACATTTAATTACCTAGTCATTTTGAAGTACAGTTTCTAGGGTGATAAAGGTATTTAATAATTATTCTGCCTTTTGCACTAATTTGTGTAACAGGAAAAAACAGCTGGACTGGTCACAATGTTTTATTAAAATACTAAGTTTTCCTGCTACTGGTCAGAGACAATTCCAGAAGAGATGGATAGGGAAGAAAATGATCTATTTATCCTTGTCTTTACCATTTGAATGACACAGATCTTCAGGGTAGATATAATAATTTTAGTAACTTTTTCTGTGGAGTAGGTTAAATCTCTTGTATGTAATTAATATCTAGGTTATAGTTTTAAAGTCATTAGTTGCTCAGTAATTGCCCTAAATTAACTGTGAAGTTAAGAAAGAAAAGAAGTACCCTCCTACCTAAAGATGTGTCAGTGGTTCCCTGTCTTTGGACACGAAAGAATTGGAGCCAAAGAATTGTAGACTTGGAGAAATCTGGGGCCAGCTTGCTCCCTGCAGGTTCAAGATCAACCATCCTACATAGGGAAAAGAAGCAACATAAACATGAAAAGATTTAAGTTAATTTAAAAATAGATGGGGGTGGTTACTAATCAATGGGCATAAATCTCAGTTATGCAAAATGAGTAAGTTCTAGAGATCTGTACAACATTGGCCTGTAATTAATGATACCATATTGTACACTTAAAATTTTGTTAAGAGGGTAGATCTCATGTTAAGTGTTCTTGCCCACAAGAAAATAAAATGTCATTTTAAAGGCAAAGTAATATTTAAAATTTAAGCTTTCTACTTTTCACAGTGTCCTGCCTCTCTTATGCTTTTGTGTGCTACCATATAATAAATTTCACTGAAGTTGTATTTCTTCCTCAGGTGCAGTTGGTGAATAATCGGTTTAAAGGAGTCAAGTATTTCCGTTTGAATACTCTAGCCTCTCTGGGTTATGTGGTTGTAGTGATAGACAACAGGGGATCCTGTCACCGAGGGCTTAAATTTGAAGGCGCCTTTAAATATAAAATGGTGTGTGAACATACAAACATTTTTCTTTTAAAGACACATTTTCTGGTGCATTGTTTGGTGTGAAATTCCAGAGAGAGAGTTGGGGGAAGGGGCCGTGGATGAATGAGAGTGTGTGTGTTAGTGTTAGAGTTTGGGGGTAGGAGGGAAGATGCAACTTGATATTCACTAGGCTAGCTCATGTCTACTTGTGTGTAACGATGGGGAGCTGAGATAGAACCACTTTTACATAGAAATAGCCTCTCTTTCTTTTTTGTATGTCCAGCTTAGCCAAAAGACAGCACCATTTAGCTTTCAGCATCCTGTATACTATTGAGAGGAATAACTGAGATTTGTTCTGTCCTCTGTGAAGAGAGAAACCACTGGTTAGTGCCTTCCTTGTGACAAGCCTCTTTCTCTCTACAGGAAGCTTTAAATGCTACCTTTTAGAGATGCCCCATGTCCTTTCTGCTGCTTTGGGAAATGATGAGAATCCGATGTTCCTTTTGCACAGTAAGGCAGTTACTGTGTTTGCCAGTGTATTGGACATGCTGAGTAAGACATGGGGATTTTCTCCCACAGCCAGTTCTTTGACCTTATGTTGTATTCTCATGTAAGTTTTTTGTTTTTATTTTTGTTTTTCGCTCAGTGAAGTGAGATTGTGTGCACTGGCAGGCCTAGTAATACAGATAGGGTGGTGGTGGTAGAAATTAGAACTTAATAGGACTTTAAAGTAATAGTATGTTCAGTTCCTAGAGGTAGACTGGGGAGATAGGAGGATGAGGCCTCAAGAATGATTCCTTAAAAAGAAGAAGTGAAATTAGTCAACCACTTAAGGGGGCTAATTTTTTGTCTTTGGGTATGGGAAGGCTTGTTACAAGGAAGATGCTGACTCTTAGCAGACAACAGAACAAATGGAAGTGGGAAATACCCATAAGGCACGGGACAGTTTGGGTTGCAATAGGAAAGAACTTTATGACTAAGGGTTAACTAAACGCTAAGGCAGGCTAGCAACAGAAGTTATAGGCTCTTGTCTCTAAATATAGTTTAAAAAAAAAGTTTCTCGGGCAACAGAATCTCAATTGATAATGAGTTCTAATCGAAAAAAAAAACTACAGGTATTTTAGTAAAACTATTTATTAGCTTCAAAAACACTCTTATAATGAGACTTTTATTCATTAGTATCAGTGAAATGTTCTCCCTTTTTTGACAGGGACAAATAGAAATTGACGACCAGGTGGAAGGACTCCAGTATCTCGCATCTCGATATGATTTCATTGACTTAGATCGTGTGGGCATCCATGGTTGGTCCTATGGAGGATACCTCTCCCTTATGGCATTAATCCAGAGATCAGATATCTTCAGGGTATGTGACTTCCTAATATACTTATTTTGGTAATAAGGATAGAATCTTCTGTAAATCGAGGATATGAGAAAATGCTGATTTTTCTGAAGGTTTACAGAATTGGTAGTATTATGGAATGTTAGGGTTTCTGTGTTTAATAGCAAATGTGAGATAATAGAAACATCTGTCAACTTGTGATAGTCATGTGAGCTATATATATACAAGTTATCTGTTTAAAAAAACACTTGTCAACCTGCTGACCAGTTATTGGTCATTTGTAGACATATGCCAAAGATTATGAGAGTTAGTCATGATTAGTAAAACACGCACATATATACTGAATTGTAGTTACTTGTTCAATTGTCGGACTGTAGGCTCTGAGGGCAGGGACCTGTCTGCCCTGTATATCACTGTATCCTCAGCAGCAAGGCACAATGCTTGGCACATAATAGGGCTGAAGTAAATCTGTATCCAATGAACAGATTATTAAATATGTAAATGATAGTTTTAAGTTCTAGAAACAACTTCTTAGAAAAATGTGCTAGAAGAAAATATATAAAGATACTAACAGTTGTTAAGGGAATGAGAATTATAAGTAGTGGTTTTCTTTTTTATATAGGGTGGGGCAAAAGTAGGTTTACAGTTGTTCGTATGGAAAATAAAATAGACTCTGTATTTTGTGTACTTACAACTATAAACCTACTTTTGTCCCACCCTGTATTTCAATAACATGATTTCATTTTATAGTGAAAAATATTTTTTATTTTTAAGAATAATAACAATAAGGTTTTTGTGCTTTCATATATATTCAGATAATCTTTATAATAACCACAAAATGAACTCTGAAAACTGTCATAATTTCTCCAGACTTACAGTTGTCAAGAATGTAATTATAATTAAATATAAAACTGTGTGGGGACCTTAAAATGAGGTAACTCTTTAGTGCCTAAATATATTTCATTCATTGTTTTAAATTTTGTACTGCCAACAGAAGCTTAAAAAAAAGACTGCTTTTCCTGTATAAAGCTGACACTTCTCGCACATTTTTTCATAGCAAGAATGAGTTTACACTGAGGCTTTCATATGTTCTAGTTCAGTCTGCCCTTTTAACAAACATGTTTATATTTCAGTTGACCCAGGTTAAGGGTTTGGTATAATGCCTGTGGAACAAAATGTTAACTGACTCACAAAGTATCAAGTTCTTGACCTTGGCACTCCACTTTGATTTTTTGAATGGCTTGAGACCATGTAGCTCCACTGGTGGGACTAAAGCCTAAGGATAATTTTAGCCTGTAAATTTGTAGTTACAAATTCTCGTTGCTAGCCATTCTTTTCTGGACCACACTTAACTATTGCTGTTGTTGTATGCAGGTTGCTATCGCTGGGGCCCCAGTCACTCTGTGGATCTTCTATGATACAGGCTACACGGAACGTTATATGGGTCACCCTGACCAGAATGAACAGGGCTATTACTTAGGATCTGTGGCCATGCAAGCAGAGAAGTTCCCCTCTGAGTAAGTTCAAGCTTTTAAATTAAGATTATAAATTTAGCCATGGCCGATGTGACTCAGTTGGTTGGCGCATCATCCTGTGCACCAAAGGGTCACCGGTTGAATTCTGGTCAGGGCACATGCCTAGGTTGCAGGCTTGATCCCCTGTTGGGGGGCTTGCAGGAGGCAGCCGATGTTTGTCTCTCATATTGATGTTTCTATCTCTCTCTCCCTTCCTCTTTCTCTAAAATATCAACAAAAACATATTTTCAAAAAATAATAATAATGAAAACTACAAATACTATAACCAAGACTAATATTTTATAGAAGACTAGAATGGCATGGGTGTTTCTCAAAGCTGAATTATAGGCCAGTTCATATCATTTGTGTGTTTTTGGTTTTTGTTTACAAGTTATATTTGAAGCAATTTGCTTGTGCTAAAAGAAGTTTAAATGCACTAACTACTATGTAAAGTGGAAAAAATTTTACTTCTTCATTATTTTACAAATAATGTTTATGATTTTTCTTTTTCTGGGGACATGCCATCATTATTGATGTGTGCTAATATCTTAATAGGAATTGTACACATGATCTATTTTTTTAATCTTTCATACATGTAGAATCTGATTAATTTATTACAAATATATTAATATTGAAAATGTTGAATCCTCATTCTAACATTACAGTATAAGGAAGTTAACATAGTTAAATGTGATTAGTTTAAAGGAGTTAAGTGGTTTTCCCAAATGCTCTATTTTTCCTAATCCTCTGATATTTCCATTTCTCCAGACCAAATCGTTTACTGCTCTTACATGGATTCTTGGATGAGAATGTCCATTTTGCACACACCAGTATATTACTGAGTTTTTTAGTGAGGGCTGGAAAGCCATATGATTTACAGGTGAGTTTTTTACATTTTAAAAATAAATAGTGAGCCCTGGCCGGTTTGGCTCAGTGGTTAGAGCGCTGGCCAATGGACCGGAGAGTCCCGGGTTCGGTTCCCGCTAAGGGCACGTACCTCAGTTGCAGTTTGTCCCCGGCCCCGGTTGGGGTCATGTGGGTGGCAACCACTCCATGTGTCTCTCTCACATCAATGTTTCACTCTCACTTTTCCTCTCTCTCTCCCTCTCACTCTATGCAAAAATGTCCTCGGATGAGGATTAAAAAATAATAATAATAAAATTTAAATAAATAAATAGTGATTAGTGATTGATTACTTTAAAATACAATAAACTATGAAGTAAGGCTAAATTTTCCACTGTGGCCATTTTTTGCTTAAGGAGAACTAAAGTAATAGGCATAGTAGTGCCGCTAGTTGGACAAAAATTAAGATTCTGTTGAAGTCAGGCTGAAAACCGGCCTATTGGATTCCATGACGTGTGTATCTGTATCTGTTTTCAGTTTGTAATCAGGGAAAAGATGACAGGAGTCCATTTACTGTCCTTCTTTGCTTTTCTTCTTCCCCTTGGGAGGGTGAGGAAATGTTACTTGATTTTATTGTTGTGAAAAGGAGTTTTAAGACCTGATTACATTGGTCCTTTTAATTTTGTTTTATATTGATATTGGAGCAAAAACCAGAAAGTTACCCACCTTCATTGCTCCATTACTCAAATAAAAAGGTTTTAATAGAAACTCTTCCTCCTTTCTACTTCTTACATAGATTGTATGCTCATAAGAAATGGAAAATATTACTTTTCCTTTTGTATGTTTCAGTTGACATTTATGAACAGCTTTTGTTTGTGTGGTTTATGTCCATCAATATTTCTCGTATAAGATATTAAAACTATTGACTGCCTCTCTTCATCTTGGCTATCAACTCAAAGAGGCCACGGACTCTGTTTGCCAGTCGGGGGCTTCAGACTTCAGATGGATTCATTGAGCCTCTTCAGGGCTCTGACCTCTGTTCTCCTAAATGTTGGGCCACAATAGACGCTAAACGTCTTCCCCATGAAGCCAGAAGGCAACAGTGATGGTTGGGTCTGGTTCCCGAGCCCAAAGTCCACAATCTTTCTACCACAGGACAGGGCCGCTCTCCCAGCAGAGGCCCCGGTTTCTGCAATTCGTGAGGCCAGGCTTGTATGCGAGTTGTATGGCTGAGGCGCAGGAGCGGTGCTGCCGCGGGGCGCGCACAGGCTGTCTTCGGAGCAGTGTCAGCCGCCGATCCTTGCATATAACCAAACAAGCACACCCAACCTCATCAGCACACATGCTCCCTCTCTGAGACCTTCAGAGGTCACGGAGAGGTCAGGAAGAGAGGAGAACCAGGCAGCCAAAGCCTGTGTCTCTCCTGGACCCATGGGGTTTGCTTGAGCCCATGCCAGAGCCCCTCTTAGCCCGCTCATTCCTTGATTTAATAAAGGTGAGGAGAACCTGCAATCTTATTATTATTAAAGAGAAAGAAAAAAAAAACTATTAAAAAATTTAAGCCCTGGTTGTAGCGTCGTCCCGTCACCAATTTGATTCCCAGTAATCGTGTGTATGGGAGGCTGCCAGTTGATGTTGCTCTCTCACATCAATGTTTCTCTCTCTCTCTCTCCCTCTCCCTCTCTCTAAAGTCAATTAAAAACTTATTTTATTTAAAATATTTAAAGCTATTACATGTTAACAAAAATCACATTTTTATGGGCGGGGGAGACTTTTCCAAAACAAAACAAAAAAAAATTATTCAGAAAAGTAGCATTGCTTTATATTTTTGTAAATCCCTTTAATGTCTGGTTTAATAAGGAAGACACCTGGATTTTCATAGCTACTTACAAATGCAGTGTGTTGTGAAATGTTTTGGCTAAAGTATGTGAAGAAAGTACAGCCTCACAGAATATATATTTAAGAAATGGGAGGTTTAGCCTTTTCAGATAATTGTGGATATTCTTTGATACTACAAAACTGGACAAGTGGTAGTTTCTTAAAGGTTAGTTTTTGTGTGGAATCTGAGCCATATCTGTAAACTTTTCATATTCTGTCACATTGTAATCTGTTGGATCTTGTACTTCAAGTGGATCTTTTACCCATGCATTGGTCATCTGGAAAATATTGGTTCACTGTGTTATGCCAGTCTTCTAAATGCTGACTCTTTTCATTATATAGTATTTTAAAACTCACATGAAAATTTCACTGATCTCATCAGAAAAGTCTCTTAAATTCATATGAGGAAGTTCATGAGCTAGTAGTGATAGATGCAAATTTTCCAGAATTCTAATTTTTCTCTTAAAAGCTCAAAATTTATCATTGGCAACAAATACTGTCAATGTCGTTCTTTGACCAGCTCACTTCATCCATTTTTGAGAAAGTGTTTGCCAAATACCCAAGTCTGAATCACCATAATTGTCAGCCATTCTTTCAAGTTAAAAATGAGCCCCAGCCGGTTTGGCTCAGCAGTTAGAGCCAAATAAAGTTCCATTTAGAAAGTGGCAGTTCAGCTCACAACTCAGTTGTACAAGTTGTTTTTCTTCAGACATCCTATAGCAGAAGTACTTTATGCATTCTTTCCATTTCATGACCACAGAATATTAAAAAGACATCTACTCAAGAGTTGCAATTTAATTTTAATTTTTATTGAGACTTAAGTGAAATTGGCATTTTCCTTTTTTACTACAAGTATGGTGGTGAAGAATACTGTGACTTCTAGTACAGTTTAATGTCATTGCCTTGATTCATGTTAAGGCACCAGCACTATTACTCACCATTGTTTCTGATTATCAATGCAAATCTCAACCCAGGGAATAAAGGCAAATAATGTTTTAGTATTGTTCTGAAAGTAGCTTGACCTTGTGTATTTCTCTCTCTCTCTCTCTCTCTTTTTTTTTGTTAATCCTCACCTGAGGATATTTTTTCCATTGATTTTTAGAGAGAATGGAAGGGAGGAGGGAGGAAGAGAGAGAGGAAGGAGAGAGAGAGAGAAACATCAGTGTGCAAGAGACACATAGATTGGTTGTCTCCTGCATGCACCCTGACCGTGAAGCTGGGGATCGAACCTGCAACCCAGGTACATGAATCGAACCCTTGACCCTTTGTCTGTGGGCCAACGCTCTAACCACTGAACAAAATTGTCAGGGTTTGGATATTCTTCTTTGATGTTACAAAACTAGACCCCAGAAGTCTGCAGACCACACTTGAAGAACCGTTGATCTACACAAAAATCCTTCTGTAAGTTTAGTGGTGTATAGGGAATTATAGAAAGAGGAGAGGGTCTTACATTTAAGTCTTTAACCATTTTGAGTTTATTCTTGTATATGTTGTAAGAAGGTGGTCTAGTTTCTTTTTTTGCATGTACTTGTCCAATTTTACCAACATCATTTATTGTATAGACTGTCTTTACCCCACTTATGGGTATATATTCAAAGAAACCCAAACACTAATGCAAAAGAATATATGCACCCCTATGTTCATTGCAGTGTTATTTACAGTAGCCAAGCTATGGAAGCAACCCAAGTGCCTATCAATAGACAAGTGGATAAAAAAACTGGTACATATATATATAATAGAATATTTCTTGGTCATAAAAAAGAATGCAATCTTACCATTTGCAACAGCATGTGTGGACCTAGAGGGTATTATGATAAGTGAAATGTCAGACAGATAAATACAAAATACCATATGGGCCCAGCCAGTGTGGCTCAGTGGTTGAGCATTGACCCATGCACCAAGAGGTCACCAATTTGATTGCCGGTCAGGGCACATGCCCAGGTTATGGGACAAATCCCCAGTGAGGGGCATGCAGGAGGCAGCTGATCGATGTTCTCTCTCATCAATGTTTCTCTCTCTCCCTTTCCCTTCCTCTCTCTCTAAAAAAAAATCAGTAAAGAAAAAAAAATTTTTTTTTAAATACCATATGATTTTACTTATATGTGAACTCTATAGAGCAAAATAAACAAACACAAAATAGAAGCACATTCATAGGTACAGAGATCAGACTGGTGGTTGCCAGAGGGGAAGAGGGTTGAGGGGCTGGGTGATAAAGGTGAAGGGATAAAGAAGTACAAATTGGTAGTCACAAAATAGTCATGGGGGTGTAAAGTACTGCATGGGGAATAGTCAGTAACATTGTGATGACTATGTAAGGTGCCACGTGGGTTCTCGAAATACCAGGGTGGGGGACCTCTTTGTAAAGTATATGATTGTCTAACCACTGTGCTGTACGTCTGAAACTAATACAAAATAACGTTGACTGTAAACTAATTGAAAATTTAATTTAAAAAGAGGAGAGGGGCCTTTAGATAGAACGTATGTGTGTAATGTCTTGGAGAGGTATGCTCCTTATCACTAATTCTGTTGAAAATCTCTGGAAAGCTTTGGAAGGAGATGTATTAATATATTCTTATTTTTTGTTTTTTTATTTTTTGTTGTTAAGATCTATCCTCAGGAGAGACACAGCATAAGAGTTCCTGAATCTGGCGAACATTATGAACTGCATCTTTTGCACTACCTTCAAGAAAACCTTGGGTCACATATTGCTGCTCTGAAAGTGATGTAATTCTGACCTGTGTAGAACTCTGGTATACACTGGCTGTTTACCAAATGAGGAGGGTTAATCAAGAGAGAGCATAGAATTGATCATCACATTTTGATACCTGCCGCATTGCCATGCAGGCATCTACAGCTTGTGGATAGTAATCTGTTACTTTAACCACACACACAGAAAATTGAAGGACACATTTCTAAGGGACCCAGCAATACCTTGAGAATTACTGAAAGAAATAAGACATTAGCACTATGTTTCCATATTACCTTATTTTCACTTTTAATAGCATTATAAACCTCATGGACTTAATTAGTGTATTTTTACAGTATACTTCTGAATTTGTTAAAATATGATGATATTAGTGATTGGTTGGTTCAATTCCAGAATCTCTGACTAGTTACAGATCTGATAGCACTTAAATGTAATTGAATAGCTTATGCTTCATTGCTTGGGGTGTATCCAGCATGTTATGAACTAATCACTATTAAACATATGACTTAACCAGTCATTAATGATTTTTCAAGGAATACTTAGTGGCCTCCTAAAGACACATACTTTGTTTCATTCAAGCTCTGATCGGTTTTTAGCCAATTTTAACTGTACCTAATATAAATAGTCTCTTTGATGATATGGCAGAGTGAGTTCCTTTTGCATAAAGGCTAGTAACTATATGTAGCATGGATTTAATTAGTCTTGTAATAATTGATAATTACAGGCAAAAATGTTTAATCAATTGATTAGAGCTTAAATATTTACTGGCAATTTCTTTTCCTTTAGGAAAAGGAAGAAGTGCACATTCACTTGTATTCTTCAGAAAATGCAGTGGTGCCATTTTCCACTGGGCATTTCCTTATTCAAATGCTCCAGGGTTTTAGAGATGGAAGGGAACCGAGGTGCAGTGTGGGAGACCGGGGTGTGGAGAATGACAGGGAGGAGAAGGCAAGGGTCTGCTTAACAACTAAGCAGAAGTATAATTTGACCCAAAGTCCTTATGAAAATGTTTGGACAGTGAAATTTAAACCCCTAGAATGTTAAGGAAACCAGAACTTAAAAATTCCTCTCTTGCCAACACAGTTGTAGACTAACATTATTCAGGAGAGGTAAAGTTCCTTAAGAGAGTTACTTTTATAATTCTAAATTCTAATTTTTTGTTATTTTCTTTTAGTTTTGGAAACCTTACAAATTTGAACTGTCTTTATCCTTTTTTAAATTATTTGAGCATAATTTAGATATTGTGAGCATAAAATAAAGAGGTTTCCACTACAACCTCTCTACCATAAACTGATCCCTGATAAGCCATGTCTCTCTCTCTCAGTATTCAAAGCCTATAAGCAATTCCTTGAATGGCCATGACATTTCCTGGGCTAGCTCTAACACATGACTGTTAAGGGAGCTCATAGGCTTTCAGGTGCTGATTGGGATCTGTCCCCTTAGAGTCAGGGTGCTGGATGGGTCACAGAGCTAGCGGCAGAGAAGGCACCTATGAGTTTCATCCTGCTTATCACAAGCCTCAGTGTTTGGAAAGTTGTTATTAATATTTTTAAACAACGCTCCAAGAAAAATTGCCTTTTTTCCCTCACCACTACACAGAGTAGATTCCTCCCACAGAGACCACAGCCTTCATTAGTAAGAATGGTGCCTGTGCGTCAGAGGTGGACCTTATTGAGGGCCAGGTGGGAGGTTGGAAGGAGTCCAGAAGCGGCAGGGTGACCTAGTAGTCCTGTCTGTGGGAAGGGAAGGGTTTTGCTGTTTGTGTATTTATACTGTATAATAGGTGCCACACTTTCCCCTTTTGTCTGTATATGTATTTACTTTCTTGTTTATCATATTTTCCCATGCCAAGATTTGTTTATATTTTTTCAGTGTTAAATTAAATTGATTTGGGTAACTTTTCTTCCCCAAGAAAGTATTTTCCCACATGACTTAAATATATATGTGACAGTTGAAGGTGGTGTTTGTTTGTGGACTAGTTGGCATCCAGATTATATAATATGCAAAATAGAGATGGCATGGACAGTGGCTTTACACAGCTACTCACTTGAAGCCTCTTACCCATTAAGGCTGTTTCTTCAAAACAGCGTCTTTTATTTTACCAAAACAAACCTTGAAAAACCTCATGAGCTTTTGAATTCGCAGGTTTACTTTTGTATCTTGCTCTCTCCTTTCCTCCTATCACAAGAAATGCTTCTGTTATAATTCCTAGTCACTTAAATGCCAATCTCCTTCTGTAGGGGGAAAATACCTGACTGAAATCACTTGCAGAAAGAGCTTGACTGAATTTGATTTTTTAAAACTGATGTGAAAAGCATCATAGTTCAAGCAGTCAGTCGAAATATCACTAAAACTGTTAGTCCCCTGTCTGCAGGTAACAACTTAAAAGGCAAGAGTATATCAAAGTAGCAGCAGTTTTGATGAGAGCCAAAAAGCACTAGGTTAAACATCGAACAGGGTTTTTGTATGATAAATGGGAGCACTCGATCAACCATTGGCAGGTATAGTTCCCTGTGCATTGCTGAACCAGTGGGACTCAAAATCTAAAATTCATCTGAGATATGTACCTAAAGGAATGCAGTCTTGAACCCCACTTTTAGAAATTTGGATTCTCTTTATTTGGGCAGAGACCAGGAATCTGTATTTCTAAGAAGCTCTCCAGGTGGCTCTAAAGCAAGTCATTTGCGGGCTGCTTGAAGAGACTTCTGTAGATAAGGGGGTTGGATTAAGAAAATAATAGGCAATTTTTACACTGGACTTGTTTACAAGAACCTAAAACAATAGAACAGCTGCTCTGTGATAACTATTGGTCCCTTCTCACTCTAACAGAGGCAGAAGGTATCATTAACTTGTGTCCCCTTTGTCTGGAGAGTCCTTTTGGAATGAAGGCTTTTCCCTCTGCCGTTCCTGGCTCGTTTCCAAAGCCTCATACAAGAGGATGAAGTCACAATGCATGCACTACTTTTTCAAAGACAGACCTAGATAATGATGCTTACTTTTTTTACTGCTTGTTTTATTCCTTACAGACGGTGTATCCCGCCTCTCTGTAACATCGTTCTCTCTTTAGGTGGAATGATTCCTATAAGATCTCTCCTTATTATAGAATCCTACATTTTTCAAGCTATTATATCTTTGATATAATCTAATATTCTTTGTTAGATGAGGAACCTACATAAATAGAAGAATATATATCCATGGCCAGTTAGTGTTCAGTTGGTACTAGACTCCATCCAGATGTCCTGACTCATGGTAGTTAAATATGTAGAAAAGGCAAATTTTAAAAGAAGTATTTATTAATATATTCCTATGAAACATTTTAAAGATAACATAAAATGGTTAATTTTTCCATTCTAAAGTAAATGCTAAGCATGCTTATTAATGAAGCAGTACTTCTCATTAGTATATGACATTCTGAAGTTAATTAAAATTGTTATACTAAATGTATCTTCCTTGGTGTAGTGGGGGGACTTGGGG
Organism: Tadarida brasiliensis; assembly: GCA_030848825.1. NCBI lineage: Eukaryota > Metazoa > Chordata > Mammalia > Chiroptera > Molossidae > Tadarida > Tadarida brasiliensis. The sequence continues at coordinate 197,215,196 of CM061257.1, read as the reverse complement.
ATTGGGATATAGAGCGCTTGCTTAAGCCTGGGAGCCCGATTTATAGCTATTTGAAGTAAGAAAAGAGACATGGCCCATCTAAACTAAGATGTCCATTCCCAGCAGACATAGGGAGTAAGGAAAATTCCCTAACTTCCACCTTCCCAGCCCCTCCCAGCCTCAATGATCCATCATGAAGCCTAAAATATGGAGACATGTTAGTGCAAGGTGCTGGCTCCTGATTTTCTTATTTTGTCATGAGACAGCTCTAAGTAATCATTTCAGAAGTCCCTTACCGACAGAGAAAAAGTAGTATTCATATGTTTGTTTTTAAATAACCCCAGTACAGATTTATGTTGTATTTAGCACAATTGGAGTTCAGGTCTTTAATTTTAGAACATAAAGTGCCTGCTGTTTTAAGCATTGACTTGTATAAAAAGAATTGCATGTCTCACACCAGTAAGTTTATGGGTTTTCTCATTTTCAGCTACATAGCTTTTAATCATGTAAAGCAAAACATTAGTTTTGTTGCATTTTATTACAGGTTCTTTGTTGCAATAAAGATGCTGCTAAAATTAATTAATGTAAATGTTCCTTTTTTCCCCTGTTCCCCATTTATACAGTCTTGTCTTGATTAGTGACAAGTGTGGAGTGATGAATACACACGAACAAGGTCGTGTGCTTGCAATGAGAAGGTTGACTGTAAGGTGATTACATGGGGCTTCCAGGACTATAAACACTAACCAGAAATGCATCCAAACCCAAGGGAGGTGTGCAGAGACTGCTTTGGACTTGCACGTGGTTCCCAACACCCAGCAGTTGGTACTGCAAGGGGAGGTGGTGCTTGGAGCCCGTGATTAGCATACCCTCCCTCAGCAGCTGGGAGTTTCTGAGGAATGCCACTCAGTGGATGTCTGCACATTCCCTGGGAAGTTTTAAGGGAGTTCAGTGTAAGGCTTTTTTTCAGATTTTTCTTCGACAATTCTCTGGTCTTTTGAAGCTGTACTAGAGAAAGGGTGGGGGAAAAGAAGCAGATGAACTCTAAAATTAGTAAATTTGGGCTTGTCTGATAATCCTTCCAGAACAGATGCTTAATCTGGATTCTATAACCCTCTGAAGTTGTATGCAAAATATTACATGAAGGAGTCGAGGTGCATTCTGGGAAGAAGAACTTTGGCTTTGTCAGATTCTCAAAAGAAGAGTGATCTTAAAGAACCACTGCTGTATTATGTATTCAGGTCTTAAACTTTTAGTTTGTATACAAAAATTATTAGGAATAAAGATGATCTTTAAACAGTAATGCTGTAGAGCAGTGGTTCTCAACCTTCCTGATGCCGCGACCCTTTAATACAGTTGCTCATGTTGTGGTGACCCCCAACTATAAAATTATTTTGCTGCTACTTCATAACTAATTTTGCTACTGTTATGAATCGCCATCGGAAATACGTGTTTTCCGATGGTCTTAGGCTACCCCTGTGAAAGGGTCTTTTCGACCCTCAAAGGGGTCGCGACCCACAGGTTGAGAACCGCTGCTGTAGAGCAATGCTTCCTAACCTTTTCACCTTAGGGCTAAAAAAAGACATTTGTATGACACTCTAAAAAAAAAGACATTTGTATATCTGGGATAAGCGGTTGCACTGGATTAGACTGTTGAGACTGCTTGCAGCCGGAAGTGACCAGCCAGGCACACCCAAGCTCTAAAGAGATTAATATCTCAGCAACCCCATAATCCATTTATGGCATTCTGAGAAATGTAAAGACTGCCTTGGTTTCTCATTCAGCCTGGATTTAATGCTAATAAAAAAATCAGCTTGCAAACTGGCCATAAGCATTCTTCAGACTTCCCAGTGGCTCTGGGGCTCCAGTGCTCCAGCCAGATCAGAGCAAGAGCTGTGGCCTTCAAGCCTTTGGACTTCCCTGTGGCTTAACCTCACCCACTCCGTCGTTATGAGGAAACAATGTTTGATCCTGTACTACTTTTTGGGTGAGCAGAGTTGAAACAGCTGTCGTGAGACTTATAACCATAATTTTATTTTGGGCTTTGAGTGGTTTGGGGAATTACTAGGACTTAAATATTATCAGCCCAGTTTTGTCCATGGATCTGTGCTCTGGTCCTGCCACCCTGGAAGACGTTGAGCTCCCATTGAAATGGATTGGATGAGATTCCACTTCGACATAAGCAATGAGATTGTTGAGTTTGCTTCTTACTGAAAGATGCTGTCTAAATGGGCTCCCAGTCTTGAGTTCTTGAAATAGAAGTTTGGGTAACAATTTTTTTTTTTTTTTTTTTTTGGTACGTGTCCCTAGCGGGAACCGAACCCAGGACTCTCTGGTCCTCAGGTCGACGTTCCAACCGCTGAGCCAAACCGGCCAGGGCGGGTAAACAATTATTGAAGGTATTAGTCCTTAGCTAGTTCCAGGAATTTCCCCACCCCTTCCAACCATCACTGGAAAAGCACTCTACAGAATTGGCATAGTTTAATATTCTCACAGGTGACACTTCTGGCCAGGTAGTTTCTGGAAACCACACTGCCCTTCTATAAAATGAACTCTCCATGTTGGCTTGGTTGCTGGCCATGTATGTGGTCATAGTTGCAGCCCTAAGCATGCATGTGAATGCTACTGTCTAGTTCAGTTGCCTACATAATGATGTGTTGCCATGCCAGTCAAATGCTTTGCATTGTCTCCACCGTCCATCCCTCATTCCTGTTGCTGCTCTGCCTCCGTCCAGGCCGCAGTGTCATGCTGCGTAACTGCAGCAGCTCTTACACTAGCCTTAGTTGGAGGTGAAGGTTAAGAATTCCAAGTGACTTCAAAGAAGCAGTTCTCAACTTTTCAGTCAACAAATATTCAGTAACAACCATGTGCCAGGCCTGTGTTAGGCTCTGAGAAAACGAAGATGTAGAGGACCCAACCCTTGTTCTCAGGACCAACTTCACCTCCCACCTCACTAGCACACCCAGCAGGACACAGCCACTTTCTCTAAGGCAGCAGTTCTCACCTGTGGGTTGCGACCCCTTTGGGGGTCGAACGACCCTTTCACAGGGGTCGCCTAAGACCATCGGAAAACACATATTTCCGATGGTCTTAGGAACCGAGACACCGCTCCTCTATCCGTCTCCAGGCGGGTCCGCCCACATGCAGATACGCCCACATACAACACGAGGAACTGTATTAAAGGGTCCCCGCATCAGGAAGGTTGAGAACCACTGCCTAGCATGATAAATTCTCTTTCCTGCTGCAGTCCTAAGTTGTGCCTAAGATTCAAGGCCCTGTGTCACCTGATCTACCCTCACTTTCCCTCACCTACAAGCATCCTAAGGGTTTCCTCTTTTCATTAGTAGAACACATGCTTTGAAGCCAGACCCAGGTTCCTCTTGGCATCCTACGGAGCTTATATGGGGATCTCCCCACCCAAGAAAGGCGGCCTGGCGAAGGGTACCAGCATTGGCTTTGGACAAGCCTGGCTTCACCCCTCGCCTCTGATTCTTGCTGGCTTTATGGGCTTAGGCATATTTATATAACATTCTGACCCTCAGTTTCCTTAGGTGTGAAATAGGAATAATAACCGAACTCCCCTTAACAGTTGTCGTGAGGATTAAGTTCATTTACTATACTATAAAGCCTTTGGTGCCTGGCATGCAATAAAAGCACCCAATAAATGTTATCTGAGGTTTAGCACTTCACTTTATACCATACTGTTTGCCCCTGGTTTTGCTTCCCCAGTTAGCTTACAGACTCAGAGGAGGCCCTGTATTACACTTGGTTACTCCTCCCTGTCATCCCTGCGGCAGAGGCAGGTATGTAGGAATCACTTGTTACATACTTGAGTACCAAAAACTTTTCAGACGAAAACATCTTTTGACCTCCCTCAGGGTTGTCTATTGATGGACTACAGGTTCCTAAGCACCCATCTACCAATTTACTTGTAAAACTTAAAAAAAAAAAAAAAATTCTCCCTAATTTAAGCTTTTAGGACTCCCTCTTTGAACTGTCATTGGAATTTCTTTCGTTGAAACTTTAGGTCTGGAGGAGTGGTGCCTCTCAGCCCTGGTTGCTATCATAGTTGCCAGGGGAGCTTTTAAAAATGTTGGTGTCTGAGTCCCTCCTGGGATCCATTAATCAACATGGTGCAGGGGTTGGGGTTGTGGTAGGGGGGAGTAGGTCTGCCATCTTTTAATTTTTTTATTTTATTAGCTCCCTAAGTGATCCTAATGTGCAACCAGAGGACAGAGCCTGGGAGGTAGAGCAGGGGAGGCTTGTATTTACAGAATGTTAGAGCCAGAACAGATTCTTAGAAATCATCTCATCTGCTGCTTCGCTTTACAGAGGAGAAGCTGAGGCCCGCAGCTGGGAAGTGATCATACGTAGCCATCCCGGCTGTTGAAAGAGAGTCCATGCTTGAGCCCAGGTCTTCCAGCTCTGTCTTCGCCTCCCAGAGCAATGCTCTCCCAAACCGGAGCTCAGCAGAGGACTTGGTGAGGGAGCCAGGGCTGCTGCCAGGAGACCAGAGTGCCAGGCCCTCCAGCCCTTACTTCACCCAGAGAGCTCAGCTTTTCACTTCTGTATGATTGGGGACACAAGTTCTGTAGCTTCAAAGAAGAGGTGACCCCTCAAAAAAATCAGTGACCCTTCCCATCATTTGGGGACACTGAGGCCCAGAGAAGACTGCAAAGCCACACAACTGTCAAGTGGCAGGGCTGGTCCCAAAAGTCAGGCTGACGAAACTCCCTGAGGTACAGGCAGGTAAAGTGACTTCCCCAAAGACACAAAACGAGTTGGTAGCTGAACAGAGACACTTGGATGCAGTCTCTGGGACGCCTACTGAATTTCCTAAAATCTAAGCTGTTACTGTGTGTAAGATCCTGATAATCAGAAACATAAAAATGAGAATAAGAATGTAACTTAGAATCAAGGAAATACGGTATTTGCCTGAAATCTGAGTTCCTTCAGGGACTGAGCTCATGCTGAGAAAGCATGTACTGGGTGGGTCTTGGATACGACTCTCCCTGAACTTGCCCAGAGAATGAAGGGGGAGCCTGGGAAAGCCTAGAGAATCTGGAATCTGATAGATGGGTTCAAGTCCAGCATTTGTGAAGCTCTTTGCTTTTCTAACCTTGGACCCTAAAGTGGGTTCTAATACTTCCTTCAGAGTTGCAGTGAGGCCAAAGTGCCAAGCACAGGCCTAGCATGGGACGGGGGCCTGAAAGTGATGTATGAAGTTCAAGCTGGCACTCCCGCCGCTGATCTGACCCCACGCCCTCGAAGGAGTGTGAGACTGCCAGTGGAAGCAGTCTGCTCTCCAGGACCTGAGCTGTCAGGCCCCAGCCCTGGGGGAAGATAGATGCTGGGTGGGAAGAGGAACATGACTCAGCCCCGGGGATCTTGGGAGAACAGCAGGTTCTGGAACATAAGCAAGAAGGGTGGGTACGGACCTGGCTGGTTTGGCTCAGCAGCTAGAAGACCAAAAGGTCATGGGTTCAATTCCCAGTCAAGGGCACGTACCTGGGTTGCAGGTTCGACCCCTGGCTCTGGTCAGGGTCGTGCAGAAGGCAATCAATCAATGTTTCTCTCTCACAACGATGTTTCTCTCTCTCTCTCTTCCTCCCTTCCACTCTAACAGTCAATGGAAAAATATCCTCAGGTGAGGATTAACAACAACAACAAAAAGGAAGGGTGGGTAGGAAGCCCAACAGCTGATCTTCCAGTATTGCACATCATTAGAATAAAGGTGTCATTAACTGTAAGGCTCTTGTTAGGGATAACATATTTTACCTTTGAGCAGGTGACACATTTCCCTCTGAACACCAGCTGCTAACATTTGAATGGTGAGTGTCCCACCACCTACAGAATATTTACTTACGACAGCATCATGTTCAGTTCGATCTTCTCAATAAGCTAGGAGACATTAGTTAGGTAATATTATTATTCCTCCTACGTCTCCCGTCCCAGAAAGAAACTAGAGCTCAAAGAGGTCACAGAGCAGAAGCGGAATGCTAATCCTGGTGCACTCATCCATTAACAAGCAACATGAACTGAGCAGCTGCCACGGACTTGGCTCATGCTGAGGGATCCAGGGATCCGAGGATGCTCGGAGGAGTCAGACCATTCCCTGCTCTCAAAGGATTCTCAATCCAGAAGTAGAGATGGACATGTAAACGAGAGGGTCAATGCAAAGAGATGTGTATTGAGTGCTGTGTGAGCCCCCGGAGGCAGAGCAGGACAGCAGTTAGGAAGGAGTGTGGGCTTTGACCCAGAGAGCCTGCCATCCTGTCTCCCACTGAACCACTTCCTACTGTGTGACCTTGGGCAACTTATTTGACCTCTCTGTGCTTCAGCCTTCTCTTCTATAACCTAGAGCTAATGATTATAATACTTCACGGAGTTGCCGTGAGCTTTGATGGGAGAAAACACTTGCAAAGCTCCTAGCATATGGCACACAACACTCAACAAACATGAGCTATTATTTTCTCTGGGCTGCAAAAAGAGGAAGTCAGTGAAGGCGGCACAAAGGAGGTGGCATTTGAATTAGGTGTTAAGGAGTGAGTTTCCCCAGGTGGGAGAATACTTTACACATAGACACCAAAGAATAAGGAGGGGGGACTGGCACACAGCGAGGCAGGAATCCAAGTGGGGGTTGGGGGGAATAATAAGGAAAGGTGGGAGTGCTGGGGATGCAGTGTGGAGGGCCTTGAATAACGGAGCCCAGAGCTGTGCATCTGTCCCCGGCTCTGCTGCTTCACCTCAACTGGTTTAGTTTGCCTGAGAGGCCAGAGGGGGGGGGGCCATGGACTAGACATACTTTGATGGAGAAACAGGAGGAAGAAGGCTGTTGGGTAGGACAGGCCTAAGGGGAGGACGCTGGCCCCCAGCAGGAGAGGTTGCAGCTTCCGAAGGAGGGCAGACGATGTGAACTGCTTCACTTCAGCTCTGCTGAAGGCGGTGCGCCCGTCCTGGTCAGTGTGTGCAGCGGCAGGCAGAACAGTCAGGAGCCTCAGGAGAGAAAGAGCTCAGCCCAGGGCCGATGTATGTGCAGGGGCCCTCCTAAATGGGGACCAGGAAGGAGCCACCTGGATCCCAGGCTTGCGGGGCAGGCTGGCCTGGACCAGAGGTGGGTGTCGAGGAGCCATGGCTCCAGGCGGGAGCTAGCTGTTGGGAGCAGCGAGGCAGTGATGGGCATGGGGCAAATGCGCCAGTGTCTGCCGGGAGAGCTGATGAGGAAGGATGGCTCAGGGCAGGAGGGTGTCTGTGGGAACAATATAGAGACCTGCATCACTTTCTTTGTTTCTTTTTTTTTTTAGTTTTAATTTATCATGGTTACACAGGCACATAGCTTGAATCGAGTTCTAAAACAAATCTCTAAATAACATGTTTGTAATGTTATTCTGTGATTTTTTCCATTTTTATGCATTATCTAGCAGACCCTCACTTTGTTGTTGTTTTTAAATATATTTTTATTGATTTTTAGAGAGAGAGGAAGGGAGAAAGATAGAAACATCAACATGAGAGAGAAACATCCATCGGCTGCCTCCTGCACACCCCCTACTGGGGATCGAGCCCGAAAACCAGGGCATGTGCCCTGACCGGGAATGGACAAGGACCTCTCAGTCCATCGGACGACGCTCAATCCACTGAGCCACACCAGCCAGGCCGGATCCCCACTTTGAAAGATTCAAAGTTTGGCTGTTATTTCTCCCATTTCCACCAAATGCACACACATCTCATCTCCCTCATCTTTTCAATATAGTTCTATTGTAATTTCACTTAGACCAATATTCAGCGTTTACATCATCGTGACTATGTAAATTTATTCAGAGATGAGTCATGTAATAAACTGAGTCATTTTTATTCATGCAGAACTTTGTTTTACCTAGTTAATAATTATCTTTTCTCCAGTGTATGTATTTATTACTAATTCAATCCCAAACTTGTCAACCTTTCCATTGTTTTTTTTTTTTTTCTGTTTTAATTGCTACTATTTTCAATGTTTTTCTGCAATATATTTTCATTGCCAGTATACAACATTTCAGATATTTGATGAGTGGAGCTGGTTTTGATTGGGTAGTCTGAGAACATAGCCACCATTGTAGTTGTCAATTCTTTAGGGAAATGTGTTTTCTTTCCAGGCAATCGCTTTTTTTTTAATCCTCACCCGAGGATATTTTTCTTTTTATCTTCAGATAGAGTGGGAGAGAGGGAGAGGAAGGGAGAGAGAGAGAAACATTGACTGGTTGCCTCCCGCACGACCCTGACTAGGGTCTGGGACAAACCGCAACCAAGGTATGTGCCCTTAACCGGAATCGAACCTGCGGCTCATTGGTCCACTGGCCGGTGCTCTAATCACTAAGCCAAACTCGCCAGGGCCAGGCAATTTCTTTTTTTCTTTATTTCTTTCTTTTTTTTTTTAAGAGAGAGAAGAAGGGAGAGGGAGAGAGAGAAACATCAATGAGAGAAAACATCGATCGGCTGCCTCCTACATGCCCCCCATTGGAGATCGGGCCCATAACCTGGGCATGTGCCCTGACCGGGAATTGAACTGGTGACCTCTTGGTGCACGGGTCAACGCTCAACAACTGAGCCACACCAACTGGGCCTTTTTTTTCTTTTTCATAATATGTTTTCATTGACTTTTTAGAGAGAGAGGAAGGCAGAGAGAGATAGAAACATTGATGTGAGAGAGAAACATGCCTCCTGCACACCCCCCACTGGGGGTCAAGCCTCAAACCCAGGCTTGTGCCCTGACTGGGAATTGAACTGGGACCTCTCAGTCCATGGTACGAAGCTCAATCCACTGAGCCACACCGGCTGGGCCCAGGCAATTTCTTTTTAAGTGTACTGTAGGCATGACCACCTACCTATATGATGCCAGTTTCTGCCCTCAAGGAGCTTCCAGTGTGATCTAAGGCACAAGACTGAAACAAATAATTATGTAAATGAAGAGATTGCTGTAGGAGGCAGAAATAATGCAGTACCTATTGAGTGGTACAGACAGATGGGTGAGGGCTAGATGATCACCTTGAAGGAGCTGGGATTTGAGTTGAGTTTTAAGCGATTACATATGTTCTTTTTGTTGTGGCAAAATATACATAACACAAAAATGATCATTTTAGTCATTTTTAAAAAAATCCTCACCCGAGGATATTTTTCCATCTATTTCAGACAGAGTGGGGGTGGGGAGAGAGAGAGACATTGATGTGAGAGAGACATATCAATTGGTTGTCTCCTGCACGACCTCGACCAGGGCTGGGACTGAACCGCAACTGAGGTATGTGTTCTTAACTGGAATCAAACCCGAAACTCTGGCCAAGGGCTGACACTCTAACCGCTGAGCCAAACTGGCCAGGCCATCTTAGCCATTTTTGAGTGAATAATTCAGTGGCATTAGTACACTCACACTGTTATGCAACCATCACTACTATTTCCAGCACTTCGTCATCTTCCCAAACTGAAGGTTGTAATGTTTCCCTTCTCAGTTGCATTTACTATTTCTGATTACAAAAATAATGTGTTCACTGTAGATAATTTGGGGGGGAAATCACAGAAAAGTACAAAGAAGAAAATAAAAATATCCCATAATTCCACAAATTGGTTAGCAATTTGATGATAAGGAAGGGGTGGCGAGGCATCCAGGGTGAGAGGAGACCCATCTCACCGGCTCAGAGGACTTGAGCTGAGGCACAGTGTGAGAGTTTTGACTATGAAGGGGGAAGATATTATAAACATATCTATTTTGTATCTTCCTTAAAGGAGGATGAATAGGGGAGGCGGTGAGTGGTTCTGACAGCGAACCTGTCCAGTAAAGACTCCAGCAGTTGTTATCTAGTTATGTAGTACAAACCACCCCGAAAGTATCGGTGTAAACCAACAGCCACCATCTGTTATCATTACTGTCTCGCACAGTGCGGGGGTTACCCAGGCTCAGGGCCTCCTGTGTAGTCAGTCAGACAGTGGCTGGGCTGGTTCAGGAAGGTGGCACTTCCCAATGGAACAGCTGGGGCTCCACCTGACGGCATCTCTATCTCCTTATGATCTCCTCTCATGGTCTCTCCAGTATGGCGGTTTCAAGGTGGCCAGACCTCTTACATGGCAGCTCAGGGCTCCAAAGGTACGTATCCTCCGAGAGAAAGCCAGGTGGGAGCTGTGTCTTCTTTTATGACAAACCTAAGAAGCCACGCAGTATCACCTTCACCACACGATCCTTTAGAAACGAGTCACTAAGGCCAGCCTGTGTTCAGAGGGAGGGGAAGTAGACTCTACGTGTTGAAGGGAGATGTGTCAAAGAACTTGTACACATATTTTTAAGCCACCACTGTGGTGGCTTCCGTTATCTGTTCTAGAATGATATGAGTGCCACAGGTGCCCACTGCTGGTCCTACAGAGCAAGTGGGCCATAAATTCTTGATTTAGAGTCACAGAGCCTACTGAGGACTTAAAGATTACTCAGCCATGTGCTTCCCAACATTTTTTTTTCCTTTATTGATTTTAGAGAGAGAGGAAGTGAGAGGGAGAGAGATAGAAACATCGATGAGAGAAAACATCAATTGGCCGCCTCCTGCATGCCCCACACTGGGGATCGGGCCCACAACCCGGGCATATGCCCTGACCGGGAATCGAACCGGCGACCTCTTGGTGCATGGGTTGACGCTCAACCACTGAGCCACACCGGCTGGACATCCCCAACATTTTTTGATGCCTAAACTCCTTTCACAACTCTTGACAACTCCCTTAGTGATTTAAAACTTTCATCATTTTTGCATGGCATATGATAGAGTAACTTTTTTTAAAAAGATTTTTTAAATTGATTTTTAGAGAGAGAGGAAAAGAAAGGAGAAAGAGAAACATCGATGTGAAAGAGAAACATTGATCGGCTGCCTCCTGCACGCCCCCTACTGGGGATCCAGCCCTGGACCTGGGCATCTGCCCTGACCAAGACTAGAACTGGCAACCTTTCGGTGCACGGGATGACACCCAACCGACTGAGCCACGCTGGCCCAGCTAAAGGAGTAATTTTTTATTATTTTATTTTATTATTATTTTTTAATCCTCATCCGCAGACATTTTTGCATTTATCTTCAGATAGAGCAGGAGGGAGAGAGGGGGGAAGAGAGAGAGAGAAACATCGATGTGAGAGAGACACACTGACTGGTTGCCACCCACATGACCCCAACCGGGGCCGGGGACAAACTGCAACCGAGGTACGTGCCCTTAGCGGGAACCAAACCCGGGACTCTCTGGTCCGCAGGCCAACGCTCTAACCACTGAGCCAAACCGGCCAGGGCTAAAGGAGTAATTTTTTAAAAAACATTAATTGGGATCTTACTATATGCTGTGCACTGTGCTAGGTGCTAGGAAAACAAGAGTGAGCAATATCCGCATGGTCCCTGCCACAGGGAGCTTACTGTTTAGCAGTAGAGCCAGAAAATATAATAAATAATATTATTGTAAAGTGTATTAAATGTTCTGATAGGAGAAGTACCAGATCACAAAGTAATTTCTCTGGTTCTGATTTCTTTGCTCAAATCAAAACAGTGCTTCCGGTCTTTTTAACATGTTCACTTGGATGTCATGAGGGCACCTCATACTCAACATGTTAAAAAAGCAAATTATCTTCCCTCTCCTCTGTCCCACTCTCCCCCATGTTCTCTTTCTTTAATAATATCTCATCCACCTGATCAAACCAATAAAAACTATAGTCCTCTCCAGGTCTCTCAATCCCTATATTGAGCTGTCCCCAAGATGTTACTTCTGTCTTAGAATTGTCTCAAAGAAAAAAAATGTGTAACAGTATATTGTTAATTGAAGGAAATTTAAACATATTTAATTACATTAATGAGTTCAAAAACCCTTTGTGCCCCACCTGTGTGGGTCCGTGGATTGAGTGACGTCCTATGGACTGAGAGGTCCCAGTTAGATTCCTGGTCAGGGGGTCAGGGCACATGCCGGGGTTGCAGGCTTGGTCCCCTGTAGGGGGCGTGCAGGAGGCAGCCTAGCGATGTTTCTCTCTCACATGGATGTTTCTCTCTCTTTCTCCCTTCCTTTCTCTGTTTAAAAAATCAATAAAAACATAAAAAAACAAAAACCATTTGTCCATTTAAGAAGTGATGCATGCTGATTTTAAATTAATTGCCCAAAAAAGCATGATTAATCAACAAACGAAACTGCAGATTCAATTTGGGGACCAAATATACATTGACATTTAATCACAGGATCCAAACATAGACAAAATTTTTTTCACTATATGACTCCGCTTTGTGCTACAATAAAAATAAAACAAAAAAGCCCTGGCCGGTTTGCCTCAGTGGTTAGAGCATCGGCCTGTGGACTGGAGAGTTCCGGGTTCGGTTCCCACTAGGGGCACGTACCTCAGTTGCAGTTTGTCCCCGACCCCATTGGGGTCGTGTGGGTGGCAACCACTCAGTGTGTCTCTCTCACGTCGATGTTTCTCTTTCTCTCTTCCTCCCTCTCTCCCTCTGTCTGAGGATAAATGTAAAAATGTCCTCGGGTGAGGATAAAAAAATAAAATAAAATAAACAATAAATAAAAAATAAATAAAATTTTTTTTGTTTAGTTTTATTTCTGAAATGTGAAATCAAAGATTTTCTGTCTATTGGGAAGTACTTCTCCACGAATAACGTTGTAGATACAATAGGTCTGCATTTCTGGTAGACAAAAAGCCAAATTAGATTGAAAATTAGATTTGGAAATTTGCAAAATTATCATATTCTCCTCAGCATCAGAGTTTTGTAGCTGAGCCATCAGTGCTTTTTATACTTCCCATCATATATTTCTCATGGTACAACAAGGCTATAAATTAAACAATATATATGTAACTAAGCTGGTTAATGGTAAAAGCCATGCCAGTGGCTAACGGTGTTCGCTGAGCATGCTCACTGGCCCGCCACGGCCCTCTGTAGGTGAACACCCCATACACATTGGGAGGTGTTCCATGGTACCATTTGAAGGGGGAAAATAATAGAATATTTTATGGATTGATTTAAAAAGAAAGACATTAAGACGAGTGCCATACCCACTTTTAATGGTGTGAACTCTCTGGAACTTCTGGTTAGAAATGTGTGTCATACCCCAGCCCTCTTGTTTTTCTCACTGACCAAGCTGCGGCCCAGGAAGAGGAATGAAGTTGCCCAAAGTCACATAGCGAGCCGGTAACAGGCAGGACAAAAACCATGGCTCTTATTCCTTATACTGGATTTGGCCGGCCTGAACCTGTCACACCTCGTACCTACTCCACACATGTGTGCTGAGATAGGAAGGCAGAAATGAATTGGATTTTCGTGTGGCTTGTGGAATTAGCAACACTCTTTATATGGCAACACCTTATCCGTTTTAATACTTTTATTCACTCGATTGAGAGCCAACTCAACTGCTTTCTAGGCAACCTACAAGGCCTTCCCCATCTGGTTCCAGCTTCCTCTCCCACCTCTGCCTTCTTTCCTGCCCAGTTCCCACTTCTTACATTTTGCTTACACTGGGTTCAGGTATCTGTTTTCTCCAGAAGCTTTCCCTGCCTCCTCCCAAGTCTGGCCAGGGCACCTCTCCTCCTTGTGCCCCAATCACAGCCTGTATCATAGAGCATTACAGTTGCCTTTTTACTTGTCTGTTTCCCTCACTAAACTAAGTGCCATACAAGCAAGAATCACGTTCACCACTGTGTTCCCAGTGCCCAGAGCAGGCCTGACCCACAGCAGGTGGCCCATGAATATCTGTGCAGTTAATTATTGGCTCTGCCATTTCCAGAATACTTACTGTGCTCCCATACCACAGGGCCTCTGCAGAGGTTTCTTCCCTTCACCCTCTTCGGTTCTACCCTCCTTAAATCGTCAAGACCCAGATCAAACATCTACAACAATCAACAGTTCTGTGAAGACTTCTTCCTCAACACCCCCACCACACCCTCCTTCTCTTGCTCCCATCCTCCCAGCTGCCCCATGCCACTTAGGACACTATTGTTCCTGTGGGTAATGACTTGTATTTTTTTATCCTGGCCATTGGCACCTACACAGTGCCAGATACTGGTTTAGCTGCTTAGAATTCAGCAGTGAACCCAACAGACAAAAATCCCAGTCTTCATGAACCCCACATTCTGGTTGGGGGGACAGACTATAAATAAAATAAGTAAAATGTAGAGCATGTTAGAAAGAAGCAGGATAGCGAGAGTGGGGGAAGTTGTGAGGACAGAAGGGGTGTGGGGGACAGAGTTTCAGACTTGCACTAGCTGGGCAAAGGTCTAGAGGCAGGAGGGAGGGGGCTGGCCATAATCAAGTTACAGCCAGGAGGCTAGTGTGGCTGGAGAGGTGATGAGGAAAGGGGATGGTGTGGGAGGTGAGATCTGAGAGGTAAAACAGGCCTCCAGATCAGACTTTGACTTTTGCTCTGAGCTAGGAGGCCCTGGTAGGTTTTGAGCAGAGAAGTGACACAAACTCATTCGCATTTTAATAGTATCACTTTTGATGTTGTATTGGGAAAAGACTGAAGGGGGACAAGGAGACCTGTGAGGAGGCTACTGCAACAATCCAGGTAAGAGGTGCTTGGATCAAGGTGGTAGTGGGAGACAGAGCATGAAGGATTGAAAGTGAAGGGTTAAGGATGACTCCAATGTTTTAGACCTGAGCAACAGGAAGGATGGGGCTGCTAGGAACTGAGATAGGGGAAACTGTGGGAGGGGCAGGTTTAATAAGGAAGATCAGAGCTCAATTTTGGACATGTTAAGTTTGAGATGCCTGTTAGACAGCTGGTGAAAATGTTGAGCAGGTAGCTGGATAAGTCTGGGGTCCAGCCTAGAGGTATACATTTAGGCATCTTCAGTATAAAGATGTCACTTAAAGACTTGATGACCAGATAACATCACTAAGAGAAGCAAGTGGGAGTGATTGGCTAAGTCAAATGCTGCTGATGGGCCTGGCAATGAATGAATGAATGCCAGATCCTGTTAGATCTGCAAAGTACAGGTCATTATTAAAGGTTAACTTGAAACAGATGGGTAAGGCACCTACTGGGTACAGAGACAAAATGGCTCTAAGTCATGGGAACACTGTAAACACAGGGAATAAGGAACAACAGCATCTTGGTCTCAGAAGGGACTTTAAATAGGCCATTTAATCTGTACTCCTCTACTCACCCTAGCCTGAAGATTGCATCCCTGGCTTTAGAACAAGAAATATTTGTGAGATACTGAGGCAACCAGTCTGGCTAGGACAGAGAAGGCACAGTTGAAGAATGAGTGGGAAATGACCTGGAGTCAGAAAACCAAGGTTCTGGTCCTGCATCTGCTGCTCCCTGACCTTATGTCCTTAGGCAAGTCTTCACCTCCAGCCTCAGTTTCCCTATGTGTAAAAAGAAAGCAGTCAAACCTTTCTTGTTCCTTTCAGGCTTACAGAGATGTCTGAATGTGACAGGGCTCCGGGTTGAATAAATGCCCTGCCTGGGTTGGTTATTGCAAGAGCAAGGGAAGGAGGCCAAGAGAAGCGCTCAGCTTGGAATGGCAATGGGAATGTGGGTAAGGAGGGAACTGTCATGTCCTCAGTGGATCTGTTGGTACAGCGTGTGGAGAGGCTAACCAGGATTCAGGACAGGACCTGGGCTGGAATGAACTGGGCTCTGAATGCAAGACGGGGCCATCAGGACAGAGACCGAGGCCTTGAATCTGCCTCCATTTAGCCTGGAACCCAGATGGAGGAGACACTGAGGCAACGACAGGGAAAAGAAACGGAGACACTAAGGCAGAGAGACCGTGGACCCAGAGACAGACTAAGAGACAGACCCAGAAACAAGCGGCCCAACAGGGGCCCAAGGCGACCCAGGCATTGGGACGCAGACCCCAGCAGGACAGAGCTCAGAGCGGGGCAGGGTCACAGTGCCCGGGCCCGGGTCCGGGTCCCCGGCGGGGCCTGAGAGGCCACGCTCGCTAGACCCCCACCCCCTCGGCTGCTCGCCCAAGATGGCGATGGAGAGGCGGGCGAGGCGGCCGCAGCCCCGGCCCCCGCTCCGGCCCCCGCTCGGGCCCGGGCCCCCGAGGCCGCGCCCCCGCCCGCGGCGCCGCGCCTCCCCGGGCCACTGACGCCCGGCGCGCCCTCCCCCGGCGGCGGGCGGCGGCAGCCGAGGCGCGGGCGGCGGCAGCGGCGGCCCGGGCCCGGCCCCATGGCGCTGGGGGACGCTGGCCGCGGCGGCGGGCTCATCGCGCTGACCTTCTGCCTGCTGGCCGCGCGCGGTAAGGGCGGGCGCCGGGGCCGCGGCGGGAGCGCTGCGGTGTGTCGGTGCGCCCGCGACTGGAGCTGCGCGGGGCTGCGGGCTGGCGCGCGTCCGGGGTCCGGAGCGAGTGCGGGTCCGTGGAGCGCAGGCTGCGCGTCCAGGTCCCCGTGATGCCTGCGCTCGGGGGTCTGCCAACAGCGACCCGGGGTGTTTGCGGATCTTACTTGTCCGCAGGGGGTGTGTGTCCTTGGGTTTTGGAGTCCGAAGTAAGTGAGTGAGCGAGTGTGTGTGTGTGTGCGCGCGCGTGCTTGCAGAGGGTGGGGAGGACGCTCTGCGGGCATACGTGTCCGCAGTGCCTGCCACGGTCTCCGCGTGGCATCGCGGGGCTGTGGGTGCGGTGTTGGTGACTTGAGCGGGGCGGGTTCTGCCTTGCCCGTGCGTGTCTCCGGGTTGAGAGCGTGTGTGTGAGAGAGGAGGGCTGTGGGGGTGTGTGTCTGCACCTCCATTTGTGTCGAGATCGTGTGTAATTGTGTTTATGGGGCTGAGCTAATATTTGGCCTTGGCTTTGGGGAGTGTCCTTGCCAGTGGTGGGGGGACAGAGCAGGAGATTTCTGATTGACTAGGGTTAGTGGTGGTAAAACACTCAACTTTGCCCAGTGGGTGTGGTTCCTGGGGCTGGTGTATGTGTAGGGGGAGTGTTGCTCCCCTAAACCCGTGGCCTGGAGTGGGCTGAGGAAGAGGGCAGGAAACCAGTTGCTTTTGTGAACGTATTCAACACTCAATCTCTGGATGGGACGCGTGTCACTCCTGCCCCACCCCCCAGGAGCAGATCAGGGAAGCGTGGACGAGGTCAGCAAGGCCTCCTGCAACCTCCCACCTCAGTTCCGGGTGGAGGTACGAGTCAGAGTTGTCCACGCTGGAGAAAGGGCTGGGGATGGGGTGACGGAGTCCCGAGTCTCTATGTCTAGGGCTCCTTCTTGCGACCCTAGCGATCACGGTTTCGGTCCTATATGAATTTGGGGGGAGGCCGATGGGGAAGGTAGGTAGTAGGGCTGGGGAGGGGGATGGGCTGCCCGCTTTGTTCGCCCAATTCTGGCCTTCCCTGTCGAGGGGAGAGCTGAGGATGTGTCCGGGGAGAGTCGGCGAGGGAGTTGGAGGTGGGGGTGGGGAGGGGGATTTCTCTCCACAGCTGCTGCGGCTTTCCAGAGAGACTCAGCCAGGCCACGTGGGAGGGAGCAGGGATGGCGGAGGGAGAAGGAGCCTTAGCCTGACCGGCCCCAGGCCCATCACCAGGAAACCCAAACAGCGGTGGGAAAAGTGCCGGGAACTGCTGGGACCCCTTCTCTCCCTACAAAGACACGCCCCTTTCTAGGCCGACTGCACTGCGGGGAAGCAGGGTCCCGAGGCTGGACCAGGGGAGTGGGGGGCTCGGGGTTATCAAGTGAAGAGGGCAGCGCACATCTCCTGGAACTCAGGAGACTATGGAATAGTTGTGCCCACTGTCTTTGGCTTTTCCTAGAGCTCCAAACACCACTCACGGGCTCAGCGTCACCCAACAAAGCGGGACCAGGGCTGGGAAGTGCACTCGAGCATTATGAATACTGGTGGGGCCTCTGGCAAGGGGCTCAGTTTGCCTCGGAGACCTGGCCTCTGTCCGCTCCACAGTGCACAAGGCAGTGGCAAGGACAGATCTGGGGCTCCCTTGACAGCAGTGTGTGTGGCTGAAGCAACTACTCTACCAGCCTCAAACCCTTTGTTGTGCAAAGCTCAGCAGGCCTGGGGCACTCCTAGAGTTCTGACTAGCCACAGCGATCTGGACCAAGGTCACTCATTCATTCATTCAACAAATATTTACTGAGCAATTATTATTATTATTATTATTATTTTGGGCTAGGATGTTCCTGGTTCCTAGAATATAGTAAATAAGGAGGCAGACCTGGTCCCTGGTGCAAAGCTTCCAGTCTGGTGTGGGAAAACTGATAGGTACTCTGGAAAGGTTTCCTTCAGGAAGCAATGAATAATGGAGCTCTATGCAGAGCCTGAGTTAGCCATGTAGGAGAGTGATGATGGAGAAAGTTTTCCAGAGAAAACAGCATGTGCTAATGCTCAGAGGTGACTTTGATTAGACCACTGAATGAAGCTCAGTCTGCCTGGAGTTTGGAGCACAAGGGGTGAGAGTGGAGCGTTTTGGGGAAGGATGGGACAGGGTCCATGGAGTGTCAAGGGAGAAGGGGGTTGGGCCTGGATCCAGTTCATGAAGGGCCTTGTAAGCCCCACCAAGGTTTCTGAGGCCCTCGGAGCCCTCGGTGGGTTTTCAGATCAGCTTTGCATCAGCTCACTCCAGCCAGTGTGGCGAATCGATTGGGCAGGGCTGAGGCAGGAAGCTCCAGCTTCTTGGGAGGCTGTCACAGTAATCAGAAGAGGATGGTGGCAACTAGTGTAGTGGCATTTGGGGTGGCCAGGGTAGCTGCATCCTAGAGATATTTAGGAAGTAGAATTAGTAGGACTTGAAAATAAATTGAGTTTGTAGGAGGTGAAGGAAAAGGAAGTAAAAAATAGACACTTTAGCAACCTCAAATGGCAGAACGAAGGGCTGGTGTTGGGGTTAGGAGAATGACTGCCCCTCTCTAACACTTTCCTTGAGTCAGGGATTGGGAACTGGGAAGATGTTTTGTAGGGATGGGGTTGGTGCCAGAATGCTTAGTGTGCTGTTTTCATGGTATGCAAGAATTGGGGCTCTCACTTTCACCCAGTCAGAATTTGGGGGGTGGGGAAGCCAGAAGTCAGTAATAGAAGGCCTCTAAGAACATGAAAACTGCTCTCGTCCCACTCAGAAATTGCCCCTCCCATCCCCTTCTCAGTCTGGAGGCTTAAGGGCCAGCCTCAGTCAGTTGAAGTGTTGGGGTGGCCTTCTTTGACCCCATCTTGGAGTTTAAGAACCAGGTGAAACATACTCTTAATAATCTTTTTTTTTCTTTTTTAACCCTTACCCGAGGATATGTTTTCATTGATTTTTGAGAGATAGAGAGATAACTGGGGATCGAACCCAAAACCTAGGTATGTGCCCTGACTCAGAATCGAACCCCAAACCTTTTGGTATATGGGATGATGCTCCAACCAACTGTGCCACTCGGCCAGGGCTTAATAGTGAATCTTATCCAGAAGTTCTCTAAACCTTTATTGATCCTGTATGTACTTTCATTGCCCAATTAATTGTACATAATGTATAAATTAGCATTTCCTTTCTTTTCTCCTCAAGGTATCTCTTTTAAGATAAGTGATCTCACAATTAAAGCACCATCGAATGCCAGCACTAAAGGAAACTTAGAAATAATTTTAGCTGGAACCCATTTTACAGATGAGAAAACAGTGATTTTCCAAAGTTACATGAATAGGGACTGAGCTGGGGCTGGAACCAGTCTCCTGGCTCTTGGAGCAGCCAAACTTTCCCAGGATTTGGTATACACATACCCGAGTTCGATCTCTCTGCACCCCTCCCCTTCACATGAAAAGTTCCCAACTTTGGGCTTGGCCCCCCTCCGTTGGTGTGTCTAGGCTCTGGAATCCATCCTTCTCCCCCCATCTTCTCCCCCTACTGCCTCCTGTTCAGCCTCCACTGTTTCTGAGGTACCAGCAACCAGACTTGACAGAATTCCAGATGCAGAACAGATGTCATTGCTAGGCCTGCCTGGGGGCTCCCAGCTCCCTGGCGTGTGGGAGAGAGAGGAGTAAGAGCAGCTCTGATGGGGGCAGACCCCAGCCCCATTCTGGTCAGAGGAAGGTGATGGGAGCTGCAGGGGAAGGAAAACCAGAGAGAATGTTCTAGGCCTGACATGCAGAGAAATGGAATCCCTGTCTTCTGAGCTAGCTGGGCTGCCAACTAATACTGCCTCACTGCTGAGGCTGAAGCATCCTTTGAATTTGAGGGGCTGTGGGCTCACTGGGATCAGGGAAGCAGAGGCTCAATAAGCTCTCTCTCAGGTGCAAGCTGGTTCAGAGACAAGACTTCTGGATGGTTTGTTGAGGGGCTCATTACTTTGTCATGGAGTTTGGAGGACAGAGCTCTGGCCAGTGAGTGGAGCATACAGAGAGAAAAAGGTGGGTACAGGAGGAAGGTATTTTTAATCATACAAGCCATACAGCAGAACAGGTGAGGCAGTGAGCTCCCTGGTCCTGGTAGTGTAAGTATAGAGCTTCTTTCGGTGTGAGTTTGCTGTTCAGTCTCTGTGCTTTTTAAGCATTTTGTTAGGGGTCTACTAGGTGCCACCTAGTATGCAAGGCAGTTTCCACATATATCATTCACATCATCTCCAGTGCTGAGGGGAGTTCCTATCATTTTTACAGATAAGGAAATCAAGGCGTGGAAAAGCATGAGGGGCTCTGTGTCGTATCTTTATGAGTATGTTCCGTGTGTGCACTCATGTGTTCAAGGAATATTTATTGAGCACCTACGATGTGCCAGGCACTGCTTTAGGTACTGGGGATTTAGGAAGCTGATGAGGACGTAACCTTGAGCTTGTGGCCTAGTTGGGGAGAAAGGCAGATCAAAAATTTAGAATGATAACTGCAATGATCAAGGTGCCCAGGGTCCTATAGGGCAGAAAAAGGAGAGGCATTTAAATCAGACTCCAGATGGCACAGCCATTGTGGGGAGAGGGAGCAGCATGGACAGTGGATGGAACAGCAATGTGCTTCCAGAGAGCTAGAAGTGGTCTGGTCTGGTGGGGACCGAAGGTCTCGGAACAGGAGGTAGAAAGTTGAGTGGCTTTGCTGTCAAGTCAGCTGAAGGGAGTGCTCAGGCTTTCTCTGTGTCCCAGGCAACCATCCCAAGCTCTCCTTCCAGCTGTTAGTGGGCGGGGCTTAGTGTGTGGTTAGGGAGGTGGCCAAGGTGGGGGCCAGGGAGGGAGATTTCTGGAAAAAACTGACTGGTGTCTCCTGGGAAAGGAGAGTGGGGATGGTGTCATGGAGAATTGCCCTAGATCAAAAACAAGTTGTAAATCTGTTGGGCCCTGAAGTTCAGAAGTGACAAGGCATTGATGTTTGTGGCAACTTCTTGGCTTAATTAAGGAGGCATCTGGCTACATTCCCCTTCCCCCACCCCCTTTTTCCAGAGAGTTCACTGAAAAATGGAACCCTGGCTCATGCCAGGCCCCTACAAATCCCCCGAAACAGTACTGAGCTGACCCCGGGGCTCAGCAGTGTATCTCCTTTCTGTCTGAGTTCTAATTGGCCTCATAAAATCTAATGTATCCTGTAAATGGGTAAAATAATCTGTCAGAAAAAGGAGATTGAGAGAAGGCCTTGGGGCTCCCAAGCATAGAAGCTCCGTGTCTCTGGCAGGGTCTCACTGAGGAGCCGGAGGAGGACTGTGGGAGAGGGGGGGCCCCCTCAAGGCAGAAAGCTGGTGGGCAGCAAGTGTCCACTGTGTCCACCCCAGTCCTGAGAGGGACAGCTGAGAAGTGCTTGTGGGAGGAGGGGCTTTGGGGGTCAGCCATGGCTGTGGGCTGGGGTGGCAGGAAAGGGCTGGCCGCAAAGCCACTGGACAAACAAGGCCCCCTCCCCAGAGCGTCACTTGTACGAAAAGAGCTGGTGGTGTAGGAACCACATATATATTAAAACAAACATTGCTTGTAATGGAGCAGAATGCAAAATGTGCCAAAAGTTTCAAGTAAAACCATTTTGGGCAGTGAGGAAGCCTCCCGAGTATGCTTCTCTCTGCTGCTGGAAGACTTGGTGAAAATGAGAAATGTGGAGATTCTTCATTTTTTAAAACTGTGGAAATGAAGGCTGAACGGAGGAACGTAGTGGACCCAAGGTCGTACAACAGTGTTGGACCCAGGACTCTGACTCTAGGGCAAGGCCTGTTCTGCTAAGTCCCGTTGTCCATCTAGGCAAGAGGAAGGATGAATTTCCAAGTGGCTGTGTGATGTGAGGCTCAGGAAGAGCGTCAGGGGAAGACAGGGGCAGCCTCACCGAGGGCTGGTGCCTGAGCTGAGCCCTTAAGGATTCATGTCCTGGCCACAGGAGTTGGGTTGGGCCCTGAGGCAGAGAGAAATCTCTTCTTCAGGAGCAACTGCCTCCAAACGAGAGGAGACCCTTCTTCTGGGCCTCAGTTTCCCCATCTATAAGGTGAGAAATCTCGGGCTTCCCAAGATGGGCCAGCATGGGTTCCCAGCACAGCCCTGTCCTCTCTGCCGTTCTCTCTGCGCGTACATCCCTGTTGGTTTCCCTGTTCTGCCTTGTTGGGTGCTGCTGGGCTCCTCAGAGGTGGGGAAGCCAGACATCTGCTGATCCATGAATATTCAGGAAGGGAATCGGAGCCTCCTCTGGGCTCCCCAGCCAGTCGCCAGGCCCCTCTGGCCGCCGTCCTGCCCGCCAGAGCCCAGGCTGCTGACATACCCAGCAGCTGCTCGGGCCCCAACTGTTCACATTGTTTGTTCAGCGCGGCAGGGGATTTTCCAAGCCCCGGACGTGCTTTGGGGGGTGGGGAGGCAGCCGGAGGGCCCAGGGATTCGTGTCATGTGGGGCTTTTCTCCCCTGAAACTCAAACCGACTGCTCAGCGGCTGGAACTGGGCAATTGGAAGCCGCTGGGCTGAGAGCCCAGACTTGCCTGCGTTTGAATCCTAGAATCTAGGGCCTGAGAGACAGAAGGGACTGGATGTTAGGAACAGAGATTAGCATTCCTGCAGCCCCTTTCAGTGCCTTTAAAGAATGAGCTCCCGTTCCTTGATTGATGCTTACTAGGCTCTGAGCTGGAGCCCTGACTTACGTCATCTTGTTTAATCCTCCCAAGCCTGGTGATATCATCTTCATTTTACAGATGTGGAAACTAAGGCCCAGAAAGGTTAAGTGGCTTGAACAAGATTGGAACCTTGACCTTCTATGCCAAGGTCAAATGCTCTTTCCACCACAGCAAATGGCCTGCGTTGATGTGAATGCCAATTTGGTTTCCCCAGTTCGAATGGAAACTGGTTGAGGGCAAGGGCTGCCTTCTCCTCCCTGCACCCGCTGGTAATGCTGAGCCTAGCTGTGTAGCTGGAGGTGCCAGCAGAGCCTTTCTGATAGATTAAGGAAGGCAGAGACCTGGTTCAGGCCCTGTCTGTTTGTCTGTCCTTCACACTGCAGTGTCAGAGCCCTGGCCTCCTTATCTTAGCCAGTCAGGACTTCTCCCCTCAGTCTTGTTCTTCTTTGAGGGTAGTGGGAAGGAAGCCTGGAGACAGGGGTTCTACTTGTGGGTCTGTGTGTTCAGGTTTTGATGAGTGTGGCAGAGACTGGGGTTCAGGTGTGGAGGGTTTATCTACAGTTTGTGTCTATGTCTAGATCATGCTCTGTGTTTCTTCAGCAATAGATATGTCCAGTTCCTTAATAATCCTAAAATCACAGAATCTCAGACATCACCCACTACATTTGAGTGAACTAAGGCAAGAAGGAGAAGTGACTGGCTCAGAGCTACATGGCTAGGCTGTGACAGAGCTGGGTCTAGAGCTGAGGGTCTCTGTTTCCTTAGCCATTGTGCTTGTCTGTATGCCCCAAACAGCTCCATCAGCCTCATTACAGATCTCCTGGTGATGAGTACGGGCCATTGTCCCTGGCTCACTCTCAGATGCTCCATTCTGCCCTGAAGGTAGAAGTTAGGTCAAAGGATAAGAAGTGGCCTTGGGCCCTGGCCAGTTTGGCTCAGTGATTAGAGCGTCGGCCCATGGGCCAAAGAGTCACGGGTTTGATTCCGGTCAAGGGCACGTACCTCGTTTGCAGATCGGTCCCCAGCCCTGGTCGAGGTCGTGCAGGAGGCAACCAATTGATGTGTCTGTCTCACATAGATGTCTCTCTCTCTCTCCCCAACTCTATCTGAAGAGGAGGAAAAAAAAGTATCCTCAGGTGAGGATTCAAAAAAAGAAGTGGCCTTGGGCCATTGAGCTTTTATGGGACAGGGAGGCAGCAGGTCAACCTTCTGGGAGACCAACCATTTCTCTGTGAATGATGGTTCCTGGGCGCTGCTGAAATGTTGGTTAGAATAATATATATTGGTCTCCGTGTGTTTTCGTTTTGACCCTGCGATGGCATTTCCTTCCACCGTTGTTCCCTTACTCTTCCCTTTGTGGCAAGGGCAGTGCTGGAGTTGCAAGCTCTCCTGGGGCCTCTGGAGAGAAAAGACCCCTGGTTTGGTCAGGAGACAGGGTTCTGGCTCTGGCTTGCTGCATGGCCTTGGGGAAACTGGGAAAACGAGTGGCAGCTACTGGGACAGAAGTGGGTAGGGCGTAGGGGTCAAGATGATCTGTATGGTTTCAGGGCAAGGAGTGTCATTACTTAGCCCTGGTTCTGTGCAGGTCGGGCTCTGTGCTTCCCACACATCATCTCCTCAGTACTCACAGCAGCCCTATCAGGAAGCCATCACTGTGTCTTTTTTTTTATTTTTTATTGAGATACAATTTGCATATCACAAAATTCACCACTTAAAGTGTACAAATCACTGGTGTTTAATATATTCACAAGGTTGTGCAACCATCACCACTATCTAATTCTAGAAATTTTCATCAGTCCGAAAAGAAACCTTATATCCCTTAAACACCACTCCTCATTCTCCTTTCTCCGAAGTCCCTGGCAACCATTAATCTGCTTTCTGGCTCTCTGATTTGCCCATTCTGGACATTTCATAGAAATGAGATCATACAGTATGTGGCATTTTGTGACTGGCTTCTTTTACATAACATAAAGTTTTTGAGGTTCATCCACATTGTAGCACTTACCAGTACTTCATTCCTTTTGGTGACTCAGTAATGTATTTATCCATTCATCAGGTGACGGGCATTTGGGTTGTTTCCACTTTTTGCCTATTATGAATAATGATGCCCAAAACTGTGTATTTTATTTATTTGTTATTAGTTTTTTTTAATCCTCACCCAAGAATGTTTTTCCATTGATTTTTTTCAGATAGAGTGGGAAGGAGGGAAAGAGAGAGAGAAACCTCGATGTGAGAGAGACACATCGATTGGTTGCCTCCTGCATGACCCCAACCGGGGCTGGGGATCAAACCCAGGTATGTGCCCCTGACCGGGAATCGAACCCTGCGGTCCACGGGTGGATGCTCTATCCGATAAGCCAAACCAGCCAATGCTGACTCAGATCTTTCTTTTTTTTAAAAAAAATTTTTTTCTTTATTGATTTTTAGAGAGAGAGGAAGGGAGAGAAAGAGAGAGAGAAGCATCAATGAGAGAGAACATCAACTGGCCACCTCCTGCATGCCCCCACTGGGGATCAGGCCCACAACCTGGACATGTGCCCTGACCAGGAATCGAACCGGTGACCTCTTGGTGCATGGGTCGATGCTCAACCACTGAGCCACACCAGCCAGACCTGACTCAGATCTTTCTATGAGACCTCTTTCTCCTTGATTTGCCCCAGCCCCTGGGTGGGTGACTCAAGAGCTGGGGGCAGTGGAAGGTGGGAGGACACACACTGATGGCCCTGGTGCCCCCTCCTCCATGCAGGGGAACTGCCATTGCCCCAGGAGACAACTGTGGAGCTGAGCTGTGGAACGGGGCCAGTGCAAGTGATTCTGGGCCCAGAGCAGGTGGCGGTGCTGGACTGTAGTCTGGGGCCTGCTGCTGCCGGACCCCCCACCAGCGTCACATGGAGCAAAGATGGAGGTGCCCTGCTGGAGCACAACCACCTGCGCCTGCTACCCAATGGCTCCCTGCGGCTGTCCCAGCCGCTAGCACCCAATGGCAGTGATGAGGCGGCCCCTGGAACCTCAGATGTCATCGAGGGCAGCTATTCCTGCCTGGCCCATGGTCCCCTCGGAGTAGTGGCCAGCCAGGCTGCAGTGGTCAAGCTTGCCAGTAAGTGCCTGTATCTAGTCTGAGCTAAGACCCAGGAGGCCTGGGGTGTGGGAAGTGGGATCCTGATTCATTACCTGCATAAAGGTCTATCTCTTCAGCCCAGGCCCCTTTCCCTGCCCCCTGTCCTGTTCAGTGGGCCCCTCCCTGGTATTGTCTGCCTCACTGTTCATTAGCCCCATTTCTCCACTCCTCTCTTCTTTCTCCTTTTCTTTTCCGTGGAGTTTGAGAGTCTAAAGTTGTGCTCTCCTCCAGGAAGCCTGCCAGAGAGGCTTGTGAGAGTGTGGGAGCTCCCCACCCCACAGTAGGTGGAGTGTGTGGAGTCAAGCCCCACTGTCTAGCCCACCCTTTGAGGGGGGGTGTCTCAGGAGGCACAGATCACCATGAAATAATTTTCAGGCCAGAAAAAATGTGCATCTTACTATAGTCTGACCGTGATGCTGAGGTTAAGCCTGGGACTTTGGAATTCACAGCATCTGACCAGTAATGACCACTTCTTATCATCTGGTGGCCTCTCTCCAACTGTGCCTCTGTTGGTCCGAATTTGCTCTGCTTGTGTTTCTGTCACCATGTTTCTCATGTGTGCGTGTGTGCATGTGCGTGTGTGTGCGTGCGTGCGCGTGTATGTGTGTGTCACTGTTTGTGCTCACTGGGACCTCTCTCCCTGTTCCTCTCCTGTCCTTGCCTGTGGGTCACTGTCTTCCTCAGCACTCGCAGGCTTCTCTCTGCACCCGGAGTCTCAGACAGTGGAGGAGAATGGGACAGCTCGATTTGAGTGCCACATTGAAGGGCTGCCAGCACCCATCATTACTTGGGAGAAGGACCAGGTGACAGTGCCTAAGGAGCCTCGGTGAGTGCCCTGTAGAGGAGTGGGGAGTGGGTCCCAGTGGGCAGGCCAGGGAGGGCTCAGGGATTCTTAGAGTCTGGGTGCCTCCCTTTGCTCCAGCTGACGTAGGAGCCAACCATTGCCTGACTCTCAGCTCATTTCTGGTCCCAAAGAGAAGTTAGGCAAGACATTTTTGCTCCCTGGGAGGAAAGTCACCTATGGAGCTTGGTACAGAGAAGTGATAGAGTCCTTCAGAGCATCTCTAGTCCAACCACCTGCTTTACTGAGGAACCTGAGGGCCAGAGAGGAGCTATGGTTTGTCCAAGGCCACACCATGAGTCATTGGCAGAATGTTTGTTGTTCGTTCAAGGCCCCAAGGCTACTGGAAAGGTGCTCTCTTTGCAAGGTTCTTCTGGAGTTTCTACCTCTCTTTCTTTCTCAGTTACATCCAGTAGGGTACAGCATCTGACAAATGGGTTGTGGAGGCCCTTCCTGTTTCACCCTCTTCTCTCCCCATAAGGTCAATGGGCAGATGGAGCCGTGCCAGGGGAGAATTCTAAGGTGGACAAGAAGCAGAGGCTAGACCCTCTTGTGGCCTCCTCGGCAGGCCCAGATGTACCTGCCGCATGACCAGAAAGCACAAGGCCCATTCGTATCCGTGGCCTCTGAGTCACTCTCATGACTCGGTTGTCACCCCATGGCTTCTTACATCTTTGGAAATGTGGCTCCACGGGCCTTTCCCAGCCACCTTGCAGTCCTCTTGCGACATCTGTCTAGCTGGGTTACCACCTCACTCTCTCCTGGTGGAGGCGGGATTCCTTAGGCTCAGAAACACTGGTTTTCAGATCTCCCTGCCCTGGGACTGACCTGTCTTGAGTGTCAGCTCTTCTGACTTTTGCCCAGGTCTAGGTGGGGGTGAAAGTGTAGGAGAAACTTCTAGGTAGAAAGGCCACAGGACACATCTCTGTAACAGTTGTGAAGGAGGCAGAAGGGTAAGAGGTCAAGGTATAAGTGACTCTGTTGACTTTGGTGATGGGTTAGCCCCACTGGTCCTCAGCAAGTTACTTCTCACTCAGCTTCATTCTCCTCATCTATAAAATTCAATGAAAAAAAAGAAAGGGTTGGATTAGATCATGGTTTCCCAAAGTGTGTTCTTTATAGAACAGTAGTCCCTCAAGAGGCTTTTTGAAAAAACCTATTCTGTAGTCAAGGTCAGGAAACTGCCTATAAATCTCCCTCTTGGAGTTGACAAGGCACTGAGAAGTCCTGTATAGAAAACCTGTTCAACTTGTTTAACCAGACACTTCCTAGACTCATCTGCCCAGAGCCCCTCTTGCAGCATTCCTTGAACGAGCATTCCAGGGAGTGGACCATGGGAATACTGACATTTTAAGTTCTATGTCTTCCAAATGTGGGGCTTCTCACTGCTGTTGGGTGGGTGCTTCCTGGGAGCTGCTGGGCAAGAACCAAGTGAGAGCCTACTCCTGGCAGCCCCCCAAGAGAATGGGAGAGAGAGCAGAAAAATCTCCCCATACTGAAAGTCACAACAGGCCCCACTTAATGAGAACTGTTTTCTCACTAATCACTCCCATCATCCTTCAAGGTGGGTATTTCTTATTTTTCATGTTGTCCTTTTTTAGTTTATGTTCCTAGAAAATGCATTTTCAAATTCATATAAATAAAAAAGAACAAAAATTACTCATCATCCTTTCACCCACTGAAAGCCACTTTAGTTTTGATGTCTGTCCTCTGGATTTTTCCCCTATACATTTATAAATATTCTCTTTAAAAGTTTAAATTATATTGCACATACTGGTTTTTTTGTTGTTGTTTATTCATCTTTTTTTAAACAAAAATGGGATATTTCAGCTTTTACTTTTTTTCACTTAACACATGATAAACATCCTTCCAGGTCTGTACATATACAGCTATGGTAGATGTTATTATCCAGATTATTAAATGAGGTAACCAAGGATCAGAGACAGAAATACCTTGGCCCAGGTCACACAGCCAGTGCCCAGAGTGTTGGACGCCAGAGCACTGGCATGAATGACATCCAAGTCTCTTGTGATTTGGTGGTTGGGGTGGGGTAGCTGCTTTGTCTGAGGAAGTCCCTGCTGCAGGTAGGCTTAGAGATCGGGTGGTCCAACTGTGGCTCAGAGCAGAGAAGTTATTTCCCCAAAGTTTCTCAGCCAACAGTGGGATTCAGACCTTGCCTCCCAACATCTAGTTCAGGCATCATTCCATGAAGCCACAGGCCTGTCCCAGGAGCCTGGAGCTGCCAGTTCCTGAGCTCTGGGAGTGTTTGCCCCCAAGTCCTCTGAAAAGTGATCCTCATCTATAAATAAGCTGGGCTCACATGTCCCAGCACATTGTGTGGGGGGAATAAAGAAATGTCTAAAACAGCAACTTGATTATGCCCAAGGTATGTATTTTTACACATGCCCAGATATAGTGCATGTACAAATATGCTATTCATAAACTCAGCCCAGTGGTTTGAAGGAGACCATATGCCTTGGTGTAGGGTGTGCACATGTGCAGTTAATAAACGCACTCTGTCAGGGTCTATGTGCATATTTTTTAAACTGATGGTGAAGACTGGACCCTAAGGCAATTCCCTGGTACTTATACTAATTTCTAATGATAGGGGATAATTTTTCTTCCATGGGAACCAGTCATCAATGAGAGCAATGTTTCCCTAAATCCAAGCATTCATAACCCCCCTTTATAATTTTGGCCATCCCTAAACCATTTATACAATCATTTACTTAATACATTTCTTTAAGTCAACTCTCTTTTGTAACTTAACACATACTAAAAAGAAACATTATCTCACTGCAGTAAAATGGAAAACCAGCAACACTTACCATAAATAGAAGGTGGCCATAAAAAGAAATACAACCACTGGAATAAAAATATGTGTCTGGATCCATCTGAAATCATTTTGTTATCGCCATTCACTCACACTTTAAAAACATGGCACTAATGGACTTAAATACCATGGGATCCCTAGTCCAGTCTTCGGCCCTACCCATCTCCCAGTGTCCATCAAGTCTGTCAACAGGGTGTGACCCTCAGCTAGTGTCCTTTTCCCCAGGGGGATCTCTGAAGGGCTTAGGGTTGAGGCTGTTTGGCCTCAGGAAATTCAGGGCAGCTGTGTCATTTCTTCTGTGTTTTGTTGTTGTTAATCTTCACCTGAGAAAGTTTTTTTCATTCATTTTTAGAGAGAGTGGAAAGGAGGGAGGGAGAGAGAGGGAGAGAGAGAGACACAGAGACATCAATTGGGCCAGGGATCGAACCTGCAACCCAGGTACGTGCCCTTGACCAGGAACTGAACCTGTGACCCTTTGGTGCGCAGGCCGATGCTCCAACCACGGAGCCACACTGACCAGGGCTCTTTTGTGTTCTTGAATCCCTGGGTCCAAGTGGCTTTTTGAGGGAGTGGGGCAGCAAGCTCATTCTCAGGCTTGGAAAGAGAAGGATTCCGCCCTTTTGGATAGAGGTTGCTTTTCATTCTATAAGTAGCTATTTTGTTTAATTTGAAATTTGAATTAATTTTTAAATGATAACATATACTAACTTAAAGGGGAAATAAATCACCTACCACCTGAACATAGACAGCTATTATCATTTTCAGTATCCCTTCCTGTCTTTTTAAATATGTGTACAGTTTATATCATTGTAAAGATGTGTTTAGAGTTTGTGGTTCAGAGATAGTGTTTATGTCCATTATCTGATGTGAGCTCATAACACATTAAAAGGGTCAGGGTTGTGAAGTAGGCAGGACAGAAATTGTTTAGCCCATTTTTCAGGTGAGAAGCTGAGGCACAGATATATGTCACTTGCTAAAATCACACATATTGGAGCCAGGTCTCGCCACTATGCCCCAGAGCCCAGAGTGACAAAACACCGTGTACAAGAGCACATGCTCTTTCCATTCAAATTTTCTGAAGTTTTATATTGACAAACTAATAAATATTCACCACAAAATTGTTTTTTAAAAAAACACAACAAATAAGTCCCCACAATCCCACTTCCAGAGAAAACCTCCGTGAGTGATGGGAACTTTACCACCCTTGACTTTTTGTGTGTATATTCTAACATATCATTTATTTATGTTCCAAAAATAGAGTTGCTTCATCAGCACTGTTTTGTGACTCTTTTTCCCCACTAACCAATATATCTTGGACATCTTCCCAAGGACAGAGCTTCTAAACAGAAACAAAACAGAAAAGATTTTATTTTATTATTTTTTTAAATATGTTTGTATTGATATTTTAGAGAGAGAGGAAAGGAGAGAGAGATAAAAACATTGATGTGAGAGAGAAACATTGATTGGCTGCCTCCTGCGTGCCCCCTACTGGAGATCGAGCCTGCAACCCGGGCATGTGCCCTGACTGGGAATCGAACCAGGACCTCTCAGTCCATGGGATGATGCTCGATCCACTGAGCCACACTGGCCGGACAGAAAACAGAAAAAATTTTAGATGAGCATAAGCATGGTTCTATTTCACTCTGTTGGTTGTAGCAACAGCATTTCTGAGGAAAGGTGTTCATTCATTCATTCATTCATTCATTCATTCATTCATTCCACACACATAATTAAGGAAATGTTACTGGTGAAAGGAGGTAATAGCTCTTGGATACCTGAAGCACAGATTCCCTGGAAAGGCCAGGGAACGTAAGGGTTAAGAAGTGTGGGCAGCTCCTGGCAGGAACCTGCAGCAGTCAGCTAGGTAAACTGAGGGAGCCCAAGGGTCTTGGAGGCAGAGGACAGTAAATGGAAGAGACCTGGATGGAGGTGGGGGCTTTGTTTCCCAGGTAAGTCCTGCTTGTCCTGCCCCACTTGGCCTTTTCCATTACATTTCCTGTGGCTGCAGGCTGGGTCCTGGACAGGATTTTACTTCCAACCACCCTTTGCCTCCTTGTCCCTTCTCCCCCACTGGCTCAACGTGGATGTGGGCAGCTATCAGAGCTGACGGAAGATGCTGGGGAAGAGGTGGGTTGCCTTTAGGGTGAGGCAGGGAGTGATACAGGTTGCGGTTTTTTTCTCTAAGTCTTTGGGCCACAGTATGTTTCTAGGCCCATGGCTAGAATTCTCTCCCAATACCCTCGAGCTAGTTTTCATCTCCTGTGTTTATATTTTCTTATACCCCGTTTCCCTACAAGCTAAGGGATCTTTTCCACCAAGTGCACTGCTGCCCTATTTCCTCTCTGACCTTGGCCCAACCTACATCCAGGGGCCAGCACTCTCCTCTCTTGAGAGATTAGAACTCTCAGCCTGGAGCTGACCCTGCAGGGATCACAGTTGGAGGATTCAGGAGGACCCACTCATTCCCTACTTGGGCCAGAGCCCACCACCCTGGCCCCCGTAGACACTTCCCTGCCCTGGATTGCTTTGTCTCTCAAGCAAGGTCTCTAGGCCTTCCTAGCCCGAGCCAATCCAACCCTCTAACCCAGAGGGCAGAGAGCACCGCCCTCACCCATCCTGCTCCTCCTCAGCAATGTCATATTGATTGGGGCTTGCTGGGGACCACGTCTCTTCCATTGGCATCCTCAGCCATCTAAGGGCTGCCAAGACAGGCAGGTGGGAAGAACTTGGGATTTGGTATCAACAGACCTGGATTCAAGTTTTAATTCTGCTCCAGCTGTGAGACCCTGGGAAAATACCCTACTCTCTCTAAGCCTTAGTTTTATCACCTATAAAATGACAGGTGTGATCCTCTCTATTTCTTGGGCTTGTTTGAGGGTCAGATGAGATAGTGTGAATAACAGGGACTTTGCCAGGAGAGGAAGGAGGCATAGAAGGCTATATAATAAAAGTAAGTCCTCTCCCAGGATCCCAGGGCTCCTCCCCAGAGACAATCACCATTGCCAGGGACATTCAGTGCCAGCATATACGTGTACATGCCGCCCCACGCCCCAACACGCACACAGTGTTCTGCACCACACACATTCTGGAGATCTTCCTGTATCAGCACACAGGGAGCTGCCTCTTTTGTAGCAGCTGCTTAGCACTCCGTTGCATGAATGTACCCAAACCGATGTAGCTGTCCCCACACTACAGATGGACCCTGGATTGTTGCCAGTCTTGTGCTATCAAAGACAATGCTGGAGTGAATATTGTTAAACCTACATTTTTGTGTACATGTATGAGACCATCCGTGGGACAGAGTGAGTCCTTGAAGTAGTGCTGCTGGGTCAAAAGGCATGTGCAGGTTTAAGATAGCACCAGCTTGCCCTTGAAAGAGCACGGCCACCAACAAGACAGGAGTGTCTTCCCCCCATTTCTTCATCCTTGTAGGGTATTGCTAAATCTTTTGATCTTTGCCCATCTGATAGGTGAAATGGTATCTTATAGTTGTTTTTTTTTTCTTTCTACTTATTATCAGATAGAGTTGGAGGGAGGGAGAGAGAGAGAAACATCGATATGATAGAGTCACATCGACTGGCTGCCTCCCGCATGACCCGACCAGGGCCGGGGACAAAGAGCAACTGAGATACATGCCCTTGACCGGAATCGAACCCGAGAGTCATTGGTCCATGGGCCGACGCTCTAACCGCTGAGCCAAACGAGCCAGGGCTTTTTTTTTTGGTATCTTACAGTTTTAATTTGCATTTTAAAAATTATGAGTGAGCCCTGGCCGGTTTGGCTCAGTGGTTAGAGCGCTAGCCCGCGGACCAGAGAGTCCCGGGTTCGGTTCCTGCTAAGGGCACGTGCCTCGGTTGCAGTTTGTCCCTGGCCCCAGTTGGAGTCCTGTGGGTGGCAACCACTCGATGTGTCTTTCTCACGTCAATGTTTCTCTCTCTCTTCCTCCCTCTCTCCCTCCTGCTCTATCTGAAGATAAATGCAAAGGTGTCCTCTGGTGAGGATAAAAAAAAAAAAAAAATTATGAGTGAGGCTCGAAACTGAGACACTGTAGGTATTTTGGGTTGGAGTGAGGAGGCCCACTTTGGGCATGCCACCCTCCCTGCAGAGCTCCTGCCCACCTCATGGGTGCCCTCTTCCCCTTCCCAAGGCTCATCACTCTTCCCAACGGGGTTCTCCAGATCCTGGACGTTCAGGAGAGTGACACAGGCTCCTACCGCTGTGTGGCCACCAACTCAGCCCACCAGCGCTTCAGCCAGGAGGCCCTGCTCAGTGTGGCCCGAAGAGGTAAGGGGGCTGGCTGTTGGGGGAAATCAGGGTGTTTCTGGAATCAGCCACCTCAGAGCCTGGAGAGGCCTCCCGAGGTCCAAGCCTGCCTTCACAGAGGTGATGGGATAGCACTCCCATCAGACAGGTGAGGTGATGAAGCCCAGGGAAGGCAGTGCCAGCCAGCAAGTCAGAAAGACCTGGGGCTGTATTCCCAATGCCGGGCTCCCTTCCTGTGGAGACCCTGTGTTCCCTGGGGCTGGTTGGAGCATCTAGGGTTGGAGACGGGTGGGGATGTGAGGCATTTCAGAGAGGGTGTCAGTGCCCTGAAGCTCTGGCCCCTGCCCCTCGGTGTGCCGTGGGGGCTCTGGAAACTAGGGGATTTGCCCCTCACTGCTTGCTATGCCCTGCAAATCTGGCTCCCTGCAGTCTGGTGTTTCTGTATTCCCCATTTCTCTGAAAAGCTCCTGTCCCAGGGTGATGCAATAGGAAGGTCACAAGCTTTGGGGTCAGAAAGACCTGATTTGAATCCTGGCTTCTTTACTCACCATCTGTGTGACCATGGGCTGGTTATCGAATGTCCAGCTCTGAGAGGTTGTGAGAATAGCTAAGATAAGAGTGCAAAGTGCCTGGCACCTAGCAGGTGCTCCTCGGATATTACTTCAGGCCTCCCCCAAGGGTCCAAGGGTCTCTCTCTTGCCTCCCCTTGCCATGGGCATCTCCCCCAACCCCTGCCCCTCTGCACATCTCCTCCCATCCCTCTACTCGACGCCCCCTCCCTCACCTCCAATTCCACCCTACTTCTTAGGGGCTTAGCTAGTGAGCTGCTCTGAGTCTGGTTTGCTCTCCCTCCAGTGCCTGGGGTCTCTGCCTCCACCTGCTGGACAAACCAGGTATTCACCATGCTCACCCAGGGGACAAAGTCACACTGAGAACTTGGCAGGAATCAGTGCTCAGGGAGCTGCCAAGCTGGCAGAAACTCGAGCCCACCCCCTGCTTTTTGCACATGGGAACTGGAGACCCTTTGGAGAAGGGACTTGTTTAAAGTCACACAGCAGGCTTATGATGATAATAATAAGTCTTGGAACTAGATACTGTGACTGTTGACTCCAAGTCTACTCATGACCCTGACTGTCCCCTACCTGGAGGGTGGGTTCGATTTGGCAGGGAAGAATGGGGGTGGTGTGTTGGAGACCAGGTTATTCCTCTCCTGGCTCCAAGAGAAAGAGCTCTGAGTCCCAGTCCCAGCTCTGTGGAGCTGAGCTGTGTGGCTACTTTCCCCATCTGTTGGATGGAACCCTGGCTGTTCTCTGCCCCCCCCCCCCCCCGCCTCACCGGGGCATCAGGGGAGGTGCACATGTGAAGATGCCTAATGGTGAGGCCGCCTGCTGGTCTGCCTTCTCTCCAGGGTCCCTGGCGTCTACCAGGGGGCAGGACGTGGTCATTGTGGCAGCTCCGGAGAACACCACAGTGGTGTCTGGACAGAGTGTGGTGATGGAATGTGTAGCCTCTGCTGACCCCACCCCTTTTGTGTCCTGGGTCCGACAGGGTAAGTGGAGGGAGGGAACTGGAAGGGCATGGGAAAGGAGGGGTGTGGCATCCCATGTGTCCACAAGTCACAGAGCTATAAGGGTGACCATTTCGTAGTCACCAATCTTTGGTGTGGCAGGAACTCTCCCAGGGCTGGGTATGGGTGGGGGACCTAGGCAAATAATCATCGATCTGTGGAACATGTTTCCTTTACAAAGCATTTTGAATTTGCTGCTCATAAAATCGCCTTACTAATGTGGGCACTGGGCTAGCTCCTCCGCCTTACTTAGTTCGTTCCTCACACAGTGTTGCAAATGGGTGAGAGCGGGAAAGGCGCCATGCAGCCAGTGAGTCAGGCGGAACCAGGCCCCACTGCTGCTCTGTTTCATTACAAAGCTGCCTCTTGGTCCACCCAGTGTGCCTCCGCCTTTGTGTGCCTGGCTTCATGCTGGGCACAGTGAATAGAATACCCAGATGAGAGACACAGAGGCCCTCTGACCTCATAGTCTGGGTGAAGGAGATAAGACACACAGCCATGAAGAGAGGCTTGACAGTATGACAGTATCAGGCAGCAAGTGATAAGTGCCAAGTGGGACTGCGTTACAGGAGATGCTATCAGGGTAATGAGAGTTCTGGGCCAACCAGCACCTTGCAATCTACTGAACACTCACACCTGCTGTTCTGCCAGCGCTTCCAAGAAGCCCTGGAGGAGGGGAGGGGCCAGGACTGTTATTCCCAGCAGGCAGATGAGGAAGCTGAGGCTGAGAGGCAGGTGGAAAGCCAGGACGCAAACTGTAGAGCTAGTCCTCTTCTTGCTGTACCACTCCCTACAGTCCTGTATGGGAGAAAAGCCAGGATTATTTTTGTTTCCATTTGTCGATAAGAAGTGACTTGTCCCAAGCTGATGGCAGAAGTAAGTCTTAAACCTAGCCCTCTTTACCCTTCTTCCCTGGCTCAGTCTGTTACCCTACACTACCTCCTTTTGGTAAGTTTGTATCTCACACCCAAGAGTACATAATGAATACACAGAGTTTAAAGAAAAATAATAATTCAAACAACTATATACCTCCTCCCATTGATCTGATGAGATAGAACAGTTCTGGAATCTTTGTACCTCCCTTACCTGCATGGCCTCATTGGACTTGTGACACTTGCCTAGTTAGGGGGATCCCAGGGCCAGCAGGGACCTTGTACTATTATTCGGGTAAGTTTGTGATGTTGTCCAGAAATTCTAATATCAATGTTTCTCAAATACTGACCATTCACCAGAATAACTCAGGGAGCTTGTTGACACTGCAGACTCCCTCCCCGCACACCTGGAGAGTTCTAACCCAGGAATCAAGTACCCTAGATCCTTGCTACTGAAAGTGTGGTCTTTGGATCTACCACCTGGGCCTACTTAGAAATGTAGAATCTGGGACCTGCCCTAGGTCTCTGCATCTTAGGGTTCCCTGCAATTCCGTGATTCGTGTGCACAATAAGGATTCGAGAATTGCTGTTTCCAGAGGATCCTGATGCTTAGAGTTTGGGGAACTCACTTGGAGAAACTCTGCTAATAACACTCCTGGACAGACACTGGGAAGAGAAAGGCCCCAAAAGGACTTCATTCTTGACCCTTTTCCAGGAAGGTACTCCACTAAGTCAGGGAAGGGACTTCTGTTTTATTTTCTTCTGATTGCAAAAGTTATATGTGTTCATTGTAGAAAACTGGGGAATAGCAGAAACAGAAAACATCTCACCATTCAGAGATAAGAATTGTTAACATATGTGTGTATTTTCTAACAGATTTTTTCTATGCACATGTACATTTTCCCCCGGAAATTGAGAGCGTGTTGAATTTACAGTTCTGAGTCCTATTTTCACTCAACAGTACCTCATAGGCATTTCTCCATCTTTAAAACTTTTTCAAAAAATAATTATGACTATATGATGTTCTATTATTTGAATATAGCTGTAATGTAATTTTCCAGTTCCTACTGTTGAATTGTTAAGTCTTTTTCAGTTGTCCACTATTACAGTTAACACTACAGTGATC
Organism: Tadarida brasiliensis; assembly: GCA_030848825.1. NCBI lineage: Eukaryota > Metazoa > Chordata > Mammalia > Chiroptera > Molossidae > Tadarida > Tadarida brasiliensis. The sequence continues at coordinate 197,177,648 of CM061257.1, read as the reverse complement.
AGCCCTGTTCATATCTCCCCAGGGCAGGTGCCCATAAGTGGAATCCCTGGCTTCTAGGTTAAGGTAGAGCCCCTGTATAGCCCTATCAGCATTTACCCTTTCTCCAGCATTGCAGCTTACTGTTTTTAAACATGTTCCCAATATGATAGGTAGAAATGAACATCTGTGTTTTTTCTTTTAATCCTCACCTGAGGATATTTTCCCATTGATTTTCAGAGTGGGAGGGAGGAGAGAAAGAGAGAGAGAAACATCGATGTGAGAGACACATCAACTGGTTGCCTCCTGCACAACCCCAACTGGGGCCAGGGATCTGATCGCAACCGAGGTATGTGCCCTTGACTGAAATCAAACCCGAGACTCTCCGGTCCAAGGGCCTACACTCTAATCGCTGAGCCAAACCCGCCAGGGCTGAATATCTGTATTTTGATATGCGTTTCTTTGATTATGTGAAATTGAACACTATTTTTGTGTTTCCTGGCTATTTGTGTTTTTCCCTCTGAATTTTCTGTTCATGTCCATAAGGCAAGGACTTTTAAGATGGTTTTCATTTCACATCAAGATGAAAGCCTCTGCACATATTCAAGTCTTTGGTTTTGGTCAGACCTTTCCAGCCATATTTCATCACAGGTACTGGGCTAAGGCCATACAAGAGTGTGTCCGTCGGAGAAATTAATTTTAACAACAATGGTAATAGTAGTAACTGACTAGTGTACTGAGCACCTATTAGGTACCTGTATTGTGCCAGGGGTTCTCACAAACCTTATTCATTCCACCGCCACAGCAGTCCTTCCAGCTAGGGATTATCTCCTTATTTTCAGAGGGAGACACTAAGATTCAGAGAAGGTCACTAGGCTAACAAGTGGGGGAACTGTGACTCGAACTGGGGACTGTTATGGTCTCATAACCCGGGTGTAGAGAAGCCCCAAGGTCCAGGGAGTGGATGAAGGGACAGTCCTCACCTCCCTCCTCCAGCGCTCTCCCTTCTCCTCCCCCAGACGGGAAGCCCATCTCCACTGATGTCATTGTCCTGGGCCGCACCAACCTACTGATCACCAGCGCGCAGCCCCGGCACTCTGGCGTCTACGTGTGCCGTGCGAACAAGCCCCGCACGCGCGACTTTGCCACCGCCGCCGCCGAGCTTCGCGTACTGGGTGAGGCAGGGTGAAGGCTGGGGAGCAGGTGTGCAGGAAACCAGACTGGGGCAGGGTAGCTGGGATTCAGGGAAGAACAGGGAGGGGGGAAGTGAGTAATTGGGTAATTGGGTGTGTTGGAGGGATTGAGAGATATCTTGGAGGATGCAAAAGTGGTAGGGCTGGGAGGAGGGGATGTCGAGCTGGTGGGGAAGATTTCTTCGTGGGCGGGGGGCTTGGAGGAGACTAGGTAATTGGAGGAGGGGAAGTAGTAGAAAGAGATTGGAGGATGGAGTGGGAAGAGTTGAGTCAGGGAAAGAAGGGGGGTGATTAGGGCTTGGGTGATTGGAGGGTGGGGAGGGGTTGTTTGGGTGGGATTTAGGTAATGGGGGAGGAGTGGAACTGAGGTTACCAGCGGGGAGCTAGTGGAACTTTAAGTGGTACCAAGAACACTGGGGTCGGTGTTGCTCAAAACAGGGATAACTGTAGAGAGGGGGAAATCTGGTAGGTATGGGAGATCCTGGTGGGGGAGATGATACATGAGGTAGTGGGGTTAGACCCAGAAGGAGAAGAGGCTGAGGAGGCCTGGTCAGCGTGGGACTGGGGTAAATGGGCAGAAGAGGTAGAGCTGCGCTGCGCTAGAATATTTGGGGGAAGGGGTGAATCAGAGAGAGGTTAGAGAGATTGAAGGAGACTTGGGAGCCGGTTGGGGTATTTGGGGGAGGGGGCAGAGCCCCTAGTGGCCGGAGCGCGCGGTCAGCGTCCTTCTCCTCGCCCCCAGCGGCCCCTGCCATCTCGCAGGCGCCCGAGGCGCTGTCTAGGACGCGGGCCAGCACCGCGCGCTTCGTGTGTCGCGCGTCAGGAGAGCCAAGGCCCGCGCTGCGCTGGCTGCATGACGGGGTGCCGCTGCGGCCCAACGGGCGCGTCAAGGTGCAGGGCGGCGGCGGCAGCCTGGTCATCACGCAGATCGGCCTGCAGGACGCCGGCTACTACCAGTGCGTGGCCGAGAACGGCGCGGGCACAGCGTGCGCCGCCGCGCCGCTGGCAGTAGTTGTGCGCGAGGGGCTGCCTAGCGCCCCCACGCGGGTCACGGCCACACCGCTGAGCAGCTCGGCGGTGCTGGTGGCCTGGGAGCGGCCGGAGCTGCACAGCGAGCAGATCATTGGCTTCTCCCTCCACTACCAGAAGGCTCGGGGTACGTCTGCAGGGGTGGAGGGTAGGGATGGGGAGTGAAGGGAGACGCCCCAGCGAAGGCCTAAGCGGGATGCGGTGAGGGCGGGGACAGGTGGGATGACTGAAGGGTTGCCTGTTCGCTACTTTTGGAGCTAGGATGGGATGGGGTGGGAGCGTGGATGTGCGTTAGGCCTGGCGCTCCAGGGATCAATGTGTGTGGCACATTTTATGAGAGAGGAGAAAGATGATGCTTCTCCTCCCAGAGAAAATGCCTTGACATCTCCTGGAGCCAAATATTAAATGCAGCAGGAGTCACTTCAGTTGGATGACAGAAAGAACTTCCTAACCAGTGGAGGAATTAATGCAGTAGGACTAGAAACCAGGGGAGTTTATAATCTCCAGTGCAGATTATCTGGGATGATTTGGCTATAAATAGACTATTTCAGAAACTGGGACAATACAAGGACCCTTAGATAGCCTCCACCTGGTAGGCCCCTGGCGGTGTTCCTGTGACAGCCCCTTTATCCTGTGTCACCACCCCAGGCATGGACAATGTGGAATACCAGTTTGCAGTGAACAATGACACAACAGAGCTACAAGTTCGGGACCTGGAACCCAACACGGATTATGAATTCTACGTAGTGGCCTACTCTCAGCTGGGGGCCAGCCGCACCTCCACCCCAGCGCTGGTCCACACACTGGATGATGGTAGGGCCTCTGTACCTGCAACGGGCACCTTGGGGTCCAGAGAATTCCCTGGGGATGGTAGCTTGGCTTCTCTTTACTAGTGAATGCCAAGACACTTTTACCTGCCTTGTGTCATCTCTTGTACACCAAAAGGGGCAGGCAAGGGTTCTTTTTCCCAATCTACAGTTGGGGAAACTGAGGCCCAGAAAATGAGAGTGACTTGCCCAGGGTCAGTAGGACAACTGGGACTTGAGATCTCAGCTTGTGATTCCCTGTATCATGTGGCCCTTGACTCCCACATACCATCCAGTCAGGCAGGGACCAGTGAATTTAACCCACTGGATGTGGAAGATTGTGTCCCAAAACTTTATCAGGGTGGGAAGGATGTCCCCTCCTCTCCAGCTTGGGGCTCCCCTGAGAGGCTCCCTTTCCTCCCTCAGATCCTGGTCCTGGGCCTACTTCTGACTTGCTGTGTGACCTGGGCAAGTCTCTGACCGCTCCTGGGCCTCACCTTCCACGGCGGTGGAGCAGAGCTCATGCTGATGTTCTTCTGTCTCAGTCCCCAGTGCAGCGCCCCAGCTCTCCCTGTCCAGCCCCAACCCCTCGGACATCAGGGTGGCGTGGCTGCCCCTGCCTCCCAGCCTGAGCAATGGGCAGGTGGTGAAGTACAAGATAGAGTACAGTTTGGGAAAGGAAGGTGAGTGGAGGCAGGGTGCGGGCTCCACCTGGCTGGGAATTGTGTCTGTGAAGAGTTGGTCAGAGCCTCTGAGGACCTGAGCAGAGTGGCAGGTGTCTGAGGAAATTAGGCAGCGTAGGGGAGTAGAAAACGGTGAACCTGGAAAAGAGGAGTGTGGGCTGGGATAGAGGTGAAAAAGGGCTAGCTCAAGGCGGAGGGAGGCCTGGGTCCTTGCCTCACCTCCTCTGCAGCTGCAGTGTGTCATCTGCTGAGTCCCCTCCTCCGTTTCCTTATCTGTGAAATGAGGCAGGTGGCCTAGGTGATCCCTGGGTTCCCTTTCAGCTCAAAGAGCAGATAGGGAAAGGGAGGTGGGGTGGGGGGTGTGCTTGGGGCATGGGGGAATGGAGCATTGGGGAGGGTGTATTAGGGCAGGTGTCAGTAATCTAGGGTGGGAGTTTGAAAGGGATAAAGAATTAGGAGAGGGCAAGTGCTGGAGGGCCAGGGTGAGGGTGAAGAGGGAGGGAAGGGTGAGGCAGGGGGTTTGGGGTAGTTGTCAGGGCTCTGGAAGACAGGTGGTACCTGATGGCCCTCATAGTCAACCCCTGTGCTTGTGCCCTGGTGTGTGTGTTGGGGGAGGGGGTTATTGACTGCTTATGGGGAAGTGGGGACCACATACTATGATTCTCCCCACTCAGAGCTGAGGCTAACGACTATGTCAGCTAGGGTGGGAGACCCAGGAGTGGGCTCTGGAGCCATGCACCAAGGGGCCAGTGCTGAGAGTGCCTCAGGCTCTGATGGGCACTGAGGCACCAGAATCTGAGGTGGAAGAATCTGGGTAGGGGACTTTAGGGTCATTGTCTTCAGGTGGCCTCCCAGCAGCTAGTCTTTTCTGTCCCAGCAGATCAGATTTTCTCCACCGAGGTGCCAGGGAATGAGACACAGCTTACACTGAACTCACTTCTGCCCAACAAGGTGTATCGAGTCCGGATTTCGGCTGGCACAGGGGCTGGCTATGGGGCACCCTCCCAGTGGGTGCAGCACAGGACGCCCAGTGTGCACAACCAGAGCCATGGTACGGGCTCAGAGGGGACAGGACCAGGAGGCGTGTGTGACTGTGTGGGTGCATGTGTGACCTTGGAACCCAGACCCAACCAACCCCTCCATCAGAGACCTTCCATGGCTCCCCCTGTTGGACGGATCAGGGAGGATGGGTGTAGAGGTTAAGGGCTGGCCTTTGCAGACACATTTGGGCTCAAGTGCCCCTTTTTCTGCTGTGTGACCTCCCACAAACCCTTCACAGCTCTAAGGCTTCATTCGCTTGCAAGCCCAGGCATGAGGATTGATAATGAACGTATTGCAAACAGAGTGTTTAGTACACAATAGCTGTTAAATAGCAGCTGCTTCTATGATTATGATTGTTGTTGGTTTTGTTGAAAGGCTCAATAGTAGAGTGATTAAATGCAGACAAAACCTGGTGCATATACTCTCTGTGTGACCTTGGGCAAGTTACTTGATTTCTCTGAGCCTCAGTTTCTTACTTGTAAAATGGGGATAATGATATTTTCATTATTTTACAGGGTTGTGAGAATGAAGTTAAAATATATGTACAAAGTGCTTAGAACAGTGTCTAACACATAGTAAGTCCCCCACATTTAGGCTCCAAGTAGGGTCCCCCCTCCAGTGGCTCTACCCTTCCTTCCTGGCCTCAGCCACCCTTGCGACCCCCTTGCCTTGCCAGTATCCATGCATTACTTTCTTCAGAAAAGGTATAGATCCCACACTGTGCCGAGACCCTCAGCCCTGCCACAGAGGTGCTCCTTGCCCACCTCTGTGCAGATGCTCAGGAGACATCCCTCCAATCCCAGCACTCTGGGCTCGTGGAATAGTGAGCTCACCTCTGGACCAGCGCGGGCTGGTGCTTAGAGTGGTGGCTGAGGGCTGCTCATCGGGAGAAGGCTGGCAAGCTCTCACTCAGTGCCCTCTTCCTGCTTTTTGCTTCCTCCTGCCTCTACCTTCTCTCCTCATTCCCCATTCTTTCTCCTCCTCCATCTCATCCTGCTCCCCAGTCCCTTTTGCCCCTGCAGAGTTGAAGGTACGGGCAAGGATGGAGTCCCTGGTTGTATCGTGGCAGCCGCCCCCTCACCCCGTCCAGATCTCTGGCTACAAACTGTACTGGCGGGAGGTGGAGGCTGAGGAGGAGGCTGATGGTGAGAGCCCCCCAGGGGGCCGTGGAGACCAGGTTTGGGATGTGGGGCCTGTCCGGCTCAAGAAGAAAGTGAAGCAGTATGAGCTGACCCAGCTAGGTGAGGAGGGCTGGGGGGAGGGGGAGACAGAAGTAGCCTCAGTGGGGGACTGGGTAAGCTGGGTGCAGGAGTTGGAGATGGAAGCCTTTCTGGGGAGGAACCTGTGGGGTTCCTCTAGCGAGTGAGTGACCCCTTGACCTTTCCCAGTCCCCGGCCGGCTGTACGAGGTGAAGCTGGTGGCATTCAACAAACATGAGGACGGCTACGCAGCAGTGTGGAAGGGCAAGACAGAGAAGGCTCCCACACCAGGTGAGGGGGCTCAGGCGAGGGGTCTGTGTAAGGCTCCTTTCCCGTCCTTCTGGGCCAGCCTCGGTGGTCAGGCTGTCTGGTAGGCTCAGCCACCCCCAAACCCATGCTCCTAGGCCCGGGGGTCTTCTTCTAGGTCCAGACAGCCTCTGTCATAGGAAGAAGCTCCGGTTGTGCGCCGTCTTCCAGGTCTGCTACCGTATTTCCATTGTCTGTGAGCAGCGCAGTTTGGAAGGTTCGGACAGACAAACCCATGGTTGATCAGTGACTCCTGACTCCAAGTTTGACCTTTAGACAGTTTTTAAAACCCATCCACCTACATCACACTATCAGATTATCTCTCCACTCTAGGCAGGGGGACTATCCCTATGTGGCCCACCAGGAAACTGAGGCTCAGAGAGGTAAAGGGATTTGTTCAAGTTGGCACAGAGCCTAGACCCCTGGAACCAGGACCCCTGGCTCTCAGGCAGAAGTCTTTCCACTGCAGTGCCTGTGGCCCTGTGCTGGACACCTCTGTTGCCCATCATGACATTCCCTTACCCCTAACTTCCCAGGCTGATTTTCAACCATGTGGTTTAGTGGAAGGAGCGCTCAACCAGGGCCAGGAGACTTGGGTTCTAATTCCAAACCTTTTACTGAGTGTCTACTAAATGCCAGCTCTATTCTGGGACTTTAGTGGTAAACAACACAAGTAAGGCGCCTGCTGATGAAGTTCATTTTATTTTATGTTTATGTAATGAACACATCATCCATATCCTCATAATATAGTGCTTGCTATGTATGTCTTAGTTTAGGCTGCTGTAACAAAAATTCCATAGACTTGAACAACTAACACTTATTTCTCATAGTTCTGGAGGCTGGGAAATCTAAGACCAAGACACTGGCATGGTCAGTTTCTGGTCAGAGCCTACTTCCTGGCTCAGACCATAGGCATCTTCTCACTGTGGCTGGAGGACTCTCTGGGGTCTCTTTTTAAAAAAAAATTTTTTTTTCTTTATTGATCTTTAGAGAGAGAGGAAGGGAGAGGAAGAGAGAGACAGAAACATTGATGAGAGGGAACATCGATTGGTCACCTCCAGTATGCCCCCCACTGGGGATTTGGCCCACAACTTGGGCCTGTGCCCTGACTAGGAATCGAACCGGTGACCTTTTTGTACATGGGTCGACACTCAGCCACTGAGCCATACTGGCCAGTCTGGGGTCTCTTTGATAAGGGCCCTGCTGTGGACTGAAAGTTTGTGTCATTGCCCAAATTCACATGTTGAAACCCTACCTTCCAGTGTGCTGTGTTAGGAGGTAATTAGGAATTAGATGTGATCATGAGTGTGGAGCCCTCACGCATGGGATTAGTGCCCTTAGACGAGTCACAGGAGAGCTCGCGTCCTCTCAGTGCTCTTCACGTGTGACTACACAATCAGACGGGGCCGGTCTGCAACCCGAGAGGGTCTCACCGGAGCGTTACCACGCCGGCGCCCTGACCTCGGACTCCAGTCTCCAGCACTGTGAGAAGTAAATGTCTGTTGTTTATAAGGCGCCCAGTCCGTGGTACTCAGTTATGGCCCTTAGTCTGAATGGAGTAAGACCGGCACTGATGCCCTTAATGAGGGCTCCGCCATATGTTCAGATCTAAACATATGCATTTGGGGGGGACACAGACGCTCAGTCCATGACAATGTGCCAGATACCACAGAAGGAGTGGAATGCTGATACATCGTACAACAGGGAGGAACCTTAGAAACATCATGCTCAGTGGAAGAAGCCAGACACCAAGAAAACCCACATACTGTAGGATTTTGTTGATATGAGATGTCCAGAGTAGGCAAATCCATAGAGATAGAAAGTAGATTTGTGGTTGCCAGGGGCTGGAGGACAGGGGATTCATGTAGCAGGAACAGGGTTTCTTTTCAGGGTGATAAAAATTTTATGGAATTAGATAGTGTGGATGGCTGTACAATCTTGTGAATGTACCTAAAACCACTGCATTGTATTTTTTATTGATTGATTGATTTTAGAGAGAGAGGAAGGGAGAGGGAGAGGGAGATAGAAACATCAATGAGAGAGAACATCGACTGGCCACCTCCTGCATGCTCCCCACTGGGGATCGGGCCCACAACCTGGGCATGTGCCCTGATGGGGAATCGAACCAGTGACCTCTTGGTGCCTGGGTCAATGCTCAACTACTAAGCCACACTGGCCGGGCGCATTGTACATTTTTATTTTATTATTTTTTTTATCCTCACCCAAGGACATTTTTGCACTTATCTTCAGATAGAGTGGGAGGGAGAGAGGGGGGAAGAGAGAGAGAGAAACATCGATGTGAGAGAGACACATCGACTGGTTGCCACCCACACAACCCCAACCGGGGCCGGGAACAAACTGCAACCAAGATACATGCCCCTAGCAAGAACTGAACCCAGGACTCTCTGGTCCATGGGCCGATGCTCTAACCACTGAGCCAAACTAGCCAGGGTGCATTGTACATTTTTAAAACTGAATTTGAGGTATGTGAATTATACCTCAAAAACAAAACAAAAACAATATGCTAGGTACTTTTCTAGATACTTTGCAAATATTAACTAACTTAATCCTCATAAAAATACTATGAGGTAGGTACTATTATAAGCCTCACTGACAGAATAGGGAATGGAGACATAAAGAGGTTAAGTAACTTCTCTAAGGTCACACAGCAAATAAGTGGCAAAGCTGGAATATGAACAAGGGCAACCTAGCTCTAGAATCTGTGCTCTTAATTGCCATGATTTGCTGCCTCTCTCTTTTACAGTTTGCTATATATATGACCTTGGCCAAAAAAAAAAAAATCACTTAAATTCTTGGGAGCCTCAGTTTCCTCATCTGTGAAGTGGGAATGATGCTATCCAACTCACAGGACCAAAGGAGAAAGGGTAGAAAAAAATGACTATAAACTGGGGACTGTAAAGCACCACACATTTTTAGGATTAGCATCCTTCCTCCCTTCCCCACACCCTAATTTTCACCTTGCAGACTTGCCCATCCAGAGGGGCCCACCCTTACCCCCCGCTCATGTCCACGCGGAATCAAACAGCTCCACATCCATTTGGCTACGGTGGAAAAAGCCAGACTTCACCACGGTCAAGATTGTCAACTACACTGTGCGCTTCAGCCCCTGGGGGCTCAGGAATGCCTCCTTGGTCACCTATTACACCAGGTGGGAAAGAGGGACTGATGCTGTAAAGGAGGGGAGAGGGGAGGCAGCAGGTGGTGATGAAGAGAGGGACCCCGGAGGGTTCAGAAACCTTTCAGGCCTCACGTGTTACCCTGGGGAAGCCCCGAGGTTCTGATGACCTGATGGTGGAAAAGGAGAGTCCCTGCTATGCCATCCCTTTGCAACAGAGCCTTGTACTGAACCCTTGGGAACATGATGCAGACAGACCTATTTCTTCAACCTCAAAGGGCTCCCAATAGGATGGCGAAGAGACAGCCCAGCCGCTGTCCTGAGAGGGCCCCCAGTCAGATGGGGAGACAGCCCCTACCCTCAGGAGCTGCTGGTTTGGCAAGGGAAACATTGCATAAAAAGCAATAGATGCATACAGTTGCAGCTAAAGTAAAGTTATATCAAGGAAAAGAGGCATCACAGATGGTTCCTTGGGTGAAGTATGACTTGGATTAATCCAGGAAGGTTTCCTGGAGGAGGAGGCCTGGACATGGAGCATGATACCCTGGGAGCAGTGTACATCCACACCTAGCTGTAGGTTCTCTGGCTAGTGTTAGTGGCCCACTTCCTGGGGTAGGGCCTGGGCTGGGGCTGGGGGCAGGGGAGTAGATTTGGAGGAGCTTCTCTGCTATGAGGGCGTGCTTGAGGTCTCTAGTCACATTTCTTGCCTTGGCAGCTCTGGAGAAGACATCCTCATCGGTGGGCTGAAGCCCTTCACCAAATACGAGTTTGCAGTACAGTCCCATGGCGTGGACATGGACGGGCCTTTTGGCTCCGTGGTGGAGCGCTCCACCCTGCCTGACCGTGAGTGGCCCCTCAGCCTTCTTGCCACCAGTTCATCTTTTACCCAACTCCTTCTGCTCAGAAGCCCTGTTTTCCAAAATATCCCTCAGAACCCCTTAAGGGTGTATCGTTTGCTTGCATTTACATAGGCCAGTCCTGTGCTGGTCTTAACCATTTATCCATAAAAATAATAACATAGGATTTAGAGGAAGGACTTCTTTTAGGAAGCTGTGTCCAGACCTGAGCTGGTGAAGAGGGCACAGGGCAGGGGCCAGGCAGGTATCCTGGATTCGGCATCTGGGTCCCCATCCTGCGTCTGACACAGGGAGACTTGGGCGGGTTCCTTCCCCACCCAGGGCCTCTGTGTTCTCCTAAGTAAAAAGAGAAGCTGGGACCATTCACTTTACAAGTCTGTGACTCTGGAACCCTCTGGAAATGGATTTCAAGACAAAAAGACTTTTGTTCTCACAGCAGAGGCTCTTCTGTCCTGCTGGCCCTGAGACTGTTCACCTGCCGATCCACAGAAGACCTTTGTCCCAGGACCTGAAATAGGAAGATGTGTGGGATGGGGTGTGGAGGCCCTCCATTCTCGTGAATTAGGTTTTTTAAAAACTGCTTTCAGCCTTGGCCGGTTTGGCTCAGCAGTTGGAGCGTTGGCCCGCAGACCAAAGGGTTGTGGGTTCGATCCCCGGCTTCAACTGGGGTCGTGCAGGAGGCAATCAATCAATGTGTCTCTCTCACTTCGATGTTTCTCTCTCTCCCCCTCCCTCCCTATCTGAAAAGCAATGGAAAAATATCCTCGGGGGAGGATTAACAACAAAAAACTGCTTTCAAATAGTTTCTCACTCCTCTAGGGCCTCAGTTACTATGGTCTTAAATTGCATACAGAATTTAGGGAGACCCTCCTTCAGATGGGGAAACTGAGCCTGAGAATCGGAGAGTCACCTAGGGTCAAAGAGGTGGCTCTGTTACACCTTAGTGCCTTTGGCCCCCATCCCACCCTGTCAGGCCTTGAAGACCCGAACTCCCAAATCTCTGTCCTTCCCAACTTACCAGTCACTCTGTGTCCCTCCTCTCCCCTTCCTCATTCACCCCACCTCCCAGGATCAGCTTCTTCTCTAACCACAGAACACAAAGTCTGCCAAGGTGGTACTTCTCACACTGGGGTGCCCAGGCCCCTGTAGGACCTGGTGGCATAGACGCAGGCTGCACAGAGCATCAACCCATTTTACTTAAAGGTTTGGTGTTAGGAAGGGGAGTTAGAAACTTTAAATGATGATATTAAACACTTTTTTTTTATCCTCACCCGAGGACATTTTTGCATTTATCTTTAGATAGAGCAGGAAGGAGAGAGGGAGGAGGAGAGAGAGAGAAACATCAGCGTGAGAGAGACACATCGACTGGTTGCCACCCACACGACCCCAACCGGGGCTGGGGACTAAACGCAACCGAGGTACGTGCCCTCAGCGGAACCGAACCCGGGTCTCTCTGGTCCGCGGGCCGACGCTCTAACTGCTGAGCCAAACCGGCCAGGGCAGGCACTTTTTAAATTAAACTTTACCATGGAATAGATTGCAAACTTAGTTTGAGAGTTTAAAATAAAACATAAACCTTCCAAAAATTTTTGAGCTCTGCCTCCTGGACTCTAGAATACCAGACAGTCTCCTCGACCCTTGGAAATATCTGGGTGTGGAAGGTTAGGGAGCGTGGCTCTGAGGAGTGTAGAAAAGTTTCAGGGAGGGGAGACACTATGGTGAAGCCCCCATCTCCAACTGTTCTCCAGAAATCCCCCAACTAGAGACCAGACTTCATTTTGCTTTGTGGTTTGTGGTTTGTTCCAGTGAAGGGGGAAGAAGAGAGGCCATGTCCTCATGCCCTGTCTCATGACTGCCCCCAGAGCTGGGGCTCCCAGTCATCCTGCCTCTCCCCTTCTCCTCCCCTGCACCCAGGGCCTTCGACGCCCCCATCGGACCTGCGCCTGAGCTCCCTGACGCCGTCCACTGTTCTGTTGCACTGGTGCCCCCCCACAGAGCCCAATGGGGAGATCGTGGAGTATCTGATCCTATACAGCAACAACCACACCCAGCCCGAGCACCAGTGGACCCTGCTCACCACGGAGGGTGAGGGCTCCTGTCCAAGGGTATTGGAGCAAGAGCTTCCCCACCCGCTTCACCCTTTCCAACCTCTCCAGTGGCCGGATTGGTGGCGAGAGTGCCACTGAGGTCCTAGGGGTTCTAGGAGGGACAGGCAGAAGCTACCCCCTGAGTGGGAGACTCTTAGTCCTGCGTCCCAGCCTATCCCTGCATCCCACCCCCCCTCAACCCACCAGCCCTGCTCTCCCTGCTCCCCCCGCCTCCCAGGAAACATTTTCAGTGCTGAGGTACGCGGCCTTGAGAGCGACACCAGGTACTTCTTCAAGATGGGGGCACGCACAGAGGTGGGGCCTGGGCCCTTCTCTGGCCTGCAGGATGTGATCACTCTCCAGGAGAAGCTCTCAGGTAAGAGGGCGGGAAGGGAGGAGTGGGGTCCATCCTGAGGCAGTCCAAGGCCCCAGAGGCCCCTGGAGTTGCCTTCTAACCTCAAAGTCATCTCTTTCACGGCCTGCCTCCAGGCACGACTACACTTGTATTGTTTGGACAGCTGCCCTCCTAGTTTGGTGCAGAGAGGACAGATTTGAAGGGGAAATAGGTGTGGTTTGGTTCAGTGGGGTTCGGCTGAGAGGTTAGATTTTTGGGAGACCGGCACGGTTTCTTTGGGAGGTTGCTTTGATGGGAGGGTTGGCTTGGAGAGGTGATGAGCTTTATGGGGTGGTGGTGGGCAGCAGGACTGGCCAGGTAATTTGCAGGGCCCGATGTGAAATGAAAATGAGGGGTTCCTTATTTAAAAATTAGGAAGAATTTCAAGATGGTGACAGCACAGTGTTAAACCAAGCGCAGAGCCCTCTGAGTGTGGGCCTGTGCGCCGCACTTCCTGCCCACCCAGCAAACCGCCCGGCAGCAGGCAGGGTGATGGGAGGGACCACAGCTTTCAGATGTCCAGTGGGAGGACAGTCGCAGAGAGAGGTAGCTGTGGTCTCTGTGAGTCTGTGGGGCCTTCCCATCCTTGCATCAGGAGATTCTGAGTGTCCAAAGAGTGAGATTCAAGCCAGTGGTCCCCTGAGGAAACCACAAGAAGTCCTGATCTATGCACCTGAGCCTTCTCCTGTCCTTGACCTGTGCTGTCCCCTCTCTTTTTCCCCAACCAGACTCCTTGGATGTGCACTCAGTCACGGGTATCATCGTGGGTGTCTGCCTGGGCCTCCTCTGCCTCCTGGCCTGCATGTGTGCTGGCCTGCGCCGTGGCCCCCACAGGTGGGCGAAGGAGCCGGTCTGACCACAGAGGAAAGATTTCCAGAAGGGCTGCAGAGATGAGAGCAGGGACAGTGCCCATGACTTTTTTCCAGGCATCCCCAGAAGCCCCATTAAAGTTGGGATTCTGGGATGAAGGGAGTGGGGGTGATGTTTTCATGAGAGTGGGGGATGGCTTTTGGGGTGCCCCCAGGATACCCCCTCAACAAGGGCATACATAGGCAGAGCTGCCTGTCTCCCACTTCCTCTGTAGCTGCCAGCATCTTGGGAAGAAGAACCCAAATTTCCAGATGCCTGGAGCCAAGGGAAGAAGGGTCCCATTTGCAGTGTCACAAATGTTTTGAACAAACAGAGTTTCTTACTCATTGCACAGACCAGAAACCAGGTCCTAGAGATGGACAGGAACCTGCCCAGGGGTATAAGCTGGAATAGATCCCAGTCCTGCCTCCACCCCTCACTGTCTGACCACTGTGCCCATCTTCCCTTCCAGGGAAGCCCTCCCAGGCCTGTCCGCCACGGCCACTGCTGGGAACCCCGCACTGTACTCCCGAGCCTGCCTGGGACCCCCCAGTCTCCCAGCTACCCATGAACTGGAGTCCCTTGTGCACCCTCGTCCCCAGGACTGGTCCCCATCACCCTCAGACATCGAGGACAGGGCTGAAGTGCACAGCCTTATGGGTGGCGGAGTTTCCAACTGCCGGGGTCATTCCAAGAGAAAGGTGAGCCTGGAGCCGAGGTAGGTTAGTCCCACTCTGTGGCACACTCCCAAATAGGTCACCAGGGGGCGCGAGAGCACAACAGGTGACCCTCTGGGAGAACCTCCCTTCCCCAACCCCCTTCCTCTGGGCCAGCTGCAGAAGAAAAGGCACTGTCTCTCCCTCCACGAAAAGGTTGGCAGGGCTGGGAAACAGATTGACATCCATCCTTGACAGAATAGGTCAGCCTGGCTCTCAGGGAAGGAGGGGAGGGCCCCTGATGGGCTGTTTGCAGGTGACTCAGGGTAGCCAGAACATCCAGACCCCTCCTCATCCTGGGAGCTGGGGAAACCTCTAAGATCCAGCCCTCTACAATATGGGGAAAGAGTCATCAGCTTGGCTGTAGCCAAGTGGGACTGGGACCCGGATAAGGTGGGCTATGTAGGGCAGGTATGTCGTAACACACACACACACACACACACACACACACACACACACACACACGTGCTGGCAGATCCCACCTGCTTCAGCCCGAGTCCTGCCCCGTCTTTTCCCTGCCTCTCCGCTGGAGGCCATGCCTATCTGGGAAACCCCTGGGCTTTACGAAAACAATGGTATTAGGCTTTTCTGCAGGAGGACTTCTTCACTATTAGCTCCCCCCCTCCCCCGCTCCAGACTCTCTGCCTATTTTGTGCTCTTCCCCATAGCTTTGGGGAGGGAGAAGACAGGGGTGCCAAAGACCACGGAGGGGACTCCATCCACTTCCTTCTCCTAGCCAGCTCCTCAGTGCTCGCTCCCACTTCTCTCTCTCTTGCAGATCTCCTGGGCTCAGCCAGGTGGGCCAAACTGGGCAGGTTCCTGGGCAGGCTGTGAGTTGCCCCAGGCAGGCCACGTGCCTTCTCTGACCCGGGCCCTGCTGCCCCCTGCTGGAACTGGGCAGACGCTGCTGCTGCAGG
Source organism: Tadarida brasiliensis (assembly GCA_030848825.1). Taxonomy (NCBI): domain Eukaryota; kingdom Metazoa; phylum Chordata; class Mammalia; order Chiroptera; family Molossidae; genus Tadarida; species Tadarida brasiliensis. The sequence goes on along the minus strand of CM061257.1, from coordinate 197,162,459 downwards.
CTCTGGTGTATGATGCCATAAAGGTCAGTTTCCCGGGAGGAAGGGTGAGGAAAGGAGAGAGGGTCCCTATGCTTGTGAAGAGCAAGTAGTGAGTTCCCTGGAGATCCCTGGTGGTAACTTCCCAGGGGATAGAAGTCTAGCCAGGAGACCACTGGAGCCGCTAAAGGTGAGTGTGTAGAGGGCCGATACTTTGCAAGAATCTGTGTTTCAACCCTACACAGACCTAAGGGGGCCAGAGCAGTTACCGTGGGCCTGAGTGCCTTCAGCCCCTCCTTCCATTCACTGAGGCCCTGACTGAATCCCTTACTTGTGGATCTCCTGGGCAAGGGCAAATGGTAGTATTGTGTTTTGCCCTGCCTTCCCATGGGTCCGAGCACCGTCTCTTGTAGGACAGTCAGCATGTTCTTTACCAACTCCCATGTGATATATTCTCGGGAGTGCCGGGGACAGGTGCTTGTCAGTCTCTCTCCACCCCAACTATGTTGGTCATTCTTCTCATGACCGCTCTTAGTGATGGTCACCTGTCTTTGTGTTCTCTGCTCTGACCAGGGCAACGGGAGGAAGAAGCCACCCCCTGTCTGCAGGAACCAGGTGGAGGCTGACGTTATTGTTCACTCTGACTTTAGTGCCTCCAAAGGGAACCCTGACCTCCACCTCCAAGACCTGGAACCTGAGGATCTCCTGCCTTCGGAGGCTCCTGACCTCACTTCGGGTGTTGTGGCTCTAGAGCAAGGGGTAGACTGGCTGGAGAGGGAGCTGGGCGGGTGTGAGCAGGCAGCCACTGGGCCAGACAGACTTACCTGCCTGCCAGAGGCACCTTCTTGCCCCTACCCGGACCTCCAGCCCAGTGAGGCTCTGGAGGAGGCCCCTGGGAACAGCTGCCAGTCAAAAGCCCCCTGCCCTCTAGGAGCCAGCCCGGGCTTGCCCAGAGCCCCAGTCTCCTCCTCTGCTTAGCTCCCCTAGAGGGTGCAGTTTGGGACAGGCTGTTATGGATCATGGGATGTGACACCTGTGTACCTGCAGATACTGAACATCATCAAGCCATTTGGAGCTTCCATTTGGCTAGAGAGAGAGGAAAAAATGGGTTATTCACTCCCCCCATACTCTGTGACACATGTGATATGTGAGAGACATGTGAGGCATGGCTATATGTGATGTACATGTATGTGAAGCACATGTGTGTGTGCTGGTTGGTGAGCTGGGAAACCGTGGTCCAGGCAGTGGTCACTACAGCCTAATTGATCCTCCAGGTCAGGACAGTGCCCCAGAGTGGTCAGTCCCCAGCCCTGTGGGTCCCCTTACCTCTGTCACCCAGCCTTTTATTACACACTCTGAGAGTGTCTCCAATGCCCTGTCTGACAAAGACAGCCCCAGCCCATTTTCTGTCTGGCTGGGCTGAGTGCAAGTAGGCTCCGAATGCCTAACATTTTAGTTCCGTTGCTGCCCATCTCCCACCTCCCTTTGCCCAAACTGAGAGGGTGACTCTGGTCCCCTCAGAGCAACTCTGCATTTAATTTTGTAATTTGGGAAGTGCCTGGTTTTGAACATCTGCTTTCTCTTGCTCTCCCCTCCTTCCTTCCCCTTCACTACTCCAGTGGCCTGTCCCCCAGCCAACTTGCTCTCTCAATTCTAGTGCCCTTCGCTTCCTCCCTGATACTCTTTCCTTTCCTCTCTGCTGCTTCTGTGTCTGCTCTTTCTGCCTGCCTCTCCTGTCTCTCACGCCTCTCCCAGACTGTCATGTGCTTCTCCCGCCTTCCTTCCCTAACAACATGACTACCTCATGTCTGCTTTGAGGCCATAGCGTGACTCCTGTGTCTGCCCTTCACTTTACCTGGTACCTCCTGCCCCCTCTTCTCTCTGTGCCTCCGTATGCCTCCTCCCCGGGCAGACTGCCCACCCCCAGTGCAGGTTTGCAGAAGACCTTCCAGCTTTCCTTGTATCTTTCTCCCTGGGACTGAGATGGGAGGGTTCTCCTTGGAGGTGATGAATCCAAGTCACACAAGGGGACTTTGGAGATGGGGAACACAAGCCAGAGGCTCAGGATAAAATGCCTCCCTCACTTCTATGCAGGGAGGTAGGTTTGCTGGATGGGGAGGGGGTTTGGGACCTTCCCTCCCACTAAAGCTAGAGGGGGGGAGGGGAGTGGGAATTAGGGGCTCTGCCGCCCAGCAACTTCCCACTCTGAGCGCCTTGAACATGAGCTGGTGAGGTAGGAGTGAGAGGAATCTCATTCCTCTGGGGTGCTGGAGGGAGGTGTTTGCACAGGACAAGGGCAATTGGCTCATTTTGTTTTGTTTTGTTTTGAATTCAATCCTGAAGTCATTTTCTGTTGACCTGCCACACAAGGACAAGCTTGGCTTCTATTTCCTGTGTAGAGAAAACAATGCAGTTTATTTGATTTTGCACCTCAGCCTCTCATAGGAGCATGGAACGTAGGGTCTTTTCTCCCTAAGTGCATCTTTTTAACGGATTGGCATATCAAGGGTTAACTGTGGCTTCTGGGCTAAATTAGAAATAACCAGTCTATCTCCACCCCCCCCTTTTTTAATGGTGCAATGTCTCTCAGCAGAGTTGCAGCTTCCTCAGACCCTTTCAGCATCTGTGTTTATTACACTCGGGTGTCACTCACGTTTGACATCGCACCTACATTTCCTCCCCCTCCCCCTCCTTCAGCCAGCCTATGATAACACTAAAGATTATTAATGTTGGTTTTGTATCTTGTTAAGGAGAGAATTGTCACTTGTACTATTTCTGTAGCATTCATCGTTGCTGTGGCTAACACCACTCTATATGTTTTATCATTGCTGTGAAGGTCAAAAGCCTCGTTTTATTTTGCTGGTTTGATTTTTTTTTTTTTTCTAAAGGAAAAAAAAAAAAACTGCCCCGAATTAAATGGCTGTTTTAACAGTAGGCTCTTAGCATTACACCACATAGTCATTTTTCATGTTCTTGTTTAACAGGCACTGAGGTTCTGGTTTAAATTAAATAGCTGCAAATGAGACAATTTATAACCCATTAGGTTGGGTGGAAAATTGTTTCTCAAAAGCAAATAAGTAATAAATCTGGTATCTGCCTATAACTCACAGTTGATAAGAAAGTGGCCATTACTCACTAGTATTATATATGATTTGGGCTCTGGGTAATTTGGAAGTGTTAGGTTTGTGTCTTTGTAGCAGTATTTTTATTAGAAAAGAGTCTATTGGCCTTTTACAGGGTATTAATCCCTTTGTCACCTACCATCGATGCCTTATATTTTTGAGTCTCATTTTAAAACCTTCCTTTTTTGATGCATGACAAGTGTAATCATACCTGCTCGTTTATTTGTCTGTACTTAGTTTATGCTATATTATTTAATTATTTTTCCAGCATTTTTTTCTCTTTACAAATATGACATTTTTTAGTGTTAAGCCAAGGCATTGATCATGTATCTGTCCTTATAATGAATTAATAAACTATTTTCCAAAAATGTGGAATTCTCTTTTGGAACTAATATCTAGAATTTCCTTGGCCTTCCTGGATAGGGACTGTATTTCCTACCAGATGGGAAGTGTTGATTTTTTTAGGGTAGAGAGCAGGTGCTCATGGGAAAGAACTGAACCATCTTCCTCCCTCAACAGGCACTTAGGAAAAAGACTTAAACTTAGGAACGATGTGTTCATTGATGGCACTCTTTTAGGCTCTCTGGGGATCTCTTTCCATCTAGACATGCATTTCTTTGAACTTTCTTGAGTGTAAGAGAGGAGTAAACAAACAACTTCAGAGATTTGGGGCTCCACAATTATTCTTCTGTATAACTCTGGTCTCCAAAATTGCTCATAGCTGCACATTCACGCATGTAGACAAGCACACAGAACCACAAGTGCACACTCACCTTCACAAACACCTCTGTGTCCATTAACTCAGATGTGGGCACACAGTCACACACAGAACTCCACACTCATCTCAGGTGCATGGCTGACAGCTGCTCTGCTGAGACCTTTACAGAGCCTGGAGTGTACATTGCTTTTTTTTCTTTCTAAAATTTTTATTTATTGATTTGAGAGAGAGAGAAACATTGATTTGTTTTTTCATTTATTTATGCATTCATTGGTTGATTCTTATATGTCCCCTAACCAGGGATTGAACCCAAAACCTTGGTGTATCGGGACAATGCTCTAACCAACTGAGCTATCCACCCAGGGCCACGGGAATGCTTTTCTATTGGAGGGAACCAAAAGCCAGAGGCTACCCTGCCCAGGACCACCCCCAAAGTGGCTGGTGGGCCAGACCCCAGTTAATTGACAGATCATACAGAGAGATACTGCTCATTTTGCATGTGGCAGAATAGCCATTATTTGCATATCACTCTCAGACCAAGGGTTGTGATATTGAAGAATTAAACACTTGTCAAAATGAATTTAAAATGACAGCAGCTCAGGACACCAATTTGACCTCTGGAGTCCAGGACAAGCCAAGAAGGGGTGGTTGAGAATTCAAGCCCTGTGGGAGGGAGTTCCAGGACTTTGGGCCCAGGGTGCCCCTCCTTCCCTCCCTTTCCTATGGCCAGTAGAGGTCCATCAATCCTGCTCTTCCTTACAATAAAATCAATTTGGGGCTTTGGTGTGCTGCTGTCCCCTGACCCTGAATTTCTCCATTGCCTCCCACTGCTCAGATGCCTCAAGTGCTTGCCTCTCAGACTCATCTTCCAATTCCTACTAGAGTCAGGAGTCCCATCATTAATAAACTTGTCTGGTTTCTGGAGGACCGCACTTCTTTACTTATCTGCACCAAGGTTAATTCAAATATGGGTAACATTCCTGATCCCAAGATTCCAGAGTTGGTATCAAAAGAGAGACTTGGTTATTCCTCTGCCATCCCAGTCCAATGCCAGGAACAAATAGCTGAGTGAGGTAGAGACTACTCCCTTTAAATCTCCTGCTCCTAAAACTAAGTAGGTGCTCAATAATTTTGTTGGACTAGCCCATCATGCTGGATTCATCAGAAGATCATGTAATAGTGAGTGTCGAAGATTCAAGATCTCTGAGGGCTAGAGCATGCCCATGTATCTTCTAGGAGGCATGCCTACCTTATGCCATTCTCACGCAGGACCTATGTTGTCTCCTTATTTGTTCTCTGATGTGAAACACTGAATCTTCTTTGGGCGTAGAAACGTTGCTGGGAATTTTAACCTACAATTTGCTTTTCCAGTTCCTAGGTCATTCCTCAGGACCTCCGTGGGTTAAAGGTCTCTAGGGGTGAGTAGGAGAGCTATGATTATCTTTATTTTTCAGGTGAGCTCAGAGAGTGACTGCGTGGGTTGGCTGGGCTACACAGCAGGCAGAACGGGGGTGGGAAGCCCGGTTACTTTAGCATTCTCATTGTCCTATTGGGTCGGCTCTTCCCACCGCACCTACCTGGGGTCCACCCAAGCGCCTGAACGCTTCAGTCTAGAGAGGCCAGTCTTGAAGCTCAACGTCCTACTCTTTGGGTGGAAGTACCAGAAACCCATGGAAAACTGGATCTTTGACAACTTTATGCAGTTTTGAGGGAATTATCTCGAAAATATAGACTTGGACACGGTGGAGGAGGGCGCAGATGAAAGAGGTGGTCAGAGCAAATCCCGCAGCTTTGCGTGTTTCTCCGCAGCTCGGACCCACTCCACAGTCGGTTGGGTCTCCATTTTCCAGCCCCCAAATCCGGGGCTGGCCCAAGGGGAGGGAAGGTACCGGGCTGCAGCCTGGGACAGCGCCGGCCGCTCCAGCCACAGTTCAAAGCGCAGGGGGCGCGTCCGCCGAGCAGCCGGGAATGTCCGGCCGCTTAAAGCGTTCGCCGGCTCTTTTGTTCCCCAGACCGGGCCTCCGGGGAGAGGGGGCTGGGGGAGGGGACCGGAGGGTAGGGAAGGGGGGCAGCAGTCGGCGGGCGGAGGGAGGAGGGCGGGGCGGGCGCGGGCGGTGCGAGTGCGGAGCGCGCACCCCGGGCGAGGCTGACAGATCGCCGGGGTAGGTGCAAGATGGCGCAAGCGGCGCTCCCCCGGCGCCCCCGGCGCTCCTAGGCAGGCATGTGGCCCCAACCCCCCGCCGCCCGGGCTCGGCCCCGGCCGGTGTCCCGGCCCCGGCCCCGGCCTCGGCGCCGACCCCGCGGGACATTGTGAGCCGCAAGAGGCCCCGGAGCCGCGCGTCGCCGAGTCGAGCGGACTGAGAGCCCCATGGCTGCTCCGCGCGCCGCGCCCCCGCGCCGCCCGACCTCGCAGCGCTGGCCCTGGCTCCCGCTGTCGCTGTTGCTGCTGCTGCTGCCCGCGCCCAGCGATGGTGAGCGAGGGCGCCCGCCACTGTGCGGCTGCGGACCGAGCCCCGGGAAGGGCGAGAAGGGAAGAAGCGGGTGCGAGGGGCGGACCTGGGGAGAGAGGCGCGGACCTGCGGGCGGACTCCAGGCAGGAGCGACTGGCCCGAGAAGGGGAACCGAGCCGGACGGGGCGGAGTCCGGGGAGGGGACACCGAGGCCAGGCTGCTGGGGGCAGCAGGGGCTTGCTGAGGACGGAGTCCCCGGAGAGAAACCGGGCTTAGTCCGAAGCGGCTCCAGGACTCAGGGCAGAACCCGAGCCTGGACCGAGGGGCAAGGAGCACGGCAAAGCGGGAGCTGGACGGGCGGACTGGAGTTGGGGAGCAGAGGAAACCAACCAGGGAGAACCGCAGGGCTGAGTCTCGTCCAGAGGGCGAGCTGGGTGCGCGGAGCCCAGCGGCGGGCACTGAGTAGCCCGAGGCGGCCGAGGCAGGAGACAGCAGACTGGGGGGTGGGGTGCGGAGGCCGGGACCCAGTGGCTGCCCGGGGCAGAAAGGACGCGTCCTGGATTTCGAGGTGGGACCGGGACGCAGAGTGCGCGGGAGGGACCGAGGAAGAGAAGGAGGAAGATTCCCGGCGGGGGAGGGGGGGGTGCGGAGAGACACCCTGCGAGCTGAGGAAGGGGAAGAGAAGCCGACTCAGAGCTAGCGAGCAAGCGAGCGAGCGAGGGGATGCCCACGTGCCCGCCCTTCCTCGGAGTGTGCGCACGCACAGCGGTCCTGTCCCCAGGCTCCGGAGTCTGCTGGCTTTGCTGCCCAGAGCGCCGTCTCACCACCCTGTTCTCTCAGTGGCTGCAATGGGTGCAAATCTAATCCTTTCCCCTCCCACCCCAAGTTCTCAGCAGACACTCTTCTGGGCATCTAGGCGGAATTCTCCTCTCAGCTCGGAGAAGCTGGCTATCGCGTGCGCATCTAGGAGAAACTTTATCTCCCAGTTACTATGCCCGGGTTGGGTTAGGGGCTGAGGCAGCTGAAACGCAGGTCATGGGAAAGATGGGGAGGGGTTTGATCCTCAAACGTCTTAAAATATTACATATCCCTGAGGATGGGGGTACCGCCCATAACCCCAGCCCTCCTCCTCCTTTCTCTCCACCTACTTCCCCCCCTACCCCCCAGCCCGGCCGCGCGCTGGTCTGTTGAGGAGAGGCAGCTCCGGGATCGCTAGTTTTCTGGAAATGTGAGGAGGGGTCTGTGGCTGCCCTTTCAGCCTAGGTGGGTTCCTATCTCCTGGAGTGAAGTTGTAACTGGTCTGGTGAGTTGCTTGTTGGAGAACTTGGCAACTTGGCATCATGCCTGGGACTAGAGCGCTGTCTTTCCCTTAAGGCTTTCCCTGATTTCCCCATCATGCTCTTCCCCTTCACTTCCCCCTCTTCCAGTTCTTCTCTCTGCCGCAGTGGATCTGTTCTGGGAGTAAAGGTTCTAGGAACCTCCTCTTCCAGAATTTTGGGAAATTTAAGTTGATATTTGGTATCCCTCATCTCTCCTTATGACAAAAGCATAACAACCGAGAAAACAAAACAAAACAAAACAAAACAAAACAAAACCCAGTACATCCTAGGGGAGGGGCAATGGAGTTGGGTGGTAGCCTAGCCTGTACCTGGTACTGGGCCCACACACCCTGCTCCCTGCCAGGCATCCACCAGGCCTCAGATGGTTTTGCCAGCAAAAAGAAGCAATGATTTATTTCTGTCTCACTTTATGTTTGTCCAGAACTTCTAACTTTTCATAGTACCTTTAAGTCTTTTAATTATATTCAACAACTCTATGGCTCAAGCTGTATTGTTGTTGTCCCCAATTTAACCAGATGAGTAATGAATGGGAAGCCAGGACAGGTTGAATACTTTACCTAAGGTCACACTCTGAGAGTCTGTGAGGCTTCAGTGCTTAACCACGGTGACCACAGAAGTGGCAGCAGCTGTGTTGGAATCAGTCTTGCTTTGGGATCCCAGATTTGCAACTATTAACTGTGAGACCCTGGACAAGTCGCTTAATATCTCTGGGCTTCAGTTTCCTTCTAAGAGAGGAAATAGAATAAATAATATCTATCTGAGATGGTGTGTTGATTAAGTAAATTACTGATGAGATGACACTTCACAATGCATAAAGTTCTACATATTAATAGAGATTCCTGTTAACATTACAGAAAGATGGGGTTGGGATGTACAGATCCAGAGAACTTAAAACTCCAGTGTGTGGAGTTCTTTCTGTCTGCTCATTCCACACTAACCTTTCCTTTTCCTCTCATCTCCCCCGCCCGATGCAGGTCTTGGCCACTCTGCCGAACTGGCATTTGCTGTGGAGCCAAGCGACGATGTTGCAGTCCCTGGGCAGCCTGTAGTGCTGGACTGCAGGGTGGATGGGACCCCTCCAGTGCGAATCACCTGGAGGAAGAATGGGGTGGAGGTGTCAGAGAGTCCTCACTCCACCTTGCTGGCCAATGGGTCCTTGATGATCCGTCACTTCCAGCTGGATCAAGGAGGCAGCCCTTCAGATGAGGGTGACTATGAGTGTGTGGCTCAGAACCGCTTTGGGCTGGTGGTTAGCCGGAAGGCTCGAATCCAGGCTGCAAGTAAGTGGGCACCCTTTACTTTTTTTTTCCCACACTGGGGGTTGAGGGCATGGGGAGCAGGAGGAGCAGTTCCATCTTAACCTCCTGGAGGACTAATTTCTCAGCATTGGTCATTCGAGAGGTGCATAGCAGTAATTTATGGTGGTGGAATTATATCATGTACTCATTTAACTGATTAGACTGTGATTTGACAAGAATATAGCCAAACACTGGAGTGGGGAGAGGGAGAGAGAGTGAGCACTTTATCCAACTTTTTGTGTCTTAGTTTCCATATGCCTGTATGTTGTCAGCTTCCTGGTCCATTGAATACGAGTCTTGTGTTTCAAGATAAACAGTTGTCATGTCTTTGGGTGATTTAAGAAATTTTTGAAAGGGAATTTTGGCTACATGGAATTTTTAATTATGTGCTGACTTTCAACCTTTTGGCGAAGATAAAACCTCACTATACCAGTAATGACATTCTGAAGCTTGTCAACAATTTGCTTTACCAAAAATATGCTAGAGTGATTTTGGAGTTATCACAGTCATGGCATTAACATTACTCCCACTCACCATCATGCTGATGTGCTTTTTTAAAAATTCACTTTTATCGAGGCATAATTGACAATAAAATCATAAGATACTTAAAGTGTGCATTGTGGTGAATGGATATCTGCTGTGCTTTTTTGAATGGGAGAGAAAATGCCAGGCAAGATGTTTCAGCTCAAGAATTGTGCTTTGCTCGGGCTGATGGTGTGGTGATGGAAGGATGGCTGTTTTACAGCCCTGTCCTGCAAAATGCTATTGTTGTTGAATGTAATCTGTGAACACTTGTCGGGGGGTGTTGCATAAACCCAAATTATCTATGTATCTTGGGGAGGTGGCAGGCTGTTGGTTGGGGGGCATAGTTGAGAACCACTGCTCTGGGGAAACGACAAAAGTTTTGGCAGGTGTATATATTTTCCATCCCATATCTCCGTACTTCTCGGGGAGAGGGTTCCCTCAAAGAGGCTGCTTTAACTTTGGCTGACAATAATTCTAGCTGATCCTTATTAAGCACTTGCAGCATATCTCATTTAGTCATCACAAGGACCCAGGAAGATAGGCAGTTATCATCCCCCTTTTACAGATGAGGAAACTGACACTTAGGGGGATTTGGGGACATTCTGGTAAGCAGAGGAACCGGGACTGCAGTCTAGGCAGTCTGAACCCTACACCCTCCCGCTTAACTCCTATGGCACGCTGCCTCTTTCCTGTCTGATCACTGACAAGTTTCTTCCTGGCTCTGAGGGCATTTGCACAGTTGCTCTGAATGGCTGGTGAGTGATGAATCGTTCTGAGGCAGGAGCCCTCTTGTTGAGTTTAAGATGCCCCTTTGTTCTAAGGAAGGCTGATCCAGGCCCCCATATGGAGCTCTCTGGGAGGCAGCTCTGGACCTTGAGACTGAATCACTTCTGGCTCAGCGACCCTCATGCCCTGGCCCTCCTGGCAGGGTAGGGGAAGGCTGGTGCAGCCTCTGAGCAGATGGCTGGGTGTGAGGAAGAGAAGCATGGACAGAGGGTAGGGAGCTGAGGAAGCTTTCCGATGGGATAAAAGAGACTTCTCAGGCCACACTCCCTGGCCTGCATCAACGCCAACGGACAGATGACTTCTGCATCGCCAACCTAGAATTCTGGGAGATAAATCCCCAGGTGTTTCTATATAGTTAATTGTAAATGTGTTTTTCTATAAATGGTAATACTTTCAAGATGTTTGGTTTCCTTAAACTCCTAACAGTATAAAAAACTGCACTGGGCGCTCTGGCTGAGGGAGGTGGCAGTGGGTGAGGTCAGCTTGGTTAAGCCTTTGGGGTCCTGGGTACAGCTGGGGCTGTTGCCCCAAACATTGGCAGTTTTATATGGCCTCTTTCTCCCCATAAGGCTGGTGGCCCCAGGGGAGAACGTTTGGATATCAAGCAAGCGAGTGGCTGGATCCCCATTTTTCACTTCATAGGCTGATGTCCCTAGAAACCTCCAAAGCTGCTTAGCTGCCTAGGTTCCCTCCTTTGGTAGTAACTCCTCGCCCGCCCGTGTACCTGCAGGCACTCCAGATGTTGTGTGACGTGGGAGGGTGCTGTGCTCCAAAGGTGTGAGGAGCCCTCTGAAGCCCTGTGCTTCTCCTGCCTACTCCACAGGGGCTGATGGGGCTGGGCACGCTAGCACCCCTCACAGACACACAGTCCACCCAGAAGACTAACCCAGTGAGGCAGATGGGGTCCAGGTCTGTGTAGGTCTTCTGGGACATCGAGGCTGACCCCTGGCAATACCCCCTTCCATCACAATGGGCTCAGATGCTGCCTTTGAAAGTTAGCCTGACCAGGGTGGGCTAAACTATGGGCTGATTCCTTGGGGGCTTCAGTTCCAAGTATCTGCCTTTTAGGATGGAGTGGGTCAGGGTCCTAAGAGTACTCAGGCTCCTAGCATGCCTGGTTTCTCTGCCTTGCTGTTCCATGTGCTTATTGTTTGGGGGCTGACAATTGAGACTTGTTAAGGGGGAGACCCTGGACAAGTTAACCTTTTCGTGGCCCAGTTTCCTCACCTGTGAAATGTACATCCTACTTTGTGAGATGGTTGTGGGCACTAGCATACCCACACTTTGCCTGGCACATGGGAGGCGCTCAGTAGTGGGAGCCAGTACTTTAATCTTCATTTAAAGGCAGCTTCACTGACACGGCTAACAAAAGCAAACTGCCCAAGTCTGCCCCCAGCCTCCAGCTTTCTCCCTCACTGGGATTCAGTTAGGGAGCACCCCAGGGAAATCTGTCAGGGAGTGGAATTACTGGAGCCTGAGTGTGACTTCTTCTGTTTTAACCCTTTCCTGAGAGGGCCTGGGATTCTCCCAAGCCTCGGGTATTGGCTGAAGCTGGGCTGTGAGACCCTCTGCCATCCCTCTGGAGGGGCTCTAGGGAGGTCACCTGACCCAGGGGAACTTGTGCATTGACTCATACCTGTTGAGGTCTGTGTGACTAGATGATTCCAAAGAGGGATGGGCTAGCTATAGGAGAGGTGACAACTGGGGGACCCACCCCCAGCTCCCCTCGGGCAGAAGCCCTCAGTTCCTGGCCTTCACTGGAACTGTTCTCAGTTCTTGGTGTCAGGCCCCTTGGGGAGTGAAGAGCTATGTGATCTAGAGAGGGACTTCCTCAAACTTAACTGTGCCTGTGAATTACCTGGGGATCTTCATAAAGTTCAGGTTTTGAATCGGTAGGTCTAGACCAAGGCGGGTTCTGCCTGTCTAACAGGAGCCCAGGTGATGCTGATGCTGCTGGTCCACGGGTGCCAGAGGGGAGCCCACTCCCATGTCACAGTCACCGGGGTGGGTCTGTAGGCAGCATAATGAAGTCTGAAGTCCACGGGCTTCAGGGCCAGACCTAGGTTGGTTTGAACCCCATCTCTGCCACTCCTTGATCATGTGTCCTTAGCACAAGTTACTTAACCCCCTCGACCTCTGAACCCTCATCTTAAAAAATGGGCATAATCCCATCAGCCTGTCAGGGCTGTTGGAGGATTAAATGTGATGAATATAAAGCACCTGGCACAGGCTTGGCATCTAAGAGATGCTCATTAAGTATTATTGTTAGTGCTAGGAATTAACCACTAGTTTAGGATGAGGTCCAGCCTGTTCAATGCTGGCTGAGTTCTCAAAAAGCCAGGATTACCTCCCAGCCTGGAGCCATTGTGACTGGCAGGCCCAATGGTGGTTATGAGGGTGTGGCAAGAGGGGAGAAAGTCCAGTTCTAGTCCCCTGCTGTCTCTACCTCAGTAGGTCACTACTTCTCAGGCCCTCAGTTACCCACTTCTAAAGTCCAAATCATTCTCAACCTGTGAGGGGGGCAGTTTAAGCAACTTGCTCTGAAATCCTCTTTCAGCAGCAAGATCCGTGGATGTGTGGATCTGCAGGCAGAGTCTGGGCATGGGTGTGTGGGACCAGGTCTGGTGGAGGGTCAGGAAAACTACGGGCTGGAGCTGCTGGGGCATATGGCTTGGGCGGGGCTCATTGGATTTAGGGGTCTTCTGACCAGGACAGTGGTTCCTGGAGCAGTGGCTGGTAACCCTGGATGCCTTTGTCACCTGGAGGTTGTATGCTCAGACCTGGCATGTAGAACCCAGGCTCTTCTCTCCTGCTGGAAGAGCAGCTCAGCTGAGGTGGCCCTGAGGAGGTCTCCCCTCAAACACACATGTCTGCCTCCCCACTAGGACAGTAACCAGGTGCTACAGCTCCAGTGTCACTGGTGTGACGAGTGAGTGGCTGTGCCTAGGCCTGCTCTCATGCCAGGCAGCTTACCCGTACGTATGCCATGGCACAGAGGTAGGTGCAAAGCGGTGAGGTTCAGGCCCTTTTACCTGCTAGTCAGCACGCCACAGGCCAACCCCTTCTGACACTCCTGAGAAGCTGTAAGGTATGATGTAAAGACCCTTGCCTGGACACCAAGCGTCCTGTGTGGCTCTGAGCAAATCAGCCACCTGCTCTGGGCTTTACTTTTCTCATTGCAAAGTTGGTTGGACTGAGGTTCATCTCTGCCCTAAGGTAGTAAGGCTTCCTTGTCATCCAGCCAGTCCTCAGGGCACGTCTACTTTCTTTGGGCCTTTTCCCAGTCTGTTTTCCCCCTGCATCTCCTTCCCCAGTTCTTCCCTAAAGACCATTTAGCTCACAGTCATTTCTTCTGCCCCCCCCCCCCCCAAGGCAGGCAGTATTTGTGGTCTGTGGCTCACCCTTCCTCTTAGTGATGTCTGCTTGCATTGTTAAGTAACTGTTTTGTGGCTGGATATTCCATCTGTCTCCTCAACTAAATTTTAAGCTCCTAAAGGGCTTCTCTTTCTTTCGTATTTCTCACTTCTCTTTCTTTTGTATTTCTCACATCCCCTGCCTGTGGAGCCTGGTAAAAACTAAATGAACATGTGGCTTTCCGGGTGCAAAGCTCTGTCTCTCTTGTTTCTCTCTGCTTCTCTTTTGCTTTCTCTCTCTCCCTGCCTCGTAATTGATAGCATAGCTCAAAGGAACAGAAGCTTGTGAACAGGGAGGATCGGCAGGGGAATATAACACACTCGGGGTACACACGATCGCGGGGTGGCTGCTGCTGTGTGTTTATCTCTAGAGGAACTGAGACTCTCTTCTCGCCAGATGGGGTGTGAATCAGAAACCAAATTGCTTGGTATCCCTCATGGCTGGGTCTTGGGGTCTCCTGCCTTGGACTTTATTCCCTGGCTGGATGAGCCCTGTATCCCCAGGCCCATTGGCCCCAAGTGTTGGGGGAGGGCCCCTCTCACTTCCACCCGCAGGACTTGAGTGTGGAAGTCGAATGCTTCTGGTTCCCACACCTTGGCTGCACTGTTGCAGGCAGCCAGCTGGCCCCTTGAACACAATGTGCAAATCTTCTCTGTTCCTGTTCCCGGCATTGTCCCTGGCCAGGCGCCTTGGCTGGGAATGTGGGCCGGTGAATAGGAGAGGCATTTGCAGCTTGCAAATGAAACAGGCCCCCAACCCCCCTTAACCCCTGTCCCCTCCCCACCCCCAGGGAGAAAGGACTTTTTCACTCCTGGCCTTCTTGTATTGCCTTTCTCTCTCCTCTGCAGAGTCCCTGCAGGCGTGTGTGTGTGTGTGTGTGTGTGTGTGTGTGTGTGTGTGTGTGTGTGAGAGAGAGAGAGAGAGAGAGAGAGAGAGAGAGAGAGAGAGAGAGAGAGACTTTTCACAGCAGCTTGAAGGCTGTTGTACACAGCCTTCAATAAAAGTAGGATGGAACAGAAGGGCACCCAGGATGGAAAACCAAACAGCTCACTGCTGTCTTTGTTTAAACTGGACTGAGTGATTCCAAAAATGTCTGCCTTGTGTAATTAACCTATGGCCCCCTAAATTCTCTGGCCATAGTCTTGATGCAACAAGGAACGCAGAGACCTTGTTGTGTACGTGTGTGTGCCTGTGTATTGCCATGTGTACCTGTGTGGGTACCTGGGCATATAGGTACATGCCTGAAGCATGTGCATGGGGCCCAAGATTGGGGTCCAGCTCTCCCTGAAGGATCTTCTTGTGGGAATCCCCTTTCCCTTGAGCTCTGTGGCCAGGCTAGAGAGCTAGAGTGAACAGAACTGGTGCCAGGCAAGAGGCAGTGGTAGATCATTTTATTTGGTCCAGTAGAGGACGGATACTTACCCAGCCAGCTGAAGTGAGAGAGCAGGAGGGAGGCAAGTCCTAGGTCATTGGTGGAGGGTGGGGGCTTGCATGATGGGCATGTGGGCATGGCCACAGCACCTCCAGGAGTCTAGGCCATAATGTTCTTGTTCATTAGGTGGGTGCCAACAATCTGGCTACAGTCCGAGCCTGCTGCCCTGTGCTGCTCCGTCCTCCCTGAAGAAGCACTCTGATTTCTGGGCTTGCCTCTCCCTACCCCCAACTTTGTTCACCTCTTCCAAGAAATGCTAACCCTTTGTGACTGCCCTCAAATGGAAGGGAAGCGCAGAGAGAGGGTCATCCCTGTGGACGGGAGCAGTCCCAGTGGCTTCCTGAGGGGGGTGCCTGGACGGGTGATATTGGAACCCAGTGAAGGTGGGAAGGGCTGGGGTGGAACAAAGTTCAGAAGAGGGGCAAGCAGGAGAAGCTCCTGGCCAGACCACAGGGAGATGACGGGGGTGGGGAGTGTGGGCTTAATACAGGCCAGCCAGCCACCGTTTTCAGGCAGGGGGAGAAAATTTTGATGCAAAGGGCTCACACCCCAGCTTCTCCCTCCACTTACCCTTCTCCATCTCTTCTCTGGATCTTGGTCTCTATGCTCTTTGATACTCCCACATACACTGCCCCTCACCTCTGCCTTCCTGTGAGACCACAAATAGGGTCTTTGTCTTATCATCCCTCATCCCTAGTTTCTCCTGCCTTGTCCTACCTACTATCTTCCTTTCTCCAGCTCCCCTCTTTCTGTTACCCTGTCCTTTCTCCAGCCTCTTTCTCCATTTGTGATGATTTCTGTGTCCACCATCCTCTGCTGTTCTTGGAGGGAGATCCTTCTATTTCAGGAGCAAAGTAGGTGAGCTCAGGCCTCAGCACAGAGCAAAGAAATAGGAAGAAGAGAGAATGTGAGGGTCAGGCTCAAAGAGGACCCCAAAGGAAAGGGTCCCTGGCTTCCCCAGCAAGTCGAAGCCTCCCCAGGGGCAGACCTTCACTGAAAGGAATCTGAGAACACTGGCCCCTGCTTGGGGCCTGTCTCTGAGCCTGGACACTGACCACAGTGGGTGGTGGGGGCAGCTCTCTGGAATGCTGGTGTTGGGTTGCAGTGCAGATGTGAGCAGTGATAATGGGCAGGAACTGGACTTTCTGGTCTGGCTGCTGCCCCCAAGGCCATTGGAATGTGAGGGGGGACAAGCAAGAGGCCCTAGGGACTTGGGGTGGGCAGATGGAGACCAGACCACCTAAATGGAGAGGAGGGGGCAGACCACCGGGAAAGAGAACGAAGTTCTAGTCCTGTCACTGAGTTGCAGGCTGCAGCCAAAAGCATCCTAAAACTCCCAGACCTTGTAGGACCTTGGAGGTCTTCTCAGCCTCCAGGTCGGATCCCAGGCATCCAGAGCTTCGGGAGAAACTTTGGAGCTCTTCTGGTCCAATCTTCTAATTGTATAGACTCGGACACTGAGGCCCTGAGAGGATAACCTGCCCAAGCATGGCTGGTCCTTCAGCCTGGGCAAGTAAGCCAGCTTCTTGGGTCCCTTGCGCCTCTGCCTGTCCCAGTGCCTCACTTCTCTCTGGTTGAGAAAGAGGGGATCTTTTTCTATCTTCCCAGGGCAAACTGGCAGGCATATTTCTGTTTTTCTTGGGTCCTGCCATGCCCCAGGCTTTGCTGGTGGTTATAGTTCTGGATGTGAGTGTTAACAGCAAACCTTGGGTGCAGGCTCCTGAGTTTCCCAAGCACACTGGATGCTGAGCTGAGTGGTCTGAGAGCTACCTGTGTGCTGGTGGTTAACTAACTAGTAGTCTGAGAAGCAGTCCTAGTATTATGGAGCTGCACTGTCTTAAGCCCTTTATGTATTAATTTACTTAATTCCCACAACAATCCACTAATAGGTATTACTAGTCCTATTTTACAGATGAGTAAACAGAAGCCCAGAATGGTTAATTAACTTGCCCAAGGGCACACAGTATGTAGGTAAACTGAGATTTAAACCCAGGTTTGCCTCACCCAAAACTCAGTGGCCTGAGTGTCCTTAGAGGGGGCTAGAGTCCCTGGAGAACATAATCAGTATTCATGCCTCAGAAATAGAGGCAGGTACATGGGCATGAGAGGGTTGGGGTGGGGAATGTTGGGAGTAGAGGACAGTTTAGAAGGCTTGCCAGAGTGGGAGGCACTTCTGGGTGGGCCAGGAAGAGCTACACACCCCCACCCCCACCCCCACCGTCCCCAGGCACTGCTGGAGGCCCTTGGAGAGTCTGGAGGGCCAGTTAGGGTGGGATGTTCTGCTCTGCATAGAGTTTCACCCTACCTGTGAGGTTGGGCAGGGCTGGCTGGGGCAGAGCTGGCTGGCAGGAAAGGAAATTGGGAGGGTGCTGGGGCTGCTGGAGGTGGAGGTGGGAGTTGCTTCTTCCCCTGGAGGGAAGACAAGTTACCCTCCCCCTGGGGCCTCCTCAGCTCCCTTTCTCTTTCTTGTTTTCCTGAATAATGATGCTGATTGCTCCACATCTGTCATAATTACTCTTTGTTTGAAAATTCAGAACAAATCACAGGAGAGGAACTAGTGTGGCTTGAGAAGGATCCTTCTCCCCAGGGGTCCTGTTGGGGGATGGGGGTGGGGTGGAGTTGTAGGGAAAAGCCATAATCAGGCTGCTGATTGTCCTTGTGCTATCCCTTTGCCTGGGCAAGGTGGCCTAAGGCCTTCTGGAGTTACATGCCCCCACCCCCAACCCCAGGCCACAGTCCCCACCTACTGTGGTGGCTGGGAGATTCTGCTCCCATCCCAACCTAAGGGTCTCCTTCCCTCTTGGCCCCACTGAACAGTGAGTAGGGCAAAGGCTGCACAGTAACCTGAGCAGCACGGCTGGGAGGGGCAGCCCCAAGCATGGCACTGGGGTCCTTATTGGCAAGAGAGGGGCAGTTGTGGGCAGGCATTGGGTCTCTGAGGTGAGAACCAGGAAAGGGCTGTCACTTCTAGGGAGCACCAAACCAGACCCTCCTGGAAGCCTGCAGCAGCCCTGGGTACTCAGTGCGTTCACACTCACTTCCCCACAGCCTGACTTCTGGTGAGAGTCCTCCCATCCCTGACCTGAAGGCCCTTGGTTTAGGGGGCTAATAATTCCTGGAACATGAGCCCCAGCCTGTGGCCCTGCCTGCCATGGGCACCTCTCCATGTCCCCCTCCCAAACTAGCCCCTTTCCACCTGGGATTGTGTCTGCAAAGACTCTATGTACTTTTGTGGGGAGAAATCAAGGACAACTTAGAATTCATCCCCAAACTACCTGTAAAGAAACCCCAGTGCTCTTGCTGGGGCCATGGGGGACTACAGACACCCTCAGGCTGGAGCCCGTGCTGGATGCACGAGATGAGCACAGTTGCACTGAGGACTGGTTCTGGGTTTAAGCTTCCTCCCTCCCTTAAAGTTTGTCTTTGTGGGAAGTGGGTGGGAGTACTATCCTGCCTGCCTTCTGAAGGGGAGAGGATGGTAGGGTCCTGCTGCCATCCACCAATGGAAGCACCCTTCGTTTATGTTTCAGCAGGGCAGAGAAGCTGGGGAAGGGGCCCAGTCCTAGAGACAGGACCCCTCAGGAGGTGCCAGGCTTGGAGGTGACACCTCCTCTAGTCCCACCACTATTGATTGAGGGTCATAAGAGGAGCTTGGACTTGACTCTGACACCATCGTGCTTACTTCTGTGCCCTCCCCGGCTCCCACATCAGCTGCTTTTAAAATGTAAATATTCAACTCATCCCCTTGTGACTATGGACCCATCAGCTCACCTTCCTGAGCCTCTGTTTCCTCATAGGTGGCAGGTGGTGTACAGAGGGCAGAATTAAAAGATTCCTAAAGTCCCTTCGCACTTCTAAAATTTCGAGTTTATTTTGTGCACCGTTACTCCTCCCGTCTCTTCCCCTCTCTGCCTCTCTGCAGGCTCGCTCCGGCTCTCTCCTCCATCTCCCTCCATCCCTCTTATCTCGAGCTCTCCTGGCGAGCTGAGCAGGGCCTCCTCCTTTTCTAAATGTCAAGATCAAAGTTTCGTAGAAAAAGCTCTCTTGTCATTCTCACCCTCTGTCGCTGCCCCCACTTGGTGGCCGCTCCCCTCGCTCCTGCCAGCGCACGTGTCCAAAGCGGCTGGTGGGCCCCTGGGCCGCGTGCTCGCGGAGTTTTGCGGGGCGCTCGCCGGTCCCGCGTGCGCTCCCGGAGTCGGGTCGCCTGCGAAGCCCGTCCGGGGACTCGCTCTCCGCCCGGGGACCGAGCGCGGCGGAAAGAGAGTGGCCCGTGAGGAGCCGGGCTCCGAAAACGACCCCTGTCCCCCGCGGCGGGCAGGAGGGTCGCCCTTCTCCCCGCAGCACAGAGCGGCCGGGGCTCTCCCCGAGCTGGGCGGGCGGACGCGCAGCGGAGTCCATGTGGGTTCAATTAACCCCGCGCCGCGCAGTCGCGGGGCTGACAAGTAACCGCGCTGCCGTGTGTCTGTGGGTGTGAGGATGTGTGTGCGTGTGGACGTGTGTGTGAGTATGCGTTGTGTTCTTGTTTCCTGGAGCCCTCGACTCGGTATCTCCCGGTCACTGCTTACCTGGCCTGCCCTGGCCAGGGTGGGAAGAGACCTTTTCACTTGGTAACCCGGGAACTCGCCCCCACCAATTGGTCCTAGCGAGTGAAATGAAGCAGGAGAGTCCAGGTCTCAGGTTCCCAGCCCCCTTTCTCCTAATTGGCGTGGGGTGTGGGCCAGGGATTTCTGACAAGGAAGGGGCTAGAGCTAGACAAAAGTTTGTGGGCAGATCTTTCAACGGACCAGCTCAAGGAGGGGAAGGAAGCAGAGAGGTCCCAGAGCCTTTATAGAATAGCAGACTTGAACACAGGGATGGGTGCTTGTTGCTTTAACAGTACTTGGAAGGGCTCTCACTCCCAGGGGCAGACAGGATTGTGGAGGGGGTAAAGCTTTCCAGGTTTTGGTGACCGTACTCTCCCCTCTCCACCAGCATCCTGCCCATGTTTTTCATATCACTGCTGTGGAAACAAGCCCAGAGAGAGGGCCCTGCCCAAGTCCCGGGTGTACAGAGCTGGGACATAAAGGTCCGGATGCCCTTTCCAACATGCTGATTGGCCAAATGAGATTTGGGCTCTAACTTCAGAGCCAGAATCTTAGAGAATTGAAACCCAGTATTTGGCTCGTGATAAATAATTCTTGGATCTTTTTCTGCCATCTTCATCCCCTTTTGGGTTATTTTTGTTTTGCTTCTTATATCCTGGCTTATATGGAATGTCACCCTCTTTCTGCAATAATTCCCTTCACCCTAATTTTTAGAGGTCTCTTAAAATTGTAGTTCAGACATTTAGTACCTTAGAGAAGCCCTGTCTAATTTTGTCTCACTTGCAGATTGGATTAGAATATTCTTCCTTCTATTATGTCAGATTACCAATAATGATATTACATAGAACAAGTCTCAAGATTGAGCCTGTTTGATATTCCTGCCCTCCTGTGTTTCTGATTTTGCTTCTCAAATCAGTCATTTTCTCATCAAACTGTGACAAAATCAAGATAATTACAAGCAAGCTACTAATGGTGATATTGATAGGATCAAGGCTTTCCTGAAATGAAATGATATAGCTTTTACTCTATCAATTCAAGAAAGATGTGTTGGGCTGTGTGCCCAGCTTTGCTTTTTGGGGGTGGAGGGAGTTAGAAGAATTTGTCTATTCTGAGACACCGAGCATATAGCTTGTCCCTCCTACTGGTCTGCAAACTCCTTGAAGGGAGGGGCTAACTCCTCTGCATTCTCAGTGCTGACAGTGGGGTTTGGCCTGGTGTAGGTACCTGGAGAGAGTGAGAGAATGAGCTGTGGGTGTGTGAAATGGGAGGGTAGGAACACTTCCTGCCTGCTGTGGGTCCCTCATCCTCTGGACCTCAACAGCCTGGCGTTAGGGGGAGGGCTGATAAAGCTGAGTAAGATATTACTCCCCAAGGGCCTACAGGGATGGTTTTCACCTAAGCCATTTTCCCAGGCTTTTGAGTCCCTATATTAGGAGCTGAGAGTGGCCATGTCAGCTTCTAACTGTGTCCTAAGTCTCCTATCCCACCCTATTCTGTTCCCTTGAAATGCCCTTCTTCCAAGGTCCCACCGCTGACCACCTGTGGGAGGAAAGGGATTAGACTGAGCCTAATGTGCCATGACTTAGTGCTGAGTGGGATGGACTTGACCTGGTGAGTTCAGACCTCAGTCTTGCCACCCCAGGAGAAGTAGCTACTGGTACTAGTCACCTCAGGGTAGGATACCTTCCCAGGCAAGCTGGAGAAAGTCCCAGGATGCCAGACCACTGGCCTCATCCGCCAAAGATCTAACAGTCCAGGTTCCATGCTAAGAAGCATCCCTCTGCCCTCCAACTTCTCCTGCATCCTCTTTGGAAGGACTAGCCCTGCATGTACATGCCTACCTTCCTGTTATCTTGAAAAGTCATAACTGTGATAATGAAGCATTCTGTGAATGCAGGTTGCTGTGGAAATGGATAAGGGGAGGAAAAAAACACTCTCATTATGATACTCATTATCTTCCTATCAGAATACTCACCCACAGAGCATTATTTTTCAAGTTACTTTTGGTCTTGGGTTTGGAGAAAGAAGAGATGTGAGAGGAAATAGGCTTCCTTTGAAAGCATTTTTTCAGTTAAAAGTATTGAGTCTCTAATTTGGGCCTGAAGGCAACTCTTGCTTTTTGAATAGCGGATCATTTTCCAAAGTATAATTTATCTGGGGATTAGACATTCAGGTACTCTTGCTGAAATCTGGGCAAACCATAAAGACACACATATAGTAATATATAGTAACAGTTATATTTGTAGTTTCTGTTTGAATGGTCATTTTAGTCTTGTGAAATGAAACTATTGGTCTGTATAGCATTAGAATGACCTTTGATCTGCTAACTAGCTGATATATCTTTGGATAAATCTCTCTCTCTCTCTCTCTCTCTCTCTCTCTCTCTCTCTCTCTCAGGGGACTTGAAGCATAATTCCTTAGAGTCCTTGGGCAGGGGTAGGGAGGCTCAGGGGCTGGCGATGGGGGGAAAGGGAGGCTAGTTGGTGGGGCTCCAGGCCTCCCACATCTACCTCATCCACAGCAGCTCTGCTTTATCTTTTTGTTTTGTTTTGGAGTTCTCTAAACCAACTAACTAAGCAGATCCATTAACCAGGCTGATTGGCCGAAGCAGAGGAGTACTTCAGCAGCAGCAGGTGCTCTGATGCCAAGTGGGCTTAAGGTTCCAGACTCTAGAACCTTAGGCAGAAGAAATATGACTCTAAGATTAAGATTTAGGAGAATTATGAAGAAAAACATTATGGATCACATCTGAAGTTATGACCAGGGTTGATTCAGGAGTGGGTCAGAAAAACAATGAGCTGCACTTACATGTTTCTCTCTTTTAAAATCATGCTTCTCAGGTATCACTGTTACAGCTAGTGCTTGGTAATGTTAGTATGGTTGGCTGGCCAGAGCAAGGAACAATTTTGGCTGCTGGTTACTCAGTCTTTCAACATCGTTGTCCATTCTTTACTTTTATTCTCAATACATAGTTGGATGGCTGGGTAGATGGGTGGTCTTGTTTATGAGTTTGGCTATGGGCAGCCCACAAACGGTTTATAATCTAGCTGTAGTGACATGAGTATTAGAAGAGATTGTAGCCTCAGAAAGAGCTCTGTGATTTTCATAAAATGTGTTGTGAAACTAAGGGTTACTGGTTCAGCCCAATGGCCTACTGTTGATCTGAGCAACATACCAGAATTTAGCCCAATAGAACATTGGATCCTAGGTATTACATTCTTCCTTCAGGCAGAAATAGTCTGAGGGCCCATCAGAAGGGATTAGAAAGTACATGCTTCCAGGAAAAGGATATATGGAATTGAGGGATACTGAAGCAGGTCAGTTCTCAGATCCACGGCTCTCCAAGAGCATCTATCTTGTACCTACCTTCCTCTGAGCTAAGTACTCTGAGGAATAGACAAATAAGACACTTTCTGATCTTGAAGGATGTAATCTCCTTCTCCTCCCCCACCCCCAAAGAAAAACCAGCCTTGTTTGGTGGTGATAGTGAAGAGGAGGCAGCCTGAGATAGCACCAAAAAATCAGCTTTTCCATCTGCACTGTGGTTTCCTTTAGGTCTGATTTCTAAGCTGACAGGTGAGATGCATCAGACTAGTTCCCTTTCTGATAATGAGTCAGTTTCTGTGAACATGTGGTTGGATCTCCAATCCTACCTATCAGCCCACCACTCTCTTCAGGCCCTTCCTTGGACCAAACCAGTGGCCTCTTTGGGCATTACATCCAAATTCCAACCTGGCTTTGCAGTCCCTCTCTAACTTGAATCCCCTTTCCAGCCAGTGCCCACTCTCTTTCTGAGCACTCCAGTCCCTTCCTCAGTCCAGGCTCCCCACGGTCCCCCATCTTCCTTCCCCTTCTTTTCCAGAGTTTTTCTCTCTTGCCTTCTCCACTCAGATCTCTCCCAGCCATCCTTTGAACTTCTCCAGCCTTTCATTTGGTGGCACACAGTTGGGCACTGAGGTGTATAAATTCCCAAGTCCACCAATTGTTTCATGTGTTCAGAATGAAATCTAATTAGTCTGTTGAATGCAGGGCCATGCCTGTTTTTCTGAGTCAAGAACACAACTGGGCAACCACAGTAGGTGCCACTAAGAATCTGCTGGTGGAGAAAGCTTGGTGAGGAGCCCAGTGGTGGGGGCGGAGAGGAGCTCCCGGGCACTTGTGTGTCCGCCTGCCCGTCTTCCACGGAAAGAGACAGGAACTGCTTCCTCAGTTTCCCCGGGGCAGCCGAGTCGGACGGTCCGGCCCAGCTGGGGAATTTGCACCGCTGGGGGAGGGGGTGGCGGGAAATGGTGCCTCGCTCGCCCCAGCGACATCAAACCCTCGTTTGGCGTGCGAGGACAATGGCTGTCTTATTTTCTCCATTCGCCGTGCACAATGCCGGATTCTCTCATTCACCCGCGGCGGTGCGAGCGAGGTAATTAGCCAGCGCCATTCAGCGCGGACACTATTGCTATGCGGGGGGGCGAGGACGCCCGCGTCGGCGGGGATTAGCCGGCGGCCGGGGTGTGCAGCTGCGGCCACTTCAAAGGGGCCCGGCGGGCCCGGCCGGCTGTGGGAACCGGGCTGCCGCCCTCCGGGAGCCGCCCCGCCGCTCGGTCCCGGGCCGCTGCCGACGGCACCGCGGGCCTCCCCGGCCCGGCCGCCGCCGCGCTCGCCGCTCTCCCCGGGCTGCTCGGCCCGAGCTCCCGCGGCCGCTGTCGCCCCCCATCACACTGCCACTTTCATCAGGACCTCAAGTGCTTTTTCTTTTGAGTCCCGGGAGTCAAAGGGCAAGGAGGGGAAGGAGGGGGAGGAGCCAGGGGGATGGGAGCTTGACACAAAGCGCTGACCTCGGAGGAGTGGAGCAGATGGTCCCACTTACTCCTGCCGCCGAGCGAGCGGCTCTCAGGGCCTCAGGCTCGGGGCCCTGACCCTGCCCGCCATCCGAATGCCTGAACTGGGGCCCCGCGGGGAATGAGCTCCCACATGCTCTCCACCCGCCCCGCTGCCCACTCTGCGCCTCTTGCACTGGAGTCCGACTGCCTGGACCAGCTTCCTCCAGCAAGGCTCGAGGGGGCCAAGAACGTGCCCCTGTCTGATGCCGGAGCCCTGGGGAAGACAAGGAATCTCAAGAACCTGCCAGACCAGGAGTTCCCAGTCCTGGCTATGCATGTGAGACACCCCCTGAGCTTTCATAGAAATACGGATTCCTGAGCACCACACCGGACCAAGGGATCTGCCCCCTGGCAGTGGAGTCCAGAAGTCTGAACTGCTACCCAGCCCCCTAGGTTGTTCTGATGCACAGCCAAGTTTGCTGATGGGGGAGCCTAGTCCAACTCCTTTATTGAAGAAGTTGAGACCCAGGTAGAGGAAGTAACTTACCCAAGGGTAGACATTGGATTGTAGCAGGGTAGGGTGGAAGAGAAGATGATGGGGAGTGAGCTCCACCCCCCTACCCCCCATACCAGACCGTGTGACTCTTAAGGTCAGCATTCAGGAAATAGTTTATGAGGACTTACTATTTACCTTATTATTTATTCTAGGTGCTGGAGGGTAGAAAGGTAAATTAGACTCTTCTCTGCCCCTAGGGGACTCATAGACTAGTAGGAGGATTACGTAATGTGTGAACAACTGACTCTAATACAGTCTGATAAGGGCTAGGAGAGAAGCACAAGACAACACATTGGAGGCAGGAATTAATTCTGCCACCTTTGGCAGATGTGAGGATGAAGGTGCTTGTAGAGAAAGAAGCAAAAGAGTTCCAGGCAGCGGGAACAGCAGAAGAAATATAAGCGTGAACATCTATGATATGTCCAGGGAAGGCAAACTTGTCTCATATGGTCAGAGTACAGATCACATGAAGACAGAATTGGCTGGCCCTGTCTGGTATGACTCAGTTGGTTGAGTGTCATCCATACATCAAGGAGATTCTGGTCAGGGCACATGCCCAAATTTTGGGTTTGTCTCCAGTCAGGGTGCATGCAGGAGGTGGCCCATCAATGTTTCTCTCTCATATCAATGCTTCTCTCTCCCTCTCCCTTCCTCTCTCTTGAAAAATCAATACAAAATATATATTAAAAGACAGAATTAGCCCTGGCAGTGTGGCTCAGTGGATTGAGCGAAGTCCCATGGACTGAAAGGTCCTGGTTCATTCCTGGTCAGGGCATATGCCGGGGTTGCGGCCTGGATCCCCAGTAGGGTGCATGCAGGAGGCGGCCCATCGATGTTTCTCTCTCACATCGATGTTTCATTCTCTCCCTTCCTCTCTCTCTAAAAAATCAATTTAAAAAAGACATTAAAATAAATAAAAAGACAGAATTAGCTGATATTTGAGTCTGGGAAGATGAAATAGGACTTAATAACAAAGACCTTGAATGCCATCCCAAGGAGAGTACCTTGATTCAAGGCAATGGAGAACCACCAAAGGTGTTTAATGATCATATTGGATATTCAGGAAGATAATTATGGATTCAGATGGAGGAAGAAGGACAGGAAGAGGACTTGAAGTGGGGAGGCTGGAAGGTGGAAGCTATTACAGAAACAGTTAAGGATTATAGCCCTAGCCAGTTTGGCTCAGCGGTTAGAGCATTGGCCTGTGGTCCAGAGAGACCCGGGTTCGGTTCCCGCTAAGGGCATGTACCTTGGTTGCAGTTTGTCCCCGGCCCTGGTTGGTCGTGGGGGAGGCAGCCACTCGATGTGTCCCTTTCACGTCGATGTTTCTCTCTCTCTCTGTCTCTCTCTTCCTCTCTCTCCCTCCCACTCTATACCTCCCACTCTATCTGAACAAAAAAAAAATGGAAAAATGTCCTCGGGTGAGGATACAAAAAAAAAATTATAAGAACCTAAACCAAGGCAATGGGATGGAAAAGGGGGGATAGACTAGGGTTTAGTTACCAGTTAGCTGCTGTGGAACAGAGGGAAAGGATGGGGCAGTGACCCCTTGAGACTCTATGATCCTCCCATGGAATGTTGGCTTCCCTAAAACAGATAAGGCTTAAGTGTTGTTAGGGTAGAGGACCTGCAGGCCTTCATGTATCGTGGTTTGGTGTTGAGCCACCAGAGAGTCTGTAGAGCCGTGAGACATAAGTACAGCATCGGATCAACGTTCGAGAGTAGGAAAGGGTCCTTTCGTGGATGGAGAGGAACCATTTTACCTAGTATTATCTTATACTTTTTTTTGACTTACTGATTTTAGAGATAGAGGAAGGGAGAAAGAGAAACATCAATTTGTTGCTCCACTTATTTATGCATTCATTGGTTGATTCTTGTATGTGCCCTGACTGGGGATTGAACCTGCAAACTTGGCATATCAGGAGGATGCTGTAACCAACTGAGCTACCCGACCAGGGCCAGAATCTTAATATTGGTACAGACCTTAAAGATTATTTTGTCTATTCTGCCCCACTCCCATTTTACAGACAAGAAAACCAAGATTGGAATTGAAAGGTCACATAGGAGTCTGTGACAGAGCCAGGCACGATCCCAGATTGCCTCTCCACTACTATATTAGTCCCTACAAATCCTAATATATGGCTCTGGAAATTTGGGGGAAGTATCTGTTTTTGTTGAGTAGACCTCATGGTCATGTGAAAGCAATTTACTTAATAGCTCCAGCCTGGGCCCCCTAACCAGATGCCCTTCCGGGAGGTGAGGGAGATCCGGTGTCCTGACCAGAATGACGGAAGTTAAGGATGTTGTGGGCCTGGGCAGGTTTACATAAGGAAGATTGGTGACCCTGACACGGGCGGAGACATGCAGTCTGTGGAGAGGGGCTCTGCTGGGCCTGGACATTTTCAAGTCTAAGGCAAAGAGTGCTTCCCAAGTCAACTCCCAGCCCCCGACTCTGTACCCTTGGCTGGCGCTTGGAAGCAGATGTGCCTCAAAGGCTGCAACTGGATGAGACTTTATAACTTGTCCAACTCAACTCCCCCATTTTACAGAGGAGGAAACGGAGGCCCAGAAAGGGGCTTTGGCTTTATCAAAATCATACATCCAGATTTGCAACAACATGAATGACCTTGAGAGTATTATGCTAGAGAAGTAAGTTAGAGAAAGACAAATTCTGTTCATTTATATGTGGAATCTAAAAACAAAAACCAGTCCGGCCGGTGTGGCTCAGTGGTTGAGCATCGACCCATGCACCAAGAAGTCGCTGGTTCGATCGATTCCCGGTCAGGACACATGCCCAAGTTGTGGGCCCAATCCCCAATGGGGGCATGCAGGAGACGGCCAATCGATGTTCTCTCTCATCGATGTTTCTATCTCTCTCTCCCTCTCTCTCAAAAATCAATAAAGGGGAAAAAAATTTTTTTAAACAAAAACCAGCTCATAGAGTCCTGAGGATGTAATGTACAGCATGGCAACTATACTGTAATGCTTTTTATTTTTAATCCTCGCCCGAGGATATGTTTTTATTGATTTTGTGGAGGTTTTTTTTTGTGTGTTTTTTTTAGAGAGAGAGAGAGAAACGTCTATCGGTTGCTTCACATACTTGCCCCGATTCGGGATTGAACCCAAAACCTAGGTATGTGCCCTGACCGGGAATCAAACATGAAACCTTTCATTGTGTGCGACGATACTGCAGCCGCTGAGCCACCTGGCCAGAGCTGTAATACATTTTTGAAAGTTGCTAAGAGAATAGGTCTTAAAAGTTCTCATTACAAGAAAAACAATTCAGTGTCTATGTATATGGTAATGGACATTGTGGTGATTATTTCACAATATGTACAAGTATCGAATCATTATGTTGTACACCTGAAACTAACATAATGTATGCCAATTATACCTCAATTTAAAAAATAAAAATAAATTAAAAAATACATCACACATCCACTTATTAAAAGGACTAAATCAGTCTCACTGTTAACCCCTCCTTTTAGCATTTCGACTGCCTCCTCCCCCTATTCGCCCCACAGAATCCACTAGCATTTCACAAATCTTTACCCTCCCCGCCAAAACCAGGAAAATAAATTGCTCCTTTATTCTATGAGGCCCCAACAGGCGACAGGAGTAGCCCTGCAGCTCGCACTTCCTGGATTGCCAAATTGGAAGTGCTCAGGGAAGAGCTACCCTGGGATAATTGTCTTAGTTATTTATTCACCTGTGTTAATAGAACTCAGGAAACATGTGTGGCTCAGTTAGTGGGGTGATAACACCACCTTATCACGGTGTTTATCTGCATTAGTTACACTCTATGAAACCTACCCCAAACCCTGGGGGAGTTCAATTAAAGTGAAACCTGCTTCGTCATGGGTGCTGGAATGTGAGTAGGCATGGTACTTATAAGGTCCAGGATGTTTTGTGCCTCTGTGTTTTTCAGTATGAATGTCCTTAGGTATCATCAGTGATGTTTGAGCAGTATTTGAATGTGTGTCTTCCTCACTCCCCAGGGCAGCTGTGATGCAGGAAAAAAACACTGGATTTGAAGTTAGAGCACTCTAAATTCAAATACCTGTCTTAATATCATTAACTAGCTGTGTGACCTTAGGCAAGTTACTTAACCTCTCTGAGCCTCAGAAGGGCTAGTGATCCTTACTTCTCAGAATTATATTGAGTAAGTAATAGCTGATCTTTGACCATCAGTGGCTTCTGCAGGTCTCTGGTTTTCAGGGCCATATTACTGTGATAGGACCTAAGATCCTGACCTTGGTGCTTTCACCCTTCTGCCATTTCTTAGGAACTTGGGTGGGAACATCTAAGGACAGGCTTGTGGGATGGAAGGAGTTTGCTCCTGGGGTGCCAGAACATCCTTTCTGACACATTAGCAGTCAGTAAGTATCTGTCGAATGAATGCTTACAGTCAGCTCAGTGAGTGTGCTGTGTAAATGGGACAGATGACTGTATTTCCCAAACCCCAAACCAGGACATATCTTCTGACTCATTGTCTGGTACGTGAGATGAAAACAAATATTTGAAATTGGGACTGCTTTTGCAAACCTATCAGGGGGTAGGTGGGGTAGTCACATGGGGTAGCTGTGCCTCTCTCCCTTTCCCCTTCCCAGAATGTGTAAGAGGCCACCCCTGGAAGCAGTGGGGCACACCCACTGACTGGCACATCCAATCTGTCGCTTAAGGCAGGCTCCTCAGCCTGTGTCCCACGGCACACACTCCCCCAGACACACTTCACACGCTCCACTGAAAGCTGGAGGGCGCAGGAGGAGGAGCTGAAGGAAGAACTGGAGCCTCCAAATTATGGGCTGAGTAATTAAAAGTAGGGCTTTGAGAGGTTTTATTTTACTTGGGTTGTAAAAGCCCAACACAGGCTGTGGCTGCAGAGAGCCCCAGATTGCCTTCCCTGCAGCCGTGCATTGGGCCTTACAGTCCACTGGAATCAGAGATCAGGCCATAAAGGTTCGAGACTCATCAGTTCTACAGTGGGCCAACAGCTGGATACAGGGACTTTCCCAAGCTGAGGCCAGCCCC
Source organism: Tadarida brasiliensis (assembly GCA_030848825.1). Classification (NCBI taxonomy): domain Eukaryota; kingdom Metazoa; phylum Chordata; class Mammalia; order Chiroptera; family Molossidae; genus Tadarida; species Tadarida brasiliensis. The sequence continues at coordinate 197,132,414 of CM061257.1, read as the reverse complement.
CCACTGCCTCCCACCTCTCCCCCATCCAGGCCCCCATTTGTCAGAGGTGGCTGCTGGGAGGGAGGGTAGAGATGTGGATTTATGGCTGCTGACTTGAAAGACAAAGTTGCCTTTTGTGTTAGAATTGGGGCCGGGGGGACTGGTGAGCTGGTGGTGGAGTGGGAGAGTGGCAGGGAGGGGCTGGGGTTCAGGGGCCCAAGGCAGGGGGTGAGGGGCTTGAGAAGGCTGCAGAGGCAGACAAAGGGATCCAGAGGCTTCTCAGAGCAGGGTCACCAGGCAAAGGCCCAGATGAATCAATCACCCCCCAGTGAAGCTGAGCAGGGCCTCTGAGCCATCCAAGTCCTCTGGGGATGTTTGTAAGTGCTAGACACTGTCCACCAATCCATATAACACCCAAACCCTGCACACACCCCTCCCCTCCTCCTCAAAACATACTCTGGATTCAGAACCTTAATTCAGCTCTCAGACTTCCCTTTGGAAGCCCAGGTACAGGTCTTCTAAGTTCATACTTCCCCTCCCCAGAATGACTATAGCCAATCAGTGGAGGTTCTTCCCTTACAGATCCAAATTCAGGGCAAGGTGAGGACCCAGGTGATGGGGAGACAGGGACAGAGTTTGGGGGAGGGCGATCCTGGGCTAGAGAACCCTAAGAACAAGACCAATACCCCACTAGGGACTGTGGGAAAGTTGCCAGCCTTCCCAGGACTCGGGTTCTTTGCCCTTGCCCCCCTCCTTTCCATACACATTTGGAGATAGGACATTTACAAGTGCTTTGAGAAGTTTAAAGAGCATGTGAGGTGGGCCTTGGCTGGCCTCCTTGCCCTCTAAGGGCCACTTTGCCCCAGCTTCACCCCACCAGTGGCTCTGCCTGGTGGGTCTGGGTCGAGGCCAGAGTAGTCATCGGGTGCCTGAGTTCAGCAGGTGCTTTAACTACACCTCAGAGAGCCACATCCATCCCCCGGAATGAGCCTGGCCAATAAAGGCATGAGTTTATGGGCTTCATAAACATTTTACTAGAGAAATCAAGGCCTCAATTACCCAATGGCCTCTTCCAACTGACAGCTCGGTCTATTGGGGCCTCTATGAAGCCCCAGGCAGAAGTGAGATAGAAGAAGCCAAGCTCTGGTTTATACCCAGCTGCCCCCCTCTGCCTCCCACTGACCCCCTCACCATTCAAATCTCGCAAATTTTGACTTGACTCACGTCTCCAGAGGGCTGGAGGCTCTAGCACTCACTGTGAGCCTCGGCCTCTCCGAGGGAAGACGGCTGCCCCCTTGGAGAAGATAGTTGCTACCCCTTCATCCCCCAACCCCCAGTCATACCCTTTCATAACCTCTCGGCTCCCTTTTAACTCAGGTCCTACTATTTTCCCTCAATAATAGTTAGCAAGTAGTTACTATTTGCCAAGGACTGTGCTAAGCACTTTACAAATATATCTCATTAAATCTTCCTAGTGCTGCAGCTCTGGCAACATGAGCTGTTAACATCCCTACTTTATAAGGAAGAAAACAGAGCTTCTGAGAGGTTAACTTGCCCAAGATCACACAGCTGAGAGTGGCAGTGTTTTGAACCCAGCTCTGTATGATTCCACAGCGTGTACTGTTAACCTCTTCACTGTAACACTACTTCCAAAAGCTCTTAGCAGGTATTTCTCCACTAGGAGCAGAAACCTTGCCCTGTGAGTCCTTTTCTGCCATACAGGGTGACAGCCCTGAGATGCTGATCAGATGTGGGCCTTGTCAGCAGTCTCTGAGTCCACGTGGAGGGAGCTGCGAGGGGCAAGGCTAGGCTAGTGATGAAATGGAGATGAAAGGAGGGCTCTGTGGTGGGCAGCAAGAGAGAAGGCAGCAGGTGTCTGAGGCCTTGCCTGGGGTCTGGACCAGCACTGTCCATTCGCGTTTTCCAGGCTGGTGCAGTCCTATAAGGTAGTCAGTAGCCACTTGTGGCTATTGAGCCCTTGAAATGTGGCTAGTGAGCCAGATAAAATGAATTTTTAATTTTTATTTAATTTAAATTTAAATCACCACATGTGGCCTGGCCAGTGTGGTTCAGTGGATTGAGCATCATCCCATGCACCAAGAGTTCACTGGTTTGGTTCCCGGTCAGGGCACATGCCTGGGTTTCCAGCTCAATCCCCACTAGGGGGCATGCAGGAGGCCGCCAATCCATGTTCTCGCATCAATGTTTCTATCTCTCTCTCCCTCTTCCTATCTCTCTCTAAAAAAACATATTTTAAAAAATAAATAGCCCTGGCTGGTTTGGCTCAGCAGTTAGAGCGTTGGCCCGTGGACCAGTGAGTTGGGGTTTCGATTCCTGCTACAGGCATGTACCTCAGTTGCGATTCGTCCCCAGCCCTGGTTGGGGTCGTGTGGGAGGCAGCCACTCCATGTGTCCCTTTCACGTTGATGTTTCTCTCTCTCCCTCTCTCTCTCTCTCTCTCTCTCTCTCTCTCTCTCTCTCTCTCTCTCTTTCTCTCTCTCTCTCTCCCCCTCTCCCTCTCTTTCCCTCCCACTCTATCTGAACAAAAATGGAAAAATGTCTTCAGTTGAGGATAAAAAATAAAATAAAATAAATAAATAAATGGCCACATGTGGCTAGTGGCTACCATATTGGACAACACACAGATGCTCACCACAGCTGGTGGCTGAAATCTACTCCACGTCCTCTGGTGCCATAGGTCCTGTGCACACATCCCCAAAGGGCTCTGGCCACCCCCGGATGCCACACTCCTTGTAAGGGCGCCTCGCCCACACAGAGCTAGGGGCCAGAGCTTGCCTCGGCTGAAGGCATCTGAACATCGCTTCACGTTCCAAGTGGCTGTAGGATTTAAGGGTGTTTTACCTCAGAAAATGTTTCTCAGGGAACAAAAGTGTTTATGTCTTTTAGAACAGTATTGTTTAGTGGAATATAATATGAGCCGCCATACGTAAGTTAAAATTTTCTAGTAGTCACATTTACAAAAAAAATGTTTAAAAAAAAAACAGATGATGTTAATTTTAATAGTAAATTTTATTTTACTTAATATATCCAAAATATTATTCCGTATATAATCATTATTTTTAATAATTAATAATATTTTTATACTTTTGGACGGTCTTTAAATTTTTAAATATCATTTCAGTTTGTAATCAATATTTTAAATTGTTATTATCAAAGTTATTATTTTTCCCTAATTTTTCTGATAAAATACACATAATATAAAATTTACTGTCTTAACCATTTTTAAGTATACAGTTCAGTGGCATTAGTACATTCATATTATTGTGAAAACCATGATCACTGTCCATCTCTAGAACAATTAAACAAGAACTCCCTTTTTCCTTCTCCCCACCCCCTGGCAATCATCATTCTACTTTCTGTCTCTTTGAATTTGACTACTCTAGGGACCTCATATAAATGGAACCATACAATATTTGTCTTTTGGGGACTGGCTTATTTCACTTAGAAAAATGTCCCCAAAATTCATTCATGTTGTAAGCATATGTCAGAATTTCCTTCCTTCTTAAGACTGAACAATATTCCGTTGTGTGTATATACCACATTGTTTATCCATCCATTCATTCAATGATCAACATTTGGGTTGCTTCCACGCACTCATTAGCTATTATGAATAATTCTGCTATGAACATGGGTGTAAAAATATCTATCTGAGACCCTGCTTTCAATTTTGGGGGATATGTACCCAGAAGTGGAATTGCAGGGTTATGTGGTAATTCTATGGTTGTTTTGTTTAGTTGTTTATTTGTTTTTTGAGGAACCACCCTACTGTTTCCCATAATGGCTACACCATTTTGCATTTCCACCAACAGTACACAAGGGTTCTAGTTTTTCCACATAACTTGCCAATACTTATCTTCTGTTGTGTTCTGTTTTTTGATAGCAGCCATTCTAATAAGTGTGAGGTGGCATCTCATTATGGGTTGACTTGCTTTTCCCTAATCTTTAGTGTTTTTTATTTTATACTAAGTCTTTGAAATCCACCATGTATTTTACACTTACAACCATCTCAGTTTGGACTGGTCACATTTCAAGTGCTTAATAGCTGGCTACTAATGTAAATCACAGAAAATGTGATTTTAGAGGAGAAAGTTGGGGTAGTGGGTAGAAACGTGGGATTCAGGCACGTTCCTAGTATAAGGAGAAACGTTACAATCACCCAAGCTGCCTGAGAAGGGGTCGGCATCCAGGAGGCTGCGTATCCTTGGTTCTTGGCAGGGATAGATCCAAGCAGGGGACTGGCCTCAGTGGCCTTTGGAAGAGTCTGTAGTTTGTGGTGGTTCCTCTCGGATGGCTGTGTTAGTGGAGACGGTCTGTGCTTCAGACCCCCAGTGGCATTGGCTTTCGCAAAGCCCGTTTTGAACTCTCTATCCCAACGTGCCCATTGATCTTTTTGTCATCACACACCGGATAAGAGTCTGGCTCTAGCCAAAGGGTGGGAAGCTGGGCTTGGGGGAGCCACCAGCTTCCTTCCCAGCACTCTGCCTCGACCCTTCGCTGCCCTCCAGCATCCCCCTGGAGCCTGTCTAATCAGATCCAGGCCTGACCTCTCCAGAGGTCCTGGACCAGGAAGAAAGCCTCCCCTCCCTTCCCCCTCCCTGCTCTAGATCTGACTCTCAGGAGACCCCTCCCCTTGGGGTGATTTATAGGGGTGTCCTAGAGTTGTTTCCTGCCTATTTCTGCTCTCTTCCAGCTTGGTGGGTTGCTGGACTCACTCTCTGCCCTTGTCTTTCCCGATGGCCTAGCTGTACCCAAGGTCAGGGGAGAAGCTAGGAGATTCCTTCCCAGATTGCTTGGGGACAGAGATGTTTCTTCTTCCTTTCTCCACAGCTGCCCCCAGGCAGGCCTTTGTTGACCCTGTCTCTCTCTGGCCCTCACACTCGGAGGGCCTCCCAACCACTGCGCATCACTTCCTCCCATCACCCAGCTTGAGTGAGGGACCCAAGCCTGTCCCTACCTGACTGAGATGTCAGCAGGAGTATAAAGCATCAACAGCCACAAGCCACAGCACCTCCTTCATGTCCACCAGCCACAGACACAATACCACCAACACCAGCCACAAACAGTGTCTGTAACCTGTGTGTACCACTATCAACCGGACAGTGGCCTCCAGGATGGCTTGTTCAGGGCTCAGGGTGTTCAGAGGCCTGGCCCTCAACCTCACATCCCCATGCTTGCCCAGGGACCCTCTCCCCTGAGACACGATGAGGCATAGTTTCCCTCCGGCTCTGTGTCCTGCTAGCACAAGCCAGGGCAAAAAACACACGTATGGACCGAACATGTCCCACTCTGAGAGACTGGAGAAGGCCTAAATGGCCCCAAGAAATTTTCTCTCCTGACTTCCTAACAAAAAAATGCTGTTATCTCTGAATTAGAAGTGAGTGGAAAACTCCAAGAGACTCCAGCTAAGCTGAGCATGGACCAAGGCCTGCTTATGAAGGCGGCAGGAGTCAGAGCTGGAAGGTCCCTAAAGAGGACCTATTCACCTCTTCATTTACAGACAAGAGGACCAGCACTCTGACATGGCCTGCCCGGGCTCTCACGGCAATGCTCTGGACATCCAAGGGATGTGCAAGGCTGATCAAAGGGTTGGGTACGGATGTGAGGAAGGGGAGGGAAGAAGGAGCTTCTAATATGGAGAATCATGCCTTCCTATTGCACCCACCTCCCCTGGACCACATCTCTGTAGCCAGCTGGGCTCCAAGGGATGGGACTGAGGGACCATCTCTGGGGTTCGGAATCCTCCCGGCAACCTGCAACACGGCGCCAACTCGCAACCAGTGAGAAGAGGCTGGTCTGACCTGCAGTTACCTGCCCTTGGAGAGTGAAAAACTTGCTGGAGGCCCTGGCTGGTTGCTCAGTGGTTAGAGCATCAGCCTGAGGACCAATGGGTCTCGGGTTCGATTCCAGCCAAGGGCACATGCCCGGGTTGCCGGCTCGATCCCCAGTAGGGGGCGTGCAGGAGGCAGCCGATCGATGTTTCTCTCTCACATTGATGTTTCTCTCTCTCTCCTTTCATTTCTCTCTAAAAAATCAATAAAAAAAAATATTTTAAAAAATCAATGGAAAAATATCCTCAGGTGAGGATGAACAACAACAACTTGCTGGAGAACTAAGGGCCACCCCAGTAAAGGGCCCAGGGCATGGACCTTCTGATTCCGGTCTGGTGGAGCCACCAATGGGGTCTGGGCCTGTTTTCACTTTGTAAAATGAAGGGGTTGGCTTTAGATGAGTGATTTTCAAGCACTTTTAAAGGCAAAGCTACCCTTCAATGAAATGTCTGGCAGAACTGCAGTTGAGTCAGGTGGATAGAGAGGCACAGCAAGGTGCTGCTGTCTGATGTGGGGCCCTGAGCCGGGAGGGGCTCAGCTGCAGCCAAGGGCCCAGGGGACCCTCAGGAGTCCTGCTGTACCTGTGTGAAGAGGAGCGGACTGGCTGTGTACCTGCCACCATCCAGCCCCAGCATCAATCCATGCTACTGTCATTGTTTAGTTTGGGGGGACCCGGAGGGGTTAGACAGTAGAGGCTAGACTTTCTCCATCCCCAGTGCCCTGATAAAGAAGCAGCCCTATCCCTTGTGTCTCTCCTCAGGCCAGTTCCTAGCTCTAGGCGCCTCCAGGGAGCCCGGAATAGGGGCTAGAAACACAAAAGGATTCAATTCCTTAATGAGGAGGCATCTGTAGTCAGCAGAGCCATTAGCCCCACCCCTGGACCCTGGGGGTCTGTGAGCTCCTCTCCAGCTGGAGCGAGGGGGGGAGGCAGGCAGCTCCCCAGCTTCTGAATGGGCAGGGCCATGGGGACAGAGACCCCTGACACAGGAGCCTGGGTGCCCTCTCCACCCCCCAGGCCCGCTTCCAGCCCTGCCCTCCTGGATGGAGGGTGAGAGGCAGAGAGGCCTGGAGGCAGCAGAGGGGCCCCAGCAGTGCCTTGGCCCCCACTCCCAAACCCCTGGGCTGACCTGCAGGCCCTTGGCCAAACACAGCCTTTGGCCTGAGACAGGGCTGGCTGACCTCCCAGTGCTCCTTGGGGAATCCTCTCGAAAGCCTGATGGGGACACCAGCTGGGGCACTTGCCCCCACCTCCTGCTCTGAGGACCCCAAGGTGCTGTTTGTACGGACTATACCTACAAGGGGATGTGTGTGATTGATTACCAGAATCACACACCGGCCACAGGAGCCAAGGGCTACAAACCCCCTTCACATCCAGCTGGAGACTCAGAACACATACACAGGGATAGCCACATCCTCCTGGCAAACACAGATCTACACACATGTGCGAGGAGGCGCTCACACCCATCAGCCGTGTTCCCTGGAGGCCCTGAAAGAGGAGGAGGCAGGGCAGGGGATTTTTATGCATGTTTATATTTAATGAACCACATGCAAATGAGATGGAGAACACGCCACAAAAGAATCAGCCCCCAGAGGCTCTGGGAAGAAGGGCACAAAGGCTACGCCTTTCTGGGCTGCCTTGGAGTCCAGAACAGGCCTACGGACGGACGGATGGACGGACGGAGGGGCCTGAGACAGGGCATGCCCACCCCCACCAGGGAGCCAGGAGCAGGAGCCGGCACCAGCTCCAACACCCCTGCTGCTGTGGGGGGAGGGGTCCTTCTGGGAGGGGACGACTGTCCCAGTTGATGGAGTGCCGGAGGGGAGGTGCTGCCTGCCTGGACAGATGGTGAGCTGCCTTCCCGCACTTGAAGCAAAGTGGATTTTAATGAAATCACAGCCCTGGTGCTGAAGCTGGGAACCCGAGAGGGAGGGGCCCCTTCTCCGGGCTTTATAGGGTGAAGTTTGGGGATGGGTGGGAATGAGGGTGTGCAGGAACAGTTAACCAGCCTAAAATGGGGTGGGGGGCATGCCACAGCCCATCTGTACCAGCCTCTGCAGACCAGAGTTCAAGCAGTTAGTTCAGATTCTCAAAAGGTAGGGAAAGGGTTCCTGAATATTTATGATGCATTGAAATGTGGATTGGTAGATCTGCTGGTCTTCTGAGAGGCTTGTCACCTTGGATGGATATACCACCCCCTTGGGGTACATCTAGAAACTGCAGAAGAACCAGTGATGGGGGGTGATGAGGAAGGGCAAAGAATACCACTGGGTGCTGGTAACCAGGGTTTAATGACAGGTGTCCCTGCTGGGCAGCACTGGACTACCTGCTTCCCTTCTCTGGGCCTCAGTTTCCTATTCTGTAACACATGCAGCATAACACTTAGACCTTGTTAAGGGGGAGTTAATAAATAGGCGGCAGGACTCAGGAGCAGGGTTTTCTCTGACTGGCCTTTGTGTGTCAGCAGCCCAAGATGTCCTGGTTAGAGGCTTGTCATCCAAGAATTTGTCCAGACCTTTCTCTCAGTGTGCCAGCCCAGCCTGTAAGACCCCTTAGGGGAAGATGTTTCCCACAGTGGGCAGCAGGGCGAATGCTGATGTGTCCCCAAGCTGATGCCCTGAGTCTGCCAGTTCTAGGAGAACCCCTGCCCCTGGGTGGGATGGGCTGCAGGGTTCCAGGACACCGGCCTGTGACCACCCGCCCACCCCCCTCTGCTCCTCAGCAGTGTGCCTCTCCCACACACATCTCCCTCTCTTTCACCAGCCATGTCGGACTTCCACGTGCATCCCCAGGCCATCGTGGGCGAGGAGGGTGGCGTGGCCCGCTTCCAGTGCCAAATCCACGGGCTTCCCAAACCCCTGATCATGTGGGAGAAGAACAGAGTCCCCGTTGATACAGACAATGAGAGGTGAGCCACGCGCGAGAACACGAGGGAGGACAGAGAGCTGGGCCCAGGGCCTGCGCCTTGAAGGACTGCCCACTTGCTGCAGGGTGGGTTTTTGGCAACTGTGTTGAGACTGAGTATCCCTGTGGCTTTCGGAACCAGATTTGATGCTCGTGGATGTATCCATGAGAAGGACTGTGTGTGATTGTTGTCAAGGCCGGAATTGCAGGTGCATTGACCTGTGTGTGTCTGTGATAATGACGCTGACCTTTGGACAGTATTTGGGTGCTGGGCTGTGTCTATGATGCTCAGTTTCCCTGTGGCTGATGGTGCCAGTGGCTGTGCTGGTGGTCAGCTGTATCTCCCTCCCCAACAGGTACACATTGCTGCCCAAGGGCGTCCTGCAGATTACAGGACTTCGGGCTGAGGACAGTGGCGTCTTCCACTGCGTGGCCTCGAACATTGCCAGTGTCCGTGTCAGCCATGGGGCCAGGCTCACTGTGTCAGGTGAGGGTTCTTTGCCTTGCCTAGTTCTTCTCTCAACCAGCCTCCTGACTTCTCCCTACTCTCATATCAGCCCCCCTTCAGCTGGCCCCCCGAGACTTGTCAGCCAAGGGCAAGCAGTGCCTTCCAAGCCCAAAGCTCTGTGCTCCTCGCAGTGAGGGTTCGGAAGGAATCCAAGGCCTGCTCCCTGGCTCAGTTTCACGAGGGGAAGTTCACCCTCTGCTCTCCCATTGCTAGAGGCCTGCAGGGCCAGGAACAGAGAGATGGGTGTGAGCGACATCCCGGGCCCGTGGCATCGCCTTTCCGCCTACAGGACCTGACTTTGGGCTGGAGCTTGTTTTCCACCCCCATGTCCTAAATTGTGGGTGGGGTGAGGAGGTAGGAAGGATCCCAGTTGAAGTGAAGAAATGTGGCATCTTCTTCCCAGGCTCGGGCTCCGGGGCCTACAAGGAGCCTATGATCCTCGTGGGGCCTGAGAACCTCACCCTGACAGTGCACCAGACCGCGGTGCTGGAGTGTGTCGCCACGGGCAACCCGCGCCCCATTGTGTCCTGGAGCCGCCTGGGTGAGCCTCATCCCAAAGCCCCTGCCTCTCCCACCCTGGTCCCACCCCCTGGGAGGGTCAATCTCATCACCCAGCTCTGGGGGGACTTTGAATCCTGTTTGTTCTCCATGGGGGTCTGGTTTCTGCAAGGCCTGGGAGGGGGTTAGTTCCCTCTCCTTGGCAGTACCAGGGAGGTCTGCCTGCCCACTGCATTCTCCCTCCCCCTGCGCAGATGGCTTAGTTCCCTGGGTTACCCCGTCCAGTCCTGTGCCAGTCCCTCCTCCCTGCTCCCCTCACCCTTAGCACTAGGCCCTCCAGAACCCCTCTGCAGCTCTCAGCGCCCTGGTCTCTCTCCCCTCCTGCTCACCTCTGCCCTCTGCACCCTGGCCATAGGCCCCAGCTATGCAATCCCAGATCCCTCAAAATCTCAGCCGGTTGTCCCACCCTCACTCTGGGCCCCCCAGGCTCCAGCCTGGCCCCCTAAATCCCCGGCCTAAATCCCTAGGCAGCTGAAGGAGAGCAATGAAAGGGTGCAGATGGGTCCACATTGTCTGAGCAGAAAGGTCACAGGGGGAAGGAGAGTCTGGAGGGACAGGCCGGGGTGGGCATTCACAAGGAGACTGCGCCACATTGTAGCAGCTGAGTGATCGGGGAAGGAGGGGCAGCAGGCTGGATAATGGAGTAGATTTCACCACTTCAGGGACTGAATGGGGAGCTGTCTCCTTGCATTCTGACTGTGCTAATCTGATCCTGGGGTGGGGGGAGGGCCTGGTCCCTGGGAGAGACTAGAAAGAGTGGCCTTACCATTAGGAGGAGCCCATAGGCACTGCAAGGACCATCTGGTCCAACATTTCCCAAAGCACGATCTGCAGAGGGAAAGAATGGCTTGGTGGTCTAACAAGTTTAGGAAACAGAGTTAACCAGGTTCTTCTGCTGCAGGACTTCTCAGAGCCTTTATATTAATGAGCACTGTGACGGTCCAGGAATAGGATGGATATTTGACCATGGAACTTTTTTCAAGAGAGATAAACCAGGCTGGGAAAGGTCTAGTTAATTCAAACCCCTTAATTTCCTGGTTGAGAAATTGAGAGGAAGTGACTTGAAGGTCACCTTTGAGGGAGTGAGAGTGCTCGAATTAGGACTCAGGTCTCTACTGCTAAAGGAGAGTTTTCTGTGTTGCTCCTGCCGCCTTCATGGTGCCCTGGTGCGATGCTCCGGAGGGAAGGTGCTGAGTCGAAGATTGGGGCCCTTTGCGGACTGGTAGATCTGTGCACAGTCTAGAATGTTCCTGTACTTTCCCTTCTTCCACACTCATCTTCCTGACACACCCACATCTCCAATCCTCTTCCTCCCCAGATGGCCGCCCCATTGGGGTGGAGGGCATCCAGGTGCTGGGCACAGGGAACCTGATCATCTCAGATGTGACCGTCCAGCACTCGGGCGTCTACGTCTGTGCGGCCAACAGGCCTGGTACCCGGGTGAGAAGAACAGCACAGGGCCGGCTGGTTGTACAAGGTACCTACCTCCCCACCCCTGGGAGAGGGGGTTCCACACGGCCCCTCCTCCTGCCCTAGTCCTTGCCTCATCAACATCCCTGTCCCTTCCCCTCCCTGGGTCCCCAGGCCAGGCCAATGGGACAGGTCTCCTCTCTCCTCCAGGAATGTGCGTGTGGGGAATGGGAGGACGTTCTTGTCATGGGCCCCTGTGTGCCCTTTCCAGCACCCTCCAGTCATTTCCACTTTATAATCTCAGCTGGTTTCCCCCGTGTCGCTCACACGTGTCCCTCACGCCACATGCTGTTTTCATTCACACGTGCGGCACTTCCACGCTCACACCTGCCTGCGCGCTCTCGGCGTGCTTGTCATTTTCACACTCACACCCCAGCTCCCGCCTCGCACACAGACTGGCCTCCAGTCCCCGTGTCAGGGCCTCTGCACCTGACTGGGCCACTTTGTCCATCCTCCTGCCCCAGGGCTCAGCTGTCCCCATGGACTGGGCTTGGACTTCCCTCCTCAGGGGCTGTCCGTGTTGTGCCCTCCTGGGGAGCTGGGGAAGGGTGGCAGAGAGGGGTATTAGGGACTTAAATGCCCGTTTGTTTAGCATTCCATGTGCCATTAATCTGTCCAAATGAAAGTGATGGAGCATTTCATTTCTCGGGTGTTAATGGAGGCTTGAGGCCCGGGATTGGAGGAGAGCGGAATTGAATGTAGGGGCGAGGGGGGGCTGGCACCGAGGGCTCATCCATCTCCCCGTCATTACCGCCTTCCTTCGAGGTGCAGCCAAACCTATTAGCACATTTATTTATTTAACAATTTCCTGAACAGGGAGCTCAGCTTGATTGCTTTCGGATACAAATGTCAGTCTTTTAAATAGTCATTAAAATGGAGCCCTCTCTTGGGTCTGCCTCTGAGGTGGATGGAGGTGGGGCCTGCCACCGTCTCCTGGAGCCTGGGTCCCACCTGGAGGATTCTCCACGGGGTTGTGTGGGAGCCCACCCTCTCCCCTCTTCCCCTTTCCTCATCCCTTCACTCACGGCTGTTTCGTTCCTCTCCACCTGGCCCTCACTGCTCCTCATGCTTCTCTGCCCCCCTATCCAGCTCCAGCAGAGTTTGTCCAGCACCCCCAGTCCATTTCCAGGCCAGCTGGGACCACAGCCATGTTCACCTGCCAAGCCCAGGGTGAGCCGCCCCCTCATGTCACGTGGTTGAAGAATGGACAGGTGCTGGGGCCAGGAGGCCACGTCAGGCTCAAGAATAACAACAGGCACGTGTGTGGTGTGTGCTGGGGTTGGGCCCACAGGCAGTGGCCCGGGCAGACTGTGCACCTCCCACCAGGGAAGAAGGCTAAACTGGGAGTTGGAGACTTGGGTTTGCGTCTCAGGTCTGCCGCTGACCTGCTGGGAGACCTCAGACGAGTCCTTTGTTTCCTGGAGGAGCTCAGTTTCTTCATCTCTCAGATAGGGAGATTTGGCCACCTGCTGGGGTACTCTGGGAGGAGGATGGGACCTGAGGCTCTCCCTCCGCCTGCAGCACCCTGACCATTTCTGGAATTGGCCCTGAAGATGAGGCCATCTACCAATGTGTGGCCGAGAACAGTGCTGGCTCCTCACAGGCCAGTGCCAGACTGACCGTGCTATGGGCTGAGGGGCTACCTGGGCCCCCCGTCAACGTGCGAGCGGTCTCCGTATCGTCCACTGAGGTCCGCGTGTCCTGGAATGAGCCCCTGGTCAACACCAAGGAGATCATTGGCTATGTCCTGCACATCAAGAAGGCCGTTGGTGCGTGGGGGCCGCGTGGGCAAAGCTGGCTCTGAGCCCCTTCCTCTTATTCACTGTTTGTAATCCCTTTTAATCTGCACGTCCTGACCACATCTTCCATTCTTTCTACCCCCTGCACCCTGGCTGCCCTCATTTCATCAGTGCTGGGAGGACTCCCTCGTGCTCCTTACACTCTCCTGCCCTACCCTTTGCCTCCCCAGACCCCCCAGAGCTGGAGTACCAGGAAGCAGTCAGCAAGAGCACCTTTCAGCACCTCGTGAGCGACCTGGAGCCCTCCACTGCCTACAGTTTCTACATCAAGGCCTACACACCACGGGGGGCCAGCTCAGCCTCTGCCCCTGCGCTGGCCAGCACCCTGGGCGAAGGTGAGGCCGGTGTGGAGCACAAAGCTGCAGACGCTCGGGCGTTAAGCAGAAGCACCGCGCACACTCGCTCAGGTTGTGTGCTGCACAGGGGCTCGGCTCTGAGGCCCAGTGAGGGCTGGTTCTCCCTGAGGAAAGGGGTATCCTAGTCTTTTCTGTTGTTAATCTTCACCTGAGGATATTTTTCCATTGTTTTTTAGATGGAGTGGAAGGGAGGGAGGGTGAGAGAGAGAGAGAGAGAGAGAGAGCGAAACATCAATGCGAGAGAGACAACATTGGTTGCCTCCTGCATGACCTTGACCAGGGCCAGGAATCAAACCTGCAACCCAGGTACATGCCTTTGACCAAGAATCGAACCTGAGACCCTTCAGTCCGCAGGCCGATGCTCTAATCGCTGAGCCAAACTGCCCAGGGCAGGGGTGTCTTTTTCTAAGTAATGTAAAGGTACTGTTTGAGCAAGCTAAGGTCAGAAGCCAGAGAGCTGTCAAGCTCTTGGGGGTCTGGGTCACAGGTGGAAGGTAGAAAAAGGTCTCCCATCTTGGCCTCCTTCTCTGCCCACAGTCCCGGCTCCACCCCCACTGTCAGTTCGAGTCCTGGGCAGCTCCACCCTGCAGCTGCTGTGGGAGCCCTGGCCCAGGCTAGCCCAGCATGAGGGCGGCTTCAAGCTGTTTTACCGCCCAGCAAGCAAGGCCTCCTTCATTGGCCCCATCCTGCTGCCTGGAACTGTCTCCTCCTACAACCTCAGCCAGCTCGGTGAGGCGGACACAGCCTGGGCTTGGGGAGTCTAGCAGGGATGCAGTGCCTGGGGCCAGGAGTGGGGGAGCACGAGTCATCTCTATTACCCTGCTGGGATAGAGCCACCCACTGGTGGCTGGCTAGTCACTCAGCAGCCCTCTCTGCCTTTCTTCCAGACCCCATTGCAGTGTACGAGGTGAAGCTGCTCGCCTACAACCAGCATGGGGATGGCAACGCCACAGTGCGCTTTGTGTCTTTGCGGGGAGCATCTGAGAGAACAGGTGAGGGTTGGCTTTGGGATGTGGGGCTAAAGACTGGCACTCAGGCCCTGGCCGGTTTGGCTCAGTGGTTAGACGGTCGGCCTGCAGTCCAGAGAGACCCGGGTTCGGTTCCCACTGGGGGCGCTTACCTCGGTTGCGATTTGTCCCCGGCCCTGGTTGGTCGTGCGGGAGGCAGCCACTCGATGTGTCCCTTTCACATCGATGTTTCTCTCTCTCTCTCTCTTCCTCTCTCTCCCTCCCACTCTATCTGAACAAAAAAAAAAAGACTGGCCACTCAGGAAGGGAGGCCAGGGGCTGAGGGAAGAGGGGAGCAGGGACCCAGGGAAGGTAAGAGGGTAGAAGAGTGCATGCAGCCCTTGAGAACATATGCTTAGATTTGAGTTTGAAGTTTGGCTGTGTAACATTCTAGCTGTGTGACCTTGGGCAAATTACTTAACCTCTCTGAGCCCCAGTTTTCTCCTCTATAAAAGAGGGATAATAATACCTACTTTATAGAGTTATGTTGAGGATGTACAGTGTTATTCTCAGTATCTGGCACATAGTGCTCAATAACTGGTAAAAAAGAACTGAAACGTTTTGTCTGGGGTCCCATGGGCAAGGGCAAAGGATCTGTGGACTTGGGGGTTGGAGTAGCTCAGGGATAAGGAACCTCCAGAGATTGGGTATCTGGGGGTACTTCAGACCAGGAGAACTGCAGCCCCCAACCTACCTGACCCCCTACCCCCACAGCCCTGAGCCCACCGTGTGACTGCCGGAAGGAAGAGGCCACCAACCAGATGTCAACCACAGGCATTGTCATTGGCATCCACATCGGAGTCACCTGCATCATCTTCTGTGTCCTCTTCCTACTGTTTGGTCAAAGGGGCAGGTGGGTGCTGGGCCAGGGAGAGGGGCTGGTTGACCTGGGGTGGGAAGGCCTGCGGAGGGAGGGGCTGCTGGGGCAGAGGAGAGCTGGGTGGGCTGTGTCTCCAGCCTTTGTTCTCCCTCCCTCCCACCTCCCTCTCCCTAACTCTTGGCTCACCCCTCAGGGTCCTCTTGTGTAAGGATGTAGAAAACCAGCTGTCCCCTCCTCAGGGCCCCCGGAGCCAGAGGGACCCTGGTGTCCTGGCACTGACTGGGGCCAGACTGGGAGATCGGGACCAACCCGGCCGAGAGGAGAAACGTGCGGACATGAAGGAGCTGGAGCAGCTGTTCCCCACCGCTGGGGCAGTGGGCCAGCCAGACCCCAGCCCCAGCCCCAGCCCCAGCCCCACGGTGAGTGCCCCGCCTTGAGCAAACCTGCTCCTTCAGGCTCTGAGCACCCCCTGACCCTGCCCTCCCCGTGCCTTGGCCGTCGGCCTTCACCAAGCTCCGGGTCTCCAGACACAAACATGGCCGGGGTGTCTCTCTGAGTCAGGCAGGGAGGCCTGGAGCCCCTGAGCCCTGAGTGGGGTTGGATCCAGAGCCTGGTCCACTGGCTGGAGGGCTTGTGGGCCTCTGGCCGGCATGTTGACTGACACCTGTGTGACCAGCCCATTCCCCAGCAGGATCCTGCGGCCCCCTCCCCATGTGAGGAGACCCAGCTCTCCATGCTGCCACTTCAGGGGTTCAGCCTTCAGGAGGAGAGGACAATGTCGGAGGCCAAGGCTCCCTGCGCAGGCCCTGCAGCTGCCCCACCGCCTCCGGACTCAGGCTCCAGCCTCCTCGGTGAAGGACTAGCTACCCAGCCTTGAGCGCCAGCTGCCCAGCTAGCTCCCTCGGGAAAGTAGCCAGTGTCTGGCCAGCTCTGGAGGGGGCAACCCCCCATTCTCAGGTCAAAGGCAAGATTTCTCCTGTCATGTGGGATTCGGATGGGGGCTTTCCAGCATTTCTGATTGCCCTCAGGGTGTCAACCTAAAGAAGCCTCGGCAGGGAACCCCCCCAAGGACCTGGAGGGGGGTCCCTGCAGGAGCCCCTCCCTTGGGCTAATACCCTCTCACCTCTGCCTGGTACCCATATGACTCGGAACTGAACTAATGTTTTCCTTTAAAAAAAAAAACGTAAAATGAAAAAAAAAACAGAGAAGAGAGAGGAAGGTGAATCAGACTCCAAAAATATGCCCCTGCTGTGGCTGGGCCCCTGACACTGTCACCCTCACCGACCTTGTTTTCTCAGGATGGATTTTTGCTGTTTTGGTTCTCAGCACCTACCTCAGCCGGAATGAATGTCCTTGGGGGAGGGGCTGCAGCCTCAGACCCCTCCCCCACAGAGCCCGAATGCACTCCTACCTCAAGCCCCTTTATGGGCAACCCTCTCCCTCCCCACATTGTTGTCCAGAGTTTAAAAAAAAAAAAAAAAAAGGCAAAAAAAAAAAAAAAAGCACTTCCCTATTTCCAGGTGTGAAAGAAACTGTCTACCTCAAGGCTCCCTGGCTCTTGGGCCTGTGTTGTTATCACTGGACCCTCTCTCCCGGCTCCTCCGGCCCACAGCCCCTGTCTCTCCCCAGAGAGGAGGCCGGAGGCTGAGTCACCAAGGGCAGGCCTCTTGGGGCCTGCAGAAATAAAGATGGAATTGGTCAAAGAAAATGTGAAAAAAAAAGCCAAAAATGAGAGGAATATTTGTTCCTTGAAATATAAATTGTTGTTCCAAACTAAGCCACCTCCCAGCACACACCAGTGCTCTGTTTCGTCTCGTCTTGTCTGTCCACTCCCACTCTGACCCTCTCAGCCAGCTTGTCCTTGACTGGGATCCCCACAACCCTCTCTCCTCCTGGGCCTTGGGAGGGTGGGATGTCACTCTGCAGCCTGCCTCCTGTCCCGCCCAGACACAGAGCCCTGGAGCAGGCTGGCCCCTGGAATGTACTGCGTGTGTGATGGGTGTGTGTGTGCGTGTGTGTGTGGGGAGGGGTCCCCAGCAGAGGCGCTCCAGACCTCTGTCCTGTGGGACAGCCAGCTTGACCCACCCCCTGGACAGTGGAAAGACCACTGTCAGCAAATATGGCCGGAAGCTATTTTTATACAAGGTGTGTTTAAGGGTTTTATGTTTTTGTGACTTCTCGTTTCTCTTTTCTGTTGTGTTGTTCTTTGAAATACTTAAAGAAGAAAAAAGAAAACCAAGGAAACAAATACCTATTTTTGGTTACACTCAGAAACAATTTTTTAAATAGCAGAAAGAAAACTTTTTTTTAAAGGAAAAAAAGATGTGTATTCCTTAAGTGTGAGATTAGACTATAAATTCCCTGACCCCCAGCCCTCTAGGAACCCCCCTCACCCTGAACTTGAATTAGCTGAAGAAGGTAGACTTTGTGATGTTTTCCTAGAAGACTGGGTCGTGTCCGTGTGGACTCAGAAGGGCAGTCTGTCCCTTCTCCCAAAAGCTGGGCCCGTGCTGAGGGCTCCTCAAAGCTCCCAGACAGTGACCCCTTGGTCCCTACGGTGGTTTCTCCACACCCCCCTTCATCCTGTGATCCCCTCTCCTGTGGGAAGGGTGGGTCTGGGGGAGGAAGAGGATGGGGGCCACCTGGCCTGATGGGGCCTGATTTGTCACACTCTACTCATTTTGACTGAATAAAAGTCCTGTTGCCAAAGTAAAGCTCGAGTTTTTTGGTGGCTATGTCAGGTCCTGGAGGAGTGGGTGAGGGTGGGCCAGGCTGGAATGATAGCAGCCGACTGCTGTGTACCACTTCCAGGCACCATGCACACGAAGTCTTTTCCATGGCTGGGGAGTCTTCCTGGGTTCTCACACCCTCCCTGAGAGGTAGACAGTCTAGTTATCATCTCAGTAAACAGAAAGGATAAGCCAATTATGGCAGGATCAGTGTTGAGTCCAGGCCAGGCCACCCGGTTTCAGGGTCTGCATTCTAACCACTGCTCCGTGGCTCCTTAGCTGGCAGTGAGGAGCCCTGGACCAGTCCCTCAGCCCTGCGGTGACAGCCCACCAGCCTTGAGCCAGATGCTGGGCGGGGCTAGTTATATGCTTTCTGTGCACTGTCTGCAAGGAAGGACTGTTTTCCTTCCCCACAGTTAAGGAGGCTGGGGCTCTGACTGAGTGACTCTTTCCAGGGCACGCAATCAGAACCCCTGGCCAGGCCTCTCCATTCCTCCCTGTCCCCTCCTCTGTCCAGGCTCCTGAAGTCAAGTGTCTGGGGCTGCTGAGGCTTAGGATAGCCCAAGAGAGACTTGGCTTAAAGGTGGTTGTGCTGACAAAGATCTGGAGGTCTCAGTGGGCCTCAAGCTTACTGAGAGGCAATAGTGTAACACAATGGCTTCGACTGTCAGTGTCCCCTCTGCTGAGTGGAAAGCCAGGGCTCACTGCTGGAGGAGCTGCAGGGCTGCGGGGCTGGGTCCCACACCCAGAGGACCTTTGGAGAGGAACAAACCAGGACAGTGGTTTGCAAGCCGGGTTCCCTGGCTGTGGCTAGGGGCATGGGGAACTTCTCCGGGGCTCCACGCTCCCTGCCCACCCTCATCCAGAGCAGCTCCACTTTATCTGCCTTACATGTTGGACTCTTCATGAGATTTCATTTGAAAACAGGGTTCTGCTCCTGAAAGAATGTTTGAAAGCCAATGTGTGGCACTTCGGGAAGGGGCCTGCTGGGGAGGTTGGAGCCGAGGTCAGGCCAGAAACAGTGATAGTGCCGTGGATGCCTAGGGCCACAATAGTACCTGTCCTGCATCTTGGGGTGAAGTGGCTGACTTGCCCTGATTTTCCCAGAGGAAAGAACTAAGCCCAAATGTAGACAGACTACCTCACCTTCCTCGACACAGAACTTGGCAAACACAGGACCTCTTCAACAACTCCAGTCATCCCAGAGCTGCCTGGGGAGGTGGTGGGCTTGCACACATTCAAGCAGACCCTGAGAGGGTGGGAGAACAGACCAGGTAATCTCCAGTGCTCCTGTCCCCTCCAAGACTCCAAGGTGCTAATACCTCCCCAATGGAGGCATCAGGTAAACATTTAGAAACCATTTAATATGATTCATGTAGATTATGCAAATTGCACACAAATTACATCAAATACAGCCAAGACCTGTTCTAACAAGGCCCTGAACTGGGCTGAGGTAGAGGGAGAAGCAGGGTTCCACTGAGGAGTTTAACAGAAATAGATGTCAAAGCTGAGTGGCCCAGCTGGAGTCTGGGTCCTGAGATCTCAAATAGTCTAGAGGCCTCAGGCCGAAGACACCCACCCCCCAGCACACATGCATACGTGCACAGACAGACACACACACACACACACACACACACACACACTACCTTTGGGCAGAAAACAGCAGCAGCCAGGGCTTACAACCTGCTGCAATTAGCTACTGCTCTGTAACAAACCACCCACAAGTTCATCATTCATCCTAGCATTTATTTTGCTCACAACTCCGCAGTTTGGGCAGGGCTCAGCGGGACTGCTGTCTGCTCTACTTGGCATCACTGGGGCAGCTTCCTGGGGGCTAGAATCATCTGAAGGCTTCTGGCTCGCTGATCTGGTGGCTGATGCTGGCTTCCAGCCCCCGCACCCCATGTGGCCTGGGCTTCCTCACAGCATGGTGGCTGGGATCCAAGGACAAGCGTCCTGAGAGAGAGAGCCAGGCTGAGACGGTGTCATCATTTCGAACCTAGATGTCACACACGGTCACCTGTGCCATGTTCTGTTCATTAGAAGCAAGCCACCAAAGAGACCATATCCCAGGGGAGGGAATTAGATTACCCTTCTTAGTGGAAGTAAAGTAAAAGAAGAGTGGACATGTTTGACCACAGGACCATTTCGGAGGGAGGGGGAGAACCATGTCAGCTGGGAGGCAAGGCTGGGGCTAAGCTCCCCCCAGAGGCCGGGGCAGGGGCAGGAGAGGCAGAGGGCACAGCCCGGAGGGCCCAGTGCTGGCACCGCAGGAGGACAGAGTGCTCTTGACTCCCACACTAAACCCTGCTGTGGGTCTCATCCTGATTGTTAGTGAAGATCTGTCTAGGGGTCCAGTCCTGAGGTCACAGGGAGGGGGACCAGGCTCCTGTGAACACCTGGAAAGGGGTTCTCCACTCCCTGCTTGCTCTCCTCCAGCAGGGAGGGCTGAGGGGGGCAAAGGGAGCAGGTGCAAGCCTGAGATCCCCACCCTTCCCAAGATGGTAGATGCCAGAAAGACAGTGCTAGAAGGGATCACTGACCCTCATGAGACAGATGAGGCAACTGAGGGTCCCTGGGGGGCAGGAGTTGCTTTAGGTCACAGTCAAGTTAGAGGTAGGGCCAGGCAGGGCTGGAACCAGGACAGTCACATCCCATGGGCCCTTTCCACTCAACCCAGCCAGGCCACAGCCAGAGCCCAGAGGGAGAAAAACATGGAGGGCAGATGGGTTACTACCTGGAGACTAGGGGTGAGCAGTGAGGGGAGTCACTCTGCTCAGGACGAGGGGAAATCTGGTTAGAAACAGGAAATGCAGGAGGGGGAGCAACCAAGGAGGAGGACTGTCCTGAACTCTGGATTCAGGCCAGTCAGGGAGAGAGACATCTAAACCCATACCCCTCACACAAGAGGTATTATAAGGACTGATGGGGAGTTCTGTTGCTCCCCTGGGCCCTCATGGAGCCACCTGGGGCAGGGGGTGGGGGGAGAGCACAGGCTGAGGGGAGGGCTGAGGGAGGAGCCAGGCTGGGAAGGGCCTTGCTTCTCCAGCTCAGGAGGGATGTTCCCTGGACTTGGTGCTCCGAGCACACGAACGGCCTGCTGGTCACCCTGTGCTGTGTGCCCACGGCCACCGTGCAGGGCCTGGCCCTGGTCATCGCTCCTGGCCTCACTCTGGAGTAGGCAATAGTTCTTTATGATGCCAAAAGCACAATTTTTAAAAAAGGATAAAAATAGCCTGGCTGGTGTGGCTCAGTGGTTGAGCGTCGACCCATGCACCAAGAGGTCGCCGGTTCAATCCCCAGTTGGGGCACATGCCCAGGTTATGGGCCAGATCCCCAGTGAGGGGGCATGCAGGAGGCGGCTAATTGATGTTCTCCCTCATCAATGTTTCTATCTTTCTCTCCCTCTCCCTTCCTCTCTAAAATCAATTTTTAAAAATTTTTTTAATTAAAAAAGGATAAAAATAGACCCATTCAAAACGTTTGCGCTTCAAATGACACCATCAAGAAAATGCAATGACAACCACAGAATGAGAGAAAATAATTGCCAGTCATGTCTCTGATAAGGAACTTTTATCTAGAAAATATAAAGAACCCTTATAATTTATTTATTTATTTATTTATTTATCCTAACCCGAGGACATTTTTCCATTTTTTTTGTTGTTCAGATAGAGTGGGAGGGAGAGAGAGGAAGAGAGAGAGAGAAACATCGATGTGAAAGGGACACATCAAGTGGCTGCCTCCCACACGACCAACCAGGGCCAGGAACAAACCGCAACCGAGGTACATGCCCTTAGCGGGAACCGAACCCGGGTCTCTCTGGACCCCAGGCCGATGCTCCAACCACTGAGCCAAACCAGCCAGGGCTATAATTTGATAATAACATCTCAGTAATAAAAATACAAGTAACCTAATTTAAAAATGTGCAAAGGGTCTGAAAAGACATGTCTCTAAAGAATATACACAAAATGGCCAATAAGCACACGAAAGAAAGAAAATGTGAAACCACAATGAGATATCAGCTCACTCCCACTAGGATGGCTAGAATGAAAAAGTCAGACACTATTAAGTGTTGACGAAGATGTGGAGAAATTAGCCCCTCATACGCTGCTGGTGGGAATGAAAAATGGTACAGCTGCTCTGGAAAATAACCTGTCAGTTCCTCAAAAGGCTGAACATACAGTCATATATGATCCCACAGTTTCATTCCTGGATGTATGTTCAAGAAAAATGAAAACATATTTGTTTGGTTTTTGAGGAATTAACAGTCAATTTTATTGGGCTTAGACCAGGAGTCTAGGAGTCTTGAGGACCTCTGTGTATCTGTCAATTTTCTTTTTTTTTTTTTTTTTAATCCTCACCCAAGGATATTTTTTCATTTTTTGTTCAGATAGAGTGGGAGGGAGAGAGGGGAAGAGAGAGAGAGAGAAACATCGACGTGAAAGGGACACATCGAGTGGCTGCCACCCGCACGACCAACCAGGGCCGGGGACCAAACAGGGCCAGGGACAAACTGCAACCAAGGTACATGCCGTTAGTGGGAACCAAACCTGGGTCTCTCTGGACCGCAGTCCGACGCTCTAACCGCTGAGCCAAACTGGCCAGGGCGTCAATTTTCTTATTTATATTCTTTTTGTTGTTGTTGTTAATCCTCACCTGAGGATATTTTTTTCCATTGATTTTTAGAGAGTGGAAGGGAGAGAGGGAGAGAGAGAGAGAGAGAGAGAGAGAAACATCAGTGTGAGAGAGACACATTAATTGGTTGCCTCCCACATGACCTGGACCAGGTCAGGGATCAAACCTGCAACCCAGGTATATATATGCCTTTGACCAGAATCAAACCTGAGACCCTTTGGTCCACGGGCCAACACTGTAATCTCTGAGCCAAACTGGCCAGGGCTCTTGTCCACATTCTTTGCGGCCTGTTTCTATAGCTTCATGAGCTGCTTTTTCTGTGGGTAATGGGTCTTGGTCTTCCCTTTCCTCTTCTCTTCTGGAGTGGCTGTGGCTCCCTGGTGCTTCCAAACAACCTCACGGGCCAGACGTAGACAGGCAAACCCCTGTACGGGCTCCGTGCTCCTCCCGGCGTCAGCTAAGCCACTGGCATTAGCGGTGCTGCTCACAGTGCCATCCACAGACCACCATTTGCCAGTCTTGGGGACCACAAGTTCACCCCACTAGTGGGCCCAGGATCCTCAAGTTAGCCCAGTCAGTGTAACCTGGAACTCACTAAACACATGTTTACAGAAAAACTCATACACCACTGTTCTTAACTGCATTATCCATACAGTCGTCCCTCGCCACTTCACGCTTCAACTTTCGCAGCTTCACTCTATCGTGGATTTTTCAAATATATTCATTAAAAAGTTGATCGAGCCCGGCCGGTGTGGCTCAGTGGTTGAGCGTCGACCCATGTACCAAGAGGTCGCTGGTTCAATTCCCGGTCAGGGCACATGCCCAGGTTGTGGGCCTGATCCCCAGTGGGGGGCATGCAGGAGGCGGCCAGTCGATGGTCTCTCTCATTGATGTTTCTATCTCTCTCTCTCTCCTTTCCTCTCTCTCTAAAAATCAATAAAGAAAAAATATAATAAAAAAAAAGTTGATCGAGGCAGTGAAAATGATACAGCGCGCGCTCGGTTGTCTGAGTCAATTATACACCACTGCATTACAATTAAAATTAAAATTACTGTACGTATGGACTGTAGGCCTATGTATCCGAGCACCCCAGGAATCCTTCAACGCCAGGTGCAACCGCTAGAGTCTGGAACAGAATAACCGCGATAAACGAGGGACGACTATAATGGATAAAAAGTGTAGACAACCTAAATGTCCGCCTGCTGATGGATGAAGAAATGAAACATGGTATATCCATACAACAGGATGGGGTTTTTTTGTGTGTTTTTTAATTAATTTATTTATTTTTGTTACAGATGTTTCTCCTTTTTCCCCCCAGACACCCTCCTCCCCATCCCGCCCCCCACCCCAAACCCCCAGCATTGTCTATGTCCACTGGTTTCGCATACATGCATATAAGTTCTGTGGTTTATCTCATCCCTCCACCCACCCCCTCCTCTGAGGTTTGTCAGTCTGAACCGTACTCCTTTCTATGTCTCTGGGTCTATTTTCTGCATCACAACAGCATGTTTTTAAACAGTAAAATGGGTGAAACTTGAAAACATTATACTAAGTGAAAGAAGCTAATCCCAAAGGACCATATGTTGTATGGTTTCATTTACAGGAAATGTCGCAACTCTTTAGACCGGAGGAGATTAGTGGTGGCCTAGAACTGGGGACTGGGGTTTGCGGAGAAATGAGGAGTGCCTGACTGTTAATGGGTACAGGGTTTCTTTTGGGGGTGATTAAATTGTTCTAAAATTGTGGTGATGGTTACACAACTATGTGAATAGACTAAAAACCATTGAATTGCACACTTTAATGGGGGAATTGTATGGTATCTGAATTATATCTTGATAAAGCTATAAAAAAAACTTGAAGAGGACTCAATGAGTTCATAATAAGTGAAGTGTTCAGTTTAAGTGTTCAAACAATCCACTGTTACAAGTAGAGAAACTAGGGTGGGCAGGGCAAAGTCACCCAAGTGGAGAGTGGGGGCCAGATAGAGGAGAAAGTAAGCCTGAAGGGACCTCTGCACCTGACCCGGCCCCTCCGCGAGCTGAGGGAGCCTGGAAGCTCTGCGCTCCTGGAGGGCTGTGACTGGAGGGTTTTGCTGCCACCATGTGGAATTGTCCAAGATTACATCCATGCAGACTATGGCCGGATCTCTACCCCCATCTGATTAAAGCTAGCAGTTAACATGTGCTCTGCCCCCTACAAGAGAGAG
Organism: Tadarida brasiliensis; assembly: GCA_030848825.1. Classification (NCBI taxonomy): domain Eukaryota; kingdom Metazoa; phylum Chordata; class Mammalia; order Chiroptera; family Molossidae; genus Tadarida; species Tadarida brasiliensis. The sequence continues at coordinate 197,107,596 of CM061257.1, read as the reverse complement.
ACAGACCCAGCCAGCTGACAGTATAGGCTTGAAAAAAATAACTGCACTCTATCTCTATGCTGACTTGCCTGGGTACCAGCAACAAGCTATAGAAACAGAAGAAAACGTGATTCACTGAAGTCCAGAATTAAGGAGGACTCCGAAGAGGAGCGGAGAAAGGGGAAAGGGCATCCAAGGCTAAAGACACAGCGTGAGCAAAGGCTTGGAGGTATGCAGTGCATGGTGAGATCCCTGAGGCTATCATCCATTGCTATATGGGGCCTGGCACTCAGTAGGTGCTCATTAAATGTATAAATGAATGATTCCTAGATTTCCAGAGCATATGCGTTTTGCACAATTGATGTAACTGAGGAAAGTCTTATGTGGCTTACCAGGTGGAAAGGGAACCCAGCAAGAGGGTCAAATAGCCTAGAGCTTCCTCAGGGAAGGGAAAGAGCTTTGTGGTGTTTGACAGAACGCCTCCACATTACCTCATCTGAGTCTTCTCACAGCCCTGTACTGGGCAGGGCTGGACTTACTCATCTTCCCATTTAACAGATGAGAAAACTGAGGCCCAGAGGAGTGAGGTGGTGGAGCTGAGGCTTGAACCTGGGCCTCCTTGTTCTAAGCCCATTCCCTCTGATGTCTTGTTATCTGTGTACCGAGGAGAAGGGGGCAGGGGAACTTGGGGGCAGGAGGAAAGGGAATGATCTAAATTGGCTGAGATAGAGATTTCCTTTTTGAATACTGAGGAGAGACTCAGGAATGTCAGACCCTGGAGTAGGAGGGTTGGGCATGTCCTAAAATGCAGGTTGGGTTAGGAACCTGCCATAGCTCCCCATTGCTCCCAGAGCAGTCCAACACCTTTGGCCTGGTATTTGAAGTCCCTTCATGCCTGGCTGGTGTGGCTCAGTGGTTGAGCGTCAACCCATGCACCAAGAGGTCGTCGGTTCAATTCTCAGTCAGGACACATGCCCAGGTTGGGGCCCAAACCCCAGTGGGGGGCATGCAGGAGGCGGCCAATCGATGGTCTCTCTCATCGATGTTTCTGTCTCTCTCCATCTCCCTTCCTCTCTCTCTAAAATCAATAAACAAAAAAATTAAAGTCCCTCCATGAGCAGCAGTGTGGCTCAGTGGTTAAGAGCACCGGCTAGGCCCCTGGCTGGGCAGCTCAGCTGGTTGGAGCACTGTCCTCATGCACCAAGGTTTCGGGTTCCATCCTCGGTCAGGGCGCATACAAGAATCAACCAGTGAATGCATAGATAAGTGGAACAACAAGTCAATCTCTCTCTCTCAAATCAATAAATTAAAAAATTAAAAAAAAAAAACAAAACCCACCAGCTTGGGTTTGTAACCTCCATGCAGCCACTGTCTGGCTATGGGACCCAGTGGACATTACTTAACCTCTGCTGCCATTTTCTTCTCTATAAATTATGGATAAAGACGGCACCCACCTCATGGGTTGTTGTGAGCAATAAACAAGTCAGTTATGTAAAGCACTCAAGACCATACTTGCTGTTATAATTATTATTATAATTATTATTATTATTATTAATAACAGACCCTAATTTATGGCTCCTATCATTGACTCCAGTTCTCCACGTTGGGATCCTGGCTTCTCTGGAATATGCTGTGCATAGTGCTGCCTTCAGGCTTTTCTGCAAGACGTTCCCTCAGCCTGGAATGACACCGCTCCACTATCCCTTCTTTCCACATCCTTCCAAACACGCCTCCTCCCAATCCTTCCTGACCCTACCCAGCTAGAAGCACCTCTCCTCCCTTTGCCCTTCCTCTGCACCTGGCGTAACCTGCAGTCTCCTTCTGCAGCATAATATTCTCAGGATGTACGTCTGTTGTTCCTGCTCTGAGAACGTGGGGTGTGAGTTTCCTAAGGATGGGCACCGCGTCTTATCTCTTTATGACCCACCAGTGCTGACGTGGAGCACACTCAACACCCAAACAATGCTTGTGGGAAGAAAACAAGAAAAGGGGAAAGCAAATAGGGAGGGAGGGAGGGAGGGAGGGAGCGAGGAAGAAAGATGAAGAGAAAAGGGAGAGAGAGAGATGAAAGGTGAATTAAGAGATGGTGATAAGAGAGACTCTAAGAGAAACCAGCCCTGGCTCCGTTGCCCTTCTGACAACTCCAGGGGAAAGAATGCAGAGACTGAAGACTTGGAGTAATTTGCAACTCTTCCGTGTGTCTTATTTCCATGCCTTGAGCCATTGCATTGAAACCGACTGTGAAAACCTCACAGTGGCTCTGGACTTGCTCTGTGGCCTCTCTGAAGCTCAATTTCCTCATCTGTAATAGAGATAATAAAGGTACTTATCTAATTGGGCTGTTATGAGGATCAAATGAGAAAATAACTGGAAAATCCTTGGCACCTGGTCCATAGTAAGAAGTCGGTAAATGCTGCGGTGATGGTTTGATGATTCTCAGAATTCCAGACATCTTCGAAGAAAGAACTGAGCACTGCTGAGGAGGGGAGGTGCTTCCTAACCTCGGAGAGAGGCCTATTGTCCTAGTGCCTGGCCCAGTGGTCACACAGAGGTCACACTGTTTTCTCCTGGGCCTCCCCCACCCCAACAAGATGCACAATAAAGCTTCTGATTGCTTGATTAAAGGAAGCGGATACACAATTAATTTCAATTTGAGGCTCACCTCCCACCCACCTTTCAAAAAGAATTGAACACCCTATTCCAATTTGCACACTGAACCAACATGGAATTTTCCAGCAGGTTCTGAAGCCTTTGAAGTGACCAGACCAGACTATTGATTTATTTCCAACTAACCTCTCTCTTTGAACCCAGAAGGGTCAAGGTTAATTATATAATAAAACACACTGTGCCCAGCTGCCCCTCTGAGGGCGCAGGGAGCCCCCAGACCTTGGCAAGCAGACTAGCGGTAGATCGTATTTCTGATCCCTTCTCCGCATTCATTTCCTTCATCAGGGCCCATTAAGAGAAGAAGGAAAAAAACAACAACGACCCCTCATTTCCTCCCTGAGAGATAAATTTTAATTTGCTGGAAACCAACAAAGGGGATCTAAGCCTTGTTTCCAGGCTGCATCCTGCAGTTGAGAAATCTTGGTGGGGGCACCTATTATGGGGCTGGCTGGGAAATGGAGGGGGGGAGGAAGGGATGCAACCCCCCAGGTCTGCCTCCCGGGGAGCAAACCCCCAGAGGGACTGACTCTCCGGGCGGGCGGGCGCTCCCAGCATGGCCAGTCTGTTAAGCCTTCCTTGCTGGCTGAAGTGAGATAACCCGCTCCTGGGGTCGCTCAGTCAGCTCTCAACAGTACAGGAGCTGGACACCATCTCCCACTTTCTCGGATGATGAAGCAGACTCTCAGTGGTAACAAAATGGTCCAGTTACCCCAGGTAGGAAGTGTTGGGCCAGGAGTGGAACATACACTTCTGTTTTCCTTGTTAAACAATGGATTCTCCTCCCTGCCTCCTCTTACCCCAGGGAAACAACATGGTAAATATTCTTTGTATCTCCATCTTCAAAAGCCAAAAGAAGATTCAAAACTATAATATGTAGTTCATAATCTAATGTCCCCAATTATCCCAACAATGTTCACCTCAGGTTTTTCTTCTTCTTCTTTTTTTTTATCCTCACCTGAGGACATTTCTTTGCATTTATCTTCAGATAGAGCGGGAGGGAGAGAGGGAGGAAGAGAGAGAGAGAAACATGGAAGTGAGAGTGACACGTCGACTGGCTGCCACCCACACGACCCCAACCGGGGCAGGGACAAACTGCAACCAAGGTACGTGCCCTTAGCGGGAACCGAACCCGGGACTCTCTGGTCCACAGGCCGACGCTCTAACCGCTGAGCCAAACCGGCCAGGGCTACCTCAGCTTTGTTTTCCCAATCCAGGATCCAAGACTTACCCACTCCGTTGTCGTGGCTCTTTACCCTGTCCCTGAACAGCTCCAGCCTTCCTTGCTTTTTCTGACTTTGACATTTCTGAAGGGACACAGTCAGTTGTCCTGCAGTGACCTGCAGTGTGGATTTGTCTCATGTTTCCTCCTGACTAGAGGGTCAGATAATATTTTTGCCATAAACAATTTTCATGTTAGGGCATCACATCTGGGGGCCCATGATGAGGCCCCTGGGGTAACTGGACGGAGGATTTTCAGCTCAAAGGCCAGGGCTTGTCCTCCTGCCCCTGGAGGCTTCTCAGCGTGGAGGGCAGGCGTGTGAAGGGTCTGCTGGGGTGCATCAGCCCCGGGAGGAGCTGCTCTCTGGGCTCTTCCAACCCTGCAGATCAACCTAAGATCTTGGGAGGAAATCCGCCCAACACAGCCTGAGATGCATTGTCCCTTTCTTCGCACTATGTTTGCGTCAAGGGCAATACCCACCTCCGCCGCCATGAGTCACCTGTGTGACTCAGGCAGAATCAATTTCCTTTATTCCCTCCTCTCTGCTTCCTTCCACAACACCTGGCCTCTGCCTGCGCGCGGTTTGTCTCAGTGGACTGGAGGTCGTTGTGGAGCTCTTACTGCCCCCTTGCGGCCAGGGCCCAGCCCAGTGCCCACCAGGGAAGGTGCTCCATAAATATTGCCAGAAAAGTTGTCACCCAAAGAAAACCAGCCTGCCTTGTGATCAACCTGAGTTTTACATTTGAAAGAAAATCCAACATCCAAAAACGATCGAAAAGCTGTTTGAGTCTTTGCTGACTAGCCTGGAAGAAGTGCAGGACGATGAATTACGTGTCATACAGCAGAGTCAGTCCTGAGCAGTCTCTGCCCATCTTTCTCCTGTTGGCTCATGGCTCCTCCGTCAGCTCCAAACCTCTCTTCTTTCTCTCCCCAGCTCCAGTCTCTTCTAGATTTTCTCTCATTCTTGCCCAATCCCTCTTCCCTCTGGATGAATTTGGTACTTTTTCAAGTAGCTCTGTCTTTAAAAAAAAATTTTTTTTATTAATTTAAGTTAAACGAGCAATATACAAAAACATTCTCCTTGTTAAAAAATTAATAAAGCCCTGGCCGGCTTGGCTCAGCAGTTAGAGTGTCGGCCCGCAGACCGGAGAGTCCCGGGTTCGGTTCCCACTAAGGGCACGTACCTCGGTTGCAGTTTGTCCCTGGCAACCACTCGATGTGTCTCTGTCACGTCGATGTTTCTCTCTCTTCCCCCCTCTCTCCCTCCCGCTCTATCTGAAGATAAATGCAAAAAAGTCCTCGGGTGAGGATAAAAATAAATACATAAATAAAGTGTTATGCTATTTCCCCTCGCAACCACTCCAAGCCCAGTCCCTGCTTGGGGTAATTGTTGTTATCAGCTTACAGTGTCTTTCCAGGCCTTTTTCTATGTAATTATAGATTTCCGTATGCACCTGTCAATACATGGTATACTAAAAAATGCCATTTATATTTCCAAAATGTTTGTAATTTCCATTGTGACGATGGACGTCCTTGCACTGGCTCCCTGTGCTCATTAGGGTGTGTTTCTGTGGAGCAGAAACAAGAGGATTTGCTGGCCCTGGGCATGTGCTTTGTGGATCTCACCAGTCCCCGAATGATCCCAGTAAGCGACGCGCACCCTTGCTCTCCGCCAGCAGTCTGTGAGAGGACCAGGGCTGTCTCACACAGGCAGCTTGTTTCTCCCAAGGCTGCTCTGAGGACCAACGAGAGAACCCAGGAGCTTTGCCCATCAGTAAGCAGCTAGTTCACTCCCAACCACCTTAGCTGATTTAGAAATGATTTAATAGCTTCCCTTATACAGCACAGACTAGGTGCCAAGCACCCATGTTAACATACTTAACATTAAACCTATGAGGCAGATACTGTTATCATCATGTCTGCTTCACAGATTAATTGAGGCACAGAGAAGTTAGGTAACTTGCTCAAGGTCACACAGCTAGGAAGTGGGAAATTGAGGATCAGAACCCAGGCCATGTGGCTCCAGGGCCTGAGTGCTAACCACTTCGCAACACTGATGTGACAGAGACACATCGAGTGGTTGCCACCCACATGACCCCAACCGGGGCCGGGGACAAACTGCAACCGAGGTACGTGCCCTTAGTGGGAACCGAACCCGGGACTCTCCGGTCCGCGGGCCAATGCTCTAACTGCTGAGCCAAACCGGCCAGGGCTACCTTTCAAGTTTCAATGTGGGCATGCCACTCTCATCATTAGACACATATATTTGTTTTCCAAAGCACTATTACTGTTCTGTTATGTCACTTGAATCTCTCAATGACTTTTTTGAGGGCCAAGAAGGCCCAACTTAGAGATGGGAAAACTAAGGCTCAGAGAGAGATCACCCAGGGTTACAGCATTGAACAGGGACAGCTTTCATCTCAAGAGGAAGGAGGAAGGAAAAGAAATGCCACGTCCACAATTTGCAATGTTAGTCCAACCCCTTCTTAGTTAAGATGTCAAAAGAAAAGCTCCCCCAGGCCTGTCCCCACTCACCTGTTTATCCATCTCCCTTTCCCACCTGACTCCCTCCTCCCTTGTGTCTTTTTTCCTTATCTCCCTCATCTAGTCAGGCATCCATTCATCCTTTCAAGAAACATTTCTTGAACCCAGGAGGTGCCAGGCTTTGTGGTCAATGCCGGGGATACAGATGTGAATGTTGGAATTCTCCGCTGGGAGGGACAGTACCTGAGTCAGCTCCTGTCATCTGCCTGCTATCTGTCCATCCACCTTCTCACTCCCACTCTCCCTTCCCCCACCCCAGTCATCCAGAAGAGCCCCTTTTCTGCCTGCCTCCATCACCCTGTGGCAGACACTGGAGAAGGGTTAAGACTCATGAAACATGAGTGAAGTGGTACCAGCAGTGGAGACCCAGAGCAGCACATTTGCAGAGGAAAGCCTGCAGCATCCCGTGCCTGCTGTCTGCTCTGGAAAACCAGGCTGCAGTCCCGGGGTTCAGCCCACCCAGAGAAGCTGACTCATCCGGGCCTGTGCTGATATGTTTATACCCCCATAATTGATGATTAGTAAATTATTGTGCTGACTTGTTTATAGACAGGATAGAGATAAAAGTAACCTCAGTAAATTGGAATACTCCTTAAACCAAGATATTGTTGGGAGCCGGCTACGTGTCTGACAGAGTCCGCGGAGCCTGGAGGTCTTGAGTCAGAGACTCGACCTCCCCCACAATCTCAAGGAATTAGGCTTGCATTGTGTTTGTGCAGCTCGGGGCTAAGTGTGACCCAATGTACCTTGAAATACCTAGTGTTCCTGGGTGGGCCTGGGTGTTCCTGTTATCCGCAAGGCAAACTAACTCTATACAGCATTGTTGTAGCCCTGGGCATTATATCAAGAAGATCCTATTTTCTGTAAGGTATAAAAGGCATGTAATAGAGCATATCGAGGCTGGTCTCCGAGAACTCAGGATCAGTTGCCGGCCGGCTTTGCTTTCTATTTGGCTTTAATTTGGCTCTGGTGGTCTCTTGATTCTCTCGCGCCACAACAGGCCAACAGGATGCCCCATACCCAGCCTCAGAGACTCCAAGAAATGGTAGCTGGTAACTTAAGGCAGACAAGTGGGCAGGTCCTCCAACTCGGTGATGGTGCTGCGAAGCATGCAGTGTCTAGGATGAATGTGCATGTGTGAGCACACATGTGAGCATGCACGCATACATGTTTGCGTGAGTGAGCATGCACCCGTGCATGCATGTGCACAGTGTGTATGCTTGTGTGTGAGTACATGTGTGCATGCCTATGTGATGTACGTGCGGGCTTGTGTATATGTGGGAGTGTGTGTGGATGTGCGCCAGTGTGTCCAGCCTGGCCATCTTGGTGTGACTTTGCAGCCCTACTTTGGCCCTGCTGAGGCTTTCATCCCCACAGGGAGCAGTGTCTCAGTCAGGCCTGACAGGATCAGCTGTGTGACCGAGGGCGGGACATTCTGATCAGGGCAATGCTATTTGTCTTCCTCCCTCTCTTATCTCCACTCCCCTGGAGCCCAGAGTTTAGCATCATAAAATGTCAGAGCCTCAAGGGAAATTGGACATTATCTAACTCAGGCTCTCCTCTGATGCGGGAAATCAAGCGCCAGAGAGGGTACTCACTCCTGGAAGAGGTCACCCAGTTGGTTAGAGGCAGAGCTGGGACGAGAATCCACATCCCCCAACCCAGTTTCACCCTCTTGCCACAACCCCACCGCGCGGACTTGTGTCTACCCCACAGTCTGCAAATGATAGACCCATGGTTCCAGGCGCGGGATGAGGACACTCCGCACTAGAGAAGGTGTCTGGGAGTCAGGAGCTGCTTCAACGTGTCCACACTGGGTCCTTGCCCACCACTCTCTCCTCCTTGGGCCAGCATTATACCCACTCCGGGAGAGTATTCTGGTCTCCTCATTCTGATCAGAACTTTATTTGGTGGTCAGATGTGCTTTTTTTTTTTTTTTTTTAATCCTCACCTGAGGATATTTTTCCATTTATCTTCAGACAAAGTGGGAGGGAGGGAGAGAGAGAGAGAGAAACATCGATGGAGAGAGACACATCGACTGGTTGCCTCCCGCACGACTCTGACCAGGGCCGGGGACGAACCGCAACCGAGGTATGTGCCCTTGACCGGAATCGAACCTGCAACTCATTGGTCGGAGGGCCGACGCTCTAACCACTGAGCCAAACCGGCCAGGGCCAGATGCGCTTTTGATTAATTACAAATGAGATATGAATAAATTCTTACTTGATAAATGCAGTGGACAAAACTCTTTCAATAGGTGGGGTTCATGAAAAAAATAATAAATGGTGTCTTTGATGAAAGTCTTGGGAATGTCTTTGGAACGAGTGAATGAAGGCTGACATTATAACAGAAGCCTGGGAGAAACTGATTGGACTTGAGTGGTTTTGGTCTCTTCAGCAAAACAAAAAGGGTCAGAGAGTCCTCTCTGTTACCTCAGGGGGTAAATTATCTTTGATGAAATGAAGAGGCTTTTTATTTTATTTTTTATATTTTTAATCCTCACCCGAGGATATTTTTTCCTTTTATCTTCAGACAGAGTGGGAGGGAGAGAGAGAGCGAAACATCCACATGAGAGGGACACATCGACTGCTTGCCTCCCGCATGACACCGACCACCCCACCAGGGCCAGGGACGAATCGCACCCGAGGTACGTGCCCTTGACGGAATCGAACCCGCGACTCATTGGTTCGCGGGCAAACGCTCTACCGCTGAGCCAAACCGGCCAGGGCGGGAAAGGATCTTTTGAGGGGTAGCTCTGAAAGGAGAGGCAGCTGGCACTTGCAGGTGTGGGATCCCAGAGAGGGCTGGGAGCAATGGTTCTGGGCTGTGAGGTGACCCTCTCACCCCTAACAGTGCTGATTTGGGGCCCTGAGGAAACAAAATCACTGCCTGGGGCTCCCTTCTTGGCTCTGCAGCAGGCTGAGAATGAGGGAGGGATCCCTTCGCCCCCTGAAGACACCCAAAGTGAGGTGCCATCACTAAGGGAGGTCCCCATCCTTAGAAGCATCCTTTGAGTGGTGTTTAAAGGTGGCATGGTGTGGCCAGAGCAACACCCACAGTTCTGACGGCAGGAAGCAGCGGGACAGTGGAGCTTAGATGTGAAAGGCACAAGTTACCTCAAGCTTCCAGAGTTTGGAACAAATGCGGTATGTGTGTGTGTCTCAGCTGGGTTCTTGTCTTATTTGCCTCCGCCTTTCTGGAGCAGATCACACCTGTAATTAAAGATATAGGAAGGGGCCCGGCCAGTGTGGCTCAGTGGTTGAGCGTCCACCCATGCACCAAGAGGTCGCTGGTTCAATCCCCGGTCAGGGCACATGCCCAGGTTGTGGGCCCGATCCCCAGCGGGGGGCGTGCAGGAGGCGGCCAATCGACGTTCTCTCTCATGGACGTCTCTATCTCTCTCCCTCTCCCTTCCTCTCTCACTAAAAATCAATAAAGAAAAAAGAATTAAAAAAAAAAAAAAGAGCCCTGGCCAGTTTGGCTCAGCGGTTAGAGCGTCGGCCTGCGGTCCAGAGAGTCCCGGGTTCGGTTCCTGCTAGGGGCACGTACCTCGGTTGCAATTTGTCCCCGGCCCTGGTTGGTCGTGCAGGAGGCAGCCACTCGATGTGTCCCTTTCACATGGATGTTTCTCTCTCTCTCTCTCTTTCTCTCTCTCCCTCCCACTCTATCTGAACAAAAAATGGAAGAAAAAAAAAGATATATGAAGGGGCTCTGCAGGAAGCCTCTGTGTTACTACCTAGTTTTGGAAGATTAGAACAATGTGTTATTTTGCATATCACTTTTAAACATTTCCCTTTTGTATCCATCCTCTCATCTTCTTGTCACCACACCCTGTGATGCAGACAGGGAGAAACTTACTTCCAGTTCCTCACAGAGAGGATTGGTTCCTCTTGAGACCACTTAATAAGAAGTTGTCTTTCTCCTACTGCTCCCTTCTACATTTCCTGGGACCTGCTACTACTATTTCCATGGCCCCGGCCAGGGGCTACAGAAAAGATTAGACTGAAGCTGTTGAGAGGAGCTTCCATAGTTTGGCAGGAAAGCCTCTAATATTTAAAACTGCAGAATATTTATATATATACACTCTCCAGCTCATCTTATGAGTTTCATATCCTTGATAATAAAACAAGACAAGGACAGTACAGTAAAGTAATATTTTTATAGGCCAATCCCACTAGAGAATTTAAATATAAAAGTTTAATCACAATATTAGCCAGCTGAGTCCAACAATGTTTAAAAATATGATATGATTGCCCTGGCTAGTGTGGCTCAGTTGATTACAGTGTCATCCCATGCACTGAAGAGTTGTGGGTTCAATTACCCCATCAGGGCACATACCCAGGTTAGGGGTTTTGATCCCCAGTCAGGGAGCATACACATCGATGTTTCTCTCTCTCCCTCTTCCTTCCTCTTTCTCTAGAATCAATGAAAAACATATCCAGGTGAGGATTAAAAAAATATATATGTAAAATATTTTCAAGTTGGGTTTTGCAATGGAACAAATGTTTGTGTCCCCCCAAACTGGGAGAAGGGACATATAACCAATAAAGAATTACCATTTAAAGTCTGGAGTCTAGTCCTGACTAGTTTGGCTCAGCAGTTAGAGCGTAGGCCTGCGGACCAAAGATTCAATTCCGTTCAAGGGCATGTACCTTGGTTGCGGTTCCTCCAGGCCCCGGTTAGGGTTGTGTGAGTGGCAACCAATCGATGTGTCTCTCTCACATCGATGTTTCTCTCTCTCTCTCTCTCTCTCTCTCTCTCCTTCCCACTCTGTCTGAAGATAAATATTTTTAAAAATTCTTGGGTGAGGATTAAAAAAAAAAGTAAATAAATAAATAAAGTCTGGAGTCTAGAGGCTGTGTAAAAAACTCATAATCACTAAGAAAAGGATTCACAATCTAAGAAAAATTAGGCAAGACACGTACAGGTATTTCACAAAAGAGAAACCAGGAATGGCCAAAAACTCTGAAAAGATGAACCTCAGTAGTAATTAGAAAAATGTACATTAAAACCACTGTAGCCCTGGCCTGTGTGTCTCAATTGGTTGGGTGTCATTCAGTGCACCCAGGTGTTGCTGGTTCTGTTCCGGTCAGGACACCTGCTGCGATTGAGGGCTAGATCCTCCATCCCTGGGGGGGTGGGGGGGAGGGAGGTCACCAATCGATGTTTTGCTCTCACACTGATGTTTCTTTCTCTCTCTCTCTCTCCCTTCCCCTCTCTCTAAAAATCAATTTAAAATATTTTTAAAGCATTTTTAAAAAGAAAAACACTGTAAACTACCATTTCATGCCTACCAGATGGACAAAAATTAAAGTCAGCATACCAAGGACCAGAAAGGATGAGAAACAATGAGAATACATAGAGGCCTTTGGTGACCGTGTAAATGGATACACTCACTTTCCAGAGAAATCATTATACCTACCTGCCCTAGATACAGTGATTCCATTCCACACTTTAGAGAAAGAGCATCTTGCCCTGGCCGGTTTGGCTCAGCGGTTGGAGCATCAGCCTGTGGACCAGAGAGACTCGGGTTCGGTTCCGGCCAAGGGCACGTACCTCGGTTGCAGTTTGTTCCCGGCCCTGGTTGGGTCGTGCGGGAGGCAGCCACTCCATGTGTCCCTTTCACAGCGATGTTTCTCTCTCTCTCTGTCTCTCTCTCTCTCTTCCTCTCTCTCCCTCCCACTCTATCTGAACAAAAAAATGGAAAAATGTCCTTGCATGAGGATAAAAATAAATAAAATAAACTTATCTTTATTGTTGAATGTATTACAGATGTCCCTCTTCCCCACCTTGACCCCCTCCTCCCCAATCCCGCCCTCCTAGTGCTTTCATAACTTTTTTTTCAGATTTTTTTAATTGATTTTTTTTTTTTTTTAAGAGGGAGAGAGAGGAAGGGAGGGAGAAAAATAGAGAAACATCTTTGCGAGAGCACAACATCGATGGGCTGACTCCTGCAGGTCCCCTACAGGAATCGAGTTTGCAACCCGGGCATGTGCCCTGACTGGATTCGAACCAGCAACCCCTCGGTCACCAGTCGACACCCAACCAACTGAGCCACACTGGCCAGGGAACATCATTCTAATAACCATAAACGGGGTGGGGTGGGGTGAATCCTCCATGAAGAGAGAATAGATCTATAAACTGTAGTCTGTCCATATATTGTAATACTACTACATTGTGCTAATACTGTCATTAGTCACAAGTGCCTGTTGGGCGCTTGAAATGTGCTACGTGTAAAATATACACTGGATTTGGAAGATTTTAGTACGAAAAAAGACAACGTAAAACAATCTTTTATATTGATTCCATGTTGAAATAATACTTTGGATCTATTAGATTAAATAAAATACACTAAAATTAACTTCACTTGCTTTTTCCTTTCACTTATTTAATTGGCTTTCTAAGTTTAAAATTCCAGGTTTCTCCCCGCTGGTACTGTAGCTCAGTGGTTGAACGTCCATCCACCCATGCACCAAGAGGTCGCCGGTTCAATTCCCAGTCAGGGCACATGCCCGGGTGGTGGGCCTGATCCCCACCCAGTCTTGGTTGAGTTCTCTGTCTCATCCATTGATGTTTCTATCTCTGCTTGCTTCTCTCTTCCTGTCTAATTAAGAAAAGAAAATCCAACTACGTTTGGAGCTGTCTTTGAGTTCACTTAGACACAATGAGCAAAGCTCACCCTCCCGAGTTAAAAAAATTTATGGACAAGAAGTTATCATTGAAATTAAATGGTGGCAGACATGTCCAAGGAATATTGCGGGGATTTGATCCCTTTATGAATCTTGTGATAGATGAATGTGTGGAGATGGCAACTAGTGGGCAACAGAACAACATTGGAATGGTGGTAATACGAGGAAATAGCATCATCATGTTAGAAGCCTTGGAACGAGTATAAAGAATGGCTGTATTCACCAGAGAAATCATCTGCTTCCACATGTCCCCTATCCATAGCACCTCTTTTACAATAATGTAAAAGTCGTGTCCATTTTCACATTGAATTTTTGTTAAACTTATATATATAAAAAAAAAAAAAACCCATGTTTCTACTTGTCAGAGAAGCAAGCAAAAGCAAAAACCTCCTATACGACTGCAGTTAACAAGGTATGATGAACCTTCAAAACTAACCTGTGAGTACAACAGAAAACAATCTAGAAAAAGAGAAAAAAAATTTGAAGGACTGGATGGTCCCAGCTACTTCTGAAGTCCTCAGTTAGTAATACCCACGAAAATCGCAATTAGTAAATTAAGAAAGGCGAACAACAAAAAACAACGCAGTCCGCAGCCAGTTAGAAAAAAAAATTACGTATGAGTAGAAAGACTGCTTTATTCTGTTTTTTTCCCAACAATATGAACCCAGCCTTGTCGAAACAAGGCCTCCAAAAATTAGGTTGCCTCCCAAAAAAAAATGGGAGAGAGAGAGTATGGTTTATTTTACTACAATTCGTACCTCGGGTAAAAGAAACTTTTATTACAGTGACGGTGACTAGTTAACGCCAAGATTCAGTGCCTGAGTAAAAATTTCCAGATTACTCTATAAATGAAAATCTAATTCTTGAAAACTATAATAGAAGAAAAGTTTAAGTATTTTAAATTTTAAACTTGAATTTGGTGCAATGCACTGTGGGTATGTAAATAAGGCTGGGTAACGTTCTCCCGATTCAGGAAATATCTTAGCATTTACAACGGCGCCTTGCGTCACCGTTAGGGGGCGAAGCGGAGAATTGGCTGGCTGGGATCTAAACGCTGTCTTGATCGGACTTGAGTTTTATGTATTTATAGATCCGAGTTTGATTTCTGTTAAATAAAGGCTTTGCTGTTAAATTGAAAACGAAAAAAAATTAGCAAGTAAGTTACTGACACAAAATTCAGGAGCACCCGGCTGGTGTGGCTCAGCGGTTGAGCATGGACCATGCACCAGGCGCTCGCGGGTTCGATTCCCGGTCAGGGCACATGCCCAGGTTGTGGGCCTGATCCCCAGTGGGGGGCATGCAGGAGGCGTCCAATCGATGTTCTCTCTCATTGATATCTCTATCTCTCTCCCTCTCACATCCTCTCTCTCTAAAATCAATAAAGAAAAATTAAAAAAAAAAATTCAATGGGGTGTGTGACTGGGAAAGGACACACAGAGGTTTTAAAATTTGACAATTTCCTTTTTCTTCAGCTGCAGGGTGGGCACACGGCTGTTTAGTTGGTTGTTTTTATCCGTGCACCTCCAGGGTATATACTCTTGAATATTTTGCATCTTTGCGTTCCGTTTGAGAAAAATTCCTGGTAGTGTCCTGTTTAAAACTGGAGCTTGCAGGCTCGGTTTCAGGTTTCCTGACTGTCGCGGATGGAATCTTGTATTCCAGTTTCAGAACTCCCATCTTCTTATCCTGTGCTTTTATTTATTTATTTATTTATTTTATCCTCACCCGAGGACTTTTTTTTTTTTTTTCCATTTTTTGTTCAGATAGAGTAGGAGGGAGAGAAAGGAAGAAAGAGAGAGAGAAACATCGATGCGAAAGGGACACATCAAGTGGCTGCCACCCACACGACCAACCAGGGCCGGGGACAAACTGCAACCTAGGTACGTACCCTCAGCGGGAACCGAACCCGGGTCTCCCCGGACCACAGGCCGACGCTCTAACCGCTGAGCCAGACTGGCCAGGGCTTATCCTGTGCTTTTTAAATGTTCTGCTCTCTCCTCTGTGCGCTCAGCTGCCAGATCCCACCAGCCTTCACAGACTCCTCCTTAACTGTCCGGTAACGGAACAACCTTGGGAAAGGAAACTGCAGCTCTTTGTGTGTTTTGTTGTTTTTTTCCAGCTGCTTGTACAAACATTCCGCTTCCCAACTTTGAAACCTTCCCCAAGCTGGC
Organism: Tadarida brasiliensis; assembly: GCA_030848825.1. Taxonomy (NCBI): domain Eukaryota; kingdom Metazoa; phylum Chordata; class Mammalia; order Chiroptera; family Molossidae; genus Tadarida; species Tadarida brasiliensis. Next base: position 197,092,327 of record CM061257.1, on the reverse strand, counting down.
ACATTTGGTTTTCATTTTGCTGGTTCTTTTGCTAACAAGTCAATCATATTTGACATACAATAGATTTAACATTTTCTAATACTACACATTTAGAAAACATCTTTATGGGATACGATTCACTTGCCATACAATTCATCCATTTAAAGAGCACAATTTAGCCCGGCTGGTGTAGGTCAGTGATTGAGCATTGACCCATGCACCAAGAGGTCACTGGTTCTGTTCTGGTCAGGGCACATGTCCAGGTTGTGGGTCAAATCCCCAGTGGGGGGCATGTAGGAGGCAGCCAAACGATGTTCTCTTTCATCGATGTTGCTGTCTCTCTCTCCCTCTCCCTTCCTCTCTCTAAAATCAATAAAGAAAAAAAATTTAAATAAAATAAAGTGCACAATTTAGTGGTTTTTAACATATCCACAGAGTTGTGCAATCATTACCACAATGTAATCTTAGAACTCTTTTTCCCTTTATTGATTTTAGAGAGAGAGGAAGGGAGAGAGAGAGAGAGATAGAAACATCGATGAGAGAGAACGTCGATTGGCTGCCTCCTTCATGCCCCCACTGGGGATCAGGCCCACAACCTGGGCATGTGCCCTGACGGGAAATCGAACAGGTGACCTCTTGGTGCATGGGTCGACGCTCAACCACTGAGCAACACCACCTGGGCTTAGAACATTTTTGTCCCCTCAAAAAGAAACTCTGAACTCATTCGTAGTTACTCCCCAAACCCCACACCCCAGACTCTGGCAACCACTAATCTACTTTTTGTCTCTAAAGTGTCTGTTCTGGATGTATCACATAGGTTGTTTCTCAGTATGTGCAGAAGATTGGTTCCAGGTCCCCCACTGATACCAAAGCCCAAGGATGCTCAAGTCCCTTATATAAAATAACAGTTTTTGCATATAAACTATGAACATTTCCCTGTATACCTTAAATCATATCTAGATTACTTATAGCACCTAATACAACGTAAATGTATGTAAATAATTGTTATACTGATTGTTTAGGGAATAATGACAAGGAAAAATTCTGTGCAGTACATGTTCAGTATAGATGCAACTTTTGTAAGCCTAACTACATTGTACACATCGGAAGCAATGTTTTCCAAATATTTTCCATCAGTGGTTGATTGGCCAACTTAAATGGGAGCAGACCTTTTGTCACTGACCTCTTGTTTAGCATAATGTTTGTGAGGTTCATCCATGCAAACATTTGTGGTTTTTAGCGGGGGGTGGGGGGGCTTCCGGTAACGGAAGACCTACTAGACAAATTCAAAAAGAGCTGTAAGCACTCAAACATTTGTTTTAATACTCTTTGCATGCTTGCTACATTTCACAATGTAATGGGAAGTTAGAGACCCATGGAGAAACAAAGTATCTGCCCTATGGTAATAGCTACATCTCACAGGGCTTGGCCAGGGGCTAAGCACTGACACCATACATTGTGCATTGTAAAGATTGATACTCTAAGCTGTTACATCACTTTTAAATGTAAACAATGGAAGGTAAATACCCAAGAGAGTTGATACTTACCATCATAATTTTTTTATTTTACTTTTTAAGTGATTATTTTTTTGTTCTTGAACTTGTTTGCCACTTCCATTTATCCAAGAATTGAATATAAATATATTTTTATACCTGAAAGTGTTTTATTGATCACTCAATCATATGCTTTATTACAAAATAACTACATTAATTGGATTTTAAAACTTTTTCTACATTCTTTGAACTTACAATTCTATGCATTAATGTTTTTCTTCTGGACTGACTTATCATTACAATTATTTGTAGTACAGGCTTTATCAATCCACTATATATTACAAATTTTGATCATTATGAAACATAAATGTGTCATTTTATTGGAACTTCATTTTTTAAATTAGATGGATACATATTATTTATTGCTAGAGGAAACTGGGTTTAGTCCCAATGCTACTTATTAAAATACATTTTTATTAATTTTTAGAGAAGAAGGGAGAGGGAGAAATAGAAACATCAATGTGAGGGAACCATCTATGGGCTACCTCCTGCATGCCCCCTACTGGGGATGGAGCCCACAACCTAGGCATGTGCCCTGATGGGGAATCCAACTGGTGACTTCTTGGTGCATGGGATGATGCTCAACCAACTGAGCCACACTGGCTGGGCCCCAAGCTTTTTTTTTTTTTTTTTTTTTTTCATGATCATAGCTGACCTAAAAACACCTTGTTCCCATAAATCAGTAGATAGAGTTTCAGCAATGTCACTCACTACTATATAATGAATGGTCAGGTGGAGACTAACTGAATTAAGTCCTCCTTAAATACTGTTGGAAGAAAAGATTTGGAAATATTTTAAATTACAAAAGAATTTGTTGTCCGGACTCATTCACTTCCTCAAAACGGCTGCAAATATTTGAAATTGACATTTATGGGGAACCCTGAACATTTTTAGATCCTCCAGCATTGTGCCTGGGAAAGGTTTAGGGTGGATGACAAAAGAACCTTTATTTTGTGAAGCAGAAGAAGGGCAATCAGTGAAAGGGAGACAGAAAAGGAGTCCTCCATCGACCTCCCGAGGTCGAACACTCACCCAGCCACCTTTCCTTTATGACCAGGCCACGCCCAGCCTCCCATGAAAGCGAGGTTGTTCAGTGGTTCCTGCCTTGGGTGTGGATGCTGGGAGCTTCTTGGCCTAGAGGGTAGTAATGATGGAAGTGACTGTGTTCTGTGCTGTCCAAAATGGCAGCCACCACTCTCATGTGACTACTGAGCACTTGAAATGTGACTAGTGCATCTGAGGAACTGAATTTTTAATTTTTAAAAATTGTAAACAATGAAATGTAAATAGCCAACATGGCTAGTGGCTACCATATTGGACAGTGTAGAACCAGGGAATCTGCAATGTCCTGGGCTGGGTTTTCCCCTTGATCAAGGGAGTGGACTACTGGGTTTTCTCTCAAGGGGAAGAGGACAATAAGACTCTAGTCCTTTCTCTTCTGAAGTTAGGTCAAAGTATCCCTCATCCCTAGCCCCCATTTCCATCCTATTACAGAGGACCCCAAAGGAAAATCTTGAGATATCCGAGAGCAAAATCTTAAAGCAATGTGAAGAATTCCTGGGGCTGGGTGTCAATGGGGGGAGAAGGAGAAACATCTGTAACAAAAATAAATTAATTAATAAAAAAAAGAAAAAAAATTTTTTTAATAATTTTTTTCTTTATTGATTTTAGAGAGGAAGGGAGAGCAAGAGAGAGATAGAAACATCAATGAGAGAGAACATTGATTGGCCACCTCCTGCATACCCCCCACTGGGGATCTGGCCCACAACCTGGGCATGTGCCCTGACCAGGAATCGAACCAGTGACCTCTTGGTGCATGGGTGGACGCTCAACCAGTGAGCCACACTGGCCAGGCCATTTCTCTGGGTTCAAATGAATCCTTTTGTCCTGGCTGTCAGCCTTGGAGGGAAACAACCCAAGAAGGAGACAATGGGCAGGATTTATTGTCTAAGGAGAGAAACAAACTGAACCTGCAGCTCTGGACAAAAGTAGTCCAGGGTGCTGTGGGTCTGTGAATGGGAGAGAGCACATAGACTGGCTTCCCACGTGGGGTGGTTATGAGGATGAAACTCAGATGAAGGTGGCTGTGATGGTTAATTACATGTGTCAGCTTGACAGACTAAGTGATGCCCAGATAGCTGGTAAAACATTATTTCTGGGTGTGCCTGTGAGAGTGCTTCTGGAAGAGATTAGCATTTGAATCAGTTGAGTGAATGAAGATCAACGCAGTGGGCACCATCCAATCCTCAGAGGGTCCAGATAGAACAAAAAGGTGGAGGAAGGGTAAATTTACTCTCTCTGGGTAAGCTGGGACATTTATCTTCTGTCCTAGGACTTTGGCACTCCTGATCCTTGGTCTTGGAACCAGACTTAAACCATTGGCTCCCCTGGTTCTCAGGTTTTCAGGTTTGGACTGGAACTACACCACCAGCTTTCCTGGGCCTCCAGCTAAGACAGCAGATCATGGGACTTCTCAACCTCCGTAATTGTATGAGTCAATCCCCTATAGGAAATTTTTCTAGCCCTACCCTGGTAGCTCAGGCTGTTAGAGCATTGTCTTGATACACCAAGGTGGCTGGTTTGATCCCACAGTCAGGGCACATACAAGAATCAACCAATGGCCCGGCTGGTGTGTTCTCAGTGGATTGAGGGTCGTCCCATGGACTGAGAGGTCCTGGTTCGATTCCTGGTCAGGGCACATGCCCAGGTTGCAGGCGTGATCCCCAGCAGCCAATCAATGTTTCTCTATCACATCGATGTTCCTATCTCTCTCTCCCTTCCTCTCTCTCTAAAAAATCAATAAAAACATCTTTAAAAAAAGAATCAACCAATGAATGCATGAATAAGTGGAACAACAAACGGATGTTTCTCTCTATCTCAAATCAATAAATAAAAATTAAAAAAAATCTTTCTATATATCTATATATAACCCATTGGTTCTGCTGCTTCTCCAGCCTGGTTCTGTTTCTTTGGAGAACCCTGACTAATACAGTGTCCCTTCTGTTAAATTCTCTGAGGAAGGAAGGATGGAAAAGGGAAAAAAAACATAAGTAAGAAATGATCACCACAGAAAGTCAGGTTAGTGTCTGGTTCTATGGGCTAGAGAAGGGATTGCAGTGAGGAAGGAGCAAGGGTGAGCGGATTGACAGGTCCTAGATTCCCATTACCCACAAGGCATTTGTTAAACACACTGCATGTGCAGAAAAGTTACAAACTTTCCCCAAAATAAGTAGCTTCAAATGCTGAAGAATCATACTAAGCAAATAAAATAAACTAGAACAGAGCATGAATTCCAACAAATAACAGCTCATAGAAAGGAAAAAGTTCTCTCAATAATAAAAATAAAATAAGCCCGGTCCAGCCGGTGTGGTTCAATGGATTCAGAGTCCACCCATGGAATGAGAGGTCCCAGTTCGATTCCTGGTCAGGGCACATGCCGGGGTTTCAAGCTTGATCCCCAGTGGGGGACATGCAGGAGGCAGCACATGGATGTTTCTCTCTCTCATAGATGTTTCTATCTCTCTCTCCCTTCCTCTCTCTCTAAAAAAATCAATAAAAACATATTTTAAAAAAAAACTTAAAAAAAAAGGAAAAGCTGATTAAAAAAAAGTAACATTAAGTCTTATTTAAATAAGAATAGCTCTGTCAAAACAAAGTCTCAAGTATGGAGAAAAATAATGTAAAACATCTCAATAATTATTTATATTAATTATATCCAGAAATCAACATTTTGGATCTATTGAATTAAATAAACTATATTATTAAAATCAATTTAACCTATTTGTCTTTATTTAATGGGGCTTTGTAAAATTAAAAACTCTATCTGTAACTCAAATTATATTTGTATCGGACAGTGCCATGAGCAAAGGAAAGATGAGCTGTCCGGCCTGTGTGGCTCAGTGGTTGAACGTGGACCCACGTACCAAGAGGTCACTGGTTCAGTTCCCAGCCATGGCACATGCCCAGGTTGTGGGCCAAATCCCCGGTGGGGGGCACGCAGGAGGTGGCCAATCAATGTTCTCTCTCATTGATGTTTCTATCTCTCTCCCTCTTCCTTCCTCTTTCTCTAAAATCAATTAAAAAAAATAAAAATAAACAAAAAGAAGGGTGAGCTAGAGAGCTTAAGCAGGGCTGGTGAACAAGGAAAGTGGTAAAAGAACTAGAGTGGATACTTCTATTAAGAGAATGATAAAAAGGGTCCTGCAGGTAGCTCAGGTAAGAGTGTCATCCTGATACCTGATCTCCCCCATAAACTTCCCAATGCTTGATCTTTTTGGTCAAGATACATACAAGAACCAACCAATGAATACATAAATAAGTTGAAAAACATTTTTCTTTCTCAATAAGTCAAAAAATGAGAATAGATACTTCCGTCACAAAACAAACAAATAAGGCTGGGTTTTTATTACCTTAGTATGTAGACTAGACAAACCCACAAACTCAAATACAAGTAGCACTGCCTTAAGATATCCCTAGAGCTTATCTTTCTTTCTACACAACAAATTACCTTGTGAAAACAAGGACTCAAAAAATTAGAAAAAGATTCAGGTTGGTTTTTCTCCACGGAAATCTTTAGTAAAAGGCGAAAGATTTATACGTTTTGAAGAAAAACCCTGAGATGTAAAAGCTGGCTTGTTACTCATTTTTCAGGAAGCTGTAACTCCTAGTGAACTGATGGTGGCTATTTATCTCAAGAGTTGCTGCCTGCAGAAGTTTATTCTGAAAATAACATTTTCGTACTTGGAAAAGTAGAGTAAGAAAAGAAAGAAATTTTTAACTTGAAAACTGTTAATATTGTTTGCAGTGTGCTATGGATATGCAAATAAGATCTGAATAATCAGTTAGATTCCGGGAAATGCCTTAGTATTCAAAATTTACTCCGGGGTGTATTCTCTGGCTTGGGAGGAACCAGAAACGTTCAAAAGAACTAATCAGCTTCCCAAACTTTCCCGGGTTTGCGTTGGCTCCACCCCCTAGCCAATGATCTTTTCCACAGGTTAGACTGACAGGTCTCTATGATCCTGCACCTCCCCCTGCACCATTTTGACTCATTGCGCATGTCCTTATCTTCCCCTGCTCTCCTCCCACCCTCTTCCGGATAACCCAGTACTGTACTGAAGGGGGAAGGGAGGGGTGTTAATCCCCTTGGAGGGGTGTGAAGCTGTAGCTTCCTGGTGAAACTAACAGGCCTCTGCTTCCCAGCTGAATATGCTGAACAGTCTCCCCCTTTGCTTCCTTTCCCATCAATTAGCTAACTATGGTAACAGTCTCCACTGATTGGTCAAGGGGTCCTTCGCGGTGGCAGCCCATTCTGGAGCTGCCTACCTGGTTTTGCTGCTTTTCTGGGCCTAGAACTGAAATACAAATGAGGCCTAGATGTTATCTCTAGTGAGGTGACCTTCTATATCTGGCTGTAAATTGCTCGGCCAGCTGGTTTAGCTATCTGTCCCAGTTTCCCCATTCCACTCACCATGGCATTTTCCTAGTTTCTTACTATCCTGCCTCACAGTGAAGAGGTGGAACGAGGGATGGTTCCCAGGCCTCCTGCCCCACTGCTGTAGGCTCTGCCTTTCTGGGCTTGACCATCAGCAGCCATGATAGAGTTCCTGGGTCCCATGAGGCCCCCAGGACTGTGGGTATACTAGGACCTTTTTAGTGCTTCTGGACCAGCCCAGGCTTCAGAGCAACCAGAGGTCTGACTAGGACTGTTGGAGCAGCCAGCATTCACTGCCTGGCCTAGGAAGCCTTGTGTCTGGGGGTCCAGTCTTGCTCTTCCTCCAAAAGTCATACAATCCAATGGCATAGACCACCTTTCCTCTGAACCTGGAGCCCAGCTCAGCCAGGATGCAGAAGGAGGGGAAGTTCCTCCCTCAGAAGATGCTGGGGTGTGGGGGTGTGTGCAAGGTATTGAGGGGTGTCAACGTAAGAAATGTTCAAACCTGTGAAGAATTTTGTGAGTTTATTTGAGCCAAACTGTTGACAAATGCCTGGAAGCAAAACCTCAACTGATTGAGCTAATGCTCCAGAGAATGGCAGTTTTGTACCTTAATTTACATATTACAGTCAAAAGAGAAGATGTAAGTGGGTTACATGAAATCCACTGGTGATAGATTAGGGAGGTGGGAGAAAGCAAAGCGGGGAGAGAGGTGGGATCTCTGGGATTGGATAAAAAGTAAAATGATAGATACATCCTTCTTTTACATAGGTGGGTACAGGATAGGTAACAGTCAACAATTAACGACAATAATAATGAGGGGATTTGTTGTTTCTGCCCCTGGTGCATAGGTTGTGCCCTAAGGAGCCTGGAAAAGGAAGTTACCTCACATTCCAAAGGTACATTATCTTAGATGCAAAAAACAAAGAAAGAAAGAAAAGGCAGCACAGTCATCCCTCGCCACTTCATGCTTCGACTTTTGTGGCTTCACTCTATTGAGGTAGAGTCTGGAACTGATTAACAGCGATAAACGAGGGCCGACTGTAGATCTTTGTCAGGGAAGCTGTCATCCTAAGACATGACTACTTGCCATAAACTGCTTTTAGTTAAAACGTTTAATTTCTGCTGGGCTGGTGTGGCTCAATGGTTGAGCATCCACCCATGCACCAAGAGGTTGCTGGTTCGATTCCTGGCCAGGGCACATGCCTGATTTTGGGGCTCAATCCCCAGTGGGGGGTGTGCAGGAAGCAACCAATTGATGTGTTGTAACGTGTCAGCGAGATAACCAGAGACGCACAGTTGAATTGTAAAAGAGCACTTCATTATGTCGGCAGGCTGGGGAGGTACAGCTTCCCCAGATCCTCAGCACAGATTCTTCTTGCTACACCGATTTTAAAGACAGAAGCCCCTCCTCCTTTTTGGCCCCTCCCTTCAGGGGACCGGTACAATAGTGTGAGTGACAGCGGTTACCGAAGTCAAAATTAGCATTATTCATCGGGGTACAAGTACTTGCAAATGCCTGCAAATACCAATACTTGGAATCTGCAAATGCCTCCCAACACGTGGGGCAACTATAATCTTAGGCAAAATTCCTTTACTTCTAGGGGTAATTAACCTATTATTGGAAGGTCTATTGATGATAAAAATGGAGTCATTTAGTCGCCTTAGCCAAGGGGCCCAGATCAGATGTTTCTGTCTCTCTCTCTCCCTTCCTCTCTTCTAAAAATCAATAAAAAACATATAAAAAATTTTTAAGTTTATTTCAGACCATCCTTTGTGGTTATTTTAGGTCTCTGTGTTTGCAAGGCTATCACACAGGCCTTCCCTGAGTTTGTCAGGTTAGCATGTGGTCCCTTTTCGTCCACAGGGGCTTCTTGGTCTAGGAATTAGCAACGGCTTGAGCTTAGATTTCCATGTGACCACCAGGCCAAACTTTGGGGTTTTTTCTCTAATAGCCTTGTGAGTTGGGTGAGGGGATGGGAGTCTAGTCCCTCCCCTCCTGCAGTTAGGTCAAGCTCCCCAGGCTCCCTTTCAGAGGGCTCCAAAGGAGGATTTTGGCATGCCTTGTCTGAGAGTCCAGAAACTTAAGCAATACAGACAATTCTGGAGGCTGAAAGGCAGAGGGAAAGTCTTTTGTTTTCAGATCTGGGTATGAATCCCAGAGTCACCTGGTCCGGCTGTGGGACCTTGGGCAAGCACTGCAGCTCTCTGAGACTCATTTTCCCTGGGTGATAAATGACTCCTTTTGCGCAGCCAGTTTTGGAGGGAAATGATTCAAGAGGGAGGCAGTAGGTAGTAGCAATTCCCCGGGAGAGACTAGTCACAGCCCGTGAAGCTGGGACAAAGGCGAGTCAAAAAGGCGCCTGGATCAGTTTCTATTCCGGGCTTCCGTGAGAATGGCACCCAGAGGCGTGGACGACTCCGCCGGGGCCGCACTACTAGCAACCTGGGACCATTCTGGTCTCGATGGGCGGGCACACCCAGCACCTGGACAGGAGCGGGAGGACAGTGCGGGCCCTCCGCGGGGTGGGAGCAGCGCGGAGCAGCCTGGGGACGCGGCGCCGGCGCGGGAGGCGCGGGGAGGTAGGGGCGCGCGGGGCGCGCGGGGAGGTAGGGGCGCGCGGGGCGCGCGGGGAGGTAGGGGCGCGCGGGGCGCGCGGGGAGGTAGGGGCGCGCGGGGCGCGCGGGGAGGTAGGGGCGCGCGGGGCGCGCGGGGAGGTAGGGGCGCGCGGGGCGCGCGGGGAGGTAGGGGCGCGCGGGGCGCGCGGGGAGGTAGGGGCGCGCGGGGCGCGCGGGGAGGTAGGGGCGCGCGGGGCGCGCGGGGAGGTAGGGGCGCGCGGGGCGCGCGGGGAGGTAGGGGCGCGCGGGGCGCGGGACTCCCTGCAGGCAGGACTGGGCGAGGGGATCTGAACGGCTGGCGGAATGCAGGCGGCGCCGAGGGCAGCCGGGGGAGCGCCGGGGCTTCGGCGGCGCCTGGCCCGAGGCAGGGCAGGAAGGCAGGGGTGGCGCCGCAGCCTCGCGCCCCGCGGAGGGTGCCTCTGCCCGCGGTACCCCTGGGTGTACCCCCAGCCCCAGGCCCCGGCCGAGGTCACGTGTCAGCACGTTCCCGCCGTTGTCGTCTCATCCCATGTCATAGCCCCTCCCCCAGGCCCGGGACCCCCCCCCCCACCCGAGGCCCCATTATCCCCAGCCCCCCCACCCCACCGCGATGACCCGCGCCGGTCCCTTCCTGTCCCTCTCCTCCACCGGCCCGTCTGCCCGCCCGCAGGGAGCGCCCAGGCCAAGACCCCGGTAGAAGACACTCGTCAGCACGTTCTCACCCCAGTCATCTCATCCTTCAGCCTAGCTCCACCCCAGGCCTGGCAACCCCGGTCCCTTCTGGCTCTTTGTCCACGGGCCCAGCCCCGCGCTGACCGCAGGCTCAGGCCTCATTCCTGAACCGCCGTGTCTCCTCCCAGACATCGCGCCGCGACCCAGGATGCAGCCCGCAGGCTGGGCGGCCGTCAGGGAGGCGGCGGCCCGCGACCTCCTGGCCGCGGATCTCCGGTGCAGTCTGTTCACCTCGGCCCTGCAGAGCTACAGGCGGGACTCCGCGCTGCGGCCTTTTCCCGCGTCCTATGCCCGCCACGACTGCAAGGACTTTGAGGCCCTGGTGAGTGTGGTTTCCCCCCCCCCGGCGCTGTCCACTGCTTCCCACGCTACGTGTCCTGTGGAACCCGTGTTAGTAAACACGCCAGCCGCCCCCCAGCCTGGCCTTGGGGAAGGTTTCCATGAGCTAAGAACACTCCCCAAACCCTAATGTTGATACTCCCAAGGCACTTTGTATCTGCTTCCTCTTGTTAATGAAAGTGAACTGAGTAACTCAGTAGTTAGATAGGCCTCCACAAGATTTCCTAGTGTGGCTAGCAATAGGGTGTTGATCCGGTCAGCTGACTCAGCCAAATAGGACGTTATTCATCCCTTTGCAAATACACAGACACCAAAAGTAACCAAAGCTACCCTCATACCTTGATCTTCAGATGAGGTCATATATGGGCAGTGCTCTTATAAATTGTAACATACAGTACACATGTGAGCTCTTAATTCTTTGATGATTCACAAGGCACTTAATTTCTTGCAGAGTTCACTTTAGGGTCGGCATTTCAGATATCAGGTATTTTTGTAATCCTAATGTTTGGAATTACCTAGAAAAATATGATTTTCCAAAATGGATTCTATAAGAAATAGAAAATTGAAATACCTTATAATCATTAAAGGCACTGAATTAGTAAATTCACTCAAAGAAAACTGCAGGCTTAGCTGGTTTCCTGGGTGAGTTCTACCAATCACTGAAGGAATAAGTAATTCCACTTGTACACAAATTCTTCCAGAGTATTGAAAAAGAGGCTAGTATATCAGATACTACATCTGATAAGGATGACACAAGAAAATAAAATTATATACCCAGCCAGTGTGGCTCAGTGGATTGAGCATCATCCCATGGGCTGAGAGGTCCCGGTTAAATTCCTGGTCAGGGCAGCTGATCGATGTCTCTGTCTTTTTCTCCCTTCCTTTCTCTCTAAAAAAATTAATAAAAACATTAAAAATAAATAAATAAAATAAAATTACAGGCCAATGTCACTCATGAGTGTACATGTAGAAATCCTCTATAAAATATTAGGATCTTGCCCTGCCGGTGTGGCTCTGAGGTTGAGCCTCGTCCCATGGACTGAGAGGTCCCAGTTCGATTCCTGGTCAGAGCACATGCCCAGGTTGCAGGCTCCATCCTCAGGAGGGGGCATGCAGGAGGCAGCTGATTGATGGTTCTCTCTCACATCGATGTTTCTATCTCTCCCTTCCTCTCTCTCTAAAAAATCAATAAAAACATATTTTTAAAAAATTGAAAATCAGTTAATGTTATGAACCACATTAACAGATTTAGGGAGATGTTTAGAACTATCTCTGATGAAGTGATCAGTATTGGGTTTCCTCTTTGCTTTCACTTTCAGGGGGTCAAAGGACAAAGGCCCAGTCTCCTGGCCCCCACCTGGTCTATTGCAACCCAGGCTAGGGATGTGTTGAGGGCATCTCCAGCCTATGCCATCATACACAGGTATTTCAGGGTACAGGGAGTGGGAAGTCAGAGAAAGATAAGCCAACTGACTTTTCCCACGGTTTGTTCTGCAAATTTAGATGTTCAGTTTTGTGAGATTGTGATATCAGAGCCTTGAGATGACCGCACCTTTATTTTGTCAATAGATATTAATGGAGTGCTTGCTGTGGGCCAGGTGCTAAGGACACAGAAAGACCCAAGGGGAGGTTAACAGTGTGCTCAGCTGTACTATGGGGTGAGCCCTGTGGAGGTATACCTCAGAGATATTGCAGGTTCGGTTCCAGAGCACTGTAATAAAGTGAGTTGAAATCTTTAAAAAAATTTTTTTTTCTTTATTGAGTTTTAGAGAGAGAGGAAGGGAGAGGGAGAGAGAGATAGAAATATCGATGAGAGAGAACATTCATTGGCCGCCTCCTGCATGCCCCTCACTGGGAATCAGGCCCATAACCTGGGCATGTGCCCTGACCAGGAATTGAACCAGCGACTTCCTGATGCATGGGTCAATGCTCAACCACTGAGCCACACCGGCCCGGCAAGTTGTAATCTTTTTATGCTGGAGGGTCTTGCCTACAATTTGTAAAAAACACAGTCTGAAGTTCAATAAAATGAGGTATGCTTGTATATACGACAAAGAAGCCCAGAGCAGGGACCTCAGCATTTGGCACTGAGCTGGGGTTAGGGAACACTAACCAAGGGTGGTGGCTGATTCCATGCTGAGTCCCTAGGGACATGGAGGATTTCGAGGAGCAGAGAGGAGGAAAGTGCTATTCTCGGAGGAGGAGTAGGATGGGCAGAGAGCCCTCTCACTGAGAAGAACAAGTCTATGTTTTAGTGTGGCTGTTGTAGGGAGCAGGAAAAGGTGAGGCCAACCAGAGCATGCAGGGCTTGGCATGTCCTGCCAAGATGTGTAGATTTTATCCTTGGTCAGGGGAGAGCATTGGTGAGATCCAGGATGCATTTCTGAAAGACCCTTGTGGTGGTAGGAGAAGAGAGGGAGATTGGAGTCAGAGGGACCACACCCATAAGAGATGGTGCCCCACAATGCACTTCATTACTTTTTACCAAGAAACCTCCAAGTGGACTAGAATGCTCAGTGCTTTCTCGTCTTGCTGGAAGGGCTTATTGGCAAACAGAATCAGGTTTGTTTGATGAATATGGGATAAATGCAAAGGGAGCTTTGGAATTATTTTTATTTGTTTGTTTGTTTATTTATTTATTTTTGTATCCTCACCTGAGGACATTTTTGCATTTATCTTTAGATAGAGTGGGAGGGAGAGAGGGAGGAAGAGAGAGAGAGAAACATCGATGTGAGAGAGACACATCAAGTGGTTGCCACCCACATGACCCCAACCGGGGCGGGGGACAAATTGCAACTGAGGTCCGTGCCCTTAGCGGGAACCGAACCAGGGACTCCGGTCCACGGGCTGACACTCTAACCGCTGAGCCAAACTGGCCAGGGCTGTTTATGCTTTAAAAAAAAATTTAATTATGCAAGTAATTATTCTTGTTATAAAAAAATTCAAATGATACCAATCAAGTAAAAGTACCCTTGATAGAGCTCACACTAGCCCACATCCCTTCCTGTAAGTATCAGTGCTCTCAGTTTGGAGCACACCCTTTCTCCCATATCTGTAATTCCTTAGGAGAGCATCAGGTAGCCCCAAATAGTCACCTCCTCTAGAGGGACAAACTGTCCCTCTCATGGGCCTCATTGTGCTGGTTCCATAAGGCATCCTTTCTTTGAAGGGCCACTGGAGAAACACAGACAGACTCTTTTTTTTTTTTTTTGTACGTGCCCCTAGCGGGAACTGAACTCGGGACTCTCTGGTCCTCAGGCCGACGCTCCAACCGCTGAGCCAAACCGGCCAGGGCCACAGACAGACTCTTAACCAGCCTGTACTGTTGCCATATTCCTTATTGGGCACCATTGTTTGGGAAACTAGCCCAGGGCATACAGATTCTTGGCTGTCTGTAGGCATGGCTTTAATAAGCAGTTACCTAAGTCTGGCCGGTGTGGCTCAGTGGTTGAGCATCAACCCATGCACCAAGAGGTCACTGGTTCAATTCCCAGTCAGGGCACATGCCTGGGTTGTGGGCCAGATCTCCGGTGGGGAGCATGCAGGAGGCGGCCAATTGATGTTCTCTCTCATTGATGTTTCTATCTCTCTCTCCCTCTCATTTCCTCTCTCTCTAAAATCAATAAAGAAAGAAAAATAATAATAATAAGCAGTTACCTAGGAGAAGGCTGCTCACCAGGCAGGACCTGGTATGACCTCTGGGAGCATGCACATGTTTATAGATAAACACACTTCAGGTTTCGTTTTGTCACATGTTACATGAGTTACAGAAAAAAATGTGGAGAATTTGGCATCTGGACCTGTATCAGATTCAGTGATTAACTTGGAAAGAAAAGGGAATGAGGTCTGGATTTGTTCTTCCGGATCATTTTGTGGTTACCTGAAGAAGGAAGGTGTGAGCTGTTAAAAAGGCTCTCATTTTCATTTGTTTAGCTAAAATTACTTGGAAGTAATGTGAAACAGTTTATCATTTTTAACCATTTTAAATTAATTTTCTCCATACTACAAGGTGTCATTACACACCTATATAACACATATGTTGCAGTTTCCAAAAATTAGAGCTCTGGCATGAATTACTTTATTGATTATTGCTTTCCTGAGAATGCCTCCTGCTAAACCAAACTCTCACACGCCCCAAAGTCCCAAATCATCTCTCAGGTGCCCTTGTTTTGAGGATATTTTTATTCTGAGGCAGCTCTTCAATTGTACACTGGAAGGTCTTTGTATTCCAAGTGCCTGGCCTGGGAGGTGCTTATCTGATATTTGAGGAATCAAATTGGGTATTGCAATTGCCCAGGCTGAGGGTTTCAGATCTTGTTCCTTGGGACAAGGGTTGGCTAAGCCCTTATTAGGTCAGAGAATCTGTAGCATTCTTGTGATGTTCTGTAGTCCTGACCATTGGCCCTCAAACTTCAGGTTTGTTTTGTTTTTCCCCTAGGAAACCCCATGCTCTGATTCTCCATTAGTCTGCAGACCCTTTCTGGGGGTGGGAGGTGGGTGGTAATGGCTCTTTTGTATTAGTTCCAGGCCCTTGTCACCCAAAGTAGGGTTGAGAACCAATAGCAGCAGCATCACCTGGGAGCTTGTTAGAAATGCAGAATGTCAGGTTATCCCTTCCCCAGACCTACCCAATCTGCTTTTTTAAGGTAATTGGCATTTAAAAAAATCAATTTTTCTAATTGATTTTAGAAAAGAGAGAGGGATAGAGAGAGGCATCAATTTGTTGTTCCAATTATTTATGCATTCACTGGTTGCTTCTTGTATATGCCGTGACCGGGGATCGAACCTGCAACCTTGTTGTATGGGGATGACACTCTAACCAACTGAGCTACTTGGCCAGGGCAGGATCTGCATTTTTTTTTTTTTAAGTCCTCATCTGAGGATATTTTTCTATTTATCTTCAGATAGAGTGGGAGGAAGAGAAAGGGGGGGAGAGAGAGAGAGAGAAACATCGACGTGAGAGGGATACATTGACTGGTTGCCTCCCACACAACCCTGACCAGGGCTGGGGACAAACCGCAGCCGAGGTACATGCCCTTGGCTGGAATCGAACCTGCGACTCATTGGTCCGCAGGCTGACGCTCTACTGTTGAGCCAAACTGGCCAGGGCCTTCATTTTTTAAAAAAATGCTTTTATTGATTTTTTTAGAGAGAGAGGAAGGGAGAGAGAGAAACATCCATGTGAGAGAGAAACATTGATTGGCTGCCTCCCACATGCCCCTCTCTGGGGATCGAGCCCTCAACCCAGGCATGTGCCCTGATGGGGAATCAAACTGGGACCTCTCAGTCCATGGGACAACGCTCAATCCACTGAGCCACTCTGGCTGGGTGATAACAGAACTTTCTAAGGAATGCTTTGATGCTTATTTCCAGATTAGAAATTGAATTGAGCCCTGGCCGGTTTGGCTCAGCGGTTAGAGTGTCGGCCGGCAGTACAAAGAGTCGCAGGTTTGATGCTGGTCAAGGGCACTACCTCAGCTGTGGTTCAGTCCCCAGCCCTGGTTGGGGTTGTGCAGGAGACAACCAATTGATGTATCTCTCTCACATCGACGTGTCTCTCTCTCTCTCTCTTTTTCTTTCTCTCTCTCTCTCCCTCCCACTCTATCTGAGGATAAATGGAAAAATATCCTTGGGTGATGATTTAAAAAAAAGGTAATTGAATTGACATTTACTGGGGAGATCATTCTTTACAAGGCTCTCAACCTTGGTTCACATTGAAATCACCTGGAAAGCTTTAAAAAATACTGCTGTCTGGGCCCCACACTTAGAGATTCTGATTTAATTGGTCTGAGGTGGAGCCTGGGCATTGGGACTTTTTTGTTTGTTTATTTGCAGAAAATATGTAGTTTAACATTTCCCCTATTAATTGAGCACCTACCTACTGGTAGTGAGGAAATGATAACAATTAGATTCAGACCAGTCAATAAGTGTCCATTTAGGTACATACTTGGTATCTCAAGTTAAAATTCTCAGTCTCTCTGATTACCTTTTTAATTTTTTTTTCTTTATTGATTTTAGAGAGAGAGGAAAAGAGAGGAAGAGACAGAAATATCGATGAGAGAGAACATCGATTGGCCGCCTCCTGCATGTCCCCCACTGGGGATCTGGCCCACAACCTGGGCATGTGTCCTGACCAGGAATCAAATAGGCGACCTCCTGGTGCATGGGTCGACGCTCAACCACCGAGCCACACTAGCCGGGCTGATTACCTTTTTATTTCCCTGTTCTCAAAGATGGTATCTGAAGAGGGAGGTGGAATATACAGATTGAAAAAGATATGGAGCCTTGGCTGGTTTGGCTCAGTGGGTAGAACGACGGCTCTCGAACCAAAGAGTCTCAGATTCGATTCCAGTTAAGGGCATGTGCTTCTCTTGCGGTTGGATCCCCGACTCTGGTTGGGGTTGTGCAGGAGGTAGCCAATCGATGTGTCTTTCTCACATCAATGTTTCTCTGTCTCTCCCTCCCTCCCTCCCTCCCACTCTATCTCAAAATCCCCAGGTGAGGATTAAAACAAACGAACAAAAGATATGGATACAGACATAGATATAATGTGATGTGACTGGTGGTAGGTATGTGGCTAGAAGGACTCCTTAGCCTATGGGATGGTGAGGTGGAGGATCCAGAGGTGGAATTTATCTTTCCAGTAGAAACCATCTCCTCCCTTCCCAACCATTCCAGAAATGCAGGCCTTTTCTTAGCAAATTGGTGAGCAGTAGAAAGGGACATTTGATTAATAATAATTGTACAGTACCTAACACAGTACTGATAGCCCCGACTACTAGCTGGGCACTGTTCTGAGCTGTTTCTACGTGGGACTCAGTCTTCCTAACAACTCAGTGATGTAGGTTCTATTATCTCTGTCACCATCAGCTAATCAGTATATGTGCTGGTGGCAGACCACGCTCCAGCTCCCAGGGGTTGCTGGTGTGTAGCCAAGGGGAAGAACCACTCCTTTAAAGGGTCCCCATGAAGACTTCTTTTGTGAAGAGTTCTGTAAAGTAGACTTTCACCCCCAGTCTGTTTTAGTAACTCTGGCTTTTTATACCTTAGGTTTGTGCAAAGCCGGGCACACCTGTATGTAACTGTAGTGTCTTCCTTTTCCAGACTCATCTTGGTAGCCTATCAGCTCCACCCATCCCTCCCACCCCACTGCTATGGGTGTCACTTTGGTCCTGAGGCTGGTGACCTTGGCTGTACCTTTGGTTCATTTCCTTCCAGCACCTCCACCCACATGTAATAATTATGACCTCTGGCATCTTCCTAGACAAGGACATTAAAAAAAAATGTTTTTATTGATTTTTTTTTTTTTTTAGAGGAGGAAGGGAGAGAGAGAGAGAGAAACATCCATGTGAGAAACATTAATCAGCTGCCTCCTGCACGCCCCCTACTGGGGATTGAGCCTGCAACCCTGGCATGTGCCCTGACTGGGAATTGAACCTGGACCTCTCAGTCCATGGGACCATGCTCAATCCACTGAACCATACTGGCTGGGCTTTTTAAAAATTCTCACCCAGGGGCATTCTTAGAGAGAGGAAGAGAGAGAGAGAGAGGGAGAGAGGAAACATCGATTGGTTGCCTTCCATATGGGGATCGAACCTGCAACCTTGCAGTGCACAGGATGATGCTCAACCAAATGGGCCACTACAGGATTTTGTTGTTGTTAATCCTCACCGGAGGTTATTTTTCCATTGATTTTTAGAGAGAGTAGAAGGGAGGGAGGGGTAGAGAGAGAGAAAAACATTGGTGTAAAAGAGACACATTGATTGGCTGCCTCTTGCATGACCCCAACCAGGGCTTGGGATTGAACCTGCAACCCAGGTACATGCCCTTGACTGGAAATCGAACCCGCAACCCTTCGGTCCGTGGGCCGATGCTCTAACTGCTGAGCCAAACTGGCCGAGGTGAGACAAGGATTTTTTTCAGATGTTCTTTCTTTCCTGCTGCCAGCCCTTCCAGAACAATATTGTGTAACATCTAACCTGGTGATAAGCACCTGTGGCAACTTCTGTAAACAGATTCCTGGGCCTCCTCCCCAGGAGAATGTGATCTGGGTTGTTGCAACGTGTCCCCTGGGCTGTCCTGTCACCTCCTGAGTCAAAGCGAGGAGGTTGAGTTATCCCCTTCCATGGTCATCATTCCTCTCTGCTCTTCGCCTGCTGGTTCCTGCCCGTGGCCTCTCAGTCACCCAAACCTCCTCTTTCTTGAGAGACTTCCTTCCTTTCTTTCATTTTTTAAGTTAAACTGTTTCTTTACTATAGGACTTCTCAGTCTTTATTTTTTATTTTTTAGAGAGAGAGGAAGGGAGAGAGAGATGGAAACATTCATGTGAGAGAGAACATCGATCAGCTGCCTCCTGCACGCCCCCTACTGGGAATCGGCCCACAACCCAGGCATGTGCCCTGACCGGGAATCGAACCGGGACCTCTCAGTCCATGGGACGACGCTCAGTCCACAGAGCCACACCTGCTGGGGCAGAGACTTCTTTCTCAAATCCTGCGACTGCCCAGCACTGCCACCATTCAGGCCTTGCCCAGGCTCCCTGAGCCACTTCTACTGAATCCTTCCTTGTTCCCCAGAATAGAGACTGCAGAGTGTGTTCTGTGAGGTGACAGGTTGTTCTCTAGCCTTTTAGAAATAGAGACATTTTTAAAAATGCAGTTTGCTGGTTTATTTTTAAAACGAAAAAAAAAAAAATCTGAGGCTTCGCCACCTGGGTAGAGGTCACTCTTGGGCAGAAACCAGCTGAAACTGGGGGTTGGGGGCTGGGCCATATGCTATGCAAGGGGTCTCTGTTCAACATAGCCCTTATCACTCTTTCCCCTTTTACTCATTTCATCACCCCTCTGGCTCTGGGGCATTTGAGCCTGGGACCACATTTTTGTTTTTGTTTTTTATCCTCACCAGAGGAGATATATATATATATATATATATATATATATATATATATATATATATATATAATTGATTTTAGAGAGAGAGAGAAAGGGAGAGGGAGAGAGAGATAGAAACATCGATGAGAGAGAACATCGATTGGCCGCCTCCTGCATGCCCCCACTGGGGATTTGGCCCACAATCTGGGCATGTGCCCTGACCAGGAATCGAACTGGCGACCTCTTGGTGCATGGGTTGATGCTCAGCCACTGAGCCACACCAGCTGGGCACCCGAGGATATTTTTACATTTATCTTCAGATGGAGCTGGAGGGAGAGAGGGAGGAAGAGAGAGAGAGAGAGAAACATCTATGTGAGAGAGACACATCGATTGGTTGCCACCCGCATGACCCTAACCAGGGCCGGGGATGAACCACAACCGAGGTACATGCCCTTGGCCGGAATTGAACCCGGGACTCTTTGGTCCATGGGCCGACACTCTAACTGCTGAGCCAAACCGGCCAGGGCGGGGACCACATTTTTGGACAGGCGCTGTTCACTTTACTGCCTCTGCGAAGCTTCTTCCCACTGGGAGTGCTCTGTCTCTGCCCCTCAAAATCCTCCCCGTCACTCCAGGTCCCATTCCTATTCTACCTGATCTGTAAACCCTTCCCTCTGCCTTCTCCGCCAAACCCCAGAAATGCTTGCCTTCTTCCTGAACAGTTATTCTCTTCAGTCCGGTTATTGGTAAATGCCTTCCACTGCCACGAATGGTGGTCTGTAACGCTTGTCTCCCTGGAGGGTTTTTTGTCTCCTGACCCGGCTTCATACTACATATAACATACATCTTTCTCCTTACCTACAGGGCCTACGCACAGCTGGTAGCTGCCTTGGTTGTGTTATTTGGGGGTGGGAGACTTCAGAAACATACCTGATTGGCTTCCCAAGCCACCGCTTAAAGTTCTGTGGGAATTGGTCTTTGGCTAAGATATTTAGTCCATTTTCTCTCCATTGATAGGAGAGAATCACAGAGAACAGACCTCAGGGTCAGACTGCTTGGCTTCATGGCCCTGCTACCGAAGAGCTGCAAGACCCTAGGCAAGGTGCTTAACCGCTCCAAACCTCAGTTTCCTCCCCTTTAAATAGATTGCTGTGAGGATAAAATGCGATGACGTGTGCACAGCATTTGGCCCAGTGCCTGGCATGTGATAAGGCCTCAATAAATATTAGCTCTTACTATCTTGTTCTAACCTCTGTGCCAGGTTCTAAGCTGGCTGCTGGGGCTCCAGAGTATATAAGATGGAGTTGGCCCTCAGGAATTATTTGTCCCAGCCAGATTTGATGTGACCCTAGAGAGTCAAGTACCAATGTAGGATTTTGCATAGAGCACAGGGGAGCACAGAGGTTGTGAGTGGTCAGGATTAGGGGAGGTGATTTTAGGCTGGCCTTGAACTCTCGTGCTGGCAACTGCAGAAGCACAGAGAGGGAAACGCATAGGGCACTTGAGGAATGGTATGGGGGGAGCAGGTGAGAAGCATGTGGCAGAAGGTACTGTTAGGCAGAGAGGCCAGAATAGATTCCCAAGGGACTTGTGAAGGACATGGCTGCTAGATTTAGCAAATAAAAATATAGGCCGCCTATTTAAATGTGAATTTCAGAGAAGCAATAAATAATTTTTAGAGTGTAAGTATGCCAAATTATTGCATGGGTTATACTTATACTAAAATTTTTAATTTTGTTATTTATCTGAAACTCAAGTTTAACTGGGCAGGCTATAGTTTATCATACAGCCCTACTTGTGTGCCTGGTCCCCAAAAGGTCCTGCTAAAATGCAAACAGGTTTTGATCACAAGAGGAAGAATTCTGTTAACTTGTTGCAACAGATTTATATTTCAGAGTAGCCTAAAAAGTGAAATAGGTCATAAAAAAAAAGCCAGTTGAGGGGTTAAAGAGTAGGGGGCAAAGAGAGCAGCCAGGCAGGACACACAGGGCAGGCAGCAGTTGGGGGGCCTGAGCCCTGGAAGAGGGCTGTCCCTGAGGGAGCTCAGGTGAGGCCTGGGTCGATCTCGGAGCTGGGAATGGTCTCTTGCACTTCTCCAAACTGAGCCTCCGAAAGGGACCTGGCTTAGCTGACTGTCATTTTGTAGAGCTCCCTGTGCTCAGGTCTGGACTGTTGGCAAGGGCTGTGCTCACAGGTGGGCTTTGAAAGCAGGAGTGATGAGGACAGTAATTATGGGAGAGAAGACTCAGCTCTGGCTTTGGGATAACAAGTGTGGACCAGGAGTAGAAAGGCAGGACGGGAGAGGTCACAAGATGCTGGGAGGTGTCCTTTGGACTGGGCAGGCAGCAGGCCATGTGGGTGCCCACCTGAGGGTGCACCATTTGGAACACATCTTCAGGTCCCTCAGTGGCTCTGTGTTGCCTACAAAACAAAGCCCAGAGACCCCAAGGTGGGTGTCTGAGGCCTTCGCAGGCTGATCTCATCACCTCTCAGTCCTGTTCCTCCTGGTGACCTGCGCTCTAGGCTCCAGCCACACCAAACCACCTGCATTTAATGACGACAACAACCATGGCAGTCGCACTAACATCAGAGTATGTAATACCTTCCTGTTGCTCTGTGCGCTGTACTTGTTAAGTTGATCAAACTGCACAAAGATCCCGTGAAATGGCTACTAATACGATGACACAGGAAGTCAAACCACTCACCGAGGTCACAGTAGTGGGTATAAGAGCCCAGATTTGGACCCAGGCTGCCTGGGAGGAGAGCCTTCATAACCGCGTCTCCATCCACTGCCCTGACCACACGCTGCACTTTTGTGTTTCTGTGTCTTTGCATTGCAAACCCAGGTCACACAGCACCTCCTCTGCCAAAGCCTTTCCTGACCATCCCCTTGTCCCTCAGCCTCTACCCAACACAGGTCCCACTAAATCTTCTTAGTAGCTTGTATCCATCTTTGTTATGATAATGAAGGTGTAAGTCATAATTATTTACCTTTCTGCCTCCCCACTGTGTAGCACCGCACACTCATGGAGCATTTACACACCACACATCTATGGTTTTTTCTTTTCAAACTAAAACTGTCCATGAGGCATGTACAGATAGTTTTATTAGAAGTCTGAAGCTATTGATTGAATCTTTGGAAGAGACAGGGATAAAGCAACCCTGAAATTTTTCTGATTTTCAACTACAGAGTTAAAAAATACCCCCCACCCCTACCCCGGCTGGAGTGGCTCAGTTGGTTGGATGTCGTCTGTACAACGAAAGGTTGCTGGTTCAATTCCCAGTCAGGACACATACCTGGGTTGTAGGTTCGATCCCCAGCTGGGGAGCATATGAAATGCAGTTCATCGATGTTTCTCTCTCACATTGGTGTTTCTCTCTCTGTCTCTCTAAGCATGTCCTCAGGTGAGGATTAAAAAAGAAAAAAAAACCCCAAGGTCAGCATCAGTCGTTGTAAAAAATGGAAAAGAGCACATTGATATTTATGAAATACCAACTACATCTCCAGTAAAACTGTGTGTGGGAGTGTTGTCAGAGAGAAATATAAATACGAAAAAAGAAATGGACATGTCTAAACCAGGCCCTGATATTCTGTTACTTTCTTTAATCTTCCTGACAACCTGGCACGGAGATAGTGGGCTTCCCATATCAGAGAGGAGATTGAGGCTCAGCCAGGTCCAGTGCTTTGCTTAAGGAGCAGGGATTCGCCCCAATAGGGGGCGTGCAGGAGGCAGCGATCGATGTTATGCTCTCACATGGATGTTTCTGCTCTCTTCCTCTCTCTCTAAGAATCAGTAAACTATTCTTTAAAAAAAAAAAAAAAAAGGAAAAAAGGAGCAGGGATTCAAACCGAGATCTGTGTGCTTTTCCCCCTGAGTCCAGGAAAGTGGAGAATTAGAAAAATATAAGACTGTCCTTGGCCTCTGGGAATCCTGGCCATACTGGGGAGAGAGTATAGGGGCTGAGAGTTTTAGGGGTTTAGAGAGAGGGGTGCCTGGGTTGATAGAAGTGGGGGCATTCCAGGAGATTGAGTGAACAGAGTTTGGAGGGGTACGGCCCAAGGCATGTTCACAGATGTCACTAGTCTACGGTGGTTTTTTAAATGCCATGCTAGAGAGATTTGACTTCTAGTCATAATTTCCGAGCAAAAGCTACAGTTACCTTGTAGCTATCTGTTAGTCCAGATCCCAAGTCCCTTAACAGAAAACCTGGCACCGATGTGTTTCGGAATTCAGATTCTGCCTGATTTTACAAAGGTGATAATGTGGTGTAATAACACAACTAAACTGGCCAACTCAGACATCTATAGCAGGCCACAAGGGCACCAGACTAACTCAGAAGGCCCTAAGAATGGTCACAGAGTATAGCAGGATGTTCCGTTTCCGTGGAATTCCTTGCAGCAGTCCACACAGAGGTCCAGCTTCTAGTCTTGGCCTCCGAGGGTGACAGCTCATATGTAAGAAGGGGAGATTCATGTTGGGTGGGTGTAGGAACTGCTTTCGCCTAACGAAACCCCATGATTTACAGAGGCTGGCCTCTCTTGTAAGAATGCCATAGAATGCCATAGACATAGCTGCCAGGGCCCTTACAGAAAGTCAGCACACTCAGGGAAACCTCAAACTATGGATTCCCCACTTGCAGTTTCTCCCAGTGCAGGTGCAGCTTACCACTCTGGGTCATTTTTACCATAAGTAGCATTGCCTGGTTATGTATGTGGTGGCCATACTACCTTGTTCCGGTCTCCAGGGGAACAGGCTGATAAGTTAACTGCAGGTCATTTTCTCATGCTTTGCTAACCCTTTACCCACCTGTGTATATATCATGTATTTGGTAACACCTCCAGTGAGGTGGCATCCCATCATCAGAATTAAATTCCTGCAGCAAAATGTAACATGAAGTGGGATAAGTAAAGATTAAATTAACCTCACATCAGTTCAGGTTAGGTTTTGTACCAGATGAGTTACACAACAACCTTTCAGTGTTTGGAGCATTTGGAGTTGGGTATTATTTGGAAAGGGGATAGTAGACCTGTGCATTGCTCTCCCCCTAGAAAATTCATGACCTGAAAGAACTGCAGGTTGCCTGCCTTACCGCTAGAGGGCCCCTGCTTTTCGTTTTGTCTAGGATCCGTGCTAATGGAGGTTTTCCTCCCTTCAGCTTGCAGATGCCAGCAAGTTACCCAGTCTGAAAGAGTTTCTCCAGTACTCAGAAGACAAAGACAAATGGGCCTGGGACCTGCTGAGCTGGATTTTATCCTCAAAAGTCTTGACAATCCACAGTGCAGGGAAGTCAGAGGTGAGACTGGTCTGTAGGATCACAGGTTCCGAGGGACCTCCTTATGCACCAGATGACCTGGGTAGCTTGTTGCAAATGCAGGTTCCTGCACCTTGCTCCCGGAGATTCTGATTCTGTGTCTGAAGTGGGGCCCAGGAACTTGCACACTGGCAGTACAAAGCTGTGTTCTCCCTCCTACTTGCTGTGTGACCTGGAGCAGATTTCTTGGTACATTTCAGTACCTCCGTTTCCTCGTCTGTTAAATGGGGATACAAATAGTGTGCTTCCATCAGGGAGATGGCTGTGAGAACTGAATGAATTTTCGCACTTAGAACAGTGTCTAAGGGCACATGCTAAGGGCTCTGTAAATGTTGGGTATCACAAGCACTCCAGGTAATTCTGATAAGGGTGAATCCTTAACCACACCTTAAGAAACATTGGCCTTATCCAGTTTTTTAAAATATTTTTTTCATTGTTTTTTTTTTTTTTTTTTTTTTTTAAGAGAGAGAGAAACATCGATCGGCAGCCTCCCACACGTCCCACACTGGGAATCAAGCCTGCAACCTGGGCACGTGCCCCGACTGGGAATCGAACCGGGACCTCTCAGTCCATGGGATGATACTCAATACACTGAGCCACACTGGCTGGGCTGGCCTAACCCAGTTTTAAAAAAACAGAGGTAGAGCCTGAAGTAATGGAAAACTTCAGGCTCTGGGTTTAAATTCCATTTTCCTCTATAATTGGGTCTCCTTTTCCCCATTTGTAAATTGAGAATATTAATAGTTATCTCAGAAACCGAGCCAGCGTGGCTCAGTGGACTGAGCATCGTCCCATGGCCTGAGAAGTCCTGGTTGAATTCCTGGTCAGGGCACATGCCCAGATTGCAGGCTCGATCCCCAGTGGGGGGCATGCAGGAGGCAGCCAATCCATGTCTCTCATCGATGTTTCTCTCTCTCCCTCTCCCTTCCTCTCTATCTAAAAAATCAATAAAAACATATTTAAAAAAAATTACCTCAGAGGGGAGCTATAATAGAATGTGTATCACTCTCAGTATAGTTTTTGGCATACACCAGACATTCCATAATTTGCTGTCTCTTGCCTGGCCGGATCTCCCAGGGACAGGCTGGGATGACAAGGACCAGAGTGTGGGAAGGCAGATCCCCAGTCTGTTGCTCTTTCCTCTGAGAGGCAGCAGGGGTTTATCTGTACTGTTCTTCACTTAATTAATCGCTTTTAATTTAAGAGCATTCAATTTTATAAGCTCCTGCTAGAAACAGAAATCCTTCTTAAGTGACATAGAATTTAATACCTTGGATTCTGGTGTCTAGGGACAGCCACCTGTATTGGATGGTAAAATAACATGAAGAGCCCTGGAGCGGGAGTCAGGAGATCCACATTCAGTCCAGGCTGGACTGTTAACTCTTAGATGATTCTCTGGGTTTCACATTTGTCATCTGTTAAATTGAGATTTATTCATTCCTCATATGGGCATCAAGCACCTATTAGATATTGCTGCAGGTAAAGTAGATAAGGCCATAGCTCCTTGACTTTTGATTATGGACCAGTTAACTTCCATTAAAATATGGAGTATTGGCACCTAGGACTTTCATCTTTTTATTGTGCCCAAGCAAGGACATTAGCCTACCAAGGACCATCAGTTTATAAAAGGATGTTTTAACACCAAAAATGAGGATGGTCCTGACATCAGAATAAAGAACAGTTCTTCCAAAGAAAGGATCATGTCAACCTTACAGCAATATCTATATCTAATCTGTTACATTGCCCTGATTTTTCTATTGGTTTGTTTGTTTGTTTTTATTTATTTCCTTACCCGAGGAAATTTTTCCATTGATTTTTAGAGAGAGTGGAAAGGAGGGAGGGGAAGAGAGAAAGAAAGAGAGAAACATTGATATGAGAGAGACACATTGATTGGTTGCCTCCCACACGTGCCCCGACCAGGGCCAGGGATCAAACCTGCAACCCAGGTTTGTGCCCTTGACCGGGAATCAAACCTGCGACCCTTTGGTCTGTGGGCTGATGGTCTAACCACTGAGCAACACCAACCAGCGTTTGAAAATTTTATTTATTGACTTTGGAAAGAGGATGGGGGAGAGAGAGGAGACAGAGAAAAAGAGAGAAACATTGATTTGTTGTTCCACTTATTTATGCATTTATTGGTAGATTTTTTTTCTTTATTGATTTTAGAGAGAGAGGAAGGGAGAGGGAGAGAGATAGAGACATCAATGAGAGAGAACATCGATTGGCCACCTCCTGCATGCCCCCCACTGGGGATTGGGCCCACAACCTGGGCATGTGCCCTGACCGGGAATCGCAACGGTGACCTCTTGGTGCATGGGTTGACACTCATCCACTGAGCCACACCAGCCAGACTATTGGTTGATTCTCATATGTGCCCTGACTGGGATCAAACCTGCAACCTTGGCTTATCAGGATGATGCTCTAACCAGCTGAGCTACCCAGCCAGGGCCTCCCTAATTTTTTTATTCACACCCCAGAGAAAACTTTGCCATAGACTGTGACTTACTGTTTGGAAATCACTGAAATGATGTGTTCTCTGCCCTAAAGAGGATTATTGCCCCTTAGGAAGGAGCTCACTCTTTTGTATCAATTAGTTTTTTTGCTGCATAACAAACCATCCCCCCAAAACCTAGTGGTTTAAAACAATAGTGATTGTTACTCATGATTCTGTGGGTTGGTTGCGTGGTTCTTCTAGGTGGGGCTGGTTCACCTGGGGCTGGGTGATCTAGGGTAGATCACTTATATGTCTGGGGCTTCAGCTGGGATGGCTGCTATGGTTGGGCCTTCTTCTATGAAGCTGTCATCCTCTTAAAGGCTAACAAAGCTTGTTCATGTGGCAGTGAAGGGTTCCCAGCAGCAGACAAGGAAGGGCAAGTCCTTTTCAAGTCTTTGTTTGCTATATGTCTACCAAGGTCCCATTGGCCAAGTCAAGTCACATGGCCAAGTTCAGATTCGAGGGGCAGAGAAATAGTTTCCATCTCTTGATGGAATCTTGGTGGCATTCCACCTGCAAAGTCACATTGCAGAGGGGTGGGAGGAAAAACATTTGGCCATTTTTGCCATTTATCACATCTTTCTACCTCCTGAGATTATTGTAAAGATGGAGTACAGGAATTAGATGTGAAAGTGTTATGAAAATTAGAAGTGATCTTTAGCTAGAAGGAGCCTATGCATGCTTCTCAGCCTATTATAGGGAAAACGTTATTAGAGGAAGGCAGTCTTGAGCTATAAGCTCTGAGCTTATTTATAAATAGATGTCTTTATTCTCATGAAACCAGTTGTTCTCATGAGCAGAGTCCACTGGACTTAAGCCCAAGGCTTTAGGAGGCCATTCTGGCAGCACATTTTACCAGCTTCCCAAATAAAATTGTGACTCCCTTCATGTTTTCAAGTTTGAAAAGATCCAAAAGCTGACCGGTGCCCCTCACACTGCTGTCCCCGTGCCGGACTTCCTATTTGAAATCGAGTACTCCGACCCAGCGAATGCCAAATTTTATGAGACCAAAGGAGAACGTGACCTAATCTACGCCTTCCATGGGAGCCGCCTAGAAAACTTCCATTCCATCATCCACAATGGCCTGCACTGCCACCTGAACAAGGTGGGGCCTAAGCCTGCTGACATTTGTGGGGGGCGGGTCAGACCTGGTGAAGGGTGGAGAGGGGCAGGTCCCCTAAGTCCGTGCCACTCAAAGTGTGGTCCACAGACCAGCAGCAGCTGGGAGCCTGTGAAAATGCAGAATCCTGGGCTCACCCTGGACCTTCTGAATCAGAAGCTGCATTTTAACAAGATCTCCAGGTGATTCCTATACCAATGGCAGTTTGAGAAGCATCTCTGGGAGTCCAGTCCAGACAGCAACATGCTTTAAATGCTCACCAGGTGATCCCAGTGTGTGGCCAACCCTTATCACTCAGCATGATTCCTGGACCAGTGGCATCAGCGTCACCTGGGAGCTTGTTGGACAAGTAGAATCTCAGGGCCCACCCAAGCCACCTGATGAGAAATCACGCTTTAACAAGCTCCTCAGGTGATTCATTTGCACTTTGAAGTTTGAGAAGCACTGCTCTGGGGGTCACTCCAGCAGAGTCTGCCCTTGGAGAAATTGGGAGGTGCAACAAGGAGAGGTCCTTTCCCTCCTTCCTTGAGCTGGTTTCCTCCCATTAGTGTCTTCCCTTTTTTAAGAGTCAAAAACTGTCAACCACTCCTTCTCTGCTGGCACTTTTTTTTTTTTTTTTTTTAAGATTTTTTTAATTGATTTTTACAGAGAGGGTAAGGGAGGGGGAAAGAGAAACATTGATGTGAGAGTGATACATTGATCGGCTGCACGGCCCCTATTGGGGATTGAGCTACAACCTGGGCATGTACCCTGACTGGGAATCAAACCAGCTCAACCCACTGAGTCACACAGCCAGGGCTCTGCTGGCACTTTTTGCCTCTCAGTGAAGTGTAGGAGGAAAAGTACAGACAGGAGCCAAAAAGACCTCCTTAGCAGCTCTGTGGCCTCGTGCAGATTGACTTAAACTCTCTGGGCCTCCATGTCCTCATCTGTAAAATAGGGCACCATTACCCATCTTGTGGTGTGCTGAGAGGATTGACTCAGTTCATGCATGCATGAGGACAGTTCATGAGGGCTCTTTCTGTCCTCAGCACCACAGACACTGCTTTCCTAGGCGGATGCAGAGGGACTCGGGGGTGGTCGCAGCTGCAACCTATCCTCCAGTTGTGCAGCACCTGCCACGTCTGGGGGCTGACTCCCTGAGCCACAGGCTGGGTTGTGGCTGATGCCGCCCAGAGGCGGGAGAGACTTCCCAGCAGTGCTGCAGCCGATTAGTGCAGTTAGGTTCTGTTGAGGATGATGGGCTTGTTTACACTGGCTCTCAGCTGATTGTTACGGCCAGGCTACTGGAATCCGGGGCCTCCCTCCACAGCACAGCCAGCCTGGAGAAGTTGCCTGCTGATTACGGTTTTGTACACCAGACCTTCACTTCAGTACCCCAGGGAGTTTGTTGCTTAGCAGCATCTCATCAGAGTCCTTTGCTAAAGTGGCTGCTCTTGCCTCTTCTGGCTGGGTTTTCAGTGAGGAGCCTGCCAGTTGAAGCTATGAGATCGTTCTCATGGGAGAGATACCCCAAGTTTCTCTCACTGCAGCCATGCTCAAGGGGTTTGAGTCTGGGGAAGTGCATATATATAGCAGGCATAAGGGGAGAATGGATGTGGAGTCAGATCAGAGGGCATCTAATGTCCTTGGAGAAGGTCTGTGTCAGCTTTTAAGACATGAGAACTCTGCCTGATCCAGCAAGGGGCTTCCCAAAGGCCAAGCAAAGGCTTGTTTCATGTTCCCTAATCTTCACTTAACTGGCTTAGAATTTTGAAAGTCTGGTACCACCAAACAAGACATTTCTCAATTCCCAAGCATAGGATGTTCAGTGTGCTGTCAGAGTCCCCTTGTCGTCTTGAGGTACTGATGCTGTGGCTCCAGAATAGCAGCTATTCTGGGTAGCAGCTACCTGGGATGTTGTGTTGAGAAAGATTCTCAGTCAGTGTGAATGAGTGCCATGATTGATATATTTTTGTTGGTCATCATGGTTGATTACTGTCTACCATGAGCAAAGGATGTGTTTGCTATGCTTTCTGTAGGCTCAACTTGAGGTATTTAACCTGAGATCTCTCTCACCTGGCGTGCTTCTTTATGGAGGGCACCAAATGAGCACCTACCACCAAGGAGCTGCCTTCTAGATTTTTGGACATTTTCTAGGTCAACACCAATCCAAAGAATAACACTTACCCTGCCCCTCCTATAGGCCTTCTTTATTCAGTTATAGTTTCTGGTCTGAGAGAGTCATTCCTTTTGTCTCTCTCTCTTTCTCTCTCTCTCTCTTTTTTTTTTTTTTTTGTTGTTGTTAATCCTTATGCAAGGATATTATTTCCATTGATTTTTTTAGAGAGAGTAGAAGGGAGGGAGGGAGGGAGAGATAGACAGAGAGAGAGAAACATTGATGTGAGAGAGACACATGGATTGGTTGCCTCCTGCATATATCCTGACCGGGGTGGGTATCGAACCTACAACACAGGTATGTGCCCTTGACCGGGAATTGAACCTTTGACCCTTCAATGCGGGGGTCGATGCTCTAACCACTGAGGCACTGGCCAGGGCCATTTCATTTCTAAGTAATGACACAGATTGCTTCCCCCTTCAGGTGTGATCCCCCTCCCAGTACATATGGGTGTGACTTTGCTTCTGCTAGCCCATCAGTGTAACATGCTAATGCATTCATGTAGCAGGAATTACTATATATGCTACCACATAAGATCCTGTGATGGAGTGCCCACCCCTCTCATGTGCCAGGTGTCCTGACTGATGCTTAACATACATTTTCTCATTGAATCCTCATCCACAACCTTCTGAAGGAGAAACTATTATCACCATTTTGTAAATGTAGAAACTGAGACCCAGAGAGTTTATATAACTTGCCAGCTTGGAGATATAGGCAAGATTCAAACTCGGGTCTGTTTGGACTCTTATACTTACGTTTTTCTCACTCAACCTTGACCATAGGAACTACTAGATTGCCAGTCTAGTCAGGTATATCCACAATCAGTTAAACTGTCATCAGATAGAAGTGTGTTTAGTAATAACCCCATAATGATGTCATAGGATTATTTGATCTAATGCCTTCTGCTGGGAAAAAGAGGCTTGAAAATTTTGTGTTTACAACTCTGTTGAAAGACCTGTGTTGTCTTGCTGTGCCATTCTGTACTTACCCAGCTCTGTTTCTTTTCTGATGGACTCTGCCATTCTAGACATCCTTGTTCGGGGAAGGGACCTACCTCACCAGTGACTTGAGCCTGGCCCTTATTTATAGCCCCCATGGCCATGGGTGGCAGCATAGCCTCCTTGGCCCCATCCTCAGCTGCGTGGCTGTGTGTGAGGTCATTGACCATCCAGATGTCAAGTGCCAAACCAAGAAGAAAGGTGAGTGAGCACTTGGCCCAGACTTAGGCTGCAGGCCTCTGGGTATGCAGGCTTTTGCTGTTGGCCCAGCTGTTGGGTGGAGGACCCGTTGCATGCCAAGGGATGGGCTGAGTCCAGAGCATGTGGGACGTGGGCCTGCCTTCAAGCAGTGAGCAGTCTCCTTATGGATTGAACACACAACAGAGAAGATATCACTTACTACGAGGCGGTAGGTAGATAGTGCCAGGTGAAGGAGCTGATGGGATCCATGGGGCAGCTCAGCGGAAGGAACAAGCATGGTAGTCCAGGTGCTCAGAGAAAGCTTTGGGGAGGAAGTGAGATGTGATAGCTGAAAGTGAGTGTGTGAGAACAGAGCGTGGCTCCTGAGGGCAGGAAATGGGTCTCAGTCAGTCTTAGGCACCTCATATCAGTAGGGAGTCTGGTATTAATATTCAATAATATTTGCCAAACTGAAGCCAAAGATGAGTGTTTATTTATTTATTTATTTTATCCTTACCTGAGGACATTTTTACATTTATCTTTAGACAGAGCTGGAGGGAGAGAGGGAGGAAGAGAGAGCGAGAAACATCAACGTGAGAGAGACACATTGAGTGGTTGCCACCCACACGACCCCAACCCGGCCAGGGACAAACTGCAACCGAGGTACATGCCCTTAGCGGGAACCGAACCTGGGTCTCTCTGAACCGCAGGCCAACACTCTAACTGCTGAGCCAAACCGACGAGGGCAAGATGAGTATTTAGGCCTGTCCCTCAGGCTGCTCTGGTGTGTGTTCTGGAGGGTGTGAGAGACAACTGGGGCAGTAAATCCCAGGCCTCCAGGGAGCAGATGACTAGCTGGCTGCCTCAGTCCGTTTTCCCGATACGATCCTTAGATTATTTGCCCGGAACCCCCTGCTGTTTTGCCTGCAAAGGCAGGAGAGTCACGAAACTGTCATTCTGGTCTCCATAATTGGCCTGTTGGTTCCACTGAGAAAAGGAAAATTGAGAAAACTGTTCCTGGCCTTTAATGTAAAACACCTGGAACTCTGAGAAACGGGCCCAGGTCTGACGCCACCCTCCTAAACCAGACAGCATGAATATTTGCATTTATAATTCTTAGGAAGTTTGCAAACCATGACATTAAACATCAAAACAAAACCTTGCAACGTCTGCTGTCACACTGCTTTGGCTTTTTTTAAATTGCTAGAGCTTTTCACGGTATTAAAAGTTTTGTTTCTGTTTGTTTGTTTATTTGTTTGAACAAGCCTTGGTACAAAGAGTAGAAGTGTTGTAAGAAGCTCGAATCCAGAATGGTTAATTTCAAGTGCCTGCTAAGAGACATGTCCCAGATCAAGTCCTGTTCCTCGTCCCAGATTATTTTTTTGTTTGGAACATCAATCTGCTGCTTTTCTCTTCTTTCCCCATTCAGCTAAGTTTTTTTCCCCTCCTTGTATCTCTTTTATTTTCCTATTCCTTTTTTCTTTCTCCTGTTTATCTCTCTGTTGACTCTCCTGTTTTTTACTGTGTTTCACTACACATATAGGCTCACTCCTCAGCCTGCTGGGCTTCTCCACCCCCAGGACCAGGAGGCTTGACCCATTTATATTCATGATTTGCTGCTTTTATCATTATTATTTTTAAATTTTTTAATTTAATTTAATTCTTTAGAGAGAGAGGAAGGGAGAGGGAGATAGAGATAGAAACATCAATAAGAGAGAACATCGATTGGTCGCCTCCTGCATGCCCCCACTGGGGATTGGGCCCACAACCTGGGCATGTGCCCTGACTGGGAATAGAACCGGCGACCTCTTGGTGCATGGGTCGACGCTCAACCACTGAGCCACACCGGCCAGGCTGCTGCTTTTATTATTGTATCCTTTCCCTCACTCCCAGTAAAGTTGTGCTTTACTCTCCTTATTCAGATTCCAAGGAGATAGATCGCAGCAGAGCGAGAATCAGACACAGTGAAGGGGGTGACATCCCTCCAAAGTACTTTGTGGTTACCAACAACCAGCTCCTGCGAGTGAAGTACCTGCTGGTGTACTCACAGAAGCAGGCCAAGAGGTAAGAAGGATGGTCCCTGCCTGAGGTCCAGGAGGACAATTGCATTGAAAGTGTTGGGGTTTTTGTTACCAGCACCCCTTTCCTCCAGCCTTAGGCCTCAGCTGTGTATGAAGTATATAACGCACTGTGTTAGACATGGTGAGGGGTGAGGATAAGGTTGCATAAGATGTAGTCCTGGCCCTCAGAGGACTGTGTATTCTAGTGAAGAAGACAAAGAGATTCATAAACTCAAATAACACGAGGGACTGAATGAAGCCAAATTGGCTGCCCCAGACCGAGAGGCCCCTCAGCCAACTAGGCTTCTGGTTTCAGTCTGAAACCCACTGATTAGATTAAGCTGAGAGGCAAGGTGGTGACTGGACACTGGCTGGGACTGGGTGCCACCCAGCTGGGTCACTTTCCATGGTGGCTGTTGAACCACCATCTCCTCCCTGGACCTGAGAGGCTTCATCTTCATCTTTAAGCTGAAGGTGTTGAGTCCAATGGCAGATGAGGCCTTCTGGCTTCCAAGAGCCATAGTGGATGCCTCATCCCACCTCCGCAGTGTGTTGGTGGGGTGTGTGTGTGTGTGTGTGTGTGTGTAGGGTTCTCCGGTTGGAGTCACTTTGAGATATTGCTGTATTGTTGGGCTCTAGCTTTCCATGGGGATGAGCAGCAGGTGAGCAGGTAAGACAGGAAAGGGGGTCACTTTTAATACTCCCCACTCCTGCTGGTACACACCAATGGTTTCCATGCTTCAGGATTTCATAAACCAGTAAAAATCCCTCCTCCCCTCAAATTTGACAAATTTGTCTAGGATTCCTGAGTCTGGGGGACATTCCTTTGGCTTTTTGTATTTGGAAATTCCAGTCCTTCCCACTTCTCCCTAGAGTGTCTCTCTAGTGCACACTTGGACAGTTTAGGTCATCTCCCAGAGGGCCACGGAGGATTTCCCCAGCACAGACTGATGTCTGTATGTGTCTAAAAGTGAAAAGACTTTTGCTAAATAACCTGCCACCTGCTGCCATCTGGGCAGACACCTTGAGCGAGGTCGTTCTTCTAGATACCGAAGTCCTGCTTGAGAAAAGACGGGATAGAGAAGGTTCAAGAGGAGCAGCTATAAGAGAGAAGATCAGGATGAGCTCATTGCATAGCTGTCTTTGTACATTTAGAACATGTTCTGGTGAAGGCGTGTCAGTGCCAGGGCAAACAGCCTCAGATTTTTCGAGCGAAGGAGAACTCACGAAGCTTCATTTCATGGCTCACTCAGAGGATGAAATTCATTATTTCATCTTTGAGCCAGAAGTTGTTGCATACACTTTTAAAAAATGTTTTTCTCATTTTGCCAATATCACCCTTTTTTCCCTTTTAAGCAGGGCTTCAAGCCATCTGTCCTGGTTTTCCAGCCATTGGTTTACGGTCATGCTATCCCTGTATCTGCTGCTGCTGCTCATAGTGAGTGTCATCAACTCCTCTGCTTTCCAACACTTTTGGAATCGTGCGAAGAGATAATCTTTCTGGGCCTGGAGTGGGGACCAGCTCAACCATGTGCCTTATGACAACTTGTTTTGTACCTCCCATGCCCCATTTCCAGCCAGGTTAAGCCTGGAGGCCAGTTGGGGACCACAGGACAATTTTCACATGCCATAAATGTATCAGTTGCCTTTGATGATGCTCCAGCCACACTCCTAGCCAATGGGGACCACTGGTCCCTCACTCATAGGTTTCAGGGAGCCCTCCTGTCTGCTCCTGCCTAAACAGTCCCAGGGAGTCGGCTTTTCCATCAGGGCCAAAGGAAAAAGTCCTGCTGCATTTAAAAACAAAGTGTCCAAGCTGTCAGTGGTATGTTTACAATCGCTCCTGGCGGACGTTGGCCCTTTCTCTAATGCCTTCTGGAAGGCGGAAAATGCGTAGTGGGGACGATAAATCACTAGGCGGTTGCCTTGTTTTGACTTGAGACACTCAAGAGAAACAGTCATGTTCCTCATAAAAATCGGTGGGATCGGTTTTTGAATTCCATCCGCCTTTGTAAGTACAAAACATTTTCAGTTTTCTCAAATCAACAAACAGCATTCTGCTACAGCTGTAACCCCGTGCCCGACCATGGATGAGAAAGGAAGGAGTCAGAGATCTGATTAAAAACTACAAACCTAACAGTGAGCAACTCAAGTGTCTTTTTCTAAAAATTACCAACTGCTAATTATAGCTGCAGGCCTGCCTCCGGACCTTGTTCCCATGGAGCTGCCTTGCCTGTGGCCTGCCAGCCACCGGTGCCCTGCTGCAGGCCCTCTGTCACTGCTAGCTTCCAGACAGAGGCCTGCCTCCGTGTGTCACACCTGTGCGTGGACTGAGCCTCCGTCAGAGGGGTCACAGGTCTTGGGGAGTCAGCCTGGGCTTTACAGGTGCAGAAAAGCCTCTGGCTGCCCAGAGCGCCTCACTTCTACTTGCCGTACTCTCTGCCCCTCCTTCCTGCCCTGTTTCAGCCATAATGGAGCTCTGTCTTATTTGGGGTGGGGGGGATTTCTGTAAAGAAGGGGGAAAGTCATTTTTCTATAATTGGTCAAGTTTTGAAAAAGCCACTATCAGGGTTTTTACATTGAATATTGGAACATTTCAAAAATAATAAAGATATTTTCCTAATTACCAGGTCGCCTTTGTGCCTGTTTACAGCCTGAGTCTGCTGTGTATGCCCTTTTGCTAAAAATCTTACCCTCTTTTTCCTTCCTTGTTTGAGATGGCTGTTTGCCGGAAAGCTTGTATCATCAGATATCTGGTAAGTGTTGGATTTCTAGTCGTTGATATACCAAATGTGAGCACCTGCTGTGAGCTAGGCACTAGACATAGGGCAGGACCAAGGTCAGAAGTCCCTGTCCTCATCGAGGTGACAGTCTGGCAGGGTGGGCAGATGGACATTCTTAGTAGTGAGGTTGACATTAGATGGAATTATAAAGGAGTTTTGGAAAATACTTGGCAAAATGTCTCAACCGGGCTTAGAAGGAAGCGACCCCTGTAGCACTGCACTGTGCCTTATGCGCTAACTTCTTTAATCCTCACGACATGAAAAACTGAAGTCCCAGAGAGTTTAAATTGCTTGTCCAAGGTTACTTGGTTACTTGGTTAGGCAGTGGCAGGGTGGGGAAGTGAACCCGGCAGAGTGGTTTCAGTGTTGGTCTCATAACCACCAGGCTGTATAGCCCCCTCCCCCCAACTCCCTGGCTCCCAGAAAAGGTCATGTTCAACTGAAACGTGAATGAGCCATCAGTATTAGGCTGAAAGGTGGAGGAAGAGTGTTTCAGGCAGTGGGAACAGCACATGTGAAGAACTCGAGTTCTTGATGCAGAAGCGAAAAGCAGAAGGATCATAGGAAGCGGTTGTGGTAAGAAATGAGGCTGGAGAGGTGGGCAGGACCAGGATCATGAAAGACCTTACAAGCTGCGGCTGGGGAAGCCATTAATCAGAGCTTTTAAGTGGGATGTCAGCTTTGGTTTTGAGAAAAGTCACTCTGGCTGGTGGCTGGGGAATGGATTTAGGATTATTGTGAGGATTAAAAGAACTGATACTTACAGCACAGAGTAAATACTGGTATGTTTCAGCTGCTATCATCATCTTCATCATCATCATCATCATCATCACTACTATTTGTTTTTAATGGCCCAGCAGAAGGGATGAGCATGCAAAGGAGACAGTAGGAATATCCAGGGAAACAGGAGGAAACCAAGACAACAGTATCATAGCAGCCAAAAAGGAGGGCTTGGTGAGTAGTGTCACATGCTGCTGCGTAGTCAGGATTACACCTGAGAAGCATCTGTTGGATTTTCTGAGCTGGAGATCACTGGTGAACTGGGCAGGAGGAGTTCAGTGTAGGGGATGTGGACAAAGTCCGCCTTCACAAATGTGAAATGTTTTTTCACATGGTTTCCAGGGCTTCTCGGGCAATGTTAATTTAAAATCTAGCCCTTTTTTCCTGAGGTTTCCCCCCGACCCCAGAAGAGGCAATGCAATATCTGATGTGACTGTGGAATAGGCACTGAGTTTGTGGGGACGTGAGGATGAGTGAAGAAGGGTCCTACCCTCTAGGAGCTCCCAGACTAGTGGGGGGGCCATTGGGCAGATACACTGTGAGGTGGGGAGAGAAATCCCTGGGATCTAGAGGATTGGAGTGGGCAGGAGGGAAGATTAGAGCAGGGCCACATGATGACCTTCATGGGCTCTGGGAACTTTTGCCTTCTTGAGCCACTTTCTTAATTAAAAAAAAACAAAAAACTTAAAATTGTATTTTATGACTGCATTGGTATAAAGATGAATATATTACTATTATACACTAAAATGTTTCTTCCACTTAAAAGCACCCACCCCCCCCCTTCTGATTGTAAAAGAAATTAAGATACTTTCATATTGTAGGTCTTAGGCATTGTGACTACAATGCCTAATGGATGAGTCAGCCCTGGACTTACGGTGAGGAGGATAGTAGGAGATCGCTGGGTACCTGGGAATGGAGAGGTAGGAAGGAGACAAACCCTGAAGACTCAGTTCTATTGAGCACTGACCCTACATCTAAGGCAGATCCCACAGGCCAGCCGGCTCCAGGAAAGGCACACTTGGATGTTGGGCGTTGGGCGCTGAGGCTCATGCTGTAGATACTTGTTCACGGAGGGCAAAGAAGCAGTGTCCTTGCTGACAGACCTGCACTGGGCCAAGAGCTTCACCAGACAGCCGATGGCAGAGGAGACCAGATGGTGGTTCAGTTGGAACCACCTCACATTGGAGCTCCAGCTGCCTTGGTCTTGTGAAAGCAACCCATAGGCCCTCTGTCACTCAGTCGCCATCAGGGAGCACAGCTTTGGGAGGGGTAGCAAGTGAATCTTCCACAGGTGAGGTACCTGCTTCTGGGAAGTGCTAAGAACCCTATGAGCTGTCAGTTTCCACCACAAAGGGAAGGGATTTTATTCCATGGGCTGTTGAATAAATGTCCATGTATGTGAGAGACATGGAATAGAGATGTGGTTCACTGTTGTTTCTTATTCATTTCATTAAACACTGATTGCCTACCAAACCAGGAGTGGATGGGGAGTGTGTGATTTAAAGAGCCCAATTCAGATATTTTTCTTTAGAACATGGCCCCAGGCATCTGAGCCCATTCCTGCTGCTAAACCCAGGAGGTTTGTGTTGGCTTGGAATCAGCAGCACTTATCCTCCCTGTTGCCATGGTGATTCTTGGGTGGGGGGTGTAGGACTGGATTCAGTTCCTCACATACACAAAATCCCAGGACCATGCCCCTCCCTAAGTCCCTTCCACAGCCCCCACCCATCTCCCCACTCTGCTCATCTCCACCCTGCCCCACCTCCTGAATTTTCCATCTCTTGGCCTTTGTTTGTTTTTGCTTTTGTCAGTCTCTTTCCTCTGGATGGGTTTCTGTTTGTTTCCGAACTGTCTGAGGCTCTGCACCATGGAGACAGTGTCCCGGGCTGCCCCTAGCCCTGATCTGGTTAGAATAAGCCCCTCTCCTTTGCATGCCTCTCCAACCTGATGTTAGGAACATCCCAAATAAATCATGACATTCTGAATCAAGATAGAAACCACTCAGTCCTGCTGGCACTCTTGTCCACCTGGAAAGGGTTTTTAGAAAATTTCTGGTGTCAGCCTGGCCGGTGTGGCTCAGTGGTTGAGCATCAACCCATGCACCAAGAGGTCGCCAGTTCGATTCCTGGTCAGGGCACATGCCCAGATTATGGGCCCAATTCCCATTGTGGGGCATGCAGGAGGTGGCCAGTTGATGTTCTCACTCATTGATGTTTCTATCTCTCTCTCCCTCTTCCTTCCCCTCTCTCTCTGTAATATCAATAAAGAAAAAAAAATTTTTTTTTTAAAATAAAATTTCTGGTGTTACACTGCAGTGTCCATAGAGTGCAGCCCTGAGAAGGGGAAGCAGCATTTATTGAATACCTACTGTATACCAGAGCTGGTGGGCTAGGCTTTGCTTGGGGATGTTTCCTGTATTAAAATTCAACTGCAAGCTGCTGAAGGGCAGTGGCCAGGTTGTGTTTGCGTACCCAAGTATTTAAGATATGTGAATACTCAAGAAAAGTTTGTTGAGTGAATAACTGGATGAGAGGATGCAAAAAACTTCCGTGCCATAGTAGAAGGTAATGAATGAACATCAATCAGCAAAGGGGATTGAAGTTAGACTTGAGGAAAAAAAATGCATTGGCAAGGCAATGTGGGTGGGTGACGGTTTCAGAGAGGGTTGTAAACATCTCTTGCTTGATTTCAGGGAGTCTATTTGCTTTCTCTCACCAGAAGTACCTTTGGGAATAGTGGAGGGTGGGCAGGACAGAGTCTTTGTTTCACTGAAAAGGCTCAGACTCAAAATGCAAGTGGTCCTGAGAGAGGTTAAACTGGTTAAATTATTGATTTGAAGCTTATTCAAACACATGTGTAAATGACTGATGACAACCTTTCCTAAGAACAGGTTTTAGTAATGAGTTGGGGGTGGTAGTGAGAGAGTAAGAAACCACTGGAGCCCTGGCTGGTTTGGCTCAGCGGTTAGATCATCGGCCCGCGGACTGAAGAGTCATGGGTTCGATTCTGGTCAAGGGCACATACCTCAGATGCGGTTTGGTCCCCAGCCCTGGTCGGGGTGAGGCAGGAGGCAACCAGTTGATGTGTGTCTTTCACATCAATGTTTCTCTCTCTCTCTCCCATTCTGTCTGAAAATAAATGGAAAAATATCCTCTGGTGAGGATTAAAAAAAAAAAAGAAACCACTGGAGACTCAAGGGTGAGAGGAGCTTTGACCTTGCGAGGGGGTGAGGGGAGAAAAGGAAGGCTGGGATCACTGGAGTCAAACTCTCAATACCAGGAGATGCAAAATGAGCTCCCTTCCCGGGCTAAGACTTTTAGCTCCGCCATGTCCCATAAGCAGAGGGCACCTGGGATGCAGCGGGTGGGACTATGGGAAGTCTTCCCTGATGCCCGCACTATTAACACGAGCTCCGAGCTCCGAGCTCCGGGCTCAGCTCCTACCTCTGTAGCCCCATCACTGCAGACCAGCAGGTGAGCTCAGAGGCACTCCCTGGCAGCCCCGCTGCCTGCTCAGAGCTTAGGCCATCAGCCTGCTCTGATTAAGTTGACTTCTTTGAGACCTCACATCCAGGAGCTGCCAGCAGCCAAATCCCCCTGATTGTCTGAGATGTTCCCAGCATCAGAGAATAAACAGTCTCCCCTGTCCAGCCAGCTGTGACGAGCAGCATTCCTGTCGTCCCACCCGGCTGGGTGGGGGTGCAGTCCTGTGTCCACCTCCAGCAGAGGCCTGGGGGACATGGGGAGTGGGTGGGAGGGAGAGGAGAGGTCGCTGTCTGTCTGTCTCCAGACTGCAGAGGAATTCCTTCCCCTGAGTCCCCATTTCTCCCCAGTGCCAGGCATCTGAGCCTCAAACCACTCCCAACACAAGCTCTGTAATAATGACTCTGACTTAAGAGTAGGCCCACACCAGGCCACTCACTGTTCCTGGGGTCAAACCCCTTCACCCTTGCCTGGGGAATCTGAGGCTCCCACCTCATTCCAGCTAGATCTGAAGTGATCACACCCAAATGGTTCATTTTATAGAGGTGGACACCCCGAGTCAGCAGCAAAAGCAGAACTAGGCCCCAGGCCTTCCATGCTGTTCACTGCCTTGGGATGCTGTGGGTGTCGCGGCTACCATGACGTTAGGGGCTCCGAGTGAGAGGGGCAGCCCGTGTTTTCACAGAGGAGCAGAGGTGTTTTCATCCTGCGCCTGTTTTGGAGATCAGGCTCAAGGCCAGGCCGTTTCCTGAGGAAGCAAGGCTTCTGGAAAAGCACTTGTTCACCAGCTCCTCCTAAATCATCCTGTCAGGAGTAGAACTGGGGCAGCAGGACCTGAGTGGAGTTCTACACTGTCCAGAGACCAGTGCCCAGTCTGGGCTTGGTCGGGCCATGAGGTGGAAGGGACAGAGAGCAGAGAGCTTGGGGAGGTGGAGCCCCCCACACCCCCAGCCCACACCATCTGCTCCTCTGCCTTAGCACTCTGGTCTGGGACTGCGGGGGAGGAGAGAGAGCAGCCTTTCCCAGCCAGTCTGCAAAAGGAATTCCTCTAGGAACCCCTCTGGCGGCAGACAGCCAGGGTGGGGTGCGGGGAAGGCAGACAATGTGGGGCCCTGGGCGGCTCCCGGGGTCTCTGTGGACAGGTGTCTCTCTCCCAGTCTGTTTCCAGCCCCCCAGCTTTGTCTCTGTCTAGGTGCATTTATCAATGTGGTTGTGTGTGTGGGTGGCTGCATTTCTCCTTGAAACTGGGTTCCTTGGTGGGAAAGTGTATACTCATGTGTTTGCCTGCATGTTTGTGTCCACTTCTGTGTAAGCTCATGTGTAAGGGAAAGTGTGGGTCTCTATGTGTGCATAGATGAGTGGGTCCACTCCTGCCTACATGTGCCGTGGGAGTATACATGTGAGCATGTAGGTAACTTCGGTGTAAATATGTACTTGTCTTTCTAGCAGTGGGCATATCTTTTTTTTTTTTTTAATCCTCACCTGAGGACATTTTTGCATTTATCTTCAGATAGAGTGGGAGGGAGAGAGGGAGGAAGAGAGAGAAACATCGATGTGAGAGAGACACATCGACTGGTTGCTACCCACATGACCCCAACCGGGGCCAGGGACTAACCTCAACCAAGGTACTTGCCCTTAGCAGGAACCGAACCCGGGACTCTTTGGTCTGCGGGCCGACACTCTAACCGCTGAGCCAAACCAGCCAGGGCAACAGTGGACATATCTTTATTAATATGTTGGTGAGTCCCAGAAAGCATGTATGCCTGATTGTTTACATATGTACAGAAGCATTCATTCACTCATTCATCAATTCATTTATAAAGTGATTTGTTTATGCCCCACCGATGTGGCTCAGTGGTTGAGCGTCAACCTATGCACCAAGAGGTAGCTGGTTCAATTCCTGGTCAGGGCACATGCCCAGGTTGTGGCCCTAGCCCCAGTGGGAGGTGTGCAGGAGGCGGCCAATCGATATTCTTTCTCATCGATGTTTCTAGCTCTCCCTCTCCCTTCCCCTCTCTCTAAAAATCAATAAAGAAAAAAAAAATAATAAAGTGATTTGCTGATTTACTAACAGCCATATTTAGAGTGCTCAGTCTGTAACTAGCCCCACACTGGGCCCACCGTGGGAATTTGGAGAGGTGTCCCGGGCAATTCCTAACATTTGCAAGACCCAGGGCAAGAGTACAAATGAAGGCTTATATTCTTGTGTCTAAATTTTTTAATTTATTTTTTCTTTATTGATTTTAGAGAGAGAGGAAGGGAGAAGTAGGGAGAGATAGAAACATCGATGAGAGAGAACATCGACCGATTGGCCGCCTCCTGCATGCCCCCCACTGGGGATCAGGCCCACAACCTGGGCATGTGCCCAGACCAGGAATCGAACTGCGACCTCTTGGTGCATGGGTCGACACTCAACCACTGAGCCACACCGGCCGGGCTTGTGTCTAATATTTAAATATTATTAAGTCAAAGTAACAAACTGAAAAGGAAGATACTCAATCCCAGTAACCTAGACGGCTGGGTTTGATTTTGAATTCTTAGCTCATCCGAGTTCTGTGCTGGATGGAACTCAGCAACACAGAACGAGTGGCTGTAGCCTCTTTTTTCCCCTTCCTGGCTCTGTCCTGTATCTTGAGGGGCCTTGCATACATGTGTTACTCCTCACATGTGTCCAAACTACATGCATGCACTCCACAAACTACTGCCCCTTGGTCATCCTTTAGACTTAGTGGTGCCCACATCATTGGCAAATGGCTCCAAGTAGGAAGTAATGGCGTCCCGTGCACATGATTTGTAATTCAAGAGGAGGGCATGGGCTCCTGGTGGGCCTATTCCCTTGGTCCCACGGACTTCTAACTGTCTAGGGTGGAGTGTGGCCACCTAAAGGGTGGGCCCAGGGTCAGGGTCCTTTCTGCCTGTTTCCTCATGGAACTTGCAATCTGGAAAGGAACCACACATCAAGTAAGGAGATGAGATCAACACAATACGCGGCTATAAGCGCCTGCGTATTTATCCTTGCCTGAGTATCCATGTCTGCACGTCTGCTGGTGTGGATATCCATCTGTGTCTATGTGTGTGTTTCTCTGTTTGTAAATCTTCGTCTGTCTTGTCTTCTAGAAGGGAGAGTCCACAGCTTTTCTCCCACCTTTCCTTCACCTGGGTTGATTTAGGACTATGAGACAGGCTAGGGTGGTGGGAGGGGCACTGTTCTGAATCTGAGCACCTGTTCTATGCTCAGCTCTGTGATCTGGCCTGTTTCCTCATCTGTAGAATGAAGGGACTGGATTACCTTGTCTTTAACTTACAGGCCTTGCTTGGTTTACAGAAGGAGTATAATTGATTTCGTGAGTTAATTACTTCCTAGAAGTCAAATTAGGGGATGCCTTATTGTAGAATCGCAGCTCTGCCATATATGAGCTTGTCTCCTTCAGAGTTACTTCATCTCCCTCAGAGCTGTGAGGATGAAATAAGACAATGTGTGTAAAGTGTTGAGCACCATGTCAGGCTCGTGGATGTTCAATATGTGTTAGTTTCTGTCTTTAGCTAGGGTCTTTCCAACTTTCATACCTTACAAATTCTGGGTTCAATAGACATGGTGACTAATTGAAATAATTGAAACCAATGTTTAGGGAATTCTGGCCTTATGTTGGTTGTGTGTGGGGA
The DNA here is from genome assembly GCA_030848825.1 of Tadarida brasiliensis. NCBI lineage: Eukaryota > Metazoa > Chordata > Mammalia > Chiroptera > Molossidae > Tadarida > Tadarida brasiliensis. The sequence continues at coordinate 197,047,791 of CM061257.1, read as the reverse complement.
TAATTAGGTGAGAAAATCTGGACCTTTTGGAAAAAAAAAACATGTTTTTATTTATTTTATTATACTATTTGTTTATTTAGGTATTTATGTATGTATTTATTTATTTATGTTACAGATGTTTCTGCTTTTTACCCCATTGACACCCTCCACCCAATCCCACCCCCCCCAACCCCCCAGCATTGTTGTCTATGTCCATGGTTACACATACATGCATATAAGTTCTGCGGTTTATCTCTTCCCTCCCCCCATCCCCTTCTTCTGAGGTTTGTCAGTCTGTACCCTACTTCTATGTTTCTGGGTCTATTTTGTTCATCAGCTTGTTTTGCTCATTATATTCCACAAATAAGTGAGATCATGTGATGTTTGTCTTTCTCTGATTGGCTTGTTTCACTTAGGATAATACTCTTCAGGTCCCTCCATGTTGTCTCAAAGGATAAGAGATCTTTCTTTCTTATAGCTGCATAGTATTCCATTGTGTATATGTACCACAGCTTTTTTATCCACTCATCTATTGATGGACACTTGGACTATTTCCAGATCTTAGCAATTATAAATAGTGCTGCTATGAACATGGGGGTACATATATTCCTCCTGATTGGTGTTTCAGGCTTCTTAGGGTATATTCCTAGAAGTGGGATCACTGGGTCAAATGGCAGTTCAATTTTTAATTTTTTGAGGAATCACCATAGTGTTTTCCATAGTGGCTGCACCAGTCTGCATTCCCACCAGCAGTGTACTAGAGTCCCCTTTTCTCTATACCCTCGCCAGCACTTGTTTGATGATTTGTTGATGGCAGCCATTCTGACAGGTGATATGTTTTTATTGATTTTAGAGAGAGAGGAAGGGATAGGGAGAGAGAGATAGAAACATAGATGAGAGAGAAACATCATCCATCGGCTGCCTCCTGCACGTCTCCCACTGGGGACAGAGCCCGTAACCCAGGCATTGCCCTGACCGGGAATTGAACTGGTGACCCCTTGGTACACGGATCAATGTTCAACCCACCGAGCCACACTGGCTGGGCTGGCTCTTTTTCCCAGTGTCTTCTGAGAAGCTGCCAACTCAGATCTGCGTGTGAGCCGCGCTCTCTTCACCCCATCCTTCAGTGGGGACCCTTGAAGTTTTCTGTCTCACGTAAAGCTTGTGAAACACAGGTTCAATGCCCTCCTCTGACCTGATTCTGCCCCTGAGCCCCTCTCTGGTGCCACAGAATCCTGAGCTAAGTAGGATCAGGCCACAGAGCAGAGCTGGGTCAGGTAAGGCCTAAGGCTTCCCAATGTGTCTGAGCCCGCTTGACCAGCCCTAATAGAAGGCAGATCCAGCTACACAGAGGGCACCGGTGTCCCATGATTGATCTTCACAAGAGGGCATTGCTCTGCTCCTGGCATAGATGGCCTTAGGATCCTGGAGCACCAAGGAGACTGAGGAGACCTTTATGCCCCCTGTGTCCTCAAGGCTATGGAATGGCCGAGTTCCAGCAGGAACCACACGAAGAAGTGGGTAAGGGCAAGTGACAGTGCCTCTCAGTCAGGGCTGGTGGGGGTGACCACCTTGGGAATCCCCTAGAACCTGTGAAAACTGGCGCCTCTTGGGCTCTCCTGAAATATCTCTGACCCGAAGGGAATGAGGCCTAGCCAGGGTTGCTGAGTTGGGAAATTCTCTGAGTATGAGCTCAGGGTGGCTGAGGCCCTGAGCAAGGCAGGAGAGGGTCTGCCTTGGGGTTACTCTGGCCATCCCGCGGACCCCACCCCCGCTGCCCACGGGTGACTGAGAATTGGTTTGGTGATCTCCCAGCTCCAGGGATTACTGGGGAGTTAGGAGCAACTTAAACTGCAAAAAGCCCTTTTGGGGGTCATTGTGATCTCCCCCCACCATCTCTAGGCTGTTCTATTTGGGGCCAGAACTGGGAATTTTCCTCTTGAAAAATAATTCAAAGCAAGGGAGCAAGCAGTGGGTTGAGGCCAAAATAATGTGTTTAAGGAAATTTCTGCTTCATGCTGGCTAGGACAGGGAATGTCTGGTCAAAGAGCTGCTGACGGCCAGGGTCTCTGTAAGTAAACAGGCTGCCTCCGATGGCCTCCCTGAGCTCATTTCCCTCAGCACTGTGTGAGGAAGATGATGTCACCAAGCAGGGCCTCCTGGTCATGGAGTTTGTCAGTGAGCAGGACGGAGACTCAGTGATTGCCGGCAGCCTGGGTGCTGCTGCCCAGTTATTGCGAACATCTGTTTCCTACACAAGTGGCTCTGACACCCTCCTGCATATACTCATCTATGATGGGCCTCCAGCCACATCCGTGACCCCATAGCCAAGGGTGTTCCTGGGGAAGCTTGGGATTAGCTGTGAAGTTGCCAGCTCCCATGCAAGGCCTCTTCCTCAACCAGAGAGCTAGGCCTCCTCTGGTCTGTGGAGAGGGGACCTAGGATGGATTCAGTTGCAAGGAATGGCCCCTGGAGGTACAGGCCCATGTCCTGCCCCCGTGCAGAGCAGGCAGTGACAACGTGCACCACAGCCTGTCTCCTGGGGCCAGGCAGCCAGGACCAGTGGGGGAGTTTCCATGAACAGAGGGCCCAGGTCAGGGGAAGTTGGGAGGCGGAGTGGGGAAGAAGCCACAAAGCCCTCTCTGTGCCTCCTGCACAGGCTCTTCCTGAGCACTGCAGTCAGCAGGTGAGACTTTTATGGGTTTGAAAGCCCTGAGGCAGAGTTGCCGAGGAGCAGCTACAGAGTTGGGCCAGATTCTGCAGCCTCCCCCTATTCACCCTGTACCACCCCCACTTCACCTCCTGGCTGGGCACTGGGGAGCCTTCAAGTAGACACGTGGGCCCAGAAGCTTCTTGGTTGTGGGCCTTAGTTTTTTTGTTTTAATCCTCACCGAAGATATTTTTCCATTTTTGTTCAGATAGAGTGGGAGGGAGAGAGAGGAAGAGAGAGAAACATCGACCTGAGAGGGACACATCGACTGGTTGCCTCTCGCACGACCCCAATCGGGGTCAGGGATGAACCGCAACTGAGGTACATGCCCTTGACTGGAATCGAACCCACGACTCATTGGTCCATGGGCCGACGCTCTAACTGCTGAGCCAAACTGGCCAGGGCTGTGGGCCTTAGTTTTTCACTTCTTTGTTTGCCCCAGGATCCTGGGCTGACTTCACAGGAGGCTCATCAGTCACACAGATCCATACCACAGGGCAACCAGACCACTCCATGCCTGCCTGACCTACTCCAGGCTGACCGAAAGCCTCAGACTGACCGGTGGGCTCATAGGAGACTCACTGACTTCCTGATGTACAGCCTGACTGATCAATAGGCCAACTCACTAACTGGGTCTACTTATTTAAAAAAAAGGTAGTTGAACACCTTGTTTGTGCCAGGTCGTATGCTGGGTGCAGGAGATACAGCAGTTAAGATGGACAAGACCCCTGCTCTTAGGGAGTGGACAATAAGCAAACAAAACAATGACAGAGTGTGATTATATATTATGAAGGAAGTAAACAGGATCGTGTGGGAGAGAGTATCCAGCAGGCCCTCCCCAGTATATAATTAATGGTCAGGAAATGGTCTGGAAAGACCTCCCTGACATACAATCTGAGGCCTGTGGGATGAGACTGAGGAAACAAACAAACTTGCAAAGAGCCTGTGGAAGAGCTTTCTATAAAGAAGCAAAAGCAATGCCAAGGCCTTGAGTTGGGAAAGAGTGTGGCATTATCTTGGAATAACTGGAAGACCAATGTGACTGGGACACAGTGAGCACAGGAAGGTGGCACATACATGAGGTTGGAGGGATGGGCAGGAGCAGACCAGATAGGGCTCTGTAAGCCACAGTAAGTGTGAGGGAAGACTGAGGGCTTTAAGGAAAAGGTGACACACATTCATGAAGAAATAGATAGCTTGAATAGCCCTATATCTACTAAAAATTTGAATGTATAGTTAAAAATCTTCCTATAAAGAAAACCCCAGGCCTAGAATGCCTGCTGGATTCTACCTAACATTTAAGGAAGAAAGGACTTATCTACGTGTAAGTGTTATTTAAGGTCGGCTGTAGTTTTGTCCAATCTAGGGTTGGGAGTCTCCTAATACAGAGGGCCAACTTAAGTTGCATATTTTCTACTGCTTGAGTGGGACAGGGGTCATCATCCCTAACATCCAAGTTATTCAAGTGTCAACCGTACATGAAAATCAGTTATATATGAACAATGGATGCTTGGAAATTGGCATTACTAAAACAATACCACTAACAATACTGTCAATAATATGAAATAGGGATAGATCTGACAAAAGCTGTGTAAGATTTGTACACTGAAAACTATAAAACAGTACTGAGAGAAATGAAAAAAGACCTAAATAAATGGAGAGAGGTACTATGTTCATGGTTCAAAAGACATAGTTTCAAGATGGCAATTCTCTCCAAATTGATATATAGATTCAAAATAACTCCAATCGACTTCCGGTCAAGATGGCGGCGAAGGTAAACGCGGTATCGCGTCCTCCCACAACCACATCAAAGTTACAACTAAACTACAGAACAACCATCATTCAAAACTGCCTGAATGGCTGAACGGAAGTCCTACAACTACAAAATGGTTTAGCTGGTCCCACACCCACGTGTGGCGGATAAAAATCAGGAGGATACCTCGGCTGGGAAGGTCCTCCCTGAGGACTGAGGGGTCCCCATCCCACACCAGGCGCCCAGCTCAGGGTTCCAGTGCCAGGAAGAGAATCCCCATAACTTCTGGCTGTAAAACCAGCGGGAACTGAGGCTGAGGTGGCTGGAGCCCCCGGCAGCTCCTCTTAAAGGGCCCGCGCACGGACTTACTCGGACTCATACCCTCCAGGCTCCAGCGTGGGGGAGGCAGCTTGAAAGGCACCAGAGTCGGATGGGGAAGAACTGAGCTGTTTGGCATTGGAGCGAGGGCTGGAGAGGCAGCTTTCTCCTGGACAGATGTGCTATCAGAGGCCTTTGTTCCTTTGGTGAGCCCTTCCCTGGGCCAGCAGACGCCGCCATATCTGGGACTCCAGCTACCTGGCTCACACTGTTGGCCCCGCCCTGGTGGTTCCCTGAGGCCCCGCCCCACCCAACTTTCAGGCCCACCCAAGCTGTTGCCAGTTGCTTTACCATAGGATTGGCTTGTCTTGGAGCCTGCTTCAGCTTTTCCTAAATTCTTTCAAACAAGCAGCATCTGGTCTCAGCTAGCCCCACACCTCTCGCTAAGTAATACATAGAAACAAACAGAGGGAGGCAGCCAAAATGAGGAGACAAAGAAACAGGTCCCAAATGAAAGAACAGAACAAAACTCCAGGAAAAGAACTAAGTGAAATGGAGTTAAGCAACCTAACAGATGCTGAGTTCAAAACACTGTTTATAAGGATGCTCAATGGACTTAGTGAGAACCTCAGTGAACTTAGTCAGGGCCTCAAGAGCATAAAAAAGGACCAGTCAGAAATACTGGAAGCACAGTTAGAAATGAAGGAGGCACTAACTGAAATAAAGAATAATTTACACAGAATCAATAGTAGAGTAGGTAAAGCCAAGAAGCAAACCATGGATTTGGAATATAAGGAAGCAAAAAACGCCCAATCAGAACAGCAAAAAGAAAAAAGAATCCAAAAAAATGAGGATAGTGTAAGGAGCCTCTGGACAACTTCAAGCGTGTCAACATTCGCATCTTGGGGGTGTCAGAAGGAGAAGAGAGAGAACAAGAAATCGAAAACCTATTTGAAACAATAATGGCAGAAAACTTCCCGAACTTGGTGAAGGGAAACAGACATACAAGTCCAGGAAGCACAAAGAGTCCCAAACAAGATGAACCCCAAGAGGCCCACACCAAGACACATCATCATCAAAATGCAAAAGGTTCAAGACAAAGAGAGAATCTTAAAAGCAGCAAGAGAAAAGCAGTTAGTTACTTACAAGGGAGTTCCCATAAGACTGTCAGCTGATTTCTCAAAAGAAACTTTGCAGGCCAGAAGGGAGTGGCAAGAAATATTCAGGATGATGAAAAGCAAGAACCTATAACCAAGATTACTCTATCCTGCAAAACTCATTTAGAATCGATGGCCATATAAAGAGTTTCCCAGACAAGGAAAAGCTAAAGGAGTTCATCACCACCAAACCATTATTATATGAAATGTTGAAGGGTCTTCTTGAAGAAAAAGATAAAAAAATATGAACAAATAAAATGGCAATAAGTACATATCTATCAACAGTTGAATCTACAAACAAAGTGAACAAGCAGAACAGAAACATTCTAAAAAATACAGAGAACTTTTGTTGGTTACCAGATGGGTGGGGGCTGGGGGAATGGGTGAAAAAGGTGAAGGGATTAAGAAGTACAAATTGGTTGTTAGACTGACAAACCTCAAAGGGAAGGGGGATGGGGGGTGGGAAGAAATAAACCGAAAATCTTATATGTATATATGCGTAACCAATGGACACAGACAACAGTGTGGGGAAAAGCAGGAGGGGGGCGGGAATAGGGAGGAGGGGGGCAATGGGGGAAAATGAGGAACATCTGTAATATATTCAACAATAAAGATAAGTTAAAAAAAACAAAAAAACAAAAACAAAATAACTCCAATCAAAATCTAAACAGGCTTTTTTAAAATTAGAACTTAATCAGCTGATTCTAAAATGTATATGGAAATGCAAATAGGACCTTGGATAGCAAAATAATTTTTCAAAGAATTATGAAGTTGGAAGTCTTTCCCTACTTGATTTCAGGACTTATTATAAAGCAACAGTAATCAAGACAGTATGGTACTGATGTAAACATAAGCACATAGATCAATGGAACAGAGAAGACAATCCAGAAATAAAGCTGCATGTGTACTGCCAATTGATTTTTGACAAAGGTGCCAAGGCATCCTTGGGGAAAAGATAAGCTGTTCACCACATGGCATGGAGCAAGTGGATATCTGTGTGGGGAAAAAATGGACATCTGCCCTTATCTCACTCTACACAAAAGTTAATTCAAAATGGATCACACAGCTAAATGTAAGAGCAAAAACTATAAAACTTCTAGAAGAAAACATGGGAGAAAATCTTTATATTTTGGGGCTGGGCAAAGAGTTCTTAGATATGACACAAAAAGTGCTAACAACAAAAGAAAAAGTTGCCTGGCCAGTGTGGCTCAGTGGTTGAACATCAACCCATGCACCGGGAGGTCGCTGGTTCGGTTCCTGGTAGGGGCACATGCCTAGGTTGTGGGCCAAGTCCCAGTGCGGGGCATGCAAGGAGGTGGCCAATCGATGTTCTCTCTCATCGATGTTTCTACCTCTCTCTCTTTTCTTTCCTCTCTCTCTCAAATTAATAAAGAAAAAAAACAAAAAACAAAAACAAACAAAAAAACAAAAGAAAAAGTTGAGCCCAGTCCAGTTCGGCTCAGTGGTTAGAGCGTTGGCCCCTGGACCAATGAGTCGTGGGTTCGATTCTGGTCAAGGGCACGTACCTTGGTTGCCGTTTGTCCCCGGCTCTGGTCAGGGTCGTGTGGGAGGCAGCCAGTCGATATGTTTCTCTCACATCGATGTTTCTCTCTCTGTCTCTCTCTCTCCCCTTCTCTGTCTCTCTCTCCCTTTCTCCCTCCCTCCCACTCTATCTGAAGATAAGTGGAAAAATATCCTTGGGTGAGGATAAAAAAATAGAAAAAGTTGATAAACTAGACTTCATTAAATTTAAAACTTTTACTTGCTAAGATACCATTAGGAAAATGAAAAGACAATTGCCAGTGGGAAGGAATATTTGCAAAACATATCCAACAAAAGAGTTGTACCCAGAATATATTTTTTAAAAACCTCTTTATATACCTAGACTATATAAAGAATTAAGGATTTGCATTGAGAATATATTTTTTAAGTATATGCAGCTCAATAAGAAGACAAAAAAAAAATGAGCAAAAAGTTTGAACAGATACTTCTTCAGAGGAGATATGCAAATAAGCACATGAAAAAATGCTCCTTGGTTATTAGAGTAATGTAAAGTAAAACACAATGAGATACCACTACACACCCACCAGAAAAGCTAAAATTAAAAGACTGACCATACCATGTGTGAGCAAGCATGTGAACAACTATAACCCTTCTATACTACTGGTGGGAATGTTAAGTAGTATAAACACTTTGGAAAACAATTTGGCAATTTCTCAAAAAGTTAAACACACACCTCCCATATCACCCACTTACTCCTCTCCTAGGTATTTACCCAGGAGAAATGACAACATAAATCCACACAAACACCCGTACAGGAATGTTTATAGCAACTCTATCTGTAATAGCTGTAACTTGGAAACAACTGTCCATCATCAAGTGAATGGTTAAACAAATGGTGGTATATGCATACAATGGAATACTACTCAACAATAAAACAAAATTATTGATACAGTGAATAATATGGATGAATCTCAAAATTACTAAGCCATATAAAAAAGAGTACATACTATTTTATTCCATTTATATAAAATTCTGAAAATGCAAACTAGTCTATAGTGACAGAAAGCAAATCCGTCGTTGCATGGGGATGGGAGGTTGGGAGGGAGGGTTGGATTTCAAAGGAGCATAAGGAAATGTTTTGGGATGATAGATATGTTCCTTATTTTTATTGTACTGATGATTTCATGGGTGTATATATATGTCAAAACTTCAGTTGTACACTTTAGTATGTCAACTATACCTCAATAAAGTTGTTCAGAAAACTGAAACCTGATCTAACTTTTTTTAAAATCCTTATCCAAGTATGTTTTTATTGATTTTAAAGAGAGGGAGGGAGAGAGCAGGAGAGAGAAACATTGATTGGTTGCCTCCCACACACATCCCAACTGGGGATTGAACCCACAACCTAAGAAATGTGCCCTGACTGGGAATTGAACCTGCACCCTTTTGGTGGATAGGATGATGCTCCCACCAACTGAGCTACCTGGCCAGGGTGAAAAGAGTGAAAGAGTAAACTGTTTATAGGCACTTCTTAAGATAACTGGTTTTGGAGTCAAGCTGAGTTTACATTCTTACTTTTGTTTAAATACTTTTTTTTAATCCTCACCTGAGGATATTTTTCCATTGATTTTCAGATAGAGTGGGAAAGAGAGGGAGAGAGAGAGAGAGAGAGGTGAGAGAGGCACATAGATTGGTTGCCTCCCGCACGTCCCCAACCAGGGCCAGGAATCTAACAGCAACCAAAGTACATACCCTTGACCAGAATCGAACCTGTGACTCTTTGGTCTGTGGGCCAACACTGTAACCACCGAGCCAAACTTTTTTTTTTTTTTTTTAATTCAGATAGAGCAGGAGGAAGAGAGGGAGGAAGAGAGAGAGAGAAACATCGACGTGAGAGAGACACATCAAGTGTTTGCCACCCTCACGACCCCAACTGGGGCCGGGGACAAACTGCAACCGAGGTACGTGCCCTTAGCGGGAACCAAACCCGGGACTCTCCAGTCTGCAGGCCGACGTTCTAACCACTGAGCCAAACTGTCCAGGGCTGATCTAACTTTTTTTTTCTTTATTGATTCCAGAGAGAGAGGAAGGGTGAGGGAGAGAGAGATAGAAACATCGACGAGAGAGAACATCGATAGGCCGCCTCCTGCAAGCCCCCCACTGGGGATCAGGCCCACAACCTGGGCATGTGCCCTGACCGGGAATTGAACCAGTGACCTCTTGGTGCATGGGTCGATGCTCAACCACTGAGCCACACCGGCCGGGCAGATCTACTTTTTTTAACGCGCTCTGGCTGCTGTGAGAAGGGCATGAAGGGGGGTAAGAGTAGAAGCTGGGAGTCATTCAGAGACTGGTGCAGTCATCTGGGTGAGAGATGCTGGTGGCTGTGGTGACAGTGGAAATGGAGTGGAGAGATTTAAGAAATATTTTGAGACCTAAACAAGACTTGCTAGCAGTTGTATATAAAGCACTAGGGAAATGGGGAAATCTAGGATGGCTACCACATTTCCGACTTGAGCTCTGAGTGGCTGGTGATGCCTGGCCAGGAAGATTTGTGGGTGGGGGTGGGTGGAACCAGAGTCCTCTTTTCATCCACCTGTTACGATGGCTGGGCTCCATGAGAAGGGTCTGGAGGGAGACAAAATTTGGAGGGTATTAACAAATAAATGGCATATTAAAGCCAAATGAATGGATGTGATCACAGGGGGGAGAATAGACAAAGGAGATCTGAGAACTGAGCCTGGGGTTTTCCACCACTTGGAGGTCCCCTGAAGGAGCCAGTAAAACTCATCAGGAAGGAACAACCGGAGAAGTGCCCAACTGTATTAATTTCCTATGGCTGCTGTAACAAATTACCACAAAACAGGGTGGCTTAAAACAGACAGAAATGTATTCTTTCACAGTCTGGAGGCCAGAAGTTCAAAATCAGATCACTGGGCTGAAATCAAGGTGCCAGCAGGGTAGCACTCTAGGGGACAGTCTGTTCCTGGACTCTTCCAGCTTCTGGCAGCTGTTGGCATTCCTTGACTTGTAGCCACATCACTTTTATCTCCATCTCCATGGTCACGTTTCTTCCTCCTCTTCTGTCCATGTCAAATCTCCCTCTGTCTCACCCTTATAAGGACATTTGTCATAACCCAGATAATCCAGGATGATCTCCTTATCTTGAGATCCTTAACTTAATTACATTCACAAAGATCTTTTTCTTTTCCCCCAAATAAGGTCACATTCACAAGTTTTGGGGATTAGGATGTAGACATATTTTAGGGGGGCCACAATTCAACCCACTACACCAAGCGACTGATAGACCAAAGGAATGACTAATTGAGTAATGCAAGATGACAGGACTTCCTGTGCCTGGGAAGAGGGACTGAGGAGGTCAGATATAAATTGCAGGAGCTTAGCTCTCGCTGGTGTTGCTCAGTAGTTAAAGCGTCAGCCTGCACACCAAAGCATCACGGGTTCGATTCCCGGTCCAGGGCACGTACCTGGGTTGCAGATTCCATCCCCAGCCCCAATCCGGGTGTGTGGAGGAGGCAACCAATCAATGTGTCTCTCTCACATCCAAGTGTTTTTCTTTCTGTCTCTCCCTCCCTCCTTCCCTTCCACTCTCTCTAAAAATCAATGGAAAAAAATACCCTCGGGTGAGGATTAACAACAACAAAAATATTGCAGGAGCCTAGTCTGGAGGTAACGGACATAGGCTGCTGCTGGCTTGAGCATGTGTGGGAGTCTCATGGAGAGGGGAAGTGCTGCAGACAGGAATCTCCTAGCCCTCCCAGTCCTGACTCAGCATCTGGCAGGGGCCATCTACACAGCAGCCAAAGTGATCTTTAGAACGCAGATCTGTTTCTATCACTTTGCAGTGAGTGACCCTTAAACAGCTTCCCACAGCTTTTAGGCCAAAGGTGGATAGCCTCACCTGGCATACAAAGTCTGGGGGCCTGGCCCCAGCCCATCTCTGCAGCCTTGTCTCACATCTGCTTTCTGGCTCCTCTACTTTCTGCCTCCAGACACACTGGCTGCCTCTCAGGCCACCTTCCTCCTGCCCTAGGGCCATGGCCTATTGTTCTGTCTGCCTGGAGGGCTCTCTCATTCAACCTGTTTCACAGAGTTAACATCCACTAATGCTTCAGCTCTCAGCCACCCAGATGTCTCTGCTTGAGGGAATTCTTCCTTGGGTCCCTGGTTAGGTCATACACATGTATAATATAATTTATCATGGCACCCTTTCCTCATATTTCACAGTACTATCAAAGTTTATAATTGTGTACATATTTATAATAGTGTTTTTGTTTTTTTATCCTCACCCGAGGACATTTTTGCATTTATCTTCAGATAGAGCAGGAGGGAGAGAGAGAAACCTGGATGTGAGAGAGACACACCGACTGGTTGTCACCCACACGACCCCAGCCGGGGCCGGGGACATGTAATAGTGTTTTATTAGTGTTTATCTCCACCACTAGATAATAAGTACCATAAGTGCAGGGTTTATATGACTCACCGCTCTGTCCCAAGTGCCTTGTCCAGTGCTTGGCACCCAAAAGAGGTATGTGGTAGTTTTAAAGCATGTCTGCAAAAACATGGCTTTCCATCAAGAGTTAGTTTAATTGACCTCCCTTTAAATTTGGGCTGGTCTAATGACTTGCATCTAGTTAACAGAATGTGGCAGAAATGATGCTGTCTAGGCCATAAAAGGTAATATGGCTTCCTCCTGGCCTGCTCTCATTTTGGATGCTCCTTTCAGAACCCAGATGCCATGCTGTGAGGATGCTCAGGCCACACAGAGCAGCCACATGTAGGTGTTTCAGCCAAAAGCCCCACTGAGAACCTAGCCTGCAGCCAGCATCACTGCCAGACATGCACTGAGGAAGGCTGTGAGATGACTCCAGCCTCAGCTGCCATCTGACTGCAACCATGTGAGAGCCCCTGGGTGAGAATTACCTGGCGAAGCCCAGTTACTCCTAGGACTGTGAGAGATCAAAATAAAATTGTCATTATTATATAAGCCACTAAGTTTTGGTATGATTTGTTATGTAACAGCAGATAGCTGGAACAGAGTTCAATAAATACTTATTGGATGAATAAAGGTTGAGAACTCTGGTTGAAGGAATGTTGTCTGTGCTTTAGCTCTGTGCAAGTTTTAGCTGACAACTCTCAGATTCTCCTTCCCCAAGAGGTCCTGGAGATCCTGAAATTCAGAAACTCAAAGGTCTGTACTCCTCATACCCACCCAAGGGGAGAGAGACCTGTGGAAAATCTCTGCTGCGAGCAGAGAGCATGGTGAGGCCATCAAAAGTTAGCTCTGGCAAGAACCTCAGACAACATTCATGTCATTGGGGGTTCTTAAACTCCCACATGGTTTCAGGGTACCAAAAACATATATTTTCTCTATATGTATGTGTATTTTCTTGGGGAGAGGATCTCCGGAATCTAATTTTTTTTTTTTATCCTCACCCGAGCACATTTTTGCATAGAGCAAGAGGGAGAGAGAGAGGAAGAGAGAGAGAGAGAAACATCGATGTGAGAGAGACACATCAACTGATTGCCACCCACACGACCCCAACCGGGGCCAGGGACAAACTGCAACCGAGGTACGTGCCCTTAGCGGGAACTGAACCCGGGTCTCTCTGGACTGCAGGCCGACGCTCTAACCGCTGAGCCAAACCGGCCAGGCCTCTGGAATCTAATTTTTTAAAAAATTTTATTTATTGATTTTAGAGAGAGAGAGGAAGGAAGGAAGAAAAACATCGATTTGCTGTTTCACCCCTCCATGCATTCACTGGTTGACTCCTGCATGTGCCATCAAACACACAACCCCAGCGCATCTGGACAAGGCTCCAGCCACCTGAGCCACCCAGCCAAGGCCCCCAGAATCTAATTTGTATCAGATTCATAAGGTCTGTGTCCCCGAAGTGGTAAGAACTACTGATTTAGTCCAACTCTCTCAGTTTCTATGTTAAGAAACTGAGGCGCCCTGGCCGGTTTGGCTCAGCGGTTAGAGCGTCGGCCTGCGGTCCAGAGAGATCAGGGTTCGGTTCCCGCTAAGGGCGTGTACCTCGGTTGCAGTTTGTCCCGGCCCTGGTTGGTCGTGCGGGTGGCAGCCACTCGATGTGTCCCTTTCACGTCGATGTCTCTCTCTCTCTCTCCCTCCCACTCTATCTGAACAAAAAATGAAAAAATGTCCTCGGGTGAGGATAAAAAAAAAAAAAAAGAAACTGAGGACACTTTGTTTTCTGGTAATAAGATAGACTGGGTACCTTAAATAAGCTTCCTTCTGAAAACAGTTCTGGATAAAAGAAATCTTTTATTTTTTTTTTAAACTTTTTTTTTTCTTTATTGATTTTTAGAGAGAGAGGAAGGGAGAGGGGGAGAGAGAGAGAGAGAGAGATAGAAACATTGATGAAAGAGAACATTGAGTGGTGGCTTCCTGCATGCCCCCCACTGGGGATCTGGCCCACAACCTAGGCATGTGCCCTGACCGGGAATCGAACTGGCGACCTCTTGGTGCATGGGTCGATGCTCAACCACTGAGCCACACCAGCCAGGCTAAAATAAATCTTTTAAAAAATGCACTAATGAGCTGGCAAGAAAGTGAGGAATACTCAGGCCAAAGCATTCAAGAATCCAGAGGGGTAAGCTAAGCAATGAAACTGACTTTTGCTTTGAGCACATTTTAATTAATTAATTAAAAAGACATATAACATGAGACTTACCCTCAACAAATTGCTAACTGTACAATATGATATTGTTAAGTATAAGCACAATGTTATATAGCAGATATCTAGAATTTTTTCATCTCACACAACTGAAACAAGATCTTTTTTTTTTAAACTCAGTAAACTTGAACTTGAATATTTATGGTCCCGTAGGGATGGGATGATTCAAGAGAAACCTTAGTGGTATGCTAGTAATTGGCTCTCCAACAAAGCAAAGCACCCTGTTTTTAGTGTTTGTCAATTTCCATGGTAAATACTTCACCATGGACAATTTTAAGCTATTAATGGTATTAAGAACTGGCATATGAAATTTCTGGATATTTGGTTCTTCTGAGCTGCTAAGAGCTAGTTCCAGCACTCTCCTGAGAGAAACTCAGGGCCCCTCTATGGTGGGAAGGCTAATAAAACCTTCTCCAGCCCTGCTGGTGTGGCTCAGTGGATTGAGCATCGTCCCATGGATTGAGAGGTCCTGGTTCGATTCCCGGTCAGGGCACATGCCTGGGTTGTGGGTTCAGTCCCCGGTGGGGAGAGTCCAGGAGGCGGCTGATCGATGTTTTGCTCACACATTGATGTTTCTATCTCTTTCCCCCTTCCTCTCTCTCTCTAAAAAAAAAAAAAAAAAAAAATTAATAAAAACATATTAAAACAAAAAACCTTCTCCACATAAGAATTGGGACTTCAGTGAATGAATGAACTAGATAAAAGCACCACCTTCCAACAGACTGAAAAGAAAGAGGTCTACCTTATTTCCCTATTCTCAAGAGAAAATAAAACATGCCCTGCAAATACATAATGAGAAGCCATACATGTGGATCTGAAGCCCAAATTCATACTACGTAGGTGGTCTAAAATACTTAAGTCAAGCCTTAATTTAAAGAATGCCTAGTCTGGTAATGTTGTAAGTATCTGGCAAATCAAATAAATACAAACCCTCCTGGGGAAAACTCACCTTTACCCCAAGCCTCAAGAATTCCCACAGATAAAATTCCAAATAAATGAGTAGCTCCTAGTTGAAATTACAAAACATTCAGGGAAACAACACACAGTGAAAACAAATCAGCATAGACTTCAGATGTTAGAATCAGACAAATAATATAAAATAATTGTTTAAAATGCTTTAAAAAGAGAAGCTTGAAAATTTGAGCAGGGAACAAGAGACTCTGAAGAAGGATCAAGTATATTTGAACAAGAAAGAAATAGAATGTTCCTCTAGAAATTCTAAGTATCATAACTAAATCTACAAATTTTATGGTTGTATTTGATAGAAGATTAGACACAATTGACTATATCAGATACAATGAAATTAGAACTGGAAGACAGACCTGAAGAAATTCTCTAAGATATAAATAAAAATATGAAAAATATGAAAGAGTAATTAAGAGACATGAGGATAGAATGAAAAGGTCCAAGATACATATAACTGGAGGGTCCAGAGGAGAGGAGAAAGATTATGGGACAGAAGTAATATTTGAGTTGGTGGCTGAGACTCATCCAGAAATCCATCAATCCATACAGTCAAGAATCTCAATAAATCCCCCAAAACAAATTTTAAAATCTACAGGTAGTTACAGCATAGTGAAAATGCAGAATACCAAAGACAGAGAAAGTATTAAGGACAGATTGTTTTCAAAGTAGTGACAACTAGACTGAAACAATGGATTTCTTTCTTTAAAAAATTTTTTTTTCTTTATTGATTTTAGAGAGAGAGGAAAAGAGAGGGAGAGATAGAAACATCAATGAGAGAGAACATCGATTGGCTGCCTCCTGCATGCCCCCCCACTGGGGATTTGGCCCACAACGTGGGCATGTGCCATGACCGGGAATCGAACTGGGGCGACCTCTTGGTTCACGGGTCGGCGCTCAACCACTGAGCCATGCCGGCCGGGCTGAAACAATGGATTTCTTAGCTGAGAGTCAGTGGAATTGTATCTTCAATGTGCCAAGAGAAAGGGACTATCAGCCAAGAATTCTAAAACCAGGGAAAATATATTTTAAGAATAAGAAAAAATAGTGACATGATGAAATGAACAACCTGTATTACATGCCACCAGTAGGCAGAAAGAAAGTGATCCTAGATGGAAGGAATGAAAGACAAGACAGAATGTAAAGAAAGTGGTACATATATGAGTAAATTGAAATAAATATTATTTATTTTTTGTTTGTTTTGGTTAATACTCACCTAAGGATATTTTTCCATTGATTTTTTACATAGAGTGGAAGGGAGGGAGGGAGAGAGAGAGAGAGAGAGAAACATCAATGTGAGAGAGACAGCAATTGGTTGTCTCTTGCACACACCCCAACAGGGGCTGGGGATTGAACCTGCAACCCAGGTATGTGCCCTTGACCGGGAATCGAACCCGAGACCCTTTGGTCTGCAGGCCAACGCTCTAACGGCTGAGCCAAACCAGCCAGAACGGAAACAAATATTGTATAAACAATAATAACAATGTCTTATAGGCTTAAAAAAACCAAGGTAACGTTCAAATACATAGAAGAAATAATATATGAGCTATGGGAGGGGAAATTGAAATGATCTCTAAGGTCCTTGTTTTATCTAAGAAAAAAAATTAAAGATATTGATTAAATTTAGACTTAGACAAATAAAATATGCATATTAAAATTTCTAGTGTAACCACTAAAAATAGCAACAACAATAAAAAAGGCATAATTTTTAAACTAGTAAAGGAGAAAAATCAAATAAGAAAAAATAATTGAGAAAGCAAGAAAATAGAAAAGGGGGGAAAGGAGGGACATCTATAATGAAAAAAATTAATTATTAAAAGGTAAAAAAAGAAAGAATAGAAAAAATCTAGAAAAGTTTGGGGAAAACAAAATAATAGGATAGAAATAATACATATATACATACATACATACACACATACATACATACATAAATACATAAATGTTATGTATGTATGAATCAGTATTTTGATCAATGTAAATGGACTAAATGCTTCAGTTAAAAAGATTGGTGGCCACACTAACCGATGCATTGACCTTGTTTTACAGGGATATGTTTATGGCTCCATCTCCCCTCTGTAGAGTGAGTTCCTCAAAGGTAGGGACAGTGCTTCCTTCTTTTCTGTACCCCCAGCACCTAGCTCAGGGCCTGATATATAATAGCAGCTAAGAATATTTGTAGAGTGAATGTGTGAATACAGGGAATTTGTGGTAGAGGCAGGATTTAAGCCAGATTTTTCTGGCTTCGAAACCTATGCATTGTCTTATCTTAAACATCAGGGGGTGGAGGCAAACTTGTTGAGCCTGAAGTTTTTTTCCAGCTCAGTAGTGACCCCTCCCGCAGGTCGAGCAACGAGGACTCTAGAGGGGGAGTGAGGATGGTAGGGGGCAAGAGACACGAAGAATGGAGACAAGACAGGGTTCTGATCAAGTCGTTTATTGTAAAACAGGGGCAAGGTTTTATAGCATGAAGGCAGGAATGTTC
The DNA here is from genome assembly GCA_030848825.1 of Tadarida brasiliensis. NCBI lineage: Eukaryota > Metazoa > Chordata > Mammalia > Chiroptera > Molossidae > Tadarida > Tadarida brasiliensis. The sequence goes on along the minus strand of CM061257.1, from coordinate 197,030,207 downwards.
CTGGGGCTAAACTGGTTGTTAGGAGACCAAACCCTAACGGCATAATCCATAATCGATAAAGTCAGAGCTTGAGGCAAGCAGAAAACACCTGCTGCAGTTCCGAGAACTGTCATTTCTGCAGAGGTCCCGGGGGCATTGTGACCTGAGTCAGGCCGCCCAAGAGAACAATGCCAAGAATGTCTTATAGCCAAGGGTGAACTTTCCAGTCCCCCACAAGTAGTTCCCTGTTTCTTCTGGTCTTGCTGAGGATATAGGTGCTTCTGTGGAGGCCACAGCCCAGCCCAAGGGGCCTAGGTCCTCCCTGTGCCCACACTTAATGTACCTTCTTTCTGGTGTGCCCTCAGTTGGAAAAAAAAGAACCTGGGCAGAACAGTGTTCCCTGAGGTGGGGTTGTGGCCTCTGCTCTTCCTGGACTTCCATCTGGTGGGGCCCACTCCGGGCAGCCCTGCTGTCCTCTCCCCCTTCCTGCCCTCTGAAGTGGGCCTCACTCCCGCTCCTGCACCCGGTACCTCCCTCCCTCTGGCCAGGAGCCTGGCCACAGTGCTGTGAGTAAATCTCAGAACAGTCTCCAGCAAGCACCTGTTTTAAACCACAGCTCACCTGAGGAAAACCAGCCACACACAGCCCCAGCCACTTCTTCCGGTGGCCAGAGTCTCCCCTGGGGGCTCTAGTCACACACACACACACACACACACACACACACACACACACACACACACGCCTGCTCACTGCCCCGCTGAAGAAGCTTGGGCCTGGGAAGGCTGAGGGCTCTGGCCTCTGCTGGGTGCCTGGACTTTGGATGAAGCTCTCCAGGTAGGGGCTGGGCTGCTCCTGGAGAAAACCTGTCCTCTCCTACTTTGTCTAAGACCTGCTAACTGGGATATGGCACTGGGGGTGGACACTGTTGTCACTGGGAGAAGCCCTGTGCTCTCCACTCTCCCCAGGTGCTGGCTCTCCAGCTGTTTTCTTCCTCTGGGCTGTGGAACCTCCTGCAGGTCGTCTCTCCTCAGGGTGAGGAAAGCAGATGTCACTCCCCCACCAGGCCCCCAGACAGCCTCTCCTCCTGCACCTGGCAACGGGCTGTCTCCTTGTTTAATTCTCTAGTGACTGCTGTCCTTGACCCCAACATGCAGTGAGGGGGTGATGGGAGCAGGGTGACTTCGACCCCCAGTCCCACTCTCTGGGCGCAGGGCCTGTGTTTGGGGAGGGGAGGCTGTCATTCAGCCACAGGCTGGGTCCCTCTGAGGAGGATCTGGCCTGCCCAGCGGAAGGGTCACCAGGGCAGGTTTGTCAGCTGATGGCCTGGGACAGAGCTGGTGGCTCGGAGTCATCTGCTTGTGGGCAAGGCTGGCTTGGAAATTCTGAAGTCACCTGCAGGACCCCTCTCCTGCCTTTTCTAAATGCTTTCCCTCTACCTCTGCCAGTGGATTGCAGGCATCCATGGGGTCATAGGTACAGGGCTGTGTATCACAGCTCCCCAGGTGATCCAAATGTACAGCATTTGAGCCTCACAAGGACCTTGAAAGACAGGCGCTGTCGTTATCCCCACTGTACAGGCAGGGACATTGGGACTCAGAGAGGTAAAGCCACTTGGCCAAGGTCAGAGGACAAGTGGAAGGGGTGGGACTGAAGTCCCAGATGGAACCAGCAGGTGGCCCCCTGCTGGCTGTGGGTCCAGGCTTCACATGGAACCACAAGACCACAGGCCTGCCTGGAGCTAGACTCCTTTGGCTGTGAAGACATTTCTATCACCTCTTTCCCTGAAGCACTGGGCTGGGGCTCTTCCAAGCCCAGAACATGATGGGTCACCGCCACTCACCCAGCTCCTGGTTCCTCTCACTGAAAGGCGTGCCCTTTGGTGAGGGGCGGATGCGTTTTTGAGGTGAAATGTTGTATAACAGCCAGGAATGGAAAATATTAAAAGCCCATGGGCGCCAGCAAGGTTCATGCCAGGGCCAGAACGTTCAGAAAAGAGGAGGAAGGTTCCCTGCATGGTGGCCTTCCCACCCCCAGGCTGCAGGATCAGCCAGGCACCTCCATCTTCAGGGTTACAGCAAGTCTCCCCTGGGCCAGAGGAAGGTCTTGGGGTGGTGACTCTAAGGGGAAAGCCCCATGGGTGTATTAGGTTTAGTTTACCCCTCATTCCAGAGGGGGTGGTGGGCATAGGTGGGTGGGGCCATTGGAGATGGACTATCTTACTGGGAGTACATGACACTAGGCCAGCCCAGTCCACACAGGTTCTGAATGGTCCGAGTGCTGGGATGCTGAGAGAGATCCCTGTGCTCCAGGAGTTTCACAGCAATGATAGGGCAGGCAGGAAACAGACAGTGTCAGTAGAACACGATCAATGCTCTTCTGAAGGAGTGCATAGGGCACAAGGCTTGTAGACGACAGAAGAGGGACAGTTAGCTCAGCCGAGGGCTACAAGGAAGGGTTCCTGGAGGAGGTGGTACCTGGCTGAGTTTTGCTACAAATAGATATTGTGAGAATGTGCACAGAGCCAGTGTGTGGGTACATGCCATTGGGAATGTATCTCTGTGTGTTTGGGAAAAGAGACACAAGCAAATTGACTCATTGTCCTCATAGGGGCCCCTGCCATCTGCTCATCACAAACACACTAGGGTGCAGACACACTTGTAGTCTCAGACAAATACACATGCACATGTACAAGGTAATGCTGAATGTACCAGAATTCTTCTCAGTGAGAGAGCTGTTCCTATGAAAGAAAGATTTTAATGAGAACTGGGGGTAGAAGATAAGGCCCCTGGTGGCTGGGAGTCTGCAGGGGTGAGGTTTCAGAAGCTGGGAAGCCTACTCTGCTGAAAACGGAGAAGGGTCTGGAAGGAGGTGTAAAGAGCAGTGGTGGAAGAGGGAGAAGGAGCTTGAGTCCATCTAATCCTCTCATTTCACTTTGGAAGAAACTGAGGTCTAGAGCGGGAAAATGAAATACCTAGTTACATTGCACTTGGGGATCAGGGCTGAGCATGGGCATAACTCATTACAACCCAGTCAGGCTTGCACATTCCCACACAGCTGCTCACACCACACACACCGTGATGTCCCAGCCACTCCACAGTTGCAGGGTTGCCGTCACGTACACTTCAGGCTGTTCTGATCCCTCATTAAGCTGGAGCAGCTGGGTCATGCCTGCCCACCCACTGCCCCCTCCACTTCAGCCCTCATGAATCATGTAACCCATAGCAGAGAGTAAAGCATTTGGGGACCTGGGGTCATGCTGTCTATGGGTCTGTTCTGAGCATTCCCTGGAGGCTCCCTCTAATAGAGCAGGAGGTTCATCCCAGAACTGACTCAGAGCTGCCTGGGTGTCAGGGCTGGACCTGCACCCTCAAGGGAGGCTGTCTCAGTGTCTCAGGGCAGAGCCAGAAGCCTCACCAGACCCAGAAGTGGCAGTCCCCTAGCTTCATCTCAGGGAGATGCCAGGGAGTCTACTGGAGTGCAGAGAGGAGCCTCATGTGGAACAGAAGACCTGGGCTCCACCCTGGCTCTACCCCTCTCTCCATGAATGGCCTTAGATAAGCCCCTTCCCTTCTTTGAGATCCATGAATTTATGCTGTTGAGCCAGGTACACAGTCCTCACCCTTCAGGAGCTCAGGTGAGGGAAGACACAGCATTCCCAGGCAGAACAAAGAGCTCTCCAACTCAGGATGGAGCCAAATGGGAAATGGTGAGGCTGGGGCTGGGCAGCTCAGAGGGAGGAGATAAGGGCAGGCTTATCTCAGTGTGTGTGTGTGTGTGTGTGTGTGTGTGTGTGTGTGTGCGCGCGAGCGCGCACGCGCACGCATTTCAGGTACGAGGATAAACCCACATATTATGTTGGCAACCCTAATGGTACCACCACACCCGACATCCCCTTCTAGCTATAACTGCCCACCCAAGCCCCCTAGTTGGGGAAGAGTACCACCATGGTGTTTGGCCAGGAGTGGCCACCAATTGGCTCAAGCTGAGCATCTGACCTAAACGCAGTCCATTCATAAGCTGGCTGGTGGTGACTGGTGAAGGGCTTCATGGGAAGGGCTCCACCCAATAGAAGTAGGGGTGGGAACTAGCTGAGCCAATCAGGATGGTTCCTGCTAGGATCTGCACTAAGAAAGCGCAGTTGATAGATCTGTCAGGAGCAAGAGGCAAGGGGAGCTACCAGAAGAGTGAAGTAGGCACACCACAGGAGAAATACCAGGATGCCTGAGATATGCGAGTCATTGGAGAGCAGTTCTGGACCCAGGATTGTCTTGATAGTCATAGCAGTTCTCAGCAGACTCAAGTCTGTGTCCTGGGGAGAGCAGAGGCTGTAAGTAAAAGCTAAAAGAGATTTCACTGAAAAGTTTGCGTCTTATTTGGGCATAAGCAGTCCTGTTTTGGAACAGGTAAGAGAGGCATTCATTCCTGCTAGGCTACTGACTTGTGCATTGAGAAAGCTCTAGGGTTCTGGTGCCAATGCCTCAAAGAGCCACAGTGTTTTAAAAAATTAATAATAATAGGGGTTGGTCAATGAAAAAAGGACAGTCTTTTCAACAAATAGTGCTGGAACAATTGGACATCCACATGCAAAAAAATGAAGCTTGCTTGACTCACATTTTGTTTTTTAAAAAATTTTTTTTCTTTATTGATTTTTTTTTTAGAGAGAGAGAGGAAGGGAGAGGGAGAGAGAGATGGAAACATTGATGAGAGAGAACATTGATTGGCTGCCTCCTGCATGCCTCCCACTGGGGATCTGGCCCACAAGCTGGGCATGTGCCCTGACCAGGAATCGAACCAGCGACCTCTTGGTGCATGGGTCGACGCTCAGCCACTGAGCCACACCAGCCAGGTTTGACTCACATTTCGTGCTACATGCAGAAAACTAGTTAAAAATGAAACATAGACTGCCTGGCTGATGTGGCACAGTGGTTGAGGTCGCTGGTTCGATTCCTGGTCAGGGCACATGCCCAGCTTGTGGGCCAGATCCCCAGTGGGAGGCATGCAGGAGGCAGCCAATCAATGTTCTCTCTCATCAATGTTTCCATCTCTCTCTCCCTCTCCCTTCCTCTCTCTCTAAAATCAATAAAGAAAAAAATGGAAAAAAAACATGAATCATAGACCTAAAGATAAAACTTAAAACTAAAAATATCCTAGAGAAAACAGGAGAAAATAAAAATTTCTTAGGTCCAACACCAAAAGTACAATCCATAAAATAAAAAAATTATAAAATTGAACTTTATAAATATTAAGAACTGCCCTTTATAAGACCTTGTTAAGAAAATGAAAAACAAGCTACAGACTGAAAAATAGTTTCAAAACACATATCTGGTAAAGAACTTATATCCAGACTATATAAAGTACACTCAAAGCTTAATAATAAGAAAACAACTCACAAAGTAGACAAAACATTTGAACAGACATTTCACCAAAGAAGATAGCTTCATGGCAAATCAGAATATAGAAAGATGCTCTATATCACTGGGCACTGTAGAAACACAAATTAAAACCACACCGAGAGCCCGGCCGGTGTGGCTCAGTGGTTGAGCGTCGACCCATGCACCAAGAGGTCGCCAGTTCGATTCCTGGTCGGGGTACATGCACAGGTTGTGGGCCTGATCCCCAATGGGGTGCATGCAGGAGGCGGCCAATCGTTGTTCTCTTTCATTGATGTTTCTATCTCTCTCTAACCTCTCCCTTCCTCTCTCTCTAAAAATTAATAAAGGAAAAAATAAAATAAATTAAATATAAAACCACACCGAGATCACACTACACATCCATTAGAAGGGATAAAAAAACCCAATCAAACATAAACCCTGGACGATGTCAAGTATTAATGAGAAAGCTGAGCAACTGGAAGTCTCATACACTGCTGGTAGGAATATAAATGGTACAATCATCTGGAGACAGTTTGACCGTTTCTTTTTTTTTATTTTTTATCCTCACCCGAGGACATTTTTGCATTTATCTTGAGATAGATCGGGAGGGAGAGAGGGCACGAGGGAGAGAAACATTGACGTGAGAGAGACACATCGAGTGGTTGCCACCCACATGACCCCAACCGGGGCTGGGGACAAACTGCAATCGAGGTACGTGCCCTTAGCAGAACCGAACCCAGGGCTCTCTGGTCCGTGGGCCAATGCTCTAACTGCTGAGCCAAACTGGCCAGGGCAGTTTGACTGTTTCTCAAAAAGTTAACATACACTTAACATACAACCCAACAACCCTGTTTCTAGGTATTTACCCAAAATAAATGAAAAACATGTTTACACAAATACTTATAGCTAAAATATAACCACTAAAAATTGGAGACAACCTACATGTCCTTCAACTGTGGTATAGCCATCCAATGGAGTACTACTAGGCAATAAAAAGGGAATGAGTCGTTGACACATTCCGCAACATGGATGAGTACATTAACTGAAAGCAGAATTAAAAGGCTCATATCAAAGGATCCCATTTATATGGCATTCTCAAAAAGGCAAAACTACAGAGAAAGAAAACAGATCAGCGGTTGTCAGCAACTAGGAATGGAGGGAGAGGGTTGACTACAAAGGGAATTTCTGAGGTGATGGAAGTATTTTATCTCTTGTTTGTATGATTGCTGACATTTGTCAAAAATCATAGAATTGTACACTCAATAGGGTGAATTTTACGGTATGAAAATAATTCCTCAATTTTTTAAATGGGGTGGGGTGAGACTCAAATTTTTTCTTCCCTTTCTTTGCCTTCCTTATCACTGTCCAACATCCTATCCTCAAAGTTATATTCTGCTGGGGGGAAAAGTGCCCTGATCCAAACACTCTGAACATTACTTTGCTTCTGGAACAAAAGGCCAACCCACTAAGAACAGTCTCTGCGGGCCCACATGTCTGGCTCCCTTTGTCCCACCTTGCCTGGCTAAGCCTGCTCACTAAGGCCATCCTAACCTGCATTTCTCCTTTCCGGCCTGCTCACCCTGGCCATCTGGAGTCCCAGATCCCGTATGGCCCAGGTGCTGCGTGGGTGAAAGTTTCTGCTTGGAAGGAGGGAGGCTGCTCACACTCAGCTTTCCATAGCTCTAGCCCATCCAGCAGCTGTGTGGCCAGAAACATGCAGCCGGAGAGGACATCTCCTCGGCATCTGCCTCGCCTCAGGCCCTGAGCAAGACCGCCCCCGTCACTGCGGCAGGCTCTTGTGGGCTGTCATCATCTTGATCAGAGCTGAAGCCATACCACACCCAGAGCCACCTGGGGCCTCTCTGGGGAGTTGTGAAAAGAGGCCTCGAGTCATGGGAAGCAAGTCTGGTAGATGCGTGGGGGTAAGCCTGATGAAAACAGGGCAAACATGTCACATGAGTGTGACTAGTCGGGAGGAAAGTGTGAACACTCTTGAGATGACACCCTGGTAAGTGTGCACCCCTATTCCTATATAAAATCATGAATGTGTGTCCAGCTGATGTGGCTCAGCAGTTGAGCATCGACCCATACACCAAGAGGTCGCTGGTTCGATTCCCAGTCAGGGCACATGCCCAGGTTGTGGGCCTGATCCCCAGTGGGGGGCATGCAGGAGGTGGCCAGTCATGTTCTCTCTCATCGATGTTTCTATCTCTCTCTCCCTCTCACTTCCTCTCTCTCTAAAAAATCAATAAAGGAAAAAAAATTAAAATAAATAAAAATCATGAATGTGGATGTTTTTGAGAAATACAAGGGGCACCGCGAGGACACTATGATGTCCATATATAGAATATGAACTCATGGGTTTGTGCAATAACCACTAAAATGTCACTGGGTGTGAGCAAACTACAAAGTGTGGTGACTATGAGCACACCATGGCAAGCTTGGTGAACATCATGGTGACATAGAGGGGACCCCATAGTCAGTGGTGAAAACACTGGGGCCTCTGAGGGTGGTGAATACATTGTGGTGAGCGTGGTGAACAGTAGAGACCCTGCGTATGAACATAAGGTTGTGACGGTGGTAAATACACCATAGGGACAGTGGGGTGACCCTTTTTTTAAGCTTAAGGAGCATTTGGTGATGACCACAGTAAGCATGTTACATAAGGCAGAGGGCTCTACTGGACATATTTTGGGGTACCTGCCAAAATATGGCCCATTCTCAGGGAATCTGCTTCCACCCTACATGGAGTAAGCACACCCTTAGGAGACAGGGTGCTGGCCTGCAGGCTGTAGTATGGGCAGCAGCCTGTGTGCTGTGCATGATCCTGAAGGTTTCTTTCTTTTTCTGCCATTTTCTAACCTGGAGTTGTTATTATGGTTCATTTTTGCTCAGCTTTTCTGGGGGGTGTTGATGCAGTTACGAGGTGGGGAGAGTCATACATGGGTGGGTTTGCAACAGAACAAAGGGAGGGTAAACTCTGAGGTTGACAGCTATTAAAGTGGTCTCTTGATATCAAGACTCAACTCCTAATACCAAGACCAGTAGTTAGACATTTCGGGTTGATTCCTATTAGGAAAGGGGTGCTTATGTTTGTGGTTGTATTTTTAGTGGGTACATGTCACTTTTTACTTCCCAGCATCCATTATTCCTACTCCTTGCGACAGCATCACAATTTTCCTTTGGGAGTGATCAGTCCACGTGATCCCAGTATGTTGATCTACCCCTGGCTTCAGAACTGGGCTAATCAGAGCTTTCCATACCCATGGTTACAGCGACTGGGTCAGGAATGAGCCATGAGAGACTTTCCCAGGAACAAATGAGGAAGGAACATTCTCTTCCCACCGGAGATTTAAGATGTGCTAGGAGGGAGCCTCGAGCTTCTGGAAATACTACGTGGGAACAGCCTCTGTTCCAGTTACTGTTGCTCTGTAACACACTACCCCAAATTTTAGTGGCTTAAATTACAATCATTTTGTTATACCCCATGAATTCTGTAGTTCAGGATTTCATGTAGGGCTTGACTGGGCGATTCTGCTTTTTGTGACATTGATTGAGGCCACTCAATGGCACTCATCTAGTAGATGAGCTGGTCTGGTCTGGAGGGTCCCAGACAGCTACACACACATTTGAGTGCCTTGGTGGTGAGGGCTGAAAGGCTGGACCCAGCTGGGACCACTAACCAGAACGCCCACGGCAGTCCTCCCTAGAATAGTGGTCTCAGGGTAGCTAGACTTCTTACATGCCAGCCGGCTTTCCCAGCGCAAATGTCCCAAGAGAGCCACATGGAAGCTGCATGACCTTTTCTGACCTCACCTTAGAAGTCCACCTCATTCTTGGTTATAAGCAAGTCATAGGCCAGCTCAGATTCAAGGGGGAGGGAAATTAGATGCTACTTCTTTTTTTTTTTTTTTTTAATTGTTATAAGAGTTTATATGAGCCAAACTCATATGCCAGGGAGCAAGATCTAAAATGCTCCCTAGGTTCTACCTCTTGATGGTGGAATAGTGCAATCACATTGTACAAGAACAGGTACAGTGGAAGCTGTCACTGCAGCCGTCTTTGGAAAACACAGACTGCTACGGTGTCCTGGAGAAGAATGCAGTCTCAGAGGAAGCAGTTGAGTAATGGAAAGAGAACAGTCCTTACGATGTCTGAACCTGGATTCGATTTTTCCCAGGACTTCAATTATGAGAATCATCAGATTCCTTTTCTGCTTAAACCAATCCGAGTTGTGTTTTGTCCTTGTAACTGAAAGAGCTTTTCCTCTTAGTGTGTGTATCAGTTATCTGTTACAGCATAACAAACCCCGCGACAACCCAGCAGCTGACAACAATGATTTACTATTTCTCAGGATTCTGTGGGTTGGCTGGGCCGTTGCTCTGCTGGTCTTACCTGGGCTCACTCATGCAACTGCTGGACTGGGAAGTTCAAGATGGCCTCATACACATGTCTGGCTGTTGGCCGGGAGCCTCAGTTCTTCTCCATGTGGTCGCTCATTCTCCAGTAGGATAGACTGACTTCCTTCTTCCTTGTATGGTGGTCTCAGGCCAGTGTTCCTAGAGAGTGAAGGTGGCAAGGCTTCTTGAGGCCTAAACTCCAGAAGCTGTATGATGTCACTTCTGTCATATTCCTCTGTTCAAAGCAAGTGATAAAGCCAGCCCAGGTCAAAGGAGTGTGTAAATAGATTCCACCTTATAATGGGAGAGTTGCAAAGAATTTGTGACCGTATTTAATCCACCAAGTATGATAGATAGTTGGGTCATGTTAGATGGGAACATCTGAGGAATTAGGGTATGTGTAGGAAGCAGGGTGTGTGTGCCAGGCAGCCAGAGCCAGACTGTTCTAGGCATGTTGTCACTGAGAAGCAAACAGCTGGAGCGTGATTTCCGTGGTGGCCCTTCGGAGCTAAGGGCCTCATGACAAGGTCTACACCAGACCACTGGTTCCCAGGGGCAGCTTTGAGTTGAAGCCTACTGTGTCTGAGTGACTGACTACACCTCGACGAGCCTCAGTTTTCCTCTGTAAAATGGGTGCGATCATTCCTGCCGCACAGTTCAGCTGTGAGGCTCAAGATCAGATGATGACCATGAAGGTGCTTTGTAAATTACAGAGTGCCTTGTACATGTGACTAAACATTATCATCTGTAACTTGAGAAGGAATAATCAAGGTGGGCCTGGGTGGTCAGAGAGGGCAGGAGGAGGAGGGTGAGGTGGGGCGTTGAAAGATGGCAATATTCACACTGGTGGGGAGGAAGGGCCACATTTCAAATTAGGAAGCTGGGCAGTAAAACTATGAAGGCACAGAGGTGGAACAGTGACAGACTGTACCCAGGACAGGGAGGAGAACAAGGTCAGAGGGGATCTCTCCCACTACCCTGGACTCCATGTCTCTGGGCTCCCAGGTACTGAGTTAGCAACCCTTGATGGTCACTCAGAGCTTCAGTCAAATCCTCCAGTTCTCAAGGATCATCAGTGGCCTGTTCCTAGCCAAGCCTGCAAAGCCTCCGCAGGCCACAGGGGGGCGATGATGGGCGCATGGGAGAGGTGATTAGACCGCATCTTAGAGACACAGCATCTTCTCTGGAGCCACCAGCATCAGGTCAGACCCCTCCCAGTGTACCCAAGCTTCTTTCCCCTTAGAAACGTCAGAACCCCTGGCCATAAGCTTGGGTCACAGGTGGCCTGGCTACACTGGGCTCCAAGCACCCCCCAGTCCTTGAACAGGGATGGGATGATTGATGGGTTTCCAGTATATTCCAGGCAGAGGCTTGGAGCTACTGCAGACTAGCCTGGCCTGCAGAATCCCCAGGTGGCCACTCATGGCTCAGCTGACCCATCCAGGTCAGGCCCTAGACAATCCAATCTGTGGCCACCTCCCAAGCCCTGTCTGCCTGCCTGTCTGTCTGTCTGTCTGTCTATCCCGGAGTTCTGGCTGAAGAGAGCAGCAGCCTTTCCCTCCAAAGAGTCCTTGGAGGAGGGGTTAAGGGAGACTCAGATTCCCCTATTCTAGCCCTGTGCAGCTCATAGCTCAGCCTCACTTGGAAACAGGAAAGGAGACTTGTGGCCTTCCAGTGCTCAGCCTAGAGTCTGCCCACAATAGGAGCTCAGTGAGGGTGTGTGGAAAGAGGGAGCTGACACTGGGGTGGGAGCAAGGCCACAGGGGCCAGGCCTCCATCTTCAGACCCCAGCGTGTGGCAGGAAGACCAGTCTAGGCCGGATGAGCCTGGGACATGAGGCAGCCCCTGGTAGCTTGTGTATATCCCACCCCATCTTCTGCTTCCAACTGGGACTCTGTCCTTCTGTGGTCCATGAACCAGCAGCATCAACAGCACCTGGGAGCTTTTAGAAATGCAAAGTCTCAGGCCTTACCTCAGACCCACTGAATCAGAAACTCTGGAGGTGGGGCACAGCAATCTATTGTAAGAAGCCTTCCAGGGGATTCTGACGAATGCTAAAATTGTAGAACCATTGCCTGAGACAACAGGCAAACATGCTGATGGGGAGGTGGGCGAAGTCCGGAAGCACAGATAGCTGCTTATGCCACCTATGGGCAAGACTGGCTGTTCCTATGTTGGAGGGTGGAGGGTGCCTATACCCAGAGTCAGGTGCATACCCACAGACCAGCACAGATAGTCCACATGCAGGGGATCCGGGGTCCAGTGGGCACAGAGAGGCACTCAGATGGAAGTAGGTAGGGTCAAAGAAGAGCTGTTCTCACCAGGTGACATCCTGTGCCCCACCATTCCTTTGTCCCTTGTCCCTTCTGAGGTTCTCTGAGTGCGCCTTCAGAGGCCAGGGAAGCTGAGTAGTTGTCCAGTTCCAACCAGGCACCTCCAGCTGAAAGATCCAGGAGGCCTGTGTGCCTAAGACAGTGTGGAGTATGTGATAAAACCAACAAGTCCCTTCTCTGCATGAGTGGGCCACGGCCAGGGGAATGTGGGCGATCAGCAAGCAGCGCTTAGGCAAGAGCACATCATCCCCTGAACCATGAAATCCTGCCCAGATGTGCAATTCCCCTTGGCCCCTTCCCAGGACTGCTCTCAGTGCCCACCCCAGCTCCCCACCCATGTGTCTGCTCTGGCCTGTGGAGCCCCAGGCCGCTGTCCACTTGGCCTGTCACCAGGCCCTGCGGCATCTTCCCCTAAGGATCTGGAAGTGAAATCCCAGCCTCTGGGAGCTGCCGGGGATGTGGGGAGGGGAGAGAGAGGCTGAGCTTCCTTATGCTCAGATCTGGTTTCTCGCCGCTTCCCGTGGCGCCCTGCCACAGGCTGAGCCACCAGCTGTGCTATATAAGGCCCAGAGGCTGGACCGCTGCAGAGAGAAGGCTTGGACCCCCAGCTGAGGAGTCCCGCTCAGGACACGGTGAGCTCCACTCCCCTCTCCTCACCCCATCCCTGCACCCCCTGCCCAGCTCAGCTATTCCTGCCCTCCTCTGACCACCCCTCAGCTCCCCCAGAGAAGACCCCCCCTTTCTGCTTTGGAGTTCTCTCTTTTTTCCCATTGGCCCAAAGTCCTCTCCTTCCCCCATGTGAGGTCAGGGGCCCTCAAATGACCCCAGTCAGGAGCTTTGTAGTTCGGGGCACCCTACTTCTCTCCCGTGGTCAGCCAGTCTGCTTTGTCCGAGAGCTCTGAGGAGTGTGGGATGGGGAGCCTAACCAGCAGAGCATGTGCTGAGGAAACTTCCGTGGGCTGCCAGAGGGGAAATGGTTTTTCCACAAGATGCCTCAGGCCACCTTGGCCTCCCAGACAGTCCCGGAGCAGTCTCAGACTGAATGCCGCGCAGGCCCACGGACGCTCTGCTCTCTGCTCAGAGCCGGGAGCTTGGGGTAAGACACACAATAGCTGGAGACCTCGGGGATGCCCGGGCCTCGGTTCCCTGGGCTGAGACACAGCTGGCGGCGGAGATAGCAGGCTTAGAGGTAGATGGTGTGCAATGTGGGATTGGTCTGTTCTTCCCCTGGGACAGCGGAGTACTTTTGAATCTTTTTTCCAGAAAGCAGAACTCTCCCCTCCTCCCACTATACACTGGACTTTGTAGGTTGAAGGGAACCACTTTTGAATTTCTAGGAACTGGTCAGATTCTGGGCTGACCAGAGCTCTGAGGAGAGAGGACAGGAGCTTGGGCCATGCCCCCACGGGCCCTTTTCCCTAATGCTAAGCTGCTTTCCTCTTCCTGCTTCCGCAGCCTCTAACCCACAGTCAGCAGTTATGGGGAGCCCTGGACTCCCAGGGTAGCCCTTCTGCTCTCCTTCAGGGGGCTCCTGGCTGTGTAACTCCCAGCCAGACCCCAAACAGACAGGCCAGAAATGTGTTCCAGCTGCATCCTGTGCACATCTGGGAATGTGTTCATGGAGGTGGTATGTCTGAAGCATCTGTGCCCTCCAGCTCGCCTGCCCTGTGAGAGGCCACTGTAGTTGGGGCAGGGGCTTCACGGCCTTAGTATGTAGCCCCTTTGTGCAAGAGTGTGAGCCTCACTAAAGGGTAGCAAAACATGCCCCCACACCCAGGTCTTGGAAGCCATTAGTGAGTCACCCAGAGGTTGCTGGGACTGAGCCCAGGCCCCTCCTCACTGGCAAGTAACCTACTCTCCCTTGTGCCCCATCTCAATGTGGGGCCCTGGCGCCTGGACCCAGGGGGTGAATCGAGGTCTGCCTCATCTGAACTCAGATTCTGAGCCTCTGCATCTCCCTAGCTGCCTGCATTCACAACTTTGGCAGGTGTCACCTTCCACAAGATTTCATTCTGTCCACCCTTGAAAGGTCAAGAAATAATTCTGCTGCAGCCATAAGAGGTGACTCAGAAATGTGGAACCCGACAAGCTTTGTTTCTTTGTAGGTCATTGGATCTGAGAAGCTTCCTAGGAGACTGCGTTCCAAGGACGACCTGACTCTGTGAAAAACCTTCACCCATCTTCTGTCATGTTCCCCACAGGGCCTTGGGGAGAGATGGTGGGGACCAAGGCCTGGGTGTTCTTCTTCCTGATCCTGGAGGTCACCTCTGTGTTGGGTACAGGCTAAGTATCTGCTGTCTCCCAAATCCCCAACTTGACATAGTGAAGTCATGTCTGGTTTGGGACTCAACTATGCATCTGCCTTGAGACCTGAGGCTGTTTTATAGATGTATTCAAAATTTATACCCTGCTTGTTTCCCCCAAAGAATTTGAGATAGTTCCCAATATTAAAACTCACAAAACAGAATCTTTTAAGAGAGAAGAATGAGCTGTCATTCAGAGGGAGGAGAAAAGATAAGAGGGTTACCACCCCTGAGTGATAAATTTAGCTCTGAGCTTCCTGGCAGCCAAAGCAAAGGAAATCACAAGGGATCACTTTCTCAGAAGCAGGTTTGGGGTTTGATCTGGTTTCATGAAAATTCTTTTGGCTTAAAGCTCAATTTCAGTTAGATCCTGCAGTCAAATTTCACAGACAGGAGAACCCCTTCTAGTCTCCTTGTCCTCTGACTCCACCTTCTGGTGACACTGAGTTCTTGAAGGAATAGGTAGAGAGAATTTGCTTAATGGACTCTACAAGGCACCTAAGTATCAGAGCTCCCAGCACTACCCTGTATACTCTCTCCCATCTCCCCTTTCTCTCCTCATTTCTAACCACATACTCAGGTAAAGCAAAAAAAAAAAAAAAAAAAAAAAAGAGCTCAAACCCCTCTTTTAAAGCCGCATGCCCTGCGGGCTATGGACCACAGATGCAGGAACAAAGGCTGGCTCAGCATCTTGCCAAATCCTGTGTGTGCCCACCCCCTGCCTTGCTCTTTTCACCCTGACAGCTGCTGCTTGTGTAGATGATTAATTCAACCATCTGAGGGGAAATCAGAGTGGTTTGATTAAAAGAGCTCCTATCACCCCAATTAACGGCATGCAGAATTCTGATTTGACTCCTCACATGAGAGTTCATTGCCTTTCAAAGCTTTGCAGCCCTCTGCTCTCCTTTCTCCTTCCCATTCTGGAGCCCCAACCCAGCCTCAGGTCGGGTGGGGCTGGAAGCTGCCTTGTGCCCATCCTCAGGCAGACTCCACCACCGTGGGATCAGAAAATTGAGGACTACTGCCCCAACTAGGCCAAATAAGCCCTTTAGGGGGAGGGTGGACTCTCAAAGCCAACGTTGCCAAGGGAAGGGAACTGGACACTTATTGTCCGGGCATTGAGCTAACAGGAGTGGCTAACGCTTATTCCGCAAGCACGATGTGCTAGGCATTGTTCTAAGTGGATTTTATGAATGCACATATCTAATCCCCACAATCCTCTGAGGCAGGAACTATTATTATCCTCAATTTATGATGAGGGAACAGGGGTCAGATGTGTTAAGTATCTGGCCCAAGGTCACACAGTTAGGAAGTGGCAGAGTGTCTGGATCTCAGGCTTCGATGTTCACTTGTCTTACCTCACGGACTCCTCATGCCAACTGGATCCCCGTGAGGTGGGAATTAAGATCTCCATCCTACAGATGAGGAAAATAAGGCTCCGTTCTGGCAAGGACAGACCCAGACCCTAGTGTAGGAGCTCCTGCCTACTGGCTGCCCCACATCATCCAAAGATCCATTTCTAGAACAAGAGCAAAAAGAAAGTGACCCTTTGTTGAGCATGCACTAAATGCCAGCTCCCTTTTCACTCATTATTGCCCTGAATATGCCTCAGGGCCCTGTGATGTAGTGGTTATTAACACAGCCCTATTTTATGGGGAAACAGATTTCGAGGAATGAAGCTCTTACGAGGTTGCTCAGTCAGTAAGTGACAGAGTGGGGATTTGAACACATGTCCTGTGCTTATGCCCCATCCACCTCATCACACTGCTTCCCTGCGTCTTGAGAATCCTGCTGGGCCCGATAACTAACCGCTCTGGCCTCACGTCTCCTCAGGGAGGCAGATGATGCTCACCCAGTCTGTGAGAAGAGTCCAACCTGGGAAGAGGACCCTTAGCAACTTTGCCAAGCCTGCAGATCCCCCCGAGAGTGAGTTGTGGCTGGAACTGGGAGGGGTCACGAGGTGGGTGTTTACTGAGCTTGGGCATGATGTCAGGGTTGCATAGAAACCCACTCTTACAAGGCATTTGGTCTACATCTTTGTCCAGGCAGAGGGACCTAGTATATAGGACAGTCCAGAATCATGAAACTGCCTGGTATGTTCAGGAATGCTTTAGGGCTTGCTGGGGCCAGAGCATAGGCTGGTGGGGAGAGAGGGGGGAGATGAGGATGAAGGGACAGCAGGGGTCAGCTCATAGTACCCTTAATGCTTGGTCAAGGGAGTTAAAGCTGGGAATGTGTGATCAACCCACATGAAGAATGTATGCTCACCCTGACTGCAGTGTTGGGAGGGGTGGGAGTGGGGTCAGAGGGAACCTTGAGGTTGAGAGACCAGGCAGGAGGCTACTGACATGGTACAGCCAGGCTGCTAAGGGCTTTAATGGAGCCCTTGGCAGGGGGTGGGGTGCAGGAAGACAGGAGATTGGAGAGATGCTGGAGAGACAGATGTGATGGGCTGGAGATCAGTGGAGGGGGTTGGGTGGGAGCATGAGTGATATCAGGGATCACTCCCAGGGGCTGAGCAGGAAAAAGGAACTGGAGTTCACCTGGGGCTCCAGGGCCTGGCTCCTCCCCCACCTGGCTCTATTTCTCAGGTTCTGGTGAATGGACAACATGGTTCAACATTGACCATCCAGGCGGGCAGGGTGACTTCGAGCGGCTGGATGCCATTCACTTCTACTACGGGGACCGTGTGTGTGCTCGGCCCCTGCGGCTGGAGGCTCGGACTACTGACTGGATACCCGCAGGCAGCACTGGCCAGGTGGTCCATGGCAATCCCCGCGAGGGCTTCTGGTGCCTCAACAGGGAGCAGCGGCCCGGCCGGAACTGCTCCAATTACACCGTGCGCTTCCTCTGCCCACCAGGTGAGCCTGAACGCCCCCTACCTGCCTCTGGCCATGGGAACTCTGGATATCACACATACACATGCTTCGATTCCCTAGTAATAACAACCCACTCACGTCATGAGAGCCATCGTCTTCCCAACAGTGTTCCGCGTTTCTGGGTGCTCTTCATTCAGTCCACTTCACTGGGCGCATGTGGCATGGTGGCGAAGACCACGGACTCCGGAGCTGGGCTGCTCGGTCCCGACCCTGGGCCTACCAGCTGACCTGTATTTCTTAGGCAAATTTTCTGAAGATCTCTGAGCCTCAGGTTCCTCACATATAGAACAGGGGTAGTATTAGTAAATCTTCATAGTTTTTTTTTTGAGGATTGAATAAGATAATGAATATAGAGGGCTTAACCCAGATGAATATTCACTAAGCGTTAGTTTCCATTTAGTTCTTATGTGCCAGACACTGTGCTCGTTATCTACATCATCCAAACTTTACAACTGACCTGTGAGGAATCTCTAAGTTGACAAGTTACTCCAGGTTCAGAGAGGTTAGGTAACGTCTCACGATTACACAGCTGTAGGTGGAGAGCTGGGGTTTGAACCCATGTCTGTGTTTGCAGAGTCCAAAAGTTTATGCTCTTTATGTGCTCCCTCCCCACACTGGATAATACAGAGCCAGCTGCCCACTTTGTGGGTGGACACCCTCCCCTCTTGGGGTGCTGCCAGTGAACACAGCCTGACCCCGCAGGCCCAGGTGGCAATGGTGGTCATCTGGGAGCTCAGGCTGGGCAAGTTCTCCCGGGCAAGGTCTGAGGCCCCCATTCCTGCACACAGGCCTCAGACCAGAGGTGAGGAGGGTAGGCAGAAGGGGGTTTGATGTCTGAATCACGGAAGCTTGAGGCCCCGGTGGCTGTTGCCACACTGGTGGAGAGGGACGTGGGTGCTAACCCTGCACAGTGTGGAGCAGCATATCAAAGTCCCAGTGCTTGGCCACCAAGTCTCTCTCCCAGCCTCTCCTAGCCCATATGGTGTCCTTGTGCAAATTAGAGATGCCACTTCCTCAAGACTCTTGACTTCCTTCTGTTGGAAAACTCATTGCAGTAAATACGAATATCAGTGACATCTGTAATGTAAATGGAGGCCCTGCTGTCTGAGAAAAACCAGCCCCAGGTCAGATTTCCTGACAGAGTCCCCTCAGGAGGGAAGTCAGCTCATCTGCTGGTCCTGCTTTTCAGGATCCCTGCGCCGAGACACAGACCGCATCTGGAGCTCGTGGTCTCCCTGGAGCAAGTGTTCTGCTGCCTGTGGTCACACTGGGGTCCAGACCCGAACACGCACCTGCATGGCGGAGACAATGTCACTATGCAGTGAGGCCACTGAGGAGGGCCGGCTCTGCATGGACCAGGCCTGTACAGGTACTACTCTTGCTCCTGGTACTGGGCAGGGCATGGGGTGGAGGCTGAAGTAGCCTAGAATAGGTTAGAGGGTCAGACTGAGTTGGATTCATTCATTCATTTATCAAATATTAACTGAGCATCTATTATGTGCTCTGATGGGCGATATAGACGATAATGTGGTAGCACAGAGCAGGATCCATTATCATAGTTTAGGGGAATCAAAGAGGACTTCCTAGAGAAGGTGTCCTGAGCTGAGTCTTGAAAGATGGAATTAGTCCTGCAGGCTAATAGGGAAGGGTAACAAAGGCCTAAGGAGGAGGAGAAGCATATGTGAGTCTACAGGCTGAGATGTGGCTGAAGAAGGGCCAGAATCCGTATAAGCCCTCCTGATGTGGCCCCTTCCTCCACAGCCTGTGACCTGACCTGCCCCATGGGCCAGGTGAATGCTGACTGTGATGCCTGCATGTGCCAAGACTTCGTGCTGCATGGGGCTGTCTCCCTTCCTGGGGGTGCTCCAGCCTCAGGGGCCACTGTCTACCTGATGACCAAGACACTGAAGCCACTGACTCGGACGGATAGTAGTGGGAGATTCCGAGTCCCTGGCTTGTGCCCAGATGGCAGAAGCATCCTGAAGATCACAAAGGCCAAGTTTGCTCCCATCAAGCTCACAATGCCCAAGACTAACCTGAAGTCAGCCACCATCAATGCGGAGTTCATGAGGGCAGGTACTTATGTTCTCTGAGGTAGGGCTGGACTTTTAAATAAAGGGATTTCAGTGCTCAGAGCTGGTTTCTCAGTTTGCTCAGAGTAAAACTCAAAATCCTTACCATGACTCAAAAGGCCCAACATCATCTGCCCCCCACCATTACTTCTCTGCTCTCCTCTTCTATTATTCTCCCCTCTGCCCCATCCCCCCAAGTCATTCTACTCCAGCCACAATGTCCTCCTATCTGTTCCTCAAACACATAGGTGCACTCTGCCTCAGGGCCTTCGCACTTGCTACATACTCTGCTTAGAGTGTTCTTTCCCCAGATATTGGCATGGCTTGTTCCCTCAAATGAGTTCTTCCCTGGGACACCTTATCGAAGATAGTCATCACAATACAGTGTGAGGTTTGGAGGTCAGAAAGAGAGAGACAAGCTAAGGGGATTCAGAAATGATACAGAATGGCCAGAAAATTCTGCTGGAGGCAGAAGAACAGGAATATTGTGCTATTTCAAACAGCCAACTCTGGCCCTGTCCGGCTTGGCTTAGTGGTTAGAGTGTCGGCCCACGGACCAAAGTGTCATGGGTTCAATTCTGGTCCAGGGCACGTACCTTGGTTGTGGTTTGTCCCTGGCCCTGGTCGGGGTTGTGCGGGAGGCAGCCAGTTGATGTGTCCCTCTCACGTTGATGTTTCTCTCTCTCTCTCTCTCTCTCTCTCTCTCTCTCTCTCTCTCACCCTCTGTCTCCCTCCCTCCCATTCTATCTGAAGATAAATAGAAAAATATCTGGTTCCATAGTGTAATGGTTAGCACTCTGGACTCTGAAAAATATCCTTGGGTGAGGAAATAAATAAATAAATAAATAAATAAATAAATAAATAAATAAATAAATCAGCCAACGCTATCCCAATGTCAGTGCTTGGGAATCTTGGTTGGCACAAGATCCCCTTGGTTCTCCATTGCCTCACCTATATACTACTTGAGAAGCCATGGGAGCAGGTCCTAGTCTGAGGCTAGTCTGAGGAGGTAGAAGAGATGGACTCCATTCTGGATCAGTACCCTAATTAGGGCCATTAGAGAGGGGCAGGTGGTGTGTGGGGTGGGGAGTGTGCGAAGTCATACAATTTTAATACTTGTCAAAGAACCCAAGGGAGCAAGGCTCTGGAGAATCTGTCACAAAGGAAAACTCAAAACACCATTTCTTGTCTTCTGTCCCAGAGACTCCATACATTGTGAAGAACCCCGATACAAAAGCACGGAGAGCTGGGCAGAGTGTGGCCCTGTGCTGTAAGGCCACGGGGAAACCCAGCCCAGACAAGTATTTCTGGTGAGTGTTCTGCCAGCTACCTGCCTGATTCTCCTCTGGGCAACCAGAGCTTTCTTGCATTCAGTCTGGTCTTATTAATCATGACAATAACCAATAAAGTTACAAGTAAGGCCCTAGCGCAGAGCCTGGGAGGCTGGCACTTATAAGTGGAGGCCAGCAGGGTCAAGACCACCCAGACAACGAGCAAGCCCTGTTGTGGTCCTCTCGAAGCTGGGGTCCCCACAGAGCAGCTCTGATCTCTGGGTCTTGACTTGCATATCCTCAGCCCTCCTTCTCGACAAAGGTTAACAAGGTCAGAGTCTGCAGTGGCTGTGAGTCCTTTACCCTTCACAAACATTTTACCGCCATTACTTGTTTGACTCTCCTAACGATTCTGTGATGTCAGCTAGGAATCACTGCTCCCATTTTATTGATCAGGAAGCTGAAACGAAGAGAGGTGAGATGATTTGTCCAAGGATCCATAGCCAATGAGTGGTGGGACTGAGCCTTAGTCAAATCCCTTGATTTCCAGGCCAGTCAGTGCTCTTGGATGAGCTACGTCAAAGGTGGTATTGGCATCTCCAGGGACCCATCCACCATCTGTCTCTCTGGCTGTTTGCTCCTGGCACTGCCCCTCAGGCAGCACCTCTCCATCCCTTGCAGGTATCACAACAGCACACTGCTGGACCCCTCCCTCTACAAGCACGAGAGCAAGCTGATGCTGAAGAATGTGCAGCGGGACCAGGCTGGGGACTACTTCTGCAAGGCCCAGAGTGACGCTGGGGCTGTGAAGTCCCATGTCGCCCAGCTGATTGTCATAGGTGAGCCTGTCAGGATCCCTGGGGAACCCCTACTGCAGGACTTGGGAGCACCCCAGTGGGCATAACTGGGCAGTAAAAAAAACAGCTTTTCTGTGCTGTGTACAGTGCTATGCCCTCTGGGACACAGAGATGTCACAGACCCCAATCCTACCCTCATGGAGCTGCCACCCAGGAGAGGTAAAGAATTGTAAATAAGAGACGAGTAAAGATAGACAAATGTGGACTCTATAGATGAGAGACAGAGACCTTCCAGGTTGGAGTGACCATGGGTGGCTGCTTGAGAGAGCAGCATTTCAACTGGGGCTTAAGTAGTGGTTTTCAGCTGGCTGTCCAGTGAGATCACCTGGTTGGTCTTTTAAAAAAACCTGATGCCTGATTCTTACCTCCAGAGAGTTTTATTTCATTGGCTTGGGGTATGGCCTGGGTATGCACAGTTTAACAGTTCCCCCAGGGGTGATTCTAATTTGCAGTCAAAGTTATAAAGCCCTGGTCTTAAAGAATGGCTAGAGGTCGTGTGTATGGAGGCGAAGGAGTTCCTGACCAAGGGGCCAGTGTGCGCAAAGGTATAGAAGTGGGAAGCTGAGAGGGCTTTACAGGAGAGGGTGACCTGATTAGATCTGGCTTAAAGAAGTGAGCTGGAGGGGGAAAGACTTGAGGCCAAAATCAATCAGGAACCTGTACTTGGAAAGTCAGGGAGAAGGAGGATATCTTAGTAATTGGCCTAAACAAAACCAAACAAAAGGCAGAAGAAGAGAAAAATTTATTGGAAGGATTCTGGAATATTTTACAGACTCCAAGAAAGTTGAGCAACAGACCTCAAAACACAGGACAGTTGGATCTTGGCAACAGTGGAGCCCTGTCAGCTGTGGTTCCCAACCCATAACACCAATGCTCCCCATTTGTCACAGTTATTTTTAATACTTTAAAATTTTAACACTTTAAATTTAAAAATATTGCCCTGGCCGGTTTGGCTCAGTGGTTAGAGTGTCGGCCCACGGACCAAAGAGCCGTGGGTTCGAGTCTTGTCAAGGGAACATACCTCGGTTGTGGTTCGTCCCCGGCCCTGGCTGGGGTTGTGCAGGAGGCAACCAGTCGATGTGTCTCTCTCACACTGATGTTTCTTTCTCTCTCTCCCCCTCCCTCTCACTCTATCTGAAGATAAATAGAAAAATATCCTCGGGTAAGGATTAAAAAAATAATAATAATAAATAAATAAAAACTTACAAAATATTTTTCTATTCTGAAGTTAAATTTATAGGTAATACGTTAATTACATGTAATTGCCAAGTATATATGCACACCGCCAAACTATACCATAAAGGAGGAAAAAAATTTTTAATACAAAATAGTATGCATTTTGATATATAAGGACTTTGGCATAGTTACACAAGAATGCCAACCAAGAGGTCAGATACTTGCGCTTGAGTCCAGTCACCATGAATGTGTCAGCTGCAAATACTGGTGGATGCAGGGGTATCATTTTGGTGGTTCATATTCCTTGGGTAAGGCTACAGGTACATGATTTTTCTGAAACAACGAACAATTCTTGGTATTTTTCCAAGCTAAACAAAGTACCATCTTCGCTTGATTTTTATGGTAGTTGCATTTTTAAAAAAATTCAATGTATGGTAAAGCCATGTAAAAAAAATACTAAGCTCTGATCATTTTATTAAAAATTTTTTTTTCTTTATTGATTTTTTAGAGAGAGAGGAAGGGAGAGGGAGAGAGAGATAGAAACATTGATGAGACAGAACATTGATTGGCTGCCTCCTACATGCCCCCCACTGGGGATTTGTCCCATAACCTGGGCATGTGCCCTGACCAGGAGTTGAACCAGTAACCTCTTGATGCATGGGTCGACGCTCAACCACTGAGCCACATCAGCCAGGCAGCTCTGATCATTTTAAACAGGTTGTCCACCTACATGAATGTCTGGTGGGATATGTGGAAGTCATGCAGGACATAGAAAAATTCTTTTTTTTTAAATCCTCACCTGAGGATATTTCTCCATTTATCTTTAGATAGAGTGGGGGGAGGGGGGGAGAGAGAGAGAGAGATTGATGTGAGAGACACATTGATTGGTGGCCTCCCACACAACCCCGACCAGGGCCGGGGACCAAACTGCAACCGAGGTACGTGCCCTTGACCGGAATCAAACCCACTACTCTTTGGTCCGTGGGCCAATGCTCTAACCGCTGAGCCAAACCAGCCAGGACCAGAAAATTTCTTTATGCAATAAAGTGCCAGCTTTGCAGGTCACAGAGCAGCAATGCCCCCACCCACTATATGCCAGCAGCACTCCCAGTTTGGGTGGTAACTCAACACACCCTCACAGATTTTCTTTAGAAAACTTTTTTTCTCTATTGATTTTAGAGAGAGAGGAAGGGAGAAGGATAGAGAGTTAGAAACATCGATGAGAGAGAACATCGATTGGCTGCCTCCTGCATGCTCCCCACTGGGGATCAGGCCCACAACCTGGGCATGTGCCCTGACTGGGAATCAAACTGGCGACCTCTTGGTGCATGGGCTGATGCTCAACCAGTGAGCCATACTGGCCAGGCAAACCCTTGCAGATTTTCAAGACACCTCCAATGAGAGCTATTACTCTAGTGGTCTCAGCAACCAACTCTATTTCTCCATGTATAAAATGGGATTAGCAACAGCTGTTCCATCTTCCTCAGAGGAGTTCAGTGAGAATTGGATCATGGATATGCAAGTACTTTGAAAACCATAAAGCACTGCAGAGAGGTGAGGTTGAGGTACCTTTTGTGCAGGATGTGAACTTACATTTAATAGCCACACCATTTTCCTCCTCAGACCCTGATGAGACTCCATGCAACCCAACCCCTGAGAGCTACCTTATCCGGTTGCCTCATGATTGCTTCCAGAATGCCACCAACTCCTTCTACTATGATGTGGGCCGTTGCCCAGTCAAGACCTGTGCAGGGCAGCAGGATAATGGGGTCAGGTGCCAGGATGCTGTGGAGAACTGCTGTGGCATCTCCAAAACAGAGGAGAGGGAGATCCAGTGCAGCGGATACACATTGCCCACCAAGGTGGCTAAGGAGTGTAACTGCCAGCGGTGTACAGAGACCCGGAGTATTGTGCGGGGCCGTGTCAGTGCTGCTGACAATGGGGAACCCATGCGCTTTGGCCACGTGTACATGGGGAGAAACCGTGTGAGCATGACTGGCTACAAGGGCACTTTCACCCTCCACATCCCCCAGGACACTGAGAGGCTGGTGCTCACATTTGTGGACAGGCTGCAGAAGTTCGTCAACACCACCAAGGTGCTGCCCTTCAACAAGAAGGGAAGTGCAGTGTTTCATGAGATCAAGATGCTTCGGCGGAAAGAGCCCATCACCTTGGAGGCCACAGAGACCAACATTATCCCCCTGGGAGAGGTGGATGGTGAAGACCCTGTGGCTGAGCTGGAGATCCCATCCAAGAGTTTCTACAAACAGAACGGGGAGCCCTACACAGGAAAAGTAAAGGCCAGTGTGACCTTCTTGGATCCCCGCAATATTTCCACAGCCACAGCTACCCAGAGTGACCTGAACTTCATCAATGATGAAGGAGACACCTTCCCACTTCGGACATATGGCATGTTTTCTGTGGACTTCAGAGATGAGGCCACCTCCGAGTCGCTTAATGTTGGCAAGGTGAAGGTTCATCTTGACTCGACCCAGGTCAAGATGCCAGAGCATGTGCCCACGATGAAACTCTGGTCGCTCAACCCAGACACAGGGCTGTGGGAAGAGGAAGGTGACTTCAAAATTGAAAGCCAAAGGCGGAACAAAAGGGAAGAGCGTACCTTCCTAGTGGGCAACATGGAGATCCGAGAGAGGAGGCTTTTTAACCTGGATGTCCCTGAAAGCAGGAGGTGCTTTATCAAGGTGAGGGCCTACAGGAGTGAGAGGTTCTTGCCCAGTGAGCAGATCCAGGGGGTCGTGGTGTCTGTGATCAACCTGGAGCCCAGGACTGGCTTCTCATCCAATCCCAGGGCCTGGGGCCGCTTTGACAGTGTCATCACGGGCCCCAATGGGGCCTGTCTGCCTGCCTTCTGCGATGACCAGTCCCCTGATGCCTATTCTGCCTATGTCTTGGCAAGCCTGGCTGGGGAAGAACTGGAAGCAGTGGCTTCTTCTCCTAAATTCAACCCAAATGCAATTGGTGTCCCTCAGCCCTACCTCAACAAGCTCAAGTACCGTCGGACAGACCACGAGGACCCACGGGTTAAGAAGACAGCTTTCCAGATCAGCATGGCCAAGCCAAGGCCCAACTCAGCTGAGGAGAGCAATGGGCCCATCTATGCCTTTGAGAACCTCCGGGCATGCGAAGAGGCACCACCCAGTGCAGCCCACTTCCGGTTTTACCAGATTGAGGGGGATCGGTATGACTATAACACTGTCCCCTTCAATGAGGATGACCCCATGAGCTGGACTGAAGACTACCTGGCATGGTGGCCCAAGCCAATGGAGTTCAGGGCCTGCTACATTAAAGTGAAGATCGTGGGGCCAATAGAGGTGAATGTGCGATCCCGCAACATGGGGGGCACCCACCGGCAGACTGTGGGGAAGCTGTATGGAATCCGGGATGTGAAAAGCACACGGGATAGGGACCAGCCCAATGTCTCATCTGCTTGTTTGGAGTTCAAGTGCAGTGGGATGCTCTATGACCAGGATCGTGTGGACCGCACACTAGTGAAGATAATCCCCCAAGGCAGCTGCCATCGAGCCAGTGTAAACTCCATGCTGCATGAGTACCTGGTCAACCACCTACCAATGGCAGTCAACAACGACACCAGTGAGTACACCATGCTGGCGCCCCTGGATCCACTGGGCCACAACTATGGAATCTACACTGTCACTGACCAGGACCCTCGCGTGGCCAAGGAGATCGCACTTGGCCGGTGCTTTGATGGCACATCTGATGGCACCTCCAGAATCATGAAGAGCAACGTGGGAGTGGCCCTCACCTTTAACTGCATAGAGAGGCAGGTGGGTCGCCAGAGTGCCTTCCAGTACCTCCAAAGTACCCCAGCCCGGTCCTCTGCCCCCAGCACTGTCAGAGGAAGAGTGCCCTCCAGGAGGCAGCAGCGGGCAAGTAGGGGTGGCCAGCGCAGGCCTGGAGGGATGGCCTCTCTTAGGTTTCCTAGGGTTGCTCAGCAGCCTCTGAACAACTAAGTCTTGTGGTACCTCTCCTCTCCCACCACCTCACGTGACAGTCATTGTGAGACTGACGCACAAACTGTCACTCGGTTAATTTAAGCACATCTGTTCTGGTGCAATTTGCTTGTTTGTTTCTTCATGACTTTACTTACTGTCTTTGTCTCGTGATACTGTTTGGCACGTAGCCCCCCAAATGGCAAAACAAAGCCTCTTTGATCTGTTCTTTAAAAGAAACACCAGAAATTGGCCATTGGCAAACTGTGGCTTTGACTGTTCTTCATTTAGTGCCATCAATGGAAATGCCCTTCCTTTTCTTTTTGCATGGTTTTGCCCACCTTTATGATAGTGATAATCTAAAGTTGAAGATCATCTAAACAATATAAAGCATATTTCCTGGTCTTGCTCCACAGGACGTAAGCAAGGTCTTCATCACAGTTCATACATTTAAATGATGGTGAAATAAAATAATAAACTCCAATATTTTTACTTGAAATGTAGATAAGTTATTTCTTTACTGGCTCTGGAACGCTAGTGCACATTTCATGTTAAGCTATTGAATATAGGGTAATCATAGTTCTCCACCTAGTCTGGAAAGAACATCTCGTATCCACAACTACACCAGGTTGCTAATTACATTAGCATGTTTCTCTTTACATTTGCTTTTGTTCTTGCTAGAAGCCCAGTGCAGCCCAGAGCAGATGTCAATAAATGCACATTTTGTACTTGATTTTGAGACCACTGTCCTGTCTTTTAACCATTAAAATGAGCCAGCTGCTCAGGGAGACATAGGGGACTCTGGAAAGCGATCACAAGGTGGCATGAGCCACTGCCCCCTCTAAGTGACATGGTTGGGGAATTAGACACACACTCCATGGTCAAGTTTGTTTTCATGGATCATATTTTCCACTCTCAGAAAAGGGCAGAGATTCCTGGAGTTGTGAGCATGTTCTGGGCTCCTGAGCAAAGCTAAATACATGTCCCAATTTTTTTTTCTTTCTTTCTTTCCAATACTGGGAAGCTTATACAATGGCCTGGCCCAGGGTCTGGTAAGCTGGCCAAGTGGTCTTTTGGCAACCCCCCACAGCCTGCTGCCTTCTCCAGCTGGGCTGGCTGACCTCACTCAGAAATGATGGGCTTTCTCTTTTCTTTTTTCCCAATGTCTTCTAAAGATACCCAGCTTTTCCAGACACCTGATTTCTAGTGTGTATGACAGCCCCTGTTCCTTGAGTAAAACAACTGATCCAAATGAATAGGGTTTTGTTTTTCGTAAAGGTGTTTGGTTTAAAATAGTAAATCAGAGGCTGGTGGATGGTTCCAGAGTGATGTTGGAGGCATCAACAGTCAGGGCAGTGATGTGTGGGGTTGGGTAAGATGCACCAACTGCCCCTCTCCCAACCCCTCCAGAATCTGTCAGTAAAGAGGCTGTGGGGATTGGGAGAGGAGAAGGCATTATTTATAATCAGGACAAAAAGCTTTCCTTGATCCCCTGGCTGGCCCAGTACAGCTCCTTTTGGCCACCTCAGGCCTGGACTGGATTTGTACTCTTGGATCAGCATCTGCCCAACTCCCAGGGGTTTGGTTCATAATCAAATTTCTCTGGCTGAGCACCCCTTCCCCATGAACTCTGAGAAAGTGAGCACATGCAGGGTTGGGCCTAGTGGCCTTGTGATTGATTGCTCCTCGATTCACTTCCAGACTATGCTTCCCAGGGAGCAGCTCTCACTGACTGCTTGGGGGTGGGGCTTGACTGACCCTGCCGAGGGGTCAGTGTTTAGCTACCTGCAGCACAGATACCTTACTACTTCGGGGCCAGTGTGTGCTGCTTCAACCTGACCACCCAGTTCCCTTCTAATTCACCAAGAAGGGTGCTGGGAAAGGTGATCTGGCTGGGCTCCTGCCCATGCCCTTCCCTTTCTGTTCTTCACTGAGGGTCTAAATAAATGGATTCCAGCAGATGGCAGCTGGTACCTGACTTTTTCTTCACTCTTCAAACATTTATTGAGTACCTACTCTATGCCAAGCCATATGTGCAAGTGGACTGGACTTTATGAGTATATAAAATATACTATACATAGTGGCACTATGACTTGGGGTGGTAGCCAGAGGAGCCTTCTTGGAGGAGGTGACAATTTGAGGTCTGAATGATAGCTAGGAGCCGAAGGTGTGGCTATCAGGAGCAAGAAACACAAGCAGAGAACAGCTTGGAGGCTGGGAAAGAATGGCAGATACTTCTCTTTCAGACAAGGAAACACTGTGGAGCTCATGACACCTAATTTCTAAGCTCTTGCTTCCAAAGACAGATGTGCTGCCTACTAGCTGCATAACTTTGGTCAAGTCGGTTTCCCTAAACCTCATTTTCTTACCTATAAATGAAGGAGTTGGTTGTACACCTAAAACTAATATAATGTTAGAGGTGAAGGAGAGTATAGGGGGGATAAATGATATTGGGAAAAAAATAAAATAAAGAAAAAAACGTAATATAATGTTATAAATCAATTATATCTCAATAGATAGATAGATTTTTTTTTTAAATAAAGGAGTTGGTCTAGATCAGAATCTAAACCATCTCTAGTCCTTTCCATGATTTTTAGTGAGGCTAAGAGCACAGTTCCCAGGATGACTTTGCTTCACCAAACTGCGGATGATTCACCGGGTGTTCCCTTCCCCTGTGGAGACTCTGCACACTGGATGGACAAAACGTTCATTTCAGAAAAGCCCTGGGGTTTCGGTCTCAGCCTGTTGTATACTGGCTGGTCAGCCAGTTACTGAGAGTGAACTGTATGAGGATGGACACCAGATGGCAAGGAGGAAGGGCACAGGCAGAAAGATTGAAGGGTCAATCAGGCTGCTTCTGCTCCCAACAAAGGAAGTTTTCCAAGCCAAATGCTCTCTATAGTTTGGAGAGTTCTAGAGCTAGGGTGATAGAGGAAAATGTCAGGACAAGAACAGTCTTGAAAGATTGAGAAAACGTAGACAAGCCAAGTTGGAGGCAGTGCAGGGTGGTTTCCAGCACAGGAATTGGCTAGAGCCAAGGTGTAGAGGGGGGACTGCACACTGGAAGGCTTTTGTTTACAAGTAACTGGGGTGCCAGCAGACATCAGGAAGGACTGGAACCAGAAACAGCAAAGCCATAGAATCCAGGCCACCACTCTCTTTGGTTTTGATTCTCTTATTCTCTCACACTCAGTGGTTTTTGCTCTCTCTCAACCTCTAACTCAGTTTTGCTCTACATGCTCGATTTCTCAGATTGACTCTCTGACTCTGTTTCACTCTCCTCATTGTAGGTCTCTCTCTGGTCAGGCTACAAGTCTCTTCCCCTTGTAGCAACCCTTAGTTTTTCTTTGCAGATCAGCTTTCTCTGCTCCCCGCCTGGGTTCATAAAAGAGGTGACAGTTTCCTCAAGTCAAAGAAGAGCCCTGTCCTAAGCCCAAATTCCTTGGAGAGAAAATCTGATTGGCTCAGTTTGAAATAGGGCTCCACCTCTGGTCTAACCAACTGTGGCTACAGTGGGGGCATGGAGCCTAAAGGGCAGTCCTGTTAGTCATGGTTGCAGGGGAGGTGGGGCAATTCTCAGAGAAAGGGAATTATGGTGAATTGGGGAGACACCCCAAAAGCTGAGTACTTCAGGGGACAGTGAGCAGATCATTGTGAGCTTCCTGGAAGTTTAGGGTTTTTTCATTTCCAAACACCAAGGGATTTTAAATACATCAAATGAGATCTGTGTGGTACCTGTTCTTTGAAATCTGATGTCTTGCTTCATGACTTAGTACTTGGTCAGATTTTGTAGTTTCCATATGCGATTGAAAAAAATAAAAAAGTGTACTTCCTAATCATTGGGTGCAGGTTTCTACATAAGACCTTTAACTCAAACTTGTTCATTGTTCAGTTCAGTGAATAAGGAGTGTGTTGAAACTGTCCACTAGATGTTGCACTTGTCAATTTCTCTCTGCGATTTCTCAATTCGGCTTTATATATTTTGAGGTTATTTTAATGGATGCCTATTATGTATCAAATTTTCATGTCTTCTTGTGGGTTGAATCTTTTTACTGTTATATGTATAATTATGTTATTTGTTCCCATAATGCTTTTTTGTCTTAAAGCCTATTTTGTATAATATATCTCCCAACTTTCTTTTGGTTAGTATTTGTTTGGTATATCTTTTTAAATATTTTTGCTTTTAACCTTATTTGTCTTTTTTTGTTAGTTTATTTTGTTCATTAGATTTCACATATGAGATCATATGATATTTGTCTTTCTCTGACTGGCTTATTTCACTTAGTGTAATACTCTTCAGGTCATACATGCAGTTGCAAAGGGTAATATTTCCTTCTTCTTTTTTTTTTTTAATGGCCAAATAGTACTCCATTGTATAAATGTCCAATAGCTGTTTTATCCACTTACCTACTGATGGGCACTTGGGCTGCTTCCAAATCTTGGCTATTGTAAAGAGCATATAGCTGGATTTTAGTTTATCTGATCTAACAAACTATCTTTTAACTAGCAAGTCGAGTAAATACATATAGTGATTAGTTGTATTTGGACTTGTTTTTATCATCTTACTTGTTGGGTTCTTTTTTTAAATCACCTTTTCTCTTTTACTATTAGCTTTAGGATTGAGTAATATTTTTCTTATTCATTTTTCCCCCCTTTTATTGATCTGGGAGTTTTATACTTTTTCTATTCTTTTAGTGTTTTCTCTTGAATTCTTTTATACAAACTGATTTTAACAAAATCAAAGTTAAATCATATCTCCAGCCCTGGCCGGTGTGGCTCAGTTGGTTGGGTGTCATCCTATGCACCAAGAAGTCACCGGTTTGATTCCCGGTCAGGGCACATGACTGGGTTGTGGATTAGATCCCAAACAGGGCGCGTGCAGGAGGCAGCCAATCGATGTTGCTCTCTCACATCAATGTTTCTCTCTTCTCCCTTCCTCTCTCTCAAAAATCAATAAACTATTTTTAAAAATTCTATCTTTGCCCCTCAAACAATATTTTAGTTCTTTTTTTTGCCCCTCAAAACAAACATTATTACTTTATACCATGTTTGTTTAGATTTATTTACATGTTTATTACTTCAGACCTTGCTTTTAACGTCATTTTTCTTCTTCCTGTAGAATATCTTTTAGAAAGTATTTTAGTGAAGGCCTGTTGTTGGTAGAATTATCTGGTTTTTAAAATTAGAATATAATTCACATACCATAAAATTCACCATTTTAAAATGTACAGTTTAATAGCTCTTAGTATATTCACGAAGTTATAAAAACCACCATCACTTTATATTTCCAGAACATTTTCATCCCAGGAAGAAATCTCATACCCATCAGTAGTCATTCTCTATCCCTCTTCACCCAACCCCTTGGCAACGATTTTGTCTTTATGGATTAGCCTATTCTGGACATTTCATATAAATGCAATCATACAATATGTGGTCTTTTATGTCTAGCTTCTTTCACTTAGCATGTTTTCAAGGTTCATTCATACTGTAGCATGTATCAATATTCCATTATTTTTTATGGTTGAATAAATTCCATTGTATAGACATACCAAATTTTATCTATTAATCAGTTGAACATTTGAGCTGTGTCCACTTTTTGCATATTTTGAATAATGCTGGTATGAACATTCATGTACATGTTTTTGTATGAACATATCTTTTCAATTCTGTTAGGTATATATCCAGGAGTGGAATTGCTAGGTCTTGTAGTAACTCTATGTTTAAATTTTGAGGAACTACCAAATTGTTTTCCACAGCAGCTGCCCCATTTTACATTCCTACCAGCACTATCTATGAGGGTTCTAAGTTCTCCTTGTCCTAGCCAACACTTGGCATTTCTGCTATTTTAAGTTATAGCCATTCAGTAAGTGACTAAGGCTGAAGGGAAGATGAGAGCGCTAAGGAAATAAATGAGAAATAAAGCTAACTTGGTTTCAGAAATGGTAGACACACTGGAAGAGAAGAGGGGAGGGGAGGAGAGGGGAGGAAGCAGCTTTAGTGATGCGAGGAAAGAAAACACACCAGACTGAAAGTGGTGGAAAAAACAGAGATGAACTGAAACAGAAATTTTCTGTTTCCTCCTTTTTTGCCAGGCTCTTAGAGAACTCTTTGGCTGTGGTCAATATGCCTGATTGTAATACTTCTCATTTCTAATCTACTCACTTGTAGGGGGGGGATCTATATGACCAAAACAATATTAAAAATGAGTAAATAGACTCAGAGTGAGATTCTGAAGGCCTAGGTATGAGCAAAGTACATGAACTTTGACGTGCCAACTTTGCAATATCCATTTTGGAGACTCAATCCTTTTCTCCTCATTTCCTTATTATTGATTAATTTACCAATGGGTACTACTTTACACACATAGCCCAGTGGGTGCTTGTATATGAATAAATATTGCTTGCAAGTAGTAAATTACTACAGTTGTTACTGAAATATCACTTTTATTATTTAATATTATAGCTAATGCAAGTTAATTGCAAATTGAAAAAGACATAAACCAAGGGTCCATATCCTCTCTCTTTCATCTCTTTTTCAGTTTTTGTTTTGTTTTGTTTTTTAAATCCTCACCCGAGGACATTCTTGCATTTATCTTCAGATAGAGCAGGAGGGAGAGAGATAGGAAGAGAGAGAAACACGGATGTGAGAGAGACACATCTGAGTGGTTACCACCCATATGACCCCAACCAGGGCCAGGGACAAACTGCAATCAAGGTACATGCCCTTAGCGGGAACCGAACCCGGTACTCTCTGGTCTGTGGGCCGACGCTCTAACCGCTGAGCCAAACCGGCCAGGGCTTGTTTTGTTTTTTATTTTTTATTTTAGAGAGAGAAAGGGGAAGGGAGGGACAGAGAGAGAGAGAGAGAGAGAGAGAGAGAGAGAGAGAGAGAGAGAAAGAAACATCAATTGCTTCCCATATGCGTCCCAACTGGGTATGTGCCCTGACCTGGAATTGACACTGCCATCTTTCAGTGTTCTGGACGACGCTCCAACCAACTGAGCCACACTGGCACACTGGCCAGGGTTGTTTTTCAGTTTTTCATTGGAAATCAAGCAAGTTCCTTAAAATGCTAAGGTATAATGAGTAGGGTGTGGTCATCAACAAGCTGGCTAAGAATCACAACTAAAAAGGAATTTTTTTTTGTTAATCCTCAACCAAGGATAGTTTTCCATTGATTTTTAGATAGAGTGGAAAGGAGGAAGGGGGGAGAGAGAGAGAGAAACAACTATGTGAGAGAGACACATTGATTGGTTGCCTCCCCCACAACCCCAAGCATTGGGATCGAACTTGCAACCCAGGTTCTTGAACCTTCAACCCTTTGGTCCTCAGGCTGATGCTCTAACCACTGAGCCAAACTGGCCAGGGCTAAAAAGGAATTTTTTATAGGCATAAAAGGAAAGCTGTAAATTACACATTGCATAGTAAAAAATATCTTTATTATTTATGAAGCACCTACTATATACTGTGGATCAAAGAATTATTTATTCCTCACATTTACCCTAGGAGATCAAGAACACCCCAATTTATAGTTGAAAACACAGGCTTATGAAGTAACTTGCCAGAATTCACACAACTGGTAAGTGACTCAGTTATGCTACCACTGACATCTGTACCCTTTAGAAAATACTAAACAAGCATTTCCTAGCACTGTATTCAAGACTGGGTATGCCAAAAGTTCCAATGATTAGCTTTGAGAACACTTCCCCTCCCCCACCTCTATTCAAAGAGGGAAGCCCTGGTGAGTTAGTGCCATCTGCTGGTCATCTCCCTGAGCATCTAGATGAAGGGCTGTCCTCTAATTGAGGACAAGGGGGGTGTTGTGCTATCTGAAGTCACCACAGGCCCCCAAGGGCAGGCCCAGGGGGATGGTGAGCACCCTGCAGTACACCCCCTTGGTCTCCCTACAATATCAAGGCTGGGCAATGACTCCCTGCGGGAGAAAGTGGTGGCAAGTCTACCACTTTTGGAGGGAGTCTAAAAAAGAGACCTTTAGAAAGAAAGGCACAGACTTCTACCACTGAAGTAGAAATTCACCTTATTCATTTCTACAAATACACCTTAGCATCTCCTAATTCTAGTATTCTAGCAGCAAAAAATAGATTCCTGAGCCCATTCCAGACTATTTTATCAAAACCTTTAGCGGAGGGGCTTAGGTATATTTTAACAAAAAACCCAGGTCATTCTTAAGGAAAAATGGAGGGGCGGGAGGTTACTACCTTAATGGAATAGCAGCTTTTTAGTCCCTGATGTGAGATATTTATGGGTAGGGGTGGAGATTCTACAGACCCTTAAAATCTTAACAGCTTTTGGAGGAGGATACGGGAAAGTAATGAAAACAGTAATGATTAGGGTGTGAGTCCTGGTTCTGCTATGACCTTGGGGAAGTCACTTAAACCCTCTGTCTTGATTTTCTCGGCTGCAAAACTGGAATGCAGATAACAATACCTCACTTGCTGTGAGAATCAGATGAGGATAGAGTGAAAGCACTCAGTACAGTGTTGCATTATTTGAGTCTTATATTACTACAGATATAAGCCCTTTTTTTTAGTCCTTATCTTTTAATTTTTTTTTTAACCCTCACCCGAGCATATTTTTCTATTTATCTTCAGATAGAGTGCGAAGGAGAGGGAGAAAAAGGGAGAGAGAGAGAACATCGATGTGAGAGGGACACATTGACTGGTTGCCTTCCCCACGACCCCGACCAGGGCCAGGGACAAACCACAACTGAGGTATGTGCCCTTGGCCGAAATTGAACCCAAGACTCATTGGTCCGCAGGCCGACACTCTACCACTGAGCCAAACCGGCCAGGGCTAGTCCTTATCTTTTAAAATATAAATGTTGAGTTCCTATTATGTGCCTGGCAGAATCAATGTCTACTTATCTGAAGAATCAGTGTTCACCCATAAAAAAGAAATGTCTTTATTCAGAAGATACAATGATTCCCAACAGAATCATGGCTCTCTGAGAGGCTGTACCAGAATCCCTGGTGGAGAGGTAAGATTTTTATGTTTATCAGAAGGAGTTTTAGGTTAAAAAAGAAAGGATTGAGAAACGCAGTTTTAAAATCAGAAGACTGGACTCTATTTCTCTATTTCTGACTAATTATGTGACCTTGGTCAAGTCCCTGCTTTTTTATATGCCTATTTCCTCATCTGAAAAATCCAGTGCTAAATTGGATGACTCCATGACTCTAACCTATAAAATATTTTTCACTTAGCAACTCACAGTTTTACAATCTTGGGAGGCAGTCAAATATTAAAAGGAAAAAAAGGACTTTTATGTAAAATGGAGACACGTAAAGTTATGTGTCTTCAGCTATGTTGCTCACAAAAGGTAAATAACTCAAGATAGGAAGTCAGCTCCTGGAAACTATTTGAGCTGGAAAATTGCAAATGACTTTCCTTTTAAAGCATCATTAACCTGTCAGAACAGAGAGCTGGAAGTAGGTATGATGTGGAAGTATTTTGTTCCAAACAACCAATAAGATATGACTATAGGTATTTGCCATCACTCTTCTGATAGAGGAACCATTTTGTAATAGGGAAAATCTCAAATGGCTCTGTTTCCAAATCCAGAACTTGTGTGGATGACCTGATAGGAACCTGGCCAGAGGTTATCCATGAAGTGCCAAGTGAGAGAGAATGATGCTAGTGTGCCTTTGGAGCCTCATTGCTCTTTGCCCAGACACCAGTCTCTGCTCCATCTCATGGCTACCAGGTTACCCCCTGGAGCAAGGACACTGTCCCAACCTGTGAATTTCAGGTCAGGGAATGTACACTTGTAAAATGGAACATGCTCTTTTGTTAAATAGCTACGTGGTTCCTAAAGAATGATCCTTTAGCCTGGCCGGTGTGGCTCAGTGGATTGAGCTTTGTCCCATGGACTGACAGGTCCTGGTTTGATTCCCTTCAGGGCACATGCCGGGGTTTATGGCTCGATCTCCAGTAGGGGGCGTGCAGGAGGCAGCGGATCAATGTGAGAAAGACACATCGATGTTTCTCTCTCTCTCTCTAAAAAAAATAAAATAAAAAATAAAAAAAAAGAATGATCCTTTACATTCGAACCCTTTCCAATACAGATGTTATTTTATTTAAACTTAACACCCCACTGTGCTCAAATACCAAATGGGAAGTCTTGGTATATCCCCATGGTACAAGTTCCCCAATTTGAACACAACTCTAAGACTTACACCAATGAATAGCCTAGTACAAAGTTAGTGTCCCAATCCATGCTTGTTGGGTGCTGATCCTAAT
The DNA here is from genome assembly GCA_030848825.1 of Tadarida brasiliensis. NCBI lineage: Eukaryota > Metazoa > Chordata > Mammalia > Chiroptera > Molossidae > Tadarida > Tadarida brasiliensis. Next base: position 196,993,338 of record CM061257.1, on the reverse strand, counting down.
AATCCAGGTCTGTTCTGACCCACAGAGCACAGATTTGGAACGATGCATTGAAACTACCAAAATCATGTTGCCTGTGTGATGAAACCATCACCAGTCTGATGCCAAAGCCACATGACCCTTGTTCACATTGCTGAGAAAAAGTTAAACAGCTGTGTACAGCTCCCTTTGTTTTGTACTTTCTAGGGCAAAGTCTACACTCTGCTAATCAGGAATCTCTTGGGAATTCCTTCTGGGACAGTCAGTTGGATTAACAATTGTATAAATTTGTAGAATTTGTGTCTATTAACAGTCACCTCTTTGTCAATAATAATTTGCTCTGATTATATGTCAATTTTCTGAAGACACCATCTCAAGTTTCTGCTAAACAAAAGTATTGTTGCAAGATAAGTACTTAATCAAGTACTTCTGAATTTCTACTGTGTATTCAGCCCAAGTATGTAATAAAATACCTGCCTTCAAAAATACCTGCTCATAGTCCAGTTGGGATACAGGCAAAACACAGAAAACATCAGCCCACAAATAAAATGAAATGCTCAGTTGTCCTGGGAGTAATATAAGGATATATTACACAACAATACAGGGATATTCCTATGTCATCATACCAGTGGCATATACATATTTTTTTACTTACTGTCTTATATTTCTCTACTAGAATGGAAGCTCCATGAGAGAAACTTTTTTTTTTTTTTTTTTGGTTTATGTTATTTCCTCAGTGTAATTGGTGCTCAATAAATAGTTATTGACTGATTGAATGAGAAATCAAGTTCTTAAAATAGACAGAGAAAGGGAAAGCTCAGTGGGGTGCCCCCAGATGAGCCTTGACTTCACTAAGCCTTTTTTCAGCTTGCTTTATAGAAATCTATAGATTTTAACAAACAACTTCTTTATTTATATAATAATAAGAACATGTGCATATAATTGAAACAGAAGGTGAGGGTGGGATGAATATTTAAATTGGGTGCTAGGGTCTAGGTGATCTGCTTAGGTCATTGCTAAAAGGAGAGGTTTGTCCTAGAATCAATGCTTTTGAAACATTGTTTTAAAGCAAATAATTCTATTTTCAAACAAAACCCCAATACATGAAACAGATAAAAGTAGAACTGTTCTGATTGACTTTGGGGTGGCACGGAGGAAGAGACAGGGTAAGTCCATCCTCTGAGTGCTCTAACACCCACCACAGAGCTATGCCACAGAACTATGGCTTCTAAGAGAGTCTAAGAAACAATTTTATTTTATTTTATTTTTTAAATCCTCACCCGAGGATATTTTTCTATTTATCTTCAGATAGAGTGGGAGGAAGGGAGAGGGAGGGAGAAGGGAGAGAGAGAGAAACATGGATGTGAGAGAGACACACCTACTGGTTGCCTCCACAGGACCCCCTGAGGACAAACCGCAACTGAGGTACATGCCCCCTGACCAGAACCAAACCCATCATTCATTGGTCCGCCAGCCAGGACACTCTAACCACTGAGCCAAACCTGCCAGGGCTAAGAAACAATTTTAAAAGACTGTATTGAGAGAACTTTAGAGTCTCTCCTTTCTCAAAACTCTATTAATGGAGGCAGCTGAGGAAGACTTGGGCTCTGTTCCGGTGTCTGCCACTTGAAACTGAGGGAGTACCAGGAGAGAAAAAAACACAACACGCTGGGCCTGGGCCACAGCCAATGCCCATTCTCATGGCCAGACCCAAGTAACTAGAAGCCACATTTCTCTGACCCAACATTGATGAGGGCTAAATAACTTGTGTGACCTAGTCTTGACTCTAGCTTGCCCGACCTCCTCCTCCCCCTAAACTCAGAACTAGAAGCATCCAAGCTCACCTGGCAATTTCTCTGGGCTTCTGAGCTCATCAAAATCTTAATACACAAAGTAAATACTCAGTCTGGCGCCAACTCAGATGGGAAAAGAGTCTGATTAATTTGTCAGTTTAGCTGTGCAGAGAGGAACCAGCCATGCAGACAGAGGACTCAAAGAGAGTTAATGAAGGAATGATTTACCAGGGTGTGGTCAGATTTAAGGGGACAAAGGATTGTAAAACAGGGACTAGCAACAACTGCAAATTATCACCACTGGCTTGAAAAAACAAAGAGAGCTATAATTCAACAGTTGTTACTAGGGGTACTAGGTAAAAATACCATTTCCATGTTACAAGTGAGGAAACTAAAAAATAAGGAGCACAAGATGTGGAATCCCGATGAAAGGAATTTCTGAAGCATCTAACGGCAGCTCAAAGCCTTTAAAGACTCCACCTAGAGCCAGTTAAGTCATCGGTATTACTTTCATCTTCCCTGCCGCCCAACAAAAATGACCAGACTCGACTGCTACAGGTTGGGACTACAACTCCCGGCCTGCATCTCTCTGTGTCTATCTCAAATTTGTCAACATTAGGATAAAGGGGCTTCCGGAAGAATTGCTTATCGGGATTTGTAGTTCCTGTAGTTAGGGCCAGCCACAGTTGTAGGGTGCTCATTGGCCCCCTGGTCTCCGCCCCCTTCCTCTCGCCGTACGTCCGTGTCTCACGTACAAGAGCCAACGCCCCCTCCCTTGGCCTAGGACGCAGGCGCGCGCACGCTCCCCGGGCCCGGTAGGCGGGTGAGGGGTGGGGGGTGGGGAGGAGGAGGGGAGGGAGGGAGAGGGGTTAGGTGTCTACTGTATTGGGTAGACTGCAGTGGGCCCCTAAGAACGCGCAGGCCTGGATGCTGGGCGGGTGAACTCTGCACTTGGCCTAGGGGTCGGCGGGAGGGTCCGGAGCCTGGTCAGCGCACCCTGCGAGTAGGAGTCGGGCCACGGAGGCTCAGAGGACAGCAGGGGGAGAAGCCCCGGCCTAGGCCCCGCGGAGATGTCCGGTAGCGGCGCTTGTAGTTGCGGAGCGGTGGCCGCGCGGCTCATCACTTCCTCGCTCGCCTCTGCGCAGAGAGGTAATGAAAAAGTACTTCACCTGAGACATTGGGCCAGGAGTGTCCCAGCCGACGATGGGACCCGGGGGGAGCCAGAGGCCTACCCCACTGCGAGGGTGTAAGGGATGCGCGGCGCTTCGCCTGCCCCCCCCTCCCTCGGAGAATGGGGCTCTGCCAACCTCTTGAGCAGCTGTTTCTCAAATTCGAAGTAAACGCTTGTGCTCCCCAGCCCGCGCACTTTTCAGGGCCCTGGATTTTATGGCCAGAATGTGGCCACTTCGCAGAAACCCTGAAAGGCACAAAATGCTCCTCTTCTCGTTAAAAATGTCCCCAGATCCTATTCAAATCCCCTCCAGAGACTGCTGTCGGCCCTGCTGCGTTTCCTCTCCCGGAGCACGACCGTGTTCTTCTCGGGCCTGTTGGGAGCTCAGAGAAGGGCTCCGGTGAGGGGCTGCCTCTGTCGGGGCCGCGGGGCGCACAGCCGACGTCCCGGACGCAGGCCGCGCGAGTCCCGCGGTGTCACTGTCATTGTGCGGCCGCTTACACCGCCGGGACAGAAGCAGGTCTCATAATACTTCCTGGCTCCCGGAGAGCTTCCTGGGCCCGCAGGAAAGCTTTAGGGAGATGGGGGAAATTCCCACAGAAATTGTTTAAGTAGTAAGGTGTCTCAGCAGTTGTTTTTCCAACTTGCCAGTCTCTGATAGTTTCTTAAGGGTGGCGCTTGTTTACCTTTCCTTTCAGTTTATCCGGATCTGTGAAAGTGGCACTCCAACCTGGAGATTCTGGAAAATAAACCATTTTTTTTCTCTCCCCCAAACCTATGAATATCAGACTAGGAGGCTAGATCCTGTTATAATCACTAACTTCTAGACAAATCGTTTTATTTTGGTTTGTCAGTTTATGACCCTTGGATAAATAAAAAATACCTCTTTTCCTAAATTTTAAGTTAGTTATACAATTTTTATTGTTTACTAAATGTAAATTTTCTGACAGTTTACTTCACAGAGGAATTAAAATATGGGCAGCAGCATTTTGTAAAATGATATATAAATGTAAAGTAGTGAATGTAGTCCCAAAACCTTGTTACTCCTGAACAAGTAGATGTCTCTATTCCAGGAATTTGAGTTGCAGACACTTGAAAGTGACAGATATTTAAATTTATTTATTTGACATACATTTGTTGAGGGCCTACTATGTGCTGTGCTGTTTTGGTGCTGGAGATAGAGTGAACAAGTCCTCACCTTCAAGTTTAAATCTGATAGAGTAGACAATAATATTGTTTCTAGGAGTGAATAAGTATGTTGTGTTCAAGATCATTATAGAATTTAATATTTTTACATGACAAACAGCAAAATGGTTTTCACATTGATTTAAGAGTTTCCCAAGATTTAATTACATAAAATGTTTATTTTCCATAGTAGAAAAGTCTACAATAATATAGAGATATTTTCTTTAAGGATTTAAAAAACTCCAGGATTATTATTTTTATTTAGGATTCCTGGAAAGTGGAAGAAAGGCAAAAGATAGAAAAATCAGAATTGAACTTTAGGTAGTTTATTATAAACAGTAAAGTTAAGAATTTCAACAAAAACAAAAGAACTTGATCAAAATAGTCTTCTAACAAGAAATTGTAAAATGAATTAAGAATAAAAGGGGACATTTCAGAGCTCCTCTGAAGTACAGTGCTATTCTCTATTTCTATTGGTCTGTCATGTTAGGCTTTAAAAATTTTATGTGGTAGGCTGAAAAATTATTTGGTAAAATGTCATCCTAGGTACTGGATCTATTTTCTTTTCCTGATGGGCTATGTGTACCCAATTTACTGTGTTTTTCCTCATTGCTTTCTTTGAATATGAAACCTATAGTAAAGAGAAATTTTAAGTATTTTCTTCTACCCAAGTTGCTGGTATTTAATTTTAAAGTATATTTTTAAAAATGTACTTTGTATGTATAACTGCCAGTTTGTTTTCTAAATATGTATATTCAGAAATGCTTGATTCCTTTTAAAAGATTCTGAATGACAGTATTTGGTTTGAATTTGGCTATGAAACTTGTGGGATCATGCGATTTCTGGCTGCTTTCTGTCGTCTATTTAAAAGATGTCACCTCATGAGGGTGAAATAATGTGAAGATGCTCAAACATGTTGTCCATAATTTTCATGATAGTTACATAATATGCCTAGACTTTAATTTTAATTCTCTCTTTCTGTAGTTAAATACAGTACAGTTTATTTTATTTTTGTGTTAATCCCTACCCGAGGATATTTTTCCATTGATTTGTAGATCGAGTGGAAGAGAAGGAGGGAGGGAGAGAGAAGCATCGAAGTGAGAGAGACACATCAATTGGTTGCCTCCCTCATGACCCTGTCCAGGGTAGAAGATCGAACCCGAAACCCAGGTATGTGCCCCTGACCAGAATCGAACACGAGACCCTTTGGTCTGCGAGCCCATGCTCTAACTGCTGAGCCAAACTGGCCAGGGCAAAGATTGGTTTACCTTTTAAACTGAATCATTTGTATGTTTTTGGAGAATGCTTAATTCAAGATTAAATATAGGCAGTCAGATATTTAAAAGTTGAGTAAGTAACTCTCCTAGTTTTTAATAGCCTGAAAATAAGTGCACCTTATTCTAATATTTCTTTTTAAAAACAATTATTCTGAAACTCAGAAAGCTTTATCTGTATGACAGAAGTTTGGTAAATGGTTTAACTTTTAACTGTCTTTTGTCATTGCTGCCAAGTAGCCTTTCAAAACACTTTACAGAAATACTTCCCTTTTTGGCTTTTAGGGTTTTTTTCATTTGGGGTTTACAAGCCTCCAAAGGGATCTAGGGATAGAATTCAGAGGTTCTATGAACTTTATTTTCACTAATCTTGATGTGAAATACAGCATTTCCTTTAATCCTGAATGTAGGCAACAAACCACAGTAGTAGCAGTATCTGTGATGAATTTGTCACCAATCAAAATCACAAATATTTTCATGTCACATTACAGTTGCATATATCTCAAAATATTTTTTATACTTTTCACACCTTTGAAATCATGTTAGTTATAAGAGCAGTTAGATCTTATTTAATTTTGTTAGTAAAGAAGAATATTTTTAAAATATTTTGATAACTACTTCAGTATAATTGGCTTTCTTTTTTTGTTGTTGCAATTTTTATTTATTTTTGTTACAGATTTTTCTCCTTTCCCCCCCTAGACACCCTCCTCCTGATCCCCTCCCCCCCTAGCATTATTGTCTATGTCCATTGGTTACGAATACATGCATTTAAGTTCTTTGGCTTATCTCATCCCTCCTCCCACCCCCTCCTCTGAGGTTTGTCAGTCTGAACCATACTCCTTTCTATATCTCTGGGTCTATTTTGTTTATCAGCTTATTTTGTTCATTATATTCCACAAATAAGTGAAATCATGTGGTATTTGTCTTTCTCTGATTGGCTTACTTCGCTTAACATAATACTCTCCAGGCCCCTCCATGTTGTCTCAAAGGATAAGAGATCTTTCTTTCTTACAGCTGCGTAGTATTCCATTGTGTAAATGTACCACAGCTTTTTTATCCACTCATCTATTGATGAGCACTTGGGCTGTTTCCAGATCTTAGCAATTGTAAATAGTGCTGCTATGAACATAGGGGTACATATATTCTTTCTGATTGGTGTTTCAGGCTTCTTAGGATATATTCCTAGAAGTGGGATCACTGGGCCAAATGGCAGTTCAATTTTTAATTTTTTGAGGAAAGTAATTGGTTTTCTTTATTATGTATTTTATTCTATACATTTAAAAGCATTATTCTGAGAAGGGGCTTGTCTGTAGGCTTCACCAGACTGCTAAAGATGTTCGTGGCACAAAAAGGGTCAAAAATTCCTGATTAGTTTGCTGCAGTGATTTCTGTGAAGATTTATATGATTGGTGAGTGACTGGTTATTTAAATTGTTTAGTACAGAGGTTTAAAAAGTGTCGTCCCCAGCCCTGGCTTGTTTGGCTCAGTGCTTGGGGCGTCAGCTTGTGGGCAGAAGAGTTGAGGGTTTGATTACCGGTCAAGGGCACATACCTGGGTTGCAGGTTTGATTCTCAGCCCCTGTTGGGGTTGTGTGGGGGCAACCAATCGATGTCTGTTTCTCTCTCTCTCTCTCTTCTTCCCTCCCTTCCTCTCCGCCTCCCCCTCCCTCTCCCCCACCCCCTCCCTCTCCCCCTCCCTCTCCCCCTCCCTCTCCCTCCCTCCCTCTCCCTCCCTCCCTCTCCCTCCCTCCCTCTCCCTCCCTCTCCCTCCCTCTCCCTCCCTCTCCCTCCCTCTCCCTCCCTCTCCCTCCCTCTCCCCCTTCCCCTCCCTCCCTTCTACTTTCTCTAAAAAAAAATCAATGGAAAAATATCCTCAGGTGAGGATTAACAAGGAAAAAAAAAGTGTGGTCCCCAGACCAGCAGCAGCAGCATCACCTGGGAACTTGTTAGAAATGCATTCTTGGGTCCCACCTAATACCTTCTCAGTCAGAATCAGGGAAGATCCCCTACAATCTGTTTTAACAAGCTCTCCAAGTGATTCTGATTCGTGCTTAAGTTTGAGAACCATGAGTTTAGTATTTATGGCATCTTGGGTATAACCCATAGATTATAGAAAGTTAAAATAGCACTACAGTAACGTACTATCAGGACCAGCAAAAGAAGTTCTTTTTTAAAAATATATTTGTATTGATTTTCTAGAGAGAGAGATAGAAACATCGATTGGCTACCTCCTGCATGACCCTCACTGGGGATCAAGCCCACAACCTGGACATGTGCCCTGACCGGGAATCGAACCCGGACCTCTCAGTCCATGGGACATCACTCAATCCACTGAGCACACTGGCCGGGCCAAAATAAATTCTTAAATTTAGAAGTTTAAATGACACAGACATGTTTTTCAGATAGTATTTTCTGTGGTGACTGTATGGTTGCATTGGTTTCATGTTACTTGATAAGTTATTTAAGGGGTAGGAGTTATTTTTCTTTCTATTCAAGTAGACTTTAAAAGGATTATGTTAATGATTTTTATTTATCTTAAATCCCCAAAGATAATTTCCTTTCAGCTTATTTTCTAATGATATTAGATATTGTAAATTGTTAAACACTATTTTAAAAGATATATTTTACTGTAAATGGGAAATAATATATGTACTGTATGTGATAATTCAGGGTTGTTTTGTCTAAAAATCCAAGCACAAACAGCCTCACATAATTTTGTTATAATTGTAGTTTTCTTTGTGAATACAGTGTAATGGCTCAATTAAAAATTTATACTTGTTACATAGATTATTTTATTAATATTATTGTTAATCTTAGTTTTCTCTTTCATATTAACTTATAAATGTTTTCAAATACACACGGAATAGAACAGTGAACTACCAAATACCCATTACCCAACCTCAATGTCCATTAACTTTCTGCATTCTTGATTTGATTTATTCCTCTCCCCCATTACTTTTTCTAGACTTGCTTTTTATATTGTCATAGTCTTTAAGTTATATTAATGTCCTTGGAAAAACATTAATGTTTAGCTTAAAATTTATGAACCTCCTTAAATATCATTCTAATGAGAGAGTAATGAATGGCTATTGTCATTTACTGCAAAAAATGGAAATGTTATACCTGAGAAAATTTGAAATGTCTTTTGAAAACATTAAAGAAAATAATCAATTGTAGTTTTTTAAAATTAATTTTTAAGTTTTATAGTGTTAAGCAAAATTTAACCATCTATGGATTAGGGATGGGGGTGTCATATACCTTAAAACAATCCTTTTTTTAATTTTTATTTATTTATTTATTTATTTATTTATTTATTTTTAAAACTTATCTTTATTGTTGAATGTATTACAAATGTTCCTCATTTTTCCCCCATTGCCCCTTTCCTCCCCCATTCCTGCCCCCCTCCTGCCTTTCCCCACACTGTTGTCTGTGTCCATTGGTTATGCATACATACATATAAGTTCTTTGGTTTATTTCTTTCCACCCCCCAACCCCCTTTCCCTTTGAGGTTTGTCAGTCTAACAACCAATTTGTACTTCTTAATCTCTTCACCTTTTTCACCCATTCCCCCAACCCCCCTCCCATCTGGTAACCAACAAAAGTTCTCTGTATCTATGGGAATGTTTCTGTTCTGCTTGTTCATTTTGTTTGTAGATTCAGTTGTCGATCAGATATGTATTTATTGCCATTTTGTTTGTTCATATTTTTTTATCTTTTTCTTCAAGAAGACCTTTCAACATTTCATATAATAATGGTTTGGTGGTGATGAACTCCTTTAGCTTTTCATTGTCTGGGAAACTCTTCATATGGCCATCGATTCTAAATGACAGCTTTGCGGGATAGAATAATCTTGGTTGTAGGTTCTTGCTTTTCATCACTCTGAATATTTCTTGCCACTCCCTTCTGGCCTGCAAAGTTTCTTTTGAGAAATCAGCTGACAATCTTATGGGAACTCCCTTGTAGGTAACTAACTTCTTTTCTCTTGCTGCTTTTAAGATTCTCTCTTTGACTTGAACCTTTTGATGATGATGTGTCTTGGTGTGGGCCTCTTGGGGTTCATCTTGTTTGGGACTCTTTGTGCTTCCTGGACTTGTATGTCTGTTTCCTTCACCAAGTTAGGGAAGTTTTCTGCCATTATTGTTTCAAATAGGTTTTCGATTTCTTGTTCTCTCTCTTCTCCTTCTGGCACCCCCAAGATACGAATGTTGGCATGCTTGAAGTTGTCCCAGAGGCTCCTTACACTATCCTCATTTTTTTGGATTCTTTTTTCTTTTTGCTGTTCTGATTGGGTGTTTTTTGCTTCCTTATATTCCAAATCGGTGGTTTGCTTCTTGGCTTTACCTACTCTACTATTGAATCTGTGTAAATTATTCTTTTTTTTTTTTAACCTCACCTGAGGACATTTTTTCATTTTTTTGTCCAGATAGAGTGGGAGGGAGAGAGAGGAAGAGAGAGAGAGAAACACCGACGTGAAAGGGACACATCGAGTGGCTGCCACCCGCACGACCAACCAGGGCCGGGGACAAACTGCAACTGAAGTACATGCCCTTAGCGGAAACCGAACCCAGGTCTCTCTGGACCGCAGGCCGACACTCTAACCACTGAGCCAAACCGGCCAGGGCTGTAAATTATTCTTTATTTCAGTTAGTGTCTCCTTCATTTCTGACTGTGCATCCATCATTTCTGACTGGTCCTTTTTTATGCTCTTGAGGCCCTCACTAAGTTCACTGAGGTTCTCACTAAGTCCATTGAGCATCCTTATAAGCAGTGTTTGGAACTCAGCATCTGTTAGGTTGCTTATCTCCATTTCGCTTAGTTCTTTTCCTGGAATTTTGTTCTTTCATTTGGAACCTGTTTCTTTGTCTCCTCATTTTGGCTGCCTCCCTGTGTTTGTTTCTATGTATTACTTAGTGAGAGGTATGGGGCTAGCTGAGACCAGATGCTGCTTGTTTGAAAGAATTTAGGAAAAGCTGAAGCAGGATCCAAGACAGGCCAATCCTATGGTGAAGCACTGGCAACAGCTTGGGTGGGCCTGAAAGTTGGGTGGGGCGGAGCCTCAGGGAATCACCAGGGCGGGGCAAAGAATGTGAGCCAGGTTGCTGGAGTCCCAGATGTGGCGGCTGTCTGCTGCCCCAGGGAAGGGCTCACCAAAGGAACAAAGGCCTCTGATAGCCCGCTAGGGGCACATACCAAAAAAAAAAAAAAAAGGCCTCTGATAGCAGGAGAAAGCTGCCTCTCCAGCCCTCGCTCCAATGCCAAACAACTCAGTTCTTCCCCATATAACTCTGGTGCCTTTCAAGCTGCCTTCCCCACGCTGGAGCCTGGAGGGTACGAGTCCGAGTAAGTCCGTGCGTGGGCCCTTTAAGAGGAGCTGCCGGGGCGGCTCCAGCCGCCTCAGCCTCAGTTCCCGCTGGTTTTGCCAGCCAGAAGTGATGGGGACTTCTCTTCCTGGCACTGGAACCCTAAGCTGGGCACCTGGTATGGGACAGGGACCCCTGAGTCCTCAGGGAGGACCTTCCCAGCCGAGGTGTCCTCCTAATTTTTATCCGCCACACGTGGTGTGGGACCAGCCCGTCGGCCTCCGCCCCTCCTACCGGTCTCCATGCAACTTCTTCTTTAATTTTGTAGTTGTAGGACTTCCATTCAGCTTGATTTCAGGCGGTTTTTGAATGATGGTTGTTCTGTAGTTTAATTGTAACTTTGATGTGGTTGTGGGAGGACGCGATACTGCGTTTACCTACACTGCCATCTTGACCGGAAGTCCTCAACAATTCTTTTTTTTTTAAGTCACAGTCTTTCCCTGGCCGGTTTGGCTCAGCGGTTAGAGCGTCGGCCTGTGATCCAGAGGAGACTCAAGTTCGGTTCCCGCTAAGGGCACATACCTCGGTTGCAGTTTGTCCCCGGCCCTGGTTGGGTCATGTGGGAGGCAACCACTCGATGTGTCCCTTTCACATCGATGTTTCCCTCTCTCCATCCCACTCTATCTGAACAAAAAAATGGAAAAGTGTCCTCTGGTGAGGATGAAAAAAAAAAAATCACAGTCTTTTTTTCTTTTTTATATGTTTTTTAAGTTGATTTTTGAAAGTGAGAGGAAGGGGGAGAGAGATAGAAACATCAGTGTGAGAGAGAAACATTGATCGGTTGCTTCCTGCATGCCCCCTACTGGGGTCCGAGCCCACAACCTGGGCATGTGCCCTGACCGGGAGTCAAAGGAGGACCTCTCAGTTTATGGGACAGCGCTCAATCCACTGAGCCACACCGGCTGGGCACCTTAAAAAATCTTTTTTGGTATTTTTTGTGAATTTATACAGAGATGAGAAAATTTGGTTCTTCTTTCATTTATCTTTCCTGAGAAGTTTGATGGGTTCATTTTTGTACTTTGTGGAACAGGTGATGGCCTAGGGCAATGATTTTCAACCATTTTTCATCTCATGGCACATATAAACTAATTAATAAAAGTCAGTGGCACACAAAAAACATATTTTTTGCCTATCTGACAAAAAATAGATGATATTTTGATTGATTTACCAAAAAAAAATATAGTAATTACCTACCCTTTTTGCTCCAAAGTGACAAAATTTTTTTTTTAATTTATTGATTTTAGAAAGAGGGAGGAAGGGAGAGAGAAAGAGAAACATCGATTTGTTCTACTTATTCATTCATTCATTGGTTGATTCTTTTTTTTTTTCATTTTTTAATTGACTTTAGAGAGAGAGGAAAGGAGAGAGAAACTTTGATGTGAGAGAGAAACCTTGATCGGCTGCCTCTTATACGCCCCCCAACTGGGATCAAACCCACAACCTGGGAATGTGCCCTGACCGGGAATCAAACCTGCCACCTTTTGGTGTACAGGACCATGCTCCAACCAACTTTGCCACCCAGCCAGAGCTCAAAGTGACTTTTTACAAAATCAGGTACCTATACTTGAATATAAGGATTTCTGGTATCAAGAATTAAGCAGCCTGGCCGGTGTGGCTCAGTGGTTGAGCATCGACCCGTGCACCAAGAGGTCACCAGTTTGATTCCCAGTCAGGGCACATGCCCACGTTGTGGGCCAAATCCCCAGTGGGGGACATGCAGGAGGCAGCCAATCGATATTTTCTCTCATCGATGTTTCTATCTCTCTCCCTCTCCCTTTCTCTCTGTCTAAAAAAAAAAGCAATCAGATGCAACCTTATTATGTGATGTGACCAATAAGATGCAACTCTATTATATGACCTATATATTTATAGTTCAAGACAGGGCATTCACACTGGACTGCTATTGTTGTGTTGGCTGTTGTCATTTGTTTATTTGACAATCTGAGGGAAAAGAGGTCAGTGCCCCTTACTAAATAGTCGGGTAGTGCATATTTTAAAAATTCTTGTGGCACACTGGTTGAAAATCACTGGCCTAGGGTGATAAATAACTAAAGAAACTAGTTATTCTAACATTGTATACTGTTGGGAAATTGGAATTAATAAAACCAGTTATATAACTAAGCAATTGTTTTTGACTTGTTTGAAGGACAATTTTAAACCAGTTTTTGCCTTTGGATATAATACATACATATGTGCATGATCTCTTAAAAACTCTAACAGGTGTAGAACTAAAAATTGAAAACCTGAGTTGAGAATTTTGCAGGGAATAAAGTGAGGGAGGCAAAAAAAATTAGTATCTTATTATTATTTAAGTATTAACATTAACACACACACCCCTTTTGTTGTTTATTACCTCCTAACAGCACTCTGGTGAACTTCTGGGAAACTTTCTTCTTGGCGGTTCATTAAAGTAGGTTAGCTTGTGCAAGGTTCTGAGTATCCCCACAGTACTGAAATCTATGGCATTTTGTTTAACCTGGGACCATTCAATTTTCTTGTATAAGGAACACTTTTAAAGACCAGCTTGGGAGCCCTGGCCGGTTTGGCTCAGCGGTTAGAGCGTCGGCCTGCGGTCCAGAGAGACCCGGGTTCGGTTCCCACTAAGGGCATGTACTTTGGTTGCAGTTTGTCCCCGGCCCTGGTTGGTCGTGCGGGTGGCAGCCACTCGATGTGTCCCTTTCACGTCGATGTTTCTCTCTCTCTCTCTTCCTCTCTCTCCCTCCCACTCTATCTGAACAAAAAATGAAAAAAAAAAAAAAAATAGATACAAGACCAGCTTGGGAAATGCTGCCTCACGGTATGCAGTATGGCTCTTTTGCCATTGCCTATAATTAATTTTGGGGTTTATTTTGTATTTATAAGAAAAACCAGGCCTTAGCAATGACCCCATGGACAAGTCCAGCCACACCCATTTATTTACATATTGTTTACATTTACTTTCCTGTTATAAGCAGAGTAGTTGGGACTGAGACTGTGTGGCTCACGAAGCTGAAAATATTTACTATCCTGGTCCTTTACAGAAAAGTTTGCTAAGGAATAACCTATATTCTTTTAAAGAATTTTAACTCTATGTCAGAAGGTTAAACTATTTTAAAGCACAATGGTGGTTATACAGTATTTCCTGAAGTGTATTTTTTTCTGTGGGATTGAAATACTTCATTAAAACATGTGTTTTGCCCATCTGGTGTGGCTCAGTGGGTTGAACATTGACCCATGCACCAAGAGGTCACTGGTTCGATTCCTAGTCAGGGCACATGCCCAGGTTGTGGGCCTGATTCCCAGTGGGGGGCATGCAGGAGGCAGCCAGTCGATGTTCTCTCTCATCAATGTTTCTCTCTCCCTTACTCTCTGTAAAATCAATAAAGAAAAATTATAAACAACAAAAAACATGTGTTTTATGAACAGCACATCACTTTTTAAAGAACACTTGACGTTTGTTTCCATTGTTGCAGATACTACCCCAATATGACCGAAGTGACAGATAAGAATTCGTGTCAATTGCTTATTCTCATTGGTAGAAACAGTATAAGAAGAATAAGAATATAGGACATAAATGGTCTTTTCCCCCTATAAGTGAGGCAGATGTTGAACTACTTATCTCAAACTTTGAAAGACTCACTCATTGTTATGACCTTGGTGGTCTTTCCTCACTTCCAAAGGACAGGCCTGGGAAGGAAAAAAACATTTTTATTCACCTGAAATCTGTCCAAGGCCCAGGTCTGGCCTAGTTTTGAGAGGGCTTTGCCTCTGATGGTATCACTGGTTTCTTTACCAGTTTGTACTACTGTGAAAACTATAGCCTTTCAACCTCCTTTATGCTTAAGGAATTTTTGTTTTCAGGGGATTATTGAAAGAATATTAATATTTGATGTGTAGACTAATACATTTTTTTATTATGTTTTCAGGTATTTCTTGTGGTCGAATTCATATACCTGTTTTAGGAAGGCTTGGGACCTTTGAAACTCAGATTCTACGGAGAGTTCCTTTTAGAACCTTTACAGAAACACCAGCATACTTTGCCTCAAAAGATGGGATAAGTAAGGATGGCTCTGGAGATGGAAATAAGGTATTTTATCTTTATTGGCATCTATACACATATTTGAGTTCCCTCCTTTAAGCAATTAAATACAATAATAGTACTTTGTGTCCCATTGGTTTATATGTTTTCTGTGGGAAATGTGAAATACATAGAATGATCTGAAGAATTTTATGTAATTTCATTTTGTGTTTCAGTTTGAACCATAAAATAATTTTGTAAGCATTGCACTTAATAAGCCATAATTAAAAATTTTAGCACTATAAAGGAGTAAAGAAGCTTTTATAAGTAACCTGTGTTGTTAGTCTGTAGGGTTGAATTAGGAATAGCCGTCATTTCCTGCTTTCACACAACTTTTACTACCCACAATAGTGTAAAACCCACTTCATTCTCTACCTAAAAATCTTGGACATCTCTATGACAATGCTGGGCTACTCTGTAGGTAGCAAGTAGATAATTGGTGATTATATTGGGTCAGTGAATTATTAATCAATTTTTTTATTATGTGAATTTGACTGACACTTGAGTTAATATTATATGCGAGACAAAATGCTCAGTGCTTTCAGATTCATACTTAATCTTAACAGTGACTCTCTAAAGTAGGTGATATTATCTTTGATGAAAAGAGTTAGATTTAAGAAAGTTAAGAATCATTTGCCATGATAATAAGACCCAATTCAATTTCATTGAAATGTAGTTTTATACTCATACTTACTTTTTTTCCTAGTTCTTATTGAGTCATTGAAAGAAAGCTATTTATTATACATACTGGCACATACCTACATGTGCCAGTAATAATAGAAATATAAATTATGCTAATAATTCCATTCTAGAAATTGTAAAAATTACAAGATTAATTATAAATTATATTGTTTATTTTTAAGTTTACATATAAAACGGTTGCCTGAAAGTAATAATTGACACTCTCCTATTTTCCTTCTCCAAAAATGTTAGAAATCAGTGAGTGAGGGAAGCAGTAAAAAATCAGGCTCTGGAAATTCTGGGAAAGGTGGAAACCAGCTGCGCTGTCCTAAATGTGGTGACTTGTGCACACATGTAGAGACCTTTGTGTGTAAGTATTATTTCGTTGTTCTTCAAAAACTCTACTTTTTCTGTAAATCATTAACTGCATAGAAATATATAGATTATATAAATTAGGGTAATGTTCTTCCTGAACTTACATTATTCTCTCTTATGTTCACCAGATACTAGTAATGTTTTGCACTGTGGTATAGGAGAGAATTTAAGAAAAGCATTTGCTGCTTGGTTTTCTTATGTGTTTATTTTAAAATTGGGTCTTATGATTTTTAAAGTTTTTTTATTATATTTTATTTTTGTTTGTATAATATATTGTATCTGTGAAATAATTCAAATGTATTGAATGAGGCCCTGGCCATGTAGCTCAGTTGTTTAGAGCATCATCCCGATATGCCAAGGTTGAGGATTTGGTCCCCAATCAGGACACATACAAGAATCAACCAGTGAATGCATACATAAGTGGAACCACAAACTAATGTCTCTCTTTCTCTCTCCCTCCCTTCCTCTCTCTCTCAAATCAGTTTTTAAAAATGTCTTGCCTGGCCCTGGCTGGTTTTGCTCAGCGGTTAGAGCGTTGGCCTGCGGTACAGAGAGACCCGGGTTCGATTCTCGCTAAGGGCACATCCCTGGTTGCAGTTTGTCCCTGGTTGGTCGTGCGGGTGGCAGCCACTCGATGTGTCCCTTTCACGTCGATGTTTCTCTCTTCCTCTCTCTCCCTCCCACTCTATCTGAACAAAAAATGAAAAATGTCCTCAGGTGAGGATAAAAAAATAAATAAATAAAAAAATAAAAATAAAAATGTCTTGCCTGGCCGGTGTGGCTCAGTGGTTGAGCGTCGACCCATGCACCAAGAGGCCACTGGTTCGATTCCTGGTCAGGGCACATGCCCAGGTTGTGGGCCCGATCCCCAGTGGGGGGCATGCAGGAGGCGGCCAGTTGATGTTCTCTCTCATTGATGTTTCTGTCTCTCTCTCTCTCTCCCTCTCCCTTCCTCTCTCTCTCTAAAAAATCAATAAAGAAAAAGGAAATGTCTTGAATGAAAGGCTTTGCTTATGATTTACAAAGCAATAAAAAAATAAGTTGTTGAAGGGGTAGCATTTAGTGAATTAAATGATACATTTCTGAGGAGTGGGGATCTGTGATTGATGTATGTTTGATTGAAAAAAGAAACCGTATTAGGTTACCATACAGATTTATACAACAATCAAATGTAGAGAAACACAAGAAAGTAAAGTTAAATGCGATCCTCTTTATTTTTAAGAAAAAAGTACATTTTTTCATTTTCTATTCTTGGCATAAATTTTCATTCTTTCCAGTGGAACCAAAACCTCCTGAACCCCTTTCAAGTGTTATCTAAAACTTGAATTTCCTCTGTTTCTGGATTGAAAAATCCATTCACAAATGAGCTGTGTAATTCGGTCACCTTTTTTTACTTCAAACTTTTCTTTGCCAAAATTAAACAGTATAATAACAACATTTCCTATAATCTTCATTTATGACATCAGCTGTTACATCTATGGAGTGTTTTGCAGCCAAGCCAGAACATGGAGCTACTGTTCCACAGCACCCAGAAGGAAGACTGTCTGAATGTCATTTTTCACAAGGGTTTTCTCCATAGGTGGTACTGTATAATCATAGGCACTATATAGATCATAGCCTGCTGCCCTTGCAGACCCTTTGGCCCAGGCAGTGGCATGCTCCAAGAGTCCAAAGAAGCCACTTGCTGGGAGAGCTGGCAGGTGTCTCTTCAGAGCACAGCATGGCAGAGCAGAACGGGTAGGGAGGTGGGGAGAGAGCAGAGGGAATGAGAGGGTGCAAGGTCGGATTTTGTAAGTTTTCATGTTTGTAACCATTAAGCTGTACAAGAACTAAGGCTTATTTATTCTGTATTTATTATTCCATTATTCACATACCTATTTTTTTTTGTTCTTAATCCTCACCCAAGGATATTTTTCCATTGATTTTTTCTTTTTTTTTTCAGATAGAGTGGAAGGTGGGGGGGGAGGAAGAGAGAGAGAGAGAGAAACATTGATGTGAGAGAGACACATCAATTGGTTAACTCCTGCACTACCCTGACCGGGGCTGGGGATTGAACCTGTAACCCAGGTACATGCCCTTTACTCGGAATCGAACCTGTGACCCTTTGATTTGAGGGCCGATGCTCTAACCGCTAAGCCAAACCAGCCAGGGCAACATCTTATTTTTAAATATATTTTAAAAATTGATTTTACAGAGGAAGGGAGAGGGAGAGAGAGAAAACATGGATGAGAGAGAGAAACCGCTTTGATCAGCTGCCTCCTGCATGCCCCTTACTGGAGATCGAGCCTTCAGCCTGATCAGGAATCGAACTAATTATCACTGGGTGCATGGGATGATATTCAGCAAACTGAGCCACACCGGTCAGGGCCATAAACATCTTTTTATGTGCTTTTTGTCACTTATAGTTCTTTTGTGAATGGCCTGTTTAGGTAATTGTCTACTTTTTTGTCATTCTAAATTATTTTTAATTACCTGAGGAATACAGGATATATCCCTCTTTATGAAAAAGTAGAGCATTATAGATAAAGCTAAATATATATTTCTGTAAAATATCTTCATTGAACATAAAACTTTTTTTTGTTGTTGCTAATCCTCACCCGAGAATATCTTTCCATAGAGTGGAAAGGAGGGAGGGAGAGAGAGAGAGAAACATAGATATGAGAGAGACACATCAATTGGTTGTCTCCTGCATGACCCTGACCGAGGCTAGGGAATCGAACCTGCAACCCAGGCATATGCCCTTGAGGGGGAATCAAACCCGAGACCCTTCTGACGCTGTAACCGCTGAGCCAGACCAGCCAGGGCGAACATAAAACTTTTATTTATTTACTTACTTATTTTAAAAATATTTTTTCTTTATTGATTTTAGAGAGAGAGGAAGAGAGAGAGAGAAAGAGATAGAAACATTGATGAGAGAGAACATCAATTGGCTGCCTCCTACAATTCCCCCACTGGGGATTAGGCCCACAACCTGGGCATGTGCCCGACCAAGAATCGAACCAGCGACATCTTGGTGCATGGGTCAACACTCAACAGCTGTGCCACACCGGCTGGGCCAAACATAAAACTTTTTGAAAGTTTTAAATGGTATCATATTGTCATGTTTTTGCAAATTGTTTTTTTCTTTTCTTCCAACTCAGCAGTGTTTTGAGAGCTAGGTAAATACATACAGGTCTAGTCCTTTCCCTCCCTCCGTCCCTCCCTCCCTCCCTCCCTCACTTCCTCCCTCCCTCCCTTCCTTCCTTTTCTCCTCACCCGAGGATATTTTCCATTGATTTTTAGATAGACTGGAAGGAAGGGAGGACAGGAGGGTAGTGGGGGCGGGGGAGAGAGAGAGAAAACATCGATCATTTGCCTCCCGTACTTGCCCCGACTGGGGATCAAATCCACAACTTGGGTATGTGCCCTGACCAGAATCAAACCGGCGACCCTTTGGTGCACAGGACAGTGCTCCAACCAACTGAGCCACACCGTCCAGGACTCCTTTAAAAAATGTTTGTTTATTTATTTTTAATATATTTTTATTGATTTTTAGAGAGAGGAAGTGAGAGGGAGAGAAAGATAGAAACATCGACTGCCTCCTATATGCCCTCTATTGGGGATCAAACCTGCAACCTGGGCATGTGCCCTGACCGGGAATCGGACCTGTGATCTCTTGGTGCATGGGTCGATGCTCAACCACTGAGCCATACTTCCTGGGCTCCTTTTAAAAACTTAAAAAATTTTTATTGAGATATTAATTACATACCAAACAGTTCACCCATTGAACGTGTATGTTTCAAGGATTTTTAGTATATTCACCAAGCTGTACAATCATAACCACTGTCTAATTCCAAACATTAAAAAAAGTTTTTTTCTTTTCCTTTATTGATATTAGAGAGAGAGAGAGAGAGGAAGGAGAGGGAGAGAGAGATAGAAACATCGATGAGAGAGAACATCAATTGGCCGCCTCCTGCATGCCCCACACTGGGGATTGGGCCCACAACCTGGGCATGTGCCCTGATCAGGAATCGAACTGGCGACCTCTTGGTACATGGGTCGACGCTCAACCACTGAGCCACACCGGCTGGGCTAATTCCAAACATTTTAACACCCCCAAAAGAAACCTGTACCCCTTTAGCAGTCACTTTCTACCCTCTCCCCTCCGAGCCCTGGCAACCATTAACCTACTTGTCTTTATAGATTTGTCTATTCTTGATATTTTATATAAATAGAATTATACAATATGTGGCATTTTTTGTCTGGCTGCTGCTTCTTTTTTTAATCCTCACCTGAGGATATATTTTTATTGATTTGAGAGAGAGAGAGACAGCAATGTGAGAGAGAAACATCTATCAGTTGCCTCCTGTATATGCCCTGACTGGGAATTGAACCCACAGCCTTTTGGTGTACGGAATGATGCTCCAACCGACTGAGCCACGTAGCATATTTTCAAGGTTCATTTGTGTTGTGTTATGTATCAGTACTGCATTGCTTTTTATGGCTGTATAGTAGTATTTCGTTGCCCATTCATCCATTAATGGACATTTGAGTTGTTTCTACTTGTTGACTGTTATGAATAATGCTATTATGAACATTTGTATACACATTTTTGTGTTTTTACTTTTCTTGGGTATATGCTTAGGAATAGAATTGCTGGGTGAAATGGTAACTCTGTGTTTAGCTTTTTAAGAAACTGCCAAGCTTTTCCGCAGAGACTGTAGATCCTACAACCCAACCAGAAATACATAAGGGTTCCAATTTTTCCACATCCTCTTCAACACTTACTTAATCTGTCCTTTTTATTATAGCCATCATAGGGATTTGATTTACGTTTTCTTAATGAGTAAAAATGTTAAGCATCTTTTTAAATATTTATTGGCCATTTGTATATCTTCTCTGAAGAAAAGAATATTTAAATCCTATGTTCATTTTAAATTGGGTTATCTTTTTATTATTGAGTTATAAGAGTTCTTTATATATTCTGAATACTAGACCCTTATCCAGATATGTGATTTGCAAATATTTTCTCTCATTTTGTGGGTAGTTCTTTCCTTTTTGTTTTTTTTTTTTTTTATCCTCACCTGAGGACATTTTTTTTCTTTTTTTGTTCAGATAGAGTGGGAGGGAGAGAGAGGAAGAGAGAGAGAGAGAGAAACATCGACGTGAAAGTGACACATCGAGTGGCTGCCACCCGCACGACCAACCAGGGCCGGGGACAAACTGCAACTGAAGTACATGCCCTTAGCGGGAACCGAACCCGGGTCTCTCTGGACCGCAGGCCGACGCTCTAACTGCTGAGCAAAACCGGCCAGATTTAGCCCATTTAAAAAGTAACTTGTCATGAATAGATTCCCCACTTTTTAGAGCCTTTAATTGTTTTTATTTTTATGTATATCTAACTTTTTGAAGACTTACTGTACTTAACGTATAGTGCGGGAATTATACTTTTCTGCAGTGTTTTGGAGATTTTGTGTTGGACCCTGTGTTTAAGATCATGAAAAACTTTCATTTAAACAAATCTCCTAAAAAAGTTTTTACTAAAGTAGACTGTCAGTTGTTGGTATACTATACAAGCATGTGTACTGGGATCAGTATTCTGTATATAAAGGAATATAGGACTTATAGTAACCATTTAAAGAAAAGAGGTTTATTTATCCCTTGATAATTGAACAAAATTATATTTTTGCCCTTAGTTTTTAAGAGTAAAAAATGCATTGCAGTGCTTGTTTTTTTTTTTTTAATCCTCACCTGAGGATATTTTTCTATTTGTCTTCAGATAGAGTGGGAGGGAGAGAGAGGGAGAGAAAGAAAGAGAGAAATATCTTTATGAAAGGGACACATAGACTGGCTGCCTCCCGCACGACCCCTTACCAAGGAAGGGGACAAACTGCAACCCAGTTACATGCCCTTGGCCAGAATCAAACCCGCGACTCATTGGTCCGTGGGCCGTCGCTCTACCGCTGAGCCAAACAGGCCAGGGCACAATGCTTGTTTTTTTAAATAGCATTTTGATAAATAAAATATTTGAACTTGGGTATTTGTTGAACATGTTTCAGTGTAAAATTGTATTGCAAACATTCAAGTAGAATTTAAACATCCTTTCAACCGTAAGCAAAGAGGGTGTGATTTGTTGGTGATTAATCTCTTTCCCTTTGACCTAATTTCTTTAGAGAAATATTTTGTTTGTGTGTTCTCAAGCCAGATTTTCTTGTCACACACCCTGAACTAAATCAGAGGCTTCTCTGCCCTTTAATCCTTGCTGTTTACCATCACTAACAATTGTAAGCTGGTGCCTCATAAAATAAAGGCATTGACTTTTTCCCACTGATGGGAAATGGTGATAATGTATTTTGGCTTGGGTTAATTGAAGGTACTTGGCATAGCTTGATATTTTCTTTAGGTAAGCATTCCCTCTTCTGGTTTAAAATTTGCTGCTAGAATTTATCCTGAATGAATTTTTAATTGGCTTTGTGTTTAAGAATAAACACATAACAATTAAATTGATTGAATTAATAATTATATTTATGTTTTAATTGTGAAATTGTCTGTTTTTAAAATTTTAGATTATTTTGTGAAGATTTTGGTTGTGCTTGCCAGAGCAGTTTTTCTTGTAATCTGTGTTATAATATTCCCAAAGGACAGAGATTATCATAGTTTTAAAAATTCTTTTTCTTTGCAATTTTATCTGTCTAGTTATGTTACACAAAAAATATGTATTACCTAGACCTACCAATATGTAACTAATTTCTATCTGTCTTTTGCTTTGTATCTGTTAATAGTCTGTATGGGTTTCTCCACTATCATGATGCTTTCTGAGGTCCCTGGTTACCATTAGTAGGGCTAGGCTTGGAGAAAGTTAAGAGTATATGGCCATATGTCTACATCCTAAAGCCATGTTTTAGAAAGAGAGAAAGGAAGAAATCACCTTTGGTTTAACACAGGATATTCTATAGCTGATGTGTTACCATTAAGAAATCATTTTTGAGTGTTGTTTTTAGCAGCTCTGGATGTAGAAGAGGTCACTGAAGTAAGTGCTCAGATTCTCTTGGCAGTGCAGGGATCTAACCACCACCATGTCGAGCACAAGGGCAAAGACCAAAACCACTGAGAAGCACCTCCAGTGCACAAGATCAATGTGTTAGCCATGTTTGACCAGTCACAGATTCAGGAGTTTAGAGGCATTCAATATGATTGATCAGAATAGGGATGGTTTCACTGACAAGAAAGATTTACATGATGAACTTGCCTCCCTGGGAAAAAATCCAACTGATGAGTATCTAGATGCCATAATGAATGAGGCACCAAGTCCCATAAATTTCACCATGTTTCTTATTGTGTTTGGTGAGAAGTTAAATGGCACTGATCCAGAAGATGTAATCAGAAATGCTTTTGCTGACAACAATAGGAGATCGGTTTACAGATAAGGGAGTGGATAAGCTGTACAGAGAAGCACCTGTTGACAAAAAGGGAAATTTCAGTTACATTGAGTTCACCCAAATCCTTAAACATGGAGCAGAAGACAAAGATGACTGAAAAGAACTCCATATTCCAGCCAAATGTTCCTTGTGACCACTTTGGGTATTTCTGAGACTTTCTCTTAGAGCCTATAGCATGCCCTAGCTTTACAGCTTTTGCCTTTCTTGTATTTATTCTCAGCTATTTTGGACACATGCATCTCTATAATCAGACTGGAAATGGGACTTTATCATTTTCAGAACAGAAAATAGGGTAATTTAACTTACCAGCTCTCCCATAACTGCAGTCTACACAGAGTCAATATATTTTTTTCAGAGACAGTTCCTTAATTTTTTCTGAACCATAATTAAACTTCATGATAAAAAAGAAACAATTTTTACCCTCGTTTTTTAATTACTTTTTTTTTTTTTTTTTTTGGTACGTGCCCCTAGCGGGACCCAAACCTGGGACTCTCTGATCCACAGGATGACACTCTAACCACTGAGCCAAACAGGCCAGGGCTTTACCCTCGTTTTTTAAAAAAATTTTTTTTCCCTTTATTGATTTTGGAGAGAGAGGAAGTGAGAGGGAGAGAGAGATAGAAACATTGATGAGAGAGAACACTGATTGGCCGCCTCCTGCATGTCCCCACTGGGGATCAGGCTCACAACCTGGACATGTGCCCTAACTGAGAATCGAACTGGCAACCTCTTGGTGCATGGGTCGACGCTCAACCGCTGAGCCACACCTACCAGACTACCCTCTCTTTTAACTGCTCTTGTTTTTGTTTTCAAAAGCTGTGTGATTATCTTTAAGTAAATATTACTGAGAATGTTGTTACATTGTTAGTTTCTCAGTGATTTTTAGGTCAAAGAAATAGGCATTAGTGGAAGTATTAAAGGTAAAAATAAGGAAGGTATGAAATAATTTTATCTTTTTTACTAAGTTAAGTTGTTGTCAGCAGCTCTCTCAGGTAATCTTCCTGAATGGTGCCAGTTGCTTCTTCAGCAAAGCAAGCAAAAGCATTTCTGATTACATCTTCTGAATCTGTGCCATTTTCTCACCAAACACAATGAGGAACATGGTGAAATTTATGGGACTTGGTGCCTTATTCATTATGGCATCTATTAGCATTATAAAATGCTAATAGGTTTGAAAAGAACCTGAAGAATATACTTTTTTATATTTTTAGGGATTAAAATAGATTTCTCTCTTTTAATTTCTATATATGTTTGAAAATTTTAATAGTAAAATGTTGGGAAAATAGATTAATTTACTTATATTTTACCTTTTTCACAGTTTTTCCATGTATTTCAATGGAATAAACAATTATTTAATATTCCTATTATGGTGGCTTTTAAAATTAACTTAAGTGTTTGGGAAGTTGAAACTCAATCAGCCTTTTCTCTTAATGAATTATATCATAAAATGAACCTAGTGGAAATGAAGAAAATGTAGTTTACTGAACTCATCTATCTTAGATGTAAACTAGGCTGTTGTGGCTAGTGGAGTGAACTACAAGCCTACTTTTTGTCAAGTACATAGTTTTCCTTTGCAATGAATCTTAGAGGTGAAACACTATTTTAATTATTTATTTTTCTCTGCTGACCTTTTCTTTTATAGCATCTACTCGTTTTGTGAAGTGTGAGAAATGTCATCATTTTTTTGTTGTGCTATCTGAAGCAGACTCAAAGAAAAGCATAATTAAAGAACCAGAATCAGCAGCAGAAGCTGTAAAATTGGCATTCCAACAGAAACCACCTCCTCCCCCCAAGAAGGTATAAAGTCTTACATGCATTTGATCTTGAAAACATTTCATTACTCCCTTCTCCTCAGTTTATATTGGATCCTAACACTAGTATCTAAACACATATTGTAAGTTATTAATATGGACTGTGTCTGGCTAAATTGTTTTTGATATTTGATACTTGGAATGTAGGTAAGGAGTCCATTGCTTTTTTCCCATGTCATGATTATTGTATTCAGTAGCAATGACATGTAGTTGGATGATTATTAAAATAGTGTTAATACTAAATTAATCTAAAATGATAACCTTAAAATAGAGCAACTATGGGTTTATTTTTGTTAGTTTGAGCACCTAAGTAATACCAGCCTGCAATCCCTCCTCCCCCATTAAATTAGTCTACTTAAACAGCCTCAGGCTAACAATGGAAGCAAGTAATTTTTTTTTCAATTTTTTTTTCTTTATTGATTTTAGAGGGAGAGAGAGATGGAAACATCGATGAGCGAGAACATCGATTGGCCGCCTCCCGCATGCCCCCCACTGGGGATCGGGCCCACAACCTGGGCATGTGCCCTGACTGGGAATCGAACCGGCGACCTCCTGGTGCATGGGTCGACGCTCAACCACTGAGCCACACCGGCCGGGAGGAAGCAAGTAGTTTTTTATGGGCAGTGTGCAGGCACTCTCCTCTATAGTACTGTGGCTTTTGTGGTATGGGCTTTTTCCAGGAGTCTCAGACAGATTGTGATTTGGCTGTATGAAACACAAACAAGTGTATCACTAGCTCCATTGGGTGGGTGCTTGGTGTACACTTTCTGAGAACGGGAAGCCCTGTTCCTGGGCTGTGTGCCCTGTGTTCTGGCCATGTCTCAGATGTTTTACCCTTCGATTATTTCTCACCCTCTACCTCAGTGTAGCTTTCTTCTACTCTATTTTGATACCAGTGCATTTGTCTATTCATCCAAATGTGCTGTGGCAGATTTAATAATTCATGAGTATAATTTGTGAGGAATGAAGTTTTTTATTATTATTTATTTATTTATCCTCACCTGAGGACATTTTTGCGTTTATCTTCAGATAGAGCAGGAGGGAGAGAGGGAAGAAGAGAGAGAGAGAAACATCGATGTGAGAGACACATCGACTGGTTGCCACCCACACAACCCCAACCGGGGCCAGGGACAAACTGCAACCGAGGTACGTGCCCTTAGCGGGAACCGAACCCAGGACTCTCCGGTCCATGGGCTGACGCTCTAACCGCTGAGCCAAACCAGCCAGGGCAAGTTTTTTATTTTTTATTTTTGTTAATCCTCGCCCAAGAATATTTTCCCATTGATTTTTAGATAGAATGGAAGGGAAGGGGAGAGAGAGAGAGAGAGAGAGAGAGAGAGAAACATCCATGTGAGAGACACATCGATTGGTTGCCTCCTGCACGATCCCAACTGGGGCTGGAGATCGAACCTGCTATTTAACTTTTTTCCAGAGTTAATAAATATTAACAGTTAATTTCTATTTACTGAAAGCTGAAGGAATTTATCCCAGGTTCCAAGCTGTTGGCAGTGTCCAGGATTCGAATAGAGCTTTAGTTTCTTCTAAGAATAAAACTTTTATATTGCCATGTAGATAAATAAGTAGCTTTAAAGTTAATATCTGAGAAAAAGCTAAATGTTTGTGAGTATTGAAACACATAGATACTGCCGTGGCCGGTTTGGCTCAGCGGTTAGAGCATCGGCCCGTGGACCAGAGAGACCCGGGTTCAGTTCCTGTAAGGGCATATACCTCGGTTGCAGTTTGTCCCCGGCCTGGTTGGGGTCGTGCGGGTGAGGATAAAAAAACAAAACAAGAAAAACCACACACATAGATACTGGTAATATAATGGCTTTTGATTATACAATGCCTATTTTTGAAAAGGGTAGTTTTATAATATATTGTCTTTGTGACAATATATTATTCATATGATTGATAGAGGTATAGAAAAGATTAATTTTAATGATTTGCATTAATGATAATACCTTTAGACTCCTGGTGGCATGTGTAGGTATTCTAAATGATGTTAATATTAACTTTTAAAAATTAGGATCAATGGCATTGTATAGAATAGAAACTAGCATAGCACTAGAAGAGGACAGTGATACTTTGTTAAACTAGAGAACAAATAAATTGTGTTTTTGTACATTTAGGATGTGGGACCTTGAATCATTGCTACATAATGTATCATGCCCTTGGCATTTTGTTTTTGATGAGTCTTTGTTCAAATTTAAAACTGGAAGTAAATATGCTTGGTATATAACTTTTTAATGTGTTTTTTATGATAGCTCATATTAAATTATTCATACCTAATTGTTTTTCAGATTTATAACTACCTCGACAAGTATGTTGTTGGCCAGTCATTTGCTAAGAAGGTGCTTTCAGTTGCTGTGTACAATCATTATAAGAGAATATATAATAATATCCCAGCTAATCTGAGACAGCAAGCAGAGGTTGAGAAGCAGACATCATTAACACCTAGAGGTTAGTGTTTTGATAATTGGCCAAAATAAAGATCACTATGCTTAGAAGTAGTCTTTATTGCAACTCCTTACTTTTATCTTAAAATGCTTTTAGGATAGTACAGCATTTTTCAAAGTACAGGTCACTTCTCCTTAGTGGATTATGAAATGATTTTGGTAGGTTGCCAACAGCGTTAAAAAAAAAAATTAATAGCTATGAATAGAAAATACCAGAGTACATTAACTTTAGTTAAGTATTGTTTCTTAAAACTTTTGCTTTTAGTTTATGTACATAGGTTCTGAGTCACAGAGTGAAATGTATTTCTCACCAAGGGTCTCAGTAACATCAACTTTGAATTATACACCTCACCACAACTAGTTCCCCATGACCCTATCATTGCAGTGCTCAGTATGACTCTGAGTTCTTCTCTTTTGGGTTCAGAATACAGAATTTCATCTGCCTAAGTCGTGTGTGTGTGTGTGTGTGTGTGTGTGTGTGTTTGTGCGTGCGTGTGTGTGTATGAGATATATGGAGATAACTTTTGCAGAACATACATAGCACTCTTTCCTTTTTGGGCCCCAGCTACAGTGTGCAAGGTTAGGGGCAAATTTGTAAGTGATTAAAAGTATAATTCCTATTAATGATAGATTCTACTGTACCAATAAACTGTGTAATGTCAACTTACTGTGGACAATAATGCATGTTATATTAATAGAATGATTTTTTTAAAAAACTGAATAGAGTAAAATGTAACGTTTTAAGTTTTGTTGTTATTGGCCATGGAGTCCTGATTTTTTACTTAGGCCTACAGCTGTCTATCATTTTACATTCTTTTAGTCATATTTTACAATTTGAGGGAGTTCTGCTAAATACTTACATTTATAAAACTACAATATCTTTTGATTACTTTCATTAGTTACTAAATATATAACTGGCTCAGTGAAGACACTTGTTCACTTGTTGAGCTTACTGCAAAACAGTTATGTGGTAGTATCAGTTACTCTATTTTTAGAAAGTGTAAGTCATAATAACTAATGGAACACTTGGAGCCTTCATTTTTATAAGGTCCAAATAGCACTTCCTAGTCATGGAGCAAAAGGATTTTTTCTGGTTTCTTCAGTCAACAAATCAAATAATTAAGCTGTTCGAATTCTAGAAAAACAAATGGTTATATAGTATTTATAGTATGAGGGGTTTAAACTCTTATTGAAGACTTTACTACTACTCTTCTCTTAAAATAGATACCAACTTTATATTTGACAAATGTGAATATTAGCAACTGGACAGCCATCATTAAATATATTTTTGTTTTTTTAATATAGAAAGGATGCAGCATATAGATTCTTACATAATGTTTTGAAAAGCTAAAAAAAGTTAATGAACACATTCTTTAAGTATATTTGGAAGAGACAAGAAGTGGGATACTCCTTGTTTGTTCCTCTAAACAAATATATAATATTTTCATGTTGCCATTTTCATCCTCTTTCTTAGAGTTAGAAATAAGAAGACGGGAGGATGAGTACAGATTTACAAGTAAGTGACCTCTCCTCAGGTCCTCCTCTGTAATCATTCTTCCTTTTGAGATTTACCTCAGTGAAGTATGTCAGCAGTAGTAATGGGGGACATGCATTTGCTTGTGTATTACCAAGAAAGATGTT
This sequence comes from Tadarida brasiliensis, assembly GCA_030848825.1. Lineage (NCBI taxonomy): Eukaryota > Metazoa > Chordata > Mammalia > Chiroptera > Molossidae > Tadarida > Tadarida brasiliensis. Next base: position 196,964,141 of record CM061257.1, on the reverse strand, counting down.
GTTTATTATCTAAACGTGTTTATCATATATGGTATATAAACTTTGGAATAGTTTTTCCTAACTAATATGTGTAGTTTGTATATGTTGGGTTATTTCAGATATTTGATTTTATCTATTCTGTTGCAGTATTTTGTAAAACATAATGTAGAGAGATAAAAAACATTATATATAGTTTTTCTCTATAAATGTAGACCTACATATTAACAGGAGTTGTTTTTGTAAAAATCTATAGCTTGCCATTGTATATCTTTTTTTTGGCCTTACAATTAGAGTTAGTCTGCATAATTTTAAGTGACAGAAATTTTGTTGGAGGCAGATTATCTTCTGGCTAGTCTTTGTCAGAAGCCACACTTTATTTTTTGGTGTATGTGAAGCTTAGTGTAGCCTTGCAAATTAGGAATAAGCCCTAACTCCCTGTTTCCAGCCCAGTCTGATAGAGGGTGTGCAAGGACCTGATACATCAAGGATAGTGGCCATTCTGATGTCTTGCACCCATTCTTTGGAGGTGGATATAACTGCTGCACTGAGGGTGAAGATTGCAGGAGTATCATAAAAAGAATTATGTGGCCTTTGTTTCAGTAATCAAAATAACAAACACAAATGAACAGATAATAAACCACTATGAACATTTTTCACTTACAAGTTTGATACTTTTACTTTGCCTTTGAACCAAGCAGTATTATATATCTACTATTTGAAGTGAACTTTATATAAGATATGCCATTAGAACATAACCAGTTCACCGCTCTGGGATGAGATTTATTATATGTAATAAAATTATATTATCTCTAGTTATTTTTAAATTGTATGGACATAATGATTATACCATGAGTGATAAAATTAAGTAACACAGTAAGTGCAATAGAATTTGGTTACATATAAGAAAGTAAGATCTAAGTAATACATTTTAAGTGCATGTATAATATATATTTTATAATCTAAAAATATAGTCAACTGTGCTGTCAATATTCATAAATTTGGGCAGATGGCTAGTGAAACTAGTAAAGAAAAGTCTGTAATGAATATTTTGAAAAAATATGTGATATATGTAATGATTTAATGTAATTTAAATGTTAAGAAGTAATAGTATTTACGAACTTAGGTAAAAGCAATTTATAATTATATGTATTGATTGACTTGGAAATTAATATTTTGAAATATTTGAAGCTTAAATAGAATTTATTTTCATGTATAATTTAGTCTTGTCCTGTGTGGGGTTTTAAGTTCTAAAGTTAGGGCATTAGGCCAAAGACATTTATAATCAAAATATTCTTGAAAGTTCCTTTGGAAATAATGTGTTAGAGATCAACATACTACATAATAAGACTGATGACTGATGGTAGAAGTACCCCATGCCATAAAAATGTACAGTCTGTATATGGAACAAAGTGATTGGAACTGGGACTGAGACATTATCCAGGTCTTGTCCATGAGCTTGTTCATTTCCTTGTACAAAAAGAAGAGAAAACCAACTATAAAAAAAACCAAAACTGATGTTTTTTTCTCCATCACTTGGAATAGATGTTTTTCTTAAGTTGAGCACCACATGAGCACCACCTTGCATTTAAGGGCTATATTATAGAAGTACTTAAACACTAGCAAAATAGCAATGCTGATAGCAAATTCTTCTATGACATTTATAAAACTATATGCCAGGAACTGTTCTAAGTGTTTTACATATATTAACTCATTTAATCTTCCCAACACCTATAAGACAGAAACTTATTTTCACTCTCATTTTATAGATGAGAAAACTGAAGCACAGACATTTTAAGTAATTTGTTCAGGGCCACACCACTGATGATTTTCATGCAGCTAACCATTATGCTAGCCTGCCTGTTCATAGTCCTGCTCATTCTAGAGAGTTGCTTACGCAGTGAGAGATATGCAGAAACAGAGAGTAACTAAAAGAATAGGAGAGTTCTCTCAAGTTTACTGTGGCATATTTTCATAAAATGTAATGATTAACAAATCTATTTAAATTATTCCTTTTTTTTTTTTTTCCCCACTTAAATCATTGAGTGTTAAATACATGCATGATGTGACTCCATGGTAGTTAATGTGCTTTTTGTAATTTTATTCAAATTATTCACTTAAATCATTTTTCCTCATTGGGCAGACCTACACTTGAGCCAAGCCCCTTCTTATATTGTCACAATTCTGAACTAGATTTTGCTGAATTTTTTTTTTAAACCAAACAATTTTGCTAGGGACAGCTAGCTAACTAACTATGTTCAAATAGGGACTGCATATTTTTGCCTGATGTGGATTGTTTGTCACTAATCATTAGTTCTCAAATGAAGCACAATTTAAACTCCAGTGTTTATTAAATGCTTGTTATTTTTTATTAATAAAATACTCCTTTACCTTAAGTGTGACCACCAAGATAGTTTGAAAGTGACAGCCAGATGGAACAGGACCATAAATATTTGTGTCTGCTGGACATCTGTCTATTGATTTGTTAAAACAATAATGCATTGGAAAGTACTGATATTCTTTTTTTAAAAGTACTGATATTCTTAACCTGTTTATTAGAAATAACCTAGAAATAAATTCAGAAAATATAAGCAAATATGATATGAGCACAGATACCTCAAATGCTGAGAGCCAGGATCAATATGGATATTTACACTTCTGGACAATTGAAAATACTGTCGGGATTCTTTCCTTCAGCCAAGGGAGAGTGAGAATAAAATTTTATTTTGCTTTGTTTTTGTTTTAGGGATCTGCTGATAAATGGATAGTTCACCCACAATATTAGTCCCATCTAGTTAAGCTTTGTATCTGTAATAAAGGGACTAGAAACATCCAGTTGAGATCCTATAAAATCAGATTCAGATAGGGCCAGGAATAGTGAGTCTTAGCATATTTGGTTTCTCTGGTAGACTCACAGAATTATTCTTAGATGTGGAAGAGACTGTGAATGTCATATGGCTCTATTTTCACTTTATAGTAAGGAAGCAGGCCCAGTAAAGTTAAGTGACTTGCCATGGTCCTATAATTACTCAGCAGCAGAACTGAGACTAGAACCAAGTTTTCTATTTCTCTGTTAAGTGTTTTTTCTCTTTCTCTACAGCCATGCTGCTTTTCATTTTTACTAAATAAAATGATATATCTTTGTTTACCTTTCAAAGTGCCTCCAAATCAATTGCATTTTATTCTTATATCTTCCAACCATGTGTTTGAAATTGATAGGACAGGAATTGTTGCCATTTTATTTATTTTTAAAAAAATATTTTTCCTTTATTGATTTTTGAGAGGGAGAGAGAGAAACATCGATGAGAGATAACATCGATTGGCCACCTCCTGCATGCCCCCCACTGGGGATTGGGCCCACAACCTGGGCATGTGCCCTGACCGGGAACCCAACTGGCGACCTATTGATGCATGGGTTGATGCTCAACCACTGAGCTACACCAGCCAAGCGGAATTGTTGCCATTTTATAGATTAGTAAACAGCACTAAGTTAATAGACTTGCCCCAAATCATATAGCCATTTAGAGACAAAGGAAGGCTCAAAACTAAAGCTTTCTGACTTCTAGCACTGTTCTTTTTCCATTATATTGCCTTCCCTTGAGTGAAAGGGCTTTCTTCATACAGGTGTATATAAATAAGGAGGGGAGGATTAAAAGAATCTATTTTCTTTGCTTGAGTTTCCCTGAATAATCATTGTGCCTTATAAATTTGTCACTAGATAATTGGAAATTTTCTTTCTTTTTAGGTAAGACAGATTGTCAAACTACTTAAAATTTTCTAAATAAGTGATTTATTTTAGACATAAGGTTTTATTGGGCATTTTTTCAAGTAAAATCAAATTAAGCTCTAGTAATTCCTTTGACATTTTTTCAGAATTGCTTCAGATTGCTGGAATTAGTCCACATGGTAATGCTTTAGGAGCATCAATGCAGCAACAGGTAAATCAACAGATGCCTCAGGAAAAACGAGGAGGTGAAGTATTGGATTCCTCCCATGATGACATAAAACTTGAAAAAAGTAATATTTTGCTGCTTGGACCAACTGGATCAGGTAAATAACTTCCTGAAAAAATTTACTATTCATTTATTTATTTATTTTAATCCTCACTCGAGGATATGTTTTTATTGATTTTATAGAGAGAGGAAGGTGATGGGGAGAGAGAGAAAGAGAAACATCAATCAGTTGCCTCCTGTACATGCCCCAACCGGAGATTGAATGTGCAACCTGAGTATGTGTCCTGAATGGAATCGAACCTGCGACCCTGTGGTGCACCAGGTGATGCTCCAACCAACTGAGCCACACTGGCCAGGGCTACTACTCATTTTTTAAAAATAAAATATAAATGATTTTGTAACCTGTGTTTTGTGATTGAGAGATCCTGGCTCTTGAGAAGAAAATCTAAGGCCAGTCTTATGCATACATTATCAGTATTTCTGCATAGACTTCAAGCTGAATTTGAGGCATTAGTATTGCCCTTTAGGCCAATTTCTAACATCTTAACAGGGATAATAAAAAGTAATATGCCATTAGATCTGAATAATAGTGGAGAAAAGATGTAACTGATTTTTTTTTTATTATATACTATTCAGATTTATTTTGCATTTTAGTAGAGAATTTGTATATCAACATAGTTTTAGTAAACTTTTAGTTATTGTTTCTATTTGTAGGTAAAACTCTACTGGCACAAACTCTAGCTAAATGCCTTGATGTCCCTTTTGCTATCTGTGACTGTACGACTTTGACTCAGGCTGGATATGTAGGTGAAGATATTGAATCTGTGATTGCCAAACTGCTCCAAGATGCCAATTATAATGTAGAAAAAGCACAACAAGGTATGTTTTCAGCATAGCTTGCTTCTCTGTCCTCAGATGTAGTCTATTATTAAGAGCTAATATAATTCTTATTTTGAATCAAGAAGTAAAATTCTATAATTATATAAAAGTAGCTAGCTTTGTTAAACATTTTCTAGTATACTGACCAAGGACCACAAAGTTTGCTTTGCCTTATTGTCATCAGATGATTACTAGGGTGAAAACTGGCTAAATGACTATTCCATTAGATCCTTAATACTATCATTGTGTTTGCTGTTCTGACTCTTCTCCAGACTCCTATTGCTGTGGTGGGGAGGGGAAGGGGGCGAGGGCAAGGGCGAGGGCAAGGGCGGGAGAGTGCAGGATGAATCTAGAAACAGATTAGCCTGTTGGCCTTTAGGATATCATGGATGCTGCATTTCTCCTTTCCTCATCTATCATCTGTCCTTGTTTACATGAAGAGTGTGACAGCTTCCTGTTCAAATTTTTTTAAGACAATAATATAGTTGGGAAAGAGTAAGCCAAAATTTTGCTAGTCTCAGCATTACATGTACCTCCTGCTTCTACACTATACCTGTATCTCAGCTCCTAGAATAAATAACCCAAAAACATTAGTGGGGTAGTAACTATTATCAGAGAGAATTGGTTATCATACCCAAGTGATATTCCATAAAATAAATTATAAAACATTTGCACAAAATGATGAATGGGATAGATGGCAGTGTATTTTTATAATAGTAAGCCACTGAATATGTTAAGTGTGAAAGATTGAATAACCTTGTTCTCTGGCTACCTAGTCTTTAAAAGCTGAGGTTATCTTGTGTATATCTTTTTCATATTATAAATAGACTCCTCCTTAAATTATAGGAATTGTCTTTCTGGATGAAGTAGATAAGATTGGCAGTGTGCCAGGCATTCATCAGTTACGGGATGTAGGTGGAGAAGGCGTTCAGCAAGTAAGCAGTTGAATATTTTGTTCAAGCCCACTAAAAGGAAGGGAATACATCAACCTCCCAATATTGTACGTTTGGTTTCATATTCAATTAGATTCTTTTTTGTTTATTTTTCCCACCCCCAAACTCCACATACCACTTTAAAGTACTTCAATCCTAAGAGAAAGCTATTGGCAATTTTAAATACCAAATTACCTTTCTTAGGAAATTGAAAATATTTTAAAGGACAGAAAAAATGAAATTTAATTTTTGTTGGTTTTATTCCTCAAAGGCCCAGTTAAACTTCTAAAGCAGCGGTTCTCAATCTGGGGATCAAATGACCCTTTCACAGGGGTCGCCTAAGACCATTGGAAAACACATATTTCTGATGGTCTTAGGAACCGAGACACCGCTCCTCTGTCTGTCTCCAGGTGGGTCCGCCCACATGCAGATACGCCCACATATAACATGAGGAACTGTATTAAAGGGTCACAGCATTAGGAAGGTTGAAAACCACTGTAATCTAAAGGACTCTAAAAGAAAGTTCTGGTTCTATTTAGACACAGATGAACTATGTACATGTATCTTATTCTTTTCACTTAGTTAGAAGGTAGGATAAAATAGTGTTTCATTCCTTGTAGAGTCATAATTGAAGTCCTAATGATATATTGACCTTTTACTGGTAACTAATTATAACATAAACTACAGGATAAGGAAATTGCCTTTTTTCCTTTTTTTTTTTTAACCAAGACATAGAGAAGTACAATCACAGTTAGAAAATGTGCCGCATAATTTTTTTATAATGGCATCTCAAAATATAGGTATTTTCCAAGTTTAATACTAACAGTAGAAGGAAATTTTGATTTATATGAAAGACAAACCTAATTTAACTGTTTTCAAATTTTGAATGTTCCCACAATGGTTGGGTACCATCTTATAGTCACAATTCTATCTTTATGTCAAAATTATGTCTTTATCATCAAAAACAACTTCTCAGTTGATTATTTCCTAAATGCATTAGGTATCCTGTAACTATTCCAAATTTATGAATTATTAATGTGATAGTGCATTAGATTTTCATGCTAGTTGTAGAAATGTGGGAGTTTTGTTTAGTTATACTCATTCACCATAACCACATATTATTTTCCCCATTGAATCCCATTATCTAAAGTATAATAAAGAGTACACTTATGTGATGGTGCTATAAATCATTCATTCTTTATTTAGGGCTTATTAAAACTACTAGAAGGCACGATAGTCAATGTTCCAGAAAAGAATTCCCGCAAGCTACGTGGAGAAACAGTGCAAGTTGATACAACAAACATCCTGTTTGTTGCATCTGGTGCTTTCAATGGTTTAGACAGAATCATCAGCAGGAGGAAAAATGAGAAGGTAAGTTTTTCTGAGGGGTTACTGGGATAGAGAGCATTTGTACAGAGGATAGACACTCATTTTCTATTCCCATATCTGTTGGCTGCTAGTTATGAATTTTTAAGTTAGGTTTTCTTAGAGCATACCAGAAATATATTTCTTTTTTTTTATCCTCACCTGACGACATTTTTGCATTTATCTTCAGATAGAGCAGGAGGGAGAGAGGGAGAAAGAGAGAGAGAAACATCAGTGTGAGAGAGACACATCGAGTGGTCTCCACCCACACAACCCCAATGGGGCTGGGGACAAACTGCAACTGAAGTATGTGCCCTTAGTGGAACCGAACCTGGGACTCTCCAGTCCACAGGCCAACGCTCTAACCGCTGAGCCAAACTGGCCAGGGCTCTATTTTTTAATTTTTGTTTTATTTTAGAGTAGTAAATTGGAAGATTTCTAAATATCATCTATCTATGAGCACTTTTAAAATATAATGATTATTTCAATTTTATATTTCATTTAAGGAGTTATTTTATTATTTGAGGTAGGTGCTGTGTCAGTAAAACTTCTATTCATTCCTCTTGCTCAGTTCACTCAAGCCCAATAAAGAGCTTGTCTCCATTGCCCCTGCCCATCATTGATCACTGCTGACTAATGGAAGGGAGCAGTTTGGAGGAAGGGTTGTGAATCCCACAGTTTTATAGATGTTTTTTGAACATTCTTTTAAACCTTGATTTTAACTGGAACTCATTTCTTCATATCTTCAAGGTACATGCCCAGTATTTATTTGTTGATTGATTATAATAAAATATAATATCAACATAGAAACCCAAAAGACCTGTATTTTCCATGTTTTTGTGTTTTACATAATGGGTAGCTGTAAATGATCCCTTTTACTTAACATAATATTCTACCTTAATGAATATATCATAGAGCAACTCTTTGCTGTATCGCTTGCTTTAAGTTTCTCTCTTTGGCTTTGCATGCACTAGTTTCAGTAGCAGTTTAGTAGAAGTAAAAATACAATGCTGCTAATGGGGATAGTTAGTTGCCTGTGGTAATTCCTTTGCATAGTCTAGATGAGAAAACGTGTGTACCAATACTAACATAGCCATAGAATGCTGTTATTCCTCAGTACTAGGCCTTATTCAGCATGGATAGGGTTATATATTTTGTATTTATTTATTTATTTTAATCCTCACCTGAGGATATTTTTCCATTTATTTATTTATTTATTTTGATAGAGGGGAAGGGGAAGGGGGAGAGAGAGAGAGAAACATCAATGTGAGAGAGATACATCAATTGGTTGCCTCCTACATGACCCTAACCGGGGCCAGGGATCGAACCTGAAACCAAGGTACGTGCCCTTGACTGGGAATCGAACCTGCAACCCTTTGGTCTGCAGTTGGACACTCTAACCGCTGAGCCAAACTGGCCAGGACTGTTTTTATTTTTCATATTCTTAATTATTATTATTTTTTTGCTTTTGAAATTCTACGTAAATTAGCCTAACAAACTAGAAAGAAATTGTTTCCGTGAGAGAGAGGGAGAGAGGAGAGAGAGAGAGATAACTTTATATTTGAAATTCTGTAACCAAAGGCAGGGACCATGGTCTGATATTTATTTATAATTAATAATTCCAAAACAGAATTTGAAGCTAGAAACATATAGAAAAGAACAGTTAAAAGTAATGTGAGAAAAGAGATTAGAAACATATAGAAGGAAGGTTTAGGTCATATGAGATCTTCAGGAGAGACAAAGATTAAAAAAGAGTTTGTCACATAGATCTTTATGAAGACTCTCTTTTCATAAGAGTCTTCAACAGTGATTTTATAGAGGATTAAACACATTCATGTGGCTTTTGTTTTATCAACCCTTGTTGAAAGCCAGAGGTACAATATTAAGTAATATACTTGTATTCCAACCATATCAAAGTGCTTATAGTCCTAAATTTTATATTCCTGTAGCTCATGTCCTAGTTGGCAAATACGTGTTCATCCTTTAAGACTTAGTCTGTTGCCCGGCTGGTGTGGCTCAGTGGTTGAGCGTCGACCCATGCACCAAGAGGTCACCGGTTTGATTCCTGGTCAGGGCACATGCCCAGATTGTGGGCCAAATCCCCAGTGGGGGGCATGCAGCATGCAGGAGGCAGCCAGTCGATGTTCTCTCTCATCGATGTTTCTTTCTCTCTCCCTCTCCCTTCTTCTCTCTCTAAAAAAAAAAAAAAGACTTAGTCTGTAAAATGATTAGGCAATTCCTCTCTGAAGGCTTTCTTGGTTATCTGGATCACCTCCTACCCTCACTCCCTTATATGTGCCTCTTTTCCTCCTTTCCACTGCCATTATTTTCTGTACAGTTGTCCTTTATTGCACCTATGACATTTTAATACCATTCATGTGTTCTCATTCTCAGTAAGCCCTTTTAGGGTAAGAGCTGTGTTCAGGTTTGTATTTCCAGTGTTTTATAGTAATGCTTAACATTTGTATTATGTATATGTAAATATATACATAATAAATATGTATATATTTATTACTATATATGCTTATATATAATATATGCTTAGTAAGTGTTGAAATTATTGAATGAAAGGTATTTTGCTTTCCTGTACACTAACTGTTCATGTACACAGCTTAGAGAATCAGAGGAATCGATATTTAACTTAAGGCTATTTTCTCACACATTATGTGCTTATACTTTTGACAAAAGCTATAAGATATATCAAAATTAAACTTTCTTCTTTTTTTTTTTTTTTTTATCCTCACCCGAGGACATTTTTCCATTTTTTGTTCAGATAGAGTGGGAGGGAGAGAGAGGAAGAGAGAGAGAGAGAGAGAAACATCGATGTGAAAGGGACACATCGAGTGGCTGCCTCCCGCACGACCAACCAGGGCCAGGGACAAACTGCAACCGTGGTACATGCCCTTAGCGGGAACCGAACCCGGGTCTCTCTGGACCGCAGGCCGACGCTCTAACCGCTGAGCCAAACCGGCTAGGGCTCAAAATTAAACTTTCTGATAATTACCTAGAGTATAGTTCTTTTTTTTTAATAGTAATCTCATTCATATTAACTTTTTAGCTTTTTTTTAAATATATTTTTTTCTTTATTGATTTTATTTTATTTATTTATTTTAATCCTCACCTGAGGATATTTTTCTATTTATCTTCAGATAGAGTGGGAGGGAGGGAGAGAAACATTGACGTGAGAGGGCACATCGATTTGTTGTCTTCTGCATGACCCCCACCAGGGCTGGGGACTAACCACAACCGAGGTAAATGCCCTTGGCCAGAATCGAACCTGAGACTCATTGGTCTGTGGGCCGATGCTCTACTGCTGAGCCAAACTGGCCAAGGTTTCTTTATTGATTTTAGAGAGAGAACAAAGGAGAGGGAGAGAGAGAGAAACATCGATGAGAGAGAATATCAATTGGCCACCTCCTGCATGCCCCCCACTGGGGATTGGGCCCACAACCTGGGCATGTGCCCTGACGGAATCCAACCAGCGACCTCTTGGTACATGGGTCATCGCTCAACCAGTGAGTCACACTGGTCAGGCTAGAGTATAGTTCTTTAATATTGACTGAAGCAAGATCCATACACCTCAGATATCAAACCTTTTACAGCAAAGTTAGCATTCTTGTTTGATGTCATCCTTATATGTTGTTTATAAAATCTAATCTTAAATTATTCTAATTCGTAGGTTGATGTAAGCAAATCCAAATCATGATTTTAATGGAATTCTTAGCAGTGACTTAAGATGCTTATGGATAATTGCTTTATAAGGCTGCTTGTTCCATAGGCACTATTCCTGTTTACAGTATTACAAAACTGACTTTGGTTACACAATAATTACTGTCTCCATTTTTACAGTTCTTACCCATTTTGGAAACCACATTAGTTTAGAGGCCTCAGAAAAACCCTGCAACATCATTATCTGAGTTCTAGGGACTTCTCCTTCATAGTTCTTACTTACCTACTTTTACTAGAAATCATTCTTTGAGAGTTGGTTATTACATAGTGGTTAGGTTCTCAATTCTGAAGGCGGACAGACCAGATTTCAAATCCTGCATTTACCACTTATAGCAACAAGAGCTTGGTCAAGGTGCTAAACCTTTCTAGGCCTATTTGCTTCATTTGTAAAATGTGAATGATAATAGAACTTTCTTCTGTTGCAAAGATCACATGAGATGTGCATGCAAAGTACTTACTACAATGCAACTTCATTCTGCTATTTATAACATCCATCTGTTCTTTGACAGTATCTTGGATTTGGAACACCATCTAATCTAGGAAAAGGCAGAAGGGCTGCAGCTGCTGCAGACCTTGCCAATCGAAGTGGCGAATCAAATACTCACCAAGACATTGAAGAAAAAGATCGATTATTACGTCATGTAGAAGCCAGAGATCTCATTGAATTTGGCATGATTCCTGAGTTTGTGGGACGGTTGCCTGTTGTAGTTCCTTTGCATAGCCTAGATGAGAAAACACTTGTACAAATACTAACAGAGCCACGTAATGCTATTATTCCTCAGTACCAGGCCTTATTCAGCATGGATAAGGTTAGATTTTTATTTTTTCATACTTAATATGTGGGTTTTTGCTATTGAAACTGCATAAATTAGCTGAAGAAATAAAAAAGCAGTCCTGGAATACCAGCCTATTCCTCACTAAATATGGATCTAGGAATCAGGGAAGGAACATTTTGTTATATTAGACATTTAGGAGTTGGCTTTATTTTTTCTTAATTAAAATCTTCATTGTAGCTTAAAGTCCAAAGATATATATAGAAAAATTATTCTAGCAGCCTACTCTTAACCCCTCAAGCCAGACACACAGGATTGTCCTTCCAACCTTGCTTTTGTTGTGATATACTGTGTATACTTTTATATAACTTTTTTTTATTAATTTATTTTTGTTACAGATGTTTCTCCTTTTTTCCCCATTGACACCCTCCTCCCCATCCCCCCACCCCATCTCCAGCTTTGTTGTCCATGTCCATCAGTTATGCATACATGCATATAAGTTCTGTGTATATACCTTTTTTCTATAAAGTTTTATTAGCTCCCACCTCTACTACTATGCACCAGGCACCTGGAGGTCACTCAAGCCCACCCAGTCAATCTGATAACAAATGTTTTGAGTTTTATGAACTCAGTATCTCTAAATATTAGTCTCCTTCTCTCCGTTGCCATTGCCACTACCTCAACTCAAGCTCCTTTATTCTTCTTCACCGTGACCCATGCATTTGGTTCCTAATTGGTCAGTTTCCCTGTCTCAAATCTGTCTGTGATCATCACCACCATCATGATCTTCTACTTTACTTCCAGAATGGATCATTTTTAAATTATTAAGCACAGTACCCAGCAAACAGATACTAAGTTCTTAACAAATATTTATTGAATTATTTTACTCCCCTCTTTAAGATCCTCCAGTGGTCCCCTGGTCTTATTTAGATGCCCCCACTTTGGTGCTCCCTTAGCATCATTTTCGTACACTATGCTAGTTTGCTAATTAGTCACTACCCAATAGACTAAGTTCCTTAAAGGCAAGGAGGGTGTCTGATTCATCATTTAATCTCTAAAATATAAACACATAGGGTTTCAATAATTGTTGAATGAAGTCCTAGAAAGTCCATGTTAATCTAGAAAAAAACCTTTTCAAGGATTAAGGACAAACTTATTATTCATTATACTGATGATACCTTCTTATAGGTTAATTGATAGAAACAAGTGGTGCTTCTTTTTTTTAATTGATCTTAGATGAAGGGAGGGAGAGAAACATCAATCGGTTGCCTCCTGCACGCACCCTGACCAAAGATTGAACCTGCAACCTGGGCATGTGCCCTGACCGGGAATCGAACCCACAACCCTCTGGTGTATGGGACAACGTTCCAACCAACTGAGCCACACCAGCCAGGGCAAATGGTGCTTTTTGAAGGCAAGGTTCTAAAAAGCCATGAGAGACAAATACTTCATTTAAATTTTATATTTTCTGGAGGTAGAAATTAATAACCAAAGTTAATACCAAGATTTTGTGAAATCTGATGTTCCAAAGTACTTGGATTTAAAAAATATATATATTCTCAATAATTTGAACTGCATTTTGAAATATGTAGTAATTTAGAGAGACTTGTCTAAAGTTTAGTGATACTCTTTAAAATGTATGTTTTCTAGTAAGTGAGAGTCTAAAAATGCTTTATTCTGATAGCGGATAGATAGAGTCAGTCAAGACATAAAGATTCTGGCCCTGTACTTCTAAGTGAATCAGTGTACTTACCACTCTGGCACTTTTTTATCTGTAAAGTCAGGGCATTGGTTCCTTTTTGTTCTAAATAGACCAGTAATGGTGGTAGATAGTAATAGTTAATAGATCAAGTGCTATATGGTTATATTAGGAAAATATCAAGTATTATCTAAGTTCTCATTTCTTTTAAATCTATGTTTAGTGTGAACTGAATGTTACTGAGGATGCTTTGAAAGCTATAGCCAGATTGGCACTGGAACGAAAAACAGGTGCACGAGGTCTTCGATCCATAATGGTAAGTTGTTGTTATTTTTACAAAAACTAGATTATTTCTTGATCTGAGTTTTGAGAATATTAATCCTCCATGTTTTTCCTTTGGAAATATATCCAGAGAATTGGACAAGTGTTTTTATGATTTTTTTTTTTTTTTTGGTCACAATATATTTTTCTTCTTTCTAAAAAGAAACTTTAAGGTATGTGCAACAAAGGATACACATAATATGATTAATGAAATAGAGAAGAATCAAGATCAAGGGAGAAGTTCAGAAAATTCTACACAGGCCTTTTGACTAAGCCCCAGAGTGCCTTCTCAGACCCATTGAAATCCTCATTTTTGTTGTTTGCTTGAAATTAATTTGCAAATACCATGACACTGTAACCCTAAATTTTTCAGTATGGTATGAACTCAGAGACCCAGCCTATTTTCAGCCATAACACATTCTCTTTTCTTTAGATCTCTCTCCCCTACCTGTAAGGTCTGGCTATATAGTGGGTTACTATTTCCCTACATGATTCCAAAGCAAGATTATGTTCCTATTTTCTTTTAAGGATTTCACTTCTAAGTATTACTTCTCTCATCTCAGTAGGACAGTTTGAGATTATACTCTCTAATGAAGGCCTAGACTTCAGGTGCTACTGATTAAGGACAGACATACAAACATGCAAACTAGAAGAGTAGGTGATAGCGTTGACATTTTTTAGGAAATTTGATGTACCCAACCAGTATTTTTCTTAGATGGAATATAATCTAGCCCCTACCTGTAGGCGAAACTAGTTTTCTTTAGTAAACAACTTTACATCTACTGAAGCACTTGAGACAAATGCTTATTTGAAGTCATAGTCAAAATTGAAGAGCCTGATAGAGATGATTTAAGATTAAATCATTTTTTAAGTAAGGATTACCAGTTGACCTCCTTGGTCATAGAATATGCCTGGAATGCTTTTGAGAAATATCTGAATCCAAAAGGTATAGTCTTTTTATATGTGCATGGTGACCTAAGTAGGCAGAAGTACAGACAAATAGCCTTCCCTATAAAGAATGACTTCTTTCTGAATTTAGTTAGAAGCTGTTTTAATATGAAGAATATAAAAGCTTTTACACTGATTTTTACAACATTCAGTTCCTAGTACATAATAGGACTCAGTAATATTTGTTGAGTTAATTACTTTGATTTGTGGCCTGTAGAATACAAGTATGTTGTGTGTAACCTCAGTTTTCCATGACATTCATTACTTTTTGCCTCTTTAGGAAAAGCTGTTACTAGAACCAATGTTTGAAGTCCCTAATTCTGACATTGTATCTGTGGAGGTTGACAAAGAAGTAGTAGAAGGAAAAAAGGAACCAGGATACATACGGTAAATTGTACTGTCAAGCTAGAACAGATCTAAAATTTAAGATTAGCTCTTCAGTGCTATAGTTTATTGGCTTGTGATAAAATTGCATAAAAATCCTTATATTCATAAAGGAAGCAATAATCTCATAAATTTTCTGTAGAAAACTGTTCTAATTTTGGTTTATAAAATAATATTTTGTGAGTGTTTTGAAAATTGATCTTCAAAATTGGCCTCTACGTTTTCCTCTAAGGACAATTAAAAGAGACATAAAAGTAATTAAAATGAAGACATTTAAGTGAACTTTATTGCTAATTCTATAATTTGTGAATTACTTGTTTTATGTCTTTCACAAGACCAAAACTTTGTGGACATAATTTTCCCTCATTTGTGTCATATCACATGACAAATTTGATACATCTTTCACTGCTTTATCTATTCCAGAGGTCAGCAAATTTTCTTGTAAAGGGCTAAATATTTTAGGATCATACAGTCTGTATTGCATCTACTCACACTGCCCTCAGCATGATAGCAGCCATAGACAATCTATAAATGAATGAGCATGTCTGTGTTCCAGTAATTCTTTATTTACAAAAAAAGATGATGGGCCCATAGGCTGTAGTTTACTGACCTGATCTATTCAACATATATTTATTATACAGTGCTTGACATTAATGTTACCTACACAAAAATTAGGTTTCTGTTTTAACTCCCACAAGGCACGTTATAGTTTATGTTTGCTTATCTTGTAAGATAACAGGAGGCAGTTGAGTGATTTTGAACAACTTTAGTTATTCAAAGAACAATAATTTATTTTTGTTTTTTAATGACATTACTATATAAAGGAATGAATTGTGGTGGTCTGATCATAATTTTGACTAGTTTGAGTCAAGTCAGATTTGGTCGGAAGCTGTCATCTTCTTTACCATAGATGTATGCTAAAAGTCAAGCATTTTTATTGAAGTATTAGATTCTAACTTTTTGCTGGATAAATGAATTTTTTTTTTAATCCTCACCCAGGGACACAGTCACTGATTTTTAGAGAGAGGGGAAAGGATAGAGAGAGAGAGAGAAAGTGAAAAAAAACATCAATGTGAGAGAGAATGATTGGTTGCCTCCTATATGCACCCAGACCGGGGATCAAACCTGCAATCTTAGGTATGGGCTCTGACTGGGAATCGAACCTGCAACCTTTCAGTGCACAGGACAGCACTCTAACCAACTGAGCGACACTGGCCAGGTTGGAATGGATTTTTTAAAAATATGTTTTTTGCCCTGGCTGGTTTGGCTTAGTGGTTAGAGCGTCAGCCTGCGGACCAAAGAGTCACGGGTTTGATTCCAACCAAGGGCATGTACCTTGGTTCCGGTTTGTCCCCGGCCCTGGTTGGGGTCATGCGCGAGGCAGCCAGTCAATGTCTCTCTCTCTCACATCGATGTTTCTCTCTCTCCCTCCCTCCCTCCCCTCCACTCTATCTAAAGATAAATGGAAAAAATATCCTCAGGAGAGGGTTAAAAAAATAATGTGTTTTTATTGATTTTTTTAGAGGGAGAGGAGAGAGAGAGAAACATTGATCCTTTGCTTCCTGTGTGCACCCTGACTGGGGATCAAACCCAAAACCCCTGGGTATGTGCCCTGACCGGGAATTGATCCAGCAACATTTCCGTGCACAGGACAACGCTCAACCAACTGAGCCACACTGGCCAGAGCAGCAAAATGGATTTCTTTAAGCCTTCACAATTGAAGCTTTGTTTTCAATTTATTTCAGTAATACAATTGTTAGGGAAAATTACTTATAACTCTTGTTTGTGTGGTCTAAATGTTTCCAATATTTCACCACTAAGCAATCTTTATATATATATATATATATATTTTTTTTTTTTAAACCCTTACCCGAGGATATTTTTCCATTTTTGTTCAGATAGAGTGGGAGGGAGAGGGGGAGAGAGAGACATTGATGTGAGAGGGACACATTGACTGGCTGCCTCCCACACGACCCCAATCAGGGCTGGGGACGAATCACAACCAAGGTATGTGCCCTTGACTGGAATCGAACCCGAGACTCATTGGTCCGCGGGCCGATGCTCTAACCGCTGAGCCAAACCAGCCAGGGCAGCAATCTTAATATTAAAAGTGCTCTTAATATTTTTTTTTGTGTGTGGCTTTTCTAGCAAGGTAGATTAATTTATTGAGTCTAGAAATCATGTTTACTCATGTTTATTTTTTTAAAAACTGATCATTTTTCATTATAGGGCTCCAACAAAAGAATCCTCTGAAGAGGAGTATGATTCTGGAGTTGAAGAAGAAGGATGGCCTCGCCAAGCAGATGCTGCAAACAGCTAAATTGTCAGACTTTTGTCCTGTATATAAAGCTTTTCCTTCTGTGTTTAGGATCATAACTGTTTTTACAGTCTGACATTAAAAGCATTGGATCTCTCTTGGATATCATACATGGTCAGAAGCCTTTAGGATAAAAATCAGATCATGTATATTAGGTAACATCACATTGATTGGTACAGAGGACATTATGTGGACTTTAATGACACAATGTTCAGAGATAAAATGTATATTGTTTTGGTTCAGTTTTTAAAAAAATATGCTTAAACAAAATTCTTAGGAGTTCTTTTAAGCAATGCAGGTGTTGCAATAACTGTGGATTTTACAATAATGTTACTCTACGAATGGGAAAATAAATTCTTGAAAATTGAGATACCATTCTTTACTTTAATCTTTTTTACCCATATTTGTTTCCTGAAAATACTAGAATTTTATTCATCTTAAACATTGGAACAGGTAGTTTCCAAGTAGTTAAAATTTCATGGGAAAAGTACCCTGAAGAACCATATCTTAATGATTTGTTTAGCTGTATTCTTAGTCTTACCTGCTAATGCATGACACTAACTTCCCAATGGGTACTATAAGAAAGGCCATTCTTTTCTGACTTTTCTGATTTATTTGCCATCTTTAGTGCATTTTAGTACCACGAGTGAGCATTTGGGGTTGAAGTCTGCCTTAAATCTTCAGAAAAAGACTACATCTAATTCTAAAAGTAGCACACAACATCAGTCATAATAAAAGCCGTGTGCTGAACTAAATTAAATATCCTAATATTGTGCATTTACCTAAAGTATTCAGCTAGTTTTTTGTTTTGTTTTTTCTTGCTGGATATTTGTCTAATTTTTTAGCTTTATAGAACATTAAAGAAACTGCTTTGTTAATGTGTTCACACTAAAATATAAGTTATTAATCTTTGTTACAGGGTGGGACAAAAGATTTACAGTTCATATGAAAAGTAATACAATAATTAATAAATAATAATACAAGAATAAACTGTAAACCTACTTTTGCCCCACCCTGCATATAATTAAAAAGTGGGGGGAATTTGGGGGGCTTAAACATAAAATTATTTGTCTCATAAATATTAAAGTATTTGGGTACCTTTAAGATTTTTCTTTCCTTCTATAATGATGATACAATTTTTTTATACTATTCAGTTCCAACTTATTTGAAATTGTTTAAATCAGAGTACATTGACATGTTTATTTTTTTGGTTTATAGACTTAAGTGTTCCTTTCCCCCCCTCCCCCCCTTTCTTAGGAAGAGAACCTTAAGCTATTAGCAAATTCTAAATCCTGTTGATGAAGAGTTGGGCTTTCTACAATGTAATAAGAGATGTGAGATGTCTATTTATGGCTGGGGTAGAACCAGAAATGCACTTTTGCAGTGTTTAAGCCTGGTTGCTATAGTGTGGAACAGAAACAAGTATCCTTCTTAGTCTCCACAGTAATGGTTAAAGTTTTTCTCAGGAAGTCTTTCATATATAACTTCATTATCTTTCTATTATGGCATCATTATTTTCCTTTTTGTAGAGTGAAAATTGAAATAGCTACTAAATATATTAAGGGTAATCCTCCAGAAATGGACTGGGAGACATTTTAGTCACAACTTATATTTGGTTTGGAAGTTGTTAACAAAACATATATGATGTTTTTAAATCAAACTCAACTGAGTATAACTACGATTTGTATCTTGAAACTTATGTTTTGGCATTTGAATAAAACGAAAGGACTAAATGAATGCCAATGTGGTGGTGTGTCCATGATGCAGTGCCACAGATATAAAAGGACACAGATACTGTGAGCTGCTTTATTCTGATGTTTGGTTAATCCTTTGCTAATAAATTATCCTAGTTACAAATTCCACAGACAAAAAGTCTGTTGTTAAAATTTATGTTAAACCTTTATTGAAACTCCTTACTTAAATATCCTGCATGGGCTCCACACTAGGGACACAGACCAAGCTTTACAAGATGCTTACTAGCCTAGTAGGGGGCGCAAACACAAACATCCATGCATTATAATAATTGAAGTAAGGTAGGTACCAGGTGTGGTGGCATAAAAGATGGTGGCCCAGATGGATCTGGAAGAGCAAGTAGGACTTTTCCAGAAAGGAATAAGGAAAGTATCAGAAGTTTTAAACAGTAACTAGGGAGCTTTAGGAATTGAGAAATAGGCAATAAGTATGACTTCACGTTACTGCTCTGAGATGATCATTTAATATATTCTGTCCCCTCTCTGTTTAGCTGAAGACTTTGCCTCATATTTCATTGAGAAACCACGAGAAGATGGAAGTCATCTTCCCATCATCAAATCTATAAATCTACCTGCTTCAGCACCCAACCTTTTTTATCCAGTTACAACTGAAGAATCCCTCTTACCAAAACTCAATCACTCCACATCATTATGAGGGAATCCCACCATCCCCTCTCATTTTTCAAGACCTTTATTTTGTCAGTATCTCTACAACATTATTCATTGGTCCTCAGGCTGATGCTCTAATCGCTGAGCCAGACCGGCCAGGGTGGTGCTCCATACATTTTATTTATTTATTTATTTATTTATTTATTTATTTATTTATTTATTCTCACCCAAGGACATTTTTTTTTTGCCTTTATCTTCAGAGGGAGAGAGGAAGAGAGAGAAACATCAATGTGAGAGAGACACATTGAGTGGCTGTCACCCACACAATCCCAACCAGGGCTGGGGACAAACTGCAACCAAGGTATGTGCCCTTAGCAGGAACCGAACCCGGGACTCTCTGGTCCACAGGCCGACTCTAACCACTGAGCAAAACTGGCCAGGGCAACATTTTAAATAATAGAACAGCTTGTATGCCAGGTTAACTTGTTTTTTTAAAACTCACCTGAGGATATTTTTCCAATTATTTTCAGACAGAGTGGAAGGGAGGGGGAGAGAGAAACATCGATGTGAGAGAGACACATCGATTGGTTGCCTCATGCAAGACCTTGACCAGGGCCGGGGGCTGGGGGCTGAATTGCAACCAAGGAACGTGCCCTTGACGGGAATTGAACCCAACACTCTGGTCTGCAGGCTGACGCTCTAACCACTGAGCCAAACCGGCCAGGGCTGCCAGGTTAACTTCTAATTTTATACATAAAGTAGTAGGGCATTAAAAGGGTTTTAAGTAGCGTGGGCCAGTGTGGCTTGGTTGGTTGAGGGTTGTCCCATGTACCGAAAGGTAATTGGTTTGATTCCCAGTCAGGGCACATGCCCAGGTTGCAGGCTTGACAACCCTGTTGGGGTGTGTGTGAGAGGCAGCCGATCAATATTTTTCTCCCTTCCACCCTCTCTAAAAAAGGGGATTTTAAGTAGAAAAGTTGGACATCATTAGATGTATTTTCAGATTGTTGGGAAGGAGAGGTTCTGAGGAAAATGGAGGGAAATATGATTAGAGGCTTACTCATGGACATTTCTCCAGCATTTGCCCCTTTATCTCCTACCTCATCACTTTCCTCCTGTTTTTCAGATCAGTTCTCATCAGCATACAAACAAAACACAACTTGAACTCACATCCCCTCCATAGTAAACTAAAAGTTGGCCTTGCTGTTTCCAATTCCTTTCCAGGCTTTGATTCAAAGTAAGATGAGATGTTATTGGAAGGTTTTGCACAAAGAAATGACATAATCTCACCTAAGTTTTTAAAGACCATTCTGGTTGCAGTGTAAGTGAATAGACAATAGAGGAGCAAGGATTGAATCAGGGACATGTGGGGCTGTTATAATAAGCCTGCCAGGTGATGATATATTAGACTAGGTGATAGCAATGGAAGTGGAACAGTAGATGGGTACCTATTTTTGAAAATCTGATGAAAAGTGGTATCCCATGTTCTTCAAAGGGAAAACTCAGTATTATAAAGATGTATATTACCCCTACATTAATTTATATATTTAATGTTCCAATACCAATCAAGTTTTAAATTAAAATTGACAAGTAGATTCTACAATTCATATGGAAAACAAGCAAAATGATAATGTGCACTCATATAGTGTTTACTCTGTGTCACTGTTTATTTAATGCAGCAACTCTATCAGGTGGCTTCTATTAACCTTTCTTATAGAGGAAACTGAAGCCCAGTGGTTAAGTAGCTTTCCCAAGGTCACACAACTAGTAAGTAACAGTCAGGATTTAACCTAGGCATATTGGTTCCAGAGCTTCTCCACTTAACCAAGAGGCGCTATACCTCTTCTATTAAAAAAAATTACATATAAAGCTTCACAAATTTAAGTGTGTACCAGTGTATGAATGAACAGACAGACCAAAGGAAAAGAATGTAAAGTTCAGAAATAGATCCCAAATATATATGGTAATTCAATATTGGAAATGGTGGTATTTCAAATTAGGAAAAGAAAATTCAATAAGTGGTAATGATAACTGAGTATGCATCTAGAAAATATAAAGTTATAACCATCCGTGCCTTACCTAATAAATTTTAAGATGTGCCTTTAAATGTTATGCAGAGTATTACATAATTACGTAATACATAAGATACAAGTAAATATTATGTAGAGTATTAACAAAGAGTTTCTGAAAAATATGAGAGGTCCCTTGGGAAGTGGGATCAGGCTCTGCTTGGTTCTTTTCATGGTACAGAGCTAGGCTCTTACCCAAGAGGGCATCCATTACTTTTGCTTTAAAAAGTAAAGATCTGAAGCTGGAGCAATTTGACATCCAAAGTGGGGCAGGGGGGCAGGGGGGAGGGGAGAACCTTGACATAAGTCTCACACTGTACACAAAAATTAACTCAAAATGGATCACAGACTTAAATGTAAACCTATAAAACTTCCAGAAAAAGCACAGGAGAAGAATTTAAGGATCTAGGGCAAAGTGAAGAGTTCTTACACTTGACTCCAAAAGCATGATCCATAAAAGAAAAAACTAAGTTGGACTTAATCAAAATTAAGTTTAACAAGCTGTTAAGAGGATGAAAAGACAATCTATAACCTGGCAGAAAACATTTGCAGACCATGTATTAGATAAAGGGCTAGTATCTAGAATATATATAAAGAACTCACAGATCTCAACAGTAAAAAACCAAATAATCAGAAAAATGGGCAAAAGACATAATCAGACATTTCAACAAAGAGGATATACAGATGGCAAATAAGCATATGAAAAGATAGTCAATATAATTAGTCATTAAGACAGTACAAATTAAAGCCATGATGAGATATCACTACATACCTATCCAGGATGTCTAAAAAAATAGTAATATTGCAAAATGCAAGAATGCAGAGAAAACTGGATCACTTATATTGTTGGTGGTAATGTAAACTAGTATAGCCTCTCTGGAAAACAATTTGGCAGTTTCTTTAAAAACTAAACATACAACTGCCCTATGACCCAGCAATTACACTCTGAGCATTTATTATAGAGCAATGAAGATTTATGTTCACAGAAAAACCTTTATACAATGTTTATAGCAGCTTTATTCATGATATCCCCAAAGTGGAAATATATTTCAACAAGTGAATGATCAAAGTGTGGTTTAACCAGGCGGGTGTAGCTCAGGTCGACCCATGCATGCCCCAAGAGGTCGCTGGTTCAATTCCCAGTCAGGGTACATGCCCAGGCTGTGGGCCCAATCCCCAGTAGGGGGCCTACAGGAGGCAAGCCAATCAATGTTCTCTCTCATGGTTGTTTCCATCTCCGCTTCTTCCTTCCTCTCTCTCTAAAATCAATTAAAAAAAAAAAAATGAAGTGTGGTTTAACTTTACCCACTTTTTTGCACGCTTTTACTGCAATAAAAATGGACGCTATTAATACAACAACCTGGATAAATCTCAAGACAATTATACTGAGTAAAAACAGGGAGTCCCGAAAGGTTATGTATTATATGGTTCCATTTATAAAACATTCTTGATAGGACAGTTACAGAAATGGATAAGGGGTTAGCGGCGGGCGGTTAAAGAAGGAAAGTGGGTATGTCTATAGAAGGGCAAATGAGGGATGTTGGAAGTGATGAAAATAAATGTTCTGTATCTTGACCGTATCAAAGTCAACATCCTGGTCGTGATATTTTACCTCAGTTTTGCAAGATACTACCATTTGGAGAAATTGGGTAAACAGTACACAGGACCTCCCTGTATTATTTCTTACAACTATATGTGAATCTATAATGATCTCAGAGTTTAATTTTTAAAAACCAATCATGTAGCATGGCCTTACCTTACCCTCCTGCTTAACCCCCCCCCCCGCCTCCCCCCCCCCCCCCCCGTGGTTTCCCATTGTTCTTAAGATAAGAGATTCTGGACGCTATAATCTGTCCATCTCTCAGGATCACCAGGCTCCCTTCAGGCTTTCTCGGCTCCATTCGCACTGGCATTCTTTCAGTCCCCCCGCTCCCCCAAACCTACGATCTCCTGGGGGGCTTTTGCAAATGCTGTTCCCATCTTCTATTTAACTTCTACTTATTTTTCAGACCTCAGATGAAGCCTAAAATCCTTAGGACAACCTGCCCCAACCTCTCTAAGTCAAATTCTTCTATAAACTCTTCTCGCTCCGTGTTTTCCTCTTTGGTTGTACTGTACTTATATTCACGGCGACACTTTTACATTCGTTTGCATAATTACTTCATTAATGTGTTTTCTTTACCAGACAGGTAGTTCCACAGGAGAGGAACTGTATCTGTTAGTCTCGTTGTCTGCAAAGCGGCTTGCTCCACACCTAGAAGGCTCACTAACAAGATTAATTGAAGGATTGAATCAACGTTCACCCACGCGCCGGACTCTCTGGGCCGGGCGCGTCACGCTGGCGTCGCGCATGGCATACGTCACTTCCTCCCGGAAGACACTTTCGCCGGAGACCACTCAGATTCCTGTCACTTCTCCGAATCCTTCGGTCGTGGCCATGGCCCTGCCGCCTTTCTTCGCCCCGGGTCGCCCGGGCCCGCCGCCCTCGCAGCCGCTGCCTCCCGCTCCCTTTGGCTGTCCGCCACCGCCGCTGCCCTCCCCGGCTTTCCCGCCGCCTCTTCCCCAGCGGCCCGGTCCCTTCCCGGGGGCCTCCGCCCCCTTCCTTCAGCCCCCGCTGGCTCTGCAGTCCCGGGCTCCTGGGGAAGCCTCCCGTGGCGGCGGTGGCGCCTTCTACCCGGTGCCGCCACCGCCGCTGCCGCCGCCGCCTCCTCAGTGCCGGCCCTTCCCAGGGATCGACGCCGGCGAGCGCCCGCGGCCGCCGCCTCCAGGCCCGGGGCCGCCCTGGAGCCCGCGCTGGCCTGAGGCGCCGCCGCCCGACGTGCTTGGGGACGCGGCCCTGCAGCGCCTGCGCGACCGGCAGTGGCTAGAGGCGGTGTTCGGAACCCCGCGGCGAGCGGGCTGCCCGGTGCCCCCGCGTGCGCCTGTCGGGCCCAGCCTGGGCGAAGTGCGCGCGCGGTTGCGCGGGGCTCTGCGCCTAGTGAGGCGGCTGCGCGACCTGGGCCAGGCCCTGCGCGAGGCCGAGGCGGACGGCGCGGCTTGGGCACTGCTGCACGCCCAGGCGGCTCCCCTGCGCGCCGAACTGGCTGAGCGACTGCAGGTGCTGACCCAGGCCGCCTACGTGGGCGAGGCACGGCGGAGGCTGGAGAGGGTCCGGCGCCGCCGGCTGAGGCTTCGCGAGAGGGCCCGGGAACGCGAGGCTGAGCGGGAGGCGGAGGTCGCGCGAGCTGCGGAGCGTGAGCAGGAGATTGACCGCTGGAGGGTCAAGTGTGTGCAGGAGGTGGAGGAGAAGAAGCGGGTAAGAGCAGCGATTATGCATGGGAGTAAGGATAGTGGTTTTTGGAATGTGAAGGGGCATGAAGCTTTGCGCTGCCATTTCCCAGGGCTAAGCATCATTTACCTCATTTGTAAAATAAAAAGATAGCTTGCCTTTCTGACCTCGTATCTCCGTATTGATTGGGTGTTAATGACGTATAGTACACAACACAAATGCTCTAGGTGCACTGCAAAGCCCTGTAAACAAAGTAGGATTACACAGTGGCGTTGCAGGGATGACAGATCTGCACCAACGTTCTGACATTCTGACAACATACAAGACTAACAAGCATCTGGGTCCTAGGTGATTAAGAATACAAAATATAGAGAACTTGGGGCCTTTCCTCGAGGAACATATACCCTAATACATATACCCTAATTGGCTGATGGATCAATAGTGATTTCTCCAGAACTCCTGTGCTTACAAGTTTTAAACCACATATCTCGAGGTTCACCATGTTTTTGAACACTTACTATAAACTAGGCACTGTGCTAAGGTCGTTAAATACACCAGATTTTTTTTCTCCCAGTCCTCACCCAAGGATATTTTTCCATTGATTTTTAGATAGAGTGGGAGAGAGAGAGAGACAGAGAAACATTGATGTTCCATGTGAGAGAGACACATGGATTGGTTGCCTCCCGCTTGACCCCAACCAGGGCCGGGGATTGAACTGCAAATGAGGCAAGTGAGGTACGTGCCCTTGACCAGAATCGAACCCATGACTCTTTGGTCTGCGGGCAAAGGCTCCAACTGCTGAGTAAAACAATCACCCTGGTTTGCAGCAGTTTCACTCCTGATTTGAGCCCAGGTTGTGTGATTGAAAGCCTGCTGATATCAAGTGCTTAAGTAGGGACCAGGGTGAAACTGGAAATTGGTCAGATAGTTGTTTAAGATATTGTCATTACTTTTGAGTGCCTCTATGTACTTCCCCCTTCCTCCACTCTCCACTACCAGCTTGTGTTTCCTCCTCCTCCTGGTATCTGCTACTGCCCAAGAGTTTGCTATAACTCCCCTTGTGAAGTGTATTGATGGCCAGCTTTGTCTTCAAGCCCCCAAGAACATCATTGCTTTTTTATTATTTTTATTTTTTATTGATTTTAGAGAGAGGAAGGGAGCGGTAGAGATGGAAATATCGATGAGAGAGAGCATCAATTGGCCGCCTCCTGCATGCCCCCCACTGAGGATTGGGCCCACAACCTGGACATGTGCCCTGACCAGGAATGGAACTGGCGACCTCTTGGTGCATGGGTCAACGCTCAGCCACTGAGCCACACCAACCAGGCCATCATTGCTTTTAAGAAGAATACTTGAAGGCAAGGTCTTAATAAGGGAGTTTGAGTCAGTTCAAACATTTAGTGAGGGCCTATTATGTACCAGGCCCAGTGCTGAGTGCTCGGGATAGAGATAAATAGGACATAGTGTTTATTTTTGAGGGGCTTAGAGCCCCCTGAGGGATCATGTCTGTATAACATTGTGTGTTAGGATTTCAACTGTAGGTGCTCTAGGAGCCCATAAAAGGAGTATTTAATCCTTTGGGGAAGGTGTCAGGGAAGGCTTGGATGGTAAAGTGACAACTGAACTGAGTCTTGAAGGAAATGTCAAAGCCAAGTGAGAGCAACAGGTGCACATCAGGTCGAGGGAGTAAAACACTGAGAAGAGTGAAACAGCATGGTGCAATTACAGGTACTGATATGAGAGATGGGAAAGAGAGCTTCAGGCAAAAGCATCCTCCCTACCGCCTATGGTGAGGGTGCTGGAGACAGAATCCCTTGAGTATTGACTTGGAGGAACCAGAATTATTTAGTCTACATGTGAACCAACTTAAGAGATATAGGATAGCGTCTTTAGATGTTTGAAAGGCTGTCATGTCGAAGAGATTTCTTGGTAGTGGAGTTTTCTAGGTTGTCACTGAGCATTGTAGAGTCCTGGGCCTTTCTAAACCCATTCCTTATCTTCCCTGCTGGCCTAAACCTTTGGATCTAGGTGTCTGCGTTTTTTTTCTTAAAATTTTTTTTAAAAAATACGTTTTTATTGATTTTTTAGAGAGAGAAGAAGGGAGAGAGAGATAGAAACATCAATCAGCTGCCTCCTGCATACCCCTCCCCCCCCACTGGAGATCAAACCTGCAACCTGGGCATGTGCCCTGACCAGGAATCAAACTGGGACCTCCCAGTCCACGGGATGATGCTCAATCCACTGAACCACGCTGTCCGGGCATGCATTTTTTTTTTTTTAAATCCTCACCCAAGATTATGTATTTTTTTGTTTCGTTGGTTTTTTATTTTAGAGAGAGAGGAAGAGGGAGAGAGAGAGAAACATTGATGTGAGAGAAACATCGATCGGTTGCCTCCCGTTCATGCCCCACTGGGGGGATGAATCTAAAACGTAGGTATGTGCCATGACCTGGAATGGAACCTACAACCTTTGGTGTACAGGGATAACACTCCAACCAACTGAGCCACCCAGCCAGGGCCAAGTGTTTGCGGTTTTTTTTTTTTTTTTTATCCTCACCCGAGGACATTTTTCCATTTTTTGTTCAGATAGAGTAGGAGGGAGAGAGAGGAAGAGAAAGAGAGAGAGAGAAACATCGACGTGAAAGGGACACATCGAGTGGCTGCCTCCCGCACGACCAACCAGGGCCGGGGACAAACTGCAACCAAGGTGTGCACCACTAGCGGGAACCGAACCCGGGTCTCTCTGGACCGCAGGCCGATGCTCTAACCGCTGAGCCAAACCGGCCAGGGCCAAGTATTTGCATTTTTAATGAGAGCCCCAAGTTAACAAGGTAAGTTGAATGCAGGTGTTTTTTGGACCACACTTTAGAAACTCTGGGGAAGAAACAAAGACCAACACCTGAGTGGAAGCTGCAGCGAAGATAATCCTTTGGCTGGACCATTCCACGGCCCAGGAAATTGGGATGTAGATCCAGTAGAATCTTTCTTAACCCTGGGACTGTCTGATTCTCTGAAATCCCACTGCTGGGCAGCTGTTCTCATGGGTTCTCTCTCTCCTCCAGGAGCAGGAACTTAAAGCTGCTGCCGATGGTGTCTTATCTGAAGTGAGGAAAAAACAAGCAGACACCAAAAGAATGGTGGACATTCTTCGAGCCTTGGAGAAATTGAGGAAACTCAGGAAAGAGGCTGCAGCAAGGAAAGGTAACTGTGACTTTGCATTTCTACTTGCATTTCTTCTTTGTTCCCCTGTTCTTCCCTTTACCATAATGTTTGCCCTCCCCAAAATTTTGAAGGAAAATGCTTGATACTTCATTACTTTTATCCAGTAGGATAACTGAACTTTTCAGCAGTTCCTCAGAACTTTTGAAGTAGAAAGCCTCAGATGTTTAGCTCTTGGTAGCCAAGGCTGAAAAGACAGGCAGGTGTGGGAACCCACTGCACCATCTTCCCCTTGATTCATTATTCCCACCCAAGGCATTCCTGGCCACACTTTTCCAAGTGAGGTTGATGTGGCTGGTCAGCTTTACCTATGAGTCAAAGTGAGAGCTATCCTATCCTATCTTTGAGGCTTCAGAAGGTGTTGAAAACATGGCATGTTCCTTCCGATACATTTCAAGCCTGAAACATGGGTATTTGAAGAGGTGTGAATGGTTGGATTGAGCAGGGAGTGAGTGCCCTGCAGACTACATGGTTGTCCCCTCCCTTATCTGCATGTCACTTCTGGACTCAGAAAACCTCAAGGGTCTCCTCTTGCCTCTAGAGTTCCCCAGTTGTGCTTTTCATTTGCCTGTTGGGATCTTTGCTCTTGCTAGTCTATTTGGCTGGAGGGCCCTCAGTCCCATCTTTGATAGCTTAAGCTCACTATCTGTCAAAACCGAATTTAGATGCAACATCCTCCATCCTTCTCTGCTCTGGGCTGAGGTGACCTCCTGCTCCTTCTCACTTGCACCTGGTTTGGGCCACATGGTGCCTTATTTAGTAGGTTGTAGGCTATTGCCATTCACCAGGGATATTAGAGAATACACATATTAGTGAATATCACGATAGCAAATGAATTCCTCTGTGTGGTTTAAAATATAAATGAAAACTGCAATTCAGACCCTTAATAAAGTTTTGTTGGGATGTGACCATTGTGCATTCAGCCAGGCTTATTCACTAGCTGAGCGATGAGTTTCTGCATGCCAGCCTTCAGATTCAGGCTTCAAAATCAGATGGTTCCATAAGGCATTCGTGAATCATCTACTGTGAATGATCTAGCGTTTGCTTCTACTGTGTCTACCCATGTCTCTTCCCTACAAGAAAGCAAACCCTGAGGGCTACTATTTAATGTTCCTCTATTCCGTGTCGTCCGTGAGATGAGGGTCAGTAATACTTTGCCAAGTGAATTTACCAGCATAACTTCTCACTATCAGCATCCCTCTGTTTGGTCCAAAAGAAAGAGGAAATTTTAGGAGGAATTATGATCTGTAAAAATAAACAGCCTCTCCTGGATGGTGTGGCTCAGTGGATTGAGCATCATCCCATGGACTGAGAGGTCCTGGTTTGATTCCTGGTCAGGGCACATGCCTGGGTTTCGGGCTCGATCTCCAGTGGTGGGGTGTGCAGGAGGCAGCTGATCGATGTTCTATCTCTCTCTCCCTTCCTCTCTCAAAAAAATTTAAAAAACAAAACAAAAAGTCAGGTTCTGTGGAGTTAACTGACTTGAATGTAAAATGATTTGTTAACTAGCAACTGGTTGCATTGTGTACTTTAAAAGAAAACAAGCACCTTTCTAACTTCTCTCTTCAAGGCACATGTACCTCCAAGTAAGTACTGAGAGAATGAGGCTGGATATGTTAGTAGGGCCATATCACAAAGTGTCTTATGGGCCGGGGTAGACTTCTCACTTATGCTTAAAGCTTAGGGGAACCATTGAAAGATTTCAAGCAGAGAGTGAAATGATGACAGAGATCAGTGCTGGCAGAGCAGAGAAAGGCTTGAAGCATCTAGGAAGAGAGACTGATAAGGCTGTGGTAGTCTGGGAAGTGATAGTATGGCAATGTGAACTAAGGGCCAGATGGTGAGTTGGAGAAAAGTAAATGGATTTAAGAGATATGAACAGAGTCTGTGTGTGAGTTTGTGTGTACATATAAATAAATAAATAACTTGGAGGACTTAGCATGTGGGAGCTGAAGGAAAAAAATGACTTCCAGGTTCTAGCTTGATATACTGAGTGAATGATGACACCGTTCTAACTGATCAGGAAAACAGGAGGAGTAGGCTTTGTTTTGACAACTTTGGTTTGGGACCTGTTGAATTTGAGGTGCCTGTGGGACATCCTGAATAAGGATTCATCATCATGTAAACAGACCTTAAGGAGGTAATCTAGTGTGAGATGAGAGCCAAAAAGACAAAATTTTGGGAAATGTTAAAATCAAGATGAATAAAGAAGATGCCACAAAATGGGTCAAGAGAAGTCAGAGAGATAGGAAAAGGTAGACCCACTACCTCCTTCTATAAAGTGGCAAATGCACCCAGCCGGTATGGCTCAGTGGATTGAGCATGGTCCCATGGACTGAGAGGTCCCAGTTTGATTCCCGGTCAGGGCACATGCTCAGGCTTTGGGCTCCATTCCCAGGAGGGGGCGTGCAGGAGGCAGCTGATCAATGTTTCTCACATTGATGTTTCTCAGTCTCTCTCCTTTCCTCCTCTCTAAAATAGCAATAAAAACATATTGAAAAGAAAAAACAAAAACAAAGTGGCAAATGCTCACAGAGATGGTGCAATCTTGGCATATTTAAACTTCTTTGTGCCTTGGTTTCCTCATCTTTAAGAAGGGAATAATGATAGTACCTACCCATGGGGTGTTGTGGTGATTAAATTAGTAAACATTAGTAAAGTGCCTGAAACAGTCCTGGCACATAGTAAATGCTGTACAAATGCTGTACAAGTATTTCATCTTATTTTTATTATCAAGTAATAAAAAGCTTGAGAAGCATCCATGAGAATTCATACCCAGCAGATCACTAATGACCTATGCTAGGGGCATTTCAGTGGGGTGGTAGGAGTAGAAACCAGGCTAGAGTGAAGAGGGAACAGGACATAAGAAAAACAGACAGTGAGATCAGCTCATTAAAAGTTTGCCTGTGGCCCAGCCAGTGTGGCTTAGGTCGCCGGTTCGATTCCTGGTCAGGGCACATGCCCAGGTTGTGGGCCAAATCCCCAGTGGGTGGCATGCAGAAGGAGCCCAGTCAGTGTTTTCTCTCATCGATGTTTCTATCTCTCTCCCCCTCTCCCTTCCTCTCTCTCTAAAAAAATCAATAAAGAAAAAAAAAAGTTTGCCTGTGAAGAAAAGGAGAGTGCAAGATCAGCATCTGGCAGTGTGTGTATGTGTGCAAGGATGGGACAGGGGGTATCTTAGGGTCATAGGAAAGACTTGAACATGTTTAAAAGCTGAGCCAAGGAGTGAATAGAGGGAGAAGGGTCAAAGAGAAACAGAGGAATAGTTGATGGCTCAAGGTCTTACAGGAGGTAGTGAGATTCAGATCCCAGGTGGAGGGATTAATTTAAGTGGAGAAGGACCCATCCTCCACTGGAATGAAAATGAAGGAGACAGGCTGGGTAGTAACGCAGATGAGTGAAATTGGGGGCATAAAGTTAAGGGATTTTCCTGCTGGTGGCCTGTCTTCTCTGGGAAGTAGATTAAATGGTTTGCTCTGAGGGTCAGTAGAGAAGTAGGGCTTTCAGAGAGCAGTGAAATAACTGCTGTGAGGAATGAGTGAGAGCCAAGCAGAGATCCATGGGAGTATGGTTGCAGGTAGGTGCTATTGGCCCAGCTGAAGTAACTATATACCTGCACCAGGTCACATAATCAAATGGCTTCTTCCAGAACTACTCTGCAGCTGGCACGTGAGCACAGAGCACTTGGCTATTAGGGTTTTGCTTTGTGGGTGACCACAAGTTTTGGTGAGAACAAATGGAAGAAGGGTGGAATCTGATACATTAGATAAGAAATTTTAATGAAGTTCACAGAATCTCAGAGAGAAGGTAAGAATACTGGAAGGGTAGAAAGTTGACTGAGAAGAGAATAATCAGGTTTAAGATTTCAGAGGTGGGAAGTTTTTTCTGATTATGCCAAGGTCCAAAGATGGAATGAAGCCCCAAGGTGCAGATGGCTGAAGGGGAGTAAAGGCGACTGGTATCGAGGAGCTGCAGGTACTACCGGAGTAAGTGGAAGAGGTGGAGGAAACCTGTACCATGTCAGCACATGGGGCTAACAGGAAGATTGAGCGAGGAGTGCCCTTTCCAAGGAAATCTGTCAAGGTGACCAGGAGTGATCCATGAAAGGCTGAGGGAGATATGGTGGGTGGCGCAGGCCCAGCAGCCTGAGATGGGAGCAGGCCACAGCTCCTCCTGAGGACTGGGGGCGCTTATGGGCTGATAGAGTATCAGTAATTGCAACAGAGACTGTATGGCCCATGAGCCTAAAATATTTATTGTTTAGCCCTTTACAGAAAAAGTTTGCTGATCCCTGGTCCAGGTAAAGAAACTAAAACCATGAATTTATTACAGAGCAAGGTAGTGGCAGCTTAAATTTCTCTATGCATAAGAATGGTGTGTGTGTGTGTGTGTGTGTGTGTGTGTGTGTGTGTGTGTGTGTAAAGTAATAGCCCAGCAACTTAGTAGAAGATGGATTTGAGTTGTATAGTTTCCATTTCCAGTTGGGAGTAAGTGAATATAAACCTGTTCAAGTGAAGCAGTCATGAGAAAATGATCTGGAGAAATCTTAGCCTTGGAGGAGAGAGAATTCCACAACCACTTAGCTACTTAAGGAACCGTTAAGTAGCCAAAATAGAAAAATCAGTACTCAAAACTGGCAATAGTGTACTTCACTGGAGGCAGCATAAATTGCCAAAACCCTGTTGAAAATCATTCATTGAAGAAATAAATATTTATTAATTACTTTCTTTGTGTCAAGTGTTAGGTACTGAGTAAATGTATAACTTTTTAAAGAAACAGTTTAGTACTATACTTAGGTAGTCTTGAAAGTATTCATAAAATTTTCACTCTTGAGAATTTACATTACAGAAATAATCCTTACAAAGGCAAAAGTAACATGCCCAAGAATAGTCATTGTAGCATTATGTGATGACAGGACATGTGGAACAGCATGAGTGTCCAGGAATAGGGAGCTTATTAAGTAAATAATGGTAGGTGCATTGATTTCGTGAAACAGGATAGAGCCATTAAATAAAGAGAGGAAAAGAATGTAGAGAATTGACATGGAGATGTGGAAATAACACACATTTTATGTTGAACTATGTGAAATTGCTGATATATGGACAAAAAACTGCTGGAGGATCAACATGGGGAAATAAAAATGGTTGATTACGTTAGCAGAATTAGGAATTTTTTTCTTCCATGTGTCTAGTATTGTTAAATTGCTGCCATAATAAATATATTTTCCTTTAAAAATTTCAAGGACTAACAGGATAGACCACACTTAGATCACTCTAGGATGAGTCAGCAGCTTCAGCAACTTTTACATTGCAGGGCCAGAATGGTAGCGAGTGCATTATTACGATCTGCTTGAGTATTCATTAAATTTCAAAAAGTTTTTCTTATGAAATTTTATGGAAAATTTCACTTGTGCATAAAAGTAGAACACCTAAATAAATTACCTATCATCAATTATGATGCCATTATCACATAAAATTAGTAATTCTTGTATATCACCTAATAACTAGTCTAAAATCTACCTAGTTGTGGCTCTGGCTATGTTGGCTATACTGTTGGCTGATCTCACAGTTAAATCAGGGTGACCAACCATCCCAGGTTTCCCAGGACACTGGGCTTTCAAATGCTAAAACTGGGCAAACTGGAACATTTGGTCACCCTACTCTCAGCAGCAGACTGTGAGGTCAGTGTGGTTGGTTAAGTGTATTTCTTCTCAGTATCCACATGTGCTCTCCCAGAACTTGAGACTCAGAGGGAGAATTGCATATTAGCAGTGGGAATTTGACAATGAAGAAGTATAAAACAGTTCCTTCCTTTAGTGAGCCTGCTCTCCAACTGGATCAAAGCCGTTAGAAATAAACAAAATCAAAGGTGAAGTGGTATGCTCCAGAGAGAAGAATTCGAAAAAAGAGAAAGTCAGGGTAGGGTCAGATTAATTGGAGATTCAAGTCTTCTGATCCTTGAAGACGGATTAGAATTTATAAATTCTAAGCAAAATTCATACTATAAGTAGGACTTTGAGTCAGCTCATTAGAACACAGAATTGGGGATGAGAAAAATTGTAACTAAAATGCCATTCGGATCTCTTTGCCCAGGGGTCTGTCCTCCAGCCTCAGCAGATGAGACTTTTGAGCATCATCTTCAGCGACTGAGAAAACTCATTAAAAAACGCTCTGAGCTATATGAAGCTGAAGAGAGAGCCCTCAGAGTTATGTTGGAAGGAGAACAAGAAGAAGAGAGGAAAAGAGAACTAGAAAAGAAACAGAGGAAAGAAAAAGAGAAAATTTTACTACAGAAGCGGGAAATTGAGTCCAAGTTATTTGGGGATCCAGGTAAGTTCCTCTGTAACCAGTGGAGAAAAGGACAATACTAGATTGACTTATTCTCATGGGTGACCTCAGCCTAAGCTAAGAAATGGTAAGCAACAATGACACCTTCAGGATTTGAAATTCTAAACTAATAATGTATCCTGGAAACCATGGATAAAGATGAAACACATTTGATCATATTGTCATCCTAGGCTCAGTCATCTTGCCTTGAGAAATACATGAAGCGTGATGATGTGATATTGTGCCTTTTCTTTTTCAGATGAGTTCCCACTTGCTCATCTCTTACAGCCTTTCCGACAGTATTACCTCCAAGCCGAGCACTCCCTGCCAGCTCTCATCCAAATAAGGTCAGAAGGGCACTCTCCCTGTCACCTGTATCTATTTTTTTTTAAGTTTCTAATGGGTTTATATAAAGTTTCAAAGTTTCAAGGATGCCACAAATGTCTTGTTTAGTCCTCATTCATCCTTGAGAAGTAGGTGTCCCTGTTTTAACAGGTGAAAAAACAAACTCAGGTTGTGACTTGCCCTTTTGTATTCCCAGGCTGTGCTGTTGTATTGACTTAAAGCATTGACTTCCTTTTGCTAGTTCTCTTCTGCTACTAAATAGACCCTCCCTGTATATTTGCCTGTGGAGACTGTTTAAGACCCATGATGCTGACTTGTGAGTTCTTACAGGTCAAAGTCAAGAGAGCTAGGAACAAGGAGTCTCATCTTTTTTTTTTTTCCAATCCTCACTTGAGGATATTTTTCCACCTATCTTCAGATAGAGTGGGTGGGAGGGAGGGAGGGGGAGAGAGAGAGAGAGAGACATTGATGTGAGAGACACATCAACTGGCTGCCTCCCGCATGACCCCAACCAGGGCTGGGGATGAACCGCAACTGAGGTATGTGTCTTTGACCGGAATTGAACCCACGACTCATTGATCTATGGGCCGATGCTCCAACTGCTGAGCCAAACTGGCCAGGGCAAGGATTCTCATCTTTACATGCAGTTACTGATGAACTAAACTTTGCAACTCTCTGGGTCTCACTTTCCTCACCTATAAAATGAAAATGATGGACTAGAATGTGGCCTCTTCAAACTTTGGCAGTAGTACTCTTCCCAAATAAGTCTTTGGACAAGTTAGTTTATAAAACAGAATGGCCCGGCCGATGTGAGCATTGACCCATGCACCAAGAGGTCGCCGGTTCGATTCCCAGTCAGGGCACATGCCCTGGTTGTGGGCCAAGTCCCCAGTGGGGGGCATGCAGGAGGTGGCCAGTTGATGTTCTCTGTCATCAATGTTTCTATCTCTCCCTCTCCCTTCCTCTCTCTCTCTAAAATCAATAAAGAAAAAAAAATTAAAGAAAAATGGATGAATGAATGAATGAATGAATGAATGGGTTCCACAGGCAACTTAAATCTGTAATTGACTGGAAGCACTTTGTTTCTAGACTCCCCAAAGCATCTACTTGGGGCCCAGGGGTCTTCAAAGCCTGATCTGAAAATCACTGATCTAAGGGATCTCTGAGGTTCCTTCCAAAGTTCCCACAATGCTCTTTTGCATACCAAGTTTATGTTCTGGGAAAAGCGTATTTCTGGCTAATATACAAGTTTTAGCATTTTAACATAAGTACAGTCAGTTCTTATTATTCACAGTAGCTGTGTTCTATAAAGCCACGAACACTAAATTAGAGAATACTGAACTGCTGCTCCTAAAGGAAATACAGGGTTGGGTGTCTATGGGCCTCTGGCCACAACATTTTTGTCAACTGATGAATACATAACATTGTTTTATGTGTATTTCTTTTTAAAGAAACCTCATTTAATATATCTTGTTGATTCATTAACATTGAACTCATGGCTAACAGCATAACTTATGCCTGAACGTAGCTTATCTAACATACTTATATTCTCTGTAAGGCATATCACAGCCTTTCACACTAGCTAGCACTTCAGTACTGTACTTGGGGGGCATTTTAAATAGCAAAATTGCCAATAAAAAGCACAAGAATGTAATAAAAAGTGGTACTAAATAGACTGCAAAAAGGACACTTGTTTACACTATGAGAGCTGAAAACAAGAAGGCAGAGTGTCACCTTGTCCAGCCTCGGTTGGAAATGTGCCTGTTGGTGACTCAGATTTTTCACTGCTCTGTGCATGTTGGCAAGTGACCACAAAAGCCACACGAGTAATGACTTTGGGGTTACAAATAAATTTTAGTGACTAGGCAGATTTACATATATAGAATCTGCAAATAGTGAGGATTAACTTGAATATTCATTATTTGGTTAATGATAAGATTATACATTCTTTGGTGTCTTTTTCCCTTTCATATGTATATTTAAGAATTACAGTCTTTTGCATAATTGCTAGTAATATAGTTCTTTAGTGGACTAGTGCATCAGTCATTGAAAAGGTAAGTCCTGAAATAGAATATTTAGTTGCTGAACATCTTGCTTGGACTAAAACAGAAATAAACAGTTGTTCTACAATGTTCTTATTAAGGCATGATTGGGATCAGTTCCTGGTGCCATCTGATCATCCTAAAGGCCACTCGGTTCCCCAAGGATGGGTCCTTCCCCCGCTCCCCAGCAACGACATCTGGGCAACCGCCATTAAGCTGCATTAGTAAAGACGCTCCAGGAGTGTGGACCAGGCAACGCTCTTTCCAGCTCTAAATATTAGTGATGCTGCCATCTTCTTGTGCTGTAGGCTAAACAACAACCTGTAAACTCCACATGGCATGGCCCTTCCCAGAAGTTACATTTTCCTTCTGTGCTCTGTCCTGGCCAGAGGTGCTTCTTGAATCAGGAGATTAATATGGTTCTTGATAGGTGAATTGGGGATGTTACCACGTGCCTTGGTTCACTGAATTTGCCTCTGTTTTGAGGGGCTTGGTCCAGAGTGACTGATTAATATACTCAACTCTCTTGTGTGGTGATTGGTAAGTACATGCCATACACTCAACACAGGTGTGCACTGGGTAGTTTAGCAGCTCTTCCCCCAGTACTGAGTGTGAAGGCAAGCTTGATGCAAAACCTCTTACCCTTCCTACCCATACTGCCCTCTAACTTCCAGGAAGAAAGGTAAAAAATGCTGTATCTCTGCTTTTGTGAAGCCCACTTGTGGTGCAGCTTGAGAGGCTGCAGGCTGGGCTGGCAGTAGAGCTGGTGGCTTAGTCGGGTAGTCATATGGAGAAACTGGAACACCTGAAGAGTACCTGTACCCAAACTGGATTGTGTTTGAATGGTGATGGCTACATTTCCCCCATATTAGAAGGATCTTAATGAAAGGAACTGCTTTTTAAGTTCCTAGAGGTCTAGTTGTTCCGAATCCCCCTGGATAGAAATTTATTTCCCTATGGGAGTAGGACCTTAACCTCATGCACTCAGTAGGGGCCGGTATAGCTATCGAATTTTCTTAAGAACTCAAGCTCCAAAAATATCCATGTAGTTAAAGCTGGGGGAAAAGCAGATAAAAATAATAAAATTTATTTTTTTATATTCATTAATAAATGCTCTTGTGCCTGGAGATGATCATTGATATAAGATGTCATTTTTTATTTGTTTGTTTGTTTTTGTTTTGCCTTTTGTCATTTATTGTTATTTATATTTCCAGAAAACTAAATAAATATCATTTTTATTTTTTGGTTTGAGGCTTTGCTTCCAATTTGTTGCCTCTCAAATCACTACACACACTTTCACATCAATAAAACACATTTCCACTCTAAAATTCAAGTTTATTAAATAGGCATTTGCTACAGGAGAGTGAATCTCAAACACCATCAACTTTGGAAATGATTTCATGTAGTTGGAAGCCTTTGGGTGCAATATCCTAACACCTTTGTCCCTTTCTATTGTTTAATTTGCACTGTTAAATTTATGTAGTGTGCATTACACAGTTAACAGGGTGTGAGAGCCAGCACGCCTCCAGTGTGTGTCTAAGCTCATAGACCTGAAAATCTGATGTGATTAGCCTCACATTATCCCACAGGCCTGTGTGCCCTTTTGTTATAAATCTTCACCACTTGCTCTCTGATGAGGTGCAGGAAAGGTAGAAATAAAAGATTACTTTTACGCTGCATGTTTGGTGTTCAGACAGCTTTGCCACTAAGACATCTGCATTGATGGGTCAGGGAGTGTGATGGGTCAGGGACTCAGGAAAACTCAGGCAGCACAGCCCAAGAAGGCATTTAATGCCAGGTGGAAAAAACATCCCCTTTCCTCTCTGGCAGCTTCTGCAAAGTTTTAATAAAGCTAGTGTTATCTTTGTCTGGTTTTTGTTTTGTAAATTTTTCTTGGTTTGTTGCCTTGTGTAGTGGTGGTGGCAGCAACCACTGGTACTCTGGGTTTAGAAAGAAAGACTTATAGTGGTATCTTTAACAAGTTATTATTCTGAGAATATGGACAGTGTCGTATTCTTATCCCACAGTCTTTTTTTTTCTTTTAAATCCTCACCCTGGCCCTGGCCGGTTTGGCTCAGCAGTTAGAGCGTCGGCCCATGGACCAGAGAGTCCCGGGTTTGGTTCCCGCTAGGGGCACGTACCTCAGTTGCAGTTTGTCCCCGCCCCAACTGGGTGGCGACCACTCGATGTGTGTCTCTCGCATTGATGTTTCTCTCTCTCTCTTCCTCCTTCTCTCCCTCCCACTCTATATCTCAAGATAAAGTGGACCAGAGTCACAAGTTTGATTCCGGTCAAGGGCATGTACCTCTGTTGCAGTTTGATCCCTGGCCTTGGTTGGGGTCATGCGGGAGGCAACCAATCCATGTGTCTCTCTCACATTGATGTTTCTCTCTCCCCCTCACACTCTGTCTGAAAATAAATGGAAAAACATCCTCAGGGTGAGGATTTATTTTATTTTATTTTATTTTTTTACAGAACAGCACTATTAGTGTATTTTTTTTTTACAGAAAGGGTGTCACATTTAGATTGGAATTTTCTGGTAAGATTATTTCATAGACCTGGTGTGTACTGCAAGAGGACTAATGTCTGATTGTCCCTTTTTGTGATCTTAGCAGCTGTGGGTAATCAAGACATTCATTCATTTGGGTTTGCAAAATAGTGATAGTTTAATTCTATCATTCTTTATTAGCTGGAATACTTCTGAAAAGTATTCCAGCTAATAAATCCCCTCATCAACTATTTCATTACCCTGGGGTACAATTTGCATAGGAAAGGCAAGAGATAAATATGTAATTTCCTTGATTTACTAGTTTTCAAAATAATGGTTTCCTAACCTCATCCAAAGATGACTAGTGAATTTTGTGTTTAAGTATCATTATGAACTCAGATCTAAACATATTTGTCTTTCAGCCCATTTTATTGTTTTCTTTATTGATTGTGCCGCCGTTAGCCAGTGGGAGCCTCTTGAACTCAGCTCCTTAGTTCCCATTTGATCCTGGTGTTCTGCTCCAAAATTATTTTTCACATTTCCTATCCCAGGCCTGGAAGCACTCATTTCCCCAATGACTCTAGGTCCCTCTTCAGGGGAAAGGTATTTATAGGCCACAATCTGCATGAGAGGGGTACTCGTTATTGCTGGTCATTGCTAGTCTGTTCTTGTTTTTTTCTGTTAGAACTAAGAACTACAGTTCTTTTGAGTCTCTAGCCCTTTTCTAAATCATGTCTTTTTTATACCTGTACATAAAGGCTCTATATAATGAGCATAAATTAATGAAAATAGGGAAACTCATTCAAAGACCAACCAGAAATGTGTTGATTCATCATGCCCTATATGCAAGAATATTATCTTACTTCCCAGTAGAGGAGTCCCTGGACTTTTGAGAAGATTTAACAAAATCACTTATTTATTTATATATCCTCACTTGAGGATATTTTCCATTGATTTTTTTCAGGTGGAGTGGAAGGGAGGGAGGGAGAGAGAGAGAAACACTGATGTGAGAGAGACACATCGATTGGTTGCCTCCTGCACCACCCCGACTGGGGCAGGGATCCAACCCACAACCCAAGTACATGCCCTTGACTGGGAATCGAACCCACAGGCTGACGCCCTAACCCCTGAGCCAAACTGGCCAGGGCAAAAAACTTTATTTTTAAGAAGTTAAGTAAATACAGGGAAGAATAGAAAATGAAATAAAGAGATTAGTTATACGTTAAATACTAAGTTCATACCAAGTGGCTGAGTTTATGACATCAGAGACTTTGCTATAAGCCAACCAACTTAATCACTCTAAAACCATTCATGTTTCTATGTCCACGTGACTTTTGTGCAAGGCTATATCAAGAAGCTTAGCTGGGATTATACCATCTGTTGTAGCAATACACTCACGACGTCTACAAGTTTTGTCCACAGGGAAGCTGTCCTGGGAATTACAAGGTAAGTACAAAAAGCACATCTTGTTCCATTCAAACAAGTATATAATATATAGTAGGAATATGAATGCTATGAAGTATTAGCAGTGATATATATTAAAGACTAGAGATTACATGAGGCATTTCCAACTTAATCTTTTTTTTAATGCTTGTAACCAATAAGCTATTTCTGTATAATTAACTGTTTACTTTTAGGTGGTTTCTGACCTGCCACATCTGTCTGTCCATGAGTAATTTGTTTCCAATGCAGGTTCCATTTTCCTTTTGGAATAAACTGTTTCTTACTGTCTCTGAATCAAAGATTGATGTATTTGAGGCATTTGGTGCTAAAGTGCATAACTGTGCAGAGCAGGAGACACTTCTCAGCTTTATTAACTCATGCTGACAGAATCTAGATACCTGGATTTGAACTGTGTATGAGAAGCCTAATGTTATACAGATAATTAAAGCCCATTATAGTTCTGATAAGTGCTAAAAGAAAAAGTGCTTAGTCACCGATTTATATTTTTCATTATTCAAATATTTACTAAGTGACTGTTGAGATTCAGATAATTCACTAAAATATAAGGGCTATCACAATGAACAAAATACCAAATACACCCTAAGACAGATTTTGAGGGAGATAGATATAATCCAATAATCATAAAAAAATGTGCTGAGTTCTTTGAAGGACAGATAAGGTTCTATAAGATTAATTAGGCCTTTTTTTTCCCCCCCAAACTGAGTGTTTTGTAATGCATTTAGGTGAAATAGAAAATATATCATACAGTAAGGGTAAGAATTGTCATTCATTTTATATATGTAGATCCTATGTCACAAAATCAAATATATTTCGTCCTGTCGGTCACAGTAAAAAAAAAAAAAGCTTGAAAGCCACTGTACTAGATGAACCTATCCAAGTTTGGGGGTCAAGGAAAGCTTTTTTTAAAAGATTTTTTTTAATTGTTTTTTAGAGAGGAAGGGAGAGGAGGAGAGAGAAACATCAATGTGAGAGAAACATCTATCGGCTGCCTCCTGGATCCTTCTACAGGGGATTGAGCCCACAACCTGGGCATGTGCTCTGATGGGAAATTGAACCGGCAACTTTTCAATGCACAGGATCACACCCAACCAAATGAGCCACACTGGCCAGGGCAGGGAAAGCTTTTCTGAAGAAATGATGTTTCAGTTGAGCTCTGAAGAATGAACAGCTATTAACTAGTGGGGAAGAGACAAGGAAGAACATAGCAAGTGTCTGGAGTAGCAGATGCAAAGGCCCTGTGTTGGACCAGGAGACCAAAGTGATTGAAGGTCAACATGGCTAGAGTAAGATGGAAGGTAAGAGGCTGGCAGAGCCAGTCTCTGCATGACTTTGGAAGCCCTTGTCAGGAGTTTGATTTTTATTCTGAGAGCAGCTGGGAACTGGAAGCTTCCCACTGGAAGCTTTTAAGCAGAGGAATGGCTTAGTTTGCTGCTTTGAAATGATCACTTTTGTCCCTGTGTGGAACAAAATTACAATAACAGGGCATAAAAGGATACATGGACACCAGTTGTCCACGTGAAAGATAATAGGGGCTAAGATTCCTATGACAGCAATCGGGGTAGCATGAAATGGCTGGATTCCAGAGATTTTAGAGAAAAAACTTGGCAAGGATTTGAGATGGGTGGCAGTGAAGGAGAGGGAAGTGTCGGGATGAGTCCCAAGCTTGTGCAGCTTAGACTTTGCTTGAGATAAGGAATTCTGAGGGATGAGAAACAGTTTGGGGGTGGGAAAATGAGTTCACTTGGGATGTGTTGAGTTTGAGGCACCCTTGAGATATCTTGGAGGACATGCTTTGTAGGCAGTTGTGCTTATGAGTTTGATGTCAGAAGACATCACACTGGAGAATTTCATGTGTGAATCATTGGCATATGTATTATTGAAGCTATGGGCAAGGATGAAGTCATTTATAGAGTATAATGGAGACCTTTAAAAATAATATTGTCATTGCCTGGACTCCTTATAGACTGATTACTATGACCCCCACCCACCCTGCTCCTTGTCCCCAGGCTCAAACACAGTCAAATGGGCACAGACCATTGGAGAAATTCTGGGTTATGCTGTTTGCTGAAACGTCACAGACTGGTGTTCCTAATATCCCCACTCCCTCACCCTCACCCCACCCCTTTAAGCACCTTCAGAGCTTTCTCCACTGCCTACTGAATGGATTCAGCACTCAGCATAAAGTTCAGGACCCTCCCAGCTCTACCCCAATCTATCCTTTCAATCTTACTGCAGACTGCTTCCCAGCACACTATCTACTTGAGTGGAGCAGCTTGTCTGCCCCTCACTCTGCCCTGCCTCTGCTCCCTGGCTCAAGTTGTTCCCTCCCTGGAGTTATGCTCTCAACCCCATCTTATTTTGTATTTAGCGTAGGTGACCGTCATTTTAGAGTATGTTCTAACTCGATCACTGTAGCCCTTGCTATTCTTAAGAGATGTATTTCCAGAATCCTCAAACTCTTAAATTACTCCAGAAGCAAGTGTAGAACTGAGTAGAGAATGTCTATTTAGGATACAGATGCTGGGTCAGAAGTAAGGGAGGACGAAGGTAGCTTGGTACCTGCTCAGTGGATAGGCAGTTCACACTTGGGTCTCAATAAAACTGTGGTTTTCCCCCATAGCTCAAAATTCTAATGATAGCTGCAAATGTGAATGGTAAATCTGAGAAAGCCAAAATTTATTAACTTTCCTCTGTTCCCTATAATCCCTTGTACCTCGAACGTCCTGTAAGAACAGGGTGATGGGGCAAATAACTTACTGATCACAATGGGAACTGTCTGATCCTGTATCATGGAGAGCTGCTCCCATGTGCTGGCAGACAGTCTTCTGACTGTCACAGACAGTCAAACACTGACAAGAGTGAGCTTATAGTGAAGATGAGGGAATTAAGGGATTTGCCCATCTGGCTTCATTTGACCTCTCTACTCAGATTACCTACTCTACATCTTCACATGATGCTCTCATGTGGGCTTGGGGATGACCCCAGTGACCCCTAGCAGCAGGGCTTTGCACCATTCTGGTAGGGATGACAGATTGTATTAAGCCAGAGGTACTCCCTAGTAAACCCTGATTGTTTGCGAAATGCCAGACTGCGCAGGAGTCTAGATTAAAGGATATATTATAGGCTGTCATAGCTTGAATTCTTATGAATGAGTGTTTTTTTTTTTTTTTTTAAGGCAACAGAATCTTTATTTGTTGTTTGAAATACATAAAAAAATCAAATCCCTGGCTATTGTGATTATAAAACTAACAGATACTATACTTTATCTTAGCCAAAAGGCCCAGAAGCTATGTGTGAATGAGTTTTTAATTCTTAGATTTCAACATTAGTAGATACTGTTGACTAATACTAATTGACTTTCTCACCAATAGTGCACAAGAGTTCTAGATGTTTCCACATCTTCATCACTTGATATTGTCAGGCTTTTAAAATTTTAACTGTTTGTGTATGTAGTGATATCTCATTGTTTTATTTTGCATTTCCCTGATAGCTAAAGAGATTAAACAATTTATGTGTTTATTGGCTATTTGGATAGCCCCTTTTGTGAAGTGCCTATTAAATTTTCCTGCCTATTTTTATATTGGGTCTTTTTCTTATTGATTTATAGCTTGGTATATATTGAATATGAGTCCTTTGTCATATACATGTGCTGCAAATATCTCCTCCCACTTGTGATTTAAAAAAAACAAAACTATTTTAATGGTATCTTCTGA
Organism: Tadarida brasiliensis; assembly: GCA_030848825.1. NCBI lineage: Eukaryota > Metazoa > Chordata > Mammalia > Chiroptera > Molossidae > Tadarida > Tadarida brasiliensis. The sequence goes on along the minus strand of CM061257.1, from coordinate 196,919,572 downwards.
TGAATGAAGTTCTTAACTTTAATGTAACCCAATGTATCAGTGTTTTCCTTTATGGCTAGTCTTTTTATTTATTTATTTATTTATTTATTTATTTATTTATTTATTTCATTTTTTGCTCAGATAGAGTAGGAGGGAGAGAGAGGAAGAGAGAGAGAGAGAAACATCGACGTGAAAGGGCCACATCGAGTGGCTGCCACCCACACAACCAACCAGGGCTGGGGACAAACTGCAACCGAGTTACATGCCCTTAGCGGGAACCGAACCTGGGTCTCTCTGGACCGCAGGCCGATGCTCTAACCGCTGAGCCAAACCGGCCAGGGCTATGGTTAGTCTTTTTAATAATCTGTTTAGCCCTGGCTGGTTTGGCTCAGTGGTTGGAGCATCAGCCTGCGGACCAGAGAGTCCCGGGTTCAGTTACTGCTAGGGGCATGTACCTAAATAAATAAATAAAAAAAAAAATAATAATAATCTGTTTAAAAAATGTTTGCCTATTCTAAGGTCATAACTATATTCTCCAATTATATATTCAAGCTTTACCTTTTTACATTACACATTTAGATCTACAGTTTACCTAGAATTGATTTTTGTGTATGATGTGAGGTAAGGTCAAGATTTTTATTTTCTAGGTGAATATCCAATTGATCCAGAACCATTTATTGAAAAGACCTTCATTTTCCTACTGCTCTGCAGGGTAATTAATCAAGGATCTATCTATATATGTATGGATCTGTCTCTGGACTTTCTTTTATGTTCTATTGATCCCTTCATAAGTCCTCATGTCAGTACCACACAGTCTTAATTCCTGTAACTTTAAAGTAAGTCTTGATATAGAAAAGTATAAATCTTCCAACTATGTTGCTTCTTCTTCAAGATTGTCTTGACTTTCCTTGGCCCTTTACATTTCATTTAAATTTTAGAATTAGTTCGCCAATTTAAACCAAAAAATGTGATGAAATATTGATATGTGGGATCTATAAATCAATTCAGGAAGAATTGATATCTTTACAATATTGGTCTTACAATCCTAGTCATGGTATGTTTCTCCAATTCTAATATTTTATAGTTTTCTGTGTAGAGGTCTTTTACATCTTGTTATATGGAGTCCTAGGTAGTCAATGTGAATATCAATGGTATCTTTTTTTTTTTTTTAATTGATTTTTTTTAGGAAGAGGGAGAGAAAGACAGAAACATCGATGAGAGAGAACATCAATTGGCTGCTTCCTGCACGCCCCGCACTGGGGATTGGGCCCACAACCCAGGCATGTGCCCTGACCGGGAATTGAACCGGCAACCTCTTGGTGCATGGGTCGATGCTCAACCACTCAGCCGCACTGGCTGGGCCTCAGTGGTATCTTTTAAAAATTGCAATCTCCAATGAAATTTTTAAAAGATAACATTTATGTGGTTTATTGTTTGTTTATAGAGACATAATTAATTCTTGAATATTGACTGTGTATCCAATAATTTTCATAAATTCTTTTGGATTTTCTATATATAATTATGTCATCTATAAGTAATGGTGGTTTTATTTCTTTCCAATCCTCATACTTTTTTTCCTCCTCTTTTTGCCAGGCTAGTACCTTTAGTGCAGTGTTGAACAGAAGAGGTGATGGGCCCTGGCCAGTTTTGCTCAGTGGTTAGAGCGTTGACCCGTGGACCAGAGAGGCCCAGGTTCCGTTTCCGCTAAGGGCACGTACCTCGGTTGCAGTTTGTCCCCGCCTCGGTTGGGGTTGTGTGGGTAGCAACCACTTGATGTGTCTCTCTCACATCGATGTTTCTCTCTCTCTCTCTCTCTCTCTCTCTCTCTCTCTCTCTCTTCCTCCCTCTCTCCCTCCCACTCTGTCTGAAGATAGATGCAAAAAAAAAAAAAGGTTTTTTCATTTATGTTCTTGAGAGATTGGCCTCTAATTTTCTTGTCAAGTTTGGTATCAAGGTGATGCCAAACTAGTTAGGAAGTATTCCTTCTTCTTTTTTGGAAGAGTTTCTGTAATTTGATATTTCTTCCTTAAACATTTGGGTGAAAACACTTTTTTGGTCATTTTAATCCACTGCTTTTGATGTTTATTAGGTTTACCAAAACTGTACACTTTTGGGGAGGGGGTGTGTGAAAACTAATTTGACACAATAATTTAGAACTAGAGTTGTAGACCACGTTTTTGGGAAACAATGCCCTAGGGTAAGACTTAAACCTGAAATAGTCAGGTGCTGTCAGTTTGAATGCTCCTGTTTTTATCCGTTTTCTCCCTTATGCAGCACTAGCTACTTTACCTTTTCCTTCTTGGCTGGGTGGGACTCAGCTAAGTCACCACACAGGAGAGCACTGAGGCACCGGAGGCCTTAGCCTGGTCCTCAGGGCTGTTCTCTCTCCTTGCCACCAGGCAGCCTGCCTCAGCCTGCTCAGCCATCTCCACACTCCTCTGACAGAATGAATGCCCTCGATGGTGTCCCTTTCAAGGTACCCAAGGGCTTTGTGATAGGCACAGAGCTTCTCCCTGGGCCAGAACTCAGTGTCCCAGCCTGCAGCGAGCTTCTCCTGGGTTCTATGGTAAGTGTATCTCTCTGTCTGTCTGTCTCCTAGTCCTTGGGTCTGTGGGTCTGAAGGGGAGCCTCATGGGACCATGTTCCTTGATTTTAAAGGGCAGCTGGGCCTGCTCTGGTATATTCCAGGGAGTTCGGAAATAACTCAAGAGGAAAAGGTGTTTCATGAGGAAGTCTGGTTGCCTGGTGATGGGGATTATTTAGTGGGTCTTATTTTAGCCTTAGGATAACTGGAAGGTTGCCTATATAAAGTGACTGAGGCTCACTGCATGGAATTTTCAGTTCCTTTCTTCCCTATCAGCCTGCTGCCATCACTCCTTTGGGTTAAGACACTAGTTCTAGAATCCTCTGTTGAAATATAGTTACCGTCCTCGTCAGTGTTGCTCAGTGGTTAGAGCGTCAGTCCACACACCAAAGGGTCCATCGAGGGTTTGATTCCCCGTCAAGGGCATGTATCTGGGTTGCAGATTCGATCCCTGGCCCTGGTCAGGGCAGGTGTGGGAGGCAACCAATCAGTGTGTGTCTCACATCAATGTCTCTCTCTCCTGCCCCCTTCCACTCTCTCTAAAAGTCAATGGAAAAAATATCCTCGGTGAGGATTAACAACAAATATACACACACACACACACACACACACACACACACACACACACTCAGAGATGCCTAGGACACATTAGAAAGGATTACTATTCCCCATGTCTACCCTGGAGGCACCCTTAAAGCACTCCTTGCTCCATGGCTCACACACTGGGATATGCCCCCAGTGTATGTGGTCATACCACATATGGCCTCAGGATAAACAAGATTATTTAACTTCTGGGAGAATCAAGTTTATGTGAAGATTTATGGGGGATCTATTGTATTTAAATTTTTTTTTTTTTTTTAATCCTCACCCGAGAGTATTTTTCCATTGATTTTCAGATAGAGCCGGAGTGAGGGAGGAAGGGAGAGAGAGAGACACACATCAACTGGTTGCCTCCCGCACCACCCTGACCAGGGCTGGGGACCAAACCTCAACCGAGGTACATGCCCTTGACCAGAATCGAACCTGCGACTCTTTGGTCTGCAGACAGTCGCTCTAACTGCTGAGCCAAACCAGCCAGGGCTGCATTTAAATTATTGCACAGATGTATCATGGGGTAGAATGCAAAATTCACATGAATTCTTTAAAAATGAAGGAATAAGATTGCAAAGAACTGTGGAGCTGGCACTGAGTCTCTTGGGACTCAGTTCTCAGACTCCTGTGTGCTCATTCTCCACTGTCTGCAGGGTGCTTCGTGGAAAAGTTTGAGGCTCTAGATCAGCTCTCACTCTCATTTTGAACATAAGGAACCTGAGGTTAAAAAAAAAAAAAAAAAAAAAGGAAATGAGCCCCGCCACTGTGGCTCAGTGGACTGAGTGTCGCCCCATGGACTGAGAGGTCCTGGCTCGATTCCTAGTCAGGGCACATGCCTGGGTTTCGGGTTCGATCCCCTTTAGGGGGCGGGCAGGAGGCAGCCAACTTACGTTTCTGTCTCCCATCAATGTTTCTCTCTCTCTCTAAAAAAATCAATAAAAACATTTTTTTTAAAAAAGGAAATGATTTGTCCAAAGTTAATGGCAAGACTAAAACCCAGGTCCTGACTCCAGATCATTTTGTATTAGCTAAGAGCTGGATTGGAACATGAGAGACACTGGACAGGTGGTGTTCAAAGGCAAAAAAGGGTTTCAGGAACTTCCGGTCAAGATGGCGGGTAGGTAAACGCGGTATCCCGTCCTCCCACAACCACATCAAAGTTACAACTAAACTACAGAACAACCATCATTCAAAACTGCCTGAAATCAAGCTAAAAGGAAGTCTTACAACTACGAAATTAAAGAAACAGCCCCATCGAGACTGGTAGGAGGGGCGGAGGTGGACGGGCTGGGCCCACACCCACGTGTGGTGGATAAAAATTAGGAGGATACCTCAGCTGGGAAGGTCCTCCCTGAGGACTGAGGGGTTCCCATCCCACATTAGGTGCCCAGCTCAGGGTCCCAGTGCCAGGAAGAGAATCCCCATAACTTCTGGCTGGAAAAAAACAGCGGGAACTGAGGCTGAGGCAGCTGGAGCCCCAGCAGCTCCTCTTAAAGGGCCCGCGCACGGACTCGCTCCCTCCAGGCTCCAGCGTGGGAGAGGCAGCTTGAAAGGCACCAGAGTCATCTGGGGAAGAACTGAGCTGTTTGGCATTGGAGCAAGGGCTGGAGAGACAGCTTTCTCCTGGACAGACGTGCTATCAGAGGCTTTTGTTCCTTTGGTGAGCCCTTCCCTGGACCCGCAGACGCCGCCATATCTGGGACTCCAGCAACCTGGCTCACACTGTTGGCCCCGCCCTGGTGATTCCCTGAGGCCCCGCCCCACCCAATTTCCAGGCCCACCCAAGCTATTGCCAGTTGCTTTACCATAGGATTGGTCTGTCTTGGATCCTGCTTCAGCTTTTCCTAAATTCTTTCAAACAAGCAGCATCTGGTCTCAGCTAGCCCCATACCTCTCGCTAAGTAATACACAGAAACAAACACAGGAAGGCAGCCAAAATGAGGAGACAAAGAAACAGGTCCCAAATGAAAGAACAGAACAAAACTCCAGGAAAAGAACTAAGTGAAATGGAGTTAAGCAACCTAACAGATGCAGAGTTCAAAATACTGCTTATAAAGATGCTCAATGGACTTAGTGAGAACCTCAGTGAACTTAGTGAGGGCCTCAAGAGCATAAAAAAGGACCAGTCAGAAATGAAGGAGGCACTAACTGAAATAAAGAATAGTTTACACAGATGCAATAGTAGAGTAGGTAAAGCCAAGAAGCAAACCATCGATTTGGAATATGAGGAAGCAAAAAACACCCAATCAGAACAGCAAAAAGAAAAAAGAATCCAAAAAAATGAGGATAGTGTAAGGAGCCTCTGGGACAACTTTAAGCGTGCCAACATTCGAATCTTGGGGGTGCCAGAAGGAGAAGAGAAAGAACAAGAAATCGAAAACCTATTTGAAACAATAATGGCAGAAAACTTCCCTAACTTGGTGAAGGAAACAGACCTACAAGTCCAGGAAGTCCCAAACAAGATGAACTCCAAAAGGCCCACACCAAGACACATCATCATCAAAATGCAAAAGGTTCAAGACAAACAGAGAATCTTAAAGCAGCAAGAGAAAAGCAATTAGTTACCTACAAGGGAGTTCCCATAAGACTGTCAGCTGATTTCTCAAAAGAAACTTTGCAGGCCAGAAGGGAGTGGCAAATATTCAGAGTGATGAAAAGCAAGAACCTACAACCAAGAGTACTCTATCCTGCAAAGCTGTCATTTAGAATTGATGGCCATATAAAGTTTCCCAAAGAAAAGCTAAAGGAGTTCATCACCACCAAACCATTATTATGTGAAATGTTAAAGGGTCTTCTTGAAGAAAAAGATAAAAAAATATAAACAAACAAAATGGCAATAAGTACATATCTATCAACAACTGAATCTACAAACAAAATGAACAAGCAGAACAGAAACATTCTCATAGATACAGAGAACTTTTGTTGGTTACCTGATGGGTGGGGGCTGGGAGGATGGGTGAAAAAGGTGAAGGGATTAAGAAGTACAAATTGCTTGTTAGACTGAGAAACCTCAAAGGGAAGGGGGGGTGGGGGGTGGGAAGAAATAAACCAAAGAACTTATATGTATATATGCATAACCAATGGACACAGACAACAGTGTGGGGAAAGGCAGGAGAGGGGCAGGAATGGGGAGGAGGGGGGCAATGGGGGGAAAATGAGGAACATCTGTAATACATTCAACAATAAAGATAAGTTAAAAATAAAAAAAAAAATAAAAAAATAAAAAAAAAGGGTTTCAGGAAGTCAGGAGCAGAGAGCACAGTCTGGGAAGGAGGGGCCTGGGAGAATCTGGTAGAGGGGCTTGAGTGGCCTCGGGCACAGGAGCAGGAGACAGACTTGAAGAGGCTTCAAGTCCGCTTGGTGCAGTTTTGCTTCATCTGCAGACCCTGGAGTTGCACTGAGGCTCCTCAGGACGGAGGATCCAGAGTTGAAATAAGCTCCGTAAAGCCCAGAGCATGGTCTGCGGGGCCGGAGCTCTCGCTCTCCCCAGGCAGCCTGCGCTGTGGGCGCTCACTCTGGCAGTGGAGCCTGTATTGTGGGGACGAGAAACTTGCTTTACTGAGCTCCAGTGGAGGTGGATTATCACAGCGTTTCCTTCCCTGCTGAGCTCAAGCCAAGCTGAGAAGAGGCTATTCTAGTAGCAGAAACAGGCACCCTTCTGCCAAGTCCATGTCTAGTGTCCTAGTAAAATGCCGACCTGGCTTTGCCTCCTGCTTTCAGGGTGAGCACCTCAATCCTTTGAGCCTATTTCCCTTCCCTGAGCCTCCATTTCTTTTACTATTGGGCCAAACTAACAAATAGAGGAGCATGAGACTCCAAGTATGACTTACAGCCTTTCCTAATCAGTCCTTCGAGTTCACTGGGCTGTGTTCCCAGTGTTAAGAACTTGAAATGCATTTTCCCGTAACAGCGATGCTATACATGGTGGTTAGATTAACCTGTAGTGGCCTAAAGGGAAAAATAACAACTACCATTTATTGAGCACCTGCTATACACCAGGCTCATGCTAGGTGCTCTTTACATGTTCATTCGTCTCTCTCATTTTTATGACCCTTTTAGCAGCTGGGTGTTCCTACCCCCTGGCACAGGAAATCAAAGCTCCCGCCGGAGTGATCCATGGGGTCCCATGGCTTGTGAGTGATACAACCAGGATTCCAACAGGAGTCTGTCCGACCCCAAACCCGTGGCCACCCCTTTACCCTGCTCCTTCCCAAGGAGCCCTTCCTTGCATGCTTAAAGCCTCTTCAAGTCTATCTTGTTGTTTCATAGTATAATTGTTAAAGTTTTTATAGACATTAGGGAAAGGAGAGGATGAGCATAGTTCTGTTCCAATAACACTTTACTTACAAAACCAAGGTGGGGTGGTCAGTTTGATCCCCAAGCAGTTTGCCTACCCTGCCACTAATACCTGCCCATCTGCCCTGGTCCCCACCTCCACCCTATCATTGATGACCTCTGTTACTCATTTTTTATATATTCTTCTAGAGATTCTTGCGTGTGTGTGTGTGTGTGTGTGTGTGTGTGTATATATATATATATATATATATATATATGCCAAAAAAAAGCTATTTTCTCTTTTTTATACCAAAGGTAGCATTTTATATACACTGTTCTTGACTTTTTCACTTAATATATTTAAAGATATTCCATATCTGTACATAGAAAGCTTCTTCAGTTTTGTTTTTCTCTAAAGTATTACACTATGTGGATACATCACACTTTATTGACCGAGTCCCCTCTTGAAGGACACTTAGGTTCTTCCCAGTCTTTTTTTTAGAAAGAGGATGGGAGAGAGGAAGAGAGGGAGGGAGAGAGGGGGGGAGGGAGAGAGAGAGAGAAGAGGGAGAAACATTGATCAGCCTTGACCAGGATTGAACCTGCCACCTTTTGCTGCTCCAAGCAGCCGAGCCACTCCAACCAGGGCAGGTTCTTCCCAGTCCTTTGCCATTACAAACAATGCTACAGGAAATGAGTATGTGCAAACGTCCTTTTGAATTTGTTTAAGTATATTGTCAAATTGCTCTCCATAGGAGTTATACAGATTTATACCCCAACAAGCACACTGCAAGAAAGCCTGTACCTCCCACACTCCCCAAAAGAGTGTCATTAGACTTTGGGTTTTTGCCAAGCGATAGCGGGTATCTTGGTGTAGTTTTATTTGGCCTTCTCTTATTGTGAGTGAGGTTGAGCAGCTTTTCCTGTGTTGAAAAGCCATTTGTATTTCCTTTTCTGTGGACTGTCCATGTTATCTTTTGTCCATTTTCCTGTTGGGCTATGGGTCTTTTTCTTATCTATTTCTAGGCACTCCCTGTATTAGCAAAGTGGCCCTTAGTCGTGTGAGTGCTATTTTTCCCGCAGTTTGTCATCTGTCTTTGACCTTGTCCGTGAGGTGTACTTGCCATGCGGATTTTGGACATGTGCCTGTGTGTACTTTTATGGCTTCTGGATTTTAATTCAGAGTAAGAAAGGCTTTCCCCTCGAGGTTATAAAGGATTTCTGTCCTGTTTTCTCCTAGTGCTTTTATGGTTTCATATCCCACATTTGAATCTTTGATCTTTTGGGAATTTATCCTTGAGTATATAATGTGAGAATGGATCCAACTTTATTTTCTTCCAGATAGCTAACACCATTTATTGACTAGTTCCTCTTTTTCCCATTGCTTGAAATGCCATCTTTATTATTTACTAAAGACCCATAGATATTAAGGTCTATTTCTGGACTTTCTGTGCCAGTACCATAGTTTTAATTATTGATGTTTTATAATATAATAAAACAGCTGGTAGGACTAGTCCTATTTATCTTTTTGTCCCCAGAGTTTCTCTGGCTATTCTTATTTGTTTTTTATGAACTTTAGAATTATCTTGCTTAGTTCCATAAATCACCAGTGTTGGTATTCTTACTGGGTCTTTGTATCATTTATCCCCTAAGTCCTGCTGGCTATCTCTTTAATCTTAGTCTCTTTCTCTGCAAGTCTGCCTCATCAGTTCTGAAGTTGTCATTTTCCTCTTCTGTTTTTCACAACTCATCTGTTTTGCTCCAATCTCTTTCTCTAACCATGTATTCTGCACACACTTACAAATGTCCACTCTGTGCCAGGCCTGCCCTGGGCCCTGAGGATACAGAGAGGAATAAGACAGTCCTTGACCTCAGTCAGGGAGTCACACTGGACCAGCTAAATTATGCTCTTCTCCCCAACACAGGGTCATGTCAGAGGTGGGAGGGGGCAGTGCCTGTGATCTGTGTCTGTGTTTGCCTTTCTTTCTCTCTCCCCTTTCCCTCACACACAACACTTCCCCCAACCTCTCTCTTCCTTAATTGGTCATCATAGAGCATTGAAATTGCCTTTTAAAAATTTTAGTGGCAATACTTTTTTTTATTTTTTTTTATCCTCACCCAAGGACATTTTTCCATTTTTTGTTCAGATGGAATGGGAGGGAGAGAGAGGAAGAGAGAGAGAGAGAGAAACATCAACGTGAAAGGGACACATCGAGTGGCTGCCTCCCACACAACCAACCAGGGCCGGGGACAAATCGCAACCAAGGTACATGCCCTTAGTGGGAACTGAACCCGGGTCTCTCTGGACCGCAGGCCGATGCTCTAACCGCTGAGCCAAACCAACCAGGGCAGTGGCAATATTTTTAGTGGCATTTTATATTCCTGGTTCTTAATTTTAAAGGTAGGCAACAGGAATATTTTATTTTTGCCTCATTTATAAACTCATTGGATTATTTATATGGGCTCCAAACTGCTTTTTTAGGTGTCCTGATATGTAGTGGATAAAGCCCTATAGACAGAGAAATCCCAGCTCAGCCACTCACCTCCAATCTGACCTCCAGCAAATTGCATTTTCTGAGCCTCATTTCCATAATCTGGCAACAGGAATAACACTAAAACCAACTAAGTAGAGTTCAGCAAAGATTAGCGAATTTTACATTGCCTGAGTCCCAAAGTAACCTCAGATGGCAGCCAGGAGGATGGGGGCAGGTATCACTCCACAGGGAGGTTTACACGCCTGGGCGGCCTCCAAGGCTGACTGCTTGCTGGCAAATGGTGCTGGGCTCAAGTGAAAGTGCCTTTGCTAAGAACAAGTTTTACTGGAGAAAGTTTTTAAGCCGCTACTGTTCAATTACATACTAAATGGCAAAGGGACTTAGATTTCACTACATTTCATCCTATTAACCTGTTCTTCATTTTGTCCTTCATGCAGAGTTTACCTTTAAATTGTTATTGATATCCATGTACCCCAGTGCTAGCTAAAACGGAGGGTGAGGGTGGGCTGTGATGACTGCCTGGGGCTCAGATGGGAAGCCGTGCAGGTCTGACAAGTCTTTGGCTGAACAGGGTCCCGGGGACCAGGGGTAGGGGTGTGCCCGGGAGCCCTGGTTTGCCTGGCCGAGCCTTACAGAGCCTTCCCTCAGCAGCATGACTTCAGCCTGGAGAGGAAGACCCTCTTCTGGGTGGAGGCTGTCGTCCAGGGACCCTGCCAGTTCCAATGCGATGCCCCCGGAACAGCGTCAGCCCCTCCAGCCTGGCTCTTGCTGGTCAGCCCGGAATGCGGGCAGGTGCCTGCACCAGCCGCAGCCGAAGGCCCTGAGGCTGGACCCCAGGAGCATCCCGAGGAGGAGGAAGTGGGGGAGCAGGAAGAAGAGGAGGAAGAGGAAGAAGCCACCCCTGCCAGCGAGGAAAAGCCAGGTCCTTGCAGCCCCCAGCCCAGCGCTCCCGCGAGCCCCAGCCCGGGCCATCACCGGTGCTCGCTGGACGTGCTGCGGGGAGTGAGGTCGGAGCTGGCGGGTGCGCGGCAGAGGCTCTCGGAGGGCAGGATGGCCGCCCGCCCCCGCGCCCTCCTGCAGCGCATCCGCCACCGGGCGCGGAGCCTCTGCCCCAGCCCCGAGCCCCAGGGCCCGGCGCCCCCGCTCCCCACGCCACCCGCGCCTCCCCCTCGGCCCTCCACGGCTGGTGCCATGCCCCCGCTGCGGAACCACAAGCCCACGATCTCGGTAAGGAACTTGAGGGCTCCGCCAAGGCCACAGATCAGCAGCATGGCCCCCGTAGTCTGGGTCCCCAGCCGGGTCCACAGCCTCGGTCTCCTCCTCTCTGCGCTTCTCTCCCTACCCTCACCTACTGCTCTCACCGTGCTGTTCTTCTGCGACCCTTTGCCTAGAACGTTTCCTCCTCAGAGGGCCCCCATTCCCTCTGTTTCCCATTGTGCTTGCTTTGCCTCTGTTAGAGACATGTCACATAACTGTAGTTATCCAGTACGTCTGTCTCTTCTTTCAGTGGAATATGAGTTCTTTTAAGGCAGGGCTTGGATCGCATTCGTTTTTTTTCCTGAGCACCCAGCAGCAGACTTGGCCCATAGGGGGTGCTCAATGAATGTCTGTTCAATGAATGAATGCGTCTCAAATCTAGGGCTTGCCAGAGGGCAAGGCTTGCTGGAGGGTCAATCAAGGAATAGTCACTGTCCCTGAATTCCTGCCAGACATTGGGTTGGAAGAGACAAGGTCAAAATCACTGGACGTGGAGAGTTGCCCAAGGGTGTATCGGGACAAGGCAGCACTGTATAGGGGGCAGGATCAGGTGTGGAGAGAGAGAGTTCTTACAGGCTGAGAAGGCTTCAGGACAGAGGACTGGACCTAGAAGAATGGGGAGCAGAAGTGAACTTACCATGAAACCAATGAAGCTTAAGCCTCAGGTCCCTGACTTTGCTCCTTCCAAAGCTGTGTGCCTAATTTTATATTTATAATTAATTGTGCCTGTCTTTTCTCTTTAAGAGGTCCAAATTATATAAGCATCAAATTCCACACAACCTGGATCCGAGCCGATGGGGTGGGTCAGGAGGCAGGAGGCAGCCATAGGGCACTGCTTTCTGCCCCACAGTCAAGCCAGTAGCTGCAAAACAATAAGGCCAATATGAAATCGAGTCCAAAAGAGATTCCAGGTCTGGCTTTTCCACTCACTGGTGTGTGACCTCACACAAGTCGCTGAAGTGCTCTGAGCCATCCCTTCTCTACCTTGTAAAGAGGGCCAGCAACCCTTCCCACAGCTGTTTGGAGCAAACATTGAGAAGAGGCTCTGTAAACTGGACAGGCCATGCCCACACCAAGGACCAGATGTTGATGCCAGGATGGCTCTTCCCTAATCCAGCTTAAATTTAACTCTAGCGACAACCGTGTGTGTGTGTGTGTGTGTGTGTGTGTGTGTGTGTGTGTGTGTGTGTGTGTTGGGGCGGCAGTTGGGGCAGATGTTCTGTAGAGAAGGAAATTGAGGCAAACAGTGGCTAAGAATTTCTTTCAAGGTCACAAGAGTAGAATCAGATGCTAAGATTCGGGTGTTTTCCACTCTGGGGGTAAAGGGCAAATCCAAGGGTGAGGTCATGACAGAGAATCCCTGAGCAGATGGGGATGGGTGGGGAATTCATGTGTCACACACACACACCCTACCCCAGCAGCCAGGGCAGCAGTTGAGCTTTCCTTGGGAGGAGGGGACAAGGCGGTGTAGTCAGGGATGGCAGATAGGTGCCGATTCCCAGTCAAGGGCACATACCTGGGTTGCAGGTTTACTCCCCATACTTGGGGTCATGCGGGAGACAACCAATCGGTTGTTCCCCTCCCCCGACCCATCCCTTCCACTCTATCTAAAAATCAATGGAAAAATATCCTTGGATGAGGATTAACAACAACCAAAAAAGAACCCTGGATTTGATTGAGTAGGGTTCAGTTCCCAAATATGTGTTGCTTACCAGGTCATTGACTTCTCTGAACATTGATTTCAATATCTGTAAAATGGTATAATAGGATGGATGCATTCTATTTCTCTTGCAAGGTTGTTCTAAGCTATAAATGATGTTGTTCTAAGCTATAAATGAAATAGTATCATGTACTGGCAGTTTCTGTGTGCCAGGTCCTTTGCTAAATACTTTTCTCACATTGTCTTATTTAAGCCTCGTAACAACCCTTGAGGTATCCAGTATGATTGCGTCTGTTTTCACACATGTGTAAATCGAGTAAACAGCAGAGATCTGGGGCTTGAACCAGAGCAGGACTCCAAGCTTTCCACAGCATTAGCCCCTACACTCTGTAGAGAAAGTGACATGCAAAGGCACTTTTTAAAATGTCTTGCCCAGCCAAATGTTGCTTCCAGTGGTAAATGACACATCCAGCTTGTCTGTATTTCAGTCCCTTAGCCCATACACCTGCCTGCCACCTCTTGGGCAGGAGCCCCAGCCTCTCATCGCCCACAGAGCACACCCTGATTCTGCTGACCTGCTGTCTGCCCTGAGCCAGGAGGAGCAAGACCTCATCGGGCCAGTGGTCGCCCTGGGGTATCCCCTGCATAGGGCCATTGTGGCTCTGCAGAAGACAGGACGTCAAAGCCTGAGCCAGGTGAGTGACTGTCCCGAGCTGGGGTCTGGAGAGCTGGAACCAGGTAGGTGGCCACATGATTTTATCTTTAACTTGAAGAAGTTTTGTTTCCTTCTCTTTAGAGACAGAATCTCAGCCTGGCATTAATTATTGGGGGTTATGAGCAAGTTTTTAGATCATAATGCTGCCTTCTCTATAGGAGTTCTTCAGGAATCCCGTGCCTACTTGGGGAGTCTTGATATTCTACTCCTCTCCTGGTCTCTGACCCAAATGCAGGGGCTAGAGCTTTGGGCAGCCAAGAGTCTCTCTAGAGCTGCCCAACAGAACTTTCTGTAATGAGAGAGATGTTTTATACCTGTTGTCCAATACAGTATCCACTAGCCATACGTGGTTACTTGAAATGTGGCTAGTATGACTGAAAAAAATTTTTTAAATCCTCACCTGAGGATATTCTTACATTAATCTTCAGATAGAGCTGGAGGGAGAGAGAGAGGAAGAGAGAGAGAGAGAGAGAGAGAGAGAGAGAGAGAGAGAGAGAGAGAAAGAGAGAGAGAAAGAGAGAGAGAAACATCGATGTGAGAGAGACACATTGATTGGTTGCCACAACCCCAACCAGGGCCGAGGATGAACTGCAACCGAGGTATGTGCCCTTGGCCGGAATTGAACCCGGGACTCTTTAGTCCACGGGTGACACTCTTACTGCTGAGCCATACCAGCCAGGGCTGAGAATTTTATTTAATTGTAATTAATTAAAATAGTCTCATGTGCTGGCGAGTGTGGCTCAGTGGATTGAGCGTCCTCCCATGGACTGAGAGGTCCTGGTTCAATTACCGGTCAGGGCACATGCCTGGGTTGTGGGCTCGATTCCCGGTGGGCGGCATGCAGGAGGCAGCCCACAGATGTTTCTCTCATATAGATTTTTCTATCTCTCTCTCTCTTCCTCTCTCTCTAAAAAAATCAATGAAAAAACATTTAAAAAATAAAATAAAATAGTCACATGCGACTACTGGATACCATCCATATTGGTGCAGCTCTAACCACTTCCCTCAGTGAATGGTTTACCCATATCCATCTCTCTTTCCATCCACCCATCCGTCCATCTAGTCAACAGTATTTATTGGGCACTTCCTGGGTGTTTAGATGCAGCTAGGAAGTGTGGGGGTGACCAGGATACATAAAAACCACTGCTTCCCCAAGAAGCAGACTCAGATCGAGTTACTAAGGAGGCTCTTGGGAACAACTCCTGGAGAAGGGAGTGGACAGAAGCAGGAGTGGGTAGATGGAAAAGTTGAGCTTTTTAGATCCAACAACAGCATCAGCCAATCCCACAGCTATGGAGCATATATGGCCCTTCAGAGTCATCCTAAGTGGGTCTGAGATGGCCAGACCTTTATATCCCTTCATCAACAGGTCGTTAGTAGTGTTAATATTTAGTAAACATCTTCTTTGTGCCAGTCCCTCAATCTGAGAGTATATACTTAGGTCTACTCAATTCTGCAAGGTTGCTCTTACTGTCCCCACTTTGCAGATGAGGAAACTGAGGCTGGTTTAACTCTGAATGTTTGTTGCACAATGCTTTTATCTCATTTTCTGTATGAGAATCTTCCAGGGCAGCACCCCAGGCTCATCTGAGATTTCAGAATAGATCTAGCCCTGGCCGGTTTGTCTCAGTAGTTAGAACATCGGCCCGCAGACCAAAGAGTCGTGGGTTCGATTCTGGTCAAGGGCACATACCTCGGTTGCAGTTTGATCCCTGGCCCTGGTCGGGGTCATGTGGGAGGCAACCAATTGATGTGTCTTTCTCTCACATCGATGTTTCTTCCTCTTTCTCCTTCACACTCTATCTGAAGATAAATGGAAAAATATCCTTGGACGAGGATTTAAAAAAAAAGAATAGATCTAAAGTTGTTTCCACCTTCAGGTGCCACTGAAAGCCACGATTGTGGCCAAGAAGCTAGCCAGAGGATTGTGAGGGACCAGGCCCACAGAAGGGCTCTGACATGCCCCTGTGACAAGACTGAGGTCTCAGGCCATCACGGTGAAGATCTGAAAATTAGTTGGAGCTAGCAGAGCCACTGGCCTCCTGGTGGGTGGGCTGGAAGAATCCCACTGTGTCAGGGACAATGTTTCTAGACACAGAATGACCAACTGCGTGGCTCGTCGGATCTCTGGGTGGCCTTCTTCCCTGGTGGGCGGTCAGAGGCTAGACCCTGAGGGGTGGGCCTGAGGGCCATTGGATGACTTCATCTATCCTCCCCCACCAAGTTAATATTTCCCTCTATTCTGTGAAGTTCCACCATTAACTAAGAAACTTCTTTGGATTCAGTTTCCTCGTCCCCTGAAAGATGTATGCTACAGTAAATCCTTTATGGCCAGAGATGGTCCACGAGGGAGGGCATCAGGTGATCTTCACTTAGAAGAGCCAGGGAGAATGGAGGAGACACAAAAGATAAGCTTTGTCTCTCACTCCTTCCTTCCTTCCTTCCACAAGGATCAAAGTGCCCACTGCCTGCAGGACACATGGGTGGCACGTGTGAGAGCCCATAGGCAAGGCCCAGACTTTCCCACCTGCAGTCGGACTCCAGGCACATCAGGGCCCCTCTTTGAGCCCCACCTTCCCTATTTACAGAATGGAGGGGGGATATGTGCTTATAACCAATGACTCCTGGGGGCCCCGTCCTGGGGTCTGAGGCAGGCCTGGTGGCTTTTACAGTCTCATAGGCCTCAAAACTGACCAAGCAGCAGAATCTTTATAAATGCGGATTCCCAGGACCTACTCTGGAGGGTCCCAGTCAGTAGATTTAGAGTGCCCCCAAGGGCCTACCATTTTAAAAGCTCTGTAGATGGTTCTGATATGCAGCCTAGCATGGGGTCCTGTGGTATGGATTGAGGTCAGCTGTCCTTGAGTAAGTGGTCCTCAGCCTTGGCTGCACATTAGAATCCCCTGGAGCGCTGTAACAATCCCAGTGCCCAGGCAGCACCCCTGAGACCAGTTATATCAGAGACTGGAGGCAAGCATCAGTGGTTTATGGTCGTTTTAAAGCTCCCAGGTAGCTGCAATCAGCACCAAGGCCAAGAACCATTGCCATTGATGAGCTAAGAGGTGAAGGGAGTATCCCCACCTGCCCTTGCCCCCGTCCTGTTTCCACCTTCAGAAACCCTGTCTACTTTCCAGCTAGCTCAAGCCCCTCCTCTAGCAGCTGTCCCTGTGATGAAAAGGCACTGGCGAGAGGTCAGGTGATCTAGACCCTAGTCCTGGGACTCTAAGCTGCCTGTGTTGCTTGGATCTGTGTCCTCAAGTGTGCAAGGAGGGCTTGGGTGGGTGGTTTTCCAAATGTGCTCAGAGCAAGGTCTAGGTGTCCTGGGGCAAGTGCTTGGACAGTTCAGAAGCTAAAACCATCAGTCTCTATTATCTGTGCTTTCTGCCCAGCTCTGAGGGTCTGCAGAAAGCCAACCTGTTTCTTCTTCACTTATACCCATAAGTCTTATGATCTGGCATCTTCATTTGGCACCAACTCCCTATAAATCCTGCTTTGGTTTGCCTGGCCCTCATGATTTCCTGTATCTGGTTTATCTCCCTCACTGAGCTGTGAGCTCCTTCAGGGTAGTTCTAATCCACTATAAACACAGCATGTATTTATTGAGCTCCTTCTGCCTGCCATGCTGGGTGCTGGGACATAGGGGTGAACAAGACTGACACAACCCTTCCCTTGTGGAGCAAGAAGTCAGTGGATGAGAAAGAGAAAGACAGTGGAGCAGTTACAAAGCTGCACGTGCTGTGGGGGCACCAGGTGTGGCACCTTGGAAACGGGGCAGAGAGGGTCCCCAGGTAAGAGGAGTGAATGCTGGCCTTGGTGAGGGAGCTAAATATACTGAGACCCAGGAGGGCTGGGGAGGAGCTGAGGCGACTAACAGACAGGGCCATGCCTTTGAGCCCTGGTTGGGAGGCAGCACTTCATCCTGAGGGCAAAAGCAGCCCTGATGACTAAGCAGGAAGTGGGTGAACAGCTTTCCAGCCCTGTGAGATCCTCCTCTGTCCCCTCCCCTTTCCAGCACTGATGCAGGACTGTTGTGTAGCGGGGGCTCCTCAAGTCCTGGCAGAGATGTGGAGTCTGGGCGGGGTGGGTACACAGGTGTGGATGGCACCCTCACACAGGTAGGTGCTCACCAGGGAGGGTGAGCGGGCTGGGTTGGGTAAGGCCCTGTGTTGCAGGCCTGTCCTCCTCTCCACTTAGGTTCTGGGAACACCTCAGCTCACCCTGACAGCCCCTTTCCTGGATTCCAGCCCCCATTTGGGGTTGGTTGGTGAAGACTGTCCACCTGTCCCCAGCTCTCTAGAGGAGGCCTCTATTCCTTTTCTATTGGCTCCTGGGGTTTCTGGGGCCATGTTGTGTGTGGTGGGTTGCTGAGTCAGCTCAGGTCTTAATTAGGTCCTGGGGGTGCCCATCCACTGCCCCTGCCACTCCTCTTACCGTCCCTCCCTCTTTGCACCTTTCTGGCCTAGTTTCTCAGCTACCTTAGTGCCTGTGACCGGCTGCTGCGGCAGGGCTACGAGGAGGGTCTGGTGGAGGAGGCCATGGAGATGTTCCAGTTCTCTGAGAGTCAGGTCAGCCAGGCCTGCTGGGCCCCAAGGCAGGGAAGGGATGGGGGTGTACACAGGAGCCTGGTGTACTGGGGCGCATGGTGCCAGAGCCAGCCTGGGTGCTATAAAGAGAGAGCCTGCCAGCTCAGCCCTGGGGAGGAGGAGACAGCCCAGGGGGGTGACGCATGGCCTGTGAGGGGACGAGGTGGGAGGGAAACCAGAGGCAAGGCTTTTGTATTATTTAACTGAATCAGCACAAGTGAATACCCAGTCTTTGCTAGACACCAGGCAGGAGCCACAGGCAGCACAAAGGTGCTTGAACTCTGTCCAAGGACTTTGCCACCTACCCGGAATCCAGAATACAGGCAGCTCTGGGCTCAGTAGTATATTCTGGGTGCCCAGTGAATATGACCTGTCCACACTCAGCAGCTGGTCCAGGCTTGGGAGTATCTCTTCACAGAGGCTGAGGGGGGTACAGAGGGGTGGGAGAAACACAGAGGAGGAGGGAGGGAGGAGAAGCAGGAAAGTTTAAAGCACTGGGCCAGAGGAGACAGGAAGGCGGAGGCTGTACCATGTGAAACCTTGGCCGTCTGGGGCGTGGGCAGAGATCCTGGGCTATGCATCCTCTGGGCCCCAGTGTTTGACTCTGCTCTTCCTGCCCAGCCCCCGAGCACAGGCAGTCAGGTGTGAGCCCGAGTGGGGGAGTAAAGCCAGGACCAAGCCAGTGGCCAGGCTGGGGCCTCCTTCCTTGGCACAGGAAGAGAGGTCCAAGCCCCCTGTCACCTCAGAGGTACAGGGGAGACGCAGATGTTGCCCAGGATCAGGTTTCCCTGACCTGCGGGGGCCACAGCTTTCTGGGAGTAGATACAGAGGACCCCAGGGAGGAGGCTCCCCAGGGTGGAAGCCAAGCCTCAGTGCCCTTTCTGCCTCCCCTTCCACAGGCAGGGGAGTTCCTGCGCCTCTGGGAACAGTTCAGCGACATGGGCTTCCAGCAGGACAGAATCAAGGAGGTGCTGCTGGTCCATGGCAACCGCCGCGAGCAAGCCCTGGAGGAGTTGGTGGCCTGCGCCCAGTGACCACTGGGGCACTCTGAAGGCCAGGCATCTCACGCCTGGGCTAAACCTGGCAATCCAGTCTAACTACAGACCATACAAGAACAACAAAGCGATGCATACTCATTGTACAAACGCAAACAATGCCAAGGGTGGGAGCAAATACTATAGGGGAGGCCGAACTTTACCCATCTTAGGTTTTCAGCTGGACCAATTAACAAGAGAAAAACAGTTGATCAATACATGCAGCACACATCATGTGGGAGGAACTGCAATGAAAAGTAACTCAAAGCAGCAGTTTAGTACTCTGGCTTATGGGGTTTTTTTATTTGTTTGTTTTTTATCTTTTTTTAAAAAATCAACAAAGAACAAACTTATAGAGAGATAATAGGACAAAGGAAATCAGTTTTAGGTTTCCAAAAAAGGTAACCTGTTAGAAGGTAAATATATGGGAGGGGACTAATGGAGTAGGTTCATTTGCAGATTCCTCTAGTGCATCTCTGGGAGGATAAGAATCTATCTCAAGAAAAGGAGAATTTACATCCTTTAGAGAGAAAAGAGAGAAGGGTAGGGAAAGCCTTTCCTGCATTTGCTGCTGCTTTAATAACACGGGCCAGGCTTCTGCCTATTTTTGTTTGTTTGTTTTTAATCCTCACCGGAGGATATTTTTCCATTTATCTTCAGATAGAGTGGGAGGAAGTGGGGGTGGGGGGAGAGAGAGAGAGAAACATCTACATGAGACAGATACATTGATTGGTTGCCTACCACACAACCCCAACCAGGGCCTGGGAAAAACCACAACCAAGGTACGTGCCCTTGACCAGAATGGAACCTACAACTCTTTGGTCTACGGTGAGTCGCTCTAACTGGTGAGCTAAACCAGCCAGGGCATGCCTATTTTTTAAATCAGATTGTTTTGGTTTCTTTTCCCTATTGAGTTGTTTGAGTTCTTTATATATTTTGAATATTAATTTATCATCAGATATGATTTGTAAATATTTTCTCTCATTCTGTAGATTGCCTTCTCATTGTATTGATGGCTTCCTTTGCTTTGTAGAAGCTTTTTAGTTTGATGTGGTCCCACTGTTTTGTTTGTTTGTTTGTTTGTTTGTTTTGGTGCCATATCCAAAATATCACCAAGACCTATATCAAGGAGCCTACTACCTATGTTTTTTTCTAGAAATTTTATGGGTTCAGGCCTTACATTTAAGTCTTTAATCCATTTTGAGCTGACTTTTGTATATGGTATAAGATAGTGGTAGAGTTTCATTCGTTTGCATGTGGCTATCCAGTTTTCCCAGCATCATTTTTGAAGAGACTGTCATATATTCTTGGCTCCTTTGTCATAAATTAATTACCATATATGTGGCCCAGCCAGTGTGGCTCAGTGGTTGAGCGTCGACCCATGCACCAAGAGGTTGCCAGTTCAATTCCTGGCCAGGGCACATGCCCAGGCTGCGGGCCAAATTCCCGGGGTGGGGTGGCATGCAGGAGGCGGCCAATCAATGTTCCTATCTCTCTCTCCCTCTCCCTTCCTCTCTCTCTAAAATCAATTAAAAAATCTTTTTAAAAAATTACCATATATGTGTGGGTTGATTTCTGGGCTCTCTATTCTGTTCCATTGATCTATGTGTCTATCTTTATGCCAGTATTTCTGGGGATTCTTTTTTGCTTGCTTGTTTTTTTGTTAATCCTCACCCAAGGATATTTTTCCATTGATTCTTTTAGATAGAGTGGAAGGGAAAGAGGGAGAGAGAGAGAGAAAGAGAAACATTGATGTGAGAGAGACACATGGATTGGTTGCTTCCCACACCACCCCTACCAAGGCCTGGGATTGAACCTGCAACCCAGGTACACTCCCTTGACCAGGAATTGAACCCGTGACCCTTCGGTCCACAGGCTGACGCTCTAACTGCTGAGTCAAACCGGCCAGGCAAGGGGATTCTTATTCAATGTAATGGGCCCATGGCTAGTGCGTGTGACCCTCAGGGCCAGCTGATCTGGACTCCCTTCTGCTCTGACAATCTGTGGTCCTATGTCAGTCTGTCCTCATTTGGGGAATGGGCTGGTTGGGAGCACAGTTGTCTCCAATCACCCCTGGCCTACCTTCTGGAAGCAACCAGGGATTGAGGGGACCAATTTCTGGAACTGCCTGTGATTCAGGCAAGCAGAGGTCAGAAGCCAAGACACTGGTGTCCCTGCCCTTCCCAGGGTCCCTGTGCAAAGGTCTGCAGCAATTTCTCACCCCTCCATGCAGCAAACAGAGCTGGACTTGAAGCTGAGGCCTGTAAAAAAAAAAAACACCAAAATTTTCCACAGTTCTCATGGCTTCAACCCAGACACCTTGTCTGAGCATGTAGTGAGGATTTCTGCAGGCCCACACAGGCCTAAATAGCAAGTTTGGGACTAGAACCCAGGTTTCCTGAGGCCCATCCAACCCCTGGGCACTTTCCACTAAGCTTCGATGCCTGCCAGCTTGAAATCACATTAAAAGTATTATTTGGGCCCGGCCAGTGTGGCTCAGTGGATTGAGCTTTGTTCCGCGGACTGAGAGGTCTGGGTTCGATTCCGAGTTGCAGGCTCGATCCCCAGTAGGGTATGTGCAGGAGGCAGCTGATCGATGTTTCTCCCTCACATCGATGTTTCTATCTCCCTCTCCCTTCCTCTCTCTAAAAAAATCAATAAAAACATTATATGTATAAAATTTGGCCTTAGAACTTTATTTCAATAACTTGCAGCAATGTAAAACTATTTTGAGAAAATCAGCCAAATGTCCTAAAGTTGATAAAAAAAATAATAATAAAACTGCACTTGGAAAAGACAGTAAACCTCAAGTCAATTTCTTTATCTTTCTTCTTCTTTTTTTTTAATCCTTACACAAGGATATTTTTCCACTGATTTTTTTAGATAGAGTGGGAAGTAGGGAGAGAGGGCGAGAGAGAGAGAAAGAGAGAGAGAGAGAGAGAGAGAAACATTGATGTGAGAGAGACATCGATTGGTTGCCTCCTGTACAACCCCAACTGGGGCTGGGGATGGAATCTGCAACCAAGGTACGTGCCCTTGACTGGGAATTGAACCTGCAACTCCTTGGTCCACAGGCTGACACTCTAACCACTGAGCCAAACAGGCCAGGGCTCAAGTTTAGTTTCTAGGATGAAATGTTAAATCCAAAACTATTTATGTTTTGACTAAGGTAATCTGGCCTCGGTCTGCCTGTTTATTAAGTCCCTATGATTCCTGGTGACCAGTTGGCAGGCCCCTCACACATGTCCTTCCCCAATGCCGCTCCTCCCATCCTTCTCTCACCTGCCCCAAACTCCCCATCCCTAGAAAACTATTGTTTGATTTTAAAAGGAGACATCAAGATGTCATTGTTAGTTTAAAATATTTTTAGGAGGTAGAATAGTGTGGTAGTTAAATGTATGAACTCTGAAGTCAGACCTGGGCTGAAGCAGTCCTATCACGAACAAGCTGTGTGACCTTTTGAAAGTCACATAACCTTTCTGTGCCTTACTTCCTTATCCATAAAATATTGATATTGAAACTGCCCAACTGGGGTGATTAAACAGGATGGTGCACAGGAGGCTTGTGGCATGGTAACTAGTAGCTACTTATTTATACAGTGATACCCTGCCTTGCTCTATAATCAGTACTACCTTGCCTATGATCATGCTCCTGCTCATCGTTAAGATTAACAAATTTCCAGCATTTACAATCAAACTCAGAAAACCTGGGAGAACCTCTCCCCATCTCTGGTCAGAGGGTTTAAGAAGGTGGCTGGAGCAGAGGATTCTGGGAGTACCAGCTGGAGAAGGACACTCTCTATAGCTAATACTAAGGGTCAGGTGGCTGCATTGGTGGTTCCTTGAAAGAGCAGCAGATGACACACTCAGCTCCCTGAAGGCAGGATCTAGACCAGATGAGCTTGGCGAGGCGGCCAGGAGGATGGTAGTCTGGGCGCCAGGTGGTGAACTCAGGATGCAGAATGAAGCAAGTTGTGCCTTGATTCTTGCTCTCACTTCTGTCCGCTATGCTCTGTCTCCTCTTCTGTGTCCTCACTATGTTCCCTCAGAGGCCCAGTGTCAGCAGGTTGAAGAAGGCCTCCTGACTCTGATGGGGAAGTGGGTGCGAGTATCTCACAAACCATTTCAGGCTGAAATCTCAAATTGTGTGTGTGTGCCCCTGCCGGGGAAATGTGCACACTGCCCTTTGTCTAGTTGACCCTTCTGGCTCCTGGTTATAAGGACCTTTGTAATTACGCTGGGCCCACCTGGATAATCCAGGATAATCTCCCATGGCAAAATCTTTAATCACATCTGCAAGCACCCTTTGACCATGTAAGGTCATGTAATTCCGGGGATTAGGACATGAACATCTTTGGGGGACATTCTTCAGCCTACCACAGAGGGGCAATGCGTAACCCAAAATAATATATGACTAATGGTGGAATTTCAGGCAGTCATCTAAGGGAGTTTTGTTGTGTTTTATTATACAAGGGACATTTCTATTTTGGAGCAGAATGACAGCGGAGTAGGCCCTACCCAGCGGTCAGGGTCTTGGGCGAGGCTGGACCCTCCCCAGGCTCAAGCTGACACAGCTGGCTCGGGTCCTGTCCTGCCTCTGCTGGGAGCCTCTGGGGCTCTTGCTTCAGCTTGAGTCAACCTCCTGTGGCTGACAACACTCTCCTGGCGCCAGAAGCAGGGCCAGCTGAGAGGCTGCCAGAGCCTCCTCTCAGCCCTGACCCCCCACTCTGGGGATGGTGGAGGGGGGTACCCTCAGGTCACAGTTTGCCTCCAAGGATAAAGTGAAGTCAGGAGCTTCCTCTTTCCAGACTCCTGCCCTGCCCCTTCCTTCTCCACTTCCCCCCAGCCCCTCCCCCACCTGACCTCTAGCTGCCCTGTCCTTCTGTCTTATCCGCTGATTAGAGAATTCCTTTGTTGGCCCCTGTGGGGAACACTATTTGCCTTTTAAGAGGATTTAGGGAGAGGGCAATACTTAACTCACCAATCACGTGCCTCGCAAATGATGGGGTTTTCGGCCTAGAAAAAGCTGACAAAGGGAAAGGGTGGCCCTCCCAGCCTTTCCTCTAGTCTGACCATCCATGCTCTCTAGGTAAGACTCACCGCCAGGAGGATTTGGATCTTTGGGGAACTCTGGAAAGTCTTTTCTAATGAGGACTGGGGAAGGCTTCCAGAGCCCTTCCCTCGGCACAGGGGCCTCCTGGTGTACACCTCTCCTCACCCTTAGACCCTAAGGGTCCAAAGGATCCTTTGTTCCCAGCTATGCTAGGGTCAGAGGACACTTTGACAACCAGGACTCTCCCAGAAACTAACAAGCTAGCTCCCTCACTCTCTCTCACCCCCCCCCCCCAAACACACACTGTCCTCAAGGGGAGTGAAACCCCTGCCACAGGCATTACCTGGAGGAGTTTTGGAGTGTGCATGCCTTCATGTTGGGCATGAGATCCTGAGTGGGGCAAGAACTGATCGCTCAGCTCCACTCAAAGGCAGGGCCGCTCAACACCAAGCCCTTTGCGAAGCCCCTGCCGGCACTCAGCCCTGCCCTGGTCCCTCTGAGAAGGCACTGTGCCTGTGTTTCAGGTGCTACAGCCTAGTTGCTGAGCCACAGCTACCACTGAAGAACCACTCACTGACTAATTCTTCACCCAGCAAAGCATTATTGCACACCAGCTGGGTGCCAGGCCCAGCTGGGCCCAGAAGTGGGGGAAAGTGGGAAGAAGAGTGAGAAATGGCCTGTCCTGGGGGGGGGGTTCTCAGTGCTAGGCTGGGCAGTGTGGGTGAGCGTGGCAGCTGGCTGAGAGCAGGTCAGTGCCTGTGCTGCTGCTGATGGCAGCGAAGGAGGACAGCGGGCTTTGGGCCTGTGGAGGTGGCGCTCTGCCAACTTCCCTGTGGAATTGGGTCCTGGCCAGCACCCCTGCTGGCTCCGTTCCCAGGCCAGCAGTGGGGCACCCACCCCCACCCCAACATCTCCCTCTTCTGGCAGGTGGCCCTGCCTTCTGCCCACTCTCCTCCTGAACCTGTCCTTATAAGGCCACCCACTCAGGAGACGTGTGTTCTATGTCCTCTGGGAAGTTGCCCACACAACGTCATCTGCTGTTTTATTGCTCAAGATTTTTAACCTATGATTTTATTTTTTTGTCATTAAGAAAATGTTTACAGGCTTAGCAGAGACATTAACTGGGTGCCAGGTGAAGATGGAAGGATGGACACCCGGGGGCCGGGGAGCCCGGGAGCCGGGGACCCAGGGCGTGGCTGAATCACAGGTTCTGAATACCCTCAATTCAGTGAACCTCAGCAGGCCCTGGGGGTGGGAGTGGGGAAGCCCTCAGGGTCTCTACAGTGGGGACAGAGAGCTCCTACGTCATAAATTCTGGTGCAGCGAAGGTGGCCTCGGGGCAGAGGTGAGACCCCACAGGAGCTTAAGTCAGGCTGAGAGATCAGCCTCAGGCTGACACAAGGCATCCTCTAGGAGCCAGGCCGTGTAGGGCCTTATAGGGTGGGCAGGAGTTCTTTACCCGGAGAAGTAGAGGAGGGACATTCCAGGCTGCAGTCACTCAGGCACGAGACAACCTGGGACAAGAGGGGAATGTGGAGCTCCTCAGTGTACCTCCAGTGGAGTCCGGACCTTGAGGAGTTTGGACGTGACGCTGCAGCCAGGGAGCAACAGGATGACCCCAGGGGTGATGAAAGGGAGACCATGGTGGTCACTGCTGTGACCTGGAGCACACTCACTCTGGCTGCAGCCTCCGAGGGACTGCATGGTTCCTGCTGCTGCAGACCCTTGCAGCTGCGGCCTCCTGCCTTTTCCTAGCCAGGTGCGCTCACCTTCCCAGGGCGCCTGGAGCTCCCAAGTCCTTCCAATAGAATCCTGTTCTCCTTAACTTTGCTGACAACCAAAGCCCCCTGCTGGATGCAGTGAGAGAACATGAGTCAAGGCAGCTGCCCAACGGGGCAGAGAGTGTGTCCTGTCACCCCTGGAACCTAGAGAAAGGTCTAAGATGGCAAAGCACCATGAGGAAAGTTGACCGCCAGGAGACTTGGAAGTCTTGGTTCTCGCTGAGGGGTGTTATCTCCCCAGGGAATTACCAAGTGGTCCTATAACTGCCAAGGGGCTGCCTCTTTCATTCCATTGTGAAGCCCAGGGGGGGCAGGGACTAAACCCGGTTTGTCTCTCTGCCCCCCTCCCCCAGGTGTGGTTAGAGGAGCTGCTCTGAAGTGTTTGCAGAGTCAAGATGAACAAAGGAAGGAAAGGGGGAGGGAGGGGAGGAGGGGGAGGGGAGGGAGGGGAGGAGGGGGAGGGGAGGGAGGGGAGGAGGCGGAGGGGAGGGAGGGGAGGGGAGGGAGGGGAGGGAGGGGAGGGTGGGCAGCCCATGAAAGTAAGCCCTCTGAGGAGTGGCCCATGCTGAAAGACTTCCAAAGAGGTGTCACCAAATTGCCAAGTGAAAGACTCACCAGAAATTATTAAAGGATGCTCTGGGTACTTGGGGTGACACTATCAGTGAGGTGATTTCAGGGGACAAAGGCAGCCATCCCCCATTCCTTAGTGCCCAGCTCCTGAGAGCCTAGAGGGCCCACACTGCTGGGACTGGAGTGAACAAGAGATCCTGGTGGCTGCAGGGAGGGTCCTGGTGTTGATCTGCACAAGTCCCCTAGTGCCCCATGGAAGGGACAGAGGTCCAAGTTCATTCATGGCCCTTGTGATGTGCTCCTATGGGGAGCACATGGCTCCTTTTTTATGGCAACAGGTCCAGGCAGAGCTAAGTGTGGGTCACCATCCCTGAGCAGGCCAGAAGCAGTGACCATGCTCTCTGTGGTGATCCAGGCTGAGCTCTGAGAAGAGGGGTAGGTGCTGCCGGTCAAGGAAGACACCACCTGTCTCCATGATAAGGAGCTTTGCTCTGTCCACCCCAACCCCAGGCCATGGGGTGGGAATGTGGCCAAGGAGATGACTTAGTGGCAATCCAGAGCTATTTTTAGGGTTCAAGGTAGGTCACTGCTTCTGAAGCTAAGAGAAGCATTTTGAGCTCCCCAGGAGTGCAGGGCCTTCAGTTATAGGGGCTGGGGTCCGAGGATCATAGCATGATACCTTCTCAGCACCTGGTGAAAGGCCTCACATGCCTGCCCCTCCACCCCACCTATCCTATCCCCAAGACAGGGTCAAGGAGTTAGAGTCTGGAGACAATGCCTACCCGGAGGAATAGTGCAAGATGTTTTTAAGACCAAGGCCACTCTTTGGGGCTCCCGATCATGTAGTCATTAATTGCCTTCTTCATCTGAAGCCAGAATGATTGCTACTGCCAAGATTAGCCACTGTCCTCGCCTGAAGGTAGAGTTTTTCTGGTTTATTGACGCTTGCGGTGGGCTGGGCACCGTCCTAAGCTCTTTCTGTGCACTCTCTCTCTCACTTCCACAGCCCTTATTGACAGCTGCCTCCTGAGGCTCAGAGAAGTTAACAGCTACCCACAGTCACATGGTTGGGAGTGCTAGAACTGGGTTAGAATCCAGAAAGTCTAAGCTAGAAGCTGGAGCATCTTAGCTCCCCTCACTATGGGCCTGCAGTTTCCTCACCTGACCACACGGAAACTGTGTGCACTACACAGGGCTAGCGTTTCAATGACAGATGCCAAATTGGGCACAGAGAGGTAGGGCAGCCAGCCCAAAGTCAACCAGCAAATGGGTGGCAGGGCTGGGCCTGGAGTGAGGGTATCCAGGGCTCCTCCTGTGTACCCTGCAGGGCCCCTACTTAAAGGTAAAGGCCAGGTCTGGCCAGACAACCAGGCCCTACCTAGAGGCGGGGTCTGCATACCTGCCTGGTCCCTCACTTGGGAGGGGGCAGCAGAAGCTGTGCTCCCTGGAGTGAATGCATCTGGTTTTGTCTCCACTCCTAGCCACTCCTCAGAGAGCTTGTAAAGGTCACTTTTTTCTCCTCGAATTCAAGTGGCTTGGGAGGCAAGTCCCTAGCTTCCAGTCCCTGAGGCACCGCCCCTTCTGGTAAGACATTCCTCTGCTTCCCATCACTGTGTAATCAGGCCAAGGCACTGAAATGGACATTTTGCAGTATTCTTTGCTGTGCCCAAACTGAACCACTCAGTGATAGGTGCCCAGAGAGACCAGGGCCAGAGGGGACAGGGCATGTATCTTGGCAGGAAAAAGATAGCATCTCAAATTGGGTCACTGGAGGAGAGTTGAGGAAAGAAGCCACTTATAAAGGGTGGAACGCTACTACAGGGATAGTGTAAGGCTAGTGACAGTGGGACTCTCACCTCTCCTACGCATTGGGGGCGGGACACTGCGACCTGGAGACTGAGAGGGCTATACAGAAAGGGCCACCTGACAAGAGCTGTGACTAGTTAGCTGAGGGAAAAAGATCAATGCAAGGCAGCCCTGCAGGGAGGGATCTGGGAACAAAGTCCCCACCCCCACCTTCTGCTAGAGTTCCCTATTTGGAGCCAGAGTCAGGAGGGCCCATTGATGCAACCCAAAAGGGCAGCCTCCTGGGATGTGGAGGATGAGAAGGGGAGAGTTAGTCTGGAGGGGCAGACAGGAGCCGTGCAGCACAGGGCAGAGTGAGGGGCTTGGTATTGGTATCCGTCTCCCGTAGTCACCACCTCAAACACTTGCTGTGGCTCCCTACTGCCTACAGAGTAAGGCCCAAGCTCTCAGCCTGGCACTGAAGGCTCCTCACACTCAGGCTCCAACCTCCCCCCCTGCTGGGAGAGCTACAGTGCTTTGCACAACTCTGCACATGGCAGGTAAATCCCATCATCATCAACCTTTTATACAGACACCGAGTTTGCCCGAGATGACATAGCTGGCAAGTGATGGAGCTGGAAAAGGAACCCAGGTCCCCTGCCACCAAAGTTGATACCCGTTCTGCCATTCTGCCTCCTCACGGAGTGAAAAAGTGCATTGACAGCAGAACGCGGTGCAGCTCATCTAGCCCGTGCCTGCTTCACAGAAAGGGTCTCAATAAAGGGGTGAGGAGAAGGAGTAAAAGGGAGGGGAGGAGAAAGGAATGGGCAAGATGAGCATAACAGGCTGTCGTAGGTTCTCATTTTACTCTCAAAACTGTCAGAGCCAGGGTTTGATTCAAAAACCAGCTGGTTGCCTGGCAGGCAGAGCCAGCCTCTGCAGAGCAGTGCCTGCTAGATCCTCAGTCCCTTGTTTCCACCCCAAACCAATGCTCCGTCCCTCTCAGGGTACCTGAAATTCTCTCTGCTAATCGTGACTTGGAGTTAGGCACATCTATAGAAGGCCCCTGTTAGAATGAAAATGTTACTGGAAAGAGAAGCACACTAGGCTAATGGCATTAAGCCACCCTTAGAGTTGTCAAAATTGTGTGTGTGTGTGTGTGTGTGTGTGTGTGTGTGTGTGTGTGTGTGTGTGTGTGAGAGTGAGAGAGAGAGAGAGAGAGAGAGAGAGAGAGAGAGAGAGAGAGAGTATGTGTTGAAGGGCCCAGGTGCCCGAATACCACCATTAGAGAGCAACTCCTTTGTCTTAATCTGCTGAATGAAAGTAGAGTGCTCAAAGAATAGGACCAAGAGGAATGAGACTTACTGGAAAACATAAGGATGGAAGTCTGGAATCAAGGGGTAGGCCTGATGGGTCATTTGGGGGAACCTCGCTCATGGGTGTCCTGGAAGGCAGCACAGAGATGCAACATGCTGTGGCGAGAAAAGGATTCTAGAGACATGAGTTTTGGCTTGGGGTGGTCCACTGCATTGCTGTGCCCCAGGCTAGTTACCTGCCCCATCTTGACTTCCCTGTCCTCCTCGTAGAGAGAGAGGGGTTGGATGAGATGCTAACATCCTGTTCCAAGACCCTGTGACCCTACCTTCTGTTAGCAGCTGAGACAACAGAGAGGGGCTCCCTCTGTTCGTGCTCCCCCACTCCAGCTGGAGCAGAATCATGATGGCTGCAGAGGACACTGCTGGGATGAGTCCTGGGAGACCTCTCCATTGGGGTCCCATATCCCATGCCCATGACTGGCGTGCTCCAAGGTGGCCTGGCTGCCCACAGCTGTCTCCCACCAGCACAGTTAATTTGCTGCCGTTCCTAGGAAGTGACAGCAACTTGAAGCAAAGCAATTAGGATGAAAAAGCGGCCCAGCTGCTTGGGGCCAAAGGAAAATAAACAGACCAGCCTTGTGTGTATTCCCCCGCCAAGAGGAGCAATTCTTCACAGAGTGATTACCACTTCTAATTCCAGTCTCCTCCCCTCCACTGAAGGCAGAGAAGTGACCTACCAGTTGCTGCTGTTCTCAGATCTCACTCTTACCAGAGTGTATGGTGGGCCTGACAGCTCATCACCTCCTCATGAAGGTCTCCCCTAATTACCTGCCCGCCCCACCACTGCAGAAAGGATACCCTCTGCTCTGAAATCTAACAGCCTCTATGAGTTTTTCCTTTGATTGTTGGATCAATTCACTCATTCTTCAAACATCCATTGAGTACCATTCATTCAATATTTATTGAACCTCAACTATGTTCTAGTCATTGTTTCAGGTCCTGGCTGAGACAGCAACGAACAAATAGACAAAAATCTGTTTCCTCATCAAGCTCAGTTTTAGTAGGAGGAACAGACACTAAACAAGGTAATATAGCATGGTAGGCAACGCTAGGTACTATGGGGGAAAGTGAAGCAATTAAGGAGAGTATGGAATGTAGAGAAGGAAAGGTAGATTGCAAGTAGGGTGGTCAGGAAAGGCTTCAGAATGAAAGTGACATCTGAGCAAAGGCTAGTAGGAGGTGGGAGTGAGCCAGGCAACTAAGTGAGGGAGGTATGCCTGGCAGAGGGACACCATGCAAAGGCCCTGAAGTGGGGTGTGTCCCATGTGTTTGAATTGCATTGAGGCTGGGGGAGAGTGGTAAGAGAAGTCAGAGAGAAAATGGGGCAGGGGATCCTGAAAGGACTTTGGCTTTCACTCAAGTGAGATGAGGAGCCACCGGTCTGGCTGGCATGTCATTCTGGCTGCCATGTGAGCAGAATGAAGGGGGGCAAGCAGAGAGGCAGGCCCTGGGTGAAGTGTGAGAAGGCCTGGCTTCTCCTTCTGCCTGTCAGGCAGGCTGTATAAGCAGAACAGGATAATTTCGAGGGAGAGGGCAGCTTGGGGTACAGGACATCCAGACACTAAACTCCCAGAGTCAAGGAGAGTCTGTGGGCAACTGGAGAGAGCTCCAGAGAGTTGGGCTGCAGGGCTGCGGTGGAGGTTCAGGAAAACTCCTTGCTGCATTAAGCTGTGTGTGTGTGTGTGTGTGTGTGTGTGTGTGTGTGTGTGTACACATGTAGATCTCTCGGGAAGGACAGATTTCTCATAGTGGGATCTTTGCGCTGGGACAGGGAGACTTCCTTACCTGTAAACCAGGCATGGTTACAATCCTTGCCATGCGTGGTGGATTGTGGGGGGAACAATGGAGTCTGAACTTCAAGGCCAGAGAAGGTGGGCTGGATTACGAAAACTTCCTCCATACTTCATGAGAAGGAGGGAGTATCTGTGAAAGTTCAAACACACCCCAGGGCCTTAACCGGTCATTAACACCCTCTGAAGTGGCCCATTAGTCTTCTATCTAGATCCTAAGGCAAAAGAACCCAGGAAAGTGAATTTTCCTATCAGAGGAGGAGGGAAAGGGCTGGGTCAGGGAAGCAGATGAATTCCAAGAAATGGAAGTGCAGAGAGAAGGTAATGGAGAGGAGAGTTAAGGAGACAGGCAGAAACACTGTGTCCATTTTAGAATGTCAGCCAAGCAAGGAGGCAGCAACAGAAAATAAGCATGTGGCCCAGGGTTCAAAGCCAGGCTCTGCTACTTCCTAGTTGTGCCTCTTACAATCTCATAACCATTGAGTGTTTGGGGGTGTTTTTTCTTTTCCTTTAAGAAGGGAGTGAGAGTGTTGCTGAGCTACCTATCACTTAAAATTCTTACAAAGCTTAAATATGTCAACTGTGTAAAAGCTGTAAACATTGCATTATTAATGCATAAAAGACATCTCAGAAAAGGCTGCTCTGGATCAAGGAGTGACCAAACCTCAGGAGCCAGCAGGCCCCATCTGGGCTGGTCCATGCAACCAGCTGCAAAAGCTGACAAACACAAAGCTCTGTGGATCGAGAGCAAATGAGCTGCTAGATCTCAAGATTGCAAGTCTCAGGGTGGTCAGCACTGAGCTCTGCTAAGCAAAAGAGATCACGCTGTACTGTTCAGTAGGCAAAAGGAGGACTGGCTGTCCTTTCAATGTCATCCTGGGGCAGAACTGAACAGCTAAGAGTAACATTATTCTTTCGGGGAATGTACCTTTGTTTTACAGTTTACTACTGATCAGAGATCTGACTTTGTGAACTTATATTCTAACATGTAGCTGCATGTATAAGTATGTAAAGATGCAAAGGATTTTAGTCTAGTAGAGAACCACAAAATTTATGGTTTTATTGCTCTGTAAGACATTAACCAGCTTCATTTCTTACCTTAGTGAACTTATTTTAGTATGTCTCTTCCAACTAAATATACAAATCTCTGTCTCTAATGATCCTTTGATGAACCAGCTTTACCATTCCTCTGGTTCTCTTATTAATGAGGTAAATAAATCTTAGACATGTGATAAAAATTATACTTTGACAAAACCCCAAAGTGAGGACTCTGCCATACTTTGGCATGGGCCAATGGCTTTGGGCCAGTCACTTGGCCTCTGAGCCTCATATCTCATCTGCCACAGGGAGAAGGTACCCAACTCCAGGACTGAGGCAGGCTGCAGTGGGAAGAGGAACGTGAAAGTACTTTGCACAGGATGCAAAAGTCAGGATTTATTGTTGCGACTCATCACATTAGGCTACTCCAGGGCTAGAAGGTCCCAGGCTTCTGAGGGCAGCAAGGCTTGGGACACAGATCAGGGGAAAGGCAGCTAGGGTAGCCCTGATACGAGAATCTATGTCCAGGGGGTACCATGCTGATGCTTCATTTTCCACTTGTGATGAGGCCAGAATTTTCTATGGGCCTCAGAACCTGGAGGATGAAGACCATTCAGGACCACTTGGAAAAGTCTGCCCAGGGGCATAGAAAGGATGGAGGACTGGGGTGGGCATCTGACCAGGAACCAGGGTGGGGGTATTCTAAAGGTCGGACAATAGTCTTCATGTAACACCAGGTCCCTAACTAGTGGCCTCTATAGCCTGGAATCTTTCAGGACCTCATCATATTATTTTGTAGGTGGGAAAGTTGACAGCTCAATAGGATTCTACCTTTGTTATCTACATACTTGTATGCCTGCATGCGTGTGTGCACGCGTACACACACACACACACACACACACAGAGAATGATGTCAGTCAGGGGTCCAATAAGCAATGTAGGTAGCTAAAATCAGGAACAGCCAACCCTGCACAGAGAAGGTGGGTACAGAGCCAATAGAAAGAGGAAGAGGAAATGCATTCCAGGCCCAGGGAATAGCAGGAGCAGAGGCTAGGAGGAGAGAATTAACCTGTAGAATGTGGGGAAGGATAAGATGAGGCAATGAAACCTGTAATCATGGAAGCTAATAGTCCACTGTCCCCGGGGTGATGGCAAAAAAGGGAGTGGGTAAGGGGATTACACCTGGGTTCTCCCCTGCAGGTCCACATCCAGGTGCAGTTCAGTTATTGTCTCTACAAGCCAACCCAGCCTTTTCCTCTCCCCAAATGCCTCCATCCACAGCTGCTCTGCCTTAAAGGCTGGGTTCACAGACTCTTCCCATCTGCTTAAGCCTTCCCCCATCACTCCTCTTCTGACAGCTCACTGTCTCCACCATATGAACCTCCCCTTTCATCAGCTAATTATCCTGGCTGGCTTCTTCAGAGTTAGTATACCTTCCTTCCTGGAGTTACATATTTTTCCTCTCCCTAGTTTCCCTTTGCCCTAATTTGTTTAGTACTTTATTATATTGTGGGGTTTTGTTTAGTTTTGGGGGAGGGGGTTCGCATGTTGTCTTCAACCCTTTGTGGACCAAGACAAGTATACGTAAACCTTGTGTTGTCCTGCAAATGTTCTGTTAACAGTGCGTTTTTCTGGGCTAAATTCTAAGCTTTGTGGACACCTGTCTGGCAACTACAGACTACATCAGGGCAAGCACTGTGCTGGGTACACAGTGGTTACCTAATTCTTGCCTAGTGATTGACAGTTTGATTAACAACACTTAACCCACTCCTAGCCATCCTCATTACTAGCCCATTCACGCACAAACCTAGATGATAGAAATCCCACTCCCCTACCCCTTCCACTGACATTGTGACCCACCAGATCTCAGCAAAGCCCAAGTAATTTGAGGGCTCAGACCCCAGCATCGTCATTGCTCCATGAGTTTCTTGGACACGTTCACACCACCAGAAGAGGAGATCTGGACGTCTCCATCAGGGAGAGAGAAGCTCCCCGCCACTCCTAAAGGCCAGCCTCATAGACTTGGCCATTGCTCAGGGAAGACTCAGGAGGTCGTCCCCTCCTAAAGCCCAGCCCGGGAGTCACAGTTCAGGCGTTGTCGAAGCCACAGGCCCGGGAGCTCCAGGGGGCAGCCTCAGGAGAAAGGTCTGCAAGGAGCCTGGCCGTGGGAAGCCCGCCTTTTCCCTGAGCAGCCGCCAGATGCTGCCCTCGATGGCATAGAGCACCGTGAACATGCGGTTGACAGTATAGACGGTGTCACCACGCACCACCGCCGTGAAGAGCGCTCCCTTGCTGTTGACAAACTGGCCGGGCAGTGAGGTCCACTGGCCCGTGGCTAGGTTGAGGCAGTCGATGGCGCAGTGTAGGAAGTCGTCTGATGGTCCGTTGCGCACCACATAGAGACTGTCGCGGTGGGCCACCATGAAGTGGCCGTAGCTCTGCGGGCGCTGCAGCTCGGCCACCGGCAGCCACGCGTCGGTCTGCACCGTGTACTCCACCACAGCCGTGGTGTCTGCTGGCCGCCACAGACACACGAATAGGCGACCACATGCCTGGGCGCAGGGCACACCAGCAGCCGGCTGCGGCAGGTCTGCCACGAAGCTCCAGCAGCCTGCAGCCGGGTCGTAGCGCTCCACGGAGCTCATGGGCGTCCTCTGGAACTCGCCACCGATGGCGTAGAGATGGCCATCGAAGCCGGCCAGCGCCGTGTCGTAGCGCGGCTGGTGCGGGCTGGGGAACTCGCACCATGTGCCGCCGTCGGGGTCGTAACAGAAGCCCAGTTCCACCACCTCCTTACTGGCGCCCCGCACGCCCCCCACGATATAGAGCTTGTTGCCCAGCGTGGCCACGCCTGCTAGCAGCGTGCTGGCCTCCAGGGGCAGCGCGGCCAGCGTGCGCCACGCGTTCTCCTCCTCGTCCAGGTAACACACCGTGCGCGACTCGTCTTCCAGGAAGCCGGGCGCGGGCGTGTGCGTGCTCACGGCCACGTAGCTGCTGGGCCGCAGCGCCGCCACGTATGCGCGGGCCTCGGGCAGCGCCAGCTCAGTCGCCAGCTCGTGCGTGCCGTCGCGGATGAAGAGCGCGGCGCTGTGGAACACGTCCCGCAGGCCGAAGGCGGCGGCCGCGTCGCACAGCAACGCGCAGTTGTCGGACGTGAGGCTGTGCTCCAGGAAGCGCGCCAGCGCCGGCGCCTGCAGGAAGGCGGCGCACTCCACCGCCTGCAGCAGGTCGTCGGCGGCCTCCAGCGCCGGCCGCTCGCCGCGCAGCACCTGCAGCGTGGTGCGGAAGCCGCCGGGGCTCAGCGCGCCCAGGCGCACCTCGGCCGCGCGCGCCTCCCTCATGCCGGAGCGGAAGAGGCCGCAGAAGAAGCCGCAGTGCTCCACCAGCAGGGCCCGGTCGGCTTGGAAGAGCTGGCCGCCCACCCACACCTGCACCGGGACCTCCGGAGTTTGAGGCATGGCGGGCCGGAGGGCGGAGGCCGCCGCTGGGGGCCTGGATTCAGCGGCCACCGACTCTGGGGCTCCCCCGTAACGGAAAAAAACACTTCCCTGGGATATAAATATATCCCTGGCTAAAGATAGTATGGCTCATGTGATGCAGTGGCTAGCAGGTTGTATGGTCCTGGGCCCAGAGGGCATCCAGAGACCTGCACGGTCACTCAGTCCCTTATGGGAAATGATAATAGTGACCATGTACTGAGCACCTACCTCTGCATGCTGGCACTGTGAGTGATGCTTACAGAGATATCCCATGTAACCTGCACTAAACCACCTGTATGCCCTTGTGCAAGTACCCTAACTCTCTGATCCTTTTTCCTTAAAACGGGGCCAATGATAACGCTTTCATGGTACAGGTATCCCCTGCTTTTAGAAAATTCGCTTTATGCCACAGTTCTTTCTTGAAAGACCCACATTACTATCTCTTTTTACTAAAAGAAAATCCGAAAAGCGAAAATAGCGTGCAGTGTTTTGCAACCAGTCTTTGTAGAGGCAGCTTGCACGCTGAGCAGCTGCAAGAGTGGTCCCTCCAAGCTCCTTCCCTGAGAACTACACTCAGCATTTCAATATTAAGCCGCCATAACTCTGAACTATGTCTGTGAGCATTTATTATCCATTTATTTTCTGCATCCATTAGCAAGGTGTGTCTTAAGGTAATTGCTTCTTCGCTTTAGGCCATTTCGATTTACAAAAGGTTTTGTAGGAACGCTCTACTTTCAGATAATGGGGGAAACCATACTGGGACAATATCTGTAAAGTATTCAGAATGAGGCTCAGTGAATATACTGTGACTTGTTCAGGATCATTCAACTGGGAAGAAGCAAGGACAGGATTAATACCTAGGCCACCGCATCGGCTGATAGCCGCAGGGAGTGCTTGGGCACTGGAGGGAGGAGGCAGAGGTGGAACAAATAGAGTGAGCCATGATGGGGTCTGGAGCTCTAATTTGGTCTGGGCCCTGACTCTGGGCTAGTCCAATCTCATTTTGAGTCTGGATTTTCTTCTCTGTAAAAATGGGAGGGTAGCAGGTGTCCAATAAGTCCCTGAATGTGGAAGTACTTCCTGATGGGATAGGAATGGGAAGCTGATGTCTGTTTCCCCACTTGCTAGCACTCCTCCACTTCTGTGTCTCTGAACCTTAGGAAAAGGAAAGTGGGGCTGCTGACCATATATCTGTGAGTGAGAAGAAGAAGGGCTTCTTTTTTTTTTTAATCCTCACCCAAGGATATTTTTCTGTTTATCTTCAGATAGAGTGGGAGGGAGGGAGAGAGAGGAAGAGAGACACATCAACTGGTTGCCTCCCACACGACCCCGACCAAGGCCAGGGACAAACCATAATGGAGGTATGTGTCCTTGACTGGAATCGAACCCGAGACTCATTGGTCCGCAGGCCAACACTCTTAACCACTGAGCCAAACCGGCCAGGGTGAGAAGGGCTTCTTGAAATAATAATAGTTGACACTTAAATTGCACTGTGTGTCAGACACTTTTGTAAGCACTTTAATTCCTGTAATTATTGCAACAGTCCCATCAGTAAATACTATTTTCCCTCATTTAATAGATAGTATCCACTTACTGCTTATAGCAACACCATGAGTTAGATATTATTAATAGCTCCATTTCATAGATTAGGAGACTAAGGCACTAAGAGGTTAGTTACATGCTCAAGGTCACATGGCTGGAAAGTGGCAGAGCTAGGACTGGTATGCAGCCATTCTGACTCTAGAACATGTGCCCCTAACCACTGTCTGCTGTCTCTCTCTGCTACAAATGCTGGGCCAGGAGGTCACACTTGAAAGAAACTTCAGGCTCATGGTTCTACTCCTTCATTTATAGTGGAAGATCAGAAAGAGAATTGCTCAGGGTCATTTAGTTTGGGGCAGACAGCCCCAGGCCTTCTGCTGCCCAACCCTAGGGCACTTTTCCCACTGCACTAAACTTGCTTGAGTTACCAGCTAGGACTCTGGGTCCCAAAACGTCAGGTGGAAGGGAGCTTAGTGATTATCTTCTCCTGCCACCTCATTTTACAGGTTGGGAAACTGAGGCCAAGACCCGTATAGGATGGTAGCTGCCATTCTGGAGATGTTCAACTGCAGGACTTATTCAGGAGGATGGAGAGGCTCACAGTGACAAAGGCGGAGTTGGAGGTGGCAGGGGAACTTCCCTTCCCCCAGGACACAAGCATGCACAAACCTCATGTATAAATCTGCAGACCCAAAACAAACGTGCCTCCTCTGCCAGGGAACTCCCACCCAGTTCACTACATCAAAGCAGGTCTGGGATGTGGGGACCACTTCTGTGAGCCTGGGAAGCCAAAGGCCTGAAGGAAGCAGCCAGAAATATCCCAGATGCTCTGCCCTAGGGACCAGACAGGAAGAGGAGGAGGAGATGGAAGGGGTGGGCAGGAGTCCCCATAAATACTATCCCAGGCCCTCTGCCAGCTTCTCTCCATCCCGAAGGCCAGATATGGACTGACAGGGAGCAGTTGTGACAATCTCCCTCTTGGAGGAGAACAGGCTCTGCAGTGCTTAGTCTTAACTGTCTTTGCTAGTGGGCCCAGAGGTAGGAAGAGGGTATCTGACTATTCCCATTTCACAGATGAGGAAGGGGGGGCGGGGCCCAGAGATGGGAAGGGCTTTTCCTTGTTTATGAACGAAGACATGGGACTGTACTGAACCCTCTCTACTGATCCCAGGTCCCAGCCCAGATGCCTCTCCTCATCAGCACTAGCCTTGTCTCAGAGGAGAGAAACTGCTGTCTCCAGACTCAAGCCAAGAAGTGGGGTTGGGGAGGGGCTTACCCCCAGGGGGCCACAGTTTCCTCCCAAATGGCCTGTTTCAGGCACTTAGTAACTGGCAGACACAACCAGATGGAGCCACTGCCTGAACCTTTCCTGAGAGCAGGAGGGGAAAGAAGAGCAAATCCCTCTTGGCTGAAGCTTGCTCCCACTCTCAGTTTTTCCCAAGTCCAGTCCTGACTTGAGTGGGTTGGGACACTGGTGCACACACCCAGCTCCCACCTTCAGGTGGTGGGGAGGGAGTCACCCAAGGTGGGGATTGTGGTTCTGAGGCTGGGCTGAGGAGCAGGCCTTTAGCTGTGGTGCAAGACCCCAGTGGGGTGTTGTCTGCAGCTGGTGAGTTTCCTCCTCCCAGACAGTGAGTGTCCCTCTGGGACTTGGAGAGGACAAGGAACTATCCTGGTTGTGGGCAGCCCACAGAGTTCCCAGGCCCTGCCCGACCTCACACCAACCTCCTTCTCCGCTTTGCACTCCCTCACTCTGTGTGAGGTTGGAGGTGGGGGCAAGGAAAGGGGTTATGTGTCAAACTTTCTGAGCCTTTCTAGAGCATACACTCAGCCTTTTTGGGGGTCTCTATCCACAATGATTGGCCCATAGTAAGGGGTCTGTAAAGTGGACTCCTGGGCGTAACCTAAGTAGGAGCCCCCAGTCTGATGGAGGAGACACAACCCCATTTCAGAAGAAGTTCCAGTCTTATGGAGGAGACATAGCCCTTGCCCTGGGAGACACCTTCCCCTGCAGTCTGTTGGGGGACCCCTGGGCCTTTGCTGTCCTTGGTGATATTTCTGCACACAGGGTAGTGAGGAGCTTGCCTGGACCTGAAGAAGGAAGAATACTGGACTAGGAATCAGGATTACTGATGGACTCTGGTGCTGGGACTATCATTGACTTGCAAAAGCTACCCAACTTCTCTGGGCCTCAGTTCTTCATCTGTAAAATGGAACTTTGGATCTGACTTCTAAGGTTCTGTTCAGCTTTGACATCTGAATTTATTGTGCCTCCAGAGAATGCAGTGATATCACAACAGGTTCTCAAAAGCTTAGCTTTCTGTGGAATGTCTCCTGGGGGGGGGGGGGGGGGGTGGCAAGGGTAGGACCTGGCATCCAGAAATCCTCACAGGCCCTACCTGTCTAGACCTGTACATGCCCCACTCATCCACTCCAGAGACATCTGTTGAGCACCTGCTACATGCCCACTGCTAGGCTGGGTGCTACACCCTCTGCACATTGAGTACTCGAGGGCCTCCTGTAAGAGCCTCGAGTAAGGTTTGGCTACTTGGCCAAACAGAATAACCTTTCTCTTGACCTGAAGTGTCCAAACCTCTGGTCACCAAATTTGGCTTCTTGGTAGGTGGGTGAGACGTGTGTGCTATTCATGTCTAGGGGGAGTGAAGGAAACTATCATTTGCTTTCTTGGGCCATGAGCCAGGCTCTGTGTGGGACTCTCATGTCATCTCATCTAATCCTTAATATTACCCCTATTTTAAAGATAAGAAACTGAGGCTCAGAAGGGCAAAGTAGCTTATTCCAGGGTCTGACATTAGGTGGTTATTCCAAAGGCCTTTGCAGTCCACCATGGCACTTCTTGGTGCTGGACAAGCAGCCTACAGATGAGGAGCCCGAGGATGAGAAAATGGAGTGTTGCAGTTGTGAGGTCTTCACAGTTTTCCTCTCAAGGCTCAGAGGAGGGGCCGACTTTGGGCACTTAGCAGTCACAGCTGAGGGCCTGAGTAATCAGCCGACAACTGGTTCAAATAATCTCTGAACTGGAAGAGAATTAAGGGTCATCTCATCCCATTCTACGAGTCATGAGGCAGTCTCCTCTACAATGCTTCCTTGAAGTGGTCACCCCTTGGTTGCCTTCAGTGTTGGGGGGTTGTTCAGATGGTTAGAGCTTACCCTCACACTGAGCTAGAACCTGCCTCCTTGTAGCTCCCATCTACTTTTGATCCGAGTTTTAAAGATGAGGAAAGTAACTCCTCCAGCCTCACACAAACAGGGAAGTAGCAGAACCCAAGTTTACACCTAGTTGGGCCTGTAGGGATCCACAGCTTGCCCTCTCTCTGGCAGCCCTCCAGTGAGACTGGTTTCTCTTTCCACAGACCCCATTCAGAACCAGTCTGTCCTCACAGGACTGGAGCCGGCCCAAGGGATGTGCCTGGAACTTGGCTCCCACTTTCTCTCCTCCTACAACTCAAGAAAACCCTTGGCCATTAGCTCTGTGAGCAATTCTAGTCTGAGGGTGTAATCTAAACAAATTCCTTCCAACACCTTAGAGTTGTAATAACACAGCTGGTTTACCATGATCTCCCAGAAACACAATTATGCTGTCAGTATTCATGTCCTGTGCTGGAAAAGAATTTTCCTTCTTGGTTGAAGAGTCATTACCATCAAGCGCTCGCTCTCTCGCTCTTTCTCTCTCTCACACACACACTGCTGACCTGGGTTTATGGCTTCTTTTGTGCATGGTGGGTAGATCAGCTGGGGTGGTGGTGGGGGGGG
The DNA here is from genome assembly GCA_030848825.1 of Tadarida brasiliensis. NCBI lineage: Eukaryota > Metazoa > Chordata > Mammalia > Chiroptera > Molossidae > Tadarida > Tadarida brasiliensis. Next base: position 196,878,212 of record CM061257.1, on the reverse strand, counting down.
GGTAGAGGTTGGAGGAGAAGGGCTGCAGTGAGAGGTCTCTGACTCCCATCCCCTTCCCCATTCTAGCCTGCACTGTATTCCAAGAGAGAGTCCCCACAGAATTCTAGAAAACACTCAAGTCTGGAGCCCAGGGCTGATTCTGTCACTCTCTATTAGGCCTAAATCACATCATGGAATTTTGAATTTATCCCCCCCCCTTTTTTAGTATTATAGATGGGGGGGGCAGCCCAAAGAAATGAGGTGACTTGCCCAAGGTCACCCAGTGAAAGGGCTGGCACTAGATCCTAAGTGTCTGGATTCCCCATGTGGGCCCTTTGTCCTGTCTCCAGCATGACCAGATTTACCCTGTGTCCCAAGGGGAATGACAGGTGACCCCTGCCAGGCTCATCCACCGATCCCTGAATTATTATAGGCAGGAGGGAGTGCCAGGTTTTAGGACAAATAAAACTCTATTTACACACTAGGCCACAAACACATGCAACTCATTAGCTCTGATCAGGTAGCAAACAGCAATGCAGGATGGGTTAGGTTTCATGAAGCTGGACCCATATTGACCATGAAATATTAGTAAGGTGGTCTCATCCTCCCCCTTTCAGAAGCCTGGGTGCTGCAGTGATTGATGCCTGAGAGTCTCACAAAGGCAGGGTGATGCAGCCCTGGAAATTGTGTACCAAGGCTGGGCTAGCTGTGACCTAGAAAAAGGGCATGGCTTGGAGTTGAACCCAGCAGGCTTCCCAGAGGAGGAGGCGGGAGCAGCTGGGTAGAACAAAGGGAGGGATGGATTTTCTTGCTGGAAGGAGAGATTGAGTGGAGGTTCAGACTAGGCTGGAAACATACTTCCTCTCTTTCTCCCTTCCCAGGGCCTCGCTTTCTCTGGTCCTCGTCCTTCCCCGCAGGATCTGGGAGCGCCCCGACAGTGACAGCGCCCCGGCCTTCGAGGCCAAGCGCGGTGGGGTGCGCGGGCTGCTGAGCACCCTCCCTGCGTCTGCGGGGTGGGTGCGCCCCGCGGGGTGCTCCCGCAGCCCTTACAAGGAGTTTGGCGGAGCTCGGGGCGGCCCCGCCCGCCGGGCTCCACCGGCCCCTCCTCCCCCCTGCTCGGGCCGAGCGGCGGGAACACGGCCCGCTGGGCGCGGGGCCCGGGGCGCGGACACCGACGGGGCTGGGCGGCGAGTGCCAGGGGAGCTCGCGAGTCGTCCCCGAGGGCCCCGACGGGCGAGCACGCTGCTTGGGGCCCTTCGGCCAAGGACCCGCGTCCCTCTCCCCAGCGTCGCCATGTCCTCGGTGTTCGGGAAACCCCGCGCGGGCAGCGGGCCGCAGAGCGCGCCCCTCGAGGTCAACCTGGCCATCCTGGGGCGCCGCGGAGCGGGCAAGTCCGGTGAGTGGGGCGGGTGCCAGCAAGGGAAGGGGTGAGGTGGGGACCAGGAGCTGATGAAGGGATCCGGGCGCTGTGGACTTGAGGGCAAACTCTTCCACTGGCTCTGGGGGCTTCCTACACCCAGGTGAGTTGGGCAAGACCGTGATTTTCTTCTTTGCCTCAGTTTCTCTGTTGCTTGGTGCTCTTTCTGCTTTGTCCTCAGCTCCTCCATCATTCATCTGTCTTCTGTTCCTTGCCTGGCTCTTCCTCTGTCTCCCTACTGTGTCTGTGACCCCAGTTTCTCTCCCTTCTGTCCATCTCTGTGTCTCCCAGTCCTCAGCTGGTCTCTGTCCTGTGGCCGGCCCCCTACCCCTGTCACCTCTCCCTGGGGCCAGCAGTCAGCTCTGGTGAATGACACCAGAGGGACTTGTTAGGCACTGATCCCCAGCCCTAGGCCCCTGTGAGCTCAGTCACAGCCTTGCTACTCCCCAGTTTAGGCTGGAGGTGAAGGAGCCACTGGCCCTTGAAGGGATTTGGTAGAAGTCGCTGGCTATTGGGATTTCGCAGGCCACACTCCCTGCTCCCCTCCTCAGTTCCCTGGGATTCCCGAATAAAGTGTGCATTCTTATCAAATGTATTTGTTTCAAGCCAGACCCCTCTCTTGACTTTCTGGAAACAAACTGGACTGTGGTCCCAGGTGCCTGGGACTATCCTTGACAAACCAAGATCTTGGCTTCCTTTGAGGTAATTTCTATCAACACTGAACTCTGCCTTCACCACTCCTGGCAGCTCTCACTCACCTGGAGCCAAGGGGGCAGCGGGTGGGGGTGTCACCATAGGCAGAGACCCAGAAGAAGGGTCCAGCCCTCCTCCTCCACTCACAGTCCCAGGCAGCTGAAGGGGGGAGGGGGGAGGGGGGAGGGGAGAGGGGGCTCCTCCACTGGCCGTTTTCCAGTCACAGCCATGAGTAAATGGCCAACATGGGCTCAGTTAGCTGTTGGCTTCCTTCCCCAGAGTGCTCTTTGGGACTCGCTGGGGGCTTCCTCTCCACTTTTGAAGCCAGCCCACTGGCTCAGAGCGGCATGACTCTGAAACACAGGATTTTCAGAAAAGATTTGCCCTCTTCCCTTTGAAAATGAAGTGGTTATCTGGAGCTCTGTCACTGGTACAGTTTAGCCAGTGGCTACATTAATAAAGGAATTTAAATTTAAAAATGTGTATTCCCTGGGTATTACTTTGTAAACTGACACTAATAGAAATCCTGGGAAAGAATTTTAAGGATTTTCCTTAAAATATCATGTTACTTTTTAAGAGTTTAGTATAATAGTTGGCTGGCCCTTGGCTTTATGTGGTTGAATTCTGAACAAAATCAGAATTCTGTTAATGCATTGCACCTGGGGATAACTTCATTCTAGGATTTTATATTTGTGGAGGCACCATGATGAGTTTGGAGGCCCTAGAGCCAAGACTTGAGATGTGAAGGACTGAGGACTAGAGTGTATTTACTTGGGACACAGATCTTGCCTGGACCTTGCCTGGAAATCCCAGGCCCTCAAGGGGTCATACTGCCCCCAGGGATCACCCACTGATCAACTTGGCTCTTACTCTGTCTTTGGCTTGTAGCCTAAACTGGAATAAATGCCCCACATTTCAAAATCTTTGTGACTGGTCCAGGGTGGGGGAAGTCGCCCTTTAGTTGAGGCTGACCCTAAAGTAACTGGTTGCATGGGTCCTGACTCCTTAGTTCGGATCTTCACAGACACCCCTTAGGCTTGCCTCTCATTGCTTTTCTTGTCATTAAAAAAAAACCTCCCAGGATGCAACTGAAGGGACACAGTTCCCCATATTTCTAGTTTCTTAACTCCTCAGCTCCCAGCCTCATTCCCCCAGAGACTCGAGCATGGTGTCAGCGAAGGGTCACAGAGGCTAGATAAGGCCTTCCTAAAATGAAAGGGGCCAGCAGCCAGACACAGCAGGGGAGACTGAGCCCGTTTCTTTCTGCTTCTTGCAGCCCTGACCGTGAAGTTTCTGACCAGAAGGTTTATCAGTGAATATGACCCCAACTTGGGTAAGGAACCCCTCCTCCCAGTTCCTCCTGCTGTGCCCTACTTGGGTCTACACCCTCCCCCATCAGACACCTACCCTTGTGGTGGGCCCAGGTGTGACCAGGACCAAACATCTGGAGGCAGAGGGGAGGAGCCACCAGGATGACTCAGCCCATGGCAGGAAAATGTTTTAAGTGACAGAAATACACCCTCCACAGCCAACCCCAGACAACATGGGGGGTTGACCAAATTCAGAGAGCTGTGTGATTTGCCCTAAAATATGAGGTATAATGAGCCTTAAAAAAAAAAAAAATCAAACATAGCAAAACATCCACATCCATTAAGTGTTGTTCTTCAAGATGGTCACTCAATGCACTTTTCCAGAAAAGCTGGACAGGACATTTGAGAAATTTTCTAGTGGAACTGGCTTCTGAACCACACAAGAAAACTAGTCTTGCTTTATTGACATATCATGGTATATTAGAAAAGGGATGTTCTGGTGTCAGTCAGAGCTGAGTTTGACTCCTGGCTCTGCCACATATTGGCTGTGCAACCTTAAGGCAGTCACCTAACCTCTCTGAGCTTCTGTTTCCTTATCTGTAAAATGGGCATAAAAACACTTATCTCAGAGAATTACCGGAGGATTAAAGAGTTAACACGTAAAAGAGCGAGCCAAGTACTTGACTCACTGTAGACATTCAATGTATTTTTGCTTCTGCTCCTTCCTCCTCAAATGGCTTCCCATCTATGGTGGCTGAGATGCCCTCAGATTAATCAGATCAGTGTTTGTGAAAATTATTTTTAGCACCAGGACCTTTTCCTCAAATAACCTCTTACATGGAACCCCAATATCTATAACATAAAGGCAGAATTTTATTAGTATACATGTAACCTGAAGCTCATATTCATAACATTTATTATTGTAAACTGTGCATTGAGAAAAATGAGTTGTCTGGATCGATTCCCTTTTGAAAATGAAGACTCCTGTCTTGGTTTATTTTCCTCATTCATAAGAATTGAATAGAGCATTGTGGTAGCCCCAGGACCGCTGTGGAAGCCCAGGGCTGGGAGCACGGTTGGAAGGCTGCAAGGAGGCGTGACACCTGAGGGAAAGAACTCCTCAGCCCCTGGGCGCCCATCAGCCCCTCAGTTCAGGCTGGAATGTTGAATCCCAATGTCAGAGCAGGAAAGGACCTTAGGCTAATGGTTTTTAGAATGTTTTCCTTGAGTAGCAGAATCCCTTCTGATCAGGAGATTTTTCAGTGAATACATGTCAACTTGGGTAAGGAACCACTTGGGTAAGGAGATCTTAAACAGAACCCCAGGGTGCTGAACAGAAAAATCTGAAGGACTCTCTTGGTTAAATCAGGAGTGCAAGGCAGGTGACTGGCCAACAGCCCCTTAGGGGTTTGTTCCTGAAAGCTTGGTTGGACCACCAGTGCTTTGAAACAACCCCTCCATGCTACAGTGGAGGAAATAGGCCTAAGGAGCTGAGGCTTCTGGGCCAAGGTCACACAGCAGATCTGAGGAGAGCCCCTTTGATTAGCAAAGGTCAGTGCCCACGGGAGTGGGACACAGGATGCGACTGTGTGCTGGCTGGAGGAGGTGCTGGGAGAAGCCAGAACATGAAGTCGGATGGAGTGGGGAACTGAAGGGGGAGGCGAGGGGAGAAGACAGGAAGGAAAGGCACACAGCAGGAGTGTCTGGGAAGGGAAAACAGGGATTTTCAAGGATGATGCCACAAAACACAGATTCTGCCTAGCTCCAATACTGCATACATATACTAAAAAGTATTTGCTGTTTATCTGAAATTTAAATTTAACTGGGCATCTTGTATTTTATCTGGCAACCAACCTCCAGTCTCTCTTCCTCCCTGCCCCCAAGTCCCTACCCTTCGTGCAGGGTCCCACCAGAGGAGCCTCTGACAGTGGGAGTCTGAGCTTCCTGATGAGTAATTTTGGAGTCTGACCTGGTAGTGGAATGTGTGGTCAAACTGTGTAGGGGGCAGCAGCCCCGCAATGGTTAGTCATCCCACTCTGAGCGCCTTTGAGCTGGAGAGATGACCAGACGCTCTCCCCCCAGCCATTCTGCGAGGCCAGTGCCACTTCTGGGGGCTCTGTTTCATTGTCTAAACATTATGGCCACTATCCCATGGCTGGTTCCAGCAACAGTGGGGACTCTGGGTCCACAGCCTTTCCTTCTATGGAGAAAGGTCTGAGCATCAAGGGCAGAGTTAGCTATCAGGAGATGGAAAACCATTCTTTCCCCCCTTTCAAAGGTCTTCCAAGAGCTTGAGCTCAAATGGAGCCTCTTGAGGGTGGGAACCTGCACAGTTTGTTCCCATTTCCAGCATGGAACATAGGTGCTCGTAAATGTGAAATTGAATTTTGATTTTAGGGTTGTCCTTTAAAGAACAGCTTCTATTATTATCCCCATTTTACAGATAAAGAAACTGAGGCAGTGATTTGCCTACAATCATGGAGAACCTCAGGTACAAAGGAAGATGAGACACCAAACCGGGTGCTCTCCACTAAGGGCAGCCTCATGCTGTAGAGGGCCTGGGGTCAGAGGTCTGCATGGCACTGGAATCTCTGAGCCTTGGTTTTCCCATCTGGAAAGACGTGACTAATAGATTATGCTCTGTCTGTGTAAAAGCTGTGCCTTGTTATGGGTTGTGACTGATAGAGCTGGTAGGAGCTGAGAGACTCAGTGCCTGTGAAAGGGCTTTGCCCTGTGCTGAGTACTGCAGGAGGGGGCGGGGGTCTCTAGGAGAACATTCTCTTGCAGAGGGCTGGGGTCATCTCACCTGGCTTGCCCAAGGCAGAATGATGGCTTCTCTCTTGCCCTCATCCTGCTCCAGCAAGGACATAGGTACTATTTCTGAGGCATCATTCTATGCACAGTCTGACCTGAGCTCCTTTGGTGCCTTTTATTGATTGATTGATTTGAGAGAGAGAGGAAGGGAGAGGGAGACAGAGATAGAAACATTGATGAGAGAGAACATCGTTTAGCCACCTCCTGCATGCCCTCCACTGGGGATTGAGCCCACAACCCGGGCACATGCCCTGACCAGGAATCGAACCAGGACCTCTCAGTCCATAGGACAATGCTCAATCCACTGAGCCACACTGGCCAGGCTCCTTTGGTGCCTTTTAAAAAAGTGTTACTGTAAATAGGAGAAAAATGCTTTGAGAAAAGAATCTTCTCTCAGCACTAAAGTCCACAGAATGTTATTTAGAACTACAAGTTATGAGATGCATATATTTAAAGATACCAGAATGCCCTTAGGCCAGAAACTAGGTGATGAGAAGAAAGGACATAACTGTGACTTGGAAAGAAATCCCCAACCCCAGCGTCTTCTGGCTTGCAAAGGGGAGGAAGCCGGATAAGAGGATCTCTGAACTTCTTCAGCTCACGCATCCATGTTCCACATCCTCAGCTGGGCCGGGAGCTTCTGCCTTTCCCCTGCACTCTGCCCAGATAGAGCTGGAAGTTGACTGGTCTGCTGAGCAAAGGGAGTGAAGGGCTCCCAATGGGGAGGCAGCCCAGCCCGGAAGACCTGAGTTCAAGTTCCTTTACGGATAGGTGTTGTGTGGCTATGAGTGAGTTCCCTCCTTCCCTGGGCCTGGCCTCCCTGTCGTCTGTCTACAGTGGAGCTAAAAGCAACCTCAAAAGGCTGTTGTGCTATGAGGGACTACCGGAGACCAGGACCAGCGTTGGGCAGGACACGGTGCCAGTTTGGGAGCAGGAGCTATGAAGTACCTCAAGCGGGTGCATCAGACAACTTGGGCAGGAAAATCTGAACGAGATGTAAGCATCTAGGGGCAGCTCTTCTTGCACCAAATATAGTTAAACATTTGGGGCATATTTTCCATTAGATTTTTTTTTTTTTTTTTGTCTTTGAATAAGAGTGGCATTTATCCAAGTCCCCAAAGCAGGCTGGGGACGGGAGCTGTCTGTGATTCCTGCTGGCTGCTAGTGGACCTGGCGTGTGTCCAGGCCTGGCTTGGCTGCCAGTGGCCCTCAGAAGTATTTGACTCAGCCAGGGTTAGGGGGTTCTCTTCTCACAGCAGCTGCTGCCAGGCAGACAGAGAGGGTCCCAGTTCTGCCCAGAGGGGTCTTCTTTGGGGTCACTTGGGGCATGGGGGCACCAGGGAAAGGTAAGGACCAAGTGCACTCCCACATGTGGGCAGTGGTGCGGGGGAAGGTTGGGGGCAGGGAGAGTGGGTGCCAACATGGCACGAGGTCCTGTTTGCTTGCCTGGCCACTTGCTGCTTTCTCAGGTTTGAGGTCATGAGAACTAAAAAAAAGTAAAAACTCATGAAATGCAAGTAAGATCAGTAGATTAGGTTATAGTATGGTACCAATGTCAATTTCCTGGTTTTGATCATTGTATTATGGTTATGTAAGGTGTTCACAGTGGGAGGATGGGCTTGGTACTCGTGCACACGTGGACAGGTGCACACACGTTTACACAGGGACTTCCCTCGCCCAGCGAGGGTATGGTACACAGGAACTCTCTGTACTATTGTACAACTTCTACATGAGTCTAGGATTATTTCAAATAAAAAATTTTAAAAAGTCACCTAGGAATGTGAGCCTGCCCTGTAAACTTTGGAGTACCACAGTCCCCACTGTCCTTTACCAGGCGTTTGTGGAGGGCCCGGGCCCGACCCGGGGCCCATCCAGTCCTCACACAGCCCAGGGAGACAGTGCAGGGACAAACAGTTAGCACAGCGCCTGGCACAGGGTAAAAGCTCGAAAACTGTTAGCCGATGTTTAAAATGAGGAAACAGCTCTTTCAAAGAGCTGAAATGACTTGATCCACTCGCACAGTTAAAAAAGTAGCTGAAGTAGGGTTTGATTCCACATCCTGAAATTTTCAACCACTAGACTCCTCTGCTATTATTTTGACAAGGATTATTTGTAAAACCTCCTTGGGACTTCTAAACAAGGTTCTCCCACTAGGGGCAGGAGGACGGTCCTCGGGGGCTTCCTGTGGGCCAGTAACTGTGGGCGCTGGGGCAGAGGGTGGAGAAGCTTGGCGGTCGGGAGGGAGGGAGGGGCTGGCAGTGCAGTTCCTGAGGCCTCTGCTACTACAGGCCCATGGCCGCACACTCCATCCTGCTGGTATGGCGGGTGGACCCAGAACACATTCCTGTCCCCCGTGGCGTGTTCTGTGAGTGGCCTCTGCTGCTCTGAGCCCTGACAGGTGGAGCAGTATCTCCTGGGTGGGAGGTTCTGCTTGTGCCCTCCATGTGGGTGAGAGCCAAGGCCTCTGCAGTGGTCCCAGGTCGGCCAGCCCTGAATGAGGTACCCCAGGGCTGCACAGGGGTCCAGCACAGAGGGAAGCTGGGACTCAGACCTAGTCCCTTATCAACTTAGTGGCCTGTTCTGCCTTTAACCTAGCTGACTATCTGTGTTGCAGAGGATACCTACAGCTCTGAGGAGACTGTAGACCACCAGCCTGTGCACCTGAGGGTGATGGACACTGCGGATCTGGTAACATTGCCCCCATGACAGCTGAGAGTCAGTGCAGCCTCCTGAGAAGTTCTGGCCCCATAGTGGGGGCTTCAGATAGGAATATGTATCCTGTTTCAGCTCCAATGTGCTGTGTGACCCTCTCTCAGCCTGAATCTCTTCATTGGCCAAATGAGAAGGGATGGGACGGGGCCTGGGGAGACTTGATGGTTGTGGGCATCAGCTTGGAGATCCTGTGCTCTGGGGCTTGATGCTCGGGCTCAGGTGGAGACAGGTGCACACACACGTTTGCACAGAGAATTCCCTCTGTCTGAGTTTCCCCAATACACACATCTCCCCTATGTTCTCACTACCCCCTGCCAAGGCTGGATGCCAGTTATTCTCAGAAGCCAAAAGGGCACCATGAACCTGACGCAAAACCATCAGTGCCCAGAGGCAGCCAGGTCTTTGTAGGGGCCATGCCAGAGTGTTGGCTTGGTGCCCCAGGGGCCAAGGTCTCCAAGTCTCTGGCTGGGTGGTGGGAGGGAGGCTCACGAGACAATGTCTCCTTTCACACCAAGCCAAGTCCACATTCAAGTGCCCCTTTGACAAGGGCTCTGCTGGGAAACAATATACAAAGACCCGGAGAGCAGGGAGGTGGGCTGGGGTAGCTCAGGTGAAGGCCTTTACCCTGACCTCCTCTGTCTCTGACCAGGGCTTCCCTCCTTTGCCCCAGGACACCCCCAGGAACTGTGAGCGCTATTTGAACTGGGCCCACGCCTTCCTGGTGGTATACAGTGTCGACAGCCGCCAGAGCTTCGAGGGCAGCAGCAGCTACCTGGAGCTGCTCGCTTTGCACGCCAAGGAGACACAGCGCAGCTACCCCGCTCTGCTGCTGGGCAACAAGCTGGACATGGCCCAGTACAGGTGAGCACGGAGCTCACTTTCCTCATTTGTTAAGTCTCAGTGTCATCTTCAGGGGTCATTTGGCTGCTAAGAACAGTAATCTCAAATTTAAGTAAAAGGGGGTGTGTTGTAAGGGTATGGTCTTCTAGGCAGCCATGGACAGGAGGGGAAGGGCATCTGGGCAGCACAGGGGCTGGACCCTAAAAGTCAGAAGAGAGGCCACTCCTTCCATCCTCATGGGGCTCTGTGGTCTCTCTCGGCCTCTCCTTTTTTTGTCTGAGTCTATATGACCTTCTGTTCCCACTTGGTGCAGCTGGCTGGTCATTCGGTGCCTAATTCCATTTCTAGGGAAAGGCTCAGATTGGGTTCTTGGCTTAGGTGTCTGCCCGGGTCCAACCAGCTCTCACCTCACCCAAGCATGGCCCCCAGGCTCACTTCCACGGCTGGCCATGCTGAGGGCAGGTTCTCTTAGGGAGGGTTGGACTTGAATCAGAGGTCAGAGACTGGGCCAGAGGGCAGATTACCACCGAATACTGTAACCTTATTTTGCTTGGTCAGCACTGTACTTTAGAAGACTTGGAGGTGGAAGGCTTTGAGGCAGGGCATGCTCTTTCTAGCTGACCACAGGCCTCACCGCTCCCCAGGGCTCACTTCCACCCTCTCCACACATTCTACACGTGTATATGTTTATTTATTCATTTATTTTTTTTATTGATTTTAAAGAGAGGAAGAGAAAGAGAGAAATACTGGTGTGAGAGAGAAACATCACTCGGCTGCCTCCCGCACCCACCCTGACTGGGAATCGAACTCACAACCTTTTGGTGTATGGGCCGAAGCTCCAATCAACTGAACCACGCCAGCCAGGGTGGTTTGCTTTGTTTTGTTTTTTCACCTTCGCCACACATTTAAGTTGCCTGCCCGCCCTGAGGCATTGAGGCTGTGATGGCTCCCCGTGATAAGTGACCCACTTCTTCCTCTCCCACACTGACATTCGTCCTCTGTGGCCAGTCTACCTGCAAGTTATGGAAACTTCCACCAGCCTTCCAGCAGTCCCTGCCTGCTCATGGCCACTCTTGCTCCCCCAGGCCCCAAAGGAACGTTGATTGGTGGTAGCAAGGAGGGGGCCCTTAGTTTAAAACAGGTCAGCTGGACAGTGGGGACAGGGGTTGTGATCTCATGAAGGGGGAGTGTGGTAGAGGCCTTCAAAGGCAGGCAAGCCCTCAGACCCAGACATAGTCCATCTCAGGGAATGAGGGAAGTTGTGTGATCTTAAAACCAAAAGGAATCACAGAGCCCCCCAAAGCCTAGAAAAGAGGTCAGAAGACTGGATTGAGGTAAACCAGTTTTCATTATGAAGACAAAAATTAGACCACTGTTTTGATCCCAATCTTTGCCAAAGAGATTGTCTAAAAATGGTTTGGGAGCAAATAACAGAGAATATGGACTCCAGTGACGCAGCATCAGTCCCCCAAGAACAATCCGTTTATCCCACGTCCTCCTTTGACCAGGTCCTAGGTGAAGAGGTCAGGATTTGATGGGCACCGTGAATCTTACTCTGAGCTGAGCAATGATCAGTGTCTCCCATGATTGTCTTGCAGCTAAAGTGGTTTAGAGCAGTGGTTCCCAAACCACTGATAAAATTTTCACCAGACTGCAACAAAATAAGAAAAAGGATAATGTTACATACCTGTATCACCCATTCACACACGTGCATCCATGATGTATGGCGTTCTTGTTTCTGAAAGTTCAGTATTCAAGCCCCACAATGACAAAGTTTCAGATTCAAGTTTATTATAAAAGTAAATAATACTAAATATTCTTTCCAAAGGGGTTCCTCAGGAGCAGTAAGGTTATAGACAGGGTACCAGCCCTGGGTGTGGAGATTAGGTGCTCTGCCCCTGACCCTTTTTGCCCGTCACGCTATCTGGTACTCCCCTAGGGATCTAGCCCACCTCCAGCCCCCTGCTCCTGCCAAATGAACCTTGGCTCAGAAACCTTTTCCCACCAGTACCCACCCAAGTATCTCCTCTCATCTCATGGGCTGTGCCATTGTCCTCAGGAAGGGGTGCCGTTCAGGAGTGGGGGTGGTCAGGAGGATTCAGCCATTGAACCTTGGCCTCAAGACTTAAGGGACCCCCCCCCCAGTCCCTTCCCTCTTCTGGACATCTGACCTACCCAAGAACCAGTCTTTTCCCCTCTCACCTTGATTCTCATGGCCTCCAGGTCAGAAGCTTTCAGGACCTTCCCAGTTGCAAATACTTGATCCCACCATCCCGGGAGGTGGTATAGGACCAAGCTGGGAATGGTGCTGCTCCCTCTCTCCTCTTCCCCTACTCCCCAGGAAATGCGGCACCCTTTCTCTGTCCAGCCCCTCCCCTGGGCAGGCAGACACAACTTCCCACAAGCCCTGAGAGCTTTGCCAACCACAGGCATCCTGAGTAACCTTGACCCTCCATGCCTCTGTAGATGCTGTGGTCTCACACCCCTCAGTCCAAACCACTGCCTTTTTCTAGAGCTAATCCCACAAGTGGGGGCTGAGGGGGGCTCATTTCCTGACCAAGAGCCCCATTTGGGGTAGAGGAGAAATAGGCCTGGGGATGGCTGTCTTTCTCTGGCTACAGGCAGGGTCTAGGTAGGGCCTTTGTGCCAGCTTCTCCCTTACCCTCAACCTCGTTCCTAAATTCTGGCTTTGGTGACATCAGCCATTTATTGAACACTGACTCTGCCAGGTACTGTGCTAGGCACTCAAACAAATGTCTTTCTTAATCTTCTTAACAACCCTGAGAGGCAGATGTCACTATCCCATTTTACTGATAGAAAGCTAAGCCTCGTAGAGATGAAGATGGCCTAGGTCTCCGAGCTGGTAAGTGGGAGCCTGGTGGAGGCCCAGGCCTGCCTGACGGGGAGGCGTGCTCCTGACCCCACTCGCCCTGCCTCCCCACCAGGCAGGTCACGGAGGCAGAGGGCGCAGCCTTGGCGGGCAGGTTCGGGTGCCTGTTTTTCGAGGTCTCTGCGTGCCTGGACTTTGAGCACGTGCAGCATGTCTTCCATGAGGCAGTGCGGGAGGCGCGGCGGGAGCTGGAGAAGAACTCCCTGGCCCGGCCACTCTTCATCTCCGAGGAGAGGGCCCTGCCCCACCAGGCCCCACTCACGGCTCGTCACGGGCTGGCCAGCTGCACCTTCAACACACTTTCCACCGTCAGCCTAAAGGAGATGCCTGCCGTGGCCCAGGCCAAGTTGGTCACCGTGAAGTCATCCCGGGCCCAGAGCAAGCGCAAGGCACCCACCCTGACCCTACTGAAGGGCTTCAAGATCTTCTGAGGACCCCCTGAGGATCCTAGGCTCGGAGGTGGCGCAGGGCTGCAGGATAGTGGCTGACTTCTGGCCACCGGCTTTCCCTCTGATGGAACAATAGCCTGCGCCCTCTGGTGGACAGCTGACCTCTGCTCCAGTACCAAGCAGTGTCCCTGACACCCAGTTCAATGTGAGCCGGAGGGACAGGCAAGAATGCTGCTCCTATTCCATCCAGGGCCTTGGTTTCCATGGTAACCATTGCATTCCCTGACATTGAAGGGAAACAGCCACTGGGATAACCCAGACACCTGGGGTCGGCCTTCAGCAGGAGGAAATAGCATCCATTGTGATATTACCCTTTCCTGCTCCGGCTACAGCCAAGCCAGATGTGGCCCCTAGTGGACAGCTCCAGGAGGCCTGGCATAAGTGTTGGCCTGAGAACATCCTGCAGGAAGGACAGCCCCAAGGACCTCGAGCCACCTGGTGGACGGAAGGGCAGGATGGGTGCAGGTTTTGGAGGGCCAGACTCTGGCCCTCCCATTGTCTTTTGATCTCATAGAAGCCCCAGGCAACAAACCCCACAGTTTATCCAAATAATATCTAGTTTAAGCCTACAGGACGTCCTATAAGAAGCAAAGTCGCAGGAAGGGCTATTTCCAGTACTTGGCCTCTGAAAGAGGGTAGAGGGAGAGGCTGTGGGTTTCTAGTGTAGGGGGCCTCTAGAATTGTTCAGCAGAATGCAGGACCCCCTTATTCTCCCACCTTAAATTAAGGACTCCGTCCACAGTCAGGACCAGCCTCTTTAGTGTAATGATCAAAGCTGCAGAACAAAGTCCTTCTCCCTGGTGACAGTGACTCAGGATTCCAGGGAGCCCACAGCTGGCAGTATCAGACATCCAGGCACCATTAGCCTGTCCTGGGTCCATAGCTAGAAACAGTATACCAGTTTGTAGCCTGGTTCAGCAGGACCCAGTACCCTTGGTAGTGGGTCTGAGTGTTTAAAGTCTTCTTTTGTACGATAGAACCTTAAAGCATTTTTGGTTCCTAAAGCAAATTTTTGCATAAATTATTTGGGGTTTCCCCCACAGCTTATGCGACAACACTGTGACTCAGACACAGATCAGGACCCTCCCTCGGGATCCCATGGTTAGCAAGAAAAGGGTCTCAGAGGTAGGGCGTCCCCTAGGTTTCTAACTCTGTGTACCACGGGACCAAAGGGAGTCTTTCATGGACCCTTAGCACATAAGCAGATAAAGGAGAGGGCTCTGGTGGGAGGAAGGGGTGGGAAGGGGATTCCAAGCCAGAATCCTGCTCCTTTCCTGGCAGCAGTTCCAGGAGCTTGGCTTGAAAACAACGGCTCTAGCCCAGCCTTCAGCCCCATTTTATGGAGGTGGAGAAGCGGAGGTCAGAGAGAGGCTGGGAACTCCTCTGACCACATGAGGAGTCCCGGCCAGGCTTCCTGACCTACAGGCTGCTGTGGATTTTACATTTTCGCTCCAAGCCGCGTGTGTGTGGACCACCACCATTCGAACAAACTATGCAATTCCAACTCTCCATATTCAGAAGCATTTTAATAAAAAGTGTTTGTTTTTTTTATAACAGAATTTCAGTCTGATGGCAATTCTTTCATTTTTCTCTACTAACAGCATGCTCTGCGGTCTCACTAGCTCTCGGATTCCTGTGGGTCTGGAAGGGAGACTGATGGCACATCCCTTTCTTTTAACTCAATTTCCACCTGGGCCAAATTTGGCTTTTCTGAGAGCAAAGTCTCTCTTAGGATGTTCAGACTGTTGTCCTCTTTGGTTCTGGCCTCAGCCAAGATTTCTGGAGTTTGTTTTTCCCGTGGCAGCATCTTTTGTTTCCTGGGAGGAAAGAAAACACTGTTGAATGTGAGTTCCCTGAGCTGGGGGTACTGAGCGGCTGGGGCAGGGCTGGGCTTCCCAGATGCGTTAGAGTTTGAAGGGGAAATCCAGGAGGCAGTTCTGGGGACTGTGGGGGGAGAAAGCCGAGATGGTTTGAGGTTCTTTCAGCAGAGAAACAGCTTGTGCTTGCCCGTGCCTCTCTCCCCAAAGCCTCATTGCCACCTGTGAGCTCAACTATTCCTGTTCCTCCTCACCGCGGAAATGGGGCTCAGAGAAGCACATACCTGGGACATGCATTTAAGTCTCCTGACTCTTAGTCCTGTGTTTTCACCAAATCACATCCTCTCCTATCCCAGGACTGTCGTCCTACTTAGTGCAGGTCCTTGTCACTCCCCACCGCATTCCCAAACTGCAGGAAATCCCTAACTAATCTTCCTGCCCCTCGCTGCTTTCTTCTCCAAACCAGCCTAAACACACCCCCAGTGTGCCCACGTCACTCCCCAGCCCAAGCACCTTCAGTGGCTCCCCACTGCCTGCCTCCTTAATTGGCATTCAAGATCCAGCCTTCCTCCCAGTAACTCCCCCTAATGTCCTCCCTCTGAGATGGTTTTACTCAAGGAACACTTCCTGGTCATACTGAAGGGATGCAGCTGTGGTTAGAGCTGACGGCCCAGAGACTCTGCTTGGGCCATAGAGGGTGTAACTCCATGTCTGCTGCTCCCTTGGACAGACACCTTGTCTCTGAGTTGACCTTGCTGAGGGCGATGCTTCCTGACAGGGTGAGAGAGGCAAGGTCACCTTGGCGGCTACCCCCCTCTGGGCCTTTCTATATCCCGCATGCAGAGTGGTCTCGCTACAGTCACATGAACCGTTCACGTCCCTGTGCAAAGTGCTGCTCATGAGCTAGAACCTGAACTCCTCAGGATGGTCCTCGGAGTGTGCACACTCTGGGTCCTGCCGCCCCGTCCTCCCTCCCTCCCCTCCCCTAGCCCTCCTCACACCCCACGCTATAGCCAAACAGGCCCTCCCTCCCACCTCGAGCTTGGGGCATGCTATCCCTTGGTCTGGAAGGGTCCTGTAGCCCACCCTCCCGCTCTTTGCCCTGAAGGCCCCAGATCCCAGCTCTGTGCTCCCACAATTCTGTGTGTGTACCACAGTCATCATTTGTCACTTTGAACTACAGTCATCTCCTCACCAAACTACGTTCCGCAAGGCCAAGGCTGACTCTATCTTGGCCACTACTGTGGCCCCCACTCTCAGCCCAGCGTGGCACAGAGCAGGTGCTCAGCTCATATCTGTGGGGTGAAGGGTGAATGAGGCCACAGCAGTTCATAACGACCAGTTCTCAGTGTGAACTACGTGGGGTTCTTTCTTTTTGACTTTATAGCAGAACTGGGAGGAACATCATAGGTGATATAAAATATGGCACAGAAGGAAGAGCACAGGGTTAGGCCAACCCTTCCAGGGATCGCTGACGACCTTATTCTGTACAACGGGAATAAAAAACCTGTGTCAGCCCCACCTCACAGAGCTGTCCTGAAGATCAAATAAGAGAAGGTGAAGTTGCTTTTAAAATTACAAAACCTGATACAGATTTGAGGGAGAGAGTCTCATTATTGTGTCAAAGTTACTGATGGTGATTATTTATGGGTACACAGCAATTGTGGAAAGAAGGAAGGAAGGAAGGAAGAAGGAAGGAAGGAAGGAAGGAAGGAAGGAAGGAAGGAAGGAAGGAAGGAAGGAAGGAAGGAAGAGAAAGAAAGGAGGAATGGAGGAAAGGAAAGGAAAGGAAGAAAGGAAGGAAGGAAGAAAGAAAGGGGAGGAGCAAACTAAGCATTTACTGAATGATTTCTAGGACTAGACCTTGTGCCAGTTGCTTGGGGAAACAAAGTTGAGTCAGATGTAGTCCCTGCCTGCAAGGATCTCTCAAACATTAGCCCTGGAATCATCCAGAGAATCTAACCCAATGCCACTCCACAGGTCTCACCCCAGACCATCTGTGTCAGAATCTCCAAGGTGAGGCACAGCAGTCTGTATGTTTAATATTCCTCCTCGGGTGACTTTGCTGTGTATCCAGGGTTAAGGAGTACTGTCATAAAGATGATAAAATTACCCCAGGAGCCTCAACTGACCTCAGGTCTCCATATGAGCCCTGCATTTGGCCTGGGAGCCAGGCAAAGCTTTCCCCTTTAACAGCATACCTAACTCTGCAAGAGCCCCACTGAGGACTCCTCACAAGGAGCTGGTTATTCCACCATTTATAGGAGAAACTGGTTTAGAGGTATTAAATGTATTGCCCGCTAATGAGTGACAGCTAGGATTTGAACCCAGGCCGGTGTGACTTCAGAGCCAGAGATCCTGATCTGAGACATACCAGCCCCTGCCCTGCTCACTGGCCAGGACCGGCTGGTGGCAACTGGGGACAGTTGCTAGTTTTCCAACAATTCTGGGTTCTCAGAAGACCCTGAAGGCTGTATTTTGACATCCCAAAGGGTGGACAACCAAGGCCCATAGATACCCTTCCCTAGGTTTCCCTTGGGAGGGCAGGGCCCCCACCTTCCAGAGGCCACCCCCAATCCAGCTCCTCACCTGTTTGCCTTGATGCTCCTTCCCAGGAGGACGATGCTTATCACGACCACCACACCCACCAGGGCAAAGATGGAAATATTCCAAGGAGTTGCTGGGGAGGGACACACAGGGCAGAGACTTGAGGAGAAGCTGCGTGCCCTTCAGGCCCACTAACATTTGGGCTTTGGGCTCAGACACAGCTCACAGCCTCAGTTGTCCCCTGCTGTGGACCAGGTGTAGAGAGACTCTAATTAAGGTGAAGATGAGCCCCTGCCCTGCGGGAACTCCAGTGCGGGGAGGGGAGGGGGAGATGATCTCTGCCCCAATCTAGTTGGGGACAGCACAGCAGTTGGATGACAGTGGGGTGGAGGTGGGGTGGGTCACGATAAACTTCACAATCATCAGAGTTTTGCCAGGGACTGGCGGCCTTGGGCAGTGCAAGGAAAGGAAGGAAGGAAGAGAAGGAGGGAACAAGAAGAGAGGAAGGGATGGAGGGAGAAAAGGAAGGAAGGAAAGAGGGAGAGAGGAAGGAAGGGGTGGCAGTGAAAATGGATTTAAGAACTGCCCACAGATAAACATAATGTAGCTAATCTGAATTTGGATAACCAAGATTTGTCCACCCTGTACTAAAATGAGGCAGGATGCAGCCTCAGAGCTTTTGCACTGGCTGTTCCCTCTACCAGGAATGTTCTTCCCCCACATAGCCTGCACAGCTAACTCCTTACCTCCTGCAGGCCTTTGTTCAAATGTCACCTTCTTGGTGAGGCTTCATGACCACATTGCCTACCCTTGTGCATACTTCCTAGTCCCTTTCTCTGCTTCATTTTTCTCATTTTTTCTCTTAGCCCTGGAATCATCCAGAGAGTTTAAAAAAATGCCACTGCCCAATGCATCACCAACACACTGTGCATTTTGGTTGTTTATTCTCTATCTCTTCCACTAAACGTATGCTTCGTGAAGGCAGAGATTTTTGTGTTGTATTCACTACTGTAACCCCAGTGCTGAAAACAGTGCCTGGCACACAGAAGGAACTTAAATATTTGTGAATGATTGGATGGATGAATAGAGAATGACCAAGCCATGAGAAAAGGAAGGTGGGGTTCAGCCACACCCTTCTGGGTACTGAGACCCCTCAGCCTCCTGTAGAGGAAGGGGCTGTGTTGAGGGCTTCACCCAGAGTTCAGTTGTGGTTTGTGTTTTGTGTTGACAGCACACACCCCACAGGCCAATCCCCCGCCACTTACCATCTTCTACCCGGAAAAACCAAAGCATTTCTTCCAGCAGCTCCTGAGGCACCACAGTGCCAGCTGGGACCCGGGTGACCCCCGCACCGTGGTGCATGCCCTGGTCCTGGTTGGGGAACATTTCTGACAATGAAGTCCTTAGGCGCCTTCGGCCCCTCAGCTGCCCTCTTGGCCTCCTAGGTGCTGGCCCCTGAGCAAAGCCCTGCAGACCCCTGGAAACAAAGCAGAGAGCATGACCCATCGCCCACCCTAGTTTGAGCTCCCTTCCCTGCCCTAACCCAACTCTCCTCTGGCCTGAAGTTACAGAACCAGAGCAGCCTGACTCCAGAGCAGTGGGGGCTGGAGAGGCAGAGACCATGGACTTGGGAGTCACTCAAATTTTTATTAAAACCCATCATGTGTGGGGAAGAGCACCGACCTGGACTGAGGAGGACTAAGCCACTGATGGGCTGTGGGACCCTTGCGGGGAACATCACCCGTTTCCGCCTGCTCAGCATCCCCTTCCAGCTTCTACAGCCCACAGCCCCCCTTCACCCTGGTTTCTGAGAAAACTGTCCCATCCCTTGCCATGGATTTTATGTGGTAGCCAATCATCGGACCCACATGACAAAGGTTGGGCCTATCACAGTCTCTCATCTGGAGATTGGCATGCCTGCAGCCCAGAGCTGAGAAGAAGAGAAAGTGCCAGAAAAGAGCAGCTGTCAGCGAATGCTGCTGAAGGCTGAGAGCTCCCTTTCCTCAGCTACCACCCCTGGGCCTGATTGGCCAGTGATGCTCTCAGCTCAGCAGCCCCCTGATAACTTCTTTTTTCACCCTGGACATGTTATCGGAATTGTTTTCTGTCATTTGCAGTGGAAGATCCTGAATCCATGCTCCCTGGCTAAATCCTTTCATTGATTTCAGCCTGTTTTCATCCCCACAAAACAAAGCAGGTTAAGCAATCTGTGTTCACTAAGTCAGATGTTGAATCCTAGTAATCAAAAATAACAAACAATTCCAATTTTGGATGTTGACATGAGGCCACATCACTATATCAAGGGATCAGAACAGAAATTCTGTAGAGACCTATGTACATGGGAACTTAATACATAATACAGGTAGCTCTACTAACCGGCAGGGAAAGAGGAATCGCTTAGTAGGTGTCAGGAAGACTGGCTCTGCATGGAAGAAGGAAGACCGGATGCACGCCTAACAAACAGCACATACAAGAGCAGACTCCAAAATCAAAGACCTAAATGTAAGAGGAAAAAATATAAAGTTAATAGAAGTGGGGTAAAACTTTTTTTTTTAATTTTTTTCTTTATTGATTTTTAGAGAGAGAAGAAGGGAGAGGGAGAGAGAGATAGAAACATAGATGAGAGAGAACATCGACTGGCCGCCTCCTGCATGCCCCCCAGTATGGATCGGGCCCACAACCTGGGCATGTGCCCTGACCGGGAATTGAACCGGCAACCTCTTGGTGCATGGGTCGATGCTCAACCACTGAGCCACACCGGCTAGGCGGGGGTAAAACTTTTTAAACAAAACCAATAAAAGCTCAAATCATTCAATAACAACTAGAAACTGATTAATTTGATTATATCAAAAATAAGATTATCTGTATACTGAAGAATACCATCAGTAAAGTAACTAACACCTTTCTGATTGGGATAAGATATGTGCAGTGCTTAAAACCAGGAAGAGACTGATATCTAGGATACACAAAGAATTCTTGCAAATTAACAAGAAAAAGACAGGAACCCTAGGAAATGGGTAAAGGATCTAAACCCGCAATTTACAAAATAGAAAACTCAAAAGGCTAGCAAATATATGGGGGGAAAATGCTCAAACTCTTTGGTAATCAGAAGGATGAAAATTAAAAATAAAGTACCACTTGACCTCTATTAGATCATTATAGTTTGAAAGGTGAATAATGCCGTGTGTTTGGGAGGCTCTGGGCCATAGCTTCCTGCACTGACGGGGAGTGCAGGCTGGGGCAGCCATCCAGGGAACAAATTAGTCACAGTAAGTGTGCACAGCCTCTCTGCTCCTGAGTATATGTGTGTGATATATATATAATATATATATATATGTAATTACATTTTTAATGTGTGTATGTGTGTGTGTGTGTGTGTGTGTGTGTATGTATATATATCCCTAAAATAATTATCCCTAAGGAGCATAGGGAACATGCCATACCATTTATGAAAATGCAAAATATATGTGCATAAAACAACAACACATATTTTACAAAACACACTTTAAAAAAGACACACTTTAAACACATTAGGATAGTTCTCTCTGGGGGAAGAAGAAAAAGGGAACAAGAAGGGAGATAGAAGTAACAAAAGAAATAAAACAGGCCCTGGCCGGTTTGGCTCAGTGGTTAGAGTGTCGGCCCGCGGACCAGAGAGTCCCGGCCCGGGTTCGGTTCCCGCTAAGGGCATGTACCTCGGTTGCAGTTTGTCCCCGGCCCCGGTTGGGGTCGTGTGGGTGGCAACCACTTGATGTGTCTCTCTCACGTTGATGTTTCTCTCTCTCTCCTTCCCTCTCTCCCTCCTGCTCTATCTGAGGATAAATGCAAAAATGTCCTTGGGTGAGGAAAAAAAAAAAAAAGAAATAAAACAGGAGAAGGGTTTTGAAGAGACCAGTCATGAAAACATGTCATGGGGCACGTGTCATGGGGCTAACAACAACAACGGGTCCCCCACACGATCTCAAGCCCCCTACTCTGACCCTGCTTTCAAAAATAGCCTTTGGAGGCCCAGCCAGGAACGTTAAAAAACAACTGGATGGCCCGGCCGGTGTGGCTCAGTGGTTGAGCGTCGACCCATGCACCAATAGGTGTCGCCAGTTCGATTTCCGGTCAGGGCACATGCCCAGGTTGTGGGTCTGATCCCTAGTGGGGGGCATGCAGGAGGCGGCCAATCGATGTTCTCTCTCATCGATGTTTCTATCTCTCTTCCTCTCCCTTCCTCTCTAACATTAATAAAGAAAAAAGAAAAAAAACAACAACAACCGGATGGCAGACAGCCAAACAGAGCCCTAAAATAAGGACTTGATTGACATCAGAGTTTTCTTCAACTCTAAATGCTCTGAGAAAACTGAAGAAACATCTACAGGTTTTCAGGGGAAATATTTTGACAGAAATATAATACTGAGGTAAGGTTTTCATATGTGAAAGATCATTCACATGTCAAGGTAGAGATGGAATCCAGAGAAAGACCTTGTTTAGACTTCCAAAGACTCAGAGGCATACTATCTACTTACCCTTTGGAGGGATATATGTATATATGCTAAATAATGGAAAGACAAAGTTACAGGGATGGCTAATCAATGTGGTCTTGTTTCCAGCTCTAACTGTCCAGCGCACTTGCTAAGAAGGATTGTGACTTTCTGTCCAATCGCAGCGGCAGAAGTGCCTGGGTTAATTAGTAACAGTTTCCATAGTCCCCTGTTGCATATGTAGACCTCCCTACACCCACAGAGAAAAGAGTGTGAAGGTCGAGAATCCAAACACTGACTCCCTCTGGGGAGGTGGAAAAGGGCCTAGACATATGAGAACACTGAATACTTCTGCATTGTATACATTTCTCGTGAGCACACACTACCTTCATGAAAACAATACATGGAATTATTATATATTTTAAATGTATATATTTCTGTATGTATATTTTAAATATATTTTCTATATTTGTATGTATTTTTAAATGTATGCATATATTGTATTTATACCTTTTGAGACAACAATTCCAATTTTGGATGTTTAATTAATCAAACTAATCAAGATGTCAATTCTTCCCAACTTGACCTATGGATTCAATGCAATCCCAGTCAAAATCTCAGCGGGTTATTTTATGGATATCAACAAAATGATTCTCAAGATTATATGGCGAGGCAAAAGACCCAGAATAGTCAGCACAATACTGAAGAACAAAGTCAGAGGGCTGATGCTACCTGACTTCAAGACTTACTATAAAACTACAGTCAAGACAGTGTGGTATTAGAACTAATCTGATAAGTATACAAACTTGCATGTGGGCTGATTCCACAGTGGAATGTGTGTTTTAAATATGGTAATATCATTATAATAAACACATACCAACAAACAAAAAGAAAACAAAAGGACAGGACGGATACAAGTCCAGAACTGAGAGTCAGCCCTCCCAGACTATTAGATGCCACAGAAACAAAGACATTTCCTTCAGAACACTTAACCAGTTTCCTTCTAGAGTGAGCATCATCTTGATATCCCTGCTTTTAAAAAAACTTTAACAAAATTTCATGACTTATTTGGATTTTATTTTTCCATGAATGTCTCTTCCTGTTCCAGGATCCCATCCAGGACATCACATTGCCTTTAGCTGTCCTGTCTCCTTAGGGCCCTCTGGGAGATTCCTGCATTTTAAACAGAGCTTAACCATCTGCCATTGGACTGTGATTCCTATTAAAGGTCTTGGCCACCCATCCCCATGGGAGTTGAAGACACTCACCCTGGATCCTAGGTTCCTGGGGCCTGCCTTGATCTGCTGTTGGGAGCAGCACTGATTTCTGTGTCTTCTTCCTCCTCCTCTCACAGGAGCACTGAATGGTCTTTGCACTTGAGCTCTCCACACGGCTGTCACCTGGGGGTTAGTGCTCGGAGCCTGTGGCAGCCCAGCCCATCTGATAGCTCTGCTCTTAGCACACGCCCAGGCCGGGAGTCTTCTCTGCTACTCTGGGGTGACTGACCTCTTTAATGAGTGGCATCAGATGACACACAGGCTCCACCTGAGTTTAATAACTCATAGAACCAGGAACCCAATGCTTTCTTTCTTACGTGTCGGCCTCAAGTAAAGAGAAAACATCCAGATTCTCTTGCCAGCCCAGGGGAAGGAGCTTAGAGGACCCTCAGTCTGGGGGTTCCATCATTGCAGGGGAGTATGTGATGTGCCCTCTCCAGGCCTCTGTCTCCTGGTGTTATCAATATTTAACCACAGAGCAGGGAGCCAAGCCTGGCCTTTTATAGCCTATTCTTTCTCACAGGGAAGGCCATGCCTTATATGAATTCCTCACAAGAGGCTATAAAATAAGACCTTTGGAGGGCAAGGGGTGGGGGAGGCAAGGCGAGTGAGGCTTTGTGAGTGACACAGAACGGAGGAAGCAGCTCAGGTCAAACAGCACAGAGTGGGGCGGGGAGGGGCTTGATAGGGAAGCAAGAGTAAGATGCTCCCCCCAGCAGGCCAGACCCATTCAATTCTGATCATCACTGGGCTCTGGATTTTTCCATCCACTGGCTCCTCGCATCTCCAACAACTTCTGGAGTTGGCTCGGCAGAGATCAGAGTTCCCAATTCACAAATGAAGTAACAAAAGTTGAGTAGATAAGGTGACAGGTGCAAGTTCCTCGAGGAGTTAAGCACAGGTCAACAGTGTGGATAACAGCATGGTGCAGAGGGAAGGAAACCCAACAGGGAACCTAGGGGGCCTGCATGGAAAGCCAGCAACTCATAATTGTGTGATTCATTCATTCATTCATTTAATAAATATTATTTGAGTACCTATTACATAGATGACATGGTAACAAGACCGGCAAGGGCACTATTCTCCTGGAATACACACTCTAGTGGGGGATAGACAGACAGGCAACAAAAAAGTTAGCAAAAACATAAATAAGATCATTTCAGCCAGTGAAAATTTCTTTGAATAATTTAAACAAAAAGATATAGAAAGAGATGAGTAGGAGAGCTGTGATTGCTATATTCCTATATTAAAAACGGAAGGACGAGGAGTTAACCATGCAGACATGGGCCAGCAGGTGCGAAGGCACTGAAGAAATAATGAGCTCAATGAGCTTGAGACACAAAAAGGAGGGCATGGAGGGGCACTGTGGTGGAAGTGGGGTGATAAGGGAAGTGGCATAGAAGTTGTAGGGTAGACAGAAGCAGACCTCGCAAGGCCTTGTAAAACAGGATAAGGAGATTGGATGGAATGAGAAGCCACTGGAGGGTTTTAGGCAGGGAAGTGACATGATCTAATTGACATTTAGCTAAGATCACTGGCCTGCTGGGTGGAGAGGAGTGGGGAGACCTACTGGAGGCTGTTGCATTCAGCCAGGCAAGAGATACTGGTGGTTTGGATCAGGGTGAGGCTGTGAAGATGGTGAGAAGTGGTCAGGTTCAGGGTGCATTTTGGAGAGAACTGATAGATTTCAAGAGAGAGGAACTCAACACTAACTCTCTTAAGCATCAAAAGAATTTAAAAAGTAACCATTGGCTCATATAACTGGGAAGAGCAGGTTGGAGCTGACCTTAGGGAGAGCTGGAACCAGGAGCCTGAAGAGTCTTAGCTCTTTCTTGCTCTAGCTCTCTCCCTGCTTCTATTTGGACAAGCAGGCTCATTCCCAGAGGCTAGCCATCTCCAGGAAGCCGGGCCAGGCTGCAGGAAGCCCAGCTTCACACCCTTACAGCTGGAGGAGAAGGGGTCCCTTTTCTCAACTCCAGCTTGGCAATTCCTGACCTGGGTCATGTACCCATGTTGTTGTTGTTTTTTTCATTTATTTTCTTTATTGATTTTAGAGAGAGAGGAAGGGAGAGGGAGAGAGAGAAACCTCGATGAGAGCGAACATCGATTAGCCGCCTCCTGCATGCCCCCCACTGGCGATTGGGCCCACAACCTGGGCATATGCCCTGACCGGGAATCGAACCGGCGACCTTTTGGTGCATGGGTCGACACTCAACCACTGAGCCACACCGACCGGGCTGTACCCATGTTTTGGATCAGTTGTTTTAGCCAAGGGTGAGGTACAATGGATGACCAGGTCAAATCTCATGCCCATCGGGTAGCCCAGAGAGAAAGGCTGTGAGCTGGATAGCCACTCCAGTGTGGGTCCCTCAAGTGCCCCCTTGACCAGAATTCTCCCTGTCTGCCTTGGAGGAGAATCATGGGGAGTCTGCCCCACCCCAGGTTTTCCACTCTTCTGACTGTTTCTTTTTTATTCCTCCTCTTGCTGTAGTTCTCTCTGCTAAAGCTTATCCAATAACTATTATTCTGTGCCTGCTCTGTGGCAGGCATTATGCTAGTGAACAATCTCAGACACTGTCCCTGACCTCATGAAGATTTCAGTTTAGTGGGGAGACAGGTTGTCACACCATGGGTCGAGTAATTATGACTGCTGTGTGACAAGTGCCACAAAGGAAATGTACCCACAGAGATGAGAGCACACCACCAAGTTCTCCCTTATAGTTCAAATATCACTTCTGGATAAATCAGTCTACCTTAGAATCTTCTTTCCTAATGTCTCCAGTCCCCTGTCCTGCTGCCTGGAAGATGATGGGCAATTAGCAGTGGAGTGGAAAGAGCTTTTGTCTTTTCCCTGCTATTCTAATATCTGCCACTTTATAATTCTTCTAATCTCAGCTTATACCTCTTCTTATCAGGGAACCTTTTCACATCATCTAAAAATTGTGTTTGGCTCTGGGTAACAAAGACCCAATTTGCATTGTTTAAACACACCAGTGTTTATTTCCTCATATAAGAATTTCTGAAGTAGCTAGTTACTGATATCAAAATCTCAAGGAAATCAGGGCTGAGATTTCTGAGATTCCCTCATAGTCCCAAGATGGCTGATGCAGCCCTAGCCTTTATGTCCAAGTTCCAAGAAGAAAAAAGGAAAAAGAAGAAGGACCACAAAATGTGGCCATAGGATATAATGGACAAATAACCTACCAGAGGGTAAATCCAGACAACAGGGAGAACTGTGGAAAAGGGCTGACAGCCCCATAGGCTTCAAGGTGGTAGAGACTGCTCTGTATTTCCAAGTCAGCCTGTTCTGCTCCCTGGGGTGAGCCATCCATTGTCAGCTGACACCAGGAGGGGTGTACATACCCTTGGCCAGCTATTTGCTCTTTTTCTTTTTTTCTTTATTGATTTTAGAGAGAGGAAGGGAGAGGGAGAGATAGAAACATCAATGAGAGAGAACATCGATTGGGCGCCTCCTGCATGGCCCCCACTGGGGATCGGGCCCACAACCTGGCCATGTGCCCTGACCTGGAATCGAACTGGCGACCTCTTAGTGCATGGGTCGATGCTCAACCACTGAGCCACAGCAGCCGGGCTAGCTGTTTGTTCTTATATTTATTTTCACAAGCATCACTTATACTCAGAGACCAATTTAATGATTCAACTTGAACAATAATTCTGTTAAGTCCCTGGTAGCACATTCTCTTTTCAGTAGAGAAAACTTTATGAAAAATAAAATTAAATCTAAAAGTGGTGATGTAAGGAAAGATAACACACAGGAACAGAGATATATAGAGATATATGTACAAGAATATTCACTGCAACTTTGTTTAAGGTGGTACACACACACACACACACACACACACACACACACACACACAAACTAAATGTCCAAGAACAGGGGAAGGGTAAGATTACGGTACCAATGAACTGCATATTTCTTCTAGGGGCCAATTTTTATATTAAACCCAGAGGGGAAAAACATATAGCAGAATTAGTGAGGGCATTTTTGAAAAAGTAGAGCAATTCAGTCCAAAATTATTGGTGCTAATGCACTGACATGCTCATGCCTCTGGCTGCAATAGGGTGCTTGAGGAAGGATGTACATCCAATGAGAAGCCATCTTCACACTGAAGTCAAATGATCTGAATGATCAAATGCTTTTTCAACAAACACACATTTTGCTGGAAGCATTTCAGGAACATTTGCAAAGTATTGGCAGTTTGGGCAGAAACTAGTGTGAAATGTGAAACAAAGTATGTACTTTCTCCATGAAAGGTCACCCTGCAGCCACCACCGTCATCCCTTTCATCTTATCTAGATAGCATTTGAGACTCTGTGTCATTGGCCCTTCTTCAGGATACTTAATACTCTCTATGTCTTTGACCCCTTGCTTCTGGTTACAGTATAACCAAACATCTTCTTCAGTCCCTGAATAAGTCAAAGTCCAACAGCAGCATAAAATCAAAGTCTCTCAGTCTTGAGTTTTAATTATACGAGGTACTTGAAGCTTAATCATTCCCATAAACAGCTCTCTGAATAGCCTCATCTTGAACAGGGCTTGCTCAATGTGTTTGAGGAGTGTCACACAGCGTGGTAAGTCAGCATTGTGTGTTACTTTGTATTTTGTTGCTCCCACCTTTTCACAAGCAAGTCAACATTCTTTGAGAGAACAGAGGGGGCATACAGTGGGCCCCAGTATTACAGAAAAACACTGTAGACAATTCAGTAAGGACTATTTCATTAGTCAAAGTTTTATTGCAAACTGGCTGTGAGGGGAAAGGCCTCTGGTAGTCCCACTTTAGAAATTCACTTTTGGTGACTAGTTAGATAATAGTGATTAGAACAGATTATTAAAAAAAAAAAAAAGGTTTGCTTAAAAGGTCACTAAGACTCTTGTCTGGCCGGTGTGGCTCAGTGGTTGAGCATTGACCCATGCACCAAGGGTCGCCAGTTTGATTCCCGGTCAGGACACATGCCCAGGTTGTGGGCCCGATCCCCAGTGGGGGGCATGCAGGAGGTGGGCAATTGATGTTTTCTCTCATGGATGTTTCTATCTCTCTCCCCCTCTCACTTCCTCTCTATCTAAAATCAATAAATAATTTTTTTTTTAATTAAAAGGAAAAAAGTTCTGTCCTGGATCAGATTTGGGATAATTTTTCTTTCTTTTATTTATTTTTTATTTTTAAATTAGAGTTGACATTCAATATTATATTAGTACATCATAGTGGTTAGACATTTATATAACTTATAAAGTATTCCCCCTGATAAATCTCCTACCCATCTGACACCATACATGGTTACTACAATATTATTGACTGTATTTCCTAAACTGTACTTTACATCCCCATGATTCTTGTAACTGTCAATTTGTACTTATTTTTGTTGTGGTTGTTGTTAATCCTCACCCAAGGATATTTTTCCATTGATTTTTAGATAGAGTGGAAGGGAGAGAAAGAGAAAGAGAGAGAGAAACATCAATGTGAGAGAGACATATCAATTGGTTGCCTCCCACAGGACCCTGACTGGGGCCAGGGATCAAACTTGCTACCCAGGTACATGCCCTTGATCAGGATTTGAACCCGAGATCCTTCAGTCCAATGCTCTAACTGCTGAACCAAACCGGCCAGGGCCAATTTGTACTTCTTAATCCCTTTACCTTTATCACCCCCCTCCATTTGGCAATCAGTTTGTTTTCTGTATCTATGAGTCTGTTTCTGTTTTGTTTATTTTTATTTATTTATTTTTAGATTCCACATATAAGTGAGACTAAATGGTATTGGGACAACTTTCCTTTTAAAGTGCTTCCTTTTGGCTCAGATAATTTTTAAAGATCTGTTTTGGTTTAAAAAAGGAGTTACCCTGGCCAGGTAGCTCAGATGGTTAGAGTGTCATCCCAATGTGCCAATGTTGTGGGTTTGATCTTCTAGTTAGGGCACATACAAGAAGCAACCAATGAATGAATAAATAAGTGGAACAACAAATTGATGTCTCTCCCTCTCCCTACCCCCCCCACCTTCCTCTCTCTCTCTCTAAAATAAATAAATAAATAAAGGAGTCTCTTTGCGTTATTTAATTTCTTGCCTAGTTGATCACTTTTTACATTTTTTAACAAATGGAGGCAAGCAGGCATACAAAACATATACAGTCATTGTTGCCAGAAGTGTTTGTATCCATATTGATATTATTTCTTTGTTAAACAAAAGCCTTTATGGCCAAAAGGTTTTCTGAAAGAAAGGGTTTATTGGGCCACATGCTGGCCAGAAAAAGGACCAAGTCCTGGGACATACAGTCTAAATCACCAGAAGCAGGGCTGGTTGGAGGAGACAAACATGTCCACTGTCCTGGAGCTGGCGGGCTCTTTAAAAGGTGAAGCAGGACAGTTCTAGGATAGGAATGACAAGGAGAAATTTCTGAGATGTCCTGAATTAAATTACAGCAGGCTGGAGGGTAGAAGGGAGAGACAAGAGGTTCATCAGTTAACAACTGCAGGACAAAAACCAACAAAAGACTACTTACATTACTGAATGCTGAAACTTTGAAACTTTGATTTAAGTTCCAGGTGGCTATTTCTGCAATTATCTAGAGCAGTGGTTCTCAACCTGTGGGTCACAACCCCTTCGGGGGTCGAATGACCCTTTCACAGGGGTCACCTAAGACATAACAGTAGCAAAATTACAGTTATGAAGCAGCAATGAAAATAATTTTATGGTTGGGGGTCACCACAACATGAGGAACTGTATTAAACGGTCGTGGCATTAGGAAGGTGGAGAACCACTGATCTAGAGAGAATAGTCAGGAACCACTGACCCCCCAGGAGCCTATGCTTCTTTCTTACCCGTGAACTCTCCAGACTGTTGCCTATAACCAGTTTTAAAGAACAAACATTTTTTTTTTCTTGGACTCTGCACCTATCCCAGAATTAGCCCCACTTCACCTTCTCCCATCCCTTTTATCTATAGCCAGTGTAAATTCTGCCAAAACAACTTACATCTTTCTTCCCCTCCTTGGCATATAGAGTCTGTCAATTCCAGGACAGTTGCTTTCTCTATGTAGCCCTGCTGCTGGTGGTTTAGACTTCATGTTCCAGGACCTGGTTTTTTTCTGGCTAACATTTGGTTCAATAAACCCTTTCTTTTTAAAAAGCTTTCGTCCATGAACATTTTTTGCTTAACAGGTGCATAGTCCATAAGGAAGAAATATTTACTGCTCTTGGTTTGGATGCAGGCAATATTTTTATTTCCCTTGGTTTACTAGATGTCCCTAATCTGCTTCTTGGTCCTGTAGTCTCACATCTGGCTTCCTTCAGATGTCATGTGACCTCTCCAGTCTCTCTCCTTTCAAGGACACCCAGTCCTGTTGGCCCAGACTGCCTCTTTAGCTCTCTGGGACGGAAAGACAGCCCAGTCTCCCGGTGGGGGACAGTCTGTTGCACAGAACAGCCTCCGTAGTCTTTATCATCTCTAAGAGCTGTGGGGCGTGAGGGATGGCCAGCATGTCCTGTCTGTCCTCAACGGGTGGCCTTGCAGCCCCAGCCCTGCTTTATAGAGAGGATGGGCAGATTTGGGAGTTACATCTCCTACTGAAACCACAAAGGGCAGTAACACAGACAGCCTAATCCGAATGAGAAGCGCCCTGGCTTTGCGTTGTCCTCCTCACGGGCAATGACTGGAAAGGTTAGTGAGCAGCGCCTCCTCGCGGACTTCTGCTGCAACCACAGGCAGGAGATGGCAGTAGTACAGTAGTTGAACCATACCCATTTTACAATTTGGGGAAACTGAGGCTCAGTGTTATTTGTTACCCCAGGTCACGTAGCTGATAATGGTAGATTCAAATCTGTCTGGTGACAAATGAATACGATCATCCTACAAAATTATTTCCTCTTCTCAACCTTCTGGTTTCTACCAGTCGCTGTGTGGTTGGCAGAGGGCACTGTGAACAGCTCAAGGCAGCTCTAGGGAACAGCTGTGAAGAACTCGGGCTGCTGAAAATTAAATGTAGCATAATGCAGGCTCTCTAACTCAAGGAGAGAAGTGACATTAACACAAATATAAAGAGTGATAGTTTAGACAGCAGCCAGGTCCTAATGTGAAAATCCAAGTGACTATTTGAGTTGTATTTATAGGTCATGTTGCATGGGAAAAGACCTTTTTTTTAAAATCCTCAACCGAGGACATTTTTCCATTTATCTTCAGATAGAGTGGGGGGGTGGGGGGAGAGAAACATCGATGTGAGAGAGACACATTGATTGGCTGCCTCCCGAAGGACTCCGACCAGGGCCGGACCGAGCTGCAACCAAGGTACGTGCCCTTGACTGGAATCGAACCCATGACTCTTTGGTCTTTGGGCAAACGCTCTAACCACTGAACCAAACCGGCTAGGGTGAAAAGACCATTTTTAAAAATATTAGAATCATATTCCACATACCCTAAGAGAGGATGCTGAAAGAGAACTCCATCGAAAGAAAAGAAGGTTTGGGGTTCCATCTCACTTTCCTCATATATGATCAGATTAGCAGAATCACTGGAAATACAGTCTCTCCCTTTCTCTTTGCCTCTCTTCTATTCAAAGCATTGGTGAATTTGTCAATGTCTGTGCATACATTAGACGACTTCCCTCAATAACTCCAAACTGAGAAGCAGAGGTCTCCACAGAGCATTAAGGGGATGCATGCAAAAAGACATTAAATCCATACAGACAAGAGCTCAGGGGAGGATGTCCAAACTTGGTATTGAAGAATGGGCAGCATTTAGGGAGCAGGGAGGTGGGGAAGACAGCATGAGCAAAAGCACTGGAGCAGAGATGTGCAGAGCTTATAATTTAGGAAAAAGGACTGGTTCGGGGTCACTGGGTCTAAGCCTGTGTGATGGGGAAAGTTGATGAGAGTGATTAGATAGGAATCTGTTTTCTTCTCTATAGCTAGGATGTGTGACCGCATTCAAGCAGAAGGCCTCTGCATAGGCCTCGGGAATGTAAAATCTAATCTCTAGAGGTCCTTAGAGGTCTCTTAAGAGCAACCCCCCCCCCCCATCATTCTCCCTAAGAATCTCCTCTATGTATCTCTCTGTGCGAGAGGAACCCCACAGGGTAGGAGATAGAGTAGGGCGTTTGATTCACCAGAGTGACTAGGAGAGCAAGTAATTGAGCCTCATTTTCCTCAGGTGCAAAATAAGGACACCAACCTTCATAATAAATAGGATTGCTGTGAATGCCAAATGGTTAGGATCACGCTTTGGAGCTACATGGGCTAGCTGTGAGGACCTTAGGTAATTACTTAACTTCACTGAGCCTCAGGTTCTCGTCAGTAAAATGGTTGTAATAATATCTACCTGGTATGATTGATATGAAGATTAACGGAACTAATCAAAATGCTTAGCCAAAGCATGGCATATTAAATACACAGTAAATACTAGTTATCATGGCTGAGAAAATGACAATAACACAGAATTACGGAAATAAATGATATTTCATTGTCTGAAAACACATGATTTGTTCCCAAAAGAGTTATTCTGGGGGATTAGATGCATCGTATAAATATAAATACAACAAAAATCACGGGGACTCTTTTTTTTTTTTTTTTTTTCCCCTTGGGTATAAATTTTTATTTATTTATTTATTTTTATTAATTTATTTTTGTTACAGATGTTTCTCCTTTTTTCCCCATTGACACCCTCCTCCCCATCCCCCCACCCCATCCCCAGCTTTGTTGTCCATGTCCATCAGTTATGCATACATGCGTATAAGTTCTGTGGTTTATCTCTTCCCTCCCCCCCACCCCCTCTTCTGAGGGTTGTCAGTCTGTACCCTACTTTCACATCTCTGGGTCTACCCTGTTCCCCATACTGTTATGTTTATTATATTCACGGGGACTCTTGAACCAGCAAATTCCTTCATCATCTCCAACGCGCACGGCCACGCCTCCAACCAGACAGACCCCGCCCACCGGGTTTCCTCCCGGGTCCCGCCCCTCGAGCCCGGCTCTGTCAACCTCATCCCGACGCGCCTGCGCAAGGTGGGCCGCCTGCGGAAGCGATGAGGGTGCTCGTGCGACGCTGCTGGGGGCCCTTACCTGCGGGTGGCCGCGCGGGCCGGAGGCCGAGCCCCCCGTGTCGAGCGCTGGCCGGGCTCGGTGGGTCCCCTGGCGGGGAGGACGGCCGGGGCATCCGAGTCCGCGAGAAGCCGCCCTGGCGGGTGCTCTTCTTCGGCACCGACCAATTCGCCCGCGAGGCCCTGCGGGCGCTGCACGCCGCCAGGTACGGAGGCCGGGCTCAGGGGGCCGGCTGAGGGCGCCGGGGTGCAGCCTCTGCGGCCGGCCCCGCCGGTTTGGACTCCCGTTGGGAAAGCAGCGGCGCCGGAGGGGTGCGGGCGCAGATCTGGCGAATCCGGGCGCCCGGAAGGTGCGCCGCACGCTTCCGGCACGGTCCGATCTACACCCCGCACTGCAGGCCCTGCCTGTTCGTTGTCCGAGCGCCCGCGGTGCCATGCCCGTGCCAGCCGCTTCCGTCCGGCCCCTGCCACCTCCCTGCCCGTTTGCGTGTACGGAAATCCGAGCTCAGAGAGGTTAGGCGATTGCCCAAGGTCATCATCTGAGCTGATTGGGACTAAAATGGGGTCTGACCTCAAAGTCCTCCCCTCTCTACTTGCTCGGATTAATCTAATTTGTACCCTCCAATCCCTTGGGCTTCTGAACAGGTGCAGGCATTCCCTTGCACACCCACGTTTTATGCCTTAGCTCTCCTCCTCCCTGTACGCAGCCGGACCTAGTTTTCAGTGGCCCAAATGAGTATATAGTCCAAAAAACTGTTTTCAAATGAATAAATGTATAAATCAGAACTCTTAGGTATATATATTGTATTTCTAAAACTTAACAAATCTTGTTTACTGGGAAAAGAATTAAATGCCATCCAGCCCGTCCTGAAAGTTCATGGTATGTGATGGCTATACCATATGTGCTGGTCTGCCTCCTTTTCCCCAACCTCCTTTTCTATCCTCCCCCTCTGCCCGCTCCATTTTTTCCTGATGCACCCAACCCTCCACTCATTTCTGTCATCTCACTCCATCAAGCCTTCCCTACGTATACTTCACAGTAGCCCCTCATATTGACTCCCTTTGCAATCCACTTGTATCATATTCCTCCCTCCACACACTGCCCTCTGTACACACCCCTTGAAACACTCCTTTCACATATGCTCCCTTTGTACACCCTCCATAAGGCACTCCACATCTCTCACTGCATGTGTCCTGACCCTTCCGCTAATGCTTCACTTGGTGGCTCCATTTCCCCTACACTTTTAGGGCCCTCTATATACTCCTTTTCTCATAAC
Source organism: Tadarida brasiliensis (assembly GCA_030848825.1). Taxonomy (NCBI): domain Eukaryota; kingdom Metazoa; phylum Chordata; class Mammalia; order Chiroptera; family Molossidae; genus Tadarida; species Tadarida brasiliensis. Next base: position 196,843,677 of record CM061257.1, on the reverse strand, counting down.
TCCTCACCATGTGATGCAATACCTGCTAAATAAATAAATGAACGGCCTCCCTGGGCACTGGAATACTATGCAGCAGTTAAAAAGAATGAGGTAGTGCTGTATGTACTGTCATGGAATGATGACCATGGAATATATTTTTGTTTTTTTCCCCAAGTATTCTTTGAGTAGCACATGGTTATGGTACAAAATTCAAAAGATTCAAAGGCTTTACAGTAAAGAGTCAGTTCCACCTCTGTTTCCCTTTTCCCAGTTCCTTTCTTCAGAGACAGCCACTGGTTTCTTATTCTAGAATATTCGTTGCATGAATAAGCAAATGTATAATTAACCCCCCCCTTTTTTTTTTCAAAAGACTCCCATAATAGCATATATAGTGTTAAGAGGAAAAAAGAAAACCAAAGATGGAGCAGTTTATATAATATCCCCAAATATAAAATGTCTGTACTGAATATGTTTCTGTATGCACAGGAAATTTCTAGAGCTATGCTGTCCAAACAGTAATCATTAGCCACATGTAGCTCTTTAAATTTAAAATAATTAAAATTAAGTAAAAAATGAAAACTCAGTCTCTCAGTTGCTTCATGAATTTAATCATAAAAATACTGTAGAGGTGTGTGAAATAGATGAGCTTTGAGCCATTGTCTTAACACTATCACATTTTCTTCCAATCATTACAACTTAGGGAAAACAAAGAAGAAGCGTTAATTGAAAAATTGGAGGTGGTCACAGTGCCTTCCCCGTCACCAAAAGGACTGCCAGTGAAGCAATATGCTGTCCAGTCTCAGCTGCCAGTGTATGAGTGGCCAGATGTAGGATCTGGAGAATATGATGTTGGAGTGGTCGCTTCATTTGGCCGACTTTTGAGTGAGGCTCTTATTCTTAAATTTCCATAGTAAGTTTTATTTATAAGGAAATACAGTATAGAGACTTTGGTCTTTATGTATGGACCTGGTATCTATAGAATGCAATAGTTTGAACTCTAATTCTGCTTTCTTTAGTATTTTCTCTTAAAATCTTTTATTAATGGCATGAATTGTTAAAATGTATGATGCTCTTTATCACTATCTATGGGCTTTCACTCACCCTCATTTAAATTTCATATATATGCTGACAACTCCCAAATTTGTCCCTCAAGTTCAGATCTCTCCCTGACTTCCAGGCCCCTGATACCCACCGCCTCCTCCACAGCCCTGCTTGGATGTCTACATCCAACGTTTAAGAGGTCCAGAACTATATTCCTGAACTTTTGCCCAAAATTTGCTCCTCTCCAAATTCTTCATCTCAGCAGATGGCACCTTCAGCCTTCTGGTTGCTCGTCCCCCAACCCTTGGAGTCATTCTTGATTTGTTATTTCACACCACAGTCCATCAGGAAATCCTGTTGGCTCTGCCTTTGAGAGCTGTCTAGAATCTGACTGTTTCTCATCACTTCCACTGCCACCTCTCTCACCTGTTGTACTGCAGCAGCTTTATAACTGGTCTCTATTTGTGTTGTTGGCCCTCTCAGTCTTTTACCAACCCAGCAGCCAAAATGATCCTTTTAAAGCATAAGTCAGATCAATCACTCTGCTCAAATTTCTCTGGTGGTTTTCTGTCTCACTCAAAATAAAAGTTAAAGGCCTCTGAGGACCGGCCTACTTGGTTTGGTCTCCTGCTGGCTCTCTGGCCTCATTTTCTAGTACTACTGTTCAGGTTCACTTCACTCCAGCCACGCTAGCCTCCCTGCTGTGCCTTGAACTTGCCAGTGTTTATGTTCCTCAAAACCTTTGTACTTAGTGTTCCCACTACCTGGAAAGCTTTTCTCCCATATATCTGCATGGCTATTCCTTTACTTCCTCGTGTTTTTGCCCAGTGTCTTATTGGTAAAACCTTCTTTAACCAATATTAAAATTGTATTCTCCCACCCAATAGTCCTGTTCTCTTCTCTGCTTTATTTTCCTCCATAGTCCTTAGCACCAGCTGACAAACTTTTTATATATTGTGTTTTTTATTGCCATCTTCCACTCCTCACACTATCATATAAGCTCCGCGAGGGCAGAATTTCTTTTTTTTTCTGTTTGGTTTACTTTTGCTTGTATCCCTAGTGCTTAGCACATTGCCAGGACATGGATTATGCTCAGTTAATATTTGTTGAATGAGTGAGACTGAGCTGAACAGTGGAACTTACAATATAAGATTCTCTTATATTCACACATTCTCAAGTGCATACTCATGCTGATGGAGACATTATTAAACTAATGACAGATTAGCCCTGGCTGGTTTGGCCCAGTGGATAGAGCTTTGGCCCGCACACCAAAGGGTCATGGGTTTGATTCCTGGTCAAGGGCATGTACCTGGGTTGCAGGTTTGATCCCCGGCCCTGGTCAGGGCACATGCAATTGATGTGTCTCTCGCACATCAATGTTTCTCTCTTTCTTGTCTCTCTCCCTCTCCCTCCCACTCTCTCTAAAGTTCAGTGAGGGGGGAAAAAACTAATGACAGATCAGTAAATTATTTAAATTGCTCATTAAAGGGTGATGGGTGTATTGGGATAAAGAGGGAAGGTGATGGTAATTCCAGAAGGTTGTTTTAGGCATTCTGTATGCAGACCAAGAGAAGTGAGGGTAATTATGTAAGCAAGCTACAAATATAACTCACATCCTCCATGAGATGCATGATAGAATTTGAGTGGTTCTCATTTAGTAAAAAAATGCATTTTTTGTTTTTATTTTAAAACCCCCGGACATCATGAGCTGTTGTGCAACATCTTTGGAACACTGAATAGTTGTTCTTGCTCTGTTTTTAATTGAGTTTCATTGGTCTCTTATGGTAAGAGAGTGAACTTAGCTCTGCTCCCTTTTCTAGTGGTGCAAGACTAGATTTAACTGTTAGTTTTTCAAAATTTCTGGGGAAGTTTAATGATAAAAGGAGCATATTAGTTTAGGTAGCAGTAACTAAATGGCACAACCCACTTGCATACTAATTTCTGCCTTTTCTAACTCAGTGGCATATTGAATGTCCATCCCAGTTGCCTCCCGAGGTGGCGTGGTCCAGCCCCTATAATCCATACTGTGCTTCATGGAGACACAGTTACTGGAGTAACGATTATGCAAATCAGACCTAAAAGGTAGAACTTATTTTCTTTTCTTGAGATTTTTTTGTGTGGTTTTGAATGTTGCAATCAGTCCTTTTGGGGTGGGAGGGTGTTGGGGGCATGGTGGATGAATGGATGATGCTCTGATTTCTCCAACTCCAGAGACCTTCCTTTGCTTTTGTATTCTTTCTGTTTTTTCTTAGTTTCTACCATAAGCCATGTGTGTGTTGGTATTTATGCAGTATCTCTTTAAAGCCCTTGTGAAATTTATAACTTGTTAATTGAAATAAATTATCTTATAAACAACTGAGTTTTTATAAAAGATGTTACGCAAATAAGAGATGGATTTTTATATATTAGTTGCTATGAATCTCGGTTCCGCTGGCCTTGGTTTCTGTAGTCAAACTATGGTAAAAATTTTTTTGGAACTTGACATAAGAATATATTGTATACCAGTAATTGTCTTAAACATTTAAATTTTTGTTAGACCTACAGTCTAAAAAACACTTATTTAAAATTGCTTCAGGAATGTATTAAGCCTCTGCCAATTGTCACCTAATGTCCTTATAGAAAAGAATAATTCACAAGTTCACAAGAACAACTTAATATCTTGCTTTAATTTACTTCAGAAAAAAGTGGAAGGGCCCAGCTGGTGTGGCTCAGTAGATTGAGCATTGTCCCATGGACTGAGAGGTCCCAGTTCGATTCCTGGTCAGGGCACATGCCTGGGTTACAGGCTCCATCCCCAGTGTGGGGCGTGCAGGAAGCAGCCAATCAATGTTTCTCTCTTACATTGATGTTTCTATTTCTCTCTCCCTTCCTCTCTCTCTAAAAAATCAAATAAAAAACTTTTTTTTTTTAAAGAGGAGGGGTAGATAATATGAGTATCAAAACTTTGATAATTCTAAAATCTGGGTAATATATATATATGTGGTGATTCATTAGACTACCATTTTTGTGAATGTTTGTAGTTTTTCATAATAAACATCTTACTAAAGCTTATAGATTAAAAATAGAATTAATAGAACTACAAAGTTAGTCAAAATAAAGCATATTTTTAATTAAAGCTAATGGCCAGTATCTACAGAGCTTGATGTAAAATGTAAGACTTGTGGGAATGCACATATATTTGCACCTACTTATAATTAACAGTGATTATAATCCAGGCAAAACTCTTGTCTTTTGAAAAGAAACTATAGAAGGAAATAATTAGGAGTTTCCTAATTGTACTTCCTCGGAAAAGAAATTCTTTGCTCTATGCTTTCATTATACAAATAGAGATTTTTTTTTTCTTTATTGATTTTTAGAAAGGAAGGGAGAGGGAGAGAGAAATAGAAACATCGATGAGAGAGAACATCGATTGGCTGCCTCCTGTGTGCTCCCCACTGGGGATTGGGCCCACACCCTGGGCATGTGCCCTGACTGGGAATCGAATCAGTGACTTCTTGGTGCTTGGGTCGATGCTCAACCACTGAGCCACACTGGCCGGGTGAGTTTTTTTTTTTTCATACTATATATTACTAATGGTAGAATTAACTATAATTGCAATTAAATTCCTAATAAGCAACTTTATACTTTAGAAAAAAATATATTTAAAATTTAAGTACAGACCAGATTTTACTCACCCTTCTTTCAAACTAACATTTATCCCTTGCTAATGGCTAACAGCCAAATTTGTAGCCAAGGTTAAACTATCCTTATAGTATGTAAACACTCATGTAGACAAACTTTTTTTTTAATATGTTTTTATTGATTTTTTAGAGAGAGAAGGGAGAGAGAGAGAAACAGCGATATGAGAGAGAAACGTTGATGGGCCAACTCCTGCACGCCCCCTACTGGGGATCGAGCCTGCAACCTGGGGCATGTTCCCTGACCGGGAATTGAACCGAGACCTCTCAGTCCATGGGCCTGACACTCAATTCACTGAGCCACGCTGGCTGGGCTAGACAAATATTTTGATTGTAAGAAACTGTTAGTAATCATGTTATTTATTTATTTTGTTTGTTTTTATAGATTTGATGTCGGTCCAATTCTCAAACAGGAAACCATTCCTGTGCCCCCCAAGAGCACTGCAAAGGAATTGGAAACAGTGCTGTCAAGACTGGGTGCCAACATGGTACAGTTCTGTGCTATCCCACTGCTTTTATTCATTCAGTAGATTTCCTAAGTAGTTATGATAAGAACAGTTTTATGGTATATAATTTTAAGATTTTTGTTTAAAGAGTGATTTCTATTCCTGACTTTCTAAAAAATTAGCTTAGCATTTGTGATCTTAAAGACTTATGTTTTTACTTTCCCAACAAACCTTTGAGGTAGCTCTTGCTGTTGACTGTTTTACAGTTGATGACATTGAAGGACACAGACAGGTAAAATAACTTTTCCACGATGACACAGCTAGTAGGTGGTGGAACTGGGATTTGAATCCAAAACGATGTGATTTCAGAATACACTCCACTTCTGTGAGGCTCCACTGCCTTCCCCCTGCAGGGTGAGAGTGTGGATAACTGATCACAGTCTGTCCTGATACCGAAAGCTTGAACAGCCAGGTAAAGCTCAGCGTTCACTAGAAGCAAATCAGTGACCTGCACTCTACAAAGAGCAACATCTCTGCCGAAACCCCACCGCGTAGACATGGATGCTCACAGCTTAAACCAATTTACTACCATACCTGCCACCACAGCTCTTTTAAAGCTATAGATAGTTTTGTGATCCTGAATTGTAACATATTTCTATTTTTGTTCTTTTCATCTTGGATATATTGCTCTCCTTTTTTAGCTTATTTCAGTTTTGAAAAATTTGCCTGAAAGTTTGAACAATGGAAGGCAGCAGCCAACTGAGGGGGTAACACATGGTGAGTGAAGGCTGCAAAGATTCTTACCTCTTCCATAGGTTTTATTTGTCTTTTTTTTATTTTATTTTTTTTATCCTCACCCGAGGACCTTTTTGCATTTATCTTCAGATAGAGCGGGAGGGAGAGAGGGAAGAAAAGAGAGAAACATCTATGTGAGAGAGACACATCGAGTGGCTGCCACCCACACAACCCCAACCGGGGCCAGGGGACAAACTGCAACCGAAGTACTTGCCCTTAGCGGGAACCGAACCCAGGACTCTCTGGTCTGTGGGCCGACGCTCTAACCGCTGAGCCAAACTGGCCAGGGCTGTCTTTTTTTTTTTTTTTTTTTTTTTTAGAGAGAGAGGAAGGGAAAGAGAGACAGCAGGACCGAGAGAAACATCGATTTGTTATTCCATTTATTTATGCATTCATTGGTTGTTTCTTGTATGTTCTAACCGGGCATTGAACCAGCAACCTTGGCATATCAAGATGACACTCTGACCAACTGAGCTACGCGGCCAGGGCAAAGGGTTTTGTTTGTTTGATGGCATCTAAACACTGTGACTTCTTCACTTACACATTTCCCTTCATTTTAACCAAAGATTGAATGCCCACTTGTATGTCCTTTTCTAAAGAATGGTTGGTAAGGTCTCCTTCTTCCTCTTAACATGCAGCTTCATGAAAGATTAGAAATTTTTTCCCTACTCTTTATGTTGAAAAGTATCAAACACAGAGATAAGTTGAAAGATTGACTACCTGTTTAACCCAGAGTCAACAGTTTTTAATGTTTGGCTATATTTTCTTTCATTTTTCTCTAAATGTGTGTTTAGTTAGTGTATATATTTTTATTTCTGCTTAACCATTTGGAAGTATGCATCATGACCTTTCATCCCCAAACACGTCAGCATGCATCTCCTAAGAAAAATAAACAGTTCCACAATAGCACCCAATATCCAGTCCATATTTAAATTTTCCTAATTGTCTAAAAACATATTTTATAGCTGTATATTTTTCAAACTAAGATCCAATTGTAATTAGTTGTTATGTTTCTTTAGTCTCTTTAATCTACAATAGTTAATTTCTCCACTATTTTTCCCCCTTCATGTTACTGACTTTTTTAAGAGACCATGCCAGTTGTTTATAGCCTTCCGGTGTTGTTTAACTTGCTCTTCCAGCTCTTATATTTCCTGTAAATTGCAAATTCTAAAGGCTTGATTAGATTCAGGCTTAAAGCTTTTGAAAAAAATAGATGATACTGTGTTTCATTGACATTTGTTTCAGTTTGTTTTTAATGTTGAGGATTGCTTTTTAAAATTTATTTAATTTTATTTCTTTAGTGCGTAAAGCATTTACATGATACAAAAGTTAAAACTTTTTAGAAGGAGATACTCAGAATAGTCTTGCCTCTGTCCCTTCTAATCTTAGGATGGTCATATCACTAATCCACAATACCAGGTTGCATCAGGGCTAGTGAAGCTAAGTTTGATCACTTGGTTGAGGTGGTGACCACTAGATTTTTTCAGTGTAAAGATGTGTTTCTCCACTTGCAATTAGCCAGTAATCTGTGGGGTAATAGTTTGGCACCATACAAAAATCTTGTTTCCTAACAACCTTGCACTTAACAATTTTAGCATGGATTAATGCTCCTTCCCTGAATGAATTTTTTTTTTTTCTTTATTGATTTTTAGAGAGAGAGGAAGGGAGAGGAGAGAGAGATAGAAACATCGATGAGAGAGAACATCGATGGGCTGCCTCCTGCATACCCCCCACTGGAGATCCGGTCCACAACTTGGGCATGTGCCCTGACCTGGAATCAAACCAGTGACCTCTTGGTGCATGGGTCCATGCTCAACCACTGAGCCACACCCTCCGGGCCCTGAATGAATTATTTAATTAGGGATTGCAAAAGAGATTTTCCCACTCCTTGTACATGTAATAGTTAGCATTGTTTTGTAATGAAGAGCCTTTCCGCATTAATTGGGGGTGAATTTTAGTTCATCCTAAAATAGCAGGATAAATACTTAGTTTTTTTTCTCTAATTGTCAATTTGTAGAGTAAGGAGTTGGTGCCATAACCATCTTCAGTTATGGTGGCATATGAGGTTTTTAAAAGTTATATTTGACTCATGGATCTTCATTTATTGTGTTTTATATAATTACATTCATAATTTATGCTGCTCAAGTTGCCCCAAATTGGCCAGTGGGAACCTCTTAACACTGGCTTCTGCATCCTTTTGATATCTCCCCACCCCACCCAGAACTAATTTTTGAGTGCTTCCTGGCTTTTTGTCACAAGATGTCCCAGGCTCACCTTATAAATTCTCTGTCCCATTGGAATCAGCCATATTTCCCTTGTTCATTTTCGTAGGGGGTAGTATTTAGAAACTATCTGGTACAACAGGATGTTCCAAGATGAGGTGTCAGTGGACAATGCTAGACATTATATTTTTAAAAAACATTTGAGTTGCCCTGGCCGGTTTGGCTCAGCGGTTAGAGCGTCGGCCCGCGGACCAGAGAGTCCCAGGTTCAGTTCCCTCTAAGGGCACGTACCTCGGTTGCAGTTTGTCCCTGGCCCTGGTTGGGGTCATGTGGGTGGCAACCACTTGATGTGTTTCTCTCACATGGATGTTTCTCTCGCTCTCTTTCCCGCTCTCTCCCTCCCGCTCTATCTGAAGGTAAATGCAAAAAAAATGTCCTTGGGTGAAAATAAAAAAAAACAACATTTGAGTTCATATTGTTTCTGATTCAAATTTCAAATTACAGGGTGTTTTTGGTTTTTTAAAAAATATATTTTCTCTTAGCCTTGGCTGGTTTGGCTCAGCAGTTGGAGCGTCGGCCCGCGGACCAAAGAGTTGTGGGTTTGGTTCCAATCAAGGGCACGTACCTCGGTTGCAGTTCGTTCCCGGCCCTGGTCAGGGTCATGCGGGATGCAACCAGTCGATGTGTCCCTCTCACATCAATGTTTCTCTCTCTCTCCCCCCTCCCTCCCACTCTATCTAAAGATAAATGGAAAAATATCCTCTGGTGAGGATTAAAAAAATATATATATATTTTTTTCTTTTATACTGAATATCTTTTTTAAATCAATACTAACTTGTTTATTTATTTTCCATGCATAAAATATTTTCCAAATTATAATACCTGTATTAGTATAAACAGTAAAACTACTAAGTAGGATTAAGATTTCTCTGTAGGTTTTTTTGTTTTGTTTGTCCTTAGAATATATCCTACTAAGGGTATATATATAGTCAGAGTGCTATGTTCAAAACTTACTGGAGATAATTATTTTTTCCATGTGATTTTGTTTTCTAGTTTGATATATACTTCAGCTTATTTGTTTCAGTTCATTTTTCATTTTCAGGGTTGCATGTAGTTAGGCTTATTTGTTTTAGTTCATTTTTCATTTTCAGGGTTGCTCTTTTTCTTTATGATTAAAATCTTATTTTTGAATATAGTAAACATTTACATGATTCAACAGTTAAAACTATTTGAAAAGATGTACTCCGAGCAGTCTCACTTCCATCCCTAGCCCCTCCAGTCTTGTTTACCTTTTTCTATATAGGTAACTATTTTTATTAGTTTCTTATTTAGCTTTCCAGTTGTTTCCTTTAGTCAAAATAAGCAAGAAAACATGTTTTGAAATTTATTTTCCTTTTCTCCCCTCCCCACAAAAGGTGGCATAAAATGTAGACACTCTTTGGCACCTTCTTGTTGTTTTTTAGAGAGAGAAATAGAAACATCTGTCGGCTGCCTCCTGCACGCCCCCTGCTGGGTATCGAGCCCACAACCCAGGCATGGGTTTGTGCCCTGACCAGGAATCAAACCAGGACCTCTTGGTCCATGGGAGGATGCTCAGTACACTGAGCCACACCAGCCAGGCTGGTTTTTTACTTAATAGCATATCCTGGAGATCATTTCCTATCAATAAGAAGAGTGTTTCCTCATTCTTTTATATGATGGTGTAGTTCTCACTTATGATCCTCTATTGGTGAACATTTGGGTTGTTTTCAATATTTTGCTATTTCAAATAATGCCACTATGAATAACTTAATGCATATGTTACTTTCTAATCTAATAGATAAGAATTTGTATCTTGGAGTAGTTTCAATTTATATTATTCCTTGAGTGAGGTTGAGGATCTTTTCATATGTTTAAGGACTGTTTGCATTTTTTTTTCTGGAATGAGTCTGTTATATCTTTTGCCAATTTTTCTAGCAGGTTTTTTATTTTTTTCTTCTTAGTTTTTAGGAGTACTTTACATAATAGATATATAAATCTATATAAAAGATAAAAAGTATTCTTAAATGTAATATAAATATAATTATATATAAATATTACATTTGCTGTATAGCTATGTCCTATATATAATATATCTACATAAATAGATATAAAGTACTGTGATATAAATAATCGCAAATACTTTGGTTTGTCTTTTTTATTCATGGCATTTCTTTTTGTCTTGCAAAGGTTTATCTATTTTTATAATCCTCACTCAAGAATATTTTTTCATTGATTTTTAGATAGAGTGAGAGGCAGGGAGAAAAATAGAGAGAGAGAAAGAAACTTCGATGTGAAAGAGACACACTGGTTGCCTCCTTCGGGGCCTGGAATTGAACCTGAGACTTCTCAGTCCTCGAGCCAAGCTCTAAGTGCTGAGCCAAACCAGCCAGGGCAAAAGTTTATTTTTATGTAGTCACATTTGTCATCATTTTCTTTAATTGCTTTTGGATTTTGAATCATAGAGGATTTTTTTCTACACCTAGGTTATAAAAAAAATTCACCCAGCCCAGCTGGTGTGGTTCAGTGGTTGAGCGTAGACTCATGCACCAAGAGGTTGCCGGTTCGATTCCCAGTCAGGGCACATGCCCAGGTTGTGGGCCTGATCCCCAGTGGGGGGCATACAGGAGGCAGCCAATCAATGTTCTCTTGCATTGATGTTTCTATCTCTCCTCTCTCTCAAAAAAAAAAAAAAAATCAATAAAGAAAAAAATATTCACCCATGTTTTTCTCTAGTACTTGTATGATTTATTTATTTTTATTTTATATTATGGAAAATGTCAAACATATACAAAAATTGAGAAAATAATATAGTAAATTATCTTGTATCTCTCATTTAGCATCAATAGTTATCAATTTGTGGACATTGAACCTGATATTCATTCTTTCCGTTGGCTTTATCTTGTAGCCCCTAAGATTTCTGCTGGTACCAGCTGTATAAAATGGGAGGAACAAACTTCAGAGGAAATATTCAGACTTTATCGTGCCATTGGAAATATAGTAAGTTGGAAGTCAGATTTCAGTCTTACTTAATTATGTGTCTAAGTATGTAATTCACTTTCAAAACATTTTTATTTAGAAATGAATTTCATAAACTAAACTTAAAATATCCTGAAATTCATTTTTTTAATAATTTTTTTATTGTGGTAAAATATACATAATATAAAATTTACCATTTTAACCACTTTAGGTCAGTAGCATTAAGTAACTTCTGATCTTTAACTTGTTCATCAGACAGTTAGGGTTGATATAATATATAAAAGCATCTAGTACAGTATATGACACAGAGTAGTTACCCATTAAATGATATCTGCTTTTATTATTTTTTATGTCTGCTGTTATTTATTCATTCATTCAGTAATTCACTAAAAAAAATATTGAAGGCCTATGTTATGTCAGGCATTATTCTGGGTACTAAAGATAAAGATGATGTGGGAAGAAAGACAACGAATAAGCAAATAAATAAAAATATCAGTAGTGTAATAAGTTCCTTGATGAAAATTTAAAAAGAATAATGTGCCCAGCCTGTGTGGCTCAGTGGGTTGAGCATTGTCCCATTGACTGAGAGGTCCCGGTTTGATTCCTGGTCAGGGCACATGCCCGGGTTGCAGGCTCGATCCCCGGGCAGAGGGGTATGGGGGACGTGCAGGAGGCAGCCTATCGGTGTAGCTCTCTCACATCAATGTTTCTCTCTATCTCGCCCTTCGTCTCTCTCTAAAAAAATTTTTTTAAAAAAGGTAATAAAAATAAATAATAATAAAAAAGGATAACGTGCTAGACTGACTGGAGGTTATTTTTATTTATTTATTTTTTTATTCCTCACACAAGGATAGTTTTCCATTGATTTTTAGACAGAGTAGAAGGGAGGACTGGGGTGGGGGGAGAGAAAGATGTGAGAGAAACACATCAACCGGTTGCTTCCCACAAGACCCTGACCAGGGCTGAGGATTGAACCTGTAACCAAGGTACGTGCCCTTGACTGGCAATCGAACCCATGATCCTTTGGTCCGAGGGCTGGCACTCTAACCACTGAGCCAAGACGGCCAGGGCTGGAGGTTATTTTAGATTGGATAGATGGGGAAGGCCTCTCTGAACTAACATTTAAGCTGAGATCTGAAAGACAGTAAGGAGTCAGCCATGCCAAGATCAGGAAAAGAGTATTCCAGGCAGAGGAGCAACTAGTATAAAACCCAAGGTAGACAAAAGCAGATAAAGACATTATAAGAAAAGAAAACTAAAAATCAATATCCCTTATGAATATAGAGGCAAAACTGTCAACATAATTAACATATTGAATCAAGCAACATATAGAAAAGGATTATACACTGTGACTGAGATTTATCCAAGAAATGCCAGGTTGGTTCAACATACAAAAATCAATCTATCCGTAGCCGGTTTGGCTCAGCAGTTAGACCATCGGCGCACATACCTCAGTTGCAGTTTGTCCCTGGTCCTGGTTGGGGTCGTGTTGGTGGTAACCACTCGATGTGTCTCTCTCACGTCGATGTTTCTCTCTCTCTCTTCCTCCCTCTCTCCCTCCTGCTCTATGCAAAATGTCCTCAGGTGAGGATTAAATAAATAAATAAATAAATAAATAAATAAATAAATAAATACATAAAATGTATTCAAAAATCAGTCTAAGTAATACACCATATTAATAGAATAAAAGACAAAAGCCACAGAATTGTCTCAGTAGATACAGGAAAAACATTTGACAAATGTTCTTTTATGATAAAAATGCTCAGTAAACTAAGAATAGAAGGGAACTTTCCCAACCTGATAAAGAACATCTACAAAAAAACCCCACAGTTAACATCATATTTAATGGTGAAAGACTGAAAGGTTTCCCCCTAAGATCAGGAGCAAGAAAAGGATCACTACTTCTACTCAACATTGTACTGGAGGTAATAGCCAGGACAAGTAGGCAAGGGGAAAAAAAGGAAACCAGATTGAAAAGGAAGAAGTAAAACTATCTTTATTTGCAGGTGACATGATCTTATATGGAGAAAATCATAAAGAATCCCCCCAAAACTGTTAGAGCTAGTAAACAGTAAAAAAGACCACCGTGTTCATGGATTGGAAGACTTAATATTGTTTAGATGGTACCATTCTCCCAACTGATCTACAGATTCAATACAATTCCTGTAAAAATCACAGCTAACTTCTTTGTAGAAATTGCCAAGCTGATTCTAAAATTCATATGGAATCCCAGGAGGCCCAGAATAGCCAAAAATTCTTGAAAAAGAAGAACAAAGTTGGAGGACTCATACTACCTAATTTCAAAACTTGCTGTGAAGCTAAAGCGGTATGGTACTGACATAAACATAGACATACAGCTCAATGGGATAGAATTGAGAGTGCAGAAATAAACCTATACATTTATGGTCAATTAATTTTTTATAAGGGTGCCAAGACAATTTGATGGGGAAAGAGTAGTCTTATCACCACTGGATATTCACAATCAAAGGAATGAATTTGGATTCCTACTTCACACCATATATAAAAAATGAACTCAGTGGATTAGAGACCCAAATGTGGGAGTTAAAACTATAAAATTCTTGGAAGAAAATATAGGAGAAAATTTTAATGACTTTGAATTAGGCAGTGGTTCTTGGATATCTTGCCTAAAGAATAAACAACCAGCCCTGGCCGGTTTTGCTCAGTGGTTAGAGCATTGGCCTGTGGACCAGTAAGTCACAGGTTCAATTCCAGTAAAGGACGCATACCTCGGTTGTGGTTCATCCCTGGCCCTGGGGGGGTCTGCGGGAGGCAACCAGTTGATGTGTCCCTCTCACATCGATGTTTCTCTCTCTTCCTCTTTCTCCCTCTCTCCCACTCTATTTGAAGATAAATGGAAAAACATCCTCGGGTGAGGATGGAAAAAAAATAATAATAAGCAACCAAACTAAAAATAGAGAAATTGGACTTTAGAATTAAAAACCGTTGGGCTTTGCCCTGGCTGGATGGCTCTTGTTGGTTGGGGTGTCGTCTGGTACACCAAAAGGTTTCAGGTTCAATTCTCAGTAAGGACACATAACCTAGGTTGAGGTTTCTATCCCTAGTCATTGTGCATACAGGAGGCAACTGATCAATGTATCTCTCTCCCTCTCCCTCTCTCTCTAAAAAATCAATAAAAAGGCATATCCTCGGGTGAGGATTTAAAAAAAAAACAAAACAAAAAAACTGTTGGGCTTCAAAGAACATTCTCAAGAAAGTGAAAAGACAACCTACAGAAGAAAATATTGGCAAAACATATATCTGATAAGGGTCTAGTACCTAGCATAATGCCTGACATAGGCCTTCAATATTTTATTTAATGAATGAATAAATAATAGCAGAATATATATATATATAATATATAAATATAAATATATATATATATATATATATATATATATATATATATATATATATATCTTAAAACTCTAAGCAAGAAGACAAGTAACCTAATTAGGAAATGCACAAAAGATGTGACATCTCTCCCAAGAAGACATATAAATGACCAATAAGCATGTGAAAACATGATCAACTTCTTTAGTCATTAGGAAAATACAAATCAAAACTACCCTGAAATACCACTTCACACCTACTAGGATCACTATAATTAAAGAAACAGACAATAGCAAGTGCTGACACAGATCAGGAGAAATTTGGAACCCTCATACTTTGTTCCTGGGAGTAAAATGGTACAGTGGCTGTGGAAAACAATTTGACAGTTCCTCAAAAAGTTAAACAGAGATGTATTACTACATAAGTGGTCCTTATTTCTGCGATTCGCCTTTCCTCTCCGCTGAGAAAAGCTTGTGCTATAACAAAGTACTTGTACCTTGGAGCAGCCAGGTGAGATTTGATTCCTAGAGCTGCCATTACTGACCAAGAGCAAGCCTCTTATATTCTCTGAGCTTTTGCCCTTTTTTTTTAGAAAGGAAGGAGAGAGGATGAACACAAGCTAAAGAGATGGCTTTTATTTTTATTTATTTATTTTTGTTAATCCTCACATAAGGATCTTTTTGTATTGATTTTTAGATACAGTGGAGAGAAAGAGATAGAGAAACGTTGATGTGAGAGACACATTGATTCGTTGCCTCCAGCATGACCCCAGCCGAGGTCGGGGATTGAAATTGCAACCCAAGTATGTGTCCTTGACCAGAAATCGAACCCAAGACCCTTCGGTCCGCGGGCCAACACTCTAACTGCTGAGCCAAACTGGCCAGGGCTTGAGCTTTTGCTTTTTTACCTCTAAAACAGGGTTAATGACCCTGTCTACAACTGACAAGATCAAAAGAGATAAACTAAATTTAAATCCACGAAAACATATGATTTTGACAGTAATGATGGTGGACACTGAAATGATTATACTCTTACCATCCCTTTCCTGTCTCCAATGCTCTGATGATAGATGAAGATAAGCTTTACCTCTTCAAGAATAAGAACTGTATATTTTGGGGCCCTGGCCAGGTAGCTCAGTTTGTTAGAGTGTCATCCCAATATGCCAAGGTTTTGGGTTTGATCTCTGGTCAGGGCACATACAAGAAGCAACCGATGAATGCATAAATAAGTGGAACAACAAATCGAGGTTTGTCTTTCTGTCAAATCAGTTTAAAAAAAAAAAGAACTATATTTTTATTATATTCCTAACATATTTTCAGTATATATAAATCTCTTTTTAGTCAGTAAGCATGTTTCCAAAGTATTTTGAGTTCTTTGAAAGAAAAAAGTTACACACATGAAAAACTTTTATTGGGAGCAATGAGTAAAGCAAAACGAGCCAGCAAGTTATAGAAGAGGATGTTGTCCCAAAATATGTCATATGTAAGGTTATGAACTCCTATGAACTTTTTTCAAATTTGATTTTTTAAATTCAATGTTCAAATCTTTGCAATAACCTAACTCTTCTGAAAATGAAATGTCTTCTTTAAGGAATCTCATAAAAAGAGCACTGAGCTGAGAATGGAAAAAAAACACAAAACAGATTCTGATCCCTGGCTCTGCTACTAACTGTGTCTAATCTTGGGAAAAATAGCTGCGTTTCTCTGGGCCTCATTTTTTTTCATCTATGAAGTAAAAGATTGAGCTGCAGTCTGAAAAGAAACTTATTTAATTCAGAAATTTGAGAGAACTTATTTTCTGGTGTATGTTAATTTTGTTAACATCTTTAAATCAAGTTCTAGGGTGTCAGGTACATTGGGAATGTGTTATGTGATAAAGGTGGCATTTCACATTGCAGGGAAGGGTGAGATAGATTATCTAGTAAAAAGCACTGTGACAGCTGGTTAGCCATTAGAGGGCTACCTTTTGAAATCAAAATAAAATCTAGATGGATCAAGGATTTAAATTAAAAAACAAAAACCAAAGGTCTGGGGAACAAGCACAATTGAATAATTTTATAATATTTAATAATCTTGAAGTATGGGGTAGGCCTCTTTAAGCATGACATTAACCACTGAAGTCATGAAAGAAAAGACTGATAAATATTACTTCATAAAAATTAAAAAACTTATGCATGGAAAAAAATAGTGTACCTAAGATGAAAAGTCAAACAACTGAGAAAAATATCCATAAAACATTCAAGAGTTAAAGGGCTAATTTCCTAAAAATATAAAAGGCTTTCACAAATTAATAGGCAAAGATGAACAATTCAGTTTTTTTTAATAGACAAAGAGCACAAATCAGTAATTTTCAGAAAAATAAGTAAAATGTGCAAGTAAATATATGGAGTGCTCCTCGGCCTCACTAATAATCAACAGCAATATATTGTCACTTTTTTTCTCCTCTCAGGGCAGTTGAACAATAAAATGTTGATGCTCTTTAATCCAGGCAGCCCATTAAAAAAATAATAACTGTCTTCCAGAAATATAAAAGTTCTCAAAGATATATCTACTAGGCTACTTATTACCCCATTTTACAATTTTATAAAAGCAAGAAATTGAAAATAACAGATATTCATCATAAAGGTATTGGTTGTATAAATTATGGTACATTCAGCCCTGGCTGGGTAGTTAGAGCAATTGATGTTTCTCTCTCACATTGATCTCTCTCTTTCCCCACCCCCTCTCCCTTTCCCTCTCTCCCTCTCCCCTTTTTTCCCTCTCCAAAATCAATAAAACATCCTCAGGTGAGGATTTTAAAAATTATGGTACATTCATAAAATGAAATACTGTGCAGCAGATAAAAAGAATAAAATAGATAAGTGTGTACTAATGAAAAGTCCATGGTTTATGGTTTAGTAAAAGAAAAGTTCCTTATAAAACTATGTTAGATTTTTAATAATAATATTTGTAGGAAAAAAACAAGGATATTATTTATATGCATCAAACTGTTAACAGTGGTTACCTCTAAGGATAGAAGTACAGAATACTTTTACTTGCTAAATTTTTTAACATAATTGCTATAATGTTTGTATTTTTATAATGTGCATACATTTTTAATTAGAAATATTAATAAAGATATAAACATTGATTTTAAAATAGTGTTTAATGTTAAGATCTTATCAATCCTGGACACTGATGTAGAGGATCATGTTTATATTCTGTTCCATAAGATTTAGAAACTGAGTTCCCAGTTCCTCTGTATTTGGGAGACAAGTCAGACCTAATTGGCACTGAATAGTAGTTAAAAGGATTTGGGGGTTGAGGACATTGCTTTAATCATATCTTCTTTACTTATATTTGCAGATTCCGTTGCAGACACTCTGGATGGACAATACCATTAAACTTCTGGATTTGGTAGAAGTTAATAGTTCAGTTCTTGCTGGTACTAACTTTTGAATAGCTGACGTGGAAAATGTTTTCACTATAGTCTATTTGAAAATGTGTCTGTTTTACCACAGGTCACATTTATAAAAAAAAATAGGGATTCTTTTCATTTGCTTTGGTTCAATAATGATAATACTTTACATTTATTTAGCGTCCATTCATATATATTTTCTCATTTAATCATCATAGGAACCTGCGAAGTAGGCAGAGCAGTGTTACTATCCCATTTAAGCTCTGTGATTTCCTATACTCAGGTTTTCAGGGAGTGCAAAATGACTTGGTTAATTTCTTTCTGGTGAATATCATAATGAAAATGTCTGGGCAGCTCAGTGAGACTCTTAGGCCAGGGTATAGCATTTCACATCAGTGTTCTGAGGCCCATCAGTGTCCTCCCAGGGTGGTGGACTGAAGGAGTGTGAGCCACAGCAGGCGCTGGTGTAGTTCAGAGGGAGTCGGAGTTCCCCGGAAAGCTAGGAATTGGGATTTGTTTGGTCATGGATGAAAGGGCCAGTTTAGATCCTAAACCACCTGTATATCTCTCCACTGGTAGCTAGTTATTTCCCCCAAATAGTCAAAACTTCTAGATTCAACATTTTTAGGTTGATCTCTGAGAGACTGGGTAAAGGACTTATAGCTTATGTGTATGGCAGGCTTCCCTTTGGGTTTGAGATACACACAGAGTACAGTGGCTCCATCATAAGTTTTGGGTTACAGAGTCAGGTCATCAGCAGATGAGTGCTCTCTAGTATTAGTACTGCCTCCCAAGATGACTTTGATCTTTAAGAAGTACAGTGAAGTTGTGTAATTATTCTCATTCTCTCATATCCTTTTCCCCCCTCATTCTTTAGATCCAAAATTAACAGGACAGGCTGTTATTCCAGGATCCATAATATACCACAAACAGTCACCAATACTTCTGGTTTGTTGCAAGGTACATTTCCTTTAGTTTAAAATTATCAAACTTGTTTTACTGAATTTATAATTTTTATAATTTATCATTTTTAGTTGGAACTTCACTGAACTCTACTTGTCCATCAGATTGAGCCAATGGACAGTTTTTCTTAAGAAATACAAAAGTATAATTTTAAAAAATTTATTCATTATTTTTTCTGTTGTTTTTTTTTTGTTGTTGTTCGAAGTATTACAGATGTCCCTCTTTTTGTCCCCCATTGTATAGTATAATTTTTTGAAAGTGATGAAGTTTTGCCAAGGCATTATTATTATTCTAACAATGAAAGAAGATTCAGTAACTTTAGTGCTTCTTTTTTTTTTTTTTGCATTTATCTTCAGAGAGAGGGGGGAAGAGAGAGAGAGAGAGAAACATCGATGTGAGAGAGACACATCAACTGGCTGCCACCCACACGACCCCAACCAGGGCCGGGGACAAACTGCAACCGAGGTACATGCCCTTAGCGGGAACCGAACCCGGGTCTCTCTGGACCACAGGCTGACGCTCTAACTGCTGATCCAAACCAGCCAGGGCTAGAGTGGTTGTATTTTGATGACCAGTCATAATAAGTTGCATGGACACACTCTGAACACTGTAAAACACCATATACCTTTTTGTCCTGCTCCCTGTATGTTTAAAAATGTTTGTGCAGATCCGTACATTTATCACTCCTTGGTAATAAACTTTTAGAGTCAAAGAATCAATCATATATGTTACAGTGCTCTTTGCAGCTAAGCATTTAGTAAAGGTTTTTTGGTTGGCTTATTTTTTTTCATGATAAAATTTTATAAACTAAAATTTACTTCATTTTACTACCACTTCATAGTCACTGTCTGTCTTTTGCCCTTTAGGATGGCTGGATTGGTGTTCGATCAGTGATGCTCAAGAAAACACTAACAGCTACTGATTTCTACAATGGATATTTGCACCCCTGGCACCAGAAAAATTCCCAAGCTTGTCCAAGCCAGTGCAGATTTAAGACTCTCAGACTTCCACCAAAGAAGCAGGGGAAGAAAATTGTTGCTATGCAACAGTGCATTAAGTAGCTAGGAAGAGGATGGACAAGACCTATTACATGTTTGTAATTTATTAAAAGCCTTATTTACAAGGAATTACTTTGACTTTCAAAGAATATGACACTGTTGGAAAAGAGAAGATTATTGTTAAAAAGATTAATTACCTCACTTCCCACTTTTTTGTTTAACAATAGTTAAAAACAACTTTTCTACTTGGATAACAAAAGAAGCTTTAAATAAAATTTTATTTATGTCAAAGTCAAGGAGATTTTATGTTTCCCTAACACGAAGTGCAACTAACTGGTATGCATATGTGTACTAAAGAGAGGTTCTTTTTTAAAAAAATGCATCTAGCCTGGGTGGTGTGGCTCAGTGGATTGAGCGTTGTCCCATGGACTGAGAGGTCCAGTTCGATTCCCTGTCAGGCACATGTTTCTGTCTTTCCCTCTCTCTCTAAAAAAAAAAAAGAAAGAAAAATACATCTATTAAATTTTTAAAATGTATGTCCTCATTTACTAGATTTTCATTTTAGGAGTATTTAATCTGCATTTCTGATTTTCAACAAGTAGTAAAGTCAGATTTTTTAAAGTCCTCTATCATCTAGTTCTCATCAAGTAGTAAACAAATCATAATAATCTGTCATGTTGATCTTGACTATAAATTCACATTTTACATCTAGATTTTCTTAAAGTAGGAACATCCTAACATTTTTCAACATATTTATGCAATAAAAGTTATTGAGCATTCAGTTTGTACAAACTCATCTGTCTCTAAGAGTCAGGCACTTCTGGTGGAGGACGGAGTGTAGTGGCGAGCTGTTGAATTTTTACTGAGGATATTTACATAAGAGCTTTTTCTACCTAGATTCTGTCAGTTAAAATCTTTTTCCATTCATTAATTCATCCATTCAACAACAGTTATTGATAGGGCAATTATATAATTGATCATCTAAAGTAGGACACATTCATGAGTAAAAGGAAGTACTTGTAATAATTACTCCTGGATGACGGGCATAAACCAGGACTCTCCCAGGCACACCAAGTATATGGACATCCTATTTATTGAGCACTTTCTGTGCAACTAGCCTTTATGCTGGTTGCTGGAGATGAAGAGATTAAATAATATTTGGTATCTTGAATCTACTGGGGAGGCAAACATAAGCAAATATAATACTGTTATAAATGCCATAATGCAGGTATAATGGAAGCATTCAATGTCCCTCAAGGGAGTCAATGGAAGCTTTCCAGAGAAGATAAAGCTGAATCTGAGGTTCCAAATGATGAGTTCACTATGCAGATTATAATAATCTAGACCATTAACCACTAGGTAGTAAGGCCTAGAAGGGCATCCACAGAGTCATAAAAGAACACACGGGGTTTTGGTAATGTTCTTAAACTGGGTGGTGGGAGCATGATTACCTTTTATCATTCTTTAAACCATAAATTTGCTATGCATTCTCTTCAATGTATGGGCTAATTATCTACCTACATATAAAGCTGGCTGGGAAAAAGCTAACAATGAATCATGAAAAAGAAACAAATGGCATGTTAAACAGGGGAAAGAGCACAGCATTTGGAAGAAGCTAGAAGAATTGGTATGAATGGGATATGATGATGGAGATGAGACTGGAAGAATAAGACTAGAAGGCCACATCATGAAGGGCTTTGAAAACCATGAGAAATTAGACCTTTGTCTTGTATGCAAGAGACTTAATCAGGAAGTCACATGACCAGATCTGCATTTTGGGAAGGTAACTTGGGTTGTGGAATGCAAGGTAGGTCAGAAGTAAAACCTGGGGCAGGAACATTTGTTGGGAAGTTCGAAATGTGAAGATTTGGGATACAGCTCCAATTATGGGGAGCTGGGAAAAGGATTTAAAAGATTTTGCTGTGGAAGTGAAAGAACTTGGTTATCGCTTGGGTATTATATTCTTATGGAGAGTTTTGACTCCACCACTGACAGCTCTATGATCTCTAACAAGTCACTTATAATCACTGAATTTTAGTTTCCTTGAGTGTGAAATGGGGCTGATAGAAAACACTCCCAAAATAGTTTTGAGAATCATAGCCTGTGTGAAAGTATTCTTTTGTTGTTTGCAGTTAGTATGTATTGAGTATTTACTCCCCGCTCTAGACACTAAGCTCTTATAATGAAATTCAGGGAGAATGAAAATCAGTGCCCTCTGGGAGCTTATAGTGTGCGGTAGTGGTGATTGCTGCAGAGGATCGAAGGAAGTGTCACAGGGAGTGGGGAAACCTTTCTGAGGACATAGCTCTCTGTTTATCAGTTCTGATCTCTTACTACCTAGTGGTTAATGGTCTCAGGTCTGCCACCCTACATTCTGAGTGGATCCTATCTGATTGTTTAGCCAATTACCATTGTCCTTACCAGTCAGAATCTCTTATGTCAGAACACCTCTAGTCCTTGGCCAGACTGTGAGTCAAGGCCCAGCCCAGTCCAATGATTTCACCTGCACAGAACATAGCCTAATGCTGAGTAGGGGGCGGTGGTGAGGCAGTGTGAGCTGGAAAGGGAAGTTGGTTGCCATGAGTGGCATGGTTGGTATACTTAGGACTATATGAAACACCTTTCAAACATATGAAATCTTGAGGCAAGAGTGCAAAGTCCATCCCATAGAGGACAGTTTCCCATCCAGGGAGCCTTGAGCCCATCCTGGGACTGGAGGATAAACACCGGGTTTAGAAATGCTACCTTCAAATTGGCAGCCTATTCTTTGAAAAAATAAATGGTGCACATCCCAGATAGGCCTCTGGAAACTATATGACTCCCTCTGTTCAAGCTCCTATAGAAACAACAATCCAGCCCTGGCCGGTTTGGCTCAGTGATTAGAGCCTTGGCCCACAGACCAAAGGGTCTCAGATTCGATTCCCAGTCAAGGGCCATACTTGGGTTGTAGGTTCAATCCCAAATGAGGCAACCAATCAATGTGTCTCACATCGATGTTTCTCTCTCTCTCCCCCTCCCTCTCTTCCACTCTCTCTAAAAATCAATGGGAAAAAAATATCCTTGGGTAAGGATTAACAAAAGAAGAAACCACAATTCAGTGTGATGGAGCAAGATTTCTTATCTGAATGAGAATCAATCACCTGAGGCACCAGTTTAATTTTTTAAATATTTTTTTAATTAAAAAAATTTTTTTTTATTTTAGAGAGAGGAAGGGAGAGAGAGAGGTAAATATTGATTTGTTATTCCGCTTATTTATGCATTCATTGGTTGAGTCTTGTATGTGTCCTAACTGTTGATCAAACCTGCGACCTTGGTGTATTGGGGCAACACTTCAACCACCTGAGCTACCTGGCCAGGGCTGGGGTACCTGTTTAAAATGTAAATTCCTGCTCAGCCATGTGTAGCTCAGTGGTTGAGCATTGACCCATGCACCAAGAGGTTGCCGGTTGATTCCAGGTCAAGGTACATGCCAGAGTTTTGGGCTAGATCCCCAACAGGGGGTATGCAGGTGGCAGCCAATCGATGTTAATATTTCTCTCTCACCAATGTTTCTATCTCTCTCCACCTCTCCCTTCCTCTCTATTTTAAAAAAAAATCAATAAAACTATATTTTAAAAACATAGATTAAAAATAATAATAAATAAAATGTAAATTCCTGGGTTCTACTCCAGGCAATACATCAGAATCTCTGGATATGGGACTCTGCATTTTGTCACACTCAATAAATAATTTTTATGCTAGAGTCGTAATAGCTTTAACTAGCTTAAGAGGTGTCCATGGATCTGAACCATACGCTGGCCCCTAGGTCCAGGGTCCTCTCAGGGAAGGTGAAACAATCTATTCTGTACTCTGGGTAAAAGGATGGATTTGCAAACACATTCCCTCCTTTGCAAGATGCTTCTATTTTGGTTCTTGTCATTGCTGATAAAACATCAGCCTCAAAACAGAATTCAGGCCCTGGCTGGTTTGGCTCAGGGGTTAGAGGGTCAGCCCTTGGACCGAAGGGTTGCAGGTGCCAGAAGTAACCAATCGATGTGTCTCTCTCACATCAATGTTTCTCTTTCTCTCTGTCTCCCTCCCTCCCTTCCACTCCATCTAAAAATTAATGGAAAAATATCCTAGGGTGAGGATTAACAACAACCACCACAACAACAACAACAAAACAGAATTCAGTTATTCATTATTTGTTGGGTGACTCAGGACAAGTTACTTAAAATTTTTTGACTATAATTTCTCAATTTAATAAATGGGTAATACCTGCCTTGAAGAATAGAAATACATATAGAATATGCCCAGGGAAGTGTCTATGTTGTAGACACTCGATAAGTAGTAGCTAGCTTTGTCACCAGTCTAAAACTGCCATAATTCCTTCTCTGGGCCTGCAACACATTTCTCCTCTGGATGGCAGCAACTGCCTGCCTAGATGTCTTCCACCAGGAGGGAAAGAATTTTAGAGTGGGAAAGGATCTATGATTTAGTAATTCAAATGTTCATTTTAGAGATGATGAAACAGGCGTCCAGCAACAGCTAGCTAGTGATAATACTAAGATTAGAACCTGGAGATTACAGATTTTGTTTTAAAGGATTTTACTCTTGGTTTGGTTTGGGGGACAAAAGAAATGTTTCTGAGCATTAAAAGGAGCTCTGAGAATGGCTGCCCAAAAGGATGTTTATTGTTTTGTTTTTTTATCCTCACCTGAGGACATTTTTCCATTTTTGTTCAGATAGAGTGAGAGGGAGAGAGAGGAAGAGAGAGAGAGAGAGAGAAACATCGACGTGAAAGGGACACATCGAGTGGTTGCCTCCCGCACGACCAACCAGGGCCGGGGACAAACTGCAACCAAGGTACGTGCCCCTGGCGGGAACCGAACCCCAGGTCTCTCTGGACCGCAGGCCGACGCTCTAACCGCTGAGCCAAATCGACCAGGGCGATGTTTATTGTTTCTATACTTTGTTTTAAGGCAGCAAAACCTATTTTCACCATTTTCCTTTATATTAGTCAAACAATAACAAGGTAAAATTATACTATTTTGAGAGGCAGAGTCTTAGAATCAACAAACATGGTGTGAGCCCTGGCCCTGCCAATGACTAAGCCTAGGCTAGTTACCCACTCTCTCTGAATGTTTCCTTATCTAGGAAATGAAAATTGTACCTACTTTGCAAGGGTTGTCATGAAGAATAGAAGTAATATATAGGGTGTCCCACAAAAATGTATACACAAGTTTGAATAAAGATAAAGCCAGTGTTTATTAAAATACATTTCATTTTCAAAATGTAATAGAATCTACAGACAGCCTGTATACATTTTGGGACACCCTGTAATGCATCTAACATAGTATCCAGAACACAGTAGGTTCTCAGTACCATTATTATTAGCTAACATTTTATGAGTTCTGGCTATGTTTCTAAGGACTTAACCTGAACTATTTCATTGTATCTGTACAATAACCCTCTGCGCCGGGTACTGGTATTGACCTTCGTTTTTCCAGAACGTTAAATAGCTCACAAGTGGTGGAGCTGGAGTTCACACTCCAGTAGTCTGACACCAGTCTGTGGTCCTAACTCTGGACTACTCTGCTTCTATTGGCAAATGTTTTTATCCCTGATCAGGGAATTTAATGTGTTAGGCTTTAGCGCTCAGAAACAAAGAAATGGGAACACATTTTCATTGAGTGCCCATTATATGCAGGCACTGAGCTAGACTATTTCAAAACAATTTTCTCATTTTAGTTACTGTTTAACTACTGTCTTTATTACCTCTAAGGATTCATAACGTTTTCTAGAACTCTACAGATTTATTTTGCTTTATTTTGTAGTATATTAGTGCAGCTCTCATGTTGCCGGGTTCTTTATTGCTGATCTTGTTCTAAGGCAGGTTATCGCATTGTTTATGGAAGAAACTGTGAGATGCTAGGTTGACAGATAGTACCTTTGCTTAAGAACTTTCATTTTTAAAAGTTAATAATGGACAAACATTAACTTACCCAAGAAGTTAAAATACTGTTTTCATTAAAGAGGCATTTTTTAAAAATCCTCACCAGAGGATATGTATGTTGATTTTAGAGAGGGAGGAAGGGACAGAGAGAGAGAGAGAGAAAAAAAACACACAAAAAATCAATGTTAGAAATATTGATCAGTTGCTTCCCATACGTGCCCCAACCAGGGATCAAAACCACAACCTTTTGGTATATGGGATGACGCTCCAACTAACTGAGCCACCCGACCCTTGCAAGAGGCATTTTGTGATACTTTTTTAAAGTTTCTTGGAAAGGGAGAGACAATGGGCAAGGGGTGGAGGGGATTATCAGAGCGAAGCAACTCTGAGGAAAGGCTATTGTAGAGTCTGTAATATATCTCTCATAAATATATAAAATCTAAAATCTTAGAATTGGAAAGAACTTAGAGATCATTTAGTTTAAACTTGGACTCATTTTATAGAGAAAGAAACCACCCCCAGAGAGAGGAAATGTCTTGCCCAAGGCTAGAACTCAGGTTTCTTAACTCCCAAATGATAATAAACTATTAATTATAAATAACTATTTAGGTAGCAAGCTGTAGGAGAGTCATATCAGTATCTTGGGAAGTTCCAGAATCCCCACTCAGTGTCTGATCCCTATACTCCAGTGTGGTATGTATTTGACACAGACTTGGTCTGGCAATGAGGAAACATTCATTCTCAGTCTTGGGTGTCAGTATAATTTGATACATAACACTGTGATCAACTGTACCCTGAGAAGCTTTGAAAGGATGTTATTCCAAGAATTGGTATTAGTGTAAAAAAATAAGTGTTTTGTTCCTCTTTCACTTTTTCACACATCCACAGTTCTTGGGGGTAAAATAGGGGTAAATTAGTCTGGTGGGTCAAGGGAGGGAGACATTTTAAATGGTGGAAAGGGCATATATAAATGCCTACAGGTTTGAGACCTCAGAGGGTGTTCAGGACCCTTTGAGAGAGCCAGGCCTGTTCTAGCCTGTGCACCTTGGACTTTAGCTTCAAGACAGTGTGGAGCTATTGAAGGATTTAGAGCAAGGTTTAGGGTAGGATTTTAAAACATGAATATAGCCCTGGCCATTTTGGCTCAGCGTTTAGAGCGTTAGCCGCAGACCAGAGAGTCCTGGGTTCGGTTCTGGCTAAGGGCACATACCTCGGTTGCAGTTTGTCCCCAACCCTGGTTGGGGTCATGTGGGTGGCAACCAGTCGATGTGTCTCTCTCACATTGATGTTTCTCTCTCTCTCTTCCTTCCTCTCTCCCTCCCGCTCTATCTGAAGATAAATGCAAAAATGTCCTCGGGTGAGGATAAAAAAATAAATAAATAGAAACATGAATATAGCCCTGGCTGGTTTGGCTCAGTGGTTAGAGCATCGGCCTGAGGACCAGTGAGTCTTGGGTTTGATTCCAGTCAAGGGCACGAACCTCGGTTGCTGTTCGTCCCCGGCTCTGGTTGTGGTTCATCCCCGGCCCTGGTCAGGGTTGTGCAGGAGGCAGCCAGTCCTATCGATGTTTCTCTCTCTCTCCCCCCTTCACACTCTATCTGAAGATAAATGGAAAAATATCCTCGGGTGAGGATTAAAAAAAATGAATATAGTTGCTTTTAGTTATTTTTATTACACAATAACATATTAATATATTCTTATATAAATTCAAATACTAAATCTAAAAGTCAAAGTACTCCTTTACCACCCCTTACACCCCCAGCTTCTCCTCAGAGGTAACCACCGTTCTGTTTGGTGTGTATAATTGTATTTGAGATATACCTAGGACTATTTTGCATGTGTGTTTTAAAACAAATGTCCTGTCAAGAGATCAACTGAAGGGATAGAGCATGGGTTTAGGCAATTCTGAGAGCCAGTTGGCCATCTGTTTACTTTGTTTGGTATTCGCAGAGTATTTTGTGAACATTCCAGTTTTTAAGTGAAATTCTCACACAGGGGCTGGTGCTGTGGGAACCATCTGGCAGACCCCAACAATGACAGCTGCAAACCCTCACAGCCTTAAACACCAGGTCTGTCTTTACTGTGGCCTGCCCTGGATCAAAAGTTTGCTCCTAGCAGTTGTGCAATTACAGGACAGCTGGAATTCACAGATATTAAATGTCCCTCATTCGGATTAGGGAATGGACAATGTGCTTGCCATGTGCTATGGAATAACTGAGGATCCAAACATGACCATAGGGTCCTTTACTAAGAGAAACAAAACATTATTTTGAGTTTGATTTTTACATTTTAATAAAAGTATATATGTAGCAAAGCATATGTGAAGTGGTTTTTCATTATCAAGTTAAAAATTATTATTACCAAATCGAATAAGGACTTATAATATATTTGGGCTGTTACTCAAGTGAGGTCTGAGGAGTGGGATCTAAGGACAATGGTTTTTTGTTTGTTTGTTTTTAATTTTTTTTCTTTTTTATTGATTTTAAAGAGAGAGGGAGAGAGAGCTAGAAACATCGATGAGAGAGAACATCAATTGGCTGCCTCCTGCATGCCCCCCACTGGGGATCTGGCCCACAACCTGGGCATGTGCCCTGACCAGGAAATGAACAAGCAACCTCTTGGTGCATGGGTCGATGCTCAACCACTGAGCCATACCAACTGGGCTAAAGACTATGGTTTTAGAAGTACATATGGATAGATTTATTTATTCTTTCATTAATTCATTTACTATCCATTTAGTACCTATTATGAGCCTGATCATTTGCTAAGGGACTGGTTGAATCACCCTGTTCCCCCTCTTTCCCTAAATTAAAGCTCCAATCCAGTTGGACAGATAAATAACGTAATGAGTACCCATAATGGGTTTACATACAACCAGTGATTTGCCAGTTATTCATTAAACTATTCCAAAGTTTTGAGGAAAACCCCAAGGTTAAAAATCTTCCGTAGGAACATGCCCTGTACACCTATGACTACTTCTTATGACTGACTTGAAATTCCAAAAGAGGTGATGGGGGGTGGGGGTGCTGCGAATGTGTTACTGTGCTCTAGGGAATTGTTTTTGGGATTTGTCCAAGTTCTACACTGGGACCCAAGGCTCCTGAGCAGGAAGGCAGAGGTCATAACTAAGAATGCAATTTACTAGGATTCTCCCCTGGCCTTAATCCCATAAACAGTTGCCTGAGGTAAGGGCAAAATCCAAAGGCATTTAAACAGAGTACAGCCCGGCTGGTGTGGCTCAGTGGTTGAGCGTTGACCCATGCATCAAGAGGTCACCAGTTCAATGCCTGGTCAGGACACGTGACCAGGTTATGGGACAAATTCCCAGTGAGGGGCATGCAGGAGGCGGCCAATCGATGTTCTCTCTTCGATGTTTCTCTCTCCCTCTCCCTTTCCCTTCCTCTCTCTCAAATCAATAAAAAAAAGTATTAAAAATAAATAAATAAATAAACAGAGTACAAGCTTTCCCTAAAACAGATTGGGGAGAAGCACAGGACTTTGTGGCAGAATCACTAAAAACTTCAAACAAGAAGACTTGAATGTTATTCAATCTTACCATATATTCTTTCAGCAAATATTTTAGTCAAAAAGTCATGACATCTGCAACATCTTGCTTAAGAAAAATTATTATAAATATATCAATATTCTCTAGTCCTTCGAGGGAAAGTGATGACGGAGCTGGAGGCTTCGTGGGAGCTGTTCCCAGAAAGCCCCAGAACGTCAGCAGGAATCTGGAAAAGGAAGTGGGTACGTTACAGTGGAGGACTATGGAGGGCGTCTGTGGCTGTGCCAAAGGAAAAAAACTTGCCAAGAAAAGAGGATGCAAAGCCCTGCTCATCCAAGCCTGGAACTCAAAGGGGTCCCCTCAAGGCTTTACACGGCGGAGGGGGAACCTGCTTCCTGCTATAGGGCGGGGACTGAAGGCAGAGGCAGGTCCCAAGGGGCTTGGCGACCCCATTCCCATAACCTCTCCCACGTTAGATAGGCGACCCAGAGCTGACCCAGAGGCAACGCGGACCTCCGCCCCGCCTCGCCACCACCGCCCAAGCGGTCGCCGGCTTCCCACCCCGCGGGAAGAAGTGAAAGCGCAGAAAGGCTCCCACCCGGCCCGTCGCCATGGTGACCACCGGAGCCCTGCGGCCCCGCCCCTTCCTCACAGCGTGGCCCCACCCCCTTCAAACCCGGAAGCGGGAGAGTGGCGCCCGATGCACGGACGTTTCGGGAGGAGGGAGCGGGGCGGCCCAGGTTCGCTCGGCCGCGCGCCCCGCCCCTCGGAGGCCGGCCGTCCTGTGCGCCCCCACTGCCTGCTGCGCTGCGGGTCCTGAGCGCCCCGGCCGTGGGCCCCCACCTCCCCGGCCCGCTCCGGTTCTGGAGGGAAGAGCCGCCTTGGGGAGGAGGGAAAAGGACGTGGGGGCGGCCACGGCAGGTGAGAGGTGGGCGAGGCCCTAGGAAGCGGGGGTGTGGTGTGTGATGTGTAATGGGGTTGCAGGTGAGTGTGTCTGTGGTGTGTGCGGCTGCCTCAGTCGGTGTGACTTTGTGAGTGGGCCGATCCATGTGACCATGCACGTGATCACATGTCCGTGTGTGTGTGTGTGTGTGTGAGTGAGAGAGGGAGGGAGAAGGAGAGGGAGATGGAGAGGGAGAGGGAGAGACTGAGCTCAAGTCTGAGTTTATTGGGGTGGTCGGTGTGCCTGTGACCCTGCCTTTGTGTTGCTGTCACCGGTGGGACTCGGAGAGGATGGGGGTCTGTGTGGGGGTCCTCCGGGGTGAGGGTGGGGGCGCTTGAGCAGGGCATACTCTTCTAATCCCATCCTGGGGCTACTCTGCTGCAGCCCAGGAACATGTTTTCCAGTAAACTTTTAAGAACTCTGAGCAGAGGCCAGTTATTTTGGAGACTGCGCCTCAGCCTGAAAGTGACAAATGACTTTGTCATTGCTGAGTAGGGCCAGGTGTGAGACTTGTGAATGGGGGTTGAGAAAAGTAGCAGGCTATAGCGTCTCACTTTTCCTCTTCTCATTTTCCTGGGGAGTTATGAATTCTGCATTTATGCTGCTTCTCCACCTAAGTGTTCCAGCTCCTGTTAGCACAAAGATTCAAGAGACTGAGGAGTAACTTAATAGCTGTGTGCAATTTTCCAAAAGCTTTTATACCAAGACAGAACAAGATGAGGTGTCACAGAAGAAATGTCAAGTAGGCAGCTTTTTCTCCCATTAGGTTAAGATAATGGAAAAGGGTTCATGAGAAAAAAAGAGAGAAATCTTCCTCTCTGAAGAAATCTAATAAGGGATAGCTATTTACTGGTGTGGTAAGGTGCCGAGACTTGCTTGAATTGCCTGGTTCAATATTTTGTCATTGTGGTATTAATAATAATCACAGATTGTGGGCATATGTAGATCAACTACAGATTAAGATAAAAGTTCAGAAAACCTCTGACTAGTTAAGCTAGTTATGTAACAAAGGTTGATAAAGGTGATTTCACTGACTGTAAACTGGCAAATTCTATTGAAACTCTGAGACATAAATGCTGGTAATTTTTTTTTTTTTCTTTTTAAACTTATCTTTATTGTTGAATGTATTACAGATGTCCCTCCTTCCCCCCACCCCTTGACCCCCTCCTCCCCACTCTCACCCCCCTCCTGCCTTCCCCACACTATTGTCTGTGTCTGTTGGTTATGTATATATGCATGTAAGCTCTTTGGTTTCTCTCTTCCCACCCCACCTCCCCCCTTCCCTTTGAGGTTCATCTGTCTAACAACCAATTTGTACTTCTTAATCCCGTCATCTTTTTCACCCTTAAGTGCTGGTAATTCTTAGTGCACACTCACCACTGGCAGTTTTATTGTCCAGCAGCACTAGGGCCAGGGAGGACCAGGTGTCCTGCGCACTCCTTGAGGAGAGGCTTCCTTGAGCAAGATTAAGGCTAATCTCTGAGGCCCTTTCCCTGCCAGCATGAATACGTGCTTTTGTTTTGGTGAAGAATTGAATTGTGAGAGATCAAATCAGTGTTGAGCTCATGGTCCACATTCTTTCTTTTTTAATCCTGACCAGTTTGGTCACAATCTCAGTTAACCTTTTTTGCAATATACAGAATGTTCTTCTTGTGACTTGGAAAAGTATACCCCTTTAGTGGATGAAAGAGAGCTGGGAGAACAAACTTCCTTTTCATACTGCTCACAGCTGCTTTCCCTTTGCAGCAGTGAGCTTTTTTTCACTTAGATGTCAGTTGGTCATAGGCAGCATTTGCTATCTGTCTTACCTTTCATGTACTGCCAAACTATCACAAGTGTTAAAATCACTTGCCTCTACAAAAAATTTAGTCACAGGAATCTCTCCAGCAAGATTAGTTATAAAAAGTTAGATGCTGGACTGGTTGTGAATAATATTGAGGACTGTGGTAAGGAACATCTTTCTATTTTTGCTGTGGGAAGAAGTGGATGACAGTGAATGTGTGTGCCTGTGTCTAGTAGTTTGGTTAGTACAATGCAGTTGATTCCAAACTATGAATAATTTGTTTTATGCTAAGTTGGTAAATCTAGAAGGAAATTTCTGTTTTTAATTAGCTAAGGTGTTTTATAAATCTGTTGGGTAGATTTTTTTTTTTTTTGCTAAACATGTTTTTGATATTTACTTCTGTAAAATAATAATTGTTTATGGTAATGTAACAGTAAAAATATGTCTCCATTAGGAAGTATTTAGATGATACAGGAATATTTCAAGTCTGTCCAGGTTGAAAATACTCCAGAATTAACTATATGTGCTGGTTGCTTTAATTAAAAGTGATAACCAATTCAGAGAAAGGCTATAGTTCAAATGGCTAAGATTTTTTAACATATTAATATTTAAGAGAAAATGGATTTAGAAAGAATGATTTTCTTTATTTCAGTACAAATAACTATATCTGTGCACAGTGATTTTCAGCATAAGACTAGCTAATGATTTTCTTGGTAGTTTAGAGCAACTTATGATTTTAACAGAATTTTCTAAAAGTACCTTCTTAGCCTTGAGAGAAGAGACCATTATTATTACAATGTTAGGGTTGTTAAGTTTAATATTGGATGTCTACATTTACCATTTCCTTGGGGTTCAATTTAGTAACCCCCCAAGGTTAGAAGTAACAGCTGAGACTGCTGAGTGCCCTGTGTCCCTGAGGGAAAAGATGTGGAGGGCCAAGGAGGAAGAGCTCCGTTGGTTTTAGAATCCTCTGCTCCTGGTCAGTCCAGAGAAGCCCTTCTAAAACGATAGCTCAGAGTCAGCCCCAAAGTTAAATCCTAGGGTCTCAAACTCATTCCAGCCCTGCTAGGAAATCCAGACTTGCCTTGGTGTAGAGGAGAGGCAGGGTACATTGCAAGTATTTGAATCCTTTGAAATCAATGGGTGGAAGGTCCTCATTTGGCAATAAGAATCTGCCACAGGGAACTATAATTTCAGGTTCCTGTTATGACATAACACACATGCCTGAGCAAAGAGAGCAGCCTTTAAATTGAAGATCCTCAGCCAGTTCAACACCCACAGTTGCCCAAGGTAGAAGGGACTCTAGGATTGCCTAGTTCAGTCTCCTTAGGACATAGTCACTCATTTAGTCAACAGGTAATGCCTGCTACGTGTGCCAAGCACTGTTCTAGGCTTTGGAGATACCATGGTGAACTAGTCATAGATGAGAAAACAAGCCAAAAAAGGGTCAGTGACTGTTCCAAGATCACAGAACTATAAAAGCTAGAAGTCACTAATCTTGCAACAAAAGACCGCACATTTTTTCTAAAGTCACATGTTCCGTTTGGTTGCTAGTTCTAGTGCCTTCAAGCCTACCCTGGTATGTTATCATAGATCTTTCAGAGGATATTATATCATTTTTAATCACACCAGTTTGAACAGCAGTTTTCCTTAGTTTGCATTAAAAACTACATGTGAGGTTCTGGAGTTATGTTCCACTAGAGTTAGGTTTATGGTATTTGGTGAATTGATCAGGAAGCAGGCTTATATTAACTCCTTTCTCTAGTGTGGACTGTTCCCTATAATTCTATCAGACAGGAACATCTTTATTAAAACGGATTGATAAGATATTGTCAAAAGATAAGGGATGGCACTGCAGTTTGGAATGATTTAATTAGGACAGGCAATCTGGTCAGAAAAGACTGTCATGCCGCTGGTCCTAGCTCTGCAATAACCATGGCATCTCTGGTAAGTTGTTTAAAGTTTCTAGACTAGATTCCTCTTTTAAAGAAACTAAGGAGGTTTGAATATCTCTCAGGACCTCGTCCTGCTCTATGATTATAGCATTTCACCAAATTGTTTTCTGTGGTTTAAGTATGTACCAGCGAGGTAAAAATAGCCCATTTCCTCAGTTTTGCCCTTTAAAGTATGCATTGTTGGTATAGCTAGACCAGACTCTACGTTTAGTTCTGATGTAAACACGAATTCTTGACATGAAACATCACATGCTTTTATTTCAGGGTTAACCTCCATTTCAGCTAATCATGGGAGAGATTAAAGTCTCTCCTGATTATAACTGGTTTAGAAGTACAGTTCCCCTTAAAAAGGTATGTATGGTTTTACTACATCTCTTATTTGCAAAATCTTATATTGTTTTTGTGTGTGATTTAGATGTTATGTGTTAGTAATGTTTGAGAGTAAAGATTATTGCCAAGTATCATGACTTTGTATTGCAGAGCATAAAGTTTGCCTCTTTTTTGTCAAGTACAGTCAACTTTTGAGACTCATTCAGGAGTAAAAGGGAGTATAATTATACTTGTTATTTTATCATTACTTTTACATATTCAAGCAAGCAAGAATATGTGTATTCCTCAGTATAGTTTAGTGGAAAGCTTACAGCTACAGCAACTATACAGTAAGGGCAGTCAGATTCTATAGTAAAGCATTTTTCTGTTCCTCAGATTTAAGATTTACAGTGGGTTACACTAGAGATTCTCTGTTAGCAATGATGTGCTCACTCTGCCATGGTCATCTTCTGGAAACTTTATTTCCTGGGATGTCCAAAAACACCAAACACTTATTTTGAAATATTAGTATTGTCTCTGAGTCCCAAATTAATCCTAAATGTTTGGGGATCATACTAGACAAAGGCTGTTCCAGTCACAGAGTAAAATCTTTGCTGATCCTCTTGCAAAAGTATTAGAGTACTATGATCTGAAGATTATCTGTGTCTCCTTTATTTTGTCAGGGTAGACAGCTGGGGAAGTATCATGCAAATTTGAATTAATAACAAAATTACTCTCCATAAAGAAATTTGAGTATAGACAGAATACCTGCTGTATAACCTGGCACTGTTATAGGAAGTCCCCAGATATCTTATTTAACTCTTTCAGTATTTAACAAAGTGGGTAGTGGTGTGCCCATTTTATAGATGAGAAAACTGAGGTTCCCAGTGGTTAGTTTGTTAAAGGTCACATAGCCTGGTAGGGTCGGGATTAAAATAAAATTAATCTGGCTTCAAAGCTGGAAGTACTTGGCTGCTTCCCAAAGGGAGCCTTTCTTCTTGCTACCCGGGGAACTACTACCCGTGCTAAAAGGAGAATTGGCCTCTGGAGTCCCTCTACTTTGTCCCATCCCTTTCAGTTAACTCATGGGACTTCCTCTTGATGGACTCACTTAACAAGCTGATCACCAGACCCAGAACAACCCAACTTATCTAAATAGTCTTAGAAACAGTTATAGGAAGTTGTTTTATTAAAGTGATTTTCTGCAGTTGCCAGATCAGTTTGGTCCACAAAAAAGTCATGATAAATTTGCTTAATAAATTTCGTGGTGCTGGGTTTTATTTTTTTTAATCATCACCCGAGGACATTTTTCCATTTATCTACAGACAGAGTAGGAGGGAGAGAGAGAAAGAGAAAGAGAAACATCATCGACTGGTTGCCTCCCGCGCATCCCTGACCAGGGCCAGGGACGAACCGCAACCAAGGTACGTGCCCTCGGCTGGAATCGAACCCAGGACTCATTGGTCCGAGGGCCAATGCTCCAACTGCTGAGCCAAACCAGCCAGGGCTTGTGGTGCTAGATTTTAAATTATCAAACCCTTCTAAAGGAATCCTGACAAAATTGCCATTCATAGAACTCTGAGAAAGTTGAAGTGATAAACAACCTTTAAGTATTTATGGCTTATATTTAGAACATACTGTGTCAATTATATCTCAATGAAACGGGGGGAGAGGAAGAAAAAAAAAAAAGAACATGCTATTTTTGTTGCTTTTCTTCCAAATTGAATTATTGAAATAATTTTCTGGAAAATTTAAGAGATCTTTTCTCATATGAATTTTATTACTACAAGATTAAGATTTACTACATGCACTGTCAAAGGCCATCGAGAGATTTTTACCAATTACAGCAAAAAGAATGAAAAACTAAAATGTGAGTGGCAAAATACAAAGGACAAAAATATGAATGTGAGATACTATTGTGACCACCTGTGACCTGAGCAAGTCCAAAAGGGAATTGTCTGGCCCTCTGGACTTTGCCTTGCCCTGTTGTCTGCTCCTGGTAACATCAGTGACCATGGTTAGTGCGCTGCCACCCAGAGTGACACCATGGGGATCACAGCACTGCCAGCTAGGAGATCTCAGAAAATAGAACCTGGAGGCCTTGAACTTTTTTTTTTTTTTTTAATGTTTTTATTGATATTTTAGAGACAGACAGAAACATCGATGTGAGAGAGAAACATTGATCAGCTGCCTCCTGCATGCCCCTTACTGGGGATCGAGCCTGCAACCCAGCCATGTGCCCTGACTGGGAATCGAACTGGGACCTCTCAGTCCATGGGATGATGCTCAGTCCATTGAGCCACACCAGCTGGTCAAGGCCTTGAACTTTTTTTTTTTTTTTTTATCCTCACCCAAGGACATTTTTCCATTTTTTGTTCAGATAGAGTGGAAGGGAGAGAGAGGAAGAGAGAGAGAGAGAGAAATATCGACGTGAAAGGGGCACATCAAGTGGCTGCCTCCCGCATGACCAACCAGGGCCAGGGACAAATTGTAACCGAGGTACGTGCCCCTAGCGGGAACCGAACCCGGGTCTCTCTGGACCGCAGGCCAACGCTCTAACCGCTGAGCCAAACCGGGCAGGGCAAGACCTTGAACTTTTTACTGTAAAATTAGGATAAATATTGATTTGCATTGGCAAAGGTTCAAGCCATTAATAGGGGAAAAAGGAGGAACAGGAAAAAGGAGGAACATCTATAATACATTCAACAATAAAGATAAGTTTAAAAAAAAAAAAGTTCAAGCCATTAATTGTCCTTTTCCAAAAAATTAATTGACTTTTTCCAAAAGTCAAAGAAAACAAAAATTAACATGCAATGAATAATACTAATAGCTAACACTTACTGAACATTGAGTATCTGTGAAATTCTGTGCTGAGAACTTGAGTAGTCTCAGCTCATTTAATGCTCATCATTTTCCCCTGTTGGGTCAAGAACCATTAAATCAGGAAGATTTCTGATGACCTTCCTCCTTTACACCCACAACCCCACCCCCAAAAAAGCCAGTTTCTCCCAGAAGGTGTGGCTCAGTTGGTTGAGCATTATTTCATGCACCAGGAGGTCGCCGGTTTGATTACTGGTCAGGGCACATGCCCAGGGTTTCAGGCCCGATTCCCAGTGTGTGTGTTGGGGGGGGGGGGGAGCGGCACGTGCAGGAGGCAGCCATTTCTCTCTCTCTCTCCCCCTTCCACTCTCTGAAATGAATAAAAACATATAAGCCAGTGGGTGTAAAGGAGGAAGGTCATCAGAAACCTTCCTGATTTAATGGTTCTTGACCCAACAGGGGAAAACGATGAGCATTAAATGAGACTACTCAAGTTCTACCTCAGACTACTCAAGTTCTCAGCACAGACTTTGACAGATACTCAATTTTTTTCTGTACCCACTCCCCACACCCAACTGAATTGTTTGAAACATTCTCCTGGGACAGTAACACCCACACCTGCCTTGTCCCTCCTCGCTAGCAGAAGTCTCCCCTTTGGAAGCTTGTTCTAGATCAGTTCCTGAAGCATCTCCTGAGTGGTACCATCTCTACCCAGTTTCTCCCTAGAGCCTGAAGTCTTGCCTCCCCTGTTCACACTTTGACCCTGCTGATCCCAGGCTGGGCCAGCACTGGAGAGTGACTCTGCAGACTGCCCTTCTACGCACGCACGCACACACGCACGGGGAAGAAATAAGGTGCCATGTACAGAGTTTACTGTTTGATGGTAAACAAAATAGAATTCATGAAATCATGGATGAAAAGGGAAATTAAAAACTGGTCGAAAAAGTAGCTCTTTGGAAGAGTAAAAAGCAGTTCTGTGGAATATTTTCTTAGCACCAAAGAAGGAAAAGGAGACCAAATAGTTTATTTCACATAACTAATCTAGCATGACCCCCTCCCCCTGCACACACACAGAGGTTACCTTTTAACAAACAAAGCAGCAGTTTTAAAATTGTCAGCGAAATTATAGTGTGAAGTTAACAATACAAAAACCAAATTCATGACTTTCCTTTTTTTTTTTTTCTAATAACTTTCCCTCCAGATTATCGTGGATGACGACGACAGTAAGATATGGTCACTCTATGATGCAGGTCCCAGAAATATCAGGTGTCCTCTCATATTTCTCCCCCCAGTCAGCGGGACTGCAGATGTATTTTTCCGACAGATTTTGGCTTTGACTGGATGGGGTTACCGGGTTATAGCTGTAAGTACTATTGATTCAATATTCCAATTCAGGTCCATATTTTGTGGGATTTTTGTGCTTCTGTTTCTGATCGACTGTAATAAAGGGCACATTTTTTATTGAGGTAAGATAGTGTTTTCCTTTTTTTAAATGAAATGAAGCCTTTTGAAGGAAGGTGGTATGGTACACAGACATACAGAGATGCAGAGGGGGCAAACCTCTGTCAGAAGCCTTTTGTACTCCCAGCTTTCCTGTACATTCCCTCCTGCCACTCTTCGAACACGTCTGATCGGTAGGAAGCACAGTCCTTGTTCATAGATGAGGAAACTGAGGTCCAGGCCATTTTAGTGATCACCAGAGGTCACACAGCCAGTAGGTGGTGAAGGGAGAACTAAGCTCAGCCTTCTGACTCCATTTCCACTCCTCATTTATTACACTACTGCTCCTGGGGGAGGTGAACATAGACTATCAGACAACAAAGAGATCTGCTAACATCCAGGTGACCGAAAGCTTCCTTTAATGTACATCTTTGCAGTTGAAGTGAGGTTCATTAATTAGCTTATAGCCTCAGCATTTGATTAAGAACTTTTTGGTTTCTAGTTGTTATTTTACCACTGAGTCTGGTCTAACTCTAGTTTCCCATTGATCGTTCTTGAGCCTTCTTCTCTGGGAGAAAGGTGTGGGTGGGGAAGGCACCTGCTAGCACCATTTCTTTGGTTGCCCTGACTATAAGGACAGTGGAGATTGGTCTCCTAACTTCCAGGGAAGGAGACTCTTGCTTTGCAGCTGGCAGTTGTTTTTGGGACCTGGCATATTAACATGCAAATGGTACTTCCCATGCTACTGCTGTTATACATTTTATTTACTGTCTAATGGAAAGAAAATATGGGCCAGATCTCTTTTCTTGGAAGGTAAACAAAAATTCTACCCGGGGCACCACCAACTGGGGCCGCACAAAACAAATCCAATTCCTCTTCCTTCTGACAGCCCTTTTCTTTCTTGAGAAAACTAGTTATGATCAGCAGTCACTGCCTGCTGCCTTCCTCCCAAGTATTTTCTTTCTTGGTTAAATTCCTCCAGATTCTTGAATCATTCCTCACGTGGCATGTTTGAGTATTTGCACATAACCTCTCTTGTTCTAGGATTTCAGTAATCCCTCTTCATGGACAGCATTCCATGAGAGCAGGGTGGTAACCACCCTCATCCCAGCCCTCTGCAGCCTCACACATAACCTTTCCTGGCAGCCAGTGTTGATCAGCCAGAGAGGAGAGGACTGAAGAGCCCCCTGGCTTCTGTCCCACTTCACCGTGCTGTCGAAAGCTGACTCTGTTTATCACTCCAAACTGGCAGGTCTCGATAACTTGCCTTCTGGCTGGATATTTCTTCTTGCCCTTAAGCTTCTTGATATGGGATTTCCCTATTTCATTAGCTAGATACAAGAAAAGGCCAACAGCGTTTCAAAATTACTTTGGCCTGTCCGGCTGGTGTGGCTCAGTGGTTGACTGTCGACCCATGCACCACGAGGTTGCTGGTTTGATTCCCAGTCAGGGCACATGCCCAGGTTGTGGGCCCAGTCCCCAGTGAGGGGCATGCAGGAGGTGATCAGTCAGTGTTCTCTCTCATCAGCGTTTCTATCTCTCTCTCCCTCTCCCTTCCTTTCTCTCTAAAATTAATAAAGAAAAAATTTTTTTTCAAAATTACTTTGTCCTTACAATTTGAACAGAGTGCCCAATCCCATGAGGTTTTGAAACTTATTAGGTATTTGTTAGCATCTAGCAGTTAAAATGCAAATACTTTTTTCATTTAAATTTTCAAATGAAATCTGTAATTCACATCAGTTGTAAGAAATACTACAGAAAGGTATTCCTTATACACTATGCCCAGTTTCTTCCAATGGTCACATTTTGCAAAACATCATATTATATCACAACCAGGGTATTGATATTAATATAATTCACCCTTCTTATTCAGATTTTCCAGTCTTACTTGTACTCAATTATGCGTGTAGTAAGTTTCACCTGGCCAGGTGGCTCAGTTGGTTGGAGCATCATCCCATACTCCAAAAAGGTTGCAGGTTCAATCTCCTTTCAGTGCGGATATGGGAGGCAACCTCTCAGTGTTTTTCTCTCACATCGATGATCCTCTCTCTCCCTTTCCCTCTCTCTTTCTCTGTCATCCCTCTTTCAGGTTATCATCTGACTCAAATTCTCAAATTTTCTGCTAGAGAGAGTCTCTTCTCCATGCTGTCTCAAATAGCAGAATCTTATCCACAAATGGAATTTTATTTTATTTTTTTTTCCACAAATGGAATTTTAATAGTAAAAGTAATATATTACATCAAATCTGAAATTATCCTGCAATATACATGATAGTATGTATTCTAATGATTTATTAATGACAAAATGAATCTAAGTGCTTAAAACAACAAGCCTGTCAGATGGGTTTTACATATTATTAAAGAGAGGGAATTCTTAGGTGACAAGCCTGAGTTCCCTAGAAAAGAATTAGTGACTTCTATTTTTTTTCTTCTCATCATCAGCATTAATAGACAGACAACTTAGGGTCAAGCACCATTCTTTTTTGGTCACAAAAAACAAAGTTCAAGAAATCATACAGACTAAGTCAACTGAAAGAAAAGGAACAATTTTAGTGAATACTCTCAAAGAAATGCTACCCAAAAGAGAGGAAATTCTCCCTAGAACAGATTTTGTTTCTAGTTCTCCTGAGCCATAATTCAGAATGAAATTGGATTTAAGGGGAAACAGTATTTCTTTGCTTGGATGGGTTCTGCTCTACGCACCTTTGAACCTCAGAGTTTCTCAGGTATTTGGGAAGGAAATTGATGTGAATTGAAACTGTCATGCACATAATATCACTAGTGTGTGCTTACTTTTTATTCTTAAAATTGGTCTTTTAGATAAAATATGAATTTTGAAGTTTAGAAGAAGGTGAGAAACGTATTTTGAGTAAGGAGCAGAGCTTGAGCAACTGAGAAAGGCTATTATGAAAGTCCTAAATTTTTCAGATATATATGAGTTTTTTTAAATTTTTAATAAAAAAATAAAATAAATTTTAACAATGTTTTTATTATTTTAGTTGCAATATCCAGTTTATTGGGACCATCTTGAATTCTGTGATGGATTCAGAAAGCTTTTAGACCATTTACAATTGGATAAAGTGAGTACCATGAAACTAATTACTTACATGTGACTTTAATGCAACCTTTGCATTATAAAGTCTGGTGTTGTCTTTCTCTTATTTTATAATAAAGCTCTTTTGAGATAAAAGATACATACCATACAATTTACCCTTTTTCAAGTGTATAATTCAAATGTTCTTAGTATATTTACAGATGTGTGCACTTACCACC
Organism: Tadarida brasiliensis; assembly: GCA_030848825.1. Taxonomy (NCBI): domain Eukaryota; kingdom Metazoa; phylum Chordata; class Mammalia; order Chiroptera; family Molossidae; genus Tadarida; species Tadarida brasiliensis. Next base: position 196,801,850 of record CM061257.1, on the reverse strand, counting down.
ACAGTCAATTTTAGAACACTTTTTCCACTCCTAAAAGTAACCCCATACTCAGCAGTCACTCCTCACCCACCCTCCCCCTAACCCTGGCAACCTACTCTACTTTCTGTTTCTATGAATTTGCCTGTTCTGGATATTGTGTGTAATTGGAATCATACTATAAGTGGTCTTTTCTGACTGGCTTCTTTAGATTAGCATAAAGTTTTTGAGGTTCGTCCACATTATAGCATGTATCAGTACTTTATTCCTTTTTATTGTCAAATAATATCCCATTGTATGGATAGCCCACATTTTTTTTATCCATTCATTAGTTGGTACACATTTGGATTGTTTGCAGAATATTTGGCTATTATAAACAGCAATGCTATGAATGTTCATGTACAAGTTTTAGTATGGACATATGTTTTCAGTTCCCTTGGGGACAGAGTGGAATTACTGAATCATAGTTTTCTTAAACAGAAACTGCTAAGTGGTTTCATTTTCTAATGTAATCTGTAAACAGTATTTTTTTAACTTATATAATTTGTATGCACAGTTGTATTGTTTTCTTGAGAGATGTATAAATTGCATTTATATATAATATTTCCTAAAATTCTAACTGCAATAGATAGTTTAGTCTGTTGGCTAGTAATGACATTCCATTCTGTGGTTGGTGACAGTTAAAACAACTTTTTATATTTATGTTCAGGATTGATCATTGTTATAGGATCCTCCTTGTGTTTGTTTACAATTAGGTTCATCTTTTTGGGGCTTCTTTGGGAGGCTTTTTGGCCCAGAAATTTGCTGAATATACTCACAAATCTCCCAGAGTTCATTCCCTCATCCTCTGCAATTCCTTCAGTGACACCTCTATCTTTAATCAAACTTGGACTGCAAACAGGTAAGAATGTAAATATTTGGCCAAAATTCCTACTATTTTTGTTCAATGGAATTTTGAAAATGTTGGCTTTTGTTTTGTTTTTGGTGCACCAGGGAGGGAGGTCATATCTACTTCTGTCTTTTGGATCTGCCCTGGCGTTTAAAATTAGAAATAGTCACCTTGGCAAAAGAAAGCAATCGAATGAACTCTGAATTCAACTATTTCATTTACTCTAAATTATTGTGTAGCTTTGTTTAATCTACATCCATATGCTCTTACAGTTTCTCTTCGGTGCATATGCAACTACTCTTGTGTTCTGCTTGTTCCACTTATTATTTTGTGTAAAAAGTTCTGTGTGTTGATTGACACGGTTTCTTTAGCTATTTGGCTTCTCCCAATTTTCCATCATGTTCTACTGTAAATCTTAGTACAGATTACTTTTTTCCTTCCCTTTCTGGGTTATTTCCTTGAGATATGTTCCCCCAAATGGGTTGACTAGAGCATTTCATCTGTCAGCAGATGTTCTGCAGGTCATGACACTTAGTGTTCATCTGCTTTTCAGAAAGATGGGGATGGTGGGCTGCGTTGTGGGGCAACCAGGGGCGCACCTGCTTCCTCTGAGCCATCCTTCCATTGATTTTGTCATTTTAATTAGTCTGATAGGTATCTAATGGTACCTAAAAGCTGACTTAATGTGCATTTCTTTCATTGTAACAAGGCTAAGCTCTACCCTAAAAAAAGGCCCAGTGACTGAACATGCCTGTTTAATCAGGTTGGCTTTCACAGAATGATATAGGTAAATGATGTTTTCAGGGCTTTCACATCTACTTAAGATTGTGCTCTGTTATTTTAAAATTTTTTTTCTGATGTCATCTCAGTAGTATACTCAGCATTCATGCAACGATTTCTTATATACATTAGCTGCAAGGTGATGTACTAAAACTCATTGATTATTTTTTATGATTTTTTTTTTTTAATCCTCACCTGAGAACATGCTTTTATTGGCTTTAGAGAGAGGGGAAGGAAGAGGGAGAGAGAAACACTCAAGCGAGAGTGAAATATTGATTGGTTGCCTCCTGAATGCACCTTGACCTGGGTATGTGCCCTGACCGGGAATTGAACCTGTGACTTTTCGGTGTTTGGGACGATACTCCAGCTAACTGAGCCACACCAGCCAGGACTTGATGATTTTTAGTGTTTCAATTATCAGAAGCCATTCTGTGCTCTTGCCTATAAGCTGCTTTTTAACAAATATCTGAGCACTTACTGTGTGCCATACACTGAGGCCAAAGGGGTGAGCATAGCCAACAGGTCCACCCCTCACAGAGCATACGCAGGCATCAGGCCTCTTAGAAGATAAGAAAGCTGTGAGGGCGAGGTGGAGAACTGAGGTAAGTGAAAGACTGCCGACTGTCCTTGTGAGGGAAGTACATCTTCCAACAAGGCCATTCTACTGAGAATATGCATCAGAAGAGGGTCTGCATCTTTTATAAGTCATTTTCAGTATAGGTTTAGAGAAATTAGTGTTTTACCCTAAGTAATGCTCTCAGCATTTATAATTAATGGAATAAATATCCATCAAAAATCACTTACAGAAATCCATAAAGATGGAATTGCCTTGGATTAGACCAGTGGAATATAATTGTAGCAAACTGTGGGAGGTACAGTTACTTTTTATTTAGCCATTTTGAATCAATTTTGAAATATCAGTCAATCCAAAGGTGGTATACACATGACGATTGATATCTTAAGTTTTCAGTCTTCTAAAGGAAACAATGTAGCACTGGAATTAAGGCCAATTAGAAGAAGGAAAAACCAGTTTTGGAATCATCAGAATGTCTACCTTGGTAAAGGTATTTTGAAATATCACTTATCATTATTCAAATCGTCAAAAGTTCAATCATATTAAACCATAACTCTTTGGGAGCTCAGGAACGTGTATATAAAAAGATGCTGAGTGCCCTGGCAGGTTTGGTTCAGCGGTTAGCGTGTTGGCCCGCAGACCAATGAGTCGCAGATTTGATTCTGGTCAAGGGCACTGTACCTCGGTTGCAGTTTGTCCCTGGCCCTGGTTGGGGTCGTGTGGGTGGCAACCAGTCGATGTGGCTCTATCACATAGATGTTTCTCTCTGTCTCTCTCTCTCTCCCTCCCTCCCTCCCACTCTATCTGATAATAAGTAGAAAAATATCCTCGGGTGAGGAATAAAAAAAAAAAAAACTAAAAAAAAGATGCTGAGTGCTTTGAAAGAAGGGACTAGGTCTTTTTCTTTCTAGATCCCAAGTACCTAGCTAATATAACGCGTTAGGGTTGAATAAATATTTGCTATGTCTGTGTAGTCTTAGAAGTTTAAATGATCAAGTCTTTGTTTTACAGCTTTTGGCTGATGCCATCATTTATGCTCAAAAAAATAGTTCTTGGAAACTTTTCATCTGGCCCAGTGGACCCTGTGATGGCTGATGCCATTGATTTCATGGTGGACAGGGTAAGGATCATAGCTTTGGGGTGGGGACACCTTGTACTGGGAGTTTTCATGTTTGCTTAGTTCCTGAAGATACATCTGTCTCATTGAATGTGTATTAGAGGTGCTTGTTAAGCTGGTAATTCATCAGAATCATTGCGGGGAGCTTTTCAAAATACAGATTCTAAAGTCTCACACCAGACCATCGGACTGAAATTCCTGGGCATGGGATCTGGGATGCCTGTATTTTTATTCCACTCACCCCTTCTACCTCCCCGATGTGAATCTGATGTAGCAGGTCTCTGAGCTGCGGGAATGGGCTTGCTGCCACAGGCACGGAGTTGCGTAAGCACTTCAGGTTGAAGATTATGAAAGGCCAGGTTCCCAGAACAGAAAAATGCCACCACCTAGGGTCCTAGTTGATGCCTCTCAAATACATGTGTTTCTTTACCGGTGACCTTTCTTGCCCCATCACACATGATACCTCCTTTATAAGCACAGATATTGTGGACTTAATGGAAATGTGAAAAACAACATCAATTCACAAACTTGACCTGTGTTTCTTTCTGTAGCTGGAAAGTTTGGGTCAGAGTGAACTGGCTTCGAGACTTACCCTGAATTGTCAAAATTCTTATGTGGAACCTCATAAAATTCGGGACATTCCTGTGACCATTATGGATGTAAGCTTCCTTTTAAGTAAAATAGATGCTTTACCTTTTTAAATGTGTATGTCAAGATCCTCATAATTATTTTATAATTTTTCAATGTTCTTCAGATGCAGCCTTGGATTTTTTTTTTTTTTAACTCCTCAGCTTTCTTAATTCCAAAACAATCGGTTCATTGCTTAGCCTAAATTTTTCCTGTCAGAAATCACACCATCGAAATCAGAATGAATTTAAACCAACATGGTAGTTCTTACCCATTTGGGTGTGTTTTTGTTATTCTTATCCATAGATACTGCACTTTACTCCACATCTAGGCAGCAAAGAGAAAGAGCCTCGGGAGGGCAGAGAATCAAGAATTCCATGAAGTCTAATTAGTACAAAAACTTCTTATATTTTTGAGTTGTGGTAAAATATACGTAACAAAATCAACCATTTTAACAATTTTTGAGTGTACAGTTTAGTGGCATTAAGTACACTCACAATGTTGTGCAACCATCACCATTATCTAGTTCCAGAACTTTTCTTCATCCCAAACTGAAACTGTCTCCCCATTGCCCCTCCTCCTAGTCCCTGGAACCATGTTGTAGCACGTTATTCCTTTGTAAAGCTGAATAATGTTCCATTGTATGTGTATACCATGTTTTATTTATCCACTCATCCGTGGGTGGACATTTGGGTTGTCTCCACCTTTTGGCTTTTGTGAGTAATGCTGCTCTCTGAACATGGGTGTCCAAATGTCTGAGTCCGCACTTCTAATTCTTTTGGGCAGATGCCTAGGAGTGGAATTGCTGGGGTCATGTGGTAATTCTGTGTTTAGCTTTTTGAGAAACCACAATACCGTCTTCCACAGAGACTGCACCATTTTGCATTTCCACCAACATTGCACAGGCTTCTATTCGTTCCGTATCCTCCCCAACACTTGTTATTTTCTGTCATTTTGATAATGGCCATCCTAGTGGATGTGAAGTGATATTTCATTGTGGTTTGGGCTTATATATTTTTTAATATCATGTAACTATTTTGCCTCAAAAATAGATTTATTCCAAAATTCAAATGACAGGGTATTTTAAAAAGTTGATTTTTGTCAGGAAATTATTCATTATAAGTTTATAAACAATAACTTCTTATCATTTTCCACTGTAATGTGTGCATTCTGAAGTTTACTATAACATAGAGCAAGCCTTTCAGTACTCTTAGTGAAATGCTCGCTCCTCACAGTGCATTGATTTGCTTGTTTATCTTTCAAAACTGTGCCCACCATTTGGGTGCATGGTCGCTGAAAACTCTAAGCTTTAGCATGTTGAGATGCTTTTTTTTTTTTGCTTCTTTTAAATTACTTTTTGAAAAACATTTTTGCATGTGTGCATAAACATCAATTTTTGGACATTAAAAAATGTCTAGAATCATATGCCCCAAACTGCTAACAGTGGCTCCCAGGAAAGGGTCTGGACTTTTTCTTATGCTCTATAAATATTTTTGGATTTTCTTTCTTTCTTTTTTTTTTTTACTGAGCATATACTATTTTTGTAGCTGTTTTGAACTAATAATAAAATTAAAAAGTAGTTTTAGGGTTTTATGATCTTTTTGAAATTAATTGGCATTTTTAGTAATGATTGTTAACTATTAATCTTCATTAATTTAGTTAACTGTGTTTGAGGAAGAAGGAAATTCATAGGAGAATTTTCCCAACAAAGAATGCAAGAGACGTTTGGCAGCAAACTGTGCAGCGAATGTCTTACGTTGGGATTAGGGTCACCGGGGATCAGCAGGAGGAGGTGGCCCAGACTGCACAGGGGCTCAGCAGTATCTCCTCATGAGAAAGAAATGCTTAGGGTGGCACTTTCCATAATGTGAAAAGAACATATGAAAATACCAGTAGGTTTCAACTTTGTCTTTTTTTAAAAGGTATTTGACCAGAGTGCACTTTCAACTGAAGCTAAAGAAGAAATGTACAAACTGTATCCTAATGCCCGGAGGGCTCACCTGAAAACAGGAGGCAATTTCCCCTACTTGTGCAGAAGTGCGGAGGTGACTCTTTATGTACAGGTGCGTCCCAGCTTGGAACCCAGAGTACTTTGAACCCAAGGTGTATGGTTTGAAACATAAAGCTTTTTTTTTTATAGTGGAGTAAGAGAACTACAGAATTCTCTGTAGGAGTGAGGCATTGATTCAATAAAGTTGGTTTACATTAATAATTTATAGGAGAATTCGAGCAGACATATTAGAGATTCCCGGTGAGTCTCTGCCCACCGTCCCTTTTGTCGGAGCGGCAGGCCCACCCACCTGCACACACTGAAGCAGCCATTTGGTGTGACGTGACCTTGCCTCCTGGACATAGTGAATTCAGGCAGAGCAGGACACCAGCCCTAAAAAGTGTCGATCTGAGTTCCCTGAAGCAACTTCTTGATCTATTTTTAATGCATTAAAAAATAATAATAATAACAAAACCACCTCTTCATCTTTTGCCTAAATGGGGAGTAGAATATTGGTGAGAAATGACTGCTTTGGCAGTTTGGCAGAAACTATCAAGAGTCTTAAAAAAAAAACGGTCACATCCTTTGATCTTGTCATCCACTTGTGGAAATGGATTCTAAGGAGAGGATCCCAAATACAGAAAAACTTGGTGCCCAGAGACATTCATCATGGTGTTAGGGAGAAGAGCAGAGGATGGGCAGGACCTGCCTCGCAGCGGCAGAGGGGAAGGCAGGCGCCTACTCGTGGAGCGGCAGGCACCATGTAAGATGTTCATGAAGAGTCCGTAGGAACTTGGAGACACTGGTTTCATACTGAATGAGCAACAAAGATCCCAAATTGTGTTTTTAAAAAATACTTCTTTGACTTTTCTGTGTTTTCCAGTTTTTCTCTAATTAGTATGTATTACTCTGTAATTTTAGAAGTACAAAGCACTTACATACTATGGTGACGTTTAAAATAATGATTCTGCATCTCTACAGATACATTTGCTGCAATTCCATGGAACCAAATACGCGGCCATCGACCCATCGATGGTCAGTGCCGAGGAACTCGAGGTGCAGAAAGGCAACCTCGGCATCAGTCAGGAGGAGCAGTAGCTGGGGCTTTGGCTGGTGATGACGAGCGACCCAGCATGTTCTTGTACAATCAGCGACGTCAGTGCCCGCCAGTCAGCCTCTCTCTGTTCAGTTCGTCAGGCTCACCGGTTACCACTGTTCGGAAGCAGGACTGATTGTCACCTTCGTGACAGGTGGCAGCTCTTCCAAGCCAGTGTAACTGTTCCCTCTTCGGTTTTTTTAGCTTTTGAATTTGAAGAAGTACTTTTGAAGACTCCCATTTTAAGAATTGTGAAAATTTTGCTACCAAAAGTCTTCACCATTGTGTTCTTATGTGAATGTTAATTTCTGAGGTTTGGGATTTTGTGGGGTTTTTTCCTTGTCTTTTTTCTTTTCTTTTTTCCTTTCTTTCTTTTTATGTTCTTTGCTATAAATACTGCACATCCAGACTGTGTATCAGAAGGACATGGGTTGTCCGCTCTCTTGGTTGTCACCATTCCCAGAGTGCCAAGGCTGTCAGCACCCCGTTTGCTCTCCTGCAGATCAAATACTTCTAATGTCCAGTTATGCAGATTGTTTTCAGTTTAGCTGTTGTCTTTCTAGCCATTACAGTCATTTGGAATAAAAATTCAATTTCAGTGAGTGGCTTTTATGATGATTGTAGCTACCCGACCAGGCTACACAGACATAGGACTTTCTGAGAAGCAGACCGTGGTGTTTGCCAACTTGGTGTTACTTTAGGTAAGTTACTTACTCTCTCTCAAGCACAGTTTGCTCATTGCAAAAATAACAGTAGCTATCATTTATTGAGCTGCTACTGTGTGCCAGGTACTTTTCATGCCTTCTCTTTGTCCCCTTAATGAAAAAAATTTAAACATACATAAAGGAGTTAAAATAATACAATGAACCATGTCCCACTCACCCAGCTTCAAAAAGTTACAAGTCATGATCAGTGTTGTGTCATCTCTTACCCAACCCTCAACTTCTTCCACATTTACTCTCATCACTGGATTACTTTAAAGCCATTTCTTATACCATATGATTTTATCTATTTCCATATGTACCTTAAGAGATAAAATAACTATAATGCCATTAATACACTTTAAAGTTCACCAACAATTCCTTCATATCATTAGTCAATGTTCCCATTCATGACTATCTCATAAACATCTCTTTGACTCCTTCTAATCAGCTTCCATACAAAGTTCACACTTTGTATTAATATTTGAAATGTCTCTTGAATCTCTTTTAAACTATAAGTTCCTCTGCCCTCTTTTTTTTCTTCTTGCCACTTATTTGTTGAAGAAACAGCCTTGTTTGCCCTATAGTATTCACCACCGTCTGGATTTGGCTGATTGCAACTTCCCGGTGTCCTTTAACTTGTTTCTCTGTCCCTGGTATTTCCCATAAACTGGTAGATAGTTACATGTAGAGACTTGAGCAAGTTTGAGCTCATTTTTGTTTTGGCAGGAATGCCTCATAGGTGGAGTTGTGTGCTTCCTGTTGGGAACTTCAGGGGGCATAATGTCTGTGTCTAGATTCCTAAGATTGGTAGGTGGCTCTAGGCATTAGCCAGATCCAGTCATTGGAAAATTACCCTGATGGTTTAGCTGCCACTGCTGTTCATTGCACAGAAGCATTATTTCATTAGGGGCTGCAGAACAGTGATGATACTCAAATTTTTATCATTTTTATCAGTGCACTGATTTAACAAAAAACAACTATAACTTTCCCTTATTAACTATTTGGTTTCTCTGAGGGACAATTTAGACAAATTGGCATCCATGCTTCTTTCCCTTTAAGTTTTCAGAATATTGAGTTGGCCATATTCTTTCAGATTTTAAACTGACTTTACAGGTGGCGTCTCGGAGACTGGGAGCGGTCAAGAGACTTGCTCGGCATCCCACAGTAAGGAGCAGAGCTGGAATGCTAAGTTGGGATCTCCCTAAAGCCAGTGATCTTTCCATAAAGGCCACAGTGTCTTCCCTGACTGCCTTGTGCCTTGACAAGTGTGAATCATGGAAGCAGTTGGTAAACCATGAAGGCAGGGCTTGCCATTTTTAACTGTTAGCATTGAGTCTTGAGGCAGCCATAGTTTCACTGTGTGCATCTTGACTTCCCAATAAACAGAGCTCCTGTGGGCAGGCCACTCCACGTGGTCGGCAGAAACCTTTCACCCCGGCAGTAATGAGCCAGGACTGCCCTCCACTTTCTTTTCAGATTTTCCCTGTGAGCCACACCCCCTAACAGCTTTAGCTCCTCCCAGGCTCTGCACCCTGATGACTGCCATTTCCAGCCCTTACCAATTCTGAGGGCTGGCCTTGAGTGCCTATTCAGGCCTATCTATCGGGCCAGTGTTCCACAGGCGCCCCAGACTCTACTAGCAAAAGCCACACTCATGTCCCCACACCCAAACCTCCTCCTCTCCCAAACCCCATCGTCTCAGTTCCCAGCACCACTGTTCCTCAGATTTCCCAGCTAGAAACTCAGCCATCTTGGACCCCCATCCCCACACCTCCACCCCCATGCCTCAGACTGAAGCAGATGCTGAGATGAAACTCTGGGTGCAAGATGTTTATTAAGGATCAAAGGAAGGCAGGCTGTGGGAGGAGGATGGATTGGGCATTTGATGCAGGCTGAGAGAGAGGCGGGAGCGCCGGGGCTACTGGAACAGTCTCAACGGAGAGCTGAAAAGGGCTGCCCCTCTGCCCACCCAGCCCCTCGCAGCCCTCCTGCCCCTCCAGCTCATCTCTCCTCCTCCCATGCTTCCTGTGTTCCCACCACACCGTTCTCCAGATACATCTCCACACCTCCGTGCCATTGTATAGACTACTTTCTGCTTGTGATGTGCTTTGCCCACTTCCACCTTCTGTGTGAGCCTCTCACCTTTCTCCCCCTTACCTTCTCCAAGGAAGACTAAACCCCATAGTTCTCTGAATACACCCTTATAGCACCAAACGAATTATATTACATTATTGGTGTCTGAGCCCCTCACCGCCCAGACCAGGCTGCTCAGCTCTGCTCCCCAACTTCCAGCAGACTGCCAGGCACCGAAGACACTCAGTCAATGCTGACTGCTGATGGTGAGTTGAATGGTTGGGATTACACAGAATCAATCCACAACAGCTTGTCCGGTTTGAAATTGTGCCATAGATCTCCGAAACAAAAGAAACAAGTATTGAGAGCTACTTCAACATTTCATTTTTATTTTAAGAACTTGCTGTTTTTGTCTAAAAAAAAAAAACTCCACAAAATTCATCCAGATAAATGTTCTAAGTCCCATGAAGTAATACAAAGTAACCTCTCCCGAATGGAAGATGAAGGAGGAGGGAAGGTTTTCCAGGTCAACACAGCGCGCAGGACGGGTGCCCGTGGCAGGGAGGCCGAGTGCTGGGCCGGGACTGACTCCCTGCGAGCTGTGAGGCCTCAGGCAAGATACTTCTCAGATCATCAGACCATTTACTGCCTATAAAATGCCTGGTTTCAAAGCCTCTCTTTCTTTCAAAACTTTTAGTTTGTAGTATTCTTTTTATTAATAGATCTTATTTTTTAAAACTGTGTTAGAAAACAGATATTACAGGGTCCCATATCCCCCTCTCCATGGCACAGTTTCCCCTGTATTAACTTGCATTGTGTTAGCGTGACGTTTGCAGGTTCATCTGCAGGGTAAATTCCTAGATGCAGGGTTGCTGGTCCAAGGGGAAGTGTATCTGTGATTCTGGTGGACAGTGCCACACTGCCTTTCAGAGGACCAGACCATTGTGAACTCCCACCAGCCATGTGTCATAGCTGAAACCCCTTTCAGCTCGAACAGTTTTTATTCAATCTCCTTCCCAGGGATCAGGCCCAATGGGTAACTTTGTGAGGAGTTTCTCTAAGATGTGGGCTCCCCTACTGGCCATCGCCAGCTGTGCCAGATGCACAAGAACTCAAACAGAAAGAGCTTGCGGGCAGAACCGCCAGGCTTCCGGCACAGATCTGTGATGCTCCAAAGTCACATCTCCCTGGAACCACACTCTCGGGTTGGTGTGGCTGAGCTGCACAGTAACCTGTGTTTGCCTGTCACCCAGAAGTAAAACTCCAGACCAGCCGTGCATCCAATATGATTGCCACTTGCCACATTTCAAGTACTCGATAGCCACAGGTAGCTAGTGGCAAACAGACTGTGTAGCACAGATCCAGAGCATCCCCGTCATCACAGAAAGTTCGGTTGCGCAGAGCTGCTCCAGAGAGGTGAGGCTTTGTATGGGGCTATAAAAAGGAGAATGACAACTAAATGCAAGGTGTGGTCCTGGACTGAATCCTGGTCCAGAAAAATGGCTCAGCTGACTAAATCTGAATAAGGTCTGAAGATAAGCTGACAGCATTATATCAGTGTTAATTTCCTGGTTTTGGAAATTGTGCTCTGGTTATGTAAGGTGTTAATACTCGGGGAAGCTGTATTGTGAAGAGTGTTTGGAAATTCTTTGTATTATTTCCGCAACATTTTTGTAAGTCTGAAATGATTTCAAAAATATGTTTTAAAACTTAAAAAATTTCAAAACAAGAGGGAGAAAACGAGAGTGTGTGACTCTTGGAACTGTCAAAGTGTACAAATAAACTTGGGAACAGAAACAGCTGTGGAGAAATCACAGCATTCATAAAAGCCAGTGAATGAATTCAGGGCGGTCTATTTTGTAGGTGATGGTTGGAGCCCTTCACCAGTCGGGGGACTGGAATGCTGGGTTTAGCACCTGACCTTACCACCTGATTAGCTGCTTCTCTAGCCTGAGCCTGTGTCCTCCTGAAAAGACAGCCCTTGCACCCTGTGACGCTCTGAGATGATGGAGATGAACGTGAGCTGAGAGCTGTGAAGGACCATACCTGCGGGAAGGGATTACCTGCAAAACCTGAGACAGGCCCCTGGACCAATCACTGAAAGAAATGATAAGCATTTGCCTGCTGGTCCTGCATGACTATGTGTTTTAGTCAAAGCAGCTGGAAGTTTGTTAACAGTGATTTTTTTAAGCCCTTAAATGGTGGTGGTCTTCTGTTCAGTGGCCCCCAGTCTGAGGCCCCAGGCTCCTGAAGGTCCAGCACCTCTGGTTACATGGCTGTACACGTCCTGGGGGCACTCTGGTCGGCATTTACTTTCTTCCTGATGCTTTCTGAAAAAGACAAGATTCCTCTTGCCTAATGTTGCCCAATCTCTCCCCCAAAGGGCTGGTTTTAGGTTTTAATTGGCTGCCAGAATTTGTGTTAAAAGAAGCAGCAACAGCCCTGGCTGGTTTGGCTCAGCGGTTAGAGCGTCGGCCCGCGGACCGGAGAGTCCCGGGTTCGGTTCCCGCTAAGGGCACGTACCTCGGTTGCAGTTTGTCCCCGGCCCTGGTTGGGGTCGTGTGGGTGGCAACCACTCGATGTGTCTCTCTCACATCGATGTATCTCTCTCTCTCTTCCTCCCTCTCTCCCTCCCGCTGTCTGAAGATAAATGCAAAAATGTCCTCTGGTGAGGATAAAAAATAAATAAATAAAATGAAGACCCTAAAAGTTACTTTAAAAAAAAAAAAAAAAGCAGCAGCAACACTAATACTTAACACTTTGGAAAAAGAAAAGTTATACCCAGTTCCTCCACTCTGAAATGACTGTTTTCCTACCTTGCCTGGGCCAGCTGTGAAGTAGCCAGCATCCAGGGGCTTTCCTTTTCCCTCCATACATTCTCTCAGCGTTTGTCCTTGTTGCCACGTGACTAATGTAGCCTTTACTATGGGTGAGCACCTGACACCCCATGCTGGGTGTCCCGGAGGGCACCATGCCAGTAGACATGATGGTGTTTAAGGCTTTGTCATCATGAGCTGACCTGTTTTTAATGAGGGATTAGTACTAGAACCTTTTATCCCTCTTGACTGATGGTTCCATGGGATGTCCTGAATACCAAATTAAGCTTTGGGGACTGACAATTTTTCTTTCTTTCTTTTTTGGCGTTTCATTTACAAAATTCATTTATTTCATTCTTTTTGTTTAATAGCTTGAATTCAAATGTCATGATGGCCTTGGAAATTGTGAGATCTGACTGGTTCAACTCGAATTAAGCCAGTTCTGGCCCATATGTCTTAACGTTTGTGAAAAAGAATTCTGTAGGCTGTTCCAGCTTTATTCTAAACTGAAAAAAATCAAAGTATAGAGGTCTGGAGAGGAAGAGATTGTAGTGTCACTGGCTTTGGGGCTGTGAACGTCATAGGGATCACCTGGGACAACACCCTCCTTGCACAGATGGGGAAACCGGGGCCAGGAGGCACCGATCTGCCCAAGGCTCCGCCTGAGTTCCAGAAGAGGCAGTGCGAGGACCAGGGATCTGAAGGTTCAGAGCCAGCGCCACGGCTCTGTGGTTTGAGCAGCCCTTGGAAGGCTCTGCCACAGTCCAGCAGGGGCCACACAGCTCCGACCCTGGGGCGGGGGCTGCCCTGACCAGGAGCTGGGCAGGGGATGCTCTTACCAGCCAGGTCCCTCCTGCCAATGGCCACGAGGCCCTCGAAGAGCACTTTGCCAGGGTTCTCACCCGCCATGGCCACGCCATGCAGCCAGATGAGCAGCATCCGATGGCCATGCTCCTGGTAGCTCTTGGTGCCTGAGGACCACGGAGAAAGAGAAAAGGAGAAAGAGCCAGCCTGGCCCACTTAGCATGAGCCAGGTCTAAGCACGTGTCTATGCTGCCCTGTACTGCCTCCTGGGCGCCAGGCCCTTCTCTGCGCTCCAGCGGAGTTCAGCCCAGATGGGGAGGGGAGGGCAGAGCAGCCTCAGCTGGGGTGGGGTGGAGGTTTTGTGTTGGGGACCCTTGAACCTCTCCTGCCCAGGCTGTCTCCTGAGCATCTACCAAGCATGCTGTTGGTGTCACTCTTAAGAGAAAAATAATTGGCACTTGTGGTACGACAATGTACACAACTCTACACTTCATCGCTGGCTGCTCAGGATAATCTGTGCCTTGTGTGCCAGGGGCCTGTCCTGCAGAGCAGACAGCTCAGTCAGAGACAGCGCTGGCACGGTCTTTCCCCCGCACCAGTGGTTATGACCATAAGTGCCCCTTGGGAACACCTGGGAAGCTTTAGAAAATACTGACACCTAGGTCCCCCCCACCCCCAGAGATTCCCATAAACTTGGGTCTGGGTGCAGCCTAGGCACTGAGTGGTGGTAAAGCTTCCCAGGTGAGTCCGATGTACAACCGTGTTTGGAAAATAAGTGTTCATACTTTTCAGCTGGTGGTGGGTTAACTTATTAAACTCTATGACTAGGTCTGCTCTCCCAGCTGGGGACACACACTCGGGCACAGCGATGGTGAGCACAGCCATCGGGTCCAGGTCAGTGTTCTCTGTGTCTGACTTCCTGGCCCTCTGTGGGCCCGCAGCGCGCTTCCTCGTGGTGCTGCTTCCGGGTGGCAGTTTCATTCGACCCATTGATTCACTAGCCCCTGCCCAGGGCTCCTTTATCATCTATGAAAGTTCTTACCTGTCACAGAGCTTACTTTTGGACACCCTGCTCTATTCCACTAATTAGTTTGCATCTGTTTATGCCAGGTATCTCTCTCTGTTAGTTATTTTAGCTTTATGAACGACTGATTCTGGTTGGGTTAGACCCTCTTCACTTTTCCCCCCCCAAAATATTCATTTATATATTCCCTGTTTATTCTTTCATGTGAACTGTAGACTCCTTTAGTCAAACTTCAAAAACCTACTATATTAATTTGATTAAAACTGGATCAAAGTTTTAATCTAATTTGGGGAAAATCAATATCTACACGACACTTTTTTCCAGCCGGGGATACAAAATGTCATTCCACTTACCCAAGTCTTCTTTCATGCTTCAACTAATTTTTATTGTTCTACTCATATGTCACTCATATTTCTTTTTATAAACACATACTATTATAAAAGTAATATCTTTTTATAAATGCCTCTATATATTTTGCCCACTTACTGATGGTATATAGGAATATTCTGGTGTTTGTATATTTTATCTTATATTTAGGCGTTTCATTGAATTATTTTATTCTAAAAGTGTTTCAGTTGATTCTACTGGGCTTCCTGTGTATATAATTATAGCATCTGAAATTAATATATCTCTCTCTTCCTGTCCAATATTTGCCCTCATTTCTAATTCTGTTCCATGCCTTAGTACCAGGGCCAAAATTTCCAAATAGATGTGAAGTAATAGTGGCGACAGCAGCTCCTCTTCAGGTGCCTTCAGTTTCCTGTATGAACAGTGGGCATCAGCTCCAGCTGATTCGTGAAGACTGTGAAGTTCACAGGACAGTGGGGAGGGAAAGAGAGAGGGCACAGCCTGTGCAAAGGCCTGGAGGAGTGAAAAAACACGTGGTGTGCTGCAAATGGCACGAGGCTTCGTGTGGGTGGACTTTTCCGCCAGACACACAGAAAAGGGAACACACCCCAAGTGCCCCTCCCCGCTCCTGCTGGTTGCTCTGGGGTGCCAAGGCAAGGTGGTACCTGTCCACTGTTGCTCGATGGCGTGAACGTGGGCCTCAGTGAACTCCCAGCAATATGCGAGCTTCTTCCACTCGTGGGGCCGCAGGTATCTGGAGGCCAGTCGCCACAGCACAGAGCGAAGCTGCTGTGTTTCCTGCCGATGGTCCTGCTTAAAGGTCAAACTCTTCCCAGAGGGATCACTGGGATCCCTGCGTGAGAGCTGGTCCTGTGGGCAGATCCCAAAAGTGCAGCAGCCATCAGGGGGAAATCCCTGCCAGGCTCTCCCTAGTGAACCCAGACTGGGAACTGGCGTCATTACCAGCCTAGGGCTTACTGTCCACTACTCTGGTTTCTGTCTCTGCGCCTTGCCTGGACCTCTGGAACTGGTAGGCCGTTAGACAGACTTGAGCAGAGCAAGGACGATGGGCCAGGTACAGAAGGTCACCAGGGCAGAAAGCCCTGGGTGCCTAGCAAAGGACAATTGTAGGGTGGGACCTCATCCCCTAGCATATCACTGGTCATGTGGTTTGGGCCCACTGACCTTCCTCCATATAGATAACATCCAGGCCTCAGTTGTATTTCAGCTCCAGGCCCAGAAAAGCAGCTGCATTGGATAATGACCCCTGCCCTGGCCAATCAATCCGTGGAGACCTAGACCCTGAAAGGACACACCTGGAAAGCTGATGAATGCTCTATTAAGATTTTCCCCTGGGACCTCCCTCAAAACTCTCTCCCTTAAAATCCTTAGGATGGAGGACCCAGTGCGCTCTCCCCCCAGGAGCACGGCCTTCCTCCCCTCCTCCCTCCCCCAAACACATCACCTTTACCGTCCCACTTCTAAGCTCCTTTACCTCTATGACTTGTTTCCTAAGTCCATTTCTTCTACAAATTACTTCTTCTACCTCTGTGATTTTCCAAATAAATGTTCTCTTAAAATTTGGGTCTTGCACCCAGCCAGTGTGGCTCAGTGGATTGAGCATCGCCCCATGGACTGAGAGGACCGGGTTCGATTCCTGGTCAGGGCACATGCTGGGGTTGTGGGCTCGATCCTTAGTGGGGGGCGTGCAGGAGAGAGTCGATTGCTGTATCTCTCTCACATCAATGTTTCTATCTCTCTCTCTCCCTTCCTCTCTCTGTAAAAAAAAAAAAAAAAAATCAATAAAAACATATTTTTTAAAATGGGGTCTTGGCTCTGAATTCTATCCTAGCCAGAACTCAAGTACCGAGGTTGCTGAACCCAAGTCCGGTCTGACCCCACGGGTCCAACACCTGGTGCCGTTCCGCCGCCTACAACAGAACCCAAGCTGCTCACACTGTTCTCCATCCAGAATTCCTTTCCTCACCTCCCTGTCCCTCAACCCCCTTGCCACAGTCAAAAGACCACCCAAATGCCACCTCTTCTGGGAAGGCTTCCCTATTCCTCTCTTTTCTCTGTGTTTCTTTTTTTATTTTTTTCCTCACCTGAGGACATTTCTTTTTTTGCATTTATCTTCAGATAGAGTGGGAGGGAGAGAGGGAGGAAGAGAGAGAGAGAAACATCGATGTGAGAGAGACACATCGAGTGGTTGCCACCCACACAACCCCAACCGGGGCCGGGGACAAACTGCAACCGAGGTACGTGCCCTTAGCGGGAACCGAACCCGGGCCTCTCTGGTCCGTGGGCCAATGCTCCAACCGCTGAGCCAAACCGGCCAGGGCTGTGTTTCTATATAGTACAGGTGTCAGTAAAGTGACTCAGCAGTTGTGGCTAAAACCAAGAAAGCCAAGAACAAGGCACTGGACTTGCCAAATGGCAGCAAGCAGTAAAGGCTAATGTTACAGAAGTCTTTCTATGCAAAGCAGATGATAAAATGAGAGGTTACAAAGAATTTACGTAGTAGCATAAACGTAAACACACAAAGGCCTCAGTAAGCCCCTCTGAAGAAAGTGGACGCAGAGTTCTGGTTGTTCCAAAGCTCACGGGGAGATAATCACCCTGGTGTCTGCATGTTACATCCTGGGCAACAGTGTCTGGCCAGTCACCTGTGAGGTGATGGCATGGAGCTCGGCTCTCACCTGGGTGGTAAAAACCGGTTCCTTAGAGCAGTGTTCTCTAAGGATCATCTGTGCATTGGGATCATCTGCGAGTTTTAAAAACTCCTGATGCTTAGTCCCCAGGCCGGAGATTTGACTGAATTGGCCTGGGAGTAGGGAGGGGGAATCTGAGATTCTAACAGCACCTCTGCCTTAGTGTTGAGACTGTTTAGAGTGGACGTGGTTTAGAATTAAGCACAGAAATGAATCATTTCAGCAAACACTTTGTATTAATACCTTGGGGTTACATTTAGGAGTCATCTGTTGTAAAGGGGTTGTAATGTTTATGAGAATTTTGTGTGTCAGTGAAAAATAATATCTCATGATTCCTATTGAAATTGGTTATCCACCAACTGGTTTTGGAACAGCGTTTTTTTATTTGAGAGGTGTAGAGAAGTTTACTAAGTTTGCAAACAATATTGGAATGTTTAAGATATTTGAATTAAATTCACTTTACAGGTTTAATTTATTGGGTTTACTAGGAGAATTTTAAAATTTAGGAAGCATTTGAAGTACTTAAAAAGAAAATCGATTATATTAAATGTATTCATTTGGTTTAAAATGGTTACAGTAGTTTAACTAAATTTATACATGGGACCAAACACTAATCAAAAGCCTTCTTTGAAAGTGGCTGTAGCCCTGGCTGGTGTGGCTCAGTGGTTAGGGCACCAGCTCATGCATGGAAGGGTCACGGGTTTGATTTCTGGTCAAGGGCATGTACCTGGATTGCAGGTTCAATCCCAGGCCCCTGGAGGCAACCAATCAATGGTCTCTCTCACTAAAAAATATCCTCAGGTGCGGATTAACACACACACAAAAAGTGGCTGTTAAACTTTACTAGGTTGTATAAATAGAATAATAAGATTTATAAAATGAATTTAAAATGTAAGGAAAGTTAGTTTTTAAATTTGTAATAAATTTAGTATTAATTTTTAAAACTGAAGTAAATGTAAAAAATTATTTTCTGTGTATAAAAACAACCCTCAAAGACACCAAAAACCTCCCTACCCCACCCCCATTTGCTGACAACTAGAACAGCAAATGCCTGGCCTTACATCCGACACCCTTCTTTCCCAATTCCACAGCAGACATCACTGATCACTGCCCGCACACTCTCCTCCTGGGCTCAGGAAGTTGCCTGAATACAGCACCCCAAGCAGCAATTCCAGTCACCTGGAGATGGCAGTGAGCTGGAACCAGTTTGCCACCTCTTTCCCCTCGCATGCGTCATGCATACGTTCATCCATCAACCAGGAGCCATAGCGGCGTCCAGTAGTCTCTCCACGCTGGCGAGAATGCTCCAGGCCCTCACAAACAACCCTGGTGGTAGGTATGGCAGGGATTATCACCCCCTTGGAAACAGAGGGGACCCTGAATTGGTCAAAGCCAGCTCCACCTGGAGCCAAGGTCGCCCCCTTTCCAACATGGAGAGACCAAGCCCAGGGTCTCAGTACCTTGTCCCATCTGTAGAAACGATCAGCTTTTATGATCATGTCCACCAGGCTGATGTGGTTGCTGCGGGCGGCCACCGCCAGGGCGGTTTTCCCTTGCTGCAGGTAAGAAGTGAGAAAGGAAGGCAGAGTTTCTATAGAGGGGCATAAAGTGGCCTCTAACAGTGACTACAAACCTTGCTGCCCAAAGAAAGCTGTTTCCAGCCATCTACCCTGGAGAGGGGGGAGGCTTTCCGATCAAGACGAGGGAGGTGGAAAAGTCACAGGTAGAATAAAGCAATAATAATTCCAGCCCCCATCTCCTGTGCTCTTTAGAATTCAGGAAGCCTTGGTGCGTATGCAACTCAGCTGCATAACTTCATCCTCAGTGAAATGGGTGTTACCAGCCCCATTTCTCAGATGAAGCCAGAGCCCAGAGAAGGGGCTTGGGCTCACTGTGTCACATTTGCCCACCTCCCCCCAGGCTCCCAGTCCTTTGATCCAGGCCTCCCACTCCATGCTGGCCTCAACCACGTCCGGGGAGCTGTGGGGAGATGGGGAGGTGGGAAGCTCCTCTTGGAGTCTGGCCAGCTGCCCTGGGCCCAGCTCACAGCAGGAGCTCCTCCCAGGTCCAGCCTCAGAGCCTGGTCCTGCCTCCAGCCCTCCCCACACCATCCCATGGCCTTGCTGGGCTACACGTGCAAATACCCTTCCCGCACAGTCCTCATACTAAGTCTTCACTTTTCCCAGAACTCCAGCCACTGAGGAGGTAGTCACCCCAGAGACACGATGTGCTGAGAAGCCTCCCCCTCCCCACCAGGTGACTCAAGGTGCTCAGAGTCTGATGGTGGGGGTGGGGTGTCATGAAACAGAAGACAACCATATCATAGGCCTAGACCAGGAAACAAGAGGGCCAAGTGCTGAGGGCCCTCAGAGGAGGCAGGGGAAGGTGGTAGAGGAGCAGGAAGGCTTCCTGGAGGAGGAAGCATTTGAGGTAGTCTGTAAAGGAGGGGAAGCCTTGAACACTCTGAGAGCAGGCAGCATTTGCAGCAGGGTCTCTGGCAAAGAGGGAGCCATGAAAGCTTGAAAGGAAGGCTGGTTGTGAGCAGAAGTACCTTATCTCTCAGGTGTAAGTTCACCCCTGCAACCAGGAGCATCTCCGCTATGTCCTGCCAGGCGTGCTCCGCGGCAAGGTGGAGGGGTGTCTGCTGCCTCTGGAAGAGAAGCCAAGGGGACAGGGAGACAGAAGAGCATGTGGGAGTGGCCTGTGCTTAAAGCCAGGAGAGGACCTAGGTGGGTACACTCCCAAGTGGGCCTTAACAGAGTTTCTCTAAGAAGTTATCAGGGAGGGTAATCTGGGTTTGATCATAAGCAGAAGACCAGAGAAAAGTTGGTAAACACAAAAAAGTAGAAAGAACAAAAAAATACCACTCACTAGCCCACCTAAGCCAACCTCTATAATGATATTTCTTCTAGTCTTTTTTTTTAGTGCAGAATGTTCTTAGTTTGTTGGTTTTACATATTTGAGATCATCCTGAATATATACATTTTGCACCTATTTTTATACCTAACATAACACTACACATATTATCAATTCTGATAAATACCATTTTTTAAAATCCTCACCTGAGGATAAGTTTATTGATTTTAGAGAGAGGTAGGGAGAGAGAAACATCGAAGTGAGAAACATCCATCGGCTGCCTCTCGTACACGCCCCAGACGCGGGCTGAACCCGAAACCTAGGTATGTGTCCTGATCAGGAATTGAACCCAAAACCTTTCGGTGTACGGGACGATGCTCCAACCAACTGAGCCACCCAGCCAGGGCAAACACCATTTTAATAGGTCCGTAATAGTCTATGCCAGTACTGTAATTTACCTAACCACTTCTCTATTAAGTATTTGGGCCATTTTCAAACTGAAGACTGATAAACAATGCTGCAGTGACCATGCATGAGCCTTTAATATCTTTCTTGAAGCTCAATTCTCAGATGTCACAATACTGACTATTTTAACAGTATGCTATATGCTGCCAAATTGCTTTCTGCCCCTCGTGGCTGTGTGTGCTGGCAGAGAGGAATGTATGGTTGGGAGGTGGATTGTGGGGACAGGGGTTTAACAGGGCTACTGACTAATCACAACGTCCGGACTTGGTGGCCTCTTGTTATTACACAAGATTGCCCCAGTCACCCCTGCCCTGGGAATTCTCCCTAAGGCGGAAAATCAATGAAAGGAAAGGTTGAATGTAGGAAGGTGTTAACTGCAGTGTTATATATGTCATGGCAAAACTTTGGAAACAACCAAGATGTTCAAAATAGGGGAATGGTTAATAAAAATGACTCTACCTTCAACAAATATTCAAACAGCTTTTCACAAGCTACTAAAGCAATTCCTCAGCTCTGGGCCATGCTGGCAGACGGCAGCCCAGCCCAGCCAGCCCAGGAGGGTGCCCAGAGTGGTTTCTGCAGCCACTTACATTGTCGGTGGCATCCAGGTCACTGCCAGCATCGATGAGGAGCTGAACCAGGGCGGGGACGTTGTGCCTCACAGCGAGGTGCATTGGAGAGGCTCCCCGCTGGAGGTGGGGGAGACACAAATCAGTGGACAGGTCCCTATCAGGACTGCCCAGCTGCAGGTGGGTACTGGGGGATGGGAATAGGGAGGAGCATTGATAGCGCTTCTGGGTTTGGCAAGTGGCCTGAATCATTTACAGCTCCAAAGCCTGAATCCTTGGGGTCCAAAAACTGAACCTCAAGGTGGGTGGGGACCTGAAGACCCAAGTTTGAGACTTTGCTGTGCCAGGAACTCACTATGTGGCTTTGGGCAAGTCACTTTCCTTCTCTGGTACTCCTCATCCAGCAAGTGATGTTTGCTAAGGTCCCTTCTAGCAACAACACCTTTATGTTCTCTAACATCTCGTTTAACCCACACATAGGGTTGGTACATAGGGATGGTATTCTTATTAGTATTTTCTTTTTTAATCCTCACCCGAGGATATTTTTCCATTGATTTTCAGATAGAGTGGAAGGGAGGGACAAGTAAAAATAGTTATTACCCTACCCCCCCAAAAAAAACCCCTAGTAGAATTAATTTTAAAAGTCATATAGAAGATAAAAACACCCAAGTAATTGTAATAAATGTAGCTCTCTGGTGGGTGGCGTTGATGATAAGAAAGGCTATGAATGTGTGGGGGCAGGGAGCATATGAGAAATCTCTACCTTCTGCTCAATTTTGCTGTGAACCTAAAACTGCTCTAAAAGTAAAGTCTATTAAAAAAAACAAGCTCAGCCGTGGCTGGTTTGGCTCAGCGGTTAGAGCGTCGGCACACGAACCAAAGAGTCCGGGGTTCGATTCCAGCCAAGGGCACGTACCTCGGTTGTGGTTCGTCCCTGGCCCCAGTTGGGGCTGTGCAGGTAGCAACCAATCGCTGTGTCTCTCTCACATAGATGTTTCTCTCTCTCTTCCTCCCTCTCTCCCTCTCACTCTATCTGAAGATAAATGTAAAAATATCCTTGGATGAGGACAAAAAATAAACAAGCCCACAAGGGACACAGGAGCCAACTGAAAGGGCCCCCAGTGGTCAAGCTGAAACAATTTGAGAAACAAAATAAAGCAGTATCGGATTATAATCCAAAGTCTGAAATAAATGAGTCCATACTGATATAAACAAATGATTGATTGAATAAATTAGTAAATGGAGGAGAATAAACAAATCTCCCCCTCAGAAGAATTCAAATAATCTATGTAGCTATTTTGCCCTTAAGGAGGTGAAACATAATACTCCCCATTCCTTAAATATGGGCTTTGCATGGTGAATTCCTTTCCAAAAGTACAGTATGGGAAGGGGCAAAGAGAGGAACCTTATAATAGAAAAAGCTGAGAAACACTGCCTCGGCCAGGTGATCAAGGCCACCATCAACAGTGATAAATCATATTGACAGCACACACCCTTAACTTGGTATGACGAAAATGACTCTTTACCTCTGTGATCTTCCTCTCAAGAACACATAACCCCTGTCTAATCATGAGGGGAAAAAATCAGACAAATCCCTAGTGGAAGACTTTCTACAAAATACCTAAAACTAAGTTCCACTCAAAACTGTCAAGGTCATCAAAAACAATGGAAGTCTGAGAAACTATCACACAGCCAAGAGGAGCCTAACGAGACATGATGTGGTCTCCTGCACGGGACCTGGAATAGAAAAAGGACAGTAGGTAGAAACTAAGGAATTTTTTAAAAGGTGTGGATTTTAGTTAATAATAATGTATCAATTGTGACAAATATATCACACTAATGTAAGATGGTACACATAGGGGAACTGGGTATGGGGTATATGAGAACTCTCTGTGCTACCTTTGCAACTTTTATGTAAAACTAAATATGTTCAAATATTAAAAGTTTATTAAAAACTGCAGAACAGCCCTGGCTGGTTTGGCTCAGTGGTTAGAGCGTCGGCCTGCGGACCAGAGAGTCCCGGGTTCACTTCCCGCTAGGGACACGTACCAAAAAAAACAAAAATAAAACTGCAGAACAGTGTGAATAGTATGCTAAGAAAAGGGAGGAAGACCCACACAAATATGGCCAACTGATTTTTGACCAAGGTATGAAAGCAACTCGGTGAAGGAAGTTGCATAGCCTTTTCAACAAATGGTGCTGGAGCAACTGGACCTCTGCAGGCAAAGAGAAAAAGAAAAAAGCCTTGACTGAAACCTCATACCTTATACAAAATTAACTCAAAACGAATTGCTGACTTATATGTAAAGCTATAAAACTTTTAGAAAAAACATAGGAGGAAAACTTCAGGATCAAGGACTAGGCAGCATTCTTCGACTGAACACCAAAAATATGACCCATAGAAGAAAAATATTGATAAATTGGATCTCATTAAATTAAATTTTTTTACTCTGCAAAAGATCCTGTTAAGAGGATGAGAAGAGAAGCTACAGACCAAGAGAAAATATTTGCAAATCACATAGTTTTCAAAGGCTAGTTCTAGAATATATAAAGAACTCCTTTTAAAACTCTACAGTAAAAATAAATATTTAGAAAATGGGCAAAGACATGACTAGACATTTCACTGAAGAGGGTATATAGATATCAAATAAGCACATGAAAAGACGTTCAACATTATTAACCATTAGGAAAGTGCAAGTTAAAACCACAACCAGAGGTCACTGCACACCTATCAGAATGGTTAAAATAAAATAAAAATAGCGACAACACCAAATGTTGACAAGGATGTGGAGAAACGGGATCACTCATACATTGCTGGTGGGAATGTAAAATGATACAGCCATTCTGCAAAACAGTTTTGGAGTTGTTTGTGAAAACTAAATATGCTATTACCATAGGACCTAGCAATTGCATTCTTGGCATTTATCCCAGAGAAATGAAAACTTATGTTCATACTAAAGCCTGTACATGAATATTCATAGCAGCTTTACTCATAATAGTCCAAAACTGAAAACAACACGGATGTCCTTCAACAGATTCCTACAAATCATCACAAAATAAAAAACAACCCAAGAGAAAAATGGTCAAAGGATATGAACAGACATTTGATAGAAAAGGGAATACAGAAGACTAAGAGGAATGCAAATTAACACTACAGGGAGATAAAATTCCTCACTCATCAGATTGGCACAAATCCAAAAGTTTTGCCAAATGTGTTGACAAAGCTGTGGGGAAATGATATAAACGGATATCAAACAGACAGCAATTTGGCAATGTGTATAGGAAATGCAAATATATGTGCCCTTTGACCCAACAAATCTACTTCTAGACATTTATTTTATAGGTATACTTCCACATATATGGAATGATATATGTACAGATTTTTGTTGCAGTGTTGTTTGTAATAGCAAAAGATTAGAACCCACATTTATAGAGGAGACAATTTAATAAATTATGGTCCATCCATGCAATGGAATACTATGCAGCTATAAAAAAAAAAAAAAAGAATGAGGAGCCCTGGCCAGTGTGGCTCAGCGGTTAGAGCATTGGTCCCTGCACCAAATGGTCACAGGTTTGATTCTCGGTCAAGGGCACATACCTGGGTTGCAGGTTCAATCCCCAGCCCAAGTCAGGGCATGTGTGGGAGGCAACCAATAGATGTGTCTCTCTCACATCAATGTTTCTCTCTCCTCCTCCCTCTTTCCTTTCCACTCTCTCTAAAAAATCAATGGGAAAAAAATTCCTCAGGTGAAGATTAACAAAAAA
The DNA here is from genome assembly GCA_030848825.1 of Tadarida brasiliensis. Lineage (NCBI taxonomy): Eukaryota > Metazoa > Chordata > Mammalia > Chiroptera > Molossidae > Tadarida > Tadarida brasiliensis. The sequence continues at coordinate 196,776,666 of CM061257.1, read as the reverse complement.
CAACAACAAAATGAAGATGTATATGCATGGAAAGATCTTAAAGATGTAGTTATGTGAAAATAGCAAGATGTACATTCTCCAGAATAAGGTACCAGGGCTTCTTGGAGAAATGGCTGATTCTAGGACTAGGCCAGGAAATAATTTGGGCTAAGTCTGGAGCATCTTGTAGTGACAGAAAGTAAGGAGGTGCACCATAAAAACACAGTGATGTACACACCTACTAGAATGGCTAAAAGCCAAGACACTGACAACACCAAATGCTGACAAGGACGTGGAGCAACAGGAACTCTCATCCCTTGCTGCTGGGAATGTAAAATGGTACAGTCATTTTGGAAGACAGTTTGGTAGTTTCCTATAAAACTAAACATACTCTTACCATATGATCCAGCAGTCTCGTTCCTTGGTATTTACCCAAAAGAGCTTAAAATTTATGTCACAAAAAGAAACCCACACATGGATGTTTATAGCAGCCTTATTCATAACTGCCAAAACTTGGAAGTGACTAAGATGTCCTTCAGTAAGTGAATGAATAAATGAACTGTAGTATATCTGGACAATGAAATATTACCCAGCACTAAAAAGAAGTGAGCTACCAAGCCATGAAAAGACATGGAGGAAACGTAAATGCAAGCCAATCATGAAAGAAGCCAATCTGAAAAGGCTACATAATTGTATGATTCCAACTATGTGACTTTCTGGAAAAGACACTACTATGAATGGAGACAGTAAAAAGATTAGTGGTTGCCGGAGACTGGGACGGTGTGCAGAGGGGTGGTGATGAATACGTTCTGTATAATAGTGTAATGGTGGGTACATGTCATTATGTATTTACCGAAACCCATAGAATATACAACACTAAGAGTGAACCGTAATATAAACTATGGGCTTTTTTTTAACTGGGAGAAAATGTCAAATTTAATACACAATGTTGGTGAGAGGACTAAGAAACATGCAGCCCACACTGTTGTGGCTCTACATATTGGCACAAGGCTTCTAGAAGGTGCTTCGGTTTATATATCAAGAGCTACAAAGATGTTCACAATATTTTACCTCAAATTCCCACTTCTGGGAATCTTTCCAGAAGAAAAGTTACATGCATGAAACTGTACTACTTGAACTGGAAAGTAAACTTCATGCTATACTATAGTTAAAGAGGTTAATAACTCATGGCACCTCCCGCCCTGCCAGTGTACTCAGTGGTTAGAGCACCGGCCCGCGAACTGAAGGGTCTCAGGTCCAATTCCTGGTCAAGGGCACGTACCTCGGTTGTAGTTCCAATCCCTGGCCCCAGTCGGGGTGTGTGCAAGAGGCAACTAATCAATGTATCTCTCTCACATTGATGTTTCTCTCTCTCTCTATCCCTTCCCTCCTTCCCTTCCACTCTCTCTAAAAAGTAAATGGGTTAAAAAAAAAAATCATGGCACCTCCATCATCAGCCCAAACGTCATCACCAATAGTTATGCAGCAACATGGAGTGCTCATGATTATCTGGGCACACAGTTATATGTACATTATCATTCTAACTATACTAAAGTAGGTAATTTTTTTAAAAAGATTGTCATAGAGTAAATAAAAAAGAATATCTGTGGGTAGTAGGAATAAGGATGATTTTATTCTGGTTTCTAAACTTCCTTTTATATTTTATTCCTTTAATAAATTTTTAAAGTTTAACTTTGTTGGCAGATTTAAATTAATATTTGAACATAGAGGCATATTGTGTTTTATATTGGAAGGCTAAATATTAAAATCATTTTAATTATGTCCAATTAGTTTACAGTATTACAGTGATTGATCTAAAATTTAAATAGATTTTTTAAACTTATCTTTATTGTTGAATGTATTACAGATGTCCCCCCTTTTTTCCCCATTGACCCCCTCCTCCTCAATCCCGCCCCTTAAACTGATTTTTTTAATTGATAAAATTACTTTAAATTTCAACTGGAAGAAAAACCAGGTGAAAATATAAAAGGATAACAGATTATACTAACAGAAAAATAATTAAGGGAGACTAGTTTAGATAACTTTAAAACAAATTATAAGGCAACGATAAAACAGTATGTTTCTGGCCCTGGCGGGTTTGGCTCAGCGGTAGAGTGTTGGCCCGCGGACCAATGACTCTCCGGTTCGATTCCGGTCAAGGGCACGAACCTTGGTTGCAGTTCCCCCACCCTGGTTGGGGTCATGCGGGGGAGGCAACCAGTTGATGTGTCTCTCTCACATCGATATTCTCTCCCTTTCTCTCCCTCTCTCTCCCTCCCACTCTATCTGAAGATAAATAGAAAAAGCTATCCTCAGGTGAGGATAAAAAAAAAAAAAAACAGCATGTTTCTGGCTCAAGATTAGACATACCACTTATTGAAAGAGAATGATTCACCCAGAAATAGAGCTCATCATATATCAAAATGTAAATATGTAATAAAGGAAGGAATGAAAAGCACTAAGAAATGTTAGAATTAATTAATAAATGTACTTGAGATAGATATATAAAAATTTGGGGGGAGTCTATTGAGTAATATAGCATACCACATGCAAAAGTACATTTTAGAAGGATTAAAGAGAAACATCAAAAATTAAATCACAATTAGAAGATTACTAAATTAAAACTCAAAATTTGTGTCAAAAATACCTTTCATTACATAAAAATTTGCATCTTCAGTATATCAAAAAGTTGTAAGAACACACAAACAATGGTCCAGGAGTAATGATCTCATAAAAATTGGTTAAAAAAACAAAACTCCACCAGCAGAGACAAAGGATCTAAAGAAATAACTCACAACAGAAGAGCTTATACTAGAAAAATGATTAATGGGAAAAGTTCAGGGTCAATAGTAATCTAAGAGATTCAAAGTAAAACAATAACAAGGAATCATTTAACTATAAAATTAATAAAATAATATCTAATATTGGTGAAAGGTCACTCATAAATGACTGGCAGCTATGTGGTGTGACCTCTCGGGAGAGCAATTTATTAACAACTTGCATTGTATCGTAAGATCCTGGTTCCACGTTTCCGCACAGAGTGCCCGGTAAAGCCAGAGAAACCGCCCCTGCTACAGCAGGAGTCGCCACAGCCCAGGCTGAGACAGGGTCCGGAACAGAATCGGACAGTGATGACTCAGTACCAGAGCTCGAGGAACGTGACTCCACACAGGCAACCACACAGCAAGCCCAGGAGGCAGCAGAACCAGTCAGCAAAGCAAAACAGAGCTGGAGTGAAAGGAAGGCAGGAAGGCTATGTCCAAACTGGATCTTCGACAGGTTACTGGGATTGCAAGGGTCACTATCCAGCAATCTAAGACTATCCTCTTTGTCATCACAAAGCCAGATGTCTACAAGAGCCCAGTTTCAGATACCTATGTAGTTTTGGAGGAAGCCAAGATCAAGGATTTATCTCAGCAAGCCCTGCTAGCAACTGCTGAGAAATTAAAAGTTCAAGGTGAAGCTGTCTCAGACATTCCAGAAAACACACGAACCCCAACTGTCCGAGAGGAGAGGGAAGAGGAAGAGGATGATGAAACAAGTGTGGGAGTTAAGGACATAGAAGTGGTCTTTCGAGAGCAAAGTCAGTCTGAGCCCTGAAGAACAACAGTAATGATATTGCAAATTAACACTGTAACCATCTGAAAATGAGGACCTTTTTTTTTTTTTTTTTTTTTGGTGTTTTAAAGGAGTGATTGTCACTCGGTTTGAAATGTGTACTGTTTCTATCATTAATAAAGTTATGGATTTCTGCGGAATAAAAAAAAAAGAATCATAACAATGTTTTTACTACCTGACCTAGAAATCCTGTTTGGAGAATTCATATATAATGCAAAAGAAATAAAAAGTTATTCCATAAAGATGTTCATGAAATAATTCTTCATAGCAGCAAAATCAGAACCAACTTAAAAATCCAACAGTTGAGGGTCTGTTAAGTGTGATGTGGACACTGCACCACATCTGGCATGGTCAGCACCTAAAAAATGTCTACCAGGAAAACTATGCCTCAACACTGGGTACCCGGGCTGGGTGGACTCCACTGGACTGGAGTCAAGATTCTGGTGTCTTGATGGGGAAAAACAAATAAGCATCCTTCTTCCAGAATTCTGCCTTAGCCTGGATTTATTCTAGCTGGAGGTGCTACTATACATGAGGAGAAACTGACAGGGAATATAGAAAAGTGATTGCTTCACTAGGAAGTCAGGATTAAGGATGCCTCTTTTCTCTATATTCCAATGAATTATCTTACACTGTTTTCACAATAATTTTAAATAGAATATTTATTTCAGCCCTATGAAAAGACCTCTTTCTAATTTAAACAATAGATAATGCCTCATTTATGTAATGAAAATAATAATAGTACTTATAGATATGGAAACAGAGGTCCAGGGAGGTCAAAGCTGCTTGCCCAAGGTCATTCCGTTGGTGAGTGGCAGAGCCAGGCCTCAAAGCCAGGTTTTCTGACACCAAAGTCCATGTGTTAATCACAAGGTTATACTGTTGCCTGTGGTATACTGCAGGTCCCGCAACGTAACAGGAAAAAGAAGTGAACAACCAAGAGGCTAAATCTGTAATGAGATCATTACTAAGACCCAGTGGATAAATGAGAGGAGAACATGAGCAGATATTTCGCTTGGAAGGAAATGCAAGCTTGGTTTCTAATCCCGTTCCGCTAGAACCTCATTTGACTCTCCTACACGCTGCCCACCGCCTTGGTCCCAGCCCCGACTCCAACCCAATCAACGGGGTCATGGGAGACTGCACTGGGGACCCCCTTCAGCCCAGGTCCCCACACTTACATGATCAGCCACATTGGTGCAGCCCCCTGAGCGGATGAGGGCCCGGGCCACATCCTCAGAGCCACTGAGGGCTGCATAATGGAGGCAGCTCTGCTCTTTCTAGAGGAAAACAGGAATCAATGTCACGTCCTAAGGACCCTTCGTAGTGGGGTTTACAAAGCACTTTGGGATTCATTACTCCATTTTCTCTCATAACCCCTCACCACCCTCCCTGCCCCCCTGGGACTATTATCCCCTTTAAACTCTGAGGCTGGAGAAATCAATGACTTGCCCAGGCCTGGTGACTAGTAAAAGGAGTTCACTATGATCTCAGCCTTTCCTTGCCTCCGGAACATAGGCCAAAGGTTGCACAATTCCTTAGCTGGTGAAGACACGCAGACTATAGACTCTGAGGAGATGGTTTTCAAAGAAGGGGACAAATAAGATTTGCCAGTCCAGGACAAACCCCACCTAGCACGCACTGCCCAACTGGAGCTGGTCTCAGGGTGTCCCAGCAGGACCTGGCAGGGCCAGAGCGAGGGCTTCATCCTGGACTGGCTTTCTAAGTGCTCTCCTGGCCCAACAGGGATCTCACATAAGATACCTCCACTCTGTGCCAAGCAGGCCCCACCGGTGACCTACTGGCCCAGTTTGCCAATATGGGGCAAACCAGGACAAGTTGGTCACCCTTTCAAAGTCCTGTCTGAGTGCACAGGGTGGGTGGGAACTAGCCCACCTCCCAGTGGGAAATACAATCACTTTGGGTTTGGCCCCTGGTTGGAGAGCCTGCTGCATGACCCTTCAAGGGGTGGGAATTTCCAGATGGAATGTGGCCTCTGCCAGCAACCTCAAGCCAAGGCTGGAGCACAAGGCCCAATGACGTGGGCAGCTCCAACCCCACCAGTGACCATCAGCAGCTGGACTCGGCCTCCTCAGTCTCTAAATTCCTATGCTTTCGCTGTTACAAAACCCTCTCAGTACTGAGTACTGTGCTGGGCACAGGGAAGGGGCCTTACTGACCAAAGACGACACCAGAAGGACACGGTCGGATGCCCTGAGGTGGCTCCTTTCCCTTTTGGGCCCAGTGTCCCCCACCCCCACACCCCTAGGCTAGTGGCGCCCACACCTACGGGAGTTCTGTAAAGTAAGTGTTTTGTGGCTTATAAAACACTATTCACACTTAGGGTGGTTTAACGTTAATATTATTACATTTACATTTGCCATTTTGCTATTTATATGTTTCCTGTCATTTTGTTCTTCTATTTCTCCTTGCCTGTTCTCTTTTGTGTCAAATAAATATTTTAGCAAGCCACTTTAATTCCTGTTTTTTTTTAACTATTTTTGCTATTATTTATATTTTATCATTTATTGTCAATATTATTTTTGCCTTATTATTAAAATTTAGAACAAATAATTCCAAGTCTTGAAGCAGTTTATCCAGCCAAAAAAACAACAACTATCTGTCATTGATCTAAAAATAAAAAGCAAAGCAAAACACAACAAAAACACCAACTCCCTACCTAAAGAAAGGCCACAGCCCTCCTTTCCAGGACACAGGGGAGAATTTCTAATGGCTGACTGAAGGCGTACAATGATGAAGGAGAGAAGAGGTCTGTCCCAGAGTCACACCAGGCCCAGCTCTGAGGGCTGGTGTGGCGCTGCAGAGGTGGGCCTCGTATTGGGGATTCCCCCTCCCCCACTGGTGGGACAACCCTTCCATGAGCTCTGGAGTCCGGACAATGGGCTTCTCAGACTCAGCTTTGCTTCTTACCAGCTTGGGACCTGGGAAAGTTACTCACCCTCTTAAGCTTCAGTTTCCTCATCTGTAAAACGGGGGCCATTTTTTTGAGGCAATAGTTATAAAGGTGCTTTGTGAACTATCAAATGCCCAACAACAGGAAGACACAACAGGTGCTGAGCTCCTGTTATGCCCCGGGGCACTGTGCTGTGTTTACTCCTCACAGCAATGTGAAAAGTGAGTATATATCATCCCCATTTTATAGTTGGGAAAAGAGGCTCAGAGGGGTTAAGTAACTTGCCCAGATCACAACAGCTGAGCAGTGGCGAAGACAAGACCAGAACCTGGGCCTGCCGCCTCATCGCCTCTGTGCACACAATGTTCAGGAATCACCGTGGCTGTTACTGCTGACACGGGGACAGCTCAGCAGCCAGGGCAGCCATCAGCCTAAGGGAGGCCTGGCTACCTGGGTGAGGGCGTTCACGCTGCTCCCAGCCGCCAGGAGGAGCCGCACGCAGTCGGGGTGGGTCCCTGCAGCAGCCGCGTGCAGGGCGGTCATACCCTCCTGAAACACAGGGCGACAGGAGGCTGAGGCCAGAACCTCACCAGAGGACAAGGACACCCTCATGCCAGGCTCCAGGGCTCTTTGAGCTCTCCACTGCCCTGCTACTGAGGACAATGACCCGGTTATTTTCGGTTCCCTGAGCCCCGCACCTATTTTCTCACTTTGAGGGGCATGTGGTACATTCATCCCCTCCTCCACCCCTCCGCTCACGTTCTCCCCACCCTCCAAACAGCCTCACCCTGCTCTGTCCATTCCCTCCTACTCCAGGAAGCTATCCTTGACCATCCTGGCCATCAAGATGTCTCCCTTCTTCGAGCACATGCCCTGTGTGTGACTTCTTGTAATCCCTCAGGCCTAGCGCCCACGAAGCCTGGAGTTCTGTGCTGCTGCTTAGCTTTTCCTGGTGGGCTGTTAGTTCAGGAACATATCCTCAGCTCCTGTCTTCAGGGCCTCTACCGGGAAAACCAGGCCCTGCCCCGGGCTGTGGGTTCCTTGAAGGCAGGGAATGTGTCACCCACCTCTGCGTCATCCAGATGGCAACTCACCACATTCCTCTCCTCCAAGTCCAGCCCGATGTCCACGAGTTGCTGCAACACAGCCAGGTGGCCCCGGCCAGCGGCCAGGTGAAGAGCTGTGTTCCCCTCCTGCAGGAAGGGGCTGGTGGAATCAGAGCTTCCCAGGCCCTGGGGACCTGCTGGAGCCACCCCGTATGTTAGACATGGAAACAGGTCCAGTAGGGGAAGTGACATCTCCAGTCACAGAGCAAGTCCATGACAGCTGCAGCCCTGAACGCTGAGCCAAAGCCATCCTGCCCCTGAGAACTATGCCCAAAACTATAACCAGGGCACTTTCTTTTCTTCTTCTTTTTAAGATTATGACTCGCTTTGTCACAGTACTCACTGTATTGTTGTGGTCTGGAGCCTAACCTGCAATGTCTCTGAGGGAAGTCTGTGGTTTCTTTTTTTTTCTTTTCTTTTTTAGTTTTTTATTAATTTTTTTTGTTACAGATGTTTCTCCTTTTTCCCCCATTGACACCCTCCTCCCCATCGCCCCCACCCCTTGCCCGCAGCGTTGTTGTTCGTGTCCATTAACCAAGGCACTTTCAAGGGCAAGGCCTGGTCTCTCTTTCCTTACACTTCAAGGCAGACATTTTTTTTTTAAAAGCCCTACTTTCCATGCTCCTGCCTAAGCTGGACCCTCACCATCCCTTCCCTCTGCTCAAGGCCACAACTCCAGAGACTCTCCCAGGCAGCCACACAGCCCAGTCACTCACCTCCTCTCATCTATGTTCAGGACATTATTAGCTTATTATCGAATAATGGGGCCGACCCTGAGCACACAATTTAAAACCGGAATCCCACCCCTGTGCTCCTGATCCCCTTATTCTGCCCGACTTCTCCTTTTTCTCCATAGCACTGATAGCCTTCCAAGACCTTTTTAACTGAGGTGTGTACCATGCTGATTGTTGTCTGACTCTGTTGTTAGAACATAAGCACCACAGGGTGGGGATTGCTGTCTCTTTTGTGCTCTGAAGTTCCCCCAAGTGCCTAGAATAGGACCTGGGCACATGGCAGACACTCAGTAGATATTTGTTCAATGAGTAAATAATGTGATGAGAGCTGGACGCATGTCTCCCAGGATGGAAGAGCCAGAGGACTGGTAGCTGCCTCACACTGGAGGAGTCCAAAGATGACAGTGACAGAGCAGAGAGGTGGCTCCATGCGGCAGGGCAAAAGGCACAATGTCCTTTGTATTAGAAGTGGCCCCACCAAGGGCAACCTGCTTGGGGTTATCCTTGAAGGGATCTTACTGCAGAGGACACCTGGAGGGTGAAGGGGCCCCAGCAAAGAGGACAGCTGGAAGTGGCCAGGGATAGGGTATGTTCCTAAAGAGGAACCACAGATGGAAGACCAGGGCAAGGACCCCTGAGGAACCACAGAAGCATCCAGAAGGGAAGATGCAGCTTTGGCCATTCCTCACACCCTGAAGTCCCCTGGGATACATCTAGCTGAACCAGTCCTAGGGGCCTCCCAGCTCAAGCTCCTTCCTCACTCTGGCCTGTCTCATACCTTCATGAGTAGGGGACATTCACACTTAGGCACAGATCTTTAAAGGGCCCAATGAGGATGTGCACATATACCAAAGCCAAAGCAGTACTTAAAAGAGTTAAAAACATACACTGCTCCCTCGTGATAGATCCACACATACTTAAAACAACTATAATTATCTTATGGGATCAAAGATGAAACATTTAAATTTCCTTTATGATGACAGTCATATCATAAATAAAAATCAAGTTTTAAAAATCCTACCAGGTTTGTTCTGCTTCTCTCCCACCTCTCTGCAGAGGTTCATGCTGTGGCCTAGTCAGCTCTCTACGGAGGTGCATGCTGTGGCCTGGTCAGCTCTCTGCAGAGGTGCATGCAGTGGCCTGGTCAGCTCTCTGCAGAGGTGCATGCAGTGGCCTGGTCAGCTCTCTGCAGAGGTGCATGCAGTGGCCTGGTCAGCTCTCTGCAGAGGTGCATGCAGTGGCCTGGTCAGCTCTCTGCAGAGGTGCATGCAGTGGCCTGGTCAGCTCTCTGCAGAGGTGCATGCAGTGGCCTGGTCAGCTCTCTGCAGAGGTGCATGCAGTGGCCTGGTCAGCTCTCTGCAGAGGTGCATGCTGTGGCCTAGTCAGCTCTCTGCAGAGGTGCATGCTGTGGCCTAGTCAGCTCTCTGCAGAGGTGCATGCTGTGGCCTGGTCAGCTCTGCAGAGGTGCATGCTGTGGCCTGGTCAGCTCTGCAGAGGTGCATGCAGTGGCCTGGTCAGCTCTCTGCAGAGGTGCATGCAGTGGCCTGGTCAGCTCTCTGCAGAGGTGCATGCTGTGGCCTAGTCAGCTCTCTGCAGAGGTACATGCGGTGGCCTAGTCAGCTCTCTGCAGAGGTGCATGCAGTGGTCTAGTCAGTTCTGCAGAGGTACATGCAGTGGCCTGGCCGGCTCTCTGCAGAGGTGCATGCAGTGGCCTGGTCAGCTCTCTGCAGAGGTGCATGCAGTGGTCTAGTCAGTTCTGCAGAGGTACATGCAGTGGCCTGGTCAGCTCTCTGCAGAGGTGCATGCAGTGGCCCAGTCAGCTCTGCAGAGGTGCATGCAGTGGCCTAGTCAGCTCTGCTACAAGCAAGGATCAGGCTGTGGGAATGTGGCCACAGGGTGAAGTCTCCATGTTCAAAGAAACGCAAACAAACTGAGGGGGGCTGACTTGTGCCCCTTGCCAGCAGGGCTATGGACACAGGCAGGGCTTTCTTCTTCCTTCTGGGTTATAAATATCCACATCCTGCCCTTTGAAGCTGATGTGGAGGGACCCTATAACAGAGCACTCGAATTCTGCCTGGGCAGGGCAGGGCAGGGGGCTCGGTGGCAGGACAGCCAGGTGAAAGGAGAGCTTGGCCTTGGGCCCAGTGCTCTCTGCCATCTGCTGTGGGGATGCCCAGGCTCTCCACCTCTATGAGGCCCTGTCAGCATCTCCTCGGTGTTGCCAGTGGAATTAATCACTTTCTCTGGACGCTCAAAGCCTCCCTACCATCCCAGCACCTGTGGCAGAGGTGTGTTGTCATCACTCTGTCATCGTGTTGATCTGACAGGTGGGGCCCTAGCAGGAGTCAGAACTTCAGTAGCCCAAGAGCCTTGAATGCTTTCTGTGCCGCCTTCCCCAGATGAAATTCAAAATGAAAATATTCCTCATCGGAACATATAAAACTTAACAGGGGCATGCAGGTTCAAATGCTTCTTTCTGGAATTTCTGATTGCAAGATTCTGAGCAAGTTCATCAAAGCTGGACTTTTCTTGTTTTCTGGTTTTGGTGCTCTTGCTCTCCTGGGGCCCTCAGTACAATCATGTTTTGCCTCCTGAGTAGATGTGTCCTGGCGGGGGCTGTCTTTCACTCCTCTCTGTAACCCCACTGCCTGGCCCAGAGCCTGGCCCAGAGCATGACCATTTCCAGCCATGTTTCTGAAATGAAGAGAATCGGCCTAATCTGATTCTCAGGACCCGGACTCAGCCTTTTCATCCCCAAAGGATGAATGCGGACAGACGGACTCAGTTCGGACCTGACGGCTCAGTGCCCCAGGAGGCAGCCTGGTGAGAGGGAGAAGCACAGGGTGAGGCATCAGGATGTGGGTTCCAAACCCAGCTTGCCCTTTGTCTTGCTGTGAGACCCTGGCTAAAGTATTCCCTTCCTTGGCCCTCAGTTTCCACATCTGTAGTGAGAAGATTGAACTGGCCCCTGATGAAGATGCTGTCCAGTTCTAAGACCCTTTTTTTTAATTGTTGAAAGTATTACAGATGCCCCCCTTTTTTCCCATTGACCTCCTCCTTCCCGCTCCCACCCCCCTCCTGCCTTCCCCAGCCTAGTGTCCATGTATTAATAGATTGGTTGTGCATATATGCATATAAATTCTTTGGTTTATCTCTTCCCACCCCCCATCCCTCTGAGGTTTGTCAGTCTGTTCCCTACTTCCATGATTCTGGGTCTCTTTTGGTCGACAGCTTATTTTGTTCATTATGTTCCACTAATAAGTGAAATCATGTGGTACTTGTCTTTCTCTGACTGGCTTATTTCGCTTGGCTTCATACTCTCCTGCGGTATATTTGTCTGTGAGTTCTCTGTCCCTAGCTTAGAAACAGGACTCCTATTCTGACCAAGCATGTTGATCAGAGGATTAAAAATGGAGTTCATTCCTTTGTCAGAAGCATGGGTTAGAATTTGCTGCAACATATGTGTCTAATAATTTGCAATGGTCCATTGATAGGAGTACTTTGCAGGGTAGTCCCTTCCAGTCCCACCCCTTACCCCTTCTCAGATTCGTGAAATCCACCCTGAGTGAAGTGCTCGCTCCTCAGTGCTCATCCTACTTCTGCCATCATCACTGTCGCTTACTAAACCACAAAGAAAGCAAATAGCCACAGGTGTGTGGCTACCATCCCCCTAACTGTTCCCACACCCCCAACAACAGATGTTCCCAATGGAGTCACAGTCCACTCAAACCCACTCCAGGCAGCACTACCCACCAATCCGACTTGCCATCCTGACTCCCCACGTTGGATCACAACTCTTTAACTAGGATTGTGGCATTGAGTTCCTTGAGTAAGCAACTGTGTCTTGGGTGTTTTTGTGCTCCTCACCTGTAGCACAGGGTTGACCCATAGCTTGTGCTCAAAAAATGCCTGCTGGATGACTATCAGACACACCCTGGTCTTCAGGACACCTGCCCCTCCAGCAAGTTGGAATCAGAAGTAGGCACAGGTGAGCTGTCAGCGCCCACCCCAGCCAGAAGCCCAGAGCCTGGCCCTCCCCGGACCCATGGTCACAGTACCTTGTCTTTGACACTATGATCACAGCCAGAGCCCACAAGGAAGTCCAGAGCATCCAGCTGCCCGTGCTCCGCGGCCCGGTGAAACGCTGTTCTTCCCAGCTGACCGAGAAGAGAAAAGTGAACCTTTGTGCCCTGCCCATCTGGCCTCTATTTCTCCAACCACTCTGGGCTTGCAGTGGCCTCTCCCGCCCCAGATACTCTTCCTTCCCCTCACCCCACACACCTTGCCTGGAAAGCCCAGACCCAACTTCCCAACAAGACCCCCCCGGGGGGGGGGTCTCTCCCCCACTGAAATCCTTCTGTGGCTCCCTGCTGCCTATTGAATAAGGGACAGAGTCCTGAGGCTGGGGGGGCGACATCTCCTTGAGGGACCCAACAACCCCTCTGCCCTCACTCTCAATGTTCTGATCCACCTGAACTCACACACAAAGGACCCTTTTCCACCTCCAGAGCTCTAGCGATGCTCTCTCCTCCACTCGGAATGCCGCTGCTTTCCAATCTTACTGACAGAATTCAGTTCATTCCCCAAAAGCCACCTCCTCCAGGAAGCAGGAAGCAGTGGCTCCCCTCTCTAACTTGTCCAGTCCTTATCAGAGCCTCTCTGGAGGAACTAACCACGTGTCTGCCTGTGTCCTGCTCATTTGTGCCCTAATGCCCCTTCTAGACCAGCCGTTCCCTGAGGCGAAGTCCAGTCTGCTCTAACCATAGCTCAAAGGACACACTCAAGGAAGGGGCACGAGTGGCCCCCAGGAGCCCCAGGCCCAATGGAAAGAACAGGCTTGATGCCACGCTCACCTTGTCAGCATGGTCCAGGGCCACGTCCTCCAGGTCTTCCATTATAAACGCCAGCACCGGCACGTGGCCTTTTTGGGCTGCGCAGTGCAGTAAGGTTAGGCCGTCCTGAAACAAGCCCAGGGAGGTCCTTGCAGTCTGCGAAGGAAGGCCCTTCTCACACACTGTGAGGAAGGAGGTCTCTTGGCCCCAGAAGCAACTTAAGTGAGGGAGGTTTGCAAATTCTGTGTTTACAGCTCAGAGCCTCTTCCCTGGCCTTGCATTACAGCTAGTGTGTTTAAAGCACTGTTTTTCAAATAGATTGCAACAACCAGTGGGTCATAAAAGTCAACAGAACAGTGTTTTACATCTTGACAGTGGTTTGGGTTATACAAGAGTAGCATTTGTCAAATCTCAGAGAGTATAAATGTAAGATTTGTGTATTTCCTTGTCCTAAAGACATTGAAGCCTATAATATGTATGCTGAAGTATTTAAAGGGAAGTACACAGATGTCCGTAATTTATTTTTAAATGTATCCAAAATTTACAAAGAACTCTAAAAACTCATCAGTGTGAAATTAAACAACACAATTAAAAAATAATTTGGAGCCCTAGTCAGAGTGGCTCAATTGGTTGGGCATCCTCCTATGCACCAAAAGGTTGCCAGTTTGATTCCCGGTCAGGGCACTGCCCAGGTTGCAGGCTCCATCCCTGGTAAGGGGCATGCAGGAGGTAGCCGATCTGTGTTTTGCTTCCATATGGATGTTTCTCTCTCTCCCTTTCTCTCTCTCTAAAAATCAATAAAAAATAGTTTAAAAAAATAATAATTTAGACAACAAAGAAGATATATAGAAGGCAAACAAGCACGTGAAAAGATATCTGAAGCCCCGTGGTGTGGCTCAGTGGACTGAGCTTCGTGCCATGGACTGAGAGGTCCCAGTTGGATTCCCAGTCAGAGCACATGCCCGGGTTGCGGGCTCGATCCCCGGTAGAGGGTGTGCAGGAGGCAGCTGATCGATGTTTCTCTCTCACATCGATGTTTCTCTCTGTGTGTCTAAAAAATCAATTAAAACATATTTTTTAAAAAGATATCTGAGCCCTGGCCGGTTTGGCTCAGTGGTTGGAGCGTCAGCCGGGTCTCAGGTTCAATCCCGGCCAAGGGCACATACCTGGGTTGCAGGTTTGATCCCTGGTCCAGGTCAGGGTGAGTTCAGAGGCAACCAATCGATGTATCTCTCTCAAATCCATTTTTCTCTCTCTCCCTCCCTCCCTTCCACTCTCCTTAAAAATCAATGGAAAAAATATCCGCAGGTGAGGATTAACAACAACAACAACAAAAAGATATCTGACATCATTAGTCATTATTGAAATGCAAGGTAAAACCACAAAGTGTTTCTAACAAACAATAAACTATGGAAAGGGAACAAGGTGGCAGCCATAGGGCAGGTGTCAGAGGTGGGGCAGACCTGTGCAGTTGGGGGCAGGGGAACAGAGGGGGCAGGGGCAGTGGAGTCAAGTGGGCTGCCAGCTGAGGCCTTACCTTGTTCTCACAGTGGATCTTGGCCCCTGAATTAACCAGCATCTGAAGAATCTGTAAGTGGCCGAACCAGGCAGACAGGAGAATCGCGTTCATCCCAAACTAGGGGAGAGGACACAGGCAGAGGGGAGGAGAATGAGGAGGCACGGCTGCATTGCAAAGTCATACAACCATAAGGTACCATAAGTGCCACCCATGCCAAGGAGCTCCCAGCTTTAGGAATTTAAAATCCAGGAAATTTTTAAAAATAGAGGCTGATCGCCCTGGCCGGTTTGGCTCAGCGGTTAGAGCGTCGGCCTGCGGTCCAGAGAGACCCGGGTTCGGTTCTCGCTAAGGGCATGTACCTCGGTTGCAGTTTGTCCCCGGCCCTGGTTGGTCGTGCGGGTGGCAGCCACTCGATGTGTCCCTTTCACGTCGATGTTTCTCTCTCTCTCTCTCTCTTCCTCTCTCTCCCTCCCACTCTATCTGAACAAAAAAAAAATGAAAAAATGTCCTCAGGTGATGATAAAAAATAAAAATAAAAAATAAAAAAATAAAAAAAAAATAGAGGCTGATCTACTATTGCAAACTTTGGGGTGGGGGGAGCTAAACAAAACTTAAAAATAAAACAGCTGCCGTCTACTCTCACCATCATTTCATAAAGAGGGACCATTTAACACAAAAAATTTGGAAGGAGCCAATCTAAGAATATATACTTTCCAAATACAGTTTTCACGAAAAACACATTACATTGTTCTTCTTTTCTGATTTGCTGTGAGTGGTGAAGACCTCTTCCTGGACTGGCGTTTGAGTACCACCTACTTAAATCTCCGACAGAACATCCCCCAGGCTGATGGCTAAGTGTGCTCACATGGCGGGACAGCACCTGGTCATGGCACAGACATCACTGTCAAGCGCTGCTCCCCGTGAGAAGTCCCTCCCTGCGCTCCACTGAGATCTGCACCCCTGTGCTTTCCACTCCACCGCCCTTAGCAGCGCCGAGAACAGTTCCCGCCTCCTTCTGACAGCAGCCCAGCACGTTCGCCTGAGGCTCTTCCTCAACCTCTCCAAAGTGCTCCAGGGTCATCAGAGCCCCTTCTCTGACCTCCCCACAAGCATGAGGAGCAGGTCTGTAGTGGGCAAATGCTCCCCTGTCCAGCGGGGAGCAAAAATGCAGAGTCCACCTCAAGAACAACTAAAGGGGTCAGTGTCCCCCATAATCTGCTCCCACCCCAGCATGCTCCACGTTTCCTAGGTCCTAGGGCAGGGGCCAGAGGACAGAGCTGGCCAGCTCCGAGTCCTGAATCAGCTTCCATTTCAGTCTGGACCTGGACAGAGTGGGGGCGGGGCATCCCAGCACCTTCATGGAACACCCTGGTCACAGCTGCCTCCCCACTGGCTTCGTGAGAAGGGGTAATAGGAAAAGGGGTCTTAATGGCTGGTACCAGAATTTCTCCTAGGGACTGTGTTTAGGTGAAATTTTTGTCAAGTGGTTGGGATAAAAGGTGAAACACAGAGGGAACTGACTGATCAGCAGGCACCTGAACATCCAAAGAGAGTTTCACAACCCTGGCCAGATTGGCTCAGCGGTTAGAGCGCTGGCCCTCGAACCGAAGGGTTGCAGGTTCGATTCCTGGTCAGGGCACATACCCAGGTTATGGGTTCGATCCCCTGGTTGGGGTGCATGCAGGAGGCAACCGATTGATGTTTCACTCTCACAGTGATGTTGCTCTCTCTCCCTCTCTCCTTTCGTCTATCTCTAAAATCAATAAAAGCATGTCCTTAGGTTAAGATTAAAAATAATCATCATCATCATCATCATCATCATCATCATCATCATCATCGCCCTGGCTGGTTTGGCTCAGTGGTTAGAGCGTTGGCCCACAGACCAGTCCTGGCCCTGGTTGGGGTTGTGCAGGTGGCAACCAGTCGATGTGTGTCTCTCTCTCCCTCCCGCTCTATCTGAAGATAAAGGCAAAAGTGTCCTCAGGTGAGGATAAAAAATAAAAATAAATAAATAAATAATAACAAAAAAGAAATAAATGACTGTTGAAAAAATTTTTAAATAAAATAAAATGTTTTAATTTTCAATTATAGTTGACCTACAATATTATATTAGTTTCAGGTGTGCAACCCAGTGACTAGACATTTATATAACTTAAGAAGTGATCACCTTGATAAATCTAGTGCCTATCTGACACCATACACACAGGATGGGGCAAAAACAGGTTTACAGTTGTGAGTACATGGAACAGAGAGTTTATTCTTGCATTAGTAATTATTGTATTATTTTCCACACGAACAACTGTAAACCCACTTTGCCCAACCCTGTAGTTATTACACTATTGACTATATTCCCTATTATGTACTTTACATCCCTGTGACTATTCTGTAACTACCAATTTGTACTTCTTAATCCCTTCACCTTTTTCACTCATCCTCCCAATCCCCTTCCCATCTGGCAGCCTCCCAAATAGTCTCTGTATCCACGAGAGACAAAGGGTTATTTGCAAAATTTCAAGAGGATGGCAAAAATCGAGCAGAAGCTGAAAGTAAGAGCCAGCAGTGACCACAAGAATTTAAGACCTTCCTCCTGAAATCTTGGGGAAGGTACTGGACCTGCCATAGCACCTCAAATAGGAACTGGAGTTGGTCTTAGCTGGAGCCAAAGGAGCTAGGAGATCCAGCACTGACTCGGAGCTCAGCCCCCGCAGAACAGCAGTAACTGTGGGCTGGCTGGATGGGGGAGGGCATGGATACGCTTAGGGTGGAGTCCGGGGGAGAGCCCACAGGAGCTTGGGAATGAAAAGCGTCAAGGCTCATGGCTGAGGGAGGAGAGTCAAGGAAGCCACAGTCTCTTGCCATTGGGAACCCCAGGGATACCTCAGAGTCCTAGTTCCAGGAGCTTCCTGGGAGAGAGCCCTGTAGCATATCACTAGAGACCAACAATGGATTTCCCTTCTCCAGGGTCTCCTCCATCCTCCTGTTACTAAAATAGGCATGCCCACCACCCTTCTTATTTTTCAAGATGTATTAATTGCTATTTGCAAAGGAAAAGATTTATAAAAGTACTCTTCTCCCTCATATCTTCGTTTCTTACTCCATCCCTCAAGGAATAATTCAGAGCACAGTGGTGATAGTGGGGGTCTTTGTGGGCAAAGGGCTGACAAAAGAGCTCTCAGAATCTCATTGGGAAACTCAGACCAAAGATCCCAGACATTCTCCTTCTAGAGTCACCTCTACATAAGGCCACAGCAGGTGCAGAGAGGAGTGGGGAGGTAGGCTGTAATCAAGCCCTCCTCGTGGTGGGGCCTGGGAGCAAGAAGAAGCCAGGGGGGAAAAAAAAGGATTTACATGAAAGCTAAGTATCTGCTGGGAAGTTTATGATTTTGTTTTTTATTTTATCTCAAATAACTTTACCTTTACTGTTACAGTTAACAGTTTTAATTATAGATGCATTTGAAGGAATTTGAGAATACAAAGAAAAACAACTATGATAATTATTTAAATAGTGACGATTTTTAAAATTATAATGTGATATCTATGGGTTTATTCCAAATATTATAGTTCTATATTATTTTTATTTTCAATTATAGTTGACATATATTATTATATCAGTTTCAGGTGTACACTCCAGTGATTAGACATTATATAACTTACTAAGTGATCATCCTGATAAATCTCACACCCATCTGACACCATACATAGTTATTAGAATATTATTACTATATTCCCTATGCTATATTCAATATACTAATTTTTTTTTATCTTCACCCAAGGACATTTTTGCATTCATCTTCAGATAGAGTGAGAGGGAGAGAGGGAGGAAGAGAGAGAGAGAAACATCGATGTGAGAGAGAGACATCAACTGGCTGCCATCCACACGACCCCAACCAGGGCCAGGGACAAACTGCAACTGAGGTACGTGCCCTTAGCCGCTAAGGCTTAGCAGGAACCGAACCCAGCTCTCTCGAGACCGCGGGCCAACGCTCTAACTGCTGAGCCAAACCAGCCAGGGCTATACTAATTTTTTAAATATGTTTTTTATAGCCTGGGTGGTGAGGTTCAGTTGGTTGAGCGTCATCCCATGCACTGAGAGGTCCCCCGTTCAATTCCCTCCCCTTTCCTCACTTTCTCTCTAAAAAATCAATAAAAACATATATATTTAAATATGTTTTTATTTATTTTAGAGAAAGAGGAAGAGGGAGAGAGATGTAGAAACATCCATTGGCTGCCTCCTGCACACCTCCTACTGGGGATGGAGCCTGCAACCCAGGCATGTGCCCTGACTGGGAATTGAACTGGGGACCTCTCAGTGCATGGGACGGTGCTCAATCAACAGAGCCACATGGGCCGAGGCAATATACAATTTTTAAAATTTTAAATTTAGACTCTTAAATGTATCCCTGTCAAATGTCATTATCAAATTCAGCCCTTTCCCCAAACCTGTAGAGCTAATTTTGTAGATCCTGGTTTTCTTCAGAGCTCTATCTCAGCAATGTACTGCCTGCCCATTTGTTAAGACTGTTAGTCTTCGTGCAAATTGCTGGTTAAAGGATTCGCCAGGACAGAGCCTTGTGGCACACCATGAGAGACCTGCCTTCTGATGACTTTATTAATAAGGCCTTTATTAATCCACCCAATTATCTGTTCTACAGCCCATGTCTCTCCTTGCCCACATGATATCAGGAGGAACTGAAAAGGCTCTCCGAGAATTGAAAGGCCCTTGAAAATGGAGAGATCTTTATGACTGTGAAGGGACAAATGGGACCAGTGCAGTGTCAAAGCCCCAGAAGACCTGGACTCCCTGCCCACCCTGCACCTGTGCATCTGCATGCACATCAGCGACAACCTCAGCAACGACAGCTGCTCACAGACCCAGAGTGAGCTCCGAGGCCCCTTCCCCACCCTGAGACAGACAGACAGACAGACAGACAAGTGCACACTGACACGCCCCATAGGGGTCCCGTACCGCATCCTCGTCGTCCACAGCAGCCTCATGCTCCAGGAGCAGCCGCACAGCCTGCTCGTGCCCTGCACCTGCGGCCCAGTGCAGGGCCACCCTGTCCACCTGCCGAGTGAGAGGAGTCCTGGAGGCACTGGCTGGCTGCCCGGCCAACTCCCACCCCTTCCCCACCCCCAGGCCAGGAAGCTGGTCTGCAGTGGGGAAGGGCCTTTGCTGGCTCTGGTGACCAGCGACTGGGCCCCAGCCCCATTCTGGCCCCTCCTGCTCCACACAGCAGTGTTGAAATGAAGGTAGTAAAATCCAACGACTAGATCCATCTGTCCCTCACCGAAAACTCTTCACAGCTCCACACTGCTCTGGGGACAAACTGCGTGGCCTGGCCCTGCCTACACTGCTTCTCAGAAACGCCAGCATCCCCCTCTAAGTCTGTTCCTGTGGTCTATGATTATTCTCCAAATCCCTGAGGACCCCAGAGGGCCTGCGTTCTGTCCCCTCCTTCCCTCAGAATGAGCCTGAAGGGACCTGACCCCCACTCACTCTCAGACCACCCTGGCAGTTCATCATGGTTTCTGGCCCTGGGCACGTCTGAGCAGGCCTGGCGGAAGCCGTTGACCCTCTAGTCTTCTGCTTGTGAGGTGACAACAAAAGGAAACACTAATTTTCTGTGTGGTGTTTCTGGGGACCAGCTGTTCTTCCTCAAGGCTTTTGCCCATGCTGTCGCCTCTGCCTGGAATACGGTCCTTCTTCACGGGCTCCTACAAAAACACCTCTTCCTCAGGAAGCCTTCCCTGACCCTTTGAAAGGTGCGACCCCACATGTTCTCAACTATCACAGTCAAAATGAATTGTTTAATGTCAGTCCTCGCCCACCAGACTATCAGCTCCAAGAGGGTAGGCACCATGTCTACCATGGGTTCTGCTCTGCACCTCGCACCTAGCACAGTGCTGGCACAGAACGGTAAGCCCTCAATAAATACTATTGATTGAATGAATCAATGAATGAGTGAATGCATGAATGCATGAATGAATGAATGAATGAATGAATAAGTCTGGCGTTAGCATCCTGTCATCCAATAAGTCCACGCTTCCTTGTTAGTGCTTGTCCAGCAGTTGAGACTAAGGATCCAGTCACCAGTAACTTGCTGTATGACCTAAGGTGGCTTGCTGCCCCCTCTATGCCTGCCTCAAAATATAAACAGGACTAATACTTTCTGCCCTCCTCACCTCTCCAGGGTGAGAGGACCACCAGGAAACAGGTGGACGAGTGTTCTGAAAACCAAAGTGTTCTGAAAGCCCCAGAATACCTGTTACTATTACTGAGTCTCAGGAAGGCTCTGAAGACCCAGTTCATACCCTTGTCATGTGGCTCCAGACAGAGCCTCTGCTACGGTCAGAAATCCTGCATCCAACCTTTTCAGCCTCCACTGACATAGCACTCAAGCTGGCATCCTCTCTAAGGTGCTCCTGACAGCCAGAGCCCCAAGGTGGGGAGATGCCACCGGGGTGGTACTTGGGCCTATCCTCAGTGTCCCCCACCAGAAGGAATGGCTTTTCCCTCTTTCCTCTTCCCCAGCAGGGCTGTGGACCACCTCACCTTCAGCCTTCCCTGAGGCCTGATCGCTGATCTGCCTCCCAGCCTGGCCTTTGAGTACCCAAGGGTAGGCAGGGACCCACAGCAACTTCACCCATTCACTGGGCACAGAGAGCCCTCAAAGAATTGAGCTGAATGGCTGCCTCATGCATGCTCAGCCTCTCTTGGTCTGGTTTCTCTTGGTGTCAAACCCTGGACTTCTAACCACAGGCACTACTCCACCTTTGTCCCTCCAGGTGTCTCCCCTTTCCACCTATCTGCCAGCCTCTGACTCCTGACCTTTGACCCCCAGTCTCCTGACTCTAACTTTTGTTCCTTGCATATGCCTTTCAGATGGGTCACAGGGGTTAAGAGCATAAGTTCTGAAATTGCCCAAACCTGGTTCAGAATCCTGACCCTGACCTTGGGTGAG
Organism: Tadarida brasiliensis; assembly: GCA_030848825.1. NCBI lineage: Eukaryota > Metazoa > Chordata > Mammalia > Chiroptera > Molossidae > Tadarida > Tadarida brasiliensis. The sequence goes on along the minus strand of CM061257.1, from coordinate 196,755,002 downwards.
GCCCCATAGACCTTGAGACAAGGTGGACAACCTGAGCCTCCCCCAAGTTAACACATGCAAATGCAGGCCCCGTGAACTGTCCCTCCTGAGAGACACCCCCACCACACTGTCTCCCGCCCCCCTCCCCCCTGAGTGGAGGAACCTGTTTACGCACGTGGTTTCTGGCCCTAACATTGACTCTTCTCCTGATCAGCTCCTTCATCCTCCCGATGTTGTTCCTGCGGGCAGCCTCGTGGAGCTGCCTCTCCAGAGGAAGCACTGGGGGCAGAAAAAGGGGATGTGGGATCAGAAGGAGGGTCCCCACACTGCATAGCAAGGAGCAGTGAACAGTCCCTCCCTGGCCCTGAATGTTTCCCGGGCTGGGGTCTTCCAAAGGAATGGAAGGTGGCGGGGATGCCTCTCCTCCATTTCAATCACCAGACTTCCCCAGACGGATTGCGTTTCCTTCTTACTCACCACATGTCCACATGGCCAGGAATCGGCAAAACCCCGAAGACGGGAGACCACGGGCAAGACCATCCACGGAGCTAGGTGTGTGCCCCTCACCCCTCAGAGGTGCCCTCTTATCCAGGCTTCATGTCTGCTCTCCAAGAGCTGCTCTTAGGAAGGGAATGGAAGTCATGCCCCTGGAATCTAAAGCTACCTTTTCACAGAGCTGTGTAGAAAGCAGCCAGGATCTACTGAGCCATCTACTCTGTCAGACCGGGTGGAGGCTAGAGGCATGTTCACCCAGATTCTTTGTCCTTATCCCTCCACTTCTTCTCTCCTCTCTTCTTCCCGCTAGGGGCCCACTCTGACTTACCTTCTCTGCGGTCTCTCTGCATGCCTCTCACCCTCATCGTTGCACCTTTACCTCAGACCATCTCAGACTAGAGAGAACCTCAGAGCTCCCCTGCTAGCCCCCTGCATGGACAGTGGTGGGCTCAGAGGGTGAGTGGCCCAGTCAGGCGGAATCAGGCCTGGTGACCCCCATATTGCTGTCATCCTGATTGCTCTTGGCTTGTGAGGATGTCTGATCTCCTTGGCTGGACCAAGCCCCTTGGAGGCCCTGGCCTGACCCTTCCCAAGCCACCTACAGTTTACAGCAGGCCCAAAACTGGGCACAGGGAGGAATCCACAAAACTCTGCTTCTATGAGTGACACTAATAATCCCCAGACTAATAGATACCCATCCCTCCTCCAGAAAAGCTAAGATACACTAGCACAAATATATCCTGGCCCTTTGCACAGTCATTACAGGGAGGTAATCCTGCAGTTTTATTACTGCCAAACCCACATCCTACATGTACGGTCCAGTGTGAATATCCAAACCCGGCCTCTGTCTATCTAGGGACAGGTGGCCAGCGTCTGGCAGGAAAAGTTAATAATGCATTGAGGTGACAGACAGGCCTGCCATCAGTTTGTTTTTCCTGATAAATTCCAAATAGCTTTCCAGATGTGGGAGAAGGTCTTGGGCTTTCAGATGCCTCACAGATACAACCTGTGGACCTCAGAGCTGCTGCCCAGGGCAATCAGCTCTGGCTGAGTCACTTCCTGGCTGTATGACTTAGTGACTTAATTATCCTGTGCCTCAGTTTCCTGATATTCCAAATAGGGACATAAGCTGCCCTGCAGGGTTATTGTAACGATTAAATCTAAGATATGAAAAGCCTCTAGCTTGGTGTCTGGCAAGTAGTGCCCAGGTAATTGCAATTGTCTGTCGTCACTATTATTCCTCCAAGGCAAAGGGTCAGAGATTACACTCTGCTGGCCAAAGACCTGGAAGTGGTAAGGCCTCCTTCATTCAGGGCCCTCGGAGCTAGTGAAGGCCCCAACCAAGGAAAGTACCCGCCCTACCCACCTCCCTGCATTATTTTTTCCATAGCACCTCTCACCATCAGCATATGCTATATTCACATATTTAAATTTATTGTCTGCTTCCCCCATTATAATATAAGCCCATGAGGGGAGAGATTTTTGTCTGATTTGTTCATTACTGTATCCCCAAATTCAGGCCCTGGCATATATTTGTTGAATGTATGAGTGACACACAGATCATTACATCTCTTCAAGGGCCTTTGAACTATAAAATGCTGCCCCAATTAAGACTCATTAGCCCCATGAAAAACCAAACCATAAATTCAGGTAAATGACAGGAAAGAAGTCCCGGGGTAAGGCAGCTTCCGGTCAACACTTCAGAGGATGGAGAAAACACCACCATCGATATGGTCCACACTGATAGCTCCATCCTTCCCCATCCCAAAGGGGTCTGCCTTTCCTGCAGGTGAGGAGAGGGCCCTTCTGGAAGAGCCCCTGTCAGATCTCAAACATCTCCAGGAAGCACTGTATCCCCAGCTTTTCTTTCCTTAATCTCTTGCCTGAAAACCTCCGCTATCCAGATTTGGGAAAAGAGCTGGCACTTCAGGTGTAAGCTTAGGGAAGCTGGGGTCCTAGTACCCACTCTGCCACTTTCTAGCAGCAGGATCCTGGGCTAGTCATGTCCCCGGGGGGGGGGGGTCTCAATTTCTTCAGTTGTATAATTGGGGGAGGGTGAAAAGAAAGTGATCTGAAGAGATCTCTTCCAGCTCTGACTTCCTTTCTCTTAGCTGAAGCCTAGGGGGAGTGGTCTGGTTTGTGTTGGCAAACAGTCAAGAGTCTGAGTGGGAGCAAGCTGACCCTCCATAGCACCAATAAAATCAAGTCTCCTCTCTTCCATCTACCTCAACCCATGCATCCTCTTTGTGCCCCCATCAAATACACACTGCACTCTATCCTCTGAGCCTTTGCACAGGCTGGGTCCTCAGGTCAGAATTCCATCCCACACACCTCAATGCACCTTGCTGCACATTGTAAAGGTCCTGATCATGTGATCCTCTGCCCCAGGCAGAACTCTGTACCCTGTGAAATAGTTAGCACCTTGGTAGAGCCCCTCATCCCACCTCCATCCCAGGGAGGACACAGGGCACCATCCTTCTCTCCCCTCTCCCAGACAAAGTCCCCTAAGGCCAGCTGATGCCCACATGGTTGCTGCCTGGCCTGGAGGCCCTGGCACTGGGCCTCCCTGAGCAAGGCTCTGAGGTGCCCCTGTCCCACCTGCAGCACACTCTAGTTCCTCTCCAGGGTTTCAGTTTCCCCATCTGATATGGTCACCACTCTTCATTCAGTCTGGACATGCTGGGGGAGCTGGGACTTTCAGCATCTCTACCACTTAATGACTGTGTGACCGTGGGCCACTTATTTAACCACCCTGTGCCTCAGCTTTCTCTTCTGCAAAAATGGAGATAGCAATAGGTCCTACCCATAGGGCCGCTATGGAGATCAAACAGTGTGCCTGTCCTGTCTGGGCCTGGCACACAAAGTACTCAATAAAGGATCACATTACCATCTTATTTATAGCTAATGTCTCAGGCTCGTGGCCAGTGTCCCCTCGGCCCGATGCGCGTTCCTCTCGGCGCCACAAAGGAGCCCAAGACGGAGGTGGACACGCAGACCGCACCAATCCCAGCCTGGGATGCTGTCATCCCCCCTCCCCTCCCTGGCCTCGCAGCGCCGCGGACTCACGGCCGTCGGTGTCCCAGGGCAGGTGCTCCTCCATGCCGCCGCTCCGCAGGCCCGCGCTCTGGCCCGGCGCCAGCCCACAGCCGCGTCCGCGGGCGGGGCGGGAGCGGAGGGGAGGGGGCGCCGAGCTGGGGCCGCGAGCATCTAGATGCGGGCGGCAGCCGCTCCCCCAGACCCCTCGCCCCGTCTTGGCCCTTGGGGACGATGTGGGCAGAGCTCTGTAGCCTGTCCCCTCCCCCACCCCTCCATCCCCATCTGGCTGCCGGTCCCTCCTCGGACTCCCCACACCTGCCCACCACTCGGCGTCCTTCCCACCCGTGTCCGGGAGGTAGGGGCCACTCTGGGCTCCCCAGGTTCCCCTGGGTGTGTCTTCCCCCACCCCCTCCCAACCTCCCCCCGCCCCTGGTCCCCGGAAGCTGTCCCAGCCTCTCCCGCCCAGAGATGTGTACAAGGCCTCCAGCAGGCCCCACATCCTTGGGGACTTGGGCAGGCTCTTAAGAAACAGAAGCCCCTGCAAGCCTGCAAGCATACGAAAAGATGGTCAGATTTATTCATGATCAGAAAAATACATAATGACATTGAGATATTAAAATGATAATGAGATATCACTTGCACCAATTAGACTGGCAGAAGTTAGAAAGCTGAAGAATGCCAAATGTTGGTGGGGAATGGGGGGCTGTCACAGCCAAGTCACTGCTGGTGGGGGTAGCCTGGGCGGCCATTCTGAAAAACAGTCTGGTGACAATGAAGGAAATTAGACACAGCAAACTGGGTCCCTAAAATCCAGCTCCTTCTCTTCCTCGTCATCTGTAAAACCCGTGGGTTGGAGGGAGGGTCTGCGAGTGGTCCAGCCTGATGGTCCCTGGTTGGCGCAGCAGCGATTTTTCCCCAGGTCACTCAGGAAAAGTTGAACCCCCCCCTCCCCCCAAGCACTGGCAGTCTTCTCCACAAGGTGGACCTCCTGGCTTTTTGGTGTTCTTACTTCATATCTTGAGAAATTAGAGGTTTCTGTTTTTGTTTTTTAACAAAATAGAACTGTGACTTGTGCTTTGCAGTCCGCCTAGTTGATTTCTTGTTCCTTTGCTATTTGGGTGGCATTCTGTTAGAAAGGCAGCATCCCAGGCCCCAGCCCAGACCTGCTGAATCAGAACCTGCATTTCAGCAAGATCCCTGGTGATTCCTGTTTATATTAGAGTATGAGAAGCACTAGGCTGTCCACACTTCATCCCAACCCTTTTTTTTTTTTTTAATCCTCACCCGAGGATACGTTTTTCCATTTATCTTCAGATAGAATGGGAGGAAGGGGGAGAAACATCAATGTGAAAGAGACACATCGACTGGTTGACTCCCGCACAACCCAATCCATTTTTACAGGCTTTTATTTCAGTATTTTCCACAAGCCGATCTAATCTGTCATACTGTCTTCATTTATTGAGCACCAGCTGTGAAGCAGCCACTGTGTCGGTCCCATATCAGCATTATCTCATGTGTGCTCCTCCCCCCACAGCCGCCCTGTGAGGTAAATGCTGTTATCAACCTCTTTTTCAGGGAAAACTGTTGCAAGATAGTCACGAGACCTGAGGAACCACAGGCCTGAGGTCCCACAGCCAGTAAGTGGCTGATTCAAACACAGCACATAAGCTACACAGCCACTCTCACTGAGGGCAAGGCTGTGATGCCTGCTTCTGTGCACCCCCTGCAGAAAGGTGGGCACGTGCCAGTGTCAGGACACAGTCCGTGATGGCCCTTGTCACCTTACATTGGTGGGAACCTTTCCCTCAGAGTCCCAGGGCCACACACTGGGAGTCTGGGGGTCTCTGCTGGCATCCTCAGGGAAGCCCAGGTCTGCAGTGCATTCTGCCTGCTCCCCCTTCTGAGATGCCCTGGTTCTGGGCATCTCAAACTGGGGTGTCCATACTCTGGAGCACACAGTGGTGGACAAGGGACACAGGAAATCACAATCAAAACCTCAATTTTACATGATGCCTGGGAGGGGGTTGAAAAGTTGTATTTTTATTAAAACAACCATGGTTTTAGGAGTAAGAGTATAGATGCAATATCCAGGGAGTCGCTTTGGACAAGGCCACACAGCTTTGGGTGTTCCCACTGCTCTACCTCTAGGGGTATTTGGAAGGAAATACTTGGGGGAGCCAAACACTGGCTCTGCTCTTTCTCTGTCCCTGCCGGCATGCAGAGCCACTTACACCATGCATCTCCAGCCCTCACCACACACGTGCACGCCATCTCCTTGTCATTGTCAAAGCAGATAGTACCCAGCTTCACATATGTGCTGCCTCCACCCCTTTGGCATCAGGGACTGTGGGGTCGAGGGCCAAGAAGAACATGTAATTCAGAGACCACCGGGGCTGACATGGATGGAGGGCCCGAGAGCACAGTGCTGGGGCTTGGAGTAGGGGATAGGGGTGGCTTCAGGACCCGTGTGAGCCTGTGTGACAGAGGGGAGTGACTGGCCTTAACCCTGATTAGAAATAAGGAGGAAATACGAAGTTGAAGAAAAACATGAAAAAGTTGCTTTGACTGGAAAAACAAGGCCAATTATTGTCATTTATGAGCTCTACATATTAACTTTGTAGCTTAGTAATGCATATCATTTCAAATGTCTTTTATTTTAATCCTCAGGAAGGGGGAAAAACAATAAAATTAAACTTGCAAAGGTTCCTCCAGCAGAATGATATTTCCTCTGTTTTGCCTCAGGGCCTTTTGCTTGGAACATCTCTTACCCATCCTTTTTCCATGGCTGGCTCCTTGTCATTTTTCAAGACTTGTGTGTCAATCTCCCATTGTAACTGTGCTGCCCCTACCCTCACCGTCCCCCTCGCAGCAGCCTTTCCTCCAAAGCACAGTCACAGCCTGTAATTCTGTGACATACAAACAACACTGGGTTCACCTGTTCCCACTTAGAACCCATTGCCCTGTCATTTCATACTCAAAAGAAACACTAGTCTGGTTCCAAAGCCTTGAAAACGAATGCAGGTCATTGTTTTTAAAGTGGCAAAACATTTGAGAAAATTCAGACACAGCAAAACTTTCTAAAAACCATATTTCCACATGTCTTTCCCCAAAGGTCCAGTCATCCTAATAGAGCCCCCCACCTCTCCTCCCAAGTCTCCTCTGCCTCTCTTCTCCCTCCAGGCTGCCTCTCTCTCTCTCTCTCTCTCTCTCTCTCTCTCTCTCTCTCTCTCTCTCTCTCTCTCTTAAATGTCCTCTGCCCAGCTTTGTTTTTGTCTGCTCACGCCTTCTGCCACTGGAATCTCCCCCATCACCCTAACAGCCCTATGGGGAGCCCACAAACAGTCATCTCCTTCAGAGGCTGTAAAAACTCATAGTTTAAAACTTTTGAACACACCACATGAGTATCATGGACGAAAAAAGGCACTGTAGTAAATCTAATCGAAAGTGACCTCACAGGGTAATCTGATAATACATTCCCAACCGGGCAGGTCATGGTGGGTAGTCACACCTCCGGCCTATAAATTCCCTAGTAAAAGGTTATCTTTGCCTTAAGCAAGCCGTGTACATTGTCTAAGTCAGCGGGTGCTGCAAGAATTTTTAAAACATGCAATACCTGACTACTTAGTCAGGGGCATTGACCTCTTTTCCTTTAGATTGTCAAATAAAAAAAATGACAACAGCCAAGACAATAGCCATCTGGTATGAATGAATTAAAATTTATACCTTTTTTTTTTTTTTTTGGTCAGATCAGCAAGAAATATATTTTTGGTGTGCTGCAGAATTTTAGTAATTAGTTTATGTGTGCTATGAAATGAGAAAGGTTGAAAATAGCTGGTCTAGGTTAACACATCTTTGAAATACCTTTTTCAGACCCCTTGGAAGTTTAACCACCTTCAAGAGAGCACATAATTTTGTTAACTATCCTATAATCCCATCCCAGCCTTGCTTTCTCCCCACCTCCATGTAATCTTCCTTATTTCCCTCCTTAATTCCAAATGCATTTTTAAAAAAACTGCAAACTGCCCTGACCGGTTTGGCTCAGTGGTTGGAGCGTCGGCCTGTGGACCAGAGAGTCCCGGGTTCGGTTCCCACTAGGGGCACGTACCAAAAAAAAACAAAAACTGCAAACTGTCTTTCTGGAAAGCAATTTTCTCAGTCTGTTGAGATAGCCTTCCAGGCATATCCTCTGTTTAGCTCTAATAAACTCTTATTTTTAAAAATTCTAGCCCTGGCCGGTTTGGCTCAGCAGTTAGAGTGTCAGCCCTCGGACCAGAGTCTCGGTTTCAATTCCCAGTCAAAGGCATGTACCTGGGTTGCAGGTTCCATGCCAGGCCCTGGGATCATTCGGGAGGCAACCAATCGATGTCTCTCTTCCACATCAATGTTTCTCTCTCTCCCACCCTCCTTCCCACTCTATCTAAAAGTCAATGGAAAGCTCTCGGCCTTAGCGCCATCTTCTTAGGAACCTCTGCGCCATGAGAGCCAAGTGGAGGAAGAAGCGAATGAACAGGCTGAAGCGCAAAAGAAGAAAGATGAGGCAGAGGTCCAAGTAAACCCCTAGCTTGCGCACGCGTGGAAGCCACAGAAGCAGAAATAAGGGAAGCCAGAGGCCAGGGACACTGGTACAAACTGTTGGACTGCATGCCTGATGTCTAGAACTTCTCGATGGATCTAGAACATACATGCCATCTGATCTCCGCGGCCGCCTTTTGAGACATCCACCCTGCTCTTACAAAAGCAGTCCCTTTTGGTCCTTTGCTCTGGACCTGTGACATTCTGGACTGGTTCTGTTCTCCTTTGTGGCTGACTGTAATGTGTACAATAAATCTCTTCTGTCTTAGCTGAAGAAAAAAAAAAATCAATGGAAAGCCCAGCCGGTGTGGCTCAGTGATAGAACGTCGACCCATGCACCAAGAGGTCGCTGGTTCAATTCCCAGTCAGGGCACATGCCCAAGTTGTGGGCCAAATCCCCAGTGGGGGGCATGCAGGAGGAGGCCAATCGATGTTCTCTCTCATCGATGTTTCTATCTCTCTCTCCTTCTCCCTTCCTTTCTCTCTAAAAATCGATAAAGAAAAAAAATAAAATAAAAATAACATTTTTTTTAAATCAATGGAAAAATATCCTCAGGTGAGGATAAAAAAATAATTCTACAGGTTTGGACTTTTCCTATGCCAACAATATTTATTTGTTTACTTACTTGGTTGTTACCCACCTCCCGGGCTTCCCTTTAAGCACTTTTGTTCATTAAATCGCAGGGAGAGAGGAAGGAGGGAAGGACAGTGGAAGGCAAGTCTCAATGGCACACGATTCCCAACTTGAGCCCTGAACATGTAGGTTTGAAGTTCCAGGTGCCCCAGGAACATTTGGAAGGAGTCCAGATACCCCTGGATTGTATTCCTAGCTCTGATCTTGCTGGGTTTGGGGGTTGTTCCATACTTGTTTCATTTTGCTTTTTAGATATTTTTAACGTTAATTTTGTTTTAGAAGTATGTAAAATATTTACACATTTCAAAGTCAAGTCTCCGAAGCTTGTCATAGTCAGTTGTCACAGACCAGCAGCTTCCACCTTGTTCTTGCTCTCCTTCACTCCATATCCAGCATTTATTCCTAACTGCTGATCCCGCTGACCAGCCATGGCCCCAGCCCCCACAGATGCTCAATGGCCAACCCAGAGGCTTCTCTACACTGAGGAAACAGCTTCCCATAGACCTCCCATAGCTTCCTGTGGTTCCATCTCAGCTGCTGGACACACTTGGTTTCTCAGATTCACTGGTTAGTGACTCCTCTGATCCTCTAACTCCCCTTCTGATCACTGTCTTCCCCAGCTCCTACAACTGTGCAAAGCAGATTACTGTAATAAAGCCCCTCTCCCACCATTCAGAACGATTCTGCTCCCCAACTGAATCCTGACTGACACAATAACATTGCTGCTTACTCTTATATTATTTGATTCTATCATGTGCATGTATATACGATATATATTTTTCTCCCTTTCCTATAGTAGCATACTATACACACCTTTTCTCACCTTGCCTTTTTTGGTAACAGCTCTGTTGAGATACCACACAATTCACACATTTAAGTGTACAATTCAGTGGTTTTAGTGTTGTTCAGACTTGAGTAATCATCAGCACTAAATTTTAGAACATTTCATCACTGAAAAAAGAAACCACATACCCTTTAGCTTTCTCTCTCTCAGTACCACCACCACCAGTCTTCCTGTCCCCTCACAGCCCTAGGCAACCACTAATCTACTTTCTGTCTCTACAGCTTTGCCTATTCTGGACACCCACCTGGCTGTAGTCACCGAACAACACACCCACGATCTCTCCACAGTAGTATGTTGCGCTCTCCCGCATTCCTTTTGTGACCTAAGGGTCCTCCATGGTTTAGTTTATTCACCCAGTTCCTGCCGATGGACTCTTGCCCTGTTTCCAGTCTTTGCCATTACAATAGATTTACAGTGAGTAGTCTCACCCTTGTATCATTTGGTATTTTTTACCAATGCAGAGCTATAGGGTGTATTCTTAGAGGTGGATTTCTGGGTCAAAAGGTAAATGCACAGATGATTTTGCCAGCTATTGCCAAATGACCTCCGCATGTTCTGTGCTATTTTGGACTCCCACCAGCAAGCAGTGTATGAGAGAGCCTATTTCTCACAGAATATGCTCTCAAACTTGGAATTTTTCCAATCTGATAGGTAAGAAGTGCATCACTATCATTACAGGCAAAGTTGGTTATTTTTTTTCTATGTTTAAGAATCATTTTTATTTTTTCTGAGAATAATCTGTTCTTATCTCTAGCTCATTTTCCTTTGTGATTGTTGGCATTTTTCTTAAGATAATTTCTTTTTATTGATCTTAGAAGGGAGGAAAGGAAAGAGAGAGGGAGAGAGAGAAATATCGATGGGAGAGAGAGAAATATCGATGTGAGAGAGATAGCGGTCAGTTGCCTCCCATACATACTCCGACTGGGGATCGAACCTGTAACCTAGGTATGGGCCCTGACCTGAATTGAACCTGCTACCTTCCAGTGCACCAGATGACGCTCCAACCAGCTGAGCTACTCCTGCCAGGGCTTAAGAGAATTTTAAAACAACTTTTATTTCTTGTCTTATTAATAAAGTAATGTTTGTTGGTTACCAAAGAAAATTTAAAATACAGACAAGGAAAAAAATAGCCATAATTTATCTACTCAAAGATGCCACTGGGAATCACTTGCTATATATTATGCTAGCCCCTTTCTTTCTTTTTTTATAAATTATCTTTTTTTAAAATATATATATGTTTTGCCCGGCCGGTGTGGCTCAGTGGTTGAGCGTCAACCCATGCACCAAGAGGTTGCTGGTTTGATTCCTGGTCAGGGCACATGCCCAGATTGTAGGCCAAATCCCCAGTGGGAGGCATGTAGGAGGTGGCCAATCAATGTTCTCTCTCATCCATGTCTCTATGTCTCTCTCCTTCTCCCTTCCTCTCTCTCTCTAAAATCAATAAAAAGAAAAAAAAAGTTTATATATATATATATATGTGTGTGTGTGTGTGTGTGTGTGTGTGTGTGTGTGTGTGTTCTTTTTTGTTTTGTTATGTTTTTTAAACTTATCTTTATTGTTGAATGTATTATAGATGTTCCTCTTTTTTCCCCTCTTGACTCCCTCCTCCCTGCTCCCGCCCCCCTCCTGCCTTTCCCTACACTGTTGTCTGTGTCCATTGGTTATGCATATATGCATATAAGTTCTTTGGTTTATTTCTTTCCATCCCCACCCCCCTTCCCTTTGAGGTTTGTCAGTCTAACCACCAATTTGTATTTCTTAATCCCTTCACCTTTTTCACCCATTCCCCCAACCCCTCTCCCATCTGGCAACCAACAAAATGTTCTCTATATCTATGAGACTGTTTCTGTTCTGCTTGTTGATTTTGTTTGTAGATTCAATTGTTGATAGATATGTATTTATTGCTATTTTGTTTGTTCATATTTTTTATCTTCTTTTTCTTCAAGACGACCCTTCAACATTTCATATAATACTGGTTTGGTGGTGATGAACTCTTTTAGCTTTTTCTTGTCTGGGAAACTCTTTATATATCCATCAATTCTAAATGATAACTTTTCAGGATAGAGTAATCTTGGTTGTAGGTTCTTGCTTTTCATCACTCTGAATATTCCTTGCCACTCCCTTCTGGCCTGCAAAGTTCCTTTTGAGAAATCGGCTGACAGTCTTATGGGAGCTCCCTTGTAGGTAACTAACTGTTTTTCTCTTGCTGCTTTTAAGATTCTCTCTTTGTCTTGAACCTTTTGCATTTTGATTATGATATATATGTGTTTTTATTAATTTTTTAGAGAGAGAGGAAGGGAGAGAGAGAGAAACATTGATGTGGGGGAGAAACATCCATCGGCCGCCTCCTGCATGCCTCCTACTGGGGATCAAGCCCAAAACCCGAGCATGTGCTCTGACCAGGAATTGGACCCAGACCTCTCAGTCCACGGGACAATGCTCAATCCACTGAGCCACACCAGCCAGGCTTAAATTATCTTTATTGTTGTAAGTATTACAGATTTCCTCCCTTTTCCCCCCATTGACACCCTCCTCCTGGCTCCTGTTCCCCCTGCCTTCACCACACCGTTGTCTGTAACCATTGTATACTAACCCCTATTTAACAAAAGAAAAAAGATATACACAGTTGTATATAGGTTTAATATGATTTCAAATCCACTTGTTTATGACTTAAGTGAAGTTGTTTTAATTCACTTTTTTATGACAAAGAGAAAAAAAAATGCTTTGATATAAGTGTGAAGTTGTGCCAGGATGTCACCACTCTGTCTTTTGTCACTGATAAGCAGTCAGTAGCCCAGCAGCCAAGGGATTCCCCCCTGGCCTGGACTTATCTATAAGAAAGTATAGAGAAGCAACTATGGCAAGGGGACCTTTACAGTATAAATACTGACAATTTGTGAGGACTATTTGAGTTTTGGCTTGGGCAAAGCGACTCTTCACTAACCTAAAAATTCCTTGAAGACCCTTGGGGCATTCGCTCTTGTCCTGGCCAGGCACTCCTTATAGAGACAGTGATGATAAACCGTAGGGCTGCCCAGTGAAAGAGATCAGCTCCCTACCAAAACTGGTATCTTCGTTCCCTAGCAACGTACTCTGGCAGCAGAAAACTTTTACTTTAGTGCTGGCAGCTGGAAATCAGCTCTGGTTGGTCTACCCAGAGCCTAGCGGTATAAAAAGGTACACATCATATTAAATTTGGACTTTATTCCTTCATCTCGCCTTTCTTGGAACAACAGTGATCAATTTGTCATTTGTTTGGAGTATGTTATTTCTGTATTTGGCTTAGTAAGAGATATTATCCTGTATGCTATTGGCTTACGAAATTATTTTAATTCCCACAGCAAACTTGTGCTTAAATAAATTGCTGGCAAAGAGCATCACTTTTGCTGCCCTGCAAAACATAACACACACACGTGCACACAGTGGTAAATATTTGCTGATCTTGTGCCAGCACTTGGGATTCAGAGGCTGCACTTGTCTCTCTGCTTAGAGCATCAGCTCTGTGAGGGGATAGAGGCCTGGTGTGCCTTGAGGAGGGAAGGGGAGTGGGCAGAAGGTTCTGGCCAAGTGGGATCAGGACTGGCCAATGGACAGCCCCTGGAGAGGTGCCTTACTGAGTGGGCAGTTTGATTGTTAATGGGAAGGAGCATTACTCTGCAGAACTGCTCACCCAAAGGGGAGAGGTGGGAGGATGGGGGAACAGCAGGACTAAAGCTGTTTGGCCCTGGACAAGTCTCTCCTTCTTTTCTTAAGGAAATAGGCCTGCATGGTCTTTTAGGTCCCTTCCTATGAAAGCATTGTACTAAGACAGGGTGAATAACCCATTAGTGGAAGAAAGCATTGATCAATGACCCAAAATAAGGCAGGGCTGGATTATTGTCAGGCCTCTGGACACCCCCTAAATTCACAAACCTTAAACGTCCACCCACACTTCCCAGCACTTGTGTACCCATGTCTTCCTGAGTCTAGTCCCAGCTCTGCCACTTGTCACTCTGGGCGAATCACTAAATCTCAATTTCTTCACCTGTAGATGATACATTTTTACGGGGTCATTTAAAAATTTCTAGGGTCCCCGGCATACAGTGAATGCCCATTATGGTGGTGATTATTTCCCTTCTGCTCTCCACCAGCCACCTGCACTATCCCATTGAATCATCTGAGGCAAGTGCTAGTGCATTTAAGCTCCATTTTACAAAGGAGACAGGTGAAGTTCAGAGAGGTAAATGACCCAACCAGGCAGGTGAGAGTTGAAAAGTGGAATCCAGCCCTGGCGGGTGTGGCTCAGTTGTTTGGGCCTCCCCCACCCCTAGCCCCCCTTGCACCGACCAGAAAGGTTGCGGGTTTGATTCCCTGTCAGAGCACATGCCCAGATTGAGGGCTCCATCCCCTGTAGGGGGCGTGCAGGAGGCAGCCAGTTGATGTTTTGCTTTCACATGGATGTTTCCCTCTCTCCCCCCCCTCTCCCTTCCTCTCTCTCTAAAAATCTATTTTTAAATCTTTAATTTAAAAACGTGGCATCCAGATGTGCCTCTCTCCAAAGTGACCTCACTGGTCCCCAGGGTGCAGCACTCCGCTGCCTCCAGGGCAGGGCCGAGCCCGCAGGTGAGACCCGAGGACGTCTCTCAGACCAGCGTCCGTTGGGGCACCCCGACTCTAGGGGGCGACTCTCTCGCCCGGAAGGAAACGATTTGGGAAAGTCTCAAAAACCGCGCAAGCAGGTACCCCAGTGTGCAGGAGCCAGACGAGAAGGTGGGCGCCCCCTTCTTCAAGCTGAGCCTCCTCTCAGAACTCCGGCGGGAGGGGCGGAGCCGGCTTGGTCCCGCTGCAGTTCCTGTTATCGACAGGCGGGGGAGCTAGAGCAGCAAAGAGCTGCCATAAATACCGTAATTTCCGCGGTTGTGCGCACACGTAATCTGTCCCCACCACCGTAATGACGGTGACGTAGGCCAGAGGGGCGCGAAGAGGGAGAGGCTGGAGGGTACAGGCTGTAGTCTGACCTGAGGTTGGCTAGGTCGGCGGTGAAGAAAGAGGCACGCCCTGGCCAGTTTGGCGCAGTCAGCTGCGGACCAGAGAATCCTGGGTTCGGTTCCGCTAAGGGCACGTATCTCGGTTGTGGTTTGTCCCAGGCCCCGGTTGGGGTCGTGTGGGTGGCAACCACTCCGTGTGTTGATAAAAAAAATTTAAAAAGAAAGAGGCACGACGGGGAGAAACAAGTGCTCGCCCACTCTGACTCACCCAGCTGGGCCCTCTCTCCGGGCTTCCTGCTGCTCTGTTTCCTGAGCGTTTCCCCAAATTGCGGGTGGAAGTCCTTGAATGCCAGGCCAAGGACTTGGTGCATGAGGGTGGGATGAGGAAGAGTTGCAGCGGGGATATAAGTAAATGTGGGATTGACTGCCTCAGGCCTTTCTAAACCAGAGGGAAAAGATAAAATATTCACACAGAAAGTTTTGGAATTGACTATGGGTTCCTGTTAGAGTAATGTACATTTTTAAAAACTGCAGAACAGGGCAAATGCTTAACCCAAAATAACTTATAAAGGCCTAACTTTTTATTTTGGTACATGCCCCTAGCAGGAACCAAACCCGGGACTCTGGTCTGCAGGTCGACACTCCAACCGCTGAACCAAACCAGCCAGGGCATAAAGGCCTAATTTTGAGAGAGGTGTTTGCCTGGAGAAGGGATGGGATGACCTGGAATTCCTGGGTTGGGTAGTGAAGCAGTTTTGTGTGGCAGGGGCAGGCTGCCAGTCCATACTGGCACATGGGGTCTGGGTCCCAAGCCTCTGCAATGTTGCCTAGCCCTGGCTGGTGTGGCCCAGTTGGTTGTATGTCGCCCTGTGCACAGAAAGATCGCTGGTTCGATTCCCAGTCAGGGTACATGCCTGGGTTTTAGGCTCTATCCCCAGTCAGGGTGCATGCAGGAGGCAGCCAATGGATGTTTTGCTCTCACATCAGTGTTTCTCTCTCTCTCTCAAATCAATAAAAATATATTTAAAAAAGAAGGTTGCCTACTCCCAGTCGGTCTGGCTCAGTGGTTGAGCATTGACCCATGCACCAAGAGGTCGCTGGTTTGATTCCTGGTCAGGGCACATGCCCAGGTTGTGGGCCAGATCCCCAGTGGGGGGCATGCAGGAGGCAGCCAATTGATGTTCTCTCTCATCAATGTTTCTATCTCTCTCTCTCTCTCTCTCTCTCTCCCTCTCCCTTCCTCTCTCTCTAAAATCAATAAAGAAAAAAAATTCTTTTTAACAAAAAGAAGTTTGCCTATCCATAGGCAGTGTCCATAGGCAGTGCCCACCAGCCAGCATGGTTCAGGGTAGGAAGGGGTCAGGGTGGGTGGACAGAGGGGGTGATAATGGGGGAAGCACAGGAGCTAGGAAATACTCTCCAGTTTCCTCACCTGGAAGGTGGCGATAATAATACTACCTAATGCAAAGGGCTGTTGTGAAAATTCAATGAGCAGATGTTCCAAAAAGTGCTCTGCAACCAGTGCAAAGGCTAGGCAGGAAAATTCCTCTGTGGACACCTCCCTGATTCAAAATGCTTCCTCTGTGGACACCTCCCTGATTCAAAATGCCCCAGACTCAAAATGCTGCTTTTTTCCTGGGGGTTCCCAGAGCCCATGGTCCAGCCTTTGGTGCCAGCCCGGGCCTCAATAGGGATAACTATTTGTTTTGCCTCTATCATCCCTACTAGACTGCTATCCCCATTCTAATCCCCGCCAGACTGTGAACATTTCAGGGCAGGTATGATGGCTGATTCATCCTTGTATTCATTCAAAACAAGGCCTCATAATACTTGGCAAAGTGATACTAAGTTCATCTAAAAAAAAAAAAAAAAAAAAAAGTGCAAACAGACAGCAAAGTTATGAAAACAAAAGTTGTGGAGGGGAAAATGGGACCAGATATGGAAACATCAGACTTTTAAAAAATGTACATATAATTTATGCTCAACAACTCCATTCCTAAGAATCTACACCACAGAAATAGCAGTGATAGGCAGAGATAAATATGCAAGGATGTTTGCTGCAGTATCGTTTGTAACTATAGCAAAGAACTGGAACCAGCCCAAGAGTCCATCAAGAGAGGATGGTGAAATAAATTAAGGTGCAGCCATACAATGGCATGCTGAGCAGTGGTTAAAAAGAACTGAGTGGATCTGTAAGTGCTGATGTAGGAAGAATCTCTAAAAGATAGCAAGATGCAGAACAGGAAGTACAGTATGAGTCCATTTCTTTAAAAACATTCTCCCACCATTGCTTCAATCCTTTATTTGTCAAAGCTCCCTTCCCTGTCCCACCCAGGATGTTAATCTGGCCGATCCTTTGTTTCACAATCCCTTTAAGATATTAAAAGTCTGGTCTGACCCAATTTTTAAAAATTTATTTATTTTGTTAATCCTCACCCAAGGATATTTTTACATGGACATTTATTTATTTATTTATTTATTTATTTATTTATTTATTTATTTATTTATTTATTTTTATCCTCACCTGAGGACATTTTTTCATTTTTTGTTCAGATAGAGTGGGAGGGAGAGAGAGGAAGAGAGAGAGAAACATCGACGTGAAAGGGACACATCGAGTGGCTGCCTCCCGCACGACCAACCAGGGCCAGGGACAAACTGCAACCGAGGTACATGCCCTTAGCGGGAACTGAACCCTGGTCTCTCTGGACCGCAGGCCGACGCTCTAACCGCTGAGCCAAACCGGCCAGGGCTACATGGACTTTTAGGTAGAATGGAAGGGAGGGAGGGAGAGAAAGAGAGGGAGGGAGAGGGAGAGAAACAGTGATGTGTACATCGATTGGTTGCCTCTTGCACAACCCCGAACAAGACTGAGTATCAAACCTGCAACCCAGGTACATGCCCTTGACTGGGAATCGAACCCACAACCCTTCAGTCCAAGGGCTAACACTCTAACTGCTGAGCCAAACTGGCCAGGGCTGGTCTGACCCAATTTAAATTTCAAGCTCTTTGCATCTTCAAAATACATATAGGACAGATACATACCAGCTTGTCATTGTAACTCATTTATTTCTCACCACAGCCATCTGAAGCAGGTACTGTGATTATCGTCCCCATTTTGCGGATGAGGAACTTATGATATAGAGAGAAGTTAAACAATTTTCCCAAAGTCACACAGATCATAAATGACAGAGCCAGAGTCTATGGCTCCAGAATCTATGCTCTTAACTACTGTCACCCTAGGCTCACAGAACCACGAATTGGACTTTTTCTTGTCTCAGGCTTATAACAGGCACAGTATATATCATTAACTATTAGGGGGACCAGAAAGTAATGTCGTTTCTGCGCGTTTTGATATTCAGTTGTCATTTATCAGCTCATTGTGTACTTCAAAATCGTGCCAAAGACATTTTAAGGTTAGAGTGACTTGCTTACTCGTAAATAATTAAATCTTAATTTTTTTTTGCAATGTATAGTGAAATGGCCAGCCAAATACCAGAAGAGGTACATATCCAGCATTGTATGCTTTTTGAGTTTCACAAGGGTAGTAACTCATCAGTTGCTACCAAAACATTTGCGATGTTTATCCAAGTGCATTAGATGTTCGTAAATGCCAAAGGTGGTTTTCTAAGTTCAAATTCGATAATTTTGATCTTTCTGACTCTTATCGATCAGGAAGACCAACAACTTTAGACAATGACATGTTAAGGGTGGAAGTGGAAGCAAATCCGTGTCAGACAATCGAGGAACTGTGTCAGACACTCTTAACCAATCTTGGTCGACCATCCAAGAACATTTGCAGCAGATTGGTAAAGTAAGCAGAGCAGGTGTTTGGGTCCCGCATAATCTGTCCGAAGAAAACAAAGCTAACCGGTCCACCACATGCAACTTATTGCTTCAGCGGCACAATACAGAAGCGTTTTTTGATCGCTTGATCACTGGAGATGAAAAATGGGTCCTCTATGATAATCCAAAACACAAAAGGCAGTGGCTCTCTCCGAATGAATCGCCACGAAGTACAGCTAAGCCAGGTTTACACCCCAAAAAGGCACTTTTGTGTGTTTGGTGGAGTATTCGCGGGTCGTTCATTTTGAAGTGCTGAAACCTGGACAAACTGAATGCAGACCTTTACTGTGAACAATTGGATCATGTAAATCAATCTTTAATTGAAAAGTGCCCAGCGATTGTCACCAGAAAAGGCGTTATTCTGCAACACGATAATGCAAGACCGCACTGCGCAAGATGAACCCTGGAAAAAATTAATGAATTGGGGTGGGAGGTATTGCCTCACCCACCATACTCGCCCGATATTGCACCATCGGATTTCCATTTATTCCAATCGCTACAACATTTTCTAAGTGGCAAAAAATTTGAAAATTTGGATGATGTCCAAAATGCCATCTCCAGATATTTTGCTCAAAAACCAATTGATTTTTATCGATCCGGCATTGAAAATTTGCACACTAGATGGCAAAAGGTTGTTGATAACGAGGGTGATTACATCATTGATTAAAAATAAAAACTTGTTAAAAATTTATCTGTTTGAATTAATGTTGTAAAAACATGACATTACTTTCAGGTCCCCCTAATAGATATATTAAAATTAATTTACCCATTCCCCTAATGATGGACAGATAAATTGTTTCCAGCCTTGTGCTCTCACAAACAATGCTACAATGAATGTCTTTGTTTGGGTGCAAACATATCAGTAGGTTAATTCATAGAATCTATGCAATTGCTGGGCCAAAGGGTAAATTTAAATTTGGATAGCTATTTCAGATACCTATGGCTGTATAATAAACAATTCCAAAAGCTGGTGGTTAAAACCACCATTTTATTTTACTCGTTATTTTTATGTGTCAAGAATTCAGGAAGGGCTCAGCTGGATGGTTTATCTTTGATTCTCGTCCAGGCTGGCTTCATTACTCCCACGACTGGGCCTCAGCGCTGCGTGATGGCTCTCTCCACATGCTGTCATACCCCCGGGCTTCCCCACCTGGTTTGGGCTTCTCACAGCACAGTGACGTCAGGGAAGTGCAGTTCAGGTAAACTGGCAGTTGGCTTGCAAGAGGTAAGAAGTGGAAGCTGCTGGGCAAGTTAAGATATACACACTTGGAACTAGAACATTATCACTTTTGCTGTATTTTATTGGTCAGAGAACTCACAAACAGCCCAAAGAAGGGAAGGGAACATAGACTCCACCCCTCTATTTGAGAAGCGTCAAAGAATGTTTGGCTACCTTTCCTCCGCAACAATAGCTATTTCTAAATCGCCCTCTAAAATGTTGGTCAGTTTACATTCCCACCAACAATGTAAGAGTCTTTCATTGTAAAACATTTTCATTGGTACCAATGCGGCAGTTGAAAATAGTATTTGTTATTTTGTTATGCCTTTCTTCAATTATGAGTGAAGTTGAGCATCTTTTCATGTGTTTACTGTTCTTTTTTTTTTTTTTTAATCCTCACCTGAAGGTATTTTTCCATTGATTTTCAGAGAGAGTGGGAGGGAGGGAGGGAGGGGGAGAGAGAGAGAGAAAAAAACATCAATGTGAGAGAGACACATCGATTGGTTGTGTCCTGCACGACCCCAACCAGGGCCTAGGGATTGAATCCCAAGCAAGGTATGTGCCCTTGACTGGAATCGAACCCAAGACTCTTTGGTCTGCAGGCCAACACACTAAATGCTGAGCCAAACCGGCCAGGGCTACTGTTCATTTTTAAATTTTCTTTTCTTGTGATTGTCTTTTCTCATTTTAAAACTTGGTTGCCTGCCCAGCCGGTGTGGCTCAGTGGTTGAGCATCGACCCATGCATCAGGAGGTCGCCGGTTTGATTTCCGGTCAGGGCACATGCCCAAATTGTGGGCCAGATCCCCAGTGAGGGGCATGCAGGAGGCAGCCAATCGATGTTCTCTCTCATCAATGTTTCTATCTCTCTCCCTCTCCCTTCTTGTCTCTCTAAAATCAATAAAGAAAAAAAAAATTTTTAATAATAATAAAATTTGGTTGCCTATTTAAATATTAATTTCTAAAATGTGTATATTAAGGAGATTAGCCCTTTATGTGACAGTATGTTACAAATAGTTTTCCAAGTGTGTGGCCTTTTGACTTTGCTTTTTGATAATTTTCTTCATTCAGGTTTTTAGTTTTTGTTTTTTGCTTTTTTAAAATAAGAAGTGTAAAGGGTTTTTATTATGTGTAACATAGGCACAATTATTTAAAGTTAATACTTTTTAAAAAATTATTATTCCTCACCCGAGGATACTTTTCTATTTATCATCAGATTGAGTGGGAGGGAGGGAGGGAGAGAGAGACAGAGAGAAACATCAATGTGATAGAGCCACACTGACTGGTTGCCTCTCACACGACCCGACCAGGGCCGGGGATGAACTGCAACCAAGGTACGTGACCTTGACCAGAATCGAACCCGCGACTCATTGGTCCGGGGGCCGACACTCTAACCGCTGAGCCAAACCGGCCAGGGCAAAGTTAATTTATTTTTATTTAAGGAATTTCACATGTTCTGAATCCTTCCACACACTGCCTTAGTTTTCCTGAATTGGACTCTTAATCCCTTTTTTTGCTCAATCCAGTTTGTCATTTCAGTCAGTCCTATATAACAGGAATAGAGATGATCATGAGATCACAAACTATCTGGTCACTAGCAACCTGGAAGGATTAGCTAGACAGAGGACATCTGCAAGACTTCAGAGATCTAAGGCAATTATGTAAAATCTCACTGATCACCAATGGCTATTACAAAATCACACATAGCTTGTGCTATATTTATATTGGACAGTGCTGATCTAAGCAATGCAAATAAGTAAGGATCAAGAAAATGCTCCCAATAGGCTGAATGCTACCAACGTAGCAGAAAGAAAACCTAGTGGGGAAATATTCTGTGGTCATGTCCACAGCAAGTGAGAAACAGCATTCTACAAGCCTTGGAAATGACCATAGGTTTTTCGTTTTCTATGTGTTCACATTATCTGTCTTTTACTTTAAGCCTCTGGGTTTTGTATGGTATGTTCCTTTCCTTTTTCAGAATTTTTCTGTTGGTTTTAAATGTTTATTTTTCCAGAAGAAGAGTAATACCATTTTCTGAGGCTCCCTCCCCAATCCTGTTGGTGTTTGGATTGAAATAGCTTTCAACTGTTAGACTCCTTAGAGCAAATGTACAACTTTACAGTTGGAGGGCTGGGCTGGACATCACCTTTTGAGTCTTCTCTTCCGTTGGACGCTGAGGCTTATTGAGGGGTGACGGTGCCATCTCAGGAAGGCCCTAGTACCCTGGGCACCTGTGGAGGAGGGAGCCCAAGAACCCAGCAAGGGCAGCCCTGTGATCAGGTAGGCCCCACACAGACCTGTCCCTGGGAACCCAAGGCCTAGCCAAGAGAGACCTAGAACACAGTCCCTGGCCTACAACTCCAGGACCTCCTGCAGGGTGAGTTCAGGCCTCCTTGAAGGAAATGTTCCTTGGAGGCCCAGGAGAGGGGCCAGACGTGCCCTCAAAGAGCTGATTCACGAGGTAGGAGATTTCACAGAGCAGCCCCTTGTTCAGGAGACGAAACGCACTAAGGCCTTTGCCAAGGACAATCCTACTGGTCTCAACATCACAGCCTTGGGGGAGGGCAGGGATCTGCTCCAGGAGCCACAGGTTTGGGGGGCTGCTCTGAGCACGGGCTTGCCTTCCCCCCACAGCCAGGCTCCGCTGGATTCTGTCCAATCCTGGAGCGCCAGACAGCAGCATCCACCCACTCCTTCCCCAGACAGGAGCCCAGAGGTTCCCAGGGAGACTGAGTGGGCACTCATTTGTTCAGGGATTATTTATGGAGTGTCTGCTATGTTCCGGTCAGTATTTTGGGGATACAGTAGAGAATATAAAAAACTAAAATTCCTATCTTCTGGACCTTAGAGACAATAAAAATAACTATAGTGAATAGGTAAATATTTTAGGAGATAAGTGCCATGGGAAAAGATGGGCAAGGAAAGAGGACTTGGGGGTGGGGGTGGGGTCAGGGGTGGCTAATGGTAGGGGAGACTTCATTGGCCCTCCAGCCTGGTTCACCAATTTGGAGCTCATTCAGGAGAGCCAGGAAGGAGAGGGAGGTGTTTATGTCCCTGGCTCCCTCCCTGCTGGTCCCTGCTCCTGTCAGGTGGCCTTACCCAGAGTTCTTTCCTTCCTGGTTCCAGCAGCCATTTCTTCCCCTCCCTCTCCTGCCTGGGCTCCTGGGTAGACACTGTGCTGTCCTTTAGGGTTTCCTTACATCCCATCCACACCTTTGCAAAGAGTCCTTGAATAATCCTAATTTGACTGCTGTATGGTGCTGGGATGCTGAGAAATACGATGGCATCTGAGCAGGCCCTGCAGATATCCAGGGAATCGTGTTCTGAGCAGAGGGCACTGCCAGTGCCAAGGCCTGGAGATGGGAGGGTGGGCCTGACCTGTCTGAAGGAAAGCAAGACAGAGGAAGGGACGGGAGAGGAGTAGGAACTGTTAACAAAGACGGGTGTGCTGAGAGGTGCAGGCACGGCTTTTGCTGAGTGAAGTAGGGGACACTGGAAGGCTTTTGTGTGAGGAGTGACATAATCTTTAACATGACTGAGAACAGACTATGGGGGCCAAGGGCAGAAACAGAGAGGCCAGTGAGGGGCGACTGCAGTATTCCAGGTGAGAAACAGGGGTGGCTCAGCTGGCAATGGGGAACGAACGGGTCAATAGGATTTGCTAGGATTGGACGTGGGGTGTGAGAGAAAGGAGGCAAGGATTCCAGCCTGTTGGATTTAGCAGGGCTGCTAGGTTTCTAATGGCTTCTGTGCATCTACCCAGCCTGGCTGTCCTATCCTGTCCCTCTGGGGGGAGGGGGGGGTGCCTGCGTGTGTGTGTGTGTGTGTGTGTGTGTGTGTGTGTGTGTCCCATCCCTGGGATGTACTGCAGACCTATCTCTTCTCTGGCAGGCCTAGAGATCTGCCAGCCTCTGCCAGGAGGGGTCTCAAGCAAGTCGCAGCCCCCTCTGTTTGGGACCATCTATCTGCTGATCCCTGGGTCAGGAGTGGATTCAGCCCTGGGGCACTGAGAAGGGAGTCTAAGCCAGATCCCCAGAGGCAGCCTCAGTGAGTTGACTGTTACCTTATCAGTGACCTGCTTTCTGGGGCACTCCCAGACCCAGCTTTCTTCAGCCTGGGTTCTGCAGGTTAGCCAGACCTGCATGTGACCTGCTTCCTCTTCTATCAGCTGGCTCCCTCTCAGGCTTCTGCCCTCTGTGGGGCCTGCTCAGGGATGGCCCAACCCCCTTCCTCGTAGCCCTCAGCAGCCTTGCCCCCACCCCTGCTGGATGTGGTCTTTTAAAATCCCAGTTTGGAGGGCCTCCTCCCACAGCATCCTGTGGGGTCACTTGGCTGGACTTTTACTGCCCTAGTCCCTGAATTCAGGCTGTGAGTGCCTTCTGGGCCAGCCAGGCCTGGCCTCCACTGATAACAACGCCACCACAGAGCACTGTCCCTGAGCCAGCTCTGTGCTGAGCTTTCCACAGGCCTGCTGGGTCGGTCAAGTACAGAGAGCTGGTTATAAGAGTGGCTTCTAGGGTACAAGCTCTGCCACTCACCTGTATGTGACCTTAGGCAGTCACCTAACTTCTCCAAGCCTGCATTTTCTCAGCTGGTCTCATGGTATCCCTCGCACACTGGAGGCCCTTGGAAGTACTTTCTGAATAAGTTACTGCATGTAACACACTTAGCACAGTGCCTGGCTCATAGTGCGTGCTCGATACAAATCAGCTATTTCAATCATCACCATCTCCAGATGGAGAAACTGAGGCTCAGAGAGGAACGGAACTTGTCCAAGGTCACAGAGCTGGAACATGGTGAGGACAGGTTCCCCTGTGCCCTGACCCATCAGTCTACCCTCCCTCTTCTTTCCTGCCTCGGTGAGGCCAGCACAGGGTAGGTGTCAGCCCACAAATGAAGAAGCCAGAAGCTTACACTCTTAGAACTCCAGAGAGAAGGGAGGCTCCTGTCATCATGGGAGATACAAAGAAGAATTCAACAGTTTCAGCCCTCAGGGAGGGAGCCATGGGGTTCAGCATCCCTCCCTACACAGAGGATCCAGGAAACCTCCATAGAGGGGTGACACCTGGGTTCCTGGTACATGACCAACTAGGTGAATCACACAAGAAATGGTGACTGCACAATCTGAGTTTTTTTTTTTTTTTTTTTTTTTTTTTAAATTTTCTTTATTGATTTTAGAGAGAGAGGAAGGGAGAGGGAGAGAGAGATAGAAACATCGATGAGAGAGAACATCGATTGGCCGCCTCCTGCATGCCCCCCACTGGGGAATCGGGCCCACAACCTGGGCATGTGCCCTGACCGGGAATCGAACCGGCGACCTCTTGGTGCATGGGTCGATGCTCAACCACTGAGCCACACCGGCCGGGCACAATCTGAGTTTTTAAAGACAAATTTTAAACATCCTGTCCCACCTGGCCAGGGTGGGTCAGTGGATTATGCATGGTCCCATGGACTGAGAGGTCCTGGGTTCAATTCCTGGTCAGGGCACATACCCAGGTTTTGGGCTCGATCCCCAGTAAGGGGTGTGCAGGAGGCAGCTGATAGATGTTTTTTTCTCACATCGATGTTTCTATCTCTCTCTCCCTTCATCTCTCTCTCTAAAAAATCAATAAAAACATATAAAAAATTTTAAAAATAAAATAGCCCTGGCTGGTTTTGCTCAGTGGTTAGAGCGTCGGCCTGCGGACCAATGAGTCGCGGGTTCAATCTCGATCAAGGGCACGTGCCTCAGTTGCGGTTCGTCCCCGGCCCTGGTCAGGGTTGTGCAGGAGGCAACCAGTCGATGTGTCCCTTTCACACGTCAATGTTTCTCTCTCTCTCTCTCCCCCTCCCTCCCTCCCACTCTATCTTAAGATAAATGGGAAAATATCCTCCGTGAGGATTAAAAATTAAATAAATAAATAAATAAATAAATAAATAAAATATTCTGTCCCATTTTTGGAATAAAGCATCAAGAGCTCCGAAAGAATACAATATTGTGGCACCTAAATGACCTCTCACAGCCAGATGGGCCACAAAAATCCAGCTTACTTCCCACATCTTGAGCTCAACTTGGGGAATTAGGGTCTCCATTATGTGGGGTACATTATGCCAGCTTCCCCATTTCGTGGGTGTGTGCCTATTCACACAGACACTAACATCAGCCCAGGTTTAGGTCACCCTCTCTCCAGCCATTAGGTGACTCTGTGGCTGGAGTGAGCACCCTCACCCCTTCCAGCAACAATCCTATCCCTAGTACTGGGCACTGTAATGTCTAGGGAGGCCTTTGGAATCCTCAGAGATCAGAAAAGAGTCTCTTGGCTTGCACACTTCTTGACAGCACGAAGGTCAAGGCCTGGCCTAGGTGACACCAAGGTCGCAGCTAGGGTGCGTGCTAGCTCCCTCAGCTCGGCTTTGCAACCTTAGCATGTTGCTGCAGACCTGCCTTTGGCTTTGACTGCTGCCAGGACTTTTGGTTTCAGTTTCTGAGAGCAGAAATGTGTCCTACCCTTCTCTGCTGCCTGCCACACTCTTCCTCCTCCCTTGTCTTTGTCCCTACTCCCCTCTCCCACCCTGGTGGGAAATGGCACCCTGGTCCTTGGCTCTGAGAGAAGGGGTAAGGAAAAGAAGAGGAGGTAAGGGAAAGAAATGAGGAGAGTTGCTCGGGACCTCTCTTCATTTTCAGGGCTGGCTGGCCACTCACAGTTGTGCAAATTGTGTACTGCACAACTCTAGGGGATGCAGTCACAACAATGTCACCAAAATCTGCAGTTTTTGGCACACTTTTCAGGTAGGTGGCAGTCAAGTGTCCTGACAGGGGGCATCTTTTCCTAAATTGTCTGAAGTGCTCTGAGTAGGATGAAGGAGCTGAGTGCATTTTGGCTCTGACCCCCCAAGCCAGCCGGTGTCCCACAAGCCACCTTCCCCCCAGGCCTTGCCCTCTAACCGACTTCATTGCTCAACTTCTCAGCTGGGCTAGAGCCCCAGTGAGAGACTCTGGTTCAAAAGAGGCTGGCCAATCACCATTATGGCCATTTGTGGGACCCCAAGCAAGTCTCTTTCTTTCTGAGCCTCAGTTTCCCTATCTGTAATATGTGGACAAAATGGAGTAGACCAAATGATCTCTAAGGGGCTCTCCAAATTTACACCTGAGTCTGTGCTGAGGAGCCTGGGAGGCAGAAAAGTGACAGGTTTAGCCTCAGGGTCCTCTGAAGAAAGGAGGTTATTGGTCACCTGACTAAAAGCAGAGCTCAGAAGGGATTCTTTTGTTGAAGGATGATGGTGGGGATCCCATGAGGTCACCCAGAGGGACTGCTGTGACCTGGGCAGGTCTCCTGCCCTCTCTAGACTTCAGTTTCTTCCCCCATGAAATGAGTGATAATACTCACCTTGCAGGTGGCTGTGAGGATTAAAGGGAGCACTGTAGCAAAGGTTGGCACGGGGTGGGGGGTGCTCAGAGAAAGGCAGAGGAAAGGGGAACTGTGGGGCTCAGGGGAGCAGGGCCCCGAAGCTCTGACAGAGGCTGGGTCCATGGAGCACAGCAGCCCTGTGACCGTCACTGCGTGAGCTCATGTTCCAGGGCAGGAAACCTACCCCATTTCCTCTGGGTCTGACAAGCCACCCCCTGTCTTTCCTCCCACTGTGGGCTCCCCTCCCCTCTTTGCATGACCACACTTCCGGGAGGATGCCTAGGGCCTGCACAGCTCTACGGGAACCCCAAAGAGCCAAAATCCCTTAGCCAGGCATATAAGGCCCTCCCCTTATGCCCCCCACAGCCCCTGCTGTTACACAGTCACCTTGAGTTACTTGACGCCCCCAAACAAACCATGCATGCTCACCCGTCTATACCTTTGCCCATGCTATATTCCTGCTGGCCACGTGCCCTTCCTTCTCCACTCTCCCTGCCCCCAGGATAGCTAAATCCTGCTCATTGTTTGGGGCCCAGCTCAAATGTCACCTTCTCTGGGAAGGCTTTCCTTGTCCTTCCAGTAAAGAAAATAATCACCTTTCCTGTTGGCTGGGGCAGCCCAGGGTCCTGCGGAGCCGACTCAGTCAAATCCCCACCCAGCCTCAGTGCCCTGACCTATAGAATGGAGGCAAATCAATTGTACCTAAGGGAGAGGGTGTTGGAAGAATTCAATAAAAGGGGGCACATAAAACCCCTAAACACACAGTGTAGGCACAGAGTTCGTGCGGATCATGGCTGGTTGAAACTTCAATTCCAGCTGGCCAAACCCTGCAGGGAGCAGGAAGGGTGTGTCAGGCACCCTTTCTACCCATCTATTCCAGCTCTTTTTTCTTCTTTATTGATTTTAGAGAGAGAGGAAGGGAGAGGGAGAGAGAAACATGGATTGGCTGCCTCCTGCATGCCCCTCACTGGGGATCAGGCCCACAACCTGGGCATGTGCCCTGGCTGGGAATCGTCCCGGCTCAGTCCACTGAGTCACACCGGGCTGGGCATATTCCGGCTCTTTTCAGTGGGTCCTCAGATTCCCGCACAGGGACACTGCCAACACACAGCTCATTGAAACATCAACAATGATTGACAGGCTCTGAGCCCAATGGCTGACCTACTCCT
The DNA here is from genome assembly GCA_030848825.1 of Tadarida brasiliensis. Classification (NCBI taxonomy): domain Eukaryota; kingdom Metazoa; phylum Chordata; class Mammalia; order Chiroptera; family Molossidae; genus Tadarida; species Tadarida brasiliensis. Next base: position 196,726,857 of record CM061257.1, on the reverse strand, counting down.
TCCTGGAGCAGGTTGTCCGTCCACTGCCCTCTTTGGGGCCTTCGGCTGAGGAAGGCTGAGGCCTGGAGTCGTTTGGGGGATAGGTCCGCTTTCCACGGGTAGCCTTGGGTTAGCCTGGGAGGCCTGACCGGCGCACTGATGACTCAGGTCTACTCCCCACCCTTCCCTTTCAGGAAGCGGCCCTGTCATAATCGCAGTTGTGCTACATAAAAATAGCTTCAGTTCACAGATACATGAACACCAGGCCTTTTCACTGAGGCAAGAGGAAGGCCATGTTCCCACACGCATCCCCGCGGAACAGCTTCAAACACGGATTCTCTGGGGTGGGGTCCTCACACTTCTCGGTGGATGGCTTCAGCAGCTGCTTCCTCCCCGACTTTGGTGCAGAAGGCTTTTTGCTGCTTTGCAGTCAGCTTCTTGCATTTTCTCATTTGTCCCTCCCACCAGAGATGTGGGGCTGAGCAGCTGAGGTTATTGTACCCATTTTGCAGGTGCGGAAACCCAGACCAAGGGAGGGAAGGGGAGTTGCCCAAGATCACATGGTAAGCTGGTGGTGGACCCTGATTCCTGCCACAGAGTTCTTTCTGCTCCAGCCTATGCCTCCTCCTTGGAAAATACTGTGGCCACAGCCAGGGCAAAGAGAAAAAGAGGAGAGAACAGCTAGATGGAGCACTGATTTGAGGATCAAGACATTCATGCAAGAAACGTTTGCCAAGTTCCTACTATGTGCCAGGTACCATTCCAGGCACTAGGGATGCAGCAGGGAACAAATAAGAGGTCCACTTCCTGTCCCGTAGAGCTTACAGTTTAATGGAATGAGAGCTTACATTTATTGAACATGTTCTTTTTTTTTTTTAAGCATCCTGCTTTTTGTTTTTATTTTTTCTTTATTGATTTTAGAGAGAAAGGAAGTGAGAAGGAGAGAGACAGAAACATCGATGACCGCTTCCTGCATGCCCCACAATGGGGATCTGGCCCACAACCTGGGACCAACTGGGAATCAAACTGGCGACCTCTTGGTGCATGGGTTGACACTCAACCACTGAGCCACACCAGCTGGTTGCTTTACATGGAACTTTATACCAGATGCTTTACATGGAACTTATTTAATTCTTTTTTGTTATTAATCCTCACCTGAGGATATTTTTCCATTGATTTTTAGATAGAGTGGATGAAAGAAAGAGAGAGAGAAACATTGATGTGAGAGAGACACATCAATTGGTTGTCTCTAGCACAATCCCCACCAGAGCCGGGGATCAAAGAACCTGCAACCCAGGTACGTGCCCTTGACTGGTAATCAAACCCACAACCCTTTGATCCACAGGCTGAGGCTCTAACTGCTGAGCCTAATCAGCCAGGGCATTTTGGGTTTCTTTGTTTTGTTTGTTTTTTGTTAATCCTCACCCGAGGATATTTTTCTATTGATTTTTATGGAGAGTAGAAGGGAGGGAGGGAGAGAGAGAGAGAGAGAGAGAGAGAGAGAAACATGGATCAAACCTACAACCCAGGTACATGCCCTTGACCGGGAATCAAACCCATGACCCTTTGGTCCTTCGGCCAACGCTCTAACCTCTGAGCCAAATGGGCCAGGGCAAGGAACTTATTTAATTCTTACCAACATCCTCATAAGGTGGCATATTGGACATTTGTTATTTCTGTTGACCACCCAGCATTTGAAACGCCTTCCTATGTGTGGGGTATTCTTCACTCATGAGGGAGAGCCCAGCTTCCATAACTGAGGCTAAGTATGCTGGATACTCCCTTTCCCAGCCTCCCTTGCAGCTGAGGATGGGTATGTGACCAGACTTGGCCAATCAGCATGACCACCCAGACCTGGTGCTGAAGCAGTGACTGTGCAGATCCACCATGGCAGTCAGTTAGGGCAGTAACAACAGGAGCCTCACCTGGCTTCCAGGGGCACCAGCAGCCATTTGTAGGGGCAAGATCCCTCATTCACTGCTGATGGAACCAGTGTCTGTGCCCAGTGGTGGCAGCTAGTGTTGTTCCTCCAGTTCTGCAGAGATTGAGTATTTCTCCATCACTAGCTTAAAGAGTGGGGGTCCTGCCCGGCCCGTGTGGCTCAGTGGATTCAGCATCATCCCGTGGACTGAGAGGTCCCGGTTCAATTCCTAGTCAGGGCACATGCCCGGGTGGCAGGCTCGATCCCCAGTAGGGGGCGTGCAGGAGACAGTCCATCTATGTTTCTCTCTCACATCGATGTTTCTATCTCTCTCTCCCTTCCTCTGTCTCTAAAAAAAAAATCAATAAAAACATATTAAAAATAAAATAAATAAAAATAAAAAGTGGAGTATCCCTGATGCTGCCCTCCAGAGAAAGTGTGTGGGGTGGGCAGCTTCTGGAAATGACAGGGAGTCTGGGGTCAGGGTTAGGCTTTCTCTAAGCAAGGCCTTTCAGCCTGAACCCAGTGGCCTGGTCTAGGGTGGAGGTGGGCACTGGGTGGTCTCAGAAGCCTGCACCTAGTAGCTGCATAATCATCCTTGCCCCTATCTATTCTCAGGCTGTCTCTCTTTTCCTCTTTTCCTCCCCACCCTCCTCTCCATCCCACTGCTCCAAGCCCGGTTCTCGCCCCATGAGCCCTGCCTGGATACCTGCAACTACTCTTCCTTGGTCCCCCTGCCTCAGCCTCGTCTCCTTGCATCCAGTCACTACCATCCGTCATCCTGGAATCAGAGTGAGCCTCTGCAACACGGTACTAATGGATTCATACCCCTCCTTAAGCACCTTCCAAGACATCCTGGCATCCAAACACCTTTGCCTGGCACTCAAGGCCCTTCCAACCTCTCTGACCTGCATGTCAATCCTCCAGCCGCATCCCAGATCTCTGACCACACCCCCTCTGGTCAGTTGCTCCCTGCCCCATTTCCACCATGCCCTTCCCTAACCTTGCACCCTCTTGCACTATGTACTACCTTTGCTCATGATGTTCCCTCTGCTAGGAAAGCCCTTCCTGGTCTTCTCCGCTTTTCTCTCTAATAAACTCTCATTCATTCTTTTTTTTTTTTTTTTTTTTTATCCTCACCTGAGGTCATGTCTTTTTTTTTTTGTTCAGATAGAGTGGGAGAGAGAGAGAGAGGAAGAGAGAGAGAGAGAGAGAAACATCGATGTGAAAGGGACACATCAAGTGGCTGCCACCCGCACAACCAACCAGGGCCGGGGACAAACTGCAACCAAGGTACATGCCCTTAGCGGGAACTGAACCCGGGTCTCTCTGGACCGCAGGCCGACGCTCTAACCGCTGAGCCAAACCGGCCAGGGCTCATTCATTCTTAAAGCAGCTTCAAATGCTAACTTGTCCATGAAGCTTCCCTCCAGTCTAGATTTCCAGTAATACTACAGGAACTTCCCTGAGAAGTTCGGTGGCATTCTATGGGTGTGCGAGGTGCTGCCGCCTGATCAGTTACTTTGGCGTGAAGAAAGGCATGCTTGTGGGACTGTGAACCTGGGCTCTTGGTCAAACAGACCCCAGTTCAAATCTAGACTTTGCCATTTACATGCTGGGCCATTGTGGGCAAGTCAGTTAACCTCTCCAAGGCCCCATTTCTGCAGCCTCACTGGGCCCCTGTGACACATTGGTGGTCTCTCTGTCAGTCTGCCCTGTGAACTGTGAGCAGCCCCTCCAGGCCAGGACTGATGGGCATCTGCCATGGGGCCCAGCCTGGGGTGTGAGACCCAGAGAAGCCCTACCTGGTACCCTTGTCTGAACTCCTCCCCTTCAAATCCACTCTCCACTATGGAAATAGAAGTCAGGTCAGAGGGCATAGGTGGGAGCCTCTGACTGGGCATCTCCTGGCACAAAGAGAAGTACACAGATGTGTCCCATCTGTGTGCCTAAATGCTCACCAGTACAAGCGTGACTCTGAGTGTGTGCACACAGCTGTGCACAAATTTGGGGAGGAGGTGAGTGTGTGTATGTTGGGGCACATGCACTTGTCTGTGTGTATGTGTGTCGCTGCTGTGGTTATCAACGCAGAGCAAAAATGCCCACAATTCCTGTTAAGAATCAATTAGAGCTTTTTTTTTTCCCTTTATTGATTTTAGAGAGAGAAGAAGTGAGACGGAGAGAGAGATAGAAACATTGATGAGAGAAAACATCTATTGGCCACCTCCTGCACGCCCCCCACTGGGGATCCGGCCCACAACCTGGGCATGTGCCCTGACTGGGAATTGAACCGGCGACCTCTTGGTGCATGGGTCGACGCTCAATGAGCCATACCGGCCGGACAGAGCATATTTTATAGAAGCCCTAAACCTCCCTGGGAGCATCATCAGAGCTGGGGAAGGAGGGTGGAAAGGCAGGGCAGGAAGGAAGGGAGCAGAAGGCAGGACTCAGGTTCTCATCTCATTCTGCTTCCAAGTCATTGCATAACCCTAAACAAGTTATGGCCTCAGTTTCCAATTTTTTGTAAATATGTTTTTATTGATTTTTCAGAGAGAAAGGAAGGGAAAAAGAGATAGAAACATTGATCAGCTGCCTCCTGCATGACCCCCACTGGGGATGGAGCCCGCAACCCAAGCATGTGCCCTGACCGGGAATCAAATCCGGACCTCTCAGTCCATGGGACAACGCTCAATCCACACCGGTCAGGCCAGTTTCGCTTTTTGTGAAAGCAGGAGCAGGGATTAGACTAAGTGATCTCTGAACCCTCCCACCCCTCATTTGGAGACTCAGATTAGTATCCAGAGTTCACTCTTCAGAGGGAGGCACCAAGCACAGTACAGATATCCCACCAGGCATGCCCCTCCCTCCCCCCGGGTTAATCTAACCCTTCCCACGCCATCCTCAGAAACCCATAGACTTCCTTTCCATTGTATGGGGGAGGGGACAGGGAGGAAGTTTCCAGTGGAGAAAGGTTTAGGGGCAGCCAGTCTCCCACCCTCATCAACAACTTCCTCTCCCACTCCAGCCCCACCCTGCCATGCTCCCTCCCAGTTCCCACATCCTCAAACCAGAAGAGAAATTAGTTACTTAATAGGACAAGACAGGAGTCCCTGCCCCTTCCACCCACACCATCTGCAGTGGGGGAGAGGAAGTCGGGGAGAGCCTGGGTTCTGTCAAAGCTGGCCCCCATGAGAAAACCCATGTGCAGACAGAGCCAGTGACTTGCTCAAGGCACAGTGAGCCGGTGGCAGTGCCAGGACTGAACCCAGCTTCCCACAAGACTTTCCACATCCTCAGGTGCCCCCACCGAGTGAAGGAGGGTCCCTAACTAATTCTCATTCCCACTGAGGGTAGAACACAAGTACAGGAGCTGACATTGCAGCGTGGAGACCTGGGATGGACCCACGAAGCACTTCCTGGGATGGGCAGACTCCAGAACAGGTGTCCAAGGAGCACATCTCTTCCCAGGCAAAGCTTTAGCGCAGGGTAGCCTGGATGCAGCAGTTCCTCGTGGTTATTAGGAAGACAGCGGAGACCGGCTTCCTGCCTGAGTTATCCTGCAGGGAAGCGGGTGGGACTCCAGGAGGAGGAGAAACCCTACCATGACAGGCCCCTGTGCTCAGTACTCACACCTGTGCCCACAGCTATGGGAAGGAGGGTTTTACAGATGAAGAAACTGGAACCCAGAGAAGTTAAGTGACTTTCCCAAGGTCACACAGCTAGGAAATAGTAGGACCTATATAATATGACATCCCCCCCAAATCTTTGTCCACTAAATAGCTTCCCAAAACATGAACTACAAGATGAATTTAAAAACATGGTCTGTGCCCTGGCCCTGTGTGGCTCAGTTGGTTGGAGCACCTCGGTCAGGGCACATACCCAGGTTGCAGGTTCAATCCCTGGTCAGGGCACATGTGGGAGGCAACTGATCGATGTTTCTCTCTCTCTCTTTCTCCCCTTCCTCTCTCTCTAAAATCAATAAAAGCAGGTCCTTGGGTGAGGGTTTAAAAATTAAAAACATGGGCTCAGTGGTTAGAGTCTTGATCTGCACACCAAAGAGTTGTGGGTTCAATTCCTGGTCAAGGGCACATACCTGGGTTGCAGGTTCGATCCCAGCTCCTGTTGGGGTGTGTTCGTTCAGGAGGCAACCAATTGATGTGTCACTCTCACATCAATGTTTTTCTCCCTCTCTCCCCCTCCCTCCCTCCCTTCCACTCTCTCTAAAAATCAGTGGAAAAAATATCCTCAGTGAGGATTAACAAAAACAAAAATTAAAAATATGGTTCATAAGGTGAGTTTAAATGATATGAGGATGAACTGTTTCTGTTTTTGTTTTTTTGTTTTTATAAGGAAAGTCTTTTTATTTATTTATTTATTTTCCTTTATTGATTTTAGAGAGAGAAGAAGTGAGAGGGAGAGAGAGATAGAAACATCGATGACAGAGAACATCGATTGGCCCCCTCCTGCATGCTCCCCACTGGGGATCGGGCCCACAACCCGGGCATGTGCCCTGACTTGGTGCATGGGTCGACGCTCAACCACTGGGCCACACTGGCCGGGCTGTTTCTGGTTTTTTAAAACAATATATTGATCCAAATGTAAATCAGGAAAAAATAAATCAGCTCATCAAAACTTGTGATTTCACAGGTATTATTGCTTGGGACTAGGCTAAGTTTTGAAAGGGGTTGATTTAAAGAAAAATATTACATGGCTAATAGTTTAGGTAGCAAAGGTCTGGAAAGTGACTCATGAATGGCTGAAGCTTTAGAAACAATGCTTGAAACCGCCTGGTCAGAAACACTCCTGAGTGTCACCCCGTCCCCCAGTCCAGCCCTTCACGCAGCTCTGGCTCTGCTGTGTGGAGAAGTTCGTCCTGGGTAACGCCAGCCCTGGGGAGACATGAGAGCGGCTGGCTTCTGGAGAGGGGGAGGGCAAGAGGCAGGCAGGCCTGCAGGGCTCAGAAGTGTGTGACGGAGCACCTCGGCCCCTGGGGGCAGCTCTGAGGAGCCGAAGCTCCCCATTTAGCCTGCCCTGCTTGGGTGCCCCTTCCCCTCTCAGTTTTAGCTCCTCATTTTGGGTCCTGGTTCCTACTCCCCTCCGTCTCTATCAGTTTCAGCTTTGCTCATTTTCTGAGGAACCATCTGGGCATGAGGAAGACTGGACCCCCCTGAGGAGGCAGCTCCAGTCCCTGGCCCTCCCGCTTGGCCTACGGAGCCAGTGCAGCCGAGCAGAGGCCTGGCAGCCGCCGGCGCCTGAGGAAGGACGCAGAGCCCAGCGAGGGCTGGCCGACTGACCCTGCCGTCTGGGGGTCAGCCCCACAGGGCAGGCCATCAGGAGGTCGAGTGTGCTCACTCCCAGGCCAGACACAGAAACCTCCTCGCTGTCAGTAGGAAGCCCTGTGGTGGTGCCTGTGGTGGGGAGGGGGTGGGGGTGAGAAACTGGGGGGGTGGTGTCTGCTTTCCTTCAGTCCCTTTGTCATACTAGCCCTCGGGTCTGCCCAGCCTGATTAATTACTCATGGCCTGTTCACTCGCTCAGGGTTTGAATCCTGAATGATCAGGATCCTGTTCATCAATAAACATTTTCAGATATGTCTCCCCCTGGGCTCAATGCTTCTCACACACAATTTTATTGAATCTTCACAGCAACACTGGGGTTAGATCCTGTTTTTATCCCCACTTAACAGATGATAAACTGAATCTCAGAGAAGTGAACTGTCTTGCCTACGGCCAAACATAGGGCAGGGAAGAGCCAGGATTCAGTCTGATCCTGAGCTGTTCCTCCCCTCCCCATGAAGGGAGAGCTCACCACTGGAAAAGAAGCAAGACTCGCCCTGGCCAGTTTGGCTCAGTGGTTAGAGCATCGGCCCATGGACCAATGAGTCTCAGGTTCGATTCTGGTCAAGGGCATGTGCCTCAGTTGTGGTTCATCCTAGGCCCTGGTCGGGTCGTGTGGGAGGCAACCAATCAATGTGTGTCTCTCACATCGATGTTTCTCCCGTCTCTCTCTCTCTTTCCCTCTCTCTCCCTCCCTCCCAATAAAGAAAAAAATATATATATATTTTAATATATATTTTATTTAATATATTTATAATATATATTATATATAATAATATATTATAAATAATATATAATATTATATATATAATATATATATATATAAAAGAAGCAAGACTCATCCCCAGTTTAAATGCAAAGCCCACTGGGAAAAGCCACCATGAAGCTTTACCAGTTGCTTCAACCTTGGTGTGAGTGAGTTGCTGATCACTGGGACTGTGAACTATAAATGTTTTCTCACTATCATCTCATTTAGTCGATGCCAACAAGAGCAGATAGAATTATGCCCGTTCTGCAGCTGAGGAACCAAGACTCAGGGAAGTACAAGAATGGGTCCCACAGTGCCCGAACCAGCGCTAGGACCAGCCCAGCCCCTCTGCTGGGACTGCCACTCCATCCACACCACCACCCCCTCTCTCAGAACACATTTTGACAGGAGAGAGTGTTATAACCTGACAGCAAGATAACCAGAGACGCACGGCCGAATTGTAAAGGAGCACTTTATTTCTATTTCGCCGGCGGGCTGCGGAGGGCATAGTCTCCCCTCAGATCAACAGCCCTGATTCTTCTTGCTCGTCCCATTTTAAAGACAGAAGCCCCTTCCTCCTTTTGCCCCCCTCCCCTCAGGGAACCAGTACAATAGTGGGAGTGACAGAGACTACAGAAGTCAAAATTAGCATTATTCACCGACAGCACAAGTACTTGCAAATACCTGCAAATACCTATACTCAGGAAACTGCAAATGCCTCCCAACTCGTGAGGCAACTATAATCTTGGGCAAAATTCCTTTACGTCTAGGGGTAATTAACCTATTATTGGAAGAATATCGAGGAATGTCTATTGGTGATAAAATGGAGTCTTTTAGTCGCCTTAACCAAGGGGCCTACATAAAATGGAATCTAGTTGCCTTAGCCTTGGGGCCCAGATCAAGAGGGGAGATGAGGAACCAGGACCCGGAGAGGGAAGGTGATGTGGGGGGAAGTGGGCTGCAGGAGAGAACAGAGACTCTGGTCATTCCCTGGCCATCCTGATTTCGAACCTGCTTCGTGCAGGAATGTAAGGGCCACCCTTCATTCAAGCAAGACAGCTGTCCTGCACCCTCTTCCTACCGCCCGCCACCGCCAGCCTCTCTTCTAGCTCTTAGGACATGGCCTAATTATGGAGGGTGCACATGGGTTCGAAGGAAAACACTCAGAGGCTCCAGGTTGTTTTCCAGTGAAACAATTCAAAAGCCTGTTGGGGGAAAGATTTTCCTGTTAATAGACTGGAGTGTTCAACTGGAGAGCAGTAGATGGCTCACTGTCCAGTGATGGTGGGAAGTTGAATTTCATTTGATTAAGTAAAATAACCAGATCAGCATTCAACTTTCTGATGTAACCAGAAAACAGTCCTTAAAATAAGAAGGATCTGGCCCTGGCCGGTTTGGCTCAGCGGTTAGAGTGTCAGCCCGCGGACCAATGAGTTGCAGGTTCGATTCTGGCCAAGGGCACGTACCTTGGTTGCAATTCATCCCCAGCCCTGGTTGGGGTCGGGCGGGAGGCAGCCACGCAATGTGTCCCTTTCACGTCGATGTTTCTCTCTCTCTCCCACTCTATCTGAACAAAAATGGAAAAATGTCCTCAGGTGAGGATAAAAAAAAAAAGAAGGATCTGGCCTGACCAGTGTGGCTCAGTGTGGCTCAGTAGCTGAGCATCGACCCATGCACTAGGAGGTGGTCAGTTCGATTCCTGGTCAGGGCACATGCCCAGGTTGTGGGCCCGATCCCCAGTGGGGGGCATGCAGGAGGCGGCCAGTTGATGTTCTCTCTCATCCATGTTTCTATCTCTCTCTCCCTCTCTCTTCCTCTCTCTCTAAAATCAATAAAGAAAAAATAAAATAAAATTTAAAAAAAGCAGGATCCATGTTTAAAATGTGGGAATCTCGCAAAATGTGGCAGGGTGGGCCTGCATCAGGGGCTTTGCAGCTTCCTGTATGTTCCTGCACCCCGTCACCTGGTGAAGCCCATGGCACTTCTCACAATAACGTTCTTAAATACACATAATAAAATAACAGGCTTATAAAGGAAACCAAGTTTATTAGAATGTAATTATCAAACGTTTTTAAAAAACAAATTGTTGATGTAGTAACAGTGACTAATTAACGCAATATTAAGATCTGGCAATAGGCCTAGCAACTATAAATTTCAAACAGGGATGAATGTAAACTCTATTTTGAAACATCTGAGAAACTGTAATGTGATTTGAAAATATCTGTAATTCTCTCAGTGACACCATCACAAGGTCCTACTACTACTGCTCTGTGATTTGTGGCCACATCAGTGAAGAGAAAAAATTCAGGTGAGCCCTGGCCGGTTTGGCTCAGCGGTTAGAGCGTCAGCCTGCAGACCCGAGAGTCCCGGGTTCGGTTCCCACTAAGGGCACGTACCTCGGTTGCAGTTTGTCCCCGGCCCCGGTTGGGGTCGTGTGGGTGGCAACCACTCGATGTGTCTCTCACGTCGATGTTTCTCTCTCTCTCTCTCTTCCCACCTCTCTCCCTCCCATTCTATCTGAAGATAAATGCAAAAAAAAAAAAAAAAATTCAGGTGCGATCAGTGAAAATAAAGATGTAGCATTTTCTCTTCCAAATTTTTAGACCCCTTGAATTCTATCATTAGATATTTGAGGGTTCCGTGGACCTCAGATTAAGAACTCCTGGACTAATTCTATCTTTTATTTTATAGCACATATGCGTAATTGTATCAAACGTAGTTTTCAAAATCTGCTTAAATTTACAAATAAAGTGCCTGGCAGGCAGTAGGTCTCCGTGAATGGGGGCTCCTGGGGCTCCTGCTGTGGTTACTCTGTTAGTCCTTTCCTAGGGAAAATGGAGACTCTGTTTGCTCATCCGGAAGTGGGGCTCCCTGGGCTGCATGGGAGCACGGGCCAGGCCTTCCTCCACCAGAGTGGCCTCATGTTCCTTCTTGGCAGGAGTGCAATCCATTTAGGCCTGAGGATATTTTGACTGACCCTCAATCCTGGGACACAGCTCAACTCTAGGGAGCCCAGCCTCCGAGGCACCCCAAGGCCTCCTTTACCCAGGCGCTGAGCAGCCTGCAGCCTGGGAATCCCCCGGAAGCCCTTGGGCATCTGCTTCCCCTCTTGACTCATTTGTGGTCACGAGAGGAGCACAGTCACAAGCCAGCATGACTAGGTCATTGTTGACAGGCTCACAGGACACTTGGCCAGGAATCAGGCAGCAGACATTGGCAGCGAGCTGGGAGGCCCTCAGAGCCCAGAGAGCAGACGCAAGCCTAGGGGAGAGGTCCACTCCAGCTCCTCCGGCTTCGGGACAGGCCCAAGCAGAACCCCCCAGAGCTCACCCCCCACTCCTCCCTTGTGGCCTCCTCCCTACTGCCAGGCTACCCTTCCTCCTGCTCGAACTATCAGCACCTTGGGAATTCATGAACTCCCCTCCAGCCAAGGTCTGCCATCCAGCTCCCCTGCTCCAGACAGAACCTTTCCCCCTCATCCTTTCCACCTTCCTATCAAAACCCACCTGTTCTGGTTCCCATCCGCCTCTGCTCTCTAAGGCAACTGCCCGTCATCCGAGGTCCCTGGGATTTGGAGTTCAAGACCTGTATCCAGGTATTGGCTCTGATAGGCTATGAAGTCCTCTGCCTCTCTGGGCCTCGTTCAACACCCCCGTCTATTGCGTGAACTTGTTTAAATTGCCACCCTACCTTTCATAGCTGTTATGAGAATGAAAAACACTTTCAGATGGGCGGTTACTTTTTTATAAAATATAAAGCACTTTCATAGCTATGACATGGGACTCACGGCTGACAAGTTGTTTTGTTTCTTGTTTGTTTTTTAATCACAGAGAAAATTTTCTTTATTACTCTTAAATTTGACTTTTTAAAATGTTGAGGGTAAACTCTATTCTTTTTTTTTTTTTTATCCTCATCCGAGGACATTTTTGCACTTATTTCAGATACAGCGGGAGGGAGAGAGGGAGGAAGAGAGAGAGAGAAACATTGATGTGAGGGAGACACATTGACTGGTTGCCACCCACACGACCCCAACTGGGGCCGGGGACAAACTGCAACCGAGATATTAATACATGCCCTTAGCAGGAACCAAACCTGGGACTCTCTGGTCCATGGGCCAACGCTCTAACCACTGAGCCAAACCGGCCAGGGCCTTTTTTTTTTTAAATTAATTTATTTTTGTTACAGATGTTTCTCTTTTTTTCCTCCATTGACACCCTCCTCCCAAACCCCTCCTCCCCGCATTATTATTGTCTGTGTCCATAGTTACGCATACATGTGTAAAAGTTCTGTGGTTTATCTCTTCCTTCCCCCCACATCCACCTCTTCTGAGGTTTGTAAGTCTGCACCCCACTTCCATGTCTCTGGGTCTATTTTGTTCCTCAGCTTGTTTTGTTCATTATATTCCACAGATAAGTGAGATCATGTGACATTTGTCTTTTTCTGACTGGCTTGTTTCGCTTAGGATAATACTCTCCAGGTCCCTCCATGTCATCTCAAAGTATATGAGATCTTCCTTTCTTATGGCTGCATAATATTCCATTGTGTATACGTACCACAGCTTTTTTATCCACTCATCTACTGATGGACACTTGGGTTGTTTCCAGATCTTAGCAATTGTAAATAGTGCTGCTATGAACATAGGGGTACATACATGACAAGTTATTTTGATGTGTTTCAGTTTATCAGGGTCCTTCTGGAGAAATGACACAAAACAATGGCTTTAGTGGTGGTTCAGGCAGTGGGGAGATCCATGTAACCAGAGGGCCCAGCCACATATTCCCACCCACCCCCCAAATCATATCCCAAGGAAGACATGCCCTTGTAGGCAGTGTGGTCTTGACTCTGGGTAGGAGTTTGAAGACTCCGTAGGTATGACCCCCTTGAGCCCAACACAGGAAATTGACCAAGCGGTGTTGGGTTTGATGCAGATTTGCTTCTGCTCTACATGTGAGTCACCTAGTCTGTCTCAATCACTGCTGAGTAACAGGGCAACGGAGGAGGCTAGTCTGTCTCTGAGAAGGAAAACCAGGAGTGTCACTCCATTCCAGGAGCAGAGCCTGGGGCTCCGGAGGGCATGTCAAACCATTTGTTAGCTCAGGGGCCTGGAATGTGACCTGCTAGGAATGATGCAGTGTTTAGCACCAGAAGGCCTGGATCCCAGACCCTGCTCTTTCACACCCTGACTATATGCCTGGGAGCAGGTCATTGGTTATCTCTGGGCTCACATTTTCTGTCTATAAAAGGCCTGGCTGGTGTGGCTCAGTGGATTGAGTGTTGTCCCATGGAATGAGAGGTCCTGTTCAATTCCCGATCAGGGTGGGGTTGCAGGCTCGATCCCCAGTAGGGGGCATGAAGGAGGCAGGCAGCCTATCGATGTTTCTATCTCTCTCTCTCCCTTCATCTCTCTCTAAAAAATCCATTTAAAATATATATTTTTTTAAAGTCCTGTGATAATCCCTAACTCAGCAGGGTCTTCTGAGGATTCATGTGTTCACAAGACAGAAATGCTTACAGTTGGGTTACAGGGTGAGGTGCCCAACCCCTGTGCTGCCACCCAGCACGGCACTTGTCAGGCCTCCCATGTGTCTGTCTTCTCATTGGGCTGATCTGTGCAAGAGAGACCAGTGCCTTCTCATGGTACACTCCAACCCGGGGCCCCTGTGGCATTCACTGCGCACACTGGCTGATGGAGGAGGAGGAGGGCGGCGCACCTGAAATTATTACCCCAGAATTCATATTGCATCAGGGCCAGAAGCCCAGAACTCATATTGGGCTCCTCCCTTGGAGGCTATGATCACGTGTTTTCAGATATTTCATTTAGCTTTCTCCTCTGGGGTCACAGCAAACCTCACCCCAGACAACAGTTGCCCCAGTGTCTGGAGTTTCATCAGGGCCCTCTCTTTTTCTCTGGAGCTAGACAGTCTGGTTCCAATCCCAGCTCCGATACTTACTAGCTATAACCTTGGGCAAGTCAGTTTCACTCTGGGCCTCAGTTTCCTCATTTGTAAAATGGGAATAATAATCCAACCTACTGCTAGGTAAATGTATATTCAGCTTGACAAGAAAATGTCAAATTGTGTTTTAAAGTAGTTGTGGGAATATAAACTTTATATTCCCAATAGCTATATTTAAGAGATCTCCTGGTCCACATGACAATACCTTTGTGCTGTGAAACTTTTGCCAGTCAAATGGGTGTCAAAATGGCATTCGTTTACTGTGCTTACTTGCATTTCCCTGAATGCTAATGAGATTGAGTATGTCTTCATATGTTTATTGGCCATACATATTTTTCCTTCGGTGAAATGCCATTTATATCTTTTTTCATTTTTCTATTATATTGTCTATCTTTTTGATAATCAATTTATAGTTCTTTATTTTTTTCTATATATTCTTTTTTTTTATTTTTATCCTCACCCAAGGACATTTTTGCATTTATCTTCAGATAGAGCGAGAGAGAGAGAGGAAGGAAGAGAGAGAGAGAAACATCCATGTGAGAGAGACACATCAACTGGCTGCCACCCACACAACCCCAACCAGGGCCAGGGACAAACTGCGACTGAGGTACGTGCCCTTAGCGGGAACCGAACCCAGGACTCTCTGGTCCGCAGGCTGATGCTCCAACTGCTGAGCCAAAACGGCCAGGGCTCTATATATTCTTAATACTAATCCTTTGTTGGTTATATAAAATAATTATGTTCTCCCAGATGATGGCCTTGCCTTTTGACTTTATTCTATTCAAAGGTGTCTTTTTTTTAATAGATGTTTTCATTGATTTCTTAAAGAGAGAAAAGGGAGAGAGAGAGAAACAAACATCGGAACATCTATCGCTGCCTCCTGCATGCCCCCTACCAAGCATCGAACCTGACCAGGAATCGAACCAGCAACCATTCAGTGCACAGGACAATGCCCAACCAAGCCACACCCGCCAGGGCTCAAGGTGTCTTTTGATGAGCAAATCATTAATTTTATTTATTTATTTATTTTTGAAAACTTTTTCTTTATTGATTTTAGAGAGAGAGAAAGGTAGAGAGAGATAGAGATAGAAACATCGATGAGAGAGAACCTCGATTGGCCGCCTCCTGCATTGGGGATCAGACCCACAACCTGGGCATGTGCCCCTGGGAATCGAACCGGCGACCTCTTGGTGCATGGGTGGACACAGCCAACTGAGCCACACCAGCCAGGCCTATTAATTTTAATGAAGTAGAATATCAAAAAGATATTCACCAAATATTTTTCTAAAGGTTTTAATATTTAACTTTTAAGTTCTTGATCCATCTAAGGTTGATTTTTTTGTACATGGTGTGAAGTAGGGTTTTGGTTTCTTAAATTTCCATATGGATAACTAAACTTTTTAGCTGCATTTGTTGAACAGTGCTAGAGCCAATCTTTTTTGTTGTTGGAGTCAATCTTAACTGATCTTGAGGGTGCAGGGAGGGAGGGCCCAGCTGAAGTCTGACACAGAATTCCCTCTATTCCTGACCAGTGGCTTCCTGAGGGGGTCACATCCAAGGAGGCTAGAGATGAAAGAAGCCACACTGCAGCTTTGCCCAAGCGGCCTCTGCCTGGATCTGAGCTGAGCGTTAACTACTTTATTAATAGATCTACATACATGTATGGCAAATAATAATAATTCAAATAGCACTAAAAATTATTAAATGAAAAGTTAGATTCTCCTACCTCCAGAACCACTGCCCAGAGGTAATCACTTCAGTAGTGAATGATTTTTAGCTCTTATGAATTCTCTCCCTAACTGCAAATAATATGTGCAATGCCATAACCAGTTACTCTCTGTTGGAAAAGTTTGTTTCCTTACATCCGTCCCATCTCTCCTCCCTTCTCACCCGTTTCCAATATTTGATTTTTTTTTTTTTTTAATGAATGCTAAATATGACACCATCTGATGCGGCTGCTGCCGCGGCTGTATTTCAGGAAGTCCAGCCCTGTGAGATTGCCCAACCCCACCTCCCCAGGAGGTCAGAACACGTCCCATCACTTCCTGATTGCAGGCATCAACTGCGGAGCGGGACAGAAGAAAAATAGCCTTTGGGTCTCTGGAGCTCTTCCCAACAATGGTGCAAATAAAAGGCCTGGGACCGGTTTCCAAGTAGGGGCGGAGAGCCCTGGGGGAGGGCGGAGATGTTCACAGGGATCCCGCCTCCTGGTGCCCGGCCACAGGTTCCGTGTGACCTTGGGCAAGTTCTTCCAATCTCTTCATCTGTAAAATTCGGGTCACTGGGGCTCCTCCCACCACAGACTTTCTGTGATAAGATTTCGAGTGACAGCTCTGGGAGGGCTTTCTGATAAGAGTAGAAAAGGCCCTCAGGAGAGACAGCATTAACACAATGACCACAGAGCAGCTGCTGCTCCCTGAGGGCCTCCCGAGGGCCAGGCACGTCCAGGCCTGAAAGGCACGACCCTATTTAATGCTCACAACTCTCAGGTGGGTATTATTCTCCTCATTGAACAGATAAAGAAACTGAGGCTCTGAGAAATTAGGCAACTTGTCAGAGGTCACAGGGCCGGAAGGTCTGTGCTACCAGTCCCATCTATCACCTAGTCCTGTTGAAGAACTTGGATATTTGAGAATGCTGAAAATCTCCAGGGTCCCTCTTTAGAAACAGATTAGAAGGCAGGAGTTCATCCTTCCTGAGCTCACGGAGACCCTGCTTCTCAGCCACTGAGGGACTGACCCTAGCCCAGGCCCCAGGCACAGGCCCAGTGGGTGATTCTGAAAACAGTACCTTCAGGGGGTCTTTTCATAGCCAGACAAGAGCAGGGGGCTGCTTGGCCTGGGGAGACCTTTGCTCACCCACAGTAGGGACCCCAAACAGTTCAGAAGGACTTGGGGACTATTCCTCTCTCTAGCCCTCCCCAGAGGCAGAGCTGTTGACACACTCCTCATCCGACTGACAGGCACACTCTTGGCCACATAACATCCTGGGGACTCTGGGGACCCACAGGCCTTAGCCTCAGCATGGCCTGGCACTGGCCAGAGCTGAGGCAAGCCAGCTTCCCTTTAGACCTAAGGCCACAAGCTGGCAAGGAAGTGAGTGGGGGAGGGGTGCAGGAACCCTGACTCGGCTGAAAGGCTGCCTAGGAGGAAGGAAGCACAGAAATGCCTGGTCCAAGGCTGCGGGCAAAGCCAGCAAAGCCACCCTGGCATCTCTGTGGATTCAGGGCCACAGGGCCTCACCTTAGCCACCCAGCCTCAGCTTATGGCCAAGAGGCTGGAGGTGGTGATCTGACTGGGTCACACTGTGAGTGAGGAACTGAACCAGAGCCTGGCCCTGTGTGCCCAGACTATGGGCTCCTTCCCTCACCAGCAGCCAAGGGGGTAGCTGGTAGGCAAAGAAATGCCCTCATCTTAAACAAGCCCCTTCTCTGTGAGTCCAGCCTAGGAATCTGCACTTCTGAGACCAACATCAAAAAGTAAATAGTGCCCTGGCCTGTTTGGCTCAGCGGTTAGAGTGTCAGCCCGTGGACCAATGAGTCACGGGTTCGATTCTGGCTAAGGGCACGTACCTCGGTTGCAGTTTGTCCCTGGCCCTGGCTGGGTCGTGCAGGAGGCAACCAGTCGATGTGGCTCTATCACATCTGTCTCTCTCTCCCTCCCTCCCACTCTATCTGATGATAAATAGAAAAGTATCCTCAGGTGAGAGAAAAAAAAAAAGTGAATAGCTCTGGCCGGTTTGGCTCAGCGGTTAGAACGTCGTCCAGAGGACCGAAGGGTCAGGAGTTCAATTCCGGTCAAGGGCACATACCTGGGTCGCAGGGTCAATCCCCAGCCCCAGTCGGGGTCATAATAGGAGGCAACCAATCCATGTGTATCTCTCTCACAGCAATGATTCCCTCTCTCTCTCTCTCTTCCTCCCTCCCTCCCTCCTTTCCACTGTATCTAAAACTCAGTGGAAAAAGATCTTCAAGTGAGGATTAACAACAACAACAAAAATGAATAAAACAAAGAGAAACAAACAAAGCCTCTTTGCTTTCGTATGAGAGCAGGAGCCCCTCCAAGCTGGGGCAAATCTGATAAAACCCCAGCGTCTGGTCTAAGCTGCTGAACTCCCCTGCCATGTGGCCTGCTAGGGACAAGTGTCTTACATGCCTACAGGTGACTTGTCCACTCACTCTGCACGCTCTCCTGGTTGCAGTAACGGGACTATACATTGTTCATCTAGGCCAGGGTTTCTCAGTCTCAGCACCACTGATATTTCGGTCAGTTGTGTTGGGGGCTGTCCTGTGCATTGCAGGATGTCTAGCAGCATCCCTGGTCTCTACCCGGTAGCACCCCTCCAGTCATGAGAAACAAAAACATCTCCAGACATTACCCAATGTGCCCTGGAGGGCAACATGATCCCCGGCTGAGAACCACTGCTCTTGATCCCTTCTTCCCTTCTTCTCTGGTAACAAGACCTTTGATTTTCAGCTGGCTTGTAGTCACCAGGATAAAAGACAGAGGAGCTGCAAGGTCACCCTTGCAGTGAGGTGTGGCCAAATGTGTGTCCTCATGACCCCCTCTGCCTTCCCACTGGTTAGAATACAAGTGTGGTTGGTGACTGGAGCCAAGTCACTCATGGGTCATTAAGTGGGTGTCAGGTGCGAAGATGGCAGAGCAGTAAGAGAGAAAGAGAGAGTCCGGGCCGCCCTGGAGCTGCCAGGTAGAGATGGACCCTCCTGCTGGACTTAATCCCACGAGAGAGAAATGAACCTGTGTCCCTGGGCTCTTGGCTGATCTCCCGCAGAGCCCAGATTTTAGCTTCTTATGAACTCTCCTGACACCATGGCCTCTTGTCAGTCACAGTAAATCTAACCCTAAGTAACATATAAAAAATAACTCTGCCATTGTGGTTTTAATCACCCACCATCTAGATGCCTGTGACCTTCTGACTTTCCCAACCCAACTTCTGACACCTCACCAGAACCCTCACACAGTGGCTGTCCTCTCCCCACCCTGCCTCTTCCCTGGTGCTTCCTACCCCAGGAAGGCACCGCCACACCCCAGCATCCTGTAAGTTGTCTATGATTTCCCTTCCTCCCACTCCTCTCTCACATCCAGAAGATCTGAAATTCCCCATTCTGCTTCCTAAATATAAAAATAAAAAAATAAAAAAGGTGTACTCTACGCCACCTCCAAAGTCACTGTCCCAGCTCAGGGCCTCACCACTCCACACCTGGGCCATTGCAACCACCTCATGGCTGGTCTCCCTGCCTCCAGTCTCCACCCCACAGCCTACCCACCTACCCTGTCCTTTTTATTGTTAATCCTCACCCAAGGATTTTTTTTCATCGATTTTTATTTTCATTATTTATTTATTTGTTTATTTATTTATTTATTTATTTTTTATCCTCACCTGAGGACATTTTTCCATTTATCTTTAGACAAATTAGGAGGGAGGGAGAGAGGGAGAGAGAGAGAGAGAGAGAGAGAAACATCGATGCGAGAGAGACACATCGACTGGTTGCCTCCCGCACGACCCCAACCAGGGCCAGGGACGAACTGCAACCACGGTACGTGCCCTTGGCCGGAATCGAACCTGGGTCTCATTGGTCCACAGGCTGACAGTCTAATGCTGAGCCAAACCGTCCAGGGCTTTTTTCATTGATTTTTAGATAGAATGGAAGGGAAGGAGGGAGAGAGAGAAACATTGATGTGAGAGAGACACATCCATTGGTTGCCTCCCATAGGACCCTGACCAGGGCCAGGGATGGAACCTGCAACCCTGGTACATGCCCTTGACTGGAATCGAATCCAAGAGCCAAACTGGCCAGAGCCTGCCCTGCCCTCTTGAAAACCCTCTCATGAATCCCCTTGGTCTCTAGGACAAAGTCCAAGCTTTCTAGGTGAACATCACAACCCCCTGCCTCTGCCACCTCATCTCCCACCCTCCCCCTCTCTCACACCTCTTCCTACAGGATATGACAGAAAGAATTTGTCACAATTCCAGTAATACACTGTGATTCTGTTTTGGCACATGCTGCTCCCTCTGTCCCAAATGGCCTCCCCAAATCCTCTGCTTGGCAAACTCTTACTTCTCCTTCAAAGCCCAGGCAAAGGTGACCTTCTCCACGAGGACTTGCCTGGTTCCCCCAGCAAAAGCAGCCTGTTGATCCCTGCTCTGTGCTGCTGTGGAACTTGCCCATCTGACTCAGGGCTCATCCCACTGAGGTCTGTCTCCCTGACAGCAGTGGGCAAGTGACAGTTAGGAAGGGACTCCATTTTATTGTACTTGAAACCCACAATACCTAAGGTAAAGTTAGCACAGAGTAGGTGCCCAGCACACAATATCATTACCCATTTACTAAGCCTCTACTGTGTGCCAGGTCCTGAGCTAGATGCTTTATCTAATCCTCAAAATCACCCTGCCGGGAGACATGAGGAAGAGATTCAGAGAGGCTGAGCAGCCGCTTCAGCTCACAGCTCGTGCACAGCCGTGTCGGAGACCGATTGTCCATCTGCCACGCTTGGTTCTCCCTTGGGAACTGGCCTCGCCTCCCTCCCCAGACGTGGTCTCCAGGGAAACACGCTCCCCAGAGCTGACCTGACCTGAGTGTGGGACAGCCCTTTGCCCTTTTATTCAGCTAACAAGTTGGGGTTTCTTAAAAAAGAGCTTTTAATAGGAAACCAAGAAAAAGCCCCCAAAATTTATTTATATATATATATATAAAGCTGTTTAATTTTATGATACAGTTCAGGTCCTCCCTCTAAGCTGTTACTTCCTCCTCTAAAACCTGGAGGGACTAAATGGGCTTAGAGACCCTTATCAGTGCTGCTCTCCTGTGATCCCATGATGAGTTTCTCAGGTGGAGAGTGGGCTAGTGAATTCTGGTGACGGCAGTGTACTAGGGACACAGCAGTGGGAAGAGGAGAATAGGGTAACAGCACTAGCCCACCAGCCCACCCACACCCCATCCCTTTATGACTTGACCCTAGAGGTCTAAAGGGAGGGAGGGGTCTCGTCCAAGTGCCTCCTTGCAGGCCCTCAGGTGGGCTTGGCCAGTCTGAGGGCAGAGCTGGGGCTAGACAGGCCTACATTTTAGAGTCCAGACTGTGTTTTCTGCTGGGCCTACAACGGTCCTGTCCCCTCTTTGGGCCTCAGTTTATGCGTCTTCCCTTCTCGGGTCACCAGCTTGGCCTCCCAGGCTCTGGCTCCTCCTCCCCTCTCCTATTAGTGGGACCCACTGGAAAGCCCCACTCTGCACAGCACAGACACAGGAAGGGAGAAGGGAGGCTCACGGCGAGTTCCTGCGGAGGCCCAAACTCTCAGCTGTAGCCTTTGGAGCCTGTCATTTCCCTTCCCCCGCCCACCCAGCTGGGCTGCAGAGAAGTTTCATCACAGCTGAGTTGTTGTCCTTATAAGGGAAGGGCCTCCAGAGCCTCTGCCTTGGGCCACAGCAGGCTGGTTGAGAGCCAGGCCAGCCTCAGGGTATCCTCCAGGCACCAGGAAAGGTGGGGCTACCTCCAGCCTGCCAGAAGTCACCTGGGCTGAGTGTCCATCTGAAGTCACAGACTCTCCAGAGAAAAAGCAGGAAGTAGTTGATTGTGGCCCCAGGCGAGGACCCTAGGGGGTCAAGTCCCAGGTCCTACTACTAGCTCGTGGTCTCCTAGGCAAATTGTGTAAACCTCAGTTTCCTAACCTGTAAACAGAGTGAACAGAAATACATCTTCCTCATGAGGCCTCATGGCGACACTGAGAGACCAACACAGGCCTGCCAAACAGGTGCTCGGTGAGGCCAGGCCACTGCAGTTTACTAAACATTTTCTATGAGTCCCGGTGAAGAAAGGAGAATTAGCCCATTTCACAGACAGGAAAAACTGAGGCACAGTTTACCTGAGGTAACTCATTCATAGCTAGGGCTTGAATCTAGATGTGTCTGCCTAAAGTCATGGTTTTTCTACTTATACTCAGCTACTTCCTCCAAAAATTTTGTCCCTTTAATAAAATTATGAAAACAGGTTGAAATTCCCACCATTACCTCTCTATCCTCTTTGTCCCCCCTCCCCACCGAGCCTCCTCATAACACTGAGAAACCTCCACTTGAGTGAGTTTGTGGCCTTTTCTGGCAGCCCTGTCTCATGTCTCATGCCATGTTTCACGGAGTGAGGAGAGAGACTGGAAGACAGGACTTGGAGGTCACAAAACATGGTGGCCCCA
The DNA here is from genome assembly GCA_030848825.1 of Tadarida brasiliensis. Classification (NCBI taxonomy): domain Eukaryota; kingdom Metazoa; phylum Chordata; class Mammalia; order Chiroptera; family Molossidae; genus Tadarida; species Tadarida brasiliensis. The sequence continues at coordinate 196,704,718 of CM061257.1, read as the reverse complement.
GAAAGACACAGGGAGCTTCCAAGTCCCAGGCTCAAGTAGGGGCAAAGAGGGGGGCAATCTGGATGTCCTCTCCCTCACCAATCCCTGCTCTGACCCTGGTCCTGTCTGAAGGTGGCCACCTTGTAATTCGCAGAACCGTGCATTGTAACTACCCCCAGGACTTCAGGCCACCGAGACATCGCAGCATGTGTCCAAAAGGAAGACCTTCTTTTGGCCCCCAGGACCGGAGGGAAAGTTCTCACCACATCCTTTTTCAGCCTTATGCTGGCCACTGACACCTTCCCAGCAGCTGTTCCTGTTAAGGCAGTCCTTCAGAGAGGACCTTGTTTCTGGGACACCCCCATCAATAAAGGGACTCCTCCCCTTTACCTTGATTCCTCCTCACAGGTAAGGGGCCCATGAAGGTGAAGTGATTTGCCTGGGGGCCCCAAGCCTCTATAGGCCGCTCACTCAGTGTGGCTGTCACATGTCAAGCCAGTGGCAGGGGAATTCAGGAGGGACACGAGGGTCATAGCCATAGTCATTAGGCCCCGGATCAGGTGCTTCCTGTTGTTGACCACTGGGACTGTCCAGTAGCCCTCAGAGGAGGAAGGGAGGCAGGCTTTGGGGAGCACAGTGGAGCTTTCCCACATAGGGGAGTGGGGAGCATTGCAATTCCCCTTTCATGGGTAAGGAAACTGAGGCTGAGACTCCTGACATCCCTGGGTGGAACTTGAACTTTGGCAGCTTGACTTTGAGCTCTGTCTGTTGGCCAAGGGGCTGCCGAAGAACACTCAGTGAAGTCCTAGGGTATTAGGGGTGCCGTGGGCATAAGATGGGGCCCAGGCTCACGCCTAACCTGGACGAGGCTCTGAGGTTAAAATAACAGTTGGAAACACTTTGAACCATCATAGAAAACACCTGTGCAGGCAAGCATTCTCAATGGAAGCTAAATCTAGGGGGATATTTGATGAGATGCAACATATTTGTGCATGGTCTTAAAATGTCTCCCAGACTGTTTATTCGTTGAAAGAGAAGAGTCTTAGCTCTTCAGGAGAGAAACCAGACACCTTGACCAGGTGATCAAAATTAACATCCCCACCGAGGGGCAGACAGATGCGATGCCTGAGAAGGACCGAGTAGCACCGGTGCAATTTTCTGGCTGAGACTCCATAACCTCAATCTAATTATGAGGAAACCTCAGACAAACCCAAAGTGAGGAATGTCCTGTTAAAAAGGGAGGGGGTCTGGCTGGTGTGGCTCAGTGGTTGGAACATCATCCCATACACCAAAAGGTTGCGGGTTCGGTTCCTGGTCAGGGTACATACCTGGGTTGCGGGTTCGATCCCCAGTCAGGGTGAGTACAGGAGGCAACTGATCGGAGTTTCTCTTACATCAATGTTTCTCTCTCCCTTCCTCTCTAAAATCACAAAAAGCATGTCCTCAGGTGAGGATTTAAAAAAATAATAAGGGAGTGGGGAAGGACTATATTCTTCAAAAATGTCCATGTCATGAAAGATAAAGGGTGTGGAAACATTTCAGATTAAAGATTAAAGAAACATATATGCAATATCCAAACTTATACTAGAGGAAAAATATGATCAAGGATATTACTGGGTCAAATGACAAAATTATAATATGAATAGTAACTATTATATCGGTGTTAAATTTTCTGAAGTTGATCATTGTACTATGGTTACATAAGATAATATACTTATTTTTAGGAAATACACACTGAAGTATTCAGGGCTAAGGGACCATGATAATTCTTCAATGATTCAGGGAAAAAAGTGTGTGTACGTATGTTAAGAGAGAAAGCACTCAAAAGATAAACCAACGGGTCAATCTGGGTAGAATGAGTGTTCTTTTTGCTATTCTTATTCTTGCAACTTTTCTGTTCGAAACTATTTTCAAATAAAGCTTTCAAAAATTGAAAAGCATTGTTCCTATGACAGCCCCAGCTGCAGATGAAATTGGAGGCCTGGCCAAGTTAGCAAGATGGAGCACTGAGGAGGGCGATGCCCCAGCCAGCCTGTGGGAAGGATGCCCTAGAACAGGGCTTGGAGGACCAGTTGGGCCACTGACTGAGCGCCTACCCCCTGCTTCCTTCAGGTTAGCCCTGGAGCTGGTCCCACAACAAACAGGCTTGTGGCAGAAAAGTTCCATAAAAAGGGATTTATTGCCAAACTTCAAGAAAGGCGCTTCATAAGCCGAAGACATGGAATGCCATCCTCCTCCAGGAGGCAGGCAAGGTAGCCCCTGCGTATTTTCCATTCTGCTCCCTCCCCTGGAAGCTGGCTTCCCCTTGGGGCCCTGGCTGCCCAGGTAATGGGGACCCCATAGGAGCCAATGGCATTAGGCCACAGAGGCTGCCCCAGAGCTCCTCCCTCAGCCTGGTCACGTGTCAGAGGGGAAACGGAGGCTCTGGTCCCTAAAAGCAGGTGATGGCTAAAGCCCAACAGCCCTCACAGGAGGGCTGTCCCCCAAAGTAAGACTGCAGGGGCTACACGACTGTGGATATTTGATGACACTCTTGCTCTCATACGGAGATGGATGGACAGGCAGTCTGTGGCATGGGGGCCTACTTTGTGTGAGGAGTGTGGTTTGGAGCGATCCATGGGGGCTCATGAGCCATGACACTGCTGCTCACACCCATGCCTGCCCAGCACAGGCCGCAGAGTAGACATCTATCTGCCCCTCCGGATCCCTGGCTACTACCCTCAAGAATAAAGTAGAAGCACAGTAAAGAAGGCATCAACCTGCACTGGCAGGCCTTGGTGGGCACAGCTGGTGGCAGGGGGGTGGGACAGTGGGCAGAAAGGCCAGAGCAGGCAGTTGAGACCCCCCTCACCTCTTCCAGTAAACAAAAGTGCACATGCAGAAGCCCTGAGCAAGCCGGTCAGGAGCTGCTCCCACTCGCGAGCCCCGGGAAAGTGGCTGCAGCCCTCAGGCCTCCGCACCTACAGGCTCTGCCCGCAGTCCCGCTGCTACAGCAGGATGGAGACAGGGTGTGCTCCCAGAGCTGGGGGAGCCAGGCAGAGGCCCAGGGTGCAGGCACGGCCAGGAGAAAATGCCCTGTCCGTCCACTAGAAAGCTCAGGAGCTCACGAGGAGTAGTCCATCTAGGGCCTGAGCCAGAGGGGTGAGGGGAAGTGGGGACAGAGGTGTGGTTTGGGCCCCAACATACCCCTCAGCATTAGAAGAAACGTATGGGGTATTGGACCTGTTTGAGTTGTGGAGGAACCACAGAGACCCAGATATAAATCCCATCTGGGGAGGCACAGAAGTTGGGGCGGCTTCTCTTCTGCAGGTTGATTTATAATTAACTACATACAGGATTTTCTGATATTGACACTGGGCTACTCTGAAGTTCACCTGTACAGAAATGTGCAAGGCTGGACGCAAGCTGGTCCAGAGGCAGGGCCTAGACTAGGAGACCTTTCCATTCCTCCTCCACCCCGGAGTCCTGCTGTCACCGCTCACCAGAGGGGAAGGCCTGAAGAACAGGAAGGCCCAGAGAGGCCACGCAGCAAAGGCTTTCTCACACAGGTGCCTCCTACCTCCCTCAGAGGCCATCAGCTGAGGGAGAACCTACAGCCTAGACCCAAGGCCTCAGCAGCTACTGGGAACAGGTGGGTAGGAGGGTTGGTTAGTTACTATCTGAAGCGGCCTTTGCCATGAGGCTGTCTGCCTGGGATATCTGGACATAGAGGCTGTGGGAGGCTCAGCTATGCTCTATTCAGAAGTCAGGAATGTAAACTACTGGGGGTGAGAAGCAGAGATGATGCCACCCCCAGAACCCCCAGTGCTGTGCCAAAGCCCTGGGGCAAGTCGGAACAACCACGCAAGCACAGAGGTCCTGAGTGTGTGCTCCCAGCCCATGCCAGAGTCCAGAGGCCAGGCCAGATAGTGGCCCTGGGTGGCACCTGGCACCACTGGCCAAGGCAGGGCAGGAAGGACACCAGGAGCCTCTGCAGGTCCTGGCCAAACCCTGACATGTCCAATGGCCCTTCAACAGCCTGAGCAGAAGCACATGCTTGGCAGGGCTGGGCTTCGATGAACTGGGCCGGCCAGGATGGACTGTGCCCTGGCCTGGCAGGCCCTAGGGTGCACTTCTCCTGTAGAGGGTCACCAGCTCCTTCCGCTTCTCCTGTAGCCCAGGTGCTTCCTGGCTTAGCTCTCCCAGATCTCGGATATCCTGCAGGGCCTGGGTGGCCTGCCTCAGCTGCTCCACAGCCTTGCTGAGCAATGTCTCGGCACTCACTGGGGCCGGCTCACTGCCCAGCATCTTGTTCAGCAGTTTCTCTGTCTGTTCCGAGGCCACCTGCACTTCCAGCCTGGCCCGGTACAGCCGTTCTCCAGGTTGCTGTGGACGCCGGGGGCCTTCCCCAAGCAGGTCCCCCACGGAGGAGCAGCGGGGATGGAACTGAGGTGGCAAGTTCAAGGGGAACAGTGCTGTAGACATTGTTGCATTCTTTTGGGGAATTCCTGGGGTGCCCGCAGCCTGGGATGGCTGGACAGGCTCAGGACTGTCATCCACACCATTCACTGAGACCTGTGCTGAGCCTGAGGCAGAGGTCTCAGAGGCCTCAGGACTCTGGGTGGGCCCTGAAGCCTCCACCCCACTCAGGGAGGCTCTCAGTTTCTCTGATAAGATCTTGGGTGGGGGTGCAGGGGGCTTCCCCCCCTCCTTGGTCGAAGCCTCAGAAGTCTCAGAACAGGGCACCCGGGGTGGTTCTGCACTCTCCGCGCCAGGGGGCTCCTCAGGGCTGGCGTTCTCCCAGCTCACCTTCAGTTTGTCAGGCAGGACCCTGTGGGGGAGCTGCTCAGAGGAACTGTCCTTCCCCACTGAGGTCTCTGAGTCCTCTCGGCTCTCAGGGTGGGCCTCAGAGCTTGCTGAGACAGGGGTTGGGGCTCTCTCCCCCATAGGGGTCTCCACTCTGTCACCAAGGATGGTCATCTCAGGTGCTGGGGAAGGCTTGGTAGGAGGCATGAGGGGCCGGAGTGTCTCCCGGGGCTGGGCTGCACTGGCATCATTGCTGGGGACAAACTCTGGTGGCCGGCTGTCCAGAACATCAAGGTCCAGGCGTACAAGTCCATCAGAAGCTGCGTTGGCTACCTAGTGGGGGGCAGCACACGGGCATCATCTTGGAGGACTGGCCTTTGAGTCTGATGTGCCCACCTACAAGGGAACTAAAGCCCTGCCATCCAGGCTGCCCAGGTCCCCAGTGCCCCCTCTCCACACCCTCTGATGCATCTCTCCTCTCTGTCACTCGGAGAATTCCCTGTTCTAGAATCCCAGGCCAGGAAGTCAGACCAGGCTGTCCTCTCAGTGCCCAGCCTGGCTTCTTCCAACCAAGAAAAGAGGCTGTACTTTTTAGTGACAACTGTACTGGCCTGGGCAGCAGGGGACATGGTTCCAGCTCTGTTTCTGACCCTTCTTGGCTGTATGGCCTCGAGAGGGTCCCTTCTCTGCAACCACCCACCCAGGGTCCCACAGCCAGTAGGCGCTAGAACCAGGACTCAGCATGGTCTCCAGAACTTGCACTCGCTCACTTCTGCTTCCCCTCCCTGGAGACCTCTGTCCAGTCTGCCAGCCCACACCCGGCCCTCTGGCCCAGATCTCTCCAGCCCCTGCCTGCCCACTCTCCTCACAGTCAGATGTGGCCCCAGACACAGGCAGCCCAGACCACAGCTGACTGCCAGAGGGGAACAGCTGCACCAAGCAGACAGCTGCCACCAACCTGGCCCCAGCAGCCGCACGTGGTCATAGGGACCTTCCCAGGGAGCCTCAGAGGCCCTGGAGCAGGGCTGGGCAGTAGGCCTCTCTCACAGTCCCTCAGCGGCTTGGAGAGTGTGGACTCCAGCCAGGACCCCCACTCCCTTTTACATGCACACAGGTGATCTGGCCAACACACACTCAGTCACTGGGATGAGAGTCCCTCCCTGACTTCTTCTCAAAGGGTCTCCCCTCCAAGGCTGGCCCTCCCCCCAACACCTCCTAGAGCTCCTGCCTCTCTGGATATTTTAGTCGTTCCCTCTGCAGACTTTTTTCCCTCGGCTGACAGACAGGAACAGGCTGCCTCACCTCAAAACAAACTCCGGGGACCTTGGCCCATTCCCTTCTCCCTCTTTCCTCCTATAATCCCCCCGCTTCGGCACCCACAGCTCTGTAGCTCACAACAGCCCTGGGCTGACTCCTCTGAGAACATATGCTGTAAACTTTGCCACCTGCCTGTCCCTCAGCCCTGCCCTGTGACTTGTAGCTGCTCACCTGGCTGAGGACCCCTAGGTCCTGTGCCCTTCTCTCCCTAGATGTGCCACTCACCTCTCTGGCCTCCTCTTCCTTGGCTCTCTACTGCCCCCACTCCCCAAATGTAGCATGTGCTGAGGTTCTTTCCTGGCCTCCAAGCTCTCCACCCCCACCATCCATCCTCATCAGCAACATTAGTCTGAAAGGGGCTTCTCACTTATCCCTCTCCTTGCCCATAACTTCTCCCAAATTCCCTGTGCCCAGGGCCTCTAAACTGCCCAGGCTCCAGGCTTGGGGGGCCCCTCCGACAACCCTCCCTCTCTGTCCAGTCCATCTCCCCCAGCCCTGAAGTCAATCACAAGCACAAGTGACTCTTGCTTCCCAGTCTCCCTTGCACTGGTCCCTCCCTTTTTAACCCCTCTGGGAGCCTGGAGGCCCCGCCCCAATGCTCCTCTTCCTCCTGGTGCCCTACTTTTCCCTCCCTAACCCAAACCTCCCTGCTCCCCCATACTCTGGGCCTCAAACTGACCTCTGGAACACACCCTCCCGTTCATCCTGTCCTCAGTTCCGGCATTCAAGGTCTCCACAATTTCCTTCCCCTGACCCCACTTTCCCTGACAGATCTCCCTTGTCAAAGGGACTCGGCACACCTTGAACTCTCCTCCTCATGCCTCAGCTCACCCCACTCCCTCCACCGGGCACCTCCCTCTCACCACATCTGCCAACTGAAACCCTTCCCGTCCAAGGGCCAGCTCCAGTGCCAGGGGGTCCTCTGTACAGAAGTTAGACAGCTCTGGCTGAGCTCTGGAGGCACGGGCTGGCCTCCAAGCACAGCAGGCACAGCCAGCCCTGGGCGCCTCTAGCATACTGCCTCCACGCAGACCCCCGAATGCCGCTCAGGAAGCCTCAGCTCCAGGAGTCCTCGGGGGAAAAGGGGACCCCGAGCCTGGCTGCCATCCTAAGGAGCTGGGGTCCCAGGTTCAGCTGACCTCCCATTTGTCCAAGCTGGGGGCAAGTCTTACCTCTTTCAGGTGGATCCTCGTAGGTGGCCGGCGCCGCTGGCCCGCGCGCACCCGGTGCCGAGTCACGTGCTCCAGAGCACAGCTCTTGTCCACCTTTACCTGGGAAGGAGAAGGAACCAGGTCAGTCCCCACCAGGCCTTGGGGACAGAAGGAAATGCTCAGGTAGTAACTCAGTCAGAGTCTGTTCCCGCATCCTCACTCCACAGGGTCAAGAGCCCCATCGCTGCCTCTTGGAAGCATCTCCCCATGTCGGTCTCTGCTCTTCTCCCCGTTTCTACGCGGCCTTTGTCATCTCTTTGCCGGCTGAGGCTCTAGCTCTCCTTGCAGCTGCCGTTTGCCTCGGTCTCCCTGCCCTAACATGGGCTGTCAGCCCTTGCCCCTGTCTACTGCAAACACATAAGTAACCCTGAGGCTGCTTTTGGGCTTAGCTGGGGAAAGGGAGACAACAGCCCGTGATCCCCTGGTACCTGCTTCCAGAATAGGCCCTGCCTTGGCCACAGCCACTCTCCCAGGAGCCCTGAGGATAGGCCCGGAAAGAGCAGGGCCTCTGCCTTTGGGTCAGCGTGTCCTGGGGACAGCGTCTCCTCTCTAAGGGTGAGGAAAAGGGGTGGGGAGTAGCCCAGGAAGCCACACAGTAAGATTCACATAGGAAATCCAGACTCTGAACCCCAGAGCCGCTTATCCCTGTGATGGGGGGTGGGGCTAAGACTGTCCAGCCGCCAGGTCAGGCTCAGGGCTCAGGCCACCTGGGGGGGTCCAACTGTCTCTGTTCCTCAGAGGAGGAGCTGACTCCACTCTGCCAAGACTGTGGGCTGAAGCCCAGCCCATGCTCCTGTACCCACAATACGTCCCCTCACCCTGTCCCACAAAATGGGAATATTTTCCCCAGCTAGTGAAGCACTGAGCGTGACACAGTCACATTAACACATGACACAGGAGCCGTGGCTCCAAGTCAGGGGCCTTGGAAAGATTTGCTCCCCTCGGGTCTCAGACTTCTGCAATCCAAGGGTCACCCCGGGCAGCCTCCAGGTCCATTTTAGCCCAAATAGCTAAAAATCCATGATGTCAAAAATAATCCTCCCTAGGAGATCTGGCCCCAGGGGACACCTTGCCTGTCCTAAGCCTGACTGTGGCCGCTGTTGCCACCGTCATCACTTCAGCACAGGGGGCTGGGTGGCCACTGCAGACAGATAGGGAGGCCCTGGGCTAGAGCCAGCCTGGTTTAAACTTTATGGCCAAACTGAAAGTAAGCTTTCTGGCTCTCAGTTCACCCTCCAAACTTCTCTGGCCTGGGCCCACCAGCTGTTCGGCTGCAACCCACGAGATTCTACCCCACCACTTACCCATGTTTTCATTTTAAACAAGTCATTTCATTTCCTTACACCTCAGTTTCTTCATCTGTAAAGTGGGAATGCCACCACCTACTTTGAGGGATGTTGTGAGGATTAAATGAGGTAGCAATAGTAAGCCCCAGTGTTTGTAGCAGAGACTTGGTCTGAGGTGAGGTGGGGCAGGGTCCTTTCTGAGCTCACACACAGTAGGAAAGGGGACACAGAGCTGTCCACAGGACTTCATCGCACCTCATCGAAAGCCTTGTTCTTGCCTCGGTTGATCCCTTCATTGAGGGCTTTGATCCAGGATTCCTTCTCCTCCCCACTGGGTGCTTGGAATTTGATGTTGCTGACCTGCAGGGGGCATGGGTGGGGGTAGATAGCAGATTGTTAACTGGGCTCATATTTGGGGTCTTAAGGAAGCTTCCCACCCCAGATCCCAAAGTTGGCTGTGGCACATCTGGCTAGGAGCAAACCAAAATGACCCCCGCAAACAGGTCTGACTCTGGGGCTTCAGGGGAAGGGAGGGAACAGGTCCAGCAGAGAAGGGGTTCTCTCCCTGCATGTAGCTGTCAGACTTAGATTAGAATCAGCCTTGTCCTGTGGAAAGAGCTCCCATCTGGCCTTGCTCCATGTGACTGCTTGCCCCGGGCCAGCTGCCTCCCCTCTGGGCTCATTTTCTCTGAAGTAGCAGTAGTCCCAGTCTCCTGGGACTGAGGTGACCGAGGTGATGGGCATGAGGAGTGTCCACTGGTAAAGGCCCACAGTGGGCCCCACACCCAGCCCTGGCCCCAAATGAAAAAGTCCCAGGGTCTCCTTTCTGGCCTTGAATCATAGACTATAAAAGAGAAAGAGCATTGGGGGTCAATTCCAACCCCCCATTACACAGATGAGGAAACAGAGGCTCACCAGATGGGATGGGATTTGACCAAAGCGGCCTGAAGTAATCCCATGATTCCTGACTCCACACCCCGAGCCACCCACACCACAGGTCCCTTCCCATCTCAGGAACTCCAAGCTCCTATATGAGAATCAGAGGGCAGCTCAGACAGCCCCTTCTCCCCCTGCCTGCCAGGCCCCAAGGTCAGACAGGAAATGATGGAAGGAGTGAGGCCAGGCAAACTGAGGCTGCATGGTGGACATAGCAATAGGGCCTCTGAGCTAGACAGACCACCACTTACAGCTGGCTGACTTTGAGCCTCAGTTTCCTTATCTGTAAAAGGAGATCACCACCATAACCTGCCTCACGGAGCTGTGAAGTTCACTGACATATTTAAAGTGTTAAATCTGGAGCTGGGCATAGAGTACTCAGTAGTAGAAATTATCACCATGGCCTTCCTCCTGGACAAAACAGCCCCGGTTTCCTCATCTAGAAAAATGCTGAGGGAATTCAACCTGACTAAAGCCAGGGCCCAGCGCACAGTAGGTACTCAGTAAATAGTTACTGAATGAGTGAGCCACTAAATGAATGAACTAGCCCAAGTTTCCTTCCCTTACCCTGTTTTTGGGCCACTGCCTACTCTCTGACCTCAAGATGCCCTAGTTCTTTGTCAGGCGGGTCGCCAGCCTGCCCATCCCCCGCCCCGGTTAGCGCCTTCCCTCCCGCCACTCTCCCAGTTACATGTTATGTAACACCGAGGTCCTCCTGGCCCCCTCAGCATCCTTGTTATATAACTTCCTCCTGGCTGCCTCCTGCTTCTCCTCCTGCAGGGCCCTGGGTCCCACCCACCGCCCATGCCAGGCACGGCCAAATGCTCATTTGCATGACCAGGGTAAATTCGATCCTGGCAGCAGATCTGCAGTTAAGTCAGAAACCCCAGGGCACCTTGGCAACTGCCTCTGAGCCCAGCCATGAGGGCTGTTGGGAGCTCAGGGAGGAACAGCATTGCATCCGGGCTCTGCAAGGACCCACCCAACCCTGTGATGGGGTTGGGGTGGACCGGAGCCAGCCCCTCTGAGCCCAGCTGCTGCTCCTGCTCGCAGGCCCCAAGTTGGTGGGGATCCTGTCTGGTGCAGAACTTAGCATCCCAGAGAGCTTGAGAGGCATGTACTTGAATTCAGCAAGATGCAGCGAGAGGGGGCAGAAAAAGAGCACTGGCTCGGGGGTCGAGATCAGACTTCTAGTCTCACCAACCTGCAATGGCAGCCTGCACAGGTCTTTTCACTGGGCCTCAATGGGACAATAACAGAACCAGGACCCCACCCAAACTGTGGCCCTCCCCACTGGCCAGCCCACCTGAGGCACCCTTAGGGGAGGTGTTAGCCAAAGGCTCCCCTAAGAGAAGGAATACAAGGTTAAATGGGACCCAGCCCCACCCTCAGGAACCCTGTGATTCTGGCTAAATGAGCCAGGCATCCCACAGGGTGATCAGAACAGGGATAAGCCGAATACCAAGAAGTTGCTCCTCCTGCCCCACCCCTCCCCCCAGGTCCTGAAGAGCCACTCGCTGCACAGGTCTCCACCCAAGTCCTTCCAAGAAGCTCCAGGGGCAAAGGCCCTGAGGACTGTAGGAGCAAAGAGGGGAGGACAAAATGGCAGAGAGGAAAAAAGTGGGAGGGGGAGGAGGCAGGAAAAAGGAAAGGGCCAAGCTGGCTGAGACCAGCAGGCAGTAAGGCCCAGCAGAGGCCACCCTGCTTTCTGGCAGCGTCTGCCTGTGACCTCATGGCAGGGGCGTGGGGATGGAGAGACAGGAGGGAGAGGGGCATGCAAGACACTGGAGTCTTTGTTTATTTGATTAGAAGGAAAAAACAGGCGGCCTCAGGACCAGACAGCCGGGGTCATGTGACCTCCCAGCCAGCAGGCAGCCTCATTGAGGATGGGGAACACCCAGGGCGAGAGGAAAGGAGGGTGAGAGGATGCGGGGGGATGTGGTACTCTGGGCGGTCCCTCGTGTGCCCTCTGGAGAGCTCCCACTCTCTTATGTGAGCTCCTGGGGGGGCAAGGGTCAGGGGCCCTTGAGCTGGAATCAGGGTATACTGTCCCCCCACTGCTCTGCAGCCCCCACCAACTGCTCCATAGCCTGCTTGGGACTGATCATCCTGTTCCCAGAGTCACCCCGAGCCCACATGCCTCTCTGAAGAATTGGGGAATGGAAGGGAGGGTGTTGGCCAGAGCAGGTGAGAATGTAGCTGCACAAACAGGCCTTTCCGAAGGTGCTGTCACCCTGCACTGGGCCTGACCCACCTACCCCGCCACCAGCTGATCCTCAAACAGGAAAGAGGAGGTGGCCCACAGAACAGCACTGGCAGAGGGCAGCAGCAATGCTCCCTCCGCTCCATGTCCACACAGCTCACTAAGAAGCACACAGACTCCCAGACAGACCGTGGCCAGGTGGACACACACATGTACATAAAGAGATGCACACACACGTGCTAGACACACAGGACCTTCACGCATAATGAACTCGGCCTGTCTCTCACACACACATACACGAATGTAGCGCCCGCCAGAGAGAAAGCAGGCCTCCAGGACAGGGTAGGAGCTCCTGGTGTGCAGACCAAAATATGGCTGTCCTCTTCCTCCAAGAGCCCTGAGTAGCAGATGTCCCATGAGACCTGGGCCCAGCCCCACGAACCCTCATACTATAAACCCGCCCCCACCTTGGGCACACCCCCAATCCCAGGGTCAGAGCCCTGCAGTTGCTTCTTTGCCCCGACCCAGGGCAGAGCAGGACAAAGGGCTAGTGAGTGAAACAGGATGGTGCCCTCTAAGAGCCACTGAGGACTGGGCTCCTGGCCTGACAGCTGGGGAAGAAACAGAATGGCCTCCAGCAGGCCCAGACCAGACCCACTCCCAACCCCCAGCCTCTGTGACTCAGCCCCACTCTGGGAGGCTCCACATGACGTGCAGAGGTCGGGGAGAGGCGTGACCCAGCTGCAGATGGGCGAAAGCTGGCGAGAGGTGCTGTACACACCAGCCTCGAATCTGACTCCCTCCTGACATCTGTGAAACTACACCATGTGTCAACACTCAGCCGGACTCCCCGCCAGGGATATGTGGTACAAACAGCACACTTCATCTGCACACACAGCATGTCCCAGGAAAGAACCTCTCAGGCAAGAAGCTTTCTCCAGGATTAGCCAAGGAAGGAAAATGCAAGGGGAAGAAAGCTGGGAGGCTGCAGGATAGAGGGCCTACCCAGGAAGGCCTGGGATAAAGGGGAGGCCACACCCTCCCCTCTGGACCAGACTGTCAGGTGCCAGAGGCCTGGTGAGATGAAGGCCTCATCTCCAGCTTTCCTGCCTCAGCCCTGGGTCTCCTGTGTCCAGGGTGTGGGAGAAGGCCAAGTGCCCCACCTCCCAAAGGCTACTTTCCAACTACAGACTGGGAAGGAGGCCCCAGAGCCTTGAAGGGGAGAGGGGAGCAGAGCTCTCACCAGAGCCCTAAATGCATCTCCTATCAACCAGCGGCTGGGAAAGACTCCAAGATAAAATGAGCAAAAGATCCAACCTGTGGCCCTGGCCGGTTTGGCTCAGCGGTTACAGTGTCAACCCGTGGACCGGAGAGTCCCGGGTTTGGTTCCCGCTAAGGGCACGTACCTCGCTTGCAGTTTGTCTTCAGCCCAACCGGGGTCGTGTGGGTGGCAGCCAGTCGATGTCCCCCCCCCCCCCCCCCCCCCCCCCCCCGCTCTATCTGAAGATAAATGCAAAAATGTCCTCGGGTGAGGATTAAAAAAAAAAAAGATCCAACCTGTGGTTGCCCCAGATTTGAGTCTCAGGCACACTCCACAGAGATCGTGCAGGCTGCATCCAGGCACCCAGCCTGGCTTGCAGCCTCCAGGGATGATCTTCCCAAGCAGACCCCAGCCTAGAGGAAGGTCAGGCCACAGCAGGCACAGCCCTACCTTGTTCCCTGGGGATCGCAACAGGATGAATCGGTGTTTCCGCTTGAGGAGGGCACGAAGTTCCTGGCACTTCTCATAGCTGCCCAGCTCCACTGTCTCCACACACTTCTGCTCATCCTGGGGAGGGAGACAGAGGGGACAAGAGATGGTGAGAGCTAGACACACCCAGACCCTCAGATATCCAGGCCCCGCTCAGACCCTGGTCCCATTCAGCGAGGGCATCACTTGGTCAGAGGGGAACCCCAGGCTGCCAATCAATCACCAAGATGAGGAATTCAGACCCTGGTAAGTCTGTGCTGGCTGGAGGGACACCCTCAAGGCTCACTGTGCACATGAGATATAGGGCTCACAGTCCAGAGGTGGGGAGCAGGGCTGACTCAAATGTGCCTAAGGCAGTAGGAGGAAACGGGTTAAGCTTAGAAAAGGTTGCCTGGGGGTCCATGCAGGCCCAGAGACCAGGCAGAGATGTGTGGAAAAGGTAGCCTGGAAGAGGGAGCAAGTTGTCACAAAATGAGAAAAAGGCTTCCCAGGCAGAGCCACAGAGGGAGTGTGAACAAGGCATATTTGGGGCTACATGCTCTGCCTTCACCACAGTGATCCCGAGTTGACTTCACTGGCGTCTTCCTCTGCTGACACTTGGCTTGGGGAGAGAGGCCACTTTCCATGGCCTGCACAATGGAGAGCACAATGGTCCTTTAAGATCACCCCAACTCCAGGCTGTCATCCTGAGGCCTCATCAATGGAAGGGCCAGTGGCCAGGACAGTGGTCAGCCTCTTCTAGGCCACCCCTGGACACTGGCTAGACTCTCTCCTTGCCCGCCAGCCCTGGCACCTGAATGTTTTCTCCACCGGGTGACTCTCCAGCAAGCTGCCTGGGACAAGCTCCTCCCACAATGGCAATCAGTTGGTTCCTATTCTAGGAAGACCTAGCTAGAACAACTTCCTGGATGTGGCAGTCTCACCCTGGAGACTCCAGGGAAATAGAAACAGACCCTGGGGCCCGGCCAGTGTGGCTCAGTGGTTGAGTGTCGACCCATGCACCAAGAGATCGCCAGTTCGATTCCTGGTCAGGACACATGCTCAGGTTGTGGGCCAAATCCCCAGTGGGGTGCGTGCAGGAGGCGGCCAATTAATGTTCTCTCTCATCGATGTTTCTATCTCTCTCTCTCCTTCTCCCTTCCTCTCTCTCTAAAATTAATGAAGAAAAAAAAATTTTTTTTTAAGGAAAGAAAAGAAACAGACCCTGGGTGGGCAGGGGCAAGGGAAGCACAGCCCTGAAAATTGGCCAACAAGTGAAGCTGCTGTTGGACGTCACTCAGAGAGCCAGCAAGAGCACCCACCCAGGGACCCCCTCGGTGCTCTGCAGTTTTGGGCAGAATATCTGGGAAATAGTGACGCAAATGTTTGCAGAGGAAATGCCCCAATTTTCCTCCATGAATCTGCACATACAGTTGGCCGTCTGTGTCCGAGGGTTCCACATCCACAGATTCCACCAATCCCGAATCAAAAATATTTGGAAAAAACAGTTACATTGTTGCTTACATATACTGTGTAGTTAGGCCTACCATGGTTGCTTTTTTATTTTTTAATATATTTTCATTGATTTTTTAGGGAGAGAGAGATAGAAACATCAGATGTGAGAGAGAAACATCCATCAGCTGCCTCCTGCATGCTCCCCACTGGGGATTGAGCCCAAAACCCGGGCATGTGCCCTGACCAGGAATCGAACCGGGACCTCTCAGTCCATGGGATGATTGATACTCAAACACTGAGCCACACCAGCTGGGCCCATGGTTGCTTTTTTGCTGAACATGTACAGACATTTCTTTCTTGCCATTATTCCCCAAACTCTATTTACATAGCATTTACATTGTATTAGGTATTATAAGTAAGCTAGAGATAATTTAAAGTATATGAGAGGATGTGTGTAGGTTATATGCAAATACTATGCCATCTTATATAAAGGACTTGAGCATCCATGGATTTTGGTGTCCACACGCGTCCCGGAACCAATCCCCTGTGGATACCAAGAGCAACTGTACCATGAAACCCTGCCACTTAGTGAGCATTTTCGCATCCCTGATTCTCCTGAGCCTCTCAATCACCCTAAAAGCCTAGAGTCCCAGTATTTGCCTCATTTTATAGAGGAAGAAAATGAGGCTTGGAGGTGAACTGATTTTCCCTAGGATCACAGGCACAAATACAAGGGGCAGAGCCAAACTCAACCCCACATCCTCTGCCTCGCAGGCCAGAGCTCTTCCCAGCACAGTGCACTCCTCCCAGCCAGGGGCAGAGGCTTGGTCAGTGCCTTAGCAACAGATTGCTCTGCACCAGTGGTCCTCCAAGTGTGGTCCCTGGTCCAGCAGCAGCATAAACTGAGAACTTGTTAGAAATACAAAGTCTCCAGCTCCATACTCACTGAATCATAATCTTAGGGGAATGGGCCTGGAAATCTGAGTTTTAACAGCCCTCCAGCTGATTCTGATGTATACACAAGTTTGAGAATCTCTGGTTTTCAACCTTGGTGGCACTGGGACCTTTAAAAATCCCAACGCCCTGTCCAGCCGGTGTGGCTCACTGGTTTAGTGTGGACCCATGCACCAGGAGGTCGCTGGTTTGATTCCCGGTCAGGGCACATGCCCAGGTTGTGGGCCTGATCCCCAGTGGGGGGTATGCGGGAGGCAACCAATTGATGTATCTCTCTCGAATCGATGTTTCTGTTTCTCTCTCTCTTCCTTCTTCCCTCCAACTCTATCTAAAAAATCAATGGAAAAATATCCTCAGGTGAAGATTAACAAAAATAAAAATAAAAAACATTTGAATAAAAAAAAATAAATACATCCCAGTGCCCTGGTAACATCCCAGATCAATTACATCAGGATCCGTGGCAGGTAGAGCCCAGACATCAAAGTATTTTTCATGCCCAGCCAGTGTGGCTCAGTGTACCGAGCATCGTCCCATGGACTGAGAGTTCCTGGTTCAATGTCTGGTCAGGGCACATATCTGGGTTGTGGGCTCGATCCCCAGTAGGGGGCGTGCAGGAGGCAGCATATCGATGTTTCTCTCTCACATCAATGTTTCTATCTCTCTCTCCCTTCCTCTCTATAAAAAAAAAATCAATAAAAACATAAAAAATAAAAAATAAAGTATTTTTCAAAGCAGATGACTGTACAACTAATGTGGATAACTACTGATCTATCCTCTCTTCAGCCCCTCAGGGAAAGGGGAACATATGGCCCGGGCAACCTGGTTTTTCCCATCCAGATTCAATCAAGTGTCTCCCATTTTTGCCTCTACACATCTCTTCCCAACCCCTAGTCTCTAATCCCTTCCATGTTTCTCCACTCAACACAAGGGACAGTAAAGTCCACCTGATCCAGGAAGCTCCACTGTCCACCCCATGAGCCCGAGCGCTGGTGCTCTCTTCCTCCTTTGAGGTCCCCCATCCACAAAGCGCCTGCCAGGTGCAGGCACCGAACTGGGTGCTAGGAACACCCTGCCATGGGGAAGAAGAGTCCTAACTCTCTGCTGAGCCATCTCCCTCTCCTCTATGCTGCACATGTCTGCTCTCCTTTCTGATCCCCTTACAGAGTCCTACAAAGGGGCAGCCATCAAGAGCAACATATATAGGACCAGTTTGCTGAACTGAATACCTGACCCAGAGTGGGACCCCAGGAAGTCCTCACCTACTAGGCATCCAGAGGAAGGGAGCTGCCTGGAAAAGGACCCCCAGCTGCAGAGAGTGCAGCTCACCTGCCCCACGTACATATGCTTCTCCCACCTGGACAACCACTGACCCGAACAAAAAGTCAGTCCACCTCCACCACCCAGCTCCCTATGGCTGCCTGACCTGGGTCTCCTTCCTACTCAAAACGCTGAATCATCCATCCCTTCTGCGGCTCAGAAAAACGGATAAACCAGCAGGCGCTGGGCGGGGGCAGCATTTTTGGAATGACAGCAAAGAAACAGCCAAGAGCCATTCGCACTAGCCTAGTTCCTTACATCAAGAAAGAGGAATTTAACTAATAAGCATTTCTCAATTTTTACTCCTAGGCCAAGCTCCCCACCCCTGAGAGGGCTAAGTTCTTGAAGCTTCATTGAGGTTTTTAATAGTGATTTTTTTTTTTAAAGCGTGATTTAGATTTTTCATGGTTAGGGGATGTGAAATCCTTCCTGCTTCCCAGCTATGGCCAGATGTGGAGAGGCAGCCCAGGACAAGTCTGGCAGTGCCTGACAGACTGATGGCTGGGGGCCTGTCACTCAATTCGTAGGCAACTGGGACTACAGGAAGCTTTGACAGTGCCCTTTATTTATAAAAACATCCCCCTGCTGCCACCACAGCACATCCTCATTTGGTGAGAGCAACGGTATAGAACATCTGGGGGGCTGTCTACACACCATCCAGCTGCTTGTCTGACACCCCAACTCCATAAGCCTGGGCCTCAGGCAGGAACAGCAAAGTGCTTCTCAACGGTAGCTCCTTTATTCACGAGACCTGAGTGCCCAATCTTTCTTGGCCTGGGACAATTATGAATTTGCTGAGATACTCTGAGGCATGCTGAGAGGCTGATGAGAAACAGGCAGGATGCCCTTTCTGCCGCCAGGCCAGTTCTTCCCCATGAATTCCATCTGTCAAAGGCATACAGTGATAGCCCGTTTTCAGTGCATGGGCCCTCTGACAGCCTCAACCTCACAACACAAACATCGTATAAGTAAAAGCCACCTTTCCTCCTCAGGTCTTCACCCAGAGCTTTGTTAACTCTTAACACACAATTTTAGCTTCCTTGGTTGTCCAAGTTCCAAGCCTGCTGGAATGAGAAGGGACACAAGCCTGAAGTGGGAAGATGTGAGGACTGTGAGAGGCACAAGGACAGCAGAAGTGGCAACTGGTAGCTCGATGTTAAAGGAGAAAGAAAAGATGAAGAGTACCACCTGGCAGCACAGAACAGTCTGACTATGTGACTCTGAGCCATCAAGGTAAGACTCAGTTTAGGCTGGTGTCTTCCTCTGAATGAAGAAGGCAGAAAATACCCAATACATTTTAGAGAACTTCCACCAAAAATAAGTTGCAGAGTTTACTTGCTGGCATGAGTGGGTGGAAAGAGCTGGATTTGGTTCTAGACCTGACTCCTTCATCCACTGAGATGCTGAACAGTCATTTGGCCATCCTCGGCCTCAGGATCCATCTCTGTGGAATGGGACTTGCCAGAGTCACACTCATGGGTCCGCTGTGAGTGTCATGCAAGAGCTCCAAACACACATGAGCGGTAAGTATTATTCGCACTATCACTGTTAAAAGGAGCAAGGTTTAGTGTTCTGGAACAGTCACACATGTGGAACCTAGCCCAGGGCCAGGGAGTTGCAGTGCAGGTGTGCAACTGAGAAGACACACACATTCTTATGCACACACGCTTCAAAGAGCCCCTCATCCAGGAGCCCTAGACTAGCATCGAGAGATCTTGTCCCATGCCACAGATACCCAGAGAAGATCAGGTACTTGTCCAAGGTTGCACAGCATAGCAAAAATGGAACAGATCTTCCAGTCCCAGTTCTGGGATGCCCCTGCTGGCCTGGGCTGCCCTCGGTTTGCCTCCTGCCCCAGCACCCCCAGCCTCAGGGCCAGGCAGGTCCTCACCTCATTCTCGTAGACCAGCAGCTGGGCCTGGCAGAGGAGCAGGTAGCGATCTTTCCAGAGCCCTAAGAGGCCCCCGCTGCTCTTCTTGATCCAGCCCGCCTTGTCCGCCGTCCGTGCTCGCCGAGGCTTCTCACCCCCTTCCTTCACACCCTGTAAGACAGCACCAGAACATGCCATGACAGCTGCCACCACAAGGCCACCCAGTCCACAGGCCAAACTAGGGACATGTCCCTGTGCTAGGTACCTGCTGATATCTTCCCGTGTGGGCTTCCCCACAACCCCCAAGGCAAATATTCTTAATCCAGTATTAGAAATAACAGTAATAAAAGCAGCAACAGCCACCCTGTATTGAGCCATCATGTTACATTCTTGCACTGTCTCATTTAGCCCATACAACTACCGCCTGAGGCGGTGGCATCCTTAGCTACATGTCGCAGCAAACGGAAGAGAGGGATAACTTGCCAGAGTCACACAGCTGGAAGGACAGAGCCAGAATGCAAACTGGGGCTCTAACTCTACCTTCTTCCTGCTCCATCATTCTGCCTCCCATGTGTTCATTCTTTTTTTGTTGTTAATCCTCACCAGGTGATTTGCCATTGATTTTTGTTAGATGGAAGGAAGGGAGGGAAGGAGAGAGAGAGAGAGAGACAAACATTGATGTGAGAGAGACAGACACATCGATTAGTTGACTCCTGCACACGCCCTGACCGGGGCAGGTATCAAACCTGCACCCAGGTATGTGCTCTTGACCAGAAATTGAGCCTATGACCCTTTGGTCTGAGAGCCGCCGCTCCAACCACTGAGCAAAACCAGCACGTGTTCATTCAACCAGCCAACAAACTGAGCACCTACAATGTCACGGGTCCTGGAGTAGGCAGAGAGAAATAAAAATAACAGATCTCTGCCCTCACAGACTTGGCAATTCGGGGAAGGAGGAGCTGAACAAATAAACACTAGACATAAACACATTAATAACTGTTAAATGCTACAAAGGAAATAGTGAAGGGGGTTTGGGGGATGAGAGAGGACAGTGCGGGACTTGGTTCAGGTAAGGTGGCCTAGGAAGGCCTCCCAGAGGAGACATTTAAGCAGAATCAGGAGGATGAGAGGAGGGAAGCAGAGAGTGGGAATCTGCCTCTCTACCAACTGCCCTTCTAAAGAACACCCTCAGAAGCCCCCTGCTTCTGCCCCAAAACAAGAGGCTCCTCTGCCCTCCTCCACACCTGAGTCCAGGACTTTGGGGCAGCCACCCCATCTGGCGAGGGCTCCAAGGGATTTGCCTTTGACCAGAGTCCTTCTCTAAGCATAGCAGCCACCCTGGGGTCTCCAGGCTAGCCACTGACATCTTGTGCCCCTTGACTACCTGCTTGGGTAGCTGGGTGCTAGGTGTATGCCTACCAGATGGGATCAGATTCACCTCTGGTCCCCAGCACCCAGCACTGTTCCTTTACACATAATGGGTACTCAAGAAATGTCTCTGAAATGAAAATAAAAATACACCCAATTTGCTAACCACTTTGCTTCAGTGACTGGTAGCCACAGTAGTAAGTGTGAAGGGGAGGGTGGAGGAGAGGGGATCAAGAGCATGTCAGAATCTAGAAGAGCTACAAGAAAATTAGCACTAATTTTGACTACTTTATAATTTACATAAAGCTCAAAAAAGTGGCCCCAGTTAAAAGGAGCATACGTCCCCCCAGGGGATACCCTGTGGCCACAGCTGCCTTTGGAAGGACAAACCTAGGCAGATGGACGTGTGGTGAGTTGTCAGGGGCTGTGCAGAGCAAGGCCTCCCGGCTTTCTGTCATGGCAGGGGAGCCCCAACCTGGTTCTCACTGTGTCCCCCACCCTCTGAACTACACACTCTGGCAGTTGGGAATCAAGCTTTGAAGCCCAGTCACACAGACAAGAGGCAAGTCACTTGATCTCTCTAAGCCTCAGTTTCTTCATCTGTGAAATGGAGATATAAACAGAAGAGGCAAAGATTATAACTCAAGCCCTGGCCAGTGTTGCTCAGTTGGTAAGAGCATTGTCTCATACATTGTAAGGTCTCAGGTTCAATTCCCGGTCAGGGCACATACCTAGGTTGCGGGTTCAATCCCCCAGTCAGGGACAGTGCGGGGGGGGGGGGGGGGGGGTAACTGATCAATGTTTCTCTCTCACATTGATGTTTCTCTCTGTCTCTCTCTCCCTCTCTCTCTCCCGCTCTCTCTTCCTTACCCTTTCTTTTTTATATTATTATTATAAAGAAAAATAATATTAAAAAAAAGATCATAACTCCATGAGGGCAGGGATTTCTGTTTTGTTTACTGCTATATCCTCAGTGCCTAGAAATAGTCTGGTACACAGTAGGTGCTCAAAAAATGTTTGCTGCTGAATAAAGATATGGCATATAAAGCAGTGCCGAGGACACCTGAAGTTAGTAAATGGCAGCTGTTATTATTGTGATTGTTGTCGCCGCCATCCCTTCTGACTCTCAGGGACCTCTCTCCCTGGACCTGGCTCAGAATTTAGAACAAGGCTCTTTCTGGGCTTAGCTGCTGGGCATTAATGCCCCTGGAGCTCCTTGGAGTGTGAGGTGCCCCTCAGGGTCTCTCTCTAACTTGTAGATGACAAGAAAAATGGGGAAGTGGGATAGTCCCAAATGGTCTTCCACCATGGAGGAATGAGGAAGTGGAAGGCTGGCCTACAGGCCAGTATGAGCCACCCTGACCAGGAGAAGAGGAGACTCCAGGGCCCTTTACAAGAAGAAGGAGGTTCTCATCCACCCAACTCCCCCTCCCCCTATCACCAGAGACCCTGTGTTCAGCCACAGGACCTCATTCCCCCAGGGCTGGAAGGGATGCAGTAGGAAATGGGAAGCTCCACTCCCCCATTTCAAACATCACACCCTCCATCAGTAACTACAGCACTGTTGGCCACTTCCTAGGCCTGCAGGCTGCAGGTCTCTCTTAAACACAGCAGTAGAGACGGTGGGCATGGAGGTACTGCCTGGTGTCCCACCTCTGGGCTCCAAGCTCCCCTCCTGCTTTTCAGGGGCCCACCCACCACCCCATGAGATCTCATACCTTTTTATAACCCCCTCCATTTGTGACCTCCCGTGCCTGCCTCACCCACTGACATGTGAAAACTTCCTGCCACCTGGAAGCTCCCAGGGTGCAAAGCTAGAAACTTGTGCCTTGACCACTGTCCTCTCTGGCTGTAGCAGAGCAGTGCCCAGGGAATACCATGGCTGGATTACGTAGAGAAGCCAGTCCAGGGTCTTAGGGATGGGTGGGCCCAAGATGGGACTGAGGCAAGAAGGCACTTGGGGATTGGGGGGGAGTGATAAGTGAAGGGTAGAGGCATGAACCAAAGCCCAGGGAAGGGTCTCCTTATCAAGAATCAGCCACAGCAACAGATACAACTACCTGAAGGGAGACCTGGCTGGAGGTCCTGCTTGGCTGCCACCCTTCACCCAGCTCCTCTCCCTGCCCCTCAGACATTCTCCCACCAGTGGGCCTGGCTATGCCCCAATAAGTTTTAATAAGTGGCCCCTCCCCTTGGCAGGGCTCACAGGGGATGTTTTGTCCTGCTCAGCCCAGTTTCTCAGCCTCCTCTCCTCTTGTTGACCAGCTGACCACTGTTCTTCCTGTTTTGTCCTCTCCTCTCCCATCTATCCTCACTCAAGCCCTCCCCTGCCCACTGTGGGTAGCTTCTGAGGCACCCCCAGGCACCAGCCTGGCTCCCCTTTGCCTGAGGTGGGAAGGTGTCTGGGTCATTCATTAAAAGAAGCTACTGACCGGTTTGGCTCAGCAGTTAGAGTGTTGGCCTGCAGACTGAAGGGTCGTGGGTTTGATTCCCAGTCAAGGGCATATACCTGGGTTGCAGGAGGCAACCAGTTGATGTCTCTCTCTCTCTCTCTCTCTCTCTCTCTCTCTCTCTCTCTCTCTCTCTCCCTTCCATTCTATCTAAAAAGTCAATGGAAAAATGTCCTCAGGTGAGGAGTAACAAACAAACAAACAAAAACTAAATTAAAAAAAATCTTTTAAAGAAAAACATGCCAGGTCACCCTGACCCTGTGCACAGAAGAGCGCAGGGGAAAGCCACAACACAGGCCATGACAGAGAGACGGAGACCAGCAGAAGAAAACTTGTTGGCACCTCACATCACAGGGAGCTTATGATGACCATCTTTGCCCTTTGACTAAACCCAGTGATGCTCTGGATCAAACTCTGCTAAGAACCCACCATGTCAGAGCTCTGTGAGGAAATTCCAGTCTGGTGGGGGCAATGCAGACCCTGCCTGAGAGGGCCCAGCTTGTTGGGAGGGACATAGCACCTACCTGGGGGGATACCTCAGTCCTAGCTCCCTAATGGGATAAGTAAGGGCTTGGGGTTAGTTTGGGAAGCCCTTGCAGAAGGCAGGGTTTTGATAGGACTGTGAAGAGGGAAGGAGACACACACCTTGGCCCGGAGGAGAAGGAAAGACACAAAGGGTATCAAAGGCCCTACACGCTCAACTTCACTACCGAATGAGAAAGTACAACCCAGAAAGGGCCCGAGATTAGCTTGAGGTAACAAAACCAGTCTTGGGACTGGACACTGCCCGGCCTCTCTCTAGATGGGAAAGGGCAACTGAGCAGCCTGGAGCCACTGGAGGCCAAACCAGGAGAAGGCATGACTAAGAGGGCAGGAGGTAGAACTCCAGGGCAGAAACAGGAAAGCCTGAGCCCAGGGTTTTCAACCTTACTCCAGTGTCAAGTATACCTCACACTGATATTTGACGTTTTCACAGCTTCATATCACTGCATTTCTGGATCACCCACCTCCCTCATTTTATAGATGGGGAAATGAGGCCCTGAGAACACAAGTGACAGATGCCCAGTGCCCAGACCTGCACTCCTTCCCCAAGCCTCAGCCTGACAGGGTCTACCAACCCACTGCACAGAGGTCACTGAGGCTGAGGAGGCTTGGCACCAGGGTGGCTGGGGCATGTGGAGGCAGCTCAAAGCCAGGGGGAGGACTGAAAGCAGCCATGTGGGAGTGAGATGATGAGGCCAGTCTGGGGTCATGAGGAAGAGCAGGTGACTATGATCTAAGAGGGGTTTTAGAGAAGCAAAGATGGGACACTGAAGCCTAAAGAAACAAGGGTGAGTGACTGGGAGAAGAAATGGGAGAAAAAGAGTTAGGGAAACCAAAGGGGAGGTAGGGGAGAGGGAGCCCCTAGCTGTGTGGGGAAGAGGTGAGCAAGACCTTAGTTAACCCAGCTATGCAGGGAGCTTTTGGCAGAGTCAGTAAGTGGCAAAGTTAGAAACTCAGAACCAGAGGGAGTGCAGGGCTGGGCTGGCCACAAGACAAACCATGGGCCCAGGAGAACTTCCCTTAATTGGGGGCCAGAGCAGATCAGAAGATGGAGTAATCCTGTCCCACATCCTCTGGGAGAAGGGGAGGGGCCACAGCCAGACAGTCCAGCCCTCACAACAGGGCCCTGGGGCAGGGGAGGGCAGCCCTACCTTTGTAAGCAAGAAATCAAAACAAATCACAGTGGACTGACTTTGCCCCCTACTTCCACCCACTCTGAGAGAAAAGGCCACAATCATACTGTCAGGATCTGGGGAGGAGGCCCTCAGGCCCTATAGTTTATAGAAGAGGAAACAGAAGCTGAGAGGGGAAGTGACTTATCTACCATCCCACAGAAACGCAGGGCCTGGCCTGGAGGGAACCCTGACATCCCAGCTGCCCCTGGGCAGTGGCCCCAGGAAGTAAGGAAATGGGCACTGATGGGGACACAGGCAGCCTGGTCCATTCAGGGTTCCCCAGGTGGCCAGGGTTGTCCCAAGAGTGAAGGCTTCATCTTTCCTCCCCACCCATCCAGGCACAGACATACCCTTCCCCTTGGCTGGGAGAGACAAAAGCTGACATCCCCTGAGGACAAGAAGCGAAGTCCTCTAGACTCAGCAGACCCCTCCTCTAATGTATTCATTCCACAGGCACACATTAAGTGTTTGCAGTGTGCTTGGATGCTGGGGCTGCTGGGAGAACTGTGTTTGCAAGTAAAGGGCAAGAATCACAGAGTGCCTGACCCCACTCCAGACCAAGAAGGTCCTGAGGGGTAACAGAGAAACTCAAAGGGGCATTGCTGGTCCAGCTGCCCAGTTCCTTCCCCGAGCTAGCCCTCCCGGGGGTTCGGGGAAGGCAGGGGCTAGAATCAGCCCCTACTGGGCCAACTCTGGGGTAGGTGAGAGGGTAGGGTAAAGAGGACTCAGAGGGACTTAAACGGGGGAGAATAAAAGAAACTTCTCCAGTTCTCCAGCCACCAGATAGGGTCACAGACTCAAGATTGCTTCAGACAGGCACTCCAGGACCCACAGACCCCTCCCCACCACACACACACACACACACACACACACACACACACACACACACAGAGTCTGCCCCCTCAGAATCCAACCTGGCTGGCAAGGAGTCAGCGGTAACCAGAGTTCGAACCCAGCACTCCAGGCCACTTTCAGCAGAGCCTCAGTCTCCCCGTCAATCCAATGGGAACAATAACATGCCCACAGTTGGTGAGAGAAGTCAGAGAGATAACGAAGGAGGATGGAACGCTGAAGTGCCACACACGATCCCTACCCCCGGCCCTGCCTCCCCTGCCTAGGCTTTGCCTTGGGGGGGGGGGGGGTGCTGGTGTCCGAGACCCGCGGGAGAGGGGCTGGCTGGAACAAGGGCCTGAGCCCGGGACCCCAACCGCCGTAGTCGTCTCGAAGACCCCAGCCCTGGCCCCCGCCTGGCCTGCCCTCACCTCCTCCTCCATGGCGAGTCCGCTGAGGTTCAGCCGATCGGCCGCTCTGCCGCTCACTCTCAGCGCCGCGCGGGCTCCGCCACCTCCATCCACGCCCGGCGGGGCGGAGGCTCTCAGCGTTCTGTCCCGCGGGCCGCCCGGGGCCCAAGAAACTTCGGGGAGGCGGGGCCGGGGGCGGGGAGAGGCTTCCGGGGGCCTGGGGGCGGGGCCTCAGGAGGGGAATAGCGGGGCCCGGAGGCCCGGGCTGGGGCTGGAAGCGGCCGCGGGGGAGCGGGGCGGGGGCGGGGCTGAGGGAGGAGCCTGGGCGGGGCCGGGCAGGGGTCTGGGGACTGGGAACCCGAGCTGGAGAAAGAGGGAGGGACAGGGAAGAGAGGCTTCGCCGACCGGCGGAGGGAGAGGGACTGGGTGGGTATACAGGGCGCGGGGGACCCGAAGGGGAGAGGGGGAGGGGGTTTCCGGCTAGAGGCGGAGGAGAGGGATGCGGGTGGGGCCCGAGGGTGGGGCCGGGTGGGGCAGGACCGAGCTAGCTCCCGAAACGCTGGTGGTTTGTGCCTCTGAGGTTTCCTGACCCGAGTGGGCTGGGGTTGCCAGACTGGCCATGCCGTCCTGGGCGGCCCAGAGATGATGCCACCAAGAGGCTCCTCTCCTCTTCGCCGACGCCAGCAGCAGCGACGACCTGGTTCTCTTCTCCCAGGCACCTCCTGGCAGGGCAGGGCCTGGAACTTGAGTCCCATCCGGAGAGTAATATAACCGGAAGACCTGGGGCTGGGGAGCTGGGCTCCAGAATCCCTTTGGGGGAGGGGTTCTGCCCCTGGCTCTCAGGGTTCCCCAAATGTGTTCTCCAGCCTTCGTTGAGCATTGCTCAGAACTGTACCCCTCGCTGGCTGGTGTGGCTCAATGGACTGAGAGGTCCTCCCATGGACTGAGAGGTCCCCGTTCCCGACAGGGCACATGCCTGGGTTGCGGCTGGATCCCCAGTAGGGGGCGCGCAGGAGGCAGCCTATCTATGTTTCTCTCTCACATCGATGTTTCTATCTCTATCTTAAAAAATTAATAAAAACATATATATTTATATATGTACTGTACCCCTCTCTGGTTCCTATATCTGAGGGCCACCCCCATCCCCCGCCCCCATGCAGCGGTAATTTTACATCCTTGACAACCTTGTAGGGAGTGAAATGTAGGGACTAGCAGAGAATGGTGTTAGTTATAACTTTTTTTTATAACCCTCATTTTACACTTAAACAGAAACCCAAAGAGAGAAAGCAACTGGCTACATCCCATCCTCCACCACCATCTCCCCCCACCCCCACCCCACCTCTTTCCCATTAGCTCTCAGGTCAACCCTGCCCCCATGTCTCTGCAGGAAGAATTAAGTGCCTGTAGGATCAATGGGTGCCATAGCAGCAGCTGCACCAGTTGATTGAACTCTCCTTTCACTGCCTTCTGCTGGCCCTCAGGCTCCCAACCCTTTTCCAACCCTACATGGAAAAGGGCAGCCTGGGGACCCAGGGCCAAGGGAGAAGATGAAGGCACACTTTTCCCTCGTGCCTGGACCTTGGTCTCTAAAAGGATGAAGAAAATCCAGCCTGGAGGTCTGAGAAAATCAGGGTATGTGGCAATCTCTTGCAGCCACCACATGGTTTTACCCTCACCATGCAGAGTTGTGCAGCTGTTGCATCCCATGCATGAGGACTCAGAAGATCCTGTATCTGGGAACTCAGATTCCACCTCTAGGAGAACAGATACCCTGGAGAATTCATGTGGTTGGACAGAAGCAGCTCATGGTGGGGTGGGGGTGAGGTGGGTTTTGATATCCAGCCAGCTCTGCCACTGTGAGGAATGAGCCACTGATAACAATTTTAGCCTCAGTTTCCCCATCTAGCCCAGGCTGGTCCTCTGGTTGTTGCTTCCACACCACATGCATTCATTCAACACAAATATTTTATTTGCCTTGATTGCTTGTCAGGCCCTACACTAATAACTGAAAGATAATGGCAGGACCCAGGGTCCCTGTCCTCCATCAGGAGAGAAAGGCATGTAAACAGTGTAGCTAATTCAATCCTCACACAAGTAGGTACCCATCCATAAAATAAATACGACTGTTAACCTCATTTCACAAATCAAGAATCCATGGCTTAGACCTGTTTAAGGTCACTTGACTGGTAAGTGGTGGTGCAAGAATTTAAACCTCATCTGACTCCAGAGTCTGTGCTTTCTACTAAATGACCTGTTTTGGCAGCATTGTGTGACCAGGCCACACAAGATCCAGGCCCTATCTTGGAGAGCTGATGAACCAATAGGAGGATCCTGAGAAGGGCTCTGATGAAGGAGTACACAGTGTATGGTGAGAGCTGGTTCCCAGGGGGAGGGGCTGGAGTGACTGACGTGTTCTAGTAGGGTTAGTTGGATAGAGGAAAGGGAAACAGAAAGAGTTCAGGAAGAGAGAATATCTCACAAAAATGAGAACTTGTAAAACATCTCGATTTGTTAGGGGAAGTGCAGGCAGATTTCTGTGGTCATATGTGGGTGGTGGTGGTGGTGAGTTTGGAAAGATGCCGTAAAGGAGGCAGCAGGACCTAGAACACTTAGGGCTTTGAGTGATGACCAAAGGAAGGGATTTGAAATTCCTCCTGCAAGTAGCAGGGGGCCACTGAAGCACTGAAGCAGAGTATGACACGATTTTCAGGACTACAATATGAAGAATGGTGACAGGGCAAGACAGAGAGGCCCTTGGATAGGAGATTGTTACAGAAATCCAGGTTGGAAGTGATGGAGCCTGAACCAGACCAGTGGTTATAAGAATGGTAGGAACAGATTCAAGAGATAGTGAGGAGGCCTGGCCGGTTTGGTTCAGCAGTTAGAGCGTCAGCCTACGGACCAAAGAGTCTCAGGTTTGATTCCAGTCAAGGGCACCATACTTCTGTTGTGGTTCGGTCCCTGGCCCAGGTCGGTGTCATTCAGAGTATGACACAGGGAGGCAACCAGTCGATGTGTCTCTCTTACATTGATGTTTCTCTCTCTCTCTCTCTCCCTATATCTAAAGATAAATGGGAAAAGTATCCTCAGTTGAGGATTTAAAAAAGAGAGAGAGAGCCCTGGCCGGTTTGGCTCAGTGGTTAGAGCATCAGCCCATGGACCAATGACTCACGGGGTTGATTCCAGTCAAGGGCACGTACCTTGGTTGCGGTTCCCCGGCCCTGGTCGGGGTCCTGCGGGAGGCAACCAGTCGATGTGTCCCTCTCACATCGATGTTTCTCTCTCTCTCCCACTCTATCTGAAGATAAACAGAAAAAATCCTCTAGTGAGGATTAAAAAAAGGGAGAGAGAGATAGTAAGGAGATAGAGGGATCAGGACTTAGAGAAAATTGTTTCATTATTCATTGATCCATCCATTCAATAAATATCTGTTAAGAGTCTACCATGTCTCAGGCACTGTTCTAAACACAGAGCACAAAGCCATAAACTTGGCAGGCATGATCTCTGCTCTCATGGAGCTGGAAGAGAGAGATGATAGGCAAGTAAATAATTGAACATAATAACAACAGAATGTGGTAAATTCTCTAAGGGAAATAAACAAGGGAATAAAATAGTAACTGGGGAGCTCATTTCAGCTATGATGTGTGTGGTGGGTGGAAACCTTTCTGCAGAGTGGATATTTCAACTGAGACCTAAAAGATGAGAGAGCCACAAAAAGAGGTAGGGTGAAAGGGGGAGGTATTTCACGCAGAGGAGAGAGCAAGTGCAAAACCCTGGCATAAGAAAGGGTTTTGGTGTCCAAGGAACACCAAGAAGGCCAATGTGACAGAAGCATGGTAAGGGAGAAAATGGTAAACTTAAGGTCACAGTGAAAGGAAAGGAGGGAATTGGCCTCAGGCTATGGTAAGGACTGTGGATTTTATTCTAAAAGGAATAGCCTAGGGAGGCATAGAGGGCTTTTAACTAGAGCAGTAGCAAAATCAGATTTATATATTTGAAAAGATTCCACCTGCTGCTGTTTGGAAAAGGGAATGGAAGGGGACCAGAGTGGAAGCCAGGAATCCACTGAAATTAGGGGGCTACTGCTGTAATACAAGGGAGAGATGACAAGCTGCTACATCTAGGGAGTGAGATGGGGATGGAGGAAAGTAAATAGATTCAAAATACATTTTGGAGGCAGAAACAGGTTTTGATGGTGGATCGGATGTGGTAGGTGAAGAAGAAAAATATATGATGCAGGTTTTTAACTTAAACCAAAATTGGTGGTGCCATTTACTAAGATGATGAAGACAGCAGAAAATCAGGTTTAGCTAGCCGGTGTGGCTCAGTGGTTGAGCATTGACCCATGCACCAAGAGGTCGCCGGTTCGATTCCAGATCAGGGCATATGCCCAGGTGGTGAGCCCGATCCCCAGTGGGGGGCATGCAGGAGGCAGCCAATCAATGTTCTCTCTCATTGATGTTTCTATCTCTCTCTCCCTCTCCCTTCCTCTTTCTCTAAAACCAATAAAGAAAAATAAAAAGAAAATCAGGTTTATTTGGTATTGGAGAGATTAAAAGCTGTGCTCTGGAGAAAGTGAGTTTAACATGCCTGTTAGGCATCTTTGTGGAGCTATCAGGAGGACAAATGGAGGCATAATCTGGAGTTCAGGGGAGAAGAGCAGGCTGGAGACATAATATTGGGAAGCACCATGTAGCTGGTAATTAAACCATGGGATTGGAACAGAGAGAAAAAATAAAAGTTAAGTCCTCCTACATTGGGACATCTGGTTGAGGAAAAGGGGTTAGTTAGCAAAGGAGACCTAAAGGAAGCAGCCAAAATGTAGCAAGAAACAAGGGGAGTGTGTTGTGGAAGTTAAGAGAGAATTTGAAGGAATGAAGATTAACTGTACCAGAAGTTCAATAAAATAAGTGTACGCAGCCCTGGCCAGTGTGGCTCAGTTGGTTGGTGTGTCAGGTACACATAAAGGTGGCGGTTGATTCTCTTTCAGGGCACATACCCAGGTTTCAGATTCAATCCTGACTGGGGTACATATGGGCTGTGTATGGGAGGCAACCGATGTTTCTCTCTTACATTGATGTTTCTCTCTCCCTCTCCTTTCCTCTCTCTAAAAATTAATAAAAATAAATAAAACATGTCTTTAAGAGAAAAAAAATAAGTGTCTGCTGGCCAATGATGCCTTCCCTGGAAGGTGGAAGACCACTGTTCCAGCTTCTCTGCGATGTAGACTGTCCTTGTAAGTTTAGAGCTGTAAAGCTGGGAGGGCAAAAGTTGAGAGAAGGATTCTCTTAAGTATCAAATGAGAAAACACCGAAAATACATTTTGTAAACCCCCCAGTCCTGTGTTAATGCCTGTGGTAACGTCATTGTTGTTTTTATTAATGACCTGAGGATTGGACTGAGACCACCGGTGAGAGAGAGCAGGTAAGACATCAGGAAAGAGTTCTAGAGAAGGAAATTTCATAGTGAAGAAAATCCCGTTCCTCCTGAGAGCCAGCGTCAAATCAGGTTTCAGGTAAGACGAGGAGATCCGGGGGCAGTGTTGAGCTTCACTCCGAACTGACCCTACGAAGGCAGCAGTGAGCAGAGAACCGGGCGGATGCCGAGGCTGCCCGACACCCAGGAAGGAAGTTCAGCCCCAGATGTGAGGAGTCCCTGGCTCCGCCTCCTTCCTCCACCGACCAATCAGGGTTCAGCTGGCCGGCGGCTGCGCTGAGGTGGGAGGAGGACCGAGCCGGAGGACCGTTAATTCACCGCGAGTCGAGTCGGCTTCCAGTTATTCATTCGATTCCTTTCCCTACAAGGGCTCACTGTTGCTGCCCTTAAAAAAAACCTGAGTGGGCCTATAACCACTTTTGAAAAAGCGCTGGCAGTCTCATATGAAACTAAGTATACACTATTCTATGACCCAGCAATTTCTTACCTAGGTATTTATTCAAAACAAAGCACGAATTCACAGAAAATCCAAATATCCATCAACAGGAAAATAGATAAACTAGTATATCCACACAGTGGAATACTATTCAGCGGCAAAAAGGAACCACCAAATGATACACGCAGCAACATGGATGAATCTCAAAATTATTATGCTCAGTGAAAGAAACCTGTATACCCAAGAATACATAGTGTATAATTCCATTTATAAGTTCTAGAACAAGCTAAACTAATCTGTGGTGAAAACAAAATCAGAACAGAGGTTGGCTGAAGACTGAGGATAGGGATAGACTGCAAAGGAGCATGAAGGAACTTTCTAGACGATGGTAATGTTCTCAGAACTTTGTGCAATGGAAGAAACGTCCTGTATATGTGCTGTTCAACAAGGCGGCCATGGCCAGCCACATGTGGCTACTGAGCACTTGAAGTGTGGCCAGTGCAAATAAACACTGCATTTTAAAATGTTTTCACTGATTTTTTTTTTTTTTGATTTTTTTTAGAGAGAGAGGAAGGGAGAGAGAGATACAAACGTGGATATGAGAGAGAAACATTGATTGGCTGCCTCCTGCATGACCCCTACTGGGGATCGAGCCTGCAACCCAGGCATGTGCCCCGACAGGGAATCTAACGGGAGCTCTCAGTCCATGGGAGTAGCTCAATCCACTGAGCCACACCAGCTGGGCAAAACTTGCATTTTAAATTTCATTTAATTTTAATTACTTTACATTTAAAATTAGCCACATGGCTGCCCTATTGAACAGCACAGTTCTATATCCTGATAAGGATTTGGGCCTCACAGGTATATTAGTCTGTCAAAACTCCTCTCACAATAAGCCTAGGATTTATGCATTTCACTGTATGTGAAGTTTACATTAGCCCTGGCCGGTTTGGCTCAGCGGTTAGAGCGTCGGCCCGAGGACCAGAGAGTCCCGCGCTCGGTTCCTGCTAAGGGCACATACCCCGGTTACAGTTTCTCCCTGGCCCCAGTTGGGGTCATGTGGGTGGCAGGCACTTGATGTGTCTCTCTCATGTGGATGTTTCTCTCTCTCTTCCTCCCTCTCTCCCGCCTGCTCTATCTGAAGATAAATGCAAAAATGTCCTTGGGTGAGGATTAAATAAATAAATAAATAAATAAATAAATAAATAGGCATAGCCCTGGCCAGTTTGGTTCAGCAGTTAGAGCATCGGCCTGCAGACCAAAGAGTTGCCGGTTAGAATACAGTCCCTGGCCCTGGTCAGGGTCATGCGGGAGGCAACCAGTCGATGTGTCTCTCTTGAATCGATGTTTCTCTCTCTCTCTCTCTATCTCTCTCTCTCCCACTCTATCTGAAAATAAATGGAAAAATGTCCTCGGGTGAGGATTGAAAAAAAAAAAAAGATAAGCATAAACTCTAATTAATGCTATGTGTGTTGAAGTGTTTCAATGTAAAATGTACTGTTGTCTACAACTTTGAAATGCATAACAAAATATGTATTGGTGAATGGAAAGATGGCTAAATTGTTAGACATATGATAAAACAAGTACAGCAAAATTTAATTGTAGAATCTTGGTGGTAGGTTAATGGGTGTTCACTGTAAAAGTCTTTCAACCTTTCTGTGAATATTGGAATATTTTCAGAACAAAATGTTGGGGGTATCAGGCTGAGAGGAGAAAGAATTGGAAATTTGTTTAATTGGATACAAAGTTT
Source organism: Tadarida brasiliensis (assembly GCA_030848825.1). Classification (NCBI taxonomy): domain Eukaryota; kingdom Metazoa; phylum Chordata; class Mammalia; order Chiroptera; family Molossidae; genus Tadarida; species Tadarida brasiliensis. Next base: position 196,671,277 of record CM061257.1, on the reverse strand, counting down.
CTGTTTGGAATGATGAAAATTCTCTGGAAATAGATGGTGGTGGTTACTTAATGACAATTCACTGTACACTTAAAAAAGTCAAAATGGTAAATTTCATGTTATATATCTTTTCTTTTTTTTTCTTTATTGATTTTAGAGAGAGAGGAAGGGAGAGGGAGAGAGAGATGGAAACATGGATGAGACCGAACATCGGTTGGCTGCCTCCTGCATGCCCCCCACTGGGGATCGGGCCCACAACCTGGGCATGTGCCCTGACCAGGAATCGAACTGGCAATCTCTTGGTGCATGGGTCGATGCTCAACCACTGAGCCACACCAGCTGGCCATGTATCTTCTATAATTTAAAAAAAGCTTGAAAGCCAAAGGGCAAAAAAAGTTGGGGGAAAATCCATATGAAAGTTTGTGCCTTCTCTAGAGGCAGTCTAGGGTACTACACAGAGAGAAGGGTGAAAGGGCCAGGCTGTGTGAATAAGTGTGCTAGGCCCACTTGGAGTAGAGGGTAGTGGGAAGAAAACACAGTCTTTGGAAACAGACAGATCTGAGTTCATAATCCCCTTTCACTTTCTAGTTGAATAACGATTTGTTTCGACCTCCCACACCTCATGAACCTCTGGGTAGCTTGATTCTGCCTCCCTTTCAGGAAAACTTGTGCTAGAGTTGCTGATGGAACCAATTAAATGTTTACTATATATTTAAAAACAATTTTTATTGCTATTGTTACTGTAACAAATTACAACAAATTTAGTATCTTAGAACAACACAGATGTATTATTTTGTAATTCTGGAAGTTTAAAATATGTCTTACTGGGCTAACATCAAGAAATGCATTCTTCATTCAGAGACTCTGTTTGGAGGGGGGGAAATAGACTCACTTCCTTGTCTTTTCCAGCTTCTAGAAACCTCCTCTATTCTTTGGCTTGGCTCATGGCCTTTTCCTCCATCTTCAAAGCCAGCAGTAACATCTTCAAATCTTTCTAATCACCCCACCCCCTCTGCTTCCTTCATCACATCTCTTTCTCTGACTCTCCTGTCTCCCTCTTTCCCTTATAAGAACCCTTGTGATTCTATTGGGCCCACCCAGACAATCCAAGATAATCTCCCCATCTCAAGACCCATAATTTATTACATCTGCAATGTCCCTTTTGCCATGTAAGGTAACATATTCACAAGTTCTGGGGATTAGGACATGGACATGGGGGGGGCATTTTTCTGCCTACTGTGGTGATTTTGAAATTTTATGTTACTCATACTCATATGACAAGACTACACTGAAGTGGAAACATATTTCTCGTAATTTTAAAAAGTGTGTTTATTGATTTTTTTAGAGAAAGAGGAAGGGAGAGAGAGATAGAAACATCCATGTGAGAGACAAACATTGATCAGCTGCCTCCTGCATGTACACCCCACCCCCCAACCGGGGATGGAGTCCTCAATGCAACCTGGGCATGTGCCCTGACCAGGAATCTAACCGGGACCTCTCAGTCCATGGGACAACGCTCAATCCACTGAGCCACACCTGCTGGGCATATTTCTCATAATTTTTTCCCTAATAGTTTTATTTAGATATAATCCACATACCATACAATTTACCCATTTAAAGCAAATAATTCAAATGGTGTTTAGTAGTCACAGAATTGTGCAATCATCACATTTTCATCTTTCTACCATTTTTACATTTGTGGAAACAAAGACTTGAAACATTAAGGAAACTTGCTTAGGGTAACATCTATTGGCAGGGCTGAGGCATTGCAGTGGCTGTCAGGAGCTGAAATTCCAGTCCAGGTGTGGACTCCCTTCATTAAGACCAATCACCTGGGGGCAGTGTGGTGTAGTAGTGAAATACGCAGGTGCTTAAGCCAAGTGAGGCTTGGGTTCAAGGCTTTGTTTCTGCTATCTACAAGCTATGTGATCTTTGGTAAACCTCGTGGAGTCTTGGTTTCTTTATTTGCAAAATGAGGACAATAAAATGAATGGGGAGAGGAGGTATCGGACTCACCTGTAAGGTTCCTTCCTTACATAGTAATTCCTTCCTTACTATGTAATTCCAAGTTTCAATAAGAGGGAGGATAGGGGGGAAGATAATAAAAAATAAATCCCCCAAGCCCTAGCCCCTTGGCTCAGTTGATTGGGCGTCCTCCTGAGCACTGAAAGGTTGCTGGTTTGATTCCCGGTCAGGGTACATGCCTGGGTTGCAGGCTCGATCCTGGGTAGGGGGCGTGCATGAGGCAGGAGATGGAGTTTCTTTCTCTCCCTTTCTCTCTTAAAAAAAATAAAAATAAATAAAAATAATAATAATAATAATAATAAATCAATATAAATAAATAAATAAATCCCCCAAGCATCCAGGGCAACAAGAGGGATGAGTATTCCCTGAAGACGAACTCACATGCTTCCCTGCCAGTGGACTCAGAGGTGGGAGGGATCAATGGCAGCTCTTCCCCAAGGGCAAGTTCAGCTGCTATGTAAGGGCTAGAAGGGAAGGAGAGTGTGTTGGAGGGATGGTTCTGAAAATAAATCTCCAGGGCAGCGCTGGGAGACACCACACCACCTGCGGCGCAGCTGCATTCGCCCCCGCCATCTCCCGCCACGCCCACTCGTCCACGCGACGTGGTATGCTCCGCCACCACAGTAAGCCTCCTTCTTCCAGAGAGCGATTGGTACAGCCCAAGCTGGAGAAGAGGGGCAGCCCGTGAGAGGTACGCCCCTGTCTCTGATTGGCTGCATAATTTAAAGCTCCGGCCAGTGATAGGGTGATTCTCTACTGCTAGTATTTGAAAGTTCCTAGAGCCGGAGCTTCGCCGGCAGGTCGGTTCTGTTCAGCTTGTGCGTTGGAGTTCCGGCGCAAGTGAGTGTCCACACGGTTTCAGAGTTGGGAGGAAGAGAACCTGCTTCTTTAAGGGATCCCTCTTGGGAGGGTGCAAAAGAGAGGGTAAGCCGGAGGGAACACACATTCCAGGGTCCCCCCGCCATTTCCCTAGCCAAATACCCTGCCCCTTCCCCACCTTGGCGACACTAGCCCCGACTCCTACCAGCCGTGTGGCCTCTCTCAGCCTGTTTCCACTTTGGTACACGGGGAATAGTGAGACCTGCCCGGCTGCGTATAAACCGGTGAATGTACCTGGAAAGCGATTATTACATGTCAACCCCCTTGCTCGTCTCCCCACGTGAGATTCCCCTACTTCCTGGGGAGAGGACTGAGGATCCCCGTGCCCTCCCTGGGTCTCTTTGAAGCTGCCTTCTTTTTTGTTCAGGGTCCCCCTTCTTCTGTGGCGCTTGCCTGACAGCCGATGCTCCCCAAACCGGGGTGCATTTGATGCTGCCTATCCGACGCTTTGGAAATGACTGTAGGAAAGTAATTTCTAAGTGAATTTGATAAGTTGACGCCAGGGTCCTTTTAGAATCACTATGACCTCTTTTTGTAAAAAATTATTATTTCCTCACCCGAGGATACTTTTCCATTGATTTTCAGGTAGAATGGAAAGGAGGGAAGGAGAAAGAGAGAGAGACAGCGAAAGAGACAGAGAAACATCCTTGTGAGAGAGACACATCGATTGGTTGCCTCCCGCACAATCTCCACCGGAGCCAGGATCGAACCTGCAACCCAGGCACTGGCCTTGACCGGGAATCGAACCCAAGACCTTTTGGTCCACAGGCCGATGCTCTACGGCCCAGCCAAACTGGCCAGGGCACTGTGACCTCTTTGTGTTACCTGACAGCCTCCATGATCCGATGTGGCCTTGACCCGGCTCCCCGTCGTGGCCTCTATACCACCTGTTACATCCTTGAGTCCCCGAGACCCCTGTGCCCCGATCCTTTCGCAGACCTGCAGAGGCGGCAGTGATGCTGTCGGGTACCCTGGCAGCCGCAGCGGAGTGCGAGGACGCGGAGCTGCGGTGCCGCGTGGCTGTGGAGGAGCTGAGCCCGGGTGGGCAGCCGCGAAGGCGCAAGGCTCTGCGCGCCGCGGAACTGAGCCTAGGGCGTAACGAGCGCCGCGAGCTGCTGCTGCGCCTGCAGGCGCCCGGGTCCGCGGAGCGGCCTCGCTGCTTCCCCCTGCGCGCCGCGCGCCTCTTCACACGCTTTGCCGCCTCGGGGCGCAGCACGCTGCGGCTCCCCGCCGACGGCTCTCCCGGGGTGGGAGCGGTGCAGCTGCTGCTCTCGGACTGCGCCCCGGACCGCCTTCGCCGCTTCCTGCGCACGCTGCGCCTCAAACTGGCTGCGGCCCCGGGCCCCGGGCCGGCCTCCGCCCGCATGCAGCTGCTTGGACCACGGCCCCGGGACTTCTTCACCATCAGCCCGGTGCAGCCCGAGGAGCTGCGGCGCGCAGCGGCCACCCGGGACCCGGACACGACGCCGGTGAAGCGGCGCACAGAGTCCAAGGTGGGGGCCAAGCCCAACACTGTGAGGACAGGAAAGTGGGAACGCCTTGGGGACTGGGTATGCCACTGAACTGGAAGAGACCAAGGAGACCCAAGTTTGTGGGGAAGATGGTGGTGGTACCTGAGGGGGCTGCCGGTTATCTCCAAGGAGATGCCCATCGGACATCTGAGTATAACAAGAGATGAGGAAATTGTGCGTGTGTTTTCTCACAGTGCAATCCCTGAGACTGGGTATGCCAGAATAGGAAAAGGGGGCCCAGGTCACATTAAAAGAGAAAGCAGAGAAGGAGGCCTGAAATGGAGACTTCAAAAGAAAAAGTAAGAATGTAGTCGCCCTGAAAAAGGAGAGGAGCTTTTGGAAAAAACGAAGTGGTCAGCAGTATCAGGGACAGACAACAGGTCTAATCAGATGGGGATAGGGACAAAGTCTGGTGGTTTTCACAGTTTTTTAATTCGAGCAGATGGATGGCAGACCACAGGGGTTTGAGACTAAGCTGGTGAGAAGATGGAGATGGGGCAAGAAGGAGCCCTGGCTAGGCAGAGTTTTGCTTGGGTGTTTTGAGGTGAGAGACAGGTTTGTGGCAGGAAGAGAAGTGAGAAGGAAGGATGGGTGAGAGGACCAAGAGAGTTAGGGAACGCAGGGGAGGAAACTGAGGATCCAGGTCCACACAGTGGGGTCTTCAGGGAACCAAGAGTCAGTGGAGACCCAGCCTTGATCCCTTCCTCAAGGAGAGACCTGGACCCCAGTAGTACTGGCAAGATCTCCGGGTGAACCAGGGCTGCCCAAAGGCTCCAAGGAATGAAGCCAGCAGAGATGCAAGGGCTACCAGGCCATGCATTGTACCTGGGTCAAGAAGTGGGTGGTGGCAATGCCTAGAGTGTGGGAGAATGCTCTGAGACAGCCATGTCCCCCACAGGAAGCACCAAGGTGGCCCATGCCTGTGAAGAGGCTGAGCTTGCCCCCCACCAAACCACAGCTTTCTGAGGAACAGGCTGCGGTGCTGAGAGTCATCCTGAAAGGCCAGAGCATTTTCTTCACTGGAAGTGCAGGTAGTCAGGGGCAGATTGGCGGGGAGAATGGTGGTGAGGTGAGATGGAGGAGAAGAAGTGGTATTGACTTTGCCCTCTGCCCAGGGACAGGGAAGTCTTATCTGCTGAAGCGTATCCTAGGCTCACTGCCTCCCACAGGCACTGTGGCCACTGCCAGCACTGGGGTGGCAGCCTGCCACATAGGGGGTACCACCCTCCATGCCTTTGCAGGTAAGTGAAAGCCCCTGGGGTTAGACCTGGGAGCAAGCAGGCCTGTGGGAAGGCAGGAAGGGGAAGTCAGGGTTGAGACTGGGCTGGATCTCAGCCCAGGCTGAATAATGTCACTCACAGGCATTGGCTCAGGTCGGGCTCCCCTGGCCCAATGTGTGGCCCTCGCCCAGCGGTCAGGTGTGCGGCAGGGCTGGCTGAACTGCCAGCGGCTGATCATTGACGAGATCTCCATGGTGGAAGCGGACTTATTTGACAAGCTAGAGGCTGTGGCCAGGTCAGTATGTGCAATGAGGGCTGGGTTCTGGTGGTTTTCCCTGAGCAACCTGCTCACCCTCGCCACTAAAGCATTGCTTGCTCCTCTCCAGAGCTGTCCGGCAGCAGAATAAGCCATTTGGAGGGATCCAGCTCATCATCTGCGGGGACTTCTTGCAGCTGCCACCTGTAACCAAGGGCTTCCAGCCCCCACAGTTCTGCTTCCAGGTACCACTCACCCTCTTGTACTGCACCCCCCACCCAGAGGTTTGCTCTGCTCCCTGACACTTCCACCTTCCCCCACCAGGCCAAGAGCTGGAGGAGATGTGTCCCAGTGACCCTGGAGTTGACCAAGGTGTGGAGGCAGGCAGACCAGACCTTTATCTCTCTGCTGCAGGCTGTGAGACTGGGCAGGTGCGCTCTATGAATAGAGAAGGGGCTATGGATGAGGATCCAAGTGTGGGTCACAGAGGAGCACAGGGACCCAGAGAAGGGGAAGAAATGCTTCCTGAGATGGTCACTTTGTGAGCACTGAGATCCTTTCTCCCCCAGGATTGGGTCCCCAGCACCCAGCACAAGGCCTGGCGCACAGTAGGTATCAGAGAACTATGGGCAGATGGACACACAAGAGGAATTCAGAGATGTCAACACTCTCATTTCACAGATGCAGAAACTGGGGTTCAAGGAGGTGAAATGACTTGCCCAAAGTTACAGCTGGGATTTAAACCTCCGTCCGACTCTGAAACCTAGGTTCCTTCCACTCTTAAATCCTCTGTGGTCACTTGGTGAGGGAGGGGAGGTTGCAGACATGATCCCCGCCCAGATAGGACAAAAGGTTGAAAAATACAACTACTCTAACATGGAAGTGGACAGGCCAGGAGGGCAGATCACATGGGCCAGAACTGGGCCTTGAAAGCCAGGTCAGATTGGAATGGGCTTGGGAGAGGGTGGTGATGGTGAGCTGCTCTCTATGCCTGGGGACAGGAGGCAGGTAGGAAGGTGCACAGCGCACCAGCATGCATGGGGGACAAAGAAGGTTGAGTGGCACAGGAGGGAGAGATGGACCCAAGTTGTCCCCACTCCTCCCATGGTAGTTGCTGCTGCACCCAGGCCTCCCCAGGTGGAAGAAGGCTGGAAATGGGGGAAATAGAAACCCAGGCTCAATTTTTCCCCCCCAAAGGCAGTAGGCTAGGGCTAGAAGAGTGTCCTCTAGATTATAGGCTACCAGTGTTACAGGTGTCAACATCAGTGCCTGGTCTAGGTCCTCTAAACCTCTGAGCTGTGCTCCCTCGGCATATCAAACTTCCTGAGGGGCACTGGGGATGGGAGGGTGGCTAGCTCCTTCCTGGGGGAAGACAAAGGAAAGGGTACCCACCCATGATCACAGCCAAGCACCCTCCCACACATACACACACACCATGCGTAGTCCCCATGTACAGTGTCCAAGTGGAGAAAGGACAAGTTGGCCAACCTGGGGCCAGCAAATCTTGCCCTGGTACCCCTTTCCAGTCCCTAGGCCTGATCCATGGCCTGCTGCTTGGGCCATACCACCCGTGCACCCCATCTTCCCTGGTGCTCAGGCGGGCTCTGCCCTAACAGCCCAGCCCCCACAGGTGCTCAGATGAAGTGACCCGCCAGCTCCAGGCTACGGCCACCCACAAGGTGGGGCGAGATGGGATTGTGGCCACAAGGCTCTGCACCCACCAGGATGATGTGGCCCTTACCAATGAGAGGCAACTCCAGGACCTGCCAGGTGAGCAGGGAGCCAGGGCTGGGCCATACCAGCTGTGAGGGGCTATCAGGCAGGTACACCCCCGCCACAAGCAGCCTGGGCCCTTGGGATCATTTAAATATCTAGGCCCCAACCTCTGTGGCCATAAAGCCCTTATATTTGCAGAGGTCACTGATTTTGAGATGTGTGACCTTGAAATGGTAAATGCTAGAAGTGAGTCTTAAATCCAAGTCTCTGATTCTAAAGCCCCGGGTAGGCCTGAGCTATCCCCACTACCTCCTCCCAAGCCCTGGTCTGATCTGTGTTTTTGGAAACTTAGCCATAAGTGACTAGTAATCTGTTTGCCCCACTCTCTTTTCCCAGGTGAGGTACACAGCTTTGAGGCCATGGACAGTGACCCTGAGCAAGCCAGGACTCTGGATGTCCAGTGTCCTGTTAGCAGGCTCCTTCAGCTAAAGCTGGGGGCCCAGGTGAGTGGGAAGCAGGGCCTAGACCCTGGGAGCTTGAGCCTCCCCAACCTTTACCCCTCTGCCCAGGCTGCTGCACAGCCAGGAGGCCCAACTGTGACCACAGCTAACTCCCTTCCTCCTGTTCCCACCCACCTTCCTATCTTCAGCTTTCCACTGCCCTCCCGTTTCTACTCGGAGCTCCAAGCAGCATTGCTTTGGATAAGTCCCTTGCCCTTGCTGAAGCTTGGTTTTCTCATCTCTAAATCAGAGAGGGGAATATCTACCCCACACAATTTCTTCTGTAGTGTACACTATACTGTGAGAGAGTCCTCCTTCCTTCCACTATGTTGGGGGTGGGCCAAATAGGAGCCTTTTCTCAGGTTCCAGAGGGCACCCAAGGGGAAAAGGCAGACACCGTGTGGTTGGAAGATGGATGGCAGGACCTGGGGGCTATCCCTCAAGACTGTGGGCCACACACATACCCCACAAAAGGCATGGAAGTTTTCAAAGTCCTGTGATGTCTGTTACCTTATTGCTCTTTGCCCCCTCCTGAGCATTGTCATTCCCCTTGACACAAGGGGAAACTGAGACCTGGGAAAATAAAGCATCTTGCTGCAGGAGACACAGCAGCCAGTGGCTAAGCTAAGGATTAGGACTCGGTGCCCCTCCATGCCAGCCCCCGCCTCCCAGAACCACAGCAGCCACCGCTGGATCAGAGGCCAGGCGTAGGATGGGGCAGCTCTCCAGGCCTCCATTCTTTTTCCCTTGCAGGTGATGCTGGTGAAGAACTTAGCGGTGTCCCGGGGCCTGGTGAATGGCGCCCGAGGGGTGGTAGTCGGGTTTGAGACTGAGGGGAGAGGTAAGTGATGGGGTGCAGACCCACTGCTCGGGGCAACAGGGCCCCAGGATAAGTGTGAGAAGGAGGAGTCTAGGATGGAAAAGTGAGGCCTGCTTCTCCCCTCTGAGTCCTGAAGCAGGGCTGAAAAGTTGGACTTCTCCATGCCTCCCTCAGGGCTGCCCCAGGTACGGTTCCTGTGTGGAGTCACCGAGGTCATCCGTGCTGACCGCTGGACAGTGCAGACCACTGCGGGCCAGCTCCTCAGCCGGCAGCAGCTGCCCCTCCAGCTGGCCTGGGCGCTGTCCATCCACAAGAGCCAGGTGGGCAGCCAGTGTTGGGGATGGGGACAGGGCAGGGCAGAGGGGGCACAAAATAGGCCTGGGGCATGTTGAGGGGGTCCTTAATGGCTTTATGGGGCCTGAGCTTGCCCTGGATGCAAAGTTCCAGACCAGTTGTAGAAAACGCTTTCTTTACTGCATTTCCCATCCCACGCTCTTCTTTTCAGATACATACACTTCCCTCTGTCATCTCCTGTCCTGCTGTTTTCTGAGCCCATACCAGATATGTTCAATTTAATTCTTACAACACCTGCATGAGTTATAGACGTAATAATCATTTGTTTTACAGAGGAGGGCTCAGAGAGGTTAAGTAACTTGTCCAAGGCCACAAAACTAGTGAGAGAGCCAGGATTCCTTTCCATGCCTGTATGACCCAGGCCTGGGTTCTTTCCTTTCACCCCTGTCCCTCTTTCTTATCCTGGATGTGTCTCCTAGAGCCCCTCCTACTCTGATAGCCATCCAGGGTCAGCCTATCCCTCTGCCTTGAGAATGTCCGGCTGGGTGGGGAGATCCAGGAGCACTTGCTGGGCTGGTGAGATGGGATCAGGCCCTCAGGCACAAAGGACTTCAGGCAGAGCTAGCTCCATCTGTCTCTCCGTCCCCAGGGCATGTCCCTGGATTGTGTGGAGATCTCTCTGGGCCGTGTGTTTGCCAGTGGCCAGGCTTACGTGGCCCTTTCCCGGGCCCGCAGCCTGCAGGGCCTGCGTGTGCTGGACTTCGATCCCGTGGTGGTTCGCTGTGACCCCCGGGTGCTGCGTTTCTATGCCACCCTGCGGCGGGACAGTGGCCTTGACCTGGTAAGAGGGAGTGAGCCAAGGGACCCTGGGTAGGGGTGGCAGAGCCTTCTCTTGTTCCATTGTGGACAGGGGCAAGAGGAGGGAATGCGGGCCCCCAGGCTGTGGGGACAGCAGAAGCCCATGACTCAGGTTCTCTGGCTTCCATCTAGGAGTCCCCAGATGACGATGAGGCAGCCTCAGACCAGGAGAATGTGGACCCAAACCTTTGAGCCACAAAGAGAAGACAAAGGATGGTCTCCCCCTCTTCCTGCTTCTTGGCGGACCAGGACCCCAGGAGAGAGCAGGGGGAGGCTGGTCAGTGCCTGCTCTCCCTTCATGAGGCCCTCTCAGCCTCCTGGCAGGCGTCCAGGGAGAGTGCTTCCCACCCATTTGCCAGCTGTGCCTCAGTTTCTCCCCTTGCCCTGAGTGACGGGCTTCCAGGGTCAGGAGTAACCCTTTTTGTGCCACATGGGGATGGGCCTGTGGTGGTACCTGGTGTTAGAGGACAGAGCTATCCGCAAGGGCTGGCCATGGGACCACAGTCGTGAATGCCGCCCCCTTTGGGCTGCAGAGGAAGAGGTGTTCCAGGAGCAGGAGTAGGCCGCATGGACCCTGTGGGACTCAGGCCGAGTAAAGGCCCCACATAGAGGAGGGAACTGGAGGTAATTTCACAGCTAGGCCCAGCCTAGCACAGCTAGGACAAACGCCCTTCTGAGCCTGACTTGAGAACAACCACAGCAAACTGTGCGCCTGGATCTTAAGCTGCTTTTTTGGGGAAGAAATCGTCTGTGGGGATTGTATTTATTTAGGACAAATAAACCTGTGAATTGTGTACGGATTGTGTGTTGAATCTTCTGCCCTCTAAGAAGGCACCCCACCTGGGGCACTGGTTACTCCCAGTCCAGGAGGCTAACCCCGTGCCCTTGTCCCCAGCCCTGCATGTGCACACAGGTGTTTACGCCATGGTGGCTGAGCTCACAGATCCTCGTGTGGGCATTTGGAAAGCTGAGTTACCTGAGGCTGATGACTCACAATAAAATGACAGGGTGAATCACGTCACCCAGTAGTCAGATGAGGACACACTGGAGAACTCACACGGTGAGAAATGGACCTGTTGCAACATCTGAAGGACGCTGGAGCCGGGGTGAAACTTCTCACTCCGGGCCTTGCTGGGCTCTTGCTTGGACCTTCTGATCGGAAGGGATCACCAACAAACTAGCTTCAGCTGATCAAAAAGCCTGACGGAAATTGCTCAGGGGCCCTCATAGACTGGTTAAAACTGTTAGGGTACCCTGCTCACAATTGAGGGGTATCAGTGCTGGCTGGTAAATACCGTTACGGTGGAAGCATGCATCAGCAGCTACAGAAAGCAATGGCGAATAAATATAAAATCGCCAGTGATGGGAGTGGTGGAGAATAATGAAACCACACTGGTGGCTGGGGGGACATGAAATATGGGTGCTTGAAGGCAGTTATCCTTGTCTTCCAAAAGCCATCAGAGGCCCCAGTGCACAGAGTGGGTGCTCAGGGAGTGTGTGGTTAAATGGTGGGGGCCGTTGGCATGGGGGTTCAGTGCTGCGGCGGTGCAGAGGGGCTGTGGGGCCTCAGACCTTCACCGTGGGCCTCGTGGAGGAGGCAGGGCTACCGCCTGGGAAGAACTTGACAGATGGTTAAAGCTCAAGGGCTTTCCATCCTGATTTTGCCACTTGCCACCTGTGTGACTAGGAATGTTACACAACCTCTCTGAGGTTTCCTCACCTATAAAGTGTAGGTGGTAACTTCCTTTCACATAGGGCTGTTAGGGGAAAGGCCAGCCATGTGGCAGGAACTCAGCCAGTAGCTGTTATTAATATTTACACTTAATGATTATCACCATGGTGTCTGGTTCCTGCACTGGCTCCTTTGGCAGACAAGATCTGAGGCTCACCCTGGCCAGTATGGCTCAGCAGTTAGAGAGTCAGCCCGTGGACCAAAGGGTCGAGGGTTTGATTCCCGGTCAAGGGCACGTACCCGGGCTGAAGGTTTTATCCCTCACACAGGGCCTTGCGGGAGGCAGCCAATCAATGTGTCTCTCACACATTGATGTTTCTCTCTCTCTCTCTCCCCTCCCCCCTTCCACTCTTTCTAAAAATCAATAGAAAAATATCCTTGGGTGAGGATTAACAAAAAAAATAAATTTTTTTTTAAAGATCCAGAGGCTCAGAGGGGTGCCAGCATGGCCCCTGGACAACCTCTGACTATCTGGCTCTTGCTATCACCCTTCCTGACCTTGAGGAGTTGATTGTTTTTCTGTAGCATGAACCCTTTTCTCTGCCCCAAATAAAAGACACTCTTAGGAGAAGCCATGCCCACAGGGTGACCCCCTCAACAAGTGGGCAACTATGGGGGCCTTTAAACATGGTGCCTCGAGGGCCAGGATGTTTCCTATCTGCCCACGTGACAGCCCTCCTCCCAGGTCCAGCTGTTAACAGGTCACACTGTGGCCCCGCCCTCAGGACGCTTACAATCTGGTTGCCCCTTGCATTGTTTGCTCCTTCCGCTTAACACAGTTTGGGGACCGTCCAGTTCAGCACAGATGGCATTGTCTCGTGTTCTCCAGCAGCTCTGAACCCTTTGGGCTTCTTGGGTGGAAATAGGAGAAACTGACTCAGGATAACTTAAGCAGGACAGGAAGGTAATGGAGCAGAAGGCTAGCTCGAAGGAGTGATATGAAGCCCAGAAACCCCGGCTTGGAAACAAGTGGGAACCAGGGAGGCTAGAACCACTGGCAGGAGTGGACCTGGGAGCAGCTGGCCAGGAGGACCTCTGGCCACCCCTGGACACCGAGCCCAGCCACCAGGGGAAGGACTCCTGCACTCTTCTGCCTCTTCCCATCAGGTTGGGCTCGGTCTCCCACGCAGGGAGTGTCCTGCAGCCACTGGCAGGAAGCTGACTGTGCAGTGAAGGTGCAAGGGGTACCAGAGCTTCTACTGGGAGATGAATCTTACATCACCCCCCAGAGCCGGGCTGTTGAGGGTGTATGAGGATCCTCCTGGGATTCTCCTCTCTGACCCCACTCTCAATACACACTGCCAAGGCACCCCTCACCAAGGCACTGATTTTTGCTTTCCCTGGTTTCATATGGACTTGCCTGTGTAAAGTTGTCTTCCTCCCTGACTGCCTGGCCATCAGAAAGTCCTGTCCTTAGCAGTCGCTTCTCATTGTGAAGATACTGTCCTCCTCAGTGCCAGTTGTGATCTACCTTGAGGGCAGTTATCAATTTGAATAAGGCAGGTCTCTTGGTAGCAAGAAACTTGGTGTAGCCGTCGTCCTTGTGTTCCCATAGCGCTCGGCATGATGAGTTGAGAAATAAAATGTTTGATAAATGAAAGAACACACCACACACAGTTCCAGGTCCCCTGAGAGGCAGGGATGTTTGCTCCAGTTTTGCAGGGGAGGTAGCTGAGCCCTGGGGAGCGAGGCAGTGGCAGAACTGGAACTAGAACCCTGTGGCCTCCCCTTGGTCTTCCCGGAGCTGTCCAAAGGGAGTGAGATGTGGGCTGGTGGAGTGCCCACCTTCACCCTATCCTCAGGGGAGGGCTTAGCTACACATGACCTCATCCTTTCTGAGGTCCTGGTGTATTTTGCCCACCCCACAGGGCCGATGGTCATGCTCTAACCCCTAATCTCAGCAACCCTCTCACTCCCCAAGCACCACATACCATGGACCACTAGGTGGTGCCAACTGGTCAGTCAGTCCCTTCCCAGAGACCTGGCAGGACCGTGGTATGTGTGCCTGGTTAGGCATATGGACACCTCAGGAGCTCAGAGCCCAGAAGAGTAGGGAGGGGGAGGTCCCTTTGTTGAAGAGCTTCTGCCTGGTATTGAGTACCTCATGGTTTGTGTTCATTAGCCTCTTGTTTTCCACAATAACCCTGGGAGGCCAGTGGGATATTATCCCCACCTTATGGGGAGAGAAAACAAACTTCTTGAGAGATTGGGTGACTTGGCCAAGGCTACACTACAGGCTGGGTCTAGAACCCAAGTCCCTGGATCCTGGGGTTTTTGTAAAGTTAGCAGAGGACCCTGAAGTCAGATACTGGCTTCTCATTTCCCATGTGACCTTGGACATGCTGCCCAAATCCTTAGTCCTAGTTTCATCATTAGTGAAATGGTAACAGCCAATCCATGGAGTTAGGACAAGAGCTGGGGTGGGGCCGGGCACGAGGTAAACCCTCCTGGTGAGCTCCTATTGGCCTCATTACTCTTACCTAAAGTGGCCATCCTGCACCCCTCTCCCCACCCCTACCCTTCCCCTCCTCTTGAGTGGCCTGGAGAATAACAAAGAGAATTAACCGGAGCCCAGATTAAGTGACTCCTTTCTTTCAGTCTTCCAGGAGATACAGCTGTGCCCACTAAGGAAGGGAGAATGAAGTGTTTTTCCTCTCCGTCTCCCAACGAACATCAGGTCTCAGCCCTGGTCTGTGAGTGCATTTGTCATAACTGCCCCTCTTCTTCCCTGTCCCTCTTCTTATCCGAGCAGGTATGAGGGGGGTCTTTGGACCTGGTTTGCAGAGGAGGAGACAGGCACTCACAGGTGGGCGCTCAAGATCTCCAGGCTGTAAATGGTGAAGCCAGGATGGGCACCAGGTGTCTGAGGCCTCACCCTGGTGGTCAGGGCCTTTGCAAAAAGGAGCAAGCATGGGGTGCTTCCTGGCCCCTAGCTTTGTCCCAGAAATCCCACACTCAAGACTCCATTTCTTTAGGATTCCAAGAGCTTCACATGCTGAGGCATAAACGGCTGGGAGGGGCCAGCATGGCAGGGGAGAGGCTCGGAAGGAGACCCTGAATGGGGAAGTGAACCCCAGGTGCCAGACAAGCCCTGCAGGGAGGGCAGTGACTGTGCTGGCTGGCCCACCCCCCACTCAGCCTCTCACCGCCTTGGCTCCAGCTCCCTCCTTCAGCCTCACAGCCTCCTGGCAGATGCTGCCCCCAGGGCTGCCCCTCACTTCCCTCCCCCAGCTGGTGTTGGGTTCAGTAAGCAGAGCCCCAGCTCACCTGGGAAGGTGCGGAGTGAGCCGGGCAGTGAGGAGGGCATCTAGTTACAAGCTGGGCTGGGAGGGCCGCCGGGGCAGCCTGGGGGCAGGAGCCAAAGACCTGAACTGATGGTGGAGGCAGGTGTCGCAGAGGCTCCAAGTCACCCCCACCCTGCGGAAGCTCCCATCCTGCTATAGGAGGCCCTGCCTTCTTGGCTTCTTGCTTTCCTGAACACCTCCCAGCTCCGGGGGCTGTAGTGGAGAGACCATGGCATCCGCCATCAGATGCCACTTGGTAGCTAGTATCTGTCAGTTCCCTGACCTGGGCCTCAGTTTCCTCATCCTCAGAATGGGGTTAGGGTGGGAATAAGCCCTGCTTGACCACCTGCTGTCAGGGTGGATCCAGGGACTGTGCTTGGTAAACTGTGAAGGACTGTGCACACCCCTGGGGAGACTGTTCTCTCTTTCAGCTCCACTCCTTACTCTCCGCCACCAGGGTGGCCAACCCCCCTCCCCCCAGGCCTGGCACAGCACTCCATGCCTATTTAAGGCAAATCTCCTGATCTCCTTTTAAATAACATTCTCTCCTTGTTGTGGAGAAGACAAGCAGGGCTTCGGGAAAGGGGAGGAGAGCCCCAAGTATCCCATCAGAGAGCGGAGGGGGAAGGGAAGACACGGGGTAAAGAGGCATGGCTCCCCTCCTCCCACAGTGAGCTTGGGAAAGTCCTTGCCCTCCCCACCCCCACCACCTCCACCTCCCACTTTGGTCCTGCACAGGCCCTGGATGGGCTCAAACCTCTTTAAAGGGGCTGGGGCGCAGCCCCTTGCAACCGTGGGGGCGGGAGCCTGGGGGATAATGCTAGTCCCAGGCCCTGGGGGACATGTGCTTGGTGCCGAAGTAATACAGCCAAGGTGGAGAGGCAGGGTCTGGGGTAGGACTGAAATCTGACCTCACAGCCTGCCCAGCATGAAGCATGAAACACAGCTGCTCTTTGGTTCTAGAATCCGAGGCTCAGAGAGGCCAAGAGACCTGCCCACAGCCACATAGCTAGTGAGTGAAAGTGTCTGAAATCCAGGCCTGCTGGCTCCAAATTTAACACTTTCTCCCTTCTCTGCCAGGTCCCTTTGTGCCTGAGGTCATATGTAATAATTGACAGTGACTTTATCAGGGACCAGGCATCATTCAAAGCACCCTGCACAAACCCTTCCTCTGCCTGCTTTACTCTCAGGCGGGACCCTGACTCTTTTCCCTTTCTCCTCCCTTCTCTTTTCTTCAGACCCACCACACCTCTTCTTCCCTTTCTCCTGGGTTCCTGGCCCCCCATGCCCACCCCAGCAGCTCACCTTGACTTGGTTCATGCACTCAGAAACTTCCAGCTGACAGGTAGCCTGTCCCACACCCCTCCGAAGGACCCAGGCTCGGGCACCTTCCCACTGAGGACCCAGCAGGGCCCTTCCCAGCAGCTCATTCTTTCCTGTTGAGTGCCCAAGGCCCTCCTTCTCCTGCTGCCTCCTCTCCCCTCTTCCCAATCTCTCCCCAGGTGGCTGCCTCCCCAGCCTCCCATCTCAGCCCTACTAATCCCCCTGTGGTCCTCACATGACTGAGCTGCCCTCTCCAGGGTTCAGAAGGAGAGGATCAGGGATCCCTTACAGATCATGTTGCCTCCTCGGGACCAGGCCCTCATTCTTCAGGCATGTGAGCCGCAGCAGGCCGGGCACACCTCCCCCCCCCGCGCCCCCCTCATGGGGGTCAGGCTGAGGCTGGACCGGGAGGTGGGGAACAGAGTGAAGAAAAAGGCCTGGCCTCTTCTTCCTCTGAGCACTTAGAGCAGAAAGGTCAGTCAGCTGGTCCAATGGCCTCATTTCACAGATGAGCAAACTGTGGCCCAGGGAAGGGGAAGGGAGGCCAGGGGTCCCAACTATGAGACAGAAGCCAGGCTGGGTCTTATCAGAACCCCTAATAACCTCAGGTGTGTACTTGATCCTTGGGGAGGAGGGTCTATTATAGGAGGAGATTCAGCTCCTTGTTTAATGGGGGTATCCTTGAGCTTCCCAGTGTCTTTCTAGCTTGGGTCTACCATTAACCCATTGTGTGCCCTTAAGCCCCCTTTCCTCTTTCGGCCTCAGTTTCCTTGTGTAAAACAGGTGAGTTGGGTAGATGATCTTTTTTTTTTTTTTTTTTTTTTAGGCATATGAAAATTTATTACTACTGTGTTTTCACCATCGAAACTTAAGATCTCGGTCTTTCCTTCTTGCCTTTGTATAAGGCCAAAAGAGAGACATTGGCTACTTTGACAACCTTAAAGCGAACTCCAGGAATGTCACCAACAGCATGACCTTTGCGACCAAATCCAGCAACCAGAACTTCATCGTTTTCCTCGATAAAATTCAAACAACCATCATTGGGTACAAAGGCTGTGATTTTTTTGCCATTCTTGATCAGCTGGACCCTGACACACTTCCTGATGGCAGAATTTGGCTGTTTGGCTTCAACCCCTACTTTTTCCAGCACAATTCCCTTTGCATGGGAAGCGCCTCCGAAAGGGTTGGCCTTCAGGGCTGTGCCCAAATGAGCTTTCTTGTACTGTTTATCGTGCCACTTCTGATCTCGT
The DNA here is from genome assembly GCA_030848825.1 of Tadarida brasiliensis. Taxonomy (NCBI): domain Eukaryota; kingdom Metazoa; phylum Chordata; class Mammalia; order Chiroptera; family Molossidae; genus Tadarida; species Tadarida brasiliensis. The sequence goes on along the minus strand of CM061257.1, from coordinate 196,653,630 downwards.
CGGTGGCTCCGGAGCTTCCTGGCAGTACGAAGGCCGCGACACTTGCCCATCCTGCCGGCGCCACGGGCCTGAGCGAAAGAGCTGGGTAGATGATCTTTGAGATCCCTTCCAGGTCAGACTTCCTGCACGTCCTATCAGCCCAGCCCTATTCCTCCAGGCCTCTGTTTCCAGGCTCTTGCCCTGGCCCAGGCCTGCCTCATAGCTTAGAGATTGCTCCAACAGCCTCTGCACAATCGCTGCCTCTCCATTCTCTTCCCCTCTGACTAACCACCCACACATTGCTCCTGCAACCTCCTGAGGCTTGGGAACTTCCATTGGCACCCCACGGCCTCCCTCAGAATAACCCACCTCATCACCTGACATTCGGCACATCCCGCCTGCAGTCATGGACCCGGACTCGGCTTCCTCCTCTGCCGAGGGCACTAACAACCCTCACTTGGGGGGCTGTGGTGTGGTGTGGACACACGGTGTGCACACTAAAGGGGCATGGGAAAGATAGCTAGCCTACCCAGCCAGGACGCCTGGCTTCTCTGTGCTGGAAAGGCTGCCCATCCCACCCTCACTCTCCTTCATTCAAATTGGTGAGGTCCTCCAAGGCTGGTTCAAGTCCCACTGCCTCCTGGAGAGACCACCCTCCGGGCCCCGTCAAAGGTGACCTCACCCACGTGGAGCTCCCACAGGGCTGGACTCCACTCACCTGCCTGCACCTGCAGCTCCCACCATCCTGTGGGAAATGTATTAGGGGGGACTCTAGAGAATCAGCTGGTAAGGCACTTGCTGAGGGAAAGGCTGGGTCTGTGGGCTCCAGCCCATTCCCCCTCCCTTTCCCCCAGGGATGTTTTTTAAAAAAATTTTTTTTCTTTATTGATTTTAGAGAGAGAGGAAGGGAGAGGGAGAGAGAGATAGAAACATTGATGAGAGAGAACATTGATTGGCTGCCTCCTGCATGCCCCCCATTGGGGATCGGGCCCATAATGTGGGCACGTGCCCTGACCGGGAATCGAACCAGCAACCTCTTGGTACATGGGTCGACACTCAACCAGTGAGCCACACCAGCCGGGCTGCATACATTATCTTATTTAAACCTTAGTCTCTTCCTTAGTCAAAAATAGGGGTTTGGAACAGAAGCTTCCTAAGGCCTTAACAATTCAGTGAGTACTTGTAGAGGTTTTCCGATTACAAAGTATTTTTCACTTTATAGAGTCAACCTACAATTCTGTGAGTGTTGTAATAGTTGTAATGGTCACACAACTAGATCTGGGACCAGAACCAGGAGGATGGCTCCCTCTTTCCCCAGAACCTGGTGGCAGACAGCTCTGAGAGGATGGGTGAGACCTGAACTCCACCAAGGGCCCAGACAGGGCCATGGCGCTTGAAGACGACGTCATGGAAGCTTGGCTCTGGCTCCTGCCCAGCGTCCGGTTCTGTCAGGCTATGCCGAGGCCCAGAGGCCTGGGTCTGGAACTCATCAACCCCACCTGTCAGCCGTCCCATGGCCGGCTCGCTTGGCCTTTGGTTATCACTGAGGGGAGTGTGGCTCCAGTCCAGGGGCCCAGAATCCCTCCCCTGCTAGCAACCTAGGGCAGGGAGCTGTGTTCCCGTCAGCCAAGCATCCCCAGTTTGACTGAGCTGTTACATGACAGGCACCGCGAAATATGCAAAGACCTCACTATTCATAAATATTTATTGAATACCTACAGTGTGCCTGGCCCTGAGCCGGCTCCAGGGAATCAGACGAAAATTCCTATTTACTCTAGTAAAATAAGCTGCAAAGGAAAGCTAAGTGTGATGGGAAGTAAAAGAGAGCATTCACTTTCCGCAAGGGAATCAGAGAAGGCCTTCCAGCCCAGAGAGGGACGTGCGGCTAGGAAACGCACTCCGCACAGAGGAGAGGGCCCAGGAAAGGCCCTGAGACGGGAAAGCAGGGGCCCTTGGAGAGCCGCAGCGTGAGGTCGGCACAAGCAAGCTCTCCTTCAGTAAATGCCAGCTGAACAAATTAACAAAGGAGCATAAGGATTCCTGCTCCCAGCCAAGAGGGAGTTAACAGGGACCGGATTTACATTCCCACCTAAAACAACGAAAGCACCCAACCAAATATATGAAACAATGGTGCTCAAGACATTAAATGCCAGACAACGAAAACTAGTGACTCCTGTGAGTCAGGAAACAAATGAGGTGAGCCCCACTTTACTGCCTGAAGAGTTTCCAGACCAGGGCCGAGCAAGCGGAAGGCAGGTGGAGTCGAGTGGTCCCCTGCACCAGGAGGTAAAGCCAGGGGTCTGGGGACAGGCAGAGAACCAACATGGCCAGAGCGCACAGAACTCTGGAGCTCTAGAGGGTACCTCTTCAGTAATTCGGCTCAGTGCCTATATGTGAAGAAACTACCAGAAAGCACAGTAAGTACCACCCAAAAGAATCAGAACAATCCTGGGAGCTGACACAGGGCTGGGAATAGCGCTGGCTCCCGCAAACCAGAGTGGAAACTTCACAATTAATGGGGCATTGAGTGGAGCGTTCAGAAGAGTTTTTGGCTCAAAAGTAGGTCAGAGTAAATGCTGTTCTGGCCCCACCTAACAAAAACAAGATCTGAAAGTACCAAACTATTTTCAAATAACTTTTGTACCCCAGAACAAAGCTTAAGAATATTTATACAAATACAAAAATATCTAGCGCCCAGCAAAATAAAATGCACAATGTCTGGCAACCAAAAAAAAAAAAATAGCATGTATACAAAGAAACAGGAAAATACGGCCCATGATGGAAAGAAAAACGAATCAATTGAAACCTACCCAGAAATTACACAGATGACAGAATCAGGAGACACAGACATTAAAACTGTTATTATAACTCTATTCCATAGGTGCAAGATAAAGGAAAGATTGCTGTGTTAAGTAGAGATATAGATCTTTTTAAAAAGACTTAAATTGAGATTCTAGAGATGAAAACTATAATGTCTGAGATAAAAAAAAAATACACTACATGGATTAATGGACCATTAGACATAGCAGAAAATTAGTGAACTTGAATACATAGTAATAAAAACTAACCAAAATAAAACAGAAAAAAGCTAAAAAATAATAATAATAACATGGCATCAGTGAGCTGTGAGACAACTTCAAGTGACCTAATATATGTGTGTAATTGGGAAAGGATAGAGAAGATTATTTGAAGGAAAAAAAATTTCCAAATTTGATGAAAACTATAAATCCACAGATGTAAGATACTTAATAAAACCCAAGCATAATAAACATAAACTATACCAAGCTCTCTGATCCTCCCCGTTCAACAGCCAGCCACATCTTCTTGTGCAGTGCCAGCCACGTCTGAGACAATGGTTAAAGACAGAGGAAATGGATTTGGCCATATTGAGTGCCTGGTCACCATGGCTACTTTTAACTCTAGCAAAGAAGTCATTGCCATCAATGACCTATTCAATGAACTCAACTACATGGTCTACATGTTCCAGTATTATTCCATCCATGGCAAGTTCAATGGCCCAGCCAAGGTTGAGAATAGGCAGCTTTTCATCAATAGAAGTCCCATCCCCATCTGCCAGGAGCAAGATCCCACCAACATCAAATGGGGTGATGATGGTGCCAAATACGTTGTGGAGTCCACTGGTGTCTTCACCACCTTGGAGATGGCTGCAGCTCACTTGAAGAGTGGAGCCAAAAGGGTCATCATCTCTGTTCCTTCTGCTGATGCCCTCATGTTTGTGATGGGTATGAGCCATGAGAAGTATTACAACTCCCTCAAGATTGTCAACAATGGCCCGGCCGGTGTGGCTCAGTGGTTGAGCATTTGCCCATGCACCAAGAGGTCATCGGTTCGATGCCCAGTCAGGGCACATGCCCAGGTTGTGGGCCCAATCCCAAGTGGGGGGCATGCAGAGGGCGGCCAATCGATGTTCTCTCTCAGTGATGTTTCTATCTCTCTCTCCCTCTCTCTCTAAAATCAATAAAAATAGCCCTGGCCAGTTTGGCTCAGCGGTTAGAGTGTCGCCCCGCGGACCAGAGAGTCCTGGGTTCAGTTCCCGCTAAGGGCATGTACCTCGGTTGCAGTTTGTCCCCAGTCCCAGTTGAGATCATGTGGGTGGCAACCAGTCGATGTGTCTCTCTCACACCGGTGTTTCTCTCTCTCTCTCTCCCTCCCACTCTATCTGAAGATAAATGCAAAAATGTCCTCGGGTGAGGATAAAAAAAACAACAACAACAATGCAAGTGAAAAGTGGAGCCATGTCTTTCTTTTATTTAAAAATTTTTTTCTTTATTGACTTTAGAGGGAAAGGAAGGGAGAGGGAGAGAGAAATAGAAACATCAATGAGAGAGAACATCAATTGGCCACCTCCTGCACTCCCCCCACTGGGGATTTGGCCCACAACCTGGGCATGTGTCCTGACTGGGAATCGAACCAGCGACCTCTTGGTGCATGGGTCGACACTCAACCACTGAGCCACACCAGCCGGGCTGGAGCCACATCTTTAAAATACAGAACAAAAAAATAAATATCAACCTAAAATGTTTTACCCAGGATAAACATCTTTCAAAAATAGAAGTGAGACAACATGGGATGAAATCAGAAATCAATGACAAAAGAAAATTGGGAAAATTCATAGATACATGGAAATTAAGCAACAACTCCAAAATAACCAATGGTCCAAAAAAGAAATCACAAGGTAAGTTAGAAAATATTTTGAAATAAATTAGCAGTGTTTAAAGGGAAATACATAGCTGTTAATGCCTATATTTAAAAAGGAGAGCCCTGGCCGGTTTGGCTCAACGGTTAGAGCGTCGGCCCGCGGACCAGAGAGACCCAGGTTCGGTTCCCGCTAAGGGCACGTACCTCGGTTGCAGTTTGTCCCCGGCCCAATCGGGGTCGCAACCAGTCGATGTGTCTCTCTCACATCGATGTTTCTCTCTAAATAAATAAATAAATAAATGAGAGATCTCATGCTAGCCAGTTTGGCTCAGTGGTAGAGCATTGACCTAAAGACCTAAGGGTCTCAGGTTTGATTCCTGGCCAAGGGCACATACCTGGGTTGCAGGTTCCATCCCCTGCCCCTTGGTACCATGAGGGAGGCAACCAGTCGATGTCTCTCTCTCCCTCTCTCTCTCTCTCTCTCTCTCTCTCTCCCTCTCCCCACCCTCCGTCCCTCCCACTCTATCTAAAAATCAATGGAAAAATATTCTTGGGTGAGAATTAACAACAAAAAAAGAAAGATCTCAAATCAATAACCTACATTTTCACCTTAACACACATGAAAAAGAAGAGCAAATTAACTCTAAAACAAAGAGAGGTAAGGAAATAATAAAGATTAGAGTGTAAATTAATGAAATAGAGAACAGAAAAGTAGAGAAAAATCATTAAATGAAAAGCTGTTTTTTTAAAAAGCTCAACAAAATTGACAAACTTTTTGTTATATTGACCAAGAAAAAAAGAAGACTCAAATTACTAGAATCAGAACATTATTACTACACTTCTAGAAATAAAAAGGGTTATAAAGGAATACTATGAACAACTGTATGCCAATAAATTAGATAACTTAGATGAAATGGAAAAATTCCTAGAAAGAAACAAACTATCAAAACTGACTTATGAAGAAATAGACCTAAAACAAGTAAATAGATTAATTAATTAAAAAATTATCCATCAGTTGAGATGGCTTCACTGATGAACACTACCAAATGTTTAAAGAAGAATTAATACCAATTCTTCACAAACTCTACTAGTAAATAGAAAAGGAGGAAATACTTCTCAACTCATTCCATCTGGTCAGAAATACCCTGATACCAAAACCAAAGACATCATACAAAAACTACAAACCAATATATCTTATGAATATAGACACAAAAATCCTCAACAGAATATTTCTGCAAACAAATAAAAGCTTATGTCTATATTCAAGGACTTACACAGGAAGCTCATACTAGTTTTATTTATAATAGCCAAAACTTGGAAACAACCCAAATGTCCGTCAACAGGTGAATGTTGTTGTATATCCGTGTAATTAATTACTATTCAATTATGAAACAAAAATGGAATGATCTATTAAGATAAATAACAACAGTGCCCTGGCCAGGTGACTCAGTCAGTTGGGAGACGTTCAAGAAAGTTCTAGATGGGAGATGTTGGAGAAAGTTGGTTTTCAAATGTCTCCCATCTCGAACAATTCAGTTCTTGAGCAAGTTGTTCACAGGGGTTCTGAACCCAACAACCTTTTCATGCTGATACCTGTAAAATCAATCACCAACAAACAAAGGAGAGAATGTGTGAGTATGAGTCAGTTTACCGCTAAACCTCGCATTGTTAACATCTCAGAAAATTGTGCTGTGAATATTTTCCTGTGTTTTTGCTCTTAGGGGTCTGGAATGGATTAATTCAATTTACATTATTTCTAATGGGGACAAAATGATTCAGTTTTTTAACAAATTGCTTCACAAACAGCTTTCAGACTGAATTAAGTTCAAGAACCAAGGTTCCACTGTAGTACCATCCCCATTTTACAATTTGGGGAAACTGAGGCTCAGTGTATTTATTGTCCCAGGTCATGTAGCTGATAGTGGTAGATCCAAGTCTGTCTGATGACAAATGAACTATGATCATCCTACAAAATTGTTTCCTCCTCTCAACCTTCTGGTCTCTACCAGAAGCACCATCAAGCCCCCAGACCTGAGACCCTGCCATTACTTCCAGCTTCAGGGTCTCAGGACAACCAGCAATAGGGCTGGAGGCTTGGGAAGTGTGACAGGCAGGCAGTCCGCACTGAGGTGGTGGGACAGAAAGGGGGGCCTGACTGCTTCATGTACCAGCCATGGATTTAATGTTGCTACTAACTTTTAATCCAAACTTTTAAAAAAATGCTTTTATTGATTTTTTAGATAGAGAGGAAGGAAGAGAGAGTTAGAAACATCCATGTGAGAGCGATACATCAATATCGATCAGCAGCCTCCTGCACGCCCCCTACTGGGGATTGAGCCCGCAACCTGGGCATGTGCCCTGACTGGAACGGAATCAGGACCTCTCAGCCCATGGGACGACACTCAATCCACTGCACCATACCAGGCGGGCTAATCCCAATTAAAAAAAAATTTTTTTTTCTTCATTGATTTTTAGAGAGAGAGGAAGGAAGCGGGAGAGAGAGAAAGAAACATCCATGAGAGAGAACATCCATTGTCTGCCTCCTGCATGCCTCCACTGGGGATTGGGCCCACAGCCTGGACATGTGCCCTGACCCAGAATCGAACTGGCGACCTCTTGGTGCATGGGTCGATGTTCAACCACTGAGCCACACTGGCCGGGCAAATCCCAACTTTTTAAGAGTTAAATTTAATTGCCAGTTTACATGCCCTGGAGGTTAAAAGCAAGGGGTTTGAGGTCAGAAATGCCCACTTCCAGTCCTGTCCTGGCTTCCCTACATTCCTGCTCTGTGATCTTGGGACAGCTTCTAAACGTCTTTGAGCCACATCTGGAAAAGAGTTAAACTTTTGGGTTAAAAATCTTGTGAGGGGAGTTCGGCCGGTGTGGCTCAGTGGTTGAGCTCGACCCATGCACTAAGAGGTCGTGGGTTGGATTCCGAGTCAGGGCACATGCCCAGGTTGTGGACCAAATCCCCCAGTGGGGGGCATGCAGGAGGCGGCCAATCGATGTTCTCTCTCATCGGTTCTCTCTTATCGATGTTTCTCTCTCTCTCACCGTCTCCCTTCCTCTCTCTCTCTCTAATATCAATAAAGAAAAAAAAATCTTGTGAGGGGAGATGGGTTCCTCTAGCAATGGACAAGGCTCAGGCTGCCTTAAATGTGGCTACACCTGCCCTACCACACTTACTCCATCCCCTACTCTGAGGCTAGTTTACTTCAAAACATTTGAAAAATATACTCAACCTTATCAGATGGTTACATCCTCACCCAAGGATATTTTTTCCATTGAATTTTAGAGGGAGTGGGAGGGAGGAAGGAAGAGAGGGAGAGAAAGATTGATTTGATTGGTTGCCTCTTGCACACACCCCGACCAGGGCCAGGGAACTGGGGCCAGGAAACGAACCTGCAACCCAAGAACATGCCCTTGACCGGGAATCGAACCCCCAACCCTTTGGTCCCTGGGCTGACACTCTAACTACTGATCCAAATCGACCAGCCAAAGCAGCCAGAAGATTACATCTTTTAATGCCTGCTTAAGTTTATCTGTCTGGAATGTTCTTCCAGGAAGTCTTTCAGGCCTCACTGAGACACCCCCACCAGCCACTAAACCGATCTCTTCGGCAACATCCCCTTCTTTCTAAGCCTTTCACATGCTAATGACACTGTGGACCTCCCGGAGCTGCTGGGGCAGGGAGGGGCAGTGGAGCTAACCAAACTTCCTTCCTGCAGCACCTGCCGATATCTCCCCTGAGAAGGCGCCTGCTGCCTGCTATCATTCACTTTGGGCAATCTTTTACCTAATCTCTCAGCACTAGCCTCCCATTTCCAACCGCCTGAGACTGATTTCCTACCAAATCTAGCTGTCTTCTCTGTCCTGTCCTGCCCTGCTGCCCTCCACGCAGGCCCCGGGAGTCAGTGTGCCCCCCAACCCCCTCCTACAGAACTCTGTGAGGCCCAGTGCTTGTCCCTCTCGCCACCTCTGCATGACCCTTGGCCTAGCTCATACCAGGGCCCTAGGTGGATCCAGTTCTCCTTGTCTTTTCACCTGACACTCCAGCCAAACCAGGCCTTGCACGCCCTGAGTTTTCCCATACTGTACCCACATCCTTCCCTCTGCCTGGACCACCCCATAGCTGCCCATGTTCGGGTTTGGGCTCCAGTGCTGCAGACTCCCAGGGCCCTTCCCATCACTGGTGGGGTCCAATGTAGTCTTCGGTATATAGTAGGTGCTCATAAATACCTGTAGTTGGAAAGAATGAGTCTAATCCAACTCCCTTTTACAGTGGAGGCACAGAATTGACCGAGGGGCGCCTCCTGTAGGGCTCCTCCGCCAGCTAGGCTTTTTCTGCCATTCACTTTGGAAAGAAAGTCCTCCAGGGACAAGTGAGCCACATTTCTCTGGGAAAACAACTGTCTAGAGCTCGCGATATAGACTCCAGCCGAGAGGCTGAGTGGAGGCCGCTTGTCAGCTGACCCTTAGACTGCTGTCCCAGACTGCACCATCCATTCTGGAAGTCCACGGTTCCTACTCTATCTGTTTTCCTGCTGGCATTCTACAATTCCTAGCACCACCACCTGGTCACTTTCTGAGGCAGAAGGGGCCTTAGGGATGATCCATCCGGGAGGCCCACAAAGGCTTCAAAAGGTCCTTAACCTCCCAAGCTGTGCGTACAACTCTGTATGTCTGTAGACTTCTGGAGCTGGCATCCAGAGATGCCAAGTGAGTCTCAATGTGGGGGAAGGGGCGGTCCAAGACCAAATGAGATACAGAACAATGATCTGTCTAGCCTCTCATTATAAAGGTGTTAACACATATAAGGTTCATATGACTGTACCTGACTTGTTTCAAGAGCTAAGGCATGGGTTGGCCCACAGCTTGGTTTTGTAAATAAAGTTTTATTTGAACACAGCCATGAGCATGCTTTTGTACTGTCTGTGGCTGCTTTCTCACTATAGCTACAAGGACAGAGTAGAGTAGTTGCAACATAGATATAACAGTATGGCTCACAGAGTCCTCTAAGGGTTGACTCTCATTATGATGATGATTATACAGATCAACAGCAGGTCTCAAGCTACACAGCTAGTAATCTGGGGCTTGAATCTAGGTCTCTGTTCAAGGATTCTGGATTCTTTATTTAAGTTTTTTTTTTTTTTAATCCACCCGAGGACACCCTTTCATTTTTTGTTCAGATGGAGTGGGAGGGAGAGAGAGGAAGAGAGAGAAAGAGAAAGATCGACGTGAAAGGGACACATCGAGTGGCCGACACTCGCACAACCAACCAGGGCCAGGGACAAACTGCAACCGAGGTACATGCCCCCAATGGGAACCGAACCCGGGTCTCTCTGGACCGCAGGCCGACGCTCTAACCGCTGAGCCAAACCGGCCAGGGCTGTTCAAGGATTCTATAACAAACTTTTCTGCCCCTCTTCTTCACTCACCTTTTTTAAATTAATTTATTTTTGTTGCAGATGTTTCTCCTTTTCCCCCCATTGACACCCTCCTTCACTCACCTTTAACACACAGTGCTCATTCATCCATCCAGCAAGGATTCAGGGACCCTCTGCTGTGTTCTCCAGGCTGAGCTATTGGGGACAGAGGAGGGGGTAGGGAGAAGCTGACTTTATGGCTTTGCAGAATGACCTCACTCTGCCTCCAAGGCCCTAAGTGATTAGACCTATATACCTTTGCTACCTCATTTTCTCCAGTCACATTGGCCTTCTTCTTGTCTGTCAAATAAACAAATTTTCTTTCTACCTTAGGACCTTTGCATATGCTAGTTTAATTGGCATTTTCTGTCATTCAGGTCCCAGTTCAGATATCACCACCAAATAAGACTTCTGGGGCCAAGTCACTCTTTATACTTACATGGCACTTGTAAGTGAAATATTTTGTTTACTTGTTTTTTTGTTGGTCTCCTTGAACATAATGTGAGGTTTCTGCCTCATTCACTGCTGGAGCCCAGTGCCTAACACAGTGGGCTTGCATACTCAATACTTATATTAAATGAATGAAATGATTCTTGGACAGAGTGTATCTTCTCTTTCTGGCTCTGTAAACCCACTCACTGAGCCACATTTCCCTTCTCTGAGCCTCAGTTTCCTCCTATGTAAGGTGGGATGTGAGGGTTGGATGAGAAGCTCCTAGTCTTTTGGTCTGAATGTTCTATGATGTGGAAGCACTGCCAGGGGCCTGACATTGGTAGGTTTGGTGATAATAGGTTACATTTGACTGTGAGCCTCAGTCTCAGCCCAGGCCCTGGGAACAGATGGTAAAGTCTCTACTAAGGGATGAGGGAAGGAAGAGGTGGGGGAGTAGGAGGAGGGGACACCCAGTATCAGGCCAGCAGGGAAGGCTCTGAAAGCAGCAGGCCCAGGGCCAAGGAGGAAGTGTCCAGAAAAGGGAGGCAGACAAGAAGTGGGAGCAACCTTGCCTCAGAGGCATGCCTTTGAGTTTCAGAGGTGTTTGAAATGTGTATAACAAGTATGCATTAGTGTTTTTGAAAAAAATATGTTTTATTAATTTTTTAGAGAGAGAAAGGGAGAGATAGAAACATTGACTAGCTATCTCCTGTATGCCCCCTACTGGGGATGGAGTCCAAAATCCAGGCATGTGCCCTGACCAGGAATCACACCAGGACCTCTCAGTCCGTGGGACAGTGCTCAACCACTGAGCCACACCGGCCTGATAGTGTTCTTTTGCTTGTTTTTTTTTTTAAATTAAATTTAGAAAGAGAGGAAGAGAGAGAGAGAGAGAGAGAGAGAGAGAGAGAGAGAGAGAGAGAGAGAGAGAGAGAGAGAGAAACATAGATTTGCTGTTCCACTCACCCATGCATTCATTGGTCGATTCTTGTATGTGCCCTGACCAGAGATCAAACCCACAACCTTGGCGTATCAAGATGACACTCCAACCAAGCTACCTGGCCAGGGCAGTATGCATTAGTTTTGCAACTGAGAAAATTAAAATGCACATGCCCTTTGACCCAGCAATTCCACTTCTAGGAATTTCCCTACAGATAGAGGTTTGTGTGAAATGACCCATGTCAAGGCTATGACAGCAGGCTTGCTTGAAACAGCAAGACTGGAAACAATCTAAATGTCCATCAAAAAGGGACAAGCTAGATAAACCAGGGCATATCCACAAAAATGGAACAGTATAGAGATGTTAAAAAGAACACAGACAGTCTGTTAAGTGCTGATGTAGAATAATCTCCAAGATCTCTGTTAAGTAAAAGAAACAAGGTACAGAACAATATATACAGGATGCTACCATTTATATTAAAAACTATACACACAAATGTTTATAAATGCTCAGAATATCCCTGGAACTTGTACCAGTTGCTAGGGGATGAGGTTGGGGGAGACTTAATGTTCAATATTCTTTTTATAAAACTGCGTTAAAACTCACATAACATGAATCATTTTAACCATTTTAAAGTGTATGATAGGGTGATTTGCCTGGCTGATGTGGCTCAGTGGATTGAGCGTTGTCCCATGGACTGAGGGGTCCTGGTTTGATTTCTGGTCTGGACACATGCCTGGGTTGCGGGCTTGATCCCAGGTGGGGGGCGTGCAGGAGACAGCCGACTGATGTTTCTCTCACATTGAAGTTTCTATCTCTCTCTCTAAAAAATCAATAAAAATATATTTAAAATAAAAATAAAGTTATGATGATTCAGTACATTCAGTGCTGTTCAACCACCACCTCAATTTAGTCCTAATATTTTCATCATACCAAAAAAAACACCCTGCCCCCATTAGCAGTCACTCCCCATCTCCCCTCCCCTAGCCCCTGGCACCACAAATCTGCTCTGTCTCTACAGATTTGCTCATGATTCTGTATATTTCACATAAATGGAATCATACAATTTGTGACCTTTTGTGTCTGGCTTTTTTCACTTAGCACTTTTGTTCTGTTTTAATGTTTTTATTGATTTTTAGAAAGAGGAAGGGAGAGGGAGAGATAGATGGAAACATCAGTGAGAGAGAAACATTGATTGGCTGCCTCCTGCATGCCTCCTACCAGGGATCGAGCCCACAACCTGGGCATGTGCCCTGACCAGGAATCAAACCAGCAGCCTCTCAGTGCATAGGTTAATGCTCAACCACTAAGCCACACAGGCTGGGCACTTAGCACGTTTTTAAGGTTCATCCATGTTGATCCTTTTCATGGATTTCTATATTCCATTGTATATATGACTATACCACATGTTTATTCATTGATGGACATTTGGGTGGTCTCTACCTTTTGGCTATTGTGAATAGCACTATTATGAACACTCATATACAAGGTTTTGTTTAAATACCTGTATTCAATTCCTTTGAGTACATATCTAGGAGTGGAATTGTTGGGTCATCTGGTAATTCTATGCTTAACTCTTTTAAGAACTGAAACCATTTTCAATATTTTTTGTACCTTGTGAATCTGATATCATGAGCAAATATTAGCTCTTCTAAAAACAAAAACAAAGAAAAAAATGAAGGTGTACATTTATTTTTTAAAAAAAGCTTACTGTGTAAATGCAAGGGATTATTGCTAGGTAAGAAATTAGCAAATATTTAGATGATTTCTGAAAGAAAACTGCATTTTGGATTTACACCTCAATTCAAATTTAATTCCTTTGTTGCACTGTAGTTCCCGTAGTGGAGTATAGGGAAACCTGGGTTCAAATCCCAGTCCTGTCTGTTATAGCTGTGCATCATTGTACAGGTTACTTCACCTCTTTCCATCTCAAATGTCAAATACAGAAAAATCATCTATCCAGCCAGCTGTGAGAGCTGAATGAGTTCTGAGACACGTTATGCATAGCCCTGAGCCTGGCACACAGCAGCAGCCTAGGTGAGCAGCCTCACGCAGGCAGGGTGTGGGAGCTGCTCTCTGCTCTCCTGAGATTCCTGTGTTCTCCAGCCTTCTCCACATCAGATTCTCGGATTCCCTACATGCTCAAAGAACTCCTGCAGGCCTGGCCCTGCTGAGCAGAGTCCCCCTGCCACAATATTTTGCCACCCCTAGTGCCAAACAGTCCAGAAGAGAGGCCAACCAGGGTGTGAGGGGACAGAAACCCAGGGTCAGGTGATGGGAAAGGGGCCTGCTGTCTGCGAAGGACTGCCCTATGACAGGGAGCATGGGTTTGCTCTATGGAGCTGTAGAGCTCAGGGCCACATAAATGGAGGAGTTGGATAAAGGTACAGGGAGACAGATTTGGGTTTAACTGGAGGCACACTTAAATTTTTAATTGACAGGACATAAAGCCAAGCGCTGTTGTGTAATTCCACACAAACTGTCCCCATTTCACAGGTGAATAAATTGAGGCTCAGAGTCCTTAGCCACTTAGCACAAAGTCACAAAAACAAATATAAAGTACACCAAAGTTTGAACCTAGGCCTGAATCAGTCTAGAACTTGAAAGCTTCGCCTCTGTACTAAGAAGTCAATGGCCAAGTACTTGACAGATGTTAATTATCACTAATCATTATCTGATAACAATATTGCTATAAGCAGAGCTGGAGGTGTAGCAGTGGAATGAGCCATTTTGGGTGGGTGATGAGTTGCTTCTCCCCAAGTCAGGCAGAAGCTAGATTAGCTTTTGGTGGAGATTCAAGTGTTTGATGCAGGCAGTTGGATTCAGGTCCTGGGGTTCTAGTTGCTAGGGTACAAGGAGATTCCCAAGGTCTGCCCCTAGAGATTTGGATGTAGTTGTTTTCAGATGGGCCACAGGAGTCTGTCTTCTTCAAAAGGCAATTCTGGTCTGCAGCCAAGTGTGAGGTCCATTGGCTTGAATGACCGCTAGGGCTCCTTTTAATACAGATTCTATGATCTGCAACGTCCACACCGGGGAAGCATACTGCCTCCTTAAATCCCTGAAGTCTAAGAGAGAATGAGTGCAGCTGCTCCCTTCCCTTCCTAAATAAGAGGTTTTGTGGAAGCAAAAAAGACTGTGAAAGGAGCCTCAGTGGTGAAGGTAGAGCCAGTTCCTCCTCCCTCCTTGCTCCTCCTCACCCCACTCTATGCAGAACCCTAATCCCCAGAAGACTGTTACTTGCCCCACTGGACCCTGGTCAAGTACAACTATTCCTACTTTCAGTCCCTAGGTCTTTCTTGGAAACTGTCTAGTGGAACCAGCTTCCCGGCATGCCAGGCAATTCTGCAATCTGTCTGGCCTGGGGGGCCCTCTCCCAGGCTCTATGAGACCAGCGACTCAAGCAGGGAAGCAGGCCAGAGTGGCATTCTTAGTGACCTTTGGTTCCCTGGGAAGGGCTCAAAACCAGTAAAAGTTTAGCAAGTGCCATTTAATCATTGCCAGAACTTTTATTTTTTTTAAACACACACTTTCTGGAGGATAAAAGATCATTTGAGGGCTCCATATGAAAAGATCTTTGATTAGTTTGTTTTTTCTTAGAAAGAAAACTTCCAAGCCATCTGCCTTTGAACTTAAATAGAAAGTATAAAATGAACTCAATGCCTGGCTGTGTGACCTCAGGTGAGTTGATTTCAGCTGCTGAACCTCAGTTTCCCCATCTGCAAAGACCACTGGCCCAGTGGTGGGATAGGAACTGGCAGTGGGGCAGGGGTTCTGGCTGCTGAGACCAGAGTCCAGGTCAGGGACCTTCAACCTGCCCAGACACCCCTTTGGGTTTCTGATTGTTATTTTTAAAACTTCTGCTTACCTTTCAGGTTCTGGGTATCCCACTCTCTCTCCCACCTTGGGAGAGGGAAGAAAAAGCAGTCATTGACCTATTAGTATAAAAATACCTCTCTCAGGATTCAACAATGTGCATGTAATGCTATTACCATCAGAAAAGTAACACATATTCTAAAATAATCATCAACTTCATGTCATGGAAAAATACAGCAATGGGGGGGTCAATTGTGAACCCTGTGTCATTTGCAACCTCTTTGGGCATCAGCTTCCTCCTCTATAAAATGAAGACCTGAAGGGCAAGATGAGACTCCCTTCTTCTTTGAAAAATTCAAACTAACTTCTAGAGGATACTTGAGTTTAGAAAACTGGCCAGACTCCTCCTCCTGGGGGGGAAAAAAAAAAAAAGAGCTGAATTGAAGCAGGAATCTCAGGGAAGTGAGGATTTGGATTGATAAGGCTGGAAAAACAGAGGGGAAAGAGAGGGAGGAGGAGGAAGAAGGGGAATAATATTAATGGGACAAAGTTGGTGACATGCCTGGTGGGAAGATCTAGGCAAGAGGTTGGGGCGATAATGCTAGATGGACTGAGGCCTATGAAGGTTGGTCAGGATATCTACAGGTTCACAAGGTTGCCTCCATCTGGAGGTGCCAGAGGCTGGAAGTACCTAAACTTTTGGGTAAAGTGAAGCACTTCTCATGGAACAGCAGTGCCTGCTTTCTATAGGAGGCAGTTTCCCTTACAATAGAGCCTGAACCAAATGCTGGCAATAGGGGTGGTGGGAAACCAGGGTGCTTCTGGCCTAGCCACCAGCACACAGTAGGCGCTCAACAATGATTTACTGGAAGAATATGTCATTGGGAAAGATATTGCCTATTTCAAGGCCTCAATTTACTTATCTGTGAAATGGCAGGCTAGGAAGATTATCTTTTGTTGCAGAGACTAAGTCAGGAACATTGTATACTTCACACTCGATTCTCTTGTGTGGTAGTGCTAGCCTTATTTAGCAGGTCGGCACATTGAGGCTCTGAAGGGTTGAGTCAGTCGTCCAAGGTTTGGGATCCTAATTGGTTTGTGACTGCAAACCCAACTTCTCCCACTCCAGTGACGCTGCACATCGCTTCCAACCGTAAAACCCAGGTGCTATGACCTGGTTTGGCCGGGAAAGTGAGCAGAAACTAGGTGCAGGGATGCAAATCACATCTGGCCAGAGTCCCGCCAGTCTCTTCAGTCCCAACGGAGCCGCTGGCTGGGATTCCCTGGGTCGCAGCTCGAGCAGGGCGCCGGAGAGGTGTCTAGTCCTGGAGCAGCTTCGCTGTCTCGTGGCTGCTTCGCTTCAAGCGCGACCCGAGGTGTGCATGAGTTTTTACAAGGTGGCGGCAGGGGTCTGTCTCAGGTCTCACTCCGAGCAGGTTTTCAAACGTCAGAGTAAAACCGACACGGGGGCGGCGCCCTCCAGAGCCGCGAGGGGAGTCACTACCGCCCCGCCCTAGCCGCGAGGCTTTTCTCTCCTCTCCCTGCCATCAGGCTCTGAACAGAAAGGGGTGACGGTGTGTTAGTGCGGGGGGGCATTTAAGCCGTGGTAAGAGAGGACCCAAAAGCTGGGAGGTGGGGAGGGAAGGAGAAGGCGGATGGAATCTTCTCGGTCATTCGAGGTATCCCCTCCGAGGGCTAATAACCATTTGGATCCCAAAGACTCCTTTCCCTGCCCTGAGTCCTATTCAGTGACTGGGATTGGGAAGGGAGCTCATCTAAGTCCCACCCTCCGGGCTGGAAGCCTGAGGCCAGAGAGGCGAAGTGACTTCCTCAAGGTCACACAGCAAAACAGCGCCCAACCAGGGCCGAAGCCTAGGTGTCCGTACCCATCCCACGCCCCCGCCATCTTCTCCAGAACCTGGCCCTCAACAGCCCTGAGCTCTTGGGAGGGAGGAGAGGTGGACCAGGTCTCGGTGGCTGAATTTCGGGGTGAAGTGGGTGCGCCAGACACTGTAATCCCAGATCAGGGTACAAGCGAGTCTACTTCCTGAAGCCGACGACCCAGGAGTCCCCTGTGGGAGTCCCCGCGTGGGGCCGCCAGGGCGGGGATGCCGAGGAACGAAGGGGCGCCGGTGCCCGGTACCCAGCTCCACACACCGCGTGCTGGGACAGCACGTTGCGCGCGGCTCCTTTAAGAAAGTTCGCTGGGCGAGTTCATCAAAGTTTAAAAACTTGTCGTGGAGAAAGGAAAAAGGGAAAGATGAGAGAGGGAGAGAGACAAGGAGGGAGAGAGGGGAAAAGCCCCGCCGGGGGCTAGCGCGCCGCGGCCGGGGTCGGGGCGAGTCCGCAGCGAGCGGCGGGGATTGGCTGCGCGTTCCCCCGGAGACCGCGAGGAGGGCGGGGGGCTGGCCCGGCCCCAGCTGAGGCCGGTTCCGGCCCCCGCCCCCCGCCGCCGCCCGGCGCCCGCCCCCTCCCCCGGCGCCCGCCCCCCACCGCCGCCGCCGCCGCGGGCGCACTCGGCGGTCGCAGTGAAAAGGCGGAGGCGGCGGCCGCTCCGGCTCGGCTCCGGTTCCCAGTGCCTCCCCCGCCGCACCCCCTCCCCACCTCCCGCACCCGCCAAACTTGATGTGACCCCAGCCCGACGCGGCGGCCGCCCCTCTCACCGCCCCGCGCGCCCCCCACCGCCACCCCGCCCCGCACCCCCGGAGCGCACCGCTCACCGCGCCCCCTCCCACCTCCTCGCCGGGCCCCGCGCCGCGCTCGCCCTCCGCATTCCCTTCCTCTCGTCACCCCCACCCCACCCCCCGCACCATGAGCAACCTGAAGCCGGACGACGAGCACAGCACCAGCACCGGCACGGGCTCCGGCTCCGGCGGCACCCTGGAGGAGGAGGTGGGTCTGCGGCCCCGGACTTGGGTGAAGTGCACGCGGAGGTGGGCGGGAGAGAGGGCACGCGGGGCCGGTCTGGCCATCGCTCCCGGAGCCTTCCCGCCGCTGCCCTTCGACCGGGGAGGAACAGCCCGTGTCCAGCGGGCGGGGGCGGACGGCCTGGACTGCCCCGCCGGGCGGGCATTGTCTCCCCGCCCTCCCGGGCTCGGGGCGGGCCGCGCGCCGGCCGGGTCCGTGCGTCCCGTGGTGGGTGAGCGGCGCCGCGACCGCCCCTCGCATGCCGCCCGTGCGTCCCTCGTTCCCCGCTCTCGGCCGGCGCGCTGCCCTCTTCCCGGCGCCTCTCCCTCATGGCCGGGACTCCCGCCTCGGCTGGAAGGAACTGAGAGGGATTAGCACGGCGGGCGGCGGCACAGTTCATGCCCTCTCCACTCTGACCCCTCCCCGTGACCTTGGAGGCCCGGGCCAGCCGCCTGGCACCTTGGTTCACTAGAGCTGTGGTCATGGCGGGTGGACGGGCTTCCCTCACAGCCCCAGAACCTGGGCTTTGGCAAAGAGGTCAGCCGGCAATTAATTAGAGTTGGGAAGATGCCTAAAGACACTTCCCGGTTTTCCTCTCTTCGGTTTTGCCCTGGCAGCCAAGTTAGGACCCCATAGCTGGCCTGGGTGGGGTCCTGCAAGTAGAGGCGACTTTATCTTGTCCACTGGCCATGTGCTAAGACGTGGGAGTATGAGGCGGCTTCGTGGAATCTCCAGCAGCTGGGTGGTTAATGGGATCTCGAAATCGGGGAGGATGTGTGGGGAGTGAGGTGGTGGATATGGCTATCAGTGAATGGAGACCAGGAGCTGGGCCCGCAAAGACAAAAACTAGTATAGAAAGGGGACAGGGTTTGCAGCTCCCTTGAAGGGCCTCCGGCCTCTGCTGTGTCACTCCAGGGCTAAGAGACCCTTCCTGCCCCACCCTGGCATGCTCTTGCCCAGGAAACCAAGGACCAGTTATCCACCCTTAGCTCCCTTCCCCTTGGTCTGGAAGAGAAACCGCAGAGCCCCTTGGTGGGGGCTGGTGGTGTTGCTACCTCCCTCCATTCCAGTGGCGTTGCCGCTGGCCGTGCTATAGGTTTGGTGCAGAATGGCGGCAACGGCCCCACTGCTGGGCTGGGCTCCTTAAAGTGGGAGGGATGGTGGGAGGGTCACACTGCCAGCTCCCACTCTTAGCAATTCAGAGGCCTGCTGCCAGCCCCAGTCCGCCAATGGCATGACATCTTGAGAATCTAGGTCTAGATTCTGCTTTTTTGGGGGGGTGAGGGGGAGGAATATACAACTCCTCGCTCTGAAGGGTGGCAAGGGAGGGCCTCACATCTGTCCACTCGTGTGGTGTGGGCTATAGTGTGGTGGAGTTGTTTTGGCTCCTGAAGGTCTTGTCCTCCTTGGACTTTGATGCCCACAGGTCCTTGGCTTTGGGGACCCTAACCCCATCCTGACTCTACCTGGTTGTTCAGAATCCCCCTGAGAGTTGGGGGAGGGTGACAGGGTTGCTGGTCTGTGTTTGGGTCTCTGGTTGGCCTTCCTGTGGGCTGAAATTGAGGGAGAGAAGCTGTCTTCTATGAAGCTGGACAAGGACCCAGAATGCCAATTCTTCTAGAGGGTTGACTTAAGCAGGGACCTCACACTGCCCAAGAGGCTAGGCTAACCCTCAGACCCACCACTTTGAAGTGGGAAGGGTGAACCACGTGGCCAGGCTAGTCTTGGAGAAAACATTTCAGGTATTGGTCACTTTTTCTAAGTGCCTTTTCTGAGAGAGAGGGCAGAATCCTAAAGAAGTGGAATCTTTGCTACTCCTTGGGGTGGGGGTGGCCACAGCACTGTAGTGGTTCAGGGAGGCAGTCAGCTGGTGCTGGAGCACTCTGGGCTCCTGTTTAAAGGCCTAAAACTAAGGGCTCTGGGGATCTCCTGGAGCCCACTGTATGGTCAGATAAGCACAGGATTGGCCCCCTCCCCTGATTAGCCTTCTGAACAGTGGGCCAAGAACTCTTGCTGGGGTTCCATCTTGGATTGCTGGTTTGAGCTGGAACTGGACTCCTTCCTTTTAGCTTAGATGCCTCCTAGGTAGTTAGTTCTGCAACCCCCAAGGACCACCCCCTGGGGAATCTGCATTAGCAGTAGTGGTTTACTCTCAAGGCTGACCTAGGCTGGCTCTTCCCAGTTGACTATTGGAGGTTAAGCAACCCTAGAAAACCAAGGAATCCTACTTGTCCATCATAAGACCTCAATTCCTAAAGGTGTTAGTTAGATCACTGGAGAAAGGGGTGTATTTTCATGGTTCCTGGATGGGGTTTCAGTGGGGCTTGACTCTTAACAACTGCTTTGTTTGTATAACCTGAACTCTCCCTGGTTGCCCACCTCACCCATGGGGGCTTCATCCATATCATAAGCATTAGGTTCCTGTTCTGGACTAGGGTCAGGAATATAGGTGAAAGATCACAGACTAGGGGGTGAGAAGGATTTGCCAGGAAGTGATGGAATGTTAAATACAACAGAGTAAAATAAGGGGATCTCAGCAAGTGATACAGTGGTGCCACTGAGAAGTTAGAGGTCAGCCCTCCCTGAGATGTGGCTGAGAAGGAGGTTGTTAGACTTGTGGGGATGGGAGAGGCATTCCAAGAATAAAGAGTAGCATGTATAAAAGTGGAGATTGATCATGGAACCACATGGCTTGTTTGGGTGACTCCCAGAAGTTTGCTATGTTGCAGCATTATTGGGGGGCACATTATGATCCTGCAAGCTTGGGGGGAAATTAGCATTTTTGTGCCACTTGGGAAGATGTGTTAGAAGCATTGGTACCCTTTGAAAGCTAAGGAAGGCAACAAGGAATTAAGGGTAGGGTCTACAGAGGAAGAGCTAAAGGTCTCTTTCAATCTGGAGGCTATACCCTACCCCAGGCCAGTCATGTCTGGTGCCCAAGCTCCAGAAGATGAGGTAATACAGCACATGAACCCTGCTCAGGGCAGGCTTGCCTTTGATGCTGCTCAACCTCAGACCTAAATATGCCCTGTCTTAGTGATTCTTGAGAGAGGGCTAGGTAGTACAGTGTTTCTGGGGAGGGGTGTGTGTGCTTTCTATTTTGAAAATGGAGACTTTACTTTCATAGTATAAGGTAATACTAAGTTATAGTAATTATTCATTGGGGGCCCCCTAAATGGAGGGTAGTATTTGGAATTTTGGCAGGGGTGGAGTGTTGAGTTTCCAAGAGTTAAAGATGTTTTATGTCAGCCTAATGGTAAACTATAGAAAGATAGGTTAATGGCAGCTAAAGGGGTAACAGTTCGACTTGAGGGTCTTGGTCTCTTGCTGTCCTCCCACCCCCATCTTTGCTTGTCCATGACGTTCACTATAGTTGGGCCAAGGCCTGGTACCCCTGAGTCCATTGTGTGCCCTCTAGGGGTCTCTGGGAAACCAGCCACACCCCTGACCCCTGGCAGGACGGGCCAGGGTTAGCACTCTAGCCTAGCCGAGTGTGAAGGAATTCTGGATCCAGCGTGTGACTTGGGCACCCCTCCCTTTTTTTCTCCTGCCATCAAAAGCATTTGACAGAATCTGGGACTTCTTGGTGCTCTGTCTGCAGGCTTTTATTGGTTTAAGGGAAGGGAGGCGTCTATGCCTCTGGGCTTTTACCTGGAAACAGGGCCCAGGCAGGTGGATTCAGGCACATTCCAGTAGGTCAGGCTCCTTTCCTTCCTGGGTGTTGTGGATGTGTCCCCTCTGCTCAAATAACCTATTGGGGGGAGGCTGTTCTAATAATAGTAAGTCCATATATAGTGTTTGTGCCAGGCATTGCTCTAAGCACTTTACCATTTGAACTCCTTCAACTCTTACCACAGCCCTGTGAATTACTTACATCATCATCACCATTTCATAAATGAGGAACAGACACAGAGGTTAGATAACTCTCATGCAGCTAGTGAGTGGGCGAGTGGGATTTGAACCCCAAGTTTGCTCTTCACCACACTATACCTGCTGTTCTGTTTTATATTAGGGTTTTTGGTGAGACTTGGGTGCAGGGGGGAGAAAAAGTCCTGCAACTAAAGTTTTTGAAGCCCAAGCTTTGGGTGATGCCAGGGTCTCAGTAGAAGCTCAGAGGTGGGCCCCAGGCTAGTTCTCTTTGGTTTGGTGGCATCCCAAGATTGGGTGAGGGGAGCTGTCAGCCCCTACAGGAGGAGTATTTTATCACAGATATTGTTCAGAATTGCCATCTCATGGTGATAATAAAAACCAGACCAAGTCATTTTTATTTTTCAGTTCTCTGCAGATAGTGTGCTCCCTGTTGCTGTACTGGGGCTGACTTCCTTCACACACTCCTTGGGTACCCTGCTGCTTTAGGCATCTTAACTAAAGAAACTGCTTGCTCTAAAGTGACTACCTGTCACTTTGGGGGCCATTCTCTTGGGCCTCCTTATCTCCTCCTTCCCTGAATACAGACAGCCTGCCTAGTTTGCCTTAGTAAGAACCAGTTTCTAAATCTCATTCAGTGTTTGGACATCTGACATCTCATCCCCATCTTCAGTGGGCAGCTGGCGACTACTGTAGATAGAGGCAGACATGAACTTGCAGGATGCTGAGCCTTTGCTCTCATGCTTTCACTGGACCTCCAGGCAGGCCTGAGAGGTGGAGAGGAGGAGCCCTTCCTGCCTGCCCTGACAACTGAGCTCCTGGTCAAAGGCCACCCGAGACTGACACGAGAGTGCTAGAGTTCCTCTGCCATCCCCTGACCTTGGTTGCCTCAGAAGTGTCCTCATGCCCCTGGCAAAGCAGTGGGGCAGAGCCCATCACTGTACTTCAGAAACCATGCTGCTGTGAGGTGGAAACTGCAGACAAGCCACGAAGCTTCATATGCCAGAACCCTGTCTGTCTGCCCAGGACCAGCACAGGCTCCTTGCTTTCTGCTTCCTCTATTCTGTCCTTGGATGGAAAGAATAAGGTTGTCTCCAAGATGTGCCAAGGCTAGATGGGTGGCAGTATTGTTGGGTCCTCCCTTCCTGAAGAGTCAGTCCACTGGTCCATCTGTGCTGGGGGCTTCTCGAGTATATAGCAAGGGATGGGTGTAGTGGGAGGGTCTGCCTAGACCCATCTGTCATGGCCTTTAGTCATTTATGGCTGATTGAGCAGAAGCTTGTGGCTGTCACAAGTAATCAGGCTGCCTGTATAGTTCTGAACAGGACTTGGACTCCCAGGGAGAAAGGGCAGGGCCTGACCTGGACCAAGCCATGGGATGTGTCTGCAGTACTTACCTCCTCTTGAGAAGAGCCAACCCCCACCCCCACCCCCACCCCCACTAAATGAGTCTTGGGCTTCTACTAGGGTGGGGTGGGGGGTCAGGAGAGGTTACTGGAATAGGACCTGAGACCACTTTTGAGAACCTTTGTCTCTGTGAGGGCTGTGAAGAACTTCTGCCCAGACTAACCCCTGTTCTTGATGGATAGTTGTGGCCATATCCAGGCACAGCTGGGGATGGAGGGATCCTAATATATGTGTGACAGGGGAGCTCCAGACCAGAATACAGTTTCCACCCCTGAACAGAGACCCTCTCCCAACAGGAGCATTACATTGGGAAACATCTCTTCTGCCTCAGTCAGATGATGGGCAGTGTGGTGGGCTTAGTGCTGTGTGTTCCCAGTACAATGTGTTCATGCTGAAATAACATCACGTGGTTTAAGGATTGGAGGTATTGATTTTGGAGCTGGGGGAGGGGTGTAAGATTTCTGTAGGCCAAAGCTTTGCTTCTGTAGGGTGGTATGTGGCAGAAGTGACCGCTGCAACCTTTGCCAGGTACAGGGATAGGCAGTAGATTTGTACTGGCTGACCACACAGCACCAGGAAGGATGGGAGGTATATGGCACAGATGGGGAGGGAACCTGGCGGGGCTTCCATGCTAAAGGCCTTGTGAGCCTGCCACTCTGAATTGTTTCGGAAAGCCTTGGGCCCTGGCTCTATCTGGAACCAAATGGAAAGCAGGAGCCTGGCTATATCACTGAGTCTGCATAGCACACTGTTGGGTCTGGTTCGCTAAATGAGGTGTAGGCTGGTGCTCACAACAGGCTTTACCCAAGTGTGCTTCCAAGATGGTAAGCCTGTTCCTGGGGCTGGAAGTAGCTTGGGGTATGGGGTCTGAAGCCTTCTTATTGAACACTTTATACATGCCAGCCCAACAAAAAAAGGAATAAAAATTTTTTAAATTAAAAAAAATATAGCCCTGGCCGGTTTGGCTCAGCGGTTAGAGCGTCGGCCTGTGGTCCAGAGAGACCCGGGTTCGGTTCCCGCTAAGGGCATGTACCTCGGTTGCAGTTTGTCCCCGGCCCTGGTTGGTCGTGCGGGTGGCAGCCACTCGATGTGTCCCTTTCACGGCGATGTTTCTCTCTCTCTCTTCCTCTCTCTCCCTCCCACTCTATCTGAACAAAAAATGAAAAAATGTCCTCAGGTGAGGATAAAAAAATAATAATAAATAAAAATAAAAATATACATGCCAGCCCTGTCCCTCCCTTTAGAGAACTTCTTATCACCCCAGCTTGGTTCCCCACCCCTACACACACAGACACATTGCAGGCTATGGGGGAAGAGCCCCAACTTCCCAGGCAACTGGAACTTGATCCCTAGCTCTGCCACTGGCTGGCCAGGCACCTAATCCCTGAGCTGGTTTCCCCACCTGTGAAATGGGCCAGTATTGCTCTGCCTGTCACATCAAAGGACTGCCAGGCTCATGTGCCAATGGTAAGCATGAAAAAACTGGAAACCACAAAGTGCTGCCAGATGGGGCCTGAGAGCCAAGCCCTGATAATATGTGATTTGGGGCTGGAATTAGCAGGGGCAAGCAAAACACTGGAACAGACCCTAAGCCTGGGACTTCACACCAAGTCAGACTGGTGGCATTGCTGGTGTCCCAGCCCAGAGCTCCTTGGAGGAAACAAGAGAAGCACTGGGGTTCTGGGAGTATGTGCGTCTAGGTTCCCATCCACTGTCTGGCTGTATCTGCTTGCTCTTTATTCCTGTGCCGTTGTTCAGCCCTTATAAGTCCTGGATCTGTGGGCCATGTCGCCACATTCCATCCACCTCTCGTCAAGTGGCCTCACTCAGAGGACTTCTTTCCCTCGGGAGGGGTAAGAGCGACCTGCTGGTGCCAAGCTTAAGCATGGGACCCAGCCCCTACCCCACCCCCTACATACATACACAAAAGAAAAACCCTGGGCTCCAGGATCTTTGCATGGGAGGGTGTGACTGCTCCGAGCTTTAGGCAACCCCAGTATTGCCCTAGCAGAGACCTCTCTCAAACCCCCAGGCCTGGCTTAGCCCAGGGCCTGGCTTCTGACTTCTGCTCTCCTACCTTCTCGTTCTCCATCCCCTTCTTCACCACTTTCTTTGTTTTCTTGTGGGCAGAAAGAAAGTGTTTAAGCTCTGAGCAGGTGGAGGATACTTCCTGCTTCCCTGGTATCTTAGAAGGTGGAGCGTGAAGGACCCTAAGGCGAGTACACACCTCTCCTTTACTGCTGAGGCAGTGGGGAAGGCCACGAAGCCACCTGCCTGGCTAGGCTGGGACTTCAACCCAAGCTCCCTAACAAATGATTTGAGGCTCTTTTTCTTTGGTGTCTGAGTGTCTGGTTAGCAGTTGTTTGCTGAGCAGGAGGCTGAATCCGAGTCCCCTGTCTTGGTTCTCAGTGGGGGCTCTTGCCCTTGGAGAAGAAGCCAGAGCAGATCTGGGTGTGGTGATGGTTGGTACAAGTTCAAAAAGGATCTTTGGTATCTTTTTTTTTTTTTAATATCTTTTTATTGGTTTTTTAAAGAGAGAGGAAGGGAGGGAGGGAGAGATAGAAACATCCATGTGAGAGAGAAACATTGATTGGCTGCATCCTGCACGCCCCCTACTGGGAATCGAGATTGAAACCCCGGCATGTGCCCTGACCGGGAATTGAACCGGGACCTCTCAGTCCATGGGACGACGCTCAATCCACTGAGCCACACTGGCCGGGCTCTTCAGTATCTTTATATCAGGAAAGCCATAAGCTGTATGTAATACAGGCTGCAGTTCATAAACCCCTGTGGACTGGGGGGCAGAGGGCTATGTGTGCCCAGCTGTCTTGTCCAAGGTGTGCGAGGGACCCTGCTCTAGTTTCCCACCCCACCTCCCCTAGTGAGTGGGGCACAAGACTCTATGCTCAGTTGCTGGGAGTTGGCAGTCTGTCCGTTTACCCATGGCCTCCCTATAACTAGCTCTGTGTAGGACTAACCATGGGATCATCCAGTGGGACCCTCAGTCAACCTTCTGCAGGGGGCTGTTTCTGCCCTCTTAACTCAGAAGCTGAAGGCCACCTACCTGTTCCAGGTTACCCAAGGTTGATCCCACTGGGGTCTGAGTGAGTTGGTGGTGTGAAATCATTGTGTGCAAAAGAGCTTTGACTCGTGAACACCTGGGGACACTGTGTCTGCTTCTGACATACTCAGTGACCACGAGCAACTCGCTGGACCCCAGGGCCTTGGTTTCCTCATCTAAAAATAAGGTTTCTTCCAGCTCAAGTATTCTGCATTTCAGTTGCTGCTGAGGGTTGGGAGCTGGGGAAGGATGTGGGAGGGGCTTATGAGAGGCTTGTTTTTCCCTTTTTGGATTCCACCCCCTTCCCTAAGTGGTGTTTTCCATCCAGATGACACCGGGAGAGCTCACACTAAGCAGCCAGTAGGCGGGGATTCCAAGCAAGCGCATTACTTGAACATTTTGATGGATTGGACAGTTGAAACAGTTTTTCTTTTCCAGACTGAATTCTAACTTTCAGAGATGCTAAGGAATTGCCGCAAAGAATCAATTTTCAAATATCGTGGTTATCTCTTTGGTAGAATGTTTCTATTGCCCCAGTCAGGTTTCCTGAGTGTGTCTTTCCCTGAGTGCCAGCCTTGTGAGGCAGAGATTTGCCTGGAAGGCAGGAGTCTGTCTTCTAGGCAGTGAGGTTGGGGAAGCATGGGGAATGGCCCTGATGTTTTCCTGCCTCAGCATCCTTTGTGGAGAAAGGTTCGTCCTCCAGGCAGGTGGACCTGAAGTCCAGGCTGCTGTCTTGGAGATTACCAGGCTGGGGTAGGAAGAAGGCTGTGGTTGTCCTTCAGAGCCAAAGGATGAGAGGGTCTAATATCCACGGGCAGACCACTGTTTTTGAAAGCTGTGTTTACCCTTTCCATCTCTAATCAAAGCTGGAACTTATGGAGCCTGTCCTTTGGGCCCCAATACCTACTGCCGCCCTTCACTGAGAAGTTGAGTGTTTAATGCCAGTATGAAGGAGGTCTGCAGAGCCCTCAGCATCAGGCCTGTCCCTCTCCTTGCAGAGGAGGGCACACACCTGGTGAGAGCAGAGTGGCCAGACCCCAGCCTGGGGTCCTCTTCACTGGGAGGTAGGGCCCCATGGCCCCCTGCTGACCCGCACCTCAGTCCCTTCCACACGGGCTTTGCTCAGCTGCTTTCCTCTGTGTAGAATACCCACCCCCTCCTCCTCCCCTGCCAGCCCCCTTTCCTTAATTCCTGCAGAGCCCCCTGTGAGATGGGCCCTGTGTGTGCCCTGGGGAGCAGGGAGACCTGAGTAGCCACTGTTGAGGAAGCTGGCCTGGCTTGGGGACACCTGAATGACAGGTCTGCCCATTGGAGTGTGCAGAGCCAAGAGAGATGTTCCCCTGGGCAGATAGAGATTGATCAACGTCCTGTCTGAAAGCTTTGTCCACGGAAGCTTGAATTTGTGCTCTGAGGCTGATGCCTTAGGTGTGTATCACCTTGCTCCTGAAGGCTTTTGTTTGATTTCATTTTCATCTGAAGATCTTTAAACCGATTTCAGTTTGTCTGATGGAAGAACATCATTGACACACAGATATGAATGAGTTTGTCAGAGCCCCTTCTTCCTACTCCTCTTTTCCCTGTGAAAAGTGAGCTCTTACCTCTGGGCTGGGGGAGGACAGAGAGGAGAGGGAAACCTAGATGGTGACCTGCAGTTTCCCCTTCCTGTCACGAAGGAAAAGACTGGACAGCCCTGGGAGCCTGGGTCTTCTGTCTTGCTGGGATTAGAAAGAGTGGTTAAGAGGCTCCTTCTAAACCTTTCTTATGGGAGGGGGCATCCCCACCACAGGAGCCTCCAGAACAAGGCTGAGGATGGGGGACCCGCCCCTTCCTGGGCCTCTCAGGTGCTGCCCTTCTCTGCCCGCCCCTGGAGCACTGGGAGTGAGATTCAGGGGCCACCAGTGGAGGAGGTAAGGAGTGGTCAAGAGGTGATTGGGAACCCGTAGGCATTCTAAGTCCAGCACCAGCTGGAGACGGAGAGCCCAGGAACACACAGCAAAGACCTAGACAACCCCAGGAAGTGTGCCGACCAGTGATAGCCTGTGGACTTAGCAGAAGGGGCTGGTCCTCCCCCCCACCCCCTCTCTCCCAGCAACTTCAGAGGAAGACGGGCAGCAGGACTTGCATGAGGAAAGAGCTGCCTCAGGAGCCCCCAAAGCCTTGCTGGACGGGGACCCAGTTATGCCAAAAGGCCAGTTGGTGCCCCTAGGCAGGACTGGTGCTTGCTGGCTGGAACCTCCAGCAAGGCTGAGTCTGCTCCTGACCGCCACGAGGGCCACACAGCCATGTCTGCGGTGTCCTGTAGGGTGGGGCACCTCTCTGACCACATTTTTTTGTCCATATTGAATTTGGTGCTTCTAGTGAGTTCCATCTGAAGAGATGTTCCTCAACAAGTTTCTTCTTTCACTGACTTATAAGGATACTCCATTTCTCCCCCAGTACCCACTCTGCCCATTCCAAAGATCTTCCGATTGAGCTAAACGTAGCTGTGGTCTAGCAACATCTGCTTGTACTTGCCATTAAAAATGGCCGTTTTATTTTATTTTTTTACATTATTTTTCTTTATTGATTTTAGAGAGAGAAGAAAGGAGAGGGAGAGAGATATAGAAACATCGATGAGAGAGAACATTGACTGACTGCCTCCTGCACACCCCCTACTGGAGATCAAACCTGCAACCCGAACATGTGCCCTGACGGGGAATTGAACCAGGACCTCTCAATCCACTGAGCCACACCAGCCGGGCAAAGAAGGTGGCCATTTTAAAAGTGTTGTGGTTGTCCGACCAATGTGGCTCAGTGGATTGAGCATCTTCCCATGGACTGAGAGTTCCCAGTTCGATTCCTGGTCAGGGCACATGCCTGGGTTGCAGGTTCGATCCCCAGTTGGGGACGTGCAGGAGGCAGCCCATCAATGTTTCTCTCACATCAATGTTTCTATCTCTCTCTAAAAAATCAATAAAAACATATTTAAAAGAGCTATGGTTGCTTTCCACGTTTCAGGATGGGAAGGAGATACTCCCTTGGGTTTTGTGGATACTGCTGGAGAAAGGGTGAGTGTATGGAAGGAGAAGGGCCAGGTAAACGAGTTTGGTGACGTCTAGTAGCCTGGGATTGTGGGAACCACCCGGTATACTCCCTTCAAATACTGAAAACATTGTGTTGAATTCTTATAATAAATTTGTGGAATAGGCAGGGCATGGGTTCTTTGGTTGATCTTTCCATCTTGGCATCAACTAGCTGTTGGTGTCTGCACTCACCTCTTTATGAACGTTGGGCCCTGTGAGGCTGGCATCAGCAAGTGGCATGGGAGGTGGTCTCTAATGCTGGGCCTGGGACGCAGGACTAGTGGGCCAGGCCTTGGAGAAGTAACTGCTTGTCCCTGTCCCTGCCATCCCTAACGGATCCTGGCTCCGCAGTCAGCTTGCTTTGTCACCTTCCTATTCTGAGCCTCAGTTTCCTCATCTGTAAAATGAGGGTGTTGCACTAGCTCATCTCCATCACCTCAAATATTACCCCTCGAGAAAGAAGAAAAAAGAATCCAGTGACCCCCTAAGATCGTCTCACCATGTTGCCAGCTCCAGACTGACCCGAACCTGACCAGCCTCACTAGGCACTTATAAGTAAAGGGCTTGTGGTACCTGATAGGTGAGGTTTTCGTGCAAGTAACCACTGTGATTACAGGAGCCCTAAGTGAACACTCATTTTGTTGAGCCTCCTATGTGCCAGGCTTGGAGGTGAACTCTTCATCCTGGAGGTCGATGGTACCATGCTGTACAGATAAAGAAACAGGTTTGGAGACAAGAGACATCTTCCCCAAGCCAAGCCTTAAGCTGGGGTGGCCTAACTAAAGCCTGTTGTCTTTGCCATTTATGGCATTACTCTGCCACACTGGGCCACATCTGTCTCGACTGGGAGTTTCTTTGGAAGGACTGAGGTACTTGGAGACAGTGGAGGTCCAAATACTGAGGCCTGACTCTAGGTACTTTGGAGGATAGGAAAGTTTTGAGACTTGGTGCCTTTCTCTGGGTTTTTTTTTTTTTTCTTTATTGATTTTAGAGAGAGAGGATGGGAGAGAGAGAGAGAAACATCAATGAGAGAGAACATCGATTGGCCGCCTCCTGCATGCCCCACACTGGGGATCGGGCCCACAACCTGGGCATGTGCCCTGACCAGAAATCGAACTGGCGACCTCTTAGTGCATGGGTCGACGTTCAACCAGTGAGCCACAGTGGCCAGGCCGCTTTTCTGGGGTTTTAGAGTCCATTGGAGGGATGAGTTCAGATGGGTGGAAACCATATAAGGCAGGGGTCCTAAGGGCCCCTGTAGGACTTCAGAGGAAGGAAGGGGAAGTGAGCAAGTAGAGGGATGTGAAGGATGGGTACCCTTCGGTTAAGGAATGGAGGAGTGGTGGCCTGAGAGGCAGCACAAGCTTGTTGGGGACCTAGAGGAGCTGGGCTGCGGCAGGAGCAGAGGGAGTTGGAAGCAGAAAGGCAGCTGGGGGGCTCTAGAGCCTCTCATCCTCTCAGCGTGTGGCTAAGCTCATGCTTCCCTCTACCCCGGTTTGCCAGTTTCTTGTTCTGCCCTCATCACTCCAGCTTTGTTGTCATCATCCTTCTTGGTGCATGGGTCGACGCTCAACATTGAGCCACACCGGCTAGGCTCTGTCATCATCCTAAACAAGTCTCTAAGGAAGGGACTGGCTCCTGAGTGGATGTATGGCAATACTTTACCCACCCATGCCACCCACTGCCACTCCGTCTGTCCCGACAGCTGGATGGATTGCTGGTGGAACAGGTGACTGAGTCAGGGCAGGGTGCCTGGGTCTTACCAGCCCTGCTCCTTGGTGAACTAAGCTGCATGAGCCCTTTTGTTCCTCAGTTTCCCTGTCTGCACAGAGGATAGGCAGGGGCTTGTCGTCTGCGAGGGTGGCTAGGATCAAGTAAGAACCAGAGAGAAGCCCAGCTGGTGTAGCTCAGGGGTTGAACATCGATCTAGGCACCAGGAGGTCCCTGGTTCGATTCCCAGTCAGGGCACATGCCCAGGTTGTGGGCTCAGTCCCCAGTAGGGGGCGTGCAGGAGGCAACTAATCGATGTTTCCCTCATTATCGATGTTTCTATCTCTCCCTCTCCCTTCCTCTCTCTGAAATCAATAAAAACATACTTAAAAAAAAAAAAGAGCCAGAGAGAATAGTGAGGCCAGGTTTCCTGTGACTTTACCGCCCAGACTTTGATCTCAGCAAAGGGTCTGTGACCTGGCAGACAGGGACCCACCACCTAACCCAGAACTGCCTTGGCCTCAGTTTGATTCCTGAGAGGTGGCCAAAGATAGGACAGGAGTAATATTGTAGCCTTTTGAACACTTCAGAGCCTAAAAGATGGAAACCAGAAGAAAAGACTGGAAACATCTGGCCCAGAGGGAAGACTGGAAACAAGGATCTGAGCTGGGAATGAGGAAAAGATCCCCTATACCCCCCCTCCCCAACCCGAGCAGGAAACTTTGTGCTGAGAACTTGCTATTTAAGGGAGCCTCTGGGGAGGTCTGGCCAGAAAGGAACCATTTGAGGAAGGATTTAAAATTAGCCGGGGTGAAATGGGTGGCCCCTGGGGAGAACTGAGGCAGAGGTTTCTGTGGGGTGGCTCTGGTTCTGCGTCTTTGACCCAAACCACATCCCACCATCCCAGGGAGGAGGGAGAGGTAGTGATCCAGGCCCCCCAGCAGGGCCATGGCTGGCTTGCACTCTTTCAGCCCATCCTCTGGGGGTGAGCGCTCAAGGCCTTGCAGCCCAGATGAGTCCCAGTTCTGCTGCCTTTAAAGAAAAGCTGTGTGACCTGAGCAGATTACTGTCATTTGGGGGATTACAGGGAAATTAAAGGTCCTTCCATCAAAGGGCAGAGAGTGTAGAGGATGGTTGCCCTCTGGAGTCCAGGGGCTCAGTTGAGCCCGCCCTGGAGCCTCAGCTGTCCAGTTTCTCCCAGGTGCTTCTGGGAGCTGGGCAGCACCTGAAAACTGTGCATATAGGGATGCAGAGCTGCAGGGCTGTGACGTGTATGGAACCTTCACCCCGGGCCTGGGAGCAGAGGCATGTCTGGTTAGGGAAAGGCATGAATAAAAGGGAATGATGCACCCTAAATGGCAAGGGTATGCTTCTTGGCAAAAAACTCATGTGAGTGAAGAAGCTTGTCTTGGCCCATTTTTTATCAGGCATGGGCTGGGAGTCATTCTTGTTGGGGTGGGGTGGTGACACTGGTTACCAGCAGCTATCCATGCTGGTTTCCTTAGCCATTCCTGGCTCCGCTGTGTGTTGGGTGTAACTTTGCCTGGCTGCCCCAGGTTCCTGACTCAATCCATTGTCTATAAAAAGGCTGCTGGCTGGGTCCCACAGGCTATCACGCAGTTCAGGAAGTCAGGTTTGGCTGGAGTCACAGGACAGACATCTGGTGTCTAGACCTGGCTTTACCACCAACTTGTAACCACGTTGAGGGCAAGTCTTGTAACTTATGGCATCACCTGCCTCACTTGAAGCTGGCAAAATCCTACTCATTCTCTGAAATCCAGCATGATTGTTCCATCTCTGACTACTTCCTCGGGTCTCTGAAACATTTAGTACCAGCACTGTACTAGAAGCTGGGTAGAGGCAAGAATAAACACATTCCCTGCCATTGGAGAGCTTGCACCCAGCATCAGAAGCAGTAGGAGATGGATGTGAAAGTGGTGGGCTCTCTGTTGGAATCGCTTCAGGGTGTAGTATAGGACTTCTGTTCCATTTACATCTCTGCCTCTCTCTCCTCTAGACCAGGCAGAGCCTCTCGGTCTGGGGTCCATGCGTATCTGCTGAAAAACATACACATTTTAACTTGTGCATTTTCTGAGGATGGGTAAGACACCATAGTTTGCTTCAGATATCAGAGGGGTCCTTGATCTGAAAAAGGAACCGCTGTCTTGCGGCTGTTCCACAGCAGACGGTCTGGCACACAGGTGCTCAGCAGGTGCTTGTTGAGTGACTCATGAACCTAGAGAAAGGAAAGTGCACAGGAAGGGCTTTGAAAAGTTAAATGCTAGGAACCTCTGAGTGTTCCATTGCCTCAGCCTCCAGAGGAGGCCCAGGAAATACTGAATTCCTCCCTAAACTCTGGAAGGATTCCAGTTCCTTCCTGAAGGAAGGGCCATCATCCCTGTCCTTCTGCCAGTCTGGCCCTGACCACTGTCGTCTCTGTCCCTAGGTCCGGACACTGTTCGTCAGTGGCCTCCCTGTGGACATTAAACCCAGAGAACTCTACCTTCTCTTCAGGCCGTTCAAGGTGAGTCTGCCACCCACGGGAAGAGCCTAGAATGGAGGTGAAGCACTAGGAATGACTCTCTGCCCTGGGCTGGGCAGCAGGAAGATGTAGGACAGTGTGTCAGACACTGTGATCACAGCCCTGGCTGATTTGGCCCAGCGGTTAGAGCATCGGCCCGTGGACCAGAGAGTCCCGGGTTTTGTTCCCGCTAAGGGCACGTACCTCAGTTGCGGTTTGTCCCCGGCCCGGTTGGGGTCGTGTGGGTGGCAACCAGTCGATGTGTCTCTCACATTGATGTTTCTCTCTCTCTCTTCCTCCCTCTCTCGCTCCCGCTCTATCTGAAGATAAATGCAAAAATGTCCTCAGGTGAGGATTAAAAAAAAAAAAAGAAACTGTGATCACAGACCTGGCTGTCTGTCATGGTTCTACTAATTCACATGTTACTTTCTGTTGATCGCTTAGCCCTTCTGAGCCTTTGTTTCCTCATCTGTAAAGTGGGGACATGGAGCATCTCCATAGATTTTGCTGTAGAAGTAATCTTTGAGATTCAGTGTAGCCTTTTCAATTTGCAGATGAGAAAACTTACAAAAGTAAATGTCTGTGCATCTGGATTACAAGCTAGTGGGGCAAAGGGGGATTATGCGTGAAATGATGCTGCTGCCGCTGATGCCCACCCACATGCTACCCCTGGGATACAGAATGCAGGACGGAGGGCGCCCAACAGTGGTGGAGGGCAGAGTTGGGTCGACTTTGGGGGGAGAAGTGAGGCTGATACAGGAGAGCACTGGGGGAAAAAGATGAGGTGATGTCGGGTGGCTGGGACGCACACCCGTGGCTCTGACCCTCCCTGTTAATGACTGCCTCTCTCTGCAGGGCTACGAAGGGTCCCTGATCAAGCTCACATCAAGACAGGTAATTTCTCTCCGAGGCTGTTATCCTCCCAGCCCACTCCAACTGCTGAGCTTGGAACGAAGTCTGTTGCCTTTTCTCAGTCTTGAGGCATTTTTGGCAGCTGAGACCTGCTCCCTGTATCCCATTTCTGTGCTGACGAAACAGTGGCCTCCACAGGTCCCCTCTTCTTACCAGGCAGCTCCTGGTCTTCCCTCTCTGACTCGTGAGAAGCCACAGCTGGGCTCCGAGGCTGAGGACCATAGAAGTGGTGGCCGTGCTCTGGCTCCTGGGACCAGGAGGCTGGGGGCCATTTGGGGTCTGGACTGAACCTTGGCAAAGTGAAGTTGGAGAAGTTTCAGCCTGTTTCCCCTTGATCGAATCTGGAACCTCCCCATGAACTTGATAGATTGGAGTCTCTTTACTTCCTGGAAAAACACTGGAACTTTCTCTTAATTACCTGCGTGCATTTAAAAAAAAAAAGACTTTTACT
Source organism: Tadarida brasiliensis (assembly GCA_030848825.1). Classification (NCBI taxonomy): domain Eukaryota; kingdom Metazoa; phylum Chordata; class Mammalia; order Chiroptera; family Molossidae; genus Tadarida; species Tadarida brasiliensis. The sequence continues at coordinate 196,618,483 of CM061257.1, read as the reverse complement.
GGAAAGGGTGACGTTTCGTGCAATGGGATAAAGCTGTACTGGCATCATTTCCCACAGCGTGGTACCTGGGCGGGAGACTGTTGGGACACAAGAATCTTCTGTTGTTCTAACTGAACATAGGAAGAAATGGGCAAGAGTTGCTTTTTGTTGTTTGGGGGTTTTTTTGGTTGGTGGTGTTTTGCTTTTTTGTGGAGGGGAGGGAATGTTGGGAGAGATGCAAGGGTGTTCTCTCTTTCTCCTACTAGCCTGTTGGTTTTGTGATCTTTGACAGCCGGGCAGGAGCAGAAGCAGCCAAGAATGCATTGAACGTGAGTAGATGGAGAACAGATCTTTCTCTGACCCACGGACCCCGAAGCAGTGGGTGTCCTTGTTCTGTGTTCAGCAAACCTTCCCCCACTTCATGCCCAAGGAAAGGACCCACAGACGCGCCTTGTTTCTCAGCCGCTCTGGGGTCCTTGGCTATGCCATCTTGGCCAAACGTCAGTACTCACAGGCTCAAGCAGCGTGCCCTCTCGTGGCCCCGTGTGGGCACATCTTTCAGGCAGGATCATTTCTGGGGCCCTTCTGGACCCACCGCAGTGGGCAGTCTGGGCTCTCCAGAGTAAAGTCTTTCCCTTCCTTTCCTTCTGGTGTAGGGTATTCGCTTTGATCCCGAGAACCCGCAGACCCTGAGGCTAGAGTTTGCCAAAGCCAACACCAAGATGGCCAAGAACAAGCTAATGGCTACACCAAATCCCACCAGCGCTCACCCCGCCCTAGGAGCACACTTCATCGCTCGGGACCCCTGTGAGTGGCACTCAGAGTTGCAGTCTGCTGCCCTTGTACTTGGCCTGAGCTGGGGGCCCCAGTGGTGCAGACGTTGAGATTCTCATTGGGGGAGTCAGTCCACCTGCATGCCCCCTTTTCCAGGAGGCTTCTTGCATCCACAGCCACCCCTCTCTACGGGTTCCACGCTTCCATCCTTCCCTGCAGCCTTTGTTGAACCTCAGATAGACGAGTTCCTGAGCCATCAGACTTGCCCAGCTTCCCTGAAGCCTTCTCTGATTTCTCTTGGTCAAGATGGCGGAGGCCCATCTGAGAGCTTCCCAAAGCAGACGAGATGCTCACCGTGCTAGGCCAAGTTAATGTGGCTTTTTTCCCTGGCCTGAGAGGGGAGCATATGCTTCAACCACAGTGCTGGGTCCCCTTCTCTGTTTGTAATGGGGTAGCAGAACAGGAGAACAGCCCTGGCCAGTGTGGCTCAGTGGTTAGAGCAGTGGCCCATGCAATGAAGGGTCGTGGTTCAACTCCCGGTCAAGGACACATACTTGGGTTGTAGGTTCAATCCCTGGCCCTGGTCAGGGTGCGTGCGGGAGGCAACCAATTGATGTGTCTCTCATCGATGTTTCTCTCTCTCTCCCTTTCTCCTTCCCTCCCTCCCTCCCTCCCTTCCACTGTCTCTGAAAATCAATGGAAAAAATATCCTTGGGTGAGGATTAACAAAAAACAAAGAAGGGGAGAACAGTGTTCTGACAATGGGGGCTGTTGTCTCCCTTTGTAGATGACTTGATGGGGACTGCTCTGATCCCCACGTCCCCAGAGGCCTGGGCCCCCTACCCTCTGTACACCACAGAGCTGACCCCAGCTATCTCACATGCTGCGTTCACCTACCCAGCTGCCACTGCTGCTGCCGCCGCCGCCCTGCATGCTCAGGTAAGCTCTCCCTCGGGGAGAGGCAGGAAGGGGAGCGTGAGGGCTCTGAGCTGGCCAGACTTCGTAGCTGCCTGGCCTTGACCACACGTGTCTCCCGAGCTGCAGCAGAGCTGCTGTCTTCCATGACATGCCTAAGGATTTGGGCTCTGACACAGAGGAGGGAACCGATGAGCTGTGAGGCCACATTGAAGATTCGAGGCAGAGTTCTGAGAGACCCAGCGTGGCTCCCCCAGCCCCTGACCCCCGCGGTGCACTCTGCCTGCGGCGACAGACCGCGATTCAGAGCCCAGCCCGAGTGTCTCCCGAGCCCAGCTGCCTGCCTCTGCCTTCTCCTGTCTTTATGAACTCGAGAAAGCTCTTAGAGATTTCTGTGCCTTGATTTTTTTTTTTAGTCATCTGGAAAAGGAGAATACTATTACCTGCCTCCGGGTTGTTGTGAGAATTAAATGTTAATATGTGAGAGGTGCTAAAACTGTATTTGGGACGAACAGCCTGAGTGCTCAGCGAGTGTCCCTGTTTTCATGACGCCTGGGCGGCAGGAGAGAGGAGCTGGCTCTTCTAGGAGAGAGTCGGGGGTAGAGCTGGGCCAGAGGGCTCTCTGCTCACTGAGTGCCGCTCCAGGTGCTCGAGAGGTGGACCAGCAGGTGGTCAGCTATGGGCCCGTCCTGTGAGGCAGGGATAGGAAGCCAGCTGCCCACTGTGTGGACAGGGCCCTGCCAGGCAGCACAGGTGGGCTGAGGAGCAGTGGCGAGCCACCTTGGCCTCTGATCGGCGAGGACCGTGACCTGGCCAGGGTGCTGTGCTGTTGAGAGAGAGCGGAGGCGGCCGGAGGTGGCCGGGGCAGCAGAAGGGGACGAGGAGGAAAAGGAAATGAGAAGCCAGGAAGGGAGAGTTCGCGGGAACCAGAAGCTGCAGTGGGAGGAGTAGGGCGCGCTGGCCGAGGGCTGAGTTCCTGTTCATCTCGGTCCTCAGGGGCTCGGCGACATCTGGGTGGCCTAGTTCCAGGGTGGAAGGTTCAGAGTGTACTGAGGGCAGAAGTGTGGTTACACTTGGCGCTGTTCCCCAGCTGCACAGCACAGACAGCTAGAAACTGATCGGGGCTAGGAAGGTAGTGAAGGTCTCCCCCAGAGGGAAATGTTTGGGCATTTACCACAAACCAGGTTCTGTGGTGGGCATCGAGCAGTTAGCAGGATCGTGTCCCTGTCGTCTCTTACCTGGCACAGTGTGGAAGGCGGGCAGTTACACAGTATTCCCGGCCATGCGGGGAGTTGAGCTGCTGAGGTCCTCACCTCTGGGCCTTTGTGTCCTCGTCTGTAAGACGAGAGGGTGAGACCAGGTCGGATGAAAGGTTCTGCCTCATCTGCGCTGAGATGCTCAGCCGTGACAGTGACAAGGCAGAGGATGGGAGCCAGGGACCGTGAGTGTGTCAGATTAATAAAGAGGCACCTCTGCCCTTCTTGAGGGCGGCCCCACAGCTGGCTGGGAGTGGCACGCTGCTGCCTGCCGCTGAGGCTTCGTGCCCTCCTGTGGTCTTCCTTTCCAGCTTCCTCCCACCCTCCCCACGCCTTGTGGTTGTCCAACTTCAGGCCAGCTGCCTCAGTCCAAATCCTGGCTCTCTCTTTTAACACCTGTGTGACCTTGAGCAAGTTACTTAACCTCTCTGTGTCTCAGTTTCTTTGTAAAGTAGTGATAATCATACCTACTCTACAGGGTTGTACAGAGGAAAGGCTCTAGCAGTACCAGTTACCATGGTGGTTATTTAATATCATCATTGCCTAGTTTCCTCACTCAGGTCCTCTCTGAGGCTGGAGGCCTCATCATGCCTGAGTTCCTGTCCTCTGGCCTCCCCAGGAAGGGGATGAAGGCCACCACAAAGGACAGTGGCATTTTGGGGGAGGGAGACTAACAACAAGAGATTGGTCCAGGTAGGAGCTAATTCTGTCCCTGTTCCTCGCTCTCTGGAAAGCCATGTTCTCAACGGTAAAACATGTTGTTAGGACCAAATGCAGTAATAGGCATGAAAGTATTTCCAACTAGTAGCATTTTTTCTTTCCCTTTCCAGAGCCCCCCTCGCTGCCCCAGAAGTAGAGGTTGAAAATGCCTAAATAAAGAAATTGGGCAGTGTTGATCCTAAGGGGATTATTCTGAACCCAGAGGACCAACAAAACTGAGTCTTTCTGTGCCTGGGTCAAGGAGGTGGCAGCTAAGAGGCAAAAGGGGATGAAAAGCGAGCCTTCCTTTGCCCAGACGGGCACACCCCAACTACATGCCCTTTGCCACAGGGACTGGACCTGCAGGAAGGGGCTGAGGTGGCTCTTCCCACGCTTTCTTGGCATAAGGCCATCTTGCTGGACCTTCTGATCCTCTTGATAGGATCTTCTCCTTTAAGAGGGTGAGACATGCACGAGGTGTGGGTGACACACTGGGTCCGCACATAAAGATAGTACCTAAAAGCGGGGATCCTCCATGTCCCCTGTGTCCCAGGGTCCTCCCAGACTGGACTTTGTTTTTTTGTTTTGTTTTGTTTTGTTTTTTAATCCTTAGCTGAAGATATTTTTCCATTTATCTTCAGATAGAGTGGGAGAGAGAAAGAGAGAGAGAGAAACATTGATGTGAGAGAGATACATCAATTGGTTGCTTCCCACATGACCCTGACCAGGGCCAGGGACCCAACCGCAACCGAGGTACGTGCCCTTGACCAGAATCAAACCTGAGACTCTGGTCCACGGGCCAAGGCTCTAACTGCTGAGCAAACTGGCCAGGGCTGGACTTTGTTTTTTTATTTCACCTGAGGAAATGGGAGTCTCTCCCTGTGGCTTCCCCTCCCCTCCCACCCCAGCCCCGCCTCTCCTTCAAATGGCTCAGCCACTTGTGATGAGTCAAGTTACGTGAGCTCCCTTGCCTCTGTTTTCTTATCTGTATAATGGGGTGGAGAGAGCATCAACGTAATAGGGTTTTTGTGAGGATTAAATGAACTTAGTACATGAAAAGTACTTAGAACAGCACTTGGCACATGCTAAGGATTTCATAAGTGTGAGCTATTAGAGGTCTGCATTTATGGAAAAAAATAGGCAGGTTTTTGTTTTTTCTTTTTCCCTTTGGCTTATGATCCTGCTCCCCAGAAAATCGCTACTTTTAGACTTGGTAGGCAGTAAATCCATAGATAGGAATCTTTTACAAAAATTACTGTATACACACTTAATTATTTTAAAACTTAAGTATCAGGACACTTTTCCACATCAGTAAATGTAGACCAACATTCCAGGTGCGTGGCCAGCCCACCGCGTGTGAGGGTGCCCAGCTCCCGGTCGATGGCGAGTGGGTTGTTTACCCTTTGCTGCTGCGGACAGGCTGGGGGGCGTGGACGCCCTGGTTCACACCTCTCTGGGCACCTGTCCTGCTTGTTTTCCTGACCATTAATTCCTAGAACTGTTACAAGGTCAAAGTGTAGTCTTGCAGTCTGGGCTGCGACCGGGTGTTACTTTAATTGACTTTCTGATGAGTGAGGCTCCCAATTTATCGGCTATTTCTGTTTCTTCTCGTGTGGATTCGTCCCTTTGGGCACTTCACTTGGCATATCTTCTCTGTCCCAAGATGTGAGAGGACTGAGCTTGTGCCCCTTCTGTTTTGATGTTCGTCCTCATGGAGCCTGGCTCATTCTAGATATCCATGGGCCTGTCCCTGTGGGGTGGCCTCTCGGGACCCCAAATCCCCTGTGAACAGCTGGAGGCCCCGAGCTCCCCAGCATGCCGCCTTGAGCCCTGGGCCTGGGGTCTCTTATTCTGAGCTGGGGCAGGAGTGGACCGTGCTCTAGAGGGGAGGGGCAGGGTTTGTTCGTTTCGTGTTTTGTCCTCACCCTAGGATGTGTTTGTTGATTTTAGAGAGCAGGGAGGGAGAGAGAGAGACCTCGATCAGCTGCCTCCCGTACACGCCCCAGCTGGGGATCCAACCTGCAACTTAGGTGTGTGCCCTGACCAGGAATCGAACCCGCAACCTTTCCGTGTACAGGATGACGCACCAACCCACTGAGCTCCCGGGCAGGGCTGGACCTGGACCACGGGCCCCTAGGAGGTGTCTGAGGGAAGCGGAAATGCAGCCCCTCGAGAACATTCCACTTCAGGGGAACGGCTGCCTAGAGCTCAGAAATGGGGTCTTTCCTCTATTTCCTCCCCAAGAAGGCGGCCGACTCTTCTGGGACTCTGGGGAAAGTGCTGCCTTGGAGGCAGGGACTCCAGCACTTGTGGAGGGAGGGGCCGCGTGAGGCGGGCGCCCTGAGGGGTCCTTCCACAGCGGCAGGGGCCTCGGCCTCCCCAGGGGTGGGCAGGGCGAGTGGGAGGCCTCCAGAGTCTCTCCCGCTCTCCTCCAGTATTCCCCCTCCCCCAGCCACGGGACTTCCTTGCTGGGGGCTGGGTGCAGGCAGTGGTCAGGCCCACCCAGACTCCCCGAGCTGGACCACCAGCTTCGGGAGAGTGGTGCTGGTTTCCTCGTCCTCCATGTGGACCGAGGTCTAGTGCCCAGCCGGGCCTCCAGCCGAGAGGGCATCAGGGCTCAGCAAAGGGGAGGCGAGGAGAGCCTCCTGACCCTTTCTGTGTGGTGTGGGGCTTAATCAAGGTAGTTCTAGCAGCCTGAGGTCACCTGTGTCCTGGTGACAGCAGTGCCATACGCTCGGAGCCCGAAGGAGATCCTAGCATTGGTCGAGTGACCTAAGGCTTTGTCCGACTGTATGCTACATGCCAAGCATCCTGGCATCTTAGGGTGACCAGTCCTTGACTTCTGCAAGGCATGTGGTGGTCAGAGTCCTGTGCTGTACTAAACAGCACCTGGCATTGGAAGGGGGCACAGGAGCAGGTTCTCAGGAAGCTTCCATCAGCCCCCAAATGGCCTGGCATCGCTCAGTATCTTTGCTGCTGCCCCAGGAGGTAGGGCTCCCATTGGCCCAAGTGGGTAACTGGGTCTGACTGCTGCAGCTACAAGGGACTGTCTGTGTGCCCAGCTGCTACTCGTGACAGCATCGGCTCTCGTGTGCCACCCCTTCCTTCCCCAAGGGCCCGCAGGCTCGGCCTCCCCTATCTGGGTAGTCTCCCCCTCTCTGGGTAATCTCCCCCTCTGGGTAGTCTCCCCCTCTCTGGGTAATCTCCCCCTCTGGGTAGTCTCCCCTCTCTGAGTAGTCTCACCCCCTCTGGGTAATCTCCCCCTCTGGGTAGTCTCCCCTCTATGGGTAGTCTCCCCCTCTCTGGGTAATCTCCCCCTCTGGGTAATCTCCCCCTCTGGGTAATCTCCCCCTCTGGGTAGTCTCCCCCTCTCTAGGCAGTCTCCCCTCTGGGTAGTCTCCCCCTCTCTGGGTAGTCTCCCCCTCGGTCCTGTGATGCCCTGCCCCACCCTCACCCAGGCAGTCATGGGGCAGACTGGGGCAGATGATCTTCCCTGCATTCTTGGCTTGGCCTCCAGCATGGCTTACCGTCCAGATAGCTGGCCCATGGGGAAGGGGGTGCATGTCATTTCCTGACCAGTCTCTGGGGACCCTGCTTCAGGGCTACTGTGCTGCGGGCCTTCTGGCAAGTGCCGAGGGTTTCCGTAGCTGCCAGGCCCCAACTCGAGGGCTCCGCTGGTAGGTTACAAACCTCTAGGCTTAGGAGGGTGATAATGGGGGGACTTAGCCATTGGAACTCGTCTGTGGCCTCCTTACAGCATCATACAAGGACAGGACCGGTGTCTGGAGTCCTGGCCCTGGGAGACCACACTGACTTTGCTTTCCCATGGTGTTTACATGGTCGTACTGATCCTCACTACTGCCTGTGACCTACCACCCCCAGCCTATAGCTGGAGGAGGACACTGAGAGTCAGCAAAGTTGAACAAACATTTGTTGGGTTTATCCTCTTAGGAATTCTACACTGTCCCAGTAAAGGGTGAAGGGCAGACTGTTGGCACCAGGACCCCCAGCTGCCAAGACTCTGCCTGGTCCAACCGGCACATTCTGGTCAGGTTTAGTAGAGTGTAAGACACCGGAACCATTCTCTCCTTTACCCTTCACCCCGTGGAGGAGGCGGGCAGGTGGCACTCTCCCATTTTCAGGGTGCTGAAGCTGATGCCTAGAGGTGAGTAACTGGCCCGACATCTGCCAGTCAGCGACAGAACCAGGACTCCGACAGGGACACAGAGGCATGTTCGCAGGGCTCCCCGTCGGGGAAGGGGCTGCAGGCTAGCTCCTGATGTTGGCTTCTCCTGCAGGTGCGCTGGTACCCTTCCTCTGATACCACCCAGCAAGGATGGAAGTACCGGCAGTTCTGTTAGTTCTTCGGTAAGTACTGGCCCAGAGGTCCAGGGTGAAGGTCCTAGACCCGGGCTTCCTGCAGGGCCCGGGCCCCTCGCTGAACCGGAGAGCCAGCTGATGAGAGGCCTCCCCGGGGCCTCGGCGTCTGCTCCCACCCTGTCACCCACACCCTGCCATCTGTCTTGCAGACCCCTCACGAAAGGAGGGCCTGGGCTCAGCTCCAGCCCCACACCTGTGCTCAGGGCCACCTCTCTCCCCTCCCTCCAGGTCTCGGCACCACAGCCGGAAGCCCTGCCCCGGGGAGGAAGCTGGGAGCCCCACTGCCTCGGGCAGCCCGTGGAGAGCGGCTGCTTTCCTCCAAAGACTGTGAATTTTAAGCCTGACTCAGTGGACTGCTTCCTGTTTCCTTTCTCTCCCCTTCCTGATCCCTGTCCTGTCCCAGAGCCCTTCCCCAAGGCCTCCCGGGAGGCTTCGGGACCTTCTCGCTGGGACAACCAGACCCAGCTCCGAGGCCTCGCTGGGACCCGGCAAGGCCCGGCCTCCGGTCCAAACTTGCTTTTGTAGCTTCACCTCAGAGAAACAAGGCGTTTGATTTTGCATGTTTTCTGGCATGAATTAAGACACTTAAAAGTTGTGTATATGTGAGTGTACAGTTTGTTCTCACATTGTGTCACTATAGCAACAGGTCCTGGCCTTGAATGGTTCGTCATTCCTGGTCCCTCTCGCCACACCCCTCCCTACACCCACCCTGCTGCGGGGAGGCCGAGCCAGCTCCACCGCCCCACACGCTTCCAGCCTGAACAGCAGTGACCACCGACAGTGTTTCCGTTTTCATTTCTAGTCAGGGTCCTCGGCTCCCTGCTCAGACGGGCCGACACCTGTCCGACACCCTCCTCTGCCCACCTTGCTCACCTCTCCACGGCGCAGCCCACCCTGCCGTTGCTCCTCGTTCTTTCCGAACTTCGAAACCAACCAAAAAGTGAAAGTATTTTTGTACCCTGTGTAACAAAATATTTATGCATCATAAAGGATTTTTCATGTGTGTGTGCAATTAATTATTGAAGAGACCTCGTTCGCCCTGTCAGATAAGTTTAATGTTTAGTTTGAGGCATGAAGAAGAAAAGGGTTTCCATTCTCCAGCCATGAGCCTTTGTGTCAGGCGTTAGTTTAAGAAAAATGAAGGGAAAATTGTGCAATTTTTTTGTTTCGTGAGCACATCAGTGCTTTGCCTTTGGCCGCAGCTGTGGCTGTCTTGCCGTTTTCAGACTTGGGAGACGAGGTGGCTGTTGTAATTGCTGATCCTGTGAGAATGTGAAACTGGATGATACATGAAATGCAAAATAAAAAATCATCCAAAGTACCTGCTCTCCGACCATTGCTTCCACGGATGCAGACTCCTGTTGGGTGGGGCGGGAGGGGGTGGAGTGGGTTCACGCCCACGGAGAGCTCCCGTAGCCTCTCCCTCCTCCTTCTTTGTGTAGCTGAAGTCCGAAGGGGAAGTGACTTGCCAAGGGCCATGCATTGGGGGAGGGGCTGTCAGCCCTCCTGTGCGGGATTCATTCATCCTCATTTTCCTTTCTGGGACAGAGCCGGGGATGCTGCGTGCACCCACGGTAAGCTCTCGACGGGAACCTGCATTTTCTCCAGGTGTCCTCGCCTAGTTGGCCTAACCCTTCCTGGCCTGTGTAGTGTTCAGGCCCCCTGGTAGGGGAGGGCTGTGGTTCGAGAGCTCGGGCTCTGCAGCGTCCTTGGTGCAGGTGTGAGGCTGTTAGAGGGGCGAGGATCCAGGAGTGTGGCCCAGAAATGGTTAATCTCACCCGCCCTGTTGGGCCCCCCTCCCCCGCTGCAGCTCTGATTCTTGAGAGGAGGTTCTGCTGGGAGCCAGAGCACATGGGTGTGAAGGTCAGGGAACAGTGTGGTGCCGAGACCCTGGGCTGCCCTGGACCCAGCCAGGATGCCTGCGGCTGGCTCTGTGTCTTCCCCTGTGACTTGAGTCCTCAGTTTCCTCCTCTGTGATGTGGTTGGAAACCCTGTCTAGCTCCTGGAGGGTTGGAGCACTGACCTGATGGCTTTGCCAGTTCTCTTTTCCGTCTGTGTCTCCCTCCCCTGTGTCCTTCACTGCTTGACTGAGAAGCTGTGCCTAGAAAGGGAGGGCAGGAGAGGCCCCAGAGCCTCCCTGCCACCGGGGCTGGCCCTGGTCACTTCCTCACCTGCACCTTGGGTGACTTTGGTGTCCTCCACTCTCCCTCATACGTTCTCCTGAATCCTAGGCCTGCACTGGGCAAGGTGGGTCTACCATGTTCTTATGACTGTCAGGGCGACATTTATCGCCCCAGCTGGTACCTGCATGTGAGGAGAACACAGCACCCCAGGTGCTGAGGGAAGAGGACCTGGCCCTGTTGGTAACGGGTGTCAAGAGATGGGTTATCTGGACCCTTGAGGGAGGCTCTGGGAGGACAGAGTTGGTGGCTGTTCATGCCAGCAAGAAGAGGGGTGTTGATGCTTTCCTGCCTGTACCCCCCACTTCAGTGCTGTATTTGGATCAGCTAGGCACTTGCCGAGCAAGTGAGGCCTTACCAGCCTGCAGCCCCTCCTAGTGATGGTGGGGAAGCTGCTCGGAGCTCCACAGCCCCCCGCCCAGGGCCAGGGCGATAACTGACCTACTTTAGCTGTGTCAGGAACCACTGGGTCTTCCCGAGGTGGTGAATTATTTAGCTGGGTGCCTGGGCCTTTCCGAGAGGGGCTAAGAAAGCTGCTCCATAATTGAAAGGCCCCCCGCTCCTCTGGCTTCCCTGGGGGGGCCTCCTTCACGCTTTACCGAGCAGGCCTCAGGCCTGGGGCTGAGAGGAGCAGCTGGGAAAGGGGAGGGAGGCCCTGAAGCCACCCCAGAGGGGACTCTCCGACTGGACTGGGGCCTTTTTCGGTGTGAGGCGTCCACAGAAGGGCCTAGTGGACAGTCATGTTTGGACTGAACTGGAGTTGACGAGCCTCAAATAGTTAAAGGGCTTCCTGGCGAGGACAAGGGAAGGCTGGGGTCAGAAGCAGCCAGGTCCCAACTCTCCATCTCGTGCTCATTCCAGAAAGCACCTTATTACTTTCCAGACGTGTTTAATCCTGATCTGTAGGTGGAAGGCTTTTCTCTCTGAAAGGATTTTAGGCACCTGGGAAGACCTGGGGCTCTTTTGCTCACAGGTCCCTTCCCAGCAGCACTGAAGTTTCCCTCTGGACAGGGGAGGCCGTCTGCACAGGTGCACGGACACACACACACACACACACACACACACACGCACCAGGCTGGTGCTAAGTGGCTGCTTGTTGAGGCACCGGAGGCCCTAGCTACTGAGACAGATGATGCTCGTGCCCCAGCTGGGCCTTAGAGGGTGCTGCTGCCTGGCCAGCCTTTCGGGTCGTGACTGTCATCTTGGAGGCTTCATAGGCCAGCAGGCTTCCCTCCTTGGGAACTTCCGGGCTGTGTGGCCTGGTGCTAAGTTTTCCTGGGAATCAGGGCAAGGTGAAGGCTCCTGTGGGGACCTGGGCGTCTCAGGAGGGACCGGCTCACTTGCCCCTGTACCTCAGGCCCTGCCTGTTATGTATGTGCCCTGTAGAGCTTCATTTCCTGAGGTCTTTTTTTTTTTTCCTTTATTGATTTTAGAGAGAGAGGGAGAGGGAGAGAGAGAGAGAAACATCGACGAGAGAGAACATCAATTGGCCGCCTCCTGCATGCCCCCCACTGGGGATCAGGCCCACAACCTGGGCATGTGCCCTGACCGGGAATCGAACCGGCGACCTCTTGGTGCATGGGTCGATGCTCAACCACTGAGCCACACCGGCTGGACCATTTCCTGAGGTCTTAAAGCCCTTTTTTAAAATACTTAATTTATTAATTTTTTTTTTTTTATCCTCACCCGAGGACACTTTTTGCATTTATCTTCAGATAGAGCAGGAGGGAGAGAGGAAGAGAGAGAGAGAAACATCGATGTGAGAGAAACACATAGACTGGTTGCCACCTGCACAACCCTAACCGGGGCCGGGGACGAATCACAACCGAGGTACGTTCCCTTAGCGGGAACCGAACCCGAGACTCTCTGGTCCGTGGGCCGATGCTCTAACCGCTGAGCCAAACCGGCCAGGGCTATTAATATTTTTAAAATATGTTTTTATTGACTTTTTAGAGAGAGAGGAAGGGAGAGATAGAAATATCAATGTGAGAGAGAAACATCAATTGCCTGTTTCCTGCAGGAGCCCTACTGGGGGCATGTGCCCCGACCGGAAATCTCACCAGGACCTCTCGGTCCATGGGACGATGCTCAATCCACTGAGCCACACTGGCCAGGCTATTAATATATTTTTTTATTACAGGTGTCCCCCCCCCTTGACACCCTCCTCCCTGCTCCCACCCTGGCCTTAAAGCATTTTGATCTCAGAGTAGGATTAGAGGAAGTGCCAGAAGGGAACCCTGGATGGGAAAGGTAAAAATGGGGAAAGAAAGACTTTGCTGCAAAGTTGGAGGAGAGAGCCACGCAGCTGCAAGCCCACCCTGGGAATGTTCCAGGGCTGACAGGAAAGGGGCGGGAGCTCCAGCCCACCCACACCCACACCCTCTGGCTTCTGTATGGGTTGGGTGAATGGGAGCCCCCGCAGGAGTTTGGAGGGAGGTCAGTGAGTGAGGCCAGGTGCCCCTCAGCCATTGTCTTCATGACCTTGGACCAAATCACTGCCGGGTTTGCAGGAGTTTGGAGGGAGGTCAGTGAGTGAGGCCAGGTGCCCCTCAGCCATTGTCTTCATGACCTTGGAACAAATCACTGCCGGGTTTTCCGCAGGGGCCCTCAGCCTGGAGCGTAGTTAGTCCCGTCCCCTGTCCCCTCTCCCATTTTACAGATGAGGAAGTTGAAGCACAGAGAAGGGGAGTGGTTTGCTCTCGTCATGAAGACACTCGCCAATCGCCAAGGCCTGCTCCACTCTCCTGACTCCCAGTCTGGCTCCTCCCACCCCCACCAGGCTGTTCCTGACCAGGCACCCTCGTGCAGAGGGAGAGCAGCCCGGAGCAGTGAGCAGGCGCACCATGGCCTCAGGCTTGGAAGCCAAGACTACAGCTCAGGTTCCAATTAGGCCACAGTCCGGCCTGATGTCTTCCTGTGCTTCTGGGTGCCGCTCACTGGTGATGGGACAGACATGCCCTCAGTGACTGATCTAGCTTCAGTCCAGCCCTGTGCAGTTTCTCTGGCCTTTTAAGCTACAGAGTAGGGGTAGGGTCGTTGGACCTGCAGGACCCATAGGGCCCTCAGTTTATGCAAAACCCGAAACTATCTCCATTTCTGCCTGTGGCAGGGAAAACGCGACACAATCTAGTATGAGGCACCTCAGAGCTAAGGAATGATTCTATTATTTCATGAAAACCCATCTTTTCTCCTCTAAATGTGTATATATTCCTTTGTGAATCTGTGCCCATCTCTCACAGGGTTGTTGTGAGGGTTAATGATAATAGAGGAATGTGCCTAATACATAATAGGTACTCAATAAACGTTTGCTATATTTATCTTAAAAAGAACACGTTTTCATATTTCACATTTAACAAATGAAACTGAGTTGACTCTATGCACTCCTTGGTTATTTTTTCCAATAGATCAATGGTCCTCAAAAGATTTTTTTAAAAATATTTTTATTGATTTTAGAAAGAGAGGAAGGGAGAAGGAGAGAGAGAGGAATATCTATCATCAATCAGTTGTCTCCTATATGTACCCCTACCAGGATCAGACCCGCAGTCTGGGTATGTGCCCTGACTGGGAATCAAACCCACGGCCTTGTGGTACATGGGACAGAGCTCAACCAACTGAGCCACACTGGCCAGGGCCCTCAAAAGATTTTAACCCCACACTCTACCTTGAGGGGAGATGGAGGAGTAAGAGGGCAGAAACCCCCAGAGCTGGCTTTTGGCACTTTGGCATCTTTGGATCTAACTCCAGCCTTTTGATCAAATCATTTAGGATTTCAGAGTTCCGACAATAGTAGTAGTAATACATTCATATACTGCTTTACAGTTTACAAGTTCACATAGGCCATCTCTGGTAATCCTCGTAGAAGCCCTATGAGGTAAGCAAGAAAGGTATCCACTTTTTTGTAGCTATGGAAAGCAGAAAGCTTGAGACCCAGGTTTTCTGGTGTCCCCATCCTGAGTGAAATGATTCTCTGGAACTCTGGGTCATAGGATCCCACAAAGGCCAGGGCTCCTGGGAGACTGGGAGAGTCTCACGGGGACTGGAGAAGCTTGGGCAGAAAGGAGAGCCAGTGTTGAGCCAAACCTCTATGGTTACAAAATAGACTACCAACAAAAAGTTTGCAACCCTTGGAGTATGCAGGAGGGAAAAAACCTGGAGAAGGGTGATCTAAGTTCAGAAATCTTTTTTTTTTTTTTTAATTATTATTCATTTTATTTTATTTTTAAATTGATTTGAGAGAGAAACATTGATCTGTTGTTCCACTTATTTATGCATTCATTGGTTGATTCTTATATGTGTATTTTTCCCATTTATTTTCAGACAGAGTGTGAAAGAGGGAGGGAGGGAGGGAAGGAGAGAGAGAGAAACATTGATGTGAGAGAGAGATACATGGATTGGTTGCACGACCCCAACCAGGGTTGGGGACCAGGACTGAACTGCAACTGAGGTACGTGCCCTTGACCGGAATCGAACCGCGGGCCGACCCTCTAACCACTGAGCCAAACCAGCCAGGGCCAGAAATCTTTTAAGCAGTCTTGTTTCCTAATTTGGCCAAAGCAGGATTATACAGGTGCCAATATTAACTGCCTTTATCTGAGTTGGATTATCTCATTCGAGTTTGCGAGCAACAGCAATTGCATCTTTACAATGCCTGAATAATTTTTATCAAGATGAACTACTTGAGTTTGTTGTTTTCAATAACTTACCACGGGGCTGGGAGAGAAGGAAGGAGCTGAGTCACCATGAAGCACTCTTGTCTGTTCTTTTTTTTTCCCTTTATTGATATTAGAGAGAGAGAGGAAGGGAGAGGGAAAGAGAGATAGAAACATCAATGAGAGAGAACATCAATTGGCCGCCTCCTGCATGCCCCACACTGGGGATCTTTGGCCCACAACCTGGGCATGTGCCCTGATCGGGAATCGAACCTGCGACCTCTTAGTGCATGGGTCGATGCTCAACCACTGAGCCACACTGGCCGGGCTCCTGTCTGTGCTTCACCCTCTGATCTTCACCATTGCCCTGGGACATGGTCTGAGGTATGGCCATCTCCATTTCCTGGACAAGAAGTTCCAGTTTGGAAAGGGGCCAAAGTCATGTTTGGCCTTGAGGAGCCAAGCCAAGGCCCTGAGTTCTGGGCTCCTGTCACCCCTGGGGAGGGACCGCACCTGCTTACCCATGCATTCTCTCTTCAGTCACCCTTCCTGTCAGCACACACTCATTCAGTGCTGTCTACTGGAGCCGGTGTTTGGTTCAAGGTGGAGAATAAGATCTAGTTGCTGTTCTCAGGGCACAGCTTGGGGTCTGGGGGGGTCTAAGCTGTGGAGCTATTTAAGTGGGTAGTAACCGGGAAGGGGAAGTTTTATTTTTTATAATTTTTTTCTTTAGTGATTTTAGAGAGGAAGGGAGAGGGAGAGAGAGATGGAAACATGGATGAGAGAGAACATTGATTGGCCGCCTCCTGCATGCTTCCCACTGGGGATCGGGCCCACAACCTGGGCAGAGAATCGAACTGGTGACCTCTTGGTGCATGGGTCGACGCTCAACCAATGAGCCACACCGGCCGGACAGGAAAGGGGAAGTTTTAGATGTTAGTGGTTCCAAATGGCTCACTCACTTTCCCCTTTTCCCCCAGGATGCCTTCCTGCTGCCCTATACTCCCGCGAAGAGTCCAGATCCAGACCCACTGTGGGCCAGTATTATTGTGGTTCTGTGTTTGGCTTCTCAGAACAGCCACGTGGGTGGCTGATGGCCAGATTCAGGCAGGCATTCCGGACCCACCCAATCTGGCTTCCAACCCCCTGTTCCCTGTGCATTCAAGTCAAAACATTTGCTGACCACTGTGCAGGTTCTGAGATACTTACAGAGAGGTTTTATCCCGATGAAGTTGAGCATCGCTGTCATCCTCAAGGTAACAGGGGACCTCTGTGTGACTTCACCCCAGGTCTCACTTCCTAAAGGCTCTCTAGGCATGTTCTGTGACCCCAGCACGTCCCTTTCTCACTCTTTGGCCCCATCCCTGTCCTGCCTCTCCTCATTCTCCATTGTTCCCTTGTCCTATGTTCAGCTGTTTACATCTCAGGTGTCTTGTCTTGGCCCAGTGGTGCTAACGGTGAAGTTTCTGCTCACCTAAGACAGCACCACACAGGTGGCCGCGGATGGTGCCTCCCTCTTCCCCGGACCAAGTGAGAGGAGTGAGGCTGCGGCGCCCTCTTCTGGTCGAAAATGGTCACAAACGTCGTGCAGAGATTTTTTTTTTCTTTTTTAGCCTTTCGAGATGAACCCTGCCTGGGGCTACTCCAGCGTCCTTTCGTTCTGGACCGTCTGGGTGCCTCTGTTTTGGCTAATGCCCTCAGAGGCAGAGGCAGCAGTCAATCACAAACATTTATGGAGCACCTACTGGACTGGTACGTAGTTTATATCCTAGACAGCGAGTCCCTGTGCTGGCACTGGGGATGCAAAAGTGAATATGAAGCCCCAAGAAATTTTTTTTTTATCCTCTCCCGAGGACATTCCTACACTTATCTTCAGATAGAGTGGGAGGGAGAGAGGGGGAAGAGAGAGAGAGAAACATTGACGCGAGAGAGACACATCGAGTGGTTGCCGCCCACACGACCCCAACTAGGGCCGGGGACAAACTGCAACCGAGGCACGCGCCCCCAGCGGGAACTGAACCTGGGACCCTCTGGTCCGCAGGCCGATGCTCTAACCGCTGAGCCAAACGGACAGGGCTGAGCCCCAAGAAATTTGATTCACCACCCCCCCCCCCCGCCCCATTCACAGATTAAGAAGCCTCAGCCCCAAGAGGCAAAGTTCATATGCCCAAGTTCGTACGCAGAACTGACAAAAAACTCAGGTGTCCTGACTCATGGCTTCATAGAAGATCAAGTCAATTACCTGTGTGCCCTTACTTCTCACACATTAAACTCCTAATGGCACAGAGCTTAATAACCACAGTTGATATTTTCAGAGTTTACAGGTCTAATTTCTCACATGTGGGAGACTTTATCCACTGGAATGCCAGGGATACAGCTCCCTGGGAGCTCAAATTTGGACTGTTCGTTTTCAGTGCACTTCCCAGGTGTCATGATATCAGCCAGCACTGCCCGGCATTGGTCTCATCCGTGTAAAACTTGCTGGTCCCACCTAGACTGGAGTTCCTTTACTACCATCACTTACCAACATGTCTAGGCGAACTGGTGGTACCTAACCCATGCCTGCTAACTGGCTACTTCACTTTTTTCTATTTTAATCCTCACCTGAGGACATTTTTGCATTTATGTTCAGATAGAGCGGGAGGGAGAGAGGGAGGAAGAGAGAGAGAGAAACATCGATGTGAGAGAGACGCATCGACTGGTTGCCACCCACACAACCCCAACCGGGGCCGGGGACAAACTGCAACCGAGGTACGTGCCCTTAGCAGGAACCGAACCCGGGACTCTCTGGACCACAGGCCAATGCTCTAACCGCGGAGCCAAACCGGCCAGGGCAGTGACTACTTCACTTTTGAGACACATTGCAGGCAAGGCTCTTCTCCTCTCTGGACATGTGTCTTCATGGGAATGCAGCCTGGACAGAGGTTCCCACCTTGTGAAAGCAGTCAGAGCTATCCGAAGGGCAGTGGGCTGCCTTAATAGGCAATGAGTTCCTTGTCCCCAAAGGTCTTTAAGTATATGCTGGATGTTCTAGCATGTTCCAGGTGTTAGTGGGGTTGTTCTGGAGGCGGCCCCTGCCCTGATGTTTTTTGACCTTGCTCTCCATCATGGAAAGCCAGCCTTAGTGCAGGGCAGGCAGTGATGGGACCGAGGGAGGCAGCCTGGGTGGCAAGGTGGCAGGAGACCCCATGCCCCAATAGAAGGGGCAGCAACTTGTCCTCAGCCCCAGCCAGCTGCTCCTCAGCAGAATGGGGGCCCCATGTGGCTTGATGTTTTGATTTTTCAAGAGAAACTGGACATTCAGATTTTAATGTGAAAATTCCTGATACTGGATGTTGACAACTAACAAAAAAAATTTTAAACCATTGCATGGGCTAAACCACAACTTAAAGATTTCTTCTAGTTTCTCACTTTTTGCAGTGAGTCTGAGGACAAAGACTGACCCCAAGTACTCAGTTACTCCCAATCCATGTGCATGTCCCTGTCCTCTCCCTCTTTTGTTCCCTCCTTTAGAGCTTTGGCCGCACTCCCTTCACTCATATCAATCCGTAATCTTCCCGAGAGGAACCAGAATGTACTGTCAATGCCTCCAGAAGCCACCAGGGGGCAGGGTTGGGTGCAGGAAACCATTGGTGTTGGCTGGCATGAGTGAGGATTGTGATCAATCACCCTCTCTCTGCCAAGGTTGCAGATCTATCTTGAATCCAGGTTTGGGGGTTCAGGAAGGCATCTGGGGTCGTTCCCTGAGGGTGCAGTGAGGCTTGCTATTCCCTGCCTCACCTCCCAGTGGGTGCTATTGCCTCGCCTCTGGATCAGAGGATCAACTTTCTACCTGAACTTCCTGCCCTTAGCTCCCCCAAACCCCCTCATACACACACACACATTTCCCATGTCCCCCAACCACCCAGCAGTCACTGATGATCTGCCTAGGCCCACTTTCCACAGACCTTTCCCAGAGCCTTTCAGAAGTGCTGTGTCGAGACACTGATCCCTGGGAGGTGAAGCAGGAGGAGCTTTTCTATCATCTCAGCTGTGATCCTCAGGGCAAGTCTTGTTATTCCAACTTCATAGATGAGGAGACTGAGGCACGCAGAGAAGAGCGACCAATTCACCCACCAAGCAGAACTCATATATTTTCTGACCTCCCTTGCTAAATAGTGTGAGGGGTATAAAAACTTGCAGAGCTTGGCCAGTGTGGCTCAGTGGTTGAGTGTCGACCCATGCACCAAGAGGTCGCCGGTTCAATTCCCGGTCAGGGCACATGCCCAGGTTGTGGGCCCGATCCCCAGTGGGGGGCATGCAGGAGGCAGCCAATCAATGTTCTCTCTCATAGATGTTTCTATCTCTCTCTCCCTTCCTCTCTCTCTCTAATACCAATAAAGAAAATTTTTTTTTTTTTTTTTTAGAAAGGCCTTTCTAAGGGTAGGTGGCAGGATTGTGTTGAAGGGAGTCAATTTCCAGAACACATCTTCAGTATGTACTATTCTGTGCCTGAAAATACCTCTCCTCCCTTCATTTTCACAATTTCTTGTCTCTCACTTTACAAAAGAAAGGTGTGGCATTCATGGGTGCTTTTCACCCATTTTCCCTGTTCTCCTTTCAGGTACTTTCCCACCTTAAAAAAATGTTTTTTTCTTTATTGATTTTAGAGAGGAAGGGAGAGGGAGAGAGAGATAGAAACATCGATGAGAGAGAACATCGATTGGTCGCCTCCTGCATGCCCTCCACTGGGGATCATCAGGCCCACAACTTGGGCACGTGCCCTGACCAGGAATCCAATTGGCGACCTCTTGGTGCATGGGTCAACGCTCAACCACTGAGCCGCACCAGCCGGGCACTTTCCCACATTTTAGAAGTTAGGTGTGGCCATGTGATTTGCTCTGGTCAATGAAATATGAGCAAAAGTGTATCTCTTCTGGGTGGAAGCATTTCAGAGCCAGTGTATGATTCTCCTTCTTACCTTCTCTCTGCCATGGTGACTGATGACATTTCAGATGGTGGAATCTGGATCCCAGAGTGATGGTGGCATGAATAAGAAAAAAACAAAACAAAACAAAAAGAACCTCCAACTGAGTTGGGGGCAGGGGTTGGGGAGAGAGAGGAAAAAAAACTTTTGATGGCTTAAGCAACTAAGATTCTGAGTTCGCTTGTTAGTTCAGCATAACGTAGCCTATACTATACAAAGGACTTATGTTTCGCCCATCCTAAATCTGACTTTGCTGTGTTGTTTTGGTGTGTAAAAATCTCTGGGGCTCCAAACAAACAATTTAAAATAGTAGTTTCAATATTGAGAAAGTGAATGACTCAAAAGGACTGAGTAATACATCGTTTTGCAAATCAAAGATTTCCCAATATTTTGCTTTTCAGCAATCGAAGGAGGTAAAACAAATTCAAATGTCACCTGCTGGTGGTATTGAGTGACTCTGTCAGAACTTCTTCCATTCCCATGTTCTTATTTATATGAATAAGATTTCTCAGCATCAACATCTATAAAAATTAAATGTGGAAATAAAATTAATGCTGATTGCGCCCTGGCCGGTTTGGCTCAGCGGTTAGAGCGTCGGCCTGCGGTCTGGAGAGACCCAGGTTCGGTTCCCGCTAAGGGCACATACCTCGGTTGCAGTTTGTCCCCAAGAGGCAGCCACTCGATGTGTCCCTTTCACGTCGATGTTTCTCTCTCTCTCTTCCTCTCTCTCCTTCCCACTCTATCTTAACAAAAAATGGAAAAATGTCCTCAGGTGAGGATAAAAAAATAAAAAAAAATTAATGCTGATTGCTGTCTCATTCCAGCATGTAGATATCTGCCTCAATATGAATTGTATTTCCTATAAAATTTTACTTCTAATGTTTAATAATTCTCTCTTTTGTTTGTAATATGTTTGTGTTGTTTGTAATATGTTTATGTTGTAATATGTTTATGTTGTTTTCACATAAATATAATAATTGTAATGATAAGTCAATCCAGAAGAAAATCTTAAATTGTAGGTCTTTAAGGACACGAAAAATAAGAAAAAATTTAATTTATATATATTTTTATGGCAGAAACATGGTTTGATGATCAAACATATGGTTTGATGATATTTCTAAGCATAAACTTTATATTACATTAGGATAGAATTATGTAGGGGAAGTAGAAAGAAAATATGAGTTCAAGCAGAAAATGCAATAATGTAAATTTTCCTCTGTTGAAGAAAAGTTTGCTTATATATTTTGCAAATGGTTGACGATGGTTATCAAATCTCTGTGATTCCACTGGGTACACTTAATATAAGGTTTTATTTAAGTCAGTATTTTCAGTACACTAGAAATCACATCCTTTGCAATGGTTTAAACCTGGTTGGAAAATTTTTTTAATTTAAAAATTTCTAGAGAATATAGTTTATAAACGCCAGCTTTATTGAGGGGTACATCCTTTTCATTTTACAATGTAGTTTAGGATATGCATGAGCTAAATTACTGGAAGACTACTGTTTTGGCGTTGGGCTGGATTTGGCTTGGTAGAGGAGGAGGAGAAAGGCATGCTGGGTAGGGAGAAGAGAGAGAGAGAGAGAGAGAGAGAGAGAGAGAGAGAGAAGGCATGAAAGCAGAAACAGGGCATGTTCAGGAACTGAGTGGACTGGTTCAAGGTGGGGAGTAATCTGAGATAAGCTGGAAAGGTAAATTAGGGTGAGACTAACAGTTACTAGGCTAAGGCATTTCTGCTTCATATTTATTTTAATTATGTAAGATATGCATGATACAGTCTCCTTGTAAAAATTTAAAACTATACGGATGAGCCTGGACAGTGTGGCTCAATGGATTGAACGTCGTCCCATGGACTGAGAGGTCCCGGTTCGATTCCCAGTCAGGGCACATGCCCAAGTTGCAGGCTCGATCCCCACTACGGGTGTGCAGGAGGCAGCCGATCGATGTTTCTCTCTCACATTGATGTTTCTATCTCTCTCCAAAAAAATCCCTTCCTCTCTCTCTAAAAAAATCAATGAAAACATATTTTAAAAAAACTATATGGATAGGCTTGGGACCATCACCTCCATTTCTGATCCCTTCCCCCCTCCCCAGAGGTGACCTTGGCTTTCAGATGATTCCATGTATTCCCACGCACATGTCGCAGGCCTGCGCATGAGCACACACCTCCAGCCAAGGAGTTTCAGCTTGATGACCAGGTCCTTAGCAACCTGGGCTGGGGGTGAGCCGGGGGTCACTCCAAGACATTACTCTTTATGCCTTGCAACTGGGATTTGCTTACTGAGGAAATGACCATTGTGATCTTAGGGTGAGAGAAGGCACAGGGAGTAATTTTGGCACAAAGCCTGTGACATGGTATTGTCAGAAGGTGGCATTAAGCACCACGTCACTGGAAGGTGGAGGGGATTATGCCGAAAAGGTGGTGGGAGGACTAAATTCCATCTTTATTTGCTCACAGATACACCTGGCTGAGCAGAAATATTCTCTCTAGGAACAGGTGGCCCTCTTTCTTTTATGTCATTTTTTTGATAGAGAAAAGGACACAGAAAAACTATGTAATAATCATGTAAGTGTGATAAGCAACAGCAGCTGATACTTAGCGTCAGTGTTGAGGACAATGGGGAGTGGTGGAGACTGTGGCAAAACGGACAAGCCAAGCTATTTCTAAGGGGAGCAGTCTTACTCAGCCCAATCAACTCCTCTCTTGGGGGAATATGGTATCAATGTTTGCTATATCTTCTAATTTCTCAAGAGATTGTAGAAATTGGGATTTTTGTGTGAAATCTCTCAATATTGGCTCAAAAATTTCTTAAATGCTGTGCTGGCCAAACAAGGCATGTGTCTGCAGGGCGCATTTGGCCTGTGGGCCGCTAGTCTGTGATCTCTGCTTTAAGGTTTCTTGCCTGAGGACAGACCACGGGACCATCATAGAATCTCTGGCATGCTGCTGGCTCTAAGGTCTGCGTGGTTATGAGGATTCTGGGCCTCTTAGAGAGATGCTGTGGGAATGGTTGACTTCACTCCCCATGTCCGGTTCCCACCGCTTTCCAACACCCAGCTAGTAATAGAGGTCTGCCAGGAAGCTGGGAGCTTAGCAGAAGGTTCCAGAAGCATCCTCATAAATACAGGAAGTCAGCCAATCTAGATTCACTAGAAGCCAAGACCCCTCCAGGGAGTTGGACCTATGGCCCTAGTGCCCTTCTCTCAGGCGTTGGGGCGGGCTCATATGCCTCTCCCAGGGCAGAGCCCAGTGGGAACATAGACTGGTGACTATTTCTCAAAGGGCTTTGTCCTGTGACTAAAGCCAAGCAAGGCAGTCAGACACAAATGAAAACACACATACATACACTGTCCCCAGCACTCCCAAGACCTTTTCCCACGCAGTCTCAGGGTGGCCGGAAGGGCAGCTGGTCATGGGAATGGACCCGAGGTCCCCTCCCCCAGTGGACGCTCCACCCTGCTCCATTTACTCCTGGCCCTGCAATCCCTGGCCCCCTCCGCCCGCTTACTACTCGGGGGAAGGAAATAGCTGAACAATGCGGCAGATCAGAGAACGGGCACCAAGCCCAGGGCCCTGCACTGGTCCTTGGCAGGCTGTGGGCTCCGACCCCTGGCTGCCCTACCCCACCGCACACCCTTCCTCTCAGTTGGTTTCCCCCAAGGTTGGCCTTCCGCAGACCTTGCTCCCTACCTTCTCGCCATCCCTATGAAACTTCAGAATGCTGACAACTCTTTCCTATTTCTTAGGTTTGTCCCTTCCCCTCTGTGTGGTAGCCAGTGGTGACCCACTCCCACTTGGGTGTAATTCCTCATATGAGGGGCTGAAGCCAGTGTGCAGATTTTGGCCAGTGAAAGTGAGTGGGAAGAAAGTCTTTCTTTTCTAAAGTTTTTTTGCAGAGGTGAAAGCAAGTGCTGAGAACGTAGACAATGCTGGACCAGAGCTCCCAGTTCTGGGTCTCACTCTCTCCTGGACAGAGCCGTCTGGGCCCCGGGTGGGCAGAGACGGAAGTGCTCCCGGGCCTGGGGGGCCATTCTCAGGAGCAGAAAGGAATCGCTAGTCATTTCCAATTTCTTGGGGCTAGGAAGTTGGTGACAACCACTACTTCTGTTTTTCCTGTTGGTCTAAAATGTTCTGCCCCTTGCTCCCTCTTGGTTCTAGTACTTCTAACTGCCTTGCCTTCCGCCAGGCATTTCCTGCTCGGGGAGCCAAGGGGCAGGGCTCCTCATAAATCTTGGCCACCTCTAAAAGCCAGTCTGTCTTCTCCTGCCTGGATCCTGACGCAGGGAGTGAGTGGTGGGATGGAGGCCAGACCTTGTGAGGTGACACACCAGGCCGATCCTCATGCCCTTCCCCCGCCACACCCAACGTGGTCCCAGGATGTGGGTGCCATGGGTCCTGAGAGCCAATCTCTTTTCCCTAACATTTGGTTTCCTCCCTTAGGTGACTTGTGCCCCTATGTAGCTCGACCATATAAAAGGGGCCTCTTAGAAACCTAAGAAGTCCTGAGAGCAGGAAAGAGCCCTCAAGAGCCTCAGATTTGAGGTGAGAAGCTGAAGCACGGAGCACGTGTGCCTTGTTCAAGATCAAATGAGTGAAAGAGGAGAACTGTCTTCTGGAACCTCCTGCGGTTTCCCAAGGCAGCTCTGGCACAACCTGGGAGGCAACAGGAGGAAACGCCCGCCTCTTGGTGTCCTGATCTTCCTGCTTGGGCCTTTCAGAACATTTATTTTGATCTCTTTGTGTTAGTACCTCAGGCTCCACTTCTACCTTGAAAAGGTGGTATCTGAGTGGTCTCTGTTTTAGCGAAGAAGCTGACGCCAGTTCCACGCCCTGCACTCACCCGCTGAGCACGCACCTTCGCGCTCATTTCTGTCTGCGTTTGTTTCCTACTTGTTTCATAATGTAAACAGTGTCTCTCCAACTTTACTGTAAGCTTTCCGGCTTTACCAAATATTCATTGACTTTTACCACAATAAAATGCTTACTCTGGCCAGGCTCTTTGCTTCTCACCCTCATGGAGCTTTCAGTCTAAAGGGCAGACAGCCCAGTCGGTGTGGCTCAGTGGTTGAGCGTTGACCCATGCACCAAGAGGTCGCCGGTTCGATTCCCGGTCAGGGCACATGCCCAGGTTGTGGGCCCAAACCCCAGTGGGGGGCATGCAGGAGGCGGCCAATTGATGTTCTCTCTCATCAATGTTTCTATCTCCCTCTCCCTCTCTAAAATCAATAAAGGAAAAAAGGGGGGAGGGCAAAAGACACTATAAATAAAGAAACAATTGACGAAATAATTACAGATGTGATCGATGCTGTGAGGGAAATGCCCAGCCAGGGTATAGTGATGCTCCCAGAGGTTCTCTGAGGAGGAGGCTTTTAGGTGAGATCTCAAGGATGGTGAGCCAGCCTTGTGAGGATGTGGAGGGAGTATGGTCCAGGCCAAGGGACTATAGTAGGAATAAATGCCCTCAGTTAGAAAGCAGCTTGTTGTGCCTGAGGCCCTGAAAAGGAGGCAGAGTTGCTCCGAGTCCCCGCAGTGGGAGAGCAGGGTCTCACGTGCAGGAGAGGTGAGGAATTGGATTTCATTACAAGTGAGGTAGGGGGCCACTGGAGGGCTCAAAGTACAATACTGACACCATCTACATTTTCTAAATACTTAAAATATTAATTACCCTGGCAGTTTGGAGGGGAATGGATTAGAAGAGGGCAAGAAAGAAGACAAGGAGACCATTAGGAAGCGGCAGTCTTCTGTGCAAAAGATGGTGGTGGATGGGATCAGGGTGGAGGAGATGGAGAATAAATAACCATTGTGGAGACAGAAATGACAGGACTGGTTATGATGGGCTGGATGAGAAGGGAAGAAGGGTGAGGGAAAGAGAGGAATTCTAACCACACCTGAGCAGTAGATAGTGGAGGGGCTATTTGTGGAGATGGGAAAGAAGGAGAAGCCTGGGGAAAGACCAGGTGTGAGGTGGCAAGTGGACTCGAGGGTTTCAGCATGTGAGGTTAGAGCCATTTAAGGATGCCAGGCCGGCCTTGTCATATGTCATGTCATAGGGCCTATCTGCCTATAGCTTAAAGGAAGATTCTAGGCTACAGACATGGATTTGGGAACCATCAGACCATGGATAATCTATAAATTTATGGGAATGAATGAGATCATCCAGGGATATAGAGAAGAAGCTCCAGGACTGAAGCCTGGGGAAATCCAACATTTAGAGGGCAGGTAGAGTTGGTGAAAGTGGGAAAGGCCATTGAGAAGAAACAGCCAGCCCTGGCTGGTTTGGCTCAGCGGTTAGAGTGTCGGCCAGCGGACCAATGAGTCGTGGGTTCGATTCGGGTCAAGGGCATGTACCTCGGTTGCGGTTTGTCCCCGACCCTGGTCGGGTCGTGCGGGAGGCAACCAATCGGTGTGGCTCTATCACATGGATGTTTCTCTCCGTCTCTCTCTCTCCCTCCTTCCCACTCTATCTGATAATAAGTGCAAAAAGATCCTGGGGTGAGGAATAAAAAAAAAGAGAGAAGAAACAGCCAGAGGCCACCCAGGAGAGGACAATGCCATGGAAAAGAAGAGAGGAGAGTGTCCCAAGAGGAAAGCAGTGGTCAACTCTGTGAAACGTTCCTGAAGCCAAGGAGTCGGACAGAGAGCCGGCTCTGGACCAGAGGCCACTGCACATGAGCAGCCTGGGTGGCGTGGCGGGTGGATGTCAGGTTGGCATGGTTAAGATTTGTTGTTGTTGCTATTATTATTTGTTTTTCAAATTTTTATTGTGGAAAATGTCAAACATACATAAAAATTAAAAGCATGATTCAACAGTCATCAACACATAGTTTCATCAGTACCTTCTCCCGTTTGGTTTCTTTGGAGCTAATCTCAGGCATATTATTTCATTTGTAAATATTTCAGTGTGTATCATTAAAAGATGAGGATTCTTTTTTAAACAACCAGACCTAAAATGTGAATAATAATTTCTTTTTAAAAAATTGACGTACAGCCCTGGCCGGTTTGGCTCAGTGGTTAGAGCGTCGGCCTGCCATCCAGAGAGACCTGGGTTCGGTTCCCGCTAGGGGCACGTACCTTGGTTGCGATTTGTCCCCGGCCCTGGTTGGTCGTGCAGGAGGCAGCCACTTGATGTGTCCCTTTCACGTCAATGTTTCTCTCTCTCTCTTCCTCTCTCTCCCTCCCACTCTATCTGAACAAAAAATGGAAAAAAATCCTTGAGTGAGGATTAAAAAAAAAAATTGAGGTACAATTGACATATACCATTGTATTATTTTTATTTTATTTATTTTATTTTTGATGTTATTTATTTATTTATTTATTTTTATTAATTTATTTTTGTTACAGATGTTTCTCCTCCCCCCCCCATTGTATTATTTTTAGGTGTACAACATAATGCTTTGATATATGTATATACTGTGAAATGATTACCACAATAGATTTAGTTAACATTCATCACCATACATAGTTATAATTTCTTCTTATAACCAGAACTTTTAAGATCTACTCTCTTAGCAACTTTCAAATATACAACACAGTATTGTTAACTATAGTCACCGTGCTACACATTATATCCCCAAGACATATTTATCTTATAACTGGAAGCTTGTACTTTTTGACTACTTCACTAATTTTTTGCCCCCCCCCAATAATTATTTCTTAATATCAAGTCAGTGTTCAAATTTTCCTAATATACATTTTACAGTTGGTTTCTTTGAATTACCATCTAAAAAGGGTCACTGGTCACATTTGGTGGACAAGTCTCTTAAATCTACCTGAATCTATAGATCTCACCCACCCCACCCCTTTCAGTGAAGAGAGATTTTGTCCTTGAGAAATTTCCTATATTTGGAATTTTGCTGATTGCGTTCCTTTGTCTCCTTTTATTTTCTGTACACTGTAGTTCAAAGGCTTACTCTGGTTCAGGTTAAAGTTTTTGTCTAGAATATTCATAGGTGGCGATGAATCCTTTTGTCAGAAAGCACATAACCATCCTGTGTCTCTCTCCTTTGTAACATTAACAGCTATAGGTGATCACGCATTAAGGGTTTGTAAAATGTTGATGTTCTAGTCTTCATTTCTTACCTAATTGGTTACCTTGAGGCATGTTGGTAAGAAAATCAGGTTGAAAGGTTGTTTATTACTCTTCCCAGTTTTCAAAATAATGATCTCACATCAACAATTTTGTGAACCTGAAGCACAGTTCACATAAGAAAGGCAGGCTAGAGGTTTGATTTGCTTCTCTCCCTTTACTTACCAGTTTTCAGAAAAATGGGTTGGTTCCTTCTAATACTCTAAAAGTGGTCAATGATGTTTCTTTTTTTATTGTATTTCTCCTTTCTCTCCTCTTTCTTTCTTTTTGAGCATCAGTAAGCATTCATGAATTTTATCATTATAAATTAGCCTTTTTTTTTTTTTTTATCCTCACCCAAGGACATTTTTCCATTTTTTGTTCAGATAGAGTGGGAGGGAGAGAGAGGAAGAGAGAGAGAAACATCGACATGAAAGGGACACATTGAGTGGCTGCTTCCCGCATGACCAACCAGGGCCGGGGACAAACTGCAACCAAGGTACATGCCCCTAGCGGGAACCAAACCCAGGTCTCTCTGGACCGCAGGCCAATGCTCTAACCGCTGAGCCAAACCGGCCAGGGCTTTTTCTTTTTTTTCTTTTTTTTTTTTTTATTGGAGAGAGATTTTTATACAGAGAAGTGGGACTGAATTTAGATGTCTGGAACGTTTTCTAGGCTGGGCCAGAGGCTTTCATTTAATGCCCCCCGCAGTCTTGGAGGGCAGGTGCCATGGTCCTTGTTTTTCACTGAGGAGGAGACAGGCCCTCAGTAGCCATGTAACTAGTCCAAAATCATACAGCCAGCCAGTGCCCAAGCTCAGATTTGTCTGAACCACATGGCACCACAGAGCTTTTTGAATAGGATCCTATAGACACTGAGTCCCTAAACAGGGTCCACTGATTACCTGTCCAGCCTCTATCTTACCTTTTATTACATATTCTTTTCATACTTGCCTGTTTTGTTCCCTGGACTTTGTTACTTTCATATTTGCAAGAGCAGTGCCTAAGGACTAGAATACTCTTTTGCCCTGTAGCTAACTCATATTTTGTTGTTGTTGCTAAGTACGTTATTATTGTATTTACATATGTGATTTTACCGAAATGCAAACTTATCACATAATATATATATATATATATATATATATATATATATATATATATTTTTTTTTTTTGTACATACCCCTAGCGGGAACCAGACCCGGGACTCTCTGGTCCACAGGCCGACGCTCCAACCGCTGAGCCAAACCGGCCAGGGCTATATATATTATTTTTTAATTAAAAATTAAATTGAAAATTGCTGAGTTGTATTCCATGGTATGCATGTACCACAGTTTGTTTAACCATTCACTTGCTGAAGGACCTCTGGGCTGATTCTACTTTTTGGCTATTATGAATATAGCTGCTATGAACATACATGCATAAGTGTTTTTGTTGTTGTAGTTTTTTGTTAATCCTCACCTGAGATTATTTTTTACATTGATTTTTAGAGAAACTGGGAGGGAAGGAGAGAGAGAGAGAAAAACTGATGTGTGAGAGACACATTGATTGATTGCCTCCCACATGACCCCTACAGGGGCTAGGGATTGAACCTGCAACCCAGGTATCTGTCCTTGACCAGGAATCGAACCCGCGACCCTTCAGTCTGCAGACCAATGCAATGCTCTAACTGCTGAGCCAAACTGGACAGGGCATAAGGTTTTTTGTTATTGTTGTTGTTTTTTACGTGAACATAGTTTTCATTCTTTGGGATAAATGCCCAGGAGTGTAATTCCTGGGTCATCTAGTGGTTGCATGGCTAGTTTTCTAAGAAACTGCCAAACTTTTTTCCGAATGGCTGTGTTATTTTTTAAGGATGGGAGAGTGTATTTGTGTGCTGAAGGAAAAGATTCGATTGTAGAAGCCAGGTTCTTGAAAAGAGGAGAGGGGATAGGCCCCCTAGCTCCTGTGAAGGGATTAGCTGGTCTTTTGTAAAGCAGCGGACGTACTTCTCAGACTCTGGGAAGGGAGAGCTGTAGGTGGGTGGAGAGGCAGATAGGTTTGCAGGTTGTGTGAGGAATAAAAGAAAGCTCCTCTTTGCTTCTATTTTCTCAGGGACATAAGAAGGTAGGGATATATACATCCATCCAATGATCATGGTGTATACTTAAAACTAATATGATATTATATGTCAATTATATCTCAATAAAACTAGGGGGAAATAAGTATGAGGCTAGCCCTGGCCAGTGTGGCTCAGTTGGTTGGGCGTCATCCCGGTGCACCAAAAGGTTGCCAGTTTGATTCCTGGTCAGGGCACATGCCTGGGTCGCCGGCTCGATCCCCAGTGGGGGGGGCGTGCTGGAGGTAGCCAATCGATGTTTCTCACATTGGTGTTTCTATCTCTCCCTTCCTCTCTCTCTAAAAATCAATTAAAAATAAAAAAGTATGAGGCTAGGTCATCAGTTAAGATGAGAGGGTTAGAGGTTTTTCAGAGAAAGAATAGAGAGTGTAAAAGCAAACTTATTGGAGAAACGTAGCAGGAATTCCCAGGCACTGTTGAGAGCCATTTGAGGGTAGGATGGTGAACATGGAATGAAGATAATCTGCCTGGTGGTGTGATTTTGCTCTAGCAAAAAGCACTGAGAAGGTAGACAGCGGGTTTATCCAGAGTAGGGATTTGCCAGGCAAGCACCAAGGGAGGAGATGGGGCAAGAGAGTGGTTATAGTGATGGATGATGGAAATGAAGCTAAAAGGAAGAAATATAAAAACTAGGGCCAATGAATAGTGATAAATTAGTGAGGTGAAGGGATGGGAGCTCATGAGAAGGGTCAAAGAATGTCTGAGGGAGGCTTAATTAAGAAAAAGGTTGCCTTGACTGGGTAGCTCAGTCAGTTAGAGTGCCATCCCAATATGCCAAGGTTGCAGGTTCAATCGCCAGTCAGGCACATACAAGAAGCAACCAATGAATGCATAAATAAGTGGAACAACAAATCGATGTTTCTCTCTCTGAAATCAATTTTAAAAATTAAAAATAAAAAGGTTATGGTCAGAGAGTCTACACATAGAAGCAGTACGGTTTGGGTGAAAACAAAGTAGAGGGCGTGACCACAAGAGCAGGCAGCTACTGGCGTGTGGGAAGTATCACTGGCAATGAGGTCAAGGAAGTGAGAGGAGGATGTTGGAGAGACCATCATATGGATGCTGAGCTCACCAAATAAAACAAAATTTAGGGTGGAGAGAGAAGCAGTGAGCCAAGAGTCAAAACGAAGGTTTTGTAGGAAGGAGGGGAAGCACTGTAGGAGGGAAGGGTTTAGAAAAGGTATTGGGAGTGGGAGAGGAACATACATACCCACTTCCTGACCCTGAGGTACTTGAGAATGAGAGGAAAATAGCATTCACCTATGAGGGCTGCTAAAGAAGCAGTGTCCATAGGGGATAGCCAGGTTTCAGGTCAGGCAAGAAATGAAGGCAGTATCCTGAGAAAAGGCTGAGGATAAGGAAGAATTTGCTGATCACAGGTTGCAGAGGGCAGAGGGGAAGGATGTGGCTGGGGCAGGGAGCTGGGCAGGCATATTGCCAGTGTGAGGACAAAGATGGAGATACTCCTGGACTCTAGCACATGCCCGGAACACATAGTAAGTAGCTGCTCAGTAATAATTTGTTGATAATGGATGAGACAGAGCTCAAACCTATGGTAATGAATGAAATAAATAGGGATAGGGGAATGATGGGTTTAGCACTGTTCAGAACTTTCTGTATTGATGGAAAATATTCACTGTGCAATACTATAACCACTAGCCACATGTGGTGATTAAGCACATGAAGTGTGGCTAATGGGACTGAGAAACTGAATTTTTAGCTTTATTTTAATTAATTTAAATTTAAATAGCCACATGTGGCTAGTGGCTGTCATACTGGACAGCACAGGTTAGAGAAAGGTAGCTCCCCATTTTTTTCACTTGCTTGCCAGGTGGCCATCAGGGTGGTCATTGCTTCAGATAGCAAGCTGTAGCAATGACCTTCTCACTCCTGTACCATGTATGTCCAGACAAAGCACAGGATTGGGCAACTCTGGTCCAAATTCTAACTCTACCACTTACTAGCTTTTTGAATCAGAGCAAATAAATTAATTTGTTGGTAAAATCTCCCTGAGTTTTCATTCTTTTCATCTGCAAAATGAGAGTGGGGAGCTGTTGTAAAAATTAGTGCTTTAGCATGATTCTCAATAAATAGTCACTATTATTGACATAGTTTAGTTCTCAATAACTGCTGATTGATTGGTCAAAAACTGTTCTTCAGGCCAAAAGATTACTTGTCCAGAGATGGGCTGGCAGAAATGAGCCATCCTAGCTGCCTTTGAGGGCCAGGGAAATTGCCCAGGTGTCTGGGACTATGAGATGGGGTGGATCAGGGCTGGATTTAATTGTTCAATTCTGCTATGTACTAACGTAAGAAAATTCCTATCTTGAACTTGGAAGAGCAGGTAGGGATATCCAAAGGGGACAAGGTGGAGGATCTAAATTGGTTCAGAGTATGGGACCAGTGATAAATATCTAGTGATAATTTGGGCAGTTCTGGTATAATTTACCACTTTCCATTTTTGCTGGAAAAGCTTTAGTTTGGCAGCTCTAAACTTTCTTTCATCTTTGCATCCCCATCATCTAAAAATCAAAAGCATGTTGTTTGTCAAGTAGAGTAATGGTTCCCTAAGGAACCATGTGGGACATTTGTGATTTGGGCTGTTACAAACTGGGGGTCATAGTGATCTCTGATCACCCTTTCTATAAACCATCCCTAATTCTCTGGTTACTTTCTCTGTGGCCTCCCTCAGATGGAGCACTTACCTCATATTGTGATGGCCTTTCTGTGTCTCTCCTTCTGGCCAGATTATGACATCTGAGGCAGGAACTTTGCCTAGTTGATGATCATTGAGTATTCCTGGACTCTAGCACATGCCTGGAGCACATAGTAAGTAGCTGCTCAATAGTGATTTGTTGAATAAATGAATGGGATCTGAGGTGACAATGCTCCATTGTGATCTAAGATAATGTAATCTCTCTTGTTTACAATCTGGATTGACTATGAACAGAGTAGGGAGTTTTGATGATTGTGTTGAAGTGCCTTTGATTGTGGCCTGCAATGATTGTGATCTGAGAGGTCCCTGCATTGGTGATAAGGACCACAGGGATAATGAATAGAGGTGACTGTGAACAAGTAACCTTGTGTGATTGTGATCTAAAGTGACTGTGAACAAGTTCTGAGGGTCCACTACTGCTGTCAGTGACTGTGATCCTGACTCACAGATATCTGGCTTCAGATGACCACCAGCCAGTGTCAGGCTTTGACCATTGCCCTGAGATATGTCTTCAAGGTGCAGAGATTGTTGATCTCAGCTGACAGCTGAGGCTCCTGAGGTACCTGAGATCTGTGGCCTGGGCTCAGTCTGGTAATGGTACTAATAATGTGTCTAGGACTCTTAGAATTCAGATTTTAATAAATATCCTCCCAAAACCTACAAATGACACAGCCCTGTTTGGCTCCACGCAAGCAAGGAGTCTAGATCCAGGTCCAACCTTACAAGACTGTACTTGAAATACAACGCATCTTTTGGGCTGCGCATCTCCCACACCCCATTTTTCATCGGGACTCCCACCCCACCTCACCTCACCCCATCCCACCCCACCCAACCCCACCTCCCGCTACCGGCCCTGATGCGCCTGCGCGGAGGCGGGGCGGTTCTTTGCCCTTTGTTGTGGGCCCCAGTTTCCCAAGACACCGCGCGGCGCTGGGGTGGGGCTATGCAGATGAAGCACTTGGGGGCGGGGCGGTTGCGGCGGCGTCGGCGGCGGCCGGGGAGGGTCAGTTGGAGGCAGGCGCTCGCTGAGGCAGGAGGAGGGCTCTGAGCCCGCGGCCTGACAGGGACTTAACCCGCAGAGATCGGCCCCGCGCGCGCGACCCCACACCCACCCACTCATCCACCTACCCACTCCCTGCGCCGCCTCCTCCCACCCTGAGCAGAGCCGCCGAGGATGATAAACACCCAGGACAGGTAACGGCCCGGCCCAGGCTCCCCGCCCCCATCCTCCCCTCATCTGCTCCAGAGGGCCTCCTCCCCCACCAACCAGCCGGTCCCTGCCCCCTCCCCCCCACCGCGGGGCCCCATCCGCCCCGCACTTGGACCCTTCCTCACTTCAGCCACCCCAGTCCGAGCCCCACTCCCGCAACGGCGCCTCCGTCCTTTAGCCCCCTCCCGCCAGCCTCGCCCATCCCCCTCATCCGGGCCTCCTCCCCTGTAAAGCCCCGACAAACCCGGACTCAATCTTCCAGTCAAGTCCCCATTTTCCTTAAGCTCCGCTGAACGGTGCCCCATTCCCCACGGTGGGTTTTCCCCTCAACCAGGTTCTCCAAATTGTTTTCCATCTTCTCCAAATCTTTTTTTCCTCCCCTCTTTAAGTCACTTAACCCTATCTTTGTATCTCTTCCCTAATTCAAACTGCACCCCGCAGCCAGACCTATGTCTTATCACTGTCTCCCCTTCTCACCCCAAGTCAGGCTCCATCCTTCAGTTCTCAGCTGGACCCATCGTCGACCCCCACCTCCCCCCCGCCGCCTCCCGCAGGCCTAATAGTTTTTAGAATGATGTCCAGCCTTCCTCTAAGTGTCCCTCAGTCCATCTTCATCTTTTCCCTTCCTCCCTCTATACCCCTTTCCCAGTTAGGCTCCATTTTTCCTGTCTCCCAACCTCATTCATTTCTCTAACACTTTGGACTTGACCCCTATCTTCCATCCTATGCCCCTAATGGGGTTCCCCCAAACACTTTTCTAAACAGGCCTGCCCTTTAAACACTCTCACCTGGAACTCTACTTTCACTCCTCCCATCTTAACTAACCCCATCTTTAAATCAATAGATCACAGAACGCAGCCCACTCTGGCTTTGATTGAAGGCTTACCCTCTCCCTACCTCCACTGCCTCCGTACTCTGGACACTGGGCTTTTGCAAGTTTACTCCTTCAAAACCTGACCCCTGCCTTCCCTTATTAATTGGAGAGGAAGGCTGCACATCTTCCTGAAACAGCACCAGTGGTTTTCTAAACTTACATCATACATACTTCCTCCTGCTCAAACGAGGCAGAATTTATCATTCAATTTTCCTCTCTACCTCTTCTCTTTTTGCCCCAAACTCTTCTTTGAAACTGCTCCATAATTTCCTGATTCGCCACAATTTTTAACACTAGTTGCTTCTTGTACATCAGAATGGCTTTCATTTACAGTTTGGGTCTAATTGTCTTCCTCCCCCTAGACTTGTGCTGCCCACTCCAAAATGAGTCGGAAGCTCATTAGTTCCCCACACCAGCTCCTTTGTCCCCAGATTTGGCCTTATGGCCTCTGGCCCTCACTTGGGCCTCATTGTTTTGCAAGCAGATCCATTCCCTGCAAATTCTCCCTAAATTGTGCCTTGGTTTGTCCAAACTAGACTTTAGTTCCTCTTAACAAACATAGCCTTCCTTATTGCTTTTCTTCACATAGGGCTCTAATTACCACTCAAGGTTTCTCTCAAACTTGGGTCCCTTTCTCAGTAAAATGGCCTCAAACCTGCCATTTCCCACTCCTTTAGCAGTACCATCCTTAAATAGTCCAGTTGGGTCTTCAACGTTTCTTGTATCTCTCAGTGTTTCTTAACTCTGGCTGCACATTTGAAAAATCAATCACCTGGGCCCCACCTCAAAGATCTGGTGTAATTGGCATAGGGTGGGGCCTGGTTATTAGCATATATTTTTAAAGATCCCTGGGTAATTCTAATATGCAGCCAGGGTGGAGAAACATTGCTGCCCCCCCCCCCCCCAAGACCCTTCCCATCAAATTCCTTTTGTGGGTGTCAGCCCTTTCTTTACTGAAAAGGGTCTTGATTTCAGGGATTTCCTTAGTCTTTCTCTCTCAGGTACTATCTGGAAATACTTGAGATACCCACAACAGCCTTTTAAATTCTCCTACTTCTAGTTGCTCAATTCTCAAACTCTTATCTAGCCCCCACACTTCTATTCCCCATATGCAGAAAGAAAATTCACTCCTCATTTTGTTTTTTGTTTTTTAATGGTCCAATTTGACCCATTACTACACTTCCTGAGCCCTCTACCTACAGTCCCATTCTGCTGTTATATTTTCCTTTTCCGAGACTCTCCATGTTCATCTCCCTTTGCAGTCCCGTCTTTTATTCCATCTTCTCTAACTCAGCCCTTCTGGAGCTGAGGAGGTGGAAGCAGATGTATACTTGGATGATGCTGGATGCAAAAGATATTACTTGTAGTAGAGGAGGGAAGGCTGTGTATGTTCTGAGGATAGACAGGTATGAGAGAGGCCAGAATGAAGCAGAGAGGTGGAGGGAAGCAGAGGAACCTACAGGAAAACCTTCTTTGCTAGTCTTTATGTTTTTGCCTGGGCTGTGGGGTTTGGAAGGTGGTGTGGTCTCAGCAGGCATTCTTTGGAGTCCTCGGGACTGAGCTGGTCTCTGTGTCAAGTCCTGTGCAGGCTGAGCCCAGAGAGATGAGCACTTGGGACCAGCACATAAGGGTCTTCACTGACTATGAAGTTGAGAGACCTGAGTTTTAGTTCTGGGTTAGCCAGTGTGCTTACATGTAAAAAGAGGGGGTTGGGTTCGCTTAACTTGGAGATCCTTCCAGCATCCTAAGTGGCAAAACAGGCTTGCTTTTCTCCGGGGCCCTTGCTTAGTGTGTTGGTAATTTGAGGGGCTTGGCTGTATGACAGGCAGGTGGAGGGAGGAGCCAGCTGGCCTGCCAGGGCCTGGGCCTGAGCAAGGCCTTGGATCAGGCTCCTCCACTTTGGCCTGGGGGTGGGGTGGTGTGTGCAGGGTGTCTGGTTTCTTTGAGTTATGGCAATCCTGTTTCCATAGAATGTTTCCCAGCCTCCTCTGGCCTGCGTCTAACTTTTCTAAAAGGAATCCTGGTAGAGCCTTAACTAGGGATTCTGATAAGAGCCGGATGTTCTTCCCCGTCAGTGTTCTTGGTGTTTTGTATCCACAGAGGGGGAAGCTGGCTGAGAGTTTAGCTCCCATTGGGTGTGGGGGGATGGGCTTTCCAGCTTCCCTGGCTCCAGTGAAATACTCAAGAGGTGGATGGAGGCTTGGTTTCCTGGAAGAAATAGTTGCAGAGGAGCCGGCAGTATGTTTTGAAAACAAGGCTCTTCCTTTCCAGTTTTGTTCTGATTAGTACCTCCAGAATGTCAAAATTCCTGATGGGGTGGGGGAAGGAAGAAGACACAAGTACAAGCACTTTTATTACAGTTTTTGAACATGAGGTTTAAATCCCAGGAAATTAAGCTTCATGGCCTTTCTCTTCCTGGATTTGCGGGGGTGGGAAGATAGTCTCTGTCTAGGTCTTGCTTAGTACCTGTGACAGTATAGTATGTGGAGAACAGCTTGCCCTGGCTTGATATTCATAATATAATCAGTCTGTGTCTGATGGCCTTTGAGGAGAAGCATTTGGTTCTACAGGTGGTTTTTCTGGGGGGTGGACAGGGTACAAGAGCACATCAGAGCTTCCTTGAGCGTCTTACTGAATTCCCTGAGTAATGGAATTTCTGTTTCTCCCCCACAAATAATTCGGTTTAGTTATTCCTTATTTATTGGTACTGTGGCTTGTTGGATATGGGGTGGTAGGGACAGCAAGTTTTCCTGTTATGTGCCTTCAAGGTCACCCCAGAGACGGGGGGAGAGAGAAAGCGAGAGAGAGACTGAGACTCCTAGTATAGTCAGGAATCCCCCCCAAATTGGAGCTATGCTTTAGAAAGCATTGCGAACTAATAATAGTAATTCCTCACTCTGCCAAGAAATCCAAATTTAGCCTCAGAGCTGCTCAGAAATAAAAAAAAAGGGACTGAGGATTGGGGTAGAGGGATGATGTTATGTACGTATGTGCGTTTCTGGGGAAAAAATAGTAATTCATCCCTTTTTGAAACAGTATGCAGTGTTGATTCCAGTTGGTGCCATGATTTGGAAGGCTATGAAACCTAATTGAAAACTGTAGTCCAGAAATGGCCAAGTAGGTGAGCAAGAATTTTGTTACTCGAAGTGAACAAAACAGGTAGCTTCCTGTTAGCAGCAGAAGAATAAAATGCTCTGTATAAGCCTTGGCCGGTTTGGCTCAGCGGTTGGAGTGTTGGCCCTCCGACCAGAGAGTCCGGGTTCGGTTCCCACTACGGGCGTGTACCTCGGTTGCGGTTCGTCTCGGGTTGGGGTCATGCGGGTGGTGGCCGGTCGATGTTTCTCTCTCTCTCTCTCTTCCCCTCCCTCTCTCGCTCCCTCCCGTTCTGTCTGAATATAAATGCAAAGAAATGTCCTCGGGTGAGGATAAAAAAAAAAAAAAAAGCTC
Source organism: Tadarida brasiliensis (assembly GCA_030848825.1). NCBI lineage: Eukaryota > Metazoa > Chordata > Mammalia > Chiroptera > Molossidae > Tadarida > Tadarida brasiliensis. The sequence goes on along the minus strand of CM061257.1, from coordinate 196,580,258 downwards.
TGTATAAGATAAGCCTTAAGAAAATTTCCTAGGCCTTTTATACTATATAAACAGTGAAGTGATTCTATCCTGGGAAGAGGCTAGAACTGGGTGACTTGACTATACGAACTAGATTGAGGTACTTAAAATGTAAACTTAAGGTCTTATGTTAAAGCATGATTACCTAGCTATCCTCTGATAGCATATGTAGTTGTGCCTACCTGTGGTAGAAGATGTAGCAGTATCATCTGTGTAATAAGATAAGCAGACCTCAGAGACACATATTCTAGCTGTCACTGTGTTTCTTGTGGAGAGTCAATCAAAACCCAGTTTTGATTTCAGTTTGATTCAGAGTGGTGATGTTATTTTCTTTAAAATTGTGCTTAGCAAGTAGACTCCCTTTGGCACACCAGAACAGCCCTAGTGAAATGATTTATGCCTGGCATTTGACCAGGGCCTCTTTTTCATATGGAAAGGGATCAGCAGCTGGAAATCAGCCTCTGATGCACACTAGACTGGAGGTGGCCATCATATTGCCACCTCCTTCATATTTCTTTTTAGCTAAGTGTGATGGCAGTCCTGGATTGGTCCCTCTTTGCATAGGGACTAGTCATCAGAGACCTTCCAAGTCTCAGAGTAATAGCAGCTTGTGTGAGGGAATCAGGACACTGGAGGGTTCTAAGAGGCAGGGCCAGAGACAGGAATGGGTCAGAAGAGGATGAAAGGGAAGAATGAATGCAGAATGTTTGGGAATGTGGCTTTTATGTCTTTTCACTTGATACCACAGGGTAGTAATACCAAGGCCTTCTGGCCCTCCTCTGACATGTAATAGAAGCCAGAGACAATGGGTGCAGACTTGAACAAGCTCAGGCCAGATTCAAGTAAAACATGATTAAAAGTATATGCAGTAGAATATGAATTCAAGTATTTGTTAGATTTAGCTGAATACAAGTTAGCTACAGAATTACTTTTATATTAAATCTCTATGTAGCAGGCTGTACCCTGCTTTGAGCACAGTAAATATAAAAATCAAAACTGGCTGGTGTGGCTCAGTTGGTTGGAGCGTTCTCCCGTTCACTGGAAGCTTGCGGGTTCAGTCCCTGGTCGGGGCACATGCAGGAATGTATTCATATCACATTGACGTTTCTCTTTCTCTCCCTTCCTCTCTAAAAATCAGTAAAACAAAACAAAACAAAAAACTGACATAGTCAACTGGAAGTGATTTTTGACAGGAGATCCTTTACTTTATAAAGAGATTTAAGCCCTGGCTGGTTTGGCTCAGCGGTTAGAGCGTTGGCCTGCGGACCAGAGAGTCTGGGGTTTGGTTCCCGCTAAGGGAACGTACCTCGGTTGCAGTTTGTTCGTGTGGGTGGCAACCACTCGATGTATCTCTCTCACATTGATGTTTCTCTCTCTCTCTTCCTCCCTCTCTCCCTCTAGCTCTATCTGAAGATAAATGCAAAAGAAAATGTCCTCGGGTGAGGATAAAAAAAAAAAAAAAGATTTAAGGTTGCTTTCTTTAAATAGTAAGCACCCTGGAGGTTTAAAAATAGGATTTGAATGATAAAAATTGATTTATCAGCAACATTCCCCAGGAATACATCTGCTCCATACACTGCCTGTCTGTAGCCAGTGTATGACATTATAACCTGCTAAGGATGTTTCAGACAACAGTCACAGAATGCTTTAAATTAGAGGCAGCAGGGTGTTATATGTTGGTAGCACTCATATGTATCCTCAGGAGTGTTTCCAAGGGCCTGTCCTATAACAACTGAGAAAATAAAAGGCACTAACAGATCAGCTCTAGTCTCCTCTCTTCTGAATTGACTTGGATACCTGATGCCCTCATTTCCAGCATGGTATATATTTTTCTTCTCCAAAAGCAGGACCAGCCCCGCTGGATGTTTGGATTCAGTCTGATACATATGATTCTCCTTAATCAGCCATGATCTTTTCAGCCTCTAGACTGAGTTTGTTAAATCATCCTTTCGGTAATAGAGATTAAACTAGTTCTGCCCCCCAGTGGAGTGAGCAGGATGTGAGGAAGGAGTGGGAAAAGCTGGGCATTGGAACCAGTAGAAACACAACTGAACTCAGTATGAAATCTAACCTGGTTTGGATCTTGTAACAGGAAAACTTGTGTTTAGAACCCACTTTCTCTTATGCTTAAGTTCCTCTAGGATCTACTTTTTCTTTTGAGGTTGGTGGCATGTTTTGCCACAATACCATTTGAACACTAAAGTCAATACAAGAAGAGAAGGCCATTGCTGGGCAACTTTATGCCCTTTAATTTCTTTAACCACCACATTTGTACCATCTCCCTTCCCTTTTCACTTCAGAAATGAAGATCAGGTAAAAAACCTATTTTCCATTCACAGCAAGTAACTAAAAACAGATCCATTATGATGGATGGTGAAGGTAATTGTGATATCCTATCTACTAAGCTTATCCCAAACCCCAGCTGTTTCTCTTCCGGAACTGGAACTGGATACCAGCGTGGGGGCCTGAAACACCCTTCCACCCCTACTCACATACACACTTGCTTTTTCTGTAGACTTTGTAGGGGAGGAAAGAGTTCCCAGATCCTTGTGTGTGATTGGGGAAGTAAATGATTTGTTACTATGGAATAGACTTCTTGCTTTTATTTGAAGAGGAGTGAGATCAGGACACCAGACATATCATGAGTTCATACATTAGTGCTGGATTCAGGGCAGGCTCTAAGGATTCTTTCTAGGAAGACAAAGGGGATTCTGGATCCAAAAAAAGGAAAACCCACCTTATTCTGATCTTTTCAGTGGGCTGGCCCCATTGTCTCTACCATTTGCAAGTAAAAATTAGCTCAGAATCCAGATGATGGTTGGAATGCAGGTCAAGGGTTGAATGTAGCTGTCCCATCTAAAGACCATTGAGGAATAATTTCTCTGGAAGTAGGAATGTGAAGTTAAGTGAGCTAACAGCAGAATTCTAGAATTGCACGGGCCTTACTTGGTGATCTGGTTTTGTGAACCCACGCATTTCTGGTACATGAGGATACGTCTCATCTGGCTACCCGAGAGGAGGTTTGCCTAGTACTTGGTAGCTCCACTGACCAATACAAGCAAGCCAGTTTTCTCCAGAGGCCCAAAGTGGTCACTAGGGAATGGGAAGGGAACCATCTCATGTGGGATGTGTGTGTGTGTGTGTGTGTGTGAGACCCCCACCCTTGTCTTTTTTTTTTCCAATCTGAAGACACTTTTCTATCCCTTAATACACTGGGAGGGGGAATTATAACAACTCATTGTCCCTAGTAGAAAATAAATCCTATCCTTGAAAATAGTAACATAGCCTATCTCTTAGTATCTCTTGGTGAGGCCAAGTGGGGGAGATGAGAATGCCCTGAGGCTTTTCAGAGGAGGCAGGAGGTGGTGCATGTGGTTATCACCCTCAGGTGTTGATGTTTTTCTCCCACTAACATGGGCCCTGGGAATGCCATCTCCCAACAAAATTTCCAAGTATAATTTCAGACCTCCTGTTGAAATCCTTGAGAAAAGAGGAGCCAACCTAGAGTAGTGATGGGTTTAGACTTCCTGTCTCAGCTGGTCTCTTAGTACTGAGGGTCTCAGTGGACTGCCCCTTTGGTTATTGTACCATTGCCAGGTTAGGTGTGAATCCATTTCTGTCGCTCTGAGCCTAAGTGAAAAACCCTGATCTGGCATGCAGTGCCATATAAAGCAAAGGACAGTGTGAAGAATGGTGCTTCATGTTATTTTACAACTGGTTTTCAGGGGCGAAAAAGCCTTGATTTGTAGCATTTGCTTATTTTTGGGGTGTAAATACTTCCCTATAGCTACTAACATGACATCATTAAACACCCAGTTGGGAAGAGATGTGCACAGGCAGGTGAGCTGGCTGAGTCATAGTGTACATGCATGGACAATTTACCTCTTCATTGCTTCACTTGCCCATGGCCTAAGGAGTCATTACATTGGATTCAAAGAAGGCATTGGAGCAAATGTGGAGCTCTGTTGGGTCCACCTAAAAATCATGGTGGCCAGTAAGGGCACATACCTAGAGATGAGTATTGGCTTCCAGCATGTATATCTCCTTCCAGCAACCCCCACCCGCCAATACATACACACTTGAATGTCCATTCTGACCATGTCAACAGTACCTAAACTCCCATGCCCAGCATTGTAGCAAAGAAGGGCAAGGAAGCCCCAGCATTTGGTGGCACACCAAAATACCTAATATTCAAAACACCATAATACTCTGTACTATAGTACACCTCCTTGCTGGGAGCCAGATACCTGGCTCTAATTCAGTTCTCAACCCTAGATGGATTTGGGTAAGTGATTTCTGTCCAGTTACTCTGTTAGATCAGGGAGGAGGCCATTGTTGGAAAAGTGGCCTTGGGAGTTCCTCGGGGACACGGTACCCAGCCCATGTGACTTCCTGAGGCCCATATGGCTCTCCAGCCTGAAGTGATTGTGTAGCTTTGTGATTTTGCCACATAGGTTGCTGAGACACTGTTGGGGTAAGGAAAAGGGCTACTGGAGGGTACAGGGCTCTAGGCCTACCAGGCAAGCCAGGATCTGGTTTTCCCCAAGGTCTGTCAACACCACAGAGATTTGTTTGGTGTTTGACAGGTGCTCCTCTGGTCACATATCTAGCTGGACTCCCTCTGCCTCTGCAAGATGGTAGGTTCCTGCCCTTTAAGAGCAGAAGTAGTTCTGAAAGCTGAAGCTAAAAGGACTGGTCCAGTGGTGTAGCCTTAGAGCAGTTGTTGAGGGAGAACCAGGGCAGGGGTTGGGATGGGATGTTAAATTAAATCTTCAAGTCTTGATGTTTACTGTCTCACCTTCTCTATCTCTTGCAGTAGTATTTTGCCTTTGAGTAACTGTCCCCAGCTCCAGTGCTGCAGGCACATTGTTCCAGGGCCTCTGTGGTGCTCCTGATGCCCCTCACCCACTGTCGAAGATCCCCGGTGGGCGAGGGGGCGGCAGGGATCCTTCTCTCTCAGCTCTAATATATAAGGTAAGGAGGACCCTGGGGCAGAAGGCTTGAGCAGAACCTTCTCACACTCCAGTGCACTGCTGCTTAAGGGCAGTAATCCATTTCCCTTAGTCTTCTGACTGAGGCCAGGCCAGTAGGGGGATTGGGAAGGACTCTTTCGACTATGGCTGCCATGTGGCTTTTGAGGAGTACTAGAAGGATGTCAGCATCAAGCAAACACCCTGCCATCTTCTCAGCTATGGTGGTCAGCACTTTAGTGCCAGTTCAGGATCTGGAGTGGGAAGGGTGCAAAACTCTTTCTGGTACTACTCCTTCCTCAGTTTCTCTTGAGAAATACCAAGGAGCAGTTTTCTCATTGTCCTCACCATATGGCATTCTGACTTTTGTCCCTTACCAGCCTGCTTTGGAAGGTTGGGGGGGGGGGGGTGTAGTGTGGAGGTGAGTGGTAAGGAGAGGGGGCCTTGCATCTCAATCACCTATTACCCTGGTAGCATATGGCACAGCCCTGGGGCTGTAGAGCACCCTGAGAATCTGCCTGGGAATGATCTGGGCTGGGGCAGCCAGCCCTTTGCTGGCTTTTAATCTCCTGTCATTGAGGCCTAGAAGTTGGTTTAGCTGCTGCCTGATGGCATTGAAGGGTAGCAGGGCAGCTGAGTTCTGGTCTCAGACCCTGTAGTCGACATGGAAGCAGGCTTTGGTTGATCTGGGCCTCAGTCAAGCCTCACACATATCTTTGTTTCTAATGTTACTCTTTCAGAGGGAAGGGAAAGAATATGGTATTGGGGGGACAAGTGTGGACTTTTGATTCAGAGGACCTGGTTTGAATCTCAACTGTGCCATTTACTAGCTGTGGAGCCTTGAGCCTTGGGTCAGTTGCTTAATTGTTCCGGGCCCCTAGTAGCTCACATTTAAAATGGGGATATTAATGACTACCTCAAGTGCTTTTTGTGGTGATTGGAAAATGGGAAAGCACTTTGCACAGTATTTGGCATCTAGTGGGCACTTGGTAAATATTTCCCTTCCTATCACCCTGGCTTTTAGCCAACATCAACTAGTCTTAGTGCCCAAAGAATGACAGCTCTACTTAGCCAGCATGCAGCTCTGTATTTTCATTGTGCCCTCTATCCCATGCTACCCTGAGATTGACCACAGGTGACTCTCAGCACCACCCAGGTTAGGGGGCCTATGATAGGGCCAGAAGCAGTAGTGACATGGTCCCCTGACTAATCTCCTCCCAGGACGAGAAGCTCACTGTGACCCAGGACCTCCCGGTGAACGATGGAAAACCTCACATCGTCCACTTCCAGTATGAGGTCACCGAGGTGAAGGTCTCTTCTTGGGATGCAGTCCTGTCCAGCCAGAGCCTGTTTGTAGAAATCCCAGATGGATTATTAGCTGATGGGAGCAAAGAAGGGTAAGGAGCAAGGGCTGGGGAAAGGGAAGGAGCAAATAGAGAAAGAGGTCCTATTCCAAAGGCATATACTTACAGGGGAGAACAAAGCAGTTAGGGATCCTGCCTTCTTCCCTAGCTCTAGGCCTCCCAAGCAGATACCATTTGGAAACAGGTTATTTTTAGCCAGTAAAACAGACCTGCTCTAGGTTATAATTAAAGCTGATCATTACCATCTTAACCAAATCTCTGTCATTAATCACCCCATGCTTCACTCTTCCCAGGAGACATTAAATCCTCTTTGAGCCACCATAGAGTGGTGTTCAAAGGCTGGGAAGCTCAGAGATCCTGTGGGATTTCATTGGATTGGGCGAGGCCCTCCAAGCTGTCAGATGTGTGAGAGAAACAGTCCTGAGGATGGAGTTCCCTTGAGTGGCTCCAGCCTCTTGAGGAAATCCTTTTTGGCAGTGTTAGGGCCTGAGTCCCTCTCAGTGGCAGGTAGTCATTATCAAACTTGGCAACTGGGAAGGCCTCTGAAAAACTGGGTTCTCTTCCTAGGCCCCACAGTTGTGAACTGCATTAGTTAAGTTGGTCAGTGTTCATTTCAGAAGAACCCTTACTCCAGGAAGAGATAATTCAGTAACGTTTTCTAAAAGATTGTGGCTTATTTTTTCCTGAATTCAGGACTCCTGAGGTCTTCAAATATGTACCTCCTCCCTGAACTTTCTGTTTGTAATGTGACTAAAAGCCTCAGAAAAGCCTTTTTTGGGAGTAGGTGGGTGGGAAATCTAGAGAGGTGATAGTGGGCCTGAGTTTTCTTTCCTTCTTGCAGATTATTAGCACTGCTAGAGTTTGCTGAAGAGAAGATGAAAGTGAACTACGTCTTCATCTGCTTCAGGAAGGGCCGGGAAGACAGAGGTGAGGAGTCAGCAGCCTGAGACCTACTTCCCAGAAAATGGGGTCTGGGAAGGGGAAAAGGGGACACAGGGAGGTGGGGCCCTTGAGTTTGTTATACAAATCTGGGCAATCATTGGTGGTGGTGGTGGTGGTGGGGTGGTAGTGCCCAAAGGGTCTTTAGTCAAGTCCTACCGCTTATTTTTTTGTTAATCCTCACACGAGGATATTTTTCCTTGATTTTTTTTTTTTTTTTTAGATTTTTAGATAAAGAATGGAAGGGGGTGAGGGAGAGAGAGAAACATCTCTGTGAAAGAGACATATTGATTGATTGTCTCCTGCACGACCCCAATCGGAGCCAGGGATCGAACCTGAAACTCAGGTACATGCCTTTGACCAGAAATTGAACCCAAGACCCTTCGGTCCCTGGGCCGATGCTCTAACCCCTGAGCCAAACCAGCCAGGGCCCTAGCACTTATTTTTTTGTTTTGGGTTTTTCCTTGATTTGACCCTATCCTTGTGTTTCTTATTAGAATCCTCTTTACACTCTTATCTTCTGCAGCTCCACTCCTGAAGACCTTCAGCTTCTTGGGCTTTGAGATTGTACGTCCAGGCCATCCCTGTGTACCCTCTCGGCCAGATGTGATGTTCATGGTTTACCCCCTGGACCAGAACTTGTCCGATGAGGACTAATGGTCAGAGGATGCTTTGCCCAAGAGCCACAGTGGGGAAAGATGGGAAGTTAGGCAGCCCTGGGACAGAGGAGGGGGCTCCTTGCTGTCTAGGGAAGGACGCTGAGGGGCTCAGGGTGAGGGTTGCCTGTTGTGTTCTTGGAGGTGACTCGTTGAAATTGTTTTCCATAAAGAACAGTATAAACATATTATTCACATGTAATCACCAATAGTAAATGAAGATGTTTATGAACTGGCATTAGATGCTTTTTAAACTGCGCTGTGTGATGTGCTCTATCTAGCCTAGGGGGAGAACATTGCCTAGAGGGGGAGGGACTATCTGGGTCCGGGGCAAGGCCTGGAGGGCTGGTGGGTAGTACTGTCAGTCTCAGGCTCCCCAGCTGTTGGGCTTTCTTTTTTGTTTTTTAAGACTTGTGTATTTTCTTTCCTTGCTTCTTGTCACCCCAGGGGCTCCTGAATATAGGCTTTTTAGCCCCTGTGCATCAGTGTCCTTGAGTTGTTTTTTGATACTCCACCTGGGCTTCTCTGTGCATTTGTGTCTGGCCTGGAGAAAGTAGGTCTGACCCCTCCTTCTTTACAGCTTAGTGTTACTCTGGCATTTGTGTTATCAGTGCATTTTAAATAGGGGCATTGAAGTTCACTCCCACTACCAGGGCTATTTTTTTGGGTGCCTGGGCCTTAAAAAAGACTAGCCAAACTCCAATTCTCAGATCACGGCCAGGAGGTCTTGCTACTGGCTACAGGTCCAGGGCCCAGCATGTCTCCTTCCTGGATCACAAAGAGCAGAGAGGAAGAGGAATAGCAACTCAGGGCCTGGGGGTTGAGAGGGAGAATCTGTTCTTAAGGACTGGATGCCTTTGCCTGGCTGAGTATAGTGCTAACTGCACACCCCCTCATCCCACCCTTCTAACAGGTCCTGAGTAGTGCTTGAGACCCTGCTCCATAGGGCCTAGGGGTGGGACTGGGGTTGTAGAGGTGGCCTGCCCTTTTCTTTGTCAAGGAACAGCTTGTTCTAAAGGGAAAGGAAGAGATCTAGTCTGGGTGAGGGGGTTGGGGGTGTCAGGGAGGCAAGTGTGTTGTGTTACTGTGTCAATAAACTGATTTAAAGTTTGTGGTTGGTCTGTTCTTTATTCCTGTATCAGGAGTACCTTTCCAGCACTACTGTCTTTTGAGTCTAGAGCCTGACCTAGTAGGGGTATGATGCATTCTCCTCAGGAAAAAAGCTGCAGCACATCAGGACAGATCAACTGGCTGAGGTCTCTGGGGACACTTTACACTGTAAAATGTGGGGTTGCTAGGAGTCTGGGACACACTGCTGGAAGCCCCTAGAGAATCAGGTGTGTACATAGCAGCTTCGTCCAGAATAGAGGCTATATACCCAGGAGCAAAACCGTTCTTAGGTCTTCCTTTTGTATAGAAGGCTGGGTCCTGAAACCTGGTTCTGGCTTTTGCACGGAGCTGACATGCCCAGTCCTGGAGGAGCACACACCTTCCTTAGGAAGATGGTTTTCCCCCTTTGGAGCCCAGTGCCCTGAGGCCTGGCTGCCATTCTCCTTGTACCACCAGCCTGTTGAATAAGCTCTCAGTAGCACTGGAGGGGGCTAGAAACCTCTTCACTTATGGTCTCTTCTCTTAATTTCTCAAGGTCTTACTACCATTTCTTTCCTCTTGCTTCTGTTTCCCCAAGCAAAGTGCTGGGCCTGTTCTTCTACCTCCTGTAACTTTGGAACTATCTGCTGCTGAGCTGTGGCTGTCTACTTTCTCTGAGTCTTTGGCCCATTTTTACATTGTTCTTTGTGAAGCTTGTTTTTTCACACTGGGCCAAGTCATTAACCTTGGACCCTACCTGGTATTCATGAGAAGAAGTGAGCTCAGCACCTTTACCCCTCCACAGTTTTTAGTGGAGAAAGGTCTGGGCCCAGGGACATTCACTCAATTGAAATAAGGGCCCGAAGATGTCCTCCACTGAGCAGATGACCCCTAGGCCTAGAGGCAGCATAAAGGCAGTGACTGAAAAACATGAGATTTATAGCAGATCCATGTGAATGCTGATAATGGTCAAGTTAATGTAGGTAGTTTAGATTTCAGATGTTAAAGTCAAACCCAAGGAATCTACAAGACGTGTAAAGAACCAAGACAAAACTGTCCTTTATTGTCCCCAAAGCTAGCAAAGTGGACAGAAAACACCCCTGAAATTCCGCTGCCATCTACTGGTGGATCCTCTTTAATACAGCCAGAGTTAGAGGGTAAAATCAGAAACCTGGGCACTCAGTTAAAATGTCCCTTTCAAAAAGAAAAACCTTTGCTAGATAAGACCACTGACAGGAAAGAAATATGGTGGTCCCCCAAATATGCACTCTAATTAAAAAAGCAGCTTAGAAAGTAGACTATTTTTGGGGATGATGGAGTGGGAGAGGAGAGATGTGTGAAAGGCAAACTAGTCTAAATTTAAGAACAGGGACATTAAAAACTTTATTCAATAAATACAACAAATAATTTAAAAATATATTTCAATTCCAAAGCCAATTAAGATAAGGAAGCAGTGAGAAAGGGGGAGGGGGAGGAGAAATCGGAAAGGAGAAAGTTCAAGAGGTGGAACAATAATTTGGTTTCAAAATGCACCACCCTTTGAAATTCTGATCAAATGCTCTTGACCCATAAACCCTTAGCGCTTGTTCTGATGGGGTGGGAAGCCACTGGAGTCCACCAGCTGGGAATGATTCTCTGATCTCTGGATCACAGCACTCTGGAGGTTGGAATCCGGGAGTTTTAAGGGGGAGTTTCCTACTCATTTCCTAAAAAACCATCTATTGTAACTCCCAGGCAGGTTGAAGTAGTGCAAACTCTTAGGCAGAGAGCTCCCAGCTGCAGTTTCAGAGGTGAGTATCCAAAACCAGGGTCTCTGAGAGGTCCCAGAGTACCCAGGGGTCCAAAGCCACTTCGGTGAATGGGATCTAAGGGGAAGGCAGGAGAGGCCAGGGCACAGGTTAAGCTCCTGGGTAAGGCAGTGGCCAAGCTGGAAAACACTGCTGGGCAGGAAAGGAATGCAGGGCAGGTAGTCTGGACATTGGATTCAACAACTTGCCATCAGCCAGGGAAGGTGAAGCTGAGGATGCATATGGAGCAGGACCAGAAAGATAAGGAATGCTGAGAAAACAGAAAGGTGGGGAGGGAGGAAGCAGCTCAGCAGCAAACTCCAGGAGAAATAACCAGCAGCCCTCACAGATTTGTGATTGTCTCTTAAAAAGATTTATTTTTCTCTTCTTGCCTAAATGTACAAAGGCAAAAAGAGTACAGTTTGTATATATATATATTTATATATATATATAAAAAAACAAGGAACTTGGTAATGTACACTTTACAGAAGGGAAGAATCAGGAAGACTGAAATTAAATCCAACAGAGCAACGCCAATGGAACAAAAGCTATGAACAGCAACACTGCCCCTCCAGCCCGGGCCTCCAGCTCGCCCCAACCTGCTCCCAATGGGGGCTGAGCACCAAGGCAAGCGGGTGGGCTGGGGCAGGAGGGGCTGGGATGGGGCTTGGAGGGGCTCTATCCCAGGAGGGGTCCATGGCAGAGGATCATCAGAGAACTTCCTGGGATGTACTAATAATAAAACGAATAACAAAGGCCCAGGATTGTGGGGCCAACTAGCTGCCCAGTGGAATCTTGGGGGGCATCAGAGTAGACATTGGGATGGTGATAGGGTATATGGGATAATTTGTGACATGGGCGACCTCAAAGCCTGTACACAGTAGCTCTTAGCCCTTCTATAGTCTTACCCTCCCACTCCTGAAGCCAAGTCCTCCCACACCCATCTTGGAGCCTAGAGAGAAGAGATTCAAGAATCACCACTTCATTTCATGGGGTCCCTTTTAACCCTTCTGCATGTGGTCCTCTGACCTTGAGATGCGTGGAGAGGGTGAGATAAGAGAAAGACATTTCATACATGTACACATACATGTACAACAGGGAAAGGAATGAAGGGTAGTTACACACCGTAAATGAGGAAGAAGAGGATGTGAATCCTGAGCAGCTGCTCTCCAAGCCTTGGCTGTCCTACCTGGGATGAGGCTCTCTCCCTCTAGTCTCTCTTTGGGGAGCCTGATGAGTGATGTCTAGCAGAGGCCTGGGCAGGGGTGGCTCCAAGAAAGCCTTGGTGTGGTGGTCTGGGCCCTGAGCAGCAGCCTTTTCCAGCCTTTGCTCGTGAGGTGGGGTGGAGTGGGAGTCCTTGCTTTGTGTCTCGCCCCTCTGACCAGGTCATGGGTGCCACAGGTACCCTCACCTGTGTTCCTCCTCCCCATGTAGAAAGGCTGGAGGTGGACAGCAAATCCTTCACTCAGCAATCATCAAGGATGTTTCCTCCATTGCTGCTCCTGCTGCTTCGTGCTATTTCAGGGAAGGTAGATTGGACCTGGCAAGGATCTGAGACCAGGAGGATCAGGGATCAGGAAAAGGCAGTGCCATTCTGCCATTATTGGCTTTTACCTATTCTGGGCAGCTCGGCTCCCACTCTTTAAGAGAGACTTGGATATAAGGATCCAAGAGCCAAATGGTTTTTAAGGAAAAAAAGAGAAAAAAAATAAAAAGCTATTTCCTTCTGTAGACCCCAAGGCTGCCCTGCTAATACAGAATTTCCTCTTCTCTATGTTACAGAACAAAGTGGAAAGGGCAGGAATGCAGACCATGCCTGCCCAATGGGAAAAATTACTTCAAACGGCTTCTTTACAATATGTACAGAGCACGCTGTAAGCCAGCGCCACAGATACAAAACACACAACAATATTTAAAAACAAACAGGAACAGAGACAGGCCCTTGGCTTCACCCCGCAGAAGTGTGGGAGGGCATAATCAGGCTGAAATTCAGTCATCCTCTTAGTGGTGATGACTCAGGTTAGGTGGGGTGAGGTGTCCACACCAACTATTTCCATGGATGAAAGGGGGTCACTGCACAGAGCACTGCCCACTAGGATAGCAGGAGGCAGAGGGAATGATAGAGAGGGAGGCTGCTAAGAGGTCTGAAACGGTGAGTTTTTTCGATGGGCTCAGAACCCATCTTGAATAAAAACAAGAACATGAAACCTAGAGGAAAGGTCTATAGGTCAGAGGGGCTCCTCTTGGGCAAAAGACCCTAAGCCTCTCTAGAATGGGGCTCCGGGATCTTGGAAAGCAGCCTCTGCTGGACATTGTGCTTACTGCCCTCCACCTCCATGCCCCACACTGTCATGTCAGGTCCAAGTCCCTGCTTTTAAATGGTCACTTTTGGCACTCTGGTCACAAATACCCCTGTGTAGCCTAGGCTGGTGTCTGTCAGTATTTATCTCTCTCTCAATCCAGGTCAAGGACAGATAGGAGAGGAGGAGAACAAAGGGATGATACCTCAAAAGCAAAGTAAGAGCTAAAGCTCCCCACACCTTGGGGAAGAAGTGACTCCAATAAAGCTACCAAGTCATCGTCCCTTCCCAGTACAAAGAGCATAGAGCCTGGACTGAGCGGAGAAATGTCAGCTGCCTCAAAGCACAGCTCCCACTGAGTATACTCTGTGGCTCGGAGGAGTAATGGCTTGGATGTGTCATCCCAGGGTCTAAGGAACACATAACCTCCCATGGTCAGTGGCTCCTAAAACAAAAATATGTGTTACAAAGAAACATGGCTCATGTTGGCACACAGGGTTATAGACTGAGCTATATAAAATCATGTACTTGTATACAGAGGAATTGGGCTGTATATATTTGTGGCCCTAATGAGGACACTCAGAGGGTTGAATGGAAAAGACATCTATTAAGAACTGCCTCCTGGGCCTTGCCTTCAGGAGACCTGGCAGACTCCATAGCTCCCCAGGCTGGGGAATCCTATTTTACCTGCCTGAGTCTTAAGAGCCAAGCAGTGGAAAAGAAGAGGAGAGATCAGCGTGAGGATCCCCCTGGGCACCAAGGAGTCAGGAAGGAAGAGAGAAAAGGGCAAGGTGTTGGGGACTAAGAAGCAGCAGGACTTAGTGGGGATGCAGGTTCCATTTCACAGACTCCATTCATGCTCCAGCTCCAGCTTACTCCCAGTATCCCTGGGGAGCCCTGTGCTGGTGTGGGGACCCCTGGCCCTCTGCCTGACAGGCAGCCCAAGGCCATGGTAGGGCAAATACCTTGGTCTTCCTTTCCAGGCTGGGCTCTGAGCATTTATATGTGCTCATATGAGAAGGGAGAAGTCTTCACATTTGAAGACCTTGTTTTCACACTTACAGAGAAAACAGCCCCCAATTTCTTTCCTGAGATTCTAATTTCTCCACGTGCTGCCAGTTCCCAGGGCCCAAACCACTGGGGAGATGCAGGATCTGGTGATGGTGGTAATGACGGTGAGAGGTGTATGGCTGCTGTGCTGTCTTCAGACCTTACCCAGTGCTTGGGGGGTCCCTCCCTGGGGGGGGGGGTATGGTACTCCTCCGGCAGCTGACCAGGGGTTGGGGAACAGAGCAGTGACTTCTCTGGGCTGAGGCCATGTTCCCCTGGTTGCTCCCCATGCCTTCATCTCCACAGAGGCCACAATAGTCACAACTGTGGCTGAGAGAATAAATATTTTTGCTAAGTACCAGCTCTCCAGCTCCTGAGGAAGAGGGAGGGTCGGGGAGTCCGGGGCCTGGTGGAGGCGAGATAGCCAAGGGTCTGCCTTCGGTCATGGTGGGAACACGGCAAACAGGATGACCAACACCATTTAACTGATGTCTAAATGGCACCTCCAGCACCTCCTTGGGTGAGCCAGTCCGGGCCCGTGAAGCTGACTTTATCCGGGCACTTGGTGTTCTGCAAGGGAAACATGGACAGATAACCAGGCACTGGTTATGCTGGCTGGCATAACAACCACAAGGGGGCACTCCAAGAAAATGAACTGTAGGGGACGCAGCTGCTGGTGTCCCCAGAGGACATGTGTGTTCCACGGCTCCTCTCAGGTGCACGTGCTTCATGAGAGACTTGTACAAGAGGCTTGGCCAAGGTTCCACCATTTCCAGACTGCTGAGCCCACACAGCTGTCCCTCACATGGGGTCCACAGATACTCTGTGATCCAAGTATCAACTATCCCTACTCTACCTGTTGCCCCAAATTAAACATTACTTACCATTCTCACCTCCGGGGGGGTGGGTAGAGGGAGGGAGTTGAGCCTTGCTGGCTGGCAACAATGGCTGTGGAAGAAAGCCCTGAGTGAAAAGGAGGACATGTTAGTGTAAGCACTGCCAGAACCTTTGATTTAACCACTTCTCTTTTTACCAGCTGGGTGGGGGAGTGGGAGGAGTTTCTCCTTAAATTCCTAACTCCACTGAGTTTTGGGGTGCTGACAGAAAAAAAAATCTGGTATTTGGCCAGACAGAGTTGCTGGGGATAGACAGATAGTAAGGCTCCACTTTTCAACTGCTGGTGTCTCTTTGGCTGTGGGAACACCTGTTCCTTATTCTTCTGAATATGAAAGCCAATTTTCTGGAGGAGCTTGAGAGTCCCCAAGCTCCAAGAGAGGAAATAAATGTCATATGCTTTAATGATGGTGTGCAGGAGGCTAGGATTCTGACAGAAGTGAAAAAAAAAAATCTTGCTGGGGTTCTTTGCTGTGGACACCACCAGTGGTATGGAGTTAAAAAGATAGGCAGTGGGGCCTGGCTGGTGTGGCTCAGTGGTTGAGGGTCGACCCATGCACCAAGAGGTTGCCACTTTGATTTGTGGGCCAAATCCCCAGTGGGGGGCATGCAGGAGGGGGCCAATCGATGTTTTCTCTCATCAATGTTTCTATCTCTCTCTCCCTCTCCCTTCCTCTCTCTTTAAAATCAATAAAGAAAAAAAAATTAAAAATGAAAAAAGGCAGTGGGTAAATATCACATGATCTCATTTATATGTGGAATCTAATGAACTAAATAAACTGACGAACAAAAGAGGTCCAGAGGTGCAGATGCATGAAACAATAACAGATCTCAGTGGTGATGGTGGTGGTGAACAGGGGATGGGAAAAAACATATATGCATAACCCATGGACACAGACAAGAGCATGGGAAAGGCCTGGGTGGGGTGGGGGTTGGTTGGAGGGGGGCAAAAAGGGAGTAAATGGGAGACATCTGTAATACTGTCAACAATAATAATAAAAAATAAAGATAGGCAGTGGGAAATGAGCCTTACCTGTTGCATAGGGTAAGTTGTACTGTGCTGGGAGCAATGAGTACCCCAGGTGGTGGTGGTGGTGGTGTGTGGACATCAGGCGCTGGGAAGGGGAGGTTCGGGGCCGGTCTACACTCCTCTCACCGGCACCTGCTCCCCCAATGCTGCTACAGCTGCTACCACCCCCAACCACCCCACAGCCTCCCCGATCTCTCTCCTGAGAAGTTTTATCGCTTATCTGGAAAGGAAAGCAGACACAAAAGCACTACTGTGAGACACACACGAGAGCAAGACATCCAGAGCCTATATCATGACTCCTTAAACATGCAGGACACCTAAGAATCAAGGTGGTGCCTGGAGGAGCCAGTGTCAAATCAGCCAAACTGCACTGTGGTTAGGACCTACCTGGCCTTGCCCACCTTCTCCCAGACCCTGATTCTGGCCCTGCTGGTCTTCGAGAACAGCCAGTGTAACTGCACTCCCCTTACCGTGGGAGACTTGCTCTTGTAGTGACTGGCGTGCTGCTGCAAGATGTCCAGGGCTTTGGACTCGGAGCCAGATTTACAACCGACACTGGGGCTGGCTCGTGCCTTGTCGGCATCTTCACCCCCTGAGACCTTGCTGCCATAAGGGGAGAAAGAGTAGCTGGAAGGTAGGTAGGAACCTGGGAAAGAAGAAATAAAGCAGTCAAAGAGATGGGAGAGGCAGAAAAAACTGCTTTACTGGGTGTGGCTACGAGGGTGTCAGCTTTCCTAGGCACAGGAATAGTTTCTACCCCGGTGTCTTTGGGGAGAGATTATTAGTTTGTCCTTTCTTTACTGAGCTCTAGAAGCAAAATTAGCTTAGGGACATGACCCTCAATCTCTGGGAATCAATTTCCCTAAGTCCCAGTCTCAGAGATTCGGCTTGGAGAGGGGAGATGAGTGGCGAGATCACAGAACATGAAGGCAGATGGCCTTGGGCTCAAATCCTGCCTCTGAGACTTACCAGTTGGGTAGCTTGAGCAAATTAACAACCTTTCTGAGTTTCAGTTTCCTCATCACCAAAATGAAGATATCAAAACTTATGTCACTGGGTGACAGGGAGGATTAAATAAGATAATGTGCATAAATACCTACAGTGCCAGGCCCTGGTCAGGCATTCACCAAACGGGACTATTATTTTTATACAGATGAATAGGGGCAACAGGAGAAAGGAGTGAGACAATTTCCTATCTGTTTGAAAGCTTACTTATCCTTATAATGTTATGTCAGACTAGTTAGGCTACTCTCCTGTAGGGAGGGGCAGATTTAAGGAATGAAAGGAGTTGTCTTTTACCCCAGAAGCATCACACATGGCTCTTCAGGCAACAGCAATCAGTGAGTAGAGTTGAATATGATCATTTTCTTCTAACAAGTTAAAAAACACAACCTTCTACTTTGTGTCCCCATTCCCAAGAACTCATGGATGGTAGTATAAAGAGCTTATCTTTCCCAAGCTGAATCTTTTCTAGTTGGACTTCCCCTCTGCTGCCTTCCAGTCTTACAGCTGAACATGATCTTGCCAATGAATACATGTATTGTCCTGGTTTGAATATTATTTGTTCCATGGCTCTTTTGCTACAATTAAGTTGTAAGCTCCTTGAGGGGAGGAACTAGTCTTCCCTATTTCTTTTGTATTCTCCACAGTGCTGAGCGCAATTCAAAATGAAGAATATGTGTTTAAAAAATCCCAGTCAAGCCTGGCCGGTGTGGCTCAGTGGATTGAGCGTCGTCCCATGGACTCCGAGGTCCTGGTTCGATTCCCGGTCAGGGCACATGCCCGGGTTGCGAGCTCGATCCCCAGTGTGGGGCACGCAGGAGGCAGCCCATCAATGTTTCTCTCTCACATTGATGTTTCTCTCTCTCTCTCTAAAAAAATCAATAAAAACATATTTTAAAAAATTCCAGTCAAGGGAAGATAGCAGTGGTCAAGAGGTAGTTTAACCTTGAGTTACCCATGAAAAGTGACTGTACAGATGACCCTCCAGCTGGAGCAAGGGAGGGTGAGGTGGTCCCATGGACTGTACTAAGGGGTCATTCAATGAGTCTGGGCTTAGAGGGGCCATTTGACAAAATGTCACATTCAAAAAAGGGCTGTCATCTACCTGAGCCCCAGTAAGCTGTAGGACTGAGCAAGAAAACTGGATCTGAAATCTCTGCTTCATTTCCATCCCCGGTTAATGGAACACCAGCTGGAAGGGGAGTGCTGTACCTGGGTAGTTCTGCATCATCACAGCAGGCATGCCCCGGTAGCTGGGGTGGTTGGGGTCATAGGACTGGCTGTAGGAGTAGCCGTGCATGTAGGGGATGTAGGACTGATGCTGGGTAAGGGGGGAGGACACAGGCACATGGACACTTGGTCGGGGCTCCTTGCTCCCAAGGCGGGATTCCTCAGACGTGGGCAGCTTGCAGTCACTACTTGTGCTTTCCTTCCCATCCTCCTTGGGGACAGAGTCCTTACTCCGACTCCTTTCCTCCTTCAATTTGCGGTCCCGCTCCTCTTTCCACCTCTCATCTTCTGACTTGATGTCTGAGTACTTGGCAGGATAAACATATGTCCACATCCGGGGCTCTGCTTCCTACGATAATCACAGAATGAGCACTGAGTGTTGCACAAATGAAAAAGAGAGAGAGAGCCCTGGCTGGTTTGGCTCAGTGGTTAGAGCGTCGGCCTGAGGACCAATGAGTCGTGGGTTCGATTCTGGTCAGGGGCACGTACCTCGGTTTCGGTTCGTCCCTGGCCTGGTTGGGGTTGTGTGGGAGGCAACCAGTTGATGTGTCCCTCTTACTTCGATGTTTCTTTCTCTCTCCCTCTTTCTCCCTCCCTCCCACTCTAGCTGAAGATAAATAGAAAAATATCCTCGGGTGAGGATTTAAAAAAAAAAAAAAAAAAAGTAAGAGAGAAATTATTCAAGCCCAGGGGTCCCAGCAGAAACACCACAGCTGACACCTAGGGCAGAGTATGTTGGGGCCTCTATCCACTGTTTACAATGAACTCTGGTCCCTCCTGCTTAAAAAGCCTGTCCTCTCCCTGCCCAAAAGGAAACAAGGTGTGGGGAAAAAAAAAAGGAAAACCCACCAGTGGGTTTCCTCTAGGAGAGAACAAGCACTTTGGAGGCTGCTCCCTTTCTAAGGACATTTACGTTGTTACACTTCTACAGGGCAAGCTTAGGGGTGGAAGATCTAACTGGGGCACCAAGAGGGAAGGAAAGACTTTCTTTTTTTTTTTTTTCTAATCCTCACCTGAGGACATCTTTCCACTTTTTGTTCAGATAGAGTGGGAAGGAGAGAGAGGAAGAGAGAGAGAGAGAAAAACATCGACGTGAAAGGGACACATCAAGTGGCTGCCTCCCGCAAGACCAACCAGGGCCGGGGACAAACTGCAACCGAGGTACATGCCCTTAGCGGGAACCGAACCCGGGTCTCTCTGGACCGCAGGCCGACGCTCTAACCGCTGAGCCAAACCGGCCAGGGCAGGAAAGACTTTCTAAGTTTCCAGAGCAGCCCTGGCCAGTGTGGCTCATTTGGTTGAGTGTCGTTACATGCACCAAAAGGTCACCGGTTAGATTCCTGGTCAGGGCAGATGCCTGGGTTGTAAGCTTGATCCCCAGCAGGGGGCGTGTGGGAGGCAGCCAACTGATGTTTCTCCCTTCTCTCTCTCTCAAATCAATAAAAACATATTAAAAAAAAAAAAAAAGAAGAAAAAGAAAATAAAGTCTCTTGAACAGAACAAGATGTAAGACCAAGTTCTTGTTTCTGACTCTTCCTATAAAACATTTTTGAGCCCTGGCTGGGGTTGCAGGTTCGATCCCTGGACCCAGTCAAGGTTGTGTGGGAGGCAACCAATCGATGTGTTTCACATGGATGTTTCTCTCTTTCTCTCACACCCTTCCTTCCACTCTATCTAAAAATATCCTCGGGTGAGGATTAACCAAAAAAACCCCACAAAAAACCCCAAGGTATGTGCCCTTGACCAGAATTGAACTCACGACTCTTTGGTCCATGAGCTGAAGCTCTAACCGCTGAGCCAAACTGGCCAGGGCAAATTTTTTTTGAAGTAACTCAGTCTGAGTAGTGTACTTCTGGTCTACTTTGAAATATGGACAGATCGCCCAGCAGGTGTGGCTCAGTGGTTGAGCGTCAACCCATGCACCAAGAGGTCGCCGGTTCAATTTCTGGTCAGGGCACATGCCCAGGTTGTGTACCAAATCCCCAGTGTGGGGCATGCAGGAGGCGGCCAGTCGATGTTCTCTCTCATTGATGGTTCTATCTCTCTCTCCCTCTCCCTTCTTCTCTCTCTAAAATTCAATAAAGAAAAATAAAATAAAATATGGACAGATCACCATTAACCCATTCCACAGGAACCAAACAGTGGAAGAAACACTGGACTAGGAATCAAGATACCTGGGTTTTAGTTTGGCTCTGCTAGTGAAGTCTCATAACCCTAGATAAATCAAGCTAACTAACCTGGGCCTCTTTTGTCAAATGGGAAAACACCTTTTACTGATGTAAAAGTGCTTTTATTATTATTATTTTTTAAGCCTCACCTGAGGATATTTTTCCATTGACTTGTTTTAGATAGAGTGGGAAGGAGGAAGGGAGAGAGAGAAACACATTGATTGGCTGCCTCCCGCACAACCCCAACCAGGGCTAGGGATCAAACTCACAATTAAGGTATGTGCCCTTGACTGGGAATCAAGCCACAGACTCTCTGGTCCGCAGGCTGATGCTCCAACCACTGAGCCAAACTGGCCAGGGCTAAAAAGGCTTTTAAAAAAAAACATTAAAATGATTTACAAAGGTAAAAAAAATCCCTAAAATTATAGATTTCTCCTGCTAATCTGTATTCTGTTGACCTCCTACATCAGGATAACCCTGATTATGGGGGAGAGAAAGACAATCAAACAGTATTTCTATTTCCTCCCAGCACAGTTACCTGTCGGTACCAGAGTATTGGATCCACCTCTGCCTGTCGGCCACACTCAGCACCTGTCTTAGCCTCAGAAGCCTCCTTGCCTAGGTGGCTGGCCTCACTCAGCTTCACTTTAAGTGTTTCTGGGGCCTGGCTGGGGAGTTTGGAAGAGTCATCTAACTTGGGAATAATGACTGATTTGGCAGGGTCAGCCCCTGGCTCCTTGGCTTTGCCAGGTCCTGACTTCACCAGGTCTGTCAGGCTGGGAGCCTTGGTGAGAGTTGGTGGAATTGACGGCTTTTGCTTCCATTCTTCTTTGAGTGCTGCCTCCCGCTCCTTCAGGCCCAACTCCGCCTTCTTGTCCAGTCCCCGCTGCTGCTGCTCCAAGCTCTGCCGTTTCTGCTGTTCCTCATATTGCTGCCGGTAAGCCGTATTAGTACTCAGGAGGTGGGTGTGGTAACTCTGGTCGCTGTAGCCATAGGGGGGCACATAGGCATACTGGTTGTAGTACAGGGACTGCATGTACATGTTGGAACGTTGCTGGATGACAGAGGGCTGTTGACTGGAACTGCTCAGCTCTGGCTTCTTTTCCTCACAGACATCATTCTTTGCTTTCCCCTCTATGCTCTCAGGCTCCTCATCCTTTTTTGTCTTCAAGGCCTGGCTTTCCACTCCTGCCTGGCTGCCGGGGTTCAGTGCCCCTGGGCTGGACTGTGTGTAATTTGGAGAGTAATAACTCTCAAAGCCTTGGTAATACGGTGAGTCTTTGCTCTGTGGCTGAGGGGGGAAAAGAGTTTTCTTAACTCCTTCTTTAACCAGCTGTTCAGGGTCTTTTGATTTGACACTGTCTGCTTTGCCCTCCCCGTCCTCCCCAGCATCAGAGATGTCAGAGTAGGCAGGGCTGTTGGTTTTGACTGAGCTGGCTTCAGCTCCATTCTGAGTCACTACATGTAAGGGAGTCATGGGCTGGGTAGGGGTAGTGCTATCTAGGCGGCTGCTGCTTCCAATGGAAGGGCTGGGGGCATTGTCCGTGAAACTGTAGATCTTATCAGCTTCAGCCTTGATGCTAGCCAGTCGGCTTTGGTGGGGGTCTGAGGAGCCATTCAGGAGCCCCTCCATTTTCATCCCATCTCCTGATGATTCCCTGAATGGGCTTTTGCCTTCTTCTGCTCGACACACCTTTCCAGGAGTCAGAGGATTTTCAAGTTCCTTTGAAGACTCCTTCTTTTTTTTGTCTTTCTTTTTCTTGTCCTTGGCTGGAGTCAAGGCAGGGTTGACTGTGAAAGGTTCTCCCATCACAGTGGGCTTGGGCTGAATGGGCTTGAGTTGGGGGCTGCTGGGCATGGCTTGGACCACTGTGGTGGTCAAGCCTGAGGAGGAGCCTGGGCTGGCTGCTGTGAAGGTGGCTGTCTGGAAGGTATAGATTTGTTGTGGAGGGATGGCTGGGGCAATGGGCCGGGCTGACTTTAAGCTCTTGGAAGGCATCTTTTCAGGTTTCAAACAAGAGGGTTTTTTACATTTTTCTTTTTCCATACACTTCCTTTCCAAAGAATCAAAGGCATCATTGCTTGTTTCATCCATTACTGAGGGTCCATCATCAGAGCCATCATTGGATAGGGCTCCAAGGTCTGTGTCCCCTTCCCCACTCAACTTTTTCTTACAGAGACCTTTTGTGCTGAATTTGCTTGAAGGAGAAGGGCTATGGGGCTCCACGACCCGAACTTTGGGAGTAGCTGAGCGGGCAGGGGATAAGGAACCTTTCTGTGAGAGAGATGCACCATTGCAGCTCCCGAGGTCTGCATGGAGGGTGGGCTCCTCTCCGTACTCACTGTCTCCATCTGCTTCTGGCTTGCTGTCATCATCTGTATGGGCATGAGCTTGATGGTACTTAAGTCCATTGATGTGCTTGTACTTTTTGTTGCAGTTTGGGTGGGGACAGTCAATCAGGACTGGGGAGGGACAATTTCTGTCTAGAACAGTGGGTTCCACCTTAGTCCCAGGGAGGGGGCCAGTGGCTGAGCCCATAGAATTCGTACGAACACGCTTGCTCCCTTTGGAGTCCTCTGAGCTAGAATTCAGCTCCATATCTGAAAGGGGTTTGTTTTTCCGCTTATTCACTGAGGAAGGGCTGGCCTTGACATCCTCAGAGGTGCTACTGGCAGGTGGGCGATGTTCTGAAGAATTCTGGCTGCCACGACGGCCTTTGCTATTGGCTCCTGCTCGGGTTTTGCTGCTGCTGCTCGTCCCTTTGCTGTCAGAGGTTGTTGCTGTCTCATTGACAGGTGTGTTACTGTTGGGACGCATACGTTTGCCTCTACCCCGACCATTTCGCATTTCCAAGTCACTGGTAGGGGAGTCACAGAACCTTGGCAAAGGAAAAACACAACAGAATATTATTAAAAAGAGAAAATGTCTTCAAACCAGTTTAGCTGCAGTCTCCACAAGAACTGTCCAGATGGTAACTATCATTTTCAATGAATATGATTTGCTAAAGGAACTTCAGAAAGAGTGGGAACTGCATTAGCGGTGAGCTCTTAGAACGCTATCTGCATACTGGCTGTAAATTATTCCTTAACATTTGGGTTCCCCAAACCCTGGCAAACTGCAAACTAATATTAGGAATAAACTGTAAGGTGCCATTCACTGAATTGTCAATCTTAAGATCAAACTGCAATTTGAAAAGGTCCTTGTGAAACCCACATTGTCTAGTAGAGATTAAAAAACGGAATTCAGTTGAGCAGCGATCCATGCACCAAGAGGTCACCAGTTCGATTCCCAGTCAGGGCACATGCCCAGGTTCTGGGCCCGATCCCCAGTGGGGGCATGCAGGAGGCAGCCAATCAATGTTCTCTCTCATCGATGTTTCTATCTCTCCCTCTCCCTTCCTCTCTCTCTAAAATCAATAAAGAAAAAATATTTTTTAAAAAAAGGAGAGATACTCTCAAAAAGTTAAAAAAAAAAAAAGATAATCGATGAATGTTTGTTCACCAATAGTCAGACTCTATGGCCTTGATCTCAAGGTGACTACAGGTAGCAGTCAGAATTCAATAATTACACACAAAGGCTTAAAAAGATCTCTATCCAATTTCTACTCAACACATCAACACCTAATTCACTTATTCTTGAATGCCAGATGAATATAGCGCCTCCCCTTGTCTCTATACCACAACGTTCTTTAAAAGCTGGGTGTTTTTTTCCCCCTGTATGGCAAATGCTTTTATTTTCTAGAAACACATCTATGCTATCTAAGGTGAAAAATATTATTAAGAGATGCTGTTAATTTATTAAATTCTTCCTTTTTTAATTAAATAATTTTTATTTTTCAATTACATTTGACATTACAATATTGTTAGTTTCAGGTGTACAACCCAAAGTTGGGTGTCTTTTAAAAACTATCCAACCCTAGTAGGATAAAGGTATAAGAAATCACTGATTAAGGGGGTTCAGACTAACAAACTAAAAAGCCGTAGAGTGCTTACCTGGGGGGTGCCCAATCATGCCGCGTGCAGTCAAGAAGTGTACCTACATATGTCTTGTTCCTCCATGTTACATTCACCACCAACATCCCTGGAACACAAGAAGACTCAGATATAGACAAGAGAAACCCCTTTGGCCTGAGAAGAATACTTCCCATTTGAGTAGCATTCTGGCTCCTGTAGAAGGGTTTAGGGGTGCTCTGGGTCCCAATGGGACAAACAGGATTGAGCTGGAATAGTTTTATGGGAACTGTCTACAACACTACCAGGGCCCCACAGGATGGGCAATAGTTGTAAAGATTTCATGGTCCAGTTAAGACACATTTTTATAACTTTTATAAATTATGCAGTATTTAAAAGAAAATTATGCATTACAAAGAATAGCCTAAAAGCCTGGCCGGTGTGGCTCAGTGGTTGAGCATTGACCCATGCACCAAGAGGTCGCCGGTTCAATTCCTGGTCAGGGCACATGCCCAGGTTGTGGGTGCAGTCCCCAGTGGGGGGCATGCTGGAGGTGGCCAATCGATGTTCTCTCTCTTCAATGTTTCTATCTCTCTCTCCCTCTCCCTTCTTCTCTCTCTAAAATCAAAGAAAAAATATTAAAAAAAGAATAACCTAACAAAAACTCATATATCTACCACTCAGTGATTTATAAGATTTTGTGCCATTCATGAATCATAGTTTTGGTGTTAAGTATAAGAATTCTTGGCCTACTGAAGATTTTCTTCCTGAAAGTTTTACAGTTTTCTGTTTTAGTCCTTGATTCATTTTGAGTCATTTTTGTATGAGATTCTTTTTTTTTTGGTCTACGTTGTCCATTTGTTCTAATACCACTTATTGAAAAGTTCCTTTTATCCCAAGAATTGCTTTTGTACCTTTGCCCAAATCAGCTGGGTGTATCTGTGTGCCTATTCTGGGTTCTCTGCTCTGTTTCATTGGTCTAAGTGTCTATCCCTCTGCCAATATCACAGTCTCATTGATTACTGTGGCTATATAAGTCTTGAAATGGATAATCTGATTCTTCCCATTTTATTCTTTTTCAAAACTGTTTTAGCTATTTTAGTTCCTTTGGCCTATACATATAAATTTTAGAATAATTTTATCTATATCTACAAAATATCTTGCTGGAATTTTGACAGAGATTGCATTAACCTGTATATCAGTTTGGGGAAAATTGACATATTTACTATGTGCTCCCTATTTACTTAGATTGTCTTTGATTTCTTTCAGCAGCATTGTGTAGTTTCAGCATACAAATCTTGTAGATGTTTTGTTAAATTTACACCTAAGTATTTCATTTAAAAATATGTTTTTACTGATTTTAGAGAAAGAGGAAGGGAGAGGGGGAGAAAGAGAGAGAAACATCAATGTGAGAGAGAAACATTGATCTGCTGCCTCCTGAATGCCCCCTACTGGGGATCCAGCTGGCAACCCAGGCATGTGCCCTGACCAGGAATCAAATCGGTGACCTCTCGGTGCACAGGACGATGCTCAACCAACTGATCCACACTGGCCAGGGCTTAAATCACTTTTTGAAGATGGCACACCATTAAGAGAAAGCATAGTCCTCACAACAATCCTGCCATATAGGGATGTTAAAACTACTTTGCAAATCAGAAAATGAAAGCCCAGAAAGGCTAAGTAATTTACCAAAGATCTCATCATTTATTAGTGGTCAGATCTTTAGGGCATTACACAGCTATCTCTAGTGGATTCTGATTCTGTTTACACAATTTTCTCAAAATGTCCCTTTAATCTTCATCTTTGATAAAAAAACATATGCAGGATTACAGGGGGTGGGGAGATCCAAAGGGGAAAAGGACAGGATTCCTATCCCTTCTATATCTTTCTAGGGCCCTGGCATCTTAAGGGAAATGGCAAACCTAAGAAAGCAATTAGGCTAAATTCTCTCTGGCTATTAGCAAGTGAATTCAAATGGATGTCTCCTCCCAGTGATGGGCTGCTCTGATTACTGTATAACCAATTTGAACAGGAACAGAGTCCATTTATTTTTAGACAAGGTAAGACTTAGAGATAGGCACCTCATTAATAAGGGCAGATGAGCACAGCTGTGTATAGAGAACAGGCATACATTTAGAAGACGGATGTTAGTCCTACTCTTGAAACAGCTGGGCAGGAACACATTTATAAATCTGCCTTCTTCCTCTGGTATAATCTGCAAAGCTTAGCAATAATGAATGAGCTGAAAAGAAGACAGGTCAAAGAGAGTGCTGCAAATGTGAGAGGGGAAGAGGAAAAATTCTGTATGGGAAAAAAAGACTTGTTTAAATGTCAAAGCAAACACATTTTTCTGAAGTGTAACTCTCTTCCTACAAGGTTCTGAGTTGAGACAGCTGGGAGAATAAGAGGACAGGAAAGAAAAAGCAGGGGGGAAAAACACTTAACAGACCTAGTTTCTCAATTAGGGGCTAGCTTTAGGGCAGCAAGTAGGCTGAAGAGAAAGAGAAAAACTGGTTTTCATTTTAGAAAGCTTCCTATTTTTTTTTTAACTTTTATTTTTTTGAGATCGTTCTTAAAAAATTTTTTTTCTTTATTGATTTTAGAGAGAGGAAGGGAGAGGGAGAGGGAGAGAGAGACAGAGACATCGATGAGAGAGAACATCAACTGGCTGACTCCTGCATGGCCCCCACTGGGGATTTGGCCCACAACCTGGCCATGTACCCTGACCAGGAATCCAAATGGCGACCTCCCGGTGCATAGGTCAACTGATGCTCAACCACTGAGCCACACTGGCCGGGCGAAAGCTTCCTATTTTGAGTAAGTGTTCACAAAGTAGGGAAAGACTTGGCTTGTTTAAAGATAATAATGCTAAAAGTAGTAGTAATAAATTGTGTCTTGTGTTTCTCCAGGTAGTTTCCTATTTACCAAGGGTCTTACAGACATAATCTTATTGAAAATTAAGTTTTAGAGTGTTGAGTACTCTTCCTTCTTAAAGGTGATCAACACTTGGCTTAAGGAGCACAGTAAAGGGAAAAGACAAATTACTGCAACAGCCTCCTAACTTACATCCATCCTTATCCCTCTCTGACAACACAGGAGCCAGAGAGATCCTGTTAAAACCTCAATCATATCCTATGATTCCTTTGCTCAAAACTGTTCAAAAGCTTCTTTCCATTTCATGCAGATTAAAGGCCTAAATTCTTATTGTGACCTTAAAGGACTCACATGATCATGGCCTGCATTACCTCTCTAATCAGTGTCATCTACTATTCTGCTCCCCTCACTCTGCTCTAGCATAGTGACCTATACTTGCTCTTTGAATACAACAGGCATGTTTCCATCTCATGGCCTTTGAACTTGCCATTCCATCCACCTGCAACATATTCTCAAAGCTTACTTTCCCTTCATTTCTTTGAAATCTTTTCTCAAAAGTCACCTCAGCGAGGCTATCCCTAATTCCCACTTACACGTTCCCTTTCCTACTCCCCATAGTATTTATCAGTATATAACATAGAAGAACTTCTATTTATCTTGTTTATTGTCTGTGTTCAGTCGTATTAGAAGGCAAGCTTCATGAAGGTAAGAATTTTTTGGTTTGTTTGTTTGTTCAGATAGAGTGGGAGGGAGAGAGAGAGAAACGTCGATGTGAGAGAGACACATTGATTGGTTGCCTCCCCCACACAACCCCAACTAGGGCTAGGGATGAACCGCAACCGAGGTACATGCCCTTGACCAGAATCGAACCTGTGACTCATTGGTCCGTGGGTCAACTCTCTAACTACTGAGCCAAACTGGTCAGGGAATGAAGGCAAGGATTTTTATCAGAATTTTTCACTGCTGTATATATAACTACTAGAAACATGTTTGGTATACAGTAGGTGCTCAATAAACACAGTATATACTGAATAAATTAATGTTCCTTATTTCTCTCCAGAAACTCTGTTCAAGGAAATAAAATCTTACAAGTAGTTTCATCCTTATACATAATAAATCTAAGAAGTCTTACTAATGTTTGAAATGAATAATGGTTTATTTTTTTGGCTGAGTAAGCATCTCTCCTTCACTCAGCTGAGATGGTAACTAGCTGTATAATTCTGAACAACCTACTCTCTCCTCCTGGGTTTCAATTTCCTCATCTGTAAGATCATCTAGGTTGGGCTAGATTATCTTCAAATCTCTTTTAAACTCTAAAATTCTGTGATTCTGTGAGAGGTTATGAAACTCAAACACTTAAAAGTATAGATGACTTGCCCAGCCAGTGTGGCTCATTGTTAAAACTTGAGTGTCATCCCATGGACAGAGAGGTCCCAGTTCCATCTGAGGTCAGGGCACATCTCTGGGTTTCTAGTTTGATTCCCAGTACGGGGCATGCAGGAGGCAGCTGATCGATGTTTCTCTCTCACATGGATGTTTCTATCTCTCCCTCCCTTCCTTTCTCTCTAAAAAAAGGTATAAATGACTTTTAAAAAGTATAAAACTCCTGCCCTGCCCGGTTTGGCTCAGCAGTTAGAGCATCAGCCCGAGTACCGAAGGGTTGTGGGTTCAATTCCGGTCAAGGGCACATATGTGGGTTGTGGGTTCAATCCCTGGCCCCAGTTGGGGTCATGCACGAGGCAACCAACTGATGTGTCTCTCTCACATTGATGTTTCTCTCTCTCTCCCATACCTCCCTCTCTTCCAGTCTGTCTAAAAAAAACAGTAAGTGGAAAAATAACCTCGGGTGAGGATTAACAACAAAATAAAAGTATAAAATTCCACTTCCCATGAAGTTTTAACAATGATCAAACAAAACACTTAAGGTAAAAAAAAACAAAAACAAGGCATGAAGTATAAGGTATGTCACTTCAGGCATTATTTACCTTGTAGAAAAAAATTTTACCTGAGTGGGAATATAAATTGGTATAAGCACTCTGAAAAACTATTTTATTTCTACCAAAGCTCATGTATTTCTAAGCAGATCTGCTAACACTAAACATACACCTACCCTACGACCCAGCAATTCTTAGAAATTAGAGCCTATACTCAACAAGAAACATGTAAAAGAATGTTTACAGCAGCTTATAGCCCCTAACTAGAAACAATTCAAATGTCCATAAAAAGTAGAATGGATAAATAAATTGTGGCATATTATAAGCTAATACTACAGCACTGAAGAATGAACTACGGTCACATACTACAGTGTGGATGAATCTCATAGACATAATATTAAGCAAAAGAAGCCGGACAAAAAAGTACATACCATGTGATCACATTTCAAGATAGGAAAACTCATCTAATGATGATTAAAAATCAAAATGGTGGTTACCTTTTAGGGTGGTATTGACTGGACAGGGCATGAGAGAACCTTCTAGGGGTACTAGTAATGTTCTAATTCTGGATCTAGGTGGTGGTCACACAGTTATATACATGTGTAAAAATTCATCAAACCATGTACTTAATATCTGTGCATTTTAATTATGATGAGATAAACCAAAGAACGTATATGCATGTATGCATAACCAATGGACATAGACAACAATGCTGGGGGGTGGGATGGGGAGGAGGGTGTCTGGGGGGGAAAAAGGAGAAACATCTGTAACAAAAATAAATTAATAAAAATTGAAAAAAAATAATTACGTTATACTTTGAAATATTAAAAAATATATTTTTATTGATTTTTTTTAGAGAGGAAGGGAGAAGGAGAAAGAAAGAGAAACATCGATGTGAGAGCAGAACATTGATTGGCTGCCTCCTGTACGCCCAAGACCAGGGATGTAGCCCACAATCTAGGCATGTGCCCTGATCGGGAATCAAATCAGCAACCTTTTGGTGCACGGGATGACACTCAACCAATTAAGCCACACCAGCCAGGCCTACTTCAATAAAATATTAAAGTGACCTACAGCAGCCAGTGGGTTCTCTCTCAGTAGCATCTTACTCTATAAAGAGCTTAAAAACTTTCTGGACTATAGTGACCAACTCAGTTTAACTTCCACAGGGAAAGTCCACCTCCCCTGAGATTAAGCAATAAAGAATTATTGGGCATCAACACGAGCCAGGGGACTGTGTTGGGAACTAAGTGTAAAAAATGTATATAATACTTTATTTACTGGCAACACTACTCCACATAGTTTTTCCAGCTAGGTTTATTAGAAAAAATCTTTTTCTTTATTGATTTTAGAGAGAGAGGAAGGGAGAGGGAGAGAGAGATAGAAACATCAATGAGAGAGAACATTGATCAGCTGCCTCCTACATGCCCGCCACTGGGGATTTGGCCCACAACCTGGGCATGTGCCCTGACTGGGAACCAAACCGGTGACCTCTTGGTGCATGGGTCAATGCTCAACCACTGAGGCACACAGGCCGGGCTTTCCAGCTAGTTTTAATAATTAAGCTCAAAAAATTTAAATTGTGAAATATCTAAAGTTCTCTACTATTACTATGCCTAGAGAGGGAAACTGTCACATTCATATATTGCTGGTGGGTGTAGGAAATTGGTTCAACCTCAAATACCTATATTATAGGTATTTATCCATAAATATTTGTAGTGTTAAAAAAAAACAAGGCATTTGCTGCAACAGTGATTAATAACAAGAGATAGGAAACAAACTAAATGTCCTTCAATGAGGGATTCATTAAATACATTTTTGTACAACCACACAATGGAATACTACACAGCTGTTAAAAAGAATGAAACAACTGTAAATAAGCTGATATAGAACACATACTTAGGTATACAGGCGAGTAAAGAAAAACAAGGTACAGCATTGTAACTATAGAATGCTACATCTGTGTAAAAGATAAGTGTATAAATATGTATTTTTAAGTGTACAGAAGGTCTCTGGAAGGATAAACTAGTAATAGTGGTCTTCTCCAGGGAGGGAAAGCAGGTGGCTGGGATTCAGGCGAGGGAAACTTGTTTTTCACTCTATGCTCATTTTACCTTTGAATTTTGCACCATATACATGTATTAACTATTAAAAAAAAGACAGAAACAGTTATTAATTTTGGTAGGAATATTTTTTAAATGTTTTAAAATTTTTCCTTTTAGGAAAGAGTGCAGGCAATATTGAACTTGAAAAGGGCATTCAATAGATACTATCTTTTGCCCAGCTGGTGTGGCTCAATGGATTGAGTGTTGTCTCATGGACTGAGAGGTCCTGGTTCAATTCCCAGTTAGGGCACATGCCTGGGTTGTGGGCTCGATCCCCAGTAGGGGGCATGCAGGAGGCAGCTGCTTGATGTTTCTCTCTCACATCAATGTTTCTCTCTCCCTTCATCTCTCTCTAAAAAAATTAAAAAAAAAAATAACATTAAAAAAATACATACTATCTCTGAAACCCTGTCTTATTTACTTAAGTGGACAACTTCTCTTTATTCAATTCAGAGTATCAGAGTGATTGTGGCAGTTAAAAAATATCCATAAATTCTTTAACATTACTTCCTTCAAAAAGGTGAGACCTTGCTCTGGCCAGTTTGGCTCAGCAGTTAGAGCATTGGCCCGCAGACCTAAGGTTGTGGGTTCGATTCCCAAACAAGGGCATTGTACCTGGGTTGCAGGTTCAATCCCCAGCCCCGGTCGGGGTCGTGCGAGAGACAACCAATCGATGTGTCTCTCTCACATTGATATTTCTCCCTCTCTCCCTCCATCCCTCTCTATCTAAAAATCAATGGAGAAATAGCCTTAAATGAGGATTAACAAACAAAATTAAAACAAACAAAACAACAAACAAAAAGGTGAGGCCTAAATCCGCTCACCTTGAGTGTAGGTTGTGCTTCAGAACTTGCTTCCAACAAACAGAATGTGGTGGAAGTGATGTGCATGACTTCTCAGGCTAAGTAATAATAAAAGGCATTGTGGATTTCTCCTTGCTTTTGCTCTTGGATTACTTCTCTTGGGGAAGACAGCTGCAGTGTTGTGAGGACACTCGAGCAGTGCACCCTATGAAGAGGTCCAAGAGGCCAGAAACAGAGGCCTCTTGCTAATAGTCATGTGATGAGCCAACTTGGAAGTGGATCCTCCAGCCTCAAGCTTATGGATGATGCCGGCCCTAGCTGACATATTAACTGTGACCTCATGAGAAACCTTGACACAGAATCAGTCACCTAAGCCACTCCTGAATTCCTGACCCACAAAAACAATATAATATATATTGTTTTAGTCTGCTAATGTTTTGGGGTTAATTTATTACACAACAATCGATAATCTAAAACAGTGTCTTATCCTGAGTAGGCAAATGATTTGTTTAACTTATTTATTCCTTCCTAGAGGAAGTATGTACTGAACTTCTATTACTTGCCAGGCATTGTGCTAAGTAGTGAAGTTACATAAAACAGCTAAGAAGATATGAAGGTCTATTCCTGGGCTGGGAGCAAATATTTATTAAGAGCCTACTTTGTGGAATTCACTGGACTAGGTATGGGAGAACAAAGATAAATAAGGCCAGCTGTCTGCTTTCAACACAAAGGACTGAAAAAGAGAAAGGGTAGGGGTAAGAGGTCACATGAGACTGAATACTCCAGTTATATCCTGCTTTTAAATCGTGTTTCAATCTGAATGTTCAATCCTGGTTGATGCTGACAACTACTCTCTGGATAAAAGGCAGGTTAGCATGCACGTATGCTTGCTTGCTTACATTCAATTCATTCATTCATCATTCATTCAACAAATGAACACCTATTCTGGGCCAGACACTGTTCTAAAGTAATAGGATATATAGCTAAGCACCAAACTGACAGTCTTTGTTCTTATGCAACTTATATTCAAGTGATGGGAGACAGACAATAAATAAATGAACAAGTAAATATATGTTTGATAGTGGTAAGCCCTATGGAGAAAATAAAGTAAGAGCAGAGGAATAGAGGATGTGAGGCATGGGGATGTAGCTCTTTTATAAAGGGCAGTTTGTTGAACAGGTCACATTCAAGTAGACAAACCTGAGAGAGGTGAGAGAATAGCCATGTGGAAATTAAAACATTTCAGGTAGCGGGAAAAGCAGGTACAAAGACCCTGCAGTGGGAATGGTATGTTCTGAGGTACAGCAAAGCGGAGAATGAAGCAACAGTGAAGTAAGTGAGGGGAAGAGATGAGGTCAGTGAGACCAGTGTGGGCCAGAATATGTAGACCAGGGGTCGACAGATGCTGAATATAAGGGACAAATAGTAAATATTTCAGGCTTTGCAGGCCACATAGTCTCTGTGGTAACTTCTCAATTCTTGGTGCACAAAAAGAGTCACAGACAACATGTAAATGAATGAGCACAGCTGTGTTCCAATAAAATTACAAAAACAGGCAGCAGACTGGAGTTGGCACCTGGGCCTTAGTTTGCTGACTTCTGAGGGGAATGGTCTGTATGTCCAGGCTTTGGCCTCAGAAAGCATTCTCATAGAAACAAAGCTATAGCCCAGCCAGTGTGGCTCAGTGGTTGAGCATTGGATCCATGTACCAAGAGGTCGCCGGTTCGATTACCGGTCAGGGCACATGCCCAGGTGGTGGGCCCAATCCCCAGTGGGGGGCATGCAGGAGGCAGCCAATTGATGTTCTCTCTCATTGATGTTTCTATCTCTCTCTCCCCCTTCCTTCCTCTCTCTCTAAAATCAATAAGGAAAAAATAAAAAAAATAAACAAAGCTACAAATCAGAGCAAACTGAAATACTTCTATATTAGGCACTAAAAGTTGTTCGTTGAACAGATAAAAATGAAAAAGCAGTTTGTCTGGAATCCAAAATAACAATTGTTTAACTGTTTCTATGGAAAAATATTTGAGTTCCAAAAAAATGTTTTAAAAATTAAATTAACTTTCAAACACAAGCCATACATAAGTTGAGGACTCTCTATATACAGAGAATATTTTAAAATTTCTTGATAACTCAGGGACATTATTCTAGATATTATTATCCTATGGTATGGTAAGAGATGTCCCTAGGTTAGTACTGAGGTGTTATGGGTTAATGGCCTTCTATTAATTGTGACCAAATTGCTCTGTTGGTTTTTTTTTTTTTTTTTTTTTTTTTTGGTTAATACTCACCATAAGATAGTTTTTCCACTGATTTTTAGAGAGAGAGTGGAAGGGAGAGGGGTGGGGGAGACAGGGGAGAGAGAAACATTGATGTGAGAGAGACACATCGATTGGCTACCTCCACATGCACCCTGACCAGGGCTGGGAATTGAATCTGCAAACCCAGGTACGTGCCCCTGACCAGAAATCAAACCAGTGACTCTCTGGTGCGCAGGCTGACACTCTAACCACTAAGCCACGCTAGCCAGGGTGCTGTTTGCTATTTTGTGTTTTTCTTTTCAGTCTCCTCTCTAGTTGTCAGCAGTTACTTTTTCTTGCCATTAGTATGTCTATACTTTCTGCAGTAGTCTTCTCCATATTGCCAACCTCTTTTTCTTTCTTTTTTTTTTTATAATTATGCTTTTGCTTTTAGAGAGAGAGGAAGGGAGAGGGACAGAGAGCAAGAGAGAAACATGGATGTGAGAGAGAAACATGGATCAGTTGCCTCCTAAATGCACCCTGTCTGGGGATCAAGCCCACAACCTGGTTATGTGCTTTGACTGGGAATCGAACCAGAGACCTTTTGGTGTATGGGACAATGCTCAACCAACTGAGCCACACTGGCCACGGCAGCCAACTTTCTTCTTGTAATCTACTTTAGATGAGGACATCAGGGAGTCAACATTAACGTAGCTATATCATCAGCCCCTATAGGTCCTTTTATCTGACTTCATCACCATATACATTCCATATCCATTAACTACACAATTCTCTGAAGAGTCTCTTATATTTGGAACTCAAAGTCCACAAAGGAAAATTCTATAGCTAGTAACCAGAGATCAGTCGGACAAACCATTTTTGATAACTCTCTATAACTAGTTTTTCAGTGAGCTTTTGAATGCAGTGTGTGGGTATATATGGTCAATAAACAATTTTTAAAATTGAAGACTTGTTTTTACTCCTCTTTTAAGTGTGTTTCTACCAGTGAGTAATAAGGTCTCAGTACAGGTGCCAAGAATGCAGAAACATTGCTGCAAAATGAAACATACATCTTTAAGGCTCTCCTAGACAAAAAACAAACAAACAAACAAAAAAAACCACAAACAAACCTAAACTAAAAAAAATTGCTTAAGGTAGTGGTTCTCAAAGTGTCGTTCAGGGATCCCATGACGCTCCAATGACAATTTTAAGGGGGCTACGAAGTCAAAACTATTTTCATAATAATACTAAGACAAATTTGTTTCTTTATTTTCATTCTCTCATGAGTGTACATAAGTTTTCCAGAGGCTGTACAATGTGATATTTCACAAAGTGAATATAAATATATATATATTAATAAATAAATATATATATATATATATATATATATATATTTATATTTATATTTATATATAAATCTAGCTTGTCATCTATTAAGCCAGACATCAAAAAAATTTGTAAAAATGTAAAACAATGTGCCCTGGCCAGTTTGGCTCAGCGGTAGAGCGTTGGCCTGTGGACCAATGAGTCTCGGGTTCAGTTCCGGCCAAGGGCATGTACCTTGGTTGCGGTTGGTCTCCAGCCCTGGTCAGGGTCATGCGGGAGGCAACCAGACAATGTTTCTCTCTCTCTCCCTTTCTCTCCCTCTCTCTCCCTCCCACTCTATCTGAAAATAAATAGAAAAATATCCTCGGGTGAGGATTAAAAAAAAAAAAAAAAAAAGGTAAAACAATGCTATTTTTCTTACTAAATATTTTTTAGAAACTACAGTTTTCATAAATGTTAACATGCAATAGGTTTATTACTGTTATTTTTAAATGGATTAATAAATACACATTTTAACAGTTTCTTAGTTTTAATTCCTATTATGGTAAATACAATAGACACAATATCAACAGATGTAAACTTAAGCTACATATTACTTATTAGACCCCATCATCGTGGCAAATGCTGTTAGAGATTCAAAACTTACACTGAAGAGACTAGTCAAGATGGCAGCATAGGTAAACGTGGTACTTGTCTCCTCCCACATCAAAATTACAATTAAATTTCAGAAAAACCATCATTCAGAACTGCCTGAAATCTGGCTGAATGGAAGTCCTACAACTAGGGAATTAAAGAAGCCACATCAAGACTGGTAGGAGAGATGAAGACACAGAAGGGGCTGGCCTCATACGCACGTGTGGTAGATAAAATTTGGGAGTGGTATCTCGGCTGCAGAGATCCCCCTGGGGAGCAAGGAATCCTAGCCCCACACCAGACCCCCCACCCAGGGTTCCAGTGCCAGGAAGAGAAGTCTGCATAACTTCTGGCTGTAAAAACCAGCGTGGATTGAGGCTGGAGGAGATGGAGGGCTTCTAGAGTCTCAGGCAGTTCATCTTAAAGGGCCTGCACACAGACTTAATTAGATTCACTCCCTCTGATATCCAGCAATGGGGCAGCAGCTTGAAAGGCACCAGAGACATATGGGGAGGAACTGAATTGGGGAGAAACCGAATTGTCCGGCATCAGGGTGACAGCTTTCTCCCAGACAGAAGTGCTGGCAGAGGCCATTGTTCCTTTGATGAGTCTTCCCCTCACAGAGCCCGCAAGTGGGGTGAAGGGGGGCAGCACATCTGAGACTTCAACAACCTGGCTCACACTGGTTGCCCCACTCTGGTGATTCCAAGGCCCTAGCCTACCCAACTTTCAGGCCTACCCAAGTTGTTTCCAGTGGCCTTTCCATACGAATGGCTTGTCTTGGCTCATGCTTCAGATTTTCCTAAAATCTCTCACATAAGCAGCATTTGGCCTCAGTGTGCCCCATACCTCTCCCTAAGTGGCCCAGGCCTGGCACTAGCAGCAGCCTGCCTTGGTTCACACCATGGCCTCTCCTGGGCACCTCCAAGCCCAGCATAATAGCAGCCATCTGCAGATCACTTTGTAGCTCATACCGAGTGACCCCATGCAGAACACAGGCAGTAGCTGACCTTGGCTTACATCTCCGGGGAGGCCCCAGAACCAGTACACTCAGTGGACAGCTTCAGACCATGTGGAAACATCATCACTCAACCACCTCCATAAGCAACACACTCAAAGGGCAGATTCAGCAGGCACCAGAACCCTGCTGAAGTAAGTCTTGCTCTGTGGGTGGGTCCCTGTACAGTTGATCCTCCATGGAGGTCAGAGGTTAGAGATCGGAGGTCGGTGGTTGCAGCCAGTCCTTGCAGCTGATCGGCCTGGGGTAAATCCCTCCCATTGACATGCCAAAAAAAAGCAATCAAGGCTAAACTACAAGAGGAGGGTGTACACAGCCTACATGAGGGTGGGGGGTTGGGGGGGTGCACCTCAAGTGCCCAGCTTGGGTGACTGGGGAGGCTGTGCCACTAGATCCAACAGAACACATACCACATCAGGCCACTCTACCAATCCTGGGAGATGTAGCAGCTCTACCTAATACATACAAACAAACACAGGGAGGCAGACAAAATGAGGAGACAAAAAAACGTGTCCTGCCCTGGCGGGTTTGGCTCAGCAGTTAGAGAGTTGGCCCGCAGACCAGAGAGACCTGGGTTTGGTTCCCGTAAGGGCACATACCTTGGTTGCAGTTTGTCCCCGGCCCCGGTCGGGGTTGTGTGGGTGGCAACCAGTCGATATTTCTCTCACATAGATGTTTGTCTCTCTCTCTTCCCCCCTCTCTATCTGAAGATACATGCAAAAAAAGAAAAAGAAAAAAAATGTGTCCCAAATGAAAGAACAGAACAAGACTCCAGAAAAAGAACTAAACAAAATGGAGGCA
This sequence comes from Tadarida brasiliensis, assembly GCA_030848825.1. Lineage (NCBI taxonomy): Eukaryota > Metazoa > Chordata > Mammalia > Chiroptera > Molossidae > Tadarida > Tadarida brasiliensis. Next base: position 196,542,076 of record CM061257.1, on the reverse strand, counting down.
AGCAATCTACTAGATGCTTGGTAACGAGGATGCTCAACGGTAACGAGGATGCTCAATGAACTTACTGAGAACATCAACAGCATAAAAAAGGACCAGTCAGAAATGAAGGATACACTAACTGAAATGAAGAATAATTTACAGGGAATCAACAGTAGAGTAGGTGAAGCCGAGTATCAAATTGGAAATTTGGAATATAAGGAAACAAAAAACATCCAATTAGAACAGCATAAGAATCCAAAAAAATGAGGATGGTGTAAGGAGCCTCTGGGACAACCTCAAGTGCACCAACACCCTCAAGTGCACCAACATTTGCAACATAGGGGTGCCAGAAGGAGAAGAGAGAGAACAAAAAAATTGAAAATCCATTTGAAAAAATGATGACAGACACTTCCCTAACCTGGTAAAGGAAATAGACACACAAATTCAGGAAGCACAGAGAGTCCCAAACAAGATGAACCCAAAGAGGCTCACTCCAAGACACATCATAATGAAAATGCAAAAGGTAAAGACAAAGAGAATCTTAAAAGCAGCAAGAGAAAAGCAGTTAGTTACCTACAAGGGAGCTCCTCATAAGACTGTCAGATGATTTCTCAATAGAAACTTTGCAGACCAGAAGGGATTGGCAAAATATATTCAAAGTGATGAAAAGCAAGAACCTATAGCCAAAATTACTCTTCCCAGCAAAGCTATAATTTAGTATTGAAGGACAGATAAAGATCTCCCCAGACAAGAAAAAGCTAAAGTAGTTACCACCACCGAACCAGTATTATATGAAATGTTAAAGGGTCTTCTTTAAGAAAAAGAAAAAAAAGATTAAAAATTTGAACAATAAAATGGCAATGAATGCATACTTATCAACAATTGAATCTAAATAACAAAACATACAAACAAGCAGAACAGAAACAGACTCAGATACAGAGAACATTTTGATGGTTGCCAGATGGGAGGGGGATTGGGATGGCGATGAAAAAAGGTAAAGGGATTAAGAAGTACAAATTGGCCCTGGCCAGTTTGGCTCAGCGGTTAGAGCATCGGCCTGCGGTCCAGAGAGACCCAGGTTCGGTTCCCGCTAAGAGCATGTATCTCGGTTGCAGTTTGTCCCCGGCCCTGGTTGGTCCTGCGGGTGGCAGCCACTTGATGTGGCCCTTTCACGTCAATGTTTCTCTCTCTCTCTTCCTCTCTCTCCCTCCCACTCTATCTGAACAAAAAATGAAAAAAAAAAAAATGTCCTCAGGTGAGGACAAAAAAAAAAAAAAAAAGAAGTACAAATTGGCCCTGGCTGGTTTGGCTCAGCAGTTAGAGCATCGGCCCGTGGACCAATGAGTCGTGGGTTCAATTCCGGTCAAGGGCACGTACCTCTGTTGCGATTCATCCCTGGCCCTGGTTGGGGTCGTGTGGGAGGCAGCCACTCACGTCGATGTTTCTCTCTCTCTCGCCCCTCCTCCAACTCTATCTGAATAAAAATGGAAAAATGTCCTCAGGTGAGGATTAAAAAAAACAAAGTACAAATTAGTTGTTACAGAATAGTCATGGGGATGTAAAGTACAGCATAGGGAATATAGTCAATAATATTCTAATAACTATGTATGGTGTCAGATGGGTGCGAGATTTATTGGGATTATCACTTGGTAAGTTATGTAATGTCTAATCACTGGTGTATACACCTGAAACTAATATAATAATGTATGCCAACTGTAATCAAAAAATAAAAATGATGCCCTGGCCGGTTTGGCTCAGCGGTTAGAGTGTCGGCCTGCGGTACAGAGAGACCCAGGTTTGGTTCCCGCTAAGGGCATGTACCTCGGTTGCAGTCTGTCCCCGGTCCTGGTTGGTCGTGCAGGTGGCAGCCACTCGATGTGTCCCTTTCACGTCGATGTTTCTCTCTCTCTTTCTCTTCCTCTCTCTCCCTCCCACTCTATCTGAACAAAAAATGAAAAAATAATAAATAAATAAAATAAAAATGATTAGCCCGGCCAGTGTGGCTCAGTGGTTGAGTGTCGACCCATGCACTAAGAGGTCGCCAGTTCGATTCCTGGTCAGGGCACATGCCCAGGCTGTGGGCCAAGTCCCCAGTGGGGGGCATGCAGGAAGCAGCCAATCGATGTTCTCTCTCATCGATGTTTCTATATCTCTCTCCCTCTCCCTTCCTCTCTTCCTCAAATCAATAAAGAAAAAAACAAATAAACGATTAAAAGAAAACCTTTCATTGAACTGAAAGGTTTACTCTATTTGGGGGGAGGGAAATGAAGATACATAAAATTATTAGTAAAAAAAAAATACATATGCTACATACTGTGGTATAGCTATGAAGTGTGACAGAGCAGAGAAGGAAGAATAGATAGGATTTTGTAAATCGCAAAGGGATCTGGGATGAGCATGACACACATAAGAAAGACTGAAACCATGTGATCATGAGCTGAGGCTGTGTGTTAGAGAACAGGAAGAAGACCTTGAAGAAGGTAGTCTAATACATGATGCTAAATAAATACTTGTTAATTGTTACTGACTGGTGCATTAAAATAAGTTAGAAATAGAAAATAAGATAAGAATTCTTGATTGGTGTGCTGGGTTGCTTAATTCACCCTTCCCCAACAGCTGCTACTCATTCATTCTGTTTTCTAAATATGGTAAGAATGAAGGTATGGTTTTCAGTTTCCTTTAGTTATTTAATTACTTGATTCATTTTACACAATTTCCATGCCCCTTCCCCTCCATAGTCTTATGTTTAATGTACATATTTTTGTTTGTGTATGTTCATATAAAATGTGTATTAGTTTTGATTTCATGTATTTTAATTTACGTATATAGTATTATGTTATAGATCTCATCTTGTTTTTTCAACTTGGCACTATGTAGTTAAGAGTCATCCATATTGCTCTGGCCGGTTTGGCTCAGCAGTTAAGAGCGTCGGCCTGCGGACCAATGAGTTGTGGGTTCAATTCCGGCCAAGGGCATGTACCTCAGTTGTGATTCGTCCCTGGCCCTGGTTGGGTCGTGCGGGAGGCAGCACTTGATGTGTCCCTTTCACATTGATGTTTCTGTCTCTTTCCCTCTCTCTCCCTCCCACTCTATCTGAACAAAAGTGGAAAAAAAGTCCTCGGGTGAGGATAAAAAAAAAAGTCATCCATATTACTATATTATATCTAACCTGTAAGGTTATCTGTACCTATCATTTAATAATCAATATTTAATGAGTTCTTATCAGCAGTTAGGGGCTATGATGATAGAACCCAGAAAATAGAAGCCATGGTCCCTATCCTATCCTCAGGTATCTTACAATCAGCTGGAACAGATAAAGACACAAAAAGATAACATGCAGCAGTTGATAAAGACAAAGTAAAATTTGGTTGAATGGCCTGGTGAACCATAGCTTACCATGTGATGACATAGTGAAAAAGGAGAGATGAAAAGGATGTGGTGCCTAGATTTAAATGAACTGATATGGTGAAGTTGTCAAATAACATTTTATTTTTTTTATCCTCACCCGAGGACATTTTTTTTTTTTTTCATTTTTTGTTCAGATAGAGTGGGAGGGAGAGAGAGGAAGAGAGAGAGAGAGAGAAACATTGACGTGAAAGAGACACATCGAGTGGCTGCCACCCGCACGACCAACCAGGGCCGGGGACAGACTGCAACCAAAGTACATGCCCTTAGCGGGAACCGAACCCAGGTCTCTCTGGACCTCAGGCCGACGCTCTAACCGCTGAGCCAAACCGGCCAGGGCTCAAATAACATTTTAAACATTTCTAGACTTTCCTCTAGATCCATGATTTTTAACCAGTTGCTGTGGCAGGGACACTGGAATGACACAAGAATTTTTTTTTTTTTTTTATCCTCACCTGAGGACATTTTTCCATTTTTTGTTCAGATAGAGTGGGAGGGAGAGAGAGGAAGAGAGAGAGAGAGAAACATCGACGTGAAAGGGACACATCGAGTGGCTGCCACCCGCACGACCAACCAGGGCCTGGGACAAACTGCAACCAAAGTACATGCCCTTAGCGGGAACAGAACCCGGGTCTCTCTGGACCTCAGGCCGACGCTCTAACCGCTGAGCCAAACCGGCCAGGGCATGACACAAGAATTTTTAAAACACGCAATATCTGATTATTTAGTCAAGGGCATGGACCTCTTTTCCCGTAGACTGTCAAATTAAAAAATGACAACAGCCAACACAATAGCCACCTGGTGGGAATGAATAAAAATTATACCTATCTTTTTTGTCAGATTGACAAAAATATAATACATTTTTTGGTGTACTGCAGAATTTTAGTAATTAGTTTATGTGTGCCATGAGATTAAAAAAAGGTTGGAAATCACTGCTCTAGATGGTGCTAGAGCAACCATACTGTCTTTTATAATTCAAGTTTCCTTCAACATTATAAAGAATAAGAGGTAATTTATGGCTCATTACCAATTTGATGGTTCCTCTATCAATTTTATTGCTCTTTGGCTTCCAGTCTTGGACAGTGGGAAATCCTGGACATTGCTAAGAAATTAAAATCACGGACAACTCAAACCCCAATGGTTTCTCATTCAGTCTACAAAGAACTATTAATTTAAAGCAATGTACTTTTTGTACTTGTTTGTGGGTTGAGAAGCAGGGTTGAATGATTTTCAGTCTCTGCTTCCAGGAAGCTTATAATCTAGAATGAAGTAAAGGGGACAAAAACTCTTAAAATAAAGTGGAAGACATTATCACCAATAACACTTACCACTACTCATTCAAAAGATCACAGGGATGCATAGGAGAGGTAATGAATATTCTAACCTGCCTAAGAAAATAAGGAGTTCTTTAAAGACTAGTAATAAGTTTTGTTTGTTTTTTAAAATTCTCACCCAAGGATATTTATTTTTTCCCACTGATTTTTAGAGAAAATGGAAGGGGTTGGTGGGGGGAGGGAAAGAGAAAGGGAGAGAGATCGATTGGTTGCCTCCCGCATGTACCCCAACCAGGGCTGAGGATCAGAACCTGCAACCCAGGTACATGCCCTTGACCGGATATTGAACCCTTGACCCTTTGGTCTGCAGGCCAGTGCTCTAACCACTCAGACACATTGGCAAGGGCTAATAATAAGTATTTATTTATTTATTTATTTTATTATTATTTTTTTTAAAGAATTTTTTGTGTTTGTAAGTAACTTATTTGGAGGCTTTACCACTTTTTAAAAAAATTTTTTTCCCTTTATTGATTTTAGAGAGAGAGGAAGGAAGAGGGAGAGAGAGAAACATCAATGTGAGAGAGTCACATCGAGTGGTTGCCACCCCTGGGGCCGGGGACAAACTGCAACCAAGGTACATGCCCTTGGCGGGAACTGAACCCGGGTCTCTCTGGTCCGCAGGCTGATGCTCTAACCGCTGAGCCAAACAGGCCAGGGCTAGTAATAAGTTTTTAAAGATTGGCTTAATATAAAATTATTGTTGGACATACATAGAGTAGCTACCCAAGACTGTTATACCAGGCATCTGGACCAGATTGGAAGCCCTGTCTAGGAACAGCCATAGTGTGCATTCTATACAGACTTTCAATATCCGGTATTATGATATAATGTTAGAAAGATGTGAAGTGAGCTCTAAGATTTCATGTTATCAGGATTTTTGTGTTGTTTTAAAAATTCTGAATAACTGAACTTCTAGTACACAGAGAGCTGGGGATGGTGGTGACAGCAGTGGTGAATGAGAGAGTAAAGTGATAGAGCTAACACATAACATGTAAACAGAAACCAAACAGCTTCTACTTCCTCCCCAAGAGGGGAGCATCTGTAGAGAACTACAGCGTTGGCATCTGCAGAACACCTGTGAGAAACTTCTAACCAGGACTTCTCTCCATCAGCTATTACTGCCAGAGCAGCTTACAAAACCTTTAGGTCATCTTAGGTCCTGGATGTGCCAAGGATGCTTTCTCCTTACGTAGTTCTCTTGACAGCTCCTGTCACATTCTTTCCCCTCTAGATGCTAGTGATGAACTGACTAGAGAATCCCCACACTGAACAGAAGCTAAGCTATGGCTCACTGCTCTTAACTAATCCCTCATAACAGCAGGTACCTACTGCAGGTACCTGGTCTCCTAGTTAAAAAGAGGTGCAGTGGTTTGCTCAACTGCCTTACCCAGCCAGAGTCACCCTTTCAGGAAAAGCTGAAAACAAACTGAGCTCTATAATTTAGCCAAAAGTGATCTCTTTTGATTCTCAATTATATGGCATCTTCTGATTGTATCATTAATAGGGCTCTTAATACACAGTGTTTGGTGACATAGTTATTGGCATATATTTATTTAAAGATATTTCAGTTATACTATTTCCTGAAAATAAGTTCCCACATACAAAGCAAATGTGAAGAAACAACTCTACAAATCTTAGGACATAAAGTTGTCTATTCGGCATTACATGGTAAAAATGTGACAGGGTATAAATTTCTTTTCACTCCAGCTAACTTGAAAAATAAACAGGACTAGCTTTAGGCAAAGTTGTTTAAGATGTTCTTTGATTTAGTAAAGGTTTACATTTCTAATGTAACAAAATCTATTAATCCTTTCCTTCGTGATTACTTTTGTTACTTTTTTGTTTATCCTCACCCAAGGACATTTTTGCACTTATCTTCAGATAGAGCGGGAGGGAGAGAGGGGGGAAGAGAGAGAGAGAAACATCAATGTGAAAGAGACACATCGACTGGCTGCTACCCACACAACCCCAACTGGGGCCAGGGACAAACTGCAACCAAGGTACATGACCTTAGCAGGAACCAAACCCGGATCTCTCTGGTCTGTGGGCCGATACTCTAACCGCTGAGCCAAACCGGCCAGTCAAAAGAGATCACTTTTGGCTAAATTATAGAGCTCAGTTTGTTTTGTTACTTTTATGCTTAGCCTTTTCATGTAGCAATTTGAATATTTACTTATGTATTATTTTAATTAAAAAGCTTTACAAAAATCAAACAAACATGCACCTCTTTAATAAATCTTGAATTTATATATGTGTGTATGTATGTATAGTTATATATACATACACACATATAAACTTTTTTTTTCTATTTTGGAAATTTCCTTATTTTTATTATTTAAAAAATTTTCTCTTTTTATTAAGGTATAATTGAAAAAACTGTAAGATGCTTTTTTTAAAAATATGTTTTATTGATTTTTTTAAAGCGAGGAAGGGAGAGATAGAAACATCAGTATGAGAGAGAAACATGGATCGGTTGCCTCCTGGACACCCCCTACTGGGGATCAAGCCCGAAACCTAGGCATGTGCTCTGACTGGGAATTGAACCAGGACCTCTAAGTCCATGGGACAATGCTTAATCCACTAAGCCACGCTGGCGGGTTGTAAGATTCTTAAAGTGTACAATGTGATGATTTGAGATATGTGTACATTTACATAAATTTATATAAAACATGGATAGCTAGATAGTTCTAGATGTTTCTTTTCTTTTTTAGAGAGAGAGGGAGGAAAGGAGAGAGGGAGGGAAGGAGAGAAACATCAATTTGTTGTTCCACTTATTTATGCATTCATTGGTTGATTCTTGTATTTTTTTTTTTTAAACCCTTACCCGAGGATATCTTTTCTATTGATTTTCAGAGGGAGGGAGGGAGGGAGGGGTGGATGGGTGGAGGGGGGAGAGAGAGAGACAGACAGACATCGATGTGAGAGAGAGACATCAATTGGTTGCTTCCCGCACGACCCCAACCAGGGCCAGGGATTGAACCGCAACGGAGGTACGTGCCCTTGACTGGTATTGAACCCATTACTCTTTGGTCCACGGGCTGACGTTGTAACCGCTGAGCCAAACCGGCCAGGGCCATTGGTTGATTCCTGTATGTGCCCTGACCAGAAATTGAACCCGAAACCTTGGTGTATGAGGACGATGCTCTAACCAACTGAGCTATCCAATCAGGCCTTAGATGGGTTTCTAAATCAACATTTTTCTGTCACAGAGGGTTTCCCCAATACCTACTCCTACTAAAAAAAAAAATATTCTTCCCATTTCCATTGGTATGCTTATAAATTAGGGTCTGTTTCTGGACTACCAAATTGGTTTTAATGGGCCATTATCAAATAGTATTTTTATAGTTTTTTATTAGTTTTAAATAAATGGCAAAGGATTGTCCCCATTATCCCCCAACACACATACTGTACACTAAACGAATCTTTTACTTCACAATCATATTAGCTATTCTCAGTCTTAGGTAAAGATGTAAACTCTGAAAGGTGTGTCGTCAAAGTTTTACAGTTTCCTTTTTCAATATCCTGTCTCTCCCTCTACCTATGCCCAGCGCCTCAGCTTCCTAGTTCTGGGAGGTTGAGATGCTAAAGAAAAGTTACTGGAGTTGGGTGGAGAGGACCTCTTTCCCTTTAACACATTTCTGATTCACTAGTTGCCCTGCCTTACAGGTATGGTATCTTTTACTCACAGACTCTCTATACCTCCTCCAAAGTTTATTTTCAATCATCTAAGACTCAAGACTTCAGGATACAAATTTTATGTTATCTATTGTGACTTTTTTTTTTTTTTAAATCCTCACCTGAGGACATTTTTGCATTTATCTTCAGATAGAACAGGAGGGAGGGAGGAAGGAAGACAGAGAGAAACATCTATGTGAGAGAGACACACTGAGTGGTTGCCACCTACACGACCCCAACCGGGGCGGGGACAAACTGCAACCGAGGGACGTGCCCTTAGCGTGAACTGAACGTGGGACTCTCTGGTCCGCGGGCCGACGCTCTAACCGCTGAGCCAAACCGGCCAGAGCTATTGTGACTTATTTGATTTAGATATTTTAAAAAAAATATGGACCGCTTCATGAATTTGCATGTCATCCTTGAGCAGGGGCCATGCTAATCTTCTCTGTATCGTTCCAATTTTAGTGTATGTGCTGCCGAAGCGAGCACTGATTCAGATATTAATGGTTTACTTTACCTAATTTCTTATCTGATATCCCAAATTATATCCCTATGTCTGCTATATTTCCATCTCTAGATACATATTCTGATTTAAAAAGTGATATTAATCATTGTACTTTAAAATATAACTGGGTTGCCTCAAGATAGGTAGGCTAGTAGACAGAGGAAGATTTACTTTCAACTGTCTACCCTTTCTGTACCTTTGCATGTTGTACCACTTCATGTATATATATTAAAAATATGCCCAGCCGGTGTGGCTCAGTTGTTGAGCGTCGACCCATGCACCAAGAGGTCGCTGGTTTGATTCCTGGTCAGGGTACATGTCCAGGTTGTGGGCCAGTTCCCCAGTAGGGGGCATGCAGGAGGTGGCCAATCGATGTTCTCTCTCATTGATGTTTCTGTCTCTCTCTCTCTCCCTTCCTCTCTCTCTAAAATCAATAAAAAAGGAACACCTGAGGGAGGTTTTCATTCAACTGAGAACCCAAGGCTCTTCAAGTAACCAGGACTAACAGCCTCTAGGCAAAAAGCTAGAGGATAACTGAACCTTTTCTAGGCTTGCAACTCTACCCAGGAAAGTAAGACTCGACAGTGGTGTATAATGTGGGTCCTCTCACGCTCATTCAAATCCAGTACAGGGAGCCACAAACAGCAGAACACCAACATCCACAGGGAAAATTTGGCAGGCTCCAAAAACCACTGAGATAGCCAAAATGGTAAAACAAAGAAACAGATGCCAAATGAAAGAACAAGAGACCTCCAATGAAGATGAGATAAATGAAATGGAGATAAGCAAGTTAACAGAGCTAGAATTCAGAGCCATGATCTTGAGGAAGTTCAACAGCATGTGTAAGGACATCAGCACCATGAGCAAAGACATAGAAATATTGAAAATAAACCAACTGGAAATGAAGAATGACATAGCAGAAATGAAGAACACATTGGAAGGACTAAACAGCAGAGTAGAAGAAGCTGAGGACCGGATCAGTTAATTAGAAGACAGGGTAGAAAAAAAATCAACCAATCCGAAAACCAAAAGGAAAAAAACAATGAAAAAACAGGAAGACAGCTTAAGAGAACTGTGGGACAACTGGAAACGTAATAATATTCGCATCATAGGAGTCACTGAAGAAGAAGAAAAAGAGAAAGGGTTAGAGAATATATTTGAAGAAATAGTGACAGAAAATTTCCCTAATTTGGTGAAGGAAGAAGGCATTCAAGTTCAAGAAGCACACAGAGTCCCAAGTAAGAAGAACCCAAACAGGCCCACACCAAGACACATAGTAATTAAAATGCCAAAAATTAAAGACAAAGAGAGAATCCTAAAGGCAGCAAGAGCTAAACAACAGGTTACCTACAAAGGAACCCCCATAAGGTTATCAGCTGACTTCTCAATAGAAACACTACAGGCCAGAAGGGAATGGCATGAAATAATCAAGGTCATGAAAAACAAGGATCTGAACCCAAGACTACTCTATCCAGCAAGGCTATCATTCAAAATAGAAGGTCAAATAAAGAGCTTCCCAGACAAAAAAAGGCTAAGGGAATACATTTAGCACCAAACCAGCACTGCAAGAAATGTTAAAAGGACTGCTGTAATTAGTAGAAGAAACAGAAAGGAAAATAGAAACACACTAAACAAAAATGGCAGTAAGTAAGTACATATCGGTAATCACCTTAAATGTAAATGGACTGAACGCCCCGATCAAAAGACACAGAGTAGCGGATTGGATAAGAAAGCATGACCCATATATATATTGTTTACAAGAGACCCACCTCACAACAAAAGACTCACATAGGCTGAAAGTGAAGGGATGGAAAAAAATCTTCCAAGCAAACAGAAAGGAAAAAAAAGCTGGGGTAGCAATACTCATATCTGATAAAATAGATTTCAAAATGAAGGCCATAACTAGAGACAAAGAAGGCCACTACATAATGAAAGGATCTATCCAAAAGGAAGAGATGACCTTGGTAAACATATATGCACCCAATACAGGAGCACCAAAATACATTAAAAATCTTCTGGAAGAGTTCAAAGGACAAATCGACAGCAAAACAATTATAGCAGGGGACTTCAACACCCCGCTGACATCACTGGATAGATCCTCTAGATAAAATATTAACAAGGAAACAGAGACTCTAAATGAAGCACTAGACCAAATGGATTTAATAGATATTTACAGAGAATTACACCCCAAAACTACAGAATTCACATTCTTCTTGAGTGCACGTGGGACATTCTCAAAGACAGACCACATGTTAGGACACAAACGAAGTCTCTACAAGTTCAAGAAGATTGAAATCATATCAAGCATCTTCTCAGATCACAAGGGCATGAAACTAGAAATCAATTGCAACAAGAACATGCAAAGACATTTGAATACATGGAGGCTAAATAGCATGTTATTAAACAATGAATGGGTTACCAAGGAGATCAAGGAAGAAATTAAACACTTTCTGGAAACGAATGAAAATGAACACACAACAACACAAAATCTGTGGGATGCAGCGAAAGCAGTTCTGAGAGGGAAGTTCATAGCACTACAGGCCTACCTCAAGAAACAAGAAAAATTTCTAATAGACTTTCTAACCTCACAACTTGAAGAACTAGAAAGCAAACAAAAGAAAAACCCCAGAGCAAGTAGAAGGAAGGAAATAGTAAAGATCAGAGCAGAAATAAACGACATGGAGACCAAATAAACAATTCAAAGGATCAATGAAACAAAGAGCTGGTTTTTTGAAAAGATAAACAAGATTGATGGACCCTTAGCTAGACTCACCAAGAAACAAAGAGAGAGAACCCAAATACACAAAATCCGAAACGAAAGAGGAGAAGTAACAACTGACACCACAGAAATACAAAGGATCGTTAACAAATACTATGAACATTTATATGGCAACAAATTCGACAATCTAAGCGAAATGGACAAATTTCTAGAAACACATAGTCTCCCAAAACTGGACTGGGAAGAGATAGAAAACTTGAACAGACCAATAACAACCAAGGAAATTGAAGATGTAATCAAGACTCTCCCAGCAAACAAAAGTCCAGGCCCAGACAGCTTCACAGGGGAGTTTTACCGAACATTCAAAGAAGAACTAACACCCATTCTTCTCAAACTATTTCTAAAAATTCAAGAAGAAGGAAGACTTCCAAACTAATTTTATGAGGCCAGCATAATTCTAATTCCAAAACCAGAAAAAGACACTACCAAGAAAGAAAACTACAGGCCAATATCCCTGATGAACATAGATGCCAAAATGCTGAACAAAATACTAGCAAATCGGATCCAGCAATACATCAAAAAAATTATTCACCATGACCAAGTGGGATTCATCCCAGGGATGCAAGGCTGGTTCAATATTCACAAATCAATAAATGTGATACACCACATAAACAAAATGAAAGATAAAAACCACATGATCATATCAATAGACGCTAAAAAAGCATTCGACAAAATTCAGCACCCATTTCTGATAAAAACGCTCAGCAATTTGGGAAGAGGGATCATATCTCAACATTATAAAGGCCATATATGAAAGACCTACAGCCAACATCATACTCAATGGACAAAAACTAAAAACATTTCCCTTAAGAACAGGAACAAGACAGGGATGCCCACTTTCGCCACTCTTATTTAACATAGTACTGGAAGTCTTAGCCACAGCAATCAGACGTGAAGAAAAAATAAAAGGGATCCAAATTGGAAAGGAGTAAGTGAAACTGTCATTATTCGCAGATGACATGATATTATACATAGAAAACCCTAAAGACTCCATCAAAAATCTACTAGACCTAATAAATGAATTTGGCAAAGTAGCAGGATACAAAATTAACATTAAAAAATCGACGGCATTCTTATACACCAATGATGAACTCACAGAAAGAGAAACTAAAAGAAACAATCCCATTTACCATCGCAGCAAACAAATTAAGATACCTAGGAATAAATTTAACCAAAGAAGTAAAAGATCTATTTGCAGAAAACTATAGGACATTGAAAAAAGAAACAGAGGAAGATATAAAAAAGTGGAAGCACATACCTTGTTCATGGATTGGAAGAATTAACATGTCCATATTACCCAAAGCAATCTATAGATTCAATGCAATCCCAATCAAAATACCAGTGACATATTTCACAGAACTAGAACAAATACTCCAAAAGTTCATATAGAACCAAAAAAGACCCTGAATAGCCACAGCAATCTTGAAAAAGAAGGACAAAGTAGGTGGGATCACAATACTGGATATCAGATTATACTACAGAACTACTATAATCAAAACAGCCTGGTACTGGCACAAGAACAGGCATATAGACCAGTGGAACAGAACAGAGAATCCAGAAATTGACCCAAGACATTATACTCAATTAATATTTGACAAAGGTGGCAAGAGCATACAATGGTGCAAAGACAGCCTCTTTAATAAATGGTGTTGGGAAAATTGGACAGCTACATGCAAAAAAATGAAACCAGACCATCAACTTACACCATACACAAGAATAAACTCAAAATGGGTAAAAGACTTAAATGTGACTCGTGAATCCATAAAAATCCTAGAAGAAAATGTAGGCAACAAAATTTCGGACATCATACGCAGCAGAATCTTCACTGATACATCACCTAAGGCAACAGAAACAAAGGAAAAAATGAACACATGGGACTACATCAAACTCAAAAGCTTCTGCACAGCAAAAGAAAACAACCATCAAAACGGAAAGGGAACCCACTGTATGGGAGAGCATAATTGCCAATGATACATCAGATAAGGGGTTAATCTCCAAAATATATAGAGTGCTCATACAACTCAACAAAAGGAAGACAAAGAACCCAATTAAAAAATGGGCAGAGGAACTAAATAGACACCTCTCCAAACAGGACATACAAATGGCTAAGAGACATATGAAGAAATGCTCAACATCACTCATCATCAGAGAGATGCAAATTAAAACAACAATGAGGTATCACCTCACACCTGTCAGAATGGCCGCCATCAACAAATCGTCAAACAACAAGTGTTGGCGAGGGTGTGGAGAAAAGGGGACTCTAGTACACTGCTGGTGGGAATGCAGACTGGTGCAGCCACTGTGGAAAACACTATGGTGTTACCTCAAAAAATTAAAAATTGAATTGCCATTTGACCCAGTGATCCCACTTCTAGGAATATACCCTAAGAATCCTGAAACACCAACCAGAAAGAATATATGTACTCCCACGTTCATAGCAGCACTATTCACAATAGCTAAGATCTGGAAACAGCCCAAGTGCCCATCAGTGGATGAATGGATAAAAAAGCTGTGGTACATATACACAATGGAGTACTATGCAGCTGTAAGAAAGAAAGATCTCTTATCCTTTGAGACGATATGGAGGGAACTCGAGAGTATTATCCTAAGCGAAACAAACCAAGCAGAGAAAGACAAATATCACATGATCTCACTCATTTGTGGAATATAATAAACATAACAGTCTGGGGAACAGGGTAGACCCAGAGATGTGAAAGTAGGGTACAGACTGACAACCCTCAGAAGAGGGGGTGGGGGGGGGGAAGAGATAAACCACAGAACTTATACGCATGTATGCATAACTGATGGACATGGACAACAAAGCTGGGGAAGGGGTAGAGGGATGGGGAGGAGGGTGTCAATGGGGAAAAAAGGAGAAACATCTGTAACAAAAATAAATTAATTAAATAAATAAATAAATAAATAAATAAATAAACAGGAAAAAGAAAAAAAAGAAAAAAGAAAAATAGGTCCTCTATGATAATCCAAAATGCAAAAGGCAGTGGCTCTCTCCGAAGGAATCGCCACGAAGTACAGCTAAGCCAGGTTTACACCTCAAAAAGGCACTTTTGTGTGTTTGGTGGAGTATTCGCAGGGCTGTTCATTTTGAAGTGCTGAAACCTGGACAAACTGAATGCAGACCTTTACTGTGAACAATTGGATTGAGTAAATCAATCTTGAATTGAAAAGTGCCCAGCGATTGTCACCAGAAAAGGTGTTATTCTGCAACACGATAATGCAAGACCGCACTGTGCAAGATGAACCCTGGAAAAAATTAATGAATTGAGGTGGGAGGTATTGCCTCACCCACCATACTCGCCTGATATTGCGCCATCGGATTTCCATTTATTCCGATCGCTACAACATTTTCTAAGTGGCAAAAAATTTGAAAATTTGGATGATGTCCAAAATGCCATCTCCAGATATTCTGCTCAAAAACCAATTGATTTTTATCGATCTGGCATTGAAAATTTGCACACTAGATGACAAAAGGTTGTTGATAACTAGGGTGATTACATCATTGATTAAAAATAAAAACTTGTTAAAAATTTATCTGTTTGAATTAATGTCGTAAAAACACGACATTACTTTCAGGTCCCCCTAATATCAAAATTAAGAAACTGGGAACCAATGAACTCTTTAGAGAAAAGACAGCAAGAACAGTTGGATTGTCAATTTAGCTAGGAGGAGTAAAAAAAAAAAAAAAAAAAAAAAAAAATCAATTAAAAAAAAAAAGTAACCCCTGCTCCCTCCAAAACCCCGAAGATACTATATTAGATAACATATACATTTTTTTTCTTTTCCCTACATAAATACTTAGCAGGTACTCAGTAACAAATGAACAGAATAAATAGCCCCCAATACTGGTTTAACTCTTTAGGCAGGGTTTGGATAGGTACCAGATCTCATCTCAGCGGCTGATAAGCTGACAGCAATTACTTACTCTTCCTTCTTTCAAAGATAAGAATCTCAGTTACTTTGTGATTCTCAACCCAACATGGTTCACCAAATTTCTAGTAGTTGTGTGTGTGTATTGTGTTGGGTGTTGGGGTTCAGGGAAGGAATTTGTTAATAAGCCTAATGATTACATTCCACACAGCAATAAGTTTCTGATATTAAAATGTAGTGTAAAGACTTAGAATTAAAAAAAAAAAAAAAACCCACAAACACAATTAAACCGAGTCCTAGATTACTGATGCTTCATTTAAAGTTACAATAATTCTACTTTTTCAAAATTCATCTAAGGGTTAACATTGACTATAAAAACCAAATGCACTATACATATTTTATTTCATTGGGCTCACATTTAAAAGTAAATTGCTGAATTTGTTCAAAGCTGAAGTCAATTCAAATTCTTATCTTTGATTTATGTCTTATTGTCAGACAAAATTTGTTGCAGATTTTGCAATTCGCATCTATCTTCCTCTTCCCCCTGAGAGGAACCATCAGTAGCATCCTAGACCTTAACTGTTATCACACAATGAATCTTTCCACTCAGTTAAGATTTAGACTCCAACATACTCCCACTAGAGTTGTGGAAGAGGGCCCTGGCCGGTGTGGCTTGGTGGTTAGAGCATTGGACCACATACCAAAGGGTCGCGGGTTCAATTCCTAGTCAAGAGCACATACCTGGGTTGCAGGTTTGATCCCTGGCCCCAGATGGGGTGTGTTCAGGAGGAAATCAATCAATGTCTCTCTCTCATATCGATGTTTCTCTCCTCCCACCCCCTCTCACTCCCTCCTACCCCTTCCACTATAAAAATCAATGGGAAAAAATGCCCTCGGGTGAGGATTAACAAAAAAAAAAAAAAAAGGGGGAGGGGGGGTGACTCTGTAATACTTACTTTTTTTTTTTTTTTTAATGTTTTTATTGATTTTTTTTGGGAGAGAGAGATAGAAACATTGATGTGAGAGAGACACATCGATTGGCTGCCTCCTGCTGGGGATTGGGCCCGCAACCCGGGCATGTGCCCTCACTGGGAATCGAACCAGGACCTCTCAGTCCATGGGACAATGCTCAGTCCACTGAGCCACGCCGGCCAGACTGTAATACTTTCAACAGTAAAGATAAATTTAAGCCCAGCCCTTGTGGCTCAGTGGATTGAGCGACGTCCCACGGACTGAGAGATTCCGTTTCGATTCCCAGTCAGGGCACATGCCTGGGTTGTGGGTTTGATCCCTAGTAGGGAGTGTGTAGGAGGCTGCCCATCAATGTTTCTCCCTCACGTTGATGTTTCTATCTCTCTCTCCCTCTCACTTCCTCTCTCTCTAAAATCAATAAAGGAAAAAAAAAAATTTTAAAACACATTAAAAAAAAAGATAAAAAAAATGTGGAAGAGGTTTCTCAAAACACATTAAAAAAAAAGACAAAAAAAAATTGTGGAAGAGGTTTCTCAAGTCCTAATGATACCCAAAAAAAAAAAAAAAAAAAAAGTATAGATGCTTAATCCCAGGCACAATGGGTTAAATCTTTTGTTGCTTTCTTTGATATTTTGGGGGTGGGCATGTACAATATTTCTGTGAAGGCTTGATGGCTTTCAAGATAACAGCTACCACCCTGGCCAGTGTGGCTCAGTTGGCTGGGCATCCTTCTCCCGTGCACCAAAAGGCCACTGGTTCGATTCCTGGTCAGGGCACATGCACAGGTTGTGGGTGCAGTCCATGGCTGGGGTACATACAGGAGGCAACTGATCAATGTTTCTCTCTCACATAGATGTCTCTCTCTCTCTCTAAAAAAAATCAGTAAGAACATATTAAAAAAAAAAAAGATAAGTAGCATTTATTGTGCTTAAGAGTCTTCAATATATTATCTGATATTTAACCCCCAACAATCCCTAAAGTATTATCATTTCCATTTTACAGATGAAAAAACGGAAGCTTAGAGCAATCTGTTCCAATGTTACATAGCTAGCTAAGTAAGATGCAAAGCCAAGATCTGAATCCAAATCAGTCTGACTCTAAACTAAAGCCTGTATTTTTATGCTTTCTTACAAGATGAAGATATACTTTCTTGGTTCTCAGCAGCTCACATTTTCAAGTGTGAAACACTAAATGGTCCACGTATTGCACTTGAGAATACAATTGTAGACTAGAGTGAAAGACATCAATACTTGTAGGTTTATTTTTGGCTGAGATGCAGGTTATTGATTTTATGTTTGACCTCTCTCTACCAGAAAAGAAATAGAAGCAGCAATAAAGCTGCATACTGGTGGCAAAGGGAGAGATTCATAGAGCAGAAGAGGCAAGAAGCAAAAAGAAAACGTCAAAGCAAGCAAAAGGCACCAGTGGGACAGAAACTCAAGTCCAAACCTGCAAGGTTATTTTGAAACACATAATGTGTTTCCTTTGTCTGTGAATATTTTATTTTTTAAATTTTTATTGTTGCGAGTATTACAGATGTCCCTCCATTTCCCCCCCTTGCCCCCCACCACCCAGTTTCCGCCCCCCCCACCCTATATAATCTGTATCTTGTATTTTATTGATGATATGAGAAACAAAGCTCAGTTCTTGAAGAGCTGGACATTTTCAGAAGTATTTTTTTTAAGCCATGGGGTGTGGGGGTGGGGGAAGGGGGAAGAATGAACTTGACTAAATCAATCATGAACATACTTAACATGCAATAATGTGTGGTTATTTAATATTATAGGAGACTATTTAATATTATAGGAGAATCATGGTACATTCCTTTATAAACAAGAACATTACAAATATATAGAGACAGGTCCCAATTTGTTAAAAATAGAACAAAAATGTATGTGTAATATAATAAAACCATAATAATAGTTATCTCTGGGTGATTTATGATTTTCTTCTTGGTGATTTATGATTTCTCCTTTTCCTTTGTTCCCCAAATTTTCAACAATAAAAAAATCATTACTTTTTTTTGACCCTACTAAGATAATTCCAAAACTTTTTCATCACTTGAAACAGAAACTGTAACCACTAAGCAATAACTCCCTATTCCCCATGCCACCTATCTCCTAGTAACTTTATTCTAGTTTCTGTCTTTATAAATTTGCCTATTATAGATACCTCATATAAGTGGAATCATACAATATTTGTTCTATTGTGCCTGGCTTATTTCACTTAGCATTTTTTTTCAAGGTTTAGCTACATTGTAGTATGTATCAGAATTTCATTCCTTTTTATTTATGAGTAATATTCCATTGTAAGCATATACCATTTTGTTTTTCTTTTCTTCCTTTATTGATTTTAGAGAGAGAGGAAGTGAGAGGGAGAGAGAGACAGAAACATCCATGAGAGAGAACACCGACTGGCCACCTCCTGCATGACCCCACTGGGGACCGGGCCCACAACCTGGGCATGTGTCCTGACCGGGAATCGAACCGGCAACCTCTTGGTGCATGGGTAGGTGCTCAACCACGGAGCCACACCGGCCAGACTATACCATTTCGTTTATTCATTCATATATTGACAGACATTGGGTTGTTCCCATCTTTGGGTTATTGCAAATAATAATGCTATGAACAGTCATGTACAAGTTTTGTTTGAACACCTGTTTCCAGTTCTTTAGGATATATACCTAGGAGTAGAATTGCTGGATCATATGTTAATTCTATGTTTAACTTTTTGAGGAACGACCAAACCGTTTTCCACAATGGTTGTAACATTTTATGTTCCTACCTTCAATCCATACGGGTTCCCCAATTTCCCTACATCCTCTCCAACACTTATTATTTTCCATTTTTTAATAATAGCCATCCCAGTAGGTGTGAAGTGGTTATCTTACTGTGGTTTTTATTTGTATCTCTTTTATGATTAATGATGCTGAGCATATTTTCATGTGCTTATTGATCATCTGTATATCTTCTTTGGCAAAATGTCTATTCAAGTCCTTTGCTCAGTTTTGAATTGGGTTGCTTGTTTTTTTGTTGAGTTGTAGGAATTCTTGATATATTCTGGATATTAATCCCTTATCAGATAAATGATTTGCATTTTCTCCCATTCTGTGTGTTGTCTTTTTTAGTCTCTCTTTTTTTTTTTTTAAAGATGGTCAATTTTATATGTATTTTACCACATTTTTTTTAATTGGGGGGAAATGCTAATTTTCATTTGGGGACCAGCATGTCATAGTGGCTGGTAACTAGGACTCTGGAGTTCTGAGCTTCTCTCTGTTCTGCATTTACTAGCTGGGAGCTTTTGGGCAACTCACTTGACATCTCTGAGACTGTTTCTTCATCTTGTAGTGCTTCATGACTTCTTCACAAGGTGGCTACTACTCCTGCTGCTACTGCTGCTGCTGCTGCTGCTGCCTACCAGCGCGCAACGCAGCACAGGTCCCTCGTCTTTTTTAGTCTCTTGATAGTGTCTTTTGATGAACAAGTTTTAAATTTTGATGAAATCCAATATATCTATTTTTTTCCCTTTGTTGCCTGAGCTTTTGGTGTCATATCCAAGAAACCAGGCATTACGTTTTAAATAAGTAAAAAAAAATGCATTAAAAAAAAACACATCAGAGTTTTGAAAAACTAGTTGCTAGTGGCAGGGTAGAAAATGCAGGACAAGATACAGTTTATTGCCTCGCATTCTGAATTCAAAATACAGTATAACATGGCTTAAAACAAAAACTTTTAAGCATACCCATTCCTCCTCTTACTACAATGTGACCTAGTAGAGGCTCTTTTGGTCCAAAGACACATATAAGAACTTTTCTACTTCAAACTTTCAACTTATCTACTTTTATATCAAGAACAAAGCTACTGCCCTGGCCAGGTGGCTCAGCTGGTTGGAGTGTTGTCCTGTATACCAAAAGGCTGCAGGTTCGATTCCCAGTCAGGGCACATACCTAGGTTGCAGGTTCAATCTCCAGTCCAGGCACGTACGAGAAGCAACTGATTGATGTTTCTCTCTCACATCAATGTTATTCTCTCTCAAATCAATAAACACATTCTTGGGTGAGGAATTAAAACAAACAAACAAACAAACAAGCAAACAAATAAACAAACAAACAAAAAGCTACCAATGGATCAAGAGCTCATCAATTTTGCCCACCATCTACAGATGGCATGTCAGATCATTTGCACAGTGTCCACATTGGACTTAAAACTAGTAGACTTAGCAACAGCCCTTTGGTACCAAATTATTTGATATATTTTATGCAATTTATCATCCCCCCAACTCATATATATCTCAAAGTAGAAACTTTGGTTAAGGAATTTATTCCTGAGTTATGTAAACACCAGTTCTATCATCTGTTATTTTTATTTAAAAAAAAAATTTTTTTTTTCTATATTGATTTTAGAGAGAGAGGAAGGGAGAGGGAGAGAGAGATAGAAACATCAATAAGGAAGAACACTGATTGGCCGCTTCCTGCATGCTCCCCGTTGGGGATCGGGCCCACAACCTGGGCATGTGTCTTGACCAGGAATCGGCGACTTCTTGGTGCATCTGTCAAAGCTCAACCACTGAGCCACACCAGCTGGGATCAACTGTGGTTATTAAGCTCTAATCACTGGGGTATACACCTGAAACTAATATAATAATGTATGTCAACTGTATGTAATAAAAAAATAAAAATGATTAGCCCGGCCGGTGTGTCTCAGTGGCTGAGCGTCAACCCATGCACCAAGAGGTTGCTAGTTCGATTCCCGGTCAGGGCACAGCCCCAGGTTGTGGGCCAAATCCCCAGAGTGCCTATGATCTGTTATTTTTGAAAGACCTATGTTTCTTTTTATTTGCCCCCCCCCCCACTTTTAAAAAAGCTTGTCACAAAAGAAAAAAAGGCCTGTCACCTTAAAAAAGGATTCACTTGGAAGCTGTATTTCCTTAGCTTGATTAGAGAATATAAAGTGCTAAGCCTAATGTCCAGTGTTAATGGGAGTGGTTAATAATAAACACTAATGGTTGTTGCTGACACTATTTACAAAGGTGCAAAACTGTTCAATTTAGTCCTGTTCTCTGGAAGTTCAATATGCCTTCAGCTGTGTTCTTTGCTTTCTTGGTAAATCCTCTTTACTCTCCCAAAACTCTCATATGGGGCCAAAGGTCTTTTTAGCTAACACTAAATGATCAAGAGCCTGTTAACAGGCTCTGTGTGGTTCCAATTTCTTTCTGAAAGAGAATGACAGACATGCTTATCTCTTGTTAAGAGTGGGGGGCAAGAAGAAGGAGGGTGCATCTGCAACAAATATCTCAACTCCCAGTCAATAGTAGTTTCAGGTTTTCTAGTCCTCTTTAGAGATGGGAGTGGAGGAAGAGATCATATTAAAGTAAGTAAGTCACAGTTTCTGGAAACCTACAAGCACAGCTGCATCTTGACCTAGCGCAGTATAGTGGAGGAAACTGGCTAGAACTGAGAGAAGAGCGGAGATTACTGTGAGGAAGGGAAGTTTGGAACTCTGGGTACTATTACCTCTGTGGAAGCCCCAACTGGGGTAATGTAGTAGTTGTTTACTTCCCACAGCTGATCTCTGGTATATTATTATCTAATATTAATCTTACCATGTAATTACAAATTATGCAAATTTCTGAGCACTGTTTTTTCCAGGACAAAAGTTCAAACCAGAGATATAAGATGAAGGTGAGTAGCCTTCAGAAATGAAAAAGACTAGGAGAAATTAAGACCATCTGTGGTTCATCTACTAGTTAGGATTATTTTCCCCAACAAATTGGTTGTTAATCTGAAAACCATTCTTTTTTCTATGTGTTTGCCATGTAAGTGATGTCAGGAACTTTGGTAAAGAATGCCATATTTCAGTGAAAAAAACCCTAGCCCCAAATCTGTCCGTTGCCGTGAAAATTACTAGAGAGAATGCTTTGCTATGCTATAAATTCTTATGTCCTACCAAATCTCATGTAGGGAGAACCTCAAATCAGCTAACAGCAACATCTCCTGGTTTTTATCTCACTTATCTTGGCAATCTATTCATTTATAAGTCATGGATTTGACTCTAAAGAAGAATCAAATCATGTGCGGGTCTTCCAAAACCAGAAACCCAAAGGCAGAAATGTGGTTACTATTCCCTTAGAGAGGGCACTTCCAAAGAGAATCTGTACTTCCCAAGAGCCCTTTATTAACATTCTAAGTATAAATCTCTGAGATTATACAATAAAGCAGTTTAGGATAAGGTCTTCTGCAGAAATGTTTGAAGCCTATGAAGCAGTGGTTTCCAAACTTTGCTGCACATTGTATGGAGATCTTTAAAGACTACTGACAACACCTGGCTCCCACCTATAGACACTCTAACTGGGTATGACCTGGGCATCTGGATTTTAAAAATCCCTGCCCCTACATTCCAATGTGCAGCAAAATCTGGGAACAACTGCTATAAAACATGATGTCCTTCAAATTTTTTTGCCTTCAGTTCTGAAGCTAATTGCTGAAACCTTTTTCTTTCCGGTAACCTCCACTTGACATTTTCAGAGTTTGTTAACAAAAATCCTGAGCCCTTATTTCTGGGATCTTTTGGGACTGAATGAGCCAAAGAATGCACAAAGGTGACACACACCACCCTAAAACCACTTCCACATGACAATGGTATTTTCTTTACAAAGACTAATATATTCGAGAGCTGAAAACATTATCAAGCAAGTACCAATTTGAGAAGAGGTCAGGTAGATCTGTTATTGCTGAAATTGTAAGTGGAGATGAAAGACCAAGATGGAGCATCTAGCCCTGGCAGGTTTGGCTCAGTGGTAGAGCGTCGGCCTGCGGACCAATGAGTCGCGGGTTCAATTCTGGTCAAGGGCATGTACCTTGGTTGAGGTTCATCCCCTGCCCTGGTTGGGGTCGTGCAGGAGGCAACCAGGGAGGCAACCAGTCGATGTGTCCCTCTCACTTTGATCTTTCTCTCTCTCTCCCTTTCTTTCCCTCTCAATCTGAAGATAAATGGAAAGATATCCTCGGGTGAGGAGTGAGGATTAAAAAAAAAAAAAGATGGAACATCCACTAAATGTAAACCACTCCACCCCCAGGCGGGGTGGGGGGGGTACTAAAGATTAAATACAGTTCTTCCTCCCATCTACAAGTTTCTGCACCATGAAAACTTGGCGTCAGCACACAAAACCTGGTTCACCATACCGTTAAATCACATATCCTCCCTTTCCTCTTGCTGAGGTAACCACACACTCTACCCATAGTGGGAAGTGGCTCAGCAGAGGTCATCATGCCCTCGGCTGTCCAGCTGGAGTCCTTGTCTGAAAACCACTGCAAATAAGGATGGTATCATTTCAGTGGGACAGCTTTGAGGAAATGCTTGGCCTGGGGTTGAGATGGAATGATACTTGTCCACAGTCTTACTGCTTTCTGACCTAGCAGGAAGAACCAGGATGAGAACATGGCCAGAGGCTGGCCCACATGAGGAACTTTTCATTTCAGCAAGAGCAGCCTTGCAATTAACTGCTGAAACCTTTATCTTTCCGGTAACCTCCACTTGGCATTTTCGGAAATTGTTAACAGAACAGAACTGAACACATTGTGGCCCTTAGTGCCAAGCAGAGGGAAAAGGTAATGCAGGGAGAGGAACAGTTGGGATCAGAGGGTGGATGCTTTGCTGCCCAGACTGGCTTTAGCAAGCAATGCCTCTCACTATGTACAGTTCTAGATTTCCTTCCTATCTCTAACTTGTGACAATCATTATTTTGAAATTTTTGATGATCTCTGTTATGGGTTGAATTGTGCCCCTCCAAAAGATATATTGAAGTCTTAGCCCCTAGAACCTCAGAATGTGACCTTATTTAGAAATGGGTTCTTTACAGAGGCAATCAAATTAAAATGAGGTCATTTAAGTGGGCTCTAATCCAATATGACTGGTATTCTATTAAAAAGGGGAAATTTGGACATAATGACACACACACACACAGAGAAGATGTGAAGGTACACAGGGAAAAGACAATCATGTGACTGGAATGATGGCATCTACAAGACAAGGGACGCCAGGATTGCTGGCAAACACAGGAAGCTAGAAGAGGCAAGGAAGGATTCTCCCCTCGAACCATCATAGACAGCATAATCCTGCCAACACTTTGATTTCTCACTTCTAGCCTCCAAAACTGAGACAATAAATTTGTTTCAAGCCACCTAGAGTTGGATACTTTTTATAGCAGCCTTTGAAAACTAATACAGCTTCCAAAGCTGACTTAGTGTAGACTAAATCAGTCAGATTTTACCTTAAGTAGCCTTAGTGAATTATTGCTGCTAGCCAAGGAGATTACAGTCTAGGTCAGTGGTTCTCAAATAGGGTGGTGGGGAACAGTGGTTATGGCAGCAAAACAATTTCTAGGGGAGCTGTTTCAAAACAAACATGCCCAAACTCCATCCTGAGCCTGTTGATTCAGAATATGAGGAGTGGGGAATAGCTAACATGTATTTTAATTTTTTTTTTCTTTATTGATTTTAGGGAGAAAGGAAGGGAGAGGGAGCAAGAGACAGAAACATCGATTGGCCACATCCTGCATGCCCCTCACTGGGGATTTGGCCCACAACCCGGGCATGTGCCCTGACCAGGAATTGAACCGGTGACCTCTTAGTGCATGGATCAATGCTCAACCACTGAGCCACACCAGCCGGGCACTAACATGTATTTTAAACAAGTTCTCCAAGTGGTATCATTCATTGACTTGCTCTGATCCTTCATCTCTCCGCCAAACTGATTACCTAGCTTAAATAAAAAGAATAAACTTTGGATCTTCCCCAAATTGATCTGTAGATTTAATGTAACCCCAATAAAAATCTCAGTAGGTTTTTTTAATCCTCACCCTAGGATATTTTTCTATTTATCTTCAGATAGAGAGGGAGAGAGAGAGAAACATTGAAGTGAGAGGAACACATCGACTGGTCACCTCCTGCATGACCCCGACCAGGGCCAGGGACGAACCGCAAACAAGGTATGTGCTCTTGGCCAGAATCGAACCCGCGCAACTCATCAGTCCACAGGCCAACGCTCTACCACTGAGCCAAACTGGCTAGGGCTCAGCAGGTTTTTAAAATAAAAATTTACCAACTGACCCTAAAATTTATATGGCAATGCAAAAGGCCAAGAATATTCAAGGCAATCTTGAAGTACAATAAAGCTGGAGGACTTACACTATTAGATATCAAGACTGAGAAAGCTATAGTTATTAAGACAATGTAATATTGACACAAGACTAGATAAGTGGGTGAAAGGAACAGAAGAGAGGGAGCCCAGAAATAAAACCACACACATGTCACTTGATTTATGACAAATGTGACAGTGTAGTGCAGTGGGGGAAAGCATGGTCTTTTCAATAAGGTGCTGAGTCAATTAGGTATCCATATGAAAAAAACAGAATCTCAACTTCCAAATAGCACCCTAAACAAAAATCAATCTCAGATAGATTGTAGATCCAAATATAAAAAGCAATAAAGTTTTCAAAAAAATAAAAAATAAAAACCCATAGAAAACTATCTTTATTATCTTGGGAAAGGCAAAATTTCCTTAAATAGGCGGGACACAAAAAGCATTAACTATAAAAGAAAAACAATACACTAGATTTTATAAAAATGAAGAAATTCCATTCATGAAAAGGTACCACTAAGAGAAAAGGCAAGATATGGAATAGAAAATATGTATAATACATATATCTGATAAAGGATTTATAATCAGAATATACAAAGAACTACAAATCAGTAAGAAAAAACATACAACCCAATCCAAAAATGGGGAAAAGATCTGAACATGCACTTCATAAAAGAAGATTTCCCAATAAGCACATGAAAAGATGCTCAATTTCATGACTCCTCATGGAAATGCAAATTAATACCACAATGAGATACCATCACACACCAACCAGAATGGCACAAATGAAAAAGACAAATAAGGTCAAGTGTTGCTAAGGATGCAGAGCAACCAGGATTCTAATTGGAAGTAGGAGTATAAACTGATTCAGACACTTTGAGAAACTAGCAATATCTATTAAAGCTGATCATACGCATACCTTAGGACCTGGGAATCCCATTCCTAAGTATATCTAGAATAGAAGTGTATACATGTAGTTCCCAAAAGACATGTACAAGAGTTTTCACAGCAGCAATTTTCACAATAGCCCCAAACTGCAAACAACCCAAACACCCATCAACAACTTAATAGTAGTTCCTCCCTTATCCACCAGGGATACGCTCCAAGACCCCCAGTGGATGCCTGAAACTGTGGACAGGACCAAATCCTATATATACTATATTTTTTCCTATACATATATACCTATAAAGTTTAATTTATAAATTAGGTATAGTAAGAGATTAATAACAAAAACTAATAATAAAACCGAATTATAACAACATACTATTATAAAAGTTATGTGAATGTGGTCTTTTAAAATATCTTATTTCAATGACAGAAGATTCATTCTTGCTGTAGATCTCAGCAACCTCAGCACACAATTTTTTCTTATTACATCAAGAATTTCTAGCCCTGGCTGGTTTGGCTCAGTGGTTAAGAATGTCAGCCCAAGGACCAAAGAGTTGCAGGTTCGATTCTGGTCAAGGGCACGAACCTCAGTTGAGGTTCGATCCCCCGCCCTGGTTGGGGTCGTGAGGCAGGCAACCAATCGCTGTGTCTCTCTCACACTGATGTTTCTCTCTCTCCCTCCCTCCCTCTTCCTCTATCTGAAAACCAATGGAAAAATATCCTCGGGTGAGGATTAAAAAAAAAAAGAAAAAGATCTTATGCTTTTTTCACTTAAAGGAAGAAGCACTTTATGGCTTCTCTTTGGCATATATAAATTGCTAGCATTACTACTCTTGTGCTTTCGGGCCATTATTAAGTAAAATAAGGGTTACTTGAACAAGTACTGCTATACTGCCACAGTCGATCTGATAACTGAGACGACTACTAAATGACTAATGGGCAGATAGTATATACAGTGTAAATATGCTGGAAAAAGGGATAATTCACATCCTGGGCACGATGGAGCTGGCTGGCACGAGATTTCATCACACTACTCAGAATGGCATACAATTTCAAACTTATGAATTGTTTATTTCTGGAATTATCCATTTAATATTTTCAGACCACAGTTAACCACAGAAAATGAAACTGTAGATAAGGGTGGGATACTGTATTCACATAATGAAGTACTATAAAATAATGAGACCAAACAAAGTACAACTACATGCAACAATATGGATGGATTTCACTGGCATATGTTGAACAGCTAGACATAAAAAAGCACATACTGTAATAATTCTATTTATGTAGTGTTCAAAATGGATAACACTAATCTATGATGTTAGCAGTTAGAATTGATCTTCTTGGGGGGAGGTTAGCTATTGGAGGGAGGTAGGAAGGGGCTTCTGGTAATATTGCATTTCTTCATCTGGATGCTAGTACTACAAAGTGTCTTCACTTTGAAAATTCAGTGATCTTCATGCTTATGATTTGGTTACATATTTATACTTTATATTATTGTTTAATAAGACCTATTAACATAAAAACAAAAATATAACCTTTGGTTTTGTGACTCATGGAGACCAGTGCCAGGATCAGCTGAGACGCAGGCTAGTTTTATACTTTAGGTACCCTGCCTAGTCTTCAGGGTAGCAGACCAGTCTCATATCTAATGCAATAGCACATAGGGGGTGAGGGTGGAGAGTGGTTTACCACTTTTTTCATCTGTTCTTTCTCCACACTGATTCTTAATTCCTGAAAAAAATTTTTTTTAAATATAATAATTCTAAGGAGCAGGCTAAAAGCCGAAAAGCAGAGGGGAGCTTAGTAAATGGAAGATCCACAGTATTTCAAATTGATTGAATGAAAGGGGAAATTTTTCAAAAGATGAGAATAATCAGAGTCAAATAAGGAGAAGGCAGGTTGTTTACAGAATTAGTTCAGGGTTAAAAGTTTCATTTGATTATGAGTTCAATGGGGGTAGACAATTATTTGATAGTAGTCTTTTAGGCTTTTAAAAGATATCCTAAAGAGAAAATAGAGGACAACTTGTGGGAGGGAGACTACTCAATTTCTCATCACAGCCTTTTTGTCATAGAGCTTGTTGCTATGGAGAAAGCCATGAAGGCAGCAACTAAGGGAAATAAAGGATCTGGCAGAGTAAGCACAGGGACAGTGGATTAAACAAAAATTTCCTGAGCAATTAGCAAGTAGCAGGGCTTATAAATGACACATTTTCCATTTTTTCCTAACCCCTACCCCTCTAAAAGTACATGGCTCTGGTTTGCCACTATAATTTAACTTAAATACAGAGAAGCCTGAATGGGCCTAACAAAGCCTAAGCCTGGCAGAGGAAACATAAGGCCATTTAGCAATGAAGCCTCATGCCAGGGGGAATCAGCTACCTACCTACCCTATCCTGGGGAAATTATCTCTAGCTGCATAAATTATAAAGTTGATGTCCTATAATTTCTTTGTTCTGTAAAGCCTGAGGGAGCTGGGATAATGAAGTATCAGAAATAGAGAACAGCCTCTTGTTTCATAGAGTAGTTAGAGACAGAGAGAAGAAAAAGAGAGACAAGACTCTGTGTGTGTGTGTGTGTGTGGGGGGGGGGAGTGTTAATTCTCACTGGTATCATTAAGAGGCAGCGGCAATGACCTGGGAGCAAAGCTCTGCCTGAACCGGTCTGAAACTACTGCTGTGGGAGAAAAGGCTATTTGCCAAGTTAGTTAATAGCTTCTGCCCATCATTGTTACAGCAGCTTTATCAACCAGAGCAGGGCCAGGCCCTGTTTTTAGCAGTGTAAGCACTGAGACCAGAGGGTTCAACAACATCTTCCAGCGGGATTTAAATATATGACAGTGGACAGATAACATAATCCACAAGGGTATATAAACATGTAACTGCCCTAAAGCATCCCCTAGGAGTAAGGTGTTAGGTGGAAAGAATGTGTGGCTGTTGTTTGGGGTGGGGGAAGGGTGGGAGAAAGTAAGTATTGATTTCCCTAATGTTTCCTTTGTGTGGCTGCTGTTGCCATGTGGTGGTCTGTTGCTATGAAGATTTGTGGTGGCAGACAATGGCTGCTAGGCTCTTTATGACTGTGCTGTTAGTAGAGCGGTTTCTGCGGGGCGTCAGGCTAGCAAGCAATTGGCTAAGCAGGGAGAAAGCTTGGTCACTGTGAACCATTTCTCTCCAGGTAAGTGCTGCCTAAGGCAAGACTGAGGTGAAGGGGTGTTAATTATAGCCAAGGAAAAACAAAAACCAGTAACTGTGTACCATCTTACAAATATCTAAAATTAGATATGTCACAGTTCACACACATACTTTCCTACATCACAGTCACACAGAATGAACCAAGAGTAACTCCCAAGGTTACTATTTCCATGAAGAAAATGAATGGACAGCCCCTTCTTTTAGTGAGAAAGATAAAGGCCCACAGCCAGGATTTGCAATCAGATGAGGATGAAGAACAGCTGAGGCAGGTTCTCAGCGGAGCTACCGCAGGCAAACTAACTTCCTGCTAAGCAAAACCACTGCCTATTACTCTGATAATGAAAAAACTGCAACCCACAGACCAAAGTACAGGGCTCAACCACAGAGCCTAAAGGAGGGCCAATGTTTTCTCAGGTAAAAGGAGCCATAGTACACAGAAATCACCCTGGGTCTGTGTAGATGTCAGCTATTTACCCATCCTCTTCATCTTCCCACACAATTACTCGTCTTCCCATCTCAGAGTATATATACATGTTTATAGTATACATAACTTAAAGATCATCCAGCCCCTATGCTGTTCAAAAACAATAAACTACTAGCTTCATGTGACTATTTAAATAAAACTTAAAATTCAATTCCTTAGTTCCACGTGCCACATTTCAGGTGCTCAATATCATGTGACTAAGTTACCATTTTGGACAGCATATTTCTAAGACAAAAAGTTCTATTGGACATTGTAGATCTAGCCCAAGGCCCCCACCCCATTAAAAATCTAAGGCCAAGAGAAGTTAAGAGACCCAAAATCACACAGCTAGCTAAGTTACAGTCTGTTCTAGAATCAACTCTCCTGCCTCTGGTTCACAGATAGTTGTTCTATACTACTCTGCCTTTAAGGCACTGTTATTCCTTGACACAGTTCTCAGATGCTCCTAGTTGTTGGAATAAACATGCATACCCACATGTGGAGATGGGGATGCATAACCTTTCTATGTTTGCTTGTGCATGTCTACGATAAAACCTTTACCAAGAGCAAAAACTGAAAACTCCCTCCTCCCTACAAAATCATTAAGCTAGAATTTAGCTTCAGAAGATGAGGCCAAGTTTATCATATAGCTTTTCATATTCTCTGGCATACAGGGGAGTTACACTCACTTCAGCTTCAAAAACATGGTCTTATAGCACTACAACTCCTGTCTTCCCGATACTCTGGTAAAAAAAAGACCAGACTAATTTCAGAGATGTTATAAGAGGGATTTCTACATGGAATGGTAGGGTGAGCCTCGATAAATTATTATTAAACTTTTTTTTGGCAGAGGAATCCTCTTCAAATACTGTTTACAAAGGAGCCTAATAGAAATCACCCAAAAGTAGAAAGACTGCTCTGAGCTGCATCTGGTGGGGTTGCAGAGGTTGGGACTGGGGCCTGCCACTTGGCACCCCTCACTCTCTATGACTGCTTGTGAGGTTCCTCCATGTTCAAGTTCCTCAGAGTATAACTTCAAACCATTTTCTTTGAAAAGATCTGAAGGCCCTCTCTCTGATTTTCATAATTTTAAATGACTGGTAGTGGAAGCCACTGTTTAAAAAAAAAGAAAGTGATCTCACTTATTTCTGGAATATAATGAACATAACAGTGTGAGGAGCAGGGTAGTCCCAGGGACGCGGAAGTGGGGTACAGACTGACAATTGCCAGAAGAGGGGGTGGGGGAGGGGAGCGATGAACACAGAACTTGTACGCATGTACTCATAACCAATGGACATGGACAATAAAAAGGGGGACGGGGCAGGGAGGGAGGGGGAGGAGGGTGTCAATGGGGGAAAAAAGGAGAAACATCTGTAACAAAAGTAAATTAATAATAAAAAAAAAGAAAAAAAATTTAAACTGAAAAAAAAAATAAAATAAAATTATGTTTTCTTTCAAAAAAATAAAAAATAAAAAAAAGAAAGTAGCCCTGGCCGGTTTGGCTCAGTGGTTAGAGCGTCGGCCTGCGGTACAGAGAGACCTGGGTTCGGGTTCTGCTAAGGGCATGTACCTCGGTTGCAGTTTGTCCCCGGCCCTGGTTGGTCGTGCGGGTGGCAGCCACTCGATGTGTCCCTTTCACGTTGATGTTTCTCTCTCTCTCTCTCTCCCACTCTATCTGAACAAAAAATGAAAAAATGTCCTCAGGTGAGGATAAAAAAAAAAAAAAAAAAGAAAGTAAAATACAAAATCACTCATTATTTTTAGTTAAAACTTAGCAAATGAATCCAAGAGAGGTTACCCAAAAAATTACCATTTTTACCTACATGCTTGAAACATGTGGGTACAAGACACAGTTAGTTAATTTTATTATTCAAATATTTACTAATTATTTTACTTTTTGTGTAAAGACTTAACTAGTCAAACTAGTCCTTGGGGAAATAAAATGATACATAAAATGCAATTCCCCGCCTCAGCCATCTTAAGAGTCTAATAAAGGAGAAAACAGGAATTCTAGGAGGAAACAAGTAAGGACTAGCTTCTATTTATGTCACTGTAATCCTACAAGGAGAGGAGGGAAGAGGTGGTGCAGAAAAAAATGTTTCAAGAAATAATGGTCAAAGACTCCCAATATTTGAATAAAAAATAAAAAAGAGACAAATTTACAGACTCAAAAAGCTAAGAGAACCTTTAAATATGCTAATCCCCCCCAAATCCATATGAGACACACCTAATAAAAATACTGAAAATGACAAATCTACCAGGAGGAAATGACATATTACTTAGTACGATTTAAGAGATTAACATGTTCTAAAAGGATTACTAAAAATTATTCTTCAGACAGAAGGAAAACAATAGGGGGACTCAGAACAACAGGAATGAAGAAAGAACAACAGAAATGTTAAGTATATGGGTAAATATAACAAACTACTCTCCTGAGTTCATCCAAGTATATATGATGATTAAAAGGGGGGAAAAAAAAAAGCTGTCTGATGGCATTTTCAGTGTATTCGATATAATACATAAGACCAGGTGCTTGCAAACTTTTTCAGTAAAAGACCAGATAGTAAATATTGTTGGCTTTGCTGGTGATATGGCCTCTGCCCACTCTGTCACTTTAGTGCAAAAGTGGCTGAAAATACATGAAATGAGTGTGGTTGAGTTCTAATAAAACTTTATGTATGGACATTGAAATTTGGATTTCATATAATTTTCATGTCACACAATATTCTTTTTTTTATTTTTTATTTTTCAGTTACAGTTTATTTTCAATATTATTTTGTGTTGATTTCAATTGTACAGCATAGTGGTTAGACATACACAATATTCTTGTTTTGATTTTCCCCCCAACCATTAAAAAACACTGCCTGTTTTTGTATGGTCTATAGGCCAAACAAAAAACATGCAATGACCCAGCTGGTGTGGCTCAGTGGATTGAGCATCATCCCGTGGACTCTCTGAGAAGTCCCAGTTAGATTCCCAGTCAGGGTACATGCCCAGTAGGGGGCGTGCAGGAGGCAGCCAATGGATGTTTCTATCTCTCTCCCCCTTCCTCTCTCTAAAAAAAAAAAAAAATCTATAAAAACATATTAAAAAAACAACAACATGCAATGGGTGTAAGACAATTAAAACATAAAGAAGCGAGGGTAAAGGGACTTATATGGTGGTACTATCTCTACATTCCACTTGAGGTGATTAAAAAATACTAATTTTAAGTAGACTGAAAAGTTACATATATATTATACTATATATCATAATATATTAAATATATAAATATTAAAAATATATATATATATATATTACAATCCCTAGAGCAACCACTAAAGAACTGTACCAATAGATGATGCATTAAGAACCAAAGATAACTAGGGAAGTTTGAGCCTGGAATCTGGTAGGATGGTAATGTAGGTGATGAAGGTAGTTGTAATGAGAAACAGAGAAGAAGGAAAGAGAACTAAAATTTCAGGAGAAAGACGATTATTCTTTTTTAGACATTTTCAATTTAAGAAATCAGCTTCTGCTGATGTTCAAGTCAAGCAGTATGAAAAGGAATTAGGCAAAGGTCAGGTCTAGAGATAAGGTTTTGGGGATTGTTTATGTAAGGGAGACAGCTGAAACTAAGAATATATAAGATTACATTTATTAAAAGAAGGTTGCCGATGTAACAACTTTTGGGAGTTATGATCTATGAAATTTATGCAGAGAACTTCTTATTTTTCCTTAGTATGAACCTCTGTTTTGCTGGGGAAACAATGTATCCAGCTAAAAAGTTTCATTTCCTTGCCTTCCTTGCAGAAAGGGTAGACAATAAGAAGTAGGCAGAAGTCTTAAGGTGTGGCTTCTGGGAAAGCTTGTCAAATAAAAATATTACGTGGGAGGCAAATGCTGTTTTACTCTTCTCCAGGCTGTAAAGTAAATGTGATGGCTAGAGCTACATTAGCAATTTTGCAATAAAGAATTAACTTGAAAGCCCTGGCCAGTTTGGCTCAGCGGTTAGAGCGTCAGCCCACGGACTGGAGACTCCCAGGTTTGGTTCCTGCTGAGGGCACGTACCTCGGTTGCAGTTTGTCCCCGGCCCTGGCTGGGGTTGTGTGGGTGGCAACCAGTCCATGTGTCTCTCTCACATCGATGTTTCTCTCTCTCTCTCTTCCTCCCTCTCTCCCTCCCGCTCTATCTGAAAATAAATGCAAAAAATGTCCTCAGGTGAGAATAAAAAAAATAATAATAATTAACTTGAAGGAACCTGGAACATTGACTGCATTGCAAAGCCCTCATACTAGCCCTAGATTTCCTATCTTCAGAATGATTTTACATTAAATCATTATTACTTCATTTTCGTTCCTAGTAGCAAAATCCTGTTCTTAACTCAATGTTTCCTCAATTTTTCCCACTATGGCATACATAGTAAATGAAAAATATATTGTGGATAAGGCTGCTGGTCTGAGGGGAAAGGGAGTAGGGAGGGCACCAGCTGCTGCTATAGGCCTCACCTAGAGGCCAACAGGACAGAACTGATCACATTTCAGCACTCTAAAACCCATCAAGAATTTTGAGAAATGAGATTTAGGGAAGTGTAGTATGACAAAGGCAAGAGAGCAAAGTTTCAAGAATAAAGAAACAGTAGAGCTTCTAAAAGTCTAGGATGGGCTAAGAAAAGATCTTAGTAAAATTGATGATCATTGGTATGAGGAATGTTTCAGTCAAATAGTGGCAGAAGAAATCTGATGGCAAGATGTTATATGATACTGGGCAAGTAAACAAAGACTGAAAACAGCAATAGCAAGTAGTGAAGAAAAGGAAGGAGGTCAGTAGTTCAAAGGGGTAGCAAGGATGAGGAGAATATTTTCATTGTAAAGAAAAGTGCGGCAGAGGGCAAAGAATTAATAGAAGGGGAAAGAATGAAGATGAAGAAAGAATAAAATTCATGGTAAAGTCTCAAAGAGTCTTCAGAATAAGGAGAGAAAAAGGAAATAATAAGATAAGAAAAATACATTTGAAGAGAGGAGGGAAGCTGGGGGATTTAGGTAGTTATCTTTGATCTCAGTTTACAAGCATGAAGAGAGAAAGAATTGGGCTAAGAATCTTGACAATAAAATAAGTATTGGGGAATGTGAATGTAATTGGGAGATGAAGGGATTGCTAAGTAGTATTGTGAGCTCAGCTTAAGTCAGCTAGCTGACAAATGGCTGGGTTTTGTGAATTCTTCCACTTGTTAGTCTGGGATCAGGAGCTGAAAAATGGGAGGTAAAGATTTCTTGAATTTGAGACTGGCAAGGTGAATAGATTAATTTTTTTGATGAAGCAATTCTATTAAACAAATATATAATAAAATTTCATTGGTATTAATGTTTTTCAGTTTTTATTCTCATGACTAGTATGCAAAATTGTTCACTTTCAAGATGCCAGTCAACTAGTACTGGATCCATGATGATTCCAAGTCACAGGTTCTTATAACTTAAAAGCTGAATAGGTCTTCATTTGTCACTAGGTCAAGAGATGAGGTAACTAACTAGGGCCCAAACAAGTTAAGAAACTTGCCCAAGGTCACAATAATAGTGGCAGAGGTCTCTTGATGTTCACTTCCAGTGTTTTTTGCACTATATCACAAATTCTTCCAGAAAGCACATCTGCCAACGTAAAATACATCAATAGTGATGGCCTCCCACTTAGTGCTGTGGTCTAAAAAGGAAAACTTATAGCATCCCCTGGAATTCTTATTTAAAGTCAGCCTTGCCTTTCTTTAAAACACCATAGAAGCCCGGCCGGTGTGGCTCAGTGGTTAAGCGTCGACCCATGCACCAAGAGGTCGCTGGTTCGATTCCCAGTCAGGGCACATGCCCAGGTTGTGGGCCAAATCTCCAGTGCAGGGCATGTAAGAGGCAGCCAATCGATGTTCTCTCTCATCGATGTTTCTATCTCTCTCTCTCCCTTCCTCTCTTTCTAAAATCAATAAAGAAAAAAAATAAATAAATAAAAAATAAAAATAAATAAAACACCATAGAAGCTAGTAAGCAATTTTGCCTCAGTAAAAGTATATGGTCTGTCTTAAGACTTCTTATACATTGCTTTCAGGATCCTGGGTTAAGGTAAGCCTTGTGAACCAGAAATAGGCTTGGGACCAGTTATTTTAATTTGAAAATGTGGTGGGACAAAGAAAAATCAGGTGGAATCAGACCTATGCATAAGTGCTAAGCATAAGTCTCAAAAAGCAAAGGAAATAATTCCAGGTTACATTTGGGTCTTCTTTTTTTAAATTTTTATCCTCACCCGAGGACATTTTTCCATTTTTTGTTCGGATAGAGTGGGAGAGAGAGAGAGGAAGAGAGAGAGAGAGAGAGAAACATCGACGTGAAAGGGACACATCGAGTGGCTGCCTCTGGCACGGCACGGCCCAACCAGGGGCCAGGGACAAACTACAACCGAGGTACGTGTCCTTAGTGGGAACCGAACCCGAGTCTCTCTGGACCGCAGGCTGACGCTCTAACTGCTCAGCCAAACCGGCCAGGGCTGGGTCTTCTTAAATAGTCCTAAGGTTGAGCCTAGCTGAGGATCTTTGCAGTGCTGGCTGAATTATGAGCAGCCTAAAAAGAGATGGGATTTGCAGGAATTTCAAAATGCCTCCAAGGCAAGGTTTACAGGGAGAGGTAGGGAAAAAAGAAGCAACATTGCAGTAGAGATAAGCAAAGACACAAGAAAGAATTGAGACCATGATCCTTACAACCTGTTCTCAGCAAGGTGGCTCAGTTCTACAAGGACCTGAGGGTCCTCTGTTCCCCCTCACGGGCCAAGCATTCATAGCTTCCCTCTAAGCTGTAAGAGTTTTTCCATTTGAAGATAGTACTTTGCTGGGAAAAGAGTCAGAAATACAAAAGAGTTGGGTAGAAAAACAAAAAGCCTAGAAGGCCAGAAGAATTTTTTTAAAAGTTCTTATTAACCCGAGGACCTACTTAATACACTATAGCTAGATCTTACAGATCTGTAGAGAATGGTCTTTGCAGGAAATCTGTTACGTTAAGATGAGAAGGAATATGAACCAACTCTGATCCCAATTCAGACTTTTGCCAACTGACAGCTCAGGTGAATGTCCTCTGAAATGGCCATAAAGCATAGTAGAGTATATTATAATTGCAGAACAGTTCTCTTTCCCTTGGGATTAAAAAAAAAGAAAGAAAGAAAAAAAAGTACTAAACCCTGAAACACATATGGTAAGTGGGAAAAAAATATATTAAAAGTAGAACTAAATAGCCCGGCTGGTGTAGCTCAATGGTTGAGCATCGACCCATGCACCAAGAGGTCGCCAGTTCGATTCCCGGTCATGGCACATGCAGGAGGTAGCCCATCAATGTTCTCTCTCATCGATGTTTCTATCTCTCTCTACCTCTCCCTTCCTCTCTCTCTAAAAATCAATAAAGAAGAAAAAAAAAAAAGAAGTAGAACTAACTATCTTAA
Source organism: Tadarida brasiliensis (assembly GCA_030848825.1). NCBI lineage: Eukaryota > Metazoa > Chordata > Mammalia > Chiroptera > Molossidae > Tadarida > Tadarida brasiliensis. The sequence continues at coordinate 196,504,412 of CM061257.1, read as the reverse complement.
AGATTTAGTTAAATAAATGAGAGTGATTCAAACCTGGTGCAAGTTGTATTCTGAGTTTCAGAGAAGGTGAAGAATTTTGGAAAGTATTTGACATGTCTTCTAAGTTCAAATAATATTATAGTATTTATCAGATATACATTAACATAGATCCAGAAATGACAATGATATAGATGCAAGCATTTATTCATTCAAATAAATATTTTTGAGGGCTTACTACAGGTGTTAGGTGTTGGGGATACAATGGTGAGCAAAAGAGTCCCTCAGCTCATAGAACTTCTAAAATAGTAGAAGAAATACACATTAATAGTTCCCTATTAACAGTGGTCTCACTTAAGATTTCTGAGCTTTATGACAGTGTGAAAGGCATATACATTCGGTAGAAACCATACTTTGAATTTTGATCTTTTCCTGGGCTAGTGATATGTATGATACTCTTTTGTGATGCTGGGCAGCAGCAGCAAGATGATTTTGCCTAACTATAGGCTAATGTAAGTGTTCTGAGCATGTTTAAGGTAGGCTAGGCTAAGCTACGATGCTTGATAGGGTAAATTTTAAATGTAAAAATACTCACTTATGGTATTTTCAACTTATGATGGGTTTATTATGACGTAACCCCAATGTAAGTCGAGGAGCATCTATACATACAAAATTGCAAACTGGGATGAGAGCTGTGAAATAAAATACAGACTGCATTAAAATTGTATATCGGGGGAACTTGGTAATAGGCTGCCAGTGACAATCAGAGAGCTTTTCTGAGCAAATAATTTCTTTTTTTTTTTTTTATCCTCACCTGAGGACATTTTTCCATTTTTTGTTCAGATAGAGTGGGAGGGAGAGAGAGGAAGAGAGAGAGAGAGAGAAACATCGATGTGAAAGGGACACATTGAGTGGCTGCCTCCCGCACGACCCAACCAGGGGCCGGGGACAAACTGCAACCAAGGTACGTGCCCCTAGCGGGAACCGAATCTGGGTCTCTCTGGACCGCAGGCTGACGCTCTAACCGCTGAGCCAAACTGGCCAGGGCGCAAATAATTTCTTTAAAAAAATAATTCTGTGCTCACATCCCCCTGGCAGGGAGGGAGAACAGAGATCCTCAGATAAAAAGGTACCCACTAATCTTAGGAGAGTAAAAGGTGAGACTTACTCTCTTACAAAGTTTTCACAGGTGCACATACACAAAAAGCATCTCGTCCTTGGAGAAAAGTCACCATCATGAAGATGTATAGCCCTGGCTGGTTTGGCCCAGTGATTAGAGCATTGGCCTGAGGACCAAGGGTCATGGGTTCAATTCCCGGTCAAGGGCATGTATCTGGGTTGCAGGTTTAATCCCCTGCCCCAGGCGGGGTCATGTAGGAGGCAACTAATCGATGTGTCTCTCTCATCTCCATGCCCCCCCTCCCTAAACTCACTTCCACTCTATCTAAAAATTAATGGAAAAATATCCTCAGGTGATGATTAAAAAAAATAAAAATTAAAGATGGATAGAATAAGTAGGCAGGAAGTTGATGTCTTCTATCTTTAATATATTGAGGCAACAGTCCCTGAAGGTTGCTTGGTGGCACAGAACTGTGGGGTCTGGATATGTCTGTCATTCCAACAGACACTCTGGCCGTTGAGACATTTGGCCATAGGCAGATGACATTTTAAAAATCAGAGATAGACACTTGTGATTTCCAGACTGTGTATTGTATACACATATCTAGAGTCAATCTCTAGGGTCAAACTCTCTATCTACTGTCTATGCATCAGTTTCTAACACAATAGGAATTTTTTCGTTATTGTCTCAGGCACACAATAAAACCTCATCAGTAACGTTATTCTAGAAGCTGAAGTTTTACTATATAACAACTGATGATAGAGCCAAGAACACAGAATTCTTAATCTATATCACATCATCGCCAACTGCATGGTAGACTTTAAATAAATACTGAACCACAACAAAATATTCAGAGGAAAAGACTTTTATCAGAATGACCAGAATGAAATGCCTGAATTTCCACAGACAGCCTGACAAGATAGCTTATGATAATCAGAGATAATGAGCTGTGCTCCTCTGGGTCTCTAAAACTCCTCAGAGTGGGGATGCTTTGAAAGTCTGGTTATTGATGCAGAGACCTGAGGGGACTCTTAGGCCCAGCCTTTCTAACCACACATACTTTGACAAGGACTTGGATTTTTTAATAAAAAGAATGTATTTGCTGAAATCAAATTGCCACAGATGGTATGAAGGGATCTGAAATACCTGGTAAGTCTGTTTGCACTCCTATTTTTTCAGGTTTAGAAAAACAGAAGAGATTCTATTCTCAGGGGCAAATGGAACATATAAGTCTGGATGGTAGCCTTGGGCAATAGCACCTTACAGTGAGCCAACTGCTTAGTGAGTACCTGAAAACAAGACCATGTAAACATTTCCCTGTTGCCTAGGCCTACAAAATCTGTACTGACCAGATGCATGAAGTGGTGTGGGTGGCTGGGCAATGAGGCAACCAGTGCGAAGGAGCTGGCTGCACCTCCAGGTGTTAAAAAAGGCAAGAGCTGCACATTCAATGAGCCAACACTAAGTCAATTTAAGAGTTTTCCATTTCCTTGACTCCCACAGCTACCCTTTTCTTACTTTTTCTCTTTAAGCCTGACCCAAAGTTCATTTATTTAGATTCTTCCATATAAAATGATAGACACAGTTTGAATTACCTGGCCAGCACCTATCAAACAACTGCTAAAGTACTGTTGAAGAGCTATGAAGGGAATATAATTAAAACTGACAATCTCTAGAAGCTGGGAGAGTCTACTAAGAAGTTTACTGTAATCCTCTCGGTAGGTATCACCAGCAGACTATGGTAACTTGGGACTCCTAATAAATACTTGGTGTGATTTACAACATAAACCCCTGCTGGCAGAAGCGGGTTAAGGAGGGATGGGAAAGCCACAAGTAGCACTTACCATCTTCTGTTTCCTGCCACACGATGCCCTCGAGGTTGACGCTTGTCCCAGGTTCACAGGGGCCCAGGCACTCAGGCTCGGTGGCTAGAGCCACATCACATGTGTTGACCCCGACTGACCGGGTACGAACCATGATCTGCTCACAGGGAGATGAGATGTCATTACTGACCACTGGCACCAAAAGGTGTAGCGGCAGCACTGCTGGTGTGGAGACAGGGGACTCCATCTGTGGGGGAAAAGAAAGTAGCAGCTGAGTTGCAGGAAGAACATTTAGAGGAAATACTGTCTCTGTATTTAATCTAGTCCTACATCTTTTCTTGCCAGAGTGCAGAGGACTCTAAATATAAGACTTTGGTCTTTCCTTTCAAGTTCTAGCTCTTGATACTGCTACAAATCTAGCAGTTTAGATGAGTGCATCCTGTGCTAGGAGAAGCTGTATTTCTTAATAACAATTTTCCTCATAAACTGCTTGGCTAAAAGTATAAAAAGAAATCTTGCCTCATTTCTCTAGTGAAAGAGAATCAGGGCCAGTTTTCAGTAGTAACAGAGCACAAAGACTGATGAGAAAGAAAAGGACCAGTTTCTAAGCCATGATCTACTGCTGCCACTATGCTTCCCAACAGTCTATCACTCAACAAATCACACATTAACCAGGTATGAAATTCAAGAATACAGGTGGGGATAAAGACAGGGAGAAATATCCAGATCCCAGGAATGCCACTTCAAGAAGACTGGAGCTCTAATTCATCTTTAGCTAGAAGGAAGTCTTCTTAAAGTTATATAGGCGAGCTGGGAGTTTCTATTATAACAGCAAATAGTTAATGAGCATGGCATTTTGGAATGTAAATCTAACACCAAATTTATCTGAAAGGAACAGGAGGTATTGTTACTACCCAGAAGCCAATCCACAGCAGTCTCCTGAAGTTGATTACACACACACACACACACACACACACACACACACAAAAATAGTTGAACATAAGGACCAACAATCTACCTCCAAATCTAGAACCTCTCACAAAAACACAATTACTTAGATTCTAAGAAAAATGCTAAACCTCTAGAGTTAAAAGAAAAGAGGGCAATAATCCCTTAATTCGTTAAATCCTAGCATTCATCAGGTTGACAAAGTACCAACTTCGAGTCTATAGTGCCCAAACTCTAACTGAACAGTCTTGCATATGCAAAGGCACTCAATACACACTGACTAATCTGGTATGATAGCAATCAGTAGACTTAGAAAATGATAGGGACCCTCTTTCTCTGTCAAAGACATTTTAGTCCAGGTTGCAGACCTATATTCAGAGAGAGCCACACAATGAACCCATAATACAATCTGCTGGAGAGCTCTGCAACAGAACTCTGGTTCCAGAATAGTTTATTGTATGACCACTGCTCCACCTTCTTCTTCTTTTTTAAAATATGTTTTTATTGATGTTTTAGAGAGAGAGAGATAGAAACATCAATGTCAGAGAAACATTGATAGGCTGCCTCCTGCACAACCCCCTGCTGGGGATTGAGCCTGAAACCTGGGCATGTGCCCTGACCAGGAATTGAACCAGGACCCTCAGTCCATGGGACGACGCTCAATCCACTGAGCCACACCAGCCAGGGTCTACCTTCTTCTTCTTAACACTGACATCTTGGCTTATAAGTCACTGCTATTTGTGGATCATCACTGTCAGAGTCCAAAGACTGCTAAAACACTGATTCAAATTAATTCTGGTCCCTGAAAGCTGCTAAAACATTATCCTTATATTCTTGTTGTTACATATACCTACCTTGTACTTCCCTAACACTGCCTTTTTTCATAAAATGAAATGAAAGGGGAAGCCTGTATAATGAATATTCTGTATGATGGTAAATGCCAAAAGGCATTTTTGCTCTCTTTGCACTCTTGAAAATCAGGCATTCGTAATTTAATTTGGTAACCTTCTTGGGATGTGATACATCCTTGAAAGACCCTTTAATATTTCCATGCACTGACTTGAAGGTAGAAATACCACAGAAAAAGTAAACTAGACTCCCTACTACTCCTGTGTAGTGCTAGAATCTGGCTTTAATCCTTAAGTCCTTTCAGGAATGCTACAAGAAGGTGGCTCATAACTCTTTGGAAAGAAAGTTTCCTGAAGAGTTTGTCCTTGAGGGTTACTGGAAAGGGGGAAATTAGAGACAGAGTATACAGATCATCTTTACTCTTGGCCTTACTTCTGTTTCTCTGTTCTTTCTCTTGGGGAAGAACTGAGACAGAAGCAATTTCGCCATCAGGATGTGCATTTCCTTTGCTTAGAGTTTGTTCCCTTTTCTATACCTTTCTTCTACTAGCAAGAGAAATTCCTACAAGGTCCTCTTTCTGGGACACACAGATTGACCTAAACCTTTTAGGTCACTCCTGTGAATTTTCTGATTGCCTCACTGAGCATGTCCTGTTGTCAATCTGTTCCACTGCTGAAATAGCAATCCCAAGTACAGAAGGAGGCAAGTCCCTAGGGAGTCACCTACACACTCTCTCAGCCATCAAGGACAGCTCTTTTCCGGAAGTGGTTTCATTTCCTGCTAAGTTATTCAGTGCTGCTGAAGTCCAGAGAGAAGATAAGCTACTATCATTCTAGATAAGGCCAAGCAAGCCCCTAGAGTTCCCTACTGACAGATCCAAAAAACATCTAAGATATAAGCAGAAAACACCAATGTTGCATTCAAGCACTTTGCCAAATTAAACCCTGCTATGGAACACCTAAAGAGAAGAAACTTAGCTGAACTGATCACTAAGAATAACAAGAACTAATACACATGAGGAGCTGATTAACATGTATATGCATCAAACTACCTTACTGATCAGAGTTACCAAACAGAATTCAGGAACTCTGTATGAGGATGACTTTATTTAATTATTTAGTTAATTAAAAGAGATTTTGGGGGGTGGGGAGTAGTGAAGAAATCTACCTATGGGTTTGGAACTATTCAGTTTCCTTCCACTTTGCAACAGAAATCTAAGGAGAAATCATGGTGCAGCACAATAATGTTTAATTAGAGCTCCAGCTCTGCTAATTACCATTTGGTCACATCTATAATCTACATTAAGCCATAGTGCATAATAAGCAGCTCTGTGATATTCATCTAATAACCTAGGTGGCTTTATGGGATTTTATATTCTACTGTTCATTGGAACAAACATAGCTTCATTTATCACTCTCCAGGAGAGAATAAAAATCAGAAAAGGACTCATTTTGCCATCTTTCCCATATACTTAGGATTAAGAGCAGGGATAGTCAGGAGATTGATGCCAGCAGGAAAAATAAGCAACAGGAACATAAAAAGTTAAGGTAATTAAATACCTTAACAACTAGAACAACAATAAAAGCTGGGCCAGTTCTCATTCTGAAATGCTAAGTGCCACCATGGCTCCTGGGGCTCACTGAATGCTGAGGTAAACAACAAAACCCTGAAAAGAGAGAATTTAAAAATGGAAATCTCTGAAGTTTCCCAACAATTCATGTCCCTTATCTTTTAATAATACTTCTTTCAATTCACCACTAGATATTATTCTTAATAGCACCTATTAGGGATCTGAGTGCTGACAGGCAGGTGACACAGAACTGAGGACTAGAGACAATAAAGAAAGGCCAGAGACATTAATTTCCCTGCAAGAAGTAATTATACATTGACTTCAGCTGCTTCCCACACATGAGAGGTACTGATGGAGGAAAAATTTCAAGGTTGCAACAGAATTTCGGGGGTAGAAATGCAGTGAAGAAATATTTGGTTCAGCTCCTCTCCTCTCCCTTATACAAATATTAGTCTGATATCTTTACCTCCACAGTCAAAAGGTAGAAAGGAAGCTGGCATGGCCAGAATGGCTCAGTTGGTTCAGCACCGTCCATGTACCAATTCCCATGTACGAATTCCCGACGCCTGGGTTGCACTTTGCTCCCAAGTTGGGGAGTATCCGGAAGGCAACCGATTGACGTTTCTCTCTCATTCTCTCTCTAAGCATGTCCTTAGGTGAGGATTTAAATAAAAGGAAGGAAGGAAGGAAGGAAGGAAGGAAGGAAGGAAGGAAGGAAGGAAGGAAGCAAGCAAGCAAGCAAGCAAGCAAGCTGGTTCTACTGATAACTGCAGTAGTTCTAAGAAACTACCTTTTATCCAAGAATGAAAGATAATTGGGGAAAATGGTTAGATGAATGTTCATATTTATTCAGAATTATTAGATAAGATTATGTAGAAAGTAGAATGTCATCAAATACTATATTAATAAGATGCTGTCTTTCTTTTTTTAAATCCTCACCCGAGGACATTTTTGCATTTATCTTCAGATAGAGCAAGAGGGAGAGAGGAGGGTAAGAGAGAGAGAGAAACATCGATGTGAGCGAGACGCATCGAGTGGTTGCCACCCACACGACCCCAACTGGGGCGGGGACAAACTGCAACCGAGATACGTGCCCTTAGCGGGAACCGAACCCGGGACTCTCTGGTCTGCAGGCCGACGCTCTAACCACTGAGCCAAATTGACCAGGGCGATGCTGTCTTTCTTTAATAAAGGCAAAGGTCCTTCAAGATTTTACAGTGACTCAGCTTCAGCAATACTAACAGTAATATAGATTCCTGATTCATGGACAAATATATAAGTACTCCCCCTGCCGACACATTATATAAAACTTGACTTGCTCACAAAGCTTTTTTTTTTTTTTTAAATTTATTATTATTATTTTTTTTATCCTCACCCGAGGACATTTTTCCATTTTTTGTTCAGATAGAGTGGGAGAGAGAGAGAGGGAGAGAGAGAGAGAGAGAAACATCGATGTGAAGGGGACGCATCGAGTGGCTGCCTCCTGCATGACCCAACCAGGGTCAAGGACAAACTGCAACCGAGGTACATGCCCTTAGGGGGAACCGAACCCGGGTCTCTCTGGACCGCAGGCCGACGCTCCAACCGCTGAGCCAAACCGGCCAGGGCTTATTGTGGATTATTAAAAAGAGCAGAAATTATTTTTTTAAAAGATTTAAAACTGATTTTTAGGGTGAGAGAGAGAAGGAGAGAAAAAAGAAACATTGATTTGAGAGTGCAACATCAATTGGCTGCTTCCTGCAGCCCCCCACTGGGGATCGAGCACGAAACCTGGGCACGTGCCCTGACCAGGAATTGAACAGGCAACCTTTTGCTGCACGGGATGATGCCTAACCAACTGAGTCACTCAGCCAGGGCAAAAAGAGCAGGTATTTTTAAAAATCACATTTATTAACTTATTATGTTATTTGTCTCTCAAATTAAAGTAGAGGAAATATCCTCAGTTATTTTAATTTCTTCATGCTGACTGGGATTTTGAGACAAAATAAGTTTACTGTATTTATTTAATAATTGAGGATTATTTGTGCCTATTCTGAAACATTAATGACTCCTGTTGTGAAAGGCTGGCAGGTAGAAATCATGGAATAACTGAGGATGAGAGAGAAATACAAATTCTTCCTTTCCACAAAGCTTTTGTCAAAATGGAAAGGAAGGAAGGAAGGAAGGAAGGAAGGAAGGAAGGAAGGAAGGAAGGAAGGAAGGAAGGAAGGAAGGAGACTGCTGGTTTGCTGAGCTTACAGATTTCACTTAGATGTTTTGAGGAAGAATTTGATTGTAACACTGGTTAATTTCCAAGACATCTTGTAGCAAAAGGCAAAGAGGAAAAAGAAGAAAAACATGGTAGCTGGCACCATAACCAGAATCAAACAGTTCTGAGAGCCCGGTCGGTGTGGCTCAGTGGTTGAGCATTGACCCATGTACCAAGAGGTCATCGGTTTGATTCCGGGTCAAGGCACATGCCTAGGTTGTGGGCCAAATCCCCAGTGGGGGGCATGCAGGAGGCGGCCAATGGATGTTCTCTCTCACTGATGTTTCTATCTCTCTCTCCCTTTTCCTAAAATCAATAAAGAAAGAAAAAAAAATTGAAAAACAAAAAACAGTTCTGAGAAACTACATATTCTATTCACAGAAAAATTACTTTAGCACTCATTTTAACCAGTCTGCACTTGGTCAAGGTCAGCAGTGAAGGCTGTTAAGTGTGTACCAGAAAATGTAAGAGCAGTGAACATATAATCTGAACATTACAAACTAACCATAGGACATTCTCCTGCAATGCTCTCTATACACTCTCAGGCTTAGACCCTAAAGACCTCTTCTGGTAAAGAGGAGACAGCAAATCAAAGGATCCTAAACTTCCAAGTCTGTCTAAATTCCCAGTGTATGGGAATGGATTAATTATGCTGAAAATTTAACGAAGGAAAAAATCTCATAAAGGAAATCAATGCATAACACAAATCACATGGCAGTGTCCATTACTGTGGCAAAGGTGTTGCTAAATGACGCATCTATTCTGTTCTTCTAAAGTTTTCTTACTCTACCATCTCCTGCCTGCTTGAAATTCACCACATTTTCCTTTAGCAAAGCTACTAACTTTGCAGCTGATGAGTGATGATAGAGACCTACGCACTACCTCTGAAACTAATTTTTTTCACAGAAGGTTGATAATCCCTCCCATTCCTGTATTGTTCCAAGGAAAGTGCTGGAATTGGCTTCTCAAGAATAAAGAATTTGAAAAAAAGTCATTCTCTGGCTGCAATTACTTCCTCTCCTGAACATACTTCTCACCTCCTTTCACATACTCACTTTCTAAAAAGTCAGGGCTGGAGCTTGTCATTACTACTCCATTCTCTTACCCCTGAAGATACAAAAACAAACAAACATACAAAAAGTAACCCACAAACAAAATAAGGTGAATACAAAAGAAAGCTAAAGTCTTTTTATGAATTGTTCAGAAGCACAGATATTAGAAGAAAAGTCTCAATTTACTTACAACATGAATGGACTACACTGTTCTAAAGAACCTAATCATCATTCATATTGGCTGTCCTATGAGAAAGCATGAGAATTCTAAATTGAGATATCACAAACCACATCTTGCTCTCCAGTACCTTGGGAAGAGAAATGGGAATGATGCTCCCTGCTTTAACCAGCTGTTCTTCAACTTTTTGGTCTTGGGAAATCTTAAAAATTGAGAACCTTTTACAGAGCTTTTATTTATGTAGGCTGTATCTACTGATATTTACCATATTAGAAATTAAAACAAAAATTTTAATATGTTCTAATTAACTTATTTAAAACAACTAACAATTTTGAGGAGACTTCTGGTCAAGATGGCGGTGTAGGTAAACGCAGTCTCACCTCCTCCCACAACTACATCAAAATTACAACTAAACTACAGAACAACCATCATTCAGAATCGCCTGACATCGAGCTGAATGGAAGTCCTACAACTACGAAATTAAAGAAGCAGCCACTTCGAGATTGGTAGGAGGGGTGGAGGGACGAAGGGGCTGGTTCCACACCCACGTGTGGTGGATAAAAATCAGGAAGGACACCTTGGCTGGGAAGGTCCCCCCTGAGGAGTGAGGGGTCCCCATCCCACACCAAGTGCCCAGCTCAGGGTCCCAGTGCCAGGAAGAGAAGTCCCCATGACTTCTGGCTGTAAAAACCAGCGGGAACTGAGGCTGAGGGAGGCTTTTCCTGGGCATCTCCAAGCCCAGCACAAGAAGCAGCTGTCTGTAGATCACTTAGTAGCTTATGCCTGGTGTCCCCGGGTAGAACACAGGCAGAGGCTGACCTTGCCCCAGAGCCACCACACCCAGTGGACAGCTTCAGACCACAATGAAGCACCAACACCCAACAACCTCCACAAGTGACACCCTCAATGAGTGGACTCAGTGGGTACCAGAGCCCTGCTGAAGTAAGTCTTGCTGTGTGTGCTGAGCCCCTACACTGCTGATCCTCCAAGGGAGTCAGAGGCCAGTGGTCAGTGGGCACTGCCAGTCCTTGCAGCTGATCAGCCTGAGTAAATCCCTCCCATTAACGTGCCAACAGCAATCAAGACTCAATTACAACAGAAGGGTGTACAGTGCACACTAGGGGTGTATCTTGAGGGCTCAGCTGGGGTGATCAGGGATGCTGTGCCACTGGATCCTACAGGACACCTACAATAATAGGCCACCCTACGAAGCCTAGGAGACATAGCAACTCTACCTAATACATAGAAACAAACACAGGGAAGCAGCCAAAATGAGGAGATAAAGAAACATATCCCAAGTGAAAGAACAGAACAAAATTCCAGGGAAAGAACTAAACAAAATGAAGATAAGCAATCAATCAGATGCAGAGTTCAAAACACTGGTTATAAGAATGCTCAAGGGTCCGGCCGGTGTGGCTCAGTGGTTGAGCAGCAACCCATGCACCCAGAGGTCGCCAGTTCGATTCCCAGTCAGGACACATGCTCAGGTTGTGGGCCCGATCCCCAGTGGGGGGCATGCAGGAGGCAGCCAATCGATGTTCTCTCTCATTGATATTTCTCTCTCTCCCTCTCATTTCCTCTCTCTCTAAAATCAATAAAGGAAAAAAAAAATTAAAACTCTCATTTAAAAAAAAAAAAGAATGCTCAAGGAACTTAGTGAGATCTTCAAGGAACTTAAGGAGAAATACATGGAACTTAAGGAGAAATAGTGAGAACATCCACAATATAAAAAAGGACCAATCAGAAATGAAGGATACACTAACTGAAATAAAGAATAATTTACAGGGAATCAATAGCAGAGCAGATGAAGCCAAGAAGCAAACCATCAAATTGATATATAAGGAAGCAAACAACACCCTATCAGCACAGCAAAAAGAAAAAAGAATCCAAAAAAATGAGTACAGTGTAAGGAACCTCTGGGACAACTTCAAGCTTACCAACATTCGCATCATGGGGGTGCCAGAAGGAGAAGAGAGAAGGCAAGAAATTGAAATCTTATTGGAAAAAGTGACAGAAGACTTTCCTAACTTGGTGAAGGAAACAGACATATAAGTCCAGGAAGCACAGAGAGTCCCAAACAAGATGAACCTGAAGAGGCCCACACCAAGACACATCATCATCAAAATGACAAAGGTTAAAGCAGCAAAAGAAAAGCAGTTCCTTACCTACAAAGGAGCTCCCGTAAAACTTGTCAGCCGATTTCTCAAAAGAAACTTTGCAGGCCAGAAAGGAGTGGCAAGAGACAGTCAAAGTGATGAAAAGCAATGACCTACAGCCAAGATTACTCTATCCTGCAAAGCTATCATTTAGAATTGATGGACATATAAAGAATTTCCCAGACAAGAAAAAGCTAAAGGAGTTCATCACCAACAAACCAGTATTACATGAAATGTTGAAGGGTCTTCCTGAAGGAGAAGAAGAACAAAAATCCGAATAAAATGGCAATAAATACATATCTATCAACAATTGAATCTACAAACAAAATGAGCAAGCAGAACAGAAACAGACTCATAGATACGGAGAATTTTTTGTTGCCTGCCAAATGGGAGGGGGCTGGGGGGATGGGTGAAGAAGATGAAGGAATTAAGAAGTACAAATTGGTTGTTAGACTGATGAACCTCAAAGGGATGGGGGAGGGAGGGTAGGAAGAGATAAACCAAAGAACTTCTATGCATATGTGCATAACCAATGGACACAAACAATAGGGTGGGGAAGGCAGGAGGGGGGCGGGATTGAGGAGGAAGGGGGTCAATGGGAGAAAAAAGGGGGAACATCTGTAATACATTCAACAATAAAGATAAGTTTTTTTAAAGTAAAAAACAACAAATAAAACAACTAACAATTTTGAAATTATAAAATTAGAGAGAGAATAGATTAGTAGTGGCCAGGGGTATGGCATGTGGAGGTGGTTAAGAAAGTGCAACACAAAGGATCCTGGTAGTGATGAAACTGTTCTGTATCTTAACTGTGTGTAAATATCCAAACCTACACATGTGATAAAACTGCATAAAGTAAACACACACGCATGTACACACACATCAGTACAAGTAAAATGGGGGAGATCTGAACAAGATAGGTGGGTTGCGTCAATGTCAATATCTCTGCTGTTACACTGTACTATAGCTTTGTTATCATTGGGAGGAACTAGTTAGGTAAAGGGTACATGAGATCTCTCTGAATTATTACAACTACAATTATCTCAAAATAGATCAATAAAAAATTGAGAACCCTAAAGAGCTTTTATTTATGTGGAATTTATCTATGGATAGTCACCACACTAAAATTTAAAAAGAAAAATTTTAATGTGTTAACTTGTGTTTATTGATTTCAGAGAGAGGAAGGGAGAGGAAGAGATAGAAAACATTGATGAGAGAGAAACATCCATCGGTTTCCTCCTGCACGCCCCCTACTGGGGATCGAGCCCACAACCGGGCATGTACCCTGACTGGGAATTGAACCATGACCTCTTGGTGCATAGGATGATGCTCAACCAACTGAGCCACATTGGTGGAGCTGTATTAACTTGTTTTAAATAACATTTAAAAACCTATTTTGTACTAACATATATAACATTTTAAATAAAAATAGCTACACTTTTTCAAAAGAAAGGAAAAAAAGAAGAGTGACACTGATTTACATTTTGCAAATCTCTTCAATGTCTGATTTATTTTTTTTGTTTGTTTTTTTTTATCCTCACCTGAGGACATTTTTCCATTTTTTTGGTTCAGATAGAGTGGGAGGGAGAGAGAGGAAGAGAGAGAGAGAGAGAGAGAGAAACACCGTCGTGAGAGGGACACATCGAGTGGCTGCCTCCCGCATAGCCCAACCAGGACCGGGGACAAACTGCAACTGAGGTACGTGCCCTTAGCGGGAACCGAACCTGGGTCTCTCTGGACCACAGGCCAACGCTCTAACCGCTGCGCCAAACCGGCCAGGGCGTTCAATGTCTGATTTAATAATAGAAGACAGCTAGATTCTCATGTATGCTTCTGCATTTAATCTGTTGGTTAAATGTTTTGGTTAAAAGTTTATTAAAAAAAAAAACTTTCTCTGGCTGGTATGTCTCAATGGTTAGAGCACTGGCCCAAGCACGGAAGGGTCATGGGTTCAATTCCCGGTCAAGGGCACATACCTGGGTTGCAGGTTCAATCCCAGTCCTGGTCGTGGCGTGTGCAAGAAGCAACCAATTGATGTGTCTCTCTCACATCAATGTCTCTCTCCCTCCCTCCCTCCCTTCTACTCTCTCTAAAAATCAATGGAAAAATATCCTTGGGTGAGGATTAACCAACCAAACAAAAACAAACTAACAACAACAAACTGGCCTCATACAGATTATATATATATAATATAGCCTTTTCAGATAAGTGTGAATATTTTTCTTTGATATGACACCAAAACTCAGCAAGTGATAGTTCTTAAAGGTTAATGTCAATGTGGAATCTGAAACTATTAACAATGAACTTTTTTGTACTCTGTTACATTATAATCCATTGGTCTATCCTGCACTTTGAATGTTTCTTTTATCCATGTATGATTTTTAACATCATGCATTAGTCAATTGGGAAATATTAATTCACTGAGTGATGCAGCTCTTTCAAATATGTATTGAAAGGAGGAAGGGGCTGGGGACTGGGTAAGAAGGGTGAAGAGATTAAGCAAAGAAAAAGTAAAGAAAGACTCATGGACACAGACAATAAACAGTATGGAGAATGCCAGAGGGAAGAGGGTGTAAGGCAGGTAGAAGAAGGTAAAGAGGGGATAAATGGAAGGAGACTTGACTTGGGGTGGTTAATACACAATACAATATATAGATGATATATTGGATTGTATACCTGAAACTTACATAATTTTATTAACCAATGTCACCCCAATAAATTCAACTTTTAAAAAATCATATTCTCTGGGCACATCAGAAACAAATTTTCCAAAATTATAATGTTTGCTTGAAAGCTCAAATTTTATCATTAACAACAAATATTGCCAGTTGTTTTCCTTGGAACAATGGTCACAAATTTTATCATTAACAACAAATATTGCCAGTTGTTTTCCTTGGAACAATGGTCTCATTTCATTCACTTTCAAGAAAATGTCTGCCAAATACCCAAGTCTGAATAACTAATTTGTCAGTTGTTCTTTCAAGTGAAAAAATGGTATTCAGCCCTGGCTGGTTTGGCTCAGCGGTTAGAACGCTGGCTCTCGGACCACAAAGTCCCGGGTTCGGTTCCTGCTAAGGGCATGTACCTTGGTTGCAGTTTGTTCCCAGCCCCGGTTGGGGTCATGTGGGTGGCAGCCACTCGATGTGTCTCTCTCACATCGATGTTTCTCTCTCTCTCTTCCTCCCTCCCTCCCTCCCTCCCGCTCTATCTGAAGATAAATGCAAAAAAAAAAAAAAAAAAAAGGTGTTCCATGAAAAAACTGTCTTGGTCAGCCCACCAATTACACAGGTGTTTATGTGTACTTCCTTCTTGTCACACAGAATACAAAATGACATGTACTCAAAGGTTGAGATATAATTAATACTTTTTACTGCTTTACTAAAGATATTTTAAAGTGAAACTGGTTTTATAATTTTTAAAATTTTTCACTAAAAGGACATTGCAATGAAGAATGTGATGGCTACTAGTGCAGTTTGGTGCCACTGATTGGTGCCAAGATGTCAGTCATTTTACCCACCATTGCATTTGCACTATTAGTGAAAAGTCAACAGAGTGAAAGGGCAAATGAGGTCTTAGTATTAGTATGAAAATAGTTTTGACCTAGCAGAACCTCTGAAAAGGTCTCAGAGATACTGAGGGTTCTGAGGGTTATATCTGAGAAGTAATTAAGTTTCATGTTCTAGGACTGGGAAGTGATCAGCTTCTCCAGAAGCATATGCCCATCTGATTCCTAAACAAAACCAGGATTCTGGGAGCAAGAAGTTGAGAGAGATTGCCTGTTCATCAGGCAAACAAGAGTGCCTTGTTTGAGTGAAGGAAACAGAGACAAAGGCAGGGAAAATTATTACTAAGAGTGAAATAGGAAAGAACACTCCTAAAATTCATACAGTAAGGATCTCACACGGGATTTTTTTTTTTAATCTTTTTTTTTTTTTCATCCTCACCCGAGGACATTATTCCACTTTTTGTTTAGATAGAGTGGGAGGAAGAGAGGAAGAGAGAGAGAAACATCGACGTGAGAGGGACACATCGAGTGGCTGCCTCCCACACGACCAACCAGGGCTGAGGACAAATTGCAACCGAGGTACACGCCCTTAGCGGGAACCGAACCCGGGTCTCTCTAGACTGCAGGCCGGCGCTCTAACCGCTGAGCCAAACCGGCCAGGGCTCACAAGGGATGTTTATGAGTTAGACATTAATAGATTTCAGCAACTGAGTAAATAGTGAGTATTTAAAAAACTTGGGAAAATAGCCCTGCCCAGTTTGGCTCAGCGGTTAGAGTGCCGGCCTGCGGAGCAGAGAGTCCTGGTTTCCACTAAGGGCACGTACCTCGGTGGCAGTTTGTCCCCGGCCCCGGTTGGGGTCATGGGTGGCAACCAGTCGATGTGTCTCTCTCACATTGATGTTTCTCTCTCTCTCTCGCCTGCTTCTCTCCTGCTCTATCTGGAGATAAATGCAAAAAAACCAAAAAACTTGGGAAAATGAAGGGCTCAGTTAATTGTTTAGAAAATGAACGAATGATGGTCATTAACTACTGATAAAATTGACCCTTATGCTTGAGGGAGGGGAGAAGGAAATTCCTCTCTCCAGTGCCTATTTTCAAATTGCCAAGGATAAGACTTCTCTAAAATTATAACTTAGTAGTTCAGAAATTAAATATGCCATTATCTAAAAGAAATTTTTAAATAGGTCTTTAATTAGATAGGAGTCATCATTTCCTACAGATGTCTTCCTTGTCTTTGCTATTTAAGCTAAAGGTATAAAGATAGAACTTCAAAAGTGGTCTGAAGGGTGTTGTGCAGTATGGATTAACTCCTGACTACGGATACCATAGCACTGTGAAACCAAGACGGAAATGGCCATCTGTTTAAATAGACTTCATTGCCCAAGTGTCTCCTAGGTGATTTTGTGTCCTAGAAGGTCACAGAATATCCACTGATTTTGTTTAACTTCCACATAAGACTCATGGATTTTACAGGAAACAATAGGTTAATTCCAATGAGAGAGTCATTCTACCTAAAGAAGGCACCTTAAGCAGCAAAGCTGATTTAAGTTCCTAGAGGGCACATTTATACTATAGAATCTCATTTTACATTATGTATATGTTCCTAAAAGAATATGCACAGGACAAAACCATAGCATGGAAGAACTTTAAAAATGATCTAACTAACCACTCAAGGGTGAAATTCTTTCTGTAATAGGCATTCATAAAACCCCTATTTGAACTGGCATCCCCACCTACCTATGTGGGTAAAGAAGATAACCCTTACTTTACTGGAGTGATTTAAAAGATTAAATTCCTTAACATACATCAAGTACCTAGCAGTGTGTCTACATTATTCCGGCAATCTCAAATGATAGCCATTATCAGCTATTCTAAGAGTCAAGTCACTTTTGAAAGCTCATATTGAATTTCATATCCATTAAAACTCCCTAGATCTTTTCTAATCAAGTTTTGAAAAGATTACCTTCTATCCCTGACCCCCCGTTTTCTTTCCCAGAAGCAACCAAAGTAATGCATATATATTTGCTTGTTCATATGTACCTTCCCTTTATTCTTTTTACACAAATGACAGTGCACTATATACACTGTTCTGTACCTTATTTCTTCATGTAATAAAAATGTAGGTAACTGTTTTGAACACTAAGTACTCATTTCAACAAGATATACTGGTTGAAATTTCAGCTCTATTACTTAAGAGCTGGGTGACCACAGACACATTATACAATCTTTCTGAGCCTCAGTTTCCTTTTCTGTAAAATAAAAACATTAAGGGTTTCATATAGTCATTGTATAGCAATTAATGACACGTGAAGTGCTAGTGTACAATGCCCAAGACACAGTAAAAGATCAATACATGCTAGCTTATAATAATGATGATGAGCCCTGGCTGGTTTGGCCCAGCGGTTAGAGCGTCAGTCCGCGGACCAGAGAGTCCCGGGTTCGGTTGCGGCTAAGGGCACATACCTTGGTTGCAGTTTGTCCCCGGCCCCAGTTGGGGTCATGTGGGTGGCAACCACTCGATGTGTCTCTCTCACATCGATGTTTCTCTCTCTCTCTCTTCCTTCCTCTCTCCCTCCCTAATGAATTAAAAAAAAATAATAATGATGATGATATTTATAATAACAATATCTTATTTTATTCCATCATTCAGTCTCTTATGACATTGTCAATCTTTATTCAGACATTCAGTGCTTGAGCTATCTGTCTGTAGTTGCTCCTGATAGTCAGTTTTGACTTTTCATCATGCTTTACCTTCCTTCTTCTTCTAGTAGAGGAATTTTTCTTTCCTGTGGGAAATCCACTACCCCAATCTCATTCCACTACAGGAGTGACCCAACTCTACCCAAACTATATGGAATCAGTTCTCCACAGGCTATGGAGATTCCTTCTTTTTCTGGTCCCTTAAGATAAGAGGATTAATTAAATCTGGAGCTGCCAGTGGCCACTTCTCCTTACATATGAAGAAGACTTGTCTAAGAATAAAGCCAATTCAGAGGGAAACAGAATAGGGAGATGAATCAAGACAATCTGCATGAAATTATTTAAGGCTCTGCCTGAAACCAATAAACTATTTGTGTGGACCTATAAATTCCTTGTTTGCTTAAAGTAGCTTGAGCCAGGTTTCCATGACAACTGAAAAAGTCCTAACCACTATATATCACCCACAAATTTATATGCATACTTTCTATTTAGTCATGGAAGTTACCAAAGGAAGAGTCTTGTGGTCCACTACCTCCATCCTAGCTGACAAACATCTAGTAATCAATACTCTTTAAATATAGCTCTCAGCCCGCTATAAAGTCTCCCAATTGTATCACCATCCAGTCCACATTTCATCAACATGTCATCAAAAAATATCATAAAAGTCTTTTTCAAACACCTTGAAGAAATCAAGGCATTCTAATCTACCAACCCAACAACTCCACTGGGAAGAGATAGAAAAAAAGTTCAGAGTATTTTGTTTTAGAACTTAATTTGGTTTCTAATACGCATTCTTTTTCTGTATCCTTTCTTCATTCAGAAAGATTAAATACTTACTATGGCCAAAGCACTGTACTATGTGAGGAATCTTAATCTGAAAATAAACACAGGGTAAATAGCTATGCAAGTAAAATTAAATTATCTCTTTTTGCTGTATATCTAGAAATACTTAAAGATACCAGCTGAAAAGTCTATACTTCGTTTAAAGCTAGAGTTTATTAAGTAGCCTGCTCCTAGGTCTGGTGGGTTAAACAAAAGTAAACAAGTAATTAGGTCTAGTGGGGCAAACAAATGTGAACAAGTAATTAAAGCAATGAATTAAAGAATGCAAATGAGGTAAGTACAAAGGGGGCAAAATAACTTGTGCACACCTGGGAGAGAGGCAAGTAACACTTCACCTGATTCTTGAGGAATAAGTTCAACAAAGATGAGGAAAATTATATTACTTTCGTCAGCTACAATACCAAGTACATGGCCTGAGAGGGAACCACATATTTTGGAGGGAGTGGTGGGAGGTTACATGTCATTTAAAGTCACTGTGGAGTTTTAAGCAGGGAAGAAATATGATCCAATATCCTTTTTTTTTTTTTTACTTTGGCTCTGAAGGAGATTAATCAGAAGGCAAGGACACCAGTTAGAAGCCCACTATAACAGTCCAAGTAATACTATATAATGATGGTTTGAACAAGGCAGTGGTAGTTGTAATGGAAAGAAAGGAATGGGTTAGAGGTGAAATCAATATGACTTGATGGTTGACTCAATGTCAAATAGGTAAGAAAAATCTGTGCTGAATTCAAGGTTTCAGATAAGAGGTATAAGAAAACAACAGCAACCATAACAAATTGTTGATTGGACAGAATCAGAAAACAAGTTAAACTTTGGGCATGAGTTTCAAGTATGTAGCTGGAGATATAAAACTAGAACTCAGGAGAAAGATCAGGGCAGTAGGTAACAGAAGCTATAAAACTGCTTCACCCAATTGTAAGAGTCAATAATATATTAACAGATTTTTACTGCCTTCATTAGTTAAATATGGTCCTTATTCTAATACTCACAAATCCATTCAACAGAGCAATATAATGGAGAATCATGCAATTTTAGAAGGCTCAGAAAAACAGATATCCTGCATTTGTAGAGTCAATACAAAGTTTATATCCTTGCCTGCAAAATTTCACTTTAGATTACAAGATAAACTGATAAACAATCACAATAGAGATGAACAAATGATTGCAAGTACCTTATGCCCAGGAAGTGACTGCCAGAGAGAATAGGGAAGACTTCCTACTGAAGTAGGCCTAACTGATAAATTATGAGTCTCCTAAGAGAAGGAGGAAGAAAGGAACAGCCTGTTCAAAAGTACTCAGGCATGAACAAAGAATATATTCAAAAGCTGCATAGTTGTTTGGTTTGGTTGAAGTAAAGAGTACAGGTAGAGTAAAATTTGGACTTAACTTTGCAAGTTTTAAGAAACTACTGAGGGCCCTGGTTAAGTAGCTCAGCTGGTTAGAGCATCATCCCGATATGCCAAGATTGCAGGTTTAATCCCTGGTCAGGGCACATACAAGTATCAACCAATGAATGCATAAATAAGTGGATCAACATATCAAAGCTTTTCTCTCTCTCCCCCTCTAAAATAAAAAACAACAACAAACTACTGAGGAACTAAAGCAGAGGAATGGTATCAGATTTGTATACTTAAAGATAAAATTAATAAGGGATTAGATTAAGAGATTGAAGAGGAGGGCTCCTAGTTAGAAGCCTGTTGCCATAAACCCAGTAAGTCAGAAGGGGCATAACAGGAAGGACTCAAGAGACATTCAGGATGTATAAGCAAGTTGACTTCATGACAGATCAGACATATAGGTAATCAGCAAGGAGTTAGGTATAACTAGAACATCTGATTCAGATGACTGGGAGATGATTTCATTCCAAAAATATTTGCAGAGTACCTAAGACATGCCAGGCACTGCTCTAGGTGCTGAGGATATACTGCGAACAAAACAGACCAAAATCCCAGTCTCTGGAGCTTAAATTCAAGTGGATGGTATTCCATTACGGAAAGAAAAAAAGGAGGAGAAAGAGGTTTGAATTTAAAAATAATTTTTAAATTGATTTTTTAGAGAGAGAGGGAGAGGGATAGAAACATGGATGTGAGAGAGAAACATCAATCGGCTGCCTCCTGCACACCCCCTCCTGGGGACTGAGCCGGTTATCCCGGTATGTGCCCTGACTGGGAATCGAATTGGGATCTCTCAGGCCATGGGACGATGCTCAATCCACCAAGCCATACTGGCTCGGCGAGGTTCTAATTTTTATTTAGAGAGAGGCTAGAGAAAGATGAGTTGATTAATTTTTGTGTTTGACTTTGCTTAGTTGCCAGCACTCTAAGAGGACTAGAAGCAGGTAGGTCTCCAAAAGCACAATCTGAAGGGGTCTCTGAGTATTTTTAAGGACTACAGAATAATATATACATGGAAATGAAAACACAATATAATTTTCCACCTTTCTGACTGGCAAAGATGAAAGAGTTAAACAACAGCCAGGTTGGCAAGAGTATGGAGAAAAAGAGGCACTCCATGCAGTATCAGTTGGTGGCAACATACATTGGTAGTAACTCTGGAGAGGGCACTTTGGCACTATGTATCAAAATGTAAAATGCACATGCTCTTTTGTACAAATTTCATTTCTAGAATTTATATCAGGATGTTAAGCTCTGGCCAGTGTGGCTCAGTTGGTTGGGCATTGTCCTGAGTACTGAAAGGTTGCCAGCTTGATACCCAGTCAGGGCACATGCCCAGGTTACAGGCTCAATCTCGGGTAGGGGATGTGCAGGAGACCGCTGATTGATGTTTCACTCTCACATCGATGTTTCCCTCTCTCTCTCCCTCTCCCTTCCTTTCTCTCTAAAAAAATCAATAAAAATATTTTTTTTTAAAGTTAATAGGACAAATGCACAAACATGTATGATGTACGGTCTGATTCAGTGCTGCTTTTAATAGGCAAACAAACAAACAAAAAAACTCAGAAAAAATCTAAATGGCCATAATAGCACAGATCTCTATCTACCATCAAGGACAGATATCCACAGCATATTTCTGAGTGAACAAAATGTTATAATATGGCATGCACTAGTATTAGTCTATTAATGTTAAATTGATCTTTATATAAGTATATATGATTATTATAAAATATGTAGATCAGAAGTTAGAAATAGAAGTTGAGATCTGGAGAGATATTCTTTTTAATCCTCACCTGAGGACATTTTTGCATTTATGTTCAGATAGAGCGGGAGGGAGAGAGGGAGGAAGAGAGAGAGAGAAACATCGACATGAGAGACATCGAGTGGTCACCACCCACACAACCCTAACCGGGCCGGGGCTGAATTGCAACCGAGGTATGTGCCCTTAGCGGGAACTGAACCCGGGACTCTCTGGCCGACGCTCTAATTGCTGAGCCAAACCGGCCAGGGCTGGAGAGATATTCTTATAGTCATTTTTTGGTAGTGAGAATTTGGATGATTAAAAAAATTTTTTTTTTTCTTTACTGATTTTTTAGAGAGAGAGGAAGAGAGAGAGAGGAAGGGGGAGAGAGAGAGAGAGGAAGGGAGAGAGAGAGAGGAAGGGAGAGAGAGAGAGTGAGAAACATTGATGAGAGAGAACATCAACGGGCCTCCTCCTGCCCCACTGAGGATCCAGCTCACAACCTGGGCATGTGCCCTGAGCGGGAATTGAACCAGCAACCTCTTGGTGCATGGGTCAATGCTCAACCACCGTGGAGCCACACTGGCTGGGCTATTATTCTAGTTTTTAAAAAGCTATTTTTATTTTTTATTTATTATCTTTTTTTATCCTCACCGAGGACATTTTTGCATTTATCTTCAGATAGAGCGGGAAGGAGAGGGGGGGAAGAGAGAGAGAGAAATATGGATGTGAGAGAGACACATCGAGTGGCTGCCACCCACACGACCCCAACCGAGCTGGGGACAAACTGCAACCGAGGTACGTGCCCCTAGCGGGAACCAAACCTGGGACTCTCCGATCCGCGGGCCGACGCTCTAACCACTGAACCAAACCGGCCAGGGAAAAAGCTATTTTTATTTTAAAGGAAAAGGGAAAGATGTTTACATATGTGAAGTTTAGGTTCATTATAAGAAAAGGGACCTTGGTTGATAAGAAAATGGGCAGGTAGGTGATGAAAGAAAGAATAGTGAGGCATATAAGTAGAAGGGGGAGGCAGAAGGGTAAGGACATTAAGTCAGTACCTCCATTGCACAGGTCACTGGCAACAGGACTGGCCCCCAAAAGACGGGTTGTTCCTATGAGCTGAGGACAGGGGCAGTACTACATGACATTTCTATGACCTTCGTAAGGCAGACATTCATAACCTAGGGACTTCCTGTATTCATTTGATTCTCATTGAGAACTGTGTGGCATCTTCCATGCATGTGCAAATATGCAAAATCTTTGTTGAGAAATAAACAACAATCCCAAACCCCATGTCTGTGGTAACCAGAATCCTACCTGGAACGGGGCCAGAAAAAGCCATGTTTCCAGCACTTCTGAGAAAACCACTGCTGCTGCTTATCAAATTAAAATGCAAAGCAGCTCACTTCAGTGTCACTGGGAACTGTCAGAAAGGGATTATGGTTTCTACCCCAAGGATGCAGGTCAGCTAAACAATACCCATTTTCTTGTGCTGAGAAGGAGGGAGAAGGAGGAGAAAGATTAGGCTGGTTTCCAAATAGCAGTCCCGCCTGCTTGTTACCGTGGTAACCTCCCTTCCCTGAGCTGCTCTCATTCGTCTCTCTCTGCCTGACCTTCATGTTGCTCTGACAGTAACTGAGGAAGAAAAGGTGCCCGCCTGCCAGCTAAGCACTCAAGTAGAGGGCACTGAGCAAGAAAAAAGGCACTCAAAGTCCCTCTCATTCTAGATTCTAAACGGTGACCTTAGAGCAATTAGAGTCCTGAAAGAGATTTCTGGTGGCCCTTGTCATTCCATCCTTCCTTCTCTGCTCTCAGGGCCACCCCACTTCTCTGATATACCCTTTTAGTGTGACAAATCTGAGTCAGAGTCAAGTGGGTAGGTGAGAAGTCACAGAGAAGTGAAAAAAACAAGGTATGACAAGCTGAAGAACAGAGGTAATAAAATATTAACTTGAAAATGCCTGAGACAATGATCAGTACAGTAAAGCACAGCTTTTAGTTTCCTCTCTTTTCAGGATTTATGCCATATGTTTAGTCAGTGGAGGTGTGAAGGCAATTAAGGTACTTGGGACAGGCTAGGGGAAGGACCCAAATACTGAATGCTTTTTATTGTTTTTCTTCAAGCCCTGGATATATAAAATTCAACCATTTAACAAAAAGATTATTGAGCATCCCCTATATGTAGGTCCTCTGCTAGACACTGGGTATGGAGTGAGAAATCAAAGAGCCTGGTAAATAAATATAAATTAGAAAATTATTAAGGAACAAACAGGGCAAGTGATTAGAGAGCAATGTGAGCTACCTAGGGTAGTCAGGGATGGTGTCTCTGAAGAAGCTGGGTTTCAGCTGAGACCTGAAAGATGGTAAGACACGAAGAACTTAGGGATAAGCAATGCTGGCAGAGGGAACAACATATGCAAACCCCTAAGGCAGAAAAGAACATGGCATATATTTGAGGTCCATATTTCATTTCCTATTTCTGGACACACCCATGGAAAAATGTTTGAGTCTGCTGATTCTAGAACCTTAGGAGGCCCAGGGAATAGGCAATATTTGAACAGCCAGCCAAACATTTCCCAATAAATTCACAGATGCTGAGTTATTAATAAATCAATCATGAAATACTATGGACAAAACTCTTATCCAATAGTTTAGAAAAATAAGAGCTACAATACTGGGGTCAATTCTCTGCTAATAACAGTCACTGTCATTCCAAAAGACACATTGTTTAACAGTAGGTTTGATTTCCACTAGTTATTTTAAATGGCACCCTCAAACCTATCACAGACTTTACCCCCAAACCTATTTAAATGGATTTATGTTGGAGTAATGAGCTTGTACAGGAGGTAGCAGGGCCAGGTTTTAGTCCCAGTTTTTTACCACTTAGCTGTATAACCTTAGGCAAATCACTTTGCTTCTCCAAACTTCAACCTTATGAAATAAAGTGTCTGGACCTTATGATCTTGAAGGAGATTGCATTAGGGCTTTTCTAGTTACAAGTGACAGAAAACTACAGCCAAACTGACAAAAAAGGAATTTAGTGGCTCTCATATAGCGAAAGAAGTCCAAGTGAGGCATGGTCTGATACAGGGGCTCAAATGATGTCATGGACACCTAGTTTCTATTCTTCTGTCTCTTAGTGCTGTTTTCTCTGGTCCAGCTTCATTTTTAGACAGGCTCTCCCCCGGATGGCAAGGTAGCTGTAGCAGTTCAAGCTTTACAAGCTCATTAACTCCAAGCCCAGTGGAAAAACAAATTATTTTCTGACCACTGTAACAAAACTCCTGAAATTCATTCTGACTGACCCAGCTTTTGGAGTTTAAGAACCGATGACCCTAAAAAATTTTTTTAATTTTATGTTTTGTAAATATTTGAACATATTCCCTCCAAGTCTTTCTCTTTTCAAATTTTGATTTAAAAAAAAATGTAGTGTACATGTAACTTTTTTAAAAAATTCTCACCCGAGGATATTTTTCCATTTATCTTCAGATAGAGTGAAAGGGAGGGAGAGGAAGAGAGAGAGAGAGTGAGAGAGAGAGAGAGAGAGAAACATTGATTTGAGAGAGACACATCAACTGGTTGCCTTCTGCACGACGCTGACCAGGGCCGGGGACCGAACCACAACTGAGGTGCGTGCCCTTCACTGGAATTGAAACCACGACTCTTTGGTCTGCAGGCTGACACTCCAACTGCTGAGCCAAACCGGCCAGGGCTGTACATGTAATTTTTATCTGCCCAGCATCCCTCTTTCCTAGAAGAAAATTGCTCCTTTATCAGTCCTGTATTCCTAGTAAGATGGGTAATTACAGTGTCCCTTCAGTCGCCTGGCTCTGGAGTGGGTTCAGCATCAATCTATTCATTTCTTCTCAAATAAGTTATTGATGAAACATTTGTTTCTTTAGAAGGTAGAGCCATGTTTCATCCTTAATATGCCTGTTTGTGATATAAAACCCTTTGAACCTCTCCTGCTCTTAAAAGTATTACATTTTTGCATCTTTCTTAAACACAATACTTGAATGATAGCCAAGGAGTTCTACCACAAAAGTATTACTATGGCCACACAGCAAACACCAATTCTTCTTATCCAATTCAATTCTATTACACTTGAACCTACAATTCTATTCTTATACACTCACAGTTCTACTATAGAAATGAGTTATGAATTAAAACAGCGATGAGGTATCACCTCACACCTGCCAGAATGGCTGCCATCAACAAACCAAAAAACAAATGCTGGCGAGGGTGTGGAGAAAAAGGGACTCTACTACACTGCTGGTGGGAATGCAGACTGGTGCAGCCACTACGGAAAACAATATGGTGTTTCCTCAAAAAATTAAAAATTGAACTGTCATTTGATCCAGTGATTCCACTTCTAGGAATATACCCTAAGAAGCCTGAAACAATCAGAAAGAATATATGTACCCCTATGTTCATAGCAGCACTATTTACAATCGCTAAGATCTGGAAACAGTCCAAGTGTCCATCAATAGATGAGTGGATAAAAAAGCTGTGGTATATATATACACAATGGAATACTATGCAGCTATAAGAAAGAAAGATCTCTTATCCTTTGAGATGAGATGGAGGGACCTGAAGAGTATTAGCCTAAGCAAAACAAGCCAATCAGAGAAAGACAAATATCACATGATCTCACTTATTTGTGGAATATAACGAACAAAACAAGCTGATGAACAAAACAGACCCAGAGACACAGAAGTAGGGTACAGACTGACAAACCTCAGAAGACAGGGATGGGGGTGGGGGATGGGAGGGAAGAGCTAAACCACAGAATTTATATGCATGTATGCGCAACCATGGACATAGACAACAATACTGGAGGTTTTAGGGGGGGTGGGGTTGGGAGGAGGGTGTCAATGGGGGAGAAAGGAGAAACATCTGTAAAAAAAAATAAAAAATAAAAGAAATGAGGTATGGTTGGATCATCAAAACATTCTGGATTATTCTTGAATATGAGAACTTTTTTGAAGACCGATTAGAATTTTCAGATTGCAAAATGCCAGATTATCAGAATTTTAGTGCATCATAAACATTTTTTTGTGTCAATTAGCTATTAATTTAAAACACAATTTTAAATGTTTGAATACTATTCTTTTCAACAAATAAACAATAATTTATTTGACCGATGCAGGTAGCTACTTAGGTTGTCCCAATTTTCATTTGTATAAAAAAGCTGAGAGGATATCTTAATGGCTAAATCTCTTGCACCAGTTTCACTATTTTTACAGGTTAACGTCATACATATGAGATTAGTGAGTAAAAGGATATATAATATACATATATATTTCTCTATATACACATACACATACATATTAAAATTTTTAAAATTGAATCTGCAACCTGGGTACGTGCCCTGACTGGGAATCGAACCTTGGTGTATAGGACGAGGCTCCAACCAACTGAGCCACACCAGCTAGGGCAAAGGGTATGTATATTTTAAAGCTCTCTGATATACACTATTTCATCAACTTTTACGCTTTCTAGAGTTAACATGAATACACACACACACACACACACACACACACACACACACGGCATTTAATATACAACATACAATATGCACTTGTATATACAGAATTTGGTTTATCTTATGCCCCACCCTCCATATGCATGACTTCATATTTATTCATAGGTAATATTCAATAAGTTCAGGCCCAAGATATTTTTTTCCCTTGGTTTTTGTTAATTCTCACCCAAGGATATTTTTTCCATTGATTTTTAGAGAGAGTGGAAGGGAGGAGGTGGAAAGAGAGAGAGAGAGAGAGAGAGAGAGAGAGAGAGAGAGAGAGAAACATCGATGTGAGAGAGACACATTGATTGGCTGTCTTCCACACGACCCCGGGCCGGGCTGGACCAGGGAATAAAACTGCAACCCAGCCCTGGCCAGTTTTGCTCAGTGGTTAGAGATCTGCCCGCAGATCGGAGAGTCCTAGGTTCGGTTCCCGCTAAGGGCACACACCTCGGTTGCAGTTTGTCCCCAGTTCCGGTTGGTAGCAACCACTCGATGGGTCTCTCTCACATCGATGTTTCTCTCTCTCTTCCTCCCTTTCTCCCTCCCGCTCTACCTGAAGATAAATGCAAAAATGTCCTCGGGTGAGGAAAAACAAACAAACCAACCAACCAACCAACCTGCAACCCAGGTATGTGCTCTTGACGGGAAATCAAACCTGCAATGCCTCAGTGTGTGGGCTGACGTTCTAACCACTGCGCCACACTGGCCAGGGCCAGGCCTAGGCCCAAGATCTTGAATTCTGGGAAGAGTCTGAGTCCCTCTTAAGCCAGGACAATAAAAGGCTAGATTTCTTAGAGTACAAGTTAGGAGTTGAGATTTCTAATCAGCAAGTAGTTAGTAGACAGGAAAGATTGAAGTTCATAAAGTGAATGTGGGCCATGCACAGTATGTGTTTTTCTTCTCTCCAACTTTTTCTGATAGCTCTCTGACTTTCTAGGAAACTAGAATAATGTTTTAGCTTTTACCATAACCAGTATAATCAACCATACCATCTAATTGTTTAACAGCATCCATCAGTCTCTGTTTTCAGTCACTTATCTGTGACTACCATCAAGAGCTTTCCAAAAGGATATTGTTTTTCCTGCCAAATCTCTACAATGAACAAACTTCTTAAGTTTCTGGGTCTGTTTCCAATATATAAAGGTTCTTAACCATTTTATTTATAATTTTAACCTTGTAGAAAAGAAAATCTCACATTAAAAAAATCCCTGACAGCCCTGGCCAATTTGGCTCAGCGGTTAGAGAGTCGGCCTGCGGTCCAAAGAGACCCGGGTTCGGTTCCCGCTAGGGGCACATACCTCGGTTGCAATTTGTCCCCGGCCTTGGTTGGTCGTGTGGGAGGCAGCCACTCGATGTGTCCCTCTCACATCGATGTTTCTCTCTCTCTTCCTCTCTCTCCCTCCCACTCTGTCTGAACAAAAAAATGGAAAAATGTCCTCGGTGAGGATTAAAAAAAATAAATAAATCCCTGACAAATTTCATCGATGTGGACTATTTTAGGAACTAGTAGAGGAAGGTTCTGGTTTAAGAATGGATAAGGGAAGAAAGATTTCTTCAAACAGAAGTAAATGGTAAAGATAAGCTGGAGGAGATAATTTGGAGAAATGGATGTTGAAGACAGACAACTGGGTTCAGACAGATCCACCACTACTGGCTGTGCCGTTTTAGGCAAGTCATTTAACTTCTTTAAGACACAGCCGGTGGTGTGGCTCAGTGGTTGAGCGTCAACCCATGCACCAAGAGGTCACCGGTTCGATTCCTGGTCAGGGCACATGCCCAGGTTGTGGGCCAAATCCCCAGTGGGGGCATGCAGGAGGCAGCCAGTTGATGTTCTCTCTCATCGATGTTTTTATCTCTCACTCTCCAAAAATCAATAAAGGAAAAAAAAAAAAAAAAGACTAGGAAACAGATCTCCAGAAACTCAGTAGTCTATACAATCTTCTCTTTCTTGTAGAACAGACTGCATAACCCACAGTCTCCCCAAGCAGATAAAACTGGTCAGCAGGTGACAAATTGGTAATAATCCTATAATTCTCTAAGGAGTTAGAGAGCAAGCACTTAATCTCTACTTCAATGAGGCATTTGGCTAATTGCCCATTTGGGAAGAAACCTTTGGAAAAACAAATGGGTGGGACAGCTTCTAATAAGGGGAAAATGCCTACAGCACAAATACTTGAGGGGTCTTTAAAATGATCAGGGAGGTCTCAATCTGCTCCTCCCCTACCCTCCATAACAAACAGACCTTAAGTCTGCAAAGGAAGTTTTCCTGGCTCCTAGTCCTCAGTTTCTATTACCCTCAAGACAGGTCTAGACATTAGCTGTGGTCACTTAGGTTCTGTTGGCCTTAGTTTTCCTATGAGATTAATAAAATGCTAGGATTTTAGTCTCTCTTCTAAATTCTAATTTTGCCTAAATCCAAACTGGTATGACTGTCAGGGGGCAGCTATCCTTAACAGCACTGCTGTTAACTTGAGCTTTATTACAAGGGTATCCATCAAAATGAAAACCACTACTTTCAGACAGCATTTCCAGTACAAAAATAAAACACTGCAAGCAGGAACCTCTTTAAAATGATATGAACAAGATAAAGATAGCACCTAAACCACAGTGACTCTGGACGGACATCAGACTTAGGGTCCAAGCATGACAGATGGAAGAATCACAATTTTTAAAAAGACTTTTTTAATTGATTTTTTTAGAGAGAGAGGAAGGGAGAGAGAGATAGAAACATTGATGTGTGAGAGAAACATGGATCGGCTGCCTACTGCATGCCCCCCCCCCCCAACACACACACACTGGGGATCAAGCCCCCAACTCAGGCATATGCCCTGACTGGGAATCGAATTGGGACCTCTCAGTCCATGGGACAACACTCAATTCACTGAGTCACACTGGCTGGGCTTAAAAAGATTTTTTATTGATTTTTAGAGAGAGAGAGAAAGGGAGAGGGGGAAAGGGGTAGATCTACTGGGGATCAAGCCTGAAACCCGGGCATGTGCCCTGACTGAGAATAGAACCAGCAACCTTGTGGTGTACAGAATGATGCCCAACCACTGAGCCACACTGGCCAGGGCAAGAATCACAATTAAAAAAAAAAAAAAAAAAGCCTTTTTTCCTTATTGATTTTAGAGAGAGAGGAAGGGAAAGGGAGAAAGAGATAGAAACATCGATGAGAGAGAACATCGACTGGCCACCTCCTGCATGCCCTCCACTGGGGATCAGGCCCACAACCTGGGCATGTGTCTTGACCAGAAATCGAACCAGTGACCTCTTGGTGCATGGGTTGACACTCAACCACTGAGCCACATCGGCCGGGAAGAATCACAATTTTTGAGCTCCACAGAGATATGTGTATTTCAATTATAATAAATAATGAAATAGTTCAGATGCATTTATTCCTCAGGCAAAGTGGTATCTTCTTTCAATCTATGAAATATTAAAACGGCCTATTTTGGTATGATTTTCACATCTCCAGTGTTCCAGAGCCTAATTCTAAAGTTTTTTTTTTTTTACAGGTTTTGCTCAGATTGCTAGAAGAGATTCTAAGGCTTTCTAACCTTAAAGCTGGATTAACCTGAATGGAGTAAGAGAGCAGGCACACACATGTAAGAACTAGCAAGAAACTAAATAAACCAAGTCACAACTGCCAGAAGGAAGACACCTCTACAGAAGAGAAATGTTACTTTTGTACTTCTAACAAGTACATGTGCCAGAAATACATGGTTTTCAACTTTATTGTTTACCTCATGTCTTCAATCAACATCCAATTATTCCACCAGTTTACAGAGAAACTCCTAGTAAAACTTCACTGTGTACACCATTCTGTGCCATATTATAACAGACCCAAAGTAGATGTTTCTGTTCTCCCTCAAAACTAAGGTTTTGTCTAATAGTAAAACAAAGAATTTCTTTTCTAATCTCCTGCAGAAAGAAAAAAATGAAGTCACATTCTAAGACCTTATTTCATATACAGTATTTTAAGCCATGTGGCAAAGTTATTTCCTTACCATTCTAATAAGACTAGACATTCCATTCAGAGGGGAAGTCCACATTTGTATACATATATTTAGAAGGATGTTATCTTAGTACACTGTCCTTGTTTCACAGTACTCAGAAGAAGTGATACTTGGTACCTTATAAACCTGGGGTTAGCCTAGAGAGTTTTAAAACTCCCATCCCTGTATTCTTTTTGGGTTTGTTTCTTTTAAATAATGAGACTAAGAGAAAGAAAAGACAGGCTTCAGTACACAACATACTGATGAGAGCTCACATTGTCCTTAATCACTTACTGGCCATATTTAAGACAGTATTATGTACCCCCCATACTGGCAAAATTTTTGAAGTTGACAATACCAAGTACTGATGAAGCAAAGCTAGTGGAAGCATGAACTGGTACAAACACTTTCATAAACTGGCCTTACCCAGTAAAGTAGCACATGTACACTTATTACTACCTAGCAGTTCCACGCCTAGGTTGGTAACCTACAGAAACCCTTGTATATGTGCACCAGGAAACATAACAGTGTTCACAGCAGCAATGTCTGTAATAGCAAAAATGCTGAAAAGAACACAAATGTCCACCATTAGACTGATGATACATATTTTCATATATTCATACTGTGGAACAATAAAAGCAGTGAGAATAAATTAACTAAACTGCACATATCAACATGGACAAGGAAAAAGCAAGTCACAAAAAAAAGGTACAACACTGTGATTGCATTTCAATCAAGAACAAAAATCAGGCAAAACTAAGCAAAATTACTTAGTGATACAAATGAATGGAAAATACAAAGATAAACAGGAGAATGATTAATTTAAAATACAAGTGGGAGGGTACAATGAGGAAAGGGTCAGACAGGAGGCTCTAAATCTAACCTCAAGTGTTGTTAATGCTTTACCTCTTCAGGTGGGAAATAGTTACAGGTGTTCTTTTTAGTGTTATTCTTTAAACTGTACAGGATGTATTTCACAGTTAAAAACTAAGAGAAAGAGCCCTGGCTAGGTAGCTCAGTTGGTTAGAGCATCGTCCTAATATGCCAACGTTGCAGGTTCCATCCCATCAGGGCACATACAAGAATGAACCAATGGCCCTTGGCCAGTTTGGCTCAGTGGTTGGAGTGTCAGCCCACAGACCAAAGAGTTGTGGGTTCAGTTCTGGTCAAGGGCGCGTACCTTGGTTGTGGTTGGGTCCCGGCCCTGGTTGGGGTTGTGTGGAAGGCAACCAATCGATGTGTCTCTCTCACATCAATGTTTCTTTCTTTCTCTCTCTCCCTTTCTCTTCCTCCCTCCCTCCCACTCTCTCTGAAGATAAATGGAAAAATATCCTCAGGTGAGGATTAAAAAACACCAACCAACCAATGAATGCATAAATAAGTGGAACAACAAATTGATGTTTCTCTCTCTCCCTTCCTCTCTCTCTAAAACAATAAATAAATAAATAAAACTAAGAGAAAGAAGCAAATTACAGTCTTCCTTCGCCACTTCGCGCTTCGAGGGTCGCGGCTTCACTCTATCAGGGTTTTTTCAAATACAATATTATATGTGAAAAACCGCGATAGAGTGAAGCCGCGACCCTCGAAGCGCGAAGTGGCTAGGGACGACTGTATATAAATAAAGATTCCTACTTCGCGGAAATTCATTTATCGCGGTAGAGTCTGGAACCGATTGACCGCGATAAACGAGGGCCGACTGTATACTCCGTATTGTCTAGTACCTACACACTGCTACAATAAGGAAACATGCCAAGTTTCCTGATGACCTCTTTAGGTAGTAAAGAGATTCTACTAACCACATTAGTTTTCAGAAAAATTAAGCTAGAGACCCCACTTGCACAGTATTTCAGAGGTATAACTTTCCTTTGTAGTACTTAGGCAAAATGACCATTTTTGTAATGTCTCCCTCCCAGGATAAACTGAAAATTCCATGAAGGAGGGTATTCCCTTTTTCAACACTCTATCCCAGGGTTTAGCACAGTGCCTGATCATAGGAAGTACTCAATAAATATTTTTAGAATGAATGAATGAATGACTGAGAATCTAAGTTGGGATAACTTTTATAGTCTCTCCATAAATGCAGGAAAATATAATACAACTTTTCTGAAATTCAGTGTTTTACCTATCATTAGGCTCCCTGAACCACTGTCCCAGAACTTGGTTATTTCAGCCTTTATGCAACAAAGTTTACTAAGGCCCTTCCATAAATAGGCACTGAGCTAGGTGCTGAAAATATGGCACTGACAGGATTGATATACTAGTCTCATTTATCTATATAATAGCCACTCCATGTATAAAGAATGATGGTAAGATAGGATTTTCCCGGACTGCGGGTGGATGGCAAGATCCACTTTGGAAAACAATGGGCTGCTATTTCCTTTAGCTGCTCTACAAGATTAACTGATTTCTTTAGTGTCTGTCATCCTTAAATTATATCATTCTTAGTTCTACAGAGTAACCTCTCCTAAAATATTGAATAAAGAGCAAAGCACTGTCCTTCTGGAACCTCTTCTAGAAAGCAACAGGCAGAGAAAATCACTCCTAGGAAGAAAAGATACAAAGGAAAGCTACAAAGAAAAAAAATTATCTTGAAGATAAACATTATTTTGGAGATAAAAGAGAAGAGCCACAGGTTGCAACATTACAGCTGCCTCTCTGCCTACACTTTATGGGAAAAGTTAAAATTAGAGACAACTAATGAAAAAGCATTAAATAGTTGTTGTAATAAACTTGAGATTTATTTCATTTCACTAAACTTAAGACTTTGGATGCCTTTCATTCTGTTTCAATACAGTCATCATTCTACCCAGCATTCCTTTAAGGCCACAGTAGAAAATGTTGCTGACACTTAATATCTGCTCAAGTTATTCCTGACTCCCTTTCTCCCTCCTCCCTTTTCCTTAAGCCAACCTAAAAGTTAAGAAATCAAAGATAGTGAACAGTAGTGTAATTAGGTAGGACATGAAATGTGCTTCTCAAAATAAACTTTGCTCCTATTGTTTTCTTAGATAATTAACTTCTTAAAAATTTAACAAGGTCTTCAGTAATTTTACTTCACAAGGCATATTTCCTCTTGTACATTATCTCAATGAAAAATAAGCATTTCGCTCAGCCAGTGTGGCTCAGTGATTGAGCGTCGACCCATGCATCAAGAGGTCGCTGGTTCGATTCCCAGTCAGGCCACATGCCCAGGTTGTGGGCCAGATCCCCAGTGGGGCTCATGCAGGAGGCAGCCAACTGATGTTCTCTCTCATTGATGTTTCTCTCTCTCTCTCCCTCCTCCCTCTCTAAAATCAATAAAGAAAAAAAATTTTTTAATAAAAAATAAGCATTTCAAAATTTCTTTGAATTAGCCTCTTTTTCTGTGAGTCATTGTTTATGGGACAAGAATTTAACACTCAGAATGTTGAAATAATCCAGTTATGCCTGAATCTACTGCATATGGTTCACACATGGTCAATAAAACCAAAGGCAAATGAACATTAACTAAGGATACTGAACTGAGTGTTAGATGCTAGGTAGTTTTTAGAAATAAAAATTATTTATTCCTATATTCAAAGAAAATACTTAGGAATACTTACAAAAAATACTGGGTAACTTAACCCAGTAAAAAGCATTCACAATTTGCTATGGAACTAAAAAAATAAAGCAGAACTATAAGATTCAAGTTATTACCTAAAGATAGCAACAAATAGACTCCCAGGATCTACCACCAGCATAAGTCCCTGATGAATTAAGAGAGAAGCTGTCTTCCTCTGGGCTAACCAGGTTCAAGGTATTGTGAGCCAAGCTCAGGCTGAATTTTAACCCTTCATTCAACCCCTCTCAGGAGGTGACCCTCCTGAAGGGCACACCCTGTATAACTGAGGTAACTGCCCCACATACTTGTTTCTCTCCTTTCTCTTCCAAAACCTCATTAAAGTGAAAACAAGTACACAGAAAATAGGCAAAATCCTTGAGGATAAAGAGAACAAGAGAGAAGAGAATAGCAGACATGTCAAAAACATTTTGAAAACTAGAATGCAGATGGGCAAATGTTAACCTAGCAGATCAAAGGAAGCTGAAACCTAAACCTGTAAGAGACTAAGCCTGTAAGATAAAAATGAAGAAACTATGTATGCTAGGAAATATTAAAAACCCAGGAAAAGCTTAGTGGGATCAAGGTACTTCTGGAAAGAGGGTAAGGCTCAAAACAGGAAGATCAGCTCAAAGTCTTTAAAAGATACAACTAGATCTGTCAGGGTGGCTCAGTTGATTGGAGCACTGTCCAGCACACCAAAAGGTGAAATCAAATTGACATTAATCCACACTAGATTATTATAAATTAAGATGTTAGTTGTGCCCAGTTGGTGTGGCTCAGTGGTTGAGTGTTGTCCCATGGACCAAGAGGTCACCAGTTGATTTCTGGTTAGGGCATATGCCCAGGTTGCAGGCTGGATCCCCAGTAGGGAGTGTGCAGGAGGCAGCTGATTGATGTTTCTCATCCATGTTTCTATCTCTCCCTCTAAAAATCAATAAAAACATTAAAAAAAAAAGATGTTAGTTGTAATCTCTGGGACTACAATTAAGAAAATAACTAAGAAACAACAAGGGAATTAAAATGGTACACTAGAACATATCTACTTAACACAAAAAGACTTGTAGAAGAACAGAGAAACAAAAAAGACATGGCATATAGAAAATAAATAGCAAAATGGTAGACATAAAATTATATCAGTAATTACATTAAATGTAAATGAAGTAAACATTTCAATTAAAGATGAGATGAAGTAACCCCAGAGTCTATAAGATGATTAAAATAGACAAATGATAAGATTTATAACTCCAGGAGGTTTTAGAGAAAAAAGAGAGACAATTATCTGCAAGTGGCAAGAAAGAAAAAGAAGGGCACCAATCCCACTTTTAGGTTCAGTGGTACAATGACGTGAGAGAGAGGACAGAAACTGCTTGAGAGGACTGCAGTGAAGCAGGATCCTTTAGGGATGTTTATAATCTTTTTAGATATAAAGACATTTTAAATTTTCATTTAGTAAAAACTATCACACTTTTCATTTATGTTTTTACCCTTTGCATTCATGCTTCACTTAGAAAGTTATTCATATCCTGAGAACAGATAAAAAATACTCACCCACATTCTTCGTATATGCAAGATTCTTGTTATGTACTTAGTTCACTTTAACCTTACTGTAGACTCTGCTGTATAAAATTCTCATTTTTATTTCATAGAATCAAAAGGAAAGGAGAGTAAAGGAGACAATGATGTATCCTAAAAGAGCACTAAATTAAAAGGCAGTAGTACCGATATTTAATCTAAGATTCACTGCTGAGTAGCAGCTTGATCTCTGATCTGCCTCCTTCCTCTCCCATTGCCACAATTCAACTCCACATCATCTCTGGTCTGCGGCTATAGGTTATTGCAGCATCTCCCAATAGGCCAAGTTAACAATAGTCTCTCCTTTTTCCAATCCATCCACCACAAAGGCTAGAATTATAGTACTAAAAAAAACAAAAAACCTTAAAATGAAGGATTCATGTCTATAGTTTATAAAATAATTCAGAAAAACAAGTAATTCCATATTAAAATGAGTAAAGAATATGAACAAGCAACACTCAAAAAAAATACAAATGACCAATAAATATATTTTTAAGTAACATTCAAGCATACTAATAACTAGAAAAGCACAAATTAAAATGACAAAACAACTCCCTCAACAAATTAGTATAATTGTAAAAAATGATAAACACTTAGTCTAGATAAACATACGAAGAAACAGAAACCTACAAATTAAAATCTCATTTATATTAAAGTTTCATATTAATAATAATGAAATCCACATTCCTTAATATAACTTAAGGCCTTTTGCAACCTGATGTTGGCTTATTTTTCCCATTGAGCTTTATCTGCAAATCACAAAGAAAACACATAGAACATGTCAGATTTTGCATCGCTCAGCAATTAGGGATATGTTGTTCCTACTGCCTGAAATGATCCTTTTCCTTCATCTCCAATGCAAATGTCATATTTCCTTTCAAGAATTAATTCAATCCCGGCTGGTGTGGCTCAGTGGATTGAGTGTCACCCCATGGACTGAGAGGTCATGGTTCCATTGCTGGTCAGGGCACATGTCTGGGTTTCTAGCTCGAGCCCCAGTTGGGGGCATGCAGGAGGCAGTTGATCGATGTTTCTCTCTCACATCGATGTTTCTATCTCTCTCCTCCCATTCTTCTCTCTCTAAAAAAAAAATCAATAAAAACGTATTTTAAAAAATAAGGTTTCTGTTACTGGCAGCCAAAGCATATTAACTGACAAATCAGAAATTTGGACAAAGATACATGCACTGAACTGGGATTCACAGTAAAATTTGTTTAAAGAGTAATTGTGTTTTAAATTAAATGTTTTTTTCCTTTAACATTGTCCTCCTAGGCACACAGCTATTTCTTTTTTTACTTATTTTTTTTGGTATGTGCCCCTAGTGGGAACCGAACCCAGGACTCTCTGGTCCGCAGGCTGACGCTCCAACCACTGAACCAAACTGGCCAGGGCGCTATTTCTTTTTTTTTAAATGTTTTTTTCTTTATTGATTTTTTGAGAGAGAGAGGAAGGGAGAAGGAGAAAAAGATAGAAACATCGATGAGAGAGAACATCGATTGGCCGCCTCCTGCATGCCCCTCATTGGGGATCAGGCCCACAACCTGGGCATGTGCCCTGACCGGGAATTGAACCGGTGACCTCTTGGTGCATGGGTCGATGCTCAACCACTGAGCCACACCGGCCGGGTACACAGCTATTTCTTAAAAATCAAAGTTTATTAAGAAAAACAGTAGCCTTTGACCCTGTTGCTGTCCCACTTCTACTCCCTGGAGGCAAATCACTTGTACATCTTTAAGCTGATTATTTTGGAACTGATATCCATGTTTCAAATGACTTGCTTGTGTTGCTACCTCTTGATTTTTCACTTTTGGGAATTACCTATTGATTTCCCACTTTGGAAGATGATGATTTAGATCTCTTTTCTCTTTCAGTACCCATCATATCTTTTTTATCACCCCAACTACCCTATATAATGACACCATAATTTTGATTAGTTCAATATTTAGTGTACATTCCAATGACTATGCAAGCCTATTCATACTTGAGTCAGACAGTAAACCATGATGCTTTTTTCCTTTCCTGCACAACTTTTTGCTTTTCCTGTAACTATTATCTTTTTTTATCCATTTGCTTAGATTTTCTATGTATTTATCAATATTTCACCCCAGAAAATCTTTGTCAACTGTATACATTTTCTCTCAAGACATCCAGACCCATCAAGTATTCCATTTCACCTTCCTAAAGCAGTCGCTTCTGGAGACTTCCCATCTTCTCCTATGTGGACTGGCCACCCTCTCAGTGCCGGTAAACAGTTATCTGAACTCTCTACTATTCTGAGGAATACCCTAGCCTTTCTTGTTTACTGGATTTCCTGTTTCCTTTATCACATGTTTACCTCTTTCCTGGTTTACACCCTTATTTTGTGGAGCACATTTTCCACTAGCTTCCTAGATTGTGTATGGGAAGTAAATTTTTCGAGACATTATAAGTTTATTCTCGTTTTTCAGTCAAAATTGATAGTTTGGCTGAATAAAAAAAAAAAATCTAGGCCCTGTTGAATATAATTCTAACAATGATGTGCACTGACTTTGTTTCTAACTTTGAGAACAAAAATTTGATGATGAATTTTTTAAATTTATTTTTTTAGAGAGAAAGAGAGAGAGATAGACACATCGATGTGAGAGAGGAACATCAACTGGCTGCCTCCTGCACCCCCCCTACCGGGGATTGAGCCCACAACCCCAGCATGTGCCCTGACCAGGAATCGAACCAGGACCTCTCAGTACATGGGATGATGCTCAACCCACTGAACCACACTGGCTGGGCTAATGATGAATTCTTAACTGACATAGGAACTGAGAAGCACATGACTATAGAAGTCTGTATCAGAATTTATAGTACATTTAAGCTAGCCTAGAGTCAGTGTTTAAAGGAAGCCTCATGAAACTGGCAGTAAGCAGGCACTGAATAAACAGTAGTTATTAATAACAAAAACCATATTTACATATGCAAGTTCTGATATAAATACAGTAGATAAATTAGACCAAAAAGAAGACAAACCAAGGGTTTTGGTTTCTCAAGGTGCCTAATCCAAATTAGTTTCCAATTTTATTAATTGCTCAAGTGTATCAAATAATTTTTTGTATTTATATTTTCTCAGTTGGGTAAAGCCAGCTTGCTTGGTTACAATATAGATTAAACTTCAAATATCAAAGTTTAGTGGCTATATCATTAAGTTCACCTTGCCAAATTTCAAAATCTTTTTTTTTGTAAACACAGTCCTACACACAGCCTTACTGCCTAGGATCTCATTAATTTATATAGTTAACAGCACACAAAACCCTGAATAAGAAAAGGGAATTCAGTATCAGGAGAAAAAAAGAATTTCCACAATGCTTATTACTTCCATTGTGTCTCCATAAGTATCACAATGCAGAAATTTCATAAGTATAAAATGTAAATACTGAGAAGTCAAATCCCTTCTTTGATCATTAGGTAATTTCTGTTTCACCCCTCTTCTTTCTTCCCCTCCCCATATTCAACCTCTAGGGGTCAATGTTCAAAACCCTGGTGTTCTAGGAAAATCTCTCCTTTTCTCAAACTTTATTGAAAACTGTGTAAGCAGGGAACACTCTAGTCTCCCTTTGGTTCCCTGATGTCTTTTTTTTTTTTTTTATGAGAATTAAATGAGTTTTTATTTTTTTTATTTTTATTTTTTTTATTAATTTATTTTTGTTACAGATGTTTCTCCTTTTTTCCCCATTGACACCCTCCTCCCCATCCCCCCACCCTGTCCCCAGCTTTGTTGTCCATGTCCATCACTTATGCATAAGTTCTGTGGTTTATCTCTTCCCTCCCCCCCACCCCCTCTTCTGAGGGGTGTCAGTTTATACCCTACTTCCACATCTCTGGGTCTACCCTGTTCCTCAGACTGTTATGTTCATTATATTCCAAAAATAAGTGAGATCATGTGATATTTGTCTTTCTCTGCTTGGCTTGTTTCGCTTAGGATAATACTTTCGAGGTCCCTCCATGTCGTCTCAAAGGATAAGAGATCTTTCTTTCTTACAGCTGCATAGTACTCCATTGTGTATATGTACCATAGCTATTTTATCCATTCATCCACTGATGGACACTTGGGCTGTTTCCAGATCTTAGCTATTGTAAATAGTGCTGCTATGAACATGGGGGTACATGTATTTTTTCTGATTGGTGTTTCAGGCTTCTTAGGGTATATTCCTAGAAGTGGGATCACTGGGTCAAATGGCAATTCAATTTTTAATTTTTTGAGGTAACACCATAGTGTTTTCCACAGTGGCTGCACCAGTCTGCATTCCCACCAGCAGTGTACTAGATCCCTGATGTCTTGTAGCTCTTCGCTGACTACAATCAACCCAGCATTCTCATATACAATAGTTGAGGCTCACTCAATACTAGGAAAATCTCTCAAAGGGAGAAATTTGATTCAAACTATATAAGGGTATCTAAAATAATAAGCATTTGAAGGATTAATATAGATTATGTACAACTTCTGTAGGAACTATATTTAAATTTAACAGCAACAAATTCATTTATTTACTAATACAGTAGTCTCCCCTTACCCAGTGGGGGAAAAGTTCCAAGACCCCCAATGGATGCTTAAAGCTGCAGATAGCACTGAACCCTATAAACACTATGATTTTTCCTATATACACACCCTTTCACTTAAAAGGAAGCACTTAATGACTTCTCTTTGGCATAACTAAATTGCCAGCATCACTACTCTTGCGCTTTGGGGCCATTAAGTTAAAATAAGGGTTACTGAACACAAGCACTGTGATACAGCAATAGTCTATCTGATAACCAAGATGGCTAAGTGACTAATAGGCGGGTAGTGTATACAGCATGGAAACACTGGACAAAGGGATGATTCATGCCCCAGTTGGGATGTCAGGGAACAGCACAAAATTTTATCACAGTACACAGAACAACACGCATTTTAATTTATGAATTGTTAATTTCTGAAATTTTCCATTTAATATTTTGGTACTGTGGTCTGACCGCTGGTAAGTGAAACCACAGGTAAGCGGGAACTACTGTACTATCAAAAACGTAAAATAACGGTAATGATATGTTTGTTTAAAAAATAATAGCCCGACTACAGTAGCAAAAAGCATGCCTACTGGCTAGACCTTGTTTTCTAATACCATTCTCTAGTAAAATGAATCAAGACTCCTTAGAGAAATGGCTGATTCCTGGACTGGGGTAGGGAATATTTACACAGGACAAGTCCACTGCATTTTGCAGTGCCAGAATGTGAAGTGCTCAAACAACAATGCACACAAGCATGTATGCATGAGGGGACACGTGCGCACACACCCACATTAACAATGTGTCAAAGGAATGCAAAAACTGATTGAAAGGGCTCCTAATGATCAAAGCTAGAATAATTTGAACAACAGAAAAAAAAGTAGCATTGAATTATAACCCAAAATATAAAACAAATATCCATGAGTCCATACTAATATAAATGACTGGACAAATGAATAAATGGAGGAGGAGAGACAAAACTCCTATGTAAAATTCCAAATACAATAATTTATGTAGATATTCTGCCCTTAAGGAAGAGTAGGATAACTAACTATCCATTCCTTCGGCTGTGAACTGTGCATGGTGACTTCCCTCCAGATATTATAATATGGAAAGGGGAGGGGAAAAAAGGGTAACTTTACAGTGAGGAACCTGACAAACACTAGCTCAGCCAGGTGATTAAGGCCAACATCAACAGTCATAAATCATGTCAATAGTATGTGTGCGTAATATTATGTGATGAAAATGGTACTTTACCATTATGCCAGTCTCATCATGATAAAAACATAAGACAAATTCCCATAGCGGAGGATCCTACAAAATACCTGACCAGTACTCAAAACTGACAAGGTCATCAAAACAAGGAAAGTCTGAGAAACAAGGCAAGAGGAGCCTGAAAAGACACAACTAAATGTAATGTCGTATTCTAGATATGATTCTGGAACGGAAAAAAAAAAGTAAATTAATCTAAATAAGATACAGACTTTAGTTAATAATAATAATACCAATATCAGTCTATTAATTGTAACAAATGTATTATACTAATAGTAGGGGATGTTATAAAAGTGGGTATGGGTATATGGGAATTCTCTATACTATCTTCTCAACTTCTCTGTAAATCTAAAACTATTCTAAAAAATAAAGTCTATTAAAAAGAAGAAACAGCCCGGCCGGTGTGGCTCAGTGGTTGAGCATTGACCCATGCACCAAGAGGTTGCCGGTTCAATTCCTGGCCAGGGCACATGTCCAGGTTGTGGGCCAAATCCCCAGTGGGGGGCATGCAGGAGGTGGTCAATCGATGTTCCTGTGCATTGATGTTTCTATCTCTCTCTCCCTCTCCCTTCCTCTCTCTCTAAAAATCAATAGAGGAAAGAAAAGAAAAAAAAAGAAGAAACTAATTATCCCCACTGCCAGGTTGGAAAGTGATCTGACCAAATTAGAGTGGGTGAAGGATTTTAATACATTAGAATTCACAAAGAAACACACTTCCCCTACACCTTAGGGAAAAATATGAAACCTGTCATGTTTATGAAAAGTACATAATATCAGATCAGTTGTCTAATTATATGTAAATATAAAACGTTTAAGTTACAAAATAACTGTATCTTTGCCTATCAGAATCAAGCACCTTAACAGATACAGAGCTAGCAACAAACATGGATGATCTGACGAGATCTGTGGGGGGAGGGCTGAAAGTTAAAAATTTAGATAATAATTTCAATAGATTAGCTTTGCTTGAAAGTAAGAGCAGATAAAAATCTTTGGGCTCTATCAAATCCTAAGAGATCCCTAACTATTAGGAAAATCAAATCAAATAAACAAACTTTGAGTCTTAGCTATGTGTAAGGCATTATCCCTGGACCTGTACTACGCTAAGTGTGGTCTCCAGATTGGGAGCATCATCACTTCCTTGGGGACTTGTTAAAAATGCATATGGACCTCACCTCAGATTTACTGAATCAGAATCTCTGGGGGTTCAACCTAGAAACTTGTTTTAACATGCTCTCCAGGTGACTCCCATGCACACTGAAGTTTGATTATCACTGTGGTAGGCAGTATGATCTCTCTGTGAACGTGGAAACACGTACAGTCGTCTGGAGTGCAAGCTGGCTGATGGAGAATTCATGTTCCAGAGCAACCCACCTGCAAAATAATTTCCAAGAAGCCAACCCTCCTCTACCAGAAACTGAGTAGAAACACAACGGTTAGATCCTCTGAGCTTTTCGCCACAATTTCAAAATCCGCAAACAAGCAAAAAGAACAAGTCAGAAGCAGACTGAAAATGCTGGCCAGGAGGGAGATATACATAATAGCAGGTGTAGTGTATCGTCTACTCAGTGACCCAAAACAGACTAAGTGCTGCAATCTAGTTCTCTTAACATCTCCAGGTTCTTGTTTTCCATGGAAAAATGTAGATTTGGTTTTGACTCTTCTGCACGTTGAGACTGCTGTTTCCGTCTTATTCTTGCCTATTTATAAAGTAAAAAGCACTTTCTGTATCACCAACAAGAGCAATTCAGCAGGATTCATTTCTATATATTGTGCTGCAAAATATAAGCCCCATTAAAGAACAGCAGCACAAGGGACTAGGTCTTGGGTTGGTAAAATGATTAGAGTGTCAGGAGAAATCTAGCTCTGCAAGCTGCTGCTTTTTAGAAAAATGCATTTAACTACAGCCACAGGTCCCTCCCTCCTCTTGCTTCAAAATCAGATGTTCACCCATCCCTAGCAGCAAGAGGAAGACCTTCAAGAGAGGGCCCTGACAGCAAACCACCAAGGCTGCAGACACATCTTGTTTTAATTGCATCAGCAACTGCTAAGCAATTAATGAAAAAGAGGGAGGAAGTACCAGGGCAAAGAGAAGAGAGACCTGAGCAACGATGTGAAAACACTTCATCCTCACCCCAGTGAGAGCAGGTGATTTATGGCAGCTGCACACAGCATCAAATCCTTGCATCTGAACTCCCAGGCCACTTCCCAGGCAGCAATAAAGCGACATACTCTAGATTTCCTCTTGCTTACAGTTTTATATCTCCCATTTTCCTCCCTGTAGCCACCAACAAGATTAGGGAGGGAGAAAGCCAACAGATCAAGTGGGTGATTTAGCTATGAAGTCCCTTGGGCAGATTCTATGCTTTGCACAATACAGGGATATAAGGATCAGTAAATACTAAATACTAA
This sequence comes from Tadarida brasiliensis, assembly GCA_030848825.1. Taxonomy (NCBI): domain Eukaryota; kingdom Metazoa; phylum Chordata; class Mammalia; order Chiroptera; family Molossidae; genus Tadarida; species Tadarida brasiliensis. The sequence continues at coordinate 196,459,437 of CM061257.1, read as the reverse complement.
CAGCAGTGATTCATCAGAAGAATGCACGTACTAGGCCTAGGGCACGGTGGGGCAGGAACTCTATCAATAAACCTTTGCAGTTTCCTTCTTTTTCAAACTGTATCCTTATCCTATCACAGAAGAGAAAGGCAATAAGATAAAAACTGCCAACAAAAACCTCTCAGAGAGAAAGTGAACTCTCAAATGTGGCCATGGGTGCCAAAAAAACATCAGCATGAAAGAGAAACAAAAGCTCAGTCACTTAATGCCAAGATCCCAGCTGTTACCTCCTCAGTGAACAGAGAACCCTAAATTAAATTACATCAGTGAAGATTGGTGCTTTTTGGGAGGTGAGGGTGGAAACTGGTGAAAAATGAGATGGTTTTGACTAATTCACACAGGAAATTCCTAAACAGAGTAATATTCAGGTGCCTTCACTTCCCCCAACCTCTACTACTCACCATTCAATCACAAGGGCCTGAGGTCCTGGGTTTTCAGCAACAAACCTGATTTAAAAATTCTACCCTACTGTGTCTGGATTTGAGGTTGCAAAAAAAAAAAAAAAAAAAGGTTACTTTATATATAGCTTATCCCAAAGCCCCTCACAGAGAGCTTGATAGAACATGGTAAACCAACATAAGCAGCATATAAAATGCAATGCCAAATAGATAAGGGTAAAAAAGGCAGGAGACAGAGGCTACGGTCCAAAAATACTGCAAATTGGACTTCAACTAACTTGGTCCATGCCTTTCCCTACTACAGAATTACCTGCACTGCTTATTAAAAATGCGGACAATTATGATTCAATGAAAAGTATTCCAAGGGACTTCCCAGCTGACTGCTATTGGGGGGGGCGGGGAGATCAAACTCCTTAGAAGTCTCTATCAGATCGAGTTTCTTGGTTACCTTCTTGTCTCATAACCACTCCCTCCTTCACTCTAAACTATTCCGTCACTCTACAAATACGTATTCAGTGCCTGCTATATGCTAGCACTGTTTTAGGTACTATGGATGCATGTAAGACTGCGATGTAATGGTTGTTCAGTTATGTCTTGTATAAGGGCTTCTGGCTGAGGAGGCAGGAGGATGAGCCTGAAAGCCAGATTATGCTTTGCTAGCTAAACTGCATATCTTGGTGTAGGGGCTGCAACCTCCTGGAAAGGAGACTTGTTTCTAATTTGCAATAAAGAGAGTCCCTAGTTATAGCGACAAAGTCAGGCAAAAACCCCTGTCCTCATGGAGCTTATATCTTATATCCCATTGTGGGGAAGACAGACAAAACCAAAACAAATTAGATAGTATGTGAGACAGTGGTAACTGTTAAGGAGAAAACAGGGAAAAGGGAAAAGAATGTTTTTGTAATTTTAGAGAATTCAGGGAAGGACTCACAGAGAAGACGACAATTCTGTTCAGAACCTCATCAAACCCATTCGCCTCTTCAGACCTTTGCACTTGCCTTTCTATCTTGCCTAGAACTCCTCCTGCCACTCCCACCCCCACCCCAATTTTTGTATAGCTAGCTTTTATCTTTCAATCTTAGCCTAAATGTCACCTCCTCAAAGGGGCATTCTCTGACTACTCTAAGGGAAATAGCTACCCAATCTCCCTAGGCATTCCTAACCAAATGAAGATTTAACTGCATAGACTAGAGATTTGAATTTTATTATATTTCTTGGCGTAACCTCTGGCATTTAGTTTTCTCATCTGCAAAATGGATAAAAATAGTACCTACCTTATAGAGTTGCTGTGAAGATTAATTACAACCACTACCACAATAATATAACAATAAAAATGATAATAGCAGCTATTACTTATATAGCTCTCACCATGTACCAGGCATTATTCTATGTGTTCTACATTTATTAACCCATTTAATCCATTTAAAGTGCTTAGTACTGTGTTTAGCACACAGTAAATAAATGTTTGCTGTCATTCTTATTATCATCATCAACTGTGGCAGCATTATGAGCTATTCTACTGAAGTATCTAAGCACTTTGCCTAACTGTCTGCTCCACTGAAGGATCAATGTCCAAAAGTTGTTTATTTCCCTTCTAGGATTAACAGTCTATAGAAGCAGTGTATGTATCAACCTCAGCAATCACTCTGCAGTGATCTCTCATTCCTGGCAGAGGCATGGACTTTTTTTAAAACAGAAAAAGACAAAAGACTGTCCTTATGGTTCCACTTTCCATACTCATCCACTAACACACATCAATAAATGGTGATGCTACTATTTTTATTTATTTATTTATTTATTTATTTATTTATTTATTTATTAGAGACAGAGGAAGGGAGAGAGAGAGAGAAACATCGATGTGAGAGAGAAACATCGATCAGCTGCCTCCTGCACAACCCCCACTAGGGATCGAGCCCAAAACCTGGGCATGTGCCATAACTGGGAATTGAACTGGGGCTTTTCTGTCCATGGGATGACACTCAAATCCACTGAGCCACAACACCAGGCCGATGCTACTACTCTTTTAAAAATATTTTTCCCCCTTTATTGATTTTTTTGGAGAGAGAGGAAGGAAAAGGGAGAGAGAGATAAAAACATCGATGAGAGAGAACATCGACTGGCTGCCTCCTACATGTCCCCCACTGGGGATCGGGCCCACAACCTGGGCAATGTGTACTGACAGAGAATCAAACCGGCGACCTCCTGATGCATGAGTCGATGCTCAACCAACCACTGAGCCGCGCCAGCCGGGCAGATGCTACTATTCTTTAAGGTTGATTAGCACATGGCTTCTGAGCAAGGCCTCTGGGAACTATTTTCCTGGTATCTGTTGCTTTGAAACATAAATTTACCCTGTCATCTCAAATGCCTTTTCTAGAAATATTTAAATGATAAAGAAAGAGAGAAAAGTGTATAATGGGAGGTAGTGTGGTTAAATTGTGGAATATAAAGCCAGAATACCTGGATTTTAACCCTGGTTCCACAAATCACCAACTAGAGCAAGTTTCTTAACTTCCGAAAACTCACTATGCTCATGTATAAAATGGGAATAAGAAATAGTTCCTACCTCACAGTAATGTGGCTGGCAAATAGTACAAGATCAATTAATTAAAACACATTGTTGCCCTGGCCGATTTGGCTCAGCGGTTAGAGCGTCGGCCTGTGGTTCAGAGAGACCCGGGTTCGGTTCCTGCTAAGGGCATGTACCTCGGTTGCAGTTTGTCCCCGGCCCTGGTTGGTCGTGCGGGTGGCAGCCACTCGATGTGTCCCTTTCATGTCGATGTTTCTCTCTCTCTCTCTTCCTCTCTCCCTCCCACTCTATCTGAAAAAATAATGAAAAAAAAAAATTTCCTCGGGTGAGGATAAAAAAAAACAACAACAAAAAAAACACACTGTTGACCGGTAATTTTACACATAATTTATCTCATGTCACCGGCTATTTTTTCGTAACTGCATATGAAAGTTAAACAATCTAAATAAACTTCAGTATACTTTATACATAATGAATTTAAATGAAACTTTGTACATATCTGCTACATATTATATTTTATACATATTATATATTTTAATAATTTTTTTGGTGTGGTATACTGTATAGCAATCAGCTTTTGAAAAACACACTTCACACGTTCTAGTTGGATTTTTTTTATACCAGTAACTATTTTTTCTAAAACGTAGTCTTTTAGTTGCCCTGAAAGCCTAAGAGGTGAATCAATGTAAGGAGCTCTTTTAGAAGTACCAGAAGTGTTAGGTTCTGAGCTGCACTCATTTGAACCAGCAGATATCCATTCCCTACCTACTTCAAGAATATAGAACGGACCCTGACTGGTTTGGCTCAGCGGCTGGAGCGTCAGTCTGCGGACCAGAGAGTCCTGGGTTCGGTTCCCACTAGGGGCACGTACCAAAAAAAAAAAAAAAAGAATATAGAACAGTGTGCTGTTTTTCGAACTTCGACCCTCAGGGCGAAGAGTCACAAATACAATAATCCTATATTACCCTGAGTTTCAAAAATTCAAACAGCTAATGCAAGTGCAAACACGAGTTAACTCGTGAGCAGTCAGCAACGTTTGGGCATGAAAACACGAGTTAACTCGTGAGCGATTAACAATGTGTTAAAACTTAAAAAATTATACCCGAAAGAAAATTCGAGAACATTCTGTGTGCATTTATTGCATTTACTTTTTGCCTGGAAAAGACAATATAGAAAGTTAACTAGCTGACTAATGCTGCCTCCTTGACTGTCAGTGATACACAATGAAAGAATGGCTTATCAGTCAGTCCATTCTATTTCCCTAGAACTACCCAAAGGTTAATGAACAAATTCCTGTTCAGAGGGAGAAGAATTAAGATAGCATAATTACTGTTGATGCTATTTCACAAGGAGACACATTGTGACAGTCAAAAGGAACCCTATAACCCCATTCTGGGGAGAGGACTACTGCAATGGCAGAACCAATACACTTGTTACACATTCAGCAGAAGTACCCTTCACGTGCTTAGATTTGCTAAGCTTTCAGCATTTATAAGATGTTCCTTTAGGAAAGGCCATGTGGGGATTGATGAGATTGTCCCAGGAGCTTTTCACAAATGATGTCCAACATAAAGCACGATTACTGTCACCACTTTACTTATTCACTTATTCAACAAATATTTATAAGGCATTCTCCATATCTCAGGCATTTTCCTACAGTTATTGAGAATACAGGAAACAAAACAGATGAAGTTCCAGCTCTCATGGTATTCTTACATTGTAGAAGAGGGAAGGAGACCATAACAAACAAGAAGATATCAAGAAGGGATAAGTGCCAAAATGAAAATCAAGTATGATGGCAGTATATGGGCTATCTGGGAGGTTACTTTAGGGGAAGTCTTACTGAGGAGATGACATTTAAACTGAAATCTAAATGACTAGCAAGGGCTAGTCTGTGTTCCAAGCTAGGATGGGGATATGGGGGGTGGGGGGAAGAAAGCTAGTAAAAAGGTCCTAGAGTAGGAATAAGCTTCATATGTTTGAGGAACAGAAAGAAAGCCAGAACCATTAAGAGAAGTGGTAAGAGTGGTAGAGATAACACCACCAGAAAGAAAAGCTAGGTCATATTAAACCCTCATAGAGGTTCAGGACTTAGCTAAGATAACACTTGTTCCTGGCAAAGCTAAAATTTAACTCCGTAGAAGTCTGACCCTCAAGTCTATTATCTTTCCAGGATACCACAGTTAACCTATCTTATTCATCATTATGAATGGAACTTAGCTCGCTCGATGCTTTAAAAACTGGATGTTTAGTCAATGTTGACTTAAAGAAAAGGAAAAGCCTAAACACCTTTCCATATCACTCTTCATCTCTGTTCTGATGAGAAAAATGTCAACGGACCTTCCAAACACTTCTGAACATTCTCACTGAAGATTACTAGAATCTATAGTTGTGATTCTCAATCTTGGCCATGCACTGGAATCACCTGAGAAACGAAAAATATTGATGCTTGAGTCCCCCACCCCCAGAAATTCTGATTTATGTACTAGGATGAATGTGGATTTTTAAACAGCACCCAAATTATTCTAATGTGCAGTTCAAGCTGAACTACACTACTCTAGAAGTTTCCAAATTTAAAACCATATGAACATTCAAACAATTTCATCAATTGCTGCTGGGCATCAAGTCCATTGCAAAGTGATAAGGAAAACTAAGGCCCAGGAGGAAGTAGAATTACTAGAGTGAGGAAAAACGAACTAAAATAAGCAGTTAAATACCTTGCTACACATGAATAACAGATAATATTAAGAAATTACTGTGTAGTATAATAATGTTTTTGTTTGTTTGTTAATCCTCACCCAAAGACATTTTCCCACTGATTTTTAGATAGAGTGGAAAGGGTGGAAGAGAGAGACATCGATGTAAAAGAGACACATCGATTGGTTGCCTCACACACGACTCCGACCAGTGCCAGTGGTCGAACTTGCAACCCAAGTATGTGCCCTTGACCGGGAATCAAACCCTAGACCCTTCAGTCCATGGGCCAACATTCTAACCGCTCAGCGGCCAGGGCTAATAATGGTATTTTGGTTATAAGCAAATGTCCTCAGTTTTTGGCGATGCATGTTAAAGTATTTAGGAAAGAAATCATAATGTCTCAAACTTCCAAATTGTTCAATAAAACTAATAAATAAACCACAAATATATAGAATATGGCAAAACTTTAACAATGATCAAATCTAGGTGGTAGGTGATCATTTTACTTCTTCAGTTTTCTATATATTTAGAATTGTTCAGAAGAAAAAAAAAGGCTGGGGAATGGAAAATATCTTGCCACAATACAGTCAGTCCATCACATTTGAAAAGCTGACTTGGTAATATTTTTAGATAGAATGTCGGGCTTTTAAAGATGCCAGTTCATGCTTTCCTAGTTAAAAACATGAAGTAGCTCCTTACCGGGTTGCTCAGTTGGTTGGAGCATCATCCTGAAACGCCAAGGTTGTGTGTTTAATCCTCAGTCAGGACACATACAAGCAGCAAACAATGAATGCATAAATAAGTGGAACAACATATTGATATTTCTCTCTCTCTATCTAAAACCAATCAAAAATGTTTTAAAGTAAAAGACTGCTTTTAAAATACTTTATACATAAAGTATGTTTATAAATATTTTCTCTCAATTCTACTTAACCAGATCCTTTTTAGCCCTTTATTTCCATATAACTGCATAACAGGTAAAACTTACATGCTTTACATAGTTTATGATGTTTCACTCTTTCTGGGAATCAGATTTCCCAAAGCCTACCACTAAAGGCCTCCGTGCTATCAGCAGCTTCAGGCTGCCTGCCTTGAAATAGTCCTCACCTTGGAATGACACTAAGAGATACCACCCATGACCTGGAAGAGGATGGTGGCCTCCAGCCGAACTGAGTAACATACTACTAGGCTGTAACACAATCTCTCTCCACTAGCTTTCCAAAGCAGCTCAGAATTAGTGAACTGTATTAAGGGTCACCCAAGGTAAAACTGGGAAGTAGGGAACACTGTCTCTACCACTCTCTCCTCCACTGACAGCTTAGGACCCTCCAATCCTAAACCTTTCCCCATCTCTTTTGCATCTCTTCCTTTACTCACATTTAATTTTAAGCTACCAGTCAACTAAAAAATTAATCGTAATTAATTATATTTAGCTAACTGGCCTTTTAAGAAACGGCTAGAATTTCTGGCTCTTAGCAGTTTCTTCAAATCACATCATGGCCACCAATTCTGATATATATTACATGTAAACATATTCTACACAAAAGTACCCACCTACACAATCTTGTTTGAAGTTCCTATAAAACAAGTCCACTTTTCAGAGTTCAAACATCAGTCACTGACTTGTTATGCTTACTTCTTTCTCCATGGCTAGTCCAGGAGACTCATTTAAAATACGTCAACAGAAAAGTGCCTGAATAAATGTATAGATCAGCATTCAAGTGGATATTTACTTATCCTCCTTACTTTAACTAAAACTCATGGTGAATTTCAAGAGACACAAAAAAAGAAACTTAGCTCGATATTAAGAATGGTTATTCTATCTTGATTCTCTTAAGAGATTATAAGAATTATCATAGCATGACTTCAAATGCCCTTGCCAAATCTAATTCTGCAAGTTCTCCATTCTGCACTAAATGTTTCTAAAATTAAAGACATTAAATTTATTTACTAAAATGTTTATGTACCTTAGTGGGCATTCCTAGTAGCCTAATCAAACATTAAATGTAACTATGGAACAGTTTTATAAATTATTAATAAAGAACTTACTTTGTCCTAGTAAAGAGACAAGCACTTACAAAAGTTAAGAAATTATTAGTAGATAAAATGATATGTGTAGCCTGGCCAGTGTGGCTCAGTGGTTGAGCGTCAACTCATGCACCAAGAGGTCAACAGTTCAATTCCCGGTCAGGGCACATGCCCAGGTTGTGGGCCCAATGCCCAGTGGGAGGCATGCAGGAGGCAGCCAATCAATGTTCTCTCTCATTGGTGTTTCTATCTCTCTCTAAAAATCAATAAAGAAAAAAAAATAATAAAAAAAAGATATGTGTAGCCCTGGCCAGTTTTGCTCAGTGGTTAGAGTGTCAAGCCTTGCACTGAAGGGTCACAAGTTCGATTCTGGTCAAGGGCACGTACCTGGGTTTCAGGTACGATCCCCAGTTCCAGTCAGGGTCAAGTGGGAGGCAACCAACTGATGTGTCTCTCTCACATCAATGTTTCTCTCTCTCTCTCTCTTCCTCCCTCCTTTACACTCCCTCTAAAAAATCAATGGAAAAAAATCATTGGGTGAGGATTAAAAAAAAAAAAAAGTGAGCAACATACACAGCAATAGATCATTGACAATACTGTCATTCACTGTGATCTAAGAGGGCTGAATGGAAGTGGTTGATTTTGGCATGCTCTAACACACAGCCAGTTTAAACTCAGATCATATAGATTAAAGCCACACTGAAATGGGTATACTTCTCTTCACTTGCTCTACAACAAATCGTACAGACCCTCGTTTCCCTGGTGAATATGACAAAATACCAATGACAGTCAATTCTAATTAAGTGATGAATACCATTATGCCTGAAAACAAAACAAAATGCTTTTTATTTCAGGTGTTGTAAAAAGTCAAAATAGGTCAAAATAAATCTTCACTTTAGCTCTCAACCTCTAAATGTTAACCTCTCCCTTATATCACCCCCGTCTTAAAAAAGAACAGTGATACAACTATTGATTTTTAGAAGAGAGGAAGGGAGAGAGAGACAGAAACATCTGATCTGGGTCCCTTGGCTAAGGCAACGAAATGACTCCATTTTTATCATCAATGGACCTTCCTCGATATATATATATATATATATTTTAAACTTATCTTTATTGTTGACTGTATTACAGATGTTTCTCATTTTCCCCCCATTGACCCCCTCCTCCCCATTCCTGCCCCCCTCCTGCCTTTCCCCACACTACTGTTGTCTGTGTCCATTGGTTATGCCTATATACATATAAGTTCTTTGGTTTATTTCTTCCCACCCCCCAAACTCCCTTCCCTTTGAGGTTTGTCAGTCTAACAACTAATTTGTACTTCTTAATCCCTTCACCTTTGTTACCCATTCCCCCAACCCTCCTCTCATCTGGCAACCAACAAAATGTTCTCTATACCTATGAGAATGTTTCTGTTCTGCTTGTTCATTTTGTTTGTAGATTAAACTGTCGATAGATATGTATTCATTGCCATTTCGTTTGTTCATATTTTTTATCTTTTTCTTCAAGAAGACCCTTCAACATTTCACATAATAATGGTTTGGCGGTGATGAACTCCTTTAGCTTTTCCTTGTCTGGGATACTCTTTATATGGCCATCAATTCTAAATGACAGCTTTGCAGGATAGAGTAATCTTGGTTGTAGGTTCTTGCTTTTCATCACTCTGAATATTTCTTGCCACTCCCTTCTGGCCTGCAAAGTTTCTTTTGAGAAATCAGCTGACAGTCTTATGAGAACTCCCTTGTAGGTAACTAACTGCTTTTCTCTTGCTGCTTTTAAGATTCTCTCTTTGTCTTGAAACTTTTGCATTTTGATGATGATATGTCTTGGTGTGGGCCTCTTGGAGTTCATCTTGTTTGGCACTCTCTGTGCTTCCTAGACTTGTGTGTCTGTTTTCTTCACCAAGTTAGGGAAGTTTTCTGCCATTATTGTTTCAAATAGGTTTTCGATTTCTTGTTCTCTCTCTTCTCCTTCTGGCACCCCCAAGATGCGAATGTTAGCACGCTTGAAGTTGTCCCAGAGGCTCCTTACACTATCCTCATTTATTTGGATTCTTTTTTCTTTTTGCTGTTTTGATTGGGTGTTTTTTGCTTCCTTATATTTCAAATCGATGGTTTGCTTCTTGGCTTTACCTACTCTACTATTGAATCTGTGTAAATTGTTGTTTATTTCAGTTAGTGCTTCCTTCATTTCTGACTGGTCCTTTTTAATACTCTTGAGGCTCTCACTAAGTTTACTGAGGTTCTCACTAAGTCCATTGAGCATCCTTATAAGCAGTATTTTGAACTCTGCATCTGTTAGGTTGCTTAACTCCATTTCGCTTAGTTCTTTTCCTGGAATTGTGTTCTGTTATTTCATTTGGGACCTGTTTCTTTGTCTCTTCATTTTGGCTGCCTCCCTGTGTTTGTTTCTATGTATTACTTAGCGAGAGGTATGGGGCTAGCTAAGACCAAATGCTGCTCGTTTGAAAGAATTTAGGAAGAGCTGAAGCAGGATCCAAGACAGGCCAATCCTATGGTAAAGCAACTGGCAACAGCTTGGGTGGGCCTGAAAGTTGGGTGGGGGGGGCCTCAGGGAATCACCAGGGCGGGGCAAACAGTGTGAGCCAGGTTGCTGGAGTCCCAGATATGGCGGCTATCTGCTGTCCCAGGGAAAGGCTCACCAAAAGAACAAAGGTCTCTGGTAGCACCTCTGTCCAGGAGAAAGCTGTCTCTCCAGCCCTCTCTCCAATGCCAAACAACTCAGTTCTTCCCCATATGACTCTGGTGACTTTCAAGCTGCCTCCCCCACGCTGGAGCCTGGAGGGTGCGAATCCAAGTAAGTCCGTGTGCAGGCCCTTTAAGAGGAGCTGCCGGGGGCTCCAGCTGCCTCAGCCTCAGTTCCCGCTGGCTTTTCCATCCAGAAGTTATGGCGACTTCTCTTTCTGGCACTGGAACCCTGAGCTGGGCGCCTGGTGTGGAACAGGGACCACTGAGTCCTCAAGGAGGACCTTCCCAGCTAAGGTATCCTCCTAATTTTTATCTGCCACACGCGGGTGTGGGACCAGCCCATCCGCCTCCTCCCCTTCTACCAGTCTCGATGCGGCTTCTTCTTTGATTTCGTAGTTGTAGGACTTCCATTCAGCTTGATTTCAGGCGGTTTTGAATGATGGTTGTTCTGTAGTTTAGTTGTAACTCTGATGTGGTTGTGGGAGGATGCGATACTGCGTTTACCTACGCCGCCATCTTGAATGGAAGTTCTGATATTCTTCCAATAATAGGTTAATTATGCCTAGAAGTAAAGGAATTTTGCCTAAGATTATAGTTGCCCCACGTGTTGGGAGGCATTTGTAGTTTCTGAGTATCGGTATTTGCAGGCATTTGCAGGTACTTGTACGCCGATGAATAATGCTAATTTTGACTTCCGTAACTGCTGTCACTCACCCTATTGTACCAGTCCCCTGAAGGGGGGGGGCAAAAAGGAGGAGGGGGCTTCTGTCTTTAAAATCGGACGAGCAAGAAGAATTGTTGCTGAGGATCTGGGGAAGCTGTACCCCCCTAGCCCGCCGGCAAAATGAAGTGCTCCTTTACAATTCGGCTGTGCGTCTCTGGTTATCTCACAGACACATTACAACATAAGGCCCACAGAATCAACACCAGCTAACATCACACACCTCGTCAAATTAGCCTGACCAAATGTAACAGACTAATTTTTAAGTCGATAATTTTGTATGGCCCTTGAATTATGTTAGAAATATCCAAATGACCCTTGGCAGAAAAAAAGTTTCCCTGCACCTTAAGCAAACCACCGCCTCCCCCCTCCATAGACAGACACACACACACACACACACACACACACACTAAGCAGCTGCTAATTTTAAGGTTAAATTTTTTGTTGGCTTCTGTTTCTGAACCATAAACTCGGTTATTGTTTAATTATGACAATCATAAGATCAATGCAAATAAATGAAGACTTTAAAACCCCTTTCCTATTTGTCTGGCACCATTAGTTAAATTTGAGAAATTTAATAGAATTATGCAGAGTTATTTCACCCAGGAACTCCAAGAATGTGTGTGGCTATGATACAGAGGGATAATTAGTAACATATGAGCCTGGTGTACGTGTAATATTAGTGCCTCCATCAAATTAAATGATATAGGCAGTCAAGCATTGTGATAAAATGACCAGCTTTGAAATTACACACAGCCCTAGGTGATAAATCAACTTCTGATCCTTTCCAGTTGTGTGATCTTGGGGAAGTAAATGTAGTCTAGATCAAGGTTTCTTCAAATGTAAAATGCAAATAGTAAGCACTTACTTGTCAAGGTTGTTGTGAGATTATCAAGATAAATTGTTGCCTAGCACAGTCTACTTTGAAGGCACTCAAAATAAATGATAGCTATTATTACTAATTACAATAAATTTCAGTGAACAGAATTTTTACATTTATTTAGCAACCAACATTCACTGATATCCTTGGTACTATGCCAAACTGAGAAACAGACTGTACTTAGAAGAATGAAAAGTGGACCTGGAGAATGAAAAGACTGAATTGAAATTATTAGGTTTTATACTAGGATCTGAGATGTATTCTCAGGAGTTTGCAAGAAGTTTCGAGATCTGTAAAACCTAAAAGGATGGATAATTCAGATGTCAGATGATACAATATTACACATAATATCAAAATATTCAGACAGCAGGAAGTACACCCCTATCTCACTGAAACTTGAACACAAACTCTAGTTCTTAAGGTAAGTTAACAAAATGGCATGCACTCAGCCTGCTCTGAAAAATAACCAAACGACTTTCATTCTCACAATACACAAACACAACGTTTGGTACCTTCTCCTCAGAAAACAGAAAAGATAATGGTAACATTTGATCTGTTGCCTACAATAGGTTTTTGGCCATAAGGCCTTGGTTGGTACAAGTTTCTTTCTACAGATAGGTTCTAAAAAGAGTCTAAAGTGAAAACTATTATGAGAATCCATTTTACACTACAAAAAGGGAGTCAGAATACAGAAATCTTAGTTTTTAATCAATGAACTCTTCATAAGTAGCATTAGTATTTTTTTTGAAGTTAAGATATATCCTGTTTTGGTTTACTATGTTAACACTGTTCAATAAGAAGGCTGGGCAATGGGACTGCAGCAATCAGTAAAAAATAGACAAGGACTTCCCTGGCTGGTTTGGCTCAGCAGTTACAGTGTCATCCCACAGATCAAAGAGTCGCAGGTTCGATTCTGGTCAAGGGCACATACCTCAGTTGTGGCTCATCCCCGGCCCTGGTCGGGGTCGTGCAGGAGGCAATCAGTTGATGTGTCCCTCTCACATTAATGTTTCTCTCTCTCTCCCTCCCTCCCTCCCTCCCATGCTATCTGAAGACAAATAAAAAAATGTCCTCATGTAAGGATTTAAAAAAAAAATAGACAAGGACCAATTCTCATAAAGATTCCTCTAGAAGAGAAAGACTGACGAACAAGAAAACAAATAAGACACATTGCCCAGGCTGGTTGGGCATCGTTCCGTGCACCAAGAGATTGCCACTTGGATTCCTGGTCAAGGGCACATACCTGGATTGCCGGCCTAATCCCTGGTAGGGAGCGTGTAGGAGGCAGCAGATGGATGTTGTGCTCTCATATCGATGTTTCTCTCCCTCCCTCTCCTTTCCTCTCTCTTAAGTCTTTTTTTAAAAAGCCACTTTTAGGCAATCTACATGCTATTACAAAAATAAAACAAGGTAATGGGTTAGATTATAATAACTGAGGAAAGGTACCACTAGATAAGTGGGCCTGGAAGAACTGGTGGCTGAATGATGAGTAAGCAAGGAACTAGGGAAGAGCAACTGGGTTGATGAGGAGCAAGAGCACAAACTCTTGAGACAGGACCAGATATAAGGCTTGTGTGACTGTTATATGAATGTGGAACAGTGGTTAACATCCATTAAATACGCAGTCACAATATGTAGGTCAGATATGTAGGACTTCTTGACCTTGGTAAAATAATTTGTATTTTATCTTTTTTTTTTTCTATTTGTATTAATGTATTTTATTTTATCCTTTTAAAACTTATCTTTATTGTTGAATGTATTACAGATGTCCCTCCTTTTTTCCCTACTTGATCCCCTCCTCCCCACTCCCACTCCTGTCCTGCCTTCCCCACACTATTGTCTGTGTCTATTGGTTATTCATATATGCACATAAGTTCTTTAGTTTCTCTCTTCCCGCCCCAACTTCCCGATTCCCTTTGAGGTTCATCAGTCTAACAACCAATGTGTACTTCTTAATCCCTTCCTCTTTTTCATCCAACCCAACTCCCATCTGGCAACTAAGAAAAAGTTCTCTGTATCTATGAGTCTGTTTCTCATTTTGTTTATAGATTCAATTGTTGATAGATATGGATTTATTGCCATTTTATTGTTCTTATTTTTTTATCTTCTTCTTCTTCTTCAAGAAGACCTGTCAACATTTCATATAATACTGGTTTGGTAGTGATGAGCTCCTTTAGCTTTTTCTTGTCTGGGAAACTCTTATATCACCATCGATTCTTTTTTCAAAAAAAAATTTTTTCCCCTTTATTGATATTAGAGAGAGAGGAAGTGAGAGGGAGAGAGAGATAGAAACATCGATGAGAGAGAACATAGATCGGCTGCCTCCTGCATGCCCCCCACCGGGGATCAGGCCCACAGCCTGGGCATGTGTCCTGACCGGAAATCAAACTGGCGACCTCTTGGTGCATGGGTCAATGCTCAACCACTGAGCCACACAGGCTGGACTTGCCATCGATTCTAAATGATAGCTTTGTAGGATATAGTAATCTTGGCTGTAGGTCCTTGCTTTTCATCACTTTATTTATTTTTAATTTTTTTTTCTTTATTGATTTTAGGGAAAGAGGAAGGGAGAAGGAAAGAGAGATAGAAACATTGATGGGAGAGAACATGGACTGGCTACCTCCCACATGCCCCCACTGGAGATTGGGCCCACAACCTGGGCATGTGCCCTGACCAGGAATAGAACCAGAGACCTCCTGGTGCATGGGTCGACACTCAACCACTGAGCCACACCAGCCAGGCGTTTTTCATTCAATTAAATATTTCTTGCCACTCCCTCCTGGCCTGCAAAGTTTCTTTTGAGAAATCGGCTCACAGCCTTATGGGAGCTCCATTGTAGGTAACTAACTGCTTTTCTCTTGCTGCTTTTAAGATTCTGTCTTTGTCTTTAACCTTTTGCATTTTGATGATGATGTGTCTTGGTGTGGACCTCTTTGGGTTAATCTTGTTTGGACTATCTGTGCTTCCTGGATTTGTATGTCTGTTTCCTTCACCAAGTTAAGGAAGTTTTCTGTCATTATTTTTTCAAATAGGTTTTCAACTTCTTGCTCTCTCTCTTCTCCTTATGGCACTCCCATGATGTAAATGTTGGTACACTTGAAGTTGTCCCACAGGCTCCTTATACTATCATTTTTTTGGATTATTTTTTCTTTTTGCTGTTCTGATTGGGTGTTTTTTGCTTCCTTATATTCCAAATCTATGGTTTGCTTCTTGGCTTCACCTACTCTACTATTGATCCCTTGTAAATTATTCTTTATTTCAGTTAGTGCATCCTTCATTTCTTTATTATGCTCTTGAGGTCCTCATGAAGTTCCTTGAAATTCTCACTAAGTTCATTGAGCGTCCTTATAAGCAGTGTTTTGAACTCTGCATCTGTTAGATTGCTTATTTTCGTTTCGTTTAGTTCTCTTCCTGGAGTTTTGTTCTGTTCTTTCATCTGGGACATGTTTCTTTGTCTCCTCACTTTGGCTGCCTCCCTGTGTTTGTTTCTATGTATTAGGTAGAGTTGCTATGTCTCCTAGGTTTCCTAGGGTGGCCTGTTTTAGTAGGTGTCCTGTAGGGTCCGGTGGCACAGCCTCCCTGATCATCCAGCTGGGCCCTCGAGGTGCACCACTAGTGTGGATTTTACACCCTTCTATTGTAGTTGAGTCTTGATTGCTGTTGGCATGTCAATGGGAGGGCTTTACTCAGGCTAATCAGCTGCAAGGACTAACTCTGACCACTGACCACTGACCTCTGACTACCTTGGAGGATCAGCTGTGCAGGGGCCCACCACAAAGAGCAAGACTTACTTCAGCAGGGCTCTGGTACCCACTGAGTCCATTCCTTGAGTGTGTCACTTCTGGAGGTGGTTGGGTGGTGGTGACTCGACGTGGTCTGAAGTTGTCCACTGGGTGTACTGGCTCTGGGGCAAGGTCAGCCACTGCCTCTGTTCTACCCAGGGCCACCAGGCATTAAACTACAAAGCGATCTGCTGAGGGCTGCTTCTTATGCTGGGCTTGGAGGTGCCCAGGCAAAGCCAAGCTGTGGACCAAGGCTGGCTGCTTCTAGTGCTGGGCCTGGGGCCACTTAGCGAGAGGTATGGGGCTCACTGAAGCCAGATCCTGCTTGTTTGAGAGAATTTAGGAAAATCTGAAGCAGGAGCCAAAACAGGCCAATCCTATGGTAAAGCTACTGGAAAGAGCTTGGGTGGGCCTGAAAGTTGGGTGGGGCAGGGCCTCAGGGAATCACCAGGGGAGGGGAAACAGTGTGAGCCAGGTTGCTAGAGTCCCAGGTATGGCGGCCCTCTGCCTGCCCCTGTGTGCGGGGAAGGGCTCACCAAAGGAACAATGGCCTCCACCAGCAGGTCTGTCTGGGAGAAAGCTGCCTCTCCAGCTCTCACTCCAATGCCAAACAACTCAGTTCTTCCCCATATGTCTCTAGTGCCTTTCAAGCTGCCTCTGCTTTGCACTGGAGCCCAGAAGGAGCAAGTCCAAGTAAGTCCATGCAGGGACCCTTTAAGAGGAACTGCTTGGGGTTCCAGCAGCCTCAGTCTCCCTCAGCCTCAGTTCTCACTGGTTTTTACAGCCAGAAGTCATGGGGACTTCTCTTCCTGGCACTGGAACCCTGAGAGCTGGGCGCCTGGTGTGGGATAGGGACCCCTCACTCCTCAGGGAAGACCTTCACAGCTGAGGTGTCCCTCCTGATTTTTACTCGCCACACGTGGGTGTGAGATCAGCCTGTCCTCACCTCGATGTGGCTTCTTCAATTTTGTAGTTGTAGGTCTTCCATTCAGCTCAATGTCAGGCGGTTCTGAAGGATGTTTGTTCTGTAGTTTAGTTGTAATTTTGATGTGGTTGTGGGAGGAGGCGAGTACCTCATTTACCTATGCTGCCATCATGACCGGCTGTATTTTATCTTAAATTGGTGAGTCATTAGAGTATTTTAATCAGAGAAATCAGTGACATTAAGACTATAACTGAAACCTAAAGATGCTGCTTTCTGTTAAAGTTCACAGGCCCATAGAAAGCCTTTAAAAGTTCTTGAAAAAAATGTATGAAAGAAGTTTATGAATTAATTTAAAATACATGTTCTATGGGTTTTAATCATTTTTTACCTGTTTCTCTTCTTTGGTCCCCTAATCTTGCCAATTTCTCCTTCATAATCTTCATTTATTTTTTCCTTTTGCCAAGCATCCTACTTTAAACCTTTTTCCATATTTTTTTCTTTTCCTCCTTTTCTAAACACATGCTTATGTGTATGAATGCACTGGGATGGGCAGAAATTGAAGAGGTAACCCTGTAGAGAGGTCCCTGAGTTTTCGATGTTAGAATCTGAATAATGAGCATGAAAGAGTACTTCATTTCCAGGAACAGAAAATAAGAGATTCAATGGGTAAAAGAGTAATATGAACAAGGAATAAACAAATTATGGAATAGTAACTGATGGGTTGTAGAAAGCCAAAGGACCCTTTGTTGAAAAAATAATAAAACTAGGGAGACAAGAGGAAGGGTGAGTGAAAATATGTAGGTACTCTAGATCCAGGACAAAGTATGGCTCATATGGCATAGGATATAGGAACACATGCGCCTATTTTCCTCTACTCTTTGTTATAAAAATCTTATCCTCCTTAAAAGGCCTCATTAAAAAACTATGTCCTTAGAGAGGCTCTGTGACCCTACCAAGCCAGAATTAATTTTTTTCTCCTTTACAGTTTCATATTTGAACTTCTATTTAGCTCAACTTATTGTCTTATGTTACACTGTTACTCTTGTTTTTTTAAATGTTTTTATTTTTTAGAGACAGAGGAAGGGAGAGAGAGATGGAAACATCCAATGAACCCGAAAACTAAAATAGTGACCCCTGAGAGATGAGAAACAAATGAAGCAAGCTCTACAACCACCCAAGCTTACCTGCCTAAGAGAATTTCTAGGTCGCTGTGTGGAAATCCAAACAGAACCCAGCAAAATACAGAACTGGGATTTTGGAGAGGTCGAAACAACTAGAGTTTGCAGGGCAGAAAACAACAAAAAAAGGTGCTGCAAAACTTCTGGAGAGCTGCAGAGGGTTCCCTTCGACTTATTAGCTGAGTACTGGTCAGCAAGTGTGTGTAAGGAAACTACCAAAGGCTGGGAAGAGAAGCATCCAAAAGAATTGAGAGAGAAAATATCTGTAGCTGATACAGGATAAAGAATAGTGCCTGTTCTCACCACCAGAGAAGAAAACCTCATACTTCACAGAACATCAGACAGGGTCCACATGAGGGTTTGGCTTTAGTAGTGGAGAAAAATCAGCCCTATTTTAATGCTGCTTTGATCCTACCTAAGAGAGCTTAAAGGATAAACTATTTCTGAGACTCCCTTTCATCCCCATGGAGCAAATGAACTCTACCTACTCTGCATTATATTCTAAGTCTTGGGCAGAAAGGAGCAAAAGGCAGGGATTTTGGTTTGTTTACTAATGTAATTCTGTGTGGCACATAGTAGGCACTCAATAATTGTGATGAATTAATTTTATGTTGCAATTAGTATGCATTCAAAAACACACAACTTAAAATAGCACTACTACATAATAAAGGCAATATATGACAACCCTACATCCAACATCATATTCAGTGGGCAAAAACTACAAGTGTTTCTCTTAAGAAAAGGAATAAGACAGGGATGTCCATTTTCATCACTCTTATTCAACATAGTACTGGAAGTCCTAGCCACAGCGATCAGACAAGAACAAAAAATAAAAGGCATCCAAATTGGAAAGGAGGAAGTAAAATTGTCATTATTTGTAGATCATATGATATTGTACACAGAAAACCTAAAAACTCCATAAAAAAACTGCTAGATTTAAAAAATGAGTTCAGCAAAGTAGCAGGACACAAAATCAACATCCAGAAATCGATGGCATCTTTATACACCAATAATGAACTTTCAGAAAGAGAAACTAAAAGAACAATTCCACTTACCATTGCAACAACAAAAAGAAAAAGATACCTTGGAATAAACTTAACCAAGGAAGTAAAAGATCTGTACTCAGAAAACTACAGGACATTGAAAAAAGAAATAGAGGAAGATACAAATAAGTGGAAGCATATACCATGTTCATGGACTGGAATAATTAACATCATTAAAATGTCCATACTACCCAAAGCAAGCTATAGATTCAACACAATGCCTATTAAAACACCAATGGTATATTTCACAGATTTAGAACAAATATTTTAAAAATTTAAATGGAACCAAAATAGACCTCGAAAAGCCACAGAAATCTTGAGAAAGAAAAACAAAGTTGGAGGGATCAAAATACCGGGTACCAAACTATACTACAAAGCCATTGTAATCAAAACAGCCTGGTCCTGGCACAAGAACAGGCATATAGATCAATGGAACAGAACAGAGACCCCAGAAATCAAACCACATCATTATGGTCAATTAATATTTGACAAATAAATTTAAAAAAAAAGGACGCAAGAACATACAATGGAGTAAAGACAGTTTCTTTAATAAGTGGTGCTGGGAAAACTGGACAGGTTACATGCAAAAAAATGAAACTACATTACCAACTTATACCATACACAAGGATAAAGACCTAAATGTAAGTAGCGAAACCATAAAAATCCTAGAAGAAAACATAGGCAGCAAAATCTCAGACATCTCATATAGCAGAATTTTCACTGACACATCTCCTAGGGCAAGAGAAACAAAGGAAAAAATAAACAAATGGGAGTACATCAAACTAAAAAGTTTCTGCACAGCAAAAGAAACCAGCATCAAAATGAAAAGGGAACCCACTGTCTAGGAGAATATGTTTCTAACCATTCATCAGATAAGGGGTTAATTTCCAAAATATGTAAAGAAGTCATACAACTCAACAAAAAGAACACAAACAGTCCAATTTAAAAATTAGCACAGGATGAGGTATTCACACCTGTCAGAATGGCTGCCATCAACAAATTATCAAACAACAAGTGCTGGAGAGGATGGGGAGAAAGGGGGACTCTAGTACACTGCTGGTGGGAATGCAGACTGGCACAGCCACTGTGGAAAACACTATGGTGTTACCTCAAAAAATTAAAAATGGAACTGCCATTTGACCCAGTGATCCCACTTCTAGGAATATACCCTAAGAAGCCTGAAACACCAATCAGAAAGAATATATGTACCCCTATGTTCATAGCAGCACTATTTACCATCGCTAAGATCTGGAAACAGCCCAAGTGTCCATCAGTAGACGAATGGATAAAAAAGCTGTGGTACATATACACAATGGAGTACTATGCAGCTGTAAGAAAGAAAGATCTCTTATCCTTTGAGACGACATGGAGGGGCCTGGAAAGTATTATCCTAAGCAAAACAAGCCAAGCAGAGAAAGACAAATATTACATGATCTCACTTATTTGTGGAATATAATGAACAAAACAAACTGATGAACAAAATAGACCCAGAGACTGTACCCTAGAAGTAGGGTACAGACTGATAATCCTCAGAAGAGGGGGTGGGGGGGAGGGAAGAGATAAACCATAGAACTTATATGCATGTATGCATAACCTATGCAAATAGACAACAAAGCTGAGGATGGGGTGGGGGGGGATGGGGAAGAGGGTGTCAATGAGGGGAAAAGGAGAAACATCTATAACAACAACAACAAAAAAATCGGCACAAGGCCCTGGCTGGTTTGGCTTAGTGATTAGAGTGTTGTCCCACACACCAAAGAATTGCAGGTTTGATTCCGGTCAAGGGCATGTATCTCGGTTGCAGTTGGGTCCCTGGCCCTGGTTAGGGTTGTGCAGGAGGCAACCGATCCATGCGTCTCTCTCGCATCAATGTTTGTTTCTCTCTCTTTCTCTTTCCCTCCCTCCCTCCCACTTTATCTGAAGATAAATGGAAAAATATCCTCAGGTGAGGATTTAAAAAAAAAAAATCTGCACAGGAGCTGAATAGGCATTTCTCCAAAAAGGACATACAGATGGCCAACAGACATATGAAAAATGCTCAA
Source organism: Tadarida brasiliensis (assembly GCA_030848825.1). Lineage (NCBI taxonomy): Eukaryota > Metazoa > Chordata > Mammalia > Chiroptera > Molossidae > Tadarida > Tadarida brasiliensis. The sequence goes on along the minus strand of CM061257.1, from coordinate 196,438,469 downwards.
CCTCACTAATCATCAGAGAAATGCAAATTAAAACTACAATGAGATATCACCTCACACCTGCCAGAATGGCTACCATCAATAAATCAACAAACATGCCCTGGCCGGTTTGGCTCCGGGGTTAGAGCGTCAGCCCGCAGACCAATGAGTCACGGGTTTTTGGCCAAGGGCACATACCTCAGTTGCGATTTGTCCCCGGCCCTGGTTGGTGTCGTGCGGGAGGCAGCCACTTGATGTGTCCCTTTCACGTCAATGTTTCTCTCTCTCTCTCTCTCTCTCTCTCTCTCTCTCTCTCTCTCTCTCTCATCCTCTCTCCCTCCCACTCTATCTGAACAAAAATGGAGAAAAAAAAAGTCCTCGGGGGAGGATAAAAAAAAAAAATCACCAAACAACAAGTGCTGGAGAGGATGTGGAGAGAGAACGCTAGGTAGTACACTGCTGGTGGGAATGCAGACTGGTGAACCCACTATGGAAAGCAGTATGGAATTTACTAAAAAAATTAAAATTGTAACTACTATTTGACCCAGTGATCCCATTTCTAAGAATATATCCTAAAAAGCCTAAAACACCAATCAGAAAGAATATATGAGCCCCTATGTCCATAGCAGCATTATTTACAATAGCTAAGATCTGGAAACAGCCCAAGTGCCCATCAGTAGATGAATGGATAAAAAAAGCCATGGTTGCCTGGCCAATGTGGCTCAGCAGTTAGAGCGTCAGCCCGCAGACCACTGAGTCACGGGTTTGATTCTACTACTTGAGGACTTTTCTTTTTTTTTTTAATCCTCACCCGAGGACATTTCTCTACTTTTTGTTCAGATAGAGTGGGAGGGAGAGAGGAAGAGAGAGAGAGAGAGAAACATCGACATGAAAGGGACACATCGAGTGGCTGCCTCCCGCACGACCCAACCAGGGCTGGGGACAAACTGCAACCGAGGTACATGCCCTTAGCGGGAACTGAACCTGGGTCTCTCTGGACCGCTGAGCCAAACCGGCCAGGGCTCCTTGAGGACTTTATATTAAGTATAATAAGCCAGTTACAAAAAGACAAATACTGTATGATTCTACTTATATGAGGTACCTAGAGTAGTTAAGATTCATAGAGACAGGAAGTAAAATGATAGTTGCCAAAAGCAGGGGGGAAAAAGAACAGGGAATTGTTTAATGGACATGTATGCAGTTTTATAAAATGAAAAGAGTTCTGGAGATTGGTTGCGCAACAGTGTGTGTATACTTAACACATTCTATTTGTCTGTAGATCTGTATACTTAAAAATGGTTAAGATAATAAATTTTTTAAATTAATTTTTAGAGAGGAAGGGGGAGAGAGAGACAGAGAGACAGAGACATCGATGTGGGAACATATATCGGTTGCCTCCACAGGAGCCCTAGCCCAGGGATCAAACCTACAACCTGGGTATGTGCCCTAACCGGGTGGAGAATGCTCCAACCAACTGAGCCACACAGGACAGAGCTAAGATGATAAATTTTATGTTATATATGTTTTATCACGATTTTTTCTTAAAGTTAAAAAACAAACAAACAGAATGACTATGGAATCAGATTTCCTGGCTTTGAATCTTGGCTCTGCTACTTCCTAGCTACGTGACCTTGGGCAAATTACCTAACTACTCTGTGCCTCATTTCCTCAGCTATTGATGGGTGACATAACAGTAGTTCCTATATTATTAACTTGTGTAATGACTAAATTAGTAAATATATGTAAATTTCTCACAACAGTCTTAGCACACAGTGAGTCCTATTTTAAGTATTTGTTATTATTAGATTCACCATTTTAAAAACATAATTTAGCCCTGGCTGGTTTGGCTCAGCAGTTAGAGCGTTGGCCTGCGGTCCAGGGAGACCCTGGCCCTGGTTGGGTCGTGCGGGTGCAGCCACTCGATGTGTCCCTTTCACATCGATGTATCTCTCTCTTCCTCTCTCTCCCTCCCACTCTCTATCTGAACCAAAAATGGAAAAATATCCTTGGGTGAGGATTAAAAAATAAAATAAAATAAAATAAAAACCAAAAACATAATTTAATGTGAAATTCAGGCCTGCAGGCAAAACTAAGTTTTTTCCCATACAAAATCGAATAAAATAATTCATGTATTTGTATTAAGGGTTTTCAGGTAAACTCTTTTTTTTTTAATCCTCACCCAAGGACACTTTTGCATTTATCATCAGAGTGGGAGGGAGAGAGAGGAAGAGAGAGAAACATCGATGTGAGAAAGACAAATCAACTGGCTGCCACCCACACGACCCCAACTGGGCCGGGGACAAACTGCAACGGAGGTACGTGCCCCTAGTGGGAACCGAACTCGGGACTCTCTGGTCCGCAGGCTGACGCTGTAACTGCTGAGCCAAACTGGTCAGGACTAAACTCTTGATATAAAGCAGCACTAACACACAAACTGAGGAAAGATTTCCATATCTTATTTTTTCAAATTTACAATTTTGAACATTTCATCTCAAATAATTAGTTTTAGTAGATGTACTAAACATTTCTTTTCAGGGATTCTAAGCAGTACTATTAAGTGGGCACATTAACTAACATCTATTGATTTATCAATCTTTAATGAAAAACATCGGATTTAACAGCCATCTGGTATAGTGTTGTTTCTATGACAGCTAATGTTTTACAATGTCTACAAGTAGAATTACTCAAAAGTAATTTCTATTTCCTTTTCTTTACCTTTAACCATTTCTAAGCGAGATGGTAAAACAAACAATTCTGCAATTGTTATGACCTTTGTTTCCTATTCTGTATCTGTAGATACTGAAAAAATTCAAATCTTTTTCTGTGAATAAGGAATGTTTTGTGATGAGGGATCAGTGAAATTTGCTTGGAACAATTTCTTCTGAAAACCCTTTCTTAAGACAATTAGGTTGGAGAAGAAAATCAATGGGGAATATATATCTAAACTTGAGATGACCTTCATCAGGAGATCATCACTGACTGAATAATTATGAATTCTCTTTTTTTCCTGCTACTTGTTTTGTGAGGTGAGTCTGATGACTTTCCAGCTTTAATAAAATAGTTTATAAGGGGCTTATAAAATATATAAGGGTCTATACACTCCTCCCCTTTTCTACCTCATTTTTCTTAAAGCCCTGTTCACTCTAAATAGGTAGACACACAGAGAGACAGACAGATTTTCATGCTTAATATTTATTGTGTATTTCTCCCACTAGAATGTAATAAAAATAGTGCCTGGTATCTGGTGGGCATGCACTCACTAAATATTTGTCCAATCAATGAATTGGTAAACAGCCTTGCAAATGGCCAGAGGTAATTCCATTATCCTCAGATGTAACCTGGTTTTAGGAAGTGCTTCTTTTGGGCCAGAGTCAAAATTCATTGTTCTTTAGAGCACAGGGCCTTCCTTCTAAAGTTTCAAAAGCCCACAGGGCAAAACAGCATTATTTACCATCTGCCATGCCAATTCTACAGACGATTATTACTACAACTGTATTCATCCACTTCATATTCAATGTTCTTACTACAATTATGTCATCCTAACATGAATGCGGAGGTCTATAAGGATAAGGCTTTCAAATATTCAGCCAGAACACTAAACAAGCCAAAAATCCAGATTATATGGATTCTACTCTTACTGCATCAAGTCGAATAAGGTAAGTGCAGTATTAACACCATGGTTTTCTATGTAAAAAATCCTAGAAGCCCTGGCTGGTGTGGCTTAGTTGGTTGGAACACTGACCCATACACCAATAAGTGGCGGGTTCAATTCCTAGTTGCGGCATGTGAGGAAGGCAAGTGATAGATGTTTCTCTCTCACATCGATGTTTTTCTCTCTCTCTCTCCCTTCCTCTCTCTAAGATCAATTAAAAAAATATGTTGTTTAAAAAATAAATAACAAACTAAAAATCCTAGGAAATCTAAAATAAAACAAAAAAACACTGCTAGAGATAAGAACTAAACGACTTTGATATAAGGTCATATACAAAATTTAACTGTCTGTGTACTAACAACAAATAAATGAAAAAGGAAATCTTATTAAATACCATTTACAACAGGATAAAAAAAATGAAAAATTAAAAATCACAATGAGATACTATTTTAATCCTACCAGGATACTGTAATGAAAAAGACAGACAATATCAGTCTGGCAAGGATGTGCAGCAACTAGAACTCTCATAAAGTTGCTGGTGAGAGTGTAAAATGGTGCAACCACTTAGGAAAATAGTTTGCTAATTTCTTTTTCTTTTTTCTTTTTTCATCCTCACCTGAGGACATTTTTTGCATTTATCTTCAGATAGAGCAGGAGGGAGAGAGGTGGGGAAGAGAGAGAGAGAAACATTGATGTGAGAGAGACACATTGACTGGTTGCTACCCACACGACCCCAACCAGGGCCAGGGACAAACTACAACCGAGGTACGTGCCCTTAGAGGGAACCAAACCCAGGACTCTCTGGTCCGCGGGCCGATGCTCTAACCGCTGAGCAAAACCGGCCAGGGCATTTTGCTGATTTCTTATAAAGTTAAATATACGCTTACCATATGACCCAGTAATTCCTCTCTTAGGTATTTAACCAAGAAAAATGAAATCCTATGTCCATGAAAAGAAATGTATACATAGATACACAGAGCTTTATTTAGAAAAGTCTAACACTAGAAATAACCCAAATTCTCTTCATTGGTAAATAAATAAATTGTGGTATATCCATACAATTAACTCAAGTACTCAATAATAAAAAGAAACAGCTAATAAATGCAACAACATGGACAACTTCCAAAGACATACGAAGAGAAAGAAGATGAACACAAAAAAGTACATACTGTATGATTCCTTTTTTTTTTTTTATGTTTTTCATTGAATTTTTTTAGAGAGAGAGAGAGATAGAAACATTGATGTGAGAGAGAAACATCGATTGGCTACCTCCTGCATGCTCTCCACCAGGGATCAAGCTCACAACCCAGGCATGTTCCCTGACCGGGAACTGAACTGGGACCTCTCAGTCCACAGGATGATTGATGCTCAACCCACTGAGCCACACCGGCCGGGCTGTATGATTCCTTTTATATAAAATCCTGGACTAGGCAAAATTACTACATAGTGCTAGAAATCAGATTAGTGGCTGGTTGCAATGGAGGAGGAAAAGGCTGACTGCAAAGAGACACAAAGGAACTTTCTATGGAAATTAAAATATTCTACATCTTAGGTTCCATGGTGGTTAAATAGAGGTGTTCATTTGTCAAAAATCATCAATTTGTACATTTAAAATGTATGACTTTTATTATATAGATATTATTCTGTAATAAATTGATTTTTTTACAATCTTGATTATTTGGATCCTCTTCTCATATCCCCTCCCCCTTTTATCAAGCAGATCTAACTGAAAGTACCTCCAGGAGAGACATAAAGGTGTCAAGACAGAAGTGGGGTTCTAGTCTGATTTAATCCTGATAAGTAGCCAGTCTTAACCTCTTTTACCTGCTAATTAGAATGGCAGGTGCATAGTTCTTTCATAATAAAGAAATCACAGCTTTCCCCCAATTGTTCAACATCTGGGGGACACCTTGATATATGCAGCACAACACCTACAACTTGATGGGCTAACAGCAGAAGAGACAGCACTGACTGGCAATCTGAAAACTGAAAATCAAACGCCTTTTAACAAACAATGTACCCACCCTGCATTCCCAGCTCACAGCTTTCATGCTAGACTAGTAAGAAGGAGTTTGTTTGCTGACAGCTTAGAGGATTTATGAGAAGGGATTAGTCCTGGTATTGCTGTTGAGAAAACTCTGGGCTAAGTCTGACAGTGACCCATGGCCTTGGAAAGGGGTTCAGATGAGGCTATAGAAGAAACCGGGTCTTCATTAAAAAAAGAATGCTGCCTGCTGTTTCAATACAAAGGAAGAAAAAACAGCCTGAAAAGAGAACTTCAAACCTAGCATCATTTGTCTGGTTGACAAAAATGACCTTAATTATATTTTGCATAAATCTGGATACCAAAAACCAGTGAACATATAAAGTATAAAGCACATCCAATTATATTCCAAAAGGCCCAGAGTCCTTTCAAATTCTGTGGGGTTTTTTTGGATTTTGGGCTTAATGAATATTACTTAGAATAAATAGGTCCAAAGCTCACGTTGAAAGCCTTTCTGTTCCATTTATATTTTTCTTTTTAACATGAATGAAATTCAGTCAATGAGCATTTATGGAGTGGCTACTTGGAACCAGGGCCTGTGTTAAGTAATATGGCGCCTAAGATAAAATGACATAATACTTGCCCTCAAAAAGATCTTACAGTGTAGGTGAAAAAGAGAGAATTAGTGCATATAGAATGGTGTGATAAATGTTATGATACAAATACATATGAGGTCTTGGAAAACACAGGCTTCCCAGAGTAAAATTTCTACTGATTCTTGAAGTAGAACTAGAAGTTATTTGATCAAAAATGTCAGAGAAAGGTGTTCTAGGCAGAGAAAAAAATATATACAAAGGCACAATGATAAAACAATAGAAAGCATAAAACTCCATGACATGTCTAGGGAATTGCAAGTACCTTGGTATGGCTGAAATAAAGGAGGAGTGATAGAAGATGAAGCTAGAAAAAGCTGACTGGGATGTGATTCTGAAGGACTGTGTGTATTAAAATTAAGGTACTGAAACTTAATCCAGAATGTTACAAGAAATAATTAAAATATTTTAAGTAGGAGTCTGATACCATGCTGTCATTTTAGAAAGATAACCTGGCAGCAAAACAGAGAATGGTCTGGAGAGATGCTAAATCAGAAGCACTGACCAACTGGGAAATAATGGAGAAGAAGCAGGTAATAAGTTGTAAGGTCCAACTAAGGCAGAGAAGTAGGGATAAACAGGAGAGAGAATATCTTTTTTAATTGATTTTTTAGAGAGAGAGGGAGGGAGAGAAAGATAGAAACATTGATGTGAGAGACAAACATCGATCGGCTGCCTCCTGCACACCCCCTACTGGGGATGGGCCCACAACCAGGGCATATGCCCTGACCGGGAATCCAACCAGGACCTCTCAGTCCATGGGATGATGCTCAATCCACTGAGCCACACCAGCCAGGCTGAGAGAGAATATTTTTAAGGGAAATCATTCACAGGACATATGACTTCTGGAAAAAGTGAAAGGAGAGAGTCTAGGACATTTCTGTTTCAGTTTCAGTGATTAAGTGGAAGGTCCATTAAGCAATACCAAGATGTGGAATATCAACAGACAACCAGGTTTAGGTAGAAAGATAAGAATTATTTTAGAGATGCTGATTAAAACATAATGACTATTGGACTTTAGTGCACAGAACCTTGAAAGGTGACAATATTTAAATCCACTTCAGTATTATAGCGCTGAAGCTCCATTTGATGATGGGAGAAAATAACACAGATAAATTTTAAGAAAAAAAATTCCAGGAAAAAATTATTTAAATCTCATACTGAACCTGGAAGAGGTTATCATTTCTGCCACACTCTCTCACAATAACTACTTGCAGAGCAAGTCTGAATTCAGGCAAAAAAGAACAAAGTTGAAGGAATCATGCTGCCTGATATCAAACTATACTACAAGGCCATAATAATCAAAACAGTATGGTACTGGCATAATAACAGACATATAGATCAATGGAACAGAACAGAGAGCCTAGAAATAAACCCATGCATTTTTAGTCAATTAATATTTGATAAAGGAGGCAAAAACATACAATGGGGTAAAGAGAGTCTGGTCAACAAATGGTGTTGGGAATATTGGACAGATACATGTAAAAAAAATGAAACTAGACCACCTTCTTACACCATACAATAAACTAAAATGGATTAAAGACTTAAATGTAGACTCAAAACCATAAAACTCCTAGAGGAAAACATAGGTAGTAAAATCTCAGGTATTTCTCATAGCAATATTTTTTCTGCTATATCTTCTCAGGCAAAGGAAACAAAAGAAAAAATAAGCAAATGGAACTACATCAAACTAAAAAGTTTTTGCACAGCAAAGTAAACCATCAACAAAATGAAAAGACAACCCACTGAATGGGAGAACTTACTCGCCAATGATACACCTGATAAGAGGTTAATATCCAAAATTTACAAATAACTTATAAAACTCAACACCAAAAAACCCCCAAACAATCCAATTAAAAATGGGCAAAGGACCTGAATAGACAATTCTCCAAAGAGGACATACAGATGGCCAATAAACATATGAAAAAATGCTTAATGTCACTAATCATCAGAGAAATGCAAATTAAAACCACAATGAGGTATCATCTCACACCTATCAGAATGACTATAGTCAATAAATCAACAAACAACAAGTGTTGGGGAGGATGTGGAGAAAAACGAACCCTCATGCACTGTTGGTGGAAACGCAGATTGGTACAGCCACTGTGGAAAGCAGTATGGAGTTACCTCAAAAAATTAAAAATGGAGCCATGGCCAGGTGGCTCAGTTGGTTGGAGCACCATCCCAGACACCAAGAGGTTGTGGGTTCAATTCCTGGTCAGGGCACATACCTAGGTTGTGGGTTCAATCCCCAGTAGGAGCACATATGGGAGGCAACCAATTGATGTTTCTCTCTCACATTGTTTTTATCTCTCTCTCTTATAAATCAATGAAAACATATCCTTGGGTGAGGATTAAAAAATAATAATTAAAAAAAAAAAGGGGGGGGGGAACTGCCTTATGACCCAGTGATTCTACTTCTGGGAACTTATGCAAAGAAACCTGAAACACTAATTGGATAGAATACATATATACTCCTATGTTCATTGCAGTGTTATTCACAATAGCCAAGATATGGAAGCAGCCCAAGTGTCCATCAGTAGATAAGTCGATAAAAAAGCTGTGGTACATTTACACAATGGAATACTACTTGGACGTAAAAAAGAAAAACTTACCCTTTGTAACAGCATGGATGGACCTGGAGAACATTATGCTAAGTGAAATAAGCCAGTCAGAGAAAGACAAGTACCATATGATTTCACTCATATGTGGAATCTAACAAACAAAATGAACTAACAAGCAAAACAGAGACAGACTCATAGAGAGTAGGCTGACAGCTGTAAGGGGGTGCTGGGTAGAGGGATTGAGAAAAAAAAAGAAGAGAAAGAACTCATGGACACAGACAACAGTGTGGTGACTGCCAGGGGCAGCGGTATGGGGGAAGGTGGAGGAGGGTAGAGTGGGGATAAATGGTGATGGACGGAGACTTGATTTGGGGTGGTGAACACACAATACAGTGTACAGATGATATATAGTAGAACTATATACCTGAAAGCTGTATAATTTTGTTAACCAGTGTCATCCCAATAAATCCAATAAAAAATTTTTTTGAATTCAGAAAAAGTTATATTTTTAATTTTGCCCAAGAGACCTATACATATTGTAAGGCAAGTTCAAAGTTGAGAAAGATTGGATTTAGGCTCTTTTCTAAGCTCCTCTACTCTCACACAGCCTAGAAAAATATATTCTGGGGAGTAGGTTCTAGACTCACCTATCTCAGAAGGACCCACTTAAATTGAAGAGACCAAAAGTTTAACTTCAGTAATTAGTAGGACTCAAAAGGCAAAAGCAAAGAGAAGAGATTCTACTTGGATAACAATTCCCTTTCTATAAAATCAGTCCCAGTCCCAGTGCAATTCATTCACAATGCTCCACTCTGCCATTATTCTCCTTCCAGGGAAATGCAACTCTTCTTTTTTCCATGTATCTATCCTATTTGGTGCAGAAGAGGAAGGGGACTAACATGGACTTTGTTTTGCTGTTAGACTTGAGGTTTTTATTTAGTTAAAAAAAAAAGATCTGTTTTCATCAAGATTAATGACCTATTCTGGATTACTAAACACAAAGCTACCAACAACTAACAAAAAGAAAAGAGGTAGCTAGTATTAGTGTTCCCTTGCCTTAAGTTAGAGTCTCCTCTTTTTTTTTTTTATCCTCACCCAAGGACATTTTTGCATAGAACGAGTGGGAGAGAGAGGAAGAGAGGGAGAGAGAAACATCATCGTGTCTGAGACACTGAGACACATCGACTGGTTGCCACCCACACGACCCCAACTGGGGCTGGGGACAAACTGCAACCGAGGTACGTGCCCTTAGCGGGAACTGAACAAGGGACTCTCTGGCCTGTGAGCCAACACTCTAACCGCTGAGCCAAATCGGCCAGGGCAAGTCTCCTCTTTTTACCAGCTCTTCTTCTCTCCAGCCTTTCAATCCTCACAAAGTCCTACCTACTCTTTCTTCTCTAGATGCTCTAAGGAAGAAGATGAGGATGGGAAGTTGGGGCGGGGATGAGAGAAAAATAATCTTCTTATAAAAAATGTATTGTAAGATATAGGAGAAATGCAGACCTAAACCAGCTGGTAATAAAAATCCTCACTTTTCAGACAAATTTTTAAAAATTAAACTCTCTGGCCTCTGCATATACCCAAATTTACTAATAAACTCTACAATAAACTAGTGTATGAACTAAAGCAAAAGCCTGAAATATTTTGGTGAAGACTTAACAAAATTTTTAAATGCCAAGATTGCAATATATTGTGGTCATATGCTGACAGTCATATATCTTAGCTTAGAGATCTAACAGTAGATCCTAATATACTATTTGAACACCTCAACACCAGAAATTTCTGAGAGAGGTCTAATCCACCTGAAAATTTTTTTCACCATCTAATGCAACAATTGAGGGAAATGAACCTAACCAGAACACTCCTCTAGAGTATGCATTTTCATCGAGGGCGTCAAAACTGAGGGGGCAAAATAATCATACAATATTATGATGACTGGGGTTCCACCACAGGGCAAGAGTATACAGAGATATACAGCATACATCTGGTATTAAAATATCATGTGATGCAGCAATTAGGGAGAAAATGTCTAAAAAGGCTCCTTGGGGGAAAAAAATGAAGAAAAAGAATGAGAAACACTGTTCAAGATTAGGGGTTGACAAACCTTTTCTACAAAGGGCCAAACAGTAAATATTTTAGGCTCTGAAGGCTGTACAGTTTGTCACTATTCAACTCTGCCACTGTAACATGAAAATATCCACAGATGATACACAAAGGAACGAGCATAGTTGTGTTTCAAAAAAAACTTTATTTATGTACAATAAAATTTGAATTTCATATAACTTTCACATCATAAGACATTGTTCTTCTTTTGATGTTTTTCAACCATTTAAAAATTTTTTTTATTTTATTTTTATTTTTTATTTTATTTTATTTATTTTTTTTTCCAATCCTCACCCGAGGACATTTTTCCATCTCTTGTTCAGATAGAGTGGGAGGGAGAGAGAGGAAGAGAGAGAGAGAGAAACATCGACATGAAAGGGACACATCGAGTGGCTGCCTCCCGCACGACCAACCAGGGCTGGGGACAAACTGCAACCGAGGTATGTGCCCCTAGCGGGAACCGAACCCGGGTCTCTCCGGACCGCAGGCCGACGCTCCAACCGCTGAGCCAAACCGGCCAGGGCCAACCATTTAAAAATTAATATCAACCCAAATATCCATCAACAAATGGATATATAAAAGGTTGTATGTCCATACAATGGAATATTATTTGGCAATAGAAAGGAATAAAATATTGAATCATGCTATAAAATGAATGATCCTTAAAAACATTATGCTGTCCAGCCGGTGTGGCTCAGTGGTTGAGCATTGACCCATGCACCAAGAGGCCGCCAGTTCGATTCCCGGTCAGGACACATTGCCAGGTTGTGGGTCCAATCTCCAGTGGGGGGCATGCAGGAGGCAGCCAATTGATGTTCTCTCTCATCGATGTTTCTATCGCTCTCTCCCTCTCCCTTCCTGGCTCTCTAAAATCAATAAAGGAAAAAAAATTATGCTAAGTGAAGAAGCTAGTCACAAAAGACCACATATTTATTGTATAGTTCCATTTATATAAAATGTCCAGAATAGGTAAATTTAGAGACAGAAAGTAGATTAGTGGTTACTTGGAGCTAGAGTGGTGGAGGGGGCAGTGTTTGGAAGAAGTGGAGGCTGAATGCAAAAGTATACAAGGTTCTTTTTGGGGGGATAAAAATGTTCTAAAATTAGATACTGATGCACTATTCAACTATGTGAATATACTAAAAAACTTTGAAATGTATGCTTTAAATGAGTAAAATTTATAGTATGTAGGTTATATCTCAACAAAGCCATTTTTTAAAAAAAGGTTAAAACCATTCTTAGCTCACAGACTGTACAAAAACAGGAGGTGGCCCTAAAGCCTGTAGTCTGTGGCTTACTAACCCCTGTTCTAGCTTTATCAGTTCAGCAAATGTGATCTTTAGGGAGCAGAATAGTAACTAACATCTTAGAAGTCAGACACTGATTAAAAGAGGAAATATTTCATGGCCCTTTAGGAAAAGTAAATGCACTCTATAGGAAAAGAAATATGCTATAGGAACTCCCATCTAGGCTACCATGCACACTCAATAAACCAAACCAGATTCTCAAACTTTAGAATGTATCAGAACCACCATGAGGGGAAGAAGGGAACTGTTCAGAAAGATTGTTGGGCCTCACCTCTTGAGTTTCTGAGATGGTAAGTCTGGGACAGAGATGGGAACCTGCATTCCCGACAGATTTCCATATGATGGTGCTGCTTATCTAGGAACCACACTCAGAACCACTTATCTAAACTAATAGACCATTACTAGTGAAATATTTATTGTAGTCATATATCAGATATCAACATTTAAGAAAAAGTGAAGGAGATGCTGGGATGGGGCTGCCAGGAGGAACCAACCTTTGACCTGCAATGGAGACTAAATCAGGGCCAGCTGCAGTTGCCAGAGCAGAAGTTGCAGCAGCTCGTGGTTGCTATGGCCACTGTGCTGCCCAGATGTGAACCACGAGGCCACAGTGGGCTGGCAGCCATGGAGGGTCCTGTTCAAGATGGGGTGGCTTCACCAGCCACTTCTGGAACCGGGAAATCTAAGGCGGAGAGAATACTTAACTAGTAGGCTCCCTGAAGAGTGGAAGGAATTGGAGAAAGAAATAGAAGAACTCAAATCAAAACCAGTTTCTGGAAGACCTGATGATATTATTAAGTACACTGCAAAAGAAAAATGCAGGAAGAATACAAAATACTACACAATTTTTCTTCTATTATCCAAGAAAACAACATGTGTGACTTATAAGATCACACAGATTGCAGAGATACAATTAAGCAGGGAAGGTTTGAGATCTCCTTTTTGGCAGGACTTCTCATAGTTTTTCCATCATTCAGAGCATCTGCATACACTTACTAAAGGAACAGAACCAAGATCCATTAAAACAGACCTGACTACCAGGAGCCCACAACGTATCTCACTTCACATCTGGGAAAAAAGTCTTTAAGATGCTTTATCAACTTTCTCAAAACTAGAAAGTTTACTGTGACTGTATGATCATCTTAATGCTCAATTCAGGTGTATGGGAGAAAGAAAATTTTATGAGAAATTTAAAAAACCCACAAATATGTGGAAGTTCTAAATTGGGTGAAAGAAGTCAACCTCAAAAGGCATAGATGGATGATTCCATTTATCTGACATTTTAGAAAAGACAAACTATAAAGATGGAGAACAGTAGTTGTCAGAGGTAAGAGGTGAGGGGTGAGTATAATTATAAAAAGAGATTTTGGGGGGAATGATTTATGTATCCTGATGTTGGTGATAATTACATGAAAAATGACTTAAAATTTATGAAACTGTACCATCCCCATCCAAGAAGTCAATTTTACTGTATAATAATTTTAAAAACAATTAAATACTTTTTCTTTTATCCTCACTCGAGGACATTTTTTTGCATTTATCTTCAGATAGAGCGGGAGTGAGAGAGGGAGGAAAGGGGAGAGAGAAACATAGACGAGAGACAGACACATTGAATGGTTGCCACCCACACAACGCCAACCCGGGGCTGGAAACAAATTGCAACCGAGGTACGTGCCCTTAGCGGAAACCGAATCCGGGACTCTCCGGTCCACGGGCTGACACTCTAACTGCTGAGCCAAACTGGCCAGGGCAACAATTAAATACTTTTTTTAAAAAAAAAGAAAAAGTGAAGATATACATCTTCTTTTATTTACTCCAGCGGGACTTGGTCTTTGGCTCCTAAAGCAGTATGAGTACAACAAATATTTTTTTCAATGTGCATTGTGGCTGTATGTAGTCATAAAACCTTCTCTCCTTCCTTAAAACTGAAGCTGACTATTCATAAACCATCAGGTACATTTTTTTTGGACACAGGGTCATAGACAAAGCTCTTAGTGTTTTCCAGAGGCTAACATCATTTTCAAGAAAGTCTAGGCAGCAAAAGGCGGTGAAATATAAATAATCCAGACCAATAAATCACAACCCAACAGTGTTTACTTAGAGTACCTGACAGGATTTTATCTACAAAAACAAGAACCTAGGGACAAGATACTTGGAACTGAGGAGTTCTGTCAAGCACCTTGTAGCTCTCCACATTCCTTACCATCATAAATCGAATTATTAAAAAGCATACAGAATCAACCATGCAGAAGAATTCCAAATAATTTATGTAGATAATTCTGATTCAAGGAGGGAGAATACTTGACTCCTCACTCCTTCAGTATGGGCTACGCATGGTGACTTCCCTCCAAAGAGTGTGGCATCGAAAGAAGGGGAAAGAGTAACCTGAATAGTGTAAAAACCTGACTAATACTACCTTAGCCAGATGATCAAGTTCAACATCAACAATGATAAATTATGTACCTTTGAGGTAATGGGTGAAAATGTTACTTTACCTCTGTGGTTCTTCTTCCCCAAACCAGTTAACTCCAGCCTAATCCTGAGGGAAACATCAGATAAATACCAATTGAGGGGAATTCTACTACAAAATATCCAATCACAACACCTCAAAACTGTCAAGGTCATCAAAAACAAGGAAAATCTGGTTAAAGCGTCATCCCGATACACCAAGGTTATGGGTTCGATCCCTAGTCAGGGCACATACAAGAATCAACAAATGAATGCATAAATAAGTGGAACAAATCTCTTTTTCTCTCTCTCCCCTCCCTTCCTTTCTTTCTCTAAAATCAATAAATAAATAAAATTTAAAAACAAGGAAAATCTGAAAAACTGTCACAGTGAAGAAGAGTTTCAGGGGATGTAATTAAATGTAATGTGGTCTCCTGCATGGAATTCTAGAACAGAAAAGAATATTTGGCAAAAAAATAAGGAAATCTGAATAAAGTATAGAAGTTAGTTAATAACAACATCTTAATATTGGTTCAGTAATAGTAACAAAGGTATCATACTAACTAGATTAAGATGTTAACAATGGGGGAATATGGGTGTGGATATATGAGAACTCTGTACTATTGTCTCAATTTTTCTGTAAATCTAGAACTGTTCTAAAGAACAGTCTATCGAAAAAGGAAAAAAAAGCATAACCACACAATTTCAG
The DNA here is from genome assembly GCA_030848825.1 of Tadarida brasiliensis. NCBI lineage: Eukaryota > Metazoa > Chordata > Mammalia > Chiroptera > Molossidae > Tadarida > Tadarida brasiliensis. The sequence continues at coordinate 196,423,073 of CM061257.1, read as the reverse complement.
GCTAGAGCTAGTGAACTGTTGGAAAATCACTACATCCCAAAACAAATCACATCTGACCAAGGTATCATAAGTGTTTTCACACAAATAAAAAAAACAAACACACCAGGCCAGCTACACAATACTTAATGTCCACAACTCTGAGCTAAAGCAAATCTTAATTCTCTCAACTCCTCTCAAAGAGTACTTAAAGGAAAGAATTCATTAAATCTTTCTTTTTTTTTTTTTAATTATAGAGTCCAATAAATTACATGCCAGACACTGGAGATGCAGAGATGAGTAAGAATCCCTGTCCTGCCCGGCTGGTGTAGCTCAGTGGTTAACATCGACCCATGCACCAAGAGGTTGCCGGTTCGACTCCCAGTCAGGGCACATGCCCAGGCTGTGGGCCAAATCTCCAGGGGGGGCATGCAGGAGGCAGCCAATCGATGTTCTCGCTCATCGATGTTTCTACCTCTCTCCCTCTCCTTTCCTCTCTCTCTCTAAAATCAATAAAAATAAAAAAAACGAATCTCTGTCTTGTCTGGCCTTATGGGTAAGTGGTGTGGCTCAGTGGATTAAGCGTCCTCCCATGGACTGAGAGGTCCCAGTTCCATTCCTGGTCAGGGCACATGTCCGGGGTTGTGGGCTCAATCCCCTGTAGGGGGCGTGCAAGAGGCAGTCAACCCCGATGTTTCTCACATTGATGTTTCTATCTCTCTCTCCCTAAAAAAAATCAATAAAAAAACATTAAAAAATACACAAGTCTCTGCCTTTATCAAACAGCTCATAGATAAGGATAGGGGTGGGGATCAAATGTAAAAATAAAAATTAGAGTAAGACAAATCAGTGCTACAATAAAGTCTGCAAAATAATTATGGAGCAAAGATTTACTTTTATCTGGACAAAATCAATTATGAAAATATATTTACAAAATGAAGTGAGAGAAAGTTCCAATATGCTTCATGAGACTTAGAATAGCTGACAGACAAGTAAATCACTGGTTATCAAGAGATTTTAGGGAGCATGAGTTTCAAAAGTATATTCATAGAGCAAATAGTTTTTTAAAAGTTAGAGAGAGAGAACAGCTAAATCTCCCTGCCCCTTAAAAAAGTGTTTCAGACTTCCCGGTCAAGATGGCAGCGTAGGTAAACGCGGTATCGCGTCCTCCCACAACCACATCAAAGTTACAACTAAACTACAGAACAACCATCATTCAAAACCGCCTGAAATCAAGCTGAATGGAAGTCCTACAACTACAAAATTAAAGAAGAAGCCACATCGAGACTGGTAGGAGGGGTGGAGGTCGATGGGCTGGTCCCACACCCGCCTGTGGCGGATAAAAATTAGGAGGACACCTCGGCTGGGAAGGTCCTCCCTGAGGACTGATGGGTCCCCATCCCACACCAGGCGCCCAGCTCAGGGTTTCAGTGCCAGGAAGAGAATCCCCATCACTTTGGGCTGGAAAAACCAGCCGGAACTGAGGCTGTGGCGGCTGGAGCTCCTGACAGCTCCTCTTAAAGGGCCCACGCACGGACTTACTCGGACTCGCACCCTCCAGGCTCCAGCGTGGGGGAGGCAGCTTGAAGGGCGCCAGAGTCATATGGGGAAGAACTGAGTTGTTTGGCATTGGAGCGAGGGCTGGAGAGGCAGCTTTCTCCTGGACAGATGTGCTATCAGAGGCTTTTGTTCCTTTGGTGAGCCCTTCCCTGGGAGGCTGGCGCCGCCACATCTGGGACTTCAGCAACCTAGCTCACACTGTTTGCCCCCCGCCCTGGTGGTTCCCTGAGGCCCCACCCCACCCAACTTTCAGGCCCACCCAAGCTGTTGCCAGTTTGTTTACCATAGGATTGGCCTGTCTTGGAGCCTGCTTCAGCTTTTCCTAAATTCTTTCAAACAGAGCAGCATCTGGTCTCAGCTAGCCCCATACCTCTCGCTAAGTAATACATAGAAACAAACACAGGGAGGCAGCCAAAATGAGGAGACAAAGAAACAGGTCCCAAATGAAAGAACAGAACAAAACTCCAGGAAAAGAACTAAGTGAAATGGAGATAAGCAACCTAACAGATGCAGAGTTCAAAATACTGCTTATAAGGATGCTCAATGGACTTAGTAAGAACCTCAGTGAACTTAGTGAGGGCCTCAAGAGCATAAAAAAGGACCAGTCAGAAATGATGGATGCAGAGTTAGAAATGAAGGAGGCACTAACTGAATTAAAGAATAGTTTACACAGATTCAATAGTAGAGTAGGTAAAGCCAAGAAGCAAACCATCGATTTGAAATATAAGGAAGCAAAAAACACCCAATCAAAACAGCAAAAAGAAAAAAGAATCCAAAAAATGAGGATAGTGTAAGGAGCCTCTGGGACAACTTCAAGCGTGCCAACATTCGCATCTTGGGGGTGCCAGAAGGAGAAGAGAGAGAACAAGAAATCGAAAACCTATTTGAAACAATAATGGCAGAAAACTTCCCTAACTTGATGAAGGAAACAGACATACAAATTCAGGAAGCACAAAGAGTCCCAAACAAGATGAACCCCAAGAGGCCCACACCAAGACATATCATCATCAAAATGCAAAAGGTTCAAGACAAAGAGAGAATCTTAAAAGCAGCAAGAGAAAAGCACTTAGTTACCTACAAGGGAGTTCTCATAAGACTGTCAGCTGATTTCTCAAAAGAAACTTTGCAGGCCAGAAGGGAGTGGCAAGAAATATTCAGAGTGATGAAAAGCAAGAACCTACAACCAAGATTACTCTATCCTGCAAAGCTGTCATTTAGAATCGATGGCCATATAAAGAGTTTCCCAGACAAGGAAAAGCTAAAGGAGTTCATCACCACCAAACCATTATTATATGAAATGTTGAAGGGTCTTCTTGAAGAAAAAGATAAAAAAAATATGAACAAACAAAATGGCAATAAATACATTATCTATCAACAATTGAATCTACAAACAAAATGAACAAACAGAACAGAAATATTCTCATAGATACAGAGAACTTTTGTTGGTTACCAGATGGGAAGGGGGTTAGGGGGATGGGTGAAAAAGGTGAAGGGATTAAGAAGTACAAATTGGCTGTTAGACTGACAAACCTCAAAGGGAAGGGGGGTTGGGGGGTGGGAAGAAATAAACCAAAGAACTTATATGTATATATGCATAACCAATGGACACAGACAACAGTGTGGCAAAAGGCAGGAGGGGGGCGGGAATGGGGAGGAGGGGGTCAATGGGGGAAAAATGAGGAACATCTGTAATACACTCAACAATAAAGATAAGTTAAAAAAAAAAAAAGAAAAAGAAAATGTCCATAGCCCCTACAATATTTAAAAAAACAAATGGGCCCGGCCAGTGTGGCTCAGTGGTTGAGCATCAACCCATGCACCAATAAGTCGCCAGTTTGATTGCTGGTCAGGGCATATTCCCAGGTTGTGGGCCAAATACCCAGTGGGGGGCATGCAGGAAGCAGACAATCGATGTTCTCTCTCATCGATGTTTCTCTCTCTCTCCCTCTCTAAAATCAATAAAGAAAAAGAGTTTAATACAAAACAAACAAAAATCAAATGGGTAAGAGGTGATTAAAAGTATAAATGTTCAAATATTCATCAACAGTATGATGGTTAAATAAATTGTGATATATTCTCACAATAAACTACTACAGAGCAATGAGAGTGAGCAAACTACAGCTATATGCAATTATAATTATGGCTCTCACAGCCACAAAAGTATATATAAAAATTAAAAACAGGCAAAACTAATGTATGCTGTTTGGAGTTAGCATAGTGGTTAGCCTTAGGGGGCTTGTGACTATAAGGCAGCATAAGGGAAGTTTCCAGGAGCTAGTAATGTCCTGTTTCTTGATCTGGGTGCTGGTTACATTGGTGTGTTCAAATTGTGAAAACTTCATCAAGGTCTAAGCTTATAAGTAGTGTACTTTTTGTATGTATAATAAAAACTTTTTTAAGTATACATTATTCTACATAATTGATAATTATTACATTTATTTATTTATTTACTTACTTACTTATATGTATTGTACTCCCAAAATTTTATTAGAAACTTCAGACATACACAAAAACCATAAGAAAAGTATACATATATTGCTGTATTCTGATTGGCATCTCTAATGATCTTTCAGCTCCATACTTCTTAATCAAAATACAGGTATTTTGCCCTGGCCAGTTTGGCTCAACAGTTAGAGTGTCTCGGGTTCGATTCCTGGTCAAGGGCACATACCTCGGTTACAGGTTCGATCCCCGGGCCTGGTCATGTGGCAGGCAACCAATCGATGTTTCTCTCTCTCTGTTTCTCTCTCCTTCCCTCCCACTCTATCTAAAAACCAATGGAAAAATACAAAGGTATTTGAAAAAACTGCGATAGAGTGAAGCCGTGACCTTCGAAGCGCAAAGTGGCGAGGGTCAACTATATATAAATAAAGAATCCTATTTTGCAGAAATTCATTTATCGCGGTAGAGTCTGGAACTGATTAACTGTGATAAACAAGGGCCAACTGTATCCTCGAGTGAGGATTAACAACAACAACAAAAAACACAGTTATTTTGGTTTTCACTCCTAACTCAATCCCTTCTTAATAAACACATAGCTACCTATCAAACCTAAACAATCTGGGAGGAAAATCAGGAGAGCAGGAACAAGCATTGTTTAAGTGCATGTGTATATGAATCTCCTATAGCTCTCATTGGAGTTAGAGTCTTTTGACCTCCTTGCTATTTTCTTGAAGCAGTTAACTGATATATGCAGGCTGGAAAATAAACAATCTAAAAATACAAAAAGTCTAGCCCTGGATAGGTAGCTCAGTTGGTTAGAGTGTCATCTTCGTATGCCAAGGTTGTGGGTTCGATCCCTGGCCAGGGCACATACAAGAATCAACTAATGAATGCTAAAATAAGTAGAACAATAAAACTTTCTTTCTTGCTCTAAAAAAAAAAAAACCCCCAAAAAACTTAAAAAAATAAAAATACAAAAATTCTAGCTGGAGTTCACAGGCAGATGGTAAAACAGACTAAGGAGATGAAAGAGGATCGTGAATGAAAAAACTGAGTATATAGGCATTCTTTTCTAGAGTAGGGAATTGGTGAGGGTAGGAGAGGGAGCTCCTTTAGAAAAATCCCAATGGCCAAATTCTAAGAACCACTGCATTTGCACATTTCATTTAAATATACTCACTTAATATTCACACACACACACTCACATATATTCTGAGTTTTATTATTACTGTTTCAAAGGTTATCATTACTTCAATTTTTCTTCTTTATTCATCCAAACACTCATGCGCTTCGGGGTGAAGAAATGTAAGACAGCACTGAGAAGACATGCTTAAAAAACCAACATAGGTGCAAACAACATCTAATGATGTAGTCTATGGCATCATGTTTTTCTATTGCTGTTATTCTAGGGGGAGAAATGAACCAATAATGTCACACTTACAAAGTTTACATAGGTTCCAATACTTCTTTTTTGTGTTTTGAATCAGATGGGAACAGAAAACTGTCCATCTATTCAGTCCCGAACTGACACAAGACCCTAGACTTGAGTTAATGAAGAGATACAGATATACCATGTTCTTAGGCAGTAAGCCAGTATTATAGATAATGCAATAGTTTATTACATTATTATAAAGACCATTTCTCCCTCAACTTAAATCCATAAAGTCAATGTAATTCCAATCAAAAGGGGAATTGGATTTTGGGAAGAATATAACAAAACATTTTTAAAGCTAGTCTAGGAAGAGTAAATATGAGGACAACTTTACCGTTACAATAGCCTAATTTTTACATGGCACTTACTATGTGACATAACATTAAAAGAGTTTTACATGTATTATTAATACATTTAATCCTCACAATAACCCTATAATATAGATAATATTATAATCCTCATTTTATAGATAATACTGAGGTCTAGAGAATTGAAATAATTTGGACTAAGTCATCTAACTAGTAAATGGCAGAACTAGCACTCAACTAGTCTAACCCCGGAGTTAAGCTCCTAATTTAGTTATATCATGCTATGCCTCCTCTAAGACATTATAATATCACATAGGCCCACAACAGATCATTAAAAGTATGATATGATGATATAATAGATGATTGGACTGACAAGAAAGCCCAGCAACAGACCCAAATATATGTAACAATTTAGATCATGATAAAGATGGCATCTCAAATCAATTAAAACCTTTGAAGAATATTCACTAAATGATGAAAGGACAATTGACTAGTCAACAGAATATTTTTTAAAAATGAGATTCCTACAGTACACTAAAATAAATACAAAATGATTTTTAAAAACTAAACTTAAAACCAAATATTTAGAGTAAAACAAAAATACAGGTTAATACTTTTATAATCTTGGGGTGAGGAAGTACTTTTTATTTATTTTTAGAGAGAGTAGAAGGGAGGGAGGGAGAGAAACATTAATGTGAGAGAGACACACTGATTGGTTGCCTCCTGCACGTGCCTCAACCAGGTGCCCTTGATGGGATCGAACCCACAACCCTTTGGTCCACAGGCTGATGCTCTAACCACTGAATACCAGCCAGGGCAAGGAAGTTCTTTTTAAATTAAACATGAGCCACCTGGCTGGTGTGACTAAGTGGATTGAGTGTTATCCCATAGACTGAGTGGCCCAGTTTCATTCCCGGTCAGGGCACATGTCTGGGTTTCTAGCTCAATCCCTAATAGGGGGTGTACAGGAGGCAGCCGATCGATGTTTCTATCTCTAGCCCTTCCTCTCTCTCTAAAAAGTAAGTAAAAACATATTTAAAAAAATAAATAAATAAATAAAAATTAGACATGAGCCCTGGCCAGTTTGGCTCAGCAGTTAGAGCACTGGCCCACAGACTGAGGGGTGGCAGGTTCAATTCCTGATCAAGGGCATGTACCTGGGTTGCAGGTTCGATCCCTGGCCCTGGTTGGGGTTAAGTGGGAGACAACTGATCGATGTCTCCTTCTCACATTAATGTTTCCCTCCCTCCCTCCCTCCCTCCCTCCCTCCCTCCCCCACCATCCCTCTCTTTCACTCTCTTTAAAAATCAATGGAAAAATATCCTCAGGTGAGGATTACCAAAAATAAATTTTTAATGAATAAGTAAATTAGACATGAAATTCAGAAAGGATAAAAAAAAACTCTACAAATTTCACTAAAATACAAACTTCTGTAAGACTGAAAACACAGTGCTCATTATGGCAGCACATATACTAAAACTGGAACAATACAGAGATTAGCATGGCCCCTGCGCAAGGATGACAGACAAATTCATGGAGCGTTCCATATTTTGGGGGATGTAAAGTATAGCAGAGGAAATACAGTCAATAATATCACAATAACTTTGTATGGTGACAGATGGATACTGGACTTTTCATGGTAATCACTTTGTAAAGTATATGAATGTCAAATCACTATACTGTACACCTGAAACTAATATTGTATGTCAACTATACTTTAATTTAAAAAAAGAGCTTTACAGCCCGGCCAGTGTGGCTCAGTGGATTGAGCACCGGTCCATGGACTGAGAGATCCTGGTTTGATTCCTGGTCAGGGCACATGCCCCAGTTGCAGGCTCAATCCCCAGCAGGGGGTGTACAGGAGGCAGCCAATCAATGTTTCTCTTTTACATCGATGTTTCTATCTCTCTCTTCCTTCCTCTCTCTCTCTCCATAAAATCAATAAAAAATAAGTAAAAAACAAAAATAAATAAGTAAGAGCTTTACAGTCCGGAATGAAAAAAAAGACTAAAAACACATAAGTAAACTTAAAGGAAAAAAAAGGTTAATTCTCCCCATAGTGCAATTCCTATCAAAATTCTAGCAAGATTTTTTTGCAGATATAGATAAGTTAATTCTAAAATTTATATGGAAAGGCACTGGCGTAAGAACAACTAAAAATATCTTGACAAAGAAAAATAAAGTAGGAGGAATCACTCTACCCTATATTAAGGCTCATTAAGTAGCTACAGTAATCAAGACAATGTAGCATTAGCAGAGAGACAGACACACAGATCAATGGAACAGAGCAGAGAGCCCAGAAATAGATATATACAAGTATGCCCAAATGATTCTGACAAAGGTGCAAAAGCAATTTTTTTTTTAAATACTTACCGAGGATATTTTTCTATTTATCTTCAGATAGAGTGGGAGGGAGAGAGTGGGAGAGAGAGAGAAACATCGACATGAGAGGGACACATTGACTGGTTGCCTCCCGCAGGACCATGACCAGGGCCGGGGACGAACCGTAACCGAGGTACATGCCCTTGGCTGGAATCAAACCCATGACTTATTGGTCTGCAGGCCAATGCTCTACCGCTGAACCAAACCGGCCAGGGTGTAAAAGCAATTTAATGGAGGAAGGATAGTCTTTCCAACAAATGATGCCATAGCAACTGGGACATCCATAGGCATACACACACAAAATGAACATCAACCTAAACTTCACACCTTCTATAAAATTTCACTCAAGCTCTGGCCAGTGTGGCACAGTTGATTGCATGTCATCCCATGCACCAAAAAGTAGCCTGTTTGATTCCAGGTCGGGACACATGCCCAGGTTGTGGGCTCCATCCCCAGTAGGGGGTGTGCAGGAGGCAGCCAATCAATGTTACACTCTCACATCAATGCTTCTCTCTCTCTTCCTCTTCTTTCCTCTCTCTCTAAAAAAATCAATAGAAACATTTTTTTTTTTTTAATTTCACCCAAAATGGACTGGCCTCTAAGAAATAAAAAAGGATCACTGGATTAAATGTAAAATATAAATACAACCATATATCTCACAAGAGACTGGTTCTAGAATATATAAATAACTCTAAAACCAACAGTAAACAATTAGAAAATGGGCAAAAGACATTCAGAGACATTTCACTAAAGAAGATATAGATGACAAATAAGTACATAAAAAGCTCGTCAACAATGTGAATCATTAGGGAAATGCAAATTAAACCACAACAAGGTATCACTATACACCTATCAGAATTGCTAAAAAAAAAAAGTGATATCACTAAATATTGGCAAGGATGCAAAGAAAATGGATTCTCATGCATTGCTGGTATGTAAAATGGTATGTAAATATGCCTGGTCGGTGTGGTTCCGTGGTTGAGTGTTGATCCATGCACCAAGAGGTCACTAGTTCGATTCTCAGTCAGGGCACATGCCCAGGTTGTGGGCCAAATCCCCAGTGGGGGGCGTGCAGGAGGCAGCCTATCACTGTTCTCTCACATCGATGTTTCTATCTCCCTCTCCCTTCCTCTCTCTCTAAAATCAATAAAATTAAAAAAAATAGTACAGCCACTCTGGAAAATTACTTGGCAGTTTCTTAAAACACTCAACACACAATTACCATACGGTCCAGCAATTTTACTCTTGGGCATTTATCCCAGAGATATGAAAACTTTTGTTTACATAAAACCTGTATAGAATGTTCATAGCAATTTTTTTTCATAATAGCCGAAAACTGGAAATAACCCAAATGTCCTTCCACAGGTGATCTGTCTAACTGTGGCACATATACACCCATGCCATAGAAACTCAGCAATAAAAAAGAATGAACTATTTATATACATACAACCTGGATAACTCTCCAGAGAATCATGCTGACTGAAGAAAGCCAGTTCTAAATAGTTACTTACATACTGTAAGATTTCATTTATGTAATATTTTTGATATGACAACATTTTAGAAATAGAGAAAAGATTAGTGGCTGCCTGGAATTTATGGGGGAAACAGGGTGTTACACAGGGAGAGAGGTGGCTACAGTATAGAAGGACAACACCAGGGATCTCTATGGTGATGGAACAGTTCAGAATCTTGACAGTGGTGGTGAATACACATGTGATAAGATTGTATAGAACCACACACACACAAAAAACTAGGCAAATCTGAATGAGATTGGTGTATGTATCATTGTCAATATCTTGGTTATGATGTTATGCTATAGTTTTGCAAAATGTTACCACTGGGGGAAACTGAGTAAAGTGTACAGGGATCTTTGTATTATTTCTTACAACTGTAAGTGACTCTACAATTATCTTAATAAAAATATTCATTTAAAACAAAACAAAAAAAGACAAAGGATAGACAACAAAATAGCTGTAACAAATAAAACAGACAAGCTCTGGACGGTTTGGCTCAGCGGTTGGAGCGTCGGCCTGCAGTCCAGAGAGACCCGGGTTCGGTTCCCGCTAGGGGCGCGTACCTCGATTGCAGTTTGTCCCCAGCCCTGGTTGGTCGTGCAGGAGGCAGCCACTCGATGTGTCCCTTTCATGTCGATGTTTCTCTCTCTCTCTCTCTTCCTCTCTCTCCCTCCCACTCTATCTGAACAAAAAATGGAAAAGTGTCCTCGAGTGAGGATAAAAAAAAATAATAATAAATAAATAAATAAAACTGACAAAAATCACACTAAAACTGCAACAAAGGATTTTCTAGACAAACCCACAAGGAAGGGAAGAGGAAGAGACAACAGTAACATTTCTGAATCTGGAAAGCAAATGAAAGAATGGTAACTGGTCCGGCCGGTGTTGCTCAGTGGTTGAGCATTGACCCATGCACCAAGAGGTCGCTGGTTCAATTCCCGGTCAGGACACATGCCCAGGTTGTGGGCCTGATCCCCAGTGGGGAGCATGCAGGAGATGGCCAATCGATGTTCCCTCTCATCGATGTTTCTATCTCTCTCTCCCTCTCACTTCCTCTCTCTAAAAAAAAAAAATCAATAAAGGGAAAAAAAAATAGTAACTGACTAAGCAAACATAAGAATGCTGAATACTACACTTGCAATAGGGAAAAATTTCAACTATATATACCAATCAACACCACAGAATCTTCTTCCCAAGAGCTCAGGAACTGGTAGCACCAAATAACTCAATATGGGGAGACTGGTAATTTAACATTAGTAAGACTGATAGAAAACTGTTTAAGAAGCAATTGTATCCTTAATCCCTTTTCTCACTCAAATGCCCTCCCCAACTCAAGGGACTAGAGGTTTATTTCTGAGAGGGTCAAATAGAGAATCTCTGGACTACGGTGCTCAGGCACAGGAAAGGGCAATGAGGACCATACCTAAAATAAGGGGATTAAGTGTGGACTTAAAGCATACTGAATGCTGAAGACCAAAACCCTTAGTCCTGTGTTTTTCGTTTTTTTGTTTTCCCCATTTGGCACAAAGAAAGCTGGCAGTCAGTCCTTACCTTCCAGAATTATTAATAGAAGGGGCTTTCTAAGGAATAAGGTAAACTCATGAGACAAGACCTAAAGATACTTACATGTAGAGTTCACCAAATTAATAACCATCTCATTGTGAAGTTCACCATACATACACTATATGCTGATGCACTCAGAATTTCCAATCCATCTTTCAGTGCCCCATCTTAAAGATGTTTAAAAGATGAGCAGATAACCAAGCACTACCAGGTATCTGAGGAAAATCTCTAACATAAAACATCTAGATGTGGAAGAGAGAGAGTAAGTATATAGGGGGTATAAATGGTGATGGAAAAATAAAGAAAAAAAGATCAAAACCAGCATTTTATAAGTGAGTCAACTGAGGCTCATATCAGCTAAAACTGAGATTAGTATTCACCACACTATATAGCCCATCCATATGTATTAATAAATATTTAATGGACCAGGTACTATTAAAGGTGCTTGAGAAACAAGGGTGAACAAACCAAAAAATCTTTTCCCTGGTAGAGCTTACATTCCAGCAAGATAAGAGTCAGACAATAAATGATAAACATAATAATTAAGTACACACTTAGTAAATTAGAAGATTAGTGCTTTGAAAAAAAACAATGGGGCAAGGTAAAGGGATGGGGGTAGAGGAATAGAGCAACGGCAGTCACAAATTCAAAATAGGGTGACATTTAAGTAAAAAACTTAGAGATGAGGATGTTGACAATGCTGTCTGTAAAAAAAGAATTCTAGAAGCTGGAATCTTCACTGTATAATTCCTAAAGCAAGAGGAGCATGGCTGAGATGATCAATAAAAAGCAGGGTCCAGTATGGCTGGAGACCATTGAGAGGGGAAAAATAAGAGACAAGGCCACAAAAGTATAGCAAGGAGAAGTACCGATCATGTAGGGCCTTATAGGCTACTGGCTTTTTCTCTGAATGAAATGAAGGGCCAATGGAGGTTTCTAAGAAAGGAGTGATACTATGACAAGTTTTTAAAAAGTAACTATGGCTAGGTGGAAGCAAGAGATACCAGTAAGAAGGAGAGAATAAAATCCCTCAAAATTTGCCCTGGCCGGTTTGGCTCAGTGGTTAGAGCATCAGCCTTCGAACCAAAGAGTCGTGGGTTCAATTTCGGTCAAGGGCATGTACATTGGTTGCGGTTTAGTACCCGGCACTGGTTGGGGTCGTGTGGGAGGTGACTAGTCGATGTGTCTCTCTCACGTCAATGTTTTTCTCTCTCTTTTTCCCTCCCACTCTATCTGAAGATAAATGGAAAAATATCCTTGGGTGAGGATTATATTAAAAAAAAAATCCTTCAAAAGTTTAGAACTGACGGGGGCCTTGGAAATAATTTTTTCAGAGATAAGGGAAACTGAGGTCCAGGAAGTTAAATGAGTTTTTTAAAGACATATATTAAAGTCTGTAATAATCACTTTGCATTTGTGTAGCCTTTTCAGTGCTTTCTGGTTTATAATCTCATCTTGTGCTCAACAATCCTCTGGGAAGTTCACAGGGTAGTGTCTTATAAATGAACGTTACAGCTGACGTTCATTTATAAGACAGCTGACCAAAATTAGGGACCAGGTCTAAAATAGTCTCTCTCAATACTCAACAGAAAGTTATTAACTATCTATACAGGGAGTGAGTCTGCAATCATGCCCATAACATCAAAGTGCTAAATAACCTAACTAACTCAGACTTTCAAGTAACAGAAATAACTCAATTTTACACAATTTAACCTTATGGCTCTACAACAAAGCCAAGGCTACCAAATGTTGCCCATGTGTATTAGGTAGTGTGATGTCCACTACAAATTAGGAAAAAGAGTAATTCTCAGGCAAATGGGAAATAGCAGTTTTGTTCCCCATGACACTGTGTGCTCTGGTCCCTTCCTCTCCCCTTTCTTTCCAGCCCAGTCTCATCCTGAAAGGTCTTTCTTAGATTAGAAATCAGGTGATAAACAACTAATTTCCATGGATACTTGTTGATAATAGCACAAGGTATTATATCTCTCCAGGGGTATGTGTACTTGAATAGGAAACGCAAAACCTTCAAATCCCAAAGGAACTGTAGTCAAGTTAGCAGGGAATATTATTTTGAAGAACTAGCATTTCGTCAAATCACACTAAATAAATTGAAACTCAGCCCGGTTGAAGACAACAACAACAAAATACTAGCTTTTCTTTACTGAATGTCTACTGTACATTAGGCTCTCAGCTGTTTTACATAAGCAATACGTATCAAGTATTACACTTAGCTCAGTGCTTAGCAAATAATAAATGTTCAATATATTGTGGCTATGATTACTATAATCATTACTCTCATAATTACATTTAATCTTCACTTCTGCTCTATGAAGTAGTTATTACCTTTATTTTAAGATGAGGAAACTTAGGCTCAGAGAAGCTGAATAATATGCTCAAGGTCATACAGCTATTAAGATCCAGAATTCAAACTCATGTCTGTATGATTCTACAACTTATGCTACTAATAACTATACAACATTCAATATTTCCTTAACATTAATACAAAAGCTACAGGACGATATTTCAGTCAATGACAGACTGCATATATAATGGTGGTCTTTTAAGACTACAATGAAGCTGAAAAATTTCTAACACTAGTGATGTTATAGTTGTCATAAGGTGGTAGTGCAGCACATTATTCACGTATTTGTGGTATTCTGATGTAAACAAACCTACTATGCACATACAATTATGTATAGTATAATAGTTGGTAATGATAATAAACAATTGTTACTAGTTTATGTATAAACTATACTATACCATACCATACCATACCATACCATACCATACCATACCATACCATACCATACCATACCATACCATATTTTTATCATTATTTTAGAGTGGAATCTTCCTACTTATAAAAAAAGTCTGCACCTAGCCAGTGTGGCTCAGTGGTTGAGCATCAACCCATGCACCAAATAGGTTGACAGTTCGATTTCCAGTCAGGGCACATGTCCAGGTTGTGGGCCAAATCCCCAGTGGGGGGCACGCAGGAGGCAGCCAACTGACGTTCTCTCTCATGGATGTTGCTATCTCTCTCTCTCCCTCTTTCTCTAAAGTCAATAAAAAGGAAAAAAAAGTTTGCTTTAAAGTATGCCCTGTTATGCTGGTAGCAGCCTCATACAACTCGTGTTTACTGTGTCACTTGATTGGATCATTTTCTCTTGTGCTTGATTTAATCTTGTGTTGTTTTGTACAGTAACATGCTATACAGGCTTGTAGCCTAGGTGCAATAGGCTAGGCCTAGGCGTGTAGTAGGCTATACCATCTAGGTTTGTGTAAGTACGGTCTGTGATGTTTGTGCAATGGCGAAATTGCCTACATTACGTTTCTCCCAACATATCCCTTGTCATTAAGCGGCGCATGACTATAGAAAGATGTTTAATTTCACCTGGAAGTTTGAGGAGTTGACTAACAAGAATATGCTATAAAGAGGAAGTGACATTTAAGCTGGATCCTGAATAACAATTTACCAAGTGAGAAAGAAAGGGGGTGAAAGCAGAGTTTGGTCCAAGTAAAAAATGATGAGGGTCTGAACAAAGGAAGTGGCAACAAGGACAGAGAAGGGCGAGGTAACGAGATATGTAGGAGATAGTCTCTCAAAGGGTCTTTGTAATACGCTAGATATGAGCAGTGAGGAAAAGGTGTTAAGAATGACTCAGAAATTTCTAGTGTGGGCAAATGGAAGAAAACATTCCCACTACAAAAAGTGAGAAAGCATGGAGAGAGGTGGGTTTTAGGGATAAATCATAATTTTGTTATGGACATTGTGAGTCTAAAGTATATTTGGAACAACCAAGCAAAGAAATCTATTAGGGAGCTGGAAACCATGGTCAAGTTTAGGAAAGAGGTCAGAGTAGAGGACGAAGCTTTGGAAGTCACTGCTATGACTACAGTAGTTTGAAAAAATAAGAGTATAAGAGATGAAACAAGCCAATCAGAGAAAGACAAATATCACATGATCTCACTTATTTGTGGAATATAATGAACAAAACAAACTGATGAACAAAATAGACCCAGAGACATAGAAGTAGGGTACAGACTGACAAACCTCAGAAGAGGAGGTGAGGGGGAGGGAAGAGATAAACCACAGAACGTATATGCATGTATGCATAACCAATGGACACAGACAACAACGCTGGGGGTAGAGGGGGGGATTGGGAGGAGGGTGTCAATGGGGGGAAAAGGAGAAACATCTGTAACAAAAATAAATTAATAAAAATATAAAAAAAGAGAGACTGACACATAGGTAGCACTGATGATATCTACATAATAAGGCCAGCCTTAACACTGAGACCATACTGAACTCTGAAAATAAGCAAGACTTTAATGCATGCTCACAAATCAAAATATGCCCAACACCTCCATTTACACAGATTATAAAAAAATGAGATTGTTTAGAGTGTAAACTGATATGTGAGGACAAAGACCTCAGTGTTTTTACCCTTGTATCTTCAAATACGTGTCTAGCAAACTGAATGTTCAATAAATATCTGATGAACAGAAAACATGAATGAAGGAAGCACAGAATGCCCAAAGTTATACAGGTTAAGTGGTAGAATGAACACTAATATCCAGGTACTCTCAATCTTGTATGTTTTATATTCCACAGGTTTCTCCAACCCCTTCTCTCTCTCTCGCCCCCCCCACCCCCTCTTTCTCACACATACACAATCATGTATGAAAAATAATTAAAATACTCTTAAATCTCAAACAAGAGTAGAAATGTTCCCTTCAAAACTCCACATTAATAAAGGGCATCTCTGCCTGGCTGGTTTGGCTCACTGGTTGAGCATCGACCCATGCACCAAGAGGTCGCCAGTTCGATTCCTGGTCAGAGCACATGCCCAGGTTGTGGGCCCGATCCCCAGTGAGGGGCATGTAGGAGGCAGCCAATCGATGTTCTCTCTTATCAATGTTTCTATCTCTCTCTCCCTCTCCCTCTCAAATCAATAAAGAAAAAATATTTTAAAAAAAATAGGCATTTCTGAAAATAACCCACATTTAACCTCATACTTAAAAGACTGAACGTTTCCCTCTAAAATCAGTAACAAGCCATGGATGTCTGTCTGCTTTTGCCATTTCTATTCAACACTGTACTGAAGGCTACAGTTAGGCAAGAAAAAAAAGACATCTGTATTGGAAAAGAGGTAAAAATATCTCTATTCCCAGATGACATGATCTTGTATACAGAAAATCCCAAAGAATGCACATAAAAACTATTAGAGCTTATGAATGAGTTCAGCAAAGATGCAAGATAAAGATCAATAAATACAAATCAATTATATTTCTGTACACAGAAATAAACAACCCAAATATGAAACCGAGAAAATAATTCCACTTACAATAACATCTAAAAGAATAAAGTACTTAAGAATAAATTTAACAAGAGAAGTGTAAGACTTGTATTCTGAAAACCACAAAACATCATTGAAAGAAATTAAAGATCTATGTAAATGGAAAGAGAACCTATGTACATGAATTGAAAAACGTAAAACTGTTAAGATTGCAATACTCTCCAAATTGTGTAACAGATTCAACAATTGCTATCAAAATCCTAGGTAGGTTTTTTGGAGAAATTGACAAGCTGATCCTAAAATTCATATGGAAATGCAAGGGACTCAGAATAGCCAAACCTATCTTGAAAAAAAAGAAAACTCACAATTCCTGTTGCTGGGAAAACTGGACATTCACATGTAAAAAAATAAATGGATCCCTATGTCACACTATGTACAAAATTAACTCAAAATTGATCAAAGATCTAAATGTAAAAGATAAAATCATAAAATTCTTAGAAGTAAGCATAGATGTAAATCTTCATGACCTTGGATTAGGCAATGGTTTTTTAGATTTGACATCAAAAGCATAGCAACTAAAGGAAAAATAGATAAATTAGGCTTCATTAAAATTTAAAACTTTTGTGCTTCAAAGGACACTATCAAGAGAGTGAAAAGATACTCTGGTCAGTCTGGCTCAGCAGTTAAGAGCGTTGGCCTGCGGACCAAATAGTCACGGGCACGTTACCTCAGTTGCAATTCGGTCCCCGGCCCTGGTCGGGGTTGTGCAGGAGGCAACCAGTCAATGTGTCTCTCTCACATCAATGTTTCTCTCTTTCTCTCTGTCTCTCCCCCTCCCACTCTATCTGAGGATAAATGGAAAAATATCCTTGGGTGAGGATTAAAAAAAAAAAAAGACAGTGAAAAGACAATTCATACAAATGGGAGAAAATATCTGCCAATCATGTATCTGTTAAGAGAGTAGTGGTGTCCAGAACATATACTCTTACAACTCAGCAATAAAAAAACAAACCAGGTGTGGCTCAGTGAGTTGGGCATCATCCAGTGCATTGAAAAGTTACTGTTTCGAAACCCGGTCAGGGCACATACTGAGGTTTGTAGCTGGATCCCCGGTAGGGGGAGTGCAGGAGGCAGCCAACAGGTGTTTTCCTCTCACATAAATGCTTCTTTCTCTTCCTTCCTCTCTCTCTAAAACAATCAATAAAAAAAAAAAAAAATCTAAAAAAAAAAAAAGACAACCCAATTAAAATATGGGCAAAGAATTTAAATAGACCTATCTCCAAAGAAGATATACAAATGGCTAATAATCACATGAAAAGATGCTCAGAATCATTAGTCATCAAGAAAATTCAAATCAAAATCACAATGAGACACCATTTTATACTCACTAGGACAGTTATTATTAAAAAATGGACAATAACAAGTGTTGAGTAGGACATGGCATGTGCCTGTGTGTGTGTGACTGCTAATGGATCCACCAGCTTCTTTTTGGGGTAATAAAAATATTCTGGAATTAAATAATGGTGATGGTTGCACAATTTTGTGAATATACTATAAAACCATTGAATTATACACTTTAAGAAAGGAAATGTGGCCTGGCCAGTGTGGCTCACTGGTTGAGCACTGACCCATGCACCAAGAGGTTGCTGGTTCAATTCCTGGTCAGGGCACATACCCAGGTTGTGGGCCCAATCCCCAGTGGGGGGCATGCAGGAGGTGGCCAATTGATGTTCTGTCATCGATGTTTCTATCTCTCCCTCTCACTTCCTCTCTCTCAAAAATCAATAAAGAAAAAAAAATTTTTTTTTTAAAGGAAGGAAATGTGGCCCTGGCCGGTTTGGCTCAGCGGTTAGAGTGTCAGCCTGCGGTCTAGAGAGACCCGGGTTCAGTTCCCCCTAAGGGCATGTACCTCGGTTGCGGTTTGAACCCGACCCTGGTTGGGTCGTGCAGGAGGCAGCCACTCGATATGTCCCTTTCACGTCGATGTTTCTCTCTCTCTCTCTCTCTTCCTCTTTCTCCCTCCCACTCTATCTGAACAAAAAATGGAAAAATGTCCTCGGGTAAGGATAAAAAAAAAAAAAAGGAATGAAATGTGAATATCTTAATTTTT
Source organism: Tadarida brasiliensis (assembly GCA_030848825.1). Lineage (NCBI taxonomy): Eukaryota > Metazoa > Chordata > Mammalia > Chiroptera > Molossidae > Tadarida > Tadarida brasiliensis. Next base: position 196,404,486 of record CM061257.1, on the reverse strand, counting down.
TAAAACTTGTATGAGGTAAAAAAAAAAATCCCTCCATATAACCTGTTTAGCTTACCTCTTCCCAAAATATTCTCCAACTATAATTCCTTATAGAGTTCTGGAAACAGATTATTTTCTACTTTTTGACAATAAATAAGAAAAGGCAGGAACATTAAAGCCATCTGATAAACAAGCAAAAAGCAGAAATTCTACCCACAACTTAGGCTACCAGACATCATTTCTCAACCTTCCATTCATATGAAATTTAAGTTAATCACATGAAAGATTTCCCTAGATTTACTTAAATTCTTAAGTCAGTCTCTTGGTCACAGCCTACTATTAAGTAGTCAATCTTGATTTGATTTCTTCAAAGCATAATACTGATGATAGTCCCAAAGATTAGTCTCAGAACTGCTAGGTAATTATTCTGACTGCAAGCTCCCTATCTCCTATTATGTGGAGAGTCCATGTTAAATGAAAAGATAATCTACAAAATAAATTATCAGTATAGAATGCATACTACTTTAAGAGAATATAAATTAAAATATACCCAGCTAGCATCTCTCCCCATTTCTTTCCTGTCAAAAAGATTTATAAGGTTATACAGTATTAATGAAGGTTTCTTTGGGGAATGGCCACACCTGAGTACTTTTATTTATTTATTGTTTTAAAGAAATTTTTATTGTTACAGTTGAATGATTTTATTTTATTTTTATTATTTTTAAATCCTCACCTGAGGATATTTTTTCCATTTATCTTTAGATAGAGTAGAGGGGAGGGAGGGAGGAAGAGGGAAAGGGAGAGAGAGAAAGAGAGAAAAAGAAAGAGAGAGAGAGAGAAAGAGAGAGAGAGAGAGAGAGAGAGAGAGAAAGAGAGAGAGAAACATCGATGTGAGAGAGACACATTGATCGGTCGCCTCCCGCACAACCCCAACCAAGGCCAGGGACGAACCACAATCGAGGTACGTGCCCTTGGCCGGAATTGAACTTGCAACTCTCTGGTCCGTGGGCCAACACTCTAACCACTGAGCCAAACCAGCCAGGGCTCAAAGAGTACTTTTAGACACCTGTAGTACTTGTAGTCCCTGGCAATTTTTAAGGTTAAGAAGGAACAATAAATAAGTTCAAAATACATTTCTGTATTACACCAAGATTTCAATTTTCTTTATCACAAGCCTCTGTTAAACAAAAATCTAAATATCTAATAAGCCAAAATTCTACACTAGTTAATATAAATTCAGTGGAAAATTATATAGCAAAAGATTTGTTTCTGTGCATTGACTTAATTAAAATGTTACTCTAAGGGGGAGGGGGAAAAAACCCTGTGACTCAGTTTGTCTCAGGATTCCATGAAAGACAAGCCTTTTCTTTTTCTACAATAAGAAATCTTCCAAGACTTTCTAAGACTTTCAATGAAAGTAAATTGTTAGGTTAACGGACATCATAGTTATGTCTTTCCAAAAAGAGAAAAGCAGGTCAACATTTAGACTTTAAAAATAATAAAACCAACCCCCCCCACATTCATTCATCACTACTAATTTAAAAAACAAATAAACACCCAGATTTCTTAAGATAATCACAGATAAAATTAAATATAGAAGATATAGAGTTTCATACTCCAGGGTAATAAAATCTAGCCAAGCAGGGCCAGACCAGGTCAGTTCTCAAATGGGAAAATTAAAGGTGTTTAAAGAAACAGGGTTGAGATTCATGAGGTATATAGATCATGCCCAAGCCAGTCCTAAACCAATAATCTCAGCCAGTTTCACAACATTAAATAAATTCTTCTGTTAAGAAAATGAGCCCTGGCTGAGTACCTCAGTTGGTCAGAGCATCATCCAGATACATCAAGGTTACAGGTTCGATCTTAGGGCACATACAAGCAGCAACCAATGAATGCATAAAATAAGTGGAACAACAACAACAAAAAACAATGTTTTTCTCTTCTCTCTACCTCTAAAATCAATCAATAAAAAAAGTTTTAGCCCGGCTGGTGTTGCTCAGTGGTTGAGCATCGACCCATGCACCAAGAGGTTGCCAGTTGGATTCCTGGTTAGAGCACATGCCCAGGTTGTGGGCCAAATCCCCAGTGGGGGCATGCAGGAGGCGGCCAATCGATGTTCTCTTTCTCTCTCCCTTCCTCTCTCTAAAAAAATCAATATAGAAAATTTTTTTTAATTTTAAATGAATATGATAGAATTAATATGATTTTTCTGTTCTTCCATTTACCTTTCTGCATTTTCCAAATTCTTTGTAATAAAGCACTTAGTCCTTTTATGATATTAAAAGGTTTTTAAAAAACCATTAATAGGTCTCAACACCTGAATGCTGAAACTTCTCTACCAGAAAACAATCTCAAAGAAACATAAGACCAAGTGGACCAGTTGTGTAATTCACAAGGTCAAGACATTTCCATTTGCCAAGTAGACAGTTTGCTCTGAGGGCATCAGAGATAACAATGGTTGTACTTTGCCACAATCTTCTCTCAGACAAAATAGGCTTTTGTCTAGCATCACCAGATGCCTCAGCAAGTGCCAAAAGCTCAGAGCCTAGATAACACAGCTGAAGTTTGGTACTCCCATGCAGGCATTAAGAAACAATCCCCTGCCCACAACACTATTGAGCAAGCTTTGGCAGCTGCCAGGGCCAATAAAGAATAATGAGGGGCCAGGGGTCCAGAGCCACAGATGGATCTCTTTCCCATACCAATGCTCTCCTTTTGTCCTCAGATGGCTCACCCTGCTGTCAATTTCAGGTCTTACCGGTCTTCAAGGTTTAGCCACCATGGCTGTCTATCCTCTTTAAAAAACCACACTGGCAATGATGGGATTTTAGTAAAACTTAAACACTTCCAAATAAACAGATGGTACCTTGCTTAGGGCACTTTCATAAAAGTTATGAGGCTTGATTCTACCTAGTTAAATCCCTTTGGCTTTCACCTAGGCAGAACAGAATATTAATAGGCTGCCCTAGAAGAGTTGTAAAACACTCAATATCCAACCATTTCCTGTACCTTGAAATGTTAATACTAATGAGGGGATGGGGGGAGAAAAAAATAAAACAAAACAAGAAAAGGAAGGAAAAAACAAAACCAAATCTTCATCTTAGGGCAATGCCTAGACCCCAGAGACCAGGTCCAAGCTCCATTTCCAGCCACACTACAGCCAAAGCCAAGAACAATTCTTCCACTTATACAGCCTTCCACACATTTCTCTCCTCAGCCAACTTTCAAACCAGAATGAGAGACTCTGTTGGCACATGCCAGTTCTTGTTTATGAGCTGGTTACCACCTCAAAGGCTGCTTGGCCCAAGGCCTGCCCTCTCTTTACAGGATCTTTCAGACTTCAAAACGGATCTTTTCTTGGACTCCTTTCAAGACACTGAGGTGGGTTACTTAACCTCCTGCTTCCTACTCAAGGGCTTCTCTGGGGACCATATTCTCAGAGAGCAGTCAATGTCTTCCAGGATGAAAGGACATTCTACCCACCCATACAAAGCAGAGACTGAAAGATTTTATGTTAAAGGTAAAAGCAAACACTTTCAGAAGTAACTTCAATGGCCATCAAGAAAGGAGTCATAAGAGCTGATCTCTCCTCTGCTGTCACAGTGCAGCAGAGAAAGTGGGAAGGAAGATACTTGTTTTGCTAATAATTCAACTCTATCATGTGCCCAGAGTTTATTTCTGAAACTCTGTAACAGAAATTTTCCTAGGTTGAATTCCACACCCTACTGACTGGGAGTTGAAAAGACACATTTGGAAGCCAGATTTTCAAACTATATTTTGCTGCCTTTCCATCCTACCTAGGTCTCCTTCCTTCACTTAATTCCATCTCACCTTTTAGGGACTGAGGGAGAAGAATGAAAACCTAGACATACATAGATGTAGTTATAGGTTAGAGCCTGGTTCTCTACTACCTTAGGTGAAAAAAGGATTAAAAAACTTTTTTTTTCTTTATTGATTTTAGAGAGAGATGAAGGGAGAGAGAGAAAGAAACACTGATGAGAGAGAACATGGACTGGCGGCCTCCTGCATGCCCCACACTGAGGATCAGGCCCACGACCTGGGCATGTGTCCTGACCGGGAATCGAACCAGTGACCTCTTGGTGCATGGGTCAATGCTCAACCACTGAGCCACACTGGCTGGGCGAAAAAAGGATTAAAAAAAAACTTTTTGTGGAAACAACATTCACAACAGAAAAGTGCATATATCATATGTGTACAACTCACTATTTTCGTTTTCTTTTAAATCCTCACCCAATGATATTTTTCCATTTATCTTCAGCCAGAGTGGGAGGGAGAAAGAGAGAGAGAAAGAGAAACATCGATGTCGATTGGTTGCCTCCTGCACGACCCAACCAGGGCCAGGGACCAAACCAAAACAGAAGTACATGCCCTTGACCAGAATCGAACCCGTAACTCTTTGGTCCGCGGGCCAACACTCTAACCACTGAGCAAAACCAGCCAGGGCCAACTCACGGCATTTTCATAAACATACACAACAGTGTAAGAACCATTCATATCAAGAGACAGTTTTCTTAGCAAACATTTCTTAAATGGAGATTTGCCCTTTTGGAGACATCTGGCAATGTCTGGAGACATTTTTTTTATTTTTATTTTTTTTATCCTCACCCAAGGACATTTTTGCATGTATCTTCAGATAGACAGAGAGAGAAACATCAATGTGAGAGAGACACATCGACCCCAACTGGGGCTGGGGACAAACTGCAACCGAGGCACGTGCCCTTAGCAGGAACCGAACCCGGGACTCTCTGGTCCACGGGCCGCTGCTCCAACTGCTGAGCCAAACCGGCCAGGGCTGGAGACATTTTTTTAAAATCCACACTTGAGGATATTTTTTTCCCGTTTATCTTCAGATAGAGTGGAGGGAGGGAGGGAGAGGGGGAGAGAGAGAGAGAGAGGGAAAGAGAGAGGGAGATAAATATCTACGTGAGAGAGATATATTGATTGGTTGCTTCCCGCATGACCCCAACCAGGGCCAAGACCGAACCACAACCGAGGTATGTGCCCTTGACTGGAACTGAACCCACAACTCTTTGGTTCACAGTCCAACACTCTAACCACCGAGCCAAACTGGCCAGGGCTCTGGAGACATTTTGGTTGTCTTTACTTGGGGAGAACTCTACTGGCATCAAATGGGTAAAGGTAAGGATGCTGCTAAATACCCTGTAATATACAGGACTGGCCCCACCACAGATAATTATCCAGCTCCAAACACCAATGTTGCTGTTGTTGAAAAACCCTGGATTATAAACAACCCAGAAACCTTCCTTGTACTTCCTCTCCAGAAAGGACTTTTACTACTAAAACGCAAAACTCTTGCTGTGGCAGAAAAACTGTTGTTACATGATGCCATGAGGAGGTGGGACACAGAGAGCCACAATGATCTCAGATGAAAAAACTCACCTATCTTGAAAAATAGGTGAAGCTGCAAAGAAAAGAAACAGAACAGACATTTGTTGCTGACCTACAACTACTAGATCACCATATACTATGCATTTACAGTGTACTTTTAGTCCATACAAAATTTAAGAAAAATGAGTTTCAGAAAGGTAGGTAATTTGCAAGATTTCATATCAATGAAGTGGCAGTGCTGGGATTCAAACACAAGTCTAATCAAAGTCTATGATTTTGTTTTAATTTCATTATGGAAGTTGAGAATGTCTTGGAAGGACTTCTGGTCAAGATGGCAGCATAGGTCAACGCGGTACTCACCTCCTCCCACACCACATCAAAATTACAACCAAACTACAACATAACCATCATTGAGAATGTCTTGGAAGAGACAGTGAAAAGCAGAAAAGAAATTTAGGAAGTGGTTGAAGTAAAAGCAAAGATCTCTCTTTCGTTGCTCATTAGCATGGGAAAACAAACTTTTCTTTAAAGCATGACTCATTCCAGAAACCAAATCTAACTACAGAACCAAGCAAGTTCTTTAGACCCTTTCAGAGAATTTTTAAATGTTTTTTGTCGACATGTGTTCCCAGTTGTAGTTTTGTATGCTCTCTACTGCACAGGGAAGAATTTCCCAAAATGCCATCTAAGTTAGTTACATTCTTGGTATTCCTCAGGAATCAAACCTGGGCCCCTTTCTTTTTTATTTTTGAAAATTTAAGAAGATACTCATGTTTATTATCTGATTTACATTTGATAAAGCAAAGGGAGGTGGCAACAAAGAGCTGTTTGACAAAGTCAAGCCCCAGATATCAAACAACAGTATTTCCATGGCTGCCCATGGGCCCCCTTCTTTTAATCTCATTCAACAGACACTTTTTCCCTGGGTTAAGTTCACCTACTTCTATGGCATCAATTACCATTTATCTGTTCACATTAATAACTCCTGCATCTTTAGATTTCCAGTTCTCTCTCATCACCTCCAGATCTTAAGGAACATTTCATTTCCATGCAGTTGTTAATTCATTTAACTCCCTCCTCCAAATTAACTACTATTCATCCTTCAGATATTTACTCAAACTTCTTCATGGATATTTTCTCTGACCCCCACCCTGATGTGGACAAAAAAGAGACCACATACTAAACCTAACAAGCTCAGGGGAGACCTACATGGAAGGTTTACAAACTCAGAGACAGAAAGTAACCACATAGGATGGTCTGAAATTCAAACTTCCTAATTAAAGGCAAGTCATGGTGGGTAGTCATGTCCTAGGCCAGTCTCTTTCTTGACAAAGGTCAATCTTTACCTTAACTGAGCCTGTCTATTTTCTTTTTGCATCTGTGATAACATACCTTTGGAATGTCAGAGTAATCCCCTTTTTCTAGACCTGTCAGGGCACAATCTCCCACCAGAATGAGACCAAAGAACCCCACCATCTCTATGTGTTGTAAATGTTCACCGTTAACTATCCTGTACCCATCAATGTAAAAGAAGTATTTGTCTCTTCATTTTACTTTTCACCCAATCTCAGAGATTTCCCTGCTTTGCTTTCTCCTGCCTCCCTAATCTATCACCAGTGAATTTCATGTAACCCTCCTTACTCCTCCTCCTTTGATTATAATGTATAAAATAAGGTGCAAAACTGCCATGCTCTGGGGCATTTTCTCAATCCGCTGAGATTTTGCTTACCAGCAATTGTCGACAGTTTGGCTCAAATAAACTCATAAAAATTCTCTCAAGTTTGGATATGTCTTACGTCAACACTGACATGTATGTGATTACTTGATTCCATTCTGTCTCTCTTTCTAGACTGTATGCCCCATTGGACGGGCTTATTACTCAGTAGCCTGCAAGGTAAACTCTGGAAATGGTTCTAAAGATAAAGAAACATATAAGCAGAATAAATGCAATGATATGGAATCATCCCTAAGATCAATACAAGACCATTTAAGGAAAGATAATTTTTACTCAATAAGCACACCACACTAAAATCTAAGTTTCCTTTAAAAACTGTTTGCCCTGGCAGGTATCGCTCAGCGGTTAAAGAAGTCAGCTCTTGGACCAAAGGGTCTTGGGTTTGATTCTCAGTCAAGGGCACGTACTTCGGTTGCAAGTTCATTCCATGGCCCTGGTAGGGGTCGAGAGGGAAGCAACCAATCGATGTGTTTCTCTCATATTGATGTTTCTCTCTCTCTCTCTCCCTCCCTCCCACTCTATCTAAAAATCAATGGAAAAATAGCCTCTGGTGAGGATTAACAAAAATAAATAAATAAATAAATAAAAATAGTCTGTTTGTTTCTTGGGAGGTATTAATTAGACCAAAGACATCATCTCTTGCTATCAACTCCAAAATTACCCTAATCCCAAATTCGTGGCCAAAACCATCCCTAGAGGGTGATAAACCAGTCATTTGCTATTTTTCTTGCCAATAGCAAGTAAATAGGTGGTAGGGAAAGTGCTGAGATTTGTGTGTTACTGTTAAAAATAAAAAATAAGCCAAAAAAGTTTATATTAAAGACTCATTCCCCACTACTCCCAGTTCATTGCAACAAGCTTTCACCAGTATCAAAGCTCTATGGGGGCAAGGGAATGGGAAGAATTAAAGTAGAATTTGCGCCCTGGCCGGTTTGGCTCAGTGGTTAGAGCGTCGGCCTGCAGTCCAGAGAGACCCGGGTTTGGTTCCCGTTGGGGCACGTACCTTAGTTGCAATTTGTCCCCGGCCCTGGTTGGTTGTGCGGGAGGCAGCCACTCGATGTGTCCCTTTCACGTCGATGTTTCTCTCTCTCTCTCTTTCTCTCTCTCCCTCCCACTCTATCTGAACAAAAAATAGAAAAATGTGCGGAAGAAAAAAAAAGTAGAATTTGCCCAACTCTTTTCTTCTGCTTTTGGTTATTAGATATGAAATGGAAGATGAAATGGAAGATGAAATGTGACTAGGGAATAAAAACAAAATGGAAACATCTGAAAATTTTAGACCAATATGAAAAAGTCATTGGGGTACATATTATTTTCCAACTATCTTCTCAGACTTTGCTCTGAATGCCACTTCAGGTCACTAATCCAACAGAAGTTAGGAACAGCAATACAGTCGGCCCTCGTTTATCACGGTTAATCAGTTCCAGACTCTACCGTGATAAATGAATTTCCGCGAGTAGGATTCTTTATTTATAAATCGAATATTTTCGCAGAGCACAGAAAACCTGTTTCCGACCTTCTAAATAAGTTTTTTAACATTATTAGAGCCCTCTAGACATGAAATAACACCCTTTAGTCACCATTACACTCGTACTACCCAGTATATTAGACAAAATAAGAGAAAATAAGACATATTAGACGTTACAAATATCATATTATTATTATTGTACATTTAATCACACACAGTTCTTACACACAACCACTAACCTATGAAAATAGTGCAACTTGTTTGATGATGAAACGATGAAGATGAAGAGATGTACTACAGAGCAAAGAAGAGCAAGGTTACTGCTCCTCTGAAGGCATGACCTCAGTAGGAGAGTCTTCAGGTGGTGCAGTATCTTCAGCAGGTGCGTCCTCGTCTTCTTCCACTGAAGGAGTACTAGGAGTAGGCAGTGGGTGTCTGGGTGTGAGGCTGAAGAACATCATGATAGGCAGTTGCTGGCGCTATATTTTCATATGCGTGAGGAGGCTCTTGTAGGGTTCTATCACTCCATCAAGTGCATTCCGGAACCGCAATGCACGCATCGTTTGTGGGTCCCATTCACCAATCATGTCCTATACGACCTTAATAGTTCTCACAACTTGTGAGAGACGCTCAAGTGTAAGGCCAACTTCCTCCTCCTGACCCCCAGGAACCTCTGACTGCTCTTCCTCCTCCTCACTCGCAGACTTAGTCATCTCCACCAGATCCTTGTCAGTTAAGGGATCCGAATGTGTCTCCAGCAGCTCATCCACGTCATCATGGGTCATATCCGTGAAACTTTCTCCTCCCAGCATCCGGGCTAGCCTAACTGCCTTATCCACTGCCGAGTTGCTTATATCCTCTGGGGTGAATCCTCTGTAGTCATGGACAATTTCAAGCCACAACATCTTCCAGCTGGCCTTCACGGTCTCTGTCTTTATGTCCTTCAATGCAGCCTGGATGTTCTTCAGACAGGTCGCGATGGTATACTGCCGCCAGTACTCCTTCAGCAAGAAGTTCTCCTCAAGGTCCATGCCTTCGACAAGGTGCTGCAGGGTGTTTCGCGTGTAGAGGGCCTTGACTGCGCAAATAACGCCTAGATCCATGGGCTGGATCAGCGAAATGGTGTTGGGAGGAAGGAAGTCAATCCGCACACCGTCGCAGGATAGGTCTTGCGCATGACCTCCAGCATTGTCCATGAGGAGAAGGACATTAGACTCGAGTCCCTTCTCCACGAGATATAGCTTGACTTGGGGGATGAAGCACTCATGGAACTAGTCCGATGACAGCTACTTCATGATCCAGTCCTTGTCGTTGTGCATCCAATGCAGTGGCAGCAGGTTCTTGTTTTTATTCTTCATGGCCCTAGGGTTCTTGGCCTTGTAGATAAGGGCAGGCTTGAGCAAAAATCCCTCAGCATTTCCACACATAATGAGAGTCACGTGATCCTTATACGCCTTGAAGCCACAGCCCTTGGCCTCCTCCTTGAAAATGAATGTTCTGGAAGGCATTCTTTTTCAGAACAGTCCTGTTTCGTCCATATTGAACACCTGTTCTGGATGATACTCGCCCGCCTCAAGGATCTTCTGAAACGTGTTGTTCATGTAGTCCTCTGCTGCAGGCTGGTCAGCATAAGCAGCTTCTCCGTGGAGAACGACACTCTTCAGATGATACCTCTTCTGGAACTTCTCAAACCAACCGTTGCTCGCCGTGAAATCCATGAACGTTGCAGAAGAGGGTCCTGGTTGAGGTTCATCCGCAGTAAAGCGCTGACAGAGCTGCCTCGCCTTCTCCTGGATGACCAGTGAATCCAACAGAATGTTTTTCTTGCGGCTGTCCCTGATCCAAACGGCTAGGGCAGACTCCGTTTTCACTATGAACTTATGACTTGTCAGGACGTGCTTTGCTTCCTTGTTGAAAGAGACAGCAGCCATTGCACAGATGTTCTTTTCATCTTTACAGATGGAGCAAATGGTAGACTCATTCAAGTCGTAATGGCGGGTAACCTCCACGATTTTCTTGCCATCTTTGATCATATCCAAGAATTTCACCTTCTCCTGGATGGTAAGCATCTTCCTCCGGCGCTTAGTTTCATCATCAGAAGGCTTAGAAGAAGCAGCATGTTTAGGAGCCATCGTGGGGCTTAGATAAAAGTTCTCAGAAATCGCAAACACTTAAGAGAGCAAAGATGCTTCCCATATGTAGCGATGTAGAAGTATGCATGAGAGAAACGAACTTGCATGAGGCTGAGCCAATCAGTGGCCAGGATAGAAAGAGGATAGGATAGCCAATCAGTGAACAGCACGCTCTGACTGGCTTGGTTTCACCACACCCGATTTTTTGGAAAAAAGTTATTGCCCATAAATAAGTACATATCAGTAATCACCTTAAATGTAAATGGACTGAACACCCCGATCAAAAGACACAGAATAGCGGATTGGATAAGAAAGCATGACCCATATATATGTTGTTTACAAGAGACCCACCTCACAACAAAAGACTCACATAGGCTGAAAGTGAAGGGATGGAAAAAAATCTTCCAAGCAAACAGAAAGGAAAAAAAAGCTGGGGTAGCAATACTCATATCTGATAAAATAGATTTCAAAATGAAGGCCATAACTAGAGACAAAGAAGGCCACTACATAATATTGAAAGGATCTATCCAACAGGAAGATATAACCTTGGTAAACATATATGCACCCAATATAGGAGCACCAAAATACATTAAAAATCTTCTGGAGGACTTCAAAGGAGAAATCAACAGCAATACAATCATAGCAGGAGACTTCAACACCCCACTGACATCACTGGATAGATCCTCTAGACAAAAAATTAACAAGGAAACAGAGACTCTAAGATTGAAATCATATCAATCATCTTCTCAGATCACAATGGCATGAAACTAGAAATCAACTGCAACAAGAACATGCAAAGACATTTGAATACATGGAGGCTAAATAGCATGTTATTAAACAATGAATGGGTTACCGAGGAGATCAAGGAAGAAATTAAAAACTTTCTGGAAACCAATGAAAATGAACACACAACAACACAAAATCTATGGGATGCAGCGAAAGCAGTTCTGAGAGGGAAGTTCATAGCACTACAGGCCTACCTCAAGAAACAAGAAAAATTTCTAATAGACTTTCTAACCTCACAACTTGAAGAACTAGAAAGCAAACAAAAGGAAAACCCCAGAGCAAGTAGAAGGAAGGAAATAGTAAAGATCAGAGCAGAAATAAATGACAGAGACCAGAAAAACAATTCAAAGGATCAATGAAACAAAGAGCTGGTTTTTTGAAAGGTAAACAAGATTGATGGACCCTTAGCTAGACTCACCAAGAAACAAAGAGAGAGAACCCAAATACACAAAATCCGAAACGAAAGAGGAGAAGTAACAACTGACACCACAGAAATACAAAGGATCGTTAACAAATACTATGAACATTTATATGGCAACAAATTCGACAATCTAAGTGAAATGGACAAATTTCTAGAAACACATAGTCTCCCAAAACTGGACTGGGAAGAGATAGAAAACTTGAACAGACCAATAACAACCAAGGAAATTGAAGATGTAATCAAGACTCTCCCAGCAAACAAAAGCCCAGGCCCAGATGGCTTCACGGGGGAGTTTTACCGAACATTCAAAGAAGAACTAACACCCATTCTTCTCAAACTATTTCTAAAAATTCAAGAAGAAGGAACACTTCCAAACTCATTTTATGAGGCCAGCATAATTCTAATTCCAAAACCAGAAAAAGACACTACAAAGAAAGAAAACTACAGGCCAATATCCCTGATGAACATAGATGCCAAAATCCTTAACAAAATACTAGCAAATCAGATCCAGCAATACATCAAAAAAATTATTCACTATGACCAAGTGGGATTCATCCCAGGGATGCAAGGCTGGTTCAATATTCACAAATCAATAAATGTGATACACCACATAAACAAAATGAAAGATAAAAACCACATGATCATATCAATAGACGCTGAAAAAGCATTCGACAAAATCCAGCACCCATTTCTGATAAAAACGCTCAGCAATGTGGGAATAGAGGGATATCTCCACATAATAAAGGCCATATATGAAAGACCTACAGCCAACATCATACTCAATGGGCAAAAACTAAAAACGTTTCCCCTAAGAACAGGAATAAGACAGGGATGCCCACTTTCACCACTCTTATTTAACATAGTACTGGAAGTCTTAGCCACAGCAATCAGACGTGAAGAAAAAATAAAAGGGATCCAAATTGGAAAGGAGAAAGTGAAACTGTCATTATTCGCAGATGACATGATACTATACATAGAAAACCCTAAAGACTCCATCAAAAATCTACTAGACCTAATAAATAAATTTGGCAAAGTAGCAGGATACAAAATTAACGTCAAGAAATCGACGGCATTCTTATACACCAATGATGAACTCACAGAAAGAGAAACTAAAAACACGATCCCATTTACCATCGTAGCAAAAAAATTAAGATACCTAGGAATAAACTTAACCAAAGAAGTAAAGGACCTATTTGCAGAAAACTACAGGACATTGAAAAAGAAATAGAGGAAGATATAAAAAAGTAGAAGCACATACCTTGTTCATGGATTGGAAGAATTAACATCATTAAAATGTCCATATTACCCAAAGCAATCTATAGATTCAATGCAATCCCCATCAAAATACCAGTGACATATTTCACAGAACTAGAACAAGTACTTCAAAAGTTCATATGGAACCAAAAAAGACCCCGAATAGCCACAGCAATCTTGAAAAAGAAGGACAAAGTAGGTGGGATCACAATACCAGATATCAGATTATACTACAAAGCTACTATAATCAAAACAGCCTGGTACTGGCACAAGAACAGGCATATAGACCAGTGGAACAGAACAGAGAATCCAGAAATTGACCCAAGACATTATGCTCAATTAATATTTGACAAAGGTGGCAAGAGCATACAATGGAGCAAAGACAGCCTCTTTAATAAATGGTGTTGGGAAAATTGGACAGCTACATGCAAAAAAATGAAACCAGACCATCAACTTACACCATACACAAGAATAAACTCAAAATGGGTAAAAGACCTAAATGTGACTCGTGAATCCATAAAAGTCCTAGAAGAAAATGTAGGCAACAAAATTTCAGACATCATATGCAGCAGAATCTTCACTGATACATCACCTAAGGCAACAGAAACAAAGGAAAAAATGAACACATGGGACTACATCAAAGTAAAAAGCTTCTGCTCAGCAAAAGAAACAACCATCAAAACGGAAAGGGAACCCACTGTATGGGAGAGCATATTTGCCAATGATACATCAGATAAGGGGTTAATCTCCAAAATATATAGAGTGCTCATACAACTCAACAAAAGGAAGACAAAGAACCCAATTAAAGAATGGGCAGAGGAACTAAATAGACACCTCTCCAAACAAGACATACAAATGGCTAAGAGACATATGAAGAAATGCTCAACATCACTAATCATCAGAGAGATGCTAATTAAAACAACTATGAGGTATCACCTCACACCTGTCAGAATGGCCACCATCAACAAATCGTCAAACAACAAGTGTTGGCGAGGGTGTGGAGAAAAGGGGACTCTAGTACACTGCTGGTGGGAATGCAGACTGGTGCAGCCACTGTGGAAAACACTATGGTGTTACCTCAAAAAATTAAAAATTGAATTGCCATTTGACCCAGTGATCCCACTTCTAGAAATATACCCTAAGAAACCTGAAACACCAATCAGAAAGAATACATGTACTCCCATGTTCATAGCAGCACTATTTACAATAGCTAAGATCTGGAAACAGCCCAAGTGCCCATCAGTGGATGAATGGATAAAAAAGCTGTGGTACATATATACAATGGAGTACTAAGCAGCTGTAAGAAAGAAAGATCTCTTATCCTTTGAGACGACATGGAGGGACCTCGAGAGTATTATCCTAAGCGAAACAAGCCAAGCAGAGAAAGACAAATATCACATGATCTCACTCATTTGTGGAATATAATAAACATAACAGTCTGGGGAACAGGGTAGACCCAGAGATGTGAAAGTAGGGTACAGACTGACAACCCTCAGAAGAGGGGGTGGGGGTGGAGGGAAGAGATAAACCACAGAACTTAAAAGCATGTATGCATAACTGATGGACATGGACAACAATGCTGGGGAAGGGGTGGAGGATCGGGGAGGAGGGTGTCAATGGGGAAAAAAGGAGAAACATCTGTAACAAAAATAAATTAATAAAAAAAAAAAAGTTATTGCCCACACACAAGGAGTGGTCGAGCCGTTGCACCTGGTGTTGAAAGATTTGCGGGGGTGCTCAAATACATAGGTCTACAGTCCATATGTACAGTAATTTTAATTTTAATTGTAATACGGGGGTATATAATTGACTCAGACAACCGAGCACGCGCTGTATCATTTTCACTGTCTCGATCAACCTTTTAATGAATATATTTGAAAAAACCACGACAGAGTGAAGCTGCGAAAGTCAAAGTGTGAAGTGGCGAGGGACGACTGTAATCTAACTTTACTTCTAAACAGTCAGTTGTTTCCTATGTGTGTGATATCTGAGGTCACCTAGCTGCTCAGTTCTAAGAGGGTGATTAGAGGGTTGGGAAGTGATCTTATTTTAAGCCTTTAAGTCTGTCCTCTTCACCCATTTTGAAAAGAAGCTCCATTTTACAAAGGCTGAGGGGTAAAAAACCCAGAGCTTCCCAAATCAATAAGCTTAGAATTTCCATTTCTGGGAGTTTTTCCTTAGCCAAAATGCTTCCCAGAGAGAGGCAAACTGTACTTTTCTTCTTCCTCAGTAATGTTGTTTTGGCCTATGCCCTGAATCATGTTTATTTAGCTCTTCAAATGAAAACTTCTGTCTCTCATGTCCTATAGGTCAATTGCATGTTCTGTCCAAGAGCTACCACTAGCACACAGCCAGAAGTACAGCACTGGCACCAAGCCTTCAAATAAGCTATAATATTCACAGCAGTGTCACCTCTAAGGAGTAGCTAATAGCAATTTCAAAATGGGTAAAACCTCATTGTCAAATAGTGGTTTTCTGGATACAACCAATGCTGTGCCCAGACTTCGACAAATGCCCATGGTAGAACATATAAAAAGGACTTTTTCCTGGTTAATTATTTTCAACTGGGGAAGAGGACAAAAGTCCTCTTTAACTCTTCATGTCTAAATATAATCCCATCTGAGTAAGACAGGACCAATAACAAATGTAAAAGTGAGTCCCAGAAATAACAAAAAATAACTGAAACAATAGGATTTTAAAAAGCATGGTTTAGATTCATACTGCAAGTCAGAAAAGGATAGAAAGTGAAGAGTAGCTTAAAGAAGTTACCAGAGGCACTGGACCTAAGAAACAGAGACTAGGCTCAGGGATATTTATGTTGGTAAGACTAGAATATTTCTGTTCGTCAGTTTCCCAACAGGATGGTTCTTCTTCAACTCAAGGGTAAGACCTGAGGTTACCAAAGAAACAACCTTATTTCTTTAGTGACCAAGGGAACCCAAAGAGAAGAAATTTGTGGGTATTGTGAGGGAATGTGAAAGTTAGAATTGAAAAGTAAATGCTACAAAAGAATAAACATTCTATTAAGATGGATTCAATCCATGGACCTGTAAATTTCCACTAGAGAGAGAATCTTGACCCCAAGATTTCCTCTACTGTCACAAAATACCTTTATACAGCAAACAGACAACTGGATATATACATTTAACACAATTAAATAAACTATATGCAGCTGGCAAAAAAGAACAAGAAAAAAGAAACAAAAAAAAGAAATTTGAATGGTTTGGCCTCACAGTTATTCTACTCATTGAGTATAAGCTCTAGAGGGAGCCACATATGGGAGACTTGAACTGGCTTGTTCACTTATCTGGTGTCCATTCCCATGTGCTTCTCATGGTGTAAGCATTTCGCCAGGATTAAAGTAATTCTAGTATTTACAAATACATATTTTTCAAGAATACAGTCCTTAAACACAAGCCAGGTTTTACATGATACCTCAACTGAAGAAATAATGGTTTGTTTCAATGCTGGAGAAAAAAATTTTTTGTTGTTGAATTTATGAAGCCAGTATGTCAATCTCCAACATGGCATCATTCTAAATAATTTTCAAGGTTACTTTCTGACCAAGTGTTTTACACACCCTGACTTCAGAACTTGATCCTTATAAGAGATAGAAAAGGTCAGGAAATAACAGAAGCAAACAAAAATGAAAGAACTTCTCAACCTCTTCCTGAAATTGTAATAAGCAGTTAGCTTGTTTGATTTCAAGTCCCCACATTCTCAATCCAAGTACATATGTATAATCAAAATGGAAAATGCCTTATGGCATATTTTATCTAAAACAGACACACTACCAGATGTTTAGGAATCTGCATACTGATGGAATTAAGATCTAGTCTAATACAGTCTATATAAATGTGTAGTTACTTTGTATGATGTCTTCCCCACATTTGCCCATTTTTTCTCCTCCTATTCAATGGAATATGCATCTGAAGTACTTCAAAACCTAAAAAGATCCATCAAAAGTGTAGATTTACATAAATTCTGAGAGCATATAATACATGTACAAGTACTAAAAACAATATTTTAAATTTGATTGTGAGAATCTAAGGCTATATCAACTAAAAACAATATTTTAAATTTGATTGTGAGAATCTAAGGCTATATCATTATAACTCTGGCCAAAATATGATATTCCACTTTTAAACAATGAGTATGCAGCATATTCAAGTATGTGTTCATTGCTGATAATAATTAGCATTCTAATCACTCTTCTTTAGGTATGAGACTTAAAGTCCCAACAGGGAAATACTTTATACTCAAAAACATTTAATTCTCTTCTTGACTTCAAGGAAATAGTATGTGTTTATACAAAAAAAGCAAAGAACTTAGGAGACTTCTATTTCCGTGAGGTAATGCTCTTTCTTTATAAAACAGCATGTTTAATTTGAATGCGTTCAGAAGCAGGCTCAGGAATAAGGTCTTTATTGGATAGCTGCATTATTTTATTTTGAGGTATCATATCGATTTCCAGAAAATTAAGAACACCTATTGTCCAACATAAACAGAGAAATATATTCACAAATCAATGAGAAAAGAAACTGCTGTTGTATTAGCAGTAAATTTAGATTATCTACCTGTCTTCTGCTTCCTTTAAATTTACATAGAAAAAAAAAATATCACAACTTGCCTATTTATGGCAAATGTATCTACTCATACAAATTTGCTCAAATTTGCCTAAAAAAATTCTGGAACAAAAATTTAATACTTAATCAGTTACACTGATATATATGCTCTACCTTAAAGGTTATAACTATCAGAAATTCAGTAATTAATTCTCCTAATTAAGAGGATAATAAGAAGTCAGATTCATTATAGTTGTATTCCTAAATGACCAATCCCAACACGACTGAGCAACGAAAAAGGAGAGTTAGAGGAGAATCTTGAGTATTATGTAAAACAAGAGAGGCTCATATGATATCTAAAGTACAATGTATAGCTCCATTTGGAAATGGCAAAAGGCAAGGACAACTTTTAGAGTTCCCCTGGCTAAGGGAGTAACAGGGATTCCGGAGGCTGTATAGAGAAGCTAAAGTCCTTTCCACAATAGTAGTGGTTTTTAACCAAGAGATAATTTAAAAGCACTTGTTGAAGTTTTAAAAAAATATGTATATGCTGGGGTCACCAGCCCTAAAGATTTTACTTCAGTAGGGCACTTTTACTTTGTAAAAGCTCCAGAAGTGATTCTGATACACACCTCCAGTTGAGAAGCCTTAGCACCAAGAGACTCTTCAGCCTGAATGTTGATTTCTTGGACCTCATGCTACTTTGGTTGGTGTATGATGAATTTCCTTTCTACAATACTCTCTGTACTTTTCACTATGGTTTGACTCAGTGCAGAGCTAAGTATTTAACTTCTGAAGAAACATATCAACCAGGAAATATCTACTCTAAACTGGGTACCAGTTCATAAAAAACTTTTCAAAATGAAGAGAACCCAATACTAAACAAAAATAGAGGCCAAGAGAAGACATATAGATGGCCAACACATACATGAAAAGATGCTCACCATCACTAATTATTAGGGAAATGCAAGTCAAAACTACAATGAGATATCACCTCACACCTATTGGAAGGGATATTATAAAAAAAGACAAAAAAATAACAATTGTTGGCAAGGACGCGAAGAAAAGTGAACACTTCTGTGCACTACTAGTGGGAATGTAAAGTGCAGCCACTCTGGCAAACAGTATAGAGGTTCCTCAAAAAATTAAAAACAGAACTAACATATGATCTAGCAACTCCACTTTTGGGTATTTATACAAAAAAGAAAATACTAATTCAAAAATATATATGTTTATTACAGCATTATTTGCAATAGCCAAGATATGGAAACAACCTAAATGTCTACTGATGGATGAATGAATAAAGAAAATGTGGTACATACATACAATGGAATACTACTCAAGCATAAAAAAGGATGGAATCTGCCTGGCCACTGTGGCTCAGTGGTTGAGCATCAACCCATGCACCAAGAGGTCACCAGTTCGATTCCTGGTCAGGGCACGTGCCCAGGTTGTGGGCCCAATTCCCAGTGGGGGGAATGCAGGAGGCGGCCAATCGATGTTCTCTCTCATTGATGTTTCTCTCTCTCTCTCCTTCTCTAAAATCAACAAAGGAAAAAAAAACATTAAAAAAAAAACACAAAAGAATGGAATCTTTTTTTTCCCCATTTGTAACAACATGAATGAACCTTGAAGGCATTATGCTAAATGAAATAAGTCAGACAGAAAAAGATAAGTACCATATGATCTCACTTACATGTGGAATCTAAAACAAACAAACAAGCCAAGCTCAAGGATATAGAGACTAGCGTTTGACTGAGGGGAGGGGTGGAGGATGGGTTAAAATGGGTGAAGGGAGTCAAAAGGCACAAATTTCCAGTTATAAAATGAGTAAGTCATGGGGATGTAATAAGTGGATTTTGAAAGTTCTCATCACAAGGAAAAAAAAGTGTAAATATGTATGGTGGTAACTAGACTTACTGAGGTGATCATTTTGCTACATACTAATATCAAACCATTGTGTTGTACACCAGAAACTAATAAGTCAATTACACCTCAATTTAAAAAAAAGAAAGTCCCAGAAAGGATTTAATGGCCAGGTCTGGCTCATCTAAATACAATCTAGTATTTGCCACTAGGGCTGGAACCTAGTGGTCTTAAATTTAAAAAGCAATTAGAGTATTTTTCAGGCACTCAGTTAAATTGTAGTCTCTCAATAAACAACATTTCAAGTTGAAAACTGACCACCTCCAAAAATCTAAGAATTGTCTTTTTTACTTCCTGCAGCTAGTGACAAATTCACACAAAAAAGCATCTCAATCCTCATGCTTCTCCTGACTGTTTAGACTACCTTAGGAATTCTAATCCCTTCAAAAGGTTAAAGTCTATACTTGTCAAGGATTAAAAGAGGGGGGAAAAAACCTTTCTAACCTAAAATAATCATAGAGCCATGATTCTTCAACCTGAGATCATCCCTATACCAAAAGGAGTCCAACAAACCCCTCCAAATTCACCACTCAATCAAACAATACAACCCCAAACCTCAATAGCTCCAAATGCTCTGAGTTAATCTCTCCTCAAGCATTACTGGAAATTAGTAGGTCACTAGTGAGAATATTAGCTATTATAAACTCATTATTTTCCAAAACCTCCACGGGCTTAACTCTTCAAAGTCTTTAAGGATATCCCTTCTCCTTAATTTAACAATGACCCTGTACCTCATAGCTAATAATATTATAATATCAGCAAGAGCTAATATTTATTGAGTATTTACTACATGTTAGACACTGTGCTGAATGCTTAACCTCTTTATCCCATCTAATCCTCACAATAACCCTGTGAGGTCAGTACTATTATTCAGTACTAGAAAAGAGAGGCTTAGAAAAGTTCAATAATTTTAATGGCTCTTCTGCTCTCAAAGTCCATTTTAGGTTCCTGTCATTTCATTCACAAAAAGAAAAGGTATGTATGAACATCACTCAGAAAAAAAAAATCATACCTACTGTCCAAGGTTAGTTTTTATCCCTTAAAGGCTTTTGGTGAATTTGATCTTTACTATTAAGAAGGAAGATGCTCGCCCTACCCAGTTTGGCTCAGTGGTTAGAGTGTTGGCTCAAGGACCAAAGAGGTGGTTTGATCTGGTCAAGGGCACATACCTTGGTTGCGATTTGGTCCCCGGCCCTGGTTGGGGTTGTGCAGGAGGCAACCAATTGATGGGTCTCTCTCACATCAATGTCTCTGTCTCTGTCTCTCCCCCTCCCCCTCCATCTGAAGATAAATGGAAAAGTATCCTCGTGTGAGGAATTAAAAAATAAAAGAGGGAAGGTGCTCTACAACAGTGTACCTCAAACTTTAGTGTGTATCATGATCAATGGGAGAGCTAATATTAAAACACAAATTGCTAAGCCTCAACCCTAGAGTTTCTGATTTGGGAACTTGGGATGGGAACTGTATCTCTAACAAGTTCCCAGGCATTGCTGCTGCTGATGGTGGTACAGGGACTTCTGGCTTTATGATAAGGTAAAAGGAAACAATCTGCTCTCACCTTAGCCATCATCTTCTCATGTGAAAGCACTTTTTTAAAGAGTACTTCCAGTGAAAGAGACACTTAGGATTTAAAAATACCTCCAGAGCCCAAAAAGCTACAAGATTACTTCCCACCCACCACCCCCACTTCACAAAGGCTCCAGTGTCACCAAGGCAATAGAAATCCAGAAAAACAAAAATTAAGGACAGAATGACTGTAAACTCTGTTCAAGAACCTCTTACATCCACATTTTACATCTTCAGCCTGAAAAGTTTTTCCTTTGGCTCTCCTAGGGCAAGAGAAATGCCAACAGAAAAAGGAAGTAGATTGTTTTTTAATTCTTAAACGAGAACAGACTAGAAAATATAACAGAATATTGCCCTATACACAGAAAATCTCAAAATGCTATAAATTCCTCTTGTCTCTCTCCCCTTTGTCACATTATCCTGCATCTCAAAAGAGCTATTCCTTTTATCCAAGACAGACTGAAGGTCTATACTTTCTTAGGTAGCTTAAATATTGATTATATCAATGTCATCTAGGATGAACGACTTCAGGGAATAGGATTTGTTAAAAATATCTTCAGTCAGCCAGGGAAACTTCTTACTTGGGTGGGTGCTCTCAACCATGACTAAATTGTACCAAGAGAAATATTTTAAAATATTAATATGTCCTGGCACCTTCCTGATGCTAATCCTTCCAGGCCCATCCCAATAGCACAACTGGGAAATTAACCGAAGAGAAAGGCAATTTTCCCTCTGCTCTTGACTTTCAGATACTCCTCCTCTACAGCTTTGCCATGCACAGACTTATTCTATCCATACATATACAGAAAGAGAGAGAGAGAGAGAGAGAGAGAGAGAGAGAGAGAGAGAGAGAGAGAGAGAGAACATGTGCGCACACACAAATAACGCTCGGCAGGAACCAAAAATCAAAGCCTAACCCCATGGTTTTTAAGTGAGCAAGTCCAATTTCCTTCTTTGTAGCCCTTGACACAAGCTGGATGGGAGCCGTCTGGATTTTTTCTGCCTTGTTCCTGCACCAGAAGGCTCTGCACTGCAGGTCAGGGGATGATAAGGAAATGAACAGTGTAATTTCCAAGGCCTCTGAACACAGCCCTGTCAGCAGCTCTGGAGGCGGGTTACTCAAGCATGGCTTGAAGAGTGAAAACCACAGAGAGGAGGGCTCAGCCAGCCAGCAGTGTCAGGATCTCAGCTGTGTGTGTTACTGCCACCTCCAGCCTAAAAGCTCAAGCCCTGCTGCCTCCCTGGATAAGCTCTGCACATAAAAGCTCTTATACCCAAATGGCAAAAATACAAGTTCACATTGGGGGAGGAAGATTAAGGACTAGGACTTAGATTTTCCATGCACTCTTGTGCAGAAACAAAAACATTTAGTACTCTTCCAGCATACATAAGCTTGCACATGCTGGCTAACCCACAGTAACAGCTATCCAACATACCCAGCCCCACACCAGAGATATGGCCAAAAAGAAAACTCAATTCATATGAAATCTGAAATTCAACAGGCCACTTCAATATCCTTTGAAGCCAAATTTGGTCCTCTCCACCCTAACATAAATATCAGGAGCTTTAGAACACATCACCAGCATGCAAATTTTCCAACCCAGATCTGAAACTTCTAAGCATAGTGCTGAAAGTCTTAACCAATATGCTTATTCATACATCTTAACCAACATATTGATCTATTCAACATGTTTATCTATACTTCCTGTATAGGTGAAATGTTTTTATACTTTAGCCCATTACTGCCAAGGGTAGACTGAGACATGTTTAAACTCAAATTATGTTTTTCTTCTTTTCTGATATTTATTGAATGCTTCCCAAGTGCCAAGCACTGTTCTAAGTGTTTCATAGGATTAACTAATTTAACCTTACAATACTACATAGGAACTACTGTTTTCCTCATTTTGCAGATGAGAAAACTGGGGTGTAGCAGTTAAATAACTTGCTCAAGATCTCTCAGTTATTAAGTGCCAAAGCCACCCGGCCGGTGTGGCTCAGTGGTTGAGTGTCAACCCACGCACCAGGAGGTCGCCGGTTCAATTACCAGTCAGGGCACATACGTGGGTTGTGGGCCCGATCACCAATGGGGGGCATGCAGGAGGCGGCCAATTGATGTTCTTTCTCATCGATGTTTCTATCTCTCTCTCCCTTTTTTCTCTCCAAAAAAAAAAATCAATGAAAACATATTTAAAAACAAACAAACAAAAAACTACAAGATACCAACTCACACCGGTAAGAATGAATGGCTATCATCAACAACACAAGTAATAACAAGTGCTGGAGAGGTTGTGGAGAAAACTGGAACCCTCATTCACTGCTGGTGGGAATGTAAACTGGTACAGCCACTATGGAAAACAGTATGGAGGTTCCTCAAAAAATTAAGAATACAATTACCATATGACCCAGCAATCCCTCTTCTAAGTATCTACCTGAAAAAATTAAAAACATTTACTTGTAAAGATGTATGTACCCCTATGATCATTGCAGCATTATACACAGGCCAAGACAGGGAAACAACCAATTTTAGCTGATTGGGATAAAGAAAATGTGGTACATATATGCAATGGAATACTACTCAGCCACACACAAAAAGATGAAATGCTGCCATTTGTGACAACATGAATGGACCTCAAGAATATCATGCTAAGTGAAATAAGTCAGATGGAAAAAGTCAAAACCACATGATTTCACTCATATGTGGGATATAAAACTGAAAGGAACAAACAAGACAAACAAAAACTCGACATAGACAGTATGGTGGTTGGGGGGAAAGAGGAGTGAGGGGTGGTAAAGAGGATAAAATACATGGGGATGGAAGGTGATTTGACTTTGGGTGGTAAACATACAATGCAATATACAGATGATATATTATAGAATTGTACACCTGAAACCTATATAATTTTATTAACCAATGTCATCCCAATAAATTTAATTAAAATTAAAACAAAAATGAAAGCAATCTTAAGAGTATCTGGGCATTTACATCCAATGTTTCTGAGGTTGTCTTTAAAGGGGGAAAACAGAGAATCCCTCATAACAGTTAAAGATTTGTTAAGAATCCCGGAATAACAACATTACATAAGAATGTGGTAATAAAAGACCTGGTTTCTATGTCTGGCTTTGCCACTGACTGCCTGGGAGATCCAGGCAAGTCACATGACCTCCCTGGTCTTAGTTTCCTCTTCTATAAAATGAGGAGGTTGGACAAGATAATCTTTCCCTGAGCCCTCCTTGAATTACAACACCCAAGTGGAAAACAGGGCTGCTGAAGAAAAAATAAGTTAAGCTTACGCTCCATTGTAGTTAGAAAATGTATCTCTGTCCCACATAAATATAAATTTTAAAAAATTTTCCATGAAGAAAAATGCTTGAAGGCATTTGGCTTCAGGAAGCAAGGCTGACTGCTATGCCATTGCTAACTGAGAAAGAACAGCTAGAGGAGGAAGGTGTTAAGAGAGAAAGCCTTGTATCTGAAGGCATAAGAGAGACCTGACCTTGGTTGGGCAATGAGGAATTGCAACAAGACAGAATTGAGCTAGAAGGCATAAACCAGGGCAGGAAAACAAAACTAAGGGCAAAGAATGCTCTTAGAACAAAGGATATGATAGCAAGCATGATCAGAAGGCAAAATAGCTAAGAGCATACTTTATCATTTTCTTTGTATCCTAAAGTAATGCGGGAAGTGGTAAATATATGCAGCATTCTGAGAGCTGCAGAAGCAGAGTGTTTCTACCTTCAGATCAAAAGCAGCAGTGAAAGAGATGAGAGGAGCTTCTAGTTGCAAATTTCTAGATCCTTTAGCCACTAGAGCCTACTGGCTACTTTATATGACTGGCAAAAAAAAAAAGGAGTCTCACTTAAACTCCTGGTTTAAGTCCTGACTCTGCATGACAAGAGTCACCACAGATAGATCACTGTCTTCTGTGGTTTGTAAATTCGTTTTTTCTTGCCTGTCAGAGTGGCAATGCAAGCACTATGCTTGGAACATTCAGACAGGCACCCTCCCTTCTTCCTACCTCCCCTTCCATCCCTAACTTAACCTATCAATCAAACCACAGGCAAGGGAACAGGCAGGAGCCAGAAGGCGCAGTCTTATTTATTCCTCAACAATCCCTCCATCCCCATCTCTTCAGCTGGCAGGAAGTATGAAGCAGGAGTGTTCAATAACAATTCAGGGCAGCAGCAGTTGCTAAGAGCCATCTCTGGACTCCCTTAGAACTCTGGGAAAACAGCACAGTGAGCCCTGCCAGAGAGAGGTGTGGAGCAAAGGATCCCATGAAGGGAAATCCACATCCTTGGCTGATAGAAATTCCGTCATAGCCTAAGATACCTACCTACATGAGAGAGAAGGTCCTGAGGTAATCTGAATATTCAAATCTCCGTCATTAACTAGTGGTAGACATGTGACAATTCTATCCTACACCACAAACTTCATTTGTCTTCTCTCCTATTTCCAAGGAGGGGTGGGGGGACTCCTGTCAAGATACTCTCCAGCCCTGGCCTGTTTGGCTCAGCGGTTAGAGTGTCGGCCCGCGGTCCAGAGAGACTCAGGTTTGGTTCCCACTAGGGGTATGTGCCTCAGTTGCGGTTTGTCCCTGGCCCCGCTTAGGATTGTGCGGGAGGCAGCCACTCGATGTGCCCCTTTCATGTCGATGTTTCTCACTCTCTCTCACTTCTTCTCTCTCCCTCCCACTCTGTCTGAACAAAAATGGAAAAATGTTCTCGGGTGAGGATTAAAAAAAATAATAATAAAAATCAATGAACTATTAAAAAAAAAGAGAGAGAACCCTGGCCAGTTTGGCTCAGCGGATGGAGCATCATCCTGTGGACCAGAGAGTCCCGGGTTCGGTTCCTGCTAGGGGCACGTACCAAAAAAAAAAAAAAAAAAGCTATCTTACCAATCATCATCAAACTCTGACTGAACACCTATTATGCCCCATACCCTGGGGTCCCTGTTTCTCAAAAGCTGCTCCACTACAAGATTCCTAGCCTTCTTTCCCTTAAATTGAGTCTTTTCCTCCTCCCATTCCAGAATCACTCTCTCCCTGCATAGTCTTTTCATCTCCTAATTACATCCAAACATTTCTTTAAATAATCATTTCAACGGTCAAAGGCTTTATGTAAAAGCACCCCCAGAACCAGACTGTTCAAAAGGGTTGAGGGAATAGGGAAAGGAACTGAGAAAGCAGGTTCCTGCTTACAGTAACATCAAACTGCACAACAAATGTTCTGCTTCTAAAAGTAATTCCCAGCAATTTTATCTTTCCTCCAAAAACTGAAGCACAGTCTCTCTCCCCTTTCTCTCTCATTCTACTGCTCCACTCTCAATTTCCTTGGGAAACAAGGCTTATAACACAGCTACATTATTAAGGGACAAACTCCCCTGGCACCAAGGTGTATTCTTAGCTGAATGGACTGCATCTTTCAGCCCAATTATAATCTGAAGGGCAGCCTCCCAACCAGTCTTTGCACCTATAAGAGAAAATGGGTTCCATTTGCTTCTCTGTTGGAGACTATCATGGACATTTAGAATTAAATCCAACTTGAAGCTAAGCATCATTAATCCTTTCACCCATAGACTAATCCTGAGCTTCGAAAATTGTAGCATTGAGGCAAGAGTTCTAAACAGAAAGGAAAATGAAGGCCACTCTCAGAATGGCCACTTTTCAGCACAGGAAGAACAAAGATTATGAACATGGATATATGGCAAGAGTTTACTGAAGCCAGATGTAGGGAACAGTCTAATGGGCCTGGAACAGAAGCAAGAACTCCTGGTACTCCTAGGCCTCTTCAAAACAGTATTGTCTATCTGCACCCCAGAGAAAATGGTAAATCACAGCCAGCACAGGATGAGCCATGCCAGTAACCAGCTGGAACTTGACTCTGCTGAGGTGGACTATAGCATCTGCCACCTAAACACAGGCAGCTTCTCTGGCAGCTGCCACTGGTGAAAGGGAATGAACCATTGTGTTATTAGTGGAAGAAAATTCACAGCCCTGTTACCAGGGAAGTCCTGATGTTGCTAAGAGCTACAGATGTGCCAGAGGCAAAGATTAAAATATCTACAGCCAAAAAAGCATAAGCTACCACTGTAATTCAGGCACTGAGAGGGCATCACCACCCAAACATACACATCCACCTTCTATTTATTAACACTTACATGTGGAAATAGGTATTCCCTGTTGCAGCTGATGTAATTACAGAGAAATCAATTTATACTGCATCTGCTGGGATCAGATAAAAGCACAGGGTAAGCAGAACACAGAGCAGAAAATCAAGAGCCAATGAACAGCTCATCCCCAGGCCAGCTGCTCTGCAGGAAATTGTAAGCTGCTGAAGTTTAAGGCAGCCTGAGCTGACCCTAGACTCACACTTACTCTGCTCCAGTCTTGAAAGCTCCATTTCCTGAGACATGAACTAAGATCATCTTCCCAAAGGAGGAGAGCCCCTCCTAGGGCTGCAGACACCTGTTCTTTCAAGTCAAACAGAAGGCATGGTATTACCATTACACTGTTGGCAGCTATTAAACCACCAGGAGACTTTGATTCCCAATAGTGAAGGGAGATACCTGGCCAAGAACTATACCTTTAGTGGCCAAAGAATCTCTTTCAAGGCTAAACTTTCATAGCCACAACACTAACTCATAAGGCCTGATTAAGTACCTCATAGTACAGTCAGTACCTCCTGCCCCCCTTGTTTACCTGCCCCACGTTGTGCTCTTTGGCTCTCTGGTAATTACCAATACAATACCTGGTAGACATCATGCCATGGAACTTATTTAACCCCTTCCTCCTCCAGAGACCAAGCAGCACCATTTATCCCATTTAGAACAGCACTCAACCGAAAGCCTATTAAGTTTATCAACTTATTATTAAGTTTATCAATGACTCTGAGAATGAAATGCCAGTCAAGCTGGGAACTACATAAAGGTTGATGCCAGCCTTCAGCAACAAGTGTCTGAGGTGGGACAAATACAAGGTGGGAGGTTCTCAACTTGACTTATAGAAAATTTATTCTACAAGTAGCTGTCCCCAACAACAAATATTCTTCTCCAAAATGTCCAGGTCTGCTGTTAAGAATCTGTAGGGAACCCCCTGATTTGAAACAAAACCACATTATCATTACCAGCTGCTCTGACCTTGTAATTGGTCATTACCCACAAACTAATAAGCCTCCCACAGAGTATACATAGCATTCGGTGATTAGTCCAGGGCAGTTCTGACTGGCAGTGGGCAGCCAGATCTGGCCACCTCTTACCTTTTCAGACTTGACTTTCTTTAGCGGGCGACACTCATTCTCCCCTTCCTCTGGCTCCGGTTTAGCTCCCAAAGGATTGAGCGCTGCCCCAGGCTCAATAGCTATACTCCCAAGTGGCTCCACAGCTCCTGTATCCACCCCTGCACTTCCATCATATTGACCACCCCGTGCTCCCAAGGGGACTGGCTGGAGGACCCCAGGATCCTTTTCTGAACAAGTCCCCACTCCTTCGCTTCTCTCCTTCTTGTTCTTAGATGAACTGTTCTCCTTCTCCTTTTTGGAGCCAGCTACACTGCGAGATGCCTTAGCAGCCTTCTCTGAGCCCTTGGGAGCAATAGCAGCAACCAGGCTTCCTGCACTGGCACCATCTCCTGAGCGCCCCTGCACCTCTTTTTTGCTAGCTGCCCCCTCACTTGGAGTGAACAGGGAAGTCCCTGGAGTGGGTTTGCTAGTGTCTTTGCCACTCTTATTCCTTTTGGATTTTGATTTGCCTTCCTTTCCTTGAGGGCCTGGCACTGGGGTCACAAACTTGATGTTGTCTGGTAGTGTGGCCACAGCATTGGGAGCCGGTATCCCCACCTCCTTTGAGCCTGACATTTCCAGTTTCTGCTGGTCCTTTTCCAGATCGGCGTCCAGGTCAATGATGAGATTCCCTACTCCAATGTCCCATTCATCCCCACTGTCGTATGTCTCAACCGGGTTTGCATCCACTCCTTTCCCTCCGGAGGCTCCACTGCTCAAGGACATCTTAGAGTCAACGTCCCACCTCAAGATTCAAGGCTCTTCCTTGCCCCCAGCTTTCCTATTTTCAGCTTCAGCTATGTTCTCAGACCTGCCACATTGGTCAGTACATGCCCAGTGGACAACATCATTGCTGGAAAAAGAAAATTTAAAGAGCTGTTAAAGGAAACAATACAGGCAAGAAGACCGGCTGAAATAAACTCCCACACATAACAGACCCTTTCCTAGGGGGCTATCACATCATAATGGACAAGACAAACAAGTTCAATTATACTTCTAACCAAGTCACATTGGACCAGAGAAAAGTTAATTCCCACTCCACCTCCCCAGGGATGAGTACTATATTTCCAATTGCCCGGAGAATCTGTGTTAAGACTTAACTAGGAATCCTCTAGAGTTAGTTTCCCATTCCCAAGAGAGTTATTTCTACTGCCACTGCCAGCTGGCAATCTTCCCTCAATCAATACAAGCCGTGGCATATCACATATTCAAGTTCTAGCACAACTTTGTTATTCACACCCCCTTTTTCTCCTTGCTACTTCTTGAATTATCAGAGACACAGAACATGGACTAGCAAAGGGTTTAAAAGCCCTCTACTAACAGGGCCTATCCCTACTAGAAATAATAAATATTCTTTGTCATTGTACTGTTGGGGGCGAGGTATCTAATTATAGGTAAGTATGAATAAAAGAGAAAAGCAAGCAGAACAGGGAAAAATACAACATCAAGATAGGGGACAAAAACTGCAACTGGAAGAGATATCCTCAGAGAGGCCTCAACCAATCAATTTAAGTTCAGTTAAATCAGCCTTATTAAACTCCGGCTTTCAAATGATATCCAAATAGCAGAATTCAACGTGGCCTTTCCCACTTCCCACTAAAATACCTATGAAAACACACATACACACACCAATAAAAAAAAAAAAAAAAAGGAAGAAAAAAGTTTACCCTATTAATAACTAAACTACTCAAAACAACTACTGGAAAACCTAACACCAGAATGTGGGATAACTCACCACATTATTGTATAAGATTGATGGCACTATATTGACCTCACCCATGAAATACATTGGTTAAAAAGGTGAGAGGGGAGTGTAAAAAGGCAATTTATATCTCTCCAGTTCCTTACTCATGAGACCTAAGGAGTTATACCATCTAGAACCCAGCAGACTACACATATCATCCCAATATTAGTTTATAACAAAGCCAAAGAGTTCTGTTCTTGATCGCTGCCCTGTCCATCATCTCTCTATATCCATTTAGAAAATAACTTTCATAAGGTAACAGAGTAGAAAGAGCAAACCAGTGATGGCACAACGAATCCTACAAAGTGGATTTTTAACAGGTAAATGCTACAGATAGGATAGAGACCAGACAAATAGTACTTTTTCACCTACTCTCTCAAGACAGTGTCAAAGAGCCAGGGTGCAGCCCTGGCCAGGGTGACTCGGTTGGGCATCATCTCATGCACCAAAAGGTTGCTGGTTCTGTTCCCAGTCAGGGCATATGCCTGGGTTTTGGACTCAATCCCCGGCAGGAGGCATACAGGAGGCAGCCAATAGATATTCTGCTCTCATATAGATGTTTCTCTTTCTCTCTCTCTCTCCCTTCCTCTCTCTAAAAATCAATCTCTCTCTCTCTCTCTCTCTCTCTCTCTCTCTCTCTCTCTATATATATATATATATATATATATATATATATATATATATATATATATGAAAAGCTAGGGTGCAACAGTTACAAGAGAAGATGTCCTAGGAGAGAAGTGCTTACCAAGTGAACGCCTGCTAGCAACTGGAATTTAAGAGAGAAAGGTATGCACATTAATCTGCCATTTAGCTGTAGATCTGAGAAGAAAATAATCCTTTACCCAAGTGAAGCTTAGTGCCAACAGCAAGCAATCTTTGCTGGCATCAAGTCTACATAGATATTACTTCATAAAATCATGACCAAAAAATGTGTGTGGTAGGGGAACATGATGTAGGAACTATGAAAAAATGCCACTTCTAAGGTAAAGGAAACATAATTCTTGAAGAGTCAGAGAAATACCTCTGAAAATAATCTAGAATTCTGAAAATTTTTTTTAAATGTTTGGAATTCTCAACACTACATAAGACTTGGCCTCTATGAAATAGTAGTGTAGTATATATTTGTTCATTCATTAAAAAAAAATTGGTATTAGTTGCCTACTATGTGCCAGGTACTAAACTAAGTGCTTAGAATACAGCAGCGAGTAAGGTAGTGAATACGACAGTGGAATATGGTACTGAAAATAATTTTATTCTATAAAAGGCAGAAAGCATTTAAGAAAAAGCCAACTGAATCTGCACTATAGATTATTAAAGCCTAGTTCTCCCCAGTATCATAATTTATCACCTCTGCAATCTTTGCAAGCCTTGGAATTGTGGCTAGGCTTAAAGCCTAACCTTTATTTGTCCACTAAGGCTTACCCACTCTACCCCAGAGTGGCACTATCAGTATGTGATTTAATCATTGAAACAACCCCATGGTTGTTTATCCTTGGAAAAACTACAGAAAGACCTTCTTCTTAAAAAGAAAGAAAGAAAACCTTCCTCTAGGAGGCAGAATAGTAACAGAAGACAGACTCTGAAGGCATATGTAAAGAAAAGAGTATAAAGTATATAAAAATGTTAGTGTATACTGAGAGATTCTGACAGTCCTCTACTGTACTGACTGATCTGTCATATGGAGAGAAGAAGAAATCCTAGCTTTCTTTATGAAAGGACAAAAATTGGGCCAACCTCAGGCTGCTCTGCAATATCAAATGTTAAAAGAGAATGAAAAATCTACAAAATTTTCAAAAGAAAAGGTTATTAGTCAGGAGTCTTAACACTGGATCAAGCTGTCATGTGTAAAAGCAATAGATTTTCAGTTATGTAAGAACATATATATATATATATATCCACCTTGTTAAAAACTATCTGAAGCACTAAAATCAGTTCAGTATAGCATAAATTTGAGTAATTCTTATCATTGTTTTTTCTTGTAAGCATGAAATATAACCATTACATGTTTTAAAAACTGTGCTTCTGGCCCTGGCCTGTTTGGGTCAGTGGTAAGAGCGTCAGCCCGCAGACTGGGGAGTCCCGGGTTCGATTCCCGCTAAGGGCATGTACCTTGGTTGCAGCTCATCCCTGGCCCTGGTTGTGGTTGTGTGGGTAGCAACCAATCGATGTGTCTCTCTCATGTCGATGTTTCTCTCTCTCTCTCTTGCTCCCTCTCTCCCTCCCGCTCTATCTGAAGATAAATGCAAAAAAAAAAAAAAATCCTCGGGTGAGGATAAAAAATAAATAAATAAGAGAACCCAGAAATTGACCCAAGACAATATGTTCAATTAATATTTAACAAAGGTGGCAAGAGCATACAGTGGAGTCAAGACAGTCTCGTC
Organism: Tadarida brasiliensis; assembly: GCA_030848825.1. Lineage (NCBI taxonomy): Eukaryota > Metazoa > Chordata > Mammalia > Chiroptera > Molossidae > Tadarida > Tadarida brasiliensis. Next base: position 196,371,875 of record CM061257.1, on the reverse strand, counting down.
AATAAATGGTGTTGGGAAAACTGGACAGCTACTTGCAAAAAAATGAAGCTAGACCACCAACTTACACCATACACGAGAATAAACTCAAAATGGATAAAAGACTTCACTGTAACTCGTGAATCTATAAAACTTCTAGAAGAAAATGTAGGCAACAAAATTTCAGACATCATACACAGCAGAATTTTCTTTTTTTTGTTGTTCAGCTAGAGTGGGAGGGGAGGGGGAGAGAGGAAGAAGAAGAAGAGAGAGAGAGAGAGACAGACAGACAGAGAGAGAGAGAGAGAGAGACAGAGAGATAGAGAGAGGCATTGACGTGAAAGGGACACATCGAGTGGCTGCCTCCTGCACGACTCAACCAGGGCCAGGGACAAACTGCAACCAAGGTATGTGCCCTTAGCGGGAACCAAACCCGAGTCTCTCTGGACCGCAGGCCAACGCTCTAACCGCTGAGCCAAACCGGCCAGGGCCACAGCAGAATTTTTACTGATACAACACCTAAGGCAAGAGAAACAAAGGAAAAAATGAACACATGGGACTACATCAAACTCAAAAGCTTCTGCACAGCAAAAGAAACAACCATCAAAACGGAAAGGGATCCCACTATATGGGAGACCATAATCGCCAATGATGCATCAGATAAGGGGTTAATTTCCAAAATATACAGAGTGCTCATACAACTCAACAAAAGGAAGACAAAGAACCCAATTAAAAAATGGGCAGAGGACCTAAATAGACACCTCTCCAAACAGGACATACAAATGGCCAAGAGACATATGAAAAAATGCTCAATGTCACTAATCCTCAGAGAGATGCAAATTAAAACAACTATGAGGAATCACCTCACACCTGTCAGAATGGCCACCATCAACAAATCATCAAACAAGTGTTGGCGAGGGTGTGGAGAAAAGGGGACTCTAGTACACTGCTGGTGGGAATGCAGACTGATGCAGCCACTGTGGAAAACACTACGGTGTTACCTCAAAAAGTTAAAAATTGAACTGCCATTTGACCCAGTGATCCCACTTCTAGGAATATACCCTAAGAAACCTGAAATACCAATGAGAAAGAATATATATAAACCCCTATGTGCATAGCAGCACTGGAAACAACCCGAGTGTCCATCAGTAGATGAGTGGATAAAAAAGCTGTGGTACATGTACACAATGGAATACTATGCAGCTGTAAGAAAGAAAGATCTCTTATCCTTTGAGATGGCATGGAAGGACCTGGAGAGTATTATGCTAAGCGAAACAAGCCAAGCAGAGAAAGACAAATATCACATGATCTCACTTATTTGTGGAATATAATGAACTAAACAAACTGATGAACAAAATCGACCCAGAGACATAGAGGCGGGGTACAGACTGACAAACCTCAGAGGAGAGGGGGTTGGGAGGGGAAGAGATAAACCACAGAACTTATATGCATGTATGCATGACCAATGGACATAGACAACAATGGGGAATGGGGAGGAGGGTGTAAATGGGGGAAAAAGGAGAAACATCTGTAACAAAAACAAATTAATAAAAAAAAGGAAATCTGAAATAAATAAATAAATAAATAAATAAATAAATAAATAAATAAATAAATAAATACGGTGCTTCTGTTGTAAAGGGAGCTGGAGATGAAAAGAACATCTGACAGTCTGTGCTCATTTCCAGGTTCCACGTCTTAAGTGAGATATTCATTAAATGGAGGGATGTCCAGAAGAGTATAGTCAAAGACCAAGAAGGCATTTCATAAGAGAAAAGGTCTTATAAACTGGTATTCTTTAGTTTGGAAAGGAGAATACTGAAGGGAGACAGGCTGGTTAGCTTTAAATATATGATGACTGTAATGTGGAAGAGAGAAATGTATTCTGTGATGCTGAGGGTAGAAACAGGACCAGTGAGTAGAAGTTACAGAAAGACAAATGCTTAACTCAGGAAAATATTTAATAACCTGAGATTTCCAACAATGGCCCACAATGCTTAATGAAGCCTTATTTTTATCACTGAAAGTAATGAGCAAAAAAAGCATAATCACCTGTCAATCAAACTACATAAAGAATTCCTCTATGCACACGTAGTAAGAGTAGTCTAGACATGCCTAGGGCATTTTCAAACCTATAATTTTATGAAAAAAGTATTTTCCTTACTAGAAAACGACTCAGAATTTCTGAATAATCAGGATGCAAAAAAAAAAAAAGGACTGATCTTTAGTAGTACCAATGTTCTTTAGAGAACCACTGTCCTATTATTGAGGGTGTTAAGAGTTTTCATAAGTACTACTTTTCAACCAGGTGACTTTTCAGAAACCAGGCTTTCCAAACCCAGCAGGCTTCATAGTAACTTTGGTGGTATGTTTCCAAAGACACACTGTAAAATTGCCAAGGATTCTTTAATCAGCCTGGCTGCAACAGCCAAACCACTTCCCATCTGCTCCCTACAGCATCCCTGGCTTTATACAGCTAATAATTAACTCTCTGACAGGTCATTGCAGAGATGTTTAACCCCAGGAGGTAGGGCAACTAACATGCTAGCTGGAAATGAAAAAGCACTGACCTCTTGCTTCCATGGCAGAGAAAGTGCAGAATCAGGAGAACCAATACCTCACAGAGAACACAAGGCACTTTCAACTTGCAAGAGCTGTAAATATTTTCCTCTCCTTTCCTTCTGTCTAATTGTACTCCACTTCCCTATTTAAGACCACAATTCACCAGACTCTGGGATTCTTTGTCAGTACCATTTGTGCCTCGTTCCTGCACCTGATCTCCTCTCTGTGGGGACCAAGCTAGGTCATGACAATCATTCCCCGTACCCTGTACCTATAACAACAGAAGTTTAAATTCCAGTTTCTTGATCTCTCAGACTCCCAGCCCACAGACTGGTTTGTAATCACACATTTCAGGTCATTAATCGCTTTTTAAGGGCACCTGCCATAGATCACACCACTCAAGAATGAACAAGGCCCCTCTCTTCAAGAAGGCTAAGAAAGAAAAAAAATAGTCTTCATGTGAGGTCTCTGCCCCTGGCAAGAGGACATAAGCAGCAACTGACCTTACTTAAGTGCAAACATAACAATAACAGTAGTTTTCTTTCCACCCAATTAGAGCTCTGTATCCATCCTAGAGGGCTTCAAAGAGGATCTCCTTAATTGCCAACTACCCACAGATAATATGGTCTAAGTAGCAAATTGTCCAATGTTGTTCTACTGTAAATTTATCTGTCATTCCCTCTACTTATGGGTTTTGAATCAATCTTCTTATAGGCTTTGACCTGAGCAAGTGACAGTGATCTGTCTGGCTAGGTAGTTCCCTCCAAATGCTGTATGGAGGAAGAAAAGAAATGCTATACTCAATTCTAGGAATGTAGCATGGTATAGGAAAAAGAGTATGGAACTTAGAATCAAGAGATGTGATTTATGGACTCAAATTTCCATTGACTATAGCCAGATTGATAGCCAAGTTGCTTTATTAAATATTAATTTTTTCATTATAAAACAGAAGGAGAATCCATCATGATTCTAACATATTATGAGGATACACATCTGAAAGATATAAGACAACTCAAAAATATAAAATGACCCAAATATTCTTATAATGTTCTGGTGCCTGAATATAAAGAGGACTGTTTCACAGTTATACCTTGTATAAAATATCTAAGGTATTTAGCCCTGGCCCAGTAAGCTCAGTTGGTTAGAGCGTCATCCCAATACGCCAAGGTTGCAGGTTCGATCCCCAGTCAGGGCACATAAAAGAAGCAACCAAAGAACCAAATAAGTGGAAAAACAAATTGATGTTTCTCTCTCCCCTTCCTCTCTCTCTAAAAATCAATTTAAAAAAAAAAATATATATATATATATTTTTTATCCTCACCCGAGGACATTTTTGCATTTATCTTCAGATAGAGCAGGAGAAGAGAGGGAGGAAGAGAGGGAGAGAAACATCGATATGATAGAGACACATCGAGTGGCTGCCACCCACACGACCCCAACCGGGGCTGGGGACGAACTGCAACCGAGGTACGTGCCCTTAGTGGGAACCGAACCTGGGACTCTCGGGTCCGCGGGCCGACGCTCTAACCACTGAGCCAAACCGGCCAGGGCTAAAAAATAAAAATATTTTTTAAAAAAGTATCTAAGGTATTTAAAAGAATAAAGGAAAAATGTTTAATTTTTTTTTTTTACAAATTAAATTACAGGTAATACTGATATCCATTTGAGTTCTATGAAAGAAAATGGCAATTCTTTCTTCTTCAATTAATTCAGTGATCTGGGTTTTCCCTTTATGGTACTCCCTTGAGGTGTGGCTCATAAAACTCTACACTATAGTGACTGAAAAAAAAGACTCCATTTTGCTTCAAAAATCCTCCAGCCAAGGTACGAATCTCATGGCTCATAGTTTTAACATCTGGACTATCCACTAACTGTTCCAATCCACTAGGATCTTGACCCCACTGACAGGACAGGCCTTCAAATCTAAATTGTGTGAGTTTCACAGGCTTTGATGCCCCAGACAACTGTCAATAAACCAATGGGATACAGCAAGGTTTCTAGGAGAAAACCATATCATACCATCTTCCCTGTGAATTCCAGATGCTACCCTGAAATCACTTTGTACTTAGCCAACCTCAGGTGAGGCTAGTACAACATGTAAACCATCCTCAGTGATGCTGTGCTTACCCAGCTGGAAGAACAGGCATCTCCCTCTCCACCTGCCACACTTCATAGGAGCTCACTAATCAACTCAATTTCCACCTAGGGCTCTAACGAGAAACAATCAACTTTCCTTTGGGTCTCTCCCTTAATTTATTACATTAATTACTGTAACAAAGGAACTGTGTCATCTCCTCAAGTACCATAGCTCTTAGCTTATATCTCCAATGGGGATCAGATAAAGAACAGACTAACAGTGCCAATTTGAGAAGAGGGATCTAATTCAACAGGGCTCATCTGACCATGTGTCACTTAAGGACATAATAGTAAAAGTGTAGCATCTCTCAGTCTCTGAGTGTTTATATGCTACACCTCATGAATAGTTTTATGGCCCTCACAGGCTGCTATTCTCAAAGATTATGAGGCTTGACCTGCTTCATTTCACATAAGCAACTGACACTTCCACCAGGACATAGCTATTCAACAGGGCTCAGAGGTTTAGAGCTTTGGTGTTTGTTGCCACTGCTCTGTGCCAGCATACATCTCACAACAGGTTAAAAAGCATACTGAATATGTAAACAATTCAATCCTAACCCTATAGGGATTCATTTGGTAGAACTAGTCCACAGGGAAAACCCCTACCAAGGCCTATGTGTAAGTAGGCCAAAAAGCAGAAGGCCAAGATAATCTAAAGTAAACAATAAAAAAAAAAAATCCGCCCTGGCCGGTTTGGCTCAGCAATAGAGTGTCAGCCCACGGACCAAAGAGTCACAGGTTTGATTCTGGTCAAGGGCATTTACCTTGGTTGTGGTTCATCCCTGGCCCTGGTCAGGGTCGTGTGGGAGGCAGCCAGTCGATGTGTCTATTTGACATCGATGTTTCTCTCCCTCCCACTCTCTCTGAAGATAAATAGAAAAATATGCTCCAGCGAGGATTAAAAAAATAAATAAATAAATAAAATAAAAAATCACCATGCCTCCCTCCCCAAATAATAAGGCCCGTGTTGCCATTTATAATTTAGTTCTCATTCCCAGAGGTAAACTTTCTGTGCTAAAGAGAAATAAGTCATGTCTACTTCTCAGAAAAAAACTGAATAGTAGAAATAACTAGGAATAAGGAGATGTAAGAAATTGTTCCTCCATAAAGAATTGTTGTATCAAAGCTTTTCTGTATCTCAGTCTCCTCATCTCTAAAACAGAGAATAATATGGGTCAAGTTCATAGGCATAAGGGGGAAAAAACAAGCATTTTTTCAGGAAATACAGGAATTACCTTCACTTTTTATATTCTAGACCAGACTTCCTTACCTAAATTTCTTACACACGAGCTGCTATATTATAGTAACTCTAAAGAACAAAGAAAACTTCTCTATCAAAAGATAATATCTGGGGCAACCCACTTGGGACTCCTCCCCACTGCGGGGAGTCTGTCTATCTTTCAAATAAACTTTCCATTCGCTTAAAAAAAAAAAAAAAAAAGATAATATTTAGCCCCGGCTGGTGTGGCTCAGTTGGTTGAGCGTCACCCAGTGCACCAAAAAGTCACCGGTTCAATTCTCGGTCAGGGCGCTTGCACAGGTTGTGGGTTCGGTCCCTGGTCGAGGTGAGTGCGGGAGGCAACCAATTGATGTCTCTCCCTCTCCTTCTCCCTTCCTCTCTCTAAAATCAATAAAAACGTTTAAAACAAAAGATAACATCTACATTACTAGACTAGCCATAAAAATGGTGGAATCCAGATGCACATCCTTAACGATATCTAAGCCATGTCTACTTCTCTAGCCTTGCCTCATGGCCATACTCTGTCCTCTGCACCTCACTTCCATCTTACTGCCTCAAGGCCTTTACCTGAAAGACACTCCCTGTACACATCTTACCTCTCAAAGTGTGATGATTTGATTAATATTTGTTTCTACCACTAGACTTCAAGTACCTTGCTCACCACTGTATCTTAAGAACAGTGTTTGGTTCAGTGTGCCCTCAAATATTTTGGTCCGTAAATGAGTGAATGAACACTACATTCCCCAATGCGCAGACTCATAACAGTACCAAGGCTGCCACTTCTCTCCATTCTTACTTCAGCTTGATTTGTCACTAGTTATAAGCTGTCTCAATTACCTGACAATCCTCAAACTTACTAGAACAGAGTGGGGATTCCTCTCTCTAAGATAAAGTATGCAGATTCAACAAGAATCTAGAGGGAAGGTTAGAAAACAACAGTCCTCACATTTCTTAAAATGCCTAACTGCCCCTGACTGTTCTCTTAGCCTTCAAATAGTCTCATCCATGCACATCTGCTTCCCGAAATAGGGCTAGTCCACAAAGCAAGTATTCTGGACATAACTAACTCCTGAGAGTCCTCCTGTATATACTTAAATGTATAAGTCAGACTATCAGACTTAAACCATCCAGTCGTCACATTTTAATCACCTATGATTTAAAGGTGACAGAAGTCAGAAAAGTGGTCATGTCTGGGAGAGGGAACCTTGTGGGGTGCGGAAAATGTTTATATCTTGAACTGCATGGTGGTTATAAATATGGAAAAACTGAGTTGTACACTTACAATTAGTGTACTTAATGCAATTTGTTATCACATTATAATTCCCAAAATAAAATAGTAAGTACCTATGAACAAGAGAACTGTATTACTGCATCCTGGTCCTGGTCCTAAAGTAGCATTTCATGTGATAATGGTAAAGGGAATCATGCCATCAATTTTCTAGGATAGAATATTTAGAGAGATGTTAAGAAAGAAAAGGAAAAAAGAAAAGATAGGAAAGGAAAGGAACAAAGTAACTACTTAAGCATTACCCTATGTTTGACTATATTGCAAGATTTATAGGTCTGTTGGAGAGACTGAAAAAATTAATCGATAAGGACGATAACAAAAAAATGAGGTAATTAATGATATTAAATCCTGGAAAAAAACAAAAGATGTACAAGAAAACATAACAGCTTGCCCTGGCCAGTGTGGCTCAGTGAACAGAGCGGCGGCCTGTGCACCAAAGGGTTGTGGGTTCGATCCCCAGCCCCAGTTGAGGTGTGTGCGGGAGGCAAACAATCGATGTGTCTATCTCTCTCACATCGATGTTTCACGCTCACACGTTTTCCCTGTCTCTCTCTAAAATTCAATGGAAAAAATACCCTTGCGTGAGGATTAACAAATAAACAAACAAACAAATAAATAGAAAGAAAGAAAAAGAAAACACAACAGCAGTATACTAAGTGGCTCAATAATAAACAATCCTTAACATAATATTATTGATTGATCTAACTAAAAATTGTGACATAACTATATTAGGAGGATTTGAGAAGAAGGGGAGAGCAACAGGACAGCTTATTATTTATTATTTAGAAATATGGGAGTAAATATAAGAAAAAGACTAAAAGGTTTAAAGCAGTTGCCTACTGGGAGTGAGACTTGGTGGTGGGAAGGAGTAAATAACAGACTGTTGATTTTCCCTAAAAACTGTAGCTCTATTTGACTTTTAATATAAAGTTCATGGTGCCCAGCCAGTGTGGCTCAGTGGATTGAGCTTCATCCCATGGACTGAGAGGCCCTGGTTCAATTCCCGGTGAGGGCACATACCCAGGCTGTGGGCTCAGTCCCCAGTAGGGGGTATGCAGGAGGTAGTCGATTGATGTTTCTCTCTCTCATCGATGTTTCTGTCTCTCTCTCCCTTCCTCTCTCTCTCTAAAAAAAAAAAATCAATAAAAACTTATTTTTTTAAAAAGTTCATGGGAAGAAAAAAACTAAAAAGTTCTATGTATTAATTTAATAAAACATTTTTAAATAATTTTATAAAAAGTTAAGGATATACAGATGCTCCTTGACTTATAAAAGGGTTACATCCTGATAGACCCAATGTAAGCTACAAATATCAAAACGTCAAAAATGCATGTAATATACCTAACCTAACAAATATAACAATTTTAGCCTAGTGTACACCTTAAACGTGCTTAGACCACTTACATTTGGGCAAAATCATCTCGCTGCCACTGCCTAGCATCACGAGTATTATATGACACATTGTTAGCTCAGGAAAAGATCAAAATTCAAAGTACAGTTTTTATTGAATGTTATTTTCCCACCATTGTAAAGTTGAAAAATCAGAGACTGAACCATTGTTAAGTGGGGGACTGTCTGTACACCTCAAAATAGGCTTGTTTCCCTTCATAGGTTATTATAAAAGGTATCAATTCAGTAATTTTTAAGATCTTATTGGAGATGGGAGAAGGGGCAGCAGAAGTGAGGCAGGTGTGGCCACAGAGGGGCAACATGAGATCTTAGTAGTGAAAGAACTGTTCCATATCATGACTGTGGTGGTAATGAAATTGCATAGAACTAAATATACATATTCATAAATGGGTACAAGTAAAACTGGGAAATCTGAATAAGATAGGTGTATTCTATCAGTGTCGATATCTGGTTATGATATTGTACTCTAGTTTTCCAAGATGTCATCACTGGAGGAAATTGGATAAAATGTACAAGGCATCCCCTCTGTATTATTCTTACAACTGCATGAGACTCTACAATTATCTCAAAATAAAAAGTTTAATCAAAAATCCTTCTTAAGCCCAGCTTGTGTGGCTCAGTGGTAGAGCGTCGACCAATGCAACAAGAGGTTGCCGGTTTGATTCCCGGTCAGGGCACATGCCCAGGTTGTGGGCCAAACCCCTAGTGGAGGGCATGCAGGAGGCAGCCAATCGATGTTCTCTTCATCAATGTTTCCATCTCTTTCTCCCTCTCCCTTCCTCTCTCTCTAAAATCAAAATAAGGAAAAAAAGACAAAAAACAAAAAAAACCCAAAACCTTTCTTGACCTTATTTTTATTTGTATTTTCCACTACCTCTTGAGTTAATACATTTTATTTATTTACTATTGATAAGAACAACCCAATAATTCAGCTCAATTCATTTGGTGCTTGAAAGGGTGCTCTCTAGCCAATACAGAATTCTAAGAGCTAGTAACTAAATCTGTATGTTCTTCTCTTCACTTGATAGAATTTGATAATATTTCCTCTGTCTTCAAAAACTGACGTTTTTTTGTTGTTTTTTTTTATACATGTTTTCATTAAAGCTTTCCCCTCCTTTGGTCACCAGCTCTAACATGTATTTCTTGGGGATCAACAGAATACAGTTATCACAAACATAGACAAACTTTGGTTTTGCATACAGGGGAGTTTATTTTTCTCTTTATTTAGTTCTGATTCTCTTCATAACGATGCCAAGCATTTCCCTGGCAGCGCACTGAGCTAATTTTTCTAGGAATAGTTTACCAAGATTCCTAGTCTCCTTTGGGGACTATAATTGTTAGATAGAAGTTAATCATGCTAAGAAAGTGGTTTGGACTTTCTGCCTCTTTTAAAATATAATACTTGTCCACATTGAAGCTAATCTATTTTTCATCTCCCACATACAATATATTCTTGCCATCTACCCACAACAGCCAAGATATCCTAAAGTATAATCTAAACAATTTAGGAACCTAACTACCTGAAAGGGCTTAATATCATGGGAAAACCTAAACATGTCACTTACAGAAAACATTTATTTATTAAAGTATCAAATAAGATGAGTGTCACTGCTTAAACGTTTACACCTAGAAGAACTTACCAATACAGTTTTTGGAGGTAATGTCATGAGGAATCAGCACAGTACAATGAAAAGCAAAACAAACCAAAAACAAGGGAGGAGGCAGAAAACCTCAATGCTACTTTCCCCTACTCCCATAGATGTTTAACAATCTACTGCACTTATTTGAGCCTCAGTCAGTTCACCTGTAAAAAGCTGAGATAATTAATATACCATATACAGTGTAATCTTCTCAGTAGAAACTGAGCAGCACTCTAACAACAAACTCATTAATATCCCTACAGCAAAATGAATATTTATTTGAAATAGAACCAAAAAAGACTAAGTAGCCTCTCATTAGTTGAAGTCAGATTGTGTTTAACTTATACAAAAACCTTTTGTTTTCAGAGCTTTTGAATTTTAGAACTGCAGAGAAGGACTGTGGAACTTACAGAAGTGCTGGTTGTCAGAAAATAAGTTTGCTAATGCACACCAAAACATTTTCGCCCATTCCATCACTGAAGTTTTTAAATAGCCTTTGGCCTGACGTTTGTGTCTTCTCAAACTAAACAATGTCCACCAGTAACAACTCTATCCACACACAATTGTTATGATTTGTCACATGACTTCTCCTTATGTAAACTAACCCACTGCCTTAGCCCCAATAAGTTATATGAATGGTACCAAGTCACCTCAATCCTTAATTTACATTTTATCAATTTTCCAATAGTTTTTAGTCCTTCTACCTCCAAACCCTTCTTATTGAGAGAATAACATTTCACATCCACACCAGTACTAGTGTAGTGATCCTGCTACTTAAAACTTGAAGTGATATATTTTCACTAAGAGTTCCACAGTTTATTCTTGAATTCTAAATCTTTATTCTTGAATTTCTAAATCTTGACTAGATAAATTTGATTTCATCAAGTTTATTGGTTTGATTAAGAAAAGCCTAGGCAGCTAGAAAAAAAAAAGTGTTGTAAATACTAAATAAATGTTAACATTTCTGAGTTCTTTATATCTTTCTGTGCTTTTTTTTTAAATCCTCACGAGGATATTTTTCTATTTATCTTCAGACAGAGTGGGAGGGAGGGGGAGAAAGAGAGAGAGAAACAGATACGGGAGAGAGACACATCGATTGGTTGCCTCCCACAGGACCCGAACCAGGGTGGGGGACCTAACCACAACCAAGGTACATGCCCTTGACTGGAATCGAACCTTCGACTCTTTGGTCTGCAGGCCGACGCTCCAACCGCTGAGCCAAACCAGCTAGGGCTGTTTCTGTGCTTTAATAAAAGGTTAATCCATGTTCTAATCAGGAAAACAACAAAACATTACACATCTATCATCATTTGACCTGGAAGTCTTTTTAATCTGCTTGGGAAGGGGAAAAAAACAAAAGTGGGACTTCTATAATGTTTTCATCCCTGAATGGATCTTTCACACCATGATAAGTAGTCTCACCAATTTTCTAGCTGCCTTTTCATTTTTAACATGTCTCCTTTTAAACAAAAAGCAGAAAATTCCTACCATTAGTATTGCAGAGGCTTATCTAATTCATCATTTTTTTCTTTCACCTAATTTCTAGGTGGCACTCAACCATTATCAATTTGTGGGTTCTTGTGGCCTTGACTGAAAATGTTTCTAATTTTTTTAAAAGATGGCTTTCTCCTCTCCACAGCCTCTAAGACAATGTCAAACAGCCACCTGTTCTGAATGGTCCTTTTGGATACCTTGCTTTCTTTTAACATGCGCTTCTTCTTTTTTTTTTAATCCTCATCCGAGGATATTTCTACATTAATCTTCAGATAGAGCTGGAGGGAGAGAGGGAGGAAGAGAGGGAGAGAAAAACATCAACGTGAGGGACACACATCGAGTGGCTGCCTCCCGCACAACCCCAACCAGGGCCGGGGACGAACTGCAACCGAGGTACGTGCCCTTGGCCGGAATCGAACCCAGGACTCTTTGGTCCACGGGCGACACTCTTACCGCTGAGCCATACCGGCCAGGGCTAACATGCACTTCTAATATGATAGTTTTAAAATCTTAAACCGTCCAGTAGGTTCTTTACTTTTTTAAATCCTTCCACTTTCTCAAATGTACATACTTGATCACAGCTTGATTTCTTAAAACTGAATCTCCATATAATTTTTGTTCTTCCTCTCCCTGAAGAATGCTGAACTTAATCAAGATGTGATTACTGGCCCTGGCCAGTGTGGATCAACGTCAACCTGAGCACCAAAGGGTTGCTGATTCGATTCCCAGTCAGGGTACATGCCTGGGTTGCAGGCTCGATCCCCAGTAGGGGGTGTGCAGGAGGCAGCCAATTGATGTTTCTCTCTCTCCCTTGTTTCCCCCTCCCTAAAATCAATAAAAACATATTCTAAAAAAAAAAGATGTGATTACTGTTAAATAGTATTAACCTAGAGAAGCCTTTATCAATTCTTGTTTGTTCCTCAAAGTAAAATCCAAGTTATTTCTTTGTAGGTTCTAAAACTGCCAACTGTAAGAAGTAGTTTGTCTTACTCAAAAATCACACCTTCACATTTGCTCACAATGAAGCATTTAACCAATCTGTGTATAAATAAATAAACTCCACATTATTATTATCTGGCCTAATTTTGCAGCTCCTCCAATCACCTTTAACATTTTCAACTCAGTCACATTATTTTGATTAGAAATGTGACATTTTTATTTAAGCAAAGATTTCATTCCTTATAAAAATGTAATCCCTTTACATCAATAAAACGAACCTCTCTGAGTAAAAAAAAAAAAAGTAATCCCTTGCTGCCATGATTAGTCTCCTCCCATCAAGTATCTGAGATGTGAATTAAATCATTACACCATTACTTTGCCTACCAAAAAAGGAGAAGGAAACAAAATATACAAGGACGGCAGAAATGGCACTCACCATCATGTTTATATCAGTAACATTTAAAAAAGAATATAATGCTTCAGATAACATATTACAAATTTGCTGTTGGAAGAAAATTTCACTTCACCATTATGTCACTACTCCAATGTGACCTTGTTGAAACTAAAATTCTTTCTTATAGAAAGGCTCCATAAGAAAAAGAATCTTGCCAAACACTGCCCTGCACTTCCCTCTCTGTCAGATAGTGTTATGGAACTCATCTGAAATCCACACTGCCAGGATTTCCAGCTCTGCTAGGACTGGAAGGGCCAACTAATACAAACCACAGAGACATTACTACTAAAAAAATAGTTTTCACTAGTAAACCAAGCTACATTAAAGCATTTTTACTAATAAAACGATACAACTTGGTTAGCTAAACTGAGATCTTTTCAACCACTAAAGAAAAAAAACAATATACACTTGAATTAACAGTGGTTGGCTTTCAAGTTCACAATATCAGTAATATGTTACTGCCCCACTTAAGCAGGTGTAGTGAGAATGCAGAATTTCACATTTGACACACAGCAAATCCAGAGAAAAGTCCTGTGAAATCTGCCTCAAAGCTCACCTAACATTAGAACCATATCTGACTAAAAGTAACAGATTTTTCTTAGCACATGGACCAGAGTTCATGAAGAACCCCATTCTAAAATTAGATAGCAAAAAGAGTACATTTTTACAGAATGGCAAATAGGTCTCCTTGTGCACTGCAACTGCACAAGCTGATGAGATAAATAAAAATAGATTGTACAGGTACCTTGTACCTCAGCGACATCAAACAGCATTCAGTGTTAACAGGCTAAGAGCTTTATGTCCATGAGCTGTATTCTACATAACTCAAGGACAGAAATAAGACATTCCATCTCTTGTATATTAGGTAGGAATTTTAGCTTGCAGTCAATTACCAAAACACCAGTCTGACCCAAGGGATTTCTGTTTCCTATCAACTTCATGTAAGAAAAAAAGGAAAGAGGTAACAGGAAAAATAATGAAGAAGTAGAAGGGTGAGCAAAGGGCAAGCAAGAAAATTATAAGAAAATCTGCAATACACAAGTCAGACAAGAGAGCATCTAGACATCATAAGACATCTTTATCCTCCAGCTAATGAATTAGGTACTGAGACTTCCACAACACATCTAGCTAAGTGTTGAGAGGAAGTAAAAAAATACCACAAACCTGAAAACTCAATTTTTAAGCTGAGAGCAGAGTGCACACTCCTTCGAAGCTTACTTTTAAAGAGCTACCCAAACACAGTTGCTGAGGCCTCACTAGAATGAGGTAAGGTCACACACAATATTGGGCCTTTCCCTTTGAGGAAGGAGAAAGTCCAGAGGCTTAACTCACCCATTACTCTAGGTACCCAAGGCCCAGTCAACAGAAGAGTAAATCCTACCCCACAGGGAACTGCTACAAGGCTTTCAGTTCTACCCCTGGTGTCTTCCCGACAAGACGGACTACAATTTTCACCATGATTAACTTCCAGAAATGCCAGCCAGAGGAGCACCCAGGAGAAAAGAACATAACAAGTAGCTATTTCCCCCTCAATGTCAGCTGGATTCCTTAGAACAATTACAGACACTGCCTCTTTCTCTCTGCTGGGCAGAAGAGCATTCAGCAACCTTGGGGAAGTGCCTAACAACCCAGTAACACACCAGCACCACATTTCTCAAAGATGCCTATGCTGACCATCTTAAAGCTGTAAACTCTCTACCTCCCCTATCTATCCCTCCACCACACTCCTGATCCCCCTACTCTGCTCTATTTTTGTCTCACATAATTTACCACCCTTTAAATATTTTATATAACCATTTATTATGCTTATTTCTATTTCCATGATCCACGAGGTTGGGACTTTTTTGTCTATTTTTTTTTCTTTATTGATTTTTAGAGAGAGAAGAATGGAGAGAGGGATAGAAACATCGATTGGCTGCCTCCTGCATGCCCCCCACTGGGGATTTGGCTCACAACCTGGGCATGTGCCCTGACCGGGAATTGAACCGGTGACCCCTTGGTACATGGGTCGACGCTCAACCACTGAGCCACACTGACCAGGTTTTTTGTCTATTTTTTTTAACTATGTTTTTCATTGATTTTTTTTAGGGAGAGAGAGATAGAAACATCTATGTGAGAGAGAAACATCGATCGGCTGCCTCCTGCATGCTCCCCACTGGGAATCGAGCCCACAATCTAGGCATGTGCCCCAACCTGGAATCGAACCAGGACCTCTCGGTCCATGGGACAACGCTCAATCCACTAAGCCAACCGGCCAGGTTTTTTTGTTTATTTTGGTCACTGATAGATCTTAAGCAGATAGAACAGGACCTCACACATAGTAGGAATCCAATAAATATTTATGAAATAAAAGAAGTAAATAAGAAAAACTAAAAAGACCTCCCAGAGGTCAACAACACCCAGAGGCCCAACAATGGCTATATCCTTCTAAAAGAACCAGTCTGATTCCTGTGACTGACCTACATCGCTTCTATCTGCCATACACTAACTACCCTTTCCCTTCCCCCAAGTCTTCAAATCAGCTGGGATATATGACACCCTGGTACTGATGTAGGCAGCAAAGGCCTTAAATGCTTGTCCTTGAGACTGAAGGCTTTCTGAAGGCTTTCACAGTCTACCCTGTTCCTAGGTTATTCAGTTTGAGATAAAATGTAGAGAATGTAAGCTACCTTAGCATAAAAGGCCTGGAAAAAAAAAATCACAAGAAGTTTGTTTTCAAAATTTAACTCAGCAAACATTAATTAAACATAAAGTTATATTCAAAGCACTGGGCTAGAAGCCAAGGGAACATAGGAGACACAGGTCTCCTATGGAGTTTAGAATGAAGGAGGAAAAAATATATTCACAAATAATTAAATTGCTTAATTATAATTAAAGACAACATGTGATAAAGGGTTATATATGGAGGTTCTAGCAAAGAGTTAAAAGAGATACAGAGGAAGATGAAATCAATTCTGGAGATAGATGGGTGAGAAGAGGGTCAAGAAAGGCTTCAGGAAGGAGATGAGGTTCCTTGTTACAAACTCTTCTAGAACTAAATTCTTTCCATTCAAAGCACTGTTAATAATCGTACATTCATTACTTGATAGCTGGTCTTCCCCCCTAGCCTAGTAAGTCCTGGAAAGGACAGGGACCATGTCTGGCCTGGCATATAAGTACTCAATAAATATTAGCTGAATGAATAAAAATTATAGTAACATTGCAGTAGCCTGTAGTATGGAATACAGAAAGAGGCATTAACCATGAGGTTATTACAGATGAAGGCCTAAACTAGATGAGTCAAAGGAAAAAGTGTCAAGATATCTAGAATAATCCAAATGTAACGAATGATTAGATAAGGTAGTGAGGCACAAAAAAGAACCAAATACTAGTCCAAAGTTTTGTGCCACGGCAATTGGAAGAAGCTGTAATGCTTAGGGAAGAAAAAGGTACGCAGGTTTCAGAGATGATGGACTGGAGATACCATCGAAAACAAATGCCAAGTAGAAAGAAATTTCCCCCTTCCCTGTATAGCTTTCAGATTCATATACCCCACAAGCTCCAGAATTCCAATTAATCTTTCTATAGTTCCATTTCTGATATCATTCTTTAAGACTCTGCTCTAGAAGCATCAGTTCCAGAACAAAGATAAGTGCTGTTTCACACCAAATCTCAGAATTTGTAACGGAAGTTTACAAGATACATTCTTGAACATCTACTTGTACTCATGTGAATGAAAGTTCATCCTAACCCAGTGGTTCTCAACCTTCCTAATGCCGCAACCCTTTAATACAGTTCCTCATGTTGTATGTGGACATATCTGCATGTGGGCGGACCCACCTGAATATGGATAGAGGAGCGGTGTCTCAGTTCCTAAGACCACCGGAAATATGTGTTTTCCGATGGTCTTAGGCAACCCCTGTAAAAGGGTCGTTCGACCCCCAAAGGGGTTGCAACCCACAGGTTGAGAATCACTGTTTAACCAAACCCGAAGTGCTTCACCTAGGAATGTTGCTAGGAATATTGCTGGTAACATACCCAAAGCCTACAGGCTGTATTCTGTACATAGGATAGAGCAGACACTGCTGTCTTTCTCTACAAATACTGAACTACAACCTAAGAAACTACAGTTACCAGCATGCAGTGTGGTACCAGCATGCAAAGCAGTACCAGCAAGCAATGTGGCCTAACTGCTAGGATCTGGATTTCATTCATGATGTGGTTTGATCTCCAAAGGGTTACATGGCACCTACTCTGGCCACTTTCCAATTCCATACCCTACGCTTTACTTGCCACCTTTTAAAAAACCTATCTACAAAAACTACTTATATTTCTAATATAAATCTTTTTAAAATCTCACATTCAAGTAGAGCATTTAGATTACCTGAAAATTAGTAATGTGCTACAGATGGCTGTGAATAAAGCAAAGTACTCCCAGGACTTTTTGCAAGTCCAAAACAAACAATAGTTCTGCCCACTGAATTTTTCTATTACAGACTGATGGATGTTTTAAGTACAAATTTAAAAACAATGAATGCTTCTTCCAATGTTCAAAGGTAGATTAGATATGTGATGGTGCTATAGTAACAAACAAACAAAAAGACTAAAGGACTGTCACCTTCCACTTAACATTCAATAAATAGCTGCTATTGGAAGTCCCAAATCCAAGAACTAACTGGGAAATGTTGATAAAGATCCTAATTTGGGGAATTAACTTGCTTATATAATTTTATTCCTTTAAACTGCTTGAAAACAAAGATTTCCTAACATACTATCAACTTCAAAGTTCCTACAGTCACTCACCAGCTTTCAATCCCTCAGTCCCTTTTAACCAGGTATTTTGAAGATCCCCCTTGTTAGTCATACTTCACCAGATGTCACCCATTTAGGATTTATAACATTAAAAACAACAATTTTATATTCTAAACAAAGCACAGTGAACAACGCATATTCAATCCCAAGAAGTTAATTCAAAGCAGGTTTTCCACAACTGGTCAAAAATGGAAAAATGCCCAATCCATCTCAACAATCAGTCCCATTTGGTTAAAAGATTTGATAATAACAGATTTAAGATCTTAGATCCCTGACTGAATGTACAAAATTACTTATTGATAACTGGCAAATCCCTCCAGGTATGATTTCCTTCTCACAAGCTGAGGTTCTTTTTCTGCAGCTTTCTGATTCCCATTCTCATGGCTTGACCAGAATAGAAAAGATATATTTGACAAGCTGGTGAACCTGCAGCAGAATGAGGATACAAGACCCTTCAAAAGAAGCTGGCCTAGCCCTGACTGGTTTGGCACAGCGGTTGGAGCGTTGGCCTGCGGACCAGAGTCCTGGGTTTGGTTCCCGCTAGGGGCACATACCAAAAAAAAAAAAAAAAAAAAAGATGGCCTAGTTAAAAAAAAAAAAAAAAAGCACACCATAAGTTTTACAAACATATCAAAGAGGAGTGAGAGTCAAGCCCTGGAGAACTAAGGCTACACTCATTAGCCCTTCTGAATATTGACTATATTTTTGACACTTCTGTCACTTTCCAGTCAGTAGAAAACCCGCTTTCATCTCAACCTTGATATCATAAAATTCTACAGTTAAATGGAACCTTAGAGATGACCCTGTCTAATGTGCTCATTTGACAGTTAAGGACAGTGAAAACAGAGGTGTGACTAGCACAAGGTCACACAGTTAGAAGCATAGTAGTGATGAGAACCTGGGTTTTGTTTTATGACTCCCAATTCTATGAAAAGCAAAGAAAAGGTGTAACACTATTAAATCAGGCAATAACTTAATTGTAACTGTAATTAAGCCACACAAAAATAAAATTCATCTACATAAAGAAAACAAAGGGTTAGAATAGGGAATACCCCCAAATTAAACAGAAAGCAGCAGCATTTGTTCATACACTACAGGGGATTCTGAAGGGCACACCTTGCATGTTATTTTCTAAGCCATTTCCACCTTCAAGGATGTACATCCTGTACTTCCTTCAAATGCATCTTCTTGTGGCAAAGAAAACTGACGGTACAAAAGGAACCCACAAATGTGGTGTCAACAATGAAGAAGAAAGGACTGAAGGTGAAGGGGTGGAGACAGTGCCGGGAGCAAGTAATCCTGAAAATGAGATAAGAATAAAAATTCAGCCAAAGGGTCGAGGGTTCGATTCCCAGTTAGGGGAATGTACCTGGGTTGCAGGCTTGATCCCTGGCGTTGGTACCAGCCTTGCGGGAGGCAACCAACTGATGTGTCTCTCACATTGATGTTTCTCCCTCTCTCTCCCCCTCTCCCTCCTTCCCTTCCACTCTATCTAAAAATCAATGGGAAAAAAATATCATCGGGTAAGAATTAACAACAACAACAACAACAAAATCCAAGAAAGCAACTTTGGCCAAACACTAATGACCAGAGCACAATAAAAAGGAGGCAGTTTCAGAGCTTGCCTGGCATCAGACAATTCTCACCTACAAAAGAAGGAAAAAATCCTCACAGAGACCAGAGAAAGATAGCAGGTTTGCTCCTGAGTGATGGACTAGATATGACCTGATAGGTATTTGCCATCTCTTATTTCTGGGACTCTGATCCAAGAACAAACAGCAAGAGAACCATGAAAAATCAGCCCTGTTGGATCTGGAGTTCTGCCTTGACAAGATATAAAGCTCATTCATAGATCTGACTGTGCTCATGAGACTGCAGTTCAACTCCTGCTGCTAGAGCAAGGGGAGGGGGACGGAAGATAGAAAGGGGTGAGTGGGAAGGAGGTGGAAGATCTGGGTTGTGACTATAATAGCTACAGTAATTAGAGTGTTTCCAAGCTGCTAGAGAAGCCTTCAGAGCAGAGACCTAGGATGGGAGATGGGAGAGGGAAAAAAGCATGAGCAAGCAAACTACTGAGAATGCTAGCAACGCATACAGTGCTTTGTGAACTGTTTAAACCAAACAACTGTGATGGGAAATAAAGAAGTTTAACTTTTTTCCCCAGAAGTGAATACTGCACAAATAATTGCTAGCTTCATACTTAAAGCTAGGTTACAAACCAGTTTAAGCAGATTCTTGCAAATGTTCCTGTCTCTGTAGTGGTTCACTGGCCCCAGCCTCAGAGTCACACTGTTTGCCTGTCTTCCCCCCAAATCAATCTACCTACCTACCTACCTAAATATGTCCGTCTGTCTGTCTGTCTCTCTCTGACATACAGGTAAGAGACTTTACGCCACTTGGAAAAAGGATTTCTGAACTCTAAAACAGTTAATATCACTTTTTTCCTTCAATCAACTGTTAATTAATGCCTTGTGAATTCATTAGAATTCTATTGAATGTGTGCATGTTTCAACTGAAGAAGCATACAACCTGTCAGCCTAATACAGAAAATGATAGGAAGGCACTAAAAAAAAAAAAAAAAAAAATCAGAAAATAAACACCAAGGTTCTTGCTTATAAAATTTAGGCTCTATGGCACTACCTACTACAGTGGCATGATCATGTGAAAGAAAAATCACATTAACAGAAGACGATAACCTTCAAGAAAAATCTGGGAATTTGCAGAAAACCTCAAAAAGAAAGTCTTCCTGTAAGTTACTGAAAATTTTATACTTGTTTTAAAGATAAATATTTAGTTGAGATGATTCCTTAACATGATTTGGCCCTCTGGTGATGATTTGATTCTAACAAAAGATGTTAATCTCAATGCCAGAGAAAAGTGTTATAAAGGTGCTGGGAGAAACTAAAAATGGAACAAAACAAACTGAAGAGATGTAAATTTCATGTGGAGAATTATATTCATAAAATAAAAACACATGCAAATGTCTTGAGTAAGGCATGTCAGATAGACCTAACACAAAAAGCCAATTACATCCTTTGCCTAAAACCTGCTGGGTAGCCTCCCCAGTGAGCTAAATCTTTTTCAACATGCTAAAAGCTAAGAATTTTCTCCTTCCCATTTCCCTCTAATAAACAAGTACTAGAAATACTGAATTACCACTATTTCCTTCCCATTCATCGGGCATAAAGCCAGAACTCACAGAAATACAATAGGGCTGTCTAGGACCATGTCTAAGGCAAGCTACTCAGTAATCTAAAAGAAACAGAAAGAAGAATCTCTTTTCTCTATTCCATTATCATCTCACTAACAAACCAGTATCAGGCATTAAGAAATGTGAAACAAAGAGCAATTTCACACATATGAACTGAACCTAAACCACAGAAGACCAAGTATTTTCTTGTCACTGTGGCATGTGATTCTTTAACCACCTGCTCAATAATCCCTCTTCAGCTTCGCAGCTGCTGCCAATTCCACATGCCCAGCTAGGCAGGTGCTTTGGTGAATTACCTGTTCCCTAGTGAAAAAGAGTCCTTCACTGACACTTAGTGGGCCCAGAGCCTGCCAATCAGCATCACCTATCTTCATTTTGCCTGTCACAGCCAACTTTTATGAGAGAGATCATGAAGGCATATTTAGTACACTATGGGATTTTTGTATTTTGTGGGGTCTTGTTCTTGTTCTTTGTTTTTTAAAGAAAACTGATTTTTAAAAATCAAGTAGACGTGAGAATTCAGCTGCTGGGGGAAAAAAACCAAACTTGCCACACAACATAAAGGCTGTCTGTCTTATCTCAGAGTGACCCCATCTGTCTGGCAGTATTCCCATCTATCACGTTTTCCACAAAGGAAATAACAATTGCTTAGCTACCTTGGGAAATGGAGAAAATGGTAGTAGAAGGTGCTATGGTACCTGGCAGCAATAAGAGAGCAGAGCAAGAACTTCTGGAGACCACACATCATTCCTATACCTCTTAAGTCTCCATCGCTGAGCCCAGGCAGTGGAGTTCCCAGTCAAATAAATAAGGAGTGGCACTTCTACTTGACAGAGCAATCAGTAAACCCCTCAACAAATTATCCTGTTCCAGTCATTTAGTTGCTATATGCTAATTGCAACATAATTACTACCAGGAGCCAAAATTATGCTTCCATATCCTCAAAAAAAGCACGAATCTGTCCAGCTATCTAGACTTCTCGCAAGGAAATATTTTCTACCAAGATGCTTGAGGGTGGGGGAGAATCCAAAGTGTTCTCTGAAAGATGGTGACAATCCAAAAGACTCATGAGACTCCTCATGGCAAGGGCCCAAATTTGAAACCACTATATCTAATCAGGGCAAATTAATCTGAGGCTTCTGCCTTCACTGTCACTTGACAGGGTTCAGAAATGAATGCCAACAGCCCAAGAGGAAAAAGCTTCGGACTCAGTTTAGCTGAGGCTTCACTCAGAGACCTACGTCGACATATACTAGTTGGAAACAGCCTAAAGACAGACAGACCACACCTCTAGTAAGAGGCCTTAAGATAGTTCTGTCATGAGGAAATATGAAGGTCAGAATAACTTCTTCCTAACAAAGTCCAACACACCTAAGTGGCAAGCTATCATTTTAAGAGACTCATTGAAATAAAGGAATGAGGGAGGCAACATAGTCAGACTCAGCACCTAGGAAAGACCTTTACCAAAACCAAAGGCTAAAGTTTCTATTCAACAATACCCTATATGAAATGGTAGGCCATTGTGTACACTGTATTGTGTACAACTGCCCTCTCACAACAAGTTTGATTTCTAATCTCTTTTTAAACAAAAGTTTTCTTTAGCCTGGCCGGTGTGGCTCAGTGGATTGAACAACATCCCAAGGACTGAGAGGTCCCAATTCGATTCTGGGTCAGGGCACATGGCCCGGTTTCAGGCTCAATCCCTGGTAGGGGGCGTGCAGGAGGCAGCTGATCAATGTTTCTCACATTGGTGTTTCTCTCTCTCTCTCTCTCTCTCTTCTTCTCTCTCTAAAAAAATCAATAAAAACATATTTTTTTAAAAAGTAGTAGTTACTATTTTTTTTTAAGTTTTCTTTAATGTCCTAAGTGAAAACCTCATTTCTAGCCTCAAATATTTGTTTACCTATCTAATAGTATTATTTGGACACTTCTATGAGATATATACAAGGACAGGGTTCCTTATATCTTGTTCTCATCCTTCTCTCATGAATAACCCCAAGCTCTCAAATGATTTTTTTAAATGTTCATCTCTTTAGCACATTTCTCCCTAATAAAGAGGCAGATATGGACTTTCTGCACAATAAGCAAGTTGCCTCCTTTTATCAGAATTAAAACACAGATGAAAAGGAACGTTGTTTTGTTTCCACAGCCCTTGACCAGATAGGCAAATTCTGTGGCTTTTTTGTTGTGCAATTACTACTGACCAGGAAGTCACCATTAAAAAGGTACTTGGTACTTGACTCCCTATGTTAACCCTGCACATGTTTTTAGTGGTATTCCTAAACAAACACAAAAATCATTGTATAGTGTCCCATCTCTATACCATCCCTTGGAGGTCTGACATAAACATCAGGGCTGAGTCTCCAGACACTATTCCTCCACAACTTAGTACAGGCTAGCTAAAGAGGCAGGCACAACATGGCTGGCATCCCCTATTCTTGTGAAAAAATGTGTGCCAATGAGCTCTGCATTGTTCCTCACTCAAAAAGAAGAGCCTTTCTGTCTAGCCTCCTCCAATGGCAAGCCCCAGTCTGGAAAAGGAAGAAAATGGCACTGAGGAGCCTGGGAGATGGAGCATATCCAAAGCTCTCAGACAAGACTTGAACCTATGACCTTCACTGTGTACACAATAGGCGGGTGAGAGGGACCGGTTTATCTCTGCAGCAGCAGTTCTCAGCCCTGGGGTAGCACTCCCGATAAAATGACACGACTATTGTGTGTGGCAAGCAGAACAGTCATCTCCTCACAACAGCCTAAACCAGCACTCCCTCCCCCAAGACAAAGCAGCAGGGGTGAAATTAACTCAAGGCTGCAGAGCAAAGCCTAATACAGAAAAGAGAGGCCTGTGGGGGACTGGGGACTCTACTCAACCCCTGGGGCTCTGGACACATGGCTGGAAACAGACAGGCTTTCTCCCCCATCTTTCCCACTCTCATTTAGGTAGGAAGCTGTTTCTTAGAGAATTCAATCATCTGTGATTTGTTCAGAAATATTCCCCCTGAAGGGCTCTGATCTCTCCACCCTGTGTGAGCCTAATTCCTAGAAGCTGAAATGACTGTTTGCTGCTGCCTGTTTCACAAACACACATTAATTGGTCAGATGTGTCTCCTCCTCCTCAACCCCAGAGGGAGGAAGGAGAATCTGAGCAAAGCACAGAGATGATCCAACCGTAATTACACATAAAGGGAAAAGAGGGCAGCATGGGTTTTCCAAACAGGACAGGGTCACAAACCCTCCCGGGGGGTACAAGGAGACCAGTTAAGGGCCAGGCCCAGGAATCCCTCCATCTTGAAGAAAAGGACAGGGGTAAATGTGACCTAAAGACTAGAAGGATCACATACCCACAACCTACTTACTGCACACTCCCAGCCACCTTGTGCCCCCGTCCTGGGCCACGCACACGTCCTCCTCCCAACCCTTCACTCTGAACCCCCAACTCCCTGACTAGCCCCAGTCGCCCTGGGCCCCCTAAAGATAACCGGACTGTCCTCAAACTCTCTGGCCTGTCCCCACAACCTGGTCAGACCCTAAACCCCTCTCAGGTACCCCCTCTCCTCACCCTGAATCGGCCCCGGCCATGCTTTGAACTTCACCCCGCGCCCCTCGACGCCCCCTCCCCCACCCACGCAACGACCCCCCTCCCCCCCATACACACCTTCCCCTCGCTCCGCCCCGGCCCCCAACCCCCACTTCCTCCGTCAGGCGTCGCTGCCCCCGGCCCCGCTCAGCGCCGCCGCCTCTCTCCTCCCCCAGCCCCGGCCCCACACAAAGCTCCGGACTCACCGCGCGGCCGGTCCCGGGAGCCGCCACCTCCGCTGGCCCGGGGCCCCGGGCCGTAGAGCCGCCGCTGCTACGGGGCCCAGGCCGCCATCCGTTCCCGCGGCCCCTCCCCCCCACCCCACCCCGCCTCCGCTTCGGCTCTCCGCCCCTTCCCCGCCCCGCCCGCCGGTGCCGCTGTGTCCGGGGCCGCGGGTCCCTCAGCCGCCGCCACCGCCGCCGCCGCCGCGATCCGGGACAACCAGGGCCGCCCGGAAGGCACGGAGACTGGACCACCGGACCCTCGGATCCGGATTCCGGGCTGCTGTGGAGTCTGGAGCGGGAGAGCACAGGGGAAACCCGGAACCTGGATGGAAGAGCCAAATCCTGGGTCTCGGAATGCGCGGTCACAAGGAGCCAGGATTAGAGTCTGCTCTGGGAATGCTGGAAAACCCGGCGAGCCGGTTAAAACAGAGATAAACTCGAAGAAACCTGGATTGGAAGCTCGAACCTAACGCTCTTTCCTCGTGGAAAGACCTCTCTCTGGACCATACTTCCTCACAGAGAGGTCTCTGGGAAAGTATCATAACTTAAATACAGAACACGCCAATTCTATAGGTGTCCTTCAACTGTGGGGAAAGGGCTATACGGGGTCTGAATGTGAGCATCCACAATGAGCAGAAGAGCAAGCACAGCTCATGATGGTTTCATCCATTTTATCCCTTGGTTCAGCAAAATATCAACCCTCTTTTTTTTTTACCCTTTGTTCTCCAGTTTCCTTTTTTAGGATTACCATTTGTTTTCCTCTTCAAAGTATCCATTTCTAATCCCTCTATATCCCTTTTCACCTCACCATCCTATCATCAAATCTTACTGCTTTTGATTATGTCAAAGTCTTATTCTGTCCTTCTCCAAACCACAATTCTAACGACTGTAACTTTTATCTTTATTTATCAGCCATTCATCTCCAATTGCCCAGCACACTGTCTAGTACACAGTAGGCATTCAGTCCTCATGTTTAAGCTAACCTTACCACCCAGCTATCACTTGTGAAACATACACTCTTCAGGACCTCCTTTCCTAAAACTTCTACCTCCTTTCATAGCAAACAGAAATTTCTCAAGGCTCCCCATTTTAGCCCCTATTACTCCTTCCTGTGTCCTTGATCATCTTAGTCAACTGCAGTTTTTATATTTTCTTTCTTTACTTATCTTCAGGTATCCTTCAACAGTGCTACTCATGAGAGTATGTGACTTGAGGATAGAGCCAGGTCATAAAATCCCTTTACTCTCCATCTCTACACACAAAGGTGTGTGTGTGTGTGTATGTGTGTGTGTGTCAGGGGAGGGGTTGGTGGCTAAAGATGTCTGGCCTAAGAAGATAATCTCCCTTTGGTCTACCAAGATTCAACCTATTTAAGACAGTACAGGACAGAACTGACCTCAGGTGACAGCAAACTTCCAATCTGTACTAAGTGATATTACAAATGAGGGTTCAGCTCCTTAGCAGGTAGAGAAAGAGTAGGGTTTAGTGTTTTAGACTTAAGTGCAACTTAATTAAGGGTTAATACTTGAGTAGTCATCTCCCACTGAAGAACATGACTTTGCTGGAGACTGGACTGCAAGAATAGGAAACAAAGGAAAGACATTCCTACAGTGAACCCCAATTTTTAGCCAGAGAAAGCTCTCAAGTCTGGATGAATCACTAAAAATTTTCAAGTGATTGATGTCCTATACAGTAAAAAGAATCTTAAGTTTCGACTTACTGTTCCTCTAGACCAGGGGTTGGCAAATTATGGCTCACAGGTCAAATCAGGCTCATGAGCTAAAAATGGTTGTTACATTTTTAAATGGCTGAAAAATAATTTAAAAAATTTTTTTTTGTTATGTGAAAATGATAAGAAATTCAAATTTCAGTGTACATAAAGTTTCACTGGCTCATGGCCATACTCATTCACTTATTATCTTGGATATATTTGCATTACAACAGCAGAGTTGAATAGTAACAGGTTGTATGGCCTGTAAAGCCTAAAATATTTGCTACCTGGCCCTATACAGAAAAAGTATGTTGACCCCTTCTCCAAACAAGCACTGTCCAATAGAATGTTTTGTAATGTTGGAAATGGTCTATATTTGCATTAATTCAAAAGTCACTAGCCACGTGTGGCTATAGGAGCACTTGAAATATGGTTAATGTGACTGAAGAACTGAATTATTAATTTCATTTAAATAACCACATGTGCCTAGTGGCTACTATATTAGACATATAGCTGTAGACTCTTCTCAAATCTTCTGTATTGACATTTTTTGTCCTTTGTCCCAACATCTCACTCCCCTCCTATGACACACCTCTCTATAGATTCTTTGGTTCCTGGCTTCCCTTCCCTGGCCCTATTTAACTAACTCCAAGCAAGGGTACAACATTCACTAGGTTTTCTTTCTAGACTCTCCATTGGCACGACTGAAATCTGAAATCTGATCAGATTACCAAATTTCACCCTATGAATTAATTCACATTATGTGCACACACACAGATGGACAGACATGTACACAAGTTTCTTTGTGTCAGAGGATGGCACGGTGGCTATGTTTTCTTCTCTGCTTGAGAGAAGTAGAAAAGCCCTCCAAATGCTGGATCCCTTGTTGCTGCTGGAGCCTGTGATATGGATCACCTCCCTCCAAACACATTTACGGAAGTTGAGAACAGCAGATGTGTATTTACTTGCTATTTGAATCTCAAGGAGAAAACATCTTTCATCACAGGACTTTCTTTCCTCCCCTCAGGCCTAATAAACTGAAGTTAGCTGATTTCTCTAGTTTAATAGATGCTTGCTGTTTTACTGGCCTTTTCTAGCTGGGCAAAAGAACAACTCCCATACTGTCTCCATCTTGGCTAGGAACTCTAGCAAAGGCATTAAAAAATAATTCACCAAAGTAAATGAAATCCACATAAATATACTATAGTAGAGTCAGTACTTAAAATGGAAAGAGATTTAGGGTTATAACTCTTAAAAGTCATAACTTTGTAATTATTTGTAAAAGTAATCTTAAAAATCTAAATTTTTCATACCTCCTTCCTCCCTAGGAAAAAATGGGTTTCTTTTCTTTCTTTTTTTTTTTTAAATCCTCACCAGAGGATATTTTTTCCATTGAATTTTAGAGAGAGAGGAAGGGAGGGAAGGAGGCAGGGGGTGAAAGAGAGAGAGAGAAACATCGATGTGAGAGAGACACATCGATTGGTTGCCTCTTGCACACTCTCTGACCAGGGCCGGGGTAGGAACCTGCAACCCAGGTACATGCCCTTGACCAGGAATCGAACCCTCGACCCTTTGGTCTGTGGGCCAACGCTCTAATCACTGAGCCAAACAAGGCAAAAAAATGGGTTTCTGTAAACTACCAGCTTAAAAAGAAAAGAGAGGATGCATAGTTCTCTTTCTCCAGATTAGCTATAGCAACCAAAAAAAAGAAAAATCTCCCACTCCATTTCAAATATCTGACCCCAAGGCCAAAGCCTTCTAAATCCTGACAGAGAAAGTATCCAGTTTTATATATATCCTACTCTGACCTTATATTGTTGAGATTGGGTCCTGCCTGCAAAAACAAAAATAAAAACGCTGAATCCTTTAGGTACCACACAAATTGCGAGCCACTGAACCCAACCATCCAAAAGGGGGCGCAGATATTTAGGCTGCAAAAGAAAACCAGCTCTGAAACATGAAACTTCCCTCTGGCCAAGCTGTCCTAGAGTTGCAGGGTCAGTGCAAAGTGTTGTAAAGCACTGTGAGGCTGGTTATTCCTGGGCAAGTTTGTACTCAGGCAGCTAAGAATTTCCACTAAGATTTAAATTATGCTATTCATCACTGCGCAACAGAGGGCCATCTACCCTCAAGTCTCTCCCACACTTCCTCTCTGGTGTCTCCGCAAATAAAAGAGAGACCTTATACCACCACCATGTGAACTAAAGACAGACTTTCACAGTCTAACCATGAAAAGAAGTTTCCAAGTTACTCTGCCATTTTCTCATGTGGCTCCAGCTGCATTATTTTGGGTGGTGAGGTGGGTTCTTATAAATTTGTAATTCTTGTAAACTTTCTTATCATGGCACACAAAATGGTTTCATAACCTGATCTCTTACAGCCCTGATGTTTTTCTTTAGGCATGCACACATCTATTCAGGTGGAAAAAATCAATCCAGACTCTTCTGTGCTCAGGCTGTCATTCAAATAAAAAGGCAGATAAACTTTTCTTCCCGCATCCCAAGGCTCTTTACCTCCTGCCTTCTGGTTTTATTTTAGTATTAATAGAACCAGACAATTCCAGCTCAGAATTCAAGGTACTACTGCTTGGTAAACTATTAACTGAATAGTGAACCCAATGTGGCTTCATTAACAGTACCAGGGTCTTTAGAAGGCCAGAGACTTTTTTACCTAAAGAAGTGCCATTAGCTGTCCTTTCCATTTATTCTACAGAGGTTGAATAGGGAAAAAAAAGAAAATACGGCACGTTTGCATCACCAGAACAAGAATCAGGTGGGTTTTCCCTGGGAATCCAGAGCGGCGGGGGGGGGGGGGGATCAAAACCAGTGCCTAGAAGCTATGCAACTAGCAGGGTTCACAGTTGAGTGAACATCAATGCATAATGAGTGGAGGCATTTCAATGCAAATAAACGCTGAATATGAAGGATTAAAGAAAGGGGAAATTAATCTTTTTCATAACACAGGGCACTTTTTTTTCTCCCTTGCGCTCTCTTTTTTAAGTCATGCACACAACTGCTGGAGGGAATCCAACTTCCCCAGTATGGTGGTGCTGCTTTATAAAAAGCAGAACATACACATTTAAGAGCATGAATTTCCTGAGGATGCCAGCAACTGAGATTCTGACAGCTCTTCTGAACAGCCTCAGAAGAAAGGCTTTACTAAGTGGGGCCAGACTGACTAGTAAAAATCTCATTTCAAACCAACCTCCTATTTCTCCAAAGCTCATAGCTTCCTGGAGTGTGTATGGTTTAAAGGGTTTGGTTTCAGCATCTGGGGTATTTGGATGCAATTACTGAAGGGTTTTTATTTTTCAGTTTGTTTCTAATTGCCCCATCCAAGTGATGCTTTTGCAATACCAACAAAATAAATAGGGCAGTTTCATGCTGCGTTAGCAGGTGGTCCCATCTCCTCCCAGTCTGATCTTATGCCTAATGTCTCAAACCAAAGAACAAAGTGGCAGCACCTCTTCAGGTTATCGCTTAAAAAAAAAAATCTGCCAACAAAGGTTACTCAGCTTTTGAAGACTGTTCACTTCAGGAGATGTTGGACTGGAGCAGAAAACTTGCTAAAAAGCTTTTTGTCCCATCACAGGTTTGTATCAAACACAGGATTCCTCAGACATGCAAATTCTCTATCAGGCTATCATTTGGGGGGGGGGGCACTTTAAAATTCAAGTGGTCTCCCCAAAATCGTTAACGTAAGTTAAGAATTTTCCTAATTACAAATCCATTCCTCAGAGAGGAAATTAATTTCCAACTTGTTCCTTTCTCTTCTAATACCATTCTGAGAAAAAATGTCAAAGACCTAGAATTTTTAAAATAGGTTTTTATAAATAATGTATTCAAACATTTTGACCCACTACATAAAGTAAGAATCCCACTCTTTAAGAAAAATATACAAGTTTTGGTAAGAGTTTAAATTCTGAGAGAGTCAAGCCTGATGCCAAGCCTTGAGATTTCTACTGCTTCAGTTCCAAAGGACCAGTGGATAACAATTTTAGTACACAAAACTCCACTATGTTGTATAGTTCCTTTTTTCCTGGGTCAGACAGCTTTATTCTGCTTCATTAACCCCTTCTTTGCGCCTTGATGGATCTTGGAATCCAGTTTCCCTGTAAGGGAGAAAAAGAAGCCTCATTATTTATTTTTTATATTTGCAATGCAAATCTTTCATGGCCCCCCAGGTCTTCTGGTTACTGTGTTCCTGTCACATTCAATTATCTTGCTTCAGGGCTCAGACATTTTCAAACTTCAGAGTTTCATTCTAAAAGTAAGAATGAGGAAGCAGTGGGAACACCATATAGAGACACAAAAGCATGCACCCAAACACAATGTGTATCTGCCTAAATAATCTAAATTAATATTTCTAATTTTGTAGCTACTAGAAAAGAAACATCACCTTTTCCAGGGTGTCTAATGCTAAGGCAAGTTTTTAAAGAATATAAACATATAATAAAAGAAGGCATTTCACACAGTGGGAAACCCATTCCTCTGTCCTGTTAACTGGCTGAGCATAATACATGAACCTCCCTCACAATGAGAAAAGCAGTTCAACTCACCCCATTCCTGCCTCAGACTTAATAGGGGGAGTGACCTGAAACAGTGGGGTAGAATCCACTTGAATGCTTTACTGACAAAGGGCCCCTATCACCAGTTAAGAAGGGCAAAGGTCACAGGCTGTATGACTCTTCTAAGTGTTAAAGTTAGAAAACAAGCAACCTTCCTGTCCCAGGTGACCCTAATGAGAGGTTCTTCACTGCTGCAGTCTCTGACCTCTGACTCTTCAGATCTACCAGGACAGAGTTCGGTTCAGTGGTAGCAGCCTTAGGAGCCATCCATCTCATGAAGAGAATTTTAATAGAGTTCCTTCCTATCTGTCTGAGCTTGCAGGTTGTTTCCTTCCCAAAAAGGTTCTCATTTAAGTCCACAGTAATGCTGATGCTAGGAACAGAAACAAGTTAAACATCAGCCTCAGCACTTTAAAAAAAAAAAAAGATAACTAAGACAAAACAAGGAGTCTCCCCATCCTACAGGCCCATACCCACAACTGCTGCCCCTCATATGCTGTCATTTTTATTTGTTGCAACAATCAGGTGTAAGAGAGCACTAAACTAGGAGTCAGGAGACTCAGAGTTTAGTCCACCCTTGTCTGATATTAACTAGCTATATGACCTAGGGCAAGTCATTGTCTCTCTGGACTTCAACATCCTAATCTGTCCAATTAAGAACACAGCTCGGCCAGTGTGGTTCAGTGGTTGAGCGTCGACCCATTGCACGAAGAGGATGCTGGTTCGATTCCTGGTCAGGGCACATGCCCAGGTTGTGGGCCAAATCCCCACTGGGGCTCATGCAGGAGGTGGCCAATCAATGTTCTCTCTCATCGATGTTTCTTTCTCTCTCCCTCTCCCTTCCTCTCTCTCTAAAAATCAATAAAGAAATAAAAATTTTAAAAAGAATACATGTCATGCTCTAGCTGGGCAGCTCAGTTGGTTAGACTATCATCCTGATAAACCGAGGTTGCAGGTTCGAGTCCCAGTCAGGGCACATTCAAGAATCAACCAATGGCCTGGCCAGTATGGCTCAGTGGATTGATGGTCATCTCATGGACTGAGAGGTCCCAATTTGATTCCTGGTCAGGGCACATACCCTGTGTCGTGGGCCTGATCCCCAGTTGGGGTCATGCAGGAGGCAGCCAATTGATGTTTCTCTCACATCGATGTTTCTATCTCTCTCTGTAAAAAAAAAAAAAATCAATAAAAATATTTTTTTAAAAAGCTGAAAAAAAAAAAGAATCAAGCAATGCATAAAAAAGTAGAACCAAAAAAAAATCAATATTTCTCTCTCTTTCTCTCTCCCCATTTCCTCTCTCTCTAAAAGAAAAGAATATATGTCATGGCTACTACACAAAGAGACTGTGAGAAAAATAACTTCAACCTAACAAGTTTCCCTGTTTCTCTCTATGGCTACACCTGCCCCTGGAACAACATTACTTCTTTTCTGGACTTCCTCAGAAACCATCACTAAATGATACCCTAAATGCCATCCACAACAGTCACAACACTGTTGATTTTAATTTGGGCTTTAAGAGAAAAGAGTATTCCCAAGGATTTAGAAGTTCTTTCATCTCCCAGGCTGCCTGGTTGGAAATCTGAACATGTACCAGAAATTTGGCAAAGCACCCTACAAGGCAAGTTTACCTTCGTATTCCTTACACTACCATAGTGACTACCAAATGGTAGGTGCTCAATAAATGTTTTCATCAAATGAATTAAACAAAGAAGGCAGACACTAAAAATTTCAAAATCTTTACATTATAGGGACTATTAAGTAACCAAAAGTAGATACCAAATACATATTAAGAGTACCACTGTGGCCCTGGCCCGTTTGGCTCAGCAGTTAGAGCATCAGCCCACAGACCAATGAGTCGCAGGTTCGATTCCGGTCAAGGGCACGTACCTCAGGGTTCATCCCAGCCCTGGTTGGGTTGTGTGACATAGAGGCAACCAGTCGATGAGACTCTATCACATCGATTTTCTCTCTGTCTCTCTCTCTCCCTCCCTCCCACTCTGATGATAAATAGAAAAATATCCTCCGGTGAGTAATAAAAAAAAAAAGAGTACCCATTGTGCCCCAGCTGGTTTGGCTCAGTGGTTGGAGCATCGCATCGGCCTGTGGATGGAAGGATCTCGGGTTTGGTCCCTGGTCGGGGGCAAGTGCCTAGGGTAAAGGTTTGATCCCAGGCTCCAGTCAGGGTCGTGAGGGAGGCAAACAAAACAATCAATGTTTCTCTCTCTCTCTCTCTCTCTCTCTCTCTCTCTCTCTCTCTCTCTCCCATCTCTCCCTTCCACTCTATCTAAAAATCAATGGAAAAATATCCTCTGGTGAGGAATAACAAACAAACAAACAAACAAACAAACAAACAAACAAACAAAAAAGAGTACCCATTATAAAGGTGTTGGTACCCAGAGGTACAAAGAAGTATTGTGTCTCATTCAACTTTTTAGAACAAGTCAGCACAGAATTTAGAATTCCATCCAGGACTCCAGACTTCTAGTTCTCTTTACTGAATAAGTTAGAAGAACCAGGTCCCAGTTTTAGTCCTAAGACTACCTAGTTGTATAACTTGGAGGAAGTCACCTAGTCACTCTTGTCCTCAACTTTTTCAATGCTAAGAAACGGGACTACATAGTTTACTGAAGGCCCTTTCCAGCTTTATGATATTGTGTCCTAAAAAAGAAATGTAAATTGAAATTATTTGTTTCTGAGGCAATATGAAAAAAAAAGCAGAAAACCTAGAAAAGAGCAGGAAACCTAGAAACAGAAAGATGTGAGCAAAATACAATTCCTGTAAACCTGTTTACTCAACTAAAAAATGAAATGAGGGAAAATTCCTACTAACTTACAAAGTTGTTGAGAGGATTATAGCTAACATTAAATGCTTTCTATATACCAAGTGCAGTGCTAAGTATTTTACATACACTAAGTCATTTAATCAAATAACTATTTGAAATCATGTATATTAAAGTGCTTCATAAATTCAAAGTTCTCTGAAAAAATAAGGGTAGTTGTATTATTTATGTTGAGACTTGGGAGTTGTATTTTTTAGTTATGGTCTCAGTTTTACTTTTTTTTTTTTAATCCTTACCTGAGGATATTTTTCCATTGATTTCTCAGATAAAGTAGGAGGGAGGGAGGGAGAGAGAGAGAGAAACATTTATGTGAGAGAGACATATTGAATGGTTGTCTCCTGCATGACCCAACCAGGGCCAGGGATCAAATTGCAACTGAGGTACGTGCCCTTGACTGGAAGCAAACCCACAACTCATTGGTCCACGGGCCGTCACTCTAACCGCTGAACCAAACTGGCCAGGGCTCAGTTTTACTTTTAATTTACCATATACTCTAGGAAAGTTTTTTCATTATAGTCATTTCAGATTTCTCATATCAAAAAAAAAAAAAAAAAAAAGAAGACATTACCTTCTTCACACTCTCAAAGCTTTACTGTATAAGAACTTTCCAAGTATAATTTTCAGAAAACTTCGGTCTGATTATGAAAACTCTCAAGTAAGGCCAGATTGGGTAAGTTCAATCTATCAGAGCAAAGCTCTCAGTGATAGGCAGACTAATCTCTGGCTTCAATGATGATGTTATAAAATGGAAAACTAATAGGAGGAAGGAGATATAGAAGAATAAGGATTTCCAGGGCATTCCCAGGGATTCAGAAATTCTTTCACCCCCTATGCTGCTTAAAAAATATATAAATGTACATGTGCCAGCAATCTGTGAGCTCCTTACAAATAAGGACTTCCTTGCATTCCCTAACATCTACCACAGTGACTGCCAATAGTGGCAATTCTTGGGTCAACTGTGGGCAATGAGGGCAAGGGACTGGGGCCTCTTGCATGAAGAAGCAGTCATCATGGCTGCCCTTGGATTACATGAACTTTGAACTCTGAGTTCTAGTTCAGCCTAGTCTTTCAAGACTTGGGATCTGGATAGTTAACTAATGTAACACAGTACATTCTCTTAAAAGCAGAGTGATAATGCTTAGTTTCTGTATTTCCCCAATACTTTTACATTTAGTACCTGTAGCATTTCAGTGTTAAACCACATCCTCAATCATGGTGCCTAAAAGAAAATAAAATGCATGTGCAACAGATGGGCAAGAAGTTGAAAGGGGAAAAGTATTTGCCATCAATCGCTATAACTCTCATAGGGATTTTCATGTGCTTTGCATAAGATATAAGGCAGTATTTACATGAGTTTATAGAGCATATAGTTCATGTAAAGTAAAAAGATTCCTTTATCTCTTTGAACATTCAACCTGTATATTGTACTATACTTAACTTTATTGTATTTTGTAATTTGAACAAACACACAGCCAAATGATATCATATTGCACATTGCTCTTTGCTAAATTATTTCAATTTCAAGAAACACAATTATTCCCATCTCAAGCAAGTTCAAGCTTACATGTCCAAAAACATAAATCAAACTATATACACCATTAATTGAAGGCATCTATACACATGATACAACATGTGAATGGTTTCTGAAAGTTTATTCGCAAGTCAGAAGTTTAGAACTTGGAATATATTTCTCATAGAACTAATCTATAAAAGGTGGCTAGGTTCCTAAGCCATCCCACAAAAATATGTGTTGTTTTTTTTCATTTAAACTATAGTTATGGCAGTGATTAAAGTAGAGTAGTAACTATATTATTAATACTATGGAACTTAACCACTTCAAGTAACAATATATCTAGAATAAACTATGAAGTATTCCAAATTAAGAGCCAACTATGTATTTTTCCCCTGTGTCAGTGGGATTAAAGACTTTCCCAGCTGTAAACTACTAGAGGTGGCCCCTATGGCCCAAGGCAAGGAAGTTCTGGCAGAGTGTAAAGTTTTTAGAGATGGTAAGACTGAATGAAGGATAAAGGAATGGGGACTTACAGAAAATAGAAACTTTACACCAGGCTAAATCCTCACACTGACTCCCTTTCAACTCAATTTTTTTCCTGAGACACACAGGGATTGGTGAGCCTATTCTTTCCTTTTTTAAAAAATAAATTTTCTCGCCCTGGCCAGTTTGGCTCAGCGGCTGGAGCGTCGGCCTGCAGACCACAGAGTCCTGGGTTCGGTTCCTACTAGGGGCACATACCCAAAAATAAAAAATAAAAAAATAAATTTTCTCTATCTATTGTTTCTGACCAATGTTTTTTCACCTTGTCTGGTTTACCATGAAAGAAGCTGTAGGCTCATAATTTCTATGTAGCCCTGTTGTTCCTGAAACAAGCATACAGGCCATTTTGGCTTTTTAAAGCTTTTAACTAACAGAAACAATGGGGAAAGACAGAAGGTTATTAAAGCTTGCTCCCAAAGGGCATCAGTCCCCCACCTCTATTAAACCTTATGGAAAAAGTGAAGGCCATATACATATTTGCTGAAGGTGGGTCTCTGTCTAGATAGAGAAAGTACTGAAGTAAAACACTTCAGAGAAGTATCTAAACTCTGTTTACACAAAACATTTTCTCACAGGAGCGTAAACAGCAGATAAAAACCTAATAGAGGAGGAAGCTAAGAAAAGGTAACTAGGGTAGAGATCAAGGTAGCAGTGGGTCTGGCAGAGGAGACCTACCACATTTTCTCCCTCCAGTTGCTATCAGTGCCTAGAGTAAGGTGAGAATGGGACAGAGAAGAAGGGGGTAGAACACCACAATCAAAAAATAAAAAATAAAGAAAGGAGAGGAAAACAGAGATTTAAATCCTACATAGTGGAGAAGGAAGGAAAAAGAATTTCCAGGGCCATTTGGCTACACACTGGAGTACAGTCTGAAGTAAATAATTTGTGTAAGTTAAAAGCAACTTATGTTAACATTTTCTGATTTGTAGGAAACTCAGGAACATATGTGTCATTTAAATCATGAGAGTTGCCTGAATTTTGTAGTGAATACACATTAATCTAAGTTCATACTTAAAGCATTTCATTTTGTGATTGAAAGCAGTGTTACTCAAAGTGTACTCAGTTGACCAATGGCATCAGTATCACTTGGGTGAAGGCTTAGGAACCTGTCTTAATAGTTCTATAGGTGATTTTTATATACATTCCAGTTTGAGAAGTACTTCTCAATAGAAAAGATTTATGAAATGGTTAGTTGGTGCCCTGTACAGTTTGCTCATTGGTTAGAACACTGGCCTGAGGACCAAAGAGTCGCAGGTTCAATTTCTGGTGAAGGACACATATCTGGGTTGCAGATTCGATCCCTGATCCTGGTCGGGGTCATGCAGGAGGCAACCAATCAATGTGTCTCTCTCACATCAAGGTTTTTTTTTTTTCTCTCTCTCTCTCCCTTCCACCTTATCTAAAAATGAATGGAAAAACTGCCTCAGGTGAGGATTAACAAAATAAATAAATAAATAATAAAATGGCTACTTGGTTTCCAAGGTACTGAGCGAGGAAGAGTGTGCACAGCTGAAGACAATGCATGCCCGGGAATCATCCAGTTCACACAATGGGAAAGCAATGTCACAGAAGCACAAAATAGTAATTGATGTGAGCAGATGAAAGAGTTGTTGATGTTTCTGAAATAAAGTTAGGCAGGGAGGACACCACTATATATTTCTTGAGATTGCTTTGAAACAGAAGAGGCTGCTATAGAACCAGAGGAAGAGAAGATGGAAGTTGAAGAAAAGCTGAAAGAGTGTAGTCAACAAGCACTCCCTAAGAAGTGAATATACAGAGGGGACTATAATCACAAATACATAAATATAAAGTTACAGAAAAAGAAATCATCAAGAGGTTTCAAAGAGATAAAAAGTAAGAGGACTAGGGCAAAGCTCTAGGAACCAGTAATCAAGGGAATAGTAGGGGGAGGGGAGGGATAGTGGGAAGTGAATCCTCCAAAATAGACAGTCAACAATAGACACTTAAAAAGTTGTCTTATTCTTGGATTGAATACTGAAGAACAATGGATAAATGACAATGTTGCCATTGAGCAATACAGGAGAACGAAGCATACTCTTTTGGCTGACAAAATAGGATTTGAATGCATTGGGGTCACAAATTGAAGTTTAGAGTGATTCACTAGCATTCCATTAATTGTGGACCAATCAAGGTACACTTTGGAAAGGCTATTCTGTAGTCAACTTAACATTAAAGTTATTAATAAATATAATTTTATTAATCCTCCAACACTTGAGATGCTATAAAACAGAGCAAAAAGAGAAAAAAATTTAAAAGTTAAACATGAGAGATGTAAGATTTAAAAAAAAGAAAATTAGACCATCAAAGCTTGTGACTTACAGATTTTTGGATTTCCTTTAATAGGAAACTTCACAATCATTTCCTGGGGATTTGTGCAGATGAAAACAAATGGAGAATCAGATTCTTGACTCATGTCTGGATACTGCGAAATATAAAAATAAAAAGTTCAGTCTAGTTGGGACAAATTTTGAATTTCAAGAAGATCAAAGGATGTCCCAGATTTCACCTCAACATGTGAATGACAGTACTCTTCATTCCACACCCAGGTAAAGAGGATTATGATCAGAAAACAAGAACAAACCTTCACTTTCCCCAGGCCTTAGCACAAGATTCTTATGTAGTCTATTGCCTACCATTTCTGACTTCCTATAATGGGAATAACTTTTTTAAACAAAGGATACCTGAGATCTTCCCAGAAGAATAAGAACTACCTATTCCTTTAACATAAGTGACTATGAGCTAGGAGATTCAGAGGTCTCCTTCAGGAACATTTGGCACCCCCTAGGTTCAACTCAAATGAAACACTGAAGAGTTAAGAAAAATAGAACATTTATAAAAATTCTGACTGTAAAAACAGTCAACAGAGCCCTTCTCTCACTAAAGGGAAGGGAAATGATTCATTCTGAAAGGTATAAACATGCAAAAGCTGTTTTGCTGGATGTATTCCAGACTTACTTAGGGTGAAAAGGTAACTGGTAGAAGAATTCTGGAAATTATCTAGAAGCCTCCTTTGGCTCTCTTAACACAAAACAAATCTGTGTGAATACTTTGGACTTTTATTCCTTCTGCAGAGACAGACACAATACCTAAAATAAGAGGATGCTAACCACGCAATCACAATTTAAGAAACAACTGGGGATTGCCAGAAAGTGCTCTCCAACAATGCCCAATTGGTCTGGTGTTTCATTATTTCCTATCTTGGGATGTCTTGTGTTTAGCATGTTTGACAAATATGACTCATAAGTTGACTGTGACTATGGGTCAGACTTCATTACCAAAGGAGCCTTTCTCCTGGTAACTACCATCAAAAGTATGAAATAATTTTCCACTCTTATTCACCTGCTAAGATGTGTCCTCTAAAGATCTAAAGTAGAAATCGAGGATTCAGTAAGAAAATTCAAATTTTCCTGTAACAAATGGAAGCATGAACAGTTAAACTTCTTTACTGACCACTCTGTGCTAGGTGGTAAGTAATGCTGTGGAGAAAACAAAGAATTTTAAGCAGCTGTTGGTCCTGCCCACATACCATAGTCTTCAGTGTGGGACAGGTGTGGCATGTACTTTGATAAAACATAGCTTAATATCAAGTATTATCCACAATTATATTCACAGCCAAGGTCAAAATGCTCATGGTAGAAAAAAACTAAAGATGGGAGGGTAAACCCTCATCTTTCTTTACCCCCTGGATCTTTAGAACTAAAAGAAGAGTCCAGCTGTTCCTGCTGAGGTGCTTCTGAACAAATAAAACCAGAGGCTGCTATCAAGATTGTTAAACCTAATTCTACAGAGGCCAAAGCAACAGTAGTCACAATTAACATCTCTTCACATTTCCTGCTCTCTCTTCTCTGTGTCTTAACAGAGTATCAAGGAAGAAGACAATGCTGCCAGGACTTCACAGCTCTGCTTTTCAAAAATTGCAAGCCATTTCAGCCATTCTCTCCTTTTTCATCTGCATCCATAAATGTTCTCTCTCTACTTGATTAATCTCATTAACAAACATACTTTCTGTAATGTCTGCCATAAAACAAAAACTCTCCAGATCCCACATTCTGCTCCATTTACCAGATTCTCTTTAATAAAATTCATTAAAAGATTATCTAGCCCTGGCCGGTTTGGCTCAGCGGTTGGAGCGTCAGCCTGCGGACCAGAGAATCCCAGGTTCGGTTCCCGCTAGGGGCGCGTACCAAAAAAAAAAAAAAAAAGATTATCTATATTCCCTGCCTCAAATTCCTCTCCTATTTTTTCTTAAATTCACCATAAACAGGCTTCACTCCTCATCGCTCCACCAAAACTATTCTTGTAAAGGTTATTGCTTATATCCAAGTTGCTAAATCAAACGGTCAGTTCTCAGTTTTCATTTTAATTGATCTGTAGAACCTGACAAAATTCTTCTCTCCCTCCTTCTTGAACACATTCCTCACTTGGCTTCCAGGATACCATTCTCTTCCTGGTTTTTCTGCTTTACTGGCTGCCCCTCATCTCCCCATCCTTTAAATGTTGGCATGCTTCAGAGGTCAGGTCTCAGACCTTTTTCTCCTGGATTTGTAACTATGAGAGGTGATGGATGTTAACTAAACTCATTGTGGTAATAATTTTTCAATTAATACATATATCATTATGTTGTACACCTTAAACTAACACAATTTTATATATCAATTATAAGCCAATAAAACTGAAGGAAAAAAAAAAGGTCTTAAAAGCGCATATCAAAATGAGATACCACTTCACAATCACTAGGATGGCTATTATAAGACAAAACAAAAACCAAAACCACAGACAATAACAAGAGTTAGTAAGAATAAAAACTCTAACCCTCATGCATTGTTGGTGTGAATGTAAAATGATACAGCTGCTGTGGAAAAACAGTTTGGTGTTTCTTCAAAAAGTTAAACACAGAATTACCATATAATTCAGCAATTCCACTTCCAGGTATATACCCAAAAGAACTGAAAGGGATTCAAACAGATAGATGTTCATAGCAGCATTATTCACAATAGTTTCCACAATCTAAATGTCCATCAGTAGATAAATGAATAAACAAAATGTGGTATATACATAGAATGAATATTATTCAGCCCTAAAGAGAAATAAAATTCTGATACACACTACAAGATGGATAAATCTTGAAAAATCATGCTAAGTAAAATAAGCCAGACACAAAAGGGCAAATATAGTATGATTCTACTTATATGTGGTACTTAGAATAGGCAAATTCATAGAAACAGAAAGTACAATAGAGGCTACCAGGGGCTGAGGGGGAGGGGTAGAGAAAGAAGGAATCATTTTTTCCTTCAATAACTTTTTTCTTTTTAATCCTCGCTGGAGGATATGTTTTTTATTGATTTTAGAGAGAGGAAAGGAGAGAGAGAGAGAAACATCAATCAGTTGCCTCCGGAATTCACCCCAGACCGGAAATCAAACCCACAACCAGGGCATGTGCCCTGACCAGGAATCGGCGACCTCTTGGTGCATGGGACCATGCTCCAACCAACTGAGCCACACCAGCCAGGACAAGAAGGAATTATTATTTAATGGGTACAGAGATTCTGTTTGGAATGATAAAAAAGAGTTCTGGAGATGGGTAGTGGTGATAGTTGCACAACATTGTGGATGTACTTAAACTGAATTGTACACTTTAAATGGTTAAAATGGTACATTTTATGTTATATATATATTTTACCACAATAAAAATAAAGTTTAAAAAAATCAAGGTCCTAAATTTCCTTCCCAAACCTGCTCCTCTCTTATTCATACCTCTTTAAAATAAATAAATAGCTATTTCCATCCTTCCAGTTGTTTAGGCCAAAAACTCCACAACCGACCCACTGGGAAATCCTGTCAACTCTACCTTCAAAAGCTATCCAATATCTCACCACTTCTTAAGAACTCCATGGCTACTTTCCTGGTCCAAGCCATCATAATGTCTCCCTGGATTACCACAATAACCTCCTAATTGATCCCTCTGTTTCGGCCCTTACCCCTTCTTGTCTATTCTCAAAATAGCAGCCAGAACTTTTTTTTTTTTTTTTAAATACCAAATCATGTCACTCCTCTGCTTAAAACTCTCCAATGGCTTTTCATCTCAGTCAGAATAAAAGCCTAGCTCCATTTTCTTTCTAATGTCATTTCCTACTACTCTCCTCATTTTCACTCTACTCTAGCCACTCTGGCTTCCTTGCTGTTTCTGCCTATGTGTCTTTTTTTTTTTTTTAATTAATCCTCACCCAAAGATATGTTTTTATTGATTTTTAGAGAGAAAGAAGCATGGATATGAGAGAGAAACATGGATGTGAGAGAGAAACATTGATCAGTTGGTTGCCTCCTGTACATGACCCAACTGGGGATCAAATCCAAAACCTAGGTATGTGCCCTGACCAGACATTGAATCTGCAACCTTTCTGGAGTACGGGATGACACTCCAACCAACTGATCCACCTGGCTGGGGCTAC
This sequence comes from Tadarida brasiliensis, assembly GCA_030848825.1. Taxonomy (NCBI): domain Eukaryota; kingdom Metazoa; phylum Chordata; class Mammalia; order Chiroptera; family Molossidae; genus Tadarida; species Tadarida brasiliensis. The sequence goes on along the minus strand of CM061257.1, from coordinate 196,329,291 downwards.
TTACTTTAAATTTTTTAATTTGGCCTCCCCTTACTAGGATGAAAGCTCCACAAAGGCTGGGATTTTTGTCAAAATTTACTTCTCAGCACCAATCATGCCTGGCACAGAGTAAGGCAATCAATAAATACTTGTTGAATGAAAGAATAAGGAATTTACTAATTTGCGCATTAAAGGTTAATTTAGTAATGCTTTGAATATGAACATGCTGGGAACTGGACATTCCTTGGACTATAACTCTGGGTAAAGGTAGGCGCTACTCTGTAATCACTATCCCTCAAGCTAAATTAAAACTTTTGTCTTAGCAAGTGTCCAAGAAGGCCCTATATTTAATAAAAACTACCCTGACATATTAACACAGTAAGTGAATGTCAAGTCAAAGGGAAAAGGATGGATAAATGAAATTACAGAACAAGAGGTTCCTTATGCCTCACAATAAACATTAAAATCAACTTTCCCTTGTGAACCAACGTCACTCCAATAAATTCAGTAAAAAAAAAATCAACTTTCCCAACTGAATCTAAATTCAAGTTTAATGTGAATATCCCTTTTCCCAAGCTCTATCACTAAACTTTAGGACCTTATAAGAAACCGAGCCAAAGAACAAAGCAGCCTACAAGGAATAAAGAAAAGTAAGGCCTATGCATTGGGAGAAGAGATTATTTTTCATGGCAAAATGCGTTAAAGCAAAGTCAGCTAGGCAGAGCCTCAGTACCTCCAAAAAAGCACATCTCTGCAACTGTGGCCTGGGCACTATGGACCACATTATACACTAACAAGTCAGAGACAAGAAAGGAATTTTTGGTCTGACAGTCAGAAGACCAAAATGCAGCTGACTCAGAGAAAGAGTAAATTAAAAGACGGGGATTCATATTTGCAAAGAATGTAGATAAACTCTGATGTCATATCCAATTTAGAGAGAATGCTAGATTAAGGATCACTGACAAAGGACAGTAGAACTCCATGGCTACTTTTGTGGGTTATAAGATCAAGCAAGCAACTCAAAGCAACCATTCAGATTCAGTAACAGACTCCTCAGGAAGTTGCTACTACTGTTCTTGCCTAAGACAACAGGACTCCCATCACCTGGTTTCCAGCCTGACCACCAATGGATGGGTGGAAGACTCTTCTTTCATGCCTCAAAAGTTTCACAGCTGTCTAACATAAATGGTAATTAACTACTAAACAGCCATTTTCTTCTCCCCTCCAGAGCAAAATTGTTCACCAGTCATCTAGAAAACATTTCTTTTGCCATTTTCATAAAAGAAAAAAAAAGTTTAGTAGTTTTGGGCAACCACTATTGATTCAGAACCAAGTGGGCATTTTCACCAACTCTGCAAGTGTGCCTCCATTAAGTCCTTGTACTGAAATGATTAGTACTGGTAAATGATGTCACTTTTCACAAATCCCCAGATGACCTATAAATCTTATACCTGTCTCCAGAGAACTAAGAACTAAAGAAGTCAAGAAAAAAGTAATTGCTGTAGTTTTCTTGGTTTAAACTTTGAGGAACTAGATAGGACATAAAATCTGGCTCTGAAATCTAGTTAGCTGAAAACCAACTCCAAGTAGATCGAGGTGATAATATGCAGAAAGAGAGAAGGAAATGAGTCTGATAAAAAGGCCACAAGCACAATAGATCCAAAGAAGCAAATCCTGAAAGCAACTGTGTTCTCTGATAAATAGTTCTTGTTTACATTTTCCTTCAAAGCAATTCAAGGTTCAAAGGATAACTAGCACCCTAGGCCCCCCTCTACTGGAGGACAAAAGTTTTCTTATATCAGAGTAACAATGATCATGATACTTTGACTACTGCATATTTTATTGGGGTTGGATAAAGATCATGTCAGTGGGCCCAAAGTAGGATAGCTGAACTCCCATGTACCAGTACCCAGTTCAAATCATGTATCAAAGACAGGTGGTTCCAGCTCAATGATCAGAGACAACTCATATTTGCTCCAAGTGAAAAGAATAAGCAATATGTAGTTTATGGGTCTTATAGTCATTTGAGGACGATGATCTGGTTGAAGTCCCAAAGCATTGGTCTCCTGGTCCCATCCTACTCACCGTAAATTTTCCACTGTGGCTTTCTGTGCTTTTTGGAATCTATGCTGGAACCTCCACATGCAGTAGAACCCAATCAAGTATATTTCTCTAAAATTAACCTTATAACTTTTCTGCCCTGACTTTTCAAGACCAAAATGGGAATCACCCATTCATGACAATTATATTTGGTCTTAATTTTCATATAGCAGGATTCCATTCCAACTTAAACTAGTAAGAACCAAAAGAGAACTGCTCTTAAAGATACTACATTATAAGGTTCCTAACCACTGAAGTCTGCCCTGGTACTAATACCTCAGAATGCTAAGACTCCTCTTGAGTTAAGGACTCTGCCAATTTTAGATTTTTATCTCCCAATATCTGGTTTGACTCAACAGAACTATTCTGAGGCAGAGCTCAGAGAATTCTTTGACCTCAGTTGACATATCAAGGTAAGGTCATTATTAAGTAATCTGGCATTATTAACATTAACAGTACACCCTTGCCCTGGCCGGTTTGGCTCAGCGGTTAGAGCGTCGGCCTGCGGTCCAGAGAGACCCGGGTTCGGTTCCCGCTAAGGGCATGTACTTCAGTTGCAGTTTGTCCCCGGCCCTGGTTGGTCGTGCGGGTGGCAGCCACTCGATGTGTCCCTTTCACGTCGATGTTTCTCTCTCTCTCTCTTCCTCTCTCTCCCTCCCACTCTGTCTGAGCAAAAAATGGAGGAATGTCCTCGGGTGAGGATAAAAAAAAAACAAACAACAAAAAAAACAGTACACCCTTTATCATATAACATTTGTCTTTTAGAACAAAACAGATTAAAATATTTTAAACTATGCAAATGAAAAATTACAAAAAAATTGATTCTTATATGGTGATCACACACTAAAGAACACCTCTCCTTCACTGCTACAATATAGGTTTCCTTTGCCATAGCTCACTTATTTTAAAAAGTCACTTACCTTAAAAGAAAATTCTCTTCTTTTGTATACTCATTGGGACTAACGGTACTACTATTCACCCATTCACCACAGACAGAAACCCAAGTTTATCCTAGATTTCTTTCTTTCTTCATTCTTCATATCCAATCAAATCACCAAGTCCTATGACTTTACCTCCTAAACATGTCTTTTCTTTTTTTATTTATCTATGAGCATCTTTTAAAAAATATATGTTTTTATTGATTTTTTAGAGAGAGAGGAAGGGAGAGATAGATAGAAACATCACTGTGAGAGAAAAACATTATTCAGCTGCCTTCTGCACGCCCCCTACTGGGGATCGAGCCCACAACCCCGGATGTGCCCTGACTGGCAATCGAACTACAACCTCTCAGTCCATGAGACGATCCTCAATCCACTGAGCCACACCAGCCAGGCACCTCCTAAACATTTCAATCATTTGTTCCTTTCTGTCCAACTCAACTGCCAGAGTATTGTTACAGGCCTTCATCATGCCTCACCCAGATGATCATATCCTTGTATTTAGGCTTGCCCCATGCAGTCCATCTTTCCTACTGCTGCCAGGACAATCTTTCTAAACTACACATCTCATTACATCACTTACATGGTTGCCTTCAGAATACAATTCAAATTCCTTCACAAAGCATTTAAGGCTTTTCATATATCAACCATTGCCTGCCTCTCAATATTACCACCTTTACTAAGCACCTACTATGTACTAGGACACTAGACATTGGAGATAAAAAGATGAATAAGCCCGGCCAGTGTGGCTCAATGGTTGAGCATCGACCCATGCACCAAGAGGTCACCAATTCAATTCCTAGTTGGGCACATGCCCAGGTTGTGGGCCCTATCTCTGGTGGGGGGCCATGCAGGAGGCGGCCAATTGATGTTCTCTATCATGGATGTTTCTGTCTCTCTCTCCCTCTCCCTTCCTCTTCCTCTAAAATCAATAAAAAAGAAAAAAAAGATGAATAAGACATAGATGGTGAACACCTAAAGAAACTACATGTGAACATTTTTTTATAATTACCAAAAAAATTACCATTCTGCCAAAGAGGAAATGGGCAGAGGTCAGGGAAGACTCTACTGAAAGAATGACATCTGAGCTGTTTTAAAGACTGAATAGGAGCCCTGGCCAGTTTGACTCAGCAGCCTGCAGACCAGAGTCACAGGTTCGATTCTGGTCAAGGGCACGTACCTCAGTTGTGGTCTGGTTTTCAGCCCTGGTCGGGGTCATGCGGGAGGTAACCAATCGATGTGTCTCTCTCATGTCGATGTTTGTTTCTCTCTCTCTCTCCTCCCCCCTACTCTATCTGAAGTTAAATGGAAAAATATCATCGGGTGAGGATTAAAAACAAAAACTAAATAGGAACTCTCCTGGTGGACAAGAGCATAGACACATGATATAGCATGGTATATTGAGGAAGACATAAATCCAGCCTTCTTCAGCACGCACCTTTTATTTAATTTTTTAAATGTTTTTATTGATTTTTGAGAGAGAGGAAGGGAGAGAGAGAGATAGAAACATCTGTTGGCTGCCTCTTGCACACCCCCTACTGGGGATAGAGCCTGCAACCTGGGCATGTGCCCTGACCAGGAATCGAATCAGCAACCTCTTGATGCATGGAAGGATACTCAATTCACTGAGCCACACTGGCCAGGCAGCACTCACCTTTTTTAGAATTCTCCTTAACCCTCCGTACTCTACCTCCAGCTGAGTTAGGAGTTAGGTCCCCTCTTTTGTGCATTCCTTTGTTCATATGATAATGATTATAGTTGGGTTTTCTTGTCTCAGTCTCTTCTAGTAGACTTAAATAAAATATCTTGTTAAGCTCTAGCCTGGCTGGTGTGGCAAAGTTGGTTGAGCATCCAGTGCATCAAAAGGTTGCCAGTTCGATTCCCAGTCAGGGCACATACCCAGGTTGCGGGTTCCATCCCTAGTCAGGGCACATACAGGAGGCAACTGACTGATGTTTCTCTCTCACATGGATGTTTCTCTCTTTCTCTCCCTTACTCTCTAAAGTCAATAAAAATATACTTTAAAAATATATATCTTGTTAAAACTCTGGATCCTCAGTCTTTAGCACAGTGCCTGGTACATGGAACATGGTCAATAAAACTTCATGCATGTATGATTGTATAATATTCTGAGCAATAAAAATTAGGAGGTGATAACAACTAAGAAAATTAAAGATGTAATCAAGACCCTTCCAGCAAACAAAAGCCCAGGCCCGGATGGCTTCACGGGGGAGTTTTACTGAACATTTAAAGAACAACTAACACCCATTCTCCTCAAACTATTTCAAAAAATTCAAGAAGAAGGAAGACTTCCAAACTCGTTTTATGAGGCCAGCATAATTCTAATTCCAAAACCAGAAAAAGACACTACAAAGAAAGAAAACCACAGGCCAATATCCCTGATGAACATAGATGCCAAAATCCTTAACAAAATACTAGCAAATCAGATCCAGCAACACATCAAAAAAAGTATTCACCATGACTAAGTGGGGTTCATCCCAGGGATGCAAGGCTGGTTCAATATTCGCAAATCAATAAATGTGATACACCACATAAACAAAATGAAAGATAAAAACCACATGATCATATCAATAGACGCTGAAAAAGCATTCGACAAAATCCAGCACCCATTTCTGATAAAAACGCTCAGCAATGTGGGAATAGAGGGATCATATCTCCACATAATAAAGGCCATATATGAAAGACCTACAGCCAACATCATACTCAATGGGCAAAAACTAAAAACGTTTCCCCTAAGAACAGGAATAAGACAGGGATGCCCACTTTCACCACTCTTATTTAACATAGTACTGGAAGTCTTAGCCACAGCAATCAGACATGAAGAAAAAATAAAAGGGATCCAAATTGGAAAGGAGAAAGTGAAACTGTCATTATTCGCAGATGATATGATACTATACATAGAAAACCCTAAAGACTTCATCAAAAATCTACTAGACTTAATAAATGAATTTGGCAAAGTAGCAGGATACAAAATTAACGTCAAGAAATCGATGGCATTCTTATATACCAATGATGAACTCACAGAAAGAGAAACTAAAAAAACGATCCCATTTACCATCGCGGCAAAAAAATTAAGATATCTAGGAATACACTTAACCAAAGAAGTAAAAGACCTATTTGCAGAAAACTACAGGACATTGAAAAAAGAAATAAAGGAAGATATAAAAAAGCGTAAGCACATACCTTGTTCATGGATTGGAAGAATTAACATCATTAAAATGTCCATATTATTAGCCCTGGCCAGTTTGGCTCAGTGGTTAGAGCACTGGCCTGCAGTCCAGAGAGACCTGGGTTCGGTTCCCGCTAAGGGCATGTGTCTCGGTTGTGGTTTGTCCCCGGCCCTGGTTGGGTCGTGCGGGAAGCAGCCACTCGATGTGTTCCTTTCACATAGATGTTTCTCTCTCTCTCTCTCTCTCTCTCTCTCTCTCCCTCTCCCTCTCCCTCTCCCTCTCCCTCTCCCTCTCTCTTCCTCTCTCTCCCTCCCACTCTATCTGAACAAAAAATGGAAAAATGTCCTCGGGTGAGGATTAAAAAAAAAAAAAAATGTCCATACTACCCAAAGCAATCTATAGATTCAATGCAATCCCCATCAAAATACCAACAATATATTTCACAGAACTAGAACAAATACTTCAAAAGTTCATATGGAACCAAAAAAGACCCCGAATTGCCACAGCAATCTTGAAGAAGGACAAAGTAGGTGGGATCACAATACTGGATATCAGGTTATACTACAAAGCTACTGTAATCAAAACAGCCTGGTACTGGCACAAGAACAGGCATATAGACCAGTGGAAGAGAACAGAGAATCTGGAAACAAATATTAATTATGCTCAATTAATATTTGACAAAGGCGGCAAGAGCATACAATGGAGTAAAGACAGCCTCTTTAATAAATGGTGTTGGGAAAATTGGACAGCTACATGCAAAAAAATGAAACTAGACCATTATCTTACACCATACACAAGAATAAACTCAAAATGGATAAAAGACTTAAATGTGACTCGTGAATCCATAAAAATCCTAGAAGAAAATGTAGGCAACAAAATTTCGGACATCATATGCAGCAAAATCTTCACTGATATATCACCTAAGGCAACAGAAACAAAGGGAAAAATGAACACATGGGACTACATCAAACTCAAAAGCTTCTGCACAGCAAAAGAAACAACCATCAAAACAGATAGGGAACCCACTGTATGGGAGAGCATAATTGCCAATGATACATCAGATAAGGGGTTAATCTCCAAAATATATAGAGTGCTCATACATCTCAACAAAAGGAAGACAAAGAACCCAATTAAAAAATGGGCAGAGGAACTAAATAGACACCTCTCCAAAAAGGACATACAAATGGCTAAGAGACATATGAAGAAATGCTCAACATCACTAATCATCAGAGAGATGCAAATTAAAACAACAATGAGGTATCACCTCACACCTGTCAGAATGGCCGCCATCAACAAATCATCAAACAACAAGTGTTGGCGAGGGTGTGGAGAAAAGAGGACTCTAGTACACTGCTGGTGGGAATGCAGACTGGTGCAGCCACTGTGGAAAACACTATGGTGTTACCTCAAAAAATTAAAAATTGAATTGCCATTTGACCCAGTGATCCCACTTCTAGGAATATACCCTAAGAAGCCTGAAACACCAATCAGAAAGAATATATGTACCCCCATGTTCATACCAGCACTATTTACAATAGCTAAGATCTGGAAACAGCCCAAGTGTCCATCAGTAGACGAATGGATAAAAAAGCTGTGGTACATATACACAATGGAGTACTAAGCAGCTGTAAGAAAGAAAGATCTCTTATCCTTTGAGACGACATGGAGGGACCTGGAGAGTATTATCCTAAGCGAAACAAGCCAAGCAGAGAAAGACAAATATCACATGATCTCACTTATTTGTGGAATATAATGAACATAACAGTCTGAGGACCAGGGTAGACCCAGAGATGTGGAAGTAGGGTACAGACTGACAAGCCTCAGAAGAGGGGGTGGAGTGGGAGGGAAGAGATAAACCACAGAACTTATATGCATGTACGCATAACTGATGGACATGGACAACAGAGCTGGGGATGGGGTGGGGGGGGATGGGGAGGAGGGTGTCAATAGGGAAAAAAGGAGAAACATCTGTAACAAAAATAAATTAATAAAAAAAAAAATTAGGAGGTGATTTGCCACCTGGTTCATGCAGTAGACTGGATGACAAATGAAGAAGCCTTGAACAGATTGCAGTAAGATAGCAAGACTACAGCAGATTCCTTCTAGAACAAGCAGACCATTTTCTCTCTAATCCTGGGTTTACTTACAGGTAAAATGAAGGTGTCACATTAAGTGATTGACTCTACCTATATAAAACCTCTTGCATCTGTCCCCCACTCCGTGCCTAATTCCACTGGCATTACCCTAAAACAGATTTTTAAAAAATATCTCTGCCTTGGATGACAACTGTCCTCTCACTAGTCTTCCTACCTTCGGTCTTTTCACTGCAATCCATCTTTCATATTGCTGCCAGATTCATTTTCCTCAAGCAAGGCTCTGATCACCTTCAAAACACCTTTCCCTATCCCACAACTGACTACAGAAAAGTCTTCCCTCTGAAGCCTATCATTCAAAGGTATCTACCTCTGACTAAAATATACCTTTCCATTTTTGTTTGCTGCTTCTTCCCCCTTCACTCATACTCTTTCCTCAACAAACTGGTTTGCAATTACTCTCCATACAGGCCCATAATTGCCTACCTCACCTTATCCCCTTGGAATATGCTTTTCTGCCATCTAAGTAGGAAGACTTGAACAGCAATCCCAACTCTACCATTTACTAACAGTACACACGTTATTTTAACTCTCTTAAGTCTTTTTTTTTTTTTTTAATCCTCACCCGAGGACATTTTTGCATTTATCTTCAGATAGAGCGGGAGGAAGAGAGTGGGGAAGAGAGAGGGAAACATTGATGTGAGAGAGACACATCGACTGGTTGCCATCCACACGACTCCAACCAGGGCCGGGGACAAACCGAGGTACGTGCCCTTAGCGCAAACCGAACCTGGGACTCTCTAATCCGCAGGCCTACGCTCTAACCGCTGAGCCAAACTGGCCAGGGCTCTCTTAAATTCTCTCATTTCTAAAAGAGAGGCAATTATACCTTGCTTGGAGATGTTGTGAGGATTAGAAAATAACATACATAATAGGCCTGGCACATAATAAATGATCAAAAAGTAACAGATTTTAATATTACTACCCTTCAAGGCTAATTCAGTAGCCATAAAGTCTTTTTCATAAAGTCTTTTGTGATCCCTCCCAGCTGGAAGCAACCTTTCCCTCCTTTAAGTTCCTCAAAGGCAGTCTTTACTTCTCTTGAAACAATTGTCTTTGCTTTTAATTTTGTATTTGGTTTATACACATATCTTATCTACCTAGTGGTCTTTCAAACATTCTGAGGCCAGAACCCATGGCTGATTCAACTTTTTGTTTCCTTTAATGTTTAAAACAGTGTCTAATTTGTGGTAGACACTCCAGTATTTATTGATGAATAAATACTTTAAAAAATCTTAAGAATTATATGTTCATATTCAGATGAAAAGCTAAACATTAAAAATTTACATAAATGAATATAAAAGTATTAATATGCCCTTCCTCTCTTCAGGATAAATACAACATAAAGCATAATGCTTCCTAGATTATTAAAAAATGCACACGGCTGTCCTCAATTCATTAAGTGAATACTTGCTACCAAAAACTCAACAGTATGTTCTGTCAGAAACTCTAGTAAATACTCTAGTTTTCATTAGAACTCCAAAAATACATTTCCTGTCTCACCCAAATGAGCTGTGATTTTAAAGAACTGCCTAGCGTTAGGCTAATTGTGGCAGACATTCAATTCTCCTCTTTGATGGTTCTCAGATGCAGCGCTCAAGATCCCTTTGGAACATTTGTTCTAGGTCTGTAAGTTGGCAGGTTTTCTCAGTACAACAGAGAAGACCTTTTCATATGTATGTTTTTATTGGTTTTAGAGAGAGAAGAAGAGAGAGAGAAACACCTACCTGCTGCTTCTTGCATGCCCCCTACTGGGGATCACGCCCAAAACCCAGGCATGTGCCCTGACCAGAAATCGAACCTGCAACCTTTTGGTGCATGGGACGACACTCACCAACTAAACCATACCAGCTAGGGCCCTTTGCAGATATTTTACAAGAGAATTTGGGGACTCTATTATTTAAGGCCAATGCCTGGTTTGAATGTTAACTATTAAGTACTTCCTTCATTTTCTAATTTTGTTTTTTTTTATCTTTACCCGAGGACATTTTTCCATTTTTTGTTCAGATAGAGTGGGAGGGAGAGAGAGGAAGAGAGAGAGAGAGAGAAACATTGATGTGAAAGGGACACATCGAGTGGCTGCCTCCTGCATGACCAACCAGGGCTGGGGACAAATTGCAACTGAGATACGTGCCCCTATTGGGAACCGAACCCAGGTCTCTCTGGACCGCTGAGCCAAACCGGCCAGGGCTCGTTTTCTAATTTCTAACCTCTCAGACTTACAGCCAACTCATTGGTGATAGAAGGCGATGATTTCTACATATGAAGTGGTATCTGTAATCTTCCTGATCTGTATCATTTGGATACTCATAGTAGTCTTCCCCACTGGAAGACTGCAATTCTATTGCTAATGCAATTATATAGGGACACAGCAGAACTGTTTCATCATAATTCCTTAAAGATAGGGTTCTTAGTTATTATAAAAACCATAAGATCAAATGGACTAACATGGATGGGGGAACTTTTTTCTGCCAAGGGCCATTTGGATATTTATAACATCATTCTCAGGCCATAAAAATTATCAACTTAAAAATTAGCCTACTATATTTGGTCAAGCTAATTTGGTGAGGCTTGTGACATTAGCTGGTACTGATTTCATGGGCCCCATACGGCCCGTGGGCTGACATTCCCCACCCATGGACTAAAGGGTCAGTAAACTGGCAGGAGAGAAATAGATTCAGTACAGAAGAAATTGAATAATCAATGACCTTGGAGATTTCAGACAAATCAGATTTTCTGTTGAAGGCAGAGATATAAATAGCACAAACATAACACAGACAAGTAGAAACAAAAGCCACCAATTTAACTTTTTGTTTGAGAACTTGTTGGGTCTAGAAAACTGTTCAAACCACAGCTGCTAATGGTTATGGATTTGGCAATCAAAATGTCTTTGTTTTTTAAAAAAGTTTTAACTGCCTTACTATTGAGGTTACAAACCGCAGCCTTGATGCATTGTTGCAGTTAACATCCTCCCTGCTGTTTTTGAGAGCTTACATCTGCTGCTGGCAGATAAAACGCTGGCAAACGGCATGGGCTCCTTCCAGGGGAATACAGAAGTTTAAACTAGATGGCTCTCATCTACCTCTGTCTCCTGAGTTGAGCCTACAGTGCTTTCTATAGCACTCCTACCTTGTCTAGGTTGATCCCCTGCTATTACTCAGGAGGGTTGAAGGTCTAGTAAGATTTTTTTCCCTGGCACAAATCAGCCATGCCAGCCATACTATTCTTAGAAGATAAAAGGAAGACAAATTCTTAGCTCAGGGGAAAGCACTTTAAGCACATATTTTGAAGACACTTACAGTGTAGTATACTTGATTTTTAACAACCATTAATAAAACCTTTTCTGTTATGAAAAAAAACAAAAAACTAACTGATCACACTATGCTGAAAATAGTGAGGGCTTAGTATATTTTAACTAAGCAAAGGAGGGCCAAGAATGCGAGGTCAGAAAGTAAATTACTGAGTTTCTTTGGGGAAGGGAAAAGTTAGGAACAAGATGGAGAAGTAAAATGTGGTCCAAGTCACATAGAAGATTAGTTTCAGTTGAAATAAAAATTACTATATCCATACTGGTTTTCCAAGAAAATGCAATTCAGCCCTGGCCAGTTTGGCTCAGCGGTTAGAGCATCGGCCTGCAGACCAGAGTCCCGGGTTCGGTTTCCGCTAAGGGCACATAACTCAGCTGCAGTTTGTCCCCAACCCCCGGGGTCGTGTGGGTGGCAACCAGTTGATGCGTCTCTCTCACATTGATGTTGCTCTCTCTCTCTCTCTTCCCCCCTCTCTCCCTCCTGCTCTATCTGAAGATAAATGCAAAAATGTCCTCAGGGTGAGGATTAAAAAAAAAAAAATGCAATTCAGCTGGGTGATGAGAAATGAGTGTGGAAATGCAGAAAGAAGACTTAGGTCAAGAAAGTGTCTCCTGGATGATTCTCCCTCAGTGAGCTGACCTAGTGGATCAAAGAAAACCAAATATACCCAGACTAGCACTTCCTAAGCTGTACATACAAGATACCAGGTTCTGCAGTATGCAAGTAGGTAGTGTTTGTGTGTATGGCATGGGGTGGAGGGGGCGGACAGAGATTGTGGTCAAGTTTTGTGAACACTGCAAATTATATCCACCAGATATCCAGATATATCAGAGAGTTATATCAGAGAGTCATAATACACTAGCATATTAAGGGCTCTGAGAAGTTCTCTGGTAAACAAATTTATTTAATCCAAATACATTTTCCAAATGTATGTGTCCATGAAAACCTCACAAGCCCCACACTCCCTGCTTTTTTTCAGAGAACACCTATACCATGGAATACTTTGGGAAATACTAGTCTAGGGTTATCATTCCTAAACTCTCAACTCATTCTTTCAGAAATGAGAATAAGGTTGGTAAAACAGACTAGGCAATCACATTTCATACATCACAGAACCCTAGCTCAAAGACAGACAGGTAGGTTACCAAGGGTGCTTGAGACATTTTCCAAAAGCAGCCAAATGCCAAAGCTACAACTTTAAAGTGGTAAGATCCGTACCTGAGAAACAATCATTGAATAGGGCTAATGTCAATTCTGCATACATTCATGTGCTACCCTCAAACACAGAATAGAAACAATGGGTGAAAGCCACAGAGAAGCTGACCATAGGTAAAATAAGCATGGGATTCCTGTGTTTAATGAAGCTTAGAGGCTTTTGGCATTTGAGATATTCTAATGTCATACATCAGGGAAATTCATAAGGAGAGTTGCCATGACCTCTAGCTAGAAACATATGGGAGTATTCCTACACTTCTATGTGCTGCCCTCAGCATTCTCAGGATAAAAGACAGGATATAAGCTCAGGAAGGAGTATCATGAGACAGGTAACCTGGAGAAACCAATAAGATCTGTTTTGTTATTTAGAGTTCTGATTGCTTAAATCTTGTGGAACTCCTTAGACTAGGATTACAGTTTCCCAGCCTTTTCTACATAAATTGTGGCAGCCTGGCTAATTGTCTAGTGATATATAAATCATTTGATCTTTTATCAGGTGGTGGTTTGCCTGACTGACAAATAAGAAAGTAAAGGAAGGTCCTTTGCCAAAAACCACTGCCCACACTGCCAGATGCTCCTGGATTCTCTTTTAGAATGCAAATATCCTAAGAAGAAAGTATGTTATACTACGCTGTTAATGACTGTGAGTCTCTAAAATTGTAAAGCCTACACCAATGTAAGGAATTCTTATATTACTTCTAGACTAAAAAAAAAAGGAGAAGGGTAGAAGAAACAAAGACACTGAAAAAAATGGGCAAAGGGCCCATAAGAAGAATTTAACAGGTACAAGCCTGTAGAAAATAAAGAGCCTCCACATGTCTATGGTTTTGCCTAGGTCTAGATTAGGTGCTAAGAGCAGAAAAAAAGACTAGAAGTAAAAAAATTCATGCTAGGATTGGCTGGTGTGGCTCAGTGGTTGAGTGTTGACCCATGCACCAAGAGGTCATTGGTTCGATTCCTGGTCAGGGCACATGTCCAGGTTGTGAGACAACTCCCCAGTGGGGAGGCATGCAGGAGGTGGCCAATCAATATCTCTTTCTCCCTCTCCCTTCCTCTCTCTCTAAAATCAATCAATAAAAAAAATTCATGCTAGCCCTGGCTTGGTGCGGCTCAGTGGTTAGAGCATTGGCCCACACAACCAAGAGTCGAGGGTTCAATTCACAGTCAAGGGCTTGCAGGTTTGACCCCTTGCCCCTGGTCCCTGGCGGGAGGCAACCAATGGATGTGTCTCTCTCACATCAATGTTTCTCTCTAAATCCCTTTCTCCTCCTCCCTCCCTCCCTTCCACTACCTTTAAAATATCAAAGGAAAAAACATCCTCAGGTAGGATTAACAACTACAACAACAAAAATCATGCCAAATTACATGCATTGTACTCATACATACAAAGTAATCAGATCAGGGCTGAGGAGGCGATCCACAAGAAAATGAAAGACAGAAAATTAGACAGAGATAAAAAAGCTGTGGTACATATACACAATGGAGTACTAAGCAGCTGTAAGAAAGAAAGATCTCTTATCCTTTGAGACGACATGGAGAGACCTTGAGAGTATTATCCTAAGCGAAACAAGCCAAGCAGAGAAAGACAAATATCACATGATCTCACTTATTTGTGGAATATAATGAACATAACAGTCTGAGGACCAGGGTAGACCCAGAGATGTGGAAGTAGGGTATAGACTGACACCCCTCAGAAGAGGGGGTGGGAGGGGAGGGAAGAGATAAACCACAGAACTTAAGCGCATATATGCATAACTGATGGACATGGACAACAAAGCTGGGGATGGGGTGGGGGGATGGGGAGGAGGGTGTCAATGGGGAAAAAAGGAGAAACATCTGTAACAAAAATAAATTAATAAAAAAAAAGAAAATTAGAGAGATAATAACTATTGCTAAAATCTATGAAGAAAGGATAGAGAAGGTGAGATAGGAATAGTTTTTTTTTGTTTTTGTTTTTTTAAAGCAGACAGTTATAACACTAGAGAAAGGCACATAAGTCTGGAAAGCAAAGAATTTAATGAGAAAAACAAAGCTGAAGAACATTTTCTTAAGCCCTACTGCTTAAAGTAACTATTCAAAGAACAGAAAAACCATACTGTTTGGTAAAACTCTTCATGCTTCAAGGATGGATCTTCCCATTTTGGATTTCTCTAGTCTGAGTCTAAATATAAGGCTCTAAATTTCAAGTTTTCCAATTATGCTAAAGTCCTTCAGCTCCCTCTGCTGTTCAAAAATGTACTTTAGTTATGTCAGTTCAACCTTGCATGATCAAAATAAATAAAAATACATACATAAATACACACATATGTACACACACACACACACACACATACCCCAAACTTGGCACAGTCCAGGCAATCACAGTTCAAACATTTGTTTATCATGAATTCTCTGGCCCAGACCAAATGTTCCAGAATAAGTAACAACAAGTTCTACCATTCCTACCACCTAAATGAAATAATTCAAGAGAAAATGGAGGCTTTTTTCATCAAAAGCAGCAAACTTTAATTAAGGGATGAGGACCCTATACATGTTAGCTGGATTGTGGCAAAAGCTTTTAGTAGAAATGTATGTAAGCATCACTGCATTTTTTGTTTCGACCTTGGTCTTTTCTCTCCCCAATATTTCCTAATTAAAAGTTTATCTTCCAATGTCTAAATTCAGTTGCTAGTACCTTACTATTTTCAGGATATTGTGTTGAAGGATCTAAATTTCAAGTCAGCTACAGTGGCAAACCAAGTATCTGTCCAAGAGAAGTATTCTTACTCACCTGATCCTTAAATTGATTCTGGGACAAGCAGTCAATTAGGTCCACACAGCCCAGAAGACAACCTGATGGATAGTCGTTGGGAAATTCCACATCTAAATGAAGAGTAACAGAAGGATTAAACTTCCTCTTTGTGACCCTGGAACTCAAAAATCTGTTTTCAATTCTGAACGAATCACTTCCTCTATTATCTATTTGTAGACATAAGGAAAACAATGAGGTTTTTATTTGGCTCAATTGTTGATATTTTAGCAAAAAAATTTGAGTGGCTGGCTTACTCCACTATCCATACCCTAAGCTATAGGAAAATTATCCTCACACCATTGAAGTTCAAGGACCCCACAACTTCCCTTCAAACAAATCAATTCCACTACACTCAACTGGATCAGACTGGGGTGTGATGATGGGTTTTGGAAACAAGCTGTCAAGAGAAAACCCATAAAAATTTAAAAAACAAAAACATTAAGAATGTCAGAACATACAAATTTAAAACAAGCCAGATACATATATCAGTCAAAACAGAAATACATTTTTATGGAAACATGTACTTTTGATTCCCAAAGCTTGGTTTATTAAAAACTTTTATAGGTGTTGCCCTGGCCCGTATGACTCCGTTGGCTGGGTGCACTAAAAAGGTTGCCGGTTCAATTCCTGGTCAGAACTGGATCTAAATTTAGTGTGCCGGGGGTGATTCCCAAAATATACTGCTTAAGTCAACCAACTTTGACTTATCCAAATCCAATAGCAGATGACTATTTGGGTCACTCCCAATAAAAATTCTTATTTGTGGGTGGTTGTTCTTCCCAATCTAAAGACCCCAGAGTTGCCCTGGCCGGTTTGGCTCAGCAGTTAGAGCATTAGCCTGAGGACCAGAGAGTCCTGGGTTCGGTTCCCGCTAGGGCATGTACCTCGGTTGCAGATTGTCCCGGCCCCAACTAGGGTCGTGTGGGTGGCAACCACTGGATATGTCCCTCTCACATCGATGTTCTCTTTCTCTCTTCCTCCCTCTCTCCCTCCCACTCTATCTGAAGATAAATGCAAAAAAAAATGTCCTTGGGTGAGGACAAAAAAAAAAAAATTAAAGATCCCAAATGCAAAAATGTCCTCGGGTGAGGGTAAAAAAAAAAAAAAAAGATCAGAGTTTATAGTAGTCATTTTACTCTCATAGTAAAAAAAAAATGGGAGAATTTCTCAGATAAAACTAAGACTACCCAGGCCAATGTGGCTCAGTTAGTTGAAACATTGTCTCATACACCAAAATCTTGGGTTCGATTCCCAGTCAGGGCACATACCCAGGTTTCGGGTTTGATCCCGTCAGGGTGCGTACTGGAGGCAGCCCATCAATGTTTCTCTCTCTCCCTCTCCCCGGAATCAATGAAAACATATCCTTAAGAGAGGATTAAAAAAAAACACTGAGACTTATTTGCACTATTTGGCAAATTAATGCTTTCAACAGCCGTCTATGATTTGCCACTAAACAAGCAAACACACACACACAAAGTTTAAAGGCATTTTCACACTTTCAGCCACAGAAAAAAAAGTCACAGGAAGAAGGAAGTGAAAAACCGTGAATGTCAATGACTTCGCTCAACAAAGTAAGACTAAAAGGAGAATATATGGTGGTTACCTTTCCCACGAAGAAAACGATATGTAGTCTGGAGTTCTGATACTTCTTGAGGGGAGGGTCTTTTGGCTGTGGCTGCTATCCAAAGTCGTCCTCTGTGAGGGGTGTACCAGCTTCTGCCTTCCACCCTTAAACAAGTATAAATTTAGCAGGAAGAATCCTAAATTCTAGTGACCCAAAGGATCTCATAATATATAGCAAATTACCCACTTGAACAAAGTGATCTATAGATGATACCACAGCAAGAGGAGTATTTTTGTTGTTGTTAATCCTCACCCAAGGATATTGTT
Organism: Tadarida brasiliensis; assembly: GCA_030848825.1. NCBI lineage: Eukaryota > Metazoa > Chordata > Mammalia > Chiroptera > Molossidae > Tadarida > Tadarida brasiliensis. The sequence continues at coordinate 196,311,726 of CM061257.1, read as the reverse complement.
TACATTGAATTTTTTTTTTTTAATTTTTTGTTCAGATAGAGTGGGAGGGAGAGAGAGGGAGAGAGAGAGAAACATCGATGTGAAAGTGACACATCGAGTGGCTGCCACCCACACGACCAACCAGGTACTGCAACTGAAGTACATGCCCTTAGCGGAACCGAACCCAGGTGTCTCTGGACCGCAGGCCGACGCTCTAACCGCTGAGCCAAACCGGCCAGGGCGAATTTTTTTTTTTTTTAAGATAGAGTGGAAGGGAGGGAGAGAGAGAGAAAGAGAGAAACATCGATGTGAAGAAACACATCGACTAGTTGTCTCTGGCACGCGCCCTGACCAGGGCTGGGGATTGAACCTGCAACCCAGGTATGTGCCCTTGACAAGGAATCAAGCCTGTGATCTTTCAGTGGTACTCGGGCCAACGCTCTAACCACTGCGTCACACTAGCCAGGGCAAGAGGAGTAATTTTTGTGAAAACAATTCTCCCACAATACCCTACACTTAAGTATGAACCATGTTCTCTAGTTTTTCCTATCATCAGAACAAAGAATTCATTTCTCTCAGCTCCTTTTATTTTTAATCCGATCTCTGTAACTCAGACTGGGAGCTTTCACTAGCCTTGGGACTTGTACAATCTAAATCTTCTACTTTCAAGGTATCCAAGTTGTTTCGCAAAAATGGAAATCCTTGCCCTGGCTGGTTTGGCTTAGCAGTTAGAGTGTAGGCCCTCGGACTGAAGGGTCTCAAGTTTGATTCCCACCCTGGCCCATCCAGGTCGTGCAGCAGGCAACCAATAGATGTTTCTTTCTCACATACATGTTTCTCTCTCTCCCTCCCTTACATTGTATCTAAAAATCAATGGAAAAATAGCCTCCAGTGAGGATTAACAAAAAAAAAAAAAAAAAAGGAAATCTTTGCCTTTCTTTGAGCTGGAGGCTAACCTTTCCCTGAAAGATTTGTTAATTAATTGTTCTCTAACCTGACAGAAAAATTTTCACCCACACATAACTCCTCAAGACTACTTTTACAATTATTGTTTAATAGAATTTAAGTAAATAAAAATGCTTGTCATCTATACCCTTTAAATTGCAACCACATGCCCGGCCGGTGTGGTTCACTGGTTGAGTGCCGATCCACGCACCAAGAGGTCGCTGGTTCAATTCCTAGTCAGGGCACATGCCTAGGTTGTGGGTCTGACCCCAGTGAGGGGAATGTGGGAGGTGGCCAATCGATGTTCTCTCTCATTGATGTTTCTCTCTCTCCCTCTCCCTTCCTCTCTCTCTAAAAATTAATAAAGAAAAATAAATAAATAAATTGCAACCACATTCATTTATATTGTCTAATTATTTTATAAAGGGTTATGTTCTTTGTAGATAATCAAACAACCTGTTGACAAGTTTGAAAGAATCTTTAAATGGAGTAACTGAATGCATTCAAGAGAATTTAATTACTCCAAGGATTACAAAAAGATGTTTCTTTAGTTCACACCATTAAAATAAAGTACCTAGATGATATACCCTTATAAGAATAACACTATTCTTATCATGGGAAATAGGGAATTTTTCATATCCTTAGTTTTCCAACACAGATGAATTGGAAGACTGCTGGACACATGGTAGGTACTCAGTAAATGAGGAATGAATCAATATATTTCTTCCCTCTATACCAAATAACCTGAAGGACCACTGGGAAAATACTCTCACAAGTGTGGCAGAACCACCTACTTTATTTCTGTGGGATTAGTGATTGTGGGTTGGATGCTGCTCATTCTGTTCTTTTCAGTGAGAAAATCTGAATAATACAGATCCAAAATAGGATGAGAGAAATGTAAACATTGTGATTTCCTCAGCAGAGAACAAGCTGTTTATTTTTCTACTTTAAAAAAGGAAGACACCGCCCTGGCCAATTTGGCTTGGTGGTATCGGCCCACAGACCAATGAGTGGCAGGTTCGATTCCGGTCAAGGGCTCGTACCTCGGTTGCGATTCGTCCCCGGCCCTGGTTGGGGTCGTGTGGGGGGCAGCCACTTAATGTGTCCCTTTCACGTCCATGTTTCTCTCTCTCTCTTCCTCTCTCTCCCTCCCACTCTATCAAACAAAAAGTGGAGGAATGTCCTCGGGTGAGGATAAAAAAAAAGATAAAAATTTAAAAAAAGGAAGGCACCTGAATTACAGAGAACTGAATGAGAAAATAGACATCTCAAGTCCTAGTTGCCCTGGAGCAGAAGCAGTCACATGCACTTGCTCTAACAGCACTACACACATGGACTATGAAGCAATTAGGAGCCAAAGCAAGAAAGCCTGACCTTCAAGAGGGGAGAAAAATGGTAATACACCTTAATGAAGGAGGGGAATCACAACTAATCACGAAAACACCAAAGCACAAATGATTGTTCCTAAATGTTGATAATAAATTTTCTTTCAGGAAAATAGAAAAATGACTGAAGCTTACACAGTGAGAGTGGAAAAAGCACTTTGAAACCTGAACTCTAGTTCCATCTCTGTCACTAACTAACTTTGTAATTCAGAGCAAGCTACTTTACCTTTGCAGGCCTAAGTATCCTCATTTGTCCAAGATTGTAATAATACTGGCCTGATCTATTTCATAGAGCTACTGCTTAGAAACCTGTAAAATTCTATTTCAATATAAGGTACTATCACTGTTATGAGTTAAGACACTGTCAGGCATATAAAATTCTAATTGATAAAATAAGAAGGAAGAAAGAGATATTTGCACTCCCATATTCATTGCAGAATTATTCACAATAGCCAAGACATGGAAACAATGTAAGTGTCCATTGACAAATGAATGGATAAAGAAAATATTGTATATATATCTATGTAGATATAGATACAGATAGATATAGAGAGGGGAGGAGGGCATTTTGCTAAGTGAAATAAGTCAGAGAAAGTCAAATACTGTATGATCTCACTTATATGTAGAATGTGAAAAAAAGCAAACTAGATACAGGAAACAGACTGGTGGTTGCCAGAAGGAAATGGGGAAAGTAGTTAAAAGTTACAAACCTCTAGTTATAAATAAGTCTCGGGGAGCCCTGGCCAGTTTGGCTCAGCGGTTAGAGCGTCAGCCCGCGGACCAGGGAGTCTCGGGTTTGGTTCCGGCTAAGGATACGTACCTCGGTTGCAGTTTGTCCCCGGCCCCGGTTGGGGTAATGTGGGTGGCAAGCACTCAATGTGTCTCTCTCACATCGATGTTTCTCTCTCTCTCTTACTCCCTCTCTCCCTCCCACTCTATCTGAAGATAAATGCAAAAAAAAAAAAAAAAAAAAAAGTCCTTGGGTGAGGATAAAAAAAAAGAAAGAGCCCTGGCCGGTTTGGCTCAGCGGTTAGAGCGTCGGCCTGCGGTCCAGAGAGAGCCAGGTTCGGTTCCCGCTAAGGGCATGTACTTCGGTTGCAGTTTGTCCCCGGCCCGGGTTGGTCGTGCAGGTGGCAGCCACTCAATGTGTCACTTTCACATCGATGTTTCTCTCTCTCTCTCTTCCTCTCTCTCCCTCCCACTCTATCTGAACAAAAAATGAAAAAATGTCCTCGGGTGAGGATAAAAAAAAGAAAGAAAAAATAAATAAATAAATAAGTAAATAAATAAATAAATCTTTGGGATATAATGTACAACATGATGACTATAGTTAACAACACTTTATTATATATATTTGAAAGCTACTAAGAGGGTATATCTTAAAATTTGTCATGACAACAACCAAAAAATGTGTAACTATGGGTGGTGATGGATGTTAACTAAACTCATTACAATAATCACTTTGCAATATATACACATATATCAAATCATTATGTTATATACTTTAAACAAATACAATGTTATATGTCAATTTTTTAAATGTTTTTATTGATTTTCTTTTTTTAGAGAGAAAGAGGAAGGGAGGGAGAGAGAGAGAAACATCGACCAGCTGCCTCCTGCACAGCCCCCTACTGGGCATGTGCCCTTATTGGGAATCAAACCAGCAACCTCTTAGTGCATGAAACAACATTCAATTAACTAAGCCATGCCAGCCAGGGCATATGTCAATTTTATCTCAATAAAACTGAATGAAAAATAAATGTTGTAATGACAAGTGAAAGAAGAAAAAACACAAACATAAATATATATTATGACCTCACTGTATACAATTTGCATAGGAAAAATAATATAAACACTCCAAAATGCTATCCGTAGCTGTTTCTAGGCGATGGGAACATAGGTGATCTTTCTATTTTCTAGCTACCTTTCTGTATTTTCCAATTTTCTATTTACATTTATAAAAGCAAAAACAAACAAACAAACAAAAAACCCAACTATTTTTAAAGATTGTATTGAGAAGAAACATATGAAACCATAGAATTATAAACTATTACTACCACCATTAACAGGTACAACTCAACTCTATTATACCTCTACTATCCTTCACTACTTCCCTCACTTTTTGTAGAAAAGGAATTTATGGTAAAATAGTTTCTTAATATGATTACTCAGATAGATAGATAGATAGATAGATAGATAGACAGACAGACAGATAGACAGACAGGAGAAAGAAAAACAAAACCAGTTAGGCTAGTGTATTAAAAATTAATAAATAATCATTAAAAATTTTGAAATTCAAATAGAATCAAACCATTAAAGTTGTCAAGTGCTATATTACAAAGGCAACGCCAAAAGAAATATTATCAACAGACTTCCTCCAAAGATGAAAAAACTGGTATTCTATTCTTTATGACTAAAATCCAGAGACATTTTAACCTCAGTTTTTTAAAGCTATTCAGTAAAAAAAAAAAAAAAAAAAGCCCGACTGGTGTGGCTCAAGTGGTTGAGCACTGACCCATGCCCCAAGAGGTCGCTGGTTCGATTCCCGGTCAGGGCACATTACCAGGTTGTGGGCCCGGTCCCCAGTGGGGGGCATGCAGGAGGTGGCCATCGATGTTTCTATCTTTCTATCCCTCTCTCTTCCTCTCCCTCTAAAATCAATAAAGAAAAAAAATTGAAAGAAAAAAGAAAAGCAAACAACAACAAAAAAACTATTACCAAATCAGTAACATGTAATTCCAATCCATAATTCTAATTCAAATTTATCTCACTGTAAAATCTCTCACTGCCAAGATTCATTTCTGTTCTTACCTTTTAATTCCTCTGACAAGCAGAGAAGCCCAGGGCTGATGCATAGAGAGGCACCAGCCACCATCAAAGCCTTCTTGAAATTCTTCATCCTGGATTCGCAATTGGTGCCGATATGAGCTGAATTCTAGTTCTGATCCTGCTGAATGGAAAGCCTTCTTCTGTGAGGCTGCACCTGTCTGGTCTATCCACTGCACAGGAAAAACAAATAAATGTTCAGTTTTGAAAAGGGAAGACCCTGGAGTAGATATAAAAAATGAGACGAATGCTAATAATGAAGAAATCATAGTGGGAACATATAATTAGAAAATTTTATCCCATCTTTGTCTGAAACAGGGCCTAAAAAGCTGGAGAAGGTCTAAATTCAGTAGAATCCCCAGGTATGATAACAAAGTCCCATCTTAGAGGATAATTAGAATGTTGAAATCTCCATACAAAGCTTCCTAATTAATTTCAGCAACAGCACAACTATCAGACCAAATAATTGGTCTGTAATTATTTCCATTTTATGCCTATTAATAATCTATATTGGATTCTGGACAATTTCCCAACATAAATCTATCAGCCAAATGAAGGTTCAACACATTGGTCTGTACATTCCTCATGTGCTTAGGGGCAGGATCACATGCTAGTACCAGGAAAGCCAAACAGATGTTGTCAAGGGCAGCAGTTCTGACTACTGGATGCATGAAGTATTCTCTTACCCCGAATTAAACAACTTGCTCCTAAAAGAGAGGACGGAGCACTACAGAAACAAGGCTCCCATCACATAAAGAGAATAGAAAATTACAGAGTACAGGTAATTACAGGAGACTGAAGAGTCCTGGCAGTAGTTCAATCAGAGAATGACAAAGGTTAATGTTTCTTCCATCCAGAGCAAGAAGATTGAGTACTCCGAAATTTAAGGGTGGGTGGATGGGTGGGGAAGAGGCTTTATTAGGATGGTGAGGTTGGGGTTAGTTGTCTTAATTTTTTGACTTTTTATTTAGTAATTTATAGGGGGGGAAATGCTAGAGTGGTAGTCTAGAAACTCTAAGCAATTATTTAACCCTTAAAGGTTTCAGTTTTCTCAACTGTAAAATGATAGGATTGGACTAAATAAATCTCTAAGAATCTTTCTGCAATAAAATTTGATGAGTCTAACGAACTGTGTTGTGTCTTTAAAAAAAGAAACATTTAAGTACTTAACTATATGAAAAGGCATAAAGTAGCAACACATAAAATATAAAAAAGATATAGTTCTTGCGTTCAAGGAATTTAGAATCCTAACAGAAAACAGACACATAAATAACTATCCAAACTATAAGGCAGAATTGAGTAAATACTATATAGGGATATAAGCTCTTAAGTAGGAACACAGAGGAAGAACTGATCCATTATAGGGGAAATAAGTGATTTCATAAAAATGTTGGTATTTGAACAGTTCTGAGACCCAAATTCTCTATTCTATCTCTATTACAGTTCTTGTTTATATTACTTGTTTCTCTATTCTCACAGCCATTTTGCTAATTAATCTTTTATTACCTTTGAATAATACCATTATAGAGCCTGCTAACTGCTCTCTACATCTACATTTTTAGCATTTATTTATTTATTTATTTATTTATTTATTTATTCATTTATTTATATCCTCACCCGAGGATATTTTTGCATTTATCTTCAGATAGAGTGGGAGGGAAAGAGGGAGGAAGAGAGAGAGAGAAACATCGACGTGAGAGAGACACATCGAGTGGTCGCCACCCACATGACACCAACCGGGGCTGGGGACAAACTGCAACCGAGGTACATGCCCTTAGCGGGAACCAAACCCGGGACTCTCTGGTCCGTGGGCCGACGCTCTAATGGCTGAGCCAAATAGACCAGGGCTACATTTTTAGCCTTTAAATAATTCTACTGCCCTACTAGTGCTACAACACTAAGTTAGGCCCTTAGCATCTCCCCACGGTGCTACTGAAATAACCTTCTTAGCAATTTCCCTGCTTCTAGCCTTACTCCTCCCTCCATTCTATTCTCTACATAGGCATGGAAGTCAAGTCAATCTTCTGCCAAAATCCTTCAAGGACTCTTCTTTGCCTACTTTAGGATAAAATCAAAATCCTCAGCATGAGACATAAAGGCTTTCATGATGAGATGTTGCCTACTGTATTGGGTTAAATAGTATCACCCACAAAATGTATGTCCACCCAAAACCTTACTTGGAAATAGTCTCTGCAGATGTAATCAATTTAAAATAAGTTCATACTGGATTAGCTTGGGCCCCAAATCTAATGACTGGTGTCCTTATAAAAGGAGAGAACACACAAAGACACACAGGAGGCAAGCTTCCCTCCCAGGAGCACACCAGTCACTTTTCCTTCTCCCTCTCCTTTTTCTTCCTATAGGCATGCATCTCCTAAACTCTAAGGGACCCCAACCAGGGCAGCAATGGGCAGTGGCAGTTCATCCCAGGCTAACCCTATGACCCTGTACCCAAGGCCCCCTTTTCTCTGACGACTTAAGTGAGCCAAAGCAGACCAGCCTAGGCTCATTTCCCCAGCCCTTTTTTGTTTTACAGTCCCCAGGTTTAATAGACATCCTCTTAAAAAAAAAAGAAAAAAGACACACAGGAAAGAAGGCCATGTGAAGACGCAGAGATTAGAGTGACACAGCTACAAACCAAGGGCTGCCTTGCGGGCACCAGAAGCTGAAAGAGGCAAGAAAGCATTCTCCAATAGAGCCTTCAGAGGGAGCACGGCCCTGCTGACACCTTGATTTCAGTGTTGAGAACTGTGAAAGAATAAATTTCTGTTGTCTTAAACCAACCAGTTGTGCTACTCTGTCATGGATGCCCTAGGAAATTAATACACCTACTAGTCCATTTTAACTTCTAACAATACTTAATTACTTGTGGTTCTCCAAACATACAATGCTCTCAAACTGCTGAGCCTTTGTACATGTTGTACCTTCTACCTGGAATTCTCTCCTCCGATCTGTCTGCTTGGAAATTCCTATTCATCCTTAAGTCTCCACTCAAACACGATTTCTTTTGTGACTCCTTGAGTGGGCTTATGAACTCTCTCCTAAAGTCCTATCGTACCTATGACATGTGTCTATCATAGCAATTACCTTAATGAATTGCAATTATTTGTATTCTAACACATCTTCCCAGAAAATCTGAAGTCCTTAAGGACAGGAGCTGGGCCTTTATCTTTTCATTTCCTAGCACCCAGAAAAAAAACTGGCATGTATACAGTGCTACTGAACAAATATTTCCAGTTAAGCTGTGTAAAACACTACTTTGATTGCTCTTCTCTGTTTAAGAACCTTCTATGACTCATATTAATTTATGAAATAAAATGTGAAAGCTTCCTAGCTAAACATTTAAGCTCTGGTTCTATCTACCTAACCCTACTCTATTTCTCATGATGATCCCTTTTATGAGTACTATCTAGGTTGCTTAAATCCAGTATTCCGTATACATCTCCTGTGCTTTTGTGTACCCATGCCTTATTCCTTATTTCCCCATCAGTCCCAAACATCCATTTTCTTGGATATTTACTTTTAATAAATGGCAGCTTTCCCATAAAAGCCTTTTATTCCCCTCAACTAGAAGTAGTCTTTTCCTCCTCTGGACTTCCACTGTACTTGATTTATATCTCCATTAGTCTTAAAGCTGCATATATAATCTTTTCCTCTACTCGTCTATAAGTTCTTTGAAGATGGAAGTAATGTCTGGTTGATTACCTTCTACTGTGCCTGTACATAGCAGATGCTCGATGTTCTTGATAGAAAAATAAATGACAACAATAAATATGTGAATTAATGTATTAATTTAAAACATCTCTCTATGGGGCTACCCACATTCTATAAATTATACAGAAAAAAATTTAATAAAAGGACCATGGAATTACTATCTAAATCTTTATAGTACTTAACAAAACCCTCTCTTTCAAAATACTCAGAAGATAATACAAGTCAGCTTGTCAGCAGTGCTACAAAAAGACTGGAATAAATTGAGCCAGAGAATAAGGTGGGTGGGTATGTAGAGAAAGCATATTGGTATTTAAAGCCTATTAGAGAGGCACACTTTAAAGGAGTAATGTCTGGGCCCAAACTTCTCTCATTATCAGTTAGAGCAAAGGTCCACTAACCTGGGGAGGGGACTGGTACAGGTTGGGATTCACCAGAATTCTCAAAGGCTCTTCAGAAGATCTATCCAATTTGGTCAGTGGTTGGTTCAAGGTTCCACTGGCAATGGCCTGTATTGTCTCATCTAGTCTGTGATAACAAACCAAAGGATGCAATAATTGGTAATGTTCTATGTTCCGACATCTTTACTTACCACCAACAAAAAACCCTTCTACAATAATAAAATTTAAAATTCAAAGAGGGGTTCATGGATGAACTCCTTCCCTGCTCCACCCCCACCCAAACTTCCTTCTCTTCACTACAAGAACCCTAAGGAATATAAGTTGGCAAAAGATCCAGAATGTTAAGAAAATAGATAGGGCCTACTACAGTCATTCATCTGTTTAACCAAATTATTAAAAATGCTAGGATTAGAAAAGTTACCTAGAAACAGTCTGACCCACAGAAGAGTATTCTATGGCAGGCTATTTATTCAACACATTCAATTACTCCTCTGCCTACTCAGGAGTTCCTCTCTCCACTCCTCTTATGCCGATCTAAATCCTAGCCTTGCTTCAGGGTCCAGAAGTTCTAATGAGGGCCTCTACTGGCCCCACACAAAAGTGCTTCCTTCTTTCTCTGAAGTCCTGTAGCATCTATTATTTAGTCTTTGGATACATCCTATGGTTGCATTTGCTATGACTATTTGGCTCTAAACCTATGGGATAATTTTCATTTGTGGAACTAATTCTACTGGATAGTAAGAGATCATAGGTCCTGCAAGAAGCGTATCTTATTCTACTCTATAGCACTACATTACTTGCTGTTTTATCTCCATGCCCCTGCTGGATGCTTGACAGATGTGGATGATGATGATTCTGAAACACAATGCAATGAAAAGGTTCTACCAGTAGGAAAGGCTGAACCTGACCTTAAATACAATTAAAGAAATACTCAGTAGGATCCTATATGAAAGGAAACAAAAGGTGTAGAGGACATGGTTCCTGCCTTCAAGAGCTAAAAAGATGATGAACAAAACATGAGAGGATGTAATTAATACTATAAGGCACAATCCATCTGGTGGTTATTATCCTATCATCCCACGTGCTGTACTAAGCATGTTCAAGAGAGAGGTAGCTATTTGAAAGGCAAAGATTGGGGAGGGATTTACAAACCAAGGGAAAAGCAAAAATAAAGGCATAAGCTTAAAAAAAAAAAAAGAGTAGAATAATTTGAAGGAATAGGTGAGTCTAACATAAGGTGGGAACAGTAGGATCTGAAGGAGGGAAATAGATTTAAGACACAGTATAGTGGTAAGTATATCCAGAACTCCGTAATGTATAAAAGAAATAATACAAATAGCTAATCAATACACTTTTAGAATGTTGAGATTTACTAGCATACAACGAAAACATAGGAATATGAATAAAAATTATGATGAAATATAATTTTTCATGTGTCAGAATGATAATTTTTAAAAAATCCTCACCTGATGTTACATTTTTATTGGTTAAAGAGAAAAAGGGGGAGAAAGAGAGAGAGAGAAACATCGATGTGAGAGAGAAGTATCAATCACCTGCCTTCTTTATGCACCCCAAAGGGGATCAAATCCACAACCTAGGTATGTGCCCTGACCGGGAATCAAACCGCAACCTTTGGTGTCCAACCAACCAAGAAACCTGGCCAGGGCAGAATGGCAAATTAAAAATTTTTTTTCTTTATTGATTTTAGAGAGAGATAGAAACATCAATGAGAGAGAACAATGATTGGCTGCCTCCTGCATGCACCCTACTGGGGATCTGGCCCACAACCTGGGCATGTGCCCTGATCAGGAATCGAACTGGCGATCTCTTGGTGCATGGATGGATGCTCAACCACTGAGCCACACTGGCTGGGTGCAAATATCTTTTTAATTGTTGAGAAGGGAATGAAGAAATTAGCATTTGATATAGGTATGTAGATGATAAGTCAAAAAGTATGCACGATTTAAATTTTGAGATACTGTCCAGTTTCACTTCTAAAAGGCTGTACCCTTTTTTATTAGATATAAAACGATTTTTATTATAAAAGCAATCCACTTTTATTATGGAAAAACTGGGAAATACAAATTAACAGAAAGAAAATAAAAATTTCCTAAACCAGCCTGGCCAGTGTGGCTCAGTGGATTGAGTGTTGTCCCATGGACTGGGAGTTCCTGGTTCAATTCCCGGTCAGGGGACATGCCTTAGTTGTGAGCTCAAGTCCCAGTGGGGGGTGTGCAGGAGGCAGCCAATAGATGTTTCTCTCTCACATTAATGTTTCTTTCTCTCTCTCCCTAAAATATCAATAAAAATATACTTAAAAAAAATTTCTTGCCCGGGTGGTGTGGCTCAGTGGTTGAGCATCGACCCATGCACCAAGAGGTCGCCAGTTTGATTCCCATTCAGGGCACATGCCCAGGCTGTGGGCCAAATCCCCAGTGGTGGGCATGCAGGAGGCGGCCAATCGATGTTCTCTCTCATCGATGTTTCTATCTCTCTCTCCCTCTCCCTTCCTCTCTCTCTCAAATCAATAAAGAAAAAAAAATTCCTAAACCCATCACCCAGAAATATTTTTTTTATATCTGTGTATCATATACATAATAAATGAGAACAAATAATTATTTTGAAGCTAGTGGTAGAATTTCCTGTAGGGATAGAATAACTTTTGTTTATGAAAATTCTATGATGGATTTGCCAGGTATGAAAGAGAAAAGCCAAGGATTGGGCATTGTGGAAAACACTACTGTGTTCACTAATATCCATGTGTGTGTGAGAGAGAGAGAGAAAGAGAGAGATATAGACAGACAGAATAAAAGAGAGAGAGAAAGAAGTGTGTAATTTTCAAAACAGAAAACAGGGCGAGATCTCTATGTGCTTTCTTTTCAGTACTGTGCTGGAGCCAATATGTGTATTTCTTCTCAACTCTAAGTAGCCGTAATGGCAATTTTTTTCAATAGACTTCATTTTTTAGAGCAGTTTTAGGTTCATAGCACAAGTGAATGTAAGCTTCAGAGATTTCTCCTATGTTCCCTGTCCCCACACATGCAGAACTTCCTTCATTATCAAACATCCCTCACTAGAGTGGTACATTTGTAACAATTAATGAACCTACATTGACACATCGCTATCACCCCAAATCCATAGTGTACATTACAGTGCACTTTTGGTATTGAGGCTATACCATTTTATTACTATTTATTTATTTGGGGGGGATTCCCTATGCTCCTCCTTCTGTGCAGTTGTGATTATACACACACACACACACACACACACACACACACATTTAGTTCAGAATTAGGGACAGGCCCTCTGCTGTGTAGTTCACAATGGTCACTGTTCATGCTCACATGAACACATGGGACAGTAGGCATCTCAAAGCCTAGTCTTGCTCGTGCTTGTTTATCTGCTAAAAACGCATCCAATTGTAGGGTATATGTTTATTTGATCACTAAGCTATACACCTGAAAGAAGCTATACCATTTTAATACTCCCATCCACAGTAAAAGATCATACCCATTTTCATACACTCACAAATTATGCATTTATATATATATATATATATATATATATATATATATATATATGTATTTTTTTTTTATCCTCACCCGAGGACATTTTTCCATTTTTTGTTCAGATAGAGTGGGAGGGAGAGAGAGGAAGAGAGAGAGAGAGAGAGAAACATCAACGTGAAAGGGACACATCGAGTGGCTGCCACTCACATGACCCAACCAGGGCCGGGGACAAACTGCAACCGAGGTATGCGCCCCTAGCGGGAACCAAACTCGGGCCTCTCTGGACCGCAGGCTGACATTCTAACCGCTGAGTCAAACTGGCCAGGGCTATATATTTTTATTTCAGCCAATTTAATGATACATATGTTAAAATCTACATTTCTTTGATAACTAGTTAAGCATCTTTTCAAATGTTTAATGACTATATTTATTTTCTCACCTATTAATTGCCCATTTTTAAATTTTCTTTTCTTTATTGATTTTAGAGAGAGAGGAAGGGAGAGGGAGAGAGAGATGGAAACATCAATGAGAGAGAACATCGAATTGGCTGCCTCCTGCCTGCCCTCCACTAGGGATGTGGCCCACAACCTGGGCATGTGCCCTGACTGGGAATAGAACAGGCGACCTCTTGGACACTCAACCACTGAGCCACACCGGCTGGGCAAACTGTCCATTTTTTTACTGAAATATTTTTGGTCTTTTTCTTTTCGGTTTCCTTTTTATTTTTACCTCTCTTATTTTTTTTCTTTTAAGAACAGTTTATTGATTTCTAGAGAGAAAGGAAGGGAGAAGGAAGAGAAGGGGAGAGAGTGAGAGAGAGAGAGAGAAACATCAATATGAGAGGGAACATCTATGGGTTGCCTCCTGCATGGCCCCTATAGGGGATCAAGCCTGAAACCTGGGTATGTGCCCTTGACCAGAAATCAAACTGGCACCCTCCTGGTGCATGGGATGATGCCCAACCAACTGAGCCACAGAGGCCAGGGTGTGGTCTTTTTTTTTAATTTGCAGAAGGTCTTAGTATATATTATGGATATTACTCTTTGACTATTGAATGTTGAAAATATTTTCTCCAAGTCTGGTACTTATGTCAGCCTAGCCAGTGTGGCTCAGTGGCTGAGGATCGACCCATGGACCAAGAGGTCACCAGTTTGATTCCTGGTCAGGGCACATGCCTGGGTTGCCAGGTCGATCCCCAGTGGGGGGCTTGTGGGAGGCAGCCGATCAATGTGTCTCTCTCATCAATGTTTCTATGTCTCTCTCCCTCTCCCTTCCTCTCTCTCTAAAAATCAATAAAAAATATGTTTTAAAAAAATAAACATAAATAAAGAAATGTCTTTTTGACTTCTGGGTTTTGTATCCTGCTTAGAGATTTATCACACCAACACTATAACAATATTCTCCTATATATCTATATATCTTTTTGATTCTTTTATTTCTTTTACATTTAACTCTTTAGTCAAACTGTCACAGAATGAGTTGAGGTAGAGATCTACTGTAGATTTTTTCTAAGCTGGTGGCCAATCATCCATCATATATTTAATCCTTTCCTTACTGTTTAGAATTATTACCTTTATCAGTTACAAAATTTACATTCATATAGACATGCACTCATGCACACATACACCCACAATGCAGACACTCATCTCTTTCTGGGTTTTATTATGTTTCATCGATCTATTCCTGTGCCCAAACTATACCTCATTGTTTTAAAAACAGTCTTTTAATAAAACTACAGTAATTACCTAGTAGGATAAGTTCCCCTCCCTGTTCATTTTCAAAATTTTCTCAGCTACTGTTACATGTTTCTATTCCAAGTGAATATGTTATCATTTTTAAATCAACAAAAATAACAGATCCATTAGATAGGGCAAATCTTTTACAGTCAAACCATCCCCTTCTTTTACACCCTTTCTGCTGCTACCCACTTACTTGCTATGATACTGGGCTAGTGGATTTTCATCTTCCACAATCTTCCTGCCTGCAAAGTCAATGGTGATCTTCTTAGAGAGCCGAGAGGCATGTCGAAATTCTCTCAGTTCCTCCTCTCGCTTCTGCAGAGTTTCCCGCTCAATTTTGGACAACCACTGGTTAGAATCACTGGCAAAGTAATCTGACTCATCATCAATTACTTGGGTCCTTCGAATGCTAAGAAAAAGAAAAAAAAACAACAACCATGACTGGTTGCCTATTGACAAATAGGAACTTGATTCCTGGGAAACTGTTTCAAGGTAACTCACTCTTATGCTGTCCTAAAGGTTATTATCTCAAATATGGATGCCCAAGAATGTTCTAAAAGGTGGTCAACCTCTGCCTGGTTCCCAGCTTCTGCATATATCTTACCCCACGCAGGCTCGGCTCAGCTCCTAAAACTAATCTCCTCCTCAGGCAGGAAAAGACAGTACCATAATTCACCGTCCTTGTAGCTTTCTTACTACTCTAGTCCTTATCTTCTGAAAACTGGGTTTCTGTCTGGTTTTGCTGCATCTGTTCACGTCTTGGCAGCTTACTTAATATCACAGTCCTTCTACAATTAGGACCCAGTCTGTTCTTGCTAGGCCCAATTGCTACCCTTTTCCTTAGAAACTGCTGTTCTAATCTGGACTCTCAGTCCTGTGGCTTACTCTTAGGACACTCTACTACTCTACTACTATATGGCAGTCCTCACTCCCCAAATCTCCAGTCCCTCACTAATACACTGGCCAAGTTCCAAGATATGATAATCAGGCCTGTTTCTATGATTATATCAACAAAGAAACTGAGAACTAGAAGAAATCTTGATGACCCACTCTCTCATTCTACAGATAATAAACCCAGGGCTCACAGCAGTTAAGTGACTACTCTTAAAGTCACAAACCAACTGGATTTGTGCAAAATTAAAAATTTATAATATACATAGGCATAGGAAAACACTCAAATCATATTCATATATTGATTTCAATTATTCAGGATTCAGTTGGAATTATAAAAGTTTTATTTATTTATTTTTCTTTATTGATTTGAGAGCAAGAGGAAGGGAGAAGGAGAGACAGAAACATCGATGAGAGAGAACATCGACTGGCTGCCTTCTGCATGCCTCCACTGGGGATTTGGCCTACAACCTGGACATGTGCCCTGACCAGGAATCAAACTGGCGACCTCTTGGTGCATGGGTCAATGCTCAACCACTGAGCCACAGCAGCCAGGCGTAATTATAAAAGTTTTAAAGTAGACTGAGAGTGGGAAGCTTAAGAGGTATCAGGAGAGCCTCAAGAGGTCGCTGGTTGGATTTCTGGTCAGGGCACATGCCCAGGTTGTGGGCCAAATCCCCAGTGGGGGCATGCAGGAGGCAGCCAAACGATGTTCTCTCTCACATAGATGTTTCTCTCTCTCTCTCCCTCTCCCTTCCTCTCTGTCTAAAATCAATAAAGAAAAAAAATTTTTTTTAAAAGAAGAGGGATCAGGAGAAAATTGGTCCTATATGTGAACCTAAATAACAAAAGTGGGGTCTGGCCGGTGTGGCTCAGTGGATTGAGCATCGTTCCATGGACTGAGAGGTCCCAGTTTGATTTCTGGTCAGAGCACATGCCTGGGTTGCAGGCTCGATCCCCAGTAGGGGTCGTATAGGAGGCAGCTGATCAATGTTTCTCACATCGATGTTTCTATCTCTCTCTAAAAAATCAATAAAAAAAAATAAAAAAAAAATAATGAAAGTGGTGACCTTGAGCCCTGGCCAGTTTGGCTCAGCAGTTAGAGCATCAGCCTGCATGCCAGAGACCCGGGTTCGATTCCAGCCAAGGGCACGTACCTGGGTTGTGGTTTGGCCCCAGCCCTGGCTGGGGTCGTGTGGGTGGCAGCCACTCGATGTGTCTCTCTCACAGCAATGTTTCTCTCTCTCTTCCTCCCTCTCGCCCTCTTGCTCTATCTGAAGATAAATGTAAAAATGTTCTCGGGTGTGCCCTGGCTGGTTTGGCTCAGCGGTTGGAGCGTCCGCCTGCGGTCCAGAGAGACCTGGGTTCGGTTCCCGCTAAGGGCATGTACTTCGGTTGCAGTTTGTCCCCGGCCCTGGTTGGTCGTGCGGGTGGCGGCCACTCGATGTGTCCCTTTCACGTCGATGTTTCTCTCTCTCTCTCTCTCTCTCTCTCTCTCTCTCTCTCCCTCCCACTCTATCTGAACAAAAAATGAAAGAAAAAAAAAAAAAAGTTCTCGGGTGAGGATAAATAAATAAATAAAAAGAAAGTGGTGACTTTGAATGTGTCAGCAAAAGGGCAGCATCAATAGGGAGAGACAATTTTCCAGTTTTTATTTATCAAGAGATGTACTCCATTTCTAATTCTATTTTTTTTTTTTTTAGAGAGAGTGGAAGGGAAGACGGGAGCAAGAGAGAGAGAAACATCAATGTGTCTGGACACAACGACTAGTTGCCTCTGGCACAAGAGATCAAACCTGCAACCCAGGTACGTGCCCTTAACTGGAATCAAATCTGAGACCTTCTGGTGTGCGTGCTGACACTCTAACCACTGAACCATGCCAGCCAGGGCTCCAATTCTATTTCTAATGTTAAGTTTTATTGAATAGGGCTAAAAGTGATATTTAAAGGATCAAGAGTAAATATGGAGTTACAAACCCTGCAATGAGCTTACTTAAGAAATAGCTTTCAAAGGTATACCTCATGTATTCATAGCAGTTTGGTAGTAGAAGGTGTGTCTAACCAAAGGATTACAATGCCAGGGATAGAGTACCAGATCAGTTACAATAAGTAAGAGATGTGGGGGTCTCTCTAAGAACCCTCACATTCTCACATGGCCATTTAAGAAGTGAGCATTTAAGTCCTATTTAATTTTTTTTTTTACCATTAAATGGTTTTCAATATATATATTTGGTCCAAAAGAAGAAAAAATGAAAGAGAAAGAAATAAAAAATAGAACTAGCAAATTCTGTCTCCTAAAGAGAAGTCGGTGGGCTAAATGACAAAATCATATAAGTATAAAAGCCTTTTAGAAACATTTTAATATACTGATAATTGAATCAGAAAACAAATTTATTGTCAAAGGGAAGGAGAAGGGTAAATCATTCCTTCCCATGATACTGCGTTACCTACACTCTCCCAGAGGCAACTTCTCATAAATTCTCCAGAGCCCAGCACAGCAATTTGCACATGGTAGGCACTCTACTATATATGATGACTGAATGGCTGCAAGTGAAAAAGTGGGGAATCATTCAACCCAAATCAACTTTCTAGGGGTATACTAGCATGTGCCAAAATCAAAAAATGTTTCAGGATAGGATCCTTTTGGTGGGACCCTATCTTATTCAAACATGGAATCAAAAACTAAGTGTAGGCCACCAACGTAGAGCATCCAGCTGTTCTTTTCCTATAATCTTTTTCATACTCTACCCCTAAGAATGTATCAAGTGCCAAAATAATGTTTTAATGGGTAGAGTCTGTGGACTAGTCTACTTCTTAGCATTTGTTATTCTAATCACATCATACCTAGTTCTGTCAAACTCTAAAAGTTTGTCTTTATGCTTGATAGCCTTCTCTAGACCAGACTTAAATCGCATCTCTTGATGAGGAAGTAGGTCCTTAGTAGAGTTGTCCACCTTCCCAGAATTCTCTGTTCCTGAAATTCAATAAGAAAACCAAACAGTGTCAGCTTATAATACAAAGAAGATGTATCACCATGCAGCAAAACAATAAAATCAGAAGATCTGGCTCTGCCCTGACAACGGACAGCCATCATTTCAATGGAAAACAAAGAAGTACACAGGCAGTGCTTGGCACATAATAGGGTCTCAATAAATGTTAAGCTGCATTTCTTCCCTTATAAAAATTTGGATCACCAAGAGTACCAAACTGTTTATCAACACAATATAAAATGCCTTATAAATGAAAAACTTTATTGAGTAGAGCACAATATCACCTTTAAACATACATTTTTAAAAAATAGGTTTTTATTGATTTTTTTAGAGACAGAAGAAGGGAGAGAGAGATAGAAACATCAATGTGAGAGAGAAACATTGATCAGCTGCCTCCTGCACATCCCTCACTGGGGACTGAGCCCACAACCAAGGCATGTGCCCTGACCAGAAATGGAACCAGAACCTCACAATCTACAGGAATCCACTGAGTCACACCAGCCGGGCTAAACATATTTTGTAAAAAACATTTTTTTTCTTCTTTTTTTTTTAATCCTCACCCGAGGATATTTTTTACATGAATCTTCAGATAGAGCTGGAGGGAGAGAAGGAGGAAGAGAGAGAGAGAGAGAGAAACATCGATGTGAGAAAGATACATCCGATTGGTTGCCACCTGCACAACCCCAACTGGGTCCAGGGACGAACCGCAACCGAGGTACGTGCCCTTGGCTGGAATCAAACCTGGGACTCTTAGGTCCGCAGGCGACGCTCTTACCGCTGAGCCATACTGGCCAGGGCTCTTTATTGATTTTTAGAGAGAGAGGAAGGGAGAGGGAGAGAGAGACAGAAACATCGATGAGAGAGAACATTGATTGGCCACCTCCTGCATGCCCCTCACTGGGGATTTGGCCCACAACCTGGGCATGTGCCCTGACCAGGAATCAAACCAGTGACCTCTTGTTGCATGGGTCGATGCTCAACCAATGAGCCAAACTGACCAGGCTAAACATACTTTTATATATCAAAACTAAAAACTAAATAATGAAAGAAAAAGAATAAATTGCAGAAAGGAAATAAAATAATGAGAACTTATTAGATGCTAAGGCACTTAATATATATTATATTACTTAATCCTCAAAATAACCTTTGTATTATCTTTGTTTTACAGATAAACAAATTTCAAAAATAATAAACTTACTGAGTTCACTCAGAAATGAGAAAGTAGAAACAAAATTTAAACTTAGGTCTAAGTCTAGCCCAGCTGGTGTGGCCCATGGTTGAGTGCCGACCCATGCACCAAGAGGTCGCCGGTTCGATTCCTGGTCAGGGCACATGCCCAGGTTGTGGGCCAAATCTCCAGTAGGGGGCATGCAGGAGGTGGCCATTGATGTTTCTATCTCTCTCTCCCTCTCCCTTCCTCTCTCTCTAAAAATCAATAAAGAAAAAAACAACTTAGGTTTAAGTCTAAATCAAGCCCACACTGGCCCATGTGTTGTCTACTTTGAGACAGCATACTATAAATCTATATATCCCAGAAAAGAGAGCCATAAATTATGATAAAACCAAGATCTAAAATTAGGTAGGAAAACAACTAGGCTATAATGAAGGCTGACCTTTCTCTTTATCTAAAATTCTAGGTCTGTCCAAAATCCTGTCAAATCTTTCTTTTAAATTTTAAAAACAGAGAGCAAGAGAAATCAATTAATTATTGTATTCAGAATATAAAAAAGGCACTTAGAACTACCTTTTCTCATAATAATGACCTTAAAGAATTCCTAATTAAAAAAACATGGCCCTACCCGGTTTGGCTCAGCAGTTAGAACTTCAGCCTGAGGAACAAATGGTCGCAGGTTTGATTCCCGGTCAATGGCACGTACCTGGGTTGCAAGTTTAATCCCCAGCCCCAGTTGGGGTCCTGCAGGAGGGAACTGATTGATGTGTCTCTCTCATATCGATGTTTTGGGGTTTTTTTCCCTCTCTCTCTCTCTTTCTCTCTCCCTCCCTTCCACTCTATCTACAAATCAATGGAAAAATATCCTCAGGTGAGGATTAACATACATACATACACACATACACACATACATAGATTAGATAGATTAGATAGATAAATTAATTAAATAATAAATAAATAATTAAATATGGAGGGGACTTCCAGTCAAGATGGTCATGTAGGTAAATGCGGTACTCAAACCTCCCACAACTACATCGAAATCACAACTAATTAAACTGCAGAACCACCACCATTCAGAACCACCTGAAATCTGGCTGAATGGAAGTCCCACAATCAGAGATTTAAAGAAGTCACATTGAGACTGGTAGGAAGAGCAGATACATAAAACGGGCTGGTCCCACACCCACGTGTCAGATAAAAATCGGGAGAAATATCTCAGCTGCAGAGGACTCCCTGAGGAATGAGGGGGTCCCAGCCCCACACCAGGTCCCCAGTCCAGGGTTCCAATGCCAGGAAGAAAAATCCCCATAACTTCTGGCTATAAAAACCAGCGGGGCTCTGGCTGGTTTGGCTCAGCGGTTAGTGTCAGACCGCGGACCAGAGAGTCCCAGGTTCGGTTCCCGCTAAGGGCACATACCTCGGTTGCAGTTTGTCCCTAGCCCTGGCTGGGGTCGTGTGGGTGGCAACCACTCAATGTGTCTCTCTCATGTCTATGTTTCTCTCTCTCTATTCCTCCCTCTCTCCCTCCCGTTCTATCTGAAGATAAATGCAAAAAAAAGTCCTCAGGTGAAGATTAAAAAAAACAACAAAAAAACAAACCATGGGAAGCCCTGGCTGGTTTGGCTCAGTGGTTAGAGCATCGGCCCACAGACCTATGACTCACAGGTTCGATTTCAGTCAAGGGCACGTACCTCGGTTGCAGTTCATCCCCGGCCCAAGTTGGGTCGTGCGGGAGGCAACTAGTTGATGTGTCCCCCTCATGTTGATGTTTCTCTCTTTCTCCCCCTCCCTCCCACTCTATCTGGAGATAAATAGAAAAATATCCTCAGGTAAGGAGCAAACAAACAAAAAAAAAACCAGTGGGGAGTGTGGCTAAGTGCAATAGAGGCTTCTAGAGTCCCAGGACGTTCCTCTTAAAGGGCCCGTGCACAGACTTACTAGGACTTACTTCCTGTGAGCTCCAGTGCTGGGGCAGCAGCTTGAAAGGCATCAATGCAAGGAAGAACTGAATTGTCTGGCATCAGGGTGAGAGCTGGAGGGGCAGCTTTCTGCCAACGAAAGTGCTGACAAAGCCCACTGTTGCTTTTCTGAGACCCACCCCACCCCCCACCCTGGACAGAACCAGCAAGCCTGCCATATCTGAGTCTCTATCAACCTGGCTCACACTGTTCACCTCACCCTGGTGATTCCCTGAGACCCCACCCTACCCAACTTGCAGGCCCACCCAAGCCATTTCCAGTGGCTTTTCCATACAAACTGCCTGTCTTGGCTCATGCTGCAGACTTTCCTAAAATTTCTCAAAGGTTCACAAATTCCAAACAAGCAGCATCTGGCCTTGGTGTGCCCTTCACCTCTTACTAAGTGGCCCAGGCCCGGCACTAACAGCAGCCAGCCAAGGTTTGCAGCTTCACCTCTCCTGGGCACCTCCAAGAAGAGCACAAGTAGCAGCCATCTGCAGATCACTCTGTATCTTGTGCCTGGTGGCCCCAGGCAGAGCATAGGCAGCAGCTGTCTTTGTACCTCCTGGGAGGCCCCAGAGCCAGTGTACTCGGTAGACAGCTTCAGACCATGCTGGATTACAACCCTACCACCTCCATGAATGACAAACTCAAGGGGCAAACTCAGTGAGCACCAAAGCCCCACTGAAGCAAACACTGTTATGTAGGGTCAGCTCTGGCACAGTAGCTCCTCCGCTGTAGTTGGAGCCGATCCTTGCAGCCTGAGGGGCGAGGAGTCAATACTTTCCAGTACTGCCAACATCAATCACGGCTCAACTACAATAGGAAAGTGCACAGAGCCCACACAGAGGTGCACCTGGAGTGCCCAGCTTGGACGACTGGGGAAGCTACATCATTAGACCCTAAAGACACCTAGTACACAAGGCCACTACACCAAGTCTGGTAGTGGTAGCAGCTCTACCTAATACATAGAAACACACTTAGGGAAGTAGCCAAAATACAGACACAAAGAAACAGGTTCCAAATGAAGAACAGAAGAAATCTCTAGAAAAATAACTAAATAAAATGGAGGCAAGCAAACTACCAAATACACAATGGTTACAAGGACTTAGTAAGAACTTAAATAGCATGAAAAGGGACATAGAAACCATAAAAAAGTCAGAAATGAAGGGTACACTAACTGAAATAAACAGTAGAGTACACAAACTAGAGAATCAAATCAGCAATTTGGAATATAAGGAAGCAAAAACCACCCAATCAGAACAACAAAAAGAAAAAGGAATTTAAAAAACGCAGAGAGTGTAAGTAGTTGTTCAAGCATACCAAGAGTTGCATCATGGCGGTGCCGGAAGGAGACGAGAGAGAGCAAGAAATTGAAAACCTATTTGAAAAAGTATTGACAGAAAACTTCCCTAACTTGGTGAAGAAAATAGACGTACAAGTCCAAGAAGCACAGAGAGTCTCAAACAAGATGAATCCAAAGAGGCCCACACCAAAACACATCATAATTAAAATGCAAAAGGTTAAAGACAAAAACAGAATCTTAAAAGCAGAAAGAAAAAAGCAGTTAACCAATGGACATAGACAACAACGCTGGGGATGGGGCAGGGGGGATGGAGAGGAGGGTGTCAATGGGGGGAAAAGGAGGAACATCTGTATCAAAAACAAATTAATAAAAATAATTAAAAAAGAAAAAAGAAGTTAGTTACCTACAAGGGAGATCCCATTAGACTGTCAGCTGATTTCTCAACAGAAACTTTGTAGGACAGAAGGGATTAGTAAGAAATAGTCAAAGTGATGAAAAGCAAGGATCTACAACCAAGATTACTCTACCCAGCAAAGCTATCGTTTAGAATCAAAGGACAGGTCAAGACCTTCCCAGACAACAAAAAGCTAAAGGAGTTCATCACCCCCAAACCAGTATTACATGAAATGTTAAAGAGTCTGGCAATAAATACATATCTATCAATAATTGAATCTAAAAATCAAAATAAACAAACAAGCAGAAAGAAACAGACTCAGATACAGAGAACATTTTCACAGTTGCCAGATAGGGGTGGAGGGATGGGGATTGAGTGAAAGAGGTGAAGGGATTAAGAAGTACAAATTAGCCCTGGCCAATTTTGCTCAGTGGTTAGAGCGTCGGCCTGAGAACCAGAGTCCCGGGTTCAGTTCCTGCTAAGGGTACATACCTTGGTTGCAGTTTGTCCCCGGCCCCAACTGGGGTCGTGTGGGTGGCAGCCACTCAATGTGTCTCTCTCACATCAATGTTTCTCTCTCTTCCTCCTGCTCTGTCTGAAGATGAATGCAAAAATGTCCTCTGGTGAGGATAAAAAAAAATTTTTTTTAAGTACAAATTGGTTGTTACAGAATAGTCATGAGGATGTAAAGTACAGCATGAGGAATAATATTCTAATAACTATGTATGGTGTGAGATGGGTGCAAGATTTATTAGATGATCACTTAGTAGGTTATGTACTGTCTAATTACTGGGGTGCACCCTCAAAATTAATATAATATTGTATGTCCACTGTAATGGAAAGAAAATTATTATATGGCAAAAAAAAAAAAAAAATGAGGCATGTTCAACCTCGTTAATAATTTTTAAAAATTACAACTATAAAAATTTTATAATTGGAGAGACACATCGAGTGGTTGCCACCCACATGACCCCAACCGTGGCTGGGGACATACTGCAACCGAGGTACGTGCCCTTAGCGGGAACCGAATCCGGGACTCTCTGGTCCGCGTGCCAACACTCTAACCACTGAGCCAAACCGGCCAGGGCAAAATTTTATAATTTGAAATGTCAAAACAATAATGAGAGGTTCTCAAGTATAATACTAATATTGTTGTCAATTGGTGCGATATTTTAATAAAGTAATATGGCAAATACATCTTAAGTGTCAAAATGATCATATTCTTTAACTCAGTAATCCCATTTTTAGGAATTTATCCCAAGGAAATAAATTAAAAAATATATTAACAAAGGTGATTATATATTTATAATTTGAAAAGGTAAAAATACCCAGTTATTGGGAAATAAGTAATCAAATTACAGTAAGTCAGCTTAACAGATTACTTTCAGCCACACAAAAAACAATAAATATGAAGACTATATAGCAACATAGAAACTAATTATAAAATATTATGTGGCCCTGGCCGGTTTGGCTCAGTGGTTAGAGCGTCGGCCTGCGGTCTGGAGAGACCCGGGTTCGGTTCCCGCTAGGGGCATGTACCTCGGTTGCAGTTTGTCCCCGGCCCTGGTTGTTTGTGCGGGTGGCAGCCACTCGATGTGGCCCTTTCACGTCGATGTTTCTCTCTCTCTCTCTTCCTCTCTCTCCTTCCCACTCTATCTGAACAAAAAAATGGAAAAATGTCCTCGGGTGAGGATTAAAAAAAAAAAAAAAAAAAATATTATGTGAAAAATAGAAAAACAAAAATCTATAAACTATGATTGCTATTTTATAATAACAACCAATAATGTGTTTTTGACCTATCTAAGACTTAGGAAAGAGTTGCAAAAAAAGTAGAGTTCCTATATAATTTTCATTCAGCTTCCCTTAATGTTAATATCTTATCTTACATAACCATAGCACAACTATCAAAAGTAAGAAGTTAACATTAGTACAATACTATTAACTAAATTACAGATATCAACATTTTTTCATTAATGTTATTTTTCTATTCTGTAATCCAATTCATAATGCTACATTACAGTTAGTTGTCATGTCGTAGTCTCCTCCAATCTGTGACAGTTATCTTCCTTGTCTTTCATGACCTTGTAAATCTCCTATTCTTAAATGTTCACCCAACAATTTTAGCAACATCAGTGGATCTTAACTGTAGCAATTACATACCACTATGGCGGTATTCTTTTTTTTTGCATTTATCTTCAGATAGAGCAGGAGGGAGAGAAGGGGGAAGACAGAGAGAAAGAAACATCAATGCGAGTGGTCACCACCTACACGACCCCAACGGGGGCCGGGGACAAACTGCAACCAAGGTACATGCCCTTAGCGGGAACCAAACTCAGGACTCTCTGGTCCGTGGGCTGCCGCTCTACCCGCTGAGCCAAACCGGCCAGGGCTATGACAGGTATTCTAATGGTGATTTTTCTATTACCCTCATTCCTTCACTTTATTTTTACTAAATTTTTAAAAATCACTTTATTAATTAGAATTCTTCTATAAAAAAAGAGTTGTCCCTTCTCCCTCATTTAGTTAATTCAGGATATTCATTTTACTCATTGGGTTACTATATTAGGTTTTTTGGCTCAATGTTATGTGGTTTTAATAATAATATAAAAATAAATAAATGGCCCTGGCAGGTTTGACTCAGTGGTTAGAGTGTCGGCCTGCGGACCGGAGAGTCCTGGGTTTGGTTCCTGCTAAGGGCACGTATCTCAGTTGCAGTTTGTCCCCGGCCCTGGTTGGGGTTGTGTGGGTGGCGACCACTCGATGTGTCTCTCTCATGTCGATGTTTCTCTCTCTTTCTTCCTCCCTTTCTCCCAACCGCTCTATCTGAAGATAAATGCAAAAATGTCCTCGGGTGAGGATAAAAAATTAATTAATTTAAAAAAAATGTTTATAGCCCTGGCCGGTTTGGCTCAGCGGTTAGAGCGTCGGCCTGCGGTCCAGAAAGACCCGGGTTCGGTTCCCGCTAAGGGCATGTACTTCGGTTGCAGTTTGTCCCCGGCCCTGGTTGGTTGTGCGGGTGGCAGCCACTCGATGTGTCCCTTTCACGTCGATGTTTCTCTCTCTCTCTCTTCCTCTCTCTCCCACTCTATCTGAACAAAAAATGAAAAAATGTCCTCGGGTGAGGATAAAAAAAAAAAAAATGTTTATAGAATAAATGAGTGAATAAACTGCATCTTGTATACCAGGATATGAGAAAGAGAAACAAACAGAGATACAACAAAATGTATCCATCACCACAGTAATACAATCAGAAAATTGCTGCCTACCTGACATTAGCTTCTTGAGCAATTTCTGGCTCTTGTTTGAGTCACGTTGTAAAATATCCTGTTCTTCATGAGTACATACCTATAAAGAAATAAGTCACATGATCCAATAGTTTGCTTGATATAACTACAAAGTAACCTTAAATTACATATTAGCTCTGGCAATAAAAAAAAAAATGAGACTGTTGGTGCTTTTTTATCCTGACAAATATACCAAAATATATATATATCCAAATGAGTTTTGCCCTATTCTTTCCATTTCTCCCTTCTTTCATGAACCATACAAAAAACTGATTTCACTGCTAGTGACCCTGAATGACTTCATGGTTTAATAAAAATAAAAAAATCTAGCCTTGGCCGGTTTAGCTCAGTGATTAGAACATTAGCTCAAGCACCAAAGGGTTGCAGGTTTGATTACCAGTCAAGGGCATGTACCTGGTTTGCAGGTTCAATTCCCCCACCTGGTCAGGGTCGTGTGGGAGGCAATTGATGTGTCTCTCTCACATCCATGTTTCCCTCTCTCTCTCTTTCTCCCTTCCCCCCTTCTATTCTCTAAAAATCAATGGAAAACATGTCCTCAGGTGAGGATTAACAAAAAAAACCCAACAACAACAACAAAAGAAAATGGATGACCTGATAAATGTAATGTCTACCATCAGAAATATTCAGAAAATGGCCCTGGATGGTTTGGCTCAGCAGTTGGAGCAACGGCCTAAAGACCGAAGTGGGTTCGATTCCTGGTCAAGGGCACATGCCTCAGTCGCAGGTTCCATCCCTGGCCCCAGTCAGGGTTCTGTGGGAGGCAACTAATCGATGTGTCACTCTCACATCAATGTTTCTCTCTCTCTCTCTCTCTCCCCTTCCCTCCCTCCCTTCTACTCTACCTAAAAAAATAAATGGAAAAATGTCTTCAGGTGAGGACTAACATAAATAAATAAATAAATAAAAATAAAAGTAAAATCTAGCCCATTTTCAGGGAGATTTGCCACCACTGAGAATACTGGAAAAAATATTCAATACCTTTTTTAAAAAAGTCTTCTAGTTTTCTCAGTCAGTGTGGCTCAGTGGTTGAGCGTCAACCATGTACCGAGAGGTTGCCAGTTCTATTCCTGGTCAGGGTACATGCCCAGGTTGTGGGCCAAATCCTCAGTGGGGGGCATGCGGGAGGCGGCCAATCAATGTTCTCTCTCATCAATGTTTCTATCTCTCTCTCCCTCTCTCTTCCTCTAAAATCAATAAAAAAATAAATAAAAGAAAAATAAATAAATAAAAAAATCTTCCAGTTCTAGTAATGAAATCTAAGTCTTACAGGAGAAATTATAAGCAGAGAGAAAAGCAAATTACAGTATCACCAGTGAAATTATAAGCAGATATCTTACTAGAAAGGAGCAGAGAGAAAAGCAAATTACAGTATCACCAGTGAAATCTAGTTTAGCACTTATACTATATATGTTTTGTTTCTTTGCCTTTGAACATTATAAAATAATGAATATATTAAGCAAAAACAAAGTTCTGATTATTATAAAATCACTGCAATTGTAAGAAGGAAGACAAAGAAGGGATTACTTAAAAACAATTTCATACTAAGCTTATAAAACTGCAAGGCTTCGAGGCCAATCTGTTTCATATTACTCTGTTTCTTGAACTGTTAGGTCTCCAAGGAATCTAACAGAAAACACTATAGTGCTAGCAGTTGCCTTGGTGGCACGTAGTTTCT
This sequence comes from Tadarida brasiliensis, assembly GCA_030848825.1. Taxonomy (NCBI): domain Eukaryota; kingdom Metazoa; phylum Chordata; class Mammalia; order Chiroptera; family Molossidae; genus Tadarida; species Tadarida brasiliensis. The sequence goes on along the minus strand of CM061257.1, from coordinate 196,283,542 downwards.
ACCAGTAGCTTTAGGTTGTTTCTCTAGAGAAAACCCCATATGGGAGGATATTTACTGCTGTTTTCTGAACATTTCTTTTTTTTCTTGTTCTTTTAATCCTCACCCAAGGACATTTTTCCATTGATTTTTTTTTTCTTTTTTGCATTTATCTTCAGATAGAGCAGGAGGGAGGGAGGGAGGAAGAGAGAGAGACATCGACGTGAGAGAGACACATCGACTGGCCACCACCCACACGACCCCAATTGGGGCCGGGGACAAACTGCAACCAAGGTACGCGCCCTTAGCGGGAACTGAACCCGGGCCTTTCTGGTCCGCCGGCCGACGCTCTAACCGCTGAGCCAAACTGGCCAGGGCTTCCATTGATTTATTTTAGATAGAATGGAAGGGAAGGGAGGGAGAGGGAAAAGGAGAAGGAGGGTGAGAGAGAGAGAAACATCAATGCAAGAGTGACATCGATTGGTTGCCTCCTGCACGATCCCAATTGGGGCTGGGAATCAAACCTGCAACTGAGGCACATACCCTTGACAGGAATCGAACCCATGACCCTTCAGTCCTTAGGCCAACACTTCTATTGCTGAGCCAAACCAGTCAGGGCCATTTTCTGAACATTTCTGATGGTAGACATTACATTTATCAGGTCATTCACTTTCTTTCTTTTTTTTGGTTAATGTTCACATGAGAACATTTTTTCCATTGATTTTTAGAGTGGAAGGGGGATAGGGAAAGAGAGAGAAACATAGATGTGAGAGAGACACATCGATTGGTTGCCTCCTGCACGACCTTGACCGGGTAGGGGATTGAACATGCCCTTGACTGGGAATCAAACCCACAACCCTTTGGTGTTTGGGCCAATGCTCTAACCGTTGAGCCAAACTAGCCAGGGCAAGTCATCCATTTTCCATCAGCTTGTTCAATGAGTATACTGAAAAATTAAGTGCTCTAAACAAAGCAATTAAAGAGAAGGTAAAACAAAGCAATATAAAATAGATGCCTTCACCAACACCAAATGTCATTGCTTCAGCCTGCCAGCTCAACTAGCATAGTAAGTTCTTTTTTTCTTTTTTTTATAAATCCTCACCTGAGGATATGTTCTACTGATTTCAGACAGAGGAGAAGAGGGGGAAGAGAGAGAGAAACATCGATGTATGAGAGAAACATTGATTGGCTGCCCACCCACCCCCCAACACACACATATCCCCACCAGGGATCAAACCCACAACACAGGTATGTGCCCTGACGAGGAATCGAACCAGCAATCCTTCAGTGCAAGGGACGATGCTCCAATCAAATGAGCCACACCAGCCAGGGCTGGTATAATAAGATTTTTAGACAACTCATTAGGGTATTTGTAAGAGAGTCATTATTGCTACACTCTTAGGGTCATTCTCTCAGGCAAAGCAGAGCTATAAAGAGGAGGTGTCCTAAAAACAAAAGCTTTAATGACCCAAAGATTGTGTCACAGTGGCTCTGTTCCCTTGGGGATATGAATCACATCAGAAGACTTTGACAAAAAATTTTGACATTTTAGGCCCTAACATTTTCTTGAATTGAAGTTAATTTGACACAAGACTTGAGTCCCTCTACAATGTGTATTTTCAAAACCCTTCTCACTAACAGGCCTTGTTACTAGGATACAACCTTGGGTTTTTTACTAAAAAATTCCTGCTACTATAGTTTCCTGGACATGGGGAAGAAATTTACTATAAAAGGGAGAGTATACTAGGGATGTGAATGTCCCTACTTATTAAATGAAAGCACAGTAATAAAATAAAATAGAAAATAAACAATTACCAGAGTACCACAGAATAAGCAAGGGCCAGAACCTTCTTGTTCACAGACTATACGCCCGCAGATCAGACAGTTATTGATCAGCTTGTGCTTCTGGCCCAGGCAATCACAAGGGTGGCGACCTGGGATCAGGACTGCAAGCTTGTCTTGTCCCTCTTTTGTGTATAAACTGACAAACTTCGTCTTCTTCTTTAAGGAATTGTTGTTCTCTTGTGCCTAATTGTACAAAAGTATGAGACATAACATCAAATAATTAATGACAATGAAAATAGTCGAGGAGAAAAAAACCTCAGTTCTGTTCAATAATAACATATACATTACCAAGGATCCAGGAAAGGAAGGAGTGGGAGAAATACAAATTAGTTATACACAAGGATCTAGAGAAAGATTATGCTCTAGAAAAACTAGCTAATATACCTTACCTTTTCAGTCCTCTATTACAGCTGGTGGGAGGTAGTTGTAGCAGTAAAAGCTGATTATGTGACATATTTAAGCATAGGTAAATTGAAGATCATAAGAAACAAAAATGCCTCTAAAAGTAGATGATATTCACAGATTTGAAAATTTGACTAAAATAAGAATAGTCCATAAAAATAGACTCAATAAGGCCCTGGCTGAGTAGCTCAGTTAGTTAGAGCATCGTCCTCAAGGTTGTGGGTTCCATCCAAGGTCAGGGCACATACAAGAATCAACCAATGAATGCATAAATAAGTGAAACAACAAATCAATGTTTCTCTCTCTTCCTTCCTCCCTCTTTCTAAAATAAAAAAATTTAAACAACAGACAATAATTAAAAGGCAGATAACACAATAGAAAAATAGGCAAAAGACCTAAATAGGAATGTCATAAAAACAATACCCAAATCGCTCAACAATCACATGAAAAGGTGCTCAACTTCATTAGTCATCAAGATAATGCAAAATAAAACCAAAATGCATACCACTACACACCAACCAGAATGGCAAAATTGAAAGAGACAGAAAATACAGAGTGTTGGCAATGATACAGAGCAATCAGAGCTCTCATACACTGTTGAAATATAAATTGGTATCTACTAAAGTTGAACATATGCATATCCTGTGACCCAGCAATTCAACTGTTGGATATATACTCAACAGAAATGTGTAAATATGTTCACTAAAAGACAGGCAAAAAAATGTTCACTGCAACATTGGAATTGAAAATTACCCAAATGTTCAACAGTAGATTGATGTATTCACTTAATAGGATCCTATGTAGCAATGAGAATGAAAAAGTATAGCTATGCAAAACAATATGGATAATTCTCATAAAGCATGTTAATTGAAAGAAGCCAAAAACAAAAGAGTACATATTATTTAGGTCCATTTATACAAAGTTCATAAGGAGGCAAAATAAAACTAATCTATGATGTTGGAAGTCAAGAAGGTAGTTCCTTTGGGAGGGTTGTCATTTTGAGGCATATTGGGAGTCTTCTAGAGGAATGGAAATGCTTTGTTTCTGTCTGTACAGGTATGGGTCAGTTTGCGAAAATTCATCTGTTCAATTCTGCACATGTATGATAAAATAAAAAGTTTAAAGACAGAACTATATTTATCAGCCTCTGTCTTATTTCATTTAGGCTGTTAAAACAAAATACCATAGATTGGGTAGCTTATAAACAACAGGAATTTATTTCTCACAGTTCTGGAGGCTGAAAGTTCAAGATCAGGGTGTCCATAGGTTGGGTGAGGCACAGGGGTGAGGAACGGCTGGCCCTCGGGCAATATAAGGTCCAAGAAATCAATACCAGCTAACATCACACACACCACCAAATTAGCTTGACCAAATATAGCAGGCTAATTTTTATGTTGATAATTTTGTATGGCCCTCAAATGATGTTATAAATATCCAAATGGTCCTTGGCAGAAAAAAGGTTCCCCACCCCTGGGTGAGGGCCTTCTTCCAGGTTACAGAAATTACATCTAGGTCATTGTGTCCTCACATGGTGAAAGGGGCTAGGGAACTCTGTGGAGTCTCTTTTTGTAAGAGCACTAATCCTATTCATGAGAATTCCACCCTCATGACATAAGAATCTCCCCAAAGGCCCTGCACCCTCACATCATCACGTTGGGCATTAGCATTTCAACATGTGAATTTTGGGGGGATACAAACATGTAAGCCATAGCAGCCTCTGACATGTGAAGTATATAGATGCCTCTCCCATATTGTGTCTTACTTCCCTTTTAATTGAGAGTTCCTTAATCATATCCAGAGACTGAAGTTTCATAGTGGAAAAATCTCAAAAGTTCTAACAGATAGGAAAATACTTCAAAGTAGAGAACGATTCTTTGGTAAGTATAAAGAGATGTGACATGCCCTAATGTCCAAAGCCAAAAGTTGAGATATAAAGACAATGTCAAATAAGTCAACTTAGGTATGTAAGACAAGTGTTAAAAGATTTTATCCAATCTAACAGGTTACAATTTTTCAAACTAGTCAATTATATCTTTGGCTCTCAGGGACAGTGGAGGAAGGAAGATTAAAATCTCTAAGCAGAAGTTTGTATTTTATTCCCATTAAGTATCCAGTTACATAAAAATTAGGTATTTGAGCCCTGGCCAGTGTGGCTCAGTTGGTTGAGCGTTGTTCCATGCACCAAGAGGTTTCGGCTGATTCCTGGTCAGGGCACATGCCCAGGTTGCAGGCCTCATCCCCAATGGGGGGCATGTGGGAGGCTGCCCATCAACGTTTCTCTCTCTCTCTCTCTCTCTCTCTCTCTCTCTCTCTCTCTCTCTCTCTCTCTCTCTCCCCCACCACCACTCTCCCTTCCTCTTTCTAAAATCAATAAAAACATATTTCAAAATAAAATAAAATAAGGTATTTGAGGGATTGAGAGTTGGGCTTTGATCAGGTCTCATAGATAATGGGCAGTAAGTATTTATTGAAAAGGGGAGAGAGAGAGAAATAGAGAAGGGGAAAACAGAGCAAGCAAGAAAATTCACAGCACATCATTCCAGTGCTTAAAATCATCACTGGCTTCCCACTGTGCTTAGAATAAAATCCAAGCTACTTTCTAATGACCTACAAGGTGCTCTCCAACTTCATGTACATATCATTCTTTTCTTGCTCACTAGGCACCAGGTACACAGGCTTCTGATACTTCCTAGAACACTTTTCCACATCTCTCCTTTGCACTTGTTATTCCCTCTATCTGCACTGTTCCTAGCCAACCTCTTTACATATGGTTCCTTTTCATGTTCAGGTTTTTTTGTTTCGGTTTTTTTTCAAATTGTAAGAGACAGTTTGTTTAGAAAATTACAGAGGTAGTAGAAATGAGCCAGCTGGGCTGTGTAGACTCAGGAAACAAGTTACAGAAGCAAAATAAGGGCCCTTGGAGCTTAGAAGAGGGAAAGGCAAAGCTAATGCACCTAGGAGGAAGAAAAGGGGTACTGGAAAGGTGCAGGCATGCTCCTGAGAGGGCAAGCATTGTATGTTCAGGTTTTAGCTACAATTTCAGTCCTTCAGAGAGGCTTTACCTAAATACCCTACCTAAACTAACACCGGTCCTACCAATTACTGCCTATCACACTGTTCTTTTTCTTTTTTTTAAAGAGCAGAACTCTTTCTTTTTTTTTTTTAAATATGTTTTTACTAATTTTTTTAGAGAGAGAGAGAAACATTGATGTGAGAGAGAAACATTGATTGGCTGCCTCCTGCACGCCCTCTACTGGGGATCGAGCCCGAAACTGGGGCATGTACCCAGATCTGGAATCAAACTGAGACCTCACAGTCCATGGGACGACGCTCAATCCACTGAGTCACACCAGCTGGGCCTTTTTTTTTCATGGCAATCTTCAAATCTGTAATTATTCAAAATTTTTTTTCTTTGACTGTCTTTTCCACTTTTCCTCTGAATCACTAAAATGTAAACTCTAGCCCAGCTGGTGTGGCTCAGTGGTTGAGCATCAACCCATGCACCAAGAGGTCGCTGGTTCGATTCCTGGTCAGGGCATATGCCCAGGTTGTGGGCCCAATCCCCAGGAGGGGGCATGCAGGAGGAGGCCAATAGATGTTCTCTCTCACATAGATGTTTCTCTCTCTCTCTCCCTCTTCCTTCCTCTCTCTCTAAAATCAATAAAGGAAAAAATTTTTTTTAATAAAAAATAAAATGTAAACTCTAAAAGAGCAAGAAAGCCTCATGTGTCTTGTTTATTGCTATATTTCTAATTGCTATACTTCTTTACATACAGCAGACATGCAATAAAAATTTCTAAATAACTAAATGAATTGCCTGTGGAAGTCGAGGTTAGATTCACCTACAGATCCATTTGTAGGTACAGCTTGATAATCATTACTCGTGCTTCCAGATCTGTGAATTTGTCTACTTGCTAATATTTATTTGTAAGCCCAAAATCAATATTCCAGGTGCTTTCACAATCATTCATGAACATACACAGGGCAATAAATTTGAGTCACTAAATGCACGTATTTCCAGCTAAGGTCAAGCAAGGAAATAATCTGCCTTATTTCAGCTCTCGTACAGTAAAAAGTGTCTTTTTTTAGTCCATTTGATGCCACTTCTTGGCATTATTGTTGGTGATCTCACCATTTATTTTTATTTATTATTTTTTTATTTTTAATCCTCACTGAGGATATTGTTTCATTGATTTTTGATAGAGTGGGAAGGAAGGAGGAAGGGAGAAAGGGAGAGGGAGAGGAGGGGAGAGAGAGAGAGAGAGAGAGAGAGAGAGAGAGAGAGAGAGAGAAACATTGATGTAAGAGAGACACATTGATTGATTGCCTCCTGCAGGACCTCAACCAGGGCCAGGGATCGAACTGCAACCAGGGTACATGCCCTTGACCAGAATCAAACCCGAGACTCTTTAGTCTGCGGGAGGACACTCTAACTGCTGAGTCTAACAGGCCAGGGCGGTGATCTCACCATTTAAAATAGCCCCCATGCACACAGTGCTGAAGTGCTGTCTACTGTTCCTAAGCACAAGAAGGCTGTACCTTATGTAGAAAATAGGTATCTTTTTAAAATTTTTTTCTTTATTGATTTTAGAGAGAGAGGAAGGGAGAGGGAGATAGAAGCATCAATGAGAGAACATCGATTGGCCACCTCCTGCATGCCCCCCACTGGGGACTGGGCCCACAACCTGGGCATGTGCCCTGACCAGGAATTGAACCGGCGACCTCTTGGTGCATGGGTCGACACTGAACCACTGAGGCACACTGGCCCGACATAAAATAGGCATCTTATAAACACACTTTCTTCAGGTATGAGTTATAGTGCTGTTGGCCGTGAGTCAATGTTAATGAATCAACAACATATATTAAATAAAGTATCTTTAAACAGAAACACACATAAAATAAGGCTATATATTGATTGGCTAATGGATCTGTTGTGGTCAGAGGCTCCCAAGAATCTAATCCTGTATTTTCCCTAGTAAGTTCAGTATTCACTAATTCAGTATACACTGTGAATTTAATGAGAAATTATTTTCCAAGTTTGTTTAATGAGTACAAAACACTTAAGGACAAAACAGACTCAGAAGCAGGTTGTTGAGAGACAACTTGCTCTGAAAGCATTAAGAAATATAAAATTAAATATTAATCATTATTTATTTATTATTATTATTTGAGAGACTGGAAGGGAGGGAGGGAGGGAGGAGAGACGGGGAGAGAGAGGGAGAGAAACATCAGTGTGAGAGAGACCCATCAATCAGTTGCCTCCCACACACACCTGGATCGGGGATCAAACCTGCAACCCAGGTACCTACCTTTGACTAGGAATCAAACCTGAGACCCTTCAGTCCATGGGCCAATGCTCTAATCATTGAGCCACACAGGCCAGGGCTAAATCATTATTAATTTGTAGATTTTCCCGACCCAAGTCTAGAAACTTAAGGGTGACCCCCCCCCCAGCGTTTACTTTACCTACTTAATAACAAGCCTCAAGGTACCTTATCCATTAAGGACCATTAATATAAAAAGTGAAGTTCTCTGTCAAACTACGACTGGCATTTACCACATTAAAAATCTAGATTATAAAAAATCTAGGTTGCCCTGGCTAATTTGGCTCAGTGGCTAAAACATCAACCCTTGGATAGAAGGGTCTCGGGTTCAATTACCAGTCAAGGGCACATACCTGGGTTGCAGCTTCGATCCCCACCTACCCCACCTTCAGTCAGGTCCTGTGGGAGGCAACCAATTAATGTGTCGCTCTCTCACACTGATGTTTCTCTCTCTCTCTCCCCCTCCCCTCCCTTCCACTCTATGTAAAAATTACTGGAAAAATATCCTCAAGGTTATAACAGTAGGAATATCACATAGCCAGTGCAGGCTTCTTTAATGTGGATTAGTAAATGTGAGTGAGTTGACCAAACAGATTAGAGCAACATAGGATTCAATAAATTAAAAGATTAAAGAATTGCAAAAAGGAAATACTTAAAAGGATTGACATATATAAATTTAAAAATATTTATCAATAACATTTAAAAACAGAACTAGAATTTTTAAAAAAGCATCCTTAAAAAATTGACTCAAAGAAGACGCCTGGCCGGCATGGCTCAGTGGTTGAGCGTCGACCCATGCACCAAGAGGTCGTGGGTTCGATTCCCAGTCAGGGCACATGTCCAGGTTGGGGGCCAAATCCCAAGTGGGGGGCATGCAGGAGGCGCCCAATCGATGTTCTCTCTCATTGATGTTTCTATCTCTCTCTCCCTCTCCCTTACTCTCTCTCTAATATCAATAAAGAAAAAAATTTTAAAAAACAACAACTTCTCCTTTAAAAACAAGTATTTTTGGCTGGTTCTCAAGGCGCCTTTCCCCTTCTCCTTTCTCCCCTTCTTTCCCCCTCTCCTTTCCCCCCACCTTTCCTCCTCTCCTTCCCTCCCCTTTCCCCACTCCTTCCCCCTCCTTTCCCCAGATTCATAAAAAGTAAATAAAATAAATAAAATAAAAACACAAGTATTTTTATTGGTAAGAGTAAAATAAATAATTACTCAAAATAATGTTCAGATGGATTACAAACTTAAATGTGATGAACATTTTCCCAAATTCTATGTACTGGAGAATAATTTTATTAGCTCCATCATATCCCATCAAATGAGGGAACCATAATTTAATCTTTCTCTTATGGCTAAACAATCAGGTCAGTTCAAATATTCAATATTATAAATAACACTGTACAGAACATAAGTTTTTAGCCTGTACTTTTTTATTTATTTATTTATTTATTTATTTATTTATTTATTTATTTATTTAATTTATTTATTTATTTTTATTCCTCACCCAAGGATATTTTTCCATTTATCATCAGATGGGGGGGGGGGAGAGGGGAAGAGAGAAAGAGAGAGAGAGAGAGAGAGAGAGAGAGAGAGAGAGAGAGAAACATCGACATGATAGAACCGAAACCAAGGTACATGCCCTTGATCAGAACCAAACCCGCGACTCTTTGGTCCGCGGGTTGATGCTCTAACCACTAAGCCAAACTGGCCAGGGCAGGAGGTTCCTGTTTTAACACTCCATCATCATGAGTATTCTATTTTTAAAATCTTTGACACCCAGCTGGTGTGGCTCAGTGGTTGAGCATTGACCCATGCACCAAGAGGTCGCTGGTTCGATTACCATTCAGGGCACATGCTCAGGTTGTGGGCCTGGTCCCCAGTGGGGGGCATGCAGGAGGCAGCCAGTCCATGTTCTCTCTCATGGATGTCTCTCTCTCCCTCTCCCTTTCTCTCTCTCTCAAATCAATAAAGAAAAATTATATAAAAAATCATAAAATAAAATCTTTGACAATTTGATAGGCAATATCTCAGGGATTTAATGTGTACTTATTTGATTAGTAGTACAGTAACCAATCATCCTGGTTTGCCTGGGACTTGGGGAATCCCAGTATATGGGATTTTCAATGCTAAAACAGGGAAAGTCCCAGGCAATTAGGGTGACGAATTGGTCTTAATTACTAGTAAGTTAGACATCTTTTTATATTTATTGGTCATTTGTGTTTTTTTCTTTTGCTTGTGGTCTTTCCTCATTTTATTCTGACCAATAAAGGCTTAAACTTCTATTTTTTCCCTTTAACTTAACATTATTTTGTAAACATTTTGCACTTTTTTTGCATAATCATCACACTCAGAGTTTTCTGATCACTACTCTTCCTTTTGACATAATTAACTTTTCCCTTATGTTGGGAAATTTAGCTGGTCAAATTGTCTTCATTATAAATATTTCTGTTTATCTCACAGGACTAATTTGATTGGAAAGAGAGAATACAAAAAAGCTCTAAAAGTTAAATGATGATGAGGATAGCGGTGGTTGTGGTGGTGGATGGCCCAAAAGAGAATACTTAATAACAACTAGAACTGTACATTCTTTTAGCATAAACCCACCAAAAAATGTTGAAATTTAAGCCCTGGTGCACTTAATTAAACATTTTGCATCATATATATAACCTCAATCTCAATCCCTAAGTAAAGATGTGCTTATAATACTTATTTAATCAGGTGGCAAAAAAAAACTACCATATAGAAAGTAATTATCACTTTCTCTCCATAAAATTCATGTATTTGTTGGAAAACTGCCATTCTAGACCAATGTGTATACTTTGCACAGTCATTTCCTCTTCTCCATATAGCCAGAAAAAATTTCATTTTATAAGCAATTACCTTAGCCAAATCAAAAGGTGTTTTGACCTCTATGGTTGTGTCAGGTTCAGCAAATGCAGGAACTTCTTGTCTGTTTCTCCCTTTCCGCCTACTCCTCTTTAGCTGGTCTCCTGATCTCTGCCCATCGAAAATTTCTTTAAAGAAGAAGAAGAAGAAGAAAAAAAAAAATATATATATATATATATATATACATACAAGCACACACACACATAGATAGTTTGATAATAGAATTATTGGTGAACTAATAGCTAACAAAAAGAAGGCAATGCTTATTTTTTTTTATTGATTGATTTATTTAGGGGGGAGGGGAAGGAGAGAGACAGACAGACATTGATTTGGTGTTCCACTTATTTATGCATTCATTTGTTGTTACCTGGGGGATTGAACCTGCATGTGGGGATGACGCTCTAACCAACTGAGCAACCCGGCAGGGGTAATGCTTAATATTTAAAGTCAAGATATGAAGTCTGGCAGGTTTTTAAATTCTCTTTTCCTTTCAAATAATAATTAAATTTAAACCATCATTTTCTAGACTGTAGTCAATGATAAAGACTACTAGCTAGGATTAAGAAGTTAAATTAAAATCTGATATTTTAGATTATATAACAATAATGATTTAGATTATTTAGTTTGGTGCTCATCTTTTGTACTGTTTAAATAGTAACTTCTAAATGCTATGATACTAAAATTGGTCAACATTTACCCTCATCCAGGTATGCACATAACTGAAAAGCATTTCTTTAATCCATGTATACATTTTTCAAATTATTCTAAAGCCACATTTATCTGCATTCATTTGCAAACAATATTTTTTTGATATTTTCTAAGTTGAAAAAGTCTGAGCAATATTCATCACAAATTGAGACGAATTAAATTTTATATATATATATATATATATATATATATATATATATATATATATGGCTCTGCTTAAGTTAGCTGTGAGGAAATACAGAGTAACAAAAAAATACCAAATTCTATAAACCAGCCCATTTACCAATATTTCAATCTTTACTTAATTACATTAATTTAACTCACCATCTTTTTTGAAGGACTTCTGCAGAGCATCAGAAGTCAATTCCTGATCATTCTTTTGCCACTTGTTTATAAGCTCTTCTATGAATTGACCTTTTTCCCCCTCATTTCCCTGAAGGAGGTCAGTAACATATTCACGTATCTCTTCAGGACTCTCAATTGACAAAACATACCTCAGGAAGTAAAGATGTAAGTTGTTGAAACAAGGCTAGCTTACACTATGTTTTTCAATAATCATAACAAAGATCAAAGCAGTAAAAACCATTAATTAATCCATTAGAGTGTTTACTTTAAGTCAAGTTCTACCCTAGATGCTAGGGATATAAATTTGATTAGGACAAAGACCCTGACTTCAAGCAGTTCATAATCTAATCTTCAAAACCTTCTTGTATTTCTAAAACCAAATCAGTGTTTTGAAGATAGGCTTGTGGGGCTACCCTTAACAAAGGAATACTATCTTTTCTTATTGTTATTAAAATACAGTTGGCAGAATACTTCCTATAACTACAGAATACTTTCTATAACTACATACTTTCTATAACTACAACCATTATATTTTCCTAGGAATAATACAAATTACCTAATCTCTATATTACAAAACCTAAAATTTATCTTCATTTTTGCTAAAAATATGAATATAAACTAAAATATAATCAATTATTGATTTAACATCCTTAAAAATTATAAATAAAGATTAGCATCACATCCGAATAAGAGTTCTGTGCTGTCTTTTTATTTTTTTTCTAGCTTTTATTTATTTATTTTTCCTTTATTGATTGTAGAGAGAGAGGAAGGGAGAGGGAGAGAGAGAAACATCGAATAGAGAGAACATCGATCGGCTGTCTCCTGCATGCCCCACACTAGGGATCGGGCCCACAACCTGAGCATGTGTCCTGACCGGGAATCGAACCAGCGACCTCTTGGTGCATGGGTCGACGCTCAACCACTGAGCCACATCGGCCAGACATGTGCTGTCTTTTAAAAATATTCAAGCCATTCAAGTCAAATTATTCAAGTTACCAAACTACTATAGTACACCTGAGTAATTCTCAAATACCAGGCATGGCACAGCAATTTACACAGCAAATGCTTTCATCATGGCATCACAGCCTGTTGTGCAATAACTAGTAAAAACCTAGTAAGTAGTTCAAATAGCATTATATTATAGGTAGCTTTAGGACTTATTTTAAGTTTTGAATACTTCTTGTCTACTGGGAACTGAACTGGTGACCTTTAGGTGCACGGTAAGATACTCAACCAACTGAGCTACACTGGCCAGGGCCATTGGTTGCTTCTTATATGTGCCCCAACCAGGTATATCAGAAGGATGCTCTAATCAACTGAGCTAACCAGCCAGGCCTGCACAATAAGCTTTTAAAACACATTCCATGCCCTGGCTGGTTTGGCTCAGCGGTTAGAGTGTCGGCCTGCGGTCCAGAGAGACCCGGGTTAGGTTCCCGCTAAGGGCATGTATCTCGGTTGCAGTTTGTCCCCCGGCCCTGGTTGGGTCATAAGGGAGGCAGCCACTCAACACATCCATGTTTTTCTTTCCCTCCCACTCTATCTGAACAAAAAATGGAAAAATGTCCTCGGGTGAGGATAAAAAAAAATAAACAAAAACAAAACAAAAAAAAACACATTCCATGAGAATTAAAATTTTCCTCATACAGTGTGAGAAGACAATATTGGATTTGGAGACTGAGAAGACTGCACCAATCCATACTCCATTGTTCATCCATCAAAAATAGCCTCAAAATTTTTTTAATTGAATGACTTTTTTGGTTTGGTATAATACCAAAAAAAAAAAAAAAAAAAAGTCTCATTATTTCATTTGACAGCACTCCACTGCTTTAAAAAAATGTTTTAAAAACTACTTAACCTGATCTTGTCTACAAACATTTTGTTTTTTTTAGTTTTTTGATAAGTCTATTCCAGTGTTAAAAAAAAAAAAAAAATCCTTGATACAGGCTCTCTTAACTCTCTCCTTGTCAACAAGTCTATTTATTCCCCAACTCGGGAAATCACCTTATTTCCTACAAGAGTCCTAGAATTGCAATGCTGGTTTCAGCATCAACAAACAAGGAATCAAATCGAGAAACACTTACAGGTTCCTTGATAAAGCCCAATCTTTGTGCAAGTTTTTCCCTTCCGCCTAAACATTGCACCTCCACCTAGCCATCTTTAGTTCTCAAGTGAAAGTCATCTTTTGCAGTAAACCTTGCAGTTTTTCAAATCTTAAAGAGAGTCCTTTACTCTATGCTCCCACAACACCCAGAACCTCCTCCACCTCTGGACTCAACAACTAAGCAGAACCCAAGTGTAGCAACTTTCTTTGTTGCACCAGCACCTGTCTGGTAGTAGTGCAACAAATATTTGTTAAAGAAATGAACTGAAAGCAGATATTAAATCATGTCACCGTCTCCATTTCATAAAAATCATCTACTATAAGATAAGCTCTACTATTTAGTTTATAGACGAGTAAACTACGGTACAGAGACGGAAATTAAATTGCCCAAGGTTCCAAAAGTAGTAAATGACAACAGAAAATAAAACCTGGGACTCTTGAACCAGGAGCTATTTGCACCTCCCCCATTTAAATTATAGGTCCTGTTTGACATAACCCAGATCGGGCAAACTAAAATGTTCAGACCAAAGAATTTCTGGAAAGACAATTTGGCTTGTCCCTTTCCTCCAGAATCTATAAAGAAACTGGTTCCCGGGACAGTCTTACAAATTCTAATTACAGGGATTTGGCGTTTTCCTAGGGGAAAAAAAAAAAAAAAAGGCCCCATCGGCCGATTGTGAAGGCTTTCACCCTATTCCAGAAACTAAACTATAAAACCGAAGGTCAAAATTCGGCACCTAGAGACCAATAACAGTCCTCTCGTCACATTACTTCATTCTCATCAACTTTTTAGTCCTCCCCGCTTCCCGATTCTCTCAGCCAGTTCACATCACAGAGCTCCTTCCCGCCTCGGACCCGAACCGGTCTTACTGCATGATCTCCTCGCTGACATCCAAGCCAAAAGTTTTCCGCAATTGCTGGGTACACCAGCCCACCAGCTGCTCCCGGGACGCCGCCCCAGCCACCGCCATTTTCCCCAGCCGGAACCAGCTGGGCTGAGAAAGCCTCGAGTCCTGCACCGGACTAGTTCCCTTCGCAACACCGACTTGGCTTGCGCGGGTTCCGCGAGGCTGCACCGTCCGCGCGGTAGCGACGCCTTCAGCACAGATCCCTCCCACCTGTGCCGGCTCCCACTCCTTCCCGCTTGGTGACGTATTTACATTCACAGAAGAGACTCTGCGCGTGGTTCTTCCGCACAGTTGGACGTAGGACTCAGTATTGAGAATTCTGTTGAGAAGGCAGCACAAATACCTGTAAAAACTACCGTTTAGGAAAAACAAAACTATAACCCATAACCTGAGGGGCCGATTTCATTTTATTTTATTTTGAAGGGTCAATTTTAATTGTTTTGTGTAAAACATATAAAATAATACTTGGAAGCTAAGGTAGAGCACTATAAGGGTTTGCTCTAGTGGTAGTGGTTGTATTAATACGTCTCCCTCACCCCATCCCCGTCATAGTTTAATACTAGATTCAGGCTGCTAAAACCTCTTTCTATTTAATTTTTTGAGCCAGGTCTTTCCCAGGAGGGCCAAGATAACTCACTCAGCAAGCTCCATGGAGAAAAAACTTTAATAAACAGGTGTTGGGATTTGGCTTTGAAGATCTTCCGCATGAATTCACTAGTGATTTTTAAAAAGTTTATCGCCCAGCCGGTGTGGCTCAGTGGTTGAGTGTCCACCCATGAACCAAGAGGTCCCCAGTTTGACTCCAGTCAGGGCACATACCCAGGTTGTGGGCCTGATCCCCAGTTGGAGACATACGGGAGGCAGCCAGTAGATGTTTCTATCTCTCTTTCCCTCTCCCTCTCCCTCCCTCTCTCTAAAAAAATCAATAAAGAAAAAATTTGTTTAAAAAAAAAATCCCTGGCCAACCGGCTCAGAGGTTAGAGTTTCGGCCCTCAGACCAGAGAGACCCGGTATGGTTGGATAAGGGCAGAGTACCTCGGTTGCAGTTTGTCCCCGCCCTGGTTGGGGTCCTGTGAGTGGCAACCAGTCCATGTGTTTCTCTCACATAGATGTTTCTCTCTCTTCCTCCCTTTCTCCCTCCCACTCTAACTGAAGATAAATGCAAAAATGTCCTAGGGTGAGGATTAAAAAAAAAAAAAAAAACAGCAGATTTTCTATGCAGTTCTAATTTCTGCAGGGATCTGGGATATGAGTTCAAATTAAGTAATTCAGGTCTTTGTAGAAACCACTTTAACTGAAAAGGGAATAATGTACTGAGGAACCATTGTGTATTGGGAGGGGCATGATGACAAATAACAAAAGAATATACCCTGGGGCTTGTTGATTTTTCTGATAGGAATTTGGTTGTAATCTTAGAATCCAAGGTTTAGACAAAGTAATTTCTAACACATTTCCTGCTATTTTAATGCTAATTTCACCTGTTGTCTAGATTCTTTAATTCTAAAACACAAAGTAGTTGTTGATTCTGTTAAAACACTAAAAAGTTCTGAAAGTTCCAACACAGTTTATTGGAGAAAATCAATGCGGGGCTTACACTTTCAGGGTTGCTTTTCAAGTGAACATTTAACAAAATCCCAAGGTAAGCTCATCTGATGTTTTATACATGGTATTCAGAGAGTGAAAATCACTTCCCCAGTGTATTGTGACTAATTAGAAGACAGACACAGGGATAGAAAATAGTTATGAGTTCCTATTTTAGAGTTATGCTCACTGTCTGCCAGAGATGTACCCTTAGCACATGTGGCATATTTTTAACACTCTGAGACTATACAGGTCTAGGAGACGTTTTATGAATTTTTTTCTTTTATGTGTGTTCCCTTAGTTTCACACCATCCCAACAACGTAAAAAAAAAAAAAAAAAAAAAGCCCTATGAATACATTGTATTAGCTTCCTTTTCTCCCATTCCGTAGAATTGTTTTAGTTAGGGACGTCTGAAGAGAGATCCTGCCTGAGCTATTAAAGTTCTATTTATTTTGAGTAGCATGATAAAGTCCTCTTCATTTCAGTTTTCACTTCCAGGAGTCAATTACTATGGATTTAACCCTTAGGTAACTTTTGAACAAATGGTCAAATTTTCTTTCTTTGCTGGGTTTTCTTTTCTGAGCAGGACCATTTCCCTGGTTCAAAATGTCTTTTTTCTTCCCCGCCTAGTTCAAAATCTGAAAACCCACACACGGACCACTCCAGGAAAGCACCCCGGCACCGCCCATCTGAGGCGGTACGAATCACAAGCTTCTATGAATTGATGGACGCGTCAGCACTGTGCCAAGAACCTGCCGCTGTCTCACTGGACACTGGTAATTGGTTGCGGGGGGCGGCGCGGAACCAATGGGAAGAGGGCGCGGAACCAATGGGGAGAGTCCGTGGAGCGCGCGGGAAAGAGACCAGTATAAACTGTGCCGGGAGATTCGTTTTCTTATTCTTGTCCAGTGAAACACCTTCTGCTGGAAAGTCAGTTGGTTGCTCTTACCACCTCGCATTTGAACATGGTGCGGACTAAAGCAGATAGTGTCCCAGGCACCTATAGAAAAGGTGAGGCAGTTGAGCAAGGTAGTGGGGGGCAGGGTGTGCTCCTCAGCTCCCGCCGCGGGTGGAAGAGGTGGGGGGAGAGGGTGAGGCGGGGGGCCGTGGACCTCTGTGCCAAACTTTTACAGCAGGCCCGGAAGCAGCCGTCCAACCCCTTAGACAGGAGGAAGAAGTAGAGGCGGCAGGGGAGGTTTAGCCTGCTGTTTTGGATCTTGAGGTTCTCCAAAAGCTTGGGTTAGGGACTGTGGTGACAATGTGGCTCCGAGACTCGGTATCGGAACCTTACTGACCCCTTCTAAACGCCCTCCTTTGCCTCTCTTTGCAGTGGTGGCTTCTCGAGCCCCCAGGAAGGTGCTTGGTTCCTCCACTTCTGCCACTAATTCCACGTCGCCTTCATCGAGAAAAGGTAAAAAGCACCCCTGCAAGCTCTTGGAGGAACCCTCTCAAAATGGGATCAGGCTTGGCACCACAATTCTCCCCTGGGCACCACATTTCTCCTGACCTGACAGCACCCTTGACCCATCATGAAATTTATTTTACTGAGATCTTCATGCCTGAATTTCTTCCTTGCCCTATGATACAATGAGGGAGCCTTGGCCTCTTGGCAAGCTGGTGCAGTGGTGGGGTCTTATGGAAAATAATCTCATGCCTGGACATTAGGGACAGGCAATTTATCTTAAAACTTAACTTTTTCTGGGTTAGCGTTTTTATTTTTAATATTGACAAATGGCTTTTGGTTATTGTTTTTAATTCTCACCTGAGGCTATTTTTCCATTAATTTTCAAGTAGAGTGGAAGGGAGCAAGCCAGGGAGGGAGGGAGGGGGGGAGAGAGAGAGAGAGAGAGAGAGAGAGAGAGAGAGAGAGAGAAACATTGATGTGAGACAGACACTGATTGGTTACCTCCACAGGGGCTAAAACATCATTGAGAGAGAACATCCAGTGGCCACCTCCTACATGCCCCTCACTGCGGATTTAGCCCACAACCTGGACATGCGCCCGGATTGGGAATCAAACCACTGACCTTTTTGTGCATGGGATGATGCTTAACCACTGAGCCACACCAGCTGGGCCATTTGTACTTAAAAATTTTTTTTTTCTTTTATTGATTTTAGAGAGAGAAACATTGATGAGAGAGAACATCGATTGGCCGCCTCCTGCATACCCCCACTGGGGATCAGGCCCACAACCTGGGCATGTGTCCTGACTGGGAATGGAACTGGTGACCTCTTGGTGCATGGGACGTCACTCAACCACTGAGCCACACCTGCCAGACCATTTGTACTTTTTTAAAAGTACAAGCAATACAACTTCAGACAGTGTATATAGAAGTACTTTTATCAGTTTTTTTAACAGCTAGAGTTTGTGAAAAATGTGTTTAAAGCAAAGAATATATGTAGTCACTTAATAATTTGCTCCTCTTGCTATTCTTTTTTTTTTTTTTTTAATGTGCAGTTTATTTATTTATTTTTGGTATGTGCCCCTAGCGGGAACCGAACCTGAGACTCTCTGGTCCGCAGGCCGACGCTCCAACCACTGCGCCAAACCGGCCAGGGCTCCGCTTGCTATTCTAATCATTACTTTGTAAAAGGGACAGAAATGTTCCCTTTATAGTACTGTTTTAAAATAATCAGGAATTAGATTTACCTTATGAACTGAAAAGGAGCCAACTGCTTTGAAAAGTGGAACCTATTTATGTGGAAATGTTCACTGCTGTACACTACTTATTTAGCCTTCTATATGTGCTTTAACTAAATGACCTTATTAAATAAAAACTTGGCAGTTTAGCCCCGGCCGGGTTGGTCAGTTGGTACCCTGCCCGGATACACCAAGGTTGCAGGTCAGGGCACATACAGGAATCAAACAATGAATACATGGATGGGTGGAACAACAAATCGCTATTTCTCTCTCTCTCTCTTTCCCTCCCTCCCCCTTCTTTCCTCTTTCTCTCTCTCTAAAATCAATCAATAAATAATAAAATTTGTTAAAAATTTGGCAGTTTATGCTACACAGTGCTACCTTATATTAGGAAAAGGTGTGTAAAACTATTATGACAGTATATAGGGCTATTTGAATAGCTCTGCTATTTTTCTAGGCTAAAGGATAATTGTAATAAAGTATTATTATACATTATACTATAATACTGTATAATGTACTATTAACTGAATACAGCTTTATTTTGTCACGTTTTCCAATTCTTTATTTTGAGATAAATGTGATACCATTTAGTACCCTTTATTTTTTAATTTTTATTTATTTATTTATTTTTTATTTTTTATCCTCACCTGAGGACACTCTTTGCATTTATCTTCAGATATAGCTGGAGGGAGAGAGGGGGGAAGAGAGAGAGAGAAACATCGACGTGAGTGAGAGACATCGACTGGTTGCCATTCACACGACCCCAACCGGGGCCGGGGACAAACTGCAACTGAGGTACGTGCCCCTAGCGGGAACCGAACCTGGGACTCTGGTCTGCGGGCTGATGCTCCAATCGCTGAACCAAACAGGCCAGGGCTTTATTTTTATTTTTTTTTTAATTTTTCTTTATTGATTTTCGAGAGAGAGGAAGGGAGAGGGAGAGAGAGAAACATCGATGAGAGAGAACATAGATTGGCTGCCTCCTGCATGCTCCCACTGGGGATTTGGCCCACAACCTGGGCATGTGCCCTGACTGGGAATCGAACCAGTGACCTCTTGGTGCATGGTTCTATGCTCAACCACTGAGCCACACCTGCCAGGCCCATCTAATACCCTTTAAGAGTCTCATGCTCTACTGACTGAGCTAGCCAGGCTCTTATCTAATACCCTTTAGATGTGATGTTTAAAAAATTAAGTTTCCCTTTAAGAAATGGCTGTTGTGTTCTTAGTTCTTATTTAGTTCCATCCGTTTATCTTTTATAGCTGAAAGTAAATATGCAAGAGGTAATCCAGTTTGTGTGCGCCCAACTCCCAAATGGCAAAAAGGAATTGGAGAATTCTTCAGACTGTCCCCTAAAGATTCTGAAAAAGAGAACTGGATTCCTGAAGAGGCAGGAAGCAGTGGCTTAGGAAAAGAAAAGAGAAAGTAAGTTTTTTTCTTTTTAAAAAAATACTTTATTCTTTATTGATTTTAGAGAGAGAGGAAGGGGGAGAGAGCGACAGAAACATCGATGAGAGAGAACATCGATTGGACGCCTTCTGCAGGCCCACAACCTGGGCATGTGCCCTGACCAGGAATCAAACCATCAAACCGGTGACCTCTTGGTGCATGGGTCAATGCTAAACTACTGAGCAACACCAGCTGGGCGAGAAAGTTTTTATATTCTGGAATATAAGAAAATATTTATGTTCTTGAAAATTAAAGAGAACAGGATATTAACTTTAAAGTTTCTCCTTGAGAAGATAAGAAAATACAAACCAAAGGATTTGGGTTTTTTGGTTTTTTTAATTTTTTTTAATTTTTATATAATCCTCACCTGAGGACACTTTTTGCATTCATAGAGCGAGAGGGAGAGAGGGAGGAAGAGAGAGAGCGAAGAAACATTGATGTGAGAGAGACACATCGACTGGCTGCCACCCACACAACCCCAACCGGGCTGGGGACAAACTGCAACCCAGGTATGTGCCCTTAGCGGGAACTGAACCTGGGTCTCTCCAGACCGCGGGCCAATGCTCTAACCGCTGAGCCAAACCGGCCAGGGCTTTTTGGGTTTTTTTAAAATTGATTTTCTAGAAAAAGAAGAAGGGCGAGAGAGATAGAAACATTGACATGAAAGAGACACATCAATTGGCTGCCTCCTACACACCTCCACACGAGATCAAGCCCTCAACCTGGGCACATGCCCCGACTGGGAATTGAACCAGGACCTCCAAGTCCATGGGACGAGGCTCAGTCCACTGAGCCACACCAGCTGGGCCAAAGGATTTTTTGTTTTGTTGTTTTGTTCATCCTCACCCAAGGATATTTTTTCCATTGATTTTTAGAAAGAGAGGAAGGGAGTGAGGGAGAGAGAGAAAAGAACAACAACATTGCTGTGAAAGAGTCACATCAACTTGTTGCCTCCCACATGACCATGACCGGGGCAGGGATCAAACCTGCAACCCAGGTACATACCCTTGACCAGGAATTGAACCAGCAACTCTTCAGTCCATAGTCTGATGCTTTAACCACTGAGCCAAAGCAGCCAGGATTCAAACCAAAGGGTTCTTTTAAACTTATGTTAATCTCTTATTAAAAGTCATTCCCGCCCTAGCCGGGTCGTTCAGTGGTTAGAGCGTTGGCCCACAGACCAGTGAGTCACAGGTTTGATTCTGGTCAAGGGCACATGTGGGAGGCAGCCAGTCCATGTGTCTCGTTCACATTGATGTTTCTCTCTCTCTCCCTCTCTCCCTTCCTCCCTCCCTCCCATTCTATCTGAAGATAAATAGAAAAATATCCT
Organism: Tadarida brasiliensis; assembly: GCA_030848825.1. Taxonomy (NCBI): domain Eukaryota; kingdom Metazoa; phylum Chordata; class Mammalia; order Chiroptera; family Molossidae; genus Tadarida; species Tadarida brasiliensis. The sequence goes on along the minus strand of CM061257.1, from coordinate 196,262,050 downwards.
CAGGTAAAGATTTTTTTTTTATCCTCACCCGAGGACATTTTTGCATTTATCTTCAGATAGAGTGGGAGGGAGGTGGGGAGAAGAGAGAGAGAAACATCGATGTGAGAGAGACACATCGAGTGGTTGCCACCCACACGAACCCAACCAGGGCCAGGGACAAACTGCAACCGAGGTATGTGCCCCTAGCGGGAACCGAACCCAGGACTCTCTGGTCCGCAGGCCGATGCTCGATAATTATTCCAGTCACTTAAAGAGGATCAGTTCCCATCAAGATGAATGCTACGTTATTAACCATGAACTTCCTATCTTTAGTCTTTGATTTTTACTGTCTGTTTTCTATAGTCTTTTCCAAAAACCAATGTTGACTTATCTAGTTTGGGTTTCATTACCCTTCCTCTTAAAAAACTACTAGTTCAACCTCCAGGAGAAATATATAACCATTGTAGAAAAGTTGGAAAATATAGAAACCCATCAGTAAGAAACAACCAAAACTAACTTCATTTTGTATTTTCTTTACAACTTCTCTATAAGTACATAAGAATGCTTCAAAACATGGTAGATATAAAACTGCACACATACAAAATTCAGTGTACAAACTTTTTAGGAAGATAATTCATGTTTTTTAAGCTTTGAATGTGAAGAAAGTGCTCATGATAAATGTTAAGCAAAAATTCTGGATGCAAAAGTACAATCTTTATTGTAAAAGTTCCAAATATCTGTATAAAATATACCAAATATTAATAATACTGAACGAAAATATACCACATATCAATAGAGATCATGTCTGGGTAAAAACCTCTCATACTAAATATTAGGGGGACCGGAAAGTAATGTCGTTAAAGTAATGACATGTTAAGGGCAGAAGTGGAAGCAAATCCATGTCAATCGAGGAACTGTCAAACACTCTTTTTTTTTTTTTAATTTTTTTTTCCTTTATTGATTTTTAGAGAGAGAGGGAGGGAGAGACAGAAATATCGATGAGAGAGAACATCGATTGGCCGCCTCCTGCATGCCCCCCACTGGGGATCAGGCCCACAACCTGGGCATGTGTCCTGGCCAGGAATTGAACTGGCGACCTCTTGGTGCATGGGTCGATGCTCAACCACTGAGCCACACTGGCCAGACCTGTCAAACACTCTTAACCAACCTTGGCTGACCATCCAAGAACATTTGCAGCAGATTGGTAAAGTAAGCAGAGCAGGTGTTTGGGTCCCGCATAATCTGTCCGAAGAAAACAAATGTAACCGGTCCACCACATGCAACTTATTGCTTCAGCGGCACAATATAGAAGCGTTTTTTGATTGCTTGATCACTGGAGATGAAAAATGGGTCCTCTATGATAATCCAAAACGCAAAAGGCAGTGGCTCTCTCTGAAGGAATCGCCACGAATTACAGCTAAGCCTGGTTTACACCCCAAAAAGGCACTTTTGTGTGTTTGGTGGAGTATTCGCGGGGTCGTTCATTTTGAAGTGCTGAAACCTGGACAAACTGAATGCAGACCTTTACTGTGAACAATTGGATCGAGTAAATCAGTCTTTAATTGAAAAGTGCCCAGCGATTGTCACCAGAAAAGGCGTTATTCTGCAACATGATAATGCAAGACCGCACTGCGCAAGACAAACCCTGGAAAAAATTAATGAATTGGGGTGGGAGGTATTGCCTCACCCACCATACTCGCCCAATAATGCACCATCAGATTTCCATTTATTCCGACTGCTACAACATTTCCTAAGTGGCAAAAAATTTGAAAATTTGGATGATGTCCAAAATGCCACCTCCAGCTATTTTGCTCAAAAACCAATTGATTTTTATCAATTCGGCATTGAAAATTTGCACACTAGATGGCAAAAGGTTGTTGATAACGAGGGTGATTACATCATTGATTAAAAATAAAAACTTGTTAAAAATTTGTTTGAATTTAACGTAAAAAAACGACAATACTTTCCGGTCCCCCTAATACTACCAATTTTCTTTTTTTCTTTCTTTTAATATCCCCAAAGCAGCACTTTTTACCCATTGAATTCCAAGACATTTAATGTAGAAGTCTGGCATTTCAATAATTATCCATTTTGATTGACATGGGCTGACACACATGGCACTGTCAGGATACACAAGGATAATAGCCAAAGAGTTACAAAAAATAAATTCATGATTCTTCATAATTCATGATTCTTAAACAATTGCAACTCCCCCCCCCCCCACAAAAAGTGACAGGTATCAAAACTTTAGATGCATTACATTGAAAAGAAGGTTTGAACACATCATAATTTAAAGAGGCAAAACAAGGCACTACTGAAACCTCATGTTAACAGTTTATTATAAAACTGATGGGAAGGAGCAAGTGTTCTCTTTGTGTCAACTTCCTTTAACAGTTTTCCATTCGATGAAAAAAGAGGTGGGAGGGGTAAATTCATTTTGCATGTATAAGATGTACACTGCTTATTAACAAAACACTATCAGCATATTTTAAATGGATTATTTAAATATTACTGTAGCCTGTTTTGGCAAATTCTTTTTTCTAAAGTTCCCCATTGCTCTCACCTGGATTTCAAAACTATCAAGAGGCATAGTAAAATGCCTCATTCAAAACGCACTTGTCTGCACAATTTGAAAAGAAAGCTCCTGTGGGCTCAAAGCAACCATCAATCCAGCAATGCCCATGAAGATTTATCTGAAACTGCTTCCCAGGGGGCAGGGGAACAGATCTGAGTAGCTGTGCTGCCAATACAGATAGGTTTAGCACTGGATATTTAGTGATTGTGGCAAGGAAGAATTGATGATGATGGGGATTGTGGGTGAAGGAAGGGCTGGGGACCCAAAAGCTCTTCAGTTGCCTTCTGCTTCTTCAATCTGCTGCTCACTTGTCCAGAGGGTGAGGTTGTCTCAAAAATGCTACCAATTTTCAACAACAAACATGCTTTTAAAACTCAGGGGGGAAAAATAATGCCACTTGGAAAAAAGACAATGGAAACCTTTAATATAGATTTATAAGTGATAGGGTCCAGGTTCTCTAAACAACTTTGAAATATTTTGTTTTGAAAACAAATTATTTGATTGGGGGTGGGCAGTGGTGAGCGCAGGTGGGTGGTTCCTGTGACATCACTACCATTATGATGCCTCTGATTTAAGACCCTGCTAGTTACCTCCCCTGCACCATGCAGGAGCCCAAGATCCTCCAGCACACCAAGTGACGGGCCCAATCCAAGGTGTAGTAACCAACATGGGCAAGGGGATGGTGGCCAGGCTCAGTCAGGGGCTGCTGCTTCTAGAGCTGCTTCTGCCCACGCAAATTTATTCACACATTCCTTTGACCAGCACTCCAGAACCTCCTGAAATCACAACATCTAAATGTGCCCTGCAGTTAACAGCCAGTCTCCTTATGGTCTTGTTTGCCCTTCTACATCTCTACCTTTAAGAGACTCAGGCCAAGAAATATCTACAGTTCACCATCCCATATTCTATAGCCCATTCAATATGGCATCTTGAAGTCCAATGTGGCAAGGAAAATACAGATCTTAATCAAATCTACTAATTACTAATCTACCAATGCAGAAAATGTTGAGAATCTCATATTGGACTGGTTTAAAGAACTGAAGGTTTGACTACGTAATGAATGCCAATATTAAATCTGCTGGAGTTTCACGTACAAGAACGAAGAGAGACAACATAGAAAATTAATGAAGTGATTAAATGTAGCTTAAAAGTTTTAGGTATGGACACCTAAAACTTTACCTTGAAAATAAGAATTTCACCTGGATCTAGAGGAAAAGGATTAACTGTGGAATGGAGAGATGGTTTTCAATTTGCTTAATTAAATCTAGAAGGCAGTAAAATGATTAGGTAAAATAAAAAGCTTCCATGATTCCATTTATAAATACATTGGAAAGAACTGTATTTCAGAGGTTCCAATTTAATGTTGATATATTCTACATAAAGTTTTACATTGTTAAGTTTTCACTATTCTCTTGGGAACTTAACTCTTTCCTCTGGGGCTTTGTATTTGACATTGCGTTTGACTTTATGGAGTAATAGGTATGTTCCTTGAGCGGTGATGGATTAGAATCTACTACAAATCTAACCATGAGTAATTCTTGCATATACATTTAAAAGTCAAATGACAAGTATTCCCATCCAATAGGAGTGCCAGATTTATTTACCTAATTTGGATCACTTAAATTGATTCCAAAGATTAGAAGTGCATTGACATCAATCATTCTCCAAATATTGCTTTTTATTTCTGTATATGTTGAATAATTTTTACAATTTATTTATTTTTTTATTAAATTTTTTTTCTTTATTGATTTGTAGAGAGAAAGGAAGGGAGAGGGAGAGAGAGATAGAAACATCGATGAGAGAGAACACTGATTGGCTGCCTCCTGCATGCCCCCCCACTGGGGATTGGGCCCACTATCTGGGCATGTGCCCTGACTGGGAATCGAACCAGCAACCTCTTGGTGCATGGGTCGATGTTCAACCACTGAGCCACACCGGCCGGGCAATTTTTACAATTGAAAAACATCTGTTTTGAAGGCATATTTGACAAATCTTGAAATTAAGAGGCAAATATATGAAGGAGACAAAACTAATGTATATTAGATATTTGGGAAATGAAGACTGGAAACTTGCCTGCATTATTAAATTTACGACTCTTGCCCTGGCCGGTTTGGCCCAGTGGTTAGAGTTTGATTCTGGTCAAGAGCACATACCTGGGTTGCAGGTCTGATCCTAGTTCTGGTTGGGGTTGTGCGGGAGGAAGCCAATCTCTCTCTCTCCCACTCTCTAAAAATCAATGGAAAAATATCCTTGGGTGTGGATTAACAACAAAAAAATTTACAAGTCTTTCTGTTAATATATTTTTAAAAGCTTTATGAATTGCCCAGCCAGTGTGGCTCAGTGGTTGAGCCTCGACCCATGCCCCAAGAGGTCGCTGGTTCGATTCCCGGTCAGGGCACATGCCCAGGTTGTGGGCCCGATCCCCAGTGGGAGGCATGCAGGAGGCAGCCAATCAGTGTTCTCTCTCATCGATGTTTCTATCTCTCTCTCCCTCTTCCTTCCTCTCTCTCTAAAATCAATCAATAAAAATAAATAAATAGCCTGGCCAGTGTGGATAAGCATCGACACATGCACCAAGAGGTCGCCAGTTCAATTCCTGGTCAGGGCACATGCCCAGGTTGTGGGCCAAATCCCCAATGGGGGGCGTGCAGGAGGTGGCCAATCGATATTCTCTCTCATCTGTGTTTCTACCTGTCTCTCCCTCTCCCTTCCTCTCTATCTAAAAATCAATAAAAAAAAAAATTAAAATAAATAAATAAAAGCTTTATGAATCAGCCCTGGCTGGTTTGGCTCAGCGGTTAGAGCGTTGGACCAATGAGTCGTAGGTTTGATTCCAGTCGAGGGCACTTACCTCAGTTTCGGTTCATCCCCAGCCCTGGTCGGGTGGTGCAGGAGGCAACCAGTCGATGTGTCTCTCACATTTATGTTTCTCTCCCTCCCTGCCTCCCACTCTATCTGATGATAAATGGAAAAATATCCTCAGGTGAGGATTAAAAAAAAATAAAGTAAAAGTGTTATGAATCAGAATAGCTGCATTTGGAACACTTTCTATACCAATCAATGTTTTTAGATTTTTAGAACTTGGTCTAAGTGTATTTGATTCTGGAAATTAAAACTTTTATAAAAGGCTTTTTAGAAATAGAAACTCTATGAAATCTTTGGTTCACTTCTCACAAACTGATGCTTAGATGTTACAGTATCTAGCATGGCCTTAGTACTCTTAAGTCTTAAGGCAATATTTGCCATCTTAATTTTTTTTTTCATATTTTTTATTGAATTTATTGGGGTGACAATTTGTTAATTAAATTATATAAGTTTTAGCTGTACAATTCTATAATATATCATCTGTATATTGTATTGTGCTCACCACCCCAAGTGGAGTTTCCTTCCATCACCATTTATTCCCCCTTTGCCTTCTTCTACCTCCCCGCCAGTATTTGCCATCTTTAGACACCTATACAGAAACAACCAGATCCAACAGATCTCAAACTGTATGAGACCTATGTGTGTGGACATTCTTTTTTGCTTCATATCTGAACACTGTACATCTGTTTTGATTGTATATTATGTTTGGAATTGATTTGCATTGAACACAAGCTAAATAAAAATAAATGGTTGGGGACTTCCTGTCAAGATGGCAGCGTAGGTAAATGCGGTACTTGCCTCCTCCCACAACCACATCAAAATTACAACTAAACTATAGAGCAACCATCAATCAGAACCGCTTGACATCGAGCTGAATGGAAGTCCTACAACTACGAAATTAAAGAATAAGCCAAATCGAGACTGGTAGGAGGGTTGGAGGCACTGACGGGCTGGTCCCACACCTACGTGTGGCGGATAAAAATCAGGAGGATACCTCGGCTGTGAAGGTCCTCCCTGAGGATCAAGGGGTCCCTGTCTCAAACCAGGCTCCCAGCTTAGGGTTCCAGTGCCAGGAAGAGAAGTCTCCATCACTTCTGGCTGTAAAGCCAGCAACAACTGAGGTTGATGGAGGCTGAGGCTACTTGAGCCCCAGGCAGTTCCTCTTAAAGGGCCCACACACGGACTTACTTGGACTCGCTCCTTCTGGGCTCCAGCGTTGGGGAGGCAGCTTGAAAGGCACCAGAGACATGCAGGGAAGAACTGAATTATTCGGCATTGGGGCCAGAGCTGGAGAGGCAGTTTTCTCCTGGACAGACTTGCTGTGGGAGGCCATTGTTCCTTTAGTGAGCCCTTCCCCGGGGCAGCAGACGGCAGCCATATCTGGGACTCCAGCAACCTGGCTTACACTGTTTGCCCCGCCCTGGTGATTCCCTGAGGCCCTGTCCCACCCAAGCTGTTTCTAGTGGCTTTACCATAGGATTGGCCTGTCCTGGATCCTGCTTCAGATTTTCCTAAAATCTCTCAAGCAGCATCTGGTCTCAGTGAGCCCCATACCTCTCATTAAGTGGCCCTAGGCCTGGCACTAGAAGTAGCCAGCCTTGGTTCACAACTTGGCTTTTCCTGGGCATCTCCAAGCCCAGCACAAGAAGCAGCCCATCTGCAGATCACTTTGTAGCTTATGTCTGGTGGCCCCAGGTAGAACACAGGCAGAGGCTGACCTTGCCCCAGAGCCAGCACACCTAGTGGACAGCTTCAGACCACATCAAAGCACCACCACCAACCACCTCCACAAGTGACACACTCAATGAGTGGACTCAGTGGGTACCAGAGCCCTGCTGAAGTAAGTCTTGCTCTGTGTGTTGGGCCTCTACATTGCTGATCTTCCAAGGTAGTGAGAGGTCAGTGGTCAGTGGGCATAGCCAGTCCTTGCAGCTGATCAGCCTGAGTAAATTTCTCCCATTGATGTGCCAACAGCAACCAAGACTCAATTACAACAGAAGGGTGTACAGTCCACACTAGGGGTGCACCTCAAGGGCCTAGCTGGGGTGATCAGGGAGACTGTGCCACTGGACCCTACAGGACACCTACTACAATAGGCCATCCTACAAAGCCTAGGAGACATAGCAATTCTACCTAACACATAGAAACAAACACAGGGAGGCAGCCAAAATGAGGAGACAAACATGTCCCAAATGAAAGAACAGAACAAAACTCCAGGAAAAGAACTAACCGAAACGGAGATAAGCAACCTAACAGATACAGAGTTCAAAACACTGGTTATAAGGATGCTCAATGAACTTAGTGAGGGCCTCAAGAGCATAAAAAAGGGCCAGTCAGAAATGAAGGAGGGACTAACTGAAATAAATAATAATTTACAGGAAATCAATAGTAGAGTAGGTAAAGCCAAGAAGCAAACCATTGATTTGGAATGTAAGGAAGCAAAAAACACCCAATCAGAACAGCAAAAAGAAAAAAGAATCCAAAGAAATGAGGACAGTATAAGGAGCCTCTGAGACAACTTCAAGCTTAACAACATTCGCATCATGGGGGTGCCAGAAGGAGAAGAGAAAGAGCAAGAAATTGAAAACCTATTTGAAAAAATAATGACAGAAAACTTTTCTAACTTGATGAAGGAAACAGACACAAGTCCAGGAAGCACAGAGTCCCAAACAAGATGAACCCCAAGAGGCCCATACCAAGACACATCATCATCAAAATGCAAACGGTTAAAGACAAAGAGAGAATCTTAAAAGCAGCAAGAGAAAAGCAGTTCGTTACCTACAAAGGAGCTCCCATAAGACTGTCAGCCGATTTCTCAAAAGAAACTTTGCAGGCCAGAAAGGATTGGCGAGAGATACTCAAAGTGATGAAAAGCAACGACCTACAACCAAGATTACTCTATCCTGCAAAGTTATTGTTTAGAATCGATGGCCATATAAAGAGTGTCCCAGACATGAAAAAGTTAAAGGAGTTCATCACCCAAACCAGTATTATATGAAATGTTGAAGGGTCTTCTTGAAGGAGAAGAACAAAAATATGAACAATAAAATGGCAATAAATGCATATCTATCAACAATTGAATCTACAAACAAAATGAGCAAGCAGAACATAAATAGACTCATAGATACAGAGAACTTATTGTTGCTTGCCAGATTGACGGGGGCTGGGGAAATGGGTGAAGAAGAGGAAGGAATTAAGGAGTACAAATTGGTTGTTAGACTGATGAACCTCAAAGGGAAGGGGGGAGGGAGGGAGGGCGGGAAGAGATAAACCAAAGAACTTCTATGCATATATGCATAGCCAATAGACACAAACAGTAGTATGGGGAAGGAAGAAGGGGGGCGGGATTGGGGAGGAGGGGGTCAATGGGGGAAAAAGGGAGGACATCTGAAATACATTCACCAATACAGATAAGTTTAAAAAAAATAAATGGCTATAAGAGCAATTAAAAGTATTTGACATATAGAGTGATGTTTATGCATATAAAATTTTAAGAATTATTCAATACTGTTCATAAGGTCATTTTAGTAAATGGTTACTGAGCACTTACTATCTTATGAGATATTTAAAATGAAAATCAAACTCAGGACCAGTAACTAAAATTTAGACTTTGTTGCTATATCACTATTATTACTTTTTTTAAAAATTATTTTTTCTGTATTGATTTTATTTTATTATTCCTCACCCAAGGATATCCTATTTATCATTACCTAGAGTGGGAGGGAGGGAGGGAGGGAGGGTGGGAGAGAGAGACAGAGAGAAACATCAATGTGATAGAGCCACATCGACTGGTTGCCTCCTGTGTGACCCGACCAGGGCTGGGTCGAACCACAACCGAGGTATGTGCCCTTGACAGGAGTCGAACCTATAACTCACTGGTCTGCAGGCCAACGCTCTAACCACTGAGTCAAAACGGGCAGGGCTTCTTTATTGATTACAGAGAGAGAGGAAGGGAGAGGGAGAAAGAGATAGAAACATCAATGAAAGAACATCGATAGTTTGCCTTCTGCGTGCTCCCCACTGGGGATCGGGCCCACAACCTGGGCATGTGCCCTGACCAGGAATCGAGCTGGTGACCTCTTGGTGCATGGATTGACGCTCAACCACTGAGCCACACTGCCCGGGCTATTTTTGGTTTTAATAAAAATCAACAACCAAAGGGATACATTTTTTGGATAGAGCCTTTTAATAGACTTGATTTAAATATCCTCTAAGTGTCTTCTAGTTATCTCTCATTGTCTGTCAAAATTCTTTCTTGTTCTTTCTCATTCTTTTTCTTCTTCTTTAACAAAAATTTTTTTTCTTTATTGTTTAGAGCGAGAGAAAGGGAGAGGGAGAGAGATGGAAACATCAATGAGATAGAACATCAATTGGCCGCTTCCTGCATGCCCTCCATTGGGGATTGGGCCCACAACCTGGGCATGTGCCCTGACTGGGAATTGAACCCCTGACCTCTTGGTGCATGGATCGATGCTCAACCACTGAGCTGCACTGGCCAGGCTTGTTCTTTCTCATTCTAACCTGAACAAGGTAATAATCAATATCAGCTCTAAAATATATTACAGTCCTGTTGAATTATTTGTGACTTCCATTAAGGAAACAAAATATTTGGCAGTATAGCCAAATATGGCTATGCCGTTGATCATCATAGCAATAAAACCTACATTACAGGCTTTCCATCATATGGAGAAAGATCACACATATATTCTTATAAAACACTTTGATCTATAGTATAATAAAAAAGTTTATATTATTCCTTTAGCCTCTTTCTTAAATTGGTCTTTGTTTAGGAAAGTTGTAATTACCCCTTTATTGATAGTAAATCAATAGATTAACTGTTAATAGTAAATAATAAACTATCAGTTTATCAGAAGGACTTCTGCTACTAACTCCCTAGTTCATAATCTGGAATATGACAACTCCTATGGCTTTATTTTTCTCATAAAGGCAGGGTAAACTCCATCAGTTGCATAGGGGAAGAGTCGGAATCAAGAAAGACTAGCAACTTAAAACCTGAACAGAACCATGATACCTAAAGTAAATCGAGTCCTTGCAAAAAGGAACTTTGGTTCATGATAGCGTTCATTTGTTAACTTGATTTAATTTTTAGAAAAATAAAATGAAGACTTTTCAGTAATCTAATAAGTGAGTCAATGATAATCTCATACCAAGTCAGAATACCTTTGCTTTAGCTTCCTTCTTTCACTATCTAGCTCTATGACCATTTAGCTTACTGGATTTAATTTTAAAACTGATTATTTTAGGATAGATCTCACAGATTTTCATCAGCTCTAAAAAAAAAGTCTGGCCCTGACCAGTTTGGCTCAGCGGTTAGAGCATCGGCCTGCGGTCCAGAGAGACGTGGGTTCGGTTCCCGCTAGGGGCATGTACCTCGGTTGCAGTTTGTCCCCGGCCCTGGTTGGTCGTGCAGGAAGCAGCCACTCGATGTGTCCCTTTCATGTCGATGTTTCTCTTTCTCTCTCTCTCTCTCTCTCTCTCTCTCTCTCTCTCTCTCTCTCTCCCTCTCCCTCCCACTCTATCTGAACAAAAAATGGAAAAATGTCCTCTGGTGAAGATAAAATAAATAAATAAATAAAAAATAACAAAACAAATTCTGATTTATGATTACGATTTTGACTTTTTTTTCTGTAAAAAGTGTAATGAGTACAAATGGCTTTGGGATAATGTTACTTATTTTTCAAAAGTTACAACTACCATATGCCAGCTTAAACAATTGGGGATTTTTCTAATCAGGTTACATACTCATATGGTTCAAAAGGGTATACAGTCAGATATGACAGCTTGCTGTTTTCTCTGCTCAAATGGATTGTTGTTTTTTACTATCACAAAGTTCTTGCTGAAGAATTATTATATTCTACTTTTAGCATCCACTTAACATGTTGAAAGATGCTACTGAAAGAGACTTTTTTTATTTTTTTTGTTATTCCTTACCCGAGGATATTTCTTCCGTTGATTTTTAGAGAGAGTAGATGGTGGGGGTTGGGGAAGAAACATTGATTGGCTGCCTCCCAAACGTGCTGAGACTGGGGTCAGGGATCGAACCTGCAACCCACGTATATGCCCTTGACCTGGAATCAAACTCGAGATCCTTCAGTCCTCAGGCCGACAGTCTAACCACTGAGCCACACTGTCTAGAGCCAGAGATTTCCTTTTTGCTAAAAATTAAAAATGGCAACATATTCTAAAAGAGAAACACTGATTCTGTAAATTAACAGACAAAATAGTTAAAAATTGTGTTGCTCTAGCACTTGGAATTTGTAGGTGTTTGTCAATTAATGGTTTTATTCTTCTCTCATTTTCAGTCACTTGACCAGACCCAGGGCACTGTTATATGTTCCAGATTTATAAGTTTGTAACTATTTTTGTTTATTTTATTTTATTTTATTTTATTTTATTTTATTTTTAATCCTCACCCGAGCATATTTTTCTGTTTATCATCACATAGGATGGGAGGGCGGGAGAGAGAGAAACATCGATGTGAGGGGGACACATCATCTGGTTGCCTCCTGCACGACCTGACCAGCCAACACTCTAACCACTGTGTCATACTGGCCAGGGCTTGTTTTGTTTTTTAAATAGTTGATACTAACTATTGAAGTTGTCTGTCCTTTCCACAGAGTACGTCCTTTGCCACCTGACGACACAGATGACGAAAAAGAATAGGACTTTCTCATTCATCCTTGACTAAGGTCTCCTGTTTGCTCTGGTGTTCTGAGATGTAAATTTGCATAAATGTATGTGTTCCAGTTAGCTTTGTTGAATAGACATTTAATTTTTTAAAAAATGAGGGTTACGTATAATTATTCAAAAGCAAGTAGTTATGATATTGGAAAATTTATGAGATAATTATGGTTACTTAGTGTTCAATGTAATGCAGAATTTGGTTTCTTTTACCTGTTATTAAGCTTCTTGTTCTTGCTAGAAAGAAATCATTGCATTTTGTATACAACAAATCTGCTGTATTTGAGATTTGCTTAGATCTTTGTATTACTGCCATTTTTATTGGCATTAGATTTTTTGGAATGGTGCCATGTTTTTGTTCCTTTTATTTGATTTAAAAAGCAGAGTTAGATTTCTACACACTTAAAAAAATCAGTATTAATTAAACTGCCCCTATGTGCTTTTTAAGAATGGGGGCCAAAGATGCAATGTTGAAAAAAATTGATGGCTGTCTGTCTTCTCCTTAGAAAAATATAAGGGTAATTTGATCCTAAGGGTTTCAGGCAGGAAGATTTCACAGACTACATTAAATGAGAAGAATTTTCTTAGAATATGCATTTGATTTGGTATCATAGAATATTACCCTTTGAAAATAAATAAAACATGAAAGGCAAATCATGCCATAAACCCAGAGCTATGTCTAAAGTTCTTGGAGCTGCCATTATATTTTTCAAGATAACCAAGATAACTGAAGGAGGTGGGTATAATATTACTTAGTAACAGAAATTCTTGCTTCCTCATCACATTTTTTTGCTCACTGACATCTGTTGTCACAATTAACAATGTTTTAACAGATATGTTTTTCTGAAGTTTGTTTTTAATAAATGAATACTTATTTTCACAATAGATTATATCCATTTGTGTGCTTCCTAAGATTATATTCTACTAGGTACTTCTATTTCTTCCAAATACAAATCTGTGCATTGATCTGATTTTATCAACTTCCAAACTGAGTCCTGATTATTCTTTGCTTTGTCTTCTAGAGATCGATATTCAACAGAATGTTACTGAATTGCCAGTAGTTTTTATCCTAAGTACGTCCTTGATAATTACGCTTCTTATTAAGGAGTAGCTCAAATCAACTCTATTAAAGTCAAATTTTGAGCCCTGGCCAGTTTGGCTCAGTGGTTGGAGCTTTGGCCTGCAGACCAGAGAGTCCTGGGTTTGTTTCCCCATAGGGGCACGTACAAAAAATAAAATAAAATAAAGTCAAATTTTGATGGGTCTGAAACCTGATTTGTTATTTTTCACTGATGGAGAGAGAAACTTTTTGGTGGTGTGTCCCATGAAGTATAATTTTGATAACGTAATTGTTTCCAAAAAGACATTGATCTAGTGAAACTACAGTCTTTACAAATATACAACATTTGATGATGTCTGACTTTTATTAGGGAGAGGTCCCGTGTAACGTTTTTTTAATCAAAGCTTTTTGAAAATGTCGATTCGTAATTTAGCCTCTTGTAAACATGAGAGAAGTATAGACTCTGTTTCCATTGAAACTGAATAAAAAAATAAAACTTGTAAATTAAAAAGATAATTAAACTAATTTTGTACCCTTCACAAAGCTAATTTGGTTTTCCTGTTTGGATTATTCAAATTGTTAATGCTAGTGTTAAACACCAGGCCAAACAATGATTAAAACTACTTTTCTGGAATTTTTGACTGCTAGAACATTGTGAGGATCATATATATATATATATATATATAGTGTTTACATAGTTTCACAAAGAAAGAGCAATACCAAATCCAAAATTTTAAAGTGTGCTCAAATAATTATTTATAAGATGACAAATGCTTGTCATTTTTTAAAAAAATCAGAAAATAAAGCCTAAACTAACTGAACCTTTCACATACGTAAAAGTACACTGTGTACAAATCTCACTGTATTTAGAATCCTTCAGGCTAACTCACTTTTGGAAAAATTGAACATTCAGTTGGGCCTTGGTCCATACAACGTTGTTATAATGGTTCCTTTTACCTTTGAGGATAGCATATGGATGTGGAAGCTATTTTTACTTACTCAAAATTGGGGGAATGTTAGAAGTCATCTTGTTCAACGCCAGTTACAGCTGTTCACTGGGGAGACTTTTATCGGTTGGGAACTCTTTTTTTTTTTTTTTAACTGAATTTTAGAGAGAGAGAAACATCTATTGGCTGCTTCCTACATGCCCCCACCAGAGATCAAGCCGGAAACCTGGGCATGTGCCCTGACTGGGAATGAAACCGATGACCTCTCAGTGCGTGGGATGGTGCTCAACCAACTGAGACACACTGGCCAAGGCTGCAACTCTTAATTGTGAAAAACATTATGAGTTAAAATTTTGAATTTTTCTAACTTCCCTCTTCCTATTCTTGGTCCTGTCCTTGACATAACACCAAACAAGTTATTCCTTCTACATAACAACCTTCAAGTATTTAAAGATAGATGTTACATTTTTAGCTTTCTCTTCCTAAGGCTACACATTCTATTGTTTATGTTACACATTCTAAGTTAGTTTCTCTTAAGTCCCTTGTGTTTTGGGGCTATGTCTTTTGTGTTGTGTATTGCTTAGGCACATAAATAATAAATTTGGCTACATTTCTTATAACTGATCCAAGTAGTCATTAATTATTAGACTATACTTTTTGTATCTTTGGAGATGCCAATAGAACTCCATGGTGTGGCTCAGTGGTTGAGTGTCCACCCATGCACCGAGAGGTCGCCGGTTCCATTCCCAGTCAGGACACATGCCCAGGTTTTGGGCCAGATCCCCAGTGGGGGGCATGCAGGAGGCAGCCAATAGATGTTCTCTCTCATCGATGTTTCTATCTCTCTCTCCCTCTCCCTTCCTTTCTAAAATCAATAAAGGGGGAGAAAAATTTTTTTTAAATGCTTTTAAGAACTGAGAAAAAAGGCTGGAGGTCATATCTAAAGGATGAATTTACTGACTTTGAAGGCTATTTGAGATCTAGTCTAGATCTGAAAGCACTGTCTTAGATATGGTTCATATGAAGAATATGGATTTTTCTAAGTGTAAACCCACATAGCTAGTTTTAGGTGTAGATTGTGCTCTTCATATTTATTAATTTTTTAAAAAGAATTTATTTATTATTGCCCTGGCTGGTTTGGCTCAGTGGTTGGAGTGTTGGCCCGCAGACCAATGAATCTCGGGTTTGATTCCGGTCAAGGGTACATACCTCAGTTGCCATTCTTTCCCAGCCCTGGCTGGGTCATACGGAGGCAGCTGGTCGATGTGTCTCTCTTGTATCAATGTTTCTCTCTCTCTCCCTCTCTTTCTCTCCCCCTATCTCCCTCCCTCCCACTCTATCTGAAGATAAATAGAAAAAAATCCTCAAGTGAGGATTATTAAAAAAAGAATTTCTTTTTTTTTTTTTTGTACGCTTTTTTTTTTTTTTAAAGAGAATTTCTTTATTATTATTTTTTAAATCCTCACCTAAGGATATTTTTTCCACTTATTTTCAGATAGAGTGGAAGGGAGGGGAAGAGAGAGAGAGAGAAACACCCATGTGAGAGAGACACATCGATTTGTTGCCCCCTGCACGACTTCTACCAGGCCAGGGACTGAACTGCAACTGAGGTACGTGCCCTTCACTGGAATCAAACCTGCGACTCTTAGGTCGAGGGCCGAAGCTCTAACCGCTGAGCCCAACTGGCCAGGGCTGCTCTTCATCTTTAGAGTTCTCCAAACTATGACTATGTTGAAAATGATAGAATAATAGAAGTCATGTGACCATTTAGGAGTCAAACCAGTTATTCATATACCTGTAAAAAAAAGTAACTACTGCCCTGGCCAGTTTTGCTCAGTGGTTAGAGCACTGACCTGCAGAACTAAGGGTCGAGGATTCGATTCCCGGTCAAGGGCATGTACCTGGGTTGCAGGTTCAGTCCCTGGCCTGGTCAGGGTTGTTCAGGAGGCAACCAATCGATGTTTCTCTCACATTGATGTTTTTCTCTCCCTCCCTCCCTCTCCTCCACTCTATCTAACAAAAACAATGGAAAAATATCCTTGGATGAGGATTAAACAAAACAAAACAAAAAATGCCTGGTTGTAAGTGACAAGTGATAAACTATTACCATGACAAAATAGAGCTTTTTTTTTTGGTCAATCCTCACCCAAGGATATTTTTTCCATTGATTCTTAGAGAGAGAGGAAGGGAGAGAGAGATAAACATCAATGTGAGAGAGACACATTGATTGGTTGCCTTGGTTGCCTCCTGCACAACAATGGGATTGAACCTGCAACCCAGGTATGTGCCCTCAACAGGGAATCTAACCTGGGGCCCTTTGGTCTGCAGGCTGATGATCTGACCACTGAGCCAAACTGGCCAGGGCACAGCCAGGTTTTTTAAAGAACAATTAATTACTGGATGTCCTATTTGAATTTGTGTGTGTGTGTGTGTGTGTGTATACTTCCACATGTATTCATGTCCATGAGAAGGGTTGTAATGTTTTAGACTTATTAACCTACTACTGACATTTTAATCTGAAGTGCTTTCCTAAAGGTTTTGCTGAACTGTCTAGGTAAATCAATATAATGCTGTCTCATGTGTACAGGAAACCAACAGATCTGCTGTTTCTTTTAAGTTAACCCAAGCTCATTTCCTCTGCACCAGCTGAGGTGGACAACAGTCCATTATTGATGACTAAGAAGTTATGACCAATAAAATTAGAGTCACAGTTGCAAGTACATTCACTGTCATGGAATAGAGAACAAATTCAGGAGCTACTCTGAAGCTTTACTGCTTTTAAGCAGACCTATTTAAGATGGGAAAGTAAAGCCAAGATTTTTACTCATTTTTCTCTAAATGCCCAACTACATTCGTCTGAATATTTAAGTGCCACAATGATATGGGTCCTTTTTCTAAAGAGCATTAATTATAGTGCTAGCTTTTACCCCAACCAGTAGTTTTCCAAAAATTTTCAAAGTGCAGATCACCCCTACACAAGAATAAAGTTTTTTTGGTAACACTTTTCTTGTCTGTGGTGTAGATATAAAAGTTTGTTTTAATATTTATTCATTAATTTTTTTTTTTTTTTTTTAGATAAAGAGGAAGGGAGATAGAAACATTGATTTGTTCCACTTATTTACGCAATCACTGGTTGATTCTTGTATGTGCCCTGACAGGATGGAACCTCGAAACCTTGGCATATGAGGAGGATGCTCTAACCAACTGAGCTACAGGGGCAGGAGTGAAAGTTTTTTTTTCTGAGTGGAGGATTAAATTTCTTCCTCCTTCCCAATCTTGATTATGAGCTTCCTTTGGCCTTTTCTCTTTTCTTTTAAGGATTAAAATCACTTCACTTAATTTACAGCGAATCTTTGTTTTCCCCTTTCACTTGGTTATTTCCAGATCATACACAAACATGTACAATCCTTACTAAAAGATAGGGGAAGACAAAACTCACCATTCCATTTTAGGGGCTTCAAAGGAGAACGAAGTGCATGAGGAAGCTTTTATAACATTGAAAATTTTAAAAACCCAATTGAAACACAACTGAAAATCCACAAGAGGGAGATGCTTGCTAAACTGCCAGAAAAGATTACTCCCATGAGGGACCAGAGAGAGCCTTAAGAGGAGCCAATGGGTCAGCCTGGGACTCAGGGTGGGAGGAAGCAGGTTTTTATAGTGGCTGGGGGCTGGGGGTCGAGGGGTGGGTACCGATTAAGAGAAAAGTAGGATGAGCTTTGTGACTCAGGCTGTGCAGCGTGTGCTCTAGCACCAGGAGCAGAAGGTAAAAGGGTGTTGCCAAGGAAGAGGACACGCTCCCATCTACCTCCTGATAGTCCCATAAGAAATGGGGGTGTCTTTGAGGCACTTCCGCTTAGCAACCACACGCGGTTGCTAAGGAGGGGCAGTAGCGGGGATGACCCGGAAGTGGTGGTGTCCATTTCTCGCTGCCTGCTTTAAGTTTGTCCTATCCAGAGCATCCGGGTGCTTTGCGCCAGGCCGAGGGTGGGGCCAGCGCTAGTGGTTCCGGTTCGGCTCCTGCCGCCCCTCGGCTCCTCGCCTTCCCCCTCCCCTCCCACACCTCTCCTCCCTCCGGTTCCTGGGAAAGAGAGAAGCCACGACTGTGGGTGGGTAGAGAAGCGCTCGGCGCCTCTGGGAGGGGACCGCGTCCGCCCCTCCTGAGCCCCGGAGCACCGCCAGACCAGGTACTCGCTCCGGCTTCGACGGGGTCCGGGAGGCTGGAGCCTGAGGTGGGTGTGTGTGTGTGTCTGTGGGGACTGGTGGGGGGTCCTTCTCCGGGTCGGGGAGGGGGACGCCGACATCCTGGGTGGGGCGCGGGCCGGCGTGCGTGTCTGTGGAGGGTTGCGGGGGTGGAGAGGAGGGACTGGTGGACACCGCGAGCGGAGAGTTTCGGGTGGCTGGGTGAAGGTTGAAGAGGAGGCGCCCTCTTGGATGCAGAAGACTTCAGCCGGTGTGGACGGGGTTTGCCACCTGGAGGGCTCGCTCTGAAATGGGGAGCATCCCCCGGGGCCAAAAGGAGGGCAGGAACCTCGGCAGGATGGTTGGGGCAGTCCAAAGCTTATATTGCCTGCTTCCCCTGCCCACCCCGCTGGGACATAGCCCGATTTTGAGGTTTTGGGGGATTGTGAATCGTCTGGGCACCGTGCGGAGCCGCCCTTGGCAGTGCTAGGGCAGAAGAGTGAATAAGGAGACCTCCCTCCACCCAACTTCCGTGCGCTTCCCCCACTTCTTCCTTTACTGCTCTTGCCCCAGCATCGTACGGGAGCAGTACCCCACAAGTGGGCAGGCATCACATAGCAAAAGAGCGTGGAACTGGGTTTGTTGCCTCTAAATGATACTTCACATGTTTGGAAAGTGTCAGAATAGCATATTCAACATCTCTCGGTTCCATAATTAATCGTATAAATTATCTTAGAAAAGTGCAATTCTTAAAATCACCCAACTATAGGCTAGTCCTTCATAGCCTTGTTTGGTAGATATGTGTGTTTGTTTTTAAAAAATAGATTAGAAAAGCCGTATAGATATAGAGGTCTAGGGGAGACATGTTCAGGCAAGCCTTTTCCAACCTCTTTTTTACCTGCCAGTAAGCCTGCCCTAGTTTAAATGAAGCAGAACGATGCTCTTCATTTTTGTTTCAGTCAGTGATTGAATTGTAAGTGTGGTGATGTCTTAGAATAGATTTGTTCAGAGAGACAGGATTGTCTGCTTTTGAGCCAGTCTCTTAATCTGTTAAGGAGATAATTGTGGTCAAGTGGAAGTTTTGGCTTTGAGGTAGGTAAATCTGGGATTGAACCCAGACTGCCACTGGCTAGTTGTTGACCTTGGGCAAGTCATGGAACCTACCAGAGATTAATTTTCTTTATAATTAAAGTGAGAAGAAATTCTTACCAGTATTGTAAGGGGGATAATGTGTTTAAGTAACTGCCCACTTTAAATGGAATCACTTAATCGAAAGAATTATTAATCTACACAGTCAGGGTAGCTCAGTTTTGTGGAATGAGGTTTGAGATAGGAAGGGAATTAGATAATAATATTCCTAAACATATGTATACAACAAGACTTTAAGTGATTTATAGAAAGTAATCATAAGTAGCATGAAATTCAGTTATCACTAGTATCTTAAAACTCTTAAAAATAAAGCAGAATAGCCGGCCTGGTGTGGCTCAGTGGTTGAGCATCGACCCATGCACCAGGAGGTGTCGGTTCCATTTCCCATCAGGCTTGTGCCCAGGTTGTCAGCCCAATCCCCAGTGGGGGGCATGCAGGAGGCAGCCAGTAGATGTTCTCTCTCATTGATGTTTCTATCTCTCCCTCTCCTTTCCTCTTTCTCTAAAATCAGTAAAGAAAAACAAAAATTAAAAAAAAAATAAAGCAGAATACATGCACCTATTCAAAAGTGCATGTTTTCAAGTTTTCCTGAGATTTGTGATATGTATAGTATGGATTGATAAGAAAAACATTTAAAAAGTAATGTAAATTTTAATTAACATCTCATGTCTCTGAAGAGAATTAAAATTGGAACATAAAATAGAAAATTGTAATTTAAGATTAAAATCAACATCAGTGGCATGACTCATCTTAATTAGGTTTAAACTATTAGCAAAACTTACAGAATTCTTACATGTATAATCTGTAAAATAAATGAAAGTGGAATGATGTAACTTGTTAGTATGTTTTAATTTTTAAATGTACTTTATACGCAAAGGATAAAAATCAAATAACTTGCTTTAATAATAGTTTTTTTGTATGTGAAAAGTGGGAACAGCCCTGGCCAGTTTGGCTCAGCGGTTGGAGCATCGGCCCTCGGACCAAAGAGTCGTGGTCAGGGGCATGTACTTCAGTTGGGGTTCGGTCCTGGCCTTGGTTGGGGTTTAGTCCCAACCTTGGTCGGGATCCTGAGAGAGGCAACCAATCGATGTGTCCCTCTCACATTGATGTTTCTCTCGCTCTCTCTCTCCCTCTCTCCCTTCCACTCTGTCTGAAGATAAATGGAAAAATATCCTTGGGTGAGGATTTTAAAAGAAAAAGAAAAGTGGGGAAAATGTTTGTTCAGGATCACTTTTTTAAAAAAAATTTTTTTACTTTATTGATTTTTTAGAGAGAAAGGGAGAGGAAGAGAGGGATAGAAGCATCGATGAGAGAGAACATTGATTGGCTGCCTCCTGCATGCCCCCCACTGGGGATCGGGCCCACAACCTGGGCATGTGTCCTGACTGGGAATCGAACCGGCGACCTCTTGATGCATGGGTCGATCGATGCTCAACCACTGAGCTACACCGGCCAGACCAAGATCACTTTTTAGAGAGGTTTATGGATCTTGCATAATTTAGAGAGAAAATTTCAAATATATTTTTCTCTATGTCTCTATCTTTTAAACAGAATTGAACTTAAAAAAAATTCTGATAAAAATCTCCAAGTATATTGCATGCTTCTTGAGGCAGAAATACTATTGTAAATTTTATCCACCACTGTAGCTATATAATAAGCAATACATATTCATCAGATTGATAAATGGATGGATATATTTAAAATTATTAATAAAATATTCATATCTTTTTTTTAAAAAGTTGAAATTGTGTTTTTGGTAGTTATAGTTTTTTACTTATTTATTAAAAAAGTTTTTTTTTCATTTATTGATTTTTAGAGAGAGAGGAAGTGAGAAGGAGAGAAAGATAGAAACATCGATGAGAGAGAACATTGATTGGCCGCCTCCTGCATGCCCCCTACTGGGGATCGGGCCCACACCCTGGGCATGTGTCCTGACTGGGAATCGAACTGGCGACCTCTTGGTGCATGGGTAGATGCTCAACTACTGAGCCACACCAGCTGGACATATTTATTTATTTTTATTGTTGAAAGTATTACAGATGTCCTCCCCTTCTTCCCCCAGATAGTTGCTTTTTAAAATCCTCACCCGAGGATATTTTTCTATTTATTTTCAGATAAAGTGGGAGGAAGGGGGGGTGAGAGAGAGAGAGAGAGAGAGGCAAGAGAGGGAGAGGGAGAGGGAAAGACACACATCGACTGGTTGCCTCCCTCACAACCCTGACGAGGGCCAGGGACGAACTGCAACCGAGGTACGTGCCCTTGATCGGAATCGAACCCGCGACTCTTTGGTCTGCGGGCCGATGCTCTAACTGCTGAGCAAAACTGGCCAGGGCTAGTTGTAGTTTTTTGTAAGAGTATTCAACTTTCTAAATGGCTTTTTTAAAGAGTGTAAAGTATTTAGTGTATCTTTAAGCTTTTTCCTGGATCATTTTTTTTCATCATCTTTCTAATCTAAATTTGAGAATATATTATCTTGCTTTGTTGATAAAACTATCAGAAGCTCCCCTTTTCCGCTGTCTTCTCATAAAACTTTAATAAACCATGTATTATGGTATAAGAGGATGTTAGCTGTTAGAATAAAACTATCTAAATTATAGGCAACAATAGAGATTGTTAGAGATGATACTTTTCTCAGTGACCTTGTTCACTCAAAGTGTGTGGTTGTTCCAAGGATCTTTGCAGTTGTCAGTTATGGAATTTGCTTGTCAGGAAATCTAAAAATGACTAAACCTTCCTTTAATATCCATCACTTGGATGATCTCAGAAAGTTTTAGGAAAGATTGGGAATGTTTATATACCATATACTGGAATCAAATAATGAACAAAGTACAGTTAATTTTATTGGTGCTGCCAAGTCAGGAGTAAAAATTACTGTGGAAATGTTTTAAAAATGCCAGGCAGTGCTTTACTCAAACCAAATGAATATTCTTCCAAAGCTTGTTTCTATTTTAAAACTTTTTTTTTTTTTTAAATATGTGGTCTTCTGTAATAAGGGTAAATAATCATTATATCCAGAAAAAAAAAGGCTGATATCATAGACAGATTTTAATATCACCAATCTTGATTAAAAACTGCTTCAATGGCTTCAGATAAGTGGAAGTAGAGTTTCATGAAAGAACTTTAGAATTTGTGGAATGATATTTTTTTATTATTTGTTAATTAATTTTTTTAGTATGCTCACCTGAGAATATTTTTCTATTTATCTCAGATAGAGTTGAGCGGGGGGAGAGAAACATTGACGTGAGAGAGACATATTGACTGGTTGCCTCCCGCATGACCCCAACCAGAGCGGGGGTCGAACCACAACCGAGGTACGTGCCCTTGACCGGAATCGAACCCACAACTCTTTGGTCCGCAGGCTGACGCTCTAACTGCTGAGCCAAACTGGCCAGGGCTGGAATGATATTTTTTTAAACATCTAACTTCTCTCTGCTCATGTCTGCCTAATATAAAAACTTTGAGAAGCTGGGAGGAATAAAAAGAATAAATTTATTTCAGAATTACCATTTTCTTTTTCTCTTTTTTCGTATTTTTTAAATTTTTTACATTTTTGCATTTATCTTCAGATAGAGTGTGAGGGAGAGAGGGAAGAGGAGAGAGGGAGGAAGTGAGAGAGAGAAACATCGATATGAGAGAGACACATCGAGTGGTTGCCACCCACACAACCCCAAGCAGGGCCAGGGACAATCTGCAACCGAGGTACGTGCCCTTAGCGGTAACCAAACCCGGGACTCTCTGGTCTGTGGGCCAATGCTCTAACCGCTGAGCCAAATTGGCCAGGGCACCATTTTCTTTTTTATTTATTTTTAGAGCGAGAGAGAGGAAGAAAGAGAAGAACATCGGTTTGTTTTTCCACTCATTTATGCATTTATTAGTTGCTTCTTGCATATGCCCTGACCTGGGATCGAACCTGCAACCTTGGGGGTGACGCTCTAACCAACTGAACTACCTGGCCAGGGTAGAATTACCATTTTCAATTTGGGAGATTATTTATTTGGATAGCTAAATTGGGTTTTGACATTATTGGAATTGTGTTCAGGATGGACTCAGGAAAAAAGAATTAGATGCCATCTGTTTCAGATTTCTTATTATCTCACCCTTTCATGTTTTGTGGCTTTGAATTCATCAGATTATTTTTCAAAAATAAAAATCCTCAAATGTAGGTTATATAATTTCAGCTATATCAGTGAACATGTAAGCAAAACAACTTGCTTTATTATACTGAGTTACACAGAAAGATCACAGACATTGGTTAAAAGTAATTGTTTTTTCAGACTATGTGAACATTAGGTAGCTTCATGTTTCTTTGTCATTGTTCACTTAATAAATCAATCTCTTTTTTTTCCAGTAATTTTTTTATGAGTTTGAGGCAAACTGAGGACATATGCCAGGGAGCAAGATTTCAAATGCTCATTAATAAACCATTCTTGTTAGTAGTGCTTAACCATAGTCTGCTCCTGGTGGAAGATGCTAAGAAAATGGGTTATTGGAGATATAGAATACATTTTTTTTCCTCTTTGATGTCACAACCAGAAGAGAAGCTTCTGTTGGAGATTTTTATTTAGTGATAAGTCCATTTAAACTTAGTTTTTCAGTAGTGAGTTTTGCCTTAACCTATGCCAGTTGCTATGGTTTTCATCTAAATTGTACCATACAGTTAGTTTGTAGGGCACATACTTGTCATTTTTCAGTTTGGATCTTAATAAATTTGGATGTCAGGCTTTGGGTTTATTGAGCTGGAAAAGACTATAACTTGATCAGGTTACAGTAGTTGACATCTAACATGGACCATAAAGACCCAGGCATCTTTGAGAAACTAAGTAGAACTGCTGTGGTATCCCAGAAATGGACTGATTGAACAGAGAGCCATCTGGATAGAAGAGAACCATACTTTGTTTTCAGCAGGAGTGTTCTGGTGGTGTAGGAAAACAGATGGACTGCCCCTACACCACTGTAGTCTGTTAGTTACCTAGAAGCTCTGAGTGGGTAGTGTAGTTATGGTAGGGTCTGAGGTGTCAGGCATGGGAATTGTTCTTCAATAATAGCTCACCCATCACAATGGAGGCATTGACATACTGGGGAAAGGGATATTCTCTTGGATTTTGCCTTGGCCAGAGAAGCTGAGTGAACAGGTAGCCATTGCCCTTGCCATCAGAAGGAACTTGGTGCAACACCTCTGGGTGCTGGGTAAGCCTGTCAAAACACTACAGTTTGATGTCTCCATCAAAATGCCACATAGGGAACAATAGCATTGGACCCACATTGATTTTTGTAACTTATACGTTCTCTTTAACCCACAAAAAGGGGTGTTGAGGACTTGAGCCTCTGAATGAAAGTACCATACATTTACATCCCTCTTGATAAATTTATAAATACACTTTAATTTGTTGACATTAATGAATGGTGTGAAAATGTTTTAAAGGTGTGTGTGTGTGTGTGTGTGTGTGTGCGTGTGTGTGTGCGTGCGCGTGAGCGCTTGAGTGTCCATGATATCACCAGATCTCACTTTAGTTCTTCAGGCTAAATTGCTAACCATAACTGATGAAGCAGCTTCCCAGCTGGGTATCTTCACCATTTCCTAGTTGTTGCCCTCTGATGTAGATGCTAGTGAGCAGGGTCATGACCAATATTACCAAATCCAGGAAAAAGACAAGGGGATTAAAGTTATTATTTATTTTTATTTATTTATTTATTTTGGTTAATCCTCATTCGAGGATATTTTCCCATTGATTTTTTTTTTTAGATAGAGTGGAAGTGGGGCGGGGTGGGGGGGGAGAGAAATATCATTGTGAGAGACATCGATTGGTTGCCTCCTACACGACCCCAACCTGGGCTGGGGATTGAACCTGCAACCTAGGTATGTGCCCTTGACAAGGAATTGAACCTGCAGCCCTTTGGTCCACGTATTGATGCTCTAACTGCTGAGCCAAACTGGCCAGGGCAAAAGTTAAATTATTTTTTATTGAAATCTATTTAAATTTAAATTTGACTTTATTTAAAGTTAATTTCTTTTTTCACTTACTAGAATTTCTGTAAAGGAGCAATATCTACTTTTTTGAAATTGAGGATGCCCCATGTTTTTTTTAATTGGCCTTTTTTTTTTTTTTTTTTGAGAGAGAGAGAGAGAGAGAGATAGAAACATCGATGAGAGAGAACATCGATAGGCTGCCTCCTGCATGCCCCCCCACTGGGGATCAGGCCCACAACCTGGGCATGTGTCCTGACTGGGAATGGAATCGGCAACCTCTCGGTGCATGGGTCGACGCTCAACCACTGAGCTACACAAGCCGGGCTAATTGACTTTTTTTGGAAAAGTTTTAGATTTACAGAATAATTGAACAGGTAGAGTTCCATAACTCTCATAACCACATACCTCCCTCCCTATTTCCCCTATTAGTAACATATTGTATTAATGTGGTATATTGGTTACAGTCAGTGAACCAATATTGCCTATATTGGTACATTATTATTAACTATAATCCATAGTTTTCATTAAGGTCCATTCTTTGTGTTTTATAGTTTGGTGGGTATTAACAATTGCATAATAACATTTTCCATCATTACTGCTTCATACTGAATAGTTTTACCACCCTAAAATTGATCTGTTTTACCTATTCAGCCCTCCTCTCCTTCCCCCAGAATCCCTGGCAACCACTGACCTTTTTACTGTCTCTAAATAGCTTTGCCTTTTCTAAAATTTCATATAGTTGAAATCATATAGTATGTAGCCTTTTTAGACTAGTTTCTTTAATTTAGCAATATACATTTAAGTTTCCTCTATGTATTTTTGTGGCTTGATAGCTCATTCCCCTTTTATTGTTGAATAATTTTCCATTATATGGATGCACCACAGTTGTTTGTCCTTTCACCTATTGAAAGACATCTTGACCGCTTCCATTTTTTGGCGATTATGAATAAATCTATAAACATGCATATGCAGGGTTTTGTGTAGACATATACTTTCAACTCCTTTGGGTAAATACCTAGTGGTGTGATTGCAAGATCTTATAGTAAGACTATGTTTAATTTTGTAAGAAACTGCCAAACTGTTTTCCAAAGTATTTATACCATTTTGCATTCCCATCAGCAATAAATGAGCATTTCTTCTGCTCCACATCCTTGCCAGTATTTGGTATTATCAGTTTTTTATACTTTAGCCATTCTAATAGGTGTTTTAATTTGCAATACCGTAATGACATACAGTGTTGAACACATTTTATATATGCTTATTTGCCATCTATATATCTTCTTTGGTGAGGTGTCTGTTCAGATATTTTGCTTTTTATTAAATTGCGTTGTTTTCTTACTGTTGAATTTTAAGTGTTTTTTGTTTGTTTGTTTTAATTCTCACCGGAGGATATTTTTACATTTATCTTCAGATAGAGTGGGAGGGAGAGAGAGAGAGAAACATTGATGTGAGAGAGACACATCAAGTGGTTGCCACCCACACAACCCCAGCCGGGGCCAGGGATGAACTGCAACCGAGGTACGTGCCCTTAGCGGGAACTGAACCCAGGACTCTCTGGTCCGCGGGCTGACGCTCTAACTGCTGAACCAAACTGGCCAGGACTTTTGTTTGTTTTTTATTTTAATTTTTGTTTATTGATTTTAGAGAGAAAGGAAGGGAGAGGGAGAGAGATGGAGACATGGATGAGAAAGAACATCGATCGGCCACTCCCTGCACACCCCCCACCAGGGACTGGGCCCACAACCCGGGCATGTGCTTCGACCCGGAATTGAACTCGCGACCTCCCTGTGCATAGGTCGACGCTCAACTACTGAGCCACACCAGCCAGGCTTAAGTGTTTTTTGTATATTTTGGATACAAATCCTTTATCAGATATGTGTTTTGCAAATTTTTGCTTCCAGTTTGTGCCTTGTGTCTTTATTCTCTTAGCAGTGACTTTCATAGTACAAATGTTTTTAACTGTAATAAACTTACCAAGTTTTTCTTTCATTGAGAATACTTTTGGTGTTGTATCTAAAAACTCATTGCCCTAGCCGGTTTGGCTCAGCGGTTAGAGCGTCGGCCTGCGGTCCAGAGAGACCCGGGTTCGGTTCCCGCTAAGGGCATGTACTTCAGTTGCAGTTTGTCCCCGGCCCTGGTTAGTTGTGCGGGTGGCGGCCACTCGATGTGTCCCTTTCACGTCGATGTTTCTTTCTCTATCTCTTCCTCTCTCTCCCTCCCATTCTATCTGAACAACAACAACAACAAAAAAATGAAAAAATGTCCTCGGGTGAGGATAAAAAAATAAAATAAAATAAAATAAAATAAAAACTCATTGCCAAACCCAAGATCACATAGATTTTCTCTTGTTATTTACAAGAATTTTTAGTTTTGCATTTTTTTTTTTTTAATCCTCACCTGAGGACATTTTTTTCATTTTTTGTTCAGATAGAGTGGGAGGGAGAGAGAGGAAGAGAGAGAGAGAAACATCAGCGTGAAAGGGACACATCCAGTGGCTGCCACCCGCATGACCAACCAGGGCCGGGGACAAACTGCAACCGAGGTACATGCCCTTAGCGGGAACCGAACCCGGGTCTCTCTGGACCGCAGGCCGACGCTCTAACCGCTGAGCCAAACTGGCCAGGGTAAGTTTTGCATTTTACATTGAGTTTTAAGATCCATTTTGAGTTAAGGTTTGTGAAAGATTTAACGACTATATCTATTTTTGCACAAGGATGCCCAATTGTGTGTTTTTTTAAATTCTTACCTGAGTATATTTTTCCATTTATCTTCAGATAGAGTGGGAGGGAGAGAGAGAGAGAGAGGAGAGAAACATCGATGTGAGCGAGACACATCGATTGGTTGCCTCCCACATGACCCCGACCGGGACTGGGGTCGAATTGCAACTGAGGTACGTGCTCTTGGCTGGAATCGAACCCACAACTCTGGTCCATAGGCCAACGCTCTAACTGCTAAGCCAAACCAAGCAGGGCAGGATGTCCAGTCGTTTTTTCCCCCCCCTTTATTGATTTTAGAGAGAGAGGAAGTGAGAGGGAGAGATAGAAACATCGATGAGAGAGAACATCCATTAGCTGTATCCTGCATGCCCTCCACTGGGGATCGGGCCCACAACCTGGGCATGTGTCCTGACTGGGAATCGAACCGGTGACCTCTTGGTGCATGGGTCAACACTCAACCACTCAGCCACACCGACCAGACTATAAAACTATTTTGTATTCCCAAAATGTTAATGTGGTATTTGAAAAAATTATGGTTTTTTTTTTTAGCAGTTTTGGGTTCACAGCAAAATTCAGAGTAAGGTACAGAGCTTTCCTGTATATCCCCTGCCCCCACACATGCATAGCCCTCCCTCATTTTCTTTTTTTTTTTAGATTTTTAATTTTTAGAAAGAGAGGAAGGGAGATGGGGAGAAAGAGAGAGAAACATCGATGTGAGAGTGGAACATTGATCAGCTGCCTCCTGCATGCTCCCTACCTGGAATTAAGCCCACAATGCAGGTGTGTGCCCTGACCGGGAATTGAACCAGCAGACCTTTTGGTGCCTGGGACATGACCAACCAGCTGAGCCACACTGGCCAAGGTAACCTCCCTCATTTTCAGCATCCCCAACAGAGTGGTTCCGTTTGTTACAATTGATATATCTGCACTGACACATAATCACCCAAAGTTCATAATTTAACTTAGGGTTCAGTGTTTGTGTTGTACATTCTATGGGTTTGAAAAAAAAAAGTATAACAACATTTATCCATCATTATAATATCATACAGAGTATTTTCACTGCCCTAAAAATCCTCTGGGCTCTGCCAATTTATCCCTTCCTCTCAGCCCAACCCAAGCATTTTTTTAAAGAAACTAAAATGAATAAAATAATTTGTGGGGGTAGTTTTAAAAAGAGATTTCCCACTCAGCCGATGTGGCTCAGTGGTTGAGCATTCACCCATGTAACAAGAAGGTCGCCAGTTCGATTCCTGGTCAGGGCACATCCCCAGGTTGTGGGCCTGCAGAAGGCGGCCAAGCAATGTTCTCTCTCATCAATGTTTCTGTCACTCTCCCTCTCCCTTCCTCTCTCTCTAAAATCAATAAAGAAAAATAATTTTTTTAAAAAGAGAGATTTTCCTAATATTCTTAGATGTAATTAGAAGCATTATTCAGAGTCTTGAGTTTTTCTTTCAAAAAGTTTGATATTAGGTTATTAGGTATTAACTGACAGGTGCCTGATTCTTTGTTTGAGATTAGGAAGTGTGAGTTAAATGTGGTACCGGCCATATGACGGTTGCAGGTGGTAAAGGAGATCTAAATTCAGAATTTTTGAACCATCACTAAAGTTAAGGTCCTTTGCCACTTGCATTTTATTGTCGCTCAGTGTTTCAGCTATACAGATTTCTTGGCCAGAGCTCCAGTGTTTGCTTATTATACTTGTAAGAAGGAATCCAGAAGCTTGAGCTGGCAAAGGTTGAGTAGGAAGAGTACATGGGTACTGCTGTAGTTGCCTGATTATTTCCAATTCTGACTCAGAATGGGAATATCTATTCTAAAAGCAATAAAATGCTGTCCTGATTCACTATTTCTTCATAGCCTAAGTAGTAATTGTTAGCTAGAATATTCTTTCAAGTTGGCTTTATAACTGTCCTGTCCTGGACTTACAGGACACCCTTTATTATTTCAAAATATCTTAACCTTAATTTATATTGTGACATCCAAATATTCTGGTCATCTAGGGTATGATGTAAAAATTGTTTAGTAACTCCATGTTTGGTGGATTATGTTTGCTTTTTCTCCTAGTTAAATAACAACAGACACAAGGAACAATCTGTTTCTGTGAAAGCACTTAGGTTTTCCAAAGATAGATGTTCTCCAGATCAATCAATACGTAAGCTTACTTTGTCTTTAATGGGATCCATCTGGTTAATGCTTATATTTCTTGAATTTCATAGGTTATGGATTCATAAAGCTAAAAGAAAACATGGAGATGGTCTAGTTAGGTTCTTTCATTTTACAGCTGAGACTACTTAAATGCAGAGGCTAAGTGACTTGCTCAAGATTGTATAGCTAATGAATCACATTGGAACCCAGGTCTTCTGAATCCCAGTCCAGTCCCATTTCTTTTTTTTCTGTTAATCCTCACCCGAGGATATTTTTCCACTGACTTTCAGATAGAGTGAAAGGGAGGGAGGGAGGGAGAGAGAAACCTCGATGTGAGAGAGACACATCGATTGGTTACCTCCCGCAGCACCCTACTGGGGTCAGGGATGGAACCTGCAACACAGGTAAGAGCCCTTGACCGGGAATCAAACCTGCGACCTTCAGTTTGAAGGACGATGCTCTAACTGGTGAGCCAAACTGACCAGAGTCCATTTCTGATGTAATGCACTAATTGGTTCATTTTAGTTAATGAAGAAGTTATGATTTTATAAGAAGTAAAATTTCCAGGAAATTTAATTGGACTATTGAACTACTGCAGTATTAGAATTCAAATATTGGTTTGAATTTCCTAGTTAATTTCTAAAGTGTTGAGTGAGTTATGTTTCTAAGTACCAGGTGTCACTTGATCTTTTAGTTAAGAGCAAATTTATTTTTCACATTCTAGATAGAAATCAGCCAATTTAAAAATAATGAAGATATTACAGCCTATATTTAGCAAGCACACATTTGGCTTCATTAAAATGAATCTTAATGTATTTTTTTTTTTTTGCACAATGGAGATAATCTGTTAATATTTAATGTCATAAAGCACCAATAGGTTCTGCTTTATGTGGTGGAGTATTTATAAAACTAGAGTGGAGTGTTATGTAAAAACTAAAAGTGCAGATTAATTTAATATGCATCTGGTGAATTTCAGGGCTTGAAGGATGCACATCTGTTGAGAAGACAAATCAGAACTATTCAGAGCTTCAGCATCTTTAAATATGTGTGCTTTGATTCTCTTTAACTGTTTTGAAACAGTCTTAATGGATTTAGAAAAGGCCATTTGCTCTAACGAAGCAACTCTGAAACCATTTATGATGCTATTAATCATTTTATTTTTCTTCACAGCATTTTGATGCATTAATGTGTTTTTTTCCAATTTACTTATTGGGCCAGAAGGAGTTAAATGACTCACCATAACAAAATTAGTTTGTTGCAAAACTGTATTTAAAAAGAGGGAGTATACTTTCCTGAATTGGGTATATTAGAAATATTGTAAAGCTCAGTTCTATTTGGAATCCATAGTCAATGAAGAAATAACCACAGAGCTCCTACTATGTATTCGTCACCATACTAGTGCTGTAGGAATGTAGAAATTAAAGATGTGATCACAGACCAAGTTGGAGAAACAAGACTTAAAATGAAAGATACAGTAATACAGTCTGTAAAGTAACTACATGCATATTTGGTAATATAATCTGAGAACACTATTGGGATTTAGAGGGGAAAAAATTCAATGAGTGTTCATGACTCTGATGCAAGGAGATTGAAGGAAGGTAAAGTGGTGGATCTCAACTCTGGCTGCTCATCAGAATCAAACGGGGAAACTTTTCCCAGGATCAGTTGAATCAGAATCTGAGGGGTGGTGCAATCATAGTTTTTAAAAGCTTTATCAGGTGATTGAAATGTAAGGCATTATTGAGAACTACAGCCTTAAAGGATGGGTATAATTTGGGACAGCAAAGTTAAGCAGGGAGGGAGAATTGGGTACAGCTCGTGAAAAGACTAATCCAATCAAAGTAGTTATCTGCTGGCTTCAGGAGACAGAATGGGGTCATTTTGGAGATGTATTATAAATGTATATTTTGAGGCCCTGCTTACTGAATTGGAAACTCTAGAGGCAGAGTATAACAATCTGTTTTAGCAGGCACTCCAGATGATTACAGTGTACACTAAAGTTTGAGAATAGCTTTTACTACAGGATAATGAAAGTCAGGCAGAGGGCCCTGGCCAGTGTGGCTTGGTTGGTTTGAGCATCATCCTGTGCACTGAAGGGTCATGGGTTCGATACCAAGTCAAGGTGCTTACTGGGGGGAGGCAACTGATCTCTTTCTCCACCACCCCTCCTAGTCCCTCTCCCTCAAAAAAATCAATGGAAACATACCCTTAGGTGAGGATTAAAAAAAGAAAGAAAAGAAAGAGGAAGTTAAGATATAATGTCATGATAAGTAGGCACCCACTGAAGGTTTTTTAACTGGGGAGTAACAGGATATATTTGTATGCATGAAAGGTAAATCTGATTGTAATGTGCAGAATCCTTTGGATTGCTGAAAGGAATGAAGGAAGCCAGTTGAAGAGGTACAGACATTATCTAGTAACAGTGAGGGTCTATTCTAGGGAAGTATGGCAATTTATTGAGTGTTAGATGGTAGAAACAGGATATCAAGCCAAGTATTTCTACCTCTAAATCCTCTTTTGAAGAAACAGCTAATATCTGGAGACCAAGGGATAAAGAAGACTGACTCAGAAAAGTTTTAATTCTAGGTGACATATCAAGGGGAAGTCATTGTTAGAAATGAAATAGTGCTTACATTGAGTAAAAGGACAAGTCATTTAATCAATTTGGAACTATCTTGTAAGAGTAGTTGTGAGAAATAACCAGTGGAAATTTTTGTGTTGTGTTTGTTAGGAATAAAGTTCTTGTGATACCGTATCTATGAAGTGACTTGTGATAGCTGTTTCTGGGTTTCGTTTTTCTACTCATGGTTACTAAATTCCACCTCATCTGGCTTTTATTTTTTATTTATTTATTTTTTTATCCTCACCTGAGGACATTTTTTCATTTTTTGTTTAGATAGAGTGGGAGGGAGAGAGAGGAAGAGAGAGAGAGAGAGAGAGAGAAACATCGACATGAAAGAGACACATCGAGTGGCTGCCACCCGCATGACCAACCAGGGCCGGGGACAAACTGCAACCGAGGTACATGCCCTTAGCGGGAACCGAACCCGGGTCTCTCTGTACCGCAGGCCGACGCTCTAACCGCTGAGCCAAACCGGCCAGGGCTCATCTGGTTTTTAAAAAATATCTTTTAGATTTTCGAATAAAAAAGTCCATGAATAAATTACGCCTGAGAAGCTTTTTATAATAGCATTCATTGCTGATATTACAGAAAACATCTTTTTTTAATTTTTAAATTTATTATATATTTTTTAATCCTTGCCCAGGATATTTTCCATTTATCAGATAGAGTGGGAGGGAGGGAGGGAGGGAGAGAGAAACATCGACGTGAGAGAGACACATCAACTGGTTGCCTCCCGCACGACCTGACCAGGGCCAGGGACGAACTGCAACTGAGGTATGTGCCCTTGACCGGAATCTAACCCAAGACTCATTGGTCTGCAGGCCAACGCTCCAACCACTGAGCCAAACCGGCCAGGGCTTAATCTTAAGACAGTTTAAGCCCTGGCCGGTTTGGCTCAGTGGTTAGAACATCGGCCTGCGGACCAGAGAGTCCCGGGTTCGGTTCCTGCTAAGGGCACCTACCTTGGTTGCAGTTTGTCCCCGGCCCTGGTTGGGGCCTTGTAGCAGCCAGTTGATGTGTCTCTCTCACGTCGATGTTTCGGGCTCCCCCCCCCCCCCACTCAATCTGAAGATAAATGCAAAAATGTCCTCGGGTGAGGATTAAAAACAAACAAAAAAAAAAGACAGTTTAAGAAATATTTTATTGTTATTTAGTTGGGAAGCAGTAAGTAGTCAAATAACATGCTTGGGTAATTGTTTTCAGATGTTACCAGTTCTGTTCTAGCATTCTTTTATTTATTGGGTAAAATTCACGTATCATAAAATAAATCAGTTCAAAGTGCACAGTTTGGTGGTATTTGGTATGTATGTTATGTAACCATAACCTTTATGTAGTTCCAAAACATTTTCATAATCCCAAAGGAAAAACCCTAAACCTATTAAGCAGTTCCTTCCTCTCCACAGTCCCCGAAAGACACTAATCTGTTTTCTATCTCTATGCATTTACCTATTCTGGGTATTTCATATAAATGGAGTCATATAATAGGTGACCTTTTGTGTCTGCTTCTTTTTTGTGAGTATGTGTGTCTGTTTTTTTCACTTGGCATAATTTTTTCTAGATCCACCCATGTAGCATGTATCAGTACCTTATTAATATTTTTTATTTTTTATTTTTCAGACAGAGTGGGAGGAGGGAGGGGGAGAGAGAGAGAGAGAGAGAGAAGAGACAGAAACATCGATTGACTGCCTCCTGCATGCCCCCTACTAGGGATCGATCCCGAAACCCAGGCATGTGCCCTGACCAGGAATAACCGGGACCTCTTAGTCCATGGGACAACATTTAATCCACTGAGCCACACCAGCCGAGCTAGATTTAAGTTTTTGATCTAAGTCATCTTTCTTCTCTCTGAAGAACTTTTGATCTTTCTTACAAGGTAGGTCTACTGGCAACAGATTCCCTCTGTTATTGTTTGTCTGAGAAAGTCTCTTTCTGTTTCACTGTTGAAGGATAATGTCACTGGATACAGAATTCTAGGTTGGTGGTTTTCTTTTCTTTCATCACTTTACCTTCCTCCCAGGGTTTACGAAAAGAAATAATGTCCCCAGCAGTATGCTCCTGGGCTGTGATTCTTTGTATCCTCCTCTCTCTCGTTTTCAGGGCAGTGATTTGCTCTGTGACCACAGTTCTCTGATGGATCTGAGAAGAGTTTTTGTTTTTTCACTTTTCTTGTAAGGTCAGGAACTACAACTGCCATGCTGTTTACATATCAGAACAGAAACTAGTAATCTCTATATGAATTTTAAGAGCAGCTTTTCCATTTCTGCAAAAAGGCCATTGGGATTTTGACAGGGATTGTATTGAATGTGTAGGTTGCTTTGAATTGTATTGTTTTGTTTTTTTTTTAAATCCTCAGGCAAGGATATTTTTCCATTTATCTTCAGATAGAGTGGGGGTAGGGGGAGAGAAACATTGATGTGAGAGATACACATCAATTGGTTGCCTTCCGCACGACCCTGGCCCTGGTCAGGGTCGGGGACAAACCACAACTGAGGTACGTGCCCTTGGTCAGAATTGAACCCGTGACTCTTTGGTCCACGGGCCAACACTAATCACTGAGCCAAACTGGCTAGGGCTTTGAAGATTTTTTTTTTTTAATTGATTTTTAGAGGTAGAGGAAGGGAGAGGGACAGAGAGAGTCAATGTGAGAGCAGAACATCGATCTACTGCCTCCTGCATGACCACTACTGGGTATGGAGCCTGAAACCTGGGCATGTGCCCTGACTGGGAATTGAACCGGCAACCTTTTGATGCACGGGATGACGTCCAATCAACTGAGCCACACCAGCAAGGGCTGTATTGCTATTTTAACAATATTAAGTCTCCCAATCCTTGGACAACAGGCTATTTTTCCATTTATTTTGGTCTCTTTTTTTTGTTTTTCAGCATTTTTTTTGCAGTTTTCAATGTACAGTTCTTATACCTCATTAGCTAAATTTACCTCTAAGTATATTTTTGATAATGTTATAAATGGAATTGTTTTCTTTCATTTTCAGATTGTTTATTGCTCATGTATAGGAATACAACTGATTTTTTTGCTGGATTTATTAGCTGAGGTAATTTTGTGTGTGTATTGTTTAGGTTTTCCGTATATAGGATCATGTCATCTGTGAATAGATAATTTTACTGTGTCCAGTTTGGATGGCTTTTATTTATTTTTTTCTTTTTGCCTAATTGCTCTGGCTAGAACTTCCAGTACATTGTTGAATGGAAGTGCCAAATGAAAGCATCCCTGTCTTGTTTGTTCTAGGTGGTGGTGGTGGTGGTGTGTGGGGTGGGGGTGGGGGGGGGCTTTTAGTCTTTCACCATTGAGTATTTTAATTGTGGGCTTTTCATTTTCATATTAAAGGAGTTTTATGCTATTCCTACTTTGAATGTTTTTATCATGATAGTGTTGGATTTTGTCAGATACTTTTTTTTGTGTTAATGGAGATGATCATGGTTTTTCTCTTCGTTTTGTTAATGTGCTGTATTGTGTTGAGTTTTGTAGCTGACTCACTTGAGATACATCTTAATTTGTCATAATGTGTAATCCTCTTACTATGCTATTGGATGAGGTCTGCTAGTAGTGTATTTTATTAAGGATTATTGCATCTGTATTTGTAAGGGATGCCGGTCTAGACTTTCCTTTTCTTATGATGTTTTTTACCTAGTTTTGATATCACAGTAATTTAGGAAGTGCTCTATCCTTTTCTGGATGTTGAGAGCATTTGAGAAGTATTGTTAGTTATCCTTTGTTTGGTAGAATTTACCAGTAAAGACACGTGGCCCCACACTTTTATTTTGGGGAAAGTTTTTGATAATGATTTAACCTCTACCTGTTCAGGTCTGTTCAGATTTTCTGTTCCTTCTGGAATCAGTTTTGGTACTTGGTGTGTTTATAGGACATCTGTGTTATCTAATTTGTTGGTGTACTATTGTTTATAGTATTCTCATAATCCTTTTTATTTTTAAGGTCTGTGGAATTGTCCTCACTATCATCTCTGAAAATAGTAACTTGAACCTTTTTATTTCTTGGTCAGTCTAGCTAAAAGTTTGTCAATTTTTTTAGTTTTGTTGCTTCTTACTATTGTTTCTTTATTCCCTGTTTTATCTCTAATTTTATTATTTCTTTTCTTCTGTTAGCTTTGGATTTAACTTGCTCTTCTTTTCCTAGTTGTTTAAGGTGTAAACTTAGAATGTTGATTTGGGATCTTTTTGTTTAATATAGGTATTTATACCTATAAATTTACCTCTTAGCCCTGCTTTTGCTATATCCCACAAGTTTTGGTATGTTATGTTTTTGTTTAATTTGTCTCAAGGTATTTTCTAATTTCCTTTTTTTATTTCTCTGAGCCATTGGTTGTTTAAGAGTATATTGGTTAATTTTTATATATTTGTGAATTTTCCAGTTTTCCTTCTGTCAATTGATAACTACTTTTGTCCTGTTATCAGAAAAGAGGCTTTATTATTTCAGTCTTTTAAACTTTATATAGACTTAACTTGTAGCCTAACATATTGTCTCTTCTGGAGAATGTTCCTTGTACACTTGAGAAAAACATATATTTTGCTGTTTATTGAGTGGAATGTTCTGTATCTGTTAGGTCTAGTTGGTTTATAGTGTTGTGCAGATACTCTTTTTCCTTATTGATTATCTGTTGTTCTATCCATTATTGAAAGTGGAGTGTTGAAGTCTCCAACATTATTGTAGAACTATCAATTTCTCCCTTCAATTCTGTCAGTTTTACTTCATATATTTTTCTCTGTTGTTAGGTATGTTTATGTTTATATTTGCTATGTCTTCTTCCTCTTTTTGGTTTTTTTTTGGGGGGGGGAGTTAATCCTCACTCGAGGTTTATTTTTTCCATTGATTTTTAGAGAGGGTGGAAGAGAGGGGCAAACAGCGATGTGAGAGAGAGACATCAGTTGTTTGCCTCCTGCACAAGGCAGGATCGCACCTGCAACCCAGGCACGTGCCTTTGACTGGAAATCAAACCAGGACCCTTTAGTGCAAGGGCCGACTCTTTAAATTTTTTTTTCTTTATTGATTTTAGAGAGAGAGGAAGGGAGAGAGAGGGAGAGAGAGATGGAAACATTGATGAGAGAGAACATCGATTGGCCGCCTCCTGCATGCCCCCCACTGGGGATTGGGCCCACAACCTGGACATGTGCTCTGACTGGGGATTGAACCACCGACCTCTGGGTGCATGAGTTGATGCTCAGCCACTGAGCCACACCAGCCGGGCTGTCTTGTAACTATTAAACTCTGTTTTGTTTTGTTTGATGTTAGTATAGGCACTCTGTTTCTCTTTTGGTTACTATTTGCATGGACTATCTTTTTTCATCCTTTTACTTTTAAGCTCCTGTGTCTTTGGATATAAATTGAATGTCTTGTAGACAGCACTTAGTTGGATTGGTTTTAATCCCATTATAGCAATCTCTGCCTTTTAATTGGTGAATTTAACCCATTTACATTTAAAGTAATTTATAAGGAAGGATTTTTTCTGTGTAGCTATTTAGCTATTTGCTTTTTTTTTTTTTTATCCTCACCCGAGGACATTTTTTCATTTTTTGTCCAGATAGAGTGGGAGAGAGAGAGAGGAAGAGAGAGAAACATCGACGTGAAAGGGACACATCAAGTGTCTGCCACCCGCACGATCAACCAGGGCCAGGGCTGGGGACAAACTGCAACCGAGGTACATGCCCTTAGCGGGAACCGAACCCGGGTTTCTCTGGACCGCAGGCCGACGCTCTAACCGCTGAGCCAAACCGGCCAGGGCGCTATTTGCTTTTTATATGTTTTATCTCCATCACAGCTTTCTTTTGTGATTAGTTGATTTTTTTTTAGTGTACTGTTTTATTTCTTTAGTGTACTGATTTTTTTTTTCCTTTATTGATTTTAGAGAGAGAGGAAGGGAGAGGGAGAGAGAGAGAGAGAGAGAGAGAGAGAAACATCAATATGAGAGAGAACATCGATTGGCCGCCTCCTGTATGCCCCCCACTGGGGATTGGGCCCACAACCTGGGCATGTGCCCTGACTGGGAATCAAATCAGCTACCTTTTGTTGTGTGGGTCGATGCTCAACCAGTGAGCCACACCGGCTGAGCTAGTGTACTGATTTATTATTCTTTTAATTTTTCTGTATACTTTTTATGTTCTTTTTCTGAGTGTTCCTCTGGGGTTTACAGTTAACATCTAAACCTATGACAATCAAGTTTGAACTAATACCAGCTTTATTTCAGTAGTACATACACAAATCTTTGTTTCTATACAGTTCTACCCTGTTCCTCCATATGGTGTTATTGTCAGAAATTCTATTTTGTACATTGTGTTCCCATTAATATAGATGTTTAGTTATAAGCATAAATTTAATATTATTTTATGTGTTTTCCTTTCAAATCATATAAGCCAAAAAAGAGTCATTATAAAACATTAGTGCAATAATACTGGCTTATATATGTACTTAGTAGCTCTCTTTACTCTTGTTCTTTCTTTATATGATTTTGAGTTACTATCTAGTGTCCTTTCATTTTTAGCCTAAAGAACTATCTTTTACATTTCTTATAGAGTGGTCTACCAGTGATGAATCTCCTCAGCTTTCTTTATCTGGGAATGTCTTAATTTTTCTTTCATTTTAGAATATTTTGCTGCATATAGGGTTCTTGGTTGACTATTTTTTTCAACACTTGAACTATGTCATTCATTGCTTTCTAGCCTTGATAATTTCTAATGAGAAATTGGCTGTTAAACTTATGGAGGATCCCTTGTAGGCAATAAATTGATTCTCTATTGCCGCTTTCAAAATCCTTTGTGTTGCCCTGTCCACTTTGGCTTAGCTATTAGAGCATCGGCCCATGAACCAATGGAGTCACAGGTTCGATTCCAGTCAAGGGCACGTACCTTGGTTGTGGTTTGGTCCCTGGCCATGGTTGGGGTCATGTAGGAGGCAGCCAGTTGATGTGTTTCTCTCACATTTATGTTTCTCTCTCTCCCTCCCTCCCACTCTATCTGAAGATAAATGGAAAAATATCCTCCCTCAGGTGAGGGTTAAAAAAAAAAATTCTTTGTGTTTTGACCATTTGAATACCGTGTGTTTTGGTGTTGATCCCTTTGAGTTCATGCTGCTTGGAGTTATTATTTAAGGTGCTTGGATGTATTGAGTTATGTTTTTCATCAAATTTGGGAGGTTTGCAGCCATTATTTATTCAAATATTCTTTCCATCTCTTTCTTTCCTCTCCCTCTCTGACTCCAATTTATGCATTATGGTGGTGCACTTGATGATGTTTCACAGATTCCTTAGAGTCTGTTCATTTTTCTTCACTCTTTTCCTATTTTTTAGACTGAACAATCTTAGTGGACCTATCTTCAGGTTTGATGATTCTGTTTTGTGCTCAAATCTGCTCTTGAACCCATTTAGTTAATTTTTTATTTCAGGCACTGTACTTTTTAGCTTCAGAATTTCAATTTGATTCCTTTTTGTAATTACTATTTCTTTTTTTTTCTTTCATTTTTTATTATCGTGAAATACATGTAACATAAAATTTACCATCTCTATTTTTATGTGTACAGTTCAGTGGTATTAAATACATTAACGTTGTTGTGCAGTCATCACCACCATCCATCCCTATATCTTTTTCCATCTTGTAAAACTGAAACTCTATACCTATTAAACAATAACTCCCCTTTCTCTTCTCCCACCAGTCCTTGGCAACCACCATTAAACTTTCTGACTGTATGATTTTGACTATTCTAAGTAACTCATATAAGTAGAATCATACAGTATTTGTCTTCTTGTGTCTGGCTTATTTCACTCAACGCAACCTCTTAAAGGTTTATCCATGTTATAGCATATTGCAGAATTTCTTTCTTATTTAAGACTGAATAATATTCCATTGTATGTATATACCACATTCTCTTGTTCATTCATTAATGAATGGACAGATGGGTTTCTTCTACACTTTAGCTATTGTGAATGAGTCTATGAACATGGTTGTACATATCTCTCTTTGAGACCCTGCTTTCAGTTTTTCGGGGTGTATACTCAGAAGTGGAATTTCTGGATCATAAAAATTAAACTTATTTTTTATTTTATTTTTTATCCTCACCCGAGGACATTTTTGCATTTATCTTCAGATAGAGCGGGAAGGAGAGAGGGAAGAAGAGAGAGAGAAACATCAACGTGAGAGAGACACATCAACTGGCTGCCACCCACACAACCCCATGGGGCCAGGGACAAACTGCAACCGAGGTACGCGCCCCTACCAGGAACCGAACCCCGGACTCTGTTCCATGGGCCAACGCTCTAACCGCTGAGCCAAACTGGCCAGGGCAAAATTAAACATATTTTTAATTTTTTGAGGAACCACCATACTGTTTTCCACAGCATAGACC
The DNA here is from genome assembly GCA_030848825.1 of Tadarida brasiliensis. Lineage (NCBI taxonomy): Eukaryota > Metazoa > Chordata > Mammalia > Chiroptera > Molossidae > Tadarida > Tadarida brasiliensis. The sequence continues at coordinate 196,220,770 of CM061257.1, read as the reverse complement.
ATTTTACATTCCCGCTAACAGAGCACAAGTCTTCTCCAGATCTTAGCCAACACTTGTTATTTTCTGCTTTTTAAAATAGAAGCCATCCTAATGGGTGGGAGTTGGTATCTCATTGTAGTTTTTTTAAAAATTGACTTTAGAGAGAGAGAGGGAGGTGAGGAAAGGGAGAGAGAAGAGAGGAAGAGAGAGAGAGAGAGAGAAACATTGATATGTTGTTCCACTTATTTATATATTCTTATATTTATTTATTTTTGTTAATCCTCACCTGAGGACATTTTTCCATTGAATTTTAGATAAAGTGGAAGGGAAGGAAGGAGGAAAAGAGAGAAACATTCATGTGACAGAGACACATCGATTGGTTGTCTCCTGCACAACCCTGACAGGGGCCAGGGCTCAAACCTGCAACCCAGGTACCTGCCCTTGGGAATCAAACCCACGACCTTTCCATTCCACAGGCCAGTGCTCTAAACCCTGAGTCAAACTGGCCAGGGCTAGTTATGCATTCTTGTATGTGTCCTGATTGGGGATTGATCCCATAACCATGGCATATTGGGACAATGCTCTAACCAACTGAACTACCCAGCCAGGGCTCATTGCAGTTTTGATTTGGGTTTTTCTCATGACTAGTGATATTGCACATTATTTCATACGCTTATTGGTGATTCCTATATCTTGGTCTTACTTGGGACTTCACTTGGTCATAACCCTTATAGCATGCTATTGAATACTATTTGCTAGTATTTCATTGAGGATTTTTCTTACAATGTTTATTAGGTATATAGGTCTGTAGTTTTTTTTTTAGTGTCTTGTCTTGCATTGGTATCAGGGTTATACTGGACTCATAGAATGAGTTAAGCAGTGTTTACTCCTCTTCTATTTTCTGGAAAAGTTTGAGAAAAATTAGTATTCGAAAAATGTTCAGTAGAGCCTTAGCCAGGTGGTTCAGTTGGTTTTAGTGTTGTCCCCTACAACCAAAAGGTTGCAGGTTTGATTCTCAGTCAGGGCATATACCTAGGTAGTAGGTTGTAACCCTGGTCGGGGCACATATGGGAGGGAACTGATTGATTTCTCTCTCTCTCTCTCTCTCTCTCTCTCTCTCTTCCTCTCTCTAAAAATCAATAACAACATATCCTTGGGTGAGGATTTTTTTAAAAAGTTCAGTAGAATTCACCAGTAAATCCAACAGGTCCAGGATTTTTCTTTGTTGGGAGATTTTTGATAACTGACTCAATCTCCTCAGTAGTTATAGGTCTATTTAGATTTTGTATTTCTTTGTGATTTAGTCTTGATAGGTTTTGTGTTTCCAGCAGTTTGTCCATTTCATCTAGGTTATCCAATTTTTTGGCATACAATTCTCTGTAGTACTTTGTTTTTTAATCACTTTTTAATTTTTCAATTACAGTTGACATTATAATATTAGTTTCAGGTAGGTGTACAACCCAGGGATTAAACATTACATAACTTACTAAATGATCATCCTGATCACTTTGCAGGCCAGCAGAAGTTGGCAAGAAATATACCAAATGATAAAAAGCAGGGACCTACAACCACGATTACTCTACTCAGCAAAGCTGTCAGTTAGAATAGGACAGGTAGAGAGCTTCCCAGACACCCATTTGATACAATCATAGTTATTAGAATATTATTAACTATATTCCTTATGCTGTACTTTACACCCCCATGAGTATTCTGTAACTACCAATTTGTACTTCTTAATCCTTACAATTTTTTCACCCTTTCCCCTACCCCCATCTGGAAACTGTCAAAATGTTCTCTGTATCTGTGAGTTTGTTTCTGTTCTGATTGTTTATTTATTTAGTTTTTTTATATTCAATTGTTGGTATATTTTCTTTCTTTTTGATAGAGTGGAAGGGAGGGAGGGAGGGGGAGGAGAGAGAGAGAGAGAGAGAGAGAGAGAGAGAGAGAGAGAAACATCGATGTGAGAGAGACACATCGATTGGTTGCCTCCTGCACAACCCTGACCTGGGCCCGGGATTGAACCTGAAACCCAGACCTGCGTCCCTGACTGAGAATCAAACCTGAGACCCTACAGTCTGTGGGCCACTGATCCAAACCGGCCAGGGCAATATGTGTTATTTTTTAAATATGTTTTTATTTATTTTAGACAGAAAGGGAGAGGGAGATTAAAAACATATGTGAGATAGAAATTGATTGGCTGCCTCCTGCACACCCCCTACTGGAGATTGAGCCCACAACCCAGGTATGTGCCCTGACTGGGACTCAAACTGGTGACCTCTTGGTGCACGGGATGACACTCAACCAACTGAGCCACACCAGCTGGGAAGATAGATATGTATTTATTGCCATTTTATTGCTTAGGTTTTAGATACAAATATATTTTTTTAATTATAATTTAAGAGTCTGGGTTAATTAATAGTGATAGCTAACGTTTATTGAGGAGTTGCCACTTAGTTTTTATAAATCTATAAGGTAGATCTTATTATTACCCCTATTTTATAGATAAAGACATAGACATAGTTAACTTTTTTTCTTTATTGTTTTTAGAGACACAGGAAGGGGGAGGGGGAGAGAGAAACATCGATGAGAGAGAACAGCGATTGGCCACCTCCTGCATGCCCCCCACTGGGGATTGGGCCCACAACCTGGCCATGTGCCCTGACCAGGTATTGAACGAGTGACCTCTTGGTGCATGGGTTGACGCTCAACCACTGAGCCACACTGGCCGGGTTATTTTTTTCTTTTTAAAGAAGACCCTTTAACATGGTTTGGTGGTGATGAACTCCTTTAGCTTTTTCTTGTCTGGGAAGTTCTCTATCTATCCTTCTATTCTAAATGATAGCTTTGCTGGTTAAAGTAATCGTAGTTGTCTAGATCCTGGTTTTTCATCACTTTGAATATTTCTTGCCACATTCTTCCAGCCTGCAAAGTTTCTGTTGAGAAATCAGCTGAAAATCTTATGGGAGCTCCCTTGTAGGAAACTAACTGCTTTTCTCTTGCTGCTTTTAAGATTCTCTCATTTTAGAGAGAGAGGAAGGGAGAAGGGGGGAGAGAGAGAGAGAAACATTGACATGAGAGCGAAACATCAATCACCAGCCTCTTACTGGGATCAAGCCCGCAAGCTGGGCATGTGACCTGACCAAGTATGGAACCAGTAACCTTTTGGTGCATGGAATAATTAATGCCCAGCTAAGTGAGCCACACAAGCCTGGGTTGTCCTTAACCTTTTGCATTTTAATTATGATGTGTCTTGGTGTGGGCTTCTTTGGGTTCATCTTGTTTGGGACTCTATGTGCTTCCTGGATTTGTATGTATATTTCCTTCACCAGGTCAGGGAAGTTTCTGTCATAATTTTTCAAATGGGTTTTCAATTTTTTGCGCTCTCTCCTCCTCCTGGCACTCCCATGATGCAAATGTTGGTACACTTGAGATTGTCCCAGGGTCTCCTTACACTATCCTCATTTTTATTTATTTTTTATTCTTTTTTCTTTTTGCTGTTCTGATTGGGTGATTTTTGCTTCCTTATATTCCAAATCACTGATTTAATACTTGGCTTCATCTATTGTACTGTTTATTTCCTATAAATTATTCTTCATTTCATTTCATGCATCCTTTATTTTCTTTTTTCCTTTATTGATTTTAGAGAGGAAGGGAGAGGGAGAGAGAGATAGAAACATCAATGAGAGAGAACATCGATCGGCTACCTCCTACACGCCCCTTTGCCTGAGCTCCAGACACAGATTCTATATTAATGTTTTTTTTCCTGTGGTTGGGCTATAACTTCTTGTTTGTTTGCGTGCGTCATAATTTTTTGTTGAAAACTGGACATTTTGAGTATTACTATGTGTCAGGTCTAGACATCAGATTCTTTCCTTCCCCAGGGTTTTTTGTTATTGTATAGTGTTTGGTAAGTGTCTTTTCTAAACTATTTTGTAAAGTTTGTATTCATTGTCATGTTTGGTTATTGAACTCTGTATACCTTTAGATTAGTAATCAACTAGTGTTTGACCAAATTTCTTTGCACCCCTGGAGCCCAGAAACGACAGAAATGAAGAAAAAGAAGAGAAAATGCTGTCCTAGTTTTGGCTGAATGGTTCTGTGTTTAGTGCTTTTTTTTTTTCATCCTCACTCGAGGACATTTTTGCATTTATCTTCAGATAGAGCAGAAGGGAGAGAAGGAGGAAGAGAGAGAGAGAAACATTGATGTGAGAGACACATCGACTGGTTGCCAACCACACAACCCCATTTAGGGCCGGGGAAAAACTGCAACCGAAGCACGTGCCCTTAGTGGGAACCGAACCCGGGTCTCTCTGGTCTGCGGGCCGACACTCTAAATGCTGAGCCAAACTGGCCAGGGCTGTGTTTAGTGCTTAATCAGGCCATTTACAATGCTTTTTAGTTTTTACTTCCTGTTTGTGTGGAGCCTGAAGGTCAACTAGAGGTGAAAGCTTAGGGTCTTCTTAGGCCTTTCTTGTGCATGTGTTCAGCCCTGGGCATCTGTGTGGCCTTCTAGATTTCTTGTTATAAGTTATAGATGAGCATTTACTAAGCTTATTTCTCCCCATAGATCTTCTTTCTCACCCTCTCTCATGTTAGGCTTTTAGTTCTGCCTATGTCATATCCTGACTGTTTTCCCTTGTCCCAGACTGCTTGCCATGGGAATACTCCAAGTCAGGTATAACAAAGGCAAAGTTTTGTGCTAGCCCTTGAGGAAGCTGTCAGATTATGACTTTCAGGCATATTTCTTTGATACATAGTTGTATTTATTGCTTCCTTGGCACAGTCAGCCTGCACTAGGGGTATAGCTGCCATTGTTGCTATCTCTGCTAAACTGGGAAGTCGGAGGTGGTAGGCAGTCTATTTAAACCTCACAGCACTCCTCTTTTGCAGTGATTCTTTCTAAACCTTTCCTTGGTCGCTGTACATTTTTGGTTAGATTCCAGAGTTCTCCAAAGTTTATTCTGACCATTTTGCCAGCTTATTTGTTGTTTTTGTGGAGGAGATGCAGCCCTAGGGTTTGGTATGCTGACATTTTTGGTAATGTCCTTCCCCTGCTCCCCCTCCTTTTTTATTTTTAAAAGTTTTCCTGCTGAATATTTTGAAAGCATCGAACTTAACTTTCACAGTATTTTTTCAAGAACTACAGTATGCATTAATTTAAAAATATTTTTTTCTTTATTGATTTTAGGGAGAGAGAAAGGGAGAGGGAGAGAGAGAGAGAAACATCAATGAGAGAGAACATCAGTTGGCCACCTCCTGTATGGCCCCCACTGGGGATGGGGCCCACAACCTGGGCATGTGCCCTGACGAGGAATCGAACTGGCAACCTCTTGGTGCATGGGTTGACGCTCAACCACTGAGCCACACCAGCTGGGCAAGAACTATAGTATACTTTTATTGGTCCACAGGCCGACACTCTGACCACTGAGCAAAACCGGCCAGGGCTATAGTATACTTTTAATTTATTTTTTTTTTTTATCCTCACCCGAGGACATTTTTCCATTTTTTGTTCAGATAGAGTGGGAGGGAGGGAGAGGAAGAGAGAGAGAGAGAGAAACATTGATGTGAAAGGGACACATTGAGTGGCTGCCTCCCGCACGACCCAACCAGGGGCTGGGGACAAACTGTAACCAAAGTACGTGCCCTTAGCGGGAACCGAACCCGGGTCTCTCTGGACCGCAGGCCGACGCTCTAACCACTGAGCCAAACCGGCCAGGGCTATAGTATACTTTTAAAGAGTCATGTATAGTTTAAAGACTAAAAGTAAAAAGTGTGTACCCATCACTCAAGGAATAGAATATTACCAATATTTTAGGAGGTTCTTTATGCCCCTTTTTCTGGTCTCCTAGAACTAACCACTGTCCTGAATTTTGTTAGATATGTAAATAAGTAGGAAAATGTCATTTGTAACTAGAAGAAAAATCAGTCAATAAATATAGATCTAGAAATACTGAGATGATAGAATTACTACACAAGGACTTTAAAACGATTATAAAAAAGCTTAAGGATTTATGTCCTGACTGGTTTGGTTCAGTGATTAGAGCATCGGCCTGCGAACAATGAGTTGCGGGTTCGATTCCTGCCAAGGGCATGTGCCTAGGTTGCGGTTTGTCCCCGGCCCTGATTGGGATCGTGCGGGAGGCAGCCAGTCGATGTGTCCCTCTCATGTTGATGCTTCTCTCTCTCTCTCTCTCTACCTCCCACTCTATCTGAAGATAAATAGAAAAATGTCTTCGGGTGAGGATTAAAAAAAAAAAATTAAAAAAAGGAACATCAATGTGAGAGACAAACATCTATTGACTGCCTTCTGCACTACCCCTACCGGGGATCAAGCCCACAACGTGGGGCATGTGCCCTGACTGGGAAGCGATCCGAGACCTATCAGTCCATGGGATGACACTCAGTCCACTGAGCCACACCAGCCAGGCACAATTGTTTCTTTTTCCATTGTGCCTTTCTTAGCTTTAAAGAAGAAACACCCTTCTTTCTCATTGCTTCTAATATTTCAAAGTGAATCCAATACATATGTCTCTTACTTTAGTGTAATAGTATTAAATACATTATTAGCAGTACTTTCTCTCCTTTGAGGTAATGGGAGGCTATTTTCTCCTCTATTTCTTTCAAACATTTTTTTAGCGTTTTCACTGGGTTTTCAGTTGAGGGACTATTTGACAGTCAGAGACTACTGCTATGCAGATAGACCCAGAAACTTAATGAATTCTTTCTAATTTAGTTTGGAGTCACAGGAAGGAAAGGAGGATTTTCTGGATCCATCTGTAATCATAATCAATATAAACAGTCAAGCCAGAACAAATTCAAGTTCTTCTCAGGATTCTGTTTGTTTGGTGTGGAGGTTCAAGAACAGGAGAAACTCCTTGGCCCTCTGTGTAGATATGAGGAAAGGGCCCTCTACAGGTTATGGCTGTTTTTTGTCTACTCATTTTCCTTACCTACATACTTCCTTCTATTGCTTTGAAGCTGTTTACAGTAAGAACAGGGATGAGGGGAAAGAGCACTCTTGGTGGACTGCCCCACATCTTTTATCAATTTTGTTGTTTTTCCTTGGTGGTCATTCTCATTTTACCGATAAAGAAATTGAGGTATAATCAAAGATTACTGTTTTCCTTGATTCTGTGTCCATTATTTTACCACTGAACATTTTGTGAGTCCATGTGTTTTCCCCACCCTTGAGCTGTGAAACCATCCTAACATTTCTTTATAGAGGAGGTACATTGAAATAGTAGTAATTTAACAGTTAGTGATTTCAGCCCGATTCCCTTTATTAACAGATTGTGATATTGGGACTGCATTGGATTTTTAAAATAAAATATATTTGTGGCTGCCCAGCCAGTGTGGCTCAGTGGTTGAGCATCGACTGATGCATCAAGAGGTTGCCAGTTTGATTCCTGTTCAGAGCACTTGCCCAGGTCGTGGGCCAAATCCCCAGTGGGGAGCATGTAGGAGACGGCCAGTCCATGTTCTCTCTCATCGATGTTTCTTTTTTTTTTTTTAATCCTCACCCGAGGACATTTTTTCATTTTTTGTTCAGATAGAGTGGGAGGGAGAGAGAGGAAGAGAGAAACATCGACGTGAAAGGGACACATCGAGTGGCTGCCACCCGCATGACCAACCAGGGCCGGGGACAAACTGCAACCGAGGTACATGCCCTTAGCGGGAACCAAACCCGGGTCTCTCTGAACCGCAGGCCAACGCTCTAACTGCTGAGCCAAACCGGCCCGGGCTCTCATCGATGTTTCTATCTCACTCTCCCTCTCCCTTCCTCTCTAAAATCAATAAAGAAAAAAAATTTTTAATAAAATACATTTGTGACTGATTTCTGACAACAACAGAGTGGGGTGTCTTTATATAGTTTTGAGATAAAAATTACAGCATGATTGACTTTACAGTGACTGTTTCTTAAGTTTGGCGACCCATAGAAATTTACCAGCATCCTGAAGCAATTACATGAGAGAATGGCCAATAGGGTAGAGTTAAGAAGCATATTTGGCCCAGCCAGTGTGGCTCAGTGGTTGAGCGTCGACCCATGCACCAAGAAGTCTCCGGTTTGATTCCCAGTCAGAGCACATGCCCGGGTTGTGGGCCCGGTCTCCAGTGGGGGGGCGGCATGTAGGAGGCAGCCATTGGATGTTCTCTCTCATCAATGTTTCTATCTCTCTCCCTCTCCCTTCCTCTCTCTCTCAAATTAATAAAGAAAAATATTTTTTTTAAAAAAGAAGCATATTTGTATGAATAATTTTTCAACCAAGGGTGGAGAAGGGAAGCTAGCCATCTTAAAATGTGGTGGGCCCTGGCCGGTGTGTTTTAGTTGGTTGGGCATCGACACGTGCACTGAGAAGTTTTTGGTTTGTTTCCCGGTCAGAGCATATGCCCGGGTTGTGGGATTGATCCCTGGTAGGGGGTATGCAAGAGGCAGCTAGCCAGTGGATGCTACTCTCTCATATTGATGTTTGTTTCTTCTCCTGTCCTCTAAGAAAAATAGAATAGTGGTGGAATTCATTTTATTGCATAAGTGATGTAATGAAAATAATTAAAAATGAAAAAATGAGAATTTTATCATGCTCACATAAATTATTTTTATTTTCCTTTTTTCTAAATGTTTTTTTTTTTAACTTTTTCTTTTTATCCTCACCTGAGGATATTTTTCCATTTATCTTCAGATAGAATGGGAGGGAGAGAGGGATGGTGGGAGGGAGGGAGGGAGAGAGAGAAACATCAATGTGAGAGAGACACATCGACTGGTTGCCTCCTGCATGACCCCGACCAGGGTTGGGGACAGACGTCAACCGAGGTACATGCCCTTGACCAGGATCGAACCCGAGACTCACTGGTCCTCGGGCCAACACTATGCCCACTGAGCCAAACCAGCCAGGGCAAAAATGTGTTTGTTTTTTATTGGTTTTTTTGGAGAAAGAGGAAGGGAGAGAGAGAGAGAAACTTCAATGTGAGAGAGAAACATAGATCAGCTGTCTCCTACATGCCCCCTACTGGGGATCGTGCCCAAAACCCAGGCATGTGCCGTGACTGGGAATCAAACTAGGATTTCTCAGTCCATGGGACTGATACTCAATCCACTAAGCCACACCACCCAGGCCAGCTGAGTTGTATTTATTGCTCTTGCATTCAACTATCTTATACTCTACACCACCACCACCACCATTCCCACCACTCCTCCACCGCCACCACCCAAAAAAGAAAAAAAACATACAATCTTACACTCTAGTTCTAATAGATTGTAGATTCTATTGGATGTTGTATGTATACAGCAAATCATCTGAAAGTGACAACATCGTTTTCTTTCTTATAAGTCTTGTACTTTTCATTAGGATTCATCAACATGTAAATGAAAATATGATATAGGAGCTTAGAAAAATGTAGCAGTGCCTGGGAATTAGTATCTTTTACATAAAGATGCTTAATAAGTATTTGTTGAATGAATGTATTACTAGAAGCCATCAGAGTGGTTTTGAGTGAGGCGAAAGACAAGCTTGGGCCAGTTTTCCAAGGAAATGAAAGAATTCAAGGGTACGCTGAATAAGAAGGAGCAGCCTTCTTATCTACTTCAGAGAGACAGAAGGAAAATCAGGGGAGAGTGACAGCCTGAACTCAAAAGGAAAAGAATATTTTAAGAGAAAACAAAAGGTCACCAGTGTCAGGAGATAAAGAAGGTGAGGACTGAAAGTGTTCCTTGGATTTCACCTCAAGGATGTGATTTACCTAGGGAGAAGAAAGATACCAGTGGTTTGGGGAGGATGGGCTAAAAACCCTATTGCAACCCTGGCCAGTTTGGCTTAGCGGTTAGAGCGTTCGCCCAGGGACCAAAGAGTCTTGGGTTCAATTTCGGCCAAGGTCACGTACCTCGGTTGCGGTTTGGTCTCCAGCCCTGGTCAGGGTCGTGCGGGAGGCAATCAATTGATATATCTCTCTCACATCTATGTTTTATCTCTCTCTCCCTCTCTCCCTCCTACTATGTCTGAAGATAAATGGAAAAATATCCTCGGGTGAGGATTAAAAAAAAAAAACAACTCCTATTGCAGAGTGTACAGGAATGAGGAAATAGAAACAGTGAGAGGACACTCTTCATTTTGGATGTCAAGGGCCTGTGGGGGAGAGGGTGGTAGTTGGACAGGAAATAATAATCAGGGATGGGTGTTGTGTGTTGTTTTCTTAATGGGAAGAATTTTGAACGTATTTACAATGGTCACTGTAGAAGTGAGCAGAGAGGAAGGAGGGTAAAGTTATAGGAATAGTTCATTGAAGTGAAGCTTTATAAACATGTTTTGCTTGTTTGATATTAGAAAATTGAGAAGAGTTTTTTTTTTGTTTTCTTTATTGATTTTAGAGAGAGAGGAAGGGAGAGGGAGCGATAGGAACATTGATGAGAGAGAACATCGACGAGAGGGAACATTGACTGGTCGCCTCCTGCATGCCTCCCACTGGTGATCGGCACCCTGACGGGGAATCGAACCGATAACCTCTTGGTGCATGGGTGCTCAACCACTGAGCCACACCAACCGGGCAAAAATTGAGGGAATTTTTATCTTATTTTTTGTTTCTGTTAACTGACAAGATAACTCAAGTTATCATAATAACTAAAGTTTACATTCTTATTTAAAATTATTTACAATGCAGAAGTGTAAAATATAAATATAAAGTCGAATTCTTGCCCTCTAATCCAGTTCCTCAGAGATTAACTGGTGTTTTGTTTCTTATGTATTCTATTGGATTTCTTTTTTTTTTTTTCACCCTTTTATTTATTTATTTTTTCTTCAAATACCTTCAGATAGAGTGGAAGGGGGAGGGGGAGACAGAGAGAAACATCAATGTGAGAGAGACATACCGATTGGCTGCCTCCCAACCAGGGTCGGAATGAACCCCAACCGAGATATGTGCCCTTGGCCAGACTCGAACCCGCAACTCTTTGCTCCAAGGGCCTACGCTTTAACCATTGAGCCAAACGGGCCAGGGCTGGATTTCTTTATAAGTACATGCAAACTATATTCACACAAGGGAGATTGCAAAAGAATTTCAAATGTTACTTTTTTTTTTTAACCGAGATCATGCTATACATATTATTATGCATAAGCATTTTTTTAACCTAATAATATAGTTGGTTCTCTTTCTAAAACCAGCACATATAGATCTACCTGGTTTTCTTTTCAGTAGCTATATACTACCATATATTATGGATCTGCTGTAATTTAATCGTTGTAGTTATGGACATCTAAGGTGACTCTAGTTTCTTGCTATTAAAAATAAAACTTGCCCTCCAGCCGGTGTGGCTCAGTGGATTGAGTATCGCCCCATGGACTGAGAGGTCCTGGTTCAATTCCTGGTCAGGGTACATGCCTGGATTGCAGGCTTGATTCCCAGTGGGGGGGGCGTGCAGGAGGCAACCCAGTCATATCGATGTTTCTATCTCTCTAAAAAATCAATAAAAAACAAAAACAAAACATAAACCTTGGTCAGTTTGGGTCAGCGGTTGGAGCATCAGCCGGCAGAGCAAAGAGACTTGGGTTTGATTCCAGTCAAGGGCACGTACCTCGGTTGCAGTTTGATCCCTGGCCCTGGTTGGAATTGTGCAGGAGGCAACCAATCGATGTCTCTCTCTCGCATCGATGTTTCTCTCTCTTTCTCTCTGTCTCTCTCTCTCCTCTCTTCTTCCCTCCCACTCTATCTGAAAATCAATGGAAAAATAACCTCAGGTGAGGATTAAAAATAAATGAATAAATAACATTTGCCCTGGCTGGTGTGGCTCAGTTGGTTGGAGTGTACTCCCATGCACCAAAATATGGCGGTGTAATTCAAGGTCAGGGGGAGTGTTTGAGGCAGCCAATCAATGTTACTCTCTCTCTCCCCCCTTCCTCTTTCTAAAAAATCAGTTTTAAAAAAGAACACTCAGTGGATGTTCTTATCAGGATAATAGGGACTCAGGGTTTGATTCTAAAGTTAATACATGAGGTCAATATCATATAGTCAGATGTACTTTTCAGGAACACATATACAAGTAAATCTAGTGTGGTCAGTGCTTCCTCCAACATTGGATCAGATTGCTCTTTCTTTAGTTGAGCACCAGATGAGGTTTTAGTGCATTCTGGAGCTGTATTGTATGATAAGTGCGTATCTGCAAACACTAAAATTACATTTTTTGTCGTGTGATTCATTTATAATCAGAGCCCATATGAATGTAGTATGAGGGAACAAGATTCATTTCTTCAATTTATTGTACCCTGGGCCATTCCTTTATTGACTGTAATGGTAGGTGGGATTGGGCTTCTCTGTTTATTTATTTATTTATTTATTGTTTTTTATCCTCACCTGAGGACATTTCTCCAGTTTTTGTTCAGATAGAGTGGGAGGGAGAGAGAGAGAAACAGCGACGTGAAAGGGACACATTGAGTGGCTGCCTCCCGCACGACCAACCAGGGCCAGAGGTAAACTGCAACTGAGGTACGTGCCCTTAGCGGGAACCGAACCCGGGTCTCTCTAGACCGCAGGCCGACGCTCCAACCGCTGAGCCAAACCAGCCAGGGCTTATTTATTTTTCTAAGGGTATCAAGTTGATGTGTTTATTATATGGCTCCGTTATATATTTTAGGACACTTTTCATGAATTTGTATACTTATTCATAGATTATTCAAAATGAGACTTAGAAAATCAAAGAAATTTTAGCTAAATTTTATATACAATTTTAAATAGTGTAATTATCCTCCAGTGATGTTATGCCAACCCATACTTCTTCCAACAGTGGTTGTGACTTCCTGTGTGAAATAGATCATCTTCTAAGGATAAGAAGGCAGGTGGCAGAAGGACTGCGCAGCATGGTTCAGGCTTCCAGTGTATTAGGAAACCAAATATTTATAATGCTATTAGGCCCTGGCCGGTTTGGCTCAGCGGTTAGAGCATCAACCTGCGGTACAGAGAGACCCGGGTTCGGTTCCCGCTAGGGGCGTGTACCTCGGTTGCAGTTTGTCCCCGGCCCTGGTTGGTCATGCGGGTGGCAGCCGCTCGATGTGTCCCTTTCACGTCGATGTTTCTCTCTCTCTCTCTCTCTCTCTCTCTCTTTCTCTCTCCCACTCTATCTGAACAAAAAATGAAAAAATGTCCTCAGGTGAGGATAAAAATAAATAAATAAATAAAAAATATAATGCTATTAGTTATGACATTTTTCTCTATCAGTGCTCAGCAGAGCCCAGGTATGAGTACCTAGAAGGCCAATAGTTAGATTCACACAGAATAGGAGCTTTGGTATAATGCTGATTGAAGTGATAAGAGTTATGGAGTCTAAGCAGGCTGGAGGAGAAAGGGAAGATTTGAGAGCCTTCAAATGTTGATGAAATCACAGAACAAATATGTAAAATGGGAGTGGATGAGTGAGAGAGCTGGGAGGCAGATAAAATTATAATGTCCTGTGTTTAACCTGTTTACTTTTTTAAAAAATCCTTACCCAAGGATATGTTTATTGATTTTTAGAGAGGAAGTGAGAGAGAGGCAGAGAAACATCAATGTCAGAAACATCGATCCATTGCCTCTTGTACGCGCCCCAACCATGATTGAACCCACAACCTAGGTATGCTCCGTGACTGGGAATGGAACCCACAACATTTTGATGTATGGGATGACACCCAACCGACTGAGCCACCTAGCCAGGGTTCTTTATTTTTACTTGAAGAATGGATAGTCTACTCAAAATTTAAAGCTAATTGGCTCTGGCCGGTTTGGCTCAGTGGTTAGAGTGCCAGCCCGCAGACCAAAGGGTTGCAGGTTCGATCCCCATCTCTAGTCAGTGTCCTGTAGGAAGCAACCAATCGATGTGTCTCTCTCCCTCTCTCCCTCCCTCCCTTCGACTCTTATCTAAAAAACAATGGAAAAATATCCTCAGATGAGTATTAAAAAAAAAAGTAAAGTTGATGGAAGAAATTGATTTATGGGAATAAGATTAGCTCTTTTCACTGAAAAAGTAAGGTGAAAGATGCAAACCCAAACACAGTAATTTTATTTTAATTTACTTTTTTAGTTGTAAGATCCAGTGATTCCCACAGATCCACAATAAAGAAACAATATTTGAAAACCAAGTATTATACATTAAATCGACATTGTTTTCTGTGCCTTTTTAGGAACCATACAAAGAACATTTTTTCCCTCAACCATTTGAGAGTAAATTGCTGATAAAAATTTCCATAAGCCCCAGTGTTTTAGTGTGTATTTCCTATATTACCAAAGTATATCTAATTTTCAGACTCAATTTGAGTTTGGCCAGTTGTCCCAATTTCTTTCATAGCAAAAGGATCCACTTCACAATCATGCTAAGTATTTTAGGAAGAGGTTCTTTAAGACTAAGTCAATATCCCATTTCTAATTAGACTTTCAATCTGTTCAGTTATATCTGTGTAAATGTCTACTTTACTATTTTATTTAGTGAATTATATTCTGTCATTAATTTGATGTTCAGAATTGACCAGTAGGAACCCCTTCAGATTATCTCCTATTTCCTTTTGATAATGTGCCCATCATTTCTTGATCACTTTTTTACTTTCATGTTCTAGGCTCATCTTGTACTCTCCTGCCTCACCTCTGAGAATCAGCCATTTCTCCAAGGAACTCTGGTTCTTTATACTTGAGAATGGCTTTTGAAACTGAGATCTGGGTACCAATTTTTTTTTTTTTAAGAGAGAGAGAGAGGAAGGGAGAGAGAAATAGAAACATCAATATGAGAGAGAAATATCAATCAGCTGCCTCCTGCATGCCCCCTACCTGGGATCCGGCCTGAAACCTGGGCATATGCTATGACCAGGAATCGAAGCGAGACCTCTCAGTCCATGGGACGGTGCTCAATCCACTGAGCCACACCAGCCAGGCAAGTGTGCCAAATGTTTTTAATGCTATTGGGTGTTGTTCCGCTCAGGCTCTGTGGATAGAGCTAGTAATTATTTTATTGCTATATTTATCTGTCATATATATGTATATATACATGCATGTATAGAAAAACACATCTAAGGCCCTGGCCAATTTGGCTCAGCGGTTACAGTGTCAGCCCATGAACCAAAGAGCTCTGGGTTCGATTCCAGCCAAGAGCACGTACCTCGGTTGCAGTTCCTCCCTGGCCCCGGTTGGGATCATGCAGGTGGCAACCAGTAGATGTGTCTCTCTCACATTGATGTTTCTCTCTCTCTCCCTCTGGCTCTATCTGAAGATAAATGTAAAAATATCCTCCGGTGAGGATTAAAAAAAAAAAGAAAAACACATCTAAGTATATGTGTAGTATATGTATATATATATAAGATCATGAGCTTATACTGATACTTCCAATGCCAGTCCAACACCACACAGTTCATTCTAGATTTTATTTCTTTTCATTTTTGTAACTCTTTTATTGTGAAAACCTGACTGTCATTGTCCTCGATATTGTTTATTTGATCAGTCTGCCTGTATGTAATTGATAACTCATTGCCACACTTGGATTCTGATACTCTCTTCCACATGGATGTCATCTTCACTCTGCCTGTGCTCCAACACACCATGCTGGGTTGCACTGTCCATGCTTTGCCTATGACCTCTATGCTGGGCTCTTCACCCCTAACAGGGTCTGACACTCTTGCACTGAGCCTCCCATTCACTCTCCATTCCATGGACCTATGCATTTTTTTTTTAATTAATTGATTAGCATTTTGTTCAGACCCTCGTGAAGTGTGTTGTGTCCACAAATCTTTTTTTTTCTTTAATTTTTAGAGAGAAAGGGAGGGAAGAGGAAGAGAGAGATAGAAACATTGATGAGAGAGAACATCGATTGGCCGCCTCTTACATGCCCCCCACCGGGGATCGGGCCTACAACCTGGGCATGTGCCCTGACTGGGAATCGAACCAGTGACCTCTTGGTGCATGGGTTGAGGCTCAACCACTGAGCCACACCAGCCGGGCTGACCTATGCATTTTTTATTTTGAGGTACATATAATAAAATACACAAATCATAAATAGACACTTGGATAAATTTTGATAAATGTATATGCCTGTGTATATTCATCAGCCAAGAAGATTCCCTAGTGTCCCCTTCCATTTAATCTAGATTAATTTTGCCCGTTCTGGAACTTTATATAATTGGAATAACATATATGTCTTAATGATTATAGCTTTAAAGTAAGTCCTGAAATCAGGTGTGTCCTCCAACTTAAAAAAATTCTTATTAATTGTGGTAAAAAAAACGCATAAAATTTACCTTCTTATACATGTTTAAGTATGTAGTTCAGTAGTGTTAACTATGTGCACATTGTTGTGAACAGATCTTTTTAACTTTGTCATCTTAAAAAACTGAAACACTGTACCCATCTAACAACTCCCTATTGCCCCTTACCTCCAGCCCCTGGAACCAGCATTCTATTTTTGTTTCCCTGATTTTGATAACTATATATATCTCAATATAAGTGAAGTCATACAGTATTTGTCGTGTGTGTGTGTGTGTGTGTGTGTGTGTGTGTGTATGTATGTGTGTTTAAAAGATTGGTTTGGCTATTCTGAGTTCCTTGCTTTTCCATATATACTTTTTGTTTGTTTGCTCATTTATTTATTTATTGTATTGTATTTTAGCACTGGAAAAGCTACCCTCAACACTATTTGATTTTCCTCAGTTTCTCTCTATTCAGATGTAATAGAAAAAGTAAACTCTGTACTGTGATTGGAGAGTCCTCATCCTTTTTTCACCTTCATAACCTTTGACCAATTAACCAACTGGGTTTTCGTGTGTAGTTCCGTAAGAGAACATTTTGAGTATGGCATTTGCCTGGATATTTAAATGACTTAAATACCATTGAATTTCATTTTCTTCCAAAAGACTCACTAATATAAGGGGTAACCAGTTGAACAAACTCAGAAAGTCTTGTTATAAAGTAGACATTTGTTTGAAGTGTCTTAGGTCCCACAAAAGGGTAATTTTTCCAGGGATATCAACTATATGGCCATAAACTAGTACACTGGATGGATGGATAGCCATACATACTTTTTAATCAGCTTGTTAATTCTTATAAAAATTTTATAGTGATTTTTATATGGATTGCATTAATTCTGTCAATTTGGGTGAAATTAACATCACAACTATATTTAGTCTTTCCTTCCATAAACACAGTATGTCTTTCCAATTATTTAGATATTTAATTTTTCTCAATAGTATATTGTAGTTTTGAGCATTGAAATTTTATAGATGTTTTATAAATGCATTCATACATATTTACAAATGTTCTAAAATATATTCATGTGTACTTTTAGTTTTTGGTGCTATTTTAGATGAATTATTATTATTTTAATAGACTTTAGTTTTGGATTTCTAGGAGCAGTTTTAAGTTTACAGAAAAATTGAGCAGAGATTATAGAGAGTTCCCACATATTCCTTCATTTTCTCTTATTAATAAGTATTCTCCCCTTGCATTAGTATGATACATTTGTTACAGTTGATTAGTCAACACTGATATATTATTAACTAGGTTACATTAATATTATATAATTAATAGTTTACATGGGGGCTCACTCCTTGTGTTGATTATTCTGTGGGTTTTGACAAGCATATGATAACATGTATCTGCCATTACAGTATCCTACAGAATAGTTCTGCTGCCCTAAAAATCCCTTGTGCTTCACCTATTCATTCCTCTCTCCCTTCCTCCTCCCTGAATCCCTAGCAACCACTAATCTGCTGCAATTTTTCCTTTTGAAGAATGTCATATAGTTGGAATCATAATAGAATGGATTGCCCTTTCAGACTGGCTTCCTTCACTTAGCAATATACATTTAAGATTCCTCTGTCTTTTTGTGGGTTGATGTCTCATTTTTTTTTTATCACTGAGTAATATTTTATTGTATGGCTATACCATAGTTTATTTATCCATTCACCATTAAAAGACATCTTGGTTGCTTCCAGTTTTTGGCAATTTTAAATAATGCTGCTATAATCATTCACTTGAAGGTTTATGTATGGACTTAACTTGTTAATTCATTTGAATAAATACCAAGGGTTGCTGGATCGTATGGTAAGAGTATGCTTAATTTTGTAAGTAACTGTCAAACTGTTTTCTAAAGAGGCAGTAACATTTTGCATTCCCACCAGCAGTGAATGCGAGTTCCTGTTGCTATACATCCTCACTAGCATTTGATGTTGTCAGTGTTTTGGGTTTTCACCCATTCTAATAAGTGTGTGGTGGTATATCATTTTAATTTGCAATTCCCTAATGGCATATGATGTTGAGCATCTTTTCATATGCTTATTTGTGATCTGTATATCTTTGGTGCATATCTGTTAAGATCATTGGTCCATTTTTTTTTCTTTATTGATGTTAGAGAGAGAGAGGAAGGGAGAGGGATAGAGAGATAGAAACTCGATGGGAGAGAACATCGATTGGCCGCCTCCTGCATGCCCCACACTGAGGATTGGGCCCACAACCTGGGCATGTGCCCTGACTGGGAATCGAACCTGTGTCCTCATGGTGCTTGGGTCGATGCTCAACCATTGAGCCACACTGCTCAGGCGAGGCCTATTTTTTTTAATCCTCACCCGAAGATTTATTTTATTATTATTTTATTTTATTTTAGAGAGAGAGAAAGAAATAGAAATATTGATGTGAGAAACATTGATTGGTTGCCTCCCGTATGCACCCTAGGGGGGAGCAAACCCACAACCTTTTTGGTGTATGAGAGAATGCTCCAACCAGCTGAGCCATTTTTTAATTGGATTGTTTGTTTTCTTGTTCAGTTTTAAGAGTTTTTTGTATATTTTAAATAACAGTCCTTTTTCATATACGTGTTTTGTGAATATTTCTTGCAGTCTTTAGCTTTTTTTTAATTCTTCTAACAGTGACTTTTGCAGAGCAGAAGTTATTAATTTTAATTAAGTCCAACTTATCAATTTTTTCTTTTATCGATACAGCTTTTGGTTCTGTATCTGAGAAATCATTGCCACACCCAAAGTCACCTAGATTTTCTCCCGTTGTATCTTCTAGTAGTTTTGTAGTTTTATTTTTTACATTTATGTCTATGATTCATTTTGAATTAATTTTTGTGACAGGTGTAAGGTCTGTATCTAATTCACTTTTTTTGCATGTGGTATCCTTGTGTTCTAGTCTAGCACCATTTGTCAAAAAGACAATCCTCCACTGAATTGCCTTTGCTTCTTTGTCAAAGATGAATTTGACTATATTTGTGTGGGTCTGTTTCTTGGCTTTCTCTTCTGTTCCATTGATCTACTTGTCTATTCATTTGCTAGTACCACACTGTCTTGATTACTGTAGCTTCATAGTAAGTCTTGAAGTTGAGTAGTGTCAGTCTTCCAACTTGGTTTTTCTCTTTCAGTAGTATGTTGGCTATTCTGGGTCTTTGGCCTTTCGATGTAAACTTTAGAATCAGTTTGTCGATATTCACAAAATAACTGACTGGGAGTATTATTTTTTAAATGGTAGTAAAAGTTTTTTATGAGTGGGAGATGTGAAAGAATGTGAGGTACTAAAGGAATGAAAATTGTCAGATGGGTTTCGTTTCATTCCAGTTCAAGATAGTAACATAGGAGGCTCTTTAACTCACCTCTTTCCACGGACACACCAAATCTACAGCTATACACAGAAGACTTCCCTCTGACAGGAATCTAGAAACTAGCTGAGCAACTCCTACACATTGGGCAAACAAGGAAAAAATCCCACATCAAAATGGGTAGGAAAGGCTGAAGAACACTCTTTTCACAAACCTCCTTTCTGTCACAGTGACATACAATCAGGAGGGAACTCAGTTCCTGGCTTCTCCCTTAGGAGTGAAGGGTTATACACAGCATCTAGCACTCCAACATTTGAGACGTCCTCCTAAGGGATGGCTCCCAATACACCTAACTCTGAAAGCCAATAGGACTTGTGTCCACAGGACCCTGAAGACTGAAACAAAGAAACAGTTCTTAATGGGCCCTCAAGGACTTGACATGGCTAGCCCCCCACCCAAGGCTCAGTGCAGAAACAGAAGACAGAAATGCCCATCTCCCCATCTTTCCCTGAAAGAGGACTATAGGACTATTTGCATATTTTTAAAAATATATGTTTTTGCCCTGGCCGGTTTGGCTCAGCAGTTAGAGCTTTGGCCTGCGGTCCAGAGAGACCCGGGTTCGATTCCCGCTAGGGGCGCGTACCTCGGTTGCAGTTTGTCCCCGGCCCTGGTTGGTCGTTTGGGAGGCAGCCACTCGATGTGTCCCTTTCATGTCGAGTTTCTCTCTCTCTCTCTCTCTCTCTCTCTCTTCCTCTCTCTCCCTCCCACTCTATCTGAACAAAAATGGAAAAATGTCCTCGGGTAAGGATAAAAAAAATATATATATGTTTTTATTGATTTTTTTTTTTTTTTTTTTTTTGAGAGAGAGAGAAATAGAAATGTCAGTGTGAGAGAGAAACGTCCATCAGCCACCTCCTGCATGCCTCCCACTGGGGATCAAGCCCGCAACCTGGGCATGTGCCCTGACTGGGAATTGAACTGGGACATGTCAGTCCATGGTGCTCAGTCCACTGAGCTACACCAGCCAGACCTATTTGCATATTTTATTATTTTTTTTTTTTTGGCCCTCCCGCCACCCCATTTGCATATTTTAAAAGCTGCTGCCTGTAGGTCAGCTTTCTACTTTAGCACATGTCTATGTACAGACTATAATCTTCCTCAGAAACCTGGGAGGCTGGCAGAGGCTATTTCCACGTTCTCTTTCTGACCCACTCCGTATCACCTGTGTTGCCCTGGAATGAGCTTGTACACTCATCTGGTGCCCTGGCTTTTGTGGCTGCCTCCCAGGGGATACAAGTTTTGATTGCTTGGCTATGGTGGCCAGCAGGGCTTGTGTTAGTGGGTCCCACAGGAAGTAACAAAGAAACCATTCTTAATTGACCCTGTCCTATGTCCCCCACCCCCCACGGCTCAGTGCAGAGGGAGCAGACTGAAAATCCCAGCTCCCAGTCTCTGTCTGGAAGAGATCTACTTACATACTCTAAAAGCTGCTGCCTGGGTATCCCGCTTCCGTTACCCTGCCATCTGGGTGCTGGACTGAGATCCTCCCCTTTGGGACACTGGCAGGTCTTGGCACACCCTCAGCTACTGAGAGCCACTAAGAACAAAGAAGGCACTTGAACAATTCCAAAGATTTGAGTGACAACTAAGGATTAGGGTCTGGTCAAATGATGTTTCATCCTCTACAGACTACTCCATCAAGATTGGGAGAGGTAACTGTTTTATCTAATGCACAGATACAAACCCAGAGAGTTAAGCAAAATGAAGAAACAAATATTTTCCAAACAAAAGAATAAGATAAAACTTCAGAAACAAACCTTAATGAAGCAGAGATAAGTGATTGTACCTGATAAAGATTTCAAAGTAATGGTCATAAAAATCCTTGCTGAAATTAGGAGTCCTTTAGGTTTGAAGGAGAGAAAAAAAATTTTTCAGAGAAGCAAAAACTTGAGTTCACAACCACTAAACCAGCCTTACAATAAATTTTACAGGAACTTCTTCAAGCTGAAACTAAAGGATTCTACTTAGTAACAGAAAAACATATGCACATATAAATCTCAAAAATAATGATAAGTATATAGTTAAATTCAGAATACTCTAATGTAATGATGGTGGTTAAATCACTTATAAATCTAGTACAGAGTTTAAAAGGAAAGTAGTAAAAATAACTACAATACTTTAACTGTTAATGGATACATATACAAGGTAAAAATAGAAATTGTGGCAACAAAAATATAAAATGTGGAGGGGACAAGTAAAAATATAGAGCTTTAATATGCAATTTAACTTATGTTGTTATCAGCTTAAAATAGACTGTTGTTTTATATAAGCCTTATTGCAACCACAAAACTAAAGCCTCTAATAGATACACAAGCCAAAGAGAAAGGAATATAAGCATACACTAAAGAAAATTATCAAGTCATAAAGGAAAAGACAAAGAGAACAAGAATGGAACCAAGGAATACAAAACAGCCAGCAAAATGGTGTAAGTTCATACCTATCAGTAATTACTTTAAATATTAATAGATTAAAATTTCCATCAAAAGGCATAGAATGGCTTAATGGATAAAAAGACAAGATCCACCTATATGCTGCCTACCAGAGACACTTATGCTTTAAGGACACATACTGAAAGTGAAGACATGAAAACCAAAAGAAAGTAGTGGTAGCTATACTTAAATCAGACAAAACAGACTTTAAGACAAAGAGTATAATAAGAGACAAGGCCATTATATATAGTGATAATATTGCTAATTAGACAAGCTCATATAGCTCTTGTAAATATTTATACACCCAACATAGGAACACCTAAATATATAAATATTAACAGACCTGTAGAGAGAAATGGACAGTAACACAATAATAGTAAGGAACTTCAGTACTCCACTTTCAATAATGGATAGATCATCCAGACAGAAAATCAGTAAGAAACATTGGACTTAAGGTACATGTTAGCCCAGATAGACTTAATAGACATTTACACAACATTTTATCCAACTTCAACAGAAAACAAATTTTTCTTGACCATACACAGAACATTCTCCAGGATAGATCACATGTTAGGCCACAAAACAAGTTTTAATAAATTTGAAGATTGAAATTATAGTATTTTTTACAACCACAGTGATATGAGACTAGAAATCAACTACAAGAATAAAACTAGAGCCCTGGCTGGTTTGGCTCAGCGGTTAGAACGTCGGCCTGTGGTCCAGAGAGACCCGGGTTCGGTTTCCGCCAAGGGCATGTACCTCGGTTGCAGTTTGTCCCCGGCCCTGGTTGGGTCGTGTGGGAGGCAGCCACTCGATGTGTCCCTTTCACATCGATGTTTCTCTCTCTCTCTTCCTCTCCCTCCCTCCCACTCTGTCTGAACAAAAAATGAAAAAATGTCCTTGGGTGAGGATAAAAAAAAAAAAGAATAAAACTAGAAAATTCAGAAGTGTGTAGAGATTAAACAACATGCTACTAAACAACCAAATGGGTCAAAGAAGAAATCAACATAGTTTTGGAAAGCCTGGACAGAGCAGTTAGGCAAGCAAGGCATCAAAATTGGAAATGACAAAGTAAAAATGTCACTGTTTTCAGATGACATATTATATAGAAAACCTAAAGACTCCACCAAAAACTAATCAATGAATTCAGTAAAGTTGCAGGATACAAAAAGTATGCAAAAATCTGTTGCATTTTTATACACTAATAATGAACTATCAGAAAGAGAAATTAAGAAAATTGTTACATGCCCAGCCAGTGTAGCTCAGTGGTTGAGCGTTGACCCATGCACCGAGGTCACCAGTTCGATTCTCCGTCAGGGCACATGCCCAGGTTATGGGCCAAATCCTCAGTGGGGGGCATGCAGGAGGTGGCCAGTCGATGTTCTCTCTCATCAATGTTTCTATCTATCCCTCTCCCTTCCTGTCTCTCTAAAATCAATAAAGGAAAAAAAAATTAAAAACAAAAGAAAACTGTTACATTTAGAATTGCATCAAAAAGAATAAAATGCCTGGGAATAAATTTAGTCAAAGAAATGAAAGGTCTGTACATGAAAAACTGTAAGACTTCAATGAAACAAATTGAGGAAGACACAAACTAATGGAAAGGTATTTTATGCTCATGGATTGGAAGAATTAATATTGTTAAAACATTCATACTGCTCAAAGTGATGTACAGATTTGGTGCAATCCTTATCAAAATGCCAATGGAATTTTTCACAGAAATAGAAAAAAAACCACCTAAAATTTAAATGCCACAAAAGACCCTTAATAGACAAGCCAAAGCAGTGTTGAGAATGAACAACAAAGCTGGAGGCATCACACATCCTGATTTCAAAGTACGTATAATACAAAGTTATAGAAATCAAAACAGTACGGTATTGGCATAAAAAGAGACACATAGATCCTAATAGAGATTGCAAAAATAAACTCATGCATATATGGTCAATTAATTTATGAGAGGAGCCAAGAAGATACAGTGGAGAAAGGATTAGTTTCTTCAGTAAATGGGATGGGAAAACTGACTTCTTGTCTTACACCATACACAAAAACCGACTCAAAATGGATTACAGACTTGAATGTAACACCTGAAACCATAACACTCAATAGAAGAAAAATAGGGGTAAGCACCTTGACATTGGTCTTGGCAGAGATTTTTTGGATTTGACACCACAAGCAAAGCCTCAACAAAAACAAAAGTAAACAAGTGGGACTATATCAAACTAAAAAGCTTCTACACAGCAAAGGAAACCATCAATAAAGTGAAAAGGCAACCTACAGAATGATAGAAAATATTTGTGAATCATGTATCTCATAAGAGGTTAATAATCCAAAATATATAAACAACTCATATAACTCAATAGGAAAAAAACCGAAATAATTTGAATAAAAATTGGGCAGAGGAGCTAAACAGACATTTTTCTAAAGAAGATAGACAAATGACCAACAGGTACATTTAGTCATTTCATTCATGATAGAAGACCATGCCTGTCTATCCCTCCCACAACGCATCTATTGCTGCCTTATAGAGAGTGACTTTGGGCCAGATGAACTCTTGGCTTTGACCCATATCTGTCATATGTTGGCTCAGAGTGGTAGTTACTAGAAGCATAAATTTCTTCCATTTCATTGTGATGGAATGCTAATACGTATCTTATAAAGCGGTCTGTGAAGGAAAGCTTTTCACTGACCACTTCTGAAGGTAGCCATATTTTCATCTCTAAGCCGGCAGACTTGGATTTGTTGATTTTACTATAGGTAGCAATTCTTTAATCTACTAGAGAGCTTATATTTAGAGAATATGTGGGGTCTCATATTTTTAAAAATAATTTTTTTTAATACAGTCATGCCTAAATTGACAGAAACTACTAGAATTAGTCTTCTTAATTGTGCTGGTGTGACTCTAAAAATTCTAATATGTGTTCATCATAACATTAACATGTTTAATAACAAGTGATTGCCAATAGTTTATTCACCAGAAAAGTAAACATCCATTTATTGCATTGATATAATTTCTGTCCTTTATCCCTTTAACTATTAAAAAAGGAAAAAATATAAGAATATAGTTTGTCTTTTACTGCTGTCCTTGGAAGCCATCTTTTAAAAATAGGGGTATGCCCTGGCTGGTTTTGCTCAGTCCTTAGAATGTTGACCTATGGACTGAAGAGTTGAGGGTTTGATTCCTGGTCAAGGGCCCGTACCTCAGTTGGGAGTTCGATCCCTGGTTCTGGTTGGGGACATGCGGGAGGCAACCAGTCGATGTATCTCTTTCACATTGATGTTCTCTATTTTCCTCCCTCCCTCCCACTCTATCTAAAAAAAAAGGAAAAATATCTTTGAGTGTGAGGATTAAAAAAATAAAAATAAGGTTAAAATATAACTTGTGGGTATTCTATTTTTCTATTTGACCTGGTTCTTTTTTTAATTCTCCCCTGAGGATATTTTTCCATTTATCTTCACATAGAGGGAGAGGGAGGTAGGGAGAGAGAGAAACATCGATGTGAGGGAGACACATCGATTGGTTGCCTCCCGCATGACCCCCACCAGGGCTGAACCGCAACCAAGGTACGTGCCCTTGACCGGAATCAAGTCCAAGACTCTTTGGTACGAGGGCCAACACTCTTAAATGCTGAACCAAACCAGCCAGGGCTGGTTTTTGTTTTTTTTTTAATCCTCACCCAAGGATCTTTTTCCATTGATTTTTTTTTTTTTTTTTTTTTTTAAGATAGGGTGAGAGAGAGGGAGGTAGAGGGAAAGAGAGAGAGACAGGAACATCAATGTGGGAGAAACACATTAACTGGTTGCCTCCCATATGACCCTGACCGGGGCTGGGGATTGAACCTGAAACTCTTTAGTCCTTGAGTCGATGCTGAGCCAAACTGGCCAAGGCTTGACCTGGTTCTTGAACTAACTTTTTCATATGTTATCTGCTAGTAACTGTAAATAAACTATTTAATATCCTTGTGAAATGGAAATTCTAACTAGCCTGTGTCTTCACACTATTGAATCTAAATGAAATAATACTAGCTTCCTGCTGGAGGAATTCTAGGATTTCTTAAGGTAAATTAGTATTCTCTTTTATTATTTGGTATAAGATATTTGGTTATGTCACTGGGAATTCATTTTCTGTTAAGCATAATTATTACTCAGTATTTGTTTGGTACCAAGTATATGCAAGAAACTTGAGATATGACAAGATCTTTAATTTCAAAGGCTTATAATCAAATCAACTACTAGAGTACATACCAATATAATCTGGTAGGTGGCAGATGAGTGGTATAGATAATGGTGCTCCAAGTGTTAATGATGAATTGCTTATTAAAGTTTTTCACAAAGGATGTAGGATATGAGTGAGGCCTTAAATAAGACAGAAGAGTTAAGAGGCCATTCTAGGTGTAAGAGTTAAGAATGGATGTTTCTTGTGTTTATGTACTAGCTTTTTAAAACATGAATTTAAATAAGGAGTTGATATTGAAAGGACTCAGATGTCAAGCTAATGAGTTTGTAACTGTGAAGTAGAAAATAGTTTTGAGCAGTGAGTGGTGATAAAGAAATAGGATTTAAAAATTGTAATTGTTCATTTAGTTTTTTTTCTTAAATGAGAGGCACCACGTAAAGTGGTATTGAATATTATTTATCTTTCATTAACTATGGATTAGACTGTGTTAATATCTCACGCATAGATTAGAAAATTGATACCTTAAATTTTTTTGCCATATTTGTGGGAAGTAAAGCTATTGATTGTTCTGGTCTACAAGCAGGTATTAAAAATCATCCGTTTCCCAGCTGAAGGCAATTTTTGGCTTTCTGCAGGTTTCTAACCTTGCAAGTACTATATGTTTTTCTAATGCATACATGCAAGTATGCATGGAAAAGGAGAGCTGTGTGTGATCATTCCACCTAATGTTACATAAGTCTAAGTACAATGGAGAAAGTTAATGACAAGTATTATAAAAATAACCTCCATCTGTTAGAAAAACAGTACACAAATAAAAATATGAAGAACAAGAAACTAGTACAGTTTTCCAAATTTTATAAATGATACTATTATATGAGTAATTTATGAAAATTTGGGAGTTAGTTGAATGCTCAAAATTGTTTGGATGGGCTAAGACACATACTTTTTCTGTCTTCAAAAATTTTTATAGTATAAGGGAAGAAAAGTATAGCCTGACAGTTTCTCATACAGAGAGACACTCCCACCAGTTAAAATGGGACTCTCTAAATAATGCATCTTAAATTGTATTTCCATTTTACTAATATTGTTTGAGGAACTTTGGGTAAATAACATAGATACTCAGAATATTAGATATAATTGGAAATATGAAAAAGAATAAGGAAAAATATAAATTCATAATGTTGCTTATGTAGGAAATGCAGTCATTGCTGACCTCATTTCATCACCCTGATTTTTTCCCCCTTAATTTGCTTTATTGTATACATACAATAATAACCAAGCAGTTCCAATTCTTTTCTTCCTTAAAGTTTTAAGGAAAATATTTACTGAAAGTAAAACGTAAGTATGTGTTTAGTGGTAAAAATATTTTTTTGTTAAGGATACTCACCTAGATTATCAAAAATAGCGTAGTAATTATCTCATTATAAACTTTTGTTTTGGGCTTAGTTCTGATTTGGGACACTAGAGAATTCCCACAGGCATGAGGATTGTTTAAGACTTTTTGTTTCTCAGCTTTATTTTCACTTTGGATTTGTGCACAGGATTAGTTTCTGTCACTCAGTCCACAATGAAACTAGACCAAAAGTTGAGCTTTCCAAAGCTTTAGTCTAGGACTACTTAGTACCACTAGGGTTTTGAAAAGTCCTTTATAGAAGTAGTCTCTGTTATTTAGTCGCATGTCTTGGATTTTGTGATTGCCGTCAGTGCTTGATAAATGGTGGGCTTGGAGCAGGGGGAGAGTAACCTCATTTCTGATAGGTTCTGCCCAAATTAAAGGAAGAGCTTTTTTTTTTTTTAATCCTCACCCGAGGACATTTTTCCATTTTTTGTTCAGATAGAGTGGGGGGGGGGGGGGAGAGAGAGAGAAACATTGACGTGAAAGAGACACATCGAGTGGCTGCCTCCTGCACGACCAACCAGGGCCGGGGACAAACTGCAATCGAGGTACGCGCCCCTAGTGGGAACCGAACCTGGGTCTCTCTGGACCGCAGGCTGACGCTCTAACCGCTGAACCAAACCGGCCAGGGCAAGGAAGAGCTTTTAATTGTCCTCAGTTGATTTAACTAGGTTTAACCCTACCATATCTGTTAGCTAGTGATAAAAAAGCCAACAAATAACTTTCTTTTGGGTCACATGTACAGTACTAGAAGAGAGCCTTTTATATTAAAGGCTTGTGTGTTCCCTTAGCTGCCATGGTGTACAGCCTACTGAGCTTATGTTACTAGTCCAGATGGCTAAACTGTTGGAGGATATAAAACCAAAACCCATTTCAGGAAACTATCCACTTTGCTCATTTTTTGGATAAGATCCATTCTAATTAGTGATAACTTTCTCTATTTTCAAATTTGATTTTTAACTCTGTGTTTTCTTGATTTTTACCTAGGTTACAAAATATCCTCCTATGCTTGAGACCTACAGACTACATGTCCTACAAGAACGATCGAGTGGTTTTTCATCCCTTGGAGATACATTAGAAACATAAATATGGTGCCAAAAGAACTGCTTACCTTTCTCTGACTACGGTTTATTTGGACATACTTTTGTATTGAAGAGAGGTATACAGCTTAAGGCTACTCATTGTGGAGAGACTTTGTCGTGTAGGATAATGGACCATCCTAGTAGGGAGAAAGATGAAAGACAACGGACCACTAAACCCATGGCACAAAGGAGTGCGCACTGTTCCCGCCCATCTGGCTCCTCAACATCCTCTGGGGTTCTTATGGTGGGACCCAACTTCAGGGTTGGCAAGAAGATAGGGTGTGGGAACTTCGGAGAGCTCAGATTAGGTAAGAACTTGGTTATATCAGTGGCTTGCACTAACAACAGCAGCAGCTATAATAAGCTGTGGTGTGTTTCAGGACAGCTGGTTTATAGTTTTATGGGAAATTCTATTAAGAATTAAAGAATTTGTGAATGGGATAGTCATTATTAGATATAATTGTTACGCAAGGTTCATCTCTATGTGTATAGACTTTAAAATTTTCCACCAATCTGGGATATGATGATGTAGGGAGATCTGCATACAGATACCAATAAAATTAAGATTCTGATTTAGTTGGCCAGAGAGGCAGAGCCCTAAATTCTATCTAACAGACTTCCAGGTACTCTAGATGCTGTTGGCCCTTGAACCCCACATCTTTGGAAGGGAGTAAGGTCTTCTTTTAATTCAAACCATGCTCCTAATAAAGCAGTAATACCCAAATTTAATCTGTAAGGATATACATCCTGTTTAGAGAGGCTTTCCAACTGATACTATGTTTGCATTTCTTCCTAGAAGTCCCAGCATCAGGATTGAGCTAAAACTTCAGGGAGAAATTATGCAATTTCCTTTTACCCAATCAAGGAAATGGTTTTTGTTTTTTTAATTATCACTCAAGGATATGTTTTTCATAGATTCGAGAGAGAGAGAGGAAGGGGTTGGTGGAGAGAGAGAGAGAAACATAAACATCAATGTGAGAGAGAAATGTCTATAAGTTGCCTCATGCATGTGCCCTGACTGAGGATCGAACTCAGGTATGTGCCCTGAATGGGAATTGAACCCGTGACCCTTCGGTGCACTAGACAACATTCTAATCATTGAGCCATACCAGCCAGGGCAGGAGGAAATGGATTTTTAGTTTAAAGTATAAATTTATGAGTGAGATGATAACTAATGATAAAACCGACCAGTCTGAAGATGTGAAATTGGGAAGAGGATACATTGGGTATTTATTTATAATTCACCCCCTAGGTGAATGGGGAAGAGAAAATGAAAGATCTTCTAAATGTATGAAGTTGGACATCAGCTTGGAGAAGATGAAGAGGTTCCCTTTTAGGCTAAAGTGTTTTCTTTTTCTTCATAAACATTGAGGCTATGGATTAGTTGAAGACCCCTTGTAGGAGACTTTGGCCCTTGGGGAGAATGGGAGTGTAGGAGCTTGTTACCTCTGCTACTTCTGATGATTCTGCAGAAGAAGATGGAAAAGTCTTACTTTTGATCCCCCATGTAGAGATTCAGGGAAATATCACTACACTAGCCAGAGATCACTGGGTGCAGAATTGATCACTGTATGCTGAGAATGAATTTATTTTTTACTGATAGAAGTCAGGCAGCTTGGAATTTTAAGACCTAACTAGGATAATGAAAGGCTCTTCATATTTAGTGATATGTTCATGATGTTCAGGTTAACAAAGCCAGCAGATACTTCTGAGGATAGGTGTAAGATGTGTAATTTCACACTGCTTGAGTTCCTAGCAAGTACTGAATTGCTTTAGCAGCTAGTTTCATGAACATTCATTTACGTAATGGATTGACTTTGCTCTAACATCACAGTAGTACTTGAATTAAATAGATTATGACATAAACGTCCATAAAATTACAGCTGAGAAGCAGTTTGTAATGCATGTAATCTCAAAACATCATAAAGTTGTTTAATTTCTATAAAGTTGGAAGAAAAACCTTGGTCAATGAAAACTGGAATTCTGTCTTACTCACTTAAGTCTAGATTTGTATTATATGATCTTCAAGTTTACATGGGAATGGAAAATCCATCCAGTTAAAAGGATAAATTTATAGCCCATGTATATTTTCAGTGTAATAGAGTATAGTGTTTTATTTCCTCTCATGAATCTAGGATAATTTTGTTAGTTCTCATTTTGACTTGCTTTGTAGTCAGTAGAACGAATTTGTCTTTCTTTTCAAGTGGTTTTATTCTTGTGTGCTTACCAGGTTTTCATTAGCCCTGGGACCATATTGTTACAGCATTGTATCTAGGAATACTTTTTATCAACAGAAACCAGACAAGATACTTTTAGAATCATTTGACATATTTTCTTACAAGAGGGTGTGTTGTGTACCTCATTCCAGCATTTTCTTGCTCTGATATTTGTAAGTAGAAGATCGTGCAGACAACAGAAAGATGTAAAGTAGGAAATTCCAAACTCAAGGTAGGTGCAGATAGTCCCCCACCAAGGCTACGGTGTGCAGTGCTTCTTCTCCAAACTCATTTCTTTTTCTAGCTACACTGTCTCATCTGTCCCTCAAATAGCCAAGTACATTTCTGCTTTAGAGCTTTTATACTTAACAGTTCCTTTGCCTGCAGAATTCTTTCCCCAAATTTTGCTTAGCTGGTTGCTTCTTATTCTTCAGGCCTAAGCTTTTATGTTACCGTCTCAGAGAAACGTTCTGTGACTTCTCCCCGACCTCCATTTTAAAATAGCACATTTCTCCCCTAGCCACATTCTACCCCATGAAACTGCTTTATTTTATTCATTGCATCACATTGATTTATTCAATCACAATGAATTGATTTTATATAATTACCTGTTCATTGTCTCCTCTTACTTGAATATAAGCTCCTGGGGGAGGGGAGGGATAGATAGCCAGGTGAATAGGAAGAGGGGAGAAAATACCTTGGACTCCTTAGGGCTCCTGGTATGTGGGGTATGGGTGGTGGTGGTGGTAAGTAGAGCCCTTAATGTTTAGGTAGACACCCCTGGATTCCTGACCAAACCAAAAACGTAATGTTAAGATGAGAACATTTTGATTCTCTACAATCTGTTTTTCCACCTCATAATCCACTTAACAAACAGTTCTTAAATGTTTACTATCTTGCTTGACTTTGGGGAAGATGCAAAGAATAACAAGATAGCCCTGGCCGGTTTGGCTCAGCGATTAGAGCGTCGGCCCGCGGACCAAAGAGTCGCGGGTTTGATTCCGGCCAAGGGCACGTACCTTGGTCGCGGTTTGTCCCCAGCCCTTGTTGGGGTCGTGAGGGAGGCAACCAATTGATGTGTCTCTCTCACATCGATGTTTCTCTCTCTCTCTGTGTCTCTCCCCCCCCCCCCCCCCCATCTAGAGATAAATGGAAAAAAATATCCTCAGGTGAGGATTAAAAGAATAAAGAATAACAAGATATAGTTTCTGTCCTTAAGAATCTCATAGTCTAGCCTGGCCGGTGTGGCTCAGTGGTTGAGCGTTGACCCATGCACCAAGAGGTTGCCAATTTGATTCCTAGTCAGGGCACATGCCCAGGTTGTGGGCCAAATCCTCAGTGGGGGGCATGCAGGAGGCGGCCAGTCGATATTCTCTCTCATCAATGTTTCTGTTTCTCCCTCTCCCTTCCTCTCTCTCTAAAATCAATGAAGAAAAAAAATTATAAAAAAAAAAAGAATCTCATAGTCTAGTGATAGAAAAGTAAATTATAATACAAAGTAATGTTATTATAAATTGTGTAAAAACTGTACTGGCAGAGAAAACTGATGAAAGTTTCAGAAATTGAGAGTTAGACAGGATTTCTGCTGATTAGCACAAGGAAGAAAGGCTCTCCAGTAGCAGGATACACAAACACGAGGTGTGAAACTGCTTAGCATATTAATAGAGTAGCAACTAGTTATACTTGGCTGGGTAAGGGGATGTGAAGTGAAATAAAAGTAATAGATGAGGCTATTAGGTAGGTTGGGACCAGATTGTGAAGTGTTTGCATGATATTACAGCATTTAGTCTTCATCCTATAGGCAATGGAGTAGAATCATCAGGGTTTTACAACAGATGAGTGACATGATCTGGTTTGTATTCTAGACAGATAATTCAAGTACCTAAAAGATTAGATCAGGTAGAGCATGACATCTTACGGATTTTGCTCTAATTGTAGTACTTGTCACATTATATTATCTTCCTCCATCTCTCTATCTCCATGAATGTTTTGATAGTAGTACTTTGCGTTATTAATCTTTATAGTCTCAACTCCTTTTACTGTGTATGGCATATAATGGTTATTTAAGAATGTTTGTTTGGCTTTATAGTCCAGGTCAGAAATGGCTAGGCCTACCGTAGCTCTTAGCTCTGAAAATGACAGTGAGACGGAGAGCAAGGGATGAATTCAGGAGGAATTTCAGATGTAGGCTGTGGGCTTGATTTGATGGGAAGGGGTCAGAGATGAGTGAGTTTGTCAGCTTGGAGAGACCAAGTGACTGAGGAAACCTTTAATGGAGAAAGGAAATATAGGACTAGAGAAGTGGTGGGAAGAAAGGTAGAGTTTGTGGGTATATTGACTTTGAGGAGTGTGCAGCACAAAAACAGAAATGTGAATCTGCAATTTAGAAAAGTTTAAGTTTAGGAAAGTTTAGGGATTAAGAATTCATCGCCATGTAGGTGTTAATAAACTTGCAATCCTAGATGATGAGATGATGCTTTGTGGAACTTGAATGAGTGGGAGAAAGAGGGGCTGCTTAAGGGATGCTGGAAGACAAAGAGCCTGAAGAGTAGAGAAGCTGAAAAGTAAAAAGATAAGTTTCTAGAGGTGTGGGTGAAGCCTTGTGCCCTAAGGTTAAGCAGGAGAGAATGAATTAATTATTGCCTTTGGTCTTTCACTCTATTTATTTCTGAGGTGTTTCTTTTTTAACTCCCTTTGTTGTTTTTATTTGAGTACACATATTTTGTAATCAGAAAAAAACAGTAAACAAAAAGTAAAAATATCCTTTATAAGGAAAAAATTTAAAAAGAAAATAGCATGCTTATTTTTTCATTTAAAAAAATTCTACTTAAAAGTAGCTCTAAAGATAATCACTATTTATTTTAATTTTCCAGAATTTAAAAATGTATATTAGGATATAATTTAGAAATGCAATCAAATTGTACTCTAAACCTGCTTTTATATCACTTAATATAGCCTAAACTTCTTAATTCAGCTTAAATGTAGGTCATT
Organism: Tadarida brasiliensis; assembly: GCA_030848825.1. Taxonomy (NCBI): domain Eukaryota; kingdom Metazoa; phylum Chordata; class Mammalia; order Chiroptera; family Molossidae; genus Tadarida; species Tadarida brasiliensis. The sequence continues at coordinate 196,186,921 of CM061257.1, read as the reverse complement.
TTAAGTGTCTGTAGTTATTCAGTAATTTATTTAGCTAGTCTTTATGCATATATACATATAAATTGTCTTTTAATATTATAAATAATACTAAACTAAACATCCTTGTAGACACTTATAGTACATTTTTGTAGTCCAAACTTGGCTGATTATTTTATTTTCTTAGGCTAAATTCTGTAAGTGTACTTTCTAAGTCAAAGGATATACATATTTGCAGTTTTGTTATACATTGTCAATTTACTTTCCAAAAAGATGGTTTCCATTCACTGTGTCTATATGTGCGTGTGCATTTCTTTGGTTGTGTCCTTATCCCTTCAAAAGCCTTGAACATTTTTGAGAATCTTTTCATCTATGCTAGTGTGATGGGGAAAATGGTATCTTGCTAGATGCGTATGTGTTCTTGGGTGAAGGTAAACATCTTTATACATTCATTTATATTTCTTCCAAGAGTTGCTTTTTTGTGGCCTTTGTCTATTTTTTAATGGAAAGGTTATTTCTATGGAGTCTTACCTGTGTATATTGCCTCAATAGAAAGGAATTTTGAATATTTGAGAAAGGAAGATTGATGAAGGCTGGTCGTGGATAAAAGGTAGGAGAACACGATGAACTGGAAACAGATCTGCAGGTTGTTTTTTATTAATTGAGAAACATGGAGAATATTTTGCAGATTTTTTTTTTTTAAGTTTTGAGTCTTCTGCTGAATCAGGCCTGGAAATAATCATGTAAACATCAAGATACAAATGATTCTATTCCTCCAGAATTAAGAAAATGTATACCCCTAATCTACAAATAACAGTTTCCTTTCCTTTTTAGTTGCAAGAATAAGTAGATGAGTAACATTTTTTTCACATCAAATAGACATGTACCTATGTTTAATATTCTTCATGTTATCCTCGTGAAATAGGATATTGTTAGAGAACGTTTTTGCTTACAAACAAGAAAATGGAGATACAAACAACTGACCTTTTTGCTCTTTTCCCTCTTTGGTATCTGGTAAACTATGCAAAGTACATTAGCACAGAAGGATGTTTCTGACAAAGATAAATTGGCTAAGGGTAGCAGCTTGTCCTGTGACACACTCCTCCCTAGCTTCTAAAATAAGACACTTATTTTTATTACTAAAGTAAGTACATGACAACCTCACCGCATATTGCTCTTTCCTTACCTGAAAACTTAACTACCTCTAATGAACTTAAACTGAAATTTGTAACTTCAGCTTTTGCAGCCAGTTCTGTTTTTGTCAGTTGTGATCATTAACAGATGCATATTATCTAAAGCAATTGATTTCATACTGTATTCTGCAAAGTCTTGAAACCCCTATTTCCCATGACAAGAGAACAGGAAAGGAAAAGTTGAGCAGGAAGGACTCCTCTCTGTGTTACCTCTATTGTGAGTTTTCAATAAGATTTATTTGAAAGATGTGGTTCTACTACATTAAAATTTTTTGAAAATCATTCATATGAAAGGATATAGGCTTAAGATAAAACATGAGATTTAAAATTATTTTCTAGTCCTGGACGGTATGACTTAGTTGGTTGGAGTATCGTCCCAAACACCTAAAGGTTGTGGGTTCGATTCCAGTCAGGGCACATATGTAGTTTGCTGGTTTGATTCCCGATTGGGGCACAAATGGGGGAGGCAACTGGATCAATGTTTCTTTTTCACATCGATGTTTCTGTCTCTCTCCTTTCCTCTCTCTCTAAAATCAATAAAAATATCCTCGAGTAAGGATTAAAAAATAAAGTAAAATAAAAGTGTTCTCTAGTTGAAAATGAAGACATTATAATATCAAATGTTACTTTTTAAATTTATAGTTTCTTAGGAAATCTTAGCATTTTGAACAAATGGAATTGTCTGTATCAGCCAAAATTTAAGCCAACCAATGAAACAGAAAAAAAACTGATATATTGTGCTTGTATAATATTGTTAAGATTTTGCTCTATATTTGCAAATTTTTAGAGTCCGTGGATGGAACTAAGACAAGTTTTAGATGTCATGCCGTTACTCTCTTCCCCAAGTACTTAAAAGTAAGAGTCCTAGAGTCAGATTGCCTTTCCAGGTTTCATTTTTTCCTGTCAGATGAGGGTAATGATAATATCTGCCTTACAGATTTGTTGTGAAGACATAATACAGATAATATATTTAATCACCTAAGGCAGTGGTTGATACATAGTGAGTACTTGGTTCATATACATAATACAGAATGTTATTTAATATTTTGTTTTAATTTTTCCCAACTTTGTATAAAGAAAATTTTCAAAATTTTCCAAAAAGTAAAAAGAATAGGATGGTTAATATCTATAACATTATTACCCAGATTTAGCTGTTAATATTTCTCCCACTTGCTTTATTTCTTTAGAGATATGTGTGTGTGTAGACCTGACAAAATACATTTTTCCCACTAAGAGATGTTTACATGTTTTCAGTTCAAAGGTGTACAACAGATTATATTACTTATTTTTGTTTCACAGTATAGTGTAGAGAGGGGTTCAACTTAAAATTATGACTCCAGAAATAATGCCTTTTACCTTTCTTGGAAGAACCACACAAATGTATATAAAATTCTTTCTCCTATTAGTATCGTAGTTTAAATTTCTTTTTTTTTTTTTAAACTTATCTTTATTGTTGAATGTATTACAGATGTTCCTCATTTTTCCCCCATTGACCCCCTCCTCCCCATTCCTGCCCCCCTCCTGCCTTTCCCCACACTGTTGTCTGTGTCCATTGGTTATGCATATATACATATAAGATCTTTGGTTTATTTCTTCCCACACCCCAACCCCCTTCCCTTTGAGGTTTGTCAGTCTAACAACTAATTTGTACTTCTTAATCCCTTCACCTTTTTCACCCATTCCCCCAGCCCCCACCCATCTGGTAACCAACAAAAGTTCTGTGTATCTTTGAGAATGTTTCTGTTCTGCTTGTTCATTTTGTTTGTAGATTCAACTGTTGATAGATATGTACTTATTGCCATTTTGTTTGTTCATATTTTTTTTATCTTTTTCTTCAAGAAGACCCTTCAACATTTCATATAATAATGGTTTGGTGGTGATGAACTCCTTTAGCTTTTCCTTGTCTGGGAAACTCTTTATATGACCATTGATTCTAAATGACAGCTTTGCAGGATAGAGTAATCTTGGTTGTAGGTTCTTGCTTTTCATCACTCTGAATATTTCTTGCCACTCCCTTCTGGCCTGCAAAGTTTCTTTTGAGAAATCAGCTGACAGTCTTATGGGAACTCCCTTGTAGGTAACTAACTTCTTTTCTCTTGCTGCTTTTAAGATTCTCTCTTTGTCTTGAACCTTTTGCATTTTGATGATGATGTGTCTTGGTGTGGGCCTCTTGGGGTTCATCTTGTTTGGGCCTCTCTGTGCTTCCTGGACTTGTATGTATGTTTCCTTCACCAAGTTAGGGAAGTTTTCTGCCATTATTGTTTCAAATAGGTTTTCGATTTCTTGTTCTCTCTCTTCTCCTTCTGGCACCCCCAAGATGCGAATGTTGGCACGCTTGAAGTTGTCCCAGAGGCTCCTTACACTATCTTCATTTTTTTGGATTCTTTTTTCTTTTTGCTGTTCTGATTGGGCGTTTTTTGCTTCCTTATATTCCAAATCGATGGTTTGCTTCTTGGCTTTACCTACTCTACTATTGATTCTGTGTAAATTATTCTTTATTTTAGTTAGTGCCTCCTTCATTTCTAACTGTGCATCTAGTATTTCTGACTGGTCCTTTTTTATGCTCTTGAGGCCCTCACTAAGTCCACTGAGGTTCTCACTAAGTCCATTGAGCATCCTTATAAACAGTGTTTTGAACTCAGCATCCGTTAGGTTGCTTAACTCCATTTCACTTAGTTCTTTTCCTGGAGTTTTGTTCTGTTCTTTCATTTGGGACCTGTTTCTTTGTCTCCTCATTTTGGCTGCCTCCCTCTGTTTGTTTCTATGTATTACTTAGCAAGAGGTATGGGGCTAGCTGAGACCAGATGCTGCTTGTTTGAAAAAATTTAGGAAAAGCTGAAGCAGGATCCAAGACAGGCCAATCCTATGGTAAAGCAACTGGCAACAGCTTGGGTGGGCCTGAATGTTGGGTGGGGCGGGGCCAACAATGTGAGCCAGGTTGCTGGAGTCCCAGATATGGCGGCGTCTGCCAGCCCAGGGAAGGGCTCACCAAAGGAACAAAGGCCTCTGACAGCACGTCTGTCCAGGAGAAAGCTGCCTCTCCAGCCTTCGCCCCAATGCCAAACATCTCAGTTCTTCCCCATATGACTCTGGCGCCTTTCAAGCTGCCTCCCCCACGCTGGAGCCTAGAGGATGCGAGTCCGAGTAAGTCCGTGCGCGGGCCCTTTAAGAGGAGCTGCCGGGGGCTCCAGCCGCCTCAGCCTCAGTTCCCACTGGTTTTTCCAGCCAGAAATGATAGGGACTTCTCTTCCTGGCACTGAAACCCTGAGCTGGGCGCCTGGTGTGGGACAGTCCTCAGGGAGGACCTTCACAGCCGAGGTGTCCTCCTAATTTTTATCCACCACACGTGGGTGTGGGACCAGCCCGTCGTGCCTCCGCCCCTCCTACCAGTCTCAATGGGGCTTCTTCTTTAATTTCGTAGTTGTAGGACTTCCATTCAGCTTGATTTCAGGCGGTTTTGAATGATGGTTGTTCTGTAGTTTAGTTGTAACTTTGATGTGGTTGTGGGAGGACGCGATACCGCGTTTACCTACACCGCCATCTTGACCGGAAGTCTCTTAAATTTCTTTTAGAATGGCACTCTATTGGTGCTAACTCAAGCACAATTTGTTGAGGTTAACAAACTCTAACAGATCTTGAGGAAGAATTCTTTCTGTCAGTAGCATAATCCATCAAAAAAAAAGGTTAAGACTCAGCAGTTTTAACCACATTTGCTGACTCACAGTCTGTGTGATGTTAATACAATTTCTATAATATAGTAAGTTTGTTTTACAGTAAAAGAGATTTTGTTCAAAATCCTCCAAAAAAAGTGAGGATCCAGGAAAAGTATGTCTCATTTGTCCTATAGCCCTGGCATACCTTGGTTGTGCGTAACTCAGAGTAAGAAGCTAGCATTCAAGGTTATTCACACCCTATCCCTTTTGAATGTATCTGGCCTTACTTCTCACCATTTCTCTCCTTATATACCTTCAGCTGTGTTCATATTGTATATGAATTATACAATATGATATTATAGTTCAATTATAGTATATAGGTTCAATTATAGTATATCAAATTCTGTGTATTTTCTAACCTCTCCACCTCACTGTTCAAATTAGTATTTTTTGTAAGAAATTTCCTTCATTCTCTGTTTGTCCTTCAAGGCTCACCTCTAGTACCACTTGCGTCCAAATGCTTTACCCTCTCTCATCTAAGCTCCTCTACTGACTTGTTCATATTTCTCTTTAACACTCATGATATTATATGATTTATTTAATAAACTTTTTGCCACCATGTGCAGTGCCCCTGTATGAGAGCTAGAATACAGTATCTGAAGGGTGAAAACTCATCTTAAATGTCTCATCTTAGATGTCTGATATCTGCATATGATGGGTATTAAATAATCAAATGTTTTCTTCTATCTCTGGTGTCTTATTTTTCTTTTCTTTTTAAATTTTTTTTCTTTATTGATTTTAGAGAGAGAGGAAGGGAGAGGGAGAGAGAGTTAGAAACATCGATGACCGAGAACATCGATTGGCCGCCTCCTGCATGCCCCCCACTGGGGACCTGGCCCACAACTTGGGCATGTGCCCTGACCAGGAATCGAACTGGCGACCTCTTGGTGCATGGGTCAATGCTCAACCACTGAGCCACACCGGCTGGGCTGGTGTCTTATTTTTCTAGTTAATCTTTTATACTAATGGTTATTCAAAATCACAGATATGATCGTGTCACTACCCTACTCAAAAACCTTTCATTTTAAACTTTAAGATAGCATTTAAGATATTTTTAATGTGAACTAAACCTTACTTTTCTAGTCTCTTTTGCTGCCCTAACCGCTCCTTGCCCATCCTTACACTTTCTTTATCCTCATGATGCAACTTACGGTCCATCTACCCCCCACACCACCTACCGTTCTCAACCTGCACTACTTTATCATTTTTTGTTTGAATGTTCATACAGTTTCTTTTCCCTGAGATGTCTTTCTTTCTTCTTCAACTTAAAATCTTCCTAATTTTTAAGACTCTTGCGGGGAGGTGGCTGGGAGAAAGAAAAAGAATTTCTTAGACTCCTGTTTACTTTCTCTCATTTCTTGCTCACAAATCAGGGTCCAGGTTTATTACTGTACTTATACTAACACCTTCAAGGGTTGTATTTATTGAGTTAAGATCTGTTACTTATAGCATATACTTTAAGTTAATTCTTTAACAGTGAAGACGTGCTCTACTCTGAATAAGGGTGATTTTGGTGCTCCTACTTTTCTTTTCTTTTTTTTTTTTTTTCCTCACCCGAGGACATTCCCTCATTTTTGTTCAGATAGAGTGGGAGGGAGAGAGAGAAACATCGACGTGAAAGGGACACATCGAGTGGCCTCCACCCCCACGACCAACCAGGGCCGGGGACAAACTGCAACCGAGGCACATGCCCCCAGCGGGAACCGAACCCGGGTCTCTCTGTACCGCAGGCCGACGCTCTAACCGCTGAGCCAAACCAGCCAGGGCGGTGCTCCTACTTTTCTGCGCCCCCCCACCCCAGTAATTCTTATTGCTAAAACTGGGGTTGGGGTGTCCAATTCAGAGAGACCCCTAAACACATTTACAATTTTAAACTTGACAATTTTTCTTTAAGCAATACTAAGTTCTTAGGGTCAGCCCTGTGCCAAAATTGGTTTTAGGTCACAATAACAATGATTATACATTGTCAGGAGGGGCTTTCCTGAAAAGTCTTGATGTAACATCATATCTGTTGTGGAAGAGGTCTGTGACTAGGTTGTACTTTTAATTTGCCTGAGAGTTGCCTATTACTACCTCATCTTTTGCTCTCTCAAGTATTAGTATTCTTTTGACAAGTTCATCACCTGTATTTTAAAAATCTTTTTGGTGGTAACATTAATCAGAAACTCAAATTAATGTTTAGAAGCTTAATGCAATTAATGTATAGAGAAAAAGTGCCTATTTTCTACTTTTGCTCCTTTAAAAAAGTTGTTCATCTTATACTGGTTTATTAGGTGTTTGGCAACCTGTGAGTCCTCTTTATTATGTTATTTACAGACAAAGGTTATTCCTAAATTAGTGTACTCTTCAACACATAAAGGTTCTCAACAACCTGATAGCAGTATTAAAAAAAGTATAATGGTATAATTTGCAAAGGTCATCTAGAGGTTGGTAAAAAATAAGAGCTTTTATTGCAACAGCTTTTGTTCCCAAAATAAAGTTTTTTAATTATAAAAACTATATTATATAAAATCAGAAAATGATTTTAATCATTTTAATACCTAAATATATACTTTTTCTATATCCTTTTTCATGCATATGTATTCAGCTATGTACATACATATGTGTATATTTATTTATAAATATAACATTTACCTCTATGTATTATTTATAAAGTAGTCATGCTATACATACCAGTAACTTTTTTAAAATTTTAAATCATTTTGTATTTTTCAATTACAGTTGACATGCAATATTATATTAGTTTTAGGTGTACACCCCAGTGATTAGGCATTATATAACTTACTAAGCCATCTTCCTGGTAAATTTCATACCCATCTGACACCATACATAGTTATTAGAATATTATTGACTATATTCCCTATGCTGTACTTTACATCCTGGTGACTATTCTGTAACTACCAATTTGTATTTCTTAATCCCTTCACTTTTTTCACCAATCCCCCTACCCCCCCATCTGTAAACCATCAAAATGTTCTCTGTATTGAGTATGTTTGTGTTTTGCTTGTTTATTTTGCTTTTTAGATTCAATTGTTGATAGGTATATATTTGTTGCCATTATATTGTTCATATTTTTTATTTTTTCTTCTTCTTAAAGAAGACCCTTTAACATTTCACCTAGTACTGGTTTGGTGGTGATGAGCTCCTCCTTTAGCTTTTTCTTGTCTGGGAAGCTCTTTATCTGTCCTTTGATTCTAAATGATAGCTTTTCTGGGTAGAGTAATCTTGCTTTTCATCACTTTGAATATTTCTTGCCACTCCCTTCTGGCCTGCAAAGTTTCTGTTGGGAAATCAGCTCACTGTCTTATGGGAGCTCCCTTATAGGTAACTAACTGCTTTTCTCTTACTATTTTAAGATTCTCTCTTTGTCTTTACCCTTTTGCATTTCAATTATGATGAATCTTGATGTGGGCCTCTTTGGATTCATCTTGTTTGGAACTCTCTGGGATTCCTGGACTTGTGTGTCTGTTTCATTCTCAAGGTTGGTTTTCTGTCATTATTTTTTCGAATAGGTTTTCAATTTCTTGCTCTTTGTCTTCTCCTTCTGGCTCCTCCATGATGTGAATGTTGGCACACTTGAAGTTGTCCCAGAGGCTCTCTACACTCTCCTCAGTCTTGGGATTTTTTTTTCATTTTGCTGTTCTTATTGGGTGCTTTTGACTTCCTTATATTTCAGATTGCTGTTTGAGTCTCAGTTTTATCTGCTCAACTGTTGATTCCCTATAAATTATTATATAAGTAAGTGTATTATTCATTTCTGACTGTTTTTCTTTATTATTTCCATGTCGTTTTTAATGCTATTGAAGTTCTAAGTTCATCTACTCTTTCTCTAAGTGTATTGAGTATCCTTTTAACCAGATTGCTTGCCTCCATTTTGTTTAGTTCTTTTTCTGGAGTTTTGTTCTGTTCTTTCATTTGGACTATGTTTCTTTATCTCCTCATTTTGGCTGCTTCCCTGTGTTTGTTTCTATGTATTAGGTAGAGCTGCTACATCTTCCAAGCTTGGTAGAGTGGCCTAATGTAGTAGGTGTCCTATAGGGTCCAGTGGCACAAGCCTTCCTGAGCTGGGCACTGCAGGTGAGTTCCCCGCCCCAGGATGTGTACACCCTCCTGTTGTAGTTGAGGCTTGATTACTGTTGGCATGTCATTGGGAGGGATTTACCCCAAGGCTGAATGGCCACAGTGACTGGATGTGACCACGGTGGAGTATCATCTGTGCAGTAGCCTAACTTCAGAGTGGGACTTACTTCGGCGGGGCTCTCATGCCCATTGAGCTCACCCCTGAGTGTGTCACTTGTGGAGGTAGTTAGGTGGTGCATCATTGTGGTCTAAAGTTGTCCATGGAGTACACTGGCTCTGGGGCCTCCCATGAGCTGTAAGGTCAGCCATTGCCTGTGCTCTGTCTGGTACCACCCAGGACAAGCTACAGAGCAATCTGCAGATAGCTGCTACTTGTGCTGGGTTTGGAAATGCCCAAGAGAGGCCAAGCTGCTAGCCAAGGCCTGCTGCTGCTAGTGCTGGGCCTGAGGCCACTTAGCAAGTGGTATGGGGCAAGCCAGGGCTAGATGCTGCTTGTTTGAGATACTTTAGGAAAGTCTGAAGCTTGAGCCTTGACAGGCTATTCATTTGAAAGAAGCACTGGAAATAGCTTGGGTTGGCCCACAGTTGGGTGAGGCTGGATCTCAGGGAATCACCAGAGCACAGCTAATAGTGATAGCCAGATTAATGAAGACTGATATGGCACCCACCTATGAGGCTCTGTGGGGGGAGAGCTCAACATAGGAACAATGACCCTTGCCAGCAATTCTGTCTAGTAGAAAGCTGCCCTCACCCCAGCTCTCTCCCTGATGCCAGACAGTTCAGTTCTTCCCTTATGTCCCTGGAGCCTTTTAAGCTGCTACCCCAGTGCTAAAACTCAGAAGCAATGAATCTGAGTAAGTCTGTATGCAGGCCCTTAAAGAGAAACTGCCTGGGACTCCTGAAGCCCTCTGTCTCACTCAGCCACAATCCCCGCTGGTTTATTTTTGTTTTTACTTTTTATTGATTTGAGAGAGAGAGAGATAGAGACATCAGTTTCTTTCCCCACTTAGTTGTGCATTGATTGGTTGCTTCCTTTGTGTGCCTGACTGGATATCAATCCTGCAACCTTGGCGTATGAGGACAACACTCTAACCAACTGAGCTACCTGGCTAGGGCCAATCCCTGCTGATTTTTACAGCCAGAAGTCATGGGAACTTCTCTTCCTGGCACTGGAACCCTGAACTGGGGGGCCTGGTGTGGGGCTGGGACCTTTCCCTCCTCAGGGGGGACCTCCACAGCTGAGATATTTCTCCCGATTTTTATCCGCCACATGTTTGTGTGGTGCCAACCTGTTCTGCATCTCCACTCCTCTTACTAGTCTGTATGTGGCTTCTTCTTTATATCTTTAGTTATAGGGCTTCCATTCAACTAGATTTCAGGTGGTTCTGAATGATGGTTTTTCTGTAGTTTAGTTGTAATTTTGATATCCATACCAGTAACTTTTTTTTTTTAATTCCTCACCTGAGGATACTTTTCTATTTATCATCAGGTTGAGTGGGAGAGAGGGAGGAAGAGACAGAGAGAAACATCGATGTGATAGAGCCACATCGACTGGTTGCCTCCCACACGACCCGACCAGGGCTGGGGATGAACCACAACTCAAGTACGTGCCCTTGACCTGAATTGAACCTGTGACTCATTGGTCTGCAGGCCGACGCTCTAACCACTGAGCAAAACTGGCCAGGGCCATACCAGTAATTTTTAATCAGTTAAGGTTTTGGGTGTCTGAGATGTACAGAGCATGGTCTTAAGCATCGTAGGTCATTGACAGAACTATTAGATAAAATCTCTATCCCTCAAGATATTTGTAGTCTAGCTGACTAAGTAAGATAGGGCAAATATATAAGAAGCAATGTAAAGTCCAGTGCAGTGGCTAAACTATATGTTGTATACTAAACACTCAGGAGGAGTGAAAGCCTTCAAGAATCAATGGGGCTAGAGAGGTGAAGGTAGCCAAGTACCCAGCATGTAATATGGGCTCACTAAGTGATAGTTGTTGCTCTTATCCTCATCCTTACTCCCAAGTTCTTACTCTAGATGTTTAGGAGAATACTGATTTTACTTATACAAATAGAGAAGTTGAGAGGAAAAATTGTTATTATTTCAGGAAGAACTTTGAGATGTTTAAGTGTTGTCCGGGAGGAAAGCTGTTTCCTGCACATAACGAAAGACATAGAGCTAGAGTTTCTGGTGAAGACTCAAACAGCTTTGAGAACCTTCTCCTTATATACAGTAGATAAGTTTTCCAAAAGGTGAGTAGGGCAATAATTGGTTTTATTTCACACTGTTCTTAAGATCCCCATTTGTCAGTGAGTTAGAAAAATGAGGGTTTGTGTTTATTGTGCCAAGAGTTAAAATCTCTGTATCTTTGAAATTCTGACTTTTTTTTGTCTTGGTTTGTCTCATGGCTTAATAGTTGGGAAATATTAAAAAACAAAATGTGTATATGTGAGAGAGAAAGAGATTTAAAAAAATTCTCATGTCTAACTTAAATTTTCAAATTCTTAAGCTGTTTTTGTTCTTGTCTTGCTAGGTCTCATCATTTCTATTTAGATTTTCACTTATAAATCATGTTTCATATATGTGAACAGCATTGGGAATGTGACCTTTCTCATGACCCTGTAAGCAAAGATTTTGCTTTGTATTTCCCAGAATAAATGTCACTAAAACATATACATTTTGCTTTTCCTCTAGGTAAAAATCTCTACACCAATGAATATGTAGCTATCAAACTGGTGAGTAGAATCTATATTTGTGCTAAGTACGTTTTGGTGCTCTCACTCCTCACATACATCTTTTTACAGGAAATAGTTGTGAGCGTTTACAAAAATACTAATTTTTTTTTCCTCTTGCATATGATCCCAGAGTCATTTTCCTTCAACTATATATAGTGTTACAGTCATGAATCACTGTATACTATATAACATTAGATGATACTAACTATAGTTAGCCATGATTAATCAAAAATAGTTAATAACCCGGCCAGTGTAGCTCAGTGGTTGAGCATCGACCCATGTACCAAGAGTTTTGCAGGTTTGATTCCCGGCCAGGGCACATGCCCAGGTTGTGGGCCAAGTCCCCAGAGGGGGGCATGCAGGAGGCAGCCAGTCGATGTTCTCTCTCATAGATGTTTTTCTCTCTCTCTCCCTCTCTCTTCCTCTCTCTCTCTAAAAATCAATAAAGAAAAAAGAATTTAAAAAAATGGTTAATAAAAAATAGCTGGAAAACTAGTTATTTTTGTGAACTCTCGTACCTTTCACAGTGCTGTTTTAGAAGATAAAATCATTGCCCTGGCCGGTTTGGCTCAGCGGTTAGAGCGTCGGCCTGCAGTACAGAGAGACCCGAGTTCGGTTCCCGCTAAGGGCATGTACCTCGGTTGCAGTTTGTCCCCGGTCCTGGTTGGTCGTGCAGGTGGCAGCCACTCGATGTGTCCCTTTCACGTCGATGTTTCTCTCTCTCTCTCTCTTCCTCTCTCCCTCCCACTCTATCTGAACAAAAAATGAAAAAAAAAATGTCCTCAGGTGAGGATAAAAAAAAAAAATCATTTGCCCTGGCTGCTTTGACTCAGTTAGTTGAGCATCATCCCATGTACCTAAAGGTCGTTGGTTCAGTTCCCGGTCAGGGCACTCATCCCCAGATTTTGGGTTCAATCCCTAGTCAGGGTGCATGTGGAGGCAACTGATCGATGTTTCTCTCTCATATCAATGTTTCTCTCTCTCTCCATTTCTCCTTTCCTCTCTCTCTAAAATCAACAAAAACAAATATTTTTTAATAAGATAAAATCATTTGAAATTTTTATTTTATTTGACTGATTCATCTAAAAAATGTAAGGTATTTATTAATATACTTAGTACAGAAACAAAGTTGATCATCTAATCATTGTCTTAAAAAGCTGCCAGACATAAAAAACACATCATGTGGTCAAATTTGAAGCAAAGAGTTTGTTTTTGTCAGTCCTAATCTTATGTATACCTGGTCATTGAAAATAGCATCCTATTAAAAAAGGAATAATTATGTGATTTTAAGGATTAACAATTTTAGAACAAACAGTTCTTTTTTATTTATTTATTTCTTTTTATTATTTTTTATTGTTTTATTTTTTTTATCCTCACCTGAGGACATTTTTCCATTTTTTGTTCAGATAGAGTGGGAGGGAGAGAGAGAGAGAGAGAGAAACATTGATGTGAAAGGGACACATCGAGTGGCTGCCTCCCACACGACCCAACTGGGCCAGAGACAAACTGCAACCGAGGTACGTGCCCTTAGCGGGAACCGAACCCCTGTCTCTCTGGACCACAGGCCAAAGCTCTAACCGCTGAGCGAAACCGGCCAGGGCAGAATAAACAGTACTTTATCTTATTTTTAAGTTGATAGAAAACCATTTGTAGTTATATGAAATGTTTCATTTGACTAGTTTCTGTGAAACTTGTATGAGTAAGTGTTCACCCTACTAAATCCTAGAAAGTTTCCCAGGATTTTTAGGTAGTTTTGGGCTTTACTAGTTGCAAGACAGAGGATTTAATGGTTGAAGGACCTATCTTATGACAATTGAATGCTGTTCTTTTCTAATGAATTGCTTACTACATCCGCATCTGCATTATGGTTGGTCCCTTCTTCTCATTCAGTTTGTCAGTTTGTGAAGGCAGTAGAGTTGTCTTGTGAAAAACTGATAGTTATTAGGTTGGTTTCTCTACAAAGAAGTGGACAGAGAGCAGGGCTTAGAGCAGGTAGTTGCTAAGGAACCAAGTGTTTTATTTGTAAACTTGGAACTTTGTTTAAGAATGTGGAGCAGCCCTGGCCGGTTTGGCTCAGCGGTTGGAGCTTCGGCCCGCAGACCGGAGAGTCCCGGGTTCGGTTCCCGCTAAGGGCACGTACCTTGGTTGTAGTTTGTCCCCAGCCCCAGTTGGGGTCGTGTGGGTGGCAGCCACTCGATGTGTCTCTCTCATATCGATGTTTCTCTCTCTCACTTCCTCCTTCTCTCCCTCCCATTCTATCTGAAGATAAATGCAACAAAAAAAAAGTGTCCTCTGGTGAGGATTAAAAAAGAAAAAGAAAAAGAAAGAAATGGGAGAATGCTCTGGCTGGTTTGGCTCAGCCTTTAGAGCGTCGGCCCGCAGACCAAAGAGTTGCGGCTTCAGTTACAGTCAAGGGCACGTACCTAGGTTAAGGTTCGATCCCCGGCCCTGGTTGCGGGAGGCAACTAATCGATGTGTATCTCTCACATCGATGTTTCTCCCCCCCCCCAACTTTCTCCCTCTCCCTCCTCCTCCCTCCCTTCCACTCTATCTGAAAATCAATGGAAAAATATTCTCATGTGAGGATTAAAAAAAAAGAAGAAGAAATGGGAGCGAGAAGAGGGGTAATGAATGTAACAATGCATGCCAAATATTTTCTCAGGTTGACTATCAAAGAATTAACCATTTTTAGAATTTATGCAAATTCAGTTATTCTGTAAAAGTGTCCTGTCGTTCATCTGTTCTTTTATTTTTTTGTTTTACTACTTTGGTAAGTTGTAATAATTTTGATTCTGTGGGACTAGTAACAGGAAGAAGCAGCCCCTAAAATACTTTAAAATATTGCCTCAATACTGTATATTTGTTATTGTCCCTTTATTTATCGAGACTTCTTTTGAAGTTTCTTTTTTTAAAAATATGTTTTTATTGATTTTTTAGAGCGAGAGGAAGAGAGAGCGAGAGATAGGAACATTGATGTGAGAGAGATACTTTGATTGGCTGCCTCCTCCTGCATGCCCCCTACTAGGGATTGAGCCAGCAACCCAGGCATGTGCCCTGACTGGGAATCAGACTGGGACCTCTCAATCCATGGGACAATGCTCAATCCACTGAGCTACACCAGCCAGGCTTTTGAGGCTTAATTTAGGGGCAAATCATTCTCTGACTGGGAATCAGACTGGGACTTCTCAATCCATGGGACAATGCTCAATCCACTGAGCTACACCAGCCAAGCTTTTGAGGCTTAATTTAGGGGCAAATCATTCTATCTAGATTTCTCCTTCCAGAGTCATATATATTCAACCTATTTAGATACACTTGCATAATGTATTGTTGACATGACTGACTATTGCATTTCACTTTTAAATTTTATTAAATTTTTATGCTATTCTGTATGGCCAAGAGTTAAAGCTAAAAATAGAATTAATGTTATCTAGTATGGTATGTCTCAGTATCTTACTTTCTTTCAAATAAATCTTAAATAAAGGCTTTTTAGAGGATAACATTCTTGTCTGTGGGCCTCCTCTCTTGCTGTTGGTCTGTATTCTTCATGGGAGATATAATGGCAGTAATTGAGCTCTTTTCATTGTAACAGCAAAATTAGCCTTAAGCATTATAGTCCTACAAGGTAGCCGTCTGCTGTTGGTTTAAGATTTCAGGCAGGCACGTGTGTTCCAGAATAACTGTGATTCTGGCAAATAGCCTGCCCTCTATGGAAATGTAATCAGCATCTGGCACAGAAATACAAGGAAGACCTGCTGGTACTGTTTCAGTTCTACTTTGTTTGGATCTTCATTGTGGGCTCTTGTTTCTTGGATACCTATGAACCTTTTTAAAAAACCATATAGAATGTAAACAAATAGTGTAACGAGTCCCTCCTTCACCTCATTGAGTTTTCTAAGGTTCTTTTTAACAGAGTTTTTCTAACAATTGTTTAAAAAAAGAAGAAGAAAAAAAGCCTCTCCACGCTGCCAATCTTGTTGCCTCCACAAGCTGTAGACTGATTGTTTCCAATGTCCTTTATTCATAGTGCTTCCAGAAGAGTACCTTGAAGCTCCAATTGGCTAAGCAGGCCACAGCTATGGGCTGAAGGGGTTGGCTGAAGGATATAAGTCCTTCCTTTTTCAGTAAAGGCCCCCCCCCCCATTTTGTAACGTACATGGTGCATACGCCCACTTTCCGCCATACAGCTATAAAGAATTTTTGCTTTTTTATCTTCTGGCTTAGTTACCCAAGATCAGATTAAATATTTCTTATAAAGATTTCCAGTATAAAGTTTGAGAGTATTGTTTGTTGCCCCTTGTGGTTTGTCTGAGTTCATGGACTGTTTCTTCAGAAAGAACATTCCTCTTTTTGTGTTTAGATCAACCTCTGCCTGGTTCCATATTAATTTGTCATTACTGTTTGTACTTGTGAATTATCAGTAATTTTGCTAACAGACAAATTCTATAATTGCCTGCTTTGATGGTGATATATTGGGAGATCCAAAATCCAAATGGAGACTCAAGAGTGATCTCTCTGTATCTGGAGAGCTAAATGAATAAGAAGTGACTCTACAGTATAATTAATATTATGTATTTTTCTTTTGATGACAAGAATCTTGAGAAAGTTGGAAGTCCAATTCTAATATTTGCTGCTTTTACAATCAAAGAAGGGTATGAGTTCTTTATAGTTCTTTAGGGGTATGATAAAGCAGGTCCTTGAATAATGTTTAGTCCAATTTCATTTCATTGTAACATTGATGAATTGCCCTAGGAACTTAACTCCTGTTTATATCAGTTAACCTATGATAAAATTGGTTTCGTTACACATTGTTTTGCCACAGTTCCAAGAACTTATTGACAACATTAAGTGAGGACGTACTGTATTCCAGTCTATATGAATTGATTTAAATAAAACCTTCCAAGAAGCAAAGGGATAGATCAGATAACTTCAAGGAAACTTCTGATTTCTGTGATTTATAGATTCTGTATCTTAAGAATAATGCATAAAACTTCAGGTGGGTTCAGAAGGAGCCTTCAAAGGTGATCAAAGAACTAAAATATAGGACCAATGAGGAGAGGTTAAAGGAATTAAAATTACTTTACCTGAATAAAGGAAATCTAAGAAATGATTGAATAGTTTTGATATTTGAAGATAGGTATTATAGTATTTACAGGTTATTGCAGAGCTATTTTATCTGTTATTGAGGACATAAGAGAAATAGGCTTAAGTTTCAGTAGTGGAAATTTCAATTCAATATAAAGACTTTCTGTTCCATGAAACTTTTTTTTTCTTTATCTTTTTCTTTTTTTCCTATTTATATCTTCAGATAGAGTGGGAGAGAGAGAAAGGGAGAGAGAGAGAGAAACATCAACGTAAGAAGGACACATCGACTGGTTGCCTCCTGCACGACCCCGACCAGGGCCAGGGATGAACCACAACCGAGGTATGTGCCCTTGGCCGGAATCGAACCCACAACTCATTGGTCCACAGGCTGACCTTCTACCGCTGAGCCAAACCGGCCAGGGCCCATGAAACCTTTTAAACACCAGCATGAATTATCAAGAGAAGTTTTGGAATCTCCTTCCTTTGAGCCTATCTTAAAAATAGGATAAGTAACCATTTAATGGGGAAAGGACAGCTTTTTTCAACCAATGGAGTTGGGAAAACTGTATATCCATATGCAATGAAGTTGGACCACATACAAAAATTAACTCAAAATGGATCAAAGATCTAAACATAAGAGCTGAAACTGTAAATGTCCTAGACGAAAACTTAGGGGAAAACTTCATGACATTGGATTTGGCAGTGATTTCTTGGATATGACACTCAAAGCACAAGTAAGAAAAGATAGATAAGTTGGACTTTTATCAAAATTTAAAAAAAAAATTTTTTTTATCCTCACCTGAGGATATTTTTCTGTCTTCAAGTAGAGAGAGAGGGAGAGAAAGGGAGAGAGAGAGAGAAATATCAACGTGACACATCGACTGGTTGCCTCCTCCACGACCCCGACCAGGGCCAGGGACGAACTGCAACCTAGGTACATGCCCTTGTCTGGAATCGAACCTGGGACTCATTGGTCCGTGGGCCGATGCTCTACCACTGAGCCAAACCAGCCAGGGCAAACTTAAAAATTTTTATGTATCAGCCCTGGCCGGTTTGGCTCAGCAGTTAGAGCGTCGGCCTGTGATCCAGAGAGACCCGGGTTCGGTTCCCGCTGGGGGCACATACCTCGGTTGCAGTTTGTCCCTGGCCCTGGTTGGTCGTGCGGGAGGCAGCCACTCGATGTGACCCTTTCACGTCGATGTTTCTCTTTCTCTCTCTCTTCCTCTCTCTCCTTCCCACTCTGTCTGAACAAAAAATGAAAAAATGTCCTCGGGTGAGGATAAAAAAAAGAAAAAATTTTATGTATCAAAAAATTTTGAACAGAGTGAAAAGGCAACCCAGGAAATGGGAAAAAATATTTGAAAATTACATATCTAATAAGGAATTGGTATCTAGAATTTACCTTTTTAACCATTTGTAAGTATACAGTTCAGTGGTATTAAGTGTATTCACATTTTTGAGCACCCATCTCCAGAACTTTTTCATCTTCCTCAACTGAAATCCTGGACCCATTAAATACTAACTCCCCATTTCCCTCTGCCCCCAGCCCCTGGCAACCACCATTCAACTTGCTGTCTTTATGAATGTACTCTGTAAGTGGAATGATGCAGTATTTATCCTTTTGTGACCGGCTTTTTCATTTAGCATTATGTCCTCGAGGTTCATCCATGTTGTAGCATGTGTCAGAATGTCCTTGTTATGGCTGAATAATATTCCATTTTATGTATGAAACAAAATGTACCCACATTTTGTTTATCCATTCAATTGTTGATAGATACCCTAGTTGCTTCCACCTTTTGACTATTGGGGATAATGCCACTGTGAACATGGGTATACAAAAATCAATTTGAGTCCTGATTTTTGTGTGTAAATATCCTTTATCATATGGTAATTCGTGTTTGTTTGTTTTTGAGAAATTGCCACACTGTGTTCACAGTAGCTGCATGATTTTACAGCAATGCACAAAGATTCCAGTTTCTCCATATCCTCACCAGTACTTGTTATTTTCTGTGGTTTTGATAATAGCCATCCTAATGAATATGCAGATGTATCTTTTAGGGTAATGTTTGATGTTCTTGTTACCTAGTTGCCTGGTATACTATCAATTCAGAAGCATTAACCTACCAATTCTTGAAGTTTGATATAGAGCAAAGTGTGGTAGTTCAGCAACTTTATTTCTGGGGTCTTTAGAAAACTCTATTTTTGAAAACTTGAGTACCATATTGATCAAAATTACGTATTTTAATTACATTTATAATCTAGTTCTCTTAAATGTAAAACTATACATAAAAATTTCCTATAGCAACCCGTCCAGTGTGACTCAATGTTTGAGCATTGACCCCATGCACCAAGAGGTCATTGGTTCAATTCCCCATCAGGGCACATGCCCAGGTTATGGGCCCAATCCCCGGTAGGGGACATGCAGGAGGTGGCCGGTTGATTTTCTCTCTCATTGATGTTTCTATCTCTCTTTCTTCCTCTCCCTTCCTCTCTCTCTGAAATCAATAAAGAAACAATTAACACATTTTCCTATGGCATTATTCATAATAGGAACACTGAAAGCAATCCAAGTGTCTAAAAATTAACATGTGTGTTTATACATATGTAAATACAGAGGAGTACTATAGCCATAAAAATAATATACAGCCCTGGCCAGGTGGCTCGGTTGGGGTGTCATCCTGTGCACCAAAGGGTTGTGGGTTCGATTCCCAGTCAGGGCACATATCTAGGTTGTGGGTTTGATACCCATTCGGGGGTGTATGAGAGCCAACTGATTGATGTTTTTCTCTCTTTCTCTCTAGCTCTCCCTCCGTCCTTCCCTCTGTCTGTCTCTAAAATCAATAAAAACATATCCTTGGGTGAGGATTTTAAAAAATTATAATAATATACAGCTTTACTTACTGCTATGGAAAGATGTTATTCTCACATTGTTGAATTTAAGGGCACATTACAGAACAGCAAATAGAGCATGATTTCATTTATTTAAAATATATTTTAATTTATTTACATATATTAGTATATATAAATAAATATTTGGCAGGACATTCACCAAAATGTTAATAGTGCTTCTCTGTAAAATGATAGGAGCTCAGATTATTTTTAATTTCTTCCTAATTTTTTTGTTTTTGAGATTTTCTTCCTGAGCATATATCATTTTTCTAAAAATAATAAAACTTTATGACCCCAAATTTATAATAAAACAAGCAGGAAATATGTGCTGGTAGTTAATTAGAAGGTTTGGCATCCAGTTTCCTAGGAGAATACATTTCAGGAAAAGAACACTTTATGATGAGGGGGAGCTATCCTTGAATGATTGCTCATACAGAGTATTTTTATTTAAATATCTATGAAAAGGATTGTGTGTAATTCAGTTTCATCTTCTCCCTAGCTATGATATCAGAGAGAAATTGTGGTAAGAAAATACTATCATGTATGGATATCATCTCTAAACTATAAAGTGATCTTAAAAAAGGTGAAGGAATTAAGAAGTACAAATTGGCCCAGCTGGTATGGCTCAGTGTTTGAGCATCGACCCATGCACCAAGAGGTCACCAGTTCAATTCCCGGTCAGGGCACATGCCCAGGTTGTGGGCCAAATCCCCAGTGGGGGGCATGCAGGAGGTGGCCAGTCCATGTTCTCTCTCATCAATGTCTCTATCTCTCTCTCCTTCTCCCTTCCTCTCTCTCTAAAATCAATAAAAATAAAAAAGAAGTGCAAATTGGTAGTTATAGAATAGTCACCAGCATGTGAAGTACAGCACAGGGAATATAGTCAATAAAATTGTAATAACTATATATGGTGTCAGATGGGTATGAGATTTATTGGGATGATCACTTAAGTTATATAATGTCTAATCATTGGGTTGTACATCTGAGACTAATACAGCATTGCATGTCAACTGTAGTTGGAAAATAAAAAATTATTTAAAGTAACAAAAGAAAAAGAAAAACAGTAAATAAATAGATATTAAGTGGTCTTAGCTCTGGCTTATCCTGAAAACCTAGGAATGGAAAAATTCTACTTTTCCAAATCTGATTGCAATGTCTCTTTTTGGATTTCAGGAACCAATAAAATCACGTGCTCCACAGCTTCATTTAGAGTACAGGTTTTATAAACAGCTTGGCAGTGCAGGTAAGTCAAGTCTTTTTTCTCCTTCTACTAACATACAGCTTACTGGAAGCCCTAAAATATGCACATTTTCTTGACTACTTTCCTCTTTTACCAGACCATATATCTCCTCTGTTTGCTAATAGGTAAATAAACATAGTCAACTAAAAGGCTACTTGCTCTTTGGCTCCTGGAGGAGCAGTTGAGTTAATTGGGGATCTGTGATGCTGTTACTGTACCTATAAACCAATCTTTGAATGTTTTCATCCACCTGAAATACACATGGTATGGGGTTTTTCTTTTTGGTAGTTTATTCATTCTCTTTCCATTTCTTTATGTATACCAAAAGAAAGGAGGAGTGGTTGCTAATTTGCAAACTATATTTCACGATATTGAGACTATATGTTTTAAAGACATACTATAAAATACATGTTCTGAAATACCATAACACTGTCATTTTATTGATTGTTCTCATTAATTTGGAAGACATACCTAAATAATTATAATCTATGGCCTTTGAGGATTTTTAAAAATTAAGTTTATAATTTTTTTAACATGCCTATTTTTTTTTTTTACCTAAAAGCTCTGATTTCTGAAATAATCTTACTGGCTTCTAGAAAAGTATCTTGACTCAGCAAATGTTACCAACCTTAAGGAGGTTGTACCTATATAAGAGACCTCTCACAGAAGATGAAATCCTTCAGTGCTAGGATTTGACATTATTTGACATTAGTAGACATTCCTCTGCTTTATGCTTTCTTCGGTGTGACAGCTTTATGTGAATGACTAAAACATGGTTTCCATTTCAAGGATCACTGTTGAAGGTACTATTGAAGGAATTTGAGTTTCACTGCCTTAGAAAATTTAGAATTATCTTCCTTAAGAGCCACTTGATGTTATTTAAGTTGTCTTATACTCTGACGGCAATAATCAGCCATAGTCATAACCTAAGCAGGCGAGGATGGGCATTTATCTTTCATTGAACCTAACATACGTTCTTGCTCACAGTAGCCTCTTAGTATAAACTACTTGTTCATTGATGTCATCCTTAAATATGGAGTATGCCTGGCATAAAATTTAAAACTGGCAACTGAGTGCATAGGACATATGTATACCTTGAGGCTTGTCTTACCAGAACTAAACTTTAAGATTGGCTGTTATGTTGTTCCTAGTTTTATAAATTTCACAGTGATAATGATTACAGCTCACTTATGATAAACATGTCTGTACATGTCTCACAAATTTAAGGCACAGGTAGAAACGTGCTAGATCCAGCCTAACATAGAAATTTGAGTGGGCCTAGGAAAGTGACGAGTCCAGTTTGCAGAATGTCCTCTGTAAGCCCTTCCAAATAAACCCAACCAGATCAGGCCAATGTTGCCTTTTCAATATGGAGCCACAAAATCTCATGAACCTGTTAATGTGGGGATATCATATGTGCTGCTGGGTTCCTACTGTCTCCAGATACAGGAGAACTTGCATTGCTTGAAGTTTTGGCATTCAGCATGCAGTAAAAACATTATTAAATAGGTGGGTCATTGGAGGAAAGGGGACTTTAACACTTACCTTTTACTTAAGGCAGCAAGGAAAAAAACTGGAACTTCTGAGACCAGTACAACTATTTCTATCAGTGGGAATGGGGTGGATGGGTGGGCTCTTTTGTAATAGTCAGGCCAGCTGTTGGCTCCACCATTAGCCTCCCTCCCACTATCTCTTCTGACAGTCATATAAAAGTCACAAAGTGCCCTGGCCAGTTTGGCTCAGTGGTTAGAGCGTCAGCCCATGGACCAGAGAGAGAGTCCCAGGTTCGTTTCCCACTAAGGGCACGTACCTCGGTTGCAGTTTGTCCCCAGCCCCAGTTGGGGTCATGTGGGTGGCACCCACTCGATGTCTCTCTCACTTTGATGTTTCTCTCTCTTTCTTCCTCCCTCTCTCCCTCCTGCTCTATCTGAAGATAAATGCAAAAATGTCCTCAGGTGAGGATTAAAAAAAAAATTTTAACTGAAAGTCACAAAGCCTTTTAGGTCTTACATGAAGGTCAGTGGTGATTCCTGACATCTTTTCTGCTTTTTGAGAGTCCACTGCTCTTAGAGTAGCTGTGGTGAGTGGCGTCTTCTTGATATTCTTGCCTGCAGCTAGCTAACAAGATAGCCGCAAGCTTTTTCAAGATAGAAGGAGCTTTAGAGATCTGTTATAAATTTCTACCCAGTGTAAGAATTGCTTCTTCACAATTGGTCATCCATCTCTATTTGACTACTCCTAGCCATAGAGTTTATTGCTCTTTAAGGTATTTCAGTGTTGGAAGTCCCAAGGCATTGGAACTGCTTCAAATTTGGGCCAAAATTTGCTTTTTTAAATTTGTGTGGAGCACTGTTGAGCCCTCTGTTACCAGCTCAGAGGCATTCGTAACAACTATTGTATACTGCCCCCTCTACCACTCACCTCCAAGCCTTGTTTTTAGCCACGTGCCTTCAGTTTAATTTATTGTTTTTGTAAATATCATTTACAGACACTTAGCAATCATTGCTCCACTAGCAAGCATGAATGTGTGTGTGCGCGTGCATTTCTTCATCTGGACACAATATTTCTTTTAATTTAGAGTAGCTATTTTAACAGCCATTTCACATAGTTGACTTTTATGATTTAATGGAGTTTTACTCAGCTGACACCTTTACATATTTTTTATATAAGCTTTCAGCAACCAAGGCTTTCTGTATTTTGTTATGACTAATACTGGGATATTTTTCAATCCTTATTTTGTTAGTGATGATTATGTATTGACTGGTTTTTAATTATAATTGCATACCCTCTTGCCCTTAAGACTATAAGTTCCTTAAAAACAAGGCTTGTTATGCCCAGCCGGTGTGGATCAGTGGTTGAGCGTCGACCCATGCACTAAGAGGTCGCCGATTCGATTCCTGGTCAGGGTACATACCCAGATTGTGGGCCCAATCCCCAGTGCGGGGCATGCAGGAGGCGGCCAGTTGATGTTCTCTCTCATCGATGTTTCTGTTTCTCTCTCCCTCTCCCTGTCTCTCTCAAATCAATAAAGAAAAAATATTAAAAAAAAAAAAAGAACAAGGCTTGTACATTCTTCACCCTTGTGTCTCAATTGTCAAGGACCAACATAGTTCTTTCACATAGTAGGCAGTTGGGAATTATTTTGATGACAGAAAGAAGTTAGGAAGATTTGATAAACATGTGTTTTTAGATTTTTGCCTAGTTACTATAAAAATATTCTCTGGAGATGGACAAAAAGGAAATTTAATTTGAAAGTAGATCAGTTGTCAAGAAAGTAGACAAGATTTTACCATGTCTAATTATAAATGTGAGCACAAACATTAGAGCTTCTTCCTAACTTACAAGCACAAGTACTTATCTCCTTATTTTTCTTTTCATTTATTGATTTGAGAGAGAGAGAGAGAGAGAGAGAGAGATGAAGAGAGAGGCGGGGGGAAATACTGGTTTCTTGTTCCACTTATTTATGTATTCATTGGTTGCTTCTTGTATGTGCCCTGACTGGGGATTGAACCATCAACCTTGGTGTATCTGGAAGATACTCTAACCAACTGAGCTACCTGGCCAGGGCCTCTCCTTATTTTTGTAGAATGTGTTCTCAGCTGTAAATGTTACTCGTCTAATCAGTTTAGTTTGAACATCCAGAGCACATAAGGTATTCTCTTCAGAATCAAGGTGATGATGTATCATTTTAAATAAACAGCACACAGTAACCAAAATAATGTGATCAGTGTTTTTTATTCACTAGTGCTTTGTCTGTTATTATTCAACATAGGCCAGTGGTTTGCAAAATATTAGGTATCATAATAAGGCATACTTTTTCTTTTTTCTTTTTATTTATTTATTTTTTTCTAATTGCTTTTATTTATTTATTTATTTATTACTATTTTTTTCAAAAACAATTTTTTTATTAATTTATTTTTGTTACAGATGTTTCTTTTTTCTTTTTAAACTTATGTTTATTGTTGAATGTATTACAGATGTTCCCCCTTGACCCCCTCCTCCCCATACCTACCCCCCCTTCTGCCTTCCCCACACTATTGTCTATGTCCATTGGTTATGCATATATGCATATAAGTTCTTTGGTTTATCTCTTCCCACCCTCCCCCCTTCCCTTTGTGGTTCATTGATCTAACAACCAATTTGTACTTCTTAATTCCTTCACCTTTTTCACCCATCCCCCCAGCTCCCTCCCATCTGGCAACAAGCAAAAAGTTATCTATATCTATGAGTCTGTTTCTTTTCTGCTTGCTCATTTTGTTTGTAGATTCAATTGTTGATAGATATATATTTATTGCCATTTTATTGTTCATTTTTTTGTTCTTCTTCAAGAAGACCCATCAACATTTCATATAATACTGGTTTGGTGGTGATGAACTCCTTTAGCTTTTTCTTGTCTGGGAAACTCTTTATATGTCCATTAATTCTAAATGATAGCTTTGCAGGATAGAGTAATCTTGGTTGTAGGTTGTTGCTTTTCATCACTTTGAATATCTCTTCCCACTTTTTTCTGTCCTGCAACGTTTCTTTTGAGAAATCATCTGAGAGTCTTACGGGAGCTCCCTTGTAGGTAACTAACTGCTTTTTTCTTGCTGCTTTTAAGATTCTCTTTGTCTTTAACCTTTTGCATTTTATGATGATGTGTATTGGTATGGACTTCTTTGGGTTCACCTTCTTTGGGACTCTCTGTACTTCCTGGACTTGTATGTCTGTTTCCTTCACCAAGTTAGGGAAGTTTTCTGTCATTATATTTTCAAATAGGTTTTCAATTTCTTGCTCTCTCTCTTCTCCTTCTGGCACCCCCATCATGCAAATGTTGGTATGCTTGAAGTTGTCCCAGAGGCTCTTACACTATCTTCATTTTTTTTTTTGTCCTCACCCGAGGACATTTTTCCATGTTTTGTTCAGATAGAGTGGGAGGGAGAGAGAAAGAGAAACATCGACGCAAAAGGGACACATCGAGTGGCTGCCTCCCGCACGACCAACCAGGGCCAGGGACAAATTGAAACTGAGGCACGTGCCCCTAGCGGGAACCGAACCCAGGTCTCTCTGGACTGCAGGCCGACGCTCTTAACTGCTGAGCCAAACCGGCCAGGGCCATTTTTTTTTATTCTGTGTTCTGATTGGGTGTTTTTTGCTTCCTTATGTTCTAAATCGATGGTTTGCTTCTTAGCCTCACCTACTCTACTATTGATACCTTGTAAATTATTCTTTATTTCAGTTAGTGCATCCTTCATTTCTGACTGGTCCTTTTTTATGCTCTTGAGATTCTCACTCAGTTCCTTGAAATTCTAAGTTCATTGAGATTCCTTATAAACAGTGTTTTGAATTCTACATCTGTTGGATTGCTTATTTCCATTTCGTTTAGTTCTTTTCCTGGAGTTTTATTGTGTTCTTTCATTTGGGACATGTTTCTTTGTTTCCTTATTTTGGCTGCCTCTCTGTGTTTGTTTCTATGTAGTAGGTAGAGTGGCTGTCTCCTAGGCTTCCTAGGGTGGCCTGTTGTAGTAGGTGTCCTGTAGGGTCCAGTGGTACAGCCTCCCTGGTCACCCCAGCTGGGCTATTGTGGTGCACCTCTCGTGTGGACTGTCCACCCTTCTGTTGTAATTGAGTCTTGATTGCTATTGGCATATCAATGGGAGGGATTTACTCAGGCTGATCAGCTGCAAGGACTGACCGTGCCCACTGATCACTGACCTCTGACTACTTTGGAGGATCAGCTATGTAGGGCCCACCACACAGAGCTTCAGCAGGGCTCTGGTACCCACTTGTGTGTGTTGCTTGTGGAGGTGGTTGGATGGTGGTGCTTCGACGTGTTCTAAAGCTGTCCACTGGGTGTGCTGGCTCTGGGGCAAGGTCAGCTACTGCCTGTGCTCTCCCTGGGACCACGAGGCATAAGCTACAGAGCGATCTATACATGGCTCCTTCTTGTGCTGGTCTTGGAGATGCCCAAGCAAAGCCAAGCTGTGAACCAAGACTGGCTGCTGCTAATGCCAGGCCTGGGGCCAGTTAGCTAGAGGCATGGGGCTCACTGAGGACAGGTGCTGTTTGAGAGCATTTAGGGAAATCTGAAGCAACAGCCAAGACAGGCCAATCCTATGGTAAAGCCACTGGAAACAGGTTGGGTGGGCCTGGAAGTTGGGTGGGGCAGGGCCTCAGGGAATCACCAGAGTGGGGCAA
The DNA here is from genome assembly GCA_030848825.1 of Tadarida brasiliensis. NCBI lineage: Eukaryota > Metazoa > Chordata > Mammalia > Chiroptera > Molossidae > Tadarida > Tadarida brasiliensis. The sequence continues at coordinate 196,159,833 of CM061257.1, read as the reverse complement.
ACTGTGTTAGCCAGGTTGCTGGAGTCCCAGATATGGCACAATGTGACTGCCCTGTGGGGGAAGGGCTCACCAAAGGAACAGTGGCCTCCACCAGCACATCTGTCTGGGAGAAAGCTGCCCTACAGTTCTCGCCCCTGTGCCAAACAAGTCAGTTCTTCCCTGTATGTCTCTGGTGCCTTTCAAGCTGCCTCCTCCATTCTGGAGCCTGGAGGGAGCAGGTCCAAGTAAGTCAGTGTGCAGCCTCAGCCTCCCTCAGCCTTAGTTCCCTCTGGTTTTTACAGCTAGAAGCTATGGGGAATTCTCCTCTTGGTACTGAAACCCTGAACTGGGCTCCTGGTATGGGATGGGGACCCTTTGCTCCTCAGGGAGGATTTTCCCAGCCGCAGTAGCCCTCCTGATTTTAATCCTCCACACGTGGGTGTGGGACCAGCCCTATCTACGCCTCCGCCCCTCCTACCAGTCTTGATGTGGCTTTTTTAATTTCATAGTTGTAGGACTTCCATTCAGCTCAATTTCAGCTGGTTCTGAATGATGGTCATTCTGTAGTTTAGTTGTAATTTTGATGCGGTTGTGGGCAGAGGTGAGTACAGCGTTTACTTACGCCACGATCTTGACTTGAAGTCCAACAAGGAATACTTTTCAAACAACTCATTGCCATGGCTGGTTTGGCTCAGAGGTTAAAGCATCTCCGTGCGAACCGAAGGGTAGCAGGTTCGATTCCCAGTCAAATGCACATACCTGGGTTGCAGGTTCAATCCTTGGCCCTGGTCAGGGTTGTACAGGAGGCATCCAATTCATATGTCTCTCTCACATCAATCTCTCTCTCTCTCCCCCTCTTTCCCTCTCTTCCCCCCTCTTCTCCCCTCTCCCCCCCCCCTCTCCTTCTCTTCTCTCTCTCTCTCCCTCCCTCCCCTTCCACTCTATCTAAAAAACAAACAAACCAAAAAACTCATTGTAACTTAGGTTTTTTCCAAGGAATTAATCAGTGCTTATAAAATAAATGGATGGAATTTTGGGGAAGAAATGAGTGATTATGATTTAAAGAATATTTCTGTTGCTATTGTGACCAGAGCTTGAGACTAAATTCCTAAAATAGGGACTTTTGTGTTAGCTTGGGAATATGACCATTTCTTCTTTAAGTACCCAGGTCTTAACCATTACCTTGGGTTTTTGACCCCCATATCGCCCTGACCATATGATCTGGAAATTTACACCAGTTTTCTATTCATGTGGAGATAGAACAAAAATGGTAGCACTGGATGGTTATGAACATGGTTTAAATTGGAACTCTTTCTGATTGTCCCTTCTTTTCCTTGTTTGATCTTTAACTTCTTCCCTTCCATTCCATACGGTTCTCTAGTGGGCAGTCGCATTTCAAACTTTGCTTGCTGATTGTAGCTTTGCCATCACGAATTTCAAGACCTGATTATTTACTATGAGGTTTGATATCTTTATTTTTTATCCTCACCCGAGGACATTTTTACATTTATCTTCAGATAGAGCAGGAGGGAGAGAGGGAGGAAGAAGAGAGAGAGAAACATCAATGTGAGAGAGACACATCGACTGGTTACCACCCACACAACCCCAACGGGGACTGGGGACAAACTGCAACCCAGGTATGTGCCCTTAGCAGGAACCGAACCCAGGTCTCTCTGGTCTGCGGGCCTATGCTCTAACCGCTGAGCCAAACCGGCCAAGGTGAGGATCTTTTTTATTTATTTATTTGTTTAATCCTCACCCAAGGATTATTATTATTTTTTCTACTTCTCTTCAGGTAGGGAGGGAGAGAGAGGAAGAGAGATCCAGAGAGAGAAACATCAATGTGAGAAGGACACATCGACTGGTTGCCTCCCACACGAACCCTGATCAGGGCCAGGGACCAAACTGCAACCAAGGTACGTGTCCTTGTCCGGAATCGAAACCACGACTCTTTGGTCCGCGGGCCAACACTCTAACCACCATGCCAAACCGACCAGTGCGAGAATGAGGATCTTGGTCTTCCTAATAGCTATCATTTTTTTTCTTTTTTCATTTATTGTAGAAACCAAATTATAAAATTTTAAAGAATATTTTGAAAGGAAATGATGATCCATGCTCCTCTAACGCAGCTACATTTCATTTGAATATTTCTCTTTCTCATATGCAGATATATTTCATAGTTAATCTCAGTTCACATGCATTATAACATTTGTCATGATGCTGCAGAGTCTCTATGTTTCCAACCATTGTATAATATCCCATTAGCTTCAAAGATCATAATTTAGGCACCTACTTTCTGTGGTTGAATGTTTATATTGTTTTTGTTTGAGGAAATCACTTTCTCCTCTTGATTTCTGATACCTGGGTATTATGACTCAAAACTTTCATTCATGTGTTCTCTCATTTATTTCCATTTATATGATGTGGTGATTTTTCAAATGTTCAGAGAGCTATTAAATGATAGATTCAGTTTATTTCAAATGATTCTAGAGCAAAAAATATTGAAATAAATTTGCAGAACATATATTTTGGCTTTGTTTAACAATTAGAACAGTGTGAAAGTAATCTAATGGAATCGGTATGGATCTGGATAAATTATATGATTATACCATGGAATTAGCTATTAAAAAGAAGGTAGAGTCCTATGTACTAATATGGAAAGATGCCCCAACAAATTTTTAAGTGAAAAGGTATGCAAAATATTGTAGCATGATTGTATTTGTGTAGCACAAGAAATACATATATAATACAAATATGTCCACATGAGCATAGAAAGTAGCTGAGTAGAGCCCTGACTGGTTTGGCTCAGCAGTTAGAGCATCGAGCATCGGCCCTCGGACTAAAGAGTCGCGCGATCAATTCCCGTCAAGGGCACGTACCTCGGTTGTGGTTCATCCCTGGCCCTCGTCGGAGTTCATGCGGGAGGCAACCAGTTGATGTGTCTCTCTCACGTCAATGTTTCTCTCTCTCTCCCTCCCTCCCACTCTGAAGATGAATAGAAAAATAATCCTCGGGTGAGGATTGAAATTTTTAAAATATTTTAAAAAAAGAAAATAGCTGAGTAGATATATATATAAAATTTAATTATGATTACCTTTGAAGAGTCTGATTAGAAGTGGGAAGCAGTGTCACTCTTAAAGATTTGTCTTTAGTTCTTTAATATTGTGTAATTTTTTTACCCTGACCATTATTACTATTATAACTAATTCTTATATTTATTAAAAACACAAATTATTTGTTTTATTTTGAATTAATTGTTATACAGTATCTATTTTTTTCAAAAGACTGCAGCTGTGGCTTTATGGTCTTTCTCTTATCTGTTCCATCACCAAGCAACTGTTTTTTGTCCCCATTTCTCCTGAGCTGTGTGTTAACAGTTTCAAGCATAAGTTCAACAAATGATAATAAAGAGATGCAATACCTTGTTTCCTTTCTTTCTAAACACCTTCTTATAGGAACTAAAAAGCAAATTGTGAGTTATCTTACACAATAGGATGTCCTGTCTCTTAGAGGGAGGGCAGTTTTCAGACAGAGGTTGAACAGTTATGCATTCTGGATGTTTTGAGGGCAATTTGTGCACTGGGTAAAAAGTTAGAATACATGACTTTTTAAAAATATATATTTTTACTCATTTTTAGATAGAGAGGGAGGGAGAGGGAGATAGAACCATCCATGCAAGAGAACATCGATCGGCTGCCTCCTGCACGCCCCCAAAGAGGATCGAGCCTGCAACCTCAGGCATGTGCCCTGACCGAGAATCAAACCAGCAACCTCTTGGTGCATGGATCAGTGCTCAACCACTGAGCCACACCAGCCGGGCTAGAGTACATGACTTTTAAAGACCTATTTGAACTCTTTAAGATTGTATTAAAAACTAAAAACTCTTAAAGACCACATATTACTGTATAAGAATCATCCTGATACACATTTTTTGTTGTTGTTGTTGTTGTTAATCCTTACCTGAGGATATTTTTTCCATTGATTTTTAGAGAGAGTGGAAGAGAGGGAAGGAGGGGAGGAGAGAGAGAGAAACATCGATTGGTTGCCTCCTGAGTGCACCTTACGGGCTGGGGATCGAACCAGCAACCCAGGTACATGCCCTTGACTGGGAATCGAACCTGTGACCACTGAGCCACAACCACCAGGGCCTGATACACATATTTTTTATACCTGGTATCTTCCTCAGTTTTAGAAAACATAAACTTTTTCTTTTTAGACTTTAATTACATTATCAATATAACCCTGGCAAAATGGACATCCATTGAGCAGTGAATCAAAATGGGAACATTATCTAGTGTTTCACATAATTGGATGGCTGGGGTCAGGGTAGGTTTTTATTTGCAAATTATGGTTCAAACTTGAGATTGCTGGAAAATTTCTAAATTTATTACAAAGCAAAGCTTTTAAATGTGACTCTGTAACTATATGTAATGACTATGAGAAATTATTATGTTATTCTTTCCTCAGTGTTGGAAAGTCAAAGTTTTAGATTTTTTCTGTGACTAAACCAAATATAATCTTCAATTTTGTCTTATTTTTGCTTCATTTCTTCTAATATCACTGTGTTTTGATTTTTCAAGGCACAAAGGGCTTTGGCATTGAGCACAATTATGCTTTCCAGATGTAGTTTTTATAGGTTGTTCTGAGTACACAAGATTAGGAGTTGGGGACTTAAATACTAACTCCGGATTCCCTGGAATTTGCCTGTGCTCCTGGTAGCTTCAGTATTGGTTTGACACAATGATCCAGCTTCACAAGAAAGAATAGCAGTATTTAATCATGGTAATTAAAGCTGTAAGCCTTGGAATCAGCAGCTGAAAGCATCCTGTGAGTTGTAACCATCTTTCTTATTATCATTTTCTTCATTCATCAGTGTTGTATTCATTGTGTGATAGTCACCATGGGTAAGTCCCAAACTTATTTTCCAGTTATGGGTATGTTTTTATGCTCTCATAGTCCTTTTATTTAGAAAAGTATATACATAGTCAATTTAAAAATTTCCTAGCCCACAGCTCTTTTATCCCACACACTTCCCACTTTTGCTTGTATCCTGACATACAGGAACAGGATTTGATGGATGGCAAGTTTGGGGCAGAGATAGGCAAAACCAGTGGCCTAAACGTAACAGGAAGCATAGGAGAGGGACAATATGAGCATGAAGTTTCATAGCTAGATATGGGCTAGCCCACATGATAAGGTTTAGTATAATATATGTTTGGTAATTAAATAAAAGATGAATAAACCAGAACCAAGCATGCAGCAGAAATGGCAGGAGAAGGGAGGGGAGGGAGAGAGAATAAGTCAGAAAGGGCAGAAACAAGTGAAAAAGAATGGGGATAAGTACATGGCAAGAAAACAGGACTTTAGATTAGAAATGACAGTGCAAGGAGATAAAATATGGTGTCCATTACTGTTCTCAGAGTTAACTGTTTCTTAGGAATGGTGGTTTTGAACAATAGCTTTGACATTTTTAGTAAATAACCTAATCTAGTAGTTTGACTAAAAATTCCCACCACTTCACTTGACATTTGAAAAGGCCTAACTATAATACAAACGGACACTGCAATGATCTCTTTGCTTCTGGACCCTTTTTAAGGGGTCCTAAAAGTAGTGGAGGAACTCGTCTTGCTCTGGTTAAACATTTAATTTCATTCCTACCTAGCAACCTGCCTGGGAAAATTCTCAAGGGCTATAGGAATAAATACCATATCATAGCTGATCTAAGCCTGAGCTACCATGTCCTGGCTTTCCAGCAGCTATTCTAATCTGCTTTGGCTGTATTATAAAGAATATGCTTAGTCCTCAAAAAAAAAAAGAGAACAAGATATTTATTGAAATTTCACAATGTAACAAAGCTCAGGCAAAATTTCATTGGACAGAGAATGCAAGCGAACTTAAGTACTCAGTAGGTACTTTATATGTTATTTCATTTTTCCCATTTTTGAGCACAGGGAAGTTTAGTAACCAACTTACCCAGGGTTACACAGTAGGCAAAACTGAGCTAGGAATAGTTGTCCTGTGTTTTTGTACAGTAGAGTCAATACAATTCCTATCAGGATACCAATGGTGTATTTCACAGAACTAGAACAAATATTACAGATTTTTGTCTTGTGTATATGTATGTATGTGTGTATATACACATATACCTAGCAGATGCCTGGGGCCTTTAACCCATTATCCCTTGCCTAATTATAATAAAGTGGTGGAAGATAGTCATAAAAATATTTAATTGAAGCAAAGGCCCAGAACATCTCCCTAGTGTGAAAGAATAAGATTTTGATTCACAGGGTGTCCCCAAATTTCATGCCTTAGAAGGTTGCCTTTGTTACCTCCAAAACCTTTTATGGCCTTTGGTGATCTAGTATTTGAAATATTTTTTTCCAAAACAAATTAATCTTTGTGTTGAATACATGTGCCATGTATACAACTGAGAAACTCAGAGCTACCCTGTGTAAGCCATTATCACCCACTGAAACCTTTATTCTGTGAGTAAAGAAAGTGTTCATAAAGCTGATCGGGCTTTGCAGTTTTGGAGTTTCAGGGATGGAATGGCTTTACACCATCAAAAATGATAGGAGGTGCTGGTTGGTACCAGAAGAGCTTCAAATTTAGGCAACTATTAAATTTAAAAGAACATGGCGCTCGCTTCAGCAGCACATATACTAAAATTGGAACGATACAGAGAACAGCCCCTGCGCAAGGATGACACACAAATTTGTGAAGTGTGTTCCATATTTTAAAAAATATTAAAAATAACATGGTTCCACTTCAACAGAGGAATAAAGCATTAATCTGAAAAAAAATCGTAAGTGTGAGATTGACAAAACCCTTCGATGATGTTGTGAACTTCCTGAGGAGTGCATTATAAACAAGCTGGGCAAACATAGGGAGCAGTACACAGGAAATTAAAAATAAGAACATCTGAAGAGATACTGGAAAGATGGGAATTTTACTTAAAATAGAAGTGAATCATATAACAAGAGTAGTTGGGAACAAGTAACGTGCCTCAAATTAGATGTCCAATAGTTAGGAGTTCTTAAAGAATTTAGAAAAAACTTTTTGGTCTCCAGTTGGGCAGAAAGTTTTTATAACAAGAGAAAAAAGGATGAAATGGTGATCTTGATAAAAGAAAGTGAAATCTGGATCCTTTCTTGCCATGTGTAAGAAATCTCTATGCCAGGGGTATTATAGAGGGAGGAGACATATACAACTAAATTCAGGGGAAACTGATCTTTATTTGTATAAAAGGGCAGCTTTGAAATTACATTTTGATGACTGTGGAGATTTAGACACTTGCCATCTCTAATTACAGGCAGTGTGAATAAGTGGAGACAGCCAAGAATTGGAGAGAGGAGAAAAGATTAACCCAATTTTTCCAGCTGTTTCTCTATGACTCAAGTATTAACCATGTGCCTGTGCTATGCCTCAGTTTCCTTATTCATACAACAGGAAAACCTTCTGTTTCTTATCAAGTTTGCAGACCTGCTGGGGTTGAATGAGGTAATGTCTGTAAAGGCCTTGAATTCTTAAGGGAAAAGTGCTATATAAACATAAGGCAGTATTGTTTTACATTGAAACTGAACATCTAACTTTCCTGTAGAAATGGAATATCCTATTTACATTTCTCATAGCTTTAAAAAATATCAGAATGACCCAGCTCGTGTGGCTCAGTGGACTGAACGTCGTTCCGTGCACCAGGAGGTTACTGGTTCAATTCCCGGTCAGGGCGCATGCCCAGGTTTCAGGCTTCATCCCCAGTAGAAGGCGTGCAGGAGGCGGCTGATTGATGTTTCTCTCACATCGATATTTCTATCTCTCTCCCTCTCCCTCTCCCTTCCTCTCTCTAAAAATCAATAAAAACATTTTAAAAAATAAAATATCAAAATAAAAAGATAAGTTTTATTTTTGAAGAATTTCTGATGGATTCTCAAGCAGTGGTCACTTGATACATCCCAGTCCTTTCTCTGACTCAATAGAGCGCAATTCCGGCTATTGTGAACCCATCATATCTGTGATCTTGAGGGAGGAATTTGTTTCTTTCAGAGGAGCTGAATGTGGTCAGGTTGAAATACAGTTATTCTCATTTGAGCCTCCTTGGTGAGAAGAAACACTTACTTCCACAGCTCCATAGCCTTTCATGCCAGTTTGGAGGGGACCCTTGGCCACAGCTGTCTTGAACCCCAGAAAAAAAGGTCAAAATGCTGTACCTATTTTTGTTCTGTAAAATTGAGTTGAAACCATTGCACAGGGTTCAGTTCATATGTGGTCCTTACCCTAACTGGATTCATTTATGAATCCTCAAAGGAAGTGGTGTTACTAGTGCTGAACTACTAAAACATCACAAGTAAGGTTTATTGTTCTATGGGAATGTTAATATCAGTGCTCTCATAAAGGAAGGATACATATAATTGGGCTACCTCCTGCCTCTAGTGTGGGAAATAAGATTTCTGATGAAGCTAGATAGTGTAAAGCAGCCATTCTCAACCTGTGGGTTGCGACCACTTTGGGGGTCGAACGACCCTTCCACAGGGGTCGCCTAAGACATAACAGTAGCAAAAGTACAGTTATGAAGTAGCAATGAAAATAATTTTATGGTTGGGGATCACCACAACATGAGGAACTGCATTAAACAGTTGCGGCATTAGGAAGGTTGAGAACCGCTGGTGTAAAGGAACAAGTAGTAAATATTTTAGGCTTTGTGGACCATCTGTCTCTGTTGCAACTACTCAGGTCTCTCCTTGTAGCACAGAAACACCCATAAACAATAAACAGATGAGCTGTATTCCAAGAAAGCTTTATTCATGGACATTGAAATTTGAAGTTTTTGTTGTTGTTAATCCTCATCTGAGGATATTTTCCCATTGAATTTTAGATAGAATGGAAGGGAGAGAGGGAGAGACACAGAGAGAGAGAGAAGCATCCATGTGAGAGAGACACATTGATTGGTTGCCTCTCTCATGACTCCAACCGGGGCCGGGGATCAAACCTGCAACCCAGCTACATGCCCTTCAGTCCAAGGCCTGACTCTCTAACCACTGAGCCAAACCAACCAGGGCTGAAATTTGAATTTTACGTAATTTTTATATATCACAAAATCCTCTTTTCTTTAAATTTGTTCAAATTATTTTAAAATGTAGAAACCATTCTTAGATTTCTAATCATACAAAAGTGGGTGGGCCAGATTTGATCTATGGGCTGTACCATCACTCCATTTAATTTTCAGAATATGGTTACCATAAAGAAGTATATTCTACCCTTGAGACACTATAATGAGAGGACTCAAAGAGAGAGAGCCATATCACTCTCACTCTGTGGACTTTTCACATATAATATGCTCCTGGATTGTAAGCTTTTTTTTCTTTTTTTAAGTTCTTTTTTTTCTTCATTGAATTTTTTTTAGAGGGAGAGGGAAATAGAAACATCGATGAGAGAGAACATGGATTGGCTGCCTCCTGCATGCCCCCACTGGAGATTTGGCCCACAACATGGGCATGTGCCCTGACCGGGAATCGAACCAGCGACCTCTTGGTGCATGGGTTGGCGCTCAACCAGTGAGCCATGCCAGCCAGGCTGGATTATAAGCTTTCTAAGGTCAAGAAGCATCTGTTATTCATTATAGTGTAACTTGTATGTCACTTGATCAAAAGAAGAGACTCAACAAATGTCAAATTGATGAAATCTCAGCATATAAGTTCTTCGAGTAGAATTTCACTGACAGTCAGCCTCTTCTTTATTTGCTTATGCCAACAATTCTTGATTAACTGTTAAGGAGCAGAATAGAGATATGAATGAATAATTTAAGACATTAAAACGAAGTCCCCCAGCCCACCTGGTGTGACTCAGTGGTTGAGCATTGACTCGTGCACGAAGAGGTCGCCAGTTTGATTCCCGGTCAGGGCACAGGCCCACGTTGTGGGCCAAATCCCCAGTGGGGGCATGCAGGAGGCGGCCAGTCGATGTTCTCTCTCATCGATGTTTCTATCTCTCCCTCTCCCTTCCTCTCTCTCTAAAATCAAGAAGAAGAAAAAACGAAGTCCCCCAAATTATTTCTATAAGGATTTGGTATACAGTTAGAAACATGTATGTTTACTAGTACCTATGAACTCAGAGCATCCAACAACTCCATGATGAAAATTGTGGAATTTAAGCCCTTTGAGGGGTGGAATTATATGTGGTTCTTATCAATATAGTGGCTATATCATTGCAGATCTTCAGACATAAGTAGCCCAGCAGCAGCTAGAGAATTATGTGGACACAGTCAAATTGAAGCAGGGGTCATAACTTGTCAACTGTTTGCTGGGCTCCCCTCTTAACAGTTAGTGATCAGAAAAGATAGATCTCATACTTTGCTCCCTAAAAAAAGAGTAACTTTAGAGAAGGCATGTGTAATTATCCATGTGCAGCTTGCCCAAAGGAAAAACCTTTTTCAATTGAAAAATGTTGTGAGTTCTGGAGAAAACTAGTATCACTGAAGGTTTAGAAAAATATAAAAAAGAAAATTTTAGCCCTGGCCAGTTTGACTCAGCAGTTAGAGTGTCGGCCCATGGACTGGAGAGTCCCGGGTTCAGTTTCTGCTAAGGGCACGTACCTCGGTTGTAGTTTGTCCCCAGCCCCGGTTGGGGTCGTGTGGGTGGCAACCCCTTGATGTGTCTTTCTCACATCGATGTTTTTCTCTCTTTCTTTTCCTCCCGCTCTATCTGAAGATAAATGTAAAAATGTCCTCAGCTAAGAATTAAAAAAAAAAGAAAGCCCTGGTCGGTTTGGCTCAGCAGTTAGAGCATCGGCCTGCGGTCCAGAGAGACCCGGGTTCGGTTTCCGCTGAGGCCATGTACCTCGGTTGCAGTTTGTCCTCAGCCCTGGTTGGGTAGTGCAGGAGGCAGCCACTCGATGTGTCCTTTTCACGTCAATGTTTCTCTCTCTCTCTTCCTCTCCCTCCCTCCCACTCTATCTGAACAAAAAATGGGAAAATGTCCTCGGGTGAGGATAAAAAAAAAAAGAAAAGAAAATTTTACTTTGTCCACTCAGCTACTATTACCATGTGTATTTCCTTAGTCTTTTTTATTACAATTTTTCTCATTTAAAGATAAAGTTGGGGGTCTGTTTATCAATTGGGAAGGTGTAAATTTCAAACAGTGCTGAGGTTCTTTTACCTTTATTATCCATATAGATTTGAGAGATGAGATAATAAAGAAGATGAGTTAACTGTCACATTGAATTTTATCATTGAAAATATTCTGCCCTGGCCGGTTTGGCTCAGCGGTTAGAGCGTCGGCCTGCGGTCCGGAGAGACCCGGGTTCGGTTCCCGCTAAGCGCACGTACCTCGGTTGCAGTTTGTCCCCGGCCCTGGTTGGTCGTGCGGGTGGCAGCCACTCGATGTGGCCCTTTCACGTCGATGTTTCTCTCTCTCTCTCTCTCTTCCTCTCTCTCCCTCCTACTCTGTCTGAACAAAAAAAAAAAAGAAAATATTCTAACAAGATGATAAAAGAATGTTAGAGAATAAATTGCTGAGGCCTATCTATGTGATAGTTTGTCATATCGAGGAACTGACTTTGGGGTCTTGGTAGCCTAATTTGAGTCTAGAGGCTTTGTTCAAAATCCTAAGATACCTCTCAGAGTACCATTTTTCAGTTCAGTTGGCTGCTAGGATAACCTAATAATCAGTCAAATAACTAGACCACCACCAGCTGTCAAAGATCATACCTATGTACTAGTTTTTAGGTATCTTATATAAAATGCTAGGATTTCCAGAGTGACAGTTTTTCTGAGGACTGTGACATGAGTTTAGGAGATGAAAATCACGCATAATCAGTTAGCCTTAAAAAATCCTTAAGTTGACCCTGGCTGGTTTGGCTCAGCAGTTGGAGTGCTGGCCTGTGGACCAATGAGTCACGGATTTGATTCCAGTCAAGAGCACGTACCTCGATTTCAGTTCATCCCCGACCTAACCAGAGTCATGCGGGAGGCAACCAGTTGGTGTGTCTCACATCCATGTTTCTCTCTCTTCCTCTCTCTCTCCCTCCCTCTGATTCTATCTGATGATAAATGGAAAAAATGTCCTTGGGTGAGAATTAAATTAAAAAACCCAAAACTCCTTAAATTTCCCATAGAACATAGAATACAATGTAACTGGATTTGTGTATTATGATCAGGTTCAGCAAATAAGCAGTGCAGCCCTGGCCAGTTTAGCTCAGTGGTTAGAGAGTCAGCCTGTGGACCAGAGGGTCTCAGGTTTGATTCCTGGTCAAGGGCTCCTACCTGGGTTGCAGGTTCAATCCCTGGCCCCAGCTGGGGTCATGCAGGAGGCAACCAATCAATGTGTCTCTCTCACATCGATGTTTCTCTCTCTCTCTTCCTCCCTCCCTTCCACTCTATCTAAAAATCAATGGAAAAATATCGTCAGGTGAGGATTAACAACAACCAAAAGTACTACATAACATGGATGTATAGTATATACAGTGGTAGAGTTGATGTAATAAGGTATATATCTGCAAAATATTTTATGGTAGTTTTTTATTAAACTTTTTTAGCTAAGCATATATTGTTAAATTTGAATAAGTAAATTTGGTTCTTAAGACATTTTACATAACACTCTTATTTCATTTTACAAATTTTTATGAAAGGTTTAACCTAGTCCAGATTAGCTGTTCACTTCTCTGTTTTCTACCTGTAAGCTCCTTAAGGGCAGAATCTGTATCTTATTTATCTTTTGTTTTTTTCCTTCCCTCCCTAAAGCATCTCCTGTAGTGTCTTTTACATGGTGAGTGTTCCGGAAATGTTAGTTTAAGTGGAGGAAGGTGAGCAGTTAATGTGTGTGTCTTAGTCAACCCTATTTTGATTACAAATAACAGAATCTAGGCCAGCCAGAGTAGCTCAGTTGGTTGGGCGTTGTCCCATGCACCAAGAAGTCACCAGTTTGATTCCCAGTCAGGGCACATGCCTGGGTTGGGGGCTCGATCCCCAATAGGGGGTGTGCCAGGAGGCAGCCGATCAGTATTTATCTCTCATCGATGTTTCCATCTCTCTCCCTCTCCCTTCCTCTCTTTCTAAAATCAATTTAAAAAAATAACAATCTATTCCAATTAGCATAGACCCAAAAGGATGATTTACTGGAAGATATCGGACACTGTCATGGAGCCAAGGAAGAAAATACACAGGTCTCACTAGGGATTAGAACCAACTTGGAAAGCCTCTGGAAACCAAGACAACCGCTCTTTGTCCCTGGCTCTCTGTCCAACTGTTTTGGACTCTGACACTTTATTTGACTCTCCTTCTGCCGAGGGTCGTAAAATTTCTTGCCTCAGCTTCTGATAGCCCTCTTCATTTTCTCCATCTTTACCAGCCTTCTCAGCTTCTCCTTATATTAATATTTGGTAGGAAAAGGTCTGTCATGCAGCCCCTCTCAATTTAAGGACCCACAGAGATTGACTGGAGCCCTGTTTCCAAATTGCAAGTTCCTGGAAAAGAGACTGGCTGATTCAGCTTGAAATAGCTTTTCAGTCCTGGTCCAGGTACCTACCTTATTCAAGAGGTACAGAATCATGTGGACTCCACCACTCAGCAGAGAGCAGGTTCTCTAAGAATGTGGCTTTAAGAACTGGGGGAAAAAACAGTTAATAGTGTGACAAGAGAATGATGAGCTTACAGATGTTACTTTTCTTTCTCTCCATGTAACACTTGCTAAAAAGCAAAACATTTTTCCTTAAGACAATTCAACATCTTGAGATTGTCAAAGTGGGAGTAGAGCCTGAAAACAACTATGTGATGTCTTGGCATAGGGCAGTGAGTAATCCCAGAAAGAAAACTGCCTCTTTAACAACTAATTGTGCTTATGTTTATTGTACTTAACCATCAAGAATAATATTAGGAGAAAGAAAAGAATAATCTTAGGAGGAAAAACCTGCTTTGGGCCTGTGTTAAGAGAGGCAGACCTCCTCATACTTTGAGGGGTCTGGAATGATGAATTAAGATTTAAAGCCACATCTGCCAAACTTTCACCCTGTGAAAGACCTGGTCCTTTCAGTGTGAGTGGCCTATTTGAAATAGGTAAACATTAAAGCAACAGCAGAAGCCTCATATTCAAAACAAAAAAGGTAAAGTTCTGTCCTGTGGGTAAAGGGTGAGGAGGATGTTTAAAAATATCTGAGCCTTTGTGTGTATTCTTTGCAGAAGGAGCAGCACCGTGCCGCCGTTGTTCCTCTTAGGGAACAGAACCTAAATATAAAAGTGTGCTTGAGTTGGTGAGTCACTAGCAAGAACCTGAGATTGGTGTATGAATAGCATCTCTGCCTTATAGTGTATGGAACAAACTTCAGACAATGAAAAGTGTGACGTGGTCACCATCTTTTCCCTTTAAAGAGTGTGTGTGCATGTGTGTTTGTTTCCAAATCCACCTACGTTGTCCAGAAAACATTTTAAAAGGACATTAAAATGCTTCCCTTGATATTACAACTTAAGTCCAATCTGTGACTAATTCTTGATTTTGTAAGGAAAAAATAGAAAGGGATGTTTCATTTAGTGGGCTTGGAAAAGTGTGATTCACACACTCAGTACTAATAATTGCTAGTCTTTAAGTGGAGCTAATTTAGTGGTGACAGTACCATGAATTTCTATCTGTTCCTCCGAGGATGAAACATGACCTTAACCTTTATTAGCTAGCTACACTAGCCCAAAAAGGAACTGATATTTCTAAAGCCCAACGCTTCTGGACTAGGGTAAATTCTATGATTGTGTGTCCTTTATGTGTATTTTCCATAATTTAGAGCAGTGAGACATTTCTCATATTATGACTAATAAAATACTCTATGGTACAGTGACACATAAGCAAAAAAGTTCATCTCTGATGCTCTAAGAGAATTACTTATCTGTTAGAGCCAAACCCCCTGTGGCCCTCTCTGCCCCTGAAAACTTTCAAATAACTCTAAGTCACATGAGGCATAGAGTAATTACCTTTAATCACATACATAAATTTGTCCCGCTCCCTCCTGGGGAGGAAGAATTCTATTTTAAATGTTTTGCTGGTGAAGACTTGTTTTGGGCCATTAATTTCTTTAATTGCAAATAGAGTGTTGTGAGTTTATTATAGAAATTGTTTGGCCTGCGTACACTGCACAGTAACACAAAGTCTAGCACCTTTTCAGTGTATTGTTTTGCAAAGTGCAGAACTGCTGGAGATACATGCTCGGTATGAAGGCAGAATATATTACTTGGATTTTGTCCTCTTTAAGGAATTTCATGAAAAATAGAAGGTAAGTTTCCAAAAATAGGCCCAAAAACTTACGTGTAAGTGGACTGGGCTGGAGAGTTGTAATTTGTTCCAGAAAACTAGTACTAGACAGTGCTTTTATGTAGGCAAAGTTTTGGGAAAGGTCAGTCACCAAAGCCTGTCAATCGGAGCTTGCTTATAAGTAGACACAGACCCTCTGGACTCTGATGCCATTTCTTCCTTTAATTCTGGGACATACTTTTCTCTCTTTATTCACATCTCTCTGTGTACCTGCATGTTTGGTTCTCTTTTTTCCATCTGCTCACAGCCATTCTTTAGACATTAAGAATGGCTTTGTGACTACACTTAGAGAATGCTTATTTAAGGATGTCAAAGACCGAAGTTCCAGTCCAAACTGAGGGCTAGAGTAAGCTCAGTGACCATTATAAGACTGACCACAGCCCTTGATCACTACCCCTCCTAACTCATAGTTTGTCAAGATTAATCATTAAGAAGAAAGGTAACATTTATTTAACATCCCTAAAGCTATGGAGTATTATGGAATGAAAAAGTTGAGTCATTGAAGTGAATTATTCCCATAGGTTATGAGACCGTATAAGCATGTATCCACTGGTTTGTATTAAAACTTAAATTTTTTCTCAATGTTTGTCATTGTCATTGGCAAGAGGGAATGTTTTCCTGAAGTCCCAGTAACAAACTACATAAAGATAGATAACGCCACACACGTACTATTCAAATAGTAATCTAGTTGCTAGCTAAGCCCTTCTATATTTGTAGCATACAACTTATCTATAAGCATGTTTAAAACAAAGACCAACAAAAAGATGAATTTTTAACATTTGTGACCAGTTATATTATCATCTTTCCACAACTCCGAATCTAGTAATTTATATTCTACCCACTGAAAAGAAGAGTTTGTCAGCTCTGTACACCCCTGCACGCTTTATGCTTTCAACAGTCTGACACACTTTTAACTTTTCCCTACGTTTTCCTTTCTTTATACTTCATATTGCTTTAATTTCATCATTCCTTACTAGTCTGTTAGCAGTCTCTCACTAATAATTACTTTAGTCATAATGCAAGGAGATGAAGTTTTCACAAATAAAAACATTGTGAGCATCAGCTGTGTTCATAGCACTATTAATTTGAGGACCACAGAGTTATAAAAAAGATGGTCTCTGCCCTTCAGGAGACTAGAGCCTCATTGGAAGGAAAATTGAATGTCTACTTATTTTAAGGTATTGTTTTACTACTCTCAAGGAATTCACTAATGTGTCTAAGTAACTATAATGCAAACCAAAATAGTGGAATGTTATTTTATAAGGTACATATAAAATGATATGGAAGTTTTGAAGGGAAAAAAGGTTTATAATTATTTGGTCTAGGGAAGGCTTTACTGAGAACTATGAGGCTGAACTTTCAAAAAGGGGTATGATTTACTTGGATATGTTCAAATAGAAGAGAAAGAAAGCCTTCCAAGTACAAAATAAGCTAAGGTCCAGAGACAGGTATGTGTCTGTTCATGTCTTTATTAAAAGGGTATTCACTGAGCATCCCAATTGGGTTAAGTACTAAGGGCTTGTTTTAAACTAAGCCCTAGGGATACAGTGGTGAACAAGAATAGACACTGCCTCGAACTTACATTCTAAAAGGGAAACAACCTGTGATTGGCTCCGGATGAGCAGAATTAGCAGTTCTGGAGAGTTTAGAGGAAGGAGAGAGTTGTGGGCTAGATAAGGCTTCTTGGTTGGGGTCATGCAGATTGCCAAGTATAGAAGTTCTTTTCTGCTGAATGTTTGTGCATAAGACAGCCTCACTTACATCTTTCATAACTCCTTACAGAGCTGAGCCACTAGCCACATATGCCTATTGAGCACCTGAAATGTGGCTGCTCTGAATATGTTACAAGTATAAAATATACACTGAATTTCAAAGATTTAGTACCTTCCAAAAAGGATGTAAAATATCTCAATAATTGTTTTAATGTTCTTACTGATTTTAGATAGAGAGGAAGGGAGAGGGAGAGACAGAAACATTGATAAGAGAGAAACATCAACATCGATTGGCTGCCTCCTGCATGCCCCCTGCTGGACAATTAAGCCCGAAACCTGGGCATGTGCCCTGACCAGGAATTGAACCAGCAACCTCTTGGTGCATGGGTCAACACTCAACCACTAAGCCGCACCGGCTGGGCTATCTCAATAATTTTTAAATTAATTACATGTTGAGGTGATGATATTTTGGATATGAATTAAATAAAATATACTGTTAAACCTAATTTCATCTGTTTCTTTTTACATTTAAAATGTGGCTATTAGAAAATTTAAAATTGAGTTCATGGTTCTCACCCTGGCCAGTTTGGCTTAGGGGTTAGAGCGTTGGCCTGCGGGTTCGATTCCAGTCAAGGGCATGTACCTTGGTTGCTGTTTGGTCCCCTGCCCTGGGTTGGGGTTGTGCGGGAGGCAACCTATCAATTTGTCTCTCTCACATCAATGGTTCTCGCTCTCCCTCCCTCCCTCTGTTCCTCCCTCTCACTCTCTCTGAAGATAAATGGAAAAATATCCTCCCATTTACCATCGTGGCCAAAAAATTAAGATACCTAGGAATAAACTTAACTAAAGAAGTAAAGGACCTATTTGCAGAAAACTACAGGATATTGAAAAAAGAAATAGAGGAAGATAAAAAAAGTATAAGCACATACCTTGTTCATGGATTGGAAGAATTAACATCATTAAAATGTCCATACTACCCAAAGCAATCTATAGATTCAATGCAATCCCCATCAAAATACCAACAACATATTTCACAGAACTAGAACAAATACTTCAAAAGTTCATATGGAACCAAAAAAGACCCCGAATAGCCACAGCAATCTTGAAAAAGAAGGACAAAGTAGGTGGGATCACAATACCGGATATCAGATTATACTACAAAGCTCCTGTAATCAAAACAGCCTGATACTGGCACAAGAACAGGCATATAGATCAGTGGAACAGAACAGAGAACCTGGAAATTGAACAAAGACATTATGCTCAATTAATATTTGACAAAGGTGGCGAGAACATACAATGGAGTAAAGACAGCCTCTTTAATAAATGGTGTTGGGAAAATTGGACAGCTACATGCAAAAAAATGAAACTAGACCATCAACTTACACCTTACACAAGAATAAACTCAAAATGGATAAAAGACTTAAATGTGACTCATGAATCCATAAAAATCTTAGAAGAAAATGTAGGCAGCAAAATTTCAGACATAATATGCAGCAGAATTTTCACTGATACATCACCTAAGGCAACAGAAACAAAGGAAAAAATGAACTCATGGGATTACATCAAACTCAAAAGCTTCTGCACAGCAAAAGAAACAACCATCAAAATGGAAAGTCAACCGACTGTATGGGAGAGCATAATTGCCAATGATACATCAGATAATGGGTTAATTTCCAAAATATATAGAGTGCGCATGCAACTCACCCAAAGGAAGACAAAGAACCCAATTAAAAAATGGGCAAAGGAGCTAAATAGACACCTTTCCAAACAGGACGTACAAATGGCCAAGAGACATATGAAGAAATGCTCAACACTAATCATCAGAGAGATGCAAATTAAAACAACAATGAGGTATCACCTCACACCTGTCAGAATGGCCGCCATCAACAAATCATCAAACAATAAGTGCTGGCGAGGGTGTGGAGAAAGGGGGACTCTAGTACACTGCTGGTGGGAATACAGACTGGTGCAGCCACTATGGAAAACACTATGGTGTTACCTCAAAAAATTAAAAATCGAATTGCCATTTGACCCAGTGATCCCACTTCTAGGAATATACCCTAAGAAGCCTGAAACACCATTCAGAAAGAATATATATATATACCCTCATGTTCATAGCAGCACTATTTACAATAGCTAAGATCTAGAAATAGCCCAAGTGTCCATCAGTAGACGAATGGATAAAAAAGCCTTGGTACAGCCCTGGCCGGTTTGGCTTAGCGGTTAGAGCGTTGGCCTGTGGTCCAGAGAGACCCAGGTTTGGTTCCCGCTAAGGGCATGTACCTCGGTTGCAGTTTGTCCCCGGCCCTGGTTGGTCGTGCGGGTGGCAGCCACTCGATGTGTCCCTTTCACGTCAATGTTTCTCTCTCTCTCTCTTCCTCTCTCTCCTTCCCACTCTATCTGAACAAAAAATGAAAAAATGTCCTTGGGTGAGGATAAAAAAAAAAAAAAAAGCTGTGGTACATATACACAATGGAGTACTATGCAGCTGTAAGAAAGAAAGATCTCTTATCCTTTGAGACAACATGGAGGGACCTGGAGAGTATTATCCTAAGCGAAACAAGCCAAGCAGAGAAAGACCAGTATCACGTGATCTCACTTATTTGTGGAATATAATGAACATAGCAGTCTGAGGAACATGGTAGACCCAGACACGTGGAAGTAGGGTACAGACTGACAATCCTCAGAAGAGGGGGTGAGGGTAGGAGGGAAGAGATAAACCACAGAACTTATATGCATGTACACATAACCAATGGACATGGACAACAAAGCTGGGGATGGGGTGGGGGGGATGGGGAAGAGGGTGTCAGTGGGGGAAAAAAGGAGAAACATCTGTAACAAAAATAAATTAATAGTAAAAAAATATATACCCTCGGGCCCTGGCCGGTTTGGCTCAGCGGTTGGAGCGTCGGCCTGTGGTCCAGAGAGACCTGGGTTCGGTTCCCGCCAAGGGCATGTACTTCGGTTGCAGTTTGTCCCCGGCCCTGGTTGGTCGTGCGGGTGGCGGCCACTCGATGTGTCCCTTTCACATCGATGTTTCTCTCTCTCTCCCTCCCACTCTATCTGAACAAAAAATGAAAAAATGTCCTCGGGTGAGGATAAAAAAAAAAATATATATATATATATCTCCTCGGGTGAGGATTTTTTTTAAAAAGTTTGTGGTTCTCATTCGTGGCTTGCATTGTATTTCTGTTAGACAGCACTGCCTGCTATGATGCAATAGTATGTTCTAGTGTATGCGCAGAAGAAAATACTTCCTTTGAAACTATTATTCCAGATGTACTAAGGCAATATGGGTATATAATACTCAGGTAAAATCCTTACTTTTCCTCTTTATTCTCTTTTGACCTTTTTATTGGCTCAGATATCTTGGCCTTCAACTTTATTAATGACCTCTGCCATATTTTTTAGAGACGTTTGCTTAACTTACTAGTGGTTCAGAATTAAAAGACACTCCAAGTGAGAGGAAAATAGCCTTAGTTTTTCCAGTTTTAGAGAGCTGTTACCCTACTTATGCCTCTGTGCTTTTAGCTCCCTATATGCCTGCTGCTCCCTCAGCCTTCGAAATTCACTCTCCCCGCTGCAGCCTAATCAGCTCTTAACCATCACCCTTCAAGAGTCAACCTGTGACCCCTATTCTGTGAAGCTTTCTCCGGCTCCTTCAGTCAAGATTAGATGTCCCTCTTTTTTTCTTTTTTTAATCCTCACCCAAGAATATGTTTTTCATTGATTCTAGAGGAGAAGGTGGCAAGGGAGGGAGGGAGAGTGGGGGGAGAGAGAGAGAGAGAGAAACATCAATGTGAGAAACATCAATCAGTTGCCACCCGTACATGCCCCAACCAGGAATCAAACACGAGACCCTTTGGTGCACAGTACAACACTCCAACCTACTGAGCCATACCAGCCTGGGCTAGATGCTCCTCACTACTGCTGCCATAGCGACTCAGTTCTCACTTGTGATATTTGATGAATGGAGAAACTGACTACCGTTAAATTTTAAACTGGGAAGCAGAGACTTTGCAGCACTTATTCTTCAGACTGACTGAAAATCAACAAGATAAATGAGTTCACTTGGCTTCCTTGCAAGTCTTCATGCCTCCTCAGTGATCAGAGCTAGAAGGTCATCTTGAATGTTCCATCAGGTCACATCTGTTCTGACTGGAGAGAGATGTGGGTGAAGGCTCAAATGAGAAAAAAATGGCAGATATAGCATCTGTGCCATTGACTGGAGGTTGTTCTTTGGCAAGCCACTTATCCTCTGCTTTTCCTACTCAGAAAATGAGGGTGACACTTGGTACTTGACTCTCCCAGGGCTATTTTGATTCTTAAGGAGCAGTATTTCAATATTAAGAAAGTTCAGTAATAGGGGACTCTGCTTCTGTGCTATAATTAGACTGTGTGCCTCAGTGGGTTTTGTTTTGTTTTTCTCAGAACACTTCTTGGGAACAATTTGTTAAATGGGCCCAAAGTTAATGGAAACATGTGCTTATCTGCTTTTTATAGTTTCCATATTAATTTAAGCATATGTCAAATTGCCTTCTGAGTTCCTAAATGATTAATTCATTAAGCTTCATTTGACAATTGACTTCTTGGTAGTTGTATTAGAAAAATACCACTAATACACTCCTGATGTAATCTTACCTGTGCTTTTATAAGGGAAATATTACTCTTTACTTGAATTCATAATCTGTCAACATTATCAATATGTTGTGATGGTCTGTTAGGTTCATATACAGACCGTGTTCTGTGGAATCTGAAAATCAATGGAAAAATATCCTCAAGTGAGATTTTTAAAAAAGAAGAAATAGGGTTAAAGTACTAACTGCTGAAAATTGGTCCAGGACTCGAGACAGATCAGGTGCCCAAATAGGATTTAGAACTATGGCAATTTGGCAGAATATACCAAAATATTAAATATGCATGCCCCTTGACTCAGCATTTTCTCTTCAAGGATGTGCCCAGATACATTTGCATCCTTGCCCCAAAATGTGAGCACAAGGATTTTTTGCAGTATTATATTTGTCTAAACACTCATTTTCAAATGATAGAGTTCAAGCTCACATAAGAGAGAGTGTGGGTCGGGAAAGAATTTCTTGGCTCACAAGACTGAGAAGTCCAGCAATAGTCTCACCTCAGGCCAGCCAGATCCAAGACCAACACTCTTCTTGGTCCTCAGGTTATGCGTTATATTTGTCCGTCTCTTTTGCTCACAGCTCTGCTTTTTCTGTGTTATGTTTCATTCTCAGGTAGTCTACCTATTCTCATGTAGTGGTCTCTGGCAGCTCCTTCCAGTTTTGCAGTCACAGGGTGTTGGAAGGGATTGCTGCTCCTCTGTAGTTCCATGGGAGTCCTAGAGGTTGTTGTCATTGTACTTACATGGTTCAAGCATCCATCCTTGATTTGACCCAGTTTCCCAGGGCAGGGGGATAGAATACTCTGATTAACCTGGCTTGAATCATATCCTTGGGGTGACAGTGGGAAATGGGTAGATCCCGCTTTAACCACATGAAGTAGCATTGAAGGAAATGGTGCTTTTCCACCAGAAGAGTAAGGTGTTGTTATCAGAAGAAGGAAGAGCCCTGGCTGGTTTGGCTCAGCGGTTAGAGTATTGGCCCACGGATCAAAGAATCACGGGTTCGATTCAGGTCAAGGGCATTTACCTCGGTTGCGCTTTGTCCCCAGCCCTGGTTGGGTCATTCGGTCAGTGTGTCTCTATCACATCAATGTTTCTCTCTCTCTCTCCCCCTCCCACTCTATCTTAAGATAAATGGGCCCTGCCCGGTTTGGCTCAGCGGTTGGAGCGTTGGCCTGTGGTCCAGAGAGGCCCGGGTTTGGTTCCTGCCAAGGGCATGTACCTCGGTTGCAGTTTGTCCCCGGCCCTGGTTGGTTGTGCGGGTGGCAGCCACTTGATGTGTCTCTTTCACATCGATGTTTCTCTCTCTCTCTCTCTTCCTCTCTCTCCCTCCCACTCTATCTGAACAAAAAAAATGAAAAAATGTCCTCGGGTGAGGATAAAAAAAAAAAGATAAATGGAAAAGTATCCTCTGGTGAGGATTAAAAAAAGAAGAAAGAGGAGGAGGAAGAAAAGAATGCAGGCCAGGCAAAAACAGTACCTGTGCACTATAATATAATATGTGTTTCTAATAACAAATGTATGGCTACAACCTAAATGTCCATCAGTACAGGAAAACAAACATGTATGATTCATCATAGGGTGGGATATTGTGTAGCTATTAAATTCGTGTGTTGACAAGAAAAAATGTCCACTGTGTAATATTAAATTAAAAATGAAGTTGCAGCCCTGCTGGTGTGGCTCAGTAGATTGAGCATTGTCCCATGGATTGAGAGAGATCCCAGTTTGATTCCCGGTCAGGGCACATGCCTGGGTTGTGGGTTCAATCTCCAGTAGGGGGCATGCAGAAGGCAGCCAATTGATGTTTCTCTCTCACGTCGATGTTTCTCTCTTTCTAAAAAGTCAATTTAAAAAGTATAAAAATAAATATCTTTCTTAAAAAAAGAGAGGGTGAAACACATGTATTGTCTCATATCTTTGTAATAATGCATTGTTTTTATAGAGTTATTTCCTAAGTTTTAAAGGCTATGCTTTCATTTTTCCCTTTTCACTTCTTCCTATGGAATATCATCCTGTTTATCTGCCTGTTCTTTCTACTTTCTTGTTAAGTGGATTTGTTAATATTATTAAGGATAATTCCCATGTATTAGTAATTCCCTCAAACACTAAAGAACATTCATTATTTATGCTAGAAGCCACTACCACTGATGGGACCAAGGATAGTTTAATTTTGGAGAAAAACTATCCTATTTTCTTTCAAAATTAAAAAACAAACTATAAACAAAACAAACGAATTGCCAAGGTCATTATGCCCTTAGAGGTTTTCTCCGACCCTGATTTTAGAAGCCAGTTATCACCAAGATAAGCTTATTTTTTCATAGAATATTAATGTAGAGGTTATTTTTTTACATCTAGATATTAATGTAGGTATGGAACTTTGAAATTGCTTCAGAGCTAGGTAATTTCGTTTTTCAAAAAGATGAAAGGCTAATTATTAGACAATAATGTGATCAAATTACCAAAAGCTTTGAAGTGGTTCTATTTCAATTCTCAGTCTGATGTGCATTTAAAAAGATCTCTACTTAGAGTACTTACTGTTCATAATGCATTATGGAATCTTTTTTAAGTAACAGCTTGGGTGATAAAGAAGCCATTATCCTTGATTTGGTGTGTTTCACCCAAGTTAAATTTATGACAGACTGAAAATTAACTCTAGTGTTGTACACCTCACTTCCTGTTTTATACAACTTAATATATGTGTGAGCCATAATCCAGCAGGATTTATAAGAATATATTATTGATGGTTGGAAAAGCTGTTTTATAGTACCCTGCGAAAATATACCAGATAACATAGACAGTGTACATATAATCTTGCAGTTTGGGTTTATAAGAGATTTAACCTGTCACTAAAAGAAATACAGTGAAATCTATTGTAAATCCTTAAGAATAAGAACATTCAGAATTCACTTCTTTAACTTAGAAGGGAGAACTTAGTGCTTTATTTCCAGAACAGATCAGAAATTATAAAACGAATTTAGTTTCTGAAATACCATGGATTGAAGAATTCAGTGCATATCTACTTTGCCTACCTCTTTCACTTCATTTTCGTTACCTCATAATTATTTGTAGGAAGTACCTTGTTTACCACATATATAGTTTGTGTTGCATTTAAGGCTTTGCCCTCATGCCCAGTCTTATTGAAGGATTTTACAGTGTAATGTTAATTAATTAAAACTTTCTTAAGCAATGGATTAGAGATGGCTCCGCAAAAGAAGAATAAAATGTAAAATACAAGATTTCTTTTTTAAAATATGTTTTATTGATTTTTTTTTTTTTTTTTTTTTTTTTTGAGAGAGAGAGGCGGGCGGGGGGAGTGGGAGAGATAGATAGAAACATGGATGAGAGAGAAACCCAGGTGATAAATAATTACTGTGTGGTAATCTCTGACTAAAGAGACAAACTTTTTTTGTGCACCTATATCTCTGTTTCATCACCAGCACTGGCTACTTTATGGGCAGTCATGCAAGAAACTAGGCACTGAATGGAACTTACGTAGGTGTCTTTCTGTACAAGTAGTTCTAATAAATTACGGCTACATCTCCCAAAGAGACTTTTATACTCAACAGCACGTTTTCTGTAATATCTAAGAAACGCTAAACAAATCTTTTAAATAGCCTCAAAATGATTTCCTTTAAAAGGTATTGAGTCTGCCCTCCTGCCCTGGCCGGTTTGGCTCAGCGGTTAGAGCGTCGGCCTGCGGTCCGGAGAGACCCGGGTTCGGTTCCCACTAAGGGCATGTACTTTGGTTGCAGTTTGTCCCCGGCCCTGGTTGGTCGTGCGGGTGGCAGCCACTCGATGTGTCCCTTTCACGTAGAAGTTTCTCTCTCTCTTCCTCTCTCTCCCTCCCACTCTATCTGAACAAAAAATGAAAAAAAAAAAAAAAAAAAAGGTATTGAGTCTAATTGTTCTGATGTGAAAGAACTTCTGAAAGAGACTGGTTGGTCAGTGTTTTCTGAATCCTCATAGTATATTAGTCATAAAACAAAGCAATACCCTTTATTTTTACCCTCAAATTTTTTTTAATTTTTTTCTTTCTTTTTTTTTTTTTTTTTTTTTTTTGGTATGTGCCCCTAACGGGAACCGAACCCGGGACTCTCTGGTCCGCAGGCTGAGCTCCAACCGCTGAGCCAAACCGGCCAGGGCAATTTTTTTCTTTATTGTTTTTAGATTGAGAGGAAAGGAGAGGGAGAGAGAGAGAAAAACATCAATGAGAGAGAACATCGATTGGCTGCCTCCTGCATGCCCCCAACTGAGGATTTGGCCCACAACCTGGGCATGTGCCCTGACCAGGAATTGAACCGGCGACCTCTTGGTGCATGGGTCAATGCTCAACCACTGAGCCACACTGGCTGGGCTATTTTTACCCTCTAGATACAGAGTTTTCCAGCTGAGGTTACACTTCAGAATCACCTATGGAGCTGTGCTTACATTTACTACTAGAAATCCTGTTTTTCAAAGTTTTAGAGGTGTTTCTAATAGCAACACTTCCAGTTGAGTACCACTACCAGCTTATATTTGAATTTGTATCACACATATTCTATATAACATGGAAGCAACTTTCATTTATACTAGTTCTGTGGCTTTACAAAGAGGACGTTAGAAGGTAGCTAGAAGGAGATCCTAGCTATAGTCAGAATTTTGGACTTAAAAGGGAACCATTCTAAACCCTTCCTCTTTACGGAGTTGGTAACTAGATCCAAGACTCTGGCTTGAGCTCTTTCTACAGTAGCTTCTTGGACCTAGTCCTTCTTTGAGAAAACCTTCAAAGCCTCTCAGTAATCTAGAAGTTGGCTTGAGCATCCCAAAGCCTTCCAAGGGTATTGTGAGGTCTCGTGGTTTTTAGTTAAAGGAACAGTACTACAGCCAGCAGGAACTTCTTACATCTTTGAAGTGAGGCAGGAGTCATGAGTGATATAACTCATAGTTAGAAATTATAGCCATCACCCAGAATGGGGCTTCTTTGTAAACATATAAATTTCTGATGAGATGCCTAGTTTTGGTACTAAAGATTGTTGGGAAAAAGATGATCATTTGTTCCATTTAAACTGATCCTTGCCCAGCTGGTGTGGCTCAGCGGTTGAGTGGGCAACCCATGCACCAAGAGGTTGCCGGTTCAATTCCCAGTCAGGGCACATGCCTAGGTTGTGGGCCCAATCCCCAGTGGGGGGCATGCAGGAGGCAGCCAATCAATGTTCTCTCTCATCGATGTTTCTGTCTCTCTCTCTCCCTCTCACTTCCTCTCTCTCTAAAATCAATAAAGAAAAAAAATATAAAAATAAATAAATAAACTGATCCTTAAGTATTGGCAGCAAGTCTCAGAAATTATGCCAGTATTATATTTCTAAGCAGGCCTCACTTGTAGCTTGTACTTCAGAAGGAGGATATTGTGCCCAGATATGCAATTTAACCAATTAAAGGAATAATATGTTTATTAATTATGATTAAATTTGGCTGTGAAAAAAAGAAAAAACAATCAGCAGTAGTTCAGTCATGGTATAGAGATTGATTTTTGTTTTGGATTAAAAAATCCAGAGGGAAGGGAAGTCCAACATTGGTATGGTTACTTCACCCTAATATTGTGCCCAGATATGCAGTTTAACCAACTAAAGGAATAATATGTTTATTAATTATGATTAAATTGGCTGTGAAAAAAAGAAAAAACAATCAGCAGTAGTTCAGTCATGGTATAGAGATTGATTTTTGTTTTGGATTAAAAAATCCAGAGGGAAGGGAAGTCCAACATTGGTATGGTTACTTCACTCTAATCAGGGGCTTGGGTTCTTCTGTTTTTTGTTTTGTTTTGTTTTGTTCCATCCATCCTTTGTTTTAGAGAAAGAGAAACATCAATGTGAGAGAGAATCATCGGTTGCCTCCTGTAATTGCCCCTACTGCAGATTAAACCCACAACCTTTTGGTGTGTGACAGCACTCCAACCAACTGAGCCACCCAGCCAGGGATGCTCCATGCATTCTTGGCACTAACTTACGTCCTCAAAGTGTCTGATAGTTCTACATGGCATCTGGAGCTTCAGCCATCATCAAAGGGGCATAGCTCCAACTTGAGGAGTCATCTCCCTTGAAAGAGCTTTTCCAGAACCACCTTATTCAACAATTTCTGCTTCCATCTCACTGGTCATTCCTATTATCAAGGGAGGCTGGAGAGGTATAACTGGGAAGATTGCTGTTCACTGCAATTAGAAGTTCTGTTATTAAAGAAGAAGAGAGTGGGTAGTGGGCAGGCAACCAACAAATCTGCTACAACCTATTTTCAAGAATATAATACTTTAAATATTAGAAAAACTAAATTTTAGTGACATCAAACACTATTATTCAGAATATAAATTTAAAAGATCCCCTGCCCTGGCCTGTGTGACTCACTTGGTTGAGCCTTGTCCATGCACCCAGAGGCTACAGGTTTGATTCCCGGTTTGGGCATATGCCCAGGTTTCAGGTTCGATCCCCAGTCGGGGTGTGTATGGGAGGCAGCCATTCGATGTTTCTCTCTGTCCCTTTCTCATATCAATGTTTTTTTCTCTCTCTCTTCCTCTCCCTGTCTCTCTAAAATCAATAAAAATAACCCGGCCTGTGTGCCTTAGTGGTTAGAGCATCGGCCTGCACACTGAAGAGTCACAGGTTCAATTCTCAGTTAAGGGCATGTAGCTGGGTTGCAGGATCAATCCCTGGTCCCATTTGGGGCACTTTTAGGAGGCAACCAATCGAT
The DNA here is from genome assembly GCA_030848825.1 of Tadarida brasiliensis. Taxonomy (NCBI): domain Eukaryota; kingdom Metazoa; phylum Chordata; class Mammalia; order Chiroptera; family Molossidae; genus Tadarida; species Tadarida brasiliensis. Next base: position 196,131,505 of record CM061257.1, on the reverse strand, counting down.
GTATCTCTCTCACATCAATGTTCCTCTCTCTCTCTCTCTCTCTCTCACTCTCTCCTCCCCTTTCACTCTCTCTAAAAAAGCAATGGAAAAAAAATCCTTGGGTTAGGATTAACCAAATAAATATATATATATTTCTTTATTGATTTTAGAGAGAGAGGAAGGGAGAGGGAGAGAGAGAGAGAGAGAGATAGAAACATCGATGAGAGAGAATATCAACTGACCACCTCCTGCATGCCCCCCACTGGGGATTTGGCCCATAACCTGGGCATGTACCCTGACCGGGAATCAAACCAGCGACCTCTTGGTGCATGGGTTGACGCTCAACCACTGAGCCACACTGGCCAGGCTGAAAATATATTTTAAAACAATAAAAATTAAAGATCCCCAAACTACCATCTACCATGTGTTTGATTAATAAAAGTAATTAGTCTCCATGATAGTGTTCTGCTTTGGATTTTTCAGCAGGACTCATTGGGAACAGCTGTTAGGCTTTGTTTTTTTGTTTCTTTGTTTGTTTGTTTGTTTGTTTTATCCTCACCCGAGGACATTTCTTGCATTCATCTTCAGACAGAGTGGGAGGGAGAGAGGGAGGAAGACAGAGAGAGAAACATAGACGTGAGAGAGACACATCGAGTGGTTGCCAACCACACGGCCTGGGGCCGGGGACAAACTGCAACTGAGGTACGTGCCCTTAGCAGGAACCGAACCCGGGACTCTCTGGTCCACAGGACATTGCTCTAACCTCTGAGCCAAACAGGCCAGGGCGGTTTTGTATATTTTAAATAAACTGAAGAATGAGTTCTTCAAAACAACAGGGGGCAAAAGACATTTCAAGTTAAATCCTGTTTCTTTTTGGAGATAGGAAGAATCAAAGCAACCACAAAGACAATTCAGTGGACATTTATGGAGCTAGTTGGAGCAGAGTATGCTATATTAGATGATGCAAGCTAGGAATGAACTTACTAAAACACTCAAATTGTTTAGTATTTAGATGGAACAAGATTGATGCAGCATATGACATTGTTAAACGCACGTATCACAGCAATGAATCATACTCCAGAAATGCAAGACCTATCCTGGAGAGAATGATGGGCACAGTAGGCTAAAGTTTTAAGTAGTAGATATTGTCTTAGTCCATTTGAGCTGTTATATCAAAATACCACATGTACTGGATGGCTTATAAACACAGAAATTTATTTCTCACAGATCTGTAAGCTGGAAGTCCAAGATCAGGGTATCAACCTGGTTGGTTAGGTTCTGGTGAAGGCCCTCTTCTGGGTTGCAGACTGCTGTCATCCTGCTGTGTCCTCACCTGGTGAAAGCTCTCTAAGCAGGGGGGGATCTCTTTCATAAAGGCACTTATAGGCAAAACCAAGCAGTAATTTGCATCATATACAACTATAGGCCATGATATATATCAGTGTATAAGATGGGAGTATTTCTGCTCTATGAGACCAGATTTTTAAACTATTCTGGGCCTGCCTGGCCGGTGTGGCTCAGTGGTTGAGTGTTGACCCATGCACCAAGAGGTCGCTGGTTCAATTCCTGGTCAGAGCGCATGCCCAGGTTATGGGCCAAATCCCCAGTGGGGGGGCATGCAGGAGGCGGCCAGTCGATGTTCTCTCATGGATGTTTCTATCTCTCTCTCCCTTTCCCTTCCTCTCTCTCTAAAATCAATAAAGAAAAAAAAAATGTTCTGGTCCTCATTCGTAATCACTGTTCACCTGGTGTTATCTAACACATATTTACTGTATACCTCATATCTACAATCCACTTTAAGGAGGAAATTCATTCACAAGTTGCCACTTAGGTAAGAAAGTCTAGATTTTGGCTTCTTATAGCTATGAGTTTTAAATCTAGGGAAAACCCAGCCTTGTATTTTTTTTCCTTTCATAATTACTTACCAGTAACCAAACCCTGTTTTTTGACTTTGCTCCAGCTAATAGAAAACAGGAAACTATGTAGCCTCCCTGTGAGAAGAGGGCCAGGCTGTACCCTCTGTGACCTCACCCCTTCAGTCTGATTTGCCCTTGGGGCAACAGTTGCAAACAGCTTCATTTGTGGCTTTGGCAATAAACATAGGAAATGCATATTAAACCAGCTAATGCAACAGGGTCTGTTAGCCTGCCTGGGCCTTGAGCTCAGGAAGCCATCTTTTGAACCTGTTATGATAGTGTACTTTTGGGCATCCTTGGGGAAGAATAGTTTAGACTCTGATCAAGTAATGGATCAGAGATCATTCTTGATCTTATATTGCAGTGGAAATGCCTTTGGTACTCTAGTATTAAATAACTTCTTATTTGAACTTATTGCATAACAACTTAGCTTAGCCGTTCCTACCCTTTATTAGTTCCCTTTGAAGCTATTGTGCTCAGTTTAGTTCTCCAGTAGGGACTCTGAAAGAAAATGGAAATCTCACAAATTGTACTTTCTTTATATCTATTCAATGCTGATACAGCTATCTCATATTTTGGTTTTTATGTCCCCCATTCTGTACCCCTACTTCCTCTCTGCTTTCAGGTGAAGGTCTCCCACAGGTGTATTACTTTGGACCATGTGGGAAATACAATGCCATGGTGCTGGAGCTCCTCGGCCCTAGCTTGGAGGACTTGTTTGACCTCTGTGACCGAACTTTTACTTTGAAGACTGTGTTAATGATAGCCATCCAGTTGGTAAGTCGGCATTGCAAAAGGATAGTCAGGTTCCCCCCCCCCCTCCTCCCCAGACACATCCTTTTGTCCCTTTTTGTGAATGCACACTCACAGTCTTGATGGCCTTCTAGGAAGCTGGCTGTGGCAAAAAGGGCTAACCCAGAGAAGTCACACGGCATCTGCTCTTTGCTCTATTTAAAAAATTTGCACCTCTGCCCAGCTGGTGTGTCTCAGTGGTTTGGCGTCGACCCATGCACCAAGAAGTCACCAGCATGTGCCCAGGTTGTGGGCCCAGTTCCCAGTGAGGGGCATGCAGGAGGCGGCCAATCGATGTTCTCTCTCATCAATGTTTCTATCTGTCTCCTTCTCCCTTCTTCTCTCTCAAATCAATAAAGGAAAAAAAAAAAATGCACCTCTGAACAATACCCTTATCTGAAGTGGAAGCATACAATTTAGGGTAGGGAGAAAGAGGATGATTAGATGAAGTTGTACACATGCATATTTCTTAGATGTTTTATTTATAGGTTTAAACACATGACTGTAAGATTTTGTCATGTCCTCCCTCTCCCCTTGCTGTTGCATCCAAGAAGTGATTGGAGATATAACCCACTGCCCTAATAATCAGATTCCGAAATTGTGTGACCAAGAACCCTCCTTTTAGTTCTCTGGCCTTCAATTCTCAGAGAATTACACAGCTGAAGAGGGAGCTTTCTCAGCTCCTGCCAAATTGCACACCATTACCAGTTTGGGGAACAGTTCCTTTGAGAAGTTCGTCAGCCACTCAGGGGAGGATGCAGATGTATCTTTATTGGTCTGAGATGGTGATGGTCTCCTCCACTTTACAGCAAAAACTAGGAAATGTTGGAAAATTGACTTTATCTTTTGAGCCCAAAATTCAAATGTTTGTGCTTCCCTTTCTATACTAAGTATTAGAAAGCTTTGTAGCTAGAAATGAACTTAATGAAATTTGAAATAATTTTATGATTATTATTTTGGGCTCTTTTTACTTTCACATATAAACTGCACCTTTACCTTTGTTACTAATTAGGTATCTGATGTTAATCCAGTATTAACTTCTGTGGGTCTCACTTTCCTTATTTCTGCAACTAAGGGAGTTGAGTCGGGGAGTCCTGTTTAACTGATAGGAAGGTGTGGGCAGGAGGTGAATGTGGCAGTGGTACTGTCTTCAAAGGCTGCCAAATATTTTGCTATCCTATCTTGGAATAAATACTTCTTGCCTCTCAAATGCTTACTTTCTGAAATAGCATAAAAACACTTAATTCTGCCTGGCCGGTGTGACTCAGTGGATTGACCATTGTCCCATGGACTGAGAGGTCCCAGTTCGATTCCTGGTCAGGTCACATGCCCGGGTTGCGGGCTTGATCCCCAGTAGGGGTTGTGCAGGAGGCGGCCGATTGATGTTTCTCTCTCACATTGATGTTTCTATCTTTCTCTCCCTTCCTCTCTCTCTACAAAATCAATTTAAAAAAAACCAATTCTGTTTATCATTTGCAAATTGTAACATTATAAGGTTTAGCAAATAAAACCTTGCGCTGGTAAAGTAAATGTTGTGATGTTTTTTTTCAATAAATTTCTTCAGAGTATTTCCATCTTTTTTTCTCTTTCAGCTTTCTCGAATGGAATATGTGCACTCAAAGAATCTCATTTACCGAGATGTCAAGCCAGAGAACTTCCTGATTGGCCGACAAGGCAATAAGAAAGAGCATGTTATACACATTATAGACTTTGGACTGGCCAAGGAATACATTGACCCTGAAACCAAAAAACATATACCTTATAGGGAGCACAAGAGTTTAACTGGAACTGCAAGATATATGTCTATCAACACGCATCTTGGCAAAGGTGTGTTTATTTTTTTCTGCTCCATGAACAGGACAGGTTTTTAAAACAACTTTTTATTCCAGTAACACTTTGTCCCCATTGTGCATTACAACTTGTGATTCTTATTGCTTCACAAGGTAAGTGATTTTTGTACTTGAGAATTTAAGATGGTAAGTTAGTGACTTTCCTGAGTATCCTGTTGACAACTTAAGGATTTTAATTCTTTATGTAGTTTACCCTTGAACAACATGGGTTTAACTTCACAGACCCACTTATATGGTTTTGTTTTTTTTTAATGAATACTGTAAATGTATTTTTTTTATGATTTTCTTAACATTTCCTTTTCTGTAGCTTACTTTATTGTAAGAATAGCCCTGGCCGGTGTGGCTCAGTGGTGTAAACATTAGCCTGCACACCTAAGGGTCACCGATTCGATTCCTGGTCAAGGGCACGTACCTGGGCTGTGGGTTCGATTCCCAGCTCCTATTTAGGTTGTGCGGAAGGCAAACAGTTGATGTATGTCTGTCACATCGATGCTTCTCTCTTTCTCCCCTTCCCTCTCTCTAAAAATCAATGAAAAAAATGTCCTCGGGTGAGGATTAACAAACACACAAAAATACAATGTATAATACGTATAAAAAATAAATTCATGCTAATCGACTATATTATCAGTAAAGCTTCCAGTCGATAGTAAGGTATTAGTAATTAGGTTTTGGGGGAGTCAAGAGTTATATGTGGATTTTTTTATTGCAGGCAGTCAGCACCCCTAAACCTCGTGTTGTTCAAGGGTCAACAGTACTGTTTCCAAATGCTTACTTTCTTAGCAGTGTGGGTAATTGAATTACTGTATTAAGGTGATAGCATTTGAGTAAGTTTAGTGGTAAGTTTGGTACAGATGACCTTATATATGACATCAGACTGGTATCTGCTTTGGGGAAGAGTGCTTCACTAAAACATGGATTAGACTTCTGTTTGCTGTGCATAATTCCATGAATAATTCTTTAAGGAAGAGCTTATGTCTTATTCAGTGAAATACATTTGCTTTTCCATGAGTCTTGCATTTTATTCAGGATAGACAGTTTGCCCAAATATTTGAAAAAGCTCTAAATCAAGGCAAATGGCCTTACTTGTGAGAGGAACTAATCTAGGGGAGAGGATTTGTGAGAGAAGCCTAAAGAACAGTGGAAGGCCAAGTCCACAGGGCCCTGGCCTGGGCCCCTTGCCATCTTCTCCAGAAAAGCTTCCCTTTTTATCTGTCTTATATATTGGTCTTTCATGGAAGATTCTATTTGGAGACAAGGTTCCACGGTGATTAAAAAATATGTTTGAGTCCGGCCTGTGTGGCTCAGTGGTTGAGCGTCGACCCATGCACCAAGAGATCGCCGGTTCGATTTCCGGTCAGAGCACATGCCCAGGTTGTGGGCCCAATCCCCAGTGGGGGGCATGCAGGAGACAGCCAGTTGATATTGTCTCTCATCAATATTCCTATCTCTCTCTCCCTCTCCCTTCCTCTCTCTCTAAAATCAATAAAGGAAAAAACCAAATTTAAAAAAAGAAAGTTTGAAAATCACCACCCTAGAGAGTAGACATATAAACAGAATATTAAGAATATTATCAGTTCCATAATCTTAGACATAGCTAATTATATCAGATGTTTATTAATGAATTGTTATATACTAATAAGTTGGGTTTTTTTATCCTCACCTGAGGACATTTTTGCATTTATCCTCAGAGAGAGAGAGAGAGAGAAAGAGGAAGAGAGAGAGACACACATATGTCAACTCGTTGCCACCCACACGACCCCAACTAGAGCCGGGGACAAACTACAACCGAGGTTCGTACCCTTAGTGGGATCCGAACCCAGGTCTCTCTGGTCTGCGGGCTGACACTCTAACTGCTGAGCCTAACCGGCCAGGGCCACTAATAAGTATTTTGAAGACTAAGACAAAGTTGCCTCACTGAATAAACTGCACAGGTATTCAGATCATCGTTAGTATTAGTGAAAAGTAAAAATGGCATTACACCTTTAGTTGAAATCATGAATGCTATCAGAATTTTTTCAGTAGAAATCCTCACTTAACTAAATGTAATACTTTAATTAGATTAGAAGGTCCTCTGCTACTTACTGTCAGCGTCACTTTGGATAATCTCCCTGAAATTTATCTGTAAAATAAGAGTAATATTTCACAAGGATTTTTGTGTGTGTTTTTTTTCCAATTTTTATTAATTTATTTTTGTTAAGATGTTTCTCCTTTTCCTCCCCTAGACACCCTCCTCCCCATCCCGCTCAAGGATGTTTTGAGGATTGAATGGGTAATATATGTAACACAGGTCTCTTGCATAGTGCTCAATATTTCCTTCTTCCTTCCTTTTTACAAGGAAATAAACTGTGTTGTAAATAGTAAAGTCACAATTGCTTAGTTTAACTGATAGACTCTAGAAATTATTGTTTCAGTGCCTGCATCCTGGGCTCAGCAATTTGTGTTCTGATTTTATTATTCTTGTCAGGAAAGGCAAGGACAAGGAGAAGAGTGGGTATGTCTTATGTTTGTATTAGGTACAGCATAATGGTTTAAAAAAAGGAATACAAATCTTGGCTCTTTCACTTAAAGCTATGTGATTGTGGTCCAATAACTGTCCTCCCTCAGCCTCAGTTATCTCATCTGTGAAATGGATATGATAATAGTACTTTATATCATAGGGCTCTATGAAAAAAATGCTTACAAAGTGTTTAGCATGGTACCTGAGAGCAGTCAGGACTACAATGGTAGTTATCACTTACTTACTCAACAAAATGTTTTAAGCATCTACTTTTGTCAGACTGGGTTCCCTCATCTCTTGGTGTAGCCATTTCTACTAGAACTTGGAGTTTACCTCCAGACTTGGACTTCCTAGTTTCAGAGTTTTTCAGGTCGGATTCAGCCTGTCACCATATTTTTTCCTTTCAATATAACAGAGAATACATATAGATGGTTGTCAAATGCCCTTTAAACTCTGGCCAGAGTTGAAAGGAACTCTAATCCTGTTAGTATTATTGAAGAGTAAAAATGACATTACAAAGTAATGTGATACAACTTGAGTTGAAATCATGAATGATAACGGCCTAAACTTGAGTCTGAAAAATAAACACATAAATTTTTAAATGTGTAACATCATTTATGGTATAATGAAGAAAAAGGGAAGTGTATCTTCAAAGACTTGGAGAGAATTGCCTATTAATTTTGTGAGGGAAGAGAATAAGGGAAGGTGTTTCTTGAACCTGACATTGCCACATGAGATTAACCACTTTCCCCACTAATTAAGCCCTGATTAAGGCAGATCATTAAGTATTCTTTCATCGTTGAAGTTAGGGTGAGAACACTGGGTCACCGAGTCCCTTTCATACAACAAAATGTATTTGACCTAAAATTAGGGATGTGATGCATGTAAACCAAGCTCATCTTTACAAATGAAAATATCTTGCATGAATAAACAGGGGCATGTGGAAATACTGACTTGAATGTAGAATGTTCAAAAAAATATGAAAATAAAGCATGGCTCTGGTTTTCACCCTTTATTTTTTTTCTTGAAAGGTCCTAATGGCTGCCCTGGCCGGTTTGGCTCAGTGGTTAGAGTGTCAGCCCATGGACCAGAGAGTCCCGGGTTCGGTTCCCGCTAAGGGCACGTACCTCGGTTACAGTTTGTCCCCGGCCCTGGTTGGGGTCCTGTGGGTGGCAACCAGTCAATGTGTCTCTCTCACGTAGATGTTTCTCTCTCTCCCTCCTGCTCTGTCTGAAGATAAATGCAAAAATGTCCTTGGGTGAGGATAAAAAAAAAAAAAGAGCTCCTGATGGCTTAAATTATCATAGGTTATTTTAGAGATGGAAAATTACTTTTCAGATTATCTAAATCAACCACTTTATTTTTCAGATGAGGAAATTTAGGCCCAAAGTAGATGATTTGATCGTGCTGAATTTCACATGGATTAAATGAATGGAAAGGTTGGACCAAGAGCTAGATGGCCTGACTCCACAACCATTGTTTTTCCTATTACCCTATATTCCACAGCTATTTTTCATGGTTCTCAGTTTTTGGAAGTTACTGTATTACTTATTCCAGTGGGCTTAAATTTTGTTTGTTTATTTTTAAAAATCTAATTTTATAATGAATGGCCTTTGCTGTGAAGAGAAAGAAATTGGCCTTTTTTTTCCTGTAGGGCTGATCAATGTGGAAAACATGGGGAGTTTCGCCCTCTTGTGCTCAAATAACTTAAGTGCAACCATTTGTGCAGTGAGTGTTTTATTGCCAAGGGGCCTCTTGTTACAGGACGTGGATATAAAAATGGAGATCTGATGAGTAGGTGTGATATAGTGTGAGAAACTGCAGGGTGTGATTTCTCTCTCTGCCCTGATTTGTGGGAGGCCTCGATTGACCCTGCTTCTTTTTTCTTTTTTAATTTGTTTTATCTTTAAGTTCTGTTAACAAACTCTGCTTTTGTCTAATGGCTTTTTGTTTTCAATTACCTATAAAATTTATTGCAAACTTCAGGCAAGCCGAATAGACAGTAGCTCCTGGTTTTGCTGTTTTATTTTATTCTTTTTCAGATAACTTCAATTGATGTACTCAATTTTATGTTATTTATATATCTTATCAGGGTGCCTTTAGTGACTACCTTTCCAAAAACCTCCTTCAAACAGCAAATTGGAAAGTTGCCTTTTCTTTGTTTTTCTATCCAGTAGAGTACTATTCTCTCTTTTTCATGCAAATTACCCATAATTGATGGCTGCAGTTAAACCTGTTGTGCTTTGGTATTTTGAGTTAGCAGAGTAGCTTTCCCACCTGCCTGATTCCCTGGGTTTTACACAAAGCACAGTCAGATTTAAGGAAGCCCCTTAGTCTTGCTTCTATAATTTTTTTTTATAAAGCCCTAAACTTGATTCTGAAAAATAAACACATAAAATGTCTGAGATGAACCATAATTAGTAGATTAGAAATGGATAACCAAAGGTGGTATAGGATGTTTTCTGAGATGAAGTTACAATTTTTTATTAACTTTCCTACAATTCTTTACTATTTCAATCATTCCAATTAAACAAAAGAAAAACCACTCGGCTGGTGTGGCTCAGTGGTTGAGCATCGACCCATACACCAAGAGGTCACCAGTTCATTTCCCAGTCTGGGTACATGCCCAGGTTGTGGGCCAAATCCCCAGTGGGGGGCATGCTGGAGGAGACCAATCCATGTTCTCTCTCATCGATGTTTCTATCTCTCTCTCCCTCTCCCTTCCTCTCTCTCTAAAAAATTTTGATATTTTTTATTAATTTCTATGATGAATAAAAAGCACTAGCCATGTATGCCAGGCATTATGCAGCTTGTGTCTTCGCCGGCCTAGCCAGAGTGAAAGGTTTTAACAGTTCCAGCTGCTAGTCTGTTGCTCACCTTCTCTAATCGTAACCAGGGGTAATTGTAATCCATATACTGAAAATAATGTTTCATTTAAATTATCTTACTTTCAGAACAGTGACAGCATTGAGTGAGCAGTGGTTACTCATTGTTCAGTGATTTGGACTTGGTTTTAGTTTAGGATTTGCTCTTTTCACTTGATATTTACTTGCCAGTGACAGATCTAGGCAAAGGAGGTGCATATTGTTTTTCTGTCTTGATCTAAAATACTATCCCTGGTTTAGATAATCAAAGAATTAGTAAGCAGAGCCTTTCCAGAGCAGAAGGGTTTCTGAATGGACTGCTTGGTTTTGATCCTACTTTATTAACTGCAAATGTAATGTGTGATCTGTCTTCCCTTTTAGAGCAAAGCCGGCGGGATGATTTGGAAGCCCTAGGCCATATGTTCATGTATTTCCTTCGAGGCAGCCTGCCCTGGCAAGGACTCAAGGTATCCTTGAAAATGCTCAGTGGAGGGCTTTGTTTCAATACTCAGTTGTTAATGAAGGAGTTGCTGACTTGATGTCTGCAAGAAGCACAGAGGGGATGATTGGCTACAGAGATGAGAAGCAGGAACTAGTTACATTAGTCTATATTGTAAATGCTCACCTGGGCATTGGGAAGCTCTGTTTTGCTCACATTTGTCTTCTTCCTCATCTGAATCCTTCTTCCTTGTTTTTGGATTTTCCATAATCTCTTCCTTGGTTTCCTCCCAGCCATGGCAGTGCTGCTTTTCTCTCTGTCAGTATGCCTCCTCCACTACGATTATGTAGCAAGATGAGTGTTCCCAGTGTGTTGGGGAATTTCTAGAACAAATTTACAGCAGCTGCTACACATTTTACCAGCAAGGCCAGCAGGTCTGGGTGTGTCCCTAAAGGAAACTGGAAATATTTGTTCATCCAATATAGGCTGAGTGCTCACCTGAAATGAACTAAAACAAAAATCCAGGTTTAATGTTGCTCTTCAAGTGTTTTATTGAATAAATGCCTATGTAGACAATAGCCATTCCTTGCGAAACATGTAGTTTCAATAGCCTTCCTTTGGTAGGTACAGTACATTTGTGTCAATGTTAATTATTGATTATAAATATAACCATTGTAATTACTCTGTGCCTCTGGCTGTAGACTAAAAAATGGTAAGCTTCTAACCCATGCTAAGTCCCATTAGATAGTTAAATGTGAGACATATTTTTTAGTTGTAATTTATATTAACATGTTAGTATGGAAAGAATTAATCAGTAGCTTTGGGTATGCATATACCCTCTACCACCTCCAAAAGGGCAGAATGATTGATTTCGCTGTGCTCTCTAGAACATTGTCCTGAAAAGTAAGGCTTCTACCCCTTCCCTTTGGGAAGATTATATTTCTTCCCCTTAACTCCCCTCTTAACATCTCCTCCATGGTCTTCTCCTAGTCATATATATCTTCTCATTGATATTGACAATTGTCAAATAGAGTTTCACATCCTGTTTGCTCATTATATAGCCAAACAATGTATTCATGTATGTATTATTAATTGCTTGAAACTTTCTCATGATCCATGAATAATTTTCGTGATAGATGTAGATCTAAAATTTCTCCAACTTAATGTAGAACATCATTGCTTAAAGCTGGGTATAGCAGGCTAGGTGGAGTCTCAAGAGATTCCCTTGAGACCACATTGTTGGTCCAAGCTCCAGGAGCCCTCTGTCTATAGTCCTGAGCAAACCAAACTTGGCTGCATTGAGCCACTGACATATATCAAACCTATCTGTTAGCCATGCCTGTATCATAGATAACATTTTCCCCTCTAGAACCACATTGTAGAAAGACATTATTTTCTACTTCTTGTTCTTTTTTCTATTTAAACTTCACAATAAGTATGTAGAGCCATGTATCTGCCCCCACTTGATTATTGATATTTTTTATCTTATCATAGAGCTGAATCACTTTTTCTTTTATTGATTCCAGAGAGAGGAAGAGGGAGAGAGAGAGAAAAACATCAACTGGTTGCTTCCTGCACGGGGATGGAACCCACAACCTGGGCACGTGCCCTGAACAGGAACTGAACCCTCCACCTTTTGGTGTATGGGACAACTCTCTATCCAACTGAGCCACACTGGCCAGGACAAGGTTGAATCACTTTTGAACCCTAGTGGCCAATTTTGAAAATAATTGCTAGATGATATTTTTATTTTCTTATCCTAGCCGCTTGTCTCATTACATTTAACGGTGTTTTTCTGAGACTACTAAATATATTTTCAAGTAAACATTCCAGAACAGAGAAGTTGTTTTTGTACATATTTAAAAACATCATCTCTTGCCCTGGCCGGTTTGGCTCAGCGGTTAGAGCGTTGGCCCACAGACCAATGAGTTGCGGGTTCGATTCCAGTCAAGGGCACGTACCTCAGTTGCGGTTCGTCCCCGGCCCTGGTCGGGGTTGTACAGGAGGCAGCCAGTTGATGTGTCCCTTTCACATCAATATTTCTTTCTCTCTCTCTGTCTCCCTCCCTCCCACTGTATCCCACATAAATAGAAAAATATCCTCAGGTGAGGATTAAAAAGTAAATAAATAAAAACATCATCTCTCCTACATTTCTTTTTTGTTAGTGTTAGAAAAACAATTGTGAGACTATCTAACAAATCCTGCCAGTTTGAGTATAACAACCATTGTATTCCCAAATATGCTGGACCTCACATACTCAGTACCTCTTTCCAAATAACTTTCTCTCTTTACTCCCTACAGGCTGATACATTAAAAGAGAGATATCAAAAAATTGGTGACACCAAAAGGAATACTCCCATTGAAGCACTCTGTGAAAACTTCCCAGGTAAAATGCTAAAAGGACACTCCAGTGAATGTGACTGAATCTTTGAAGTAGATGAAGACCATGACTTGGGATCTCTACTTTAGATAAAGGTGCTCTCCAGAAAACTTAAATTTTCTTTTATTGTAATTTAGACTAAGAAAGGTTTTGTCACTTTCGTTGGTCCATGGAAATACCAGTATCAAATAGCCTGTACAGTATTCCTTGCTTGGCCCAGAGCTCCTGCCCTTGGGATGCATTCAGTCAATGAGCATGGTCTTTCACCTCTTTCCTAACAGAGGAGATGGCAACCTACCTGCGATATGTCAGGCGATTAGATTTCTTTGAAAAACCTGACTATGAGTATTTACGGACCCTCTTCACAGAACTCTTTGAAAGGAAAGGCTACACCTTTGACTACGCCTATGATTGGGTCGGGAGACCTATTGTGAGTATCCTCTTTTTACCTCCTCACCTCAGACCAGCACTGCCTCACCCCTTTCCTTGGCAGACTTTCTGCTTAAATCTATGGGAGAGAAAACATTTCTTTGACTGTAGATTTTACAATTACCAACCTTTTCAGGGTGATGCATAGACTTCTCTTACTAGGGTTAAGAATTAGGAGTAACTCCCTTTATATGTTTTTAAGATTATGACCAGTAGTCCTGAGAGACCAGAATTTAAGCCAGTTTTGTTAAAATATGCTCTTATTGATTTTTTAGAGAGAGAGAGAGAAAGAGAGGGAGGGGGGAGAGAGAGAGAGAGAAACATCAATGTGAGAGAGAAACATCAGTGGGCCGCCTCCTGCATGCCTCCCACTGGGGATCGAGCCTGCAACCCCAGGCATGTGCCCTGACTGGGAATCGAACTGGAACCTCTCAGTCCATGGAACAATGCTCAATCCACTGAGCCACACCGGCCGGGCTAAGCCAGTTTTTAAGAAGACTTTTCATTTGAATAATCCAGAAGCTGGTGCTACATAATTGTTAAGGTGCTTGACTTCTGTAGGAGTATAACTTAGCACCATAGGACACTTTTGAATTTGCTCTTCTGGCCAGGGGTCACAGCGCCCGAGAGCATGCTAACAGACATCACTGCAGGATGGTTTTTTATTTTCAAAGGTAAGCTACTCTCCAGTGAACTATTGAGGACCAAGCTGCCTGCGTCCCTTTTGCAGCTAAGCAAACTAAGAAGACAAGAAGACTTGAAACTGTCCTTGGTGTCTGGAAATAATTACTACCATTCTATTAGAATTTGAATGATGCTGTCCTTTGCAGAGGCATTAAGTTGGACCTGTTTTCCCCATTTGACTTTTTGTTATCTTTTTCCAGCCTACTCCAGTAGGGTCAGTTCATGTAGATTCTGGTGCATCTGCAGTAACTCGAGAAAGCCACACACACAGGGATCGGCCATCACAACAGCAGCCTCTACGAAATCAGGTATGTGTTGGACCTTCATTTCAGACATTCTCTTTATTTGTGGTTAATGTTAACACCCACATTCTTCAGCTTCTTTGCTTAAGTGTATATGTTGAAATCAAAGAAAAAGTCCTTGTCAGTTTTCACTGGTGTGCTGTGGCGTTCTAGCATCCCTCAGGGTTTGTGTAATGGCACTGAGATATGGCCAGATGCCTTACATGAAGCATCCACTCTAGAGAGCCTGGGCCTGTCGGAATCTGTTGGCTGAAAGGACCTGCTGGACATACAGGATGGACAGGCTAGCCCACTTTGGGTCTCATTGGCACTCCATTGTGCACTCTTGCCAATGCTGGTTTCCCCCTGCTGGTTAGGAAGGATGAGTAATTTGGACTTCCAGCTGACCTGGGAATGAACTGGCACCTCCACTCCATCTCTCTCCCTGTACCCAGGTTAACTCTAGAATTATGAATGAAGACTCAGCCTTGCTTTAGGCCACTCCACAGAAGGACATGTCATCTCTCTTTCCATATTCATGATTTGGGAAACTAGTGGTCTGGATGAGAAGCTTCTCTTAGCCTCAAGACAGAGGAGGCAAACACACACAAAAAAATCAATGGATTTGCCCTGATCTGTTTGGCTCAGCAGTTAGAGCTTTGGCCCGTGGACCAAAGGGCCTTGGATTCGATTCCCAGTCAAGGGCATATATGTGGGTTGCAGGTTCAATCCCCAGCCCCAGTCAGGGTCATTCTCTCTCTCTCTCTCTCTCCCCCCCCCTCCCCTTCCTCCCTTCCTCATTCCCTTTCACTGTATCTAAAAATCCATGGAAAAATATTCTCTGGTGAGAATTTGAAAAAAAAAAATTGATGAATTTGACAACATTTTTAATGAAAGGAGAAACTGTGATTTGAATGAATATGAAGGAAATGAATATGATGATTATCTTTATATCATAATATAGTACTAAAAGAAAAATGAAGACTTCAGTAGATAAATAAGCAAAGAATAATGAATAAATAGATACACATGTGCTTTTGCACACACACACACACACACACACACACACACACATAATCATTATCACCTATCAAATTAGCTTGTTTTCCCTCACTCCTGACCTCACTTTTTATATTCACACTTTTACAATAAAATGCAACAACACTTATTATCTCACAGATGCACATGTGAAAATACATAGGTTAAAAATAGTATATAGGGGGTAGGGAGAGGAGGGTGTCTGGAGGGAGAAAGAAGAAACATCTGTAACAAAAATAAATTAATAAAAATTGGAAAAAAATAGTATATAGAAATGTATACACATATATACAATGGAGTACATACAAAATCTGTACTCCCTCCTTCCCTTCCTTCCCTCTCTATAAAAAAATCAATGGAGCCCTGGCCAGTTTGGCTCAGCGGTTAGAGCATCGGCCCACGGTCCAGAGAGACCCAGGTTCAGTTCCCGCTAAGGACATGTACCTTGGTTGCGGTTTGTCCCCGGCCCTGGTTGGGTCGTGCGGGAGGCAGCCACTCGATGTGTCCCTTTCACATCAATGTTTCTCTCTCTCTCTCTCTCTCTCTCTCTCTCTCTCTCTCTCTCTCCCTCTCTTTCCCTCCCACTCTATCTGAACAAAAAATGGAAAAATGTCCTCAGGTGAGGATTAAAAAAAAATCAATGGAAAATATCCTCAGGTGAGGATTAACAAAAAAAAAGAGAGTTTAATTTGACTGACTTCTGATTTGACAACAGAATAATTCTGCAATTATTCTCTCCTACCACTTTTTTTATTTATTTATAATTTTTTTAAATATTTGGTTTTTTTAATCCTCACCCAAGGACTTTTTTTTTTTTTTTTTTTTTTTTTTTTTTTTTGCATTTATTATCAGAGCTGGAGGAAGAGAGAGAGAAACATTGATGTGAGAGAGACACATCAGGTAGTTGCCACCCACATGACCCGAACCGGGGCTGGGGACAAACTGCAACCGAGGTACATGCCCTTAGCGGGAACCGAACTCCGGACTCTCTGGCCCGCGGGGCGACACTCTAACCGCTGAGCCAAACCAGCCAGGGCTCCTACCACCTTTTTAAAAAGCATAGTTGAGTACACAGTTAAACTAACAGTCTCATAAGTTACTCTTGACTTTGCAAATTGTTACAAATACTCTAGAAAGTAATTTGGTAAAGTTACTGTCCTCTCTGATAGAATAATCTTACTCTTGGAATCAATCATAATAAAACAACCCAAGATATAGATTAAGTTATGTGTATAAAACTGTCACAATGTCATTTGTAGCAGTTTTAGAAATGACCCACCTATCCAGTTATAAGGAATGGTTATGGATCCAGGTCAGATCCTTTATCAAATAAACTGGGTTATAATAAAGTGATTTGTAAATGTTATATAGTCACTTAAAAGAATATTTGGGCAAACTTGTAGCATCCTGAAAATGTTTATGGTTTGTATAGTGAGGAAATTAGAATACAAAATTAGAAGTGCCTCATGATTTCCCCTCAGGGGAAGGGAAGATGAGAGAATCAGTGGGAGAAGATGATACCAAAATATTAACAGAATTAGTGTTGGAAGAGGTAGTATTGTGGGTAATATTTTTCTAAACTCTTCTATAATGAAGTTATAAGGTAATCATATTACCTTATAATGAAAATGCATTCATTGAAACTTTCCTAATGAAGAAAATGCATTTAAATAGAAAAGATATGGAAAAATAAATAATTTAAGTAGTCAATGAAGTCTAATCAACATATCTGCCTGCTCACATTTTTTGGAATATTTGAAAACTAAAACATGTTTCCTTTGGTTTTCCTAGTCTTTTCTGCTTCAGTGAATTCATAATTATTTCTGCTATTTTGAATGGATTTTAGAAGTATGGGAACAAGAGATGGTTGAAAACTTGCCCGGCTGGTGTGGCTCAGTGGTTCAGTGTAAACCCATGTACCAAGGGGTCACTGGTTTGATTCCCAGTCAGGGCACATGCTCAATCCCCGTGCAAGAGGCAGCTGATCGATGTTTCTGTCTCTCTCTCTCTCTCTCCCTCCTTCTTCCTCTCTCTCTAAAAATCAAGAAAAACACATTTAAAGAAAAAGAAAACTTAAATTGCCAAGGTGGGAAATGAGGTCATACCTAGTATCTGAGAAAGTACAGTAAACTTAAGTGTACTTTTTTTTCTTTTTTATTGATTTTTAGAGAGAGAGGAAGGGTAGAGGGAGAGCGAGATAGAAACATCGATGAGACAGAACATCAATTGGCCACCTCCTGCATGCCCCCCACTGGGAATCGGGTCCACAACCTAGGCATGTGCCCTGACCAGGAACAGGAATCGAACCAGCGACCTCTTGGTATATGGGTCGACACTCAACTACTGAGCCATACCAGCTAGGCTCAATGTACTTTTAAATGAAAGGTCATTAAACAAGTGTATGCAATTAGGATATCTCATCTGAAAGGTGATAAGCTTCGTTTTGAAGAATTTAATCTGAAGATCTGATTTATTTATTTATTTATTTATTTATTTATTTATTTATTTATTTAGGTACATGCCCCTAGCGGGAACCGAACCTGGGACTCTCTGGTCCGCAGGCCGATGCTCCAACCGTTGAGCCAAACTGGCCAGGGCTGATTTTTTTTTTTTTTTTAAGTATCCCATGGCTGCTGAGGGATTGAAATGCCCCATATTAATGCAAATTTGGCAGATCATTCCTAGCAGGATTCTGAATCCTTGCTTGGTAGAATTCTTTCTGCCCTGTGCACTGTGGGTAAATGGATTTCTGGTGTCTGCTAAGCTTTTACACTGTGTTTAGTCTGTGGTTTCATGGCTTATATTCCATCATTACGGTTGTTTTCTTATGCTTTTGGGGGGTTTTTAGTTGCGGCTAAATATGTCCCTTTTATGGCTCTAGTGATTGAAAACAGTATGGTATTTTAGACTAATTCTCTTTAAGTTTTGAAATCAGCAAAAGAAGAAAATAAAATCTCTCCTTGAGAGAGATTGAAAGATATTGAGTGACAATGAATATTTTTTTCAGCTACTTTGACTCAGTAAATCTGGCTGAGGACCTACTATGTGAAAGTATATCCTGGAGATACCAGGATAAGTAGGGAGTCCTTGTCCTCAAAGAACTGACAAGCAGATAAGCCAAGTAGCCAGATAACTATAACACAAGGCAGAACATATAAAGCTTCCCAAGTTGCAAATTATCATCATCAGGGATTGAAAGAAGGAGACATTTCATGTAGTCTGAGCATGGCATAGAGTTTCATGAAAGAAGCTGCATTTGAAATGCTTTTATAAGAATTAAGTGGAAATAAAAGAGTCATTTCAAGCAAAGCAGGAAATAATGAGCAACAGCAAACTATCTAGTTCCATTCTGCTAAAATATTATATATAGTGTGAATAAAGGAGATAGGCTAAGAAAATGGGTTGGAGCCATTTAATGAAGCTTCTGGAATGCTGGGCTGAAGAATTGGTACTTAATTTCAGTAGGGATTAAGCACTAAAGGTTTTGGAACAGAGGAGTGATATGATCAAAACTTTGCTTTAGAAATCTTTTGACCCAGAAGGTAATAATAGCCTGGCAGCCAGCTTGCAGGCCAGTAAGAGGACAGTGAGTTCCCTTGAGAGGTAAAGGGGCCCTAGATGGGCTGTAGTAGTAAAAATGAAATAGAATTGAAAAATGACACAGGGATATAATCTACCAGAATTAGCAGCCCACATGTATGTCAGGGTTGAGGAAGAAGGAAGAGTCAAAGCTCTTCCTGAGGTGTTAAGCCTGGATACTTAAGAGGCTGGTGGTCCTATTACTAGAAATGGGAAAGGTGGGGGAGAAACTCCTTTGGAGTTTGAATTTAGGCCTCTTAAGTTTGAAATACTAGCTGTGTATTCCAGCTGAAGATTGCTAGTAGGCAGAGGATGGCTCTCAAAACCAGAGCCCTGGCTGGTTTGGCTCAGCAGTTAGAGCGTCGGCCTCGGACCAGAGAGACCCGGGTTCGGTTCCCGCTAAGGACAAGTACCTCGGTTACAGTTTGTCCCCAGCCCTGGTTGGGGTTGTGTGGGTGGCAACCACTCAATGTGTCTCTCTCATGTCGATGTTTCTCTCTCTCTTCCTTCCTCTCTCCCTCTCACTCTATCTGAAGATGAATGCAAAAGTGTCCTCGGGTGAGGATTAAAAAAAAAAAGAAAGAAAACCAGAGAGCCCGGTCTGGTGTGGCTCAGTGGTTGAGTGTCGAGCCTTGCACCAAGAGGTCGCTGGTTCAATTATGGGTCAGGGTACATGCCCAGGTTGTGGGCCCGATTCCCAGTGGGGGGGCGTGTAGGAGGTGGCTGATCGATGTTCTCTCTCATTGATGTTTCTATCTCTCTCCCCCTCTCTCTTCCTCTCTCTCTAAAGTCAGTAAAGAAAAAAAAGAAAAGAAAACCAGAGAGCTATTTGGAAATCAAGGCATGGACATGACATTGATGATAATGCCTAAAGAGCCTCTTTATCCTGGATCAATCTGCCCATCAATTGTGTGGTAGAGGAGTGAGCGTGGGGGTTAACAGGCTCTGCTTAGTCCCATATTTAGAGTAAGAGGAGAAAGAAGGGGAGCTCAGAACTTGGTTTTAGCTTATCCCAAGACTTTTGCCATAGAACATTTAACCTTTTGGGGGTCTCTCTCAAACACAAGTCTTGTAAGGGTAGAGCTTTTGTTGTTTTGTTCACTGCTATATTTCTAACACCTAAAACAATATCTGGAATAGTAGGCAATTGATAAATAATTGTTTGAGTGAATGAATGAATCTATCAAATGAGGAGCCTAGATGAAATCAGATATTTGTTTAAAATATAGATTTTTGGTCTGGCCGGTGTGGCTCAGTAGTTGAGCATTGACCCATGCACCAAAAGTTTCCCCAGTTCAGTTCCCGATCAGGGCACATGCCCAGGTTGTGGGCCAAATCCCCAGTGAGGGGCATGCAAGAGGTCGCCAGTCTATGTTCTCTCTCATGGATGTTTCTATCTCTCTCTCCCTCTGCCCTCTTCTCTAAAAAAAAAATCAATTAAAAAAAAAAAAAAAATATATATATATATATATATATATATATATATATATCGATTTTTGTTGAACCTCCCATGAAAAATACATTTGAAACTTTTCTTCCTACTTGTTTTCTATTTCTATAGAGCCATTCTGCCTCACTTGGCAGCCAGAGTACGGCCGGATTGTATGCTCAAGGAAAAGGGTATTAAAAAAAGAACTAGCAAGCTCTGGCCCTGGCTGGGTGGTTAATTTGGTTGGAGCATTGTCCTGTACACCAAACGTGGTGGGATTGATTCCTAGTCAGGGCACATACCTAGATTATGGGTTCAATCCCTGGTTGGGGCACATACAGTAGGCAACTGATCGATGTTTCTCTCCCTCTCTCTTACTCTCCTTCCCTCCCTTCCTTCTTCCCTTCCTCTCTCTCTAAAATCAATAAAAATATATCCTCGGGTGAGGATTAATAAAAACACAGCAGGCTCTTGCTGAAAAGTAAGTGTGGGGTATTGTATTAGTTCTCCATCACAATGAGAATTTTTAGGGAAAAATTGCTTTGTTGGTATAGGTTGTAGGTGCATTGAATTGAGTATTGTTTGGTTCCTAGGTGCACTAATAGATCCCACAGAACTGCATTTAAACTCACCTATGTTGGATCTGTCTTTTAAAACTATTTTCATATCAGATGCTTAAAAACAGTTTTTGAGCATTAATTTTACCCAGCTAGAAAACTGTAATTAAATTATGAGGTTGGATAGAATAAATATTCCTAAAGTTGGATCCATTCAGAAAGATCCCAATGGGTTCGTCTTTTCTGTCATTTTACCCTTGCTGTTTGTCCTTTCCCTGTTCCAAAGATGGTAAGTCTTTTCGTGGCTTTACTTCCTCTCTAAAGAACTCTGCATCCCTCAAGAAAGTGATAAAAACTTGAATAGTTCTGCCTATTTCTACCTGGCAAAGCTTCCCTTGCATTTTCTGATCAACTTCAATCAGGAAGTAAGATCTGCCAGTATCCAGAGATCTAATATTAGAGTATAGTATATTGTACTGTTGAAGGTTTTATTCAGTGTGATTGTTCAATGTGCTATATATAGGATATTGCATTAACTAGGATGTACACCCTTCCTGCTCTTTCAGAACTTCAAATCTAAGCATTTTGGTAATTTCCTTTTTCTGCCATCTACTCCTTTTATTTGGTCAGTTTTCTGTGGGCATATGAAGAAAGGGTACTTGGCTTAGAAGGTTAGGGAGAACAGATCTGTTTTGAGGTTGGAATCTTACTGGTCATCAAGAACTATTAAACTCTACCAGATGTGGTATCCTACCCCTAATAATATTGAATCCCAAAATATTACTTATTAATTTTTATATGTGTAGCATATATTTAAGGAAAAGAGTTTATTCTTTGTAATTTTCTACTAGATCAACTGTTCACTTGCAAATTCTCCAGTTTGACTAGGCAGGAAAGTATGAATGTAAGATCAGTCAAGCTGATCCCTCATCCTCTAGGGCCATATTTAAACTAACTCAGTACCTTATAAACACACCAGAAATAAACAACAAAACCTAAAAGAGCCCAATCATATTGAGTTCTAAAGAAGATGTGCCTCCAGTGAAAGAGTGGTTCAGATTTATTTGTCTGTATCTAAACTCCAAGGGATTAGATTTAGGAATACATAGCATTAGAAAAATGTGTGGTTTAGTGCTGTGGTGCTTATTGAATGAAGCTTGGTATAAGCATAGCTTTTCCAAAGGGGGGCTTAATATGTTTTTCTGTTGTTGTTGTTTTGTTTTATTGATTTTTAGGCGGGGGGAGAAGGAAAGAGAGATAGAAACATCGATTGGCTGCCTCCTGCATGTCCCCTACTGGGGATCGAGCTTGAAACTCGGGCATGTGCCCTGATTGGGAATCAAACCAGTGACCTCTTGGTCTATGGGTCCAATACTCAACCACGGAGCCACACCGGCTGGGCCCAAAGGGGAGGTTAGGCCAGATTTCTAAATAATTAAGATGGTCAGAGAACGTCATAAAATGAATATCTTTTATTATTTTTTTAAAATCCAGTAGCCTTTTTTTAAACTTTTTTTTTCCTTTATTGATTTTAGAGAGGAAGTGAGAGGGAGAGAGAGATAGAAACATCGATGAGAGAGAACATCGATTGGCCGCCTCCTGCATGCCCCCCACTGGGGATCGGGCCCACAACCTGGGCATGTGCCCTGACCAAGAATCGAACCTGCGACCTCTTGGTGCATGGGTTGATGCTCAACCACTGAGCCACACCAGCTGGACCAGTAGCCTTTTTTTTTGAAAAGCTGATTAATTCTATATTTCCTTCCTTTTACAGAGTACCGCTTCGTTTTTAGCAAGGTCGAGTTTACTAGTTGAAGGGACAAGTGAGTTTGCTCAGAGATAATTTGCCTCCTTCTGACATGTTTATAATTTCCTAACTTGCTGCCTCCAGTCTAGCAGGAGCTCAGATGTAGAAATTTGACACATGATCTGCCACCCTCCAGCACAGAGCTTGGGACAGAATGGGACTGCCATCCTCATTCCTGGGATCTTAACTCCACGGGTGACATTGAAACAAGCAAGTGCAAAACTGAAATACAATCTTTTTCTTAATTCCTTCCATTATATCACCTAGTCACTGCTGCTCACCATTGCTCTTAATTTTCTGTTTCATATTAAAGTTTTCTTCTGTCCATGTGCATTCTTCAGTTTTTTAAAATATGTTTTTAGTGATTTTTTAGAGAGAGAGGAAGGGGGAGACAGAAACATTGGTATCAGAGAGAAACATCAATTAGCTACCTCCTGCACTCCCCCTACTGGGGATCGAGCCTGCCACCTGGGCATGTGCCCTGACCCAGAATCCAACAGGGACCTCTCAGTCTGTGGGACAATGCTCAGTCCACTGAGCCACATCGGCCAGGCTCTTCAATATCTTTTATTTTAGCAGATACCCTGTGTTCTGAGGCACCTCCTTGTAGGAAGGTGATTCTGGAGTAATCCTACCTAGATAAATCATTACTCCCTAGGAAAGGTGTCTTACAGTATTTAGAGTAAAAATAGGGCCAGGTTTAAGTAGTGAGTTTTAAACCTCTAGGATGGATCCTGTGATTTTTCTCAGTACTTCACAGAATTGATACTCTTGTCTCTGTGGGCCTACTAGCATTGAGATGGGTAATAATTTCTTCCAGGTTATTATCAGTGATTTTCAAACATCCTTGATACATGATCAAATATGTAGAATACAGGAAGTCACTTATAGCACACATGACATGTTACATGGAATAATCTCTGTCTGGCATAGGACAGTTGGTTCTATTTTATGAGCTTAATAGAAGGACGTTTTTATTTTTGTTAAAGTATATATTTCAATAACCTTGCCAACTTTTTTTCATTTCATATTAAGGTTTATTATATTCTCAAAATTTCTTATGATGCTTCCCTTACCATTCTTCCTGCCCATTCTCTCTTCCTTATTTCACCCCCACTACATTAAAAAAAAATGTATTTTGGGAGTGTGATAAGAGAGAATATAATCTTGTATATTCATTGCTAACCTTTGGTACTATTCAATCTCTATTCTTGTTAATTATAGTTGAAGACTATAAAATAAGGTCTTGCCCTAGCCGGTTTGGCTCAGCGGTTAGAGCGTCAGCCTGCAGTACAGAGAGACCCGGGTTCGGTTCCCGCTAAGGGCATGTACCTCGGTTGCAGTTTGTCCCTGGCTCTGGTTGGTCGTGCGGGTGGCAGCCACTCGATGTGTCCCTTTCGTGTTGATGTTTCTCTCTCTCTCTCTTCCTCTCTCTCCCTCCCAGTCTATCTGAACAAAAAATGAAAGGTGAGGATAAAAAAAAATAAAAAAAAAATAACATAAAATAAGGTCTAGAAGACTGACAAGGGAAGCCAAAATGTTCTGTATAGGTGGCAACTTTAAAGTATTTTGGGAGCAATAAAGTGAATGTATAAAATTCTTTGAATGTAATCAAAATAAATTTTTCGGAATACCCTTACATAAAGAATAGGATTGGGTGATTTGTTTGCTACACAGGAGATGTTTTACCTAAGCCTTTTGCTTCAGAACAGTATCTTTGTCACTAATAAGAATTAGAAATAGTTTTCAAGCCATAGTTAAGGGTGGTATCTGAGGTGTTTTCCCTGCCTTCTTGTGTCTTCACCCCATTGTTTGTTCATTAATTCCTGCCAAATGACTTCTGGGAGAGGTTTGTTTCCTCTGTCCTAGGCACAGGTGGTGGTTTTCACTTTACACCAGGCTTTTATGTTTTCCCTGAAGTATTTTTGTTAGCTTTTCCTTTGATTTATGCTGTGCTGGATTGCTGCTTTCTTGTTTCCACACTCACCTCCTGGATAGTACCAAGCCTTTCCACGAAGGTAATACAGTCACAGCTGAAGATTTTAAAGTGTTCCCTCAAGGAATTCCCACTGCTTGAGATTCATGCTCCTGCCTTTAGGGATTCACACACTCCATGTGGACCTTTGCCTTTCCAATAAAGGACAGAGATTGATTTTTCTGAATGACTCTTCTACACGTGGACACTCCTGATAGCTTTTTAGATTGATACACGTGCATGAGTGATCTTTAAGAGGGAAGGTTATACATACCGATTTTCTGTTTTGGTTTGCTTAGCATAACTACTGTGCTGATTATGCCTAATCAATACCCCTTTGTACACAGCATTGCCTAGAATACCTTTCAGGGGAAGGTACACTAGCAGAATACTGTAGTTGTTGACATTCCTTGGTTTCATCTAGCTCCTAGGCACTGAGTTGCTTTCTAAAACTGGCAAATGGCCCTTTCTACTACATCAACTTTTAGATACCAATCCAAGCCCTTAAATTCCAAAACAGAATAGCCATAGACTTTAGCATTATGATGAAAGGTAATTACTGAAGTAATAAACCCATCAACCCCAGGTTCACGTTCACTTGATTTTATTGCTTTCAGAGAATATGGAAGGCATTGGAAGGCAATTGTATAGTACAGTATGTCTTGCTTTGTCCCTGTGGAAGCATTTATGAAGCAATCGGGAATGTTAGTACAAATAATATATTTTATTCCATCCCTGAAAACAACAAAAAGCAGAAATGTCCACATCTGATACGAAAGGCTGAACAATTAATTATTCCAAACTTCACTGGCAATGGTATATAATTAATTTCTTAGCAATCAGGAATGTTAGCATTATCTTTCTCTCTTTAAAAGATAAGTAGCACATTGCTTTGAGGATGGAAATGGAGTGTCACTTTTAGTTCTTTGAAAAATGGTTTCCTATTTTCATTTGAACAAAAATCTTAATTCTTCTGACAACTTGTTTAGCTAGAATGAATATAAACAAGTACACAGCTCTGTGAATCAGACAGTATTATCAAATCAGATTTCTGATATGTATTTCAGTAAAAACTGAAATGATAGTTGATCAGGAATATCTTTTAATACGCCTCATTCACATGAAACAGAAGAATATCATCCTTATTACTTTAGAGCACACACTTTTTGTTTTGATGAAATGATCTCCCACCTTATTTATCAGACATGACCTGGAATGACTCCTAGCTATTAAACAGATAAAACAAAACAAAATCAATGCCAAAAAGAGAAAGAAATAATAGTTGATCAGCTGTCCAAGGTTTTGTTAAGCTTAAAAACATATGCGTGTTTTATGTACACTTCTTGCCATTTTCAATTTTATCAGCTTTTAAAATAAAGACGAGACAGAGAGCATTCATGAGAGAAGTAATTTCACTGAACATGTATCATAGAACTCAAAACAACACCCAGTGGCTTATAAAATGTCTGGATATTTTTTAAGCATTTAAATTTTTTGAGAACTGACATTTCTGTATAGTAGTTTAGAAGCTGAAATATTCTACTTCAGTATTACAAAAAATAAAAAATAAAGTCCTAGAGAGAACTGAAAAGGCTATCACTAACAGATAATAGTTATAGATATTACTTAAACTGTTAGAAAAAAGATTTATCCCCAAAGCTCTAGTAGTGAGAATAAATGAGATTAAGTGCTCTGAGGATAATGGATACTGCCAATAAGTTATATAAAATATTAGGGGGACCGGAAAGTAATGTCGTTTTTTTTACATTAAATTCAAACAGATAACTTTTTAACAAGTTTTTATTTTTAATCAATTATGTAATCACCCTCGTTATCGACAACCTTTTGCCATCTAGTGTGCAAATTTTCAATGCCAGATTGATAAAAATCAGTTGGTTTTTGAGCAAAATATCTGGAGATGGCATTTTGGACATCATCCAAATTTTCAAATTTTTTGCCACTTAGAAAATGTTGTAGCGATCGGAATAAATGGAAATCCGATGGCGCAATATCGGGCGAGTATGGTGGGTAAGGCAATACCTCCCACCCCAATTCATTAATTTTTTCCAGGGTTCGTCTTGCGCAGTGCGGTCTTGCATTATCGTGTTGCAGAATAACACCTTTTCTGGTGACAATCGCTGGGCACTTTTCAATTAAAGATTGATTTACTCGATCCAATTGTTCACAGTTAAGGTTTGCATTCAGTTTGTCCAGGTTTCAGCACTTCAAAATGAGTGACACTGCGAATACTCCACCAAACACACAAAAGTGCCTTTTTGGGGTGTAAACCTGACTTAGCTGTACTTCGTGGCGATTCCTTTAGAGAGAGCCACTGCCTTTTGCGTTTTGGATTATCATAGAGGACCCATTTTTCATCTCCAGTGATCAAGCGATCAAAAACACTTCTGTATTGTGCCGCTGAAGCAATAAGTTGCATGTGGTGGACCAGTTAGCTTTGTTTTCTTCGGACTGATTATGCGGGACCCAAACATCTGCTCTGCTTACTTTACCAATCTGCTGCAAATGTTCTTGGATGGTCGACCAAGGTTGGTTAAGAGTGTTTGACAGTTCCTCGATTGTCTGACACGGATTTGCTTCCACTTCCGCCCTTAACATGTCATTACTTTAACAACATTACTTTCCGGTCCCCCTAATAGTTAAGATTGTGTTATAGGGCAACCCGCTTAGGTCCCTTCCCCGCTGCGGGGCATCTTTTCTTTCAAATAAACTTTGTTTTCTCTTGGAAAAAAAAGTTCGTGGTACAAACCACAGTCTTCTTTTAGAAAATGAAACAACTGAATCTCTGTTGGCAGAAATAATTGGAGGAGGGTAGGTATGTTTTGGGTAGCTTTGATTCTCTGAAATGTGACTAGCAGTAGAAAACCAACCCCGCCCCCCTTTTGTAAGAATATATATCAAGCAAAGTGATACAGCTGCCTTCTTACAAAATACGCTCATTCCCTGAGCAACATCAGAAATCATGGCCAGGATCCTTTATAGTATTGTTAACCATATGACTTCATATTCCATTAACAAAGAAGATGAGTAAGTTATAGCTGGTATGTGAGGCTTTTTTATTTTTATTTTTTATTTTTTTGTTAATCTTCACCCGAGGATATTTTTTTTTTTTTTTATTGATTTTAGAGAGAGAGGAAGTGAGAGGGAGAGAGAGATAGAAACATCAATGAGAAAGAACATCGATTGGTTGCCTCCTGCATGCCCCCCACTGGGGATCGGCCCGTAACCCAGGAACATGCCGTGACCAGGAATCAAACTGGCAGCCTCTTGGTATATGGGTTGACACTCAGCCGCTGAGACATACTGGTTGTGCATCCAAGGTTATTTTTTCATTTATTTATTTATTTATTTATTTATTTTTAGATAGAGTAGAAGGAAGGGAGGGAGAGAGAGAGAGAGAGAGAGAGAGAAACATCGATGTGAGAGAGACACATTGATTGGTTGCCTCCCACACAGCCGG
Source organism: Tadarida brasiliensis (assembly GCA_030848825.1). Taxonomy (NCBI): domain Eukaryota; kingdom Metazoa; phylum Chordata; class Mammalia; order Chiroptera; family Molossidae; genus Tadarida; species Tadarida brasiliensis. Next base: position 196,103,531 of record CM061257.1, on the reverse strand, counting down.
GGATCGAACCTGCAACCCAGGTATGTGCCCTTGACCAGGAATCGAACCCAAGGCCCTTTGGTGTGTGGGTCAATGCTATAACCGCTGAGCCGAACCGGAAAGGGCTGTGAGGCTTTTTTTTTTCCTTTATTGACTTCAGAGAGAGAGAGAAAGGGAAAGGGAGAGAGAGATAGAAACATCGATGAGATAGAAACATCCATACGAGAGAACATCAATTGGCCGCCTTCTGCATGCCCCCCCTGGGGATTTGGCCCATAACCTGGGCATGTGCCCTGACTGGGAACCATACCGGCTGGGCCTGTGAGGCTTTTTTAAAAAAGAAGAAAAGCGTTTTGGTGACTTAATAGGTTAGCTTTAAACAATTCTTGTCAATAGAAAGGGGAGAGTAAACATGGAGCCTTAAATCACTACTTTGTCACTCTGTTTTTTGTTTTTTTAATAGCATTTATAGCTTTGAACATTTCTAAGATTTATAGAATTCTTACTGATTTCATACAGAGCAGCAATATCATATCTCAACCCCTGCTGCTGTTTACATCATCATCAATTAAAATTTGGTTTACTAATCCCTCATTGCTGCCTCTCCAACTCCTCATTTTTCATTTTATAGTGCCTTAGGACTGGTATAGCTGAGCATCATGATGCTATCACCTCCTCAGCCATCTGGCACAGGGGAAGAGACACCTAAACAGAGTGTTCAGAACAAAAATCACATATGAGCAAGATCAGAGTAGTGTGAAATCTAAAAAACAGGTGAAGAGAGTCTAAGTGATAGCAAAGGTGAATGCAGAACTCAAAAAGGGTTTTGAATTGAAAGCTTTCATTTTGCTGGGATGATATCTACGTTTTGCTTTCTAGGAGAAAATAATTCATAATGATCATAGCTAAACTTTTGTAATTCCAGACTAGAGACTGTTAACTAAAGGAATTAAGAAAACATGGTAGCCTTATTTTCCCTCCATCTTTCATATTCTTGACCTGTGAACTTGCTTTTGAAGAGATGTTTCGTTCTTTTAGCCAAGAAAGCATATTCCAGCCACTGCCACAGCTCATTTTTGTCTGGGTTGAAATCTCATGGAGGTTTATGTTGAGAGTACTTATGTTCCCTACTTAAGGAAAAGGCATATTGTCTTGATTCCTAATGCCAGGAATTTTCTGTATTGACTGATGTCTATTTAGATTATTCTTTAGTCAGTGAAATGATTTGTAAATATGATTGTTCCTTTGTTCAACAGTCTTAACCTTCTGCCTAGTGGCTACCAAAATTTTACTAATATGGAAGCTAAAAGGTGGTGATTTCAACTTTTGATGTTTTTTATTTCCTCTTTTGGTGAATTTTTTTTCTGTGTCTTGGTGTGAGGACAGTGTGTTGTAGACTGTCATATATGGGCTCATTAGGCTGAAATGAATGTAGCCAAGCTAACTTTTCCCCAGTGCTTTGTAGTAGTTGTTAATTTAGAAGCCAAAACAAAACCAAAACCCTCAGGGACACTAAATGTGCTTGATTTTGTTATTGCTTGCTATTGCTTCACCTTTCCTTCCATATCTTGCTCTCATGCTTCCTAATGCCTGAGCAGACTGCATCGTCAGAGCGCCGAGGAGAGTGGGAAATCCAGCCCAGCCGGCAGACCAATACCTCGTACCTGACGTCTCACTTGGCTGCAGACCGCCATGGGGGATCAGTGCAGGTACTTACTGCCTTTATTGCCTTTTCCTGGCTTCCTAGCTTGGCTGGTAGAATGTTGACTTTCTTCTGAAACTTAGGTTCCTTTAGAATGGAAACTTATAGCAAGGTTGAGGTGCTTCTATAGGTAACTATCTGTGTGCCGATTTTCTGCCTACGTGGACTTATAAGAATCATTTGTTGACATGGTTGCTAGTTATTGTCATTGACTAAGAAATGTCTGTATGGTTTCTGATACTGATTTCTGCTTAAACTAGTTCTACAACCTTGATCCAGTCATGATAAACCATAAAAAGAACATAAATGTAGAAGTGTGTTAGTGTCAAGTCTGTGAATTGTAAGGACCTGAAATGTATAAAATTAAGTATTTTTTTAATAGAGGACTGCTATGTAGCTCATTCCACAATGATATGTACTTTAGTCCAAGTCAGCTATTTCTGAGTGGGTACCCAAGTAGTTGGGCTATTTCTTTTTTCTCCTGGAATAAATGTGGTTTTGGAGAATTATTTCTGACTTCATTTGGACTATTTTAAATCTCTATTTTCTCTAATACTTAAGAAGTACTTGTATCTCTTAAGTTCTCTTATGTCACTCTCTTAATAATCTTTTTTTAATCTTTATTATTAAAAGTACTACAGATGTCTTCCCTTTTTCCCCCCATTGATCCCGTCCTCCCTGCTCCCACCCCACTCCTGCTTTCTTCAAACCATTGTCTGTGTCCATTGGTTGTGCATATATGCATGTAAATTCTTTGGTTTGTCTCTTCCCAACCCCCGACCCCCATCTTAATAATCTTCACTAAAATGTTTTTCTCATATTAAGTGACATCACCAATTGGGGCACACAGGTGAACCCAAAGCTACCAAATAGAAATTCTTATAAAGGGGTAGACAAACCTTTTGCACATAGAAATGCATCTTGATAGGCTTGGTAGTCTAGAGTATGCTTTTACATAGAGTTGATTCACTAAAGTTAGGAGATGGGAAGTTAGGAGACAGCTTTGGCCCTATAAAAACCTCACAGAAACATCTAGGTAAAAATAATGATGGATTGAACACACAAATCTACTCTCACTCCTTCCTGAATCAACACTAAAAGAATGATAAAGCAGTTTTTTAAAGGCATAAATTCATATAAGATTGGAGAAAATGGAAGAGGAGGCAACAGCAACAAAATGTTAGAAGCTGGAAAGCAGATGGGCAGTTACTAAATAATATGATTCTCAAGAAAACTGAATCCTGTGCCAGTAGAGGGGAAAGCTGAGAGCCTGTTTACATTGAGGAATCCCTAGAAGACTCAGAAGTTGGCCTTCTATAAGGGGGAGGTGGGTGTGGAGGGGCATATGCTAAAATAATGAAGATTGGTTAAAAGTCTGTTTAAGCCTGGCCGGTGTGGATCAGTGGTTGAGCGTCGACCCATGCACCATGAGGTCACTGGTTCAATTTCCGGTCAGGATGCATGCCCAGGTTGAGGGCCCAATCCCCAGTGCGGGGCATGCGGGAGGTAGCCAGTCAGTGTTCTCTCTCATCGATGTTTCTATCTCTCTCTCCCTCTTCTTCTCTAAAATCAATAAAGAAAAAAAAATTTTTTTAAAAAAAGTCTGGCCCTGGCTGGTTTGGCTCAGCGGTTGGAGCGTCAACCTGTGGACCAGAGAGTTCCGGGTTCAGTTCCCGCTAGGGGCACGTACCAAAATAAAAAAATTATAAAAAAATAAAATTTAAAAAAGTCTGTTCAAGAAGCCAGAGAGATCCCTAGATGCTCTTTCCCCTCCTCAGCAAAGACCAAAGATTCTTTTTTCTTTTTTCAAAGATTTATCTTAAAAAAGGCAAAATAGAGGGTCTCTGGATTAGGGGATATGAGGAACATTTGGGGACAGAGTACTAGCCTGATAAAAAATGGAGATTAGCCCTGGCCAGTTTGGCTCAGTGGTTAGAGAGTCAGCCTGTGGACCGATGACTCGCGGGTTCGATTCCAGTCAAGGGGACGTACCTCGGTTGTGGTTCATCCCCTGCCCTGGTTAGGGTCATGCAGGAGGCAGTTAGTCCATGTGTTCCTCTCACATAGATGTTTCTCTCTCTCTCCCTCTCTGTCACTCTCCCACTCTATCTGAAGATAAATAGAAAAATATCCTCGGGTGAGGATTAACAAAAACAAAAGGAAATTAAATGAATGTATGCATACTGACTGCCTGCTTTCCCCATGTAGTCCTTCAGAATGCTGATAGCCAGGTATGTACCTTCCAGGCAGAAGATTGAGTTGACTCTGGGGAATCTGACAGCCCAAAAGAAAACATCTGAGCATACTGACAAAAGGGTTTCGCTAATGAAATGGCCCAGTCACATCATTCTGCAGTGAGATCCATACTTTAGAAGTTCCACCCTGTACTCAAAGTGCAAAATAAAGTTGCAGCCTCTCACTTTTACATATGGGCAGACAATCAAAAGATTATCAGACTTCTGAGGAAAGCCTTTAATATAATAGAAACCAAAGCAAACAACAGCAACAACAAAAAACCCACCTTATTATTAATATCCTCAGAAACAGAAGATACAACTGTGAATTAAGGACAGAATGCTATTTTTAAAAGGAATACTCTCAGAGCAAACAAACAAAAAAAAAAGAGCTCTTGGAAAGTAAAAACATAAACAAAAAATTTAAATTCAGTAGTTTGGAAGATAAAGTTGTGAGGAAGTCTCCCAGAAAGTAGAGCAAAGAGACAGAGAGGTGAGCCCTGCTGGTGTGGCTCAGTGGACTGAGCGTTGTCCCATGGACTGAGATGTCCTGGTTCAATTCCCAGTCAGGGTACATGCCCGGGTTGTGAGCTTGATCCCGGTGAGGGGCGTGCAGGAGGTGGCCAATCGATGTTTTTCTCTCATCAATATTTCTATCTCTCTAAAAAATCAATAAAAAATATTTTTTAAAAAGAGAGAGACAGAGAGGTGAAAATAGTAGAAAACAATATGAGATTTAAGGAGAGTTCAAGAGGTCCGATTTCTAAATAATGGGAGTGGAGGGGAGGAAATCATTAAAATAATTTCCCAGAACTCATAAAGACTTGTTTCCAAATCAAAGTGCCCACCATAATGGAAGATAGAACCATACCAAGGTATATCATTGTGAAATTTCAGAACACCAAGGACAAAGAGAAAATCCTTCAGGCTTCAGAAAGAGAAAACAGTCATGTGCAAAGAAATGATCAGGATTTAGTATAGCTTCAAATTTCTGAATGATAATACTGGAAGCTAGAAGCCAATGAATAATGCCTTCAGAATTCTGAAGGAAAAAAGTATTTTCGACCTAGAATTCCATACTCAGCCAAACTGTCACTAAAGATGTTTTCGGAAATCTGAAGTCTCAAAATTTCACTCTTGCCCTCGCCAGTTTAGCTCAGTGGTTAGAGCATCGGCCTGCGGACCAGAGAGTCCCAGGTTTGGTTCCTGCTGAGGGCATGTACCTTGGTTGCAGTTTGTCCCCGGCCCCAATTGGGGTCGTGTGGGTGGCAACCAGTCGATGTGTCTCTCTCACGTCAATGTTTCTCTCTCTTCACCCCTCTCTCCCTCCCGCTTGAAAAAAAATTTTTTTTTTACTCTTCATGCACCCCTTTTTATGAAGCTGCAAGAGGATGTGCGCTATGAAAATGAGTGAATAGCCTGGCCAGTGTGGCTCAGGCTATTTGAGCACCAAGAGGTTACTAATTCAATTCCCAGTCAGGGCACATGCCCAGGTTGTAGTCCCAATCCCCAGTGGGGGGCATACAGGAGTCTGACCCATCGATGCTCTCTGTCATCAGTGTTTCCATCTCTCTCTCCCTCTCCCTTCCTCTCTCTCTAAAATCAATAAAGAAAAATATATATATGTTTTTATTGATTTCTAGAGAGAGAGGAAGGGAGAGAGATAGAAACATCGATCATCTGCCTCCTGCACTCCTACTGGGGATTGAGCCTGCAACCAGGCACGTGCCCTAACTGGGAATTGAACCAGGACCTCTCAGTCCATGGGATGATGCTCAATCCAGGGGTTGTCTTTAAATTAGAATTGCAGTCAGTTAAAGTTTCTGGCAGCACTTTTGATAAATATAGCCTCCCTCAACTCCCTATAAACTAAAATCTTTGACATATAAACCAGCTTCATTGACATTTGGATATGAGACAGGCAGTTGTGCCATTTTCCTATTATTATGTTAAGCTCTGCTACTCCTCACTATATCTGCCTCTTTGATTTTAGTCCCAACTTAAAAAAATATATTTTTATTGATTTAGAGAGAGAAGGGGGGGGAGAAACATCAATGTGAGAGCAGAACATAGATCTGTTGATTCCTGCACACTTCCTACTGGGAATTGAGCCTGCAATCTGGGCATGTGTCCTGACTGGGAATCAAACCAGCAACTTGTTGGTGCATGGGACAACACTCAACCAACTGAGCCATACTGGCCAGGGCTTAGCCCCGACTTTTATAAACTTGTGAAGGTTATGCCTTTTGCAAACTAAATCAGTAGTACCTTTCCTAATGTAACAGATGCCCACATTTCTGAGTTGTCTTGCTTCCCAAAGGTAATATGGTCAAATCATGTTAGGTCTAACTTTGATGACCTGCAGATACTATGACCTGGTAGGTAGTAAGGAACTCTGAGATGAGAAGTTGGCTCTGATAAAGCACATGGATACCCCCATTCCATCTTATTTTAATAGGCAGGCCCCTAAAGTTCCCAGCCTTTCAGTATTTCCACAGAGGTTCCATATGTAGAGGCCCAAATTCAAGAAGAGATATTTTTCTCTTTTAAAAAGATGACTCTAGCCCTGGCTGGTTTGGCTCAGCGGTTAGAGCGTTGGCCTGTGGACCAGAGAGTCCCGGGTTTAGCTCCCGCTAAGGGCGCACGTACCTTGGTTGCAGTTTGTCCCTGGCCCCAGTTGGGATGTGGGTGGCAACCAGTCGATATGTCTTTCTCACGTCAATATTTTTCTCTCTCTCTTCCTCCCTCTCTCCCTCCCACTCTATCTGAAGATAAATGCAAAAATGTCCTCGGGTGAGGATTTAAAAAAAAAAAGATGACTCTAAAGTTGTTTAAATAAAAACATATAGGAAATATCTATACATATGTAGGACCAATCCAGGGCCTAAGATTTAAGAATGACATTTAACATTTAGCCAATATTTATTTTGCTCAAATATTTATAATTTTTAATTATTTACAATTCTTATTGAGGTCAGTATTATAGATAGGGAAACTAAAGTAGAGAATTACCAAATATGTTAGTTGTGAGAAATAAGGTTGAAGTATTGATGAGCTAAAGCACTTCTTTTTTTGGTTCACAGCTCTGAGTTTTCACTTTAATATTTTTTAATATGTTTTTTATTGATTTTGAGAGAGGAAGAGAGCTGAAGAGACAGAAACATCAATGAGAAAGAAACATCGATTGACTGCCTCCTGCACGCCCCCCACTGGAGATGTGGCCCACAACCTGGGCATGTGCCCTGACCAGGAATCGAACTGGCGACCTCTTGGTGCATGGGTCGATGCTCAACCAACTGAGCCACAATAGCCAGGGCTTCTTCACATTAATATTTTGAAAAATGGGACTACACAATAGCTGCCTCACAATTTTTGAGACTTCCAAATGGGATATTATCAATATTAAGGACTAAAGTTCAGAATAGTACTTCACCTTAGTCTCTTTCATGGATAATCCCATATGATATTAATTACTTTGTTCTTGTATAATATAGGCAGAAGAATGTGGGATTAATTTTAATAGTGATTATGGCAAAATAAGTATCAGTATTCCAGATATAGAAATGAAGCTTTTTAAAAATGAAGTTATACTAAAAAAATGAATAGAAAAAGTATAAAAATGATATTGTTTAAAATACTAATAATTCATTATATTCATAAAGTTCTTTACAGTTTTTCAGATTGCTTTATTATATATCATTGTACTTAGCTTTGTAATTTTGAGATTGGTAAGACCAAGGCTATTGGCATGGTCTAACAGAATTAGAAACCAGGGCCCACAGAGGATGTATGGCAGAGCTAAGCCTGCAATCCAGCTCCTTGGCACCTACACTAGTGTTTTTTCCACTGCGCACATAGGCAGCAGTTCAGTGGTTTGACAAACTATACCTCCATCCTGAAATAATTAACTGGATGTCCTGAAGGCCCAGATTGATTCTCAAAGTGCAGTTAAGTTTAAGTTTAGATAACTGGTGTTAAGATTCCCATTTGTGCCTGATTCATTTGAGACCAGATTCTCATTGATACAGACTATAAAGTGAGGATAACCTCTTCCTTCAGTTGCCCGAGTACATTGCTTGTGGGCCTTCATAGGACGGAGAAGTTAGAGAGTATGAAACATGTAAAACGCCATGAGCAGGCACCATGACCCAGAGTCACCAGGTAATTCGCAGTGGTGGTGCTTACTCCTGCTTTGTTCATGTCAGTGGAGGCCAAGACACTTTATTTAACATCTTGCCTAGTTGCTGAATTGTTCATTAAGAAACTTATTATGATTTCTCCTTTAATCTCTGTGCTCACAGGATGAACCTACAGCATTATCACTAGTGCACAGCCAGAATGTGTCCGCAAGAAGCAAATGTAGGCTGAGGAAATTAACAGGACACCATTAGCTCCAGGAGCTGTGGTTTTCCAGTCTGTAAACTCTCTCCTCAACCTTTTGTTTTTGTAGTTTTTCTCCAACTTTTTATTTTGAAATTTTCAAATTTATAGAAAAGTTGGGGGTTGGGGGAGAAGATGCAGTGAACCAGTTTATATCCTTAACCTAGATTAACAAATTATTAAGATTTTGCCATAGTTGCTTTAACTCTTTGTGAGGGATTGGGGGAGCAGGGGGAGTGTTCACTAAACTATTTATTCATTTATTTATTTATTTTTTTTATATTCTCACTCGATATTTTTCCATTTTATCTTCAGGTATAGAGTGGGAGGGGGAGGGAGAGAAAGAAAGAGAGAAACATTGATGTGAGAGAGAGACATCGATTGGTTGCCTCCCACACGACCCCAACCAGGGCCAGGGACCAAACCACAACCGAAGTACATGCCTTGACCGGAATTGAACCCACAACTCTTTGGTCCATGGGCAGACGCTCTAACCACTGAGCAAAACTGGCCAGGGCTAAACTATTTAAATGTAAGCTGCAGTCAACATTACATTATATCTCAAAATACTTTAGCCTGCATCTCCTAAGAACAGCAACATTCTCTCATGTAACCAATAACCCATTTTTATAGCCAAGAAAATTAATAATTTCATGATATCTAATGTACAGTACATATCACATTTACCCCAATTGCCCCCAAAATTAATTTTACAGTGTTCAGATTTAATCAAGGTTCATACATTGCATTTGGTTGTTATGCCTCTTCAGTCTCTTTCAATTTCTTGGTTTCTGAATTCTTAATCTGTTTTAATCTATAATAGTCATTTCTGTCTTAAAAGAAAAAAGGGGGGAGGGTGTTTAAGACATGTCGTTTTTGAAGAGTCCAGTCTTGTCCTATAGAATGTCCCACATTTTGGATTTGTCCATTTGCTTCCATCATACTTAGACTCAGATAAAACTTTTCTTTTCCCAAGAATACATAGATAATGTTATATAGTATTTATTATATCATGTTAGGAGATAAATAAGATTGGATGGTTCCATCAATCAGAGGTGCTAAATTGGACCACTAACAGAAATTTGGTCTCCCTTGGGTAAGTCCAAATTTAATGTAGGTTTCTTTTTTTTTTTTCTTTTTCTTTTTTTTCTTTATTGATATTAGAGAGGCGAGGGGAGTTAGAGGGAGAGAGAGATAGAAACATCTGTGAGAGAGAACATCGATTGGCTGCCTCCTGCATGCTTCCCACTGGGGATCAGGCCCACAACCGAATCAAACTGGAGACCTCTTGCTGCATGGGTCAACGCTCAACCACTGAGCCACACCGGCTGGGCTATTACAGGTTTCTTTAACTGTACAGCATTGTTTTCATTTTTTTTTAAGCATGTATTATTAATAAGGACAATAAATATTGCTGGTTTAGTGATAATAATGGTGGGCATAGACTGCTAATAAGTAGTATTCACCTTCTCTGCCCTTTCTTTGAATAAATACCCTAAAGACTCCTTGCACTAAGCATTTCCTGCCACCTTCCTCTTTATAACTGTAGGATATTTTAAAGAATTAATTGCTGGTAAGGACCCCAGATCTAGAGAGAGGTGAGATAAGAATAAATATTTATAGAGGGAGAATAACAGTAATATGAACATTTATTGAGCCATTGCTATGTACCATGGCACTGGGCTAAGCACTTTCTGTGGATTGTCTGCACAGTAACCCAATTAGGTAAGCAGCATTGTTTCCCCATTTTGCAGATTAGGAAGCTCAGGCACAGAAAGATTGAGGATGTTGCCCATGGACCCACAGCAAGTAAGTGGTGGAGCTAGGGTTCAAACCCAGGGCTGACTGAATCTAGAGCCCATTTCTTATTTACTGTGCTGTGCTGCCTCCATTATTATGCACCAGGTATTGTACCAGACACTCTCATACATTCTCTTGTATAATTCTCACATCAGCCTGTAAGAAACAGTCTCAAATAAATGAAGTTACTACCCAAGGGCATATGATATCCGAACCGTTTATTCTATTTTGTGGTTCTCTCCCATGTTTCAGCCAAGATCTTTAACAGCAGAGTGGTTTGTGCAGTGGGGTCCCTTTTCCCACTCCCCAGCACCCACATAAACAGGAATCATGTGTGGAAATGAAACCAGGTGGCAGAAGCAACTGCACAAGCAAGAGAAGCCTGATCGGGTCCACATTAACCAGATGACAGGAGTGAGAGCCTTCATTTACAATTCGGGGACCATCAGTGAGACATGGGATGACACTGAACCTGAAATAAAGGTTGTTGAAATAAGACTTGTCTTCCAAAGGAAAGCGTTTCCTTACCGTCTGCCCTCTCACCAGAGAGGACATGGCAGTCTTGTTATTTGAGTAACTTCAACCTGATGGTCAAAGCCATGAAGAAATTTCTGAAGGAAAGTGTGATTGCGTACAGTTTCTGATGCCCACTGTTAATCTCTTTTGTAGAATTTTTTAACATCATCACTGAGTCTGTATATAATTACCAGCATAATAAATTAAGAGTAGAGTTAAAGAGAGTAATACAGCCTATTGTATAGGATTTTTTGAGGATTAAATTTACACACACAATGTAGTAGAGTCCTTGACACAGTAAGCATTCAATATGGAAGTTATCATTGTTATGGATTATGTCATTGAATTTTGTGTTCTCACATGATAGGATCTGGGAACCTTTCCTAAATTAGGACTATTGGCCCCTCAACCCAGGAAAACAAACATTACAGACACTGCCTGACTAGTACCTAAGCGAGAGACCAGATCTCCCTTAGTGACTCTGTCTGGCGCTGGCAGGAGGCTCCTATTGTCATGGTGTCTGTCACACTCCGTCTTTCTGTTTTCAGGTGGTTAGTTCAACCAATGGAGAGCTGAATGTCGATGACCCCACGGGAGCCCACTCTAATGCACCAATCACAGCTCACACCGAGGTGGAAGTAATGGAGGAAGCTAAGTATGTTCATCTTTCAAGGGGGCTCTTGAGTCATAGATTGAAAAATCTTTGTCTCTTCCTCTCTGTGTGCTGCTCATCTCAGACTGAATTCCTCATGCTTGTGTCCACAGCTTTCTTCTGACCATTTTACTTTTTGCATGGTACTGTAAGGCTGCTGCTGCCCTTCTTTAGTTGTGATTTCCGGAAGACAGTCACATTTTCCTAATCCACATGAGGCAAAAGACATAGTGAACTAAAAGAGTCATGATACCAGCCAGTGTGGCTCAGTGGTTGAGCATCGACCCATGCACCAAGAGGTTGCTGGTTCAATTCCTGGTCAGGGGACATGCCCACATTGTGGGTCTGATCCCCAGTGTGGGGCATGCAGGAGGCAGCCAATCGATGTTCTCTCTCATCGATGTTTCTATCTCTCTCCTTCTGCCTCTCTCTCTCTAATATCAATAAAGGAAAAAATAAAAAAGAATCATGATAGCCCAGCCAGTGTGTCTTAGTGGTTGAGCGTGGACCCATGCACCAAGAGGTCGCCAGTTAGATTCCCAGTCAGGGCACATGCCCGGGTTGTGGGCGTGATCCCCAGCAGGGGGCATGCAGGAGGTGGCCAGTCGATGTTCTCTCTCATTGATGTTTCTATCTCTCCCTTTCCCTTCCTCTCTCTCAAGAGTCAATAAAGAAAAAATATTTTTTAAAAATAATAAAATAAATAAATAAAAGAATTGTGATAGAAGACCTACAAGAGATAGTAGTCATGAGCCTCTTGGTGCCCTGGGGCTTCTTGCTGCCTATGAACACAGAAAAATCTGCTATCTCAACCATGGGCTATGTTGAACAGCATGAAATTTCTGGCTCTTGGCTAACCACTCTGCATATGTAGTCCTGCAGCAAGGATTTCAGGGCCATTTTGTTCTCACTTAAATGATTCTGGATTCAGAGAGATTCAGATCAGTTAAGCAAGAAAAGTAGTATCTATACCTATGAGTGAAAGGGTCTTGAGAAGGAAAGAAAATCACACTTAATTCCAAGAGGGTGAAGAAGTTGCCCCCCCTCCTTTTCTGATGCTCTTGCATGTGAATGTCTTGCCCTGTCCATCCCACCTGCCCCTTGGTGCTCTCTGCATGGTCTGTGTTTAAACTGTTAAAATATGGGGTGGAAGGTGAAATAACTGCTGATTCTACTACAAAAGCAGCATTTCTATCACTTCTTTCCCTTTTTGCCCCATCCCAAATTCAGATCCAGGTTTAACCTCCAAGAGGACACGAGGTAGAGAGAAGTCCTTTACAAATCAGTAACTGCTGCTAAGCCTGATGTGGATGATTTTTCTTGTAAACCCTTTGAGAACATTCAGGCTATCCCAGTACCCTGTTCTCAGAAGCAGACAACAAATTCGTAGTGATACTACATCCTCAATGGTCTCTTGAGCCCCCAAGTAACCTACATACAAGCCAGAACATGGTTACACCTCTAGATATAAGGTGGTGAGAGGCCAGTCAAGACCTGCATTCTTCTTTCCTCCAGATACACTTTGCATGGTTGTTCCTCCCGCCCACTATTCTGCTGCCATCTCTATGATGGGTTCACTTTGCTGCCAGGAGGTCCTTTACTTAGAAAGCCAGGACTTGAGGATTCCCACCCAGTAGATAAAAAGCAAGTGAGGATGACTTGGACTCGCTCCTGTTGAGTCCCTGCTGACTAGGCTCCTCTCCTGGTTTATATAAGGCCCTGATACATAAGGAGGGTGGGAGGGGGGCGGTTGGTTAATGCCAGGAAGAGACTATTTTTAGTAAGGAAACATGTTCCCTATTCTCAGGGACTTTGGAGATTTTAATGGTATTCACAGTTTTTCAGTTTCCATGACAAAACTTGATTCTCCCAAGTAAACAGTGTGGTACTCCTTTATGGGTTCTTAACCTTGGCTGCACTTTGGAGTCACCTGAAACTTGTTAGAAAATACAAATGCCTGAAACCTGGCCCCAGAGATTGTAATTTTATTTATCTGGAATATGGCCTGAGCATCAGGAATTTGTAAAGTCGAGGTGATTCAAATGTATAGCCAGGGTTGAGAACCACTGCACTAGGCATGGTCTGATCCCAACATTGTCTGGGCTTGAAAGATGGCTGTACCCATTCCCACTCCCACCTCACTTCCAATTCACCATTGTGGCTATTACTTTGAAGGCTAGAAATTTAGCTCTGCTTTTAATAATATACTTTGAATACCAAGATTGAATGGGCTTTAATCTTATAATATACCCTATACAGGTTTATCTTTTGAACCCATTCATCTCATTTCATTTCAGTAAATGTGTGCACTAACTGTGTATGTGAGTGTGGTGTTTGTGTCCTGTGTGTAAGATAGGGGGTCATTCACAAAGAGATTCCAATCTGGTATAATCTAAACTCTAGGGTGTAAAAAGAGTTTAACGTCTCCCCATTTAGCAAAAAGGGACCACTGTGCCTCTTTGCCACCAGTGTTAGGTTTGAGTCTTAAAGATGTGGAAACCAGAGGGGAGCAATTATATTTGACCAAATGTCATCCAAAAGCTTATAGCTTAGGGCACTTGGTGTGCTGATTCCCCTAGAGACTTCATGAGCTACCAATCCATCTTGCCCAGGGAACTTTCAGGGCACAGCCATATGTTGGCCTTCTATGTGTATGGGGGGGAGTAAGGCGGAGCCATGTGTCCACCTGCTTGATCATCTTCATGGGAAGAAGTCACAGCTAGAAAAGCACAAGGCGTCCCAAACAACCCCTCGTTACACGCAGCTGTGATGCCATTTGTCCCTGTAGCCTGCTTCTGGGAAAAAAAAGGGGTTGTTGCCTATATTGAGATTCAGTAGGGTACTACGGAGTCTATGTGAAATCTTCACTTTTAAGCGTTTAGTTTTGGGTTCCTCACCCAACTTGTTTTGTGTAAAGAAGGAGAGAAATTACAGGGTCTTAGTTTTTGTTCCATATACAAAATGAATATCTAACTTCCCTTTTTCTCTAGCTACAGGACACATGTCCTTGTTTAAGTATGATTAGTAGTGAGGCAAGGCAGCTTTTTGGTTGATGTCTGTCATGGTAAGAACATAGGGATTTGTGGTTATCCACTGACTTGCTATAAAAATTAGCAAACACAGGCCTCATTTCCTCTGAAATTAACAAGAATGGGATAAAGTCCCTTAATTCATAGCAGAGACCCTCCTCACTCTGAGTCCTCTCCTAGTAAAATAAAATGTCTCTTCAGCCTTTTTTCCCCTCTTAGAAGAAAAGCTAACTGCTGACTACTTTGGTCAGGCATGTTGGACTTATAGAAAGCCTAAGGACTTCTCTTAGAATAGTTGGAAGGTTAGCTTAACTAATTGCACACTAAGACATCATGTAGGAATCAAAATGGTTTGGCTTTGGTGCTCGATTGAATTCTTATAGGCAGGATCATTTGCTCTTTCTCTGTTACCTTCCTGGAACATGCCCAGGAAAGCCCACCCTGGGCACCCATCAACTCTCTTTCTGTTTTGCTTTACCCCTCACTAAGATCCAGCTCCCATCATGATGCTTCTGTCAGGCCCCTGCCCCCTCCACTTTAGTGTGGGGACCAAGTGGCCTGGGCCTACTCAACCTACCTTGACAGAGGAAGAAACTAAACACAGACACAGCATTCTGCATGTTTGCATGGCTCACAGGGAGTCGCTTCCATCTCACTTCTGTGGACTAATATCTCTTTCTCTCTCTTCCTTTCTGTGTTTTTCTCTTTACACACTCTGTAGCTGCCTGAAAATGCTCAACCTGTGGTGAGTCCCTCTCTCCAGTCCACATGCTAGGGGAGTGGACCAGACTGGGCTGGGATTGGCAAAGCCAAACAAAATATCTTAGGAATACTGAATGGCTTCCATATGCCATCTTTGCCATAACCACCCAGACTGGGGAATTAGATCCACAAGGTGGGGATGGGGCAGGCCTGTACCTAGGAATTAATCTATTCCTTCTTTCCTTTCAAATCCACCTAATTGCTGCCTCCTTCTGTCAAAACAATATCTATCCCACAGTATTCAAAATTAGCTCTTTAAATTTAGCTAAATGAATTTTTTTCTCAAATTAATACAACCATATATTATCAGACAGAGAGGGACAGAGGTAGGAGGACAAAGTTACTATATCAGTTGTTTAGATTATTCCTCACAACCCCAAGAACAGTTGTTGCCAGATCTCACATTCTGCAGTGTGGTCTCTACGTGGAAATCAACTGCTTTGGAAAAATCTGTGACCTCTCTTTTTGATTCAGCTGGTTCGTCCATCTGTAGAATATGAGTCTCTCAAAAAAGAGCTCCTTGGGGGCGAGATGGTGGACATGTTGTTTTGAGTTTTTTTGTTTGTTGGTTTTTGTTTATTGTCCTTTTTTTCCCTTTCTATAAGAGAGTATAGTGGACCAAAGGCTGACTTGGCCAATGAAATATTGAAGGCTGTCTTTTCCAGGTCCCTCGAATGCATTCTTAGGAAC
The DNA here is from genome assembly GCA_030848825.1 of Tadarida brasiliensis. NCBI lineage: Eukaryota > Metazoa > Chordata > Mammalia > Chiroptera > Molossidae > Tadarida > Tadarida brasiliensis. Next base: position 196,087,787 of record CM061257.1, on the reverse strand, counting down.
AATACAAGGTATATAGAAAGGGAAACCCTAAAGAATCCATGTTTGGTAAGGCAAATTCTTGCTATAAGACAGAGCTCTCTTCCTGGACACTACCTGTGACCTTCCAGGTGATCCTGCACTAGTTGATCCCTTGCAGTCTGAAATTGTAAGTCTCCCACATTGTCTGCATGCATGGGGTCATATTCTGTGTAGTGATAATGGCCCGCTGGCCTCTATGACTTCCTTGTTTCTATTTGTCTTCAGTGACTGAGTTGGGCATTGGTTTCTGAACCCTAAGCCAAGTGGCCTACGGGGTTCCCCAGGGACAGGGATGTATTGAAGCTAACAATTGGGTTTTATGGAGATAGAGTTTGTAGTCTTACAGCATCAAGGAGTACATTCAGCTTATTTATTTAGTAAACATGAGTCTGTATATAATCTGACAGTGCTATGGTCTATTTATCCCTGTGAGAGTCAGTCATGTGATTCTGACTGCAAATACAAACCTATTGTGTGCTCATCCAACTCAGTGCTTGGAACTCTAGGAGGTCCCAAGGCCTTTCCCAGAGAGCTTAGGTACCATCTCGCTGGCGAGATAAGACATTCATACCTGATAGGACAAGTGGTTCTCCAGGGCAGTTATGTCATTGTCCCTTGAGAGGTCACTGTGGACAGGATGGTTAAGGAAGACTTCATGGATACTGTGGGACTGGAGCCAGCTATTAAAGCAAGAGAAGAATGTGTAAGTACAGCAAAGAACAGAATCATAGCAAAGGAATAGGTGAAGGGAGAGCCGGAACATAGTAAGAGAGCAGGACATAGTAAGAGGACGTATCTTTTGCACCAGCCATGCCATAGCCATCATCACCCCTTTCTGGACTAGTCACTGCCTAAGCAAGAGGTGCTTCCTATTCCAAAGGCAAGAGTAAGGAGGGAATACTCAGGCTTAGGGATGTGCCAGAACTATGGCTCTTGCCCAGGAGGCAGCACTTGGAGGGCTCATAGAAAAGGCAAATAGCCCGGCCAGTGTAGCTCAATAGTTGAGCATCGACCCATGCACCAAGAGGTTGCTGGTTCGATTCCTGGTCAGGGCACATGCCCACATTGTGGGCCTGATCCCCAGTGGGGGGCATGCAGGAGGCAGCCAGTCAGTGTTCTCTCTCATCGATGTTTCTCTCTCTCTCTCCCTTCCTCTCTCTCTAAATCAATAAAGAAAAAATATTATTTTTTAATAAAAAAAAATAAAAAATATCTTTAAAGAAAAGAAAAGGCAAATAAATGCCTCAGGGGCCTGGGGGAAGAGCACATGGTAGCTTGTGAATAAGGAGAATAGATCAATTTTCACTCCAGCATGTTAAGAAATTCTGGTCGTGCCCTGGCCGGTTTGGCTCAGCGGTTAGAGCATCGGCCTGCGGTCCAGAGAGACCTGGGTTCGGTTCCCGCTAAGGGCATGTACCTCGGTTGCAGTTTGTCCCCGGCCCTGGTTGGTCGTGCAGGTGGCAGCCACTCGATGTGTCCCTTTCATGTCGATGTTTCTCTCTCTCTCTCTTCCTCTCTCTCCCTCCCACTCTATCTGAACAAAAAATGAAAAAATGTCCTCAGGTGAGGATAAAAAAAAAAAAGAAAGAAATTCTGGTCGTCCAATCAAAGAATCAACTGGAAGCGAACAAACCTAAGATCATCACTTGCCTTCATTCTCTTCTGATAGAAAGATATCTGTATGGACTCAGTCTGGGTTTGGTTTGGATTTGACCAAGTTTAATGTATCCTATTGCTGGTAGTCGCCACAGAAACCAAAGATTTGAGCAGATTGTGAGGTCTGTTTCCTTGTGGGTAGAATTATTAAAAGCTTCTGCTACTGCTGAAGCTTTAACAACAATAACCAGCAAAAATTAATCTGGGCTTCTAAACCACAGCTCACACTCTCCTCCAGTCAGGTGAACAGCATTGCACATCAGGTTTTATAAGCTTATAAGCGACATTAATTCTCATGATTTGCCTCAGAGGAGGTAAAAGAAAAGCCGTGTCATTTGAAATGGACTAAAACAGTATTTCAAAGGTTTTTGTGATTGCTCTTACTTAAAAACACACAATCATCATCTTAACATCCTCTAAAAAAAATAATAGAAATTGGCTTAAATGTTAGTGATCCCTCTGAGAGTCATGGCTAACAGGGAACACGTAACTTGATTGAAATATTGGTGCTCCCATGAGATTTAATTTGCCTTGTTTAATATTAATTTCAGGACATTCAACTTGGAAAATGTCTTTTTTCTAAAGCATATGTGTACAGAAAAAGATCATTTTCTTGAATCCTTCCTCGGGGATTTCATTGAGGACTATTTTAAACAATCAAAAGTGTTGCCCATTTTTATTTAAAATAATGTATTCAGTCTCCAAATACATGTGAACACTTTGTTTAATAACTGTATTCATACCCATTAGTAGTACTTTACAGATGTCATTAGTACTCTAAGAAAATTTTAAGACCCTCTTAAGATGCTCCTATTTCCAAAATCCATGTTTGATTCATTCAGATAATGGTTAAAGCCCATTATTGTTTGTGAAAATGTCTATTTTTGCATTCTAAGAAATGTTCTTTGAATTTTTAATAACTAGTCCAGTGGGTGTAGGAAATACCAAGGGGTCTGACTAAAAAAGGAGGGAATCTTAGCTAAAGTGGAGAACTTAGGTTTATAGAAAGTAAGCAACAATTCTTTATTTCCATATGAATATTCCTAGAAGGATTGGGCAAGCAACTCAAAGATAGTTTTCTCAGAAAAGCTTTACTTTATTATTATTATTTTTTACTTCTCATCTGAGGACATTTTTTCCATTTATCTTTCAATAGAGTGGAAGAGAGGGAGGGGTGGGGGCGGAGAGAGAGAGAAACATCAATGTGAGAGGGATGCATCGATTGGTGGCCTCCCGCACGACCCCGCCAGGGCCGGGGACGAACCGCAACCGAGGTATGTGCCCTTGGCTGGAATTGAACCCGTGACTCTTCAGTCCGTGGGCCGACGCTCTAACTGCTGAGCCAAACTGGCCAGAAAAGCTTTACTTTAAAGGGTCCAGTTATACTTCCAACTTTACCTCCCCTCCACCATCAGGCATCTTTGACTCATTCACCACCTTCTCATCTCCCATGTGTCAATATCCTAGAAAGGACATATCTTTTGCACCAGCCATGCCACAGCCCTCATCACCTCCTTCTGGACTAGTCACTGCCTGAGCAAGAGGTGCTTCCTATTCCAAAGGCAGGAGTAAGGAGGGGATACTCCGGCTTAGGGATGTGCCAGGACTATGGCTGTTGCCCAGGAGGCAGCACTTGGAGGGCTCATGGAGGAAGCAGGCCCAAACACCACCCTAAACAGGGTCAGTCCTGTAACCCAGTCTGGCACAGCAGCCGCAGTGTCTGGAAGCTAAGTTGAGGAGCACCTACCTCCGGATGCCTCCTTGTGAGCAGCTCCTGGACTGTGGCATCAATCCTTTCCCAATGAAGGGTGGGCTATACCAATTCCAGTCAGGATATCTGGGCTCCCAGTTCTTACTAGAGTGAGGGCTCCTGCCTACTGCAAGTAGCTGGCTGGGGGCAGGGATATGGGGATAGAGAGCATCCTTATTCCTTCATTGGTAGCATCGTGAGATCCTCCTAGAGTTCCAAACATCATACTTTCATGGGGTTTATTTGCCTTAGTTTAGCTTCCATATCTGCTGACCACTGTAGTTGCATCAAGTAATTTTGCCCTCTATATCAAGGGGTAGACAGTGCAGCCTATTCTTATGCAGCCCTGAGGTCCCCCAGCCTTGGTTCTACAGAAAGATGAGGCATCCGGGGTGAGTGTTAACAGTAGGAAATAAGCCTTCTTCATCCCCCTTCCAAAAATGCTTGTTTCAGCCCTGCCTAGCCTGTGGCATTTTGATCATTAGGTTTGGTAGCTGCAGATTGAAATGAAGCAGCTATTTCCCTTGGCTTTCCTGGTAGACACTGCCTCTAGGATGTGCACTGTAGATGGTGGGTGGCCCTGTGGGTGGGTGCCAGGGGCAAAATTCTACCCCCTGCAGTAAGCAGAAACAGGCAGAAGTCTGTTGGAAGCTGCAGGCCTCTCACACTGACTTGCAATGTTCCTTGTGCTCCAGGTGCTGCTGTTTCTTTAAGAGGAAAAGGAAGAAGACTGCTCAGCGCCACAAGTGACCAGTGCCTCCCAGGAGTCCTCACACCCTGGGGACTCTGACTCAATTACACCTGCAGCTCCTGCCATTTCTCATTGGAAAGGACTCCTCTGCAGGGGAGGGTGGAGATCTAAACCAAAAAGAAGAAAACAGATGCCCCTAGAAGGAGTCTGTGTGGGCAGCCAGGGCCCAGTGGGTCAGTGGCTGTCCCTACCTGCCTAAGGCTCTGAGCAGGTCCCAGAGCTGCTGCTCCTCCACTGCTTGCCCTTGGGGCCACCTGGTTGACTCTCCTTCCTATTGTTTACAGTGAAGGTGTCATTCACAAAAACTCAAGGACTACTATTCTCTTCCCTCCCCTTAGTTTACTCCTAGTTTTTGCCTCAACCCTCTGCTGCACTAAAGCTAGTGAGTTGAAGGCTTTGTTTTCTGAAGGAACTCAAGAGGCTGGGGGTACAGCCAAGAAGGTAGGAGGAAGATGGCAGGCCTGAGCTGGAGAAGAACCTTCACCTTCCAGGCGTATCTGGGAGTACAGCTCCCTCTTCCTCTGTGCCTGCTCAGCCTCCATCCCCAGCTGGCCACGGGGTGCAGTTCCTCCCTTCCTCCCTCCTGTGAAGTTACACTGTAGGACACAAGCTGTGAGAAATCTGCAGTCTACTGTCCCCACGTGTTGGCGTTCTTAGCTTTCTTGACAAGCGAACTCTATTCTCCAGTCAGTAGTAGAACAATGCAGATTGTTCTGAGCAACGGAAAAAAACTGACTTTATTGCACTTTTAGTTTTTTGTTTTTGTTTTTGTTTTTTTAACAAAAAAACATGGCAGATGCATATTGTGTCTGGTTATATTGGGAGTTATACTTTTTTTTCTGTTTTGAGGGGGATGGGGCCAGCCAAGCCATTCAGAGAGAACATGGGTCCAGAGGACATTCTCAATGAAACGAGTTGGGTCGGCAGCACCCAGAAGAGAAGAAGCCAAACTCTATGTCATTCTGAGTAAACACTCAGGTTGGCAAGGAAACATACTTGAATTTTCATTCATCTTCTCAGCTACTGAAGAATGTCCCTACCAGAGCCTCTTGACCTCATCAGCCTGTAGTTTGGACAACCTAGCTCTCCAGTACATGAGATGAGCCAGCCAAGCCAGACTGTGACCAAGAGACAGTTCATCCCAGAGAAGGAGATAACTTTAAAAAAAAAAAAATCTGAAACATCTGTTTCCTCCACTGCCAGGGACTTCCAACTAGATAGCCATGTGACTTCCTTAATGACTTCGGGGAACAAAATTAGTGATGAAACAGCCACAACCATATTGCCACTAGTGGACAAAAAGAGGAGGAAAGTGAGCCTGCCTTCCAACTGCCAAAGGAAACTCAGGATTTGGCATCATAGGGCCAGGAAATAAAAGTGGTATGTACTGTCTGCCCAGTAGCTGAGTGACAGCATTTGGGCTGGCCTGCCTTATCAGAAACCAAGAGCCTGCAGACCTCCTAGCAGGTCCATGGCAGCCGGCCTAGGACTCAGTGCACGGGGCTGTAGTGAACAGGATGGTAAGATTAGTTGATGCTGGAAAATTCCAGGGGAAAGGAGACTGAAATGAAAGCTCTGAAATTATCTTCTCAGTTGGACATAGACTCCTTCCAAATAAGATGGCCATGCATCTAGAACATGTTCTCCTCAGCATACTCTCCGCCTTCCCACCATGGTAGTTACATGACATACTACCATGAAGAGTCTTGGTCCTTATTCACTGCTCAAAAAATTATTAATATATGGAGTTACTCTTCTCATGCTCAGTTTTCATTTGAGTTCAGTGGCTTATCTAAACAGTGACCTCTCATTCCATTTGTGACAGAGGAGAAAAAGGATTATTTACACCAGGGAATGAGGTCTTGTATCTGGGAGTAGAGAGAACTAAGTATGGAGGACAATGGCTGGTGACTTAGTCTGGTGGTTCTGGGAACACAAAAATCATGTCTTTTGGACTGAAGGGTGTGGGGATACTTTCTGGTAGTTGGCATTTCCTGACAAGTTCCTTGATGAATAGAGCAGAAATAGCAGTAGCTTCATCTGTTCCATCAGGCCTTGCCAGGAAATATCATTTCCCTGGCTTCAAACCTACTTAGTTTATATAAAGATTGCAATCTTCCATTTCTTTAAAAGAAATTTTCCTGTATACTAACCTGAGTAGCTGGGAGACACAGTGTCACACCCTTTCCCCACAAGGATTTTGAATATTGGGATTTGTTTCCCTGACATGATCTAGTGGTTAAGGCATAATCACTGAAAACTTACATAGTTTCTCAATTGGTGGCAACTCTTAACTTCTTGTATAGAAACTTCCTTATACCCGTATAGAAAAAAGCCTTGCCTCTCAAGGGGGAGGGCAAGGGGAAATGATGGCAGAACCTAGAGTCTCTTGGCGCTCCACACCCCACTAAGTGCCTCCCCACCCCCTGCTTCCACAAAAAAGCAAAGGCAATGACCAGCCCCCTTGCTAGCTGGGTTTGTGACTTTTTTTAAGGCCAGCTCTTGAGGGGTTAAACCTGAGCAGTTGGGGGGGAGGGGTTCTTCCTAATGCACTGTTTTCACTCTCTGCCCCCCCACAAACCTCTTGCTAGATATTTGATTTTCAAAACAAAGGTGAAGGTCCCAGGTCCCTTTGGCATGCAGGGTAATGGTGATCTTTCCCGGGCCATTGGCACTCAAGGTGGCCCCAGACCCCTGTGAAATTCTATTGTGATTTTCTTTTAAAATTACCAAAAAAGAAAAAATGAGTACCTAAGCAGTAATTTTGCTATCAGTTCTATCCCCACCAGCACATCAGGGTTCCCTCCTCTGCTCTGTTGCTAGAGTTGCTTCGCTGTACACCTCAGCCAGGTCCTTGGGGTTGGGCACTCCGTGCACCCACCACCCACCCGAATCCACGTGCTCTGTAGTTTTTGAGCTTTCTTCATTTCACAGCCATGATACCTAGGGATCTTTTTCTTTGGGATTGATGCACTTGTTTCTGAGTTAGCATTAAGCACTGACAGCATCTGTTCATTAAAAAAACATAATATTGTACTATTGGGAGTTCCCCCAAGCCCTGTAGTCCTTCAGGCATTGCATCCTGAGCAGATTGAGACAAGCAGGCCAGGAATCCACCAAGGCATAAAGGGTCCTCCCTTTGTGACCAGAGCATGACTTGTGTCTGTGAAGTCTAAGCATGTAAGGATTGATCAGTTGCTATACACACCTTGGCATTTCCCAGTGGTCTCACTCCAGACTGCTCTGCAAGGGTGGGCAGAGTGTGCCTGCAACCAGCGTGCTTTCATGACTGCCTTAATTAACAGTCTCCTGCTATTTTGGGTCTGTCTAGGAGTAAACAAGGTCTAGAAAGGTACGAGTCAGGTGACTAGGTTGGCCTCCAGTTAAAGCTCCATTTTATTTTGGAATTGCAGGGCAATAGATGAGCAGGATCCTCCAGTTTGCTGTAGAAGTGTTGAATGCCTGTTTATTCTCAGTGAACTCCAACTACATAGAAACAGCCCCTGCCATCACCAGAAGAGGTGTCCATTGCCTCTAAAGTAACTTCATCTTAGTTCACTGGAAATGTACACTGGTAGTACATATTCAGTGTTGATTCTCAGTGTTAGTAATCACTTCCAATGTTAGAAATATGCAGTGATGGTAATGTCAGTGGTTACTAAAGATCATAGCCTTAACTTTTTATGCAAAAGATATAACTCTGTACCCCCTCCCAGTGAGCAAGCATGGCCTGCATTTTTCAAAAATAAGTAGTTCTTCCATGGCAGCCTAGAAAGCATCTTCTCAAAAGAACTTGATCATTCTTCTGATGCACCTCTCCCCCATCCACATGCCTCCTGTGTCCCAATTACCTCTTCCATATTCATACTGAAACGTGTTTTCCATTCCCAGTGAGTTGCCCTGACGTCATCTCCAGTGTCGGAGCCACCATGTTAGGGCTAGAGTTTCTCAGGCTGGGTGGGAGCTTGCAGCGCCATGTAAACAACATTGCTTTTGCCAGTTCACTGCCACCATCCCCACCATTGCCCCAAGGTGGGCAAATAAACTCCAGAAATCCTTAGGGAGCCAGGATCACTAGGCACACCATCTGGATTGGCCATGTAAGAAACAGGCACTTGTCTCTGGGGTTTTTGCTTTTGCCGACACCAGGGCTCAAGGCAAAACCCTTTTAGGGACAGTGACTCTCAGTCTTCCCCATGATGGGTTGGTAGGAATAAAAATGGGATTCCTATGGTTTTGTTTTCTTGTGGGTTTTTTTGGGGGAGGGGGTTGTATCTGAATAAGAGGAAACCTTGGCCCTTCCAAGGGCTTGCAGAGTTTTGAGCAATTTTTTAGCCACAAATAAGAAATTTTAGAAGTCTGATCAAGCAGTCTTAAAAACATGTTTGCCCTAACTCCTTTTGCAGGTGACTGAGTGCAAAAGAGTAGGTTTCTTCATTGTACTCAAAATAGTAAGTAGGTTCCCTGGATATAGACAGTAGTAGTTGTCGTATTTCCTCAAAAAGCAACCAGGAAGTCCACTCCAGTATTTGTAGATCAGCTTACAAAGGAAAAAGTGAACGTGTTCTCCATATATTTCTAGTTTGATTACCAAACTTGATGTTACTAAGAAACCTCAGTTCGGTGGACAATTTCTTTTATTAGTTTCCTTCTTTACTACTCACAATCATCTTTCCGGTGCCATCACCACCTTCAAAGTCTCAGCGCAGAGGGTTATACATGGTAATAAAGGGGGGTGCAGTGCAGTCATCCCAGTAACACACATAAGAGGACAGCTGTCCTGACTGCCCCTTCCCCACATATCCCCTCTTTCAGGGCAGGTGAGACATTTTCAGTGTTCCTCTTCATGAGCTCCAGACCAAATCCCAGGCCAGCCCTTGCACCGAAAGCTTTTTTAAGAGGCTTATCAATTTGTTAGGAATGTCTCAGGAAAGATGAGCCATTTCTTTGAGGGAAAATATATTTACAGACGGTTGTGTGTGGTTGCATTTGTGTGCTTGTGTGTGTGCTCATTTGTGTGCATTTCACTTCCATCAGAACTCAGCCCAGGCTGTTGGGACCATGTGTTCCTAAATATTCTAGGAAGTAAACAAGGAGTGAGTTTCTCAAATTAGTGTCTCAGCAAGCTGCCTCTGGGAATGAGCCCCATTTATCAAGCAGAAGAGTAAACAAAAAAAAAGATAGAGTTTAAACCAAAAATATAATAATCTCCCCCAATGGATGATAATGTTGATTCATCAATTCCCATTGGATATATTACATGCTCTAATTTATTATATTATTTTGTTTGTTTCTTTAATCTTTGCCCATTGTACTTTTAAAAAGATGTTGGGATGTTGATTGCAATTTAGATAATGTATAAATCAGCTGTGGAAATCAGTTTTAATTGATGTGTGGATGTGTCTGATCATTGTTAAATGCCCCCTTTTTTTTTAACCTGTTGTTTTCTATATGTAATGTTTCATAAACCCTGGCACTGGTCACAAAGCTCAGCTGTGAAAATGAAACTTGTAGTATTTTTAAACATGAATGTCAATTGCAAGTGTATTTGAAATGATTCCTCCAGGAGAGAGATTTGTAACATCATTAGGTAAAGCTCCTCTGCAGAGGAAGTAGCCTTCTTTGGAGAAAATGGAAAATGGGTCTTGATGTTTTATCTCAGAGTAGCCTATTTCCTAGGGCACCATGGAAAACACAAATGTGATCTTTAAGTATACCTCTTCCCCAGTTTGGGGAGGAAAGGACTCAGTTTGCACCCTTTTTGTATGTAAAATAAAATGTCTTACCTTTCTTGGCTAATTTTGCTTGTGTGATTGATTTGCCTTGTATTTATGTCCCCTGGCTCATTTGAAACTAAGAATCCAGCTAGGACTAACTTGGATATGATTCAAGCCTCCAGTGAATGAAAATGTCTGATACTTGACATTCTTCATTCATTTGGGCTGAACATTGCCTTCTCTTGTGGGTCACTTTAAAAATAAATATTCCTGCCCTGGCCGGTTTGGCTCAGCGGTTAGAGCGTCGGCCTGAGGTCCAGAGAGACCCGGGTTCGGTTCCCGCTAAGGGCATGTACTTCGGTTGCAGTTTGTCCCCGGCCCTGGTTGGTCGTGCAGGTGGCAACCACTCGATGTGTCACTTTCACATCGATGTTTCTCTCTCTCTTCCTCTGTCTCCTTCCCACTCTATCTGAACAAAAAATGAAAAAATGTCCTCGGGTGAGGATAAAAAATAAATAGATAAATAAATGAATGAATAATAAATAAATTAATAAATAAATAAATAAATAAATAAATAAATATTCCTGCCCTGGCTGGTTTCAGCGGTTAGAGCGTCAGCCTGTGGACCAGAGTCCTGGGTTTGGTCCCCACTAAGGGCATGTACCTCAGTTGCAGTTTGTCCCCGGCCCTGGTTGGGGTTGTGTGGGTGGCAACCAATCGATGTCTCTCTCGCATTGATGTTTTTCTCTCTCTTCCTCTCTCTCTCCCTCCCGCTCTATCTGAAGATAAATGCTAAATAAATAAATACATAATTACATAAATAAATAAATATTCCTGCCCTGGCCAGTGTGGCTTAGTTGTTTGAGCATCGTCCCCGTGCACAGAAAGGTTGCCAATTCAATTCCAGTCAGGGCACATGCCCGGGTTGTGGGCTCAGTCCCTGGTAGGGGGCTGCAGGAGGCAGCTGATAGATGTGATACATCTATATTTCTCTCTCCCTTTCCCTTCCTCTCTCTTTTCTAAAAATCAATAAAAAATAAATAAAAATTTTAAAAGCTAAGATAAATAAATATTCCTGGCAGAATTTGGACATTCACCACTGACATACTAGTTCCAGTATCCCTTTGGTTCTTAGGTGGTGGAACACTAAGTTAGGATCTGCTCTGTGGAACAACTTTGAAATAGAGCTTTATAATTCTACTCCACTAATGAGGAACATCTATACAGACAGAAGGTATAACTGATGTGCAGTATAAACTCACAAGGGTATATAATGGCCACAAAAACAATGGCCAATCTGGGCGTGATTGGCTGCTTGCAGGGGTTTTTTGTCACTACTCAAGGATTTGTTTTTTTCACTGGTAGGCAAGTAAGAGCAGGGGGGAAAACGTTTAAGATCCATATGAGAGAAAAATTTCACATGAGCATTTTATCCATCAAGGTTATTTTGTTCTTCCAAAAGTCGTGGGACAGGTGTGGAAAAGGCTGTTTTTATGCCATTTTAGCATTCGCTCCTCATGTTGAGAAGGCTACTTTGAAAATATAATTTGGTGAGCATTTTTCTCAGTGGGAAAAATGCTTCCCACTGAGTGGGAGAAAAGGCTTCACAGACCAGTCTGGCCAGTGTGGCTCAGTGGTTGAGTGTTGACCCATGCACCAAGAGGTTGCCTGTTTGATTCCCAGTCAGGACACATGCCTCGGTTGTAGGTCTGGTCCCCAGTGGGGGGCATGCAGGAGGCGGCCAATCGATGTTCTCTCTCATCGATGTTTCTATCTCTCCCTCTCCCTCTCTCTCTAAAATCAATAAAGGAAAAAAAATGTTTTAAAGGCTTCAGAGACCCAAATAATTAAGGGGAGGGGAGTTGTTAGGAAGATCATCTTTGTTAGCACAACGATTTTTTAAAATGTGTTTTTATTGACCTTTAGAGAGGGAGAAACATCGATAAGAAAGACACGTCGATTGGCTGCAAGCCCGCAACCCAGGCATGTGCCCTGACCAGGAACCGAACCATCCACCTCTTGATCCATGGGTCAGTGCTCAACCACTGAGCCACACCGGCTAGGCAATGCAATGATTTTATGTAGAAGAACCTCCACCTGATTGAGGTGGTCTGGATTAAGGTATGAAGACTAGAAATAGCAAATGTCATTTGTGTTTATGTGAGAATTGTCTTAAAATGCCAGTGGCCATGCATAACCTGAAACAGGTCAGCACTTCATAGAGAGAGCAAACTGCAGAGTTTAGCTGTAGAAACTGAGCCATGCCTACCTACAATCTGGGCTGTGAAGACCAGGAATTTCTATAATGTTAATCTTTGAAAATTAGTTTTAAAGATGTTTAATAATGTCATAGGTCCAGGTTTTGGAAAGAAGATGTATTTTGGGGTGTGTGTAAGACTTCCAGTACTTAAGTATATATGTTGTAGACTGGAACGCCAAGTGTGTGTGAATACCTGAAATAGTGTTGGGAGGGCATCTAACAATCATCCCTGACCTTTCTGAAGGTTTCTAGAAAAGGGAGACTAAACCTCAGGCCGTTGTATATATTATTTCCCACCTGGGTGCTAAATGGGACGCTGTCGCAACCATTACTTATTGGGCACTGAGCCCTACAGCAGGTTTGGGGAGCTATATACAAAATAAGTGCAAAGCAGTCCTTGCTCACACACACAAAAATGTGGTTACTTGGGTAAAAAGGTAAAGAAAGGAAGTTGAAAACCACAAATACAATAGAGTGTGCATTGACTCATACAGCGGTAAGCACGGTAAGATTAGAAAGGGGGAGAAAAAAGTGAGTAGTAAAGTGACAGGAACCAAGTCAGAACATGGGTGTTTTGAAGCAAGTTTTGCAAGGAGCTCTATGAGGTCATGGGTAAGCATAAACGTGCCCTGAGTTTTCGGAAACTTGCACACCTAAACCCAATTTTGTGGTTGACTGGGTCAACAGGGACAATCATGCGCGTGTTAAGCCAGCGCTTCTGCCCCAACCACCCACTTCCTAACAAAGTATCGGCCACCGCCCCGCCCCCGTCCAAAAGACTTCCAATTCCGCCAAGGCAGATCGGGCCACGTGACGTGCCGCTCTGCATGCTGGGTTTTGTAGTTTCTTCAGAAACCCAATCCTCGTGCTCTATGAGGGGCACCGCCTTCTGCAGATCCCGTTCCTGTAGGTGGGCATTAGAGAGCTGGGGAGCCAATGACGCCGTAGTAACGTGGCAGCCACCCACGAGCCCGCGTCTCCGCCCGCCCCTTCGGCGAGCGGGGCTCCGCCCCCCAGGGGGACCTACTATCAGGCGCCGACCCAGAGGGGGGAAATGAGGCCCTCCTCCTTCTCGGAGGCCTGCAGGAACCCCGGTCTCCCCCGCGACCGCGCTCGGTGGCGGCGCCGGTGCCCACGCCGCCGTGTCCTCCCCTACTTCCGGCCCTCGGCTGCCCGGGCCGTGCTCGCTTCTGCTGGTGGATGCTTCGCCTCTCGGAGCGGAACATGAAGGTGCTCTTCGCCGCGGCCCTCATCGTGGGCTCCGTCTTCTTCCTGCTGTTGCCGGGACCCTCCACAGCCGATGACAAGAAGAAGGGGCCCAAAGTCACCGTCAAGGTCCGGCCTCCTTTCTCCAGACCTGCCTGGCGAGGCCCGCCCGCTGCTGGTCATGGGTGACTGAGGCATTTGGGGTCCCGGAGCTCGGGCCTGTGCATCCTCGGCTTTGGCCCAGCCCCTCCCTAGTCTTCGGGCTGTGGCCTCGTGACCTGAACGATCCTCCTCAATTCAGACCAGAGAATGACCCGGACCCTCCCCAAAACCCCTGCCCCGACCCAGTGGTGGCCCCTGGGATGCCCAGCTGGCGCCGGCCCCCGCAGCCTTAGAGAAGTGTATTTACAAATACCCCGCAGTGCTGGCGAAATGAAATATCACGTCTGCCAAATCGTGAATCCTTTCTCTACTTGGGCCAAATTTTAGCCACTTCCAATCGCAAAGCACAGCAATATAGTTGAATCTTGCGTGGTGTTTTGTTTCGTTTTTGTTTGTTTTTTTCTAGAGCATGGGATGATTGTCACCCTGTAGTCTAAGGAGAGTGTAGACGTGTTTTCTGGGAAATGGGCCTGGAGTTTTCATTAGATTCTCATAGGGTGTTTGTCACCACCAAAATCAGATTCAGAGTCACTGCTTTAAAATAAGGCTGTTTTCTCTGCCATCCTCGGGGTAGCTTCTTGGACCCTTCTTTCCCTAGCAATGCCCCTTGAAAGAGGCTAAGTTTAAAATGCTTGCCCTGGCCGGTTTGGCTCAGCGGTTAGAGCGTCGGCCTGCGGTCCAGAGAGACCTGGGTTCGGTTCCTGCTAAGGGCATGTACTTCGGTTGCAGTTTGTCCCCGGCCCTGGTTGGTCGTGCGGGTGGCAGCCACTCGATGTGTCACTTTCACATCGATGTTTCTCTCTCTCTCTCTTCCTCTCTCTCCCTCCCACTCTATCTGAACAAAAAATGAAAAAAATGTCCTCAGGTGAGGATTAAAAAAATATATATAAAAAAAAATAATAAAATGCTCTTTTTCCTCAGGTGTACTTCGACCTGCGGATTGGAGATGAAGATATAGGCCGGGTGGTCATAGGTCTCTTTGGAAAGACTGTTCCTAAAACAGTGGATAATTTTGTGGCCTTAGCTACAGGAGAGGTAAGTGGCTAGAGCGGAGATAGTCAAATTCAAACCAAGTGAAGTTGGCAAGTAGGGCTCGCAGCAAAGTGATCACAGACCATGGCCCATCTGTAGCAGGAACCCTCAGTACCAACTAACTGTTGCCCTGTTGGCAAGGGGAACCCAGTACTATCATATCTTGAGTTTTTTAAACTGAGTCCAGAAATCTGGATTTTTCTTTTTGAGAAAATTTATCTTTAAGACACTGCAATAACCAAAGAAAGCATGTCTGTAGAAATTATAGTTTATGGCTTCTGCACCAGAGGGGCCCAGAGTTTCCCAGGTTTTAAGAAAACGAGAGTGCTGCATTTAAGAAAGTTTATATTCCAACTTTTCAGTGGGTCAGCAGGTAACTTTTTTGGGGGTCAGTTTTCTTGCTTCTGTTCTTATGATTAGAGAGAAAATAGAGGGAAAAGGCAGAAGCATTATGTGATGTAGAATTATATGAAGTCTGGGAATTGTACAAAGGCAGAAGAATGTAAAGTCTAGCCTTTCCTGGCTCTGTGTGCTCTGAGCCTGGCCTGTGGACACTGCTTGCTCAGTAGCACTTTGAACTATGACTCTGACCAGCAGTGATGTCTCTTCTGTGAGCAGGAGTCGTCGTGGGCTGGTTTGCTGCCTAGTTCCTCGTGCCACCTTACTTTCTCATCCTTTTTTCTAGAAAGGATTTGGCTACAAAGACAGCAAATTCCATCGTGTGATCAAGGACTTCATGATCCAAGGTGGAGACTTCACCCGGGGAGATGGCACTGGAGGTAATCCAGGTCTTCTGGGCAGAGGGCTGTGGCAGTGCAGCGTCCCAGCTGGGAGGGCTGCTGTGTTGGGTAGACAAGGCTTCTTCCTTCCCCAGCTCCAGAGGCAGGTGTCACCTGCATTGAGATCAACTGTACTTTCTTAGTACAGGGAACACAGTACAAAGAAGAGGGAGTAATGGGGCATCAGGTAAGAGGATTTTGCCCAGCTGGCAGACTTACTAGTCCAGGCCTACAGCCTTGGTGACTTCTCGTGGTGGGAGGGGAGCAAAGTAAAACACACAGGTAGGTGATTTTAGGTCAGGCATGCAAAGCCTGTGTGGGCAACCTCAGAAGCCCCAGCGAGGGTGGGAGGTGTTTTTCTTGGCAATCTCCCACCAGAGACCACTTGGCAAGAGCCGACTGAGGTTCCCCTCTGTATTACTTGTGAACAGAACAGACAGATATCCTGAACTAATCCACAGGTCTCACTGTACTGGGGTGCATAGCCTGCTATTCCTCAGACCGCATGTGCAGCTCACCCCTTCAATGGGTGTTTATTGGGCCAGGCTCTGGTAGGTGCTGAGGACACAAAAATCAGTACAGCAGCAATTCCCTTTCACTTCCAATACCTGAAAACTCACAGATTGGCCGTAATACAGCCTTTAGGACTCAGGCTGTGTCCTCCAGTTATTATCTCGGTGGGTAGAACTAGCAGAAAACACTGGGCACACTATACAACCATGTAAGGTGTAAGTAGTAGCTGGCAGCAGGCAGCAGTGGAGAAGGCCAAGCAGACAATCCAAGGTGCTATGTTCATGGAGTCAGACACAGTTGGGTATGACCAGTGTCTGCCACCTTCTTGCTTTGTGGCCTTGCAAGTGAGTAATCTGAGCTTCATTTTCCTCTTGTGTAAAGTAAGAGAGTGGTACGAATTATGGGTGCTGTGAGGGTTGGATGAGATCTTGAGTGTAAGTTACCCGTACGTACGTGGTAAGTAAAGTCAGCCATTTCTGAAGTGCTGACAAGCAAAGGAATTACTTCAGGCCAAGATCATCAGGAAATGGCCTTGTGAATGTGAGGAAAGGTTTGAGCAGGGTCCTGGCTGGGGAGAATATGAATGGGCAAAGAAGAGGCACGATTAAGTTTTGAGCCCAGCTATGTTCTGTGGCAGGAACTTGGCCAAAGGTGGAGTTGGGAATGGAAGTAGAGCGTACTGCTTAGTCCTACATGGAGTGAGAGGATCTGCTGAGAACTTGAATGAGGGGGAGGGATACCAGTCACAAAGGAGTTTGAGGGAAAATAATATGGCGGCAGGATTTGGGCTATGGAAGCAGGAGCAAGCAGACTGGTGAGGACTTGGGTGTAGGTGTCCCTGGGTAGGGTGATATGGGCTGGAGCCCCAGGAAAGGATGGTCTAGTGGGCAAAAGCAGAGATTTGAGAGCTAGACCCCCTTGGTTTGAGTTGCAACTTTGCTACTTCCTAGCTTGGGTACCTTTAACCTCTCTGTACTTCCGTTTCTTCATCTTTGAAATAGGGTTATTAGATCCTGTTCCATCGGGTGGGGTTTTTTAATGTGTAAAATGCTTGCAACAGTTCTCTGGCATGCAGTTACCACTGTAAGCAGTAGCCATCATTACCGTGGGGCAGCAGGAATGGTAAGAAAGAATGAACAGATGGTCCAGCCAGTGTGGCTCAGTGGTTGAGCATCGACCCATGCACCAAGAGGTCGCCGGTTCGATTCCCAGTCAGGACACATGCCCGGGTTGTGGGCCTGATCCCTGGTGGAGGGCATGCCGGAGGCGGCCAATCGATGTTCTGTCTCATTGATGTCTCTCTCTCTCTCTCTCTCTTCCTCTCTCTGTAAAATCAATTAAAGGAAAAAAATTTTTTTAAAAAAAGAATGAACAAATGATAGGGGTGGGAAGAGCAGTATGCAAAAGAAACGTTGGCAAAGAAATTAACTGATGTCCAGAGGGAGAGATTAGGAAGTATGTTGAGTTTAACATGCAGAACTCTCTCTTTAAGTATCTTGGGAAAGTGATTGGAGCAAAGGATGTGAATTTGGGGATTGTCTGGATAGCAGCAATAATTGAAATCCTGCAGCTGGTTGAGATTTACAGAGAGGATTCTCACATGGGCAGGCTTTTAGCTGGCACCCCAGCCAGGAGTCATCACATGGCAGTAAGATGTGGGGTACAGGCTTGGACACCCCCAATCCCATAAACCAGTGTCTAGAAATTCTTTGTTTTCAGTCTTTTCCCACTTGCTACACAGTCAGAAATATCTCCCTGATTAGCATCAGTCTAGGAAATTTCCCAACCTGGTTCCATTCTGTGGAACCACGGGGTGAAAATAGGTGTACTGAAGAGGAAAAAAGAGTTTTGAAAGGTGTTTGGTAAAACAAAATGAAAATTACTTTATTGCTGGGTTACTCGTGGCCTCTAGTTCATAAGCTCACAGTGTGAATCTCTAGGAGCTAGTATTTCTCCTGTATCTTAGGATCTCTGAAACTGTGTCTGCTCTGGGCTCCTGACAAGCAAAGGAATCACTTCAGGCCAAGGTCATCAGGAAATGGCCTTGTGAATTTGTCCCCTGGCCCCAGACCCCTTATGGAGGGACATTTACACACATTCATTGGTTGATAAGAGGCTCTTGACTTTCCAGAACCCAGATGTTTTTTGCAGCTACCTCAGTGTTTTTTGTGCTCTCAGGAAGAAAAGCTTGTCAGTCACAGCATTCCTTCTTTTCTGGAGGGGTTTTTTGTTTTGTTTTTTTCCTTGTTAATGTTCACCCGAGGATATTTTTCCATTAATTTTTTTAGATAGAGTGGAAGGGAGGGAGAGAGACATCAATGTGAGAGAGACACATCGATTGGTTGCCTCCCACATGACCCTGACCAGGGCCGGGCTCAAACCTGCAACCAAGATATGTACTCCTGACTGGGAATTGAACCCGTGACCCTTTGGTCTACAGGCTGACATTCTAACTGCTGAGCCAAACCGGCCAGGGCATTCTGGAGGTTTTGTTTTGTTTTTAATGTTTTTATTGATTTTTTTGGAGAAAGAAGAAGGGAGAGAGACATAGAAATGTCGACGTGAGAGAGAAACATCAATTGGCTGCCTCCTGTACACCCCCTACTAGGGATCAAGCCCCAACCCAGGCATGTGCCCTGGCCAGGAATTGAACCGGGACCTCTCAGCCCATGGGATGATGGTCAGTCCACTGAGCCACACTGGCCGGGCTCTGGAGGGTTCTCAATCTCCTCTCCTGCACACTGCACAGCACCTCTCCCCACCAAAATCCCTCCATGCAGGCCTCTCAGGCCATAGCCTAGGCTAGTTGTTAATGTGCCTTATTTAAAAGCCATAGAAACTACATTCTCAAAGTAATCCATCATGTGAGTTTACCTAAATCGACCTGGCCTCATACCCCACTTGGTCTGTCAGCATGGTTTGGCTGCAAAGGCCAGAGGGTAGGAAGGGGACAGATCTTATACTCTTGTAGTCCACTTGAGTCTGGCCTGGCATAGGACAGGTTGAGACCCCAAAGATCTGCTTTATTTGTGCCTACACAGCTCCCTTGACCTACTCTTTCTTCTCAGGGAAGAGCATCTATGGTGAACGCTTTCCCGATGAGAACTTCAAGCTGAAACACTATGGGCCTGGCTGGGTGAGCATGGCCAACGCCGGTAAAGACACCAAT
This sequence comes from Tadarida brasiliensis, assembly GCA_030848825.1. Taxonomy (NCBI): domain Eukaryota; kingdom Metazoa; phylum Chordata; class Mammalia; order Chiroptera; family Molossidae; genus Tadarida; species Tadarida brasiliensis. The sequence continues at coordinate 196,068,774 of CM061257.1, read as the reverse complement.
GGCTCCCAGTTCTTTATCACAACAGTCAAGACAGCCTGGCTGGATGGCAAGCATGTAGTGTTCGGCAAAGTTCTAGAGGGCATGGTGAGTTTCAGAGATGGGGGCCAAACCTAGGCAACCCTCACCAGGGATGTGACAGACCTTGGGGCCAGGGTTCCCTATATTTTATCCCTTTCCCAAAAAGGAACCCACAAATTCAGGCCAGTGTTCATGTCTGCAAACCTGGGGATTTAAAGATAAAGAGACTGCCTCTCTGTGTCCCCAAGTCCTGAACTGTTGTGGGCTCCAGGCAGAGGCCGGCCAGGCCTTGAGGTTGTACCGCTGCAGGGACCTCCGTTCCGTCACTCACTGTGGTGTGCTGGCACCGCCCTGAGGTGTACAGGGCCCTTGGTGCCCGCACCTCAGCCACCCTCTTCTTCCTTACCCTTTGCCAGCCGGCTCATACTACAGAGGACCAAACTGCTGCATCCTCTTGTCAGAGCTGGGCTCTCCCTGCCCTGGGCTGGCACCTGGCCATGATTCTGTTAGGATATTGGTGCCTCGAGGTTTGTCGGCTGCTGGTCACACAGGAGCCTCAGTCCTCCCCAGCCATACACTGGGGCCTATCTCCCTTGAGTGGTGGACCCCCGACCCACCCTGCCTTCTTGCTTCTGCCTTTCCTTCCCAGGAAGTAGTACGGAAGGTGGAGAGCACCAAGACAGATGGTCGGGACAAGCCCCTGAAGGATGTGATCATTGCAGATTGTGGCAAGATCGAGGTGGAAAAGCCCTTTGCCATTGCCAAGGAGTAGGGCCCCAGGGACTTCTTTCTTATGAGCGACGGTGTTTGGCCCTGTTGCCCTCTCGAGGGTGAAGACAGCCCACCACAGGGCTCTGCTGCACTGGCCCTAGTGCTGACATCTGACAGTGGACCCCTTCCCTCACATTCCACAGGCCCAGTTTTGTAACAAACTTCTACCAACACTGACCAATTAAAAAAAAAAGGTGGGGTTTTTTATAACCTGTGTGTGGGTTGGGTTCTTGGGCCTGTGGCACCTCTGCCCTAGACTACGTCCTGTGGCAGTGGGTGCTTGTCCCCTCCTTGGGCTCCGGCCTGAACCCTTTCTGCAGATGCTGCCCACAGACTTTCAAGCTTTTGCTTCTTGCTTCTCAACTTTGCCAGCTACTATGCCTCAACCTTTGCTTGCCCCTTTGGTGTAGGTGAAGAAACACACCTGTACCTTTTCATAGCCTACCCGCTAAATTGACTTCTCCCTTTATCCTTAACCTCTATTGCTCCTGCCCTGGAGTGCAGAAGTTCTATCACCCCCAGCCACTCGTGCAGTTGAGTTCTGAGGCTAGGGTGGGTAAGTCCTGGGTCCAAGCCAAGGGGGACCCGGCCAGTGTCTCTTTTACGGGGCTCACAGACTGAGGCACATGACTGTCCTGGCAGGTGGTCCAAAGGCCTGTCGGCTGGTCAAGGCATCAGTGGCAAAGGTGCACGGTGACAGGGAGCCTCTGGCTGGGTGTCAGCTGTGCTGGTGTTGAAGCCGTAGAAGCCCTGGAGCACGCCATTTACCACCACATTGGGAAGAGGCTCTGGGACAAGGAAAGCAAGAGGAAGGGGAAGACGAGGTGTGGGATGATGGCCCTGGCTTCAGGCCTGCGGCTCCCTGAGCCCCAGCCAAGGCAGCAGGTAACAGCTGGTCACCTGAAATGAGATCTGAGCATTCCCGGTTCACATTCTGTTCACATTAGCTTGGTACAGCCCAGCTGGTGAGGGATGCAGACCAGGGAAGCCATGCTTACTGCACCATGTCTGCTCCCTGGAGGAGAATACAAAGCAGGCCACAAGTGCACAGGAGCAGCAGGGCAGGTGTGGTCCCAAAAGGAGGGCAGTAGGAGGGAGATGCTGCCTAGGGGTCCTGGGAACTGAGAAATGTCAAGTGCATCCCCACTCCCACCCTACTTCCTGAGCCCTAAATATGACCTACAGGTCAGAGGCACTCTCTCACCTGGGGATGGGATGCAAATGTAGGGATCCATGCTGAAGCTGATGACTGGCCGGTGGTGCAGCTGCGAGCTAGGAGGAAAAAGGGTTTTGAGCAGTGGAGGGTGAGGTGGAGCAGTCTCCTATTGGGTAGAGACTAGGAATTGAGGTCACCATTGACCCACAAGGAAAAAGGTGAGTGGTCAGTGGTCTCAGGAAGCACCAACAGGAAAACCTGGACCAGTAGGACGGCAGGACAACCCAGAGGCAGATCAGCCTTCTAGCCTCTGGCCACCAGGGGGCAGCGGGTGCAGGAAGGGGCTTTAACTTGCCTGCTGTTGCTAGGCAGGAACTCCCCCAGGGCTCTGAAAAGAAGAAAGAGTGTGAAGTGCCTGGGGATGCCCAGGGGAGCAAGAGGAAGGGGTGGAGAAAGGAAGACCAGAACTTCACCTCCCAGGGGGCCACTGCTTCTATTTCTAACAAGTTCAGTTCCGGAGGCTGGCTGGGGTAACCAAGGCTATACAGAACGCAGCCCTCCCCCAGGGTCAAGAAAGCTGATGAGGGTGGTCATATCTCAAGGTGAAAGGACCAGGGATGTAAGAAGGAACAGGGATTGGTCTCAAAAGTCTTCACCTGCTTGCTGCAGAGAGCCCCTATCCCCCAACATTGGAGCCCCTCTCATGCCAAGCTATGGCCCCTAGAGGTGCGCACCCCCAGCTGCTGGCCTTGGGGTCTGTGAGGAAGTGCCGAAGACTTAAGAATTCAAGTAGCTCCTTGGGCACATCCCGGTTCAGGTATAAGACGCCCTGGAGAGGAGGACAGAGGAAACCTGTATCAGACCCAGCTGTGTGACACACAGCTCAGTGCAAAATGAAAACACAGGGGTCCTGCCAAAATTATTTCGGATTTCAAGACAGCCAGAGTTAAACCAAACTCAGCACCCTTCTGAACAATGGGCCCTGGGTAACTACACAGCTATATGCCCATGAAGCTCCCTGGCCTGTAATCTGGCATCCCTGTGTGGGGAGGAGGGGTCCCTGTCCTACATCCTCATCATGAGGGCAGTACAGGATGTCACCCTGGAGGGGAATAGAACTAGCTTTCATTGAACTGGGACCGCCTGCCTCCTGGTTGCAGAAGAAGCAGGTGGTCCCAGTTCAATGAAAGTTTGAATTCAATTAATTCTGAAATTACTGTTAAGAAAATTGAGGCTTGGGGTAGGAAAAATCATGCCCAAGATGTACGTGCCCCCTCACCCCAAGCCCCTACACTTCTCTGGGTCACATCTCTAGTCCAGCAGACTGGGGGGCAACAGAGTGAGACCCATGCCCACCTGGATATAGGCCTCCAAGCCCTGCCGCCGCTGCTCCAATCCTCTGGTCCTCCAGTTGGGCAGGCGTTTCGAGGGGAATTCGGGCACTTTGTACAGCTTCTTGATCTGCCAAGAGGTTACCGCGGTGCGATCACAGTGTCCCAACTGAGCCCTTAAGCTCACTTCACCTTAGCAAGAGCACTGCCCAGTCTTTCCTCACTTCCCCACGCCCAAAACTTCAGGCTCTACTCTAGGATGGCCCCGGGTGAGTGCGGTCAGGGCAGGGGCGAGAGAGGGCCCTACACCCACAGACGCCCGAGGATGGGCCGGCTGCGCAGGGGCATGGGCAGTACCCGCTGAGACCTGCCCCTCTGAGTCCACCCCTCAGCCCGCGGGGAGGTCAGTGCCCAGGACCTGAGCCCTCCAGGGAGTGGGGTGGTAAGAAGGGTGGCAGAGGCAGGGACTGGACTGCAGCTCGTTTGCCTGCCTCTCGGGGCTGGGCAGGAGCCGGGCAGGGGTCGGTCGGTCAGCGGCGCCGCCTCACCCGCTTGTGTAGCGCGTGGAACTCGCTGTAGCGTCTCTGCACGGTGTGTCTGCGCCCGCGGTACCGCACTTCCACTCGGAACACCTGCCGGGCGGGCGCGAGCAGGCGGATGCGCGTGAGGCCCGGCGCCGGGCGACCGCCCACCCTCCCGCGCTTAAAGGCACAAAGGGGCCTTGGAGAGCCGCCGCTCCCCGGGGACCCTCCCACGCTCCCCACACTCTCGGGAGAAGCGGCAAGCGAACCTGCCCTCGGCTCCGTGCAATCCCTCATGAGCGCGGACCACCGTCCGCAGAGCTGGCAAATCCGAGCGCCCCGTGACCCTCGGCAGGCTGTCCCCCGACGGCCTGGCCCGCCGCACTCGGACGTCTCAGCCCGGAGCGCGGGATCCCCAGTGGGCTAGACGCGGAGAAGTCCAGAGGGTCCCCGCGCCCCTTCCCATCCATTGCTCACCATGTGGCCTTTCTCTGGGCTCTGCCTGGGCGCCTCGGCCTCCGGGCCCACGGACGGGATGTGAACTTCCAGCATCCGCGCCTACCTCCTCGCGCGAAGCTCGAAGCCCGAGTCCTCCCGGCTCAGCGCAGAGACCCCGGCAGGGCCGGCCCCGCCCCCGCCCCAGAGGCCCCGCCCCGGGCCCTCGGCCCCGCCCCGGGCCCTCGGCCCCGCCCCCAGAGGCCCCGCCCCGGGCGTTCCTTCGCTCCGCGGGGTGTTGCGAGGGGTAGATTAGGCGGCGAGCACGGTGGTGGGAGCAGAGAACCGCCCCCTGAGCCTGGTGGGGTTGCATTGCGAATAGGGACGCTTCGCAGAGAGCCACCCGTTTGTCAACATTCACAGAGCGCCCGCTGACTTCAGGAATGCGGGCGAGCCAAAATTTCACCTGCTCTTTGTTGAGCACCTACTGAAGACTAGAACCTGTGGGCACTAGGCATGGAGGGAGGCGGGGCGCCTACCTTGGGAACCAAACAGGGACGTTCCTTGCGTTTCTCACACCCATCCCCGGGACCAGGCTGTCCCCAATCCCCTTCCCTCCACCTTCACCTGGACTCTGTGAGAGTGGCCACGCCTGGGTAAGGCTTGGACCCCACTGTTGTTTTTTTCTTTTTAATTTTTTTTTCCTTTATTGATTTTAGAGAGGAAGTGAGAGGGAGCGAGAGATAGAAACATCCATGAGAGAACATTGGCCGCCTCCTGCATGCCCCCCACTGGGGATCGTGCCCACAACCTGGGCATGGTTTCTGTCTGGGAGTCCAACAGGTGACCTCTTGGTGCATGGGGCCACGCTCAACCACTGAGCCACACCGGCAGGACATGTTTTTTTGTGGATTTTTTTTTTTAATTTAATTGATTGATTTTTAGAGAGAGAGAGAGAGACTTGTTCCATATATTTATGCATTCATTGGTTGCTTCTTGTATGTGCCCTGACAAGAGTTGGAACCTGCCACCTGGGACATGCTCTAACAGAGCTACGCGGAGGGCGGGGGGGAGTCTTGTTTTGATGTCCCCCTCCCCCAGCATGGACAAGCCCCTTCATTCATTCGTTTTGTTTTTCTGTTTGGTTGTTTTTGTTTTTTAATCCATTCATCCTGCTTCAGGCCCAGATTTTGAGGAAGGAGCAGTTTAAGGACCTAGGCTCTGCTTTGGGGGTCAGACAGCTTGGATTTCCCAAACTGTGTAGACCTGTGCTCATCTGCAAAATTGGGATAATATGCTTCTCCCGGGGTAGTGTATGAAAATTGAGATGATCCCTGTTAAGCCATCAGCAGAGCAGGTGTTGAGAAAATGGCAGCTTGTGGGCTTGTGTGTACAGGGCAACAGGTGGGGAAGAGGGACTGTGGAAGTTGGCTGCTCTTCCCAGGTATATTGCAGGATTTAATCCATAAGTCTCTCACCCCCTGTGCTAGAAAGGGTCTCTGCTCCTACCTCTCAGCCCCCCAACCCTCAGCCAAGAAGGAGCTGTTCCATTCAGCAGAGTCTGCTCCACTGACTACCCCTACAAAGGCCTGGGTGGGTGGTGGAGGGAGGGATGGCCCTGCCTGCAAGAGCTCACATCTAGCGGAAGCCTTGGAAGCCTCCTTGTGGGAAGGAGGAAGCAGAGTACGTGTTTTAGGGGGTGAGGTTGGGGAACCACTGACTCCATACCTCGCTGGTATAGAGGTGCTTCTGAGCTGGAGCAGAAACTCCATTCCCAGCCCTGCCCCGAGAGAGGCTGAGAGGATGATCCCAAAGTGGGAACAGCAAGTCTCCCCAATACCATGTCCCACACTTTCTTCCCCCAAATTCCATCCTCACAAGGGCCCTAGAATCAGGAAGCTGAAACTCCCTGAAAGGGAAACGACCCATCATGAGAAGAAGTGCTGGGGTTTCATTTCCTACCTTACACTCTAGGGCCCCCATCATTAAGGAACCCTGTTCTGTTTGTCCTGTCCAGAAGTCCTCTCCTGGGACCCCCAGATCTCTAAACTTCTTGGTCATCCATCCTAATGACTGTTTGCCCCTGTTGTAACCCAGTAGATCAACCTCACTCGGACACCAAAATTATAAGTTTTAGGAGCTTTATTAACCTGCAACCTGTGCAGGGACTGCAGCCAACCTACTCAGAGGAGAACTGCAGCCCCGAGCCTCTAAAATGGCAGCCTTTTATAGCAAGCAAGCAGCATTCACAGAAGCAGATATCAGTGGTTAGCAGTTGATTAACATTTGTCAAAATCCATATCTAACAGTTGCCCGGGGGTCTCCTGTTTGTCAAACAAACAGAATAGGCCTCCCTCCCCTCAGGGAACCAGTACAATAGTGGGAGTGACAGAGATCACAGAGGTCAAAATTAGCATTAAGTACTTGCAAATACCTACACTCAGGGAACCACAAATGCCCCCAACACATGGGGCAACTATAACCTTAGGCAGAAATTCCTTCCTGTCTAGGGGCAACCAACCCATTATGGGAAGAATATCGAGGAATGTCCACTGGTGACAAAATGGAGTCCTTCAGTCGCCCTAACCAAGGGGCCCACATAAAATGGAATCTAGTTGCCTTAGCCTTGGGGCCCACAACATTCCCCACTGGTTTTCCTGACAAGTCAAATCGTTGACTCAACTTAGTTTTTATGAGGCCCTTTATTAGACATGGCCCAAAGTCTAGGAATAAACATAATATAAGTCAATTTTCAAATTGCCGCCTTTTTCTTTTTTGTTCCTCGATATTTTTCCTAACTAGTGATACATTTTCCTGAATAATCCCTGAATTATTCACATAAAAACAGCATTTTTCTCCCAGTGCAACACATAATCCTCCTCCCTTAAGAAATAAGAGGTTTAATCCTCTCCTGTTCTGCAGGACCGTTTCTAAGTTCTCAGTTCCATTGGTGCCCAGGTCTATAAGGACTCCCCTGCACAGTCATAACCAGAAAAATCAAAGTCTCAATAAACACAAGAGTCTTATCTGGAAGGGCCTGAACAGTCCGTTTTGCTATTTCCCCCTCAGCCGGGAATGGTGCTGCCAGATCGGGATGCCGTTGACCTTGATAGCCGTTGGTGCAGGCAGGATGCAGTGTATAGTCCCTTCCAGGCCAGAGTTAGTTCCTGGGTGGTGAACTTCTTTGCCCATATCGACTCCCCAGGCTGGAAAGGTTGCACAGGGTCCAAGGTGGGCACAGGCAGGGCGCCGCTGACGTGTTTCTGGACAGCTTTCTGGGCAGACTGCAGGGCCTGCAAGAACTAAGAGGGCAAGGGGGAGCAGAGTGGTCCAGTTTTCACCGGTTTCTAAAGTAAAATTGGTTAAGGTTTCCTTCAAGGTCCTGTTCATTCACTCTGTCTGCCCAGGAACTCTGTGGGCGGTAAGCATAATTGAGCTTACAATTTATACCTAACCCCTTAGAGATAGCCTATATCTCTTTGCTATATAGGCAGGGCCATTGTCTGATCCAAGGGTCAGGAGTAGCCTAAACCTGTTACTCCCTTTACTACATCCCAGACTGTTATTCTATTACCAGGGGCAAGCTCTCCCTCTACACAATCCTTCTTTAACTTGCATAGACCCTCTGCAACTTTCTTAGTCCCTCCCCTGACATTAACCTGAGAGCTTGCTCAACTATCTGCTGTCTGCACATCCCCCAGCTTTCCTTCTCCTCCTCCCTACTCAGACCCACACATTCCTGCTTCCCTCTGCCTTCTCTCTTTCCCTGTGACCTTACTGGACATTACCTGCCTCTCAGGAGTTTCACTACACTTGGTGTAACCTAAGTGGGTAGTCTGGTGCAGCTGGTTGACTAAAGTCCGACCTAGAGCCTCTGGGACCAACAACCTCCCATCAGGCAGAGTCCATCACCCGTTTGGTTCTTGGGTGGCTTGCTTCTGTTCAGCCAAGTCATTTTCCGGCCTAGTGTATCTGGAGAGGTCATTCCCCACTGGTTTTAGGGCTGCCTCTCGAGCTTCCTGGTGCAGCAGATTTCCCTGTGCCTCACCGGAGTTTCCTTTTCGATGTCCTTCCCGGCCGAGGTTAATAACCCTCGGACCCTGTAGATGGCGCTATGCAAGTGCGCTGTGGCAAAGGTGTATCTGCTGTCAGTGTAGATTGTTACTGACTTTCCCTTGCCCCATCAGAGAGCCTGCATTAGGGCTATGAGTTCATGCCTGTTGGCTGAAGTTCCCCTACTTAATGACTGAAACCAAATGACATGGTCCAGTGTTACTACTGCTGCCCCAGCATACCTGATTTCTTCCTGGACTTAGCTGCTCCTGTCCGTGAACAATACCTCATCTGATGATGGCAGGGGGACATCCTTGAGGTCTCGGCGGGCCATCTGCGCTATGTCGATTACCTCCAGGCAGTCCTGTAGAGGTTTCTCCCGGTCATCATCTGGAGGCAGGCTGGCAGGACCGATGGCCAATGGCTTGGAGTGGCAGTGGCCAGTAATTGAACAGTCACTGGAGAAGATCACAGTATTTCTCCCAAAGTCTATAGTCCTCTTTGAAGTCCAGGGGTAGGTTAGGGGCCCATTGGCTCGGTCAGGACTGAGTCTGCTGCACCAGTACCTACCAGAAAACTAAACCTAGTTTGTCCCCTATTGTCTTGTTATTCTTGGCTCCTGCGGGCTCAGTTGGAAGGAACCCCAGCCCTATTATTTTCCAAATTAAAGATTTTACTCTGTTCCTCTACACCTGACTTTGCCCTTGTCTTTTCTATCCCTACCTGGAACCTAGGCCTGCCATACTGACCCTTCCTAGGGGTCACAAAATTACAACTTGTGCTTCCCAGGGTGCTGTTTTCCATGGGACCTCTTTCCCTTAAGGCTGATACTACCACCTTTGCTATTCTTTTATCCTGTATTTCCCCAGGGGTGTCCCTATTATTATATACCTTTTGAGCTTTTTAACCAATTGGGCCTATAGGCCTAACCAGAGAACACGGTGAAAAGTGTCCAAGGAAGCCCTCCCACGGCAGTATTTGGGTCCGTCCCACCGTGGGCGGAAGGATGGGAAAATTTCCTCTGACCCCAGGTTTACAAAAGGACGCAGGAAAGGGGAACACAGGGCAGAGTGTTTTTTTTCAACTCTCCAAGAGCACTTCGCGCATGCGCCTGGGATCCCTATTTTCAACTCCCCAAAGTTCAGAGAAGCCTGTTGGAAACTTGCTGGCGCCAAACCCCGGGCGCCAAACCCCAGGCGGGGAACCCTGCCTTTCCCCATGTTTCCTTTGATAGCACTTTAGCACTTTCCCAGCCGTCTAATGCGGCAAAATTACAACTTGTGCTATCCTAGTTTCAGGTAAAACTTGTACAATGGCCCTAGTGGTCCAGGCCACAACCCCCATTCCCCCCAAATAATCAGAACCAATAACTCCAGGCAACACCTGGAACCCCCCACAGCGAGACCATTCCTTCCCAAGACCAAACCCACAGCTCCACCAGGCAGTGGCCCACAGACCCCTGCTGGGATAGCTCCCGGACCCACCTCTGGTGTGGCAGAGGTCCAGCCCCGCACTCCCCGAGGTGGCGCGTAGAGATCCCTCCTGGTCTCCACCCTGGCTGGAACACCAGAGCATGGGTGACAGACATTTGCCCCACTGTTGGACGGGGTGGGGCTGGCCCCTGAATCAGTTACTACTCTGTTAACTGCCTGTAGCAACCGACCCACAAAATAGCAAATTTTCCCTTTTTTCCTTCCCCGTGAGCTGCGTGCATGAGGGAGCTCCCAAAGGGACCGTGGTGTGGCCGCAAAAACTCGCACCCTCAGTCCCTCTTGCCTGCGCAGCGGCGGGAGACACTGCAGTGTCCCGTGGGTCATTACCGGGTCACACGTCCCCAGGTCAGCCTCAGCGCAAGCCGCCCCAACAGGGGCCTGGAGGGCGAGGGAGTGACTCCCCCCTTCTTCCCCCACACACACTCTTTTGTTGGGAGCTCTTTCCAGGCCTTCAAAGCACAGCTGTAGTGGAAGACAGTGGGGGAGTCTTTAAGGACTCACAGCCCCTCTCGGCTTTCCTCAAATCTTTCACTACACCTTGCTTCCACACCTTATTAGCCTCCTGCATGCCCCCTACTGGGGACCCGGCCCACAACCTGGGCGTGTGCCCCGACCGGGGAACTGAACCGGCAACCCCCTGGTGCATGGGTTGACACTCAACCACTGAGCCACACCAGCCACACCAGGCGGCCCTTTTGCTCTATCTCTGGCCTGCAGGCACTTCCCTACCTTTTCCCAGGCCTCCCCTGGGGCCCAGTTTGGGGCCCACTACCAGTATTCGTGCCCCAATCAGAACCCTCCTCAAATCCTTCCCCAAGGGTGCCCCAGCATGAAACCCAATGAGGCCACCTGAGCACCAGGGCCACTATCCATGATCAAACCAACTGCAACAAAGTTGAGGGAGACACAATAGGGAGGCAGACGAGAACAAAAACAAGGGAAGACACACAAGACAGGAACTTTCGCTTCGTCCGCCTGGCCGCTCCCCTCGCGGAGATTTCAGACGCCTCTTGGCATGTGGCGGGTTGGTATAATCCCCCAACCCGGACCAGGTTCGCTGGTGGAACACCAGAGTGCTCCAAGAACCTGGCACCGCCTTATAGCCATATGAGGTCGCCACGGAACCGCAGGGTAGGACTCACTCAGGCTCCGTAACCGAAGTCGTGGAGCACGGTCACTCACACACAATTACATTCACACAGTCACTCTCACACGCCATCTGTATTTTTTACCAGAAATTTCCTTCCAGATTTTTTCCATCCTGAGCGGCGCCTATGCCGCTGGGGAGGTGATCAGTTTCCCCTTCCGCCCCAGTTGGCGGACCAAATTCAAACCAGAATTTACCAGAATCTTTTTGGGGATATCTTGGCGTCTCCCGACCGCTCACCGGAAATCCAAGTAGGATCTTTGGGGCCCTGGAACTTCTCAGGGGGTACCACCCCTGAAGAACTACAGGTATCCGGTGGCCAGACCGGGAGAGGCCGTTCATCCTAGGCGTCTATCCCCTGCTGTCCTAAAGCACCAGGGATCTCGCTATAATGTTATAACCTGACAGCGAGATAACCAGAGACGCAGAGCCGAATTGTAAAGGAGCACTTTATTTCGCCGGCGGGCTGCAGAGGGCATAGTCTCCCCTCAAATCAACAGCCTTCATAGATTTCTGTCCCTTAGGCTTAGAAAATTTCTTGACATAACTAGCCTTGTTGGTAACAATATCTATCCAGACATTAATATAGACCTGTTGATCAGGGTGAGGGACATTATAAACCACTGATCGAACTGCAAGAAGGAGGGAAAGGTCAAATGATCCCTCAGATGGCCAGTCTACTTTAAAAGTAGGCCATTCCAATTCACGTAGGGTCCTTAGAAAACCAGGGTTAGCTGGCGACCCGTAATCACAAGAACGCTGAAAGAAATCAGAAAAGTTAGAGAGGAGACATTGGAGCGGGGTGGATGAAGTCGATCCGCCTTGTCCCATGCTGAAAGAGAATGAAACGCTGGCGCAAAACAAAAGACACACAAAGACAAACAACTAATGAAACGCTGGCGCAAAACAAAAGACAGACAAAGACAAACAACTCGTGGCCACTCTCCTTCAACCAAACCAAATGAGGAGACGCAAAAGCGCCACCTCCCAAAATTGGAGACGGCGTCCCGTCCCAATTGGGGATGAGCAGTTGAGCGGCGTCCCGCCTGCTCTGTCCCGGACGATCTCGAGATCCCAAACAGAACAAAAACCAAGAGAGCTCTCCTTACCTAAAGAGTCCGGACGAGTCAGAAGTGGCTCAGGGTCGAATGCAGAACAAATTTGAGGCGAGGGAAGGCTCCCGCCTAGTCCGAGGAGGTCGACCCCAAAAGAGGGGACCTCACGGTTGATCTCGCTGGGGCCTCCAAATGTTGTAACCCAGTAGATCAACCTCACTCGGACACCAAAATTATAAGTTTTAGGAGCTTTATTAACCTGCAACCTGTGCAGGGACTGCAGCCAACCTACTCAGAGGAGAACTGCAGCCCCGAGCCTCTAAAATGGCAGCCTTTTATAGCAAGCAAGCAGCATTCACAGAAGCAGATATCAGTGGTTAGCAGTTGATTAACATTTGTCAAAATCCATATCTAACAGTTGCCCGGGGGTCTCCTGTTTGTCAAACAAACAGAATAGGCCTCCCTCCCCTCAGGGAACCAGTACAATAGTGGGAGTGACAGAGATCACAGAGGTCAAAATTAGCATTAAGTACTTGCAAATACCTACACTCAGGGAACCACAAATGCCCCCAACACATGGGGCAACTATAACCTTAGGCAGAAATTCCTTCCTGTCTAGGGGCAACCAACCCATTATGGGAAGAATATCGAGGAATGTCCACTGGTGACAAAATGGAGTCCTTCAGTCGCCCTAACCAAGGGGCCCACATAAAATGGAATCTAGTTGCCTTAGCCTTGGGGCCCACAACACCCCTCTGTCTCTATTTCTACCAACTAGAAAACTGCTAGTCCCCAAATGGATCTCCCTGTTTTTCCATGCCTCCCTCCATACAAAGTCCATTCTCTGCCTAGCAGCACAAACTGTCATCAAGGCATCTGCTTAAAACCTTCCAAAGGCTTCCCACTGCACTTAGAACAAAACCCACTCTCCCTACCATAATCTACAGAGCTCTAAAAGACCCAATCCTGCCTCTATCTCATCTCATCTCATCTCTCCTCCCCTCCCCTCCCGTCCTTGTGCACCAGGCTCCAGACACAGTGACCTTCCAGTTCTTCAAACCTAATGAGCTCTTTCCTGCCTCAGGGCCTTTGTACTTGCTGATTCATCTCCCTGGAACACTTTTCCCTGACTCATCACCTGATGGATTTAGCCTAAAACCTCCTCAAAGAGGCCTTCCTTCCTGATCACTTTATCATATCCTGTCTATGCACTTATTCCAAAATGTAGCTACTGTTTATTGTGTGTCTCCCTGGTTTCCTAGACCCTGCCCCAAACTCTGAGCGCCATCAGGCCAGGCACCTGGTCTGTCTTGTCAGTGTTTGCCGCCATGGGGACCAGCATGTAGTAGACACTCAAAAAAAGTATCTGTTGACTGAAAGATGATCTGAATGAATGGGGGAGAGCGTTGTTGGGGAAAGGCTAGGGAGAGAGGCAGGAGGGGAGCAGGGATTGCTAAAGGGTTCTTAGAGGAAAGTGAGCATGGGGATAACAACAGGAATGCTCTTAACACCTTCAGAGTTAGATTTCTCTCTCTCTTCAGAGTGTTGTCCATCTTGATATTTGTTTAAATTTCTGGTGTTCCTGAGAAGCCTCAAATTACTGGACTTTCATCACTATTTACACAGGGAGATTTGATATGACTGATTTGTAAAATTCCACAGCATTCCACGGTGCTCAAGTGAAGATTTATGAAGAAAACCCACATCCATTTAAGATGTCTTTGGGGAGAGAGAACAAACTATGGAAAATAGTTTCCTGAAAGGAGATGATGGAAATCCCAAAGCAGTTATTATGGTCAAAGGAAATGTTTATTTTCTGTACACTTTAAGCATTGGCCCACTCAATGTATGAACACTGAGCTGAGTTCCAGACTCTATGTGATGGGTTTGGAGCCCTTCAAAATGATTTTCGTTTTTATTTTTTAAAATTTATCTTTATTGTTGAAAATATTACAGATGTCCCCTATTTTTCCCCCATTGACCACCTCCTCCCCACTGCTGTCCTCCTCCTGCCTTCCCCACACTAGTGTCTGTGTCCATTGGTTATGCATATATGCATATAAGTTCTTTGGTTTATCTCTTCCCACCCTCCCCCACTTCCCTCTAAGGTTCCTCAGTCTTTTCTTAATCCCTTCATCTTTTTCGCCCATCCTCCCAACCCCCCGCCCATCTGGCAGCCAACAAAAAGTTCTCTGTATCTATGATTCTGTGTCTGTTCTGCTTGTTCATTTTGTTTGTAGATTCAATTGTTGGTAGATATGTATTTATTGCCATTTTATTGTTAATATATTTTTAAATATATTTTTATTGATTTTTTTTTAGAGAGAGAGGAAGGGAGAGAGAGATAGAAACATCTATATGAGAGAGAACATTGATTGGCTGCCTCCTGCACGCCCCATACTGGGGATCGAGCCCAAAACCCGGGCATGTGCCCTGACCAGGATTCAAACTGGGACCTCTCAGTCTGTGGGACAATGCTCAATCCACTGAGCTGCACCAGCTGGGCATATTGTTCATATTTTTGATCTTAGAAACAATGATTCTTCAAGAAGACCCTTCAACATTTCATATAATACTGGTTTGATGGTGGTAAATTCCTTTAGGTTTTTCTTGTCTGGGAAGCTCTTAATTTGTCTGTGGATTTTAAATGATAGCTTTTCAGGATATAGTATTAATAATCTTGGTTGTAGGTCCTTGCTTTTCATCACTTTGAATATTTCTTGCCACTCCCTTCTGGCCTGCAAAGTTTCTTTTGAGAAATCGATTGACAGTCTTATGGGAGTTCCCTTGTAGGTAATTGACTGCTTTTCTCTTGCTGCTCTTAAGATTCTCTGTTTGTCTTTAACCTTTTGCATTTTAATTATGATGTGTCTTGGTGTGGACCTCTTTGGGTTCATCTTGTTTGGGACTCTCTGTGCTTCCTAGACTTGTATGTCTGCTTCCTTCACCAAGTTAGGGAAGTTTTCTGTCATTATTGTTTCAAATAGGTTTTCAATTTCTTGCTCTCTCTCTTCTCCTTCTGGCACCCCCATGCATGATGCAAATGTTGGTACACTTGAAGTTGTCCCAGAGGCTCCTTACACTATCCTCATTTTTTTGGATTCTTTTTTCTTTTTGGTGTTCTGATTGGGTGTTTTTTGCTTCCTTATATTACAAATCGATGGTTTGAGTCTTGACTTCACTTACTCTACTGTTGATTCCCTGTAAATTATTCTTTATTTCACTTAGTGAATCCTTCATTTCAGACTGGTTCTTTTTTTTTTTTTTTTTCCTCCTCTATTGATTTTATTTTATTTTATTTTTATAATTTATTTTATTATTAATTTGTTTTTGTTACAGATGTTTTTCCTTTTTTTTCCCCCATTGACACCCTCCTCCCCCTCCCCTTCTCCTCGTCCCCATCCCTGTTGTCCATGTCCATTGGTTATGCACCCATGCACATAGGCTCTGTGATTTATCTCCTTCCCCCGCCTCCTCCCCTCCTCTGAGGCCCGTCATCCCGTACTCCACCTCCATGTCTCTGGGTCAATTTCCTTATTCAGTTTGCTCAGTTCTCCTGTGTGTTGCCGGCTTCCTCCGTTGGTGTGGGGGTCGCTCGGCTCCCTCGCTCCGCCCGGGTTCCTCCGTGGTGGGGGGGGGTCGCCCGGCTCCCTCGCTCCGCCTGGGCTCCTCCGTGGTGGGGGGCTCGCTCGGCTCCCCCACTCCTGGGTTCCTCCGTGGTGGGGGGGGAGTATCTCAGCTCCCTCATTCCTGGGTTCCTCCGTGGTCAGACTGGTTCTTTTTTATGCTGTTGAGGTCCTCACTAGGTTCCTTGAGCATCCTTATAACTAGTGTTTTGAACTCTGCATCTAGTAGATTGTTTATCTCCATTTTATTTGGTTCTTTGCCTGGAGTTTTGTTCTATTCTTTCATTTGGGACATGTTTCTTTGTCTCATTTTGGCTGCCTCCCTGTGTTTGTTTCTATGTAGTAGGTAGAGTTGCTATGTCTCCTAGGCTTCCTAAGGTGGCCTGTTGTAGTAGGTGTTCTGTAGGGTCCAGTGGCACAGCCTCCCTGATCACCCACGTTGGGCACTAAAGGTGCGTCCACCCCCTCCTGTATGCACTGCACACCCTTCTGTTGTAATTGAGCCATGATTGCCGTTGGCTCATCAATGGGAGGGATTTACTCAGGCTGATCAGCTACAAGGACTGACTGTGCCCACTAACCACTGACCTCTGACCTCTGACTACCTTGGAGGATCAGCTGTGCAGAGTCCACCACACAGAGCAAGACTTACTTCAGCGCAGCTGGTGTGGCTTGTTGGATTGAGCATCATCCCATGGACTGAGAGGTCCCAGTTCAATTCCCGGTTAGGGCACATGCTCAGGTTGTGGGCTCCATGCCCAATAGGGGGCGTGCAGGAGGCAGCCAGTCGATGTTTCTCTCTCATGGATGTTTCTCTCTCTTTCCCTCTCCTTCCTCTCTCTCTAAAAAGTCAATAAAAACATTAAAAAAAAAAAGACTTACTTCAGTAGGGCTGTTTACCAACGAGTCCACCCCTTGAGTGTGTTGCTTGTGGAGGTGGTTGGGTGGTGGTGCTTCGACATGGTCTGAAGCTGTCCACTGGGTGTGCTGACTCTGGGGCCTCCCAGGATGGGCAGGCCAAGGCCAGCCACTGCCTGTGTTCTACCTGGGACCACCAGGTATAAGCTACAAAGCGATCTGCAGATGGCTGCTTCTTGTGCTGGGCTTGGAGGTGCCCAGGCAAGGCCAAGCTGTGAACCAAGGCCGGCAGCCATTAGTGCTGGGCCTGGGGCACTTAGTGAGAGGTACGGGGCTCGCTGAGGCCAGATGCTACTTGTTTGAGAGATTTTAGGAAAACCTAAAGCATGAGCCCAGACAGGCCAATCCTATGCTAAAGCCACTAGAAACAGGTTGGGTGGGCCAGAAAGTTGGGTCGGGCGGGGCCTCAGGGAATCACCAGGGTGGGGCAAACTGTGAGCCAGGTGGCTGGAGTCCCAGATATGGCGCCGTGGGGGGAGGGCTCACCAAAGGAACAGTGGCCTCCACCAGCACGTCTGTCTGGGAGAAAGCTGCCCTACAGCTCTCGCCCCTGTGCCAAACAACTCAGTTCTTCCCTGTGTGTCTCTGGTGCCTTTCAAGCTGCCTTCCCCACGCTGGAGCCTGGAGGGAGCAGGTCTGAGTAAGTCCGTGCGCGGGCCCTTTAAGAGGAGCTGCCTGGGCTCCTGAAGCCTCAGCTTCAGTTCCTGCTGGTTTTACAGTCAGAAGTTATGGGGATTCTCTTCCTGGCACTGGAACCCTGAGCTGGGTGCCTGGTGTGGGACGGGGACCCCTCAGTCTTCAGGAAGGACCTTCCCAGCCGAGGTGTCCTCCTGATTTTTATCCGCCACACGTGGGTGTGGGACCAGCCCGTCGCGCCTCCGCCCCTCTTACCAGTCTCGATGTGGGTTCTTCTTTAATTTCGTAGTTGTAGGACTTCCATTCAGCTTGATTTTAGGCAGTTTTGAATGATGGTTTGTTCTGTAGTTTAGTTGTAACTTTGATGTGGTTGTGGGAGGAGGCGATACTGCGTTTACCTACCCGCCATCTTGACCAAAGTCTGTGACTTCCATTTTTAGAAAGAATTGTTTTACTGGAAAAATCCTTGTCTTTTCTCTATCACTCTCTAACATATGAATTTAATGTCCAAGTTTCTGGGGGAAAGTTGGTGAAAAGTAGTGATTGGTCAGATTTCCTTGGCCATGGTATCTCCAGATGGTGTCACAGTGCAGTGGGTCTCCAACTTCAGCAGGCATTTCACCCCCAGTGTGGCCTGTCGGATCTCAGAGGGCCCTGACCTGTTTTCTGAACATGTAGGCCTGGCTTGGAGCCTCACAAGTGCCCCGGAGATGCTGACTGTCCTGGTTGGGGACCACATTGTAGACCCTGGTCTGGACTGCCAAAGCAGCCCTGTCAGGAGCTGGGCCAGTCTCGCCCCACTGTGCGGACGTGGACCCTGGAGACGAGGATCAAGGCCTGAGCACAGAGCAAAGGGCTGGGGGTAGAGGTTTCCCCCCTGACAGGCCCTCAATGGGGCAGCTGGTGGCAGGGTGGGTCACAGGTGGGCTGGATCCCCGTTCCTGGCCCCAGCTGGGGCCCTTGCCCTGCTGCCGTCATCACACAAAGCCCCTTTCAATGGAACCCCTTTTGCTGGGCTGCAAAACTGCTCAGGAGGTTTGGTTAACCCTGTTAAGAAAACAAACAGCTCCTGGGCCTTGGGCTGCAGGCGCTGCTGGGCACAGAGGCTGGATTCTTTTCTCCAGGCGGGTGGCCAGAGGCACGTGGCCAGAGGTGGACTGGCCCGGAGGGGACCCAGCCCCCAGGGGCTGCCTGCGCAAGGCTGGGCCTGGACTGCTCCACCCAGGCCAGCTCTGGTCACATGAGCAAGCTCGGACCACTCCCTGTGCCTCAGGGTCCTTATCTGACAAGGGAGAGTTGTGTGCATTAATTGACATCATGCTTTTAAAGTGCTCGGCATGGGGCTGGCACACAGTAAGTGAATGTGTTATTTGATTGAAGTATATGAATTTGCTGTTTTGTAGGCCAAAATCATGGGCTATTGCCAGCTACGTGATTCATCCTATTTATTGTTACTGATTCATCTTTGAAACAATAAAAACATGGTACTATTCCTCTTTTAGTATCCTGAGATTGGAAGTTTAACTTAAAAAAACTAATTAATTCTGTGATCAGGATTTTTCTGATTTTCTCAATATTGTGCAACCAAATAAGGTAAAAGAATAAATTAGAAGCATAGGTTGGTGTAAATTAGCAACTATCCTGTTCATTCAAACAGCCTCAGAGTTCTTACTGCTTGCCTTTTAAGTAAGTACATCTTATAAATTTGAAATAACATAATAATAAAAGAATATTTTTGTTTTGAATATTGGACTTTGGTATAGAGTTCTAAAAATAGTTCTGCTGCTAAAAACATTTAAAAGTATTGAGCTAGTCTAAACTCAGTTTTAAAAAATATTTTATTTATTGATTTTGGAGAGAGGGAGGGATGGAGAAACATCAATTTGTTGTTCCACTTATCTATGCATTCATTGGTTTGTCTCTTGTATGTGCCCTGATCGGGGATCAAACCCACAACCTTGGTGTATCAGAACAATGCTCTAACCAGCTGAGCCACCCAGTCAGAACTAAACTCTATTTTATAGATGAGAAAACTGAGGTGTGAAGAGAAGAGGGCCCTGGAGAGGTTGTGTTAGGAAGGCACCTCTGACAAGCATGTCCTGCCTGAGCTCAACCCTGAGAGTAAAGTTCGGCTCAGGGTAGGCTGGTGACCTTCTCAGGAGATAGGCAGGCTCCAGCCCCTGGGCTTTAGTCAGCAGTGTTGCTCCTAGGAGTCACCTGCCCCTGCCCAGAGTTAGGGCTGGAGCAGGGGGAGCTGGCAGTGACTGCAGGCACCTGGCATCCAAGGCAGCACAGCTTCTGGGGGAGGGGGAGGAGGTTCTGCTGCTACAACTCTGAGCACTCCTTGGAGTGATATGTCAGTGGACCAACCAATCAGCCCCTCTGGTGTGCCCAGTACTAGGGTTCAATGAACAAAGATGCACACAGGTACTCTCAAGTCCTGGGGGTTTAGTGTGAAGAGAGCTGTGGGACCAACACCTGAGGACAACAGGAAAGCCAGACCAAAGGCCAGGAGCAGCTACAGCCCCAGGCCTCAAAGTCTGGAATTGAAGTGCCCTCATCTCCCACTCTAGTCCTGGGCGCTCTCTGTGGCTTCTTGGCAAGTGGGATTTTTAGTCTCTGCCATTAATGGTCCCCAGCTACTCGCCCAGGCTGCTGCTTTGTCTTCCAGCTTCTGCTCCTGCTACTAGACTGGGCCACACACTGCATGTCTGGGAGAGAGTAGCTCATAGGGGTCAGAAGCTCAGATGCTTACAAGGTCAGGTGGGTAACTTATCCTTCACAGGACTATTATATGAATTTATTAAGGTCTTTAAGAAAACAATTTAGTGGGTTAATGTCTAGGTTCCTCTTGTCCATCCCTGCGGATTCTGTGGGATACGGTATGGAAGACAAGTTGAGTCAAGCAGCTCTGGGGCATGACCTTGGGCAAACTTCTCAAGATCTCTAAGCCTCAGCCTTTGAATGGAGATAATGGTGCCCACCTGGCAGAGCACACAGGCAGAGTGGGCGTTTACACATGGCAGCTCTTACAGTGCCTGGGTGGGAAGGGAATACGGAGCAGTCTGCATCCCACCCTGCACATGCTCCTGGCTGCCAGGTGCCTTATCACTTTGTGGTGAGGCTGCTGATGTTCCTGTGGCGCGAACTGCTGGTGGGGCCCCTTGGTCTTGACTGCTGTCACTCAAAATGAAAGAGGAAGCTGAGAGCGCTGGAGCTAGGAGGGTCAGTCATTTGGAAACAGTTGTCACATCCCTTTAGAGAAAGATCCTATATTACATTGAACAGGGTTTTTTGGTGGGTTTTTCTGGACCCAGACAAAGTATATCCTATGGATGTGAGCAGCTGGCTTCCTCTGAGCAGCCTTGGGGGAGAGGGGCTTTCTGCCCCAAAGGTCTGGTCATCACAGCTAGAGGGGCATTTCCACAAGACATAAGGAGGGCAGAG
Source organism: Tadarida brasiliensis (assembly GCA_030848825.1). NCBI lineage: Eukaryota > Metazoa > Chordata > Mammalia > Chiroptera > Molossidae > Tadarida > Tadarida brasiliensis. Next base: position 196,048,167 of record CM061257.1, on the reverse strand, counting down.
GAGGCAAGCCTTGCGGCAGGTGGTTTTCACCTCCCAGTCTACAAACCCACCTGGGGCACCTGAGCACCAGTCCTGACAACCAGAACAAGGCCTACTGAACCCCAAATCAGGCCTATTTCTGAATCTCTTAAAAAACCCCAAGATTGCCCTGGCCGGTTTTGCTCAGCGGTTAGAACGTCGGCCCGTGGACCAGAGAGTCCCGGGTTCAGTTCCTACTAAGGGCACGTACCTCGGTTGCAGTTTGTCCCCAGCCCTGGTTGGGGTTGTGTGGGTGGCAGCTACTGGATATTTCTCTCTCTCTCCCTCCTTTCTCCCTCCCACTCTATCTGAAGATAAATGCAAAAATGTCCTCGAGTGAGGATAAAAAACAAACAAACAAAAAACCCCCAAGATCTGGGCCCTTAGGCTCACAAAACAATAATCACCAGAGCCTAAGGGTAGCCATTGCCTCTCAGGGTGCCTCTGGGGATAGGGGGAGGGCACCCAGATGAACAAGAACAAGGATGAAGATGTAGTTCATAAGCATAAAGAGTTCAGAGACCAGGAGGCTACATCTGGGAGATCACATCACACAAAGGGTGAGAAAGACCACAGGTTTAAGAAGATGCAAAGACAGTGCCTTGCCAGGAGCTATAAAGGAGGCAGGGCTCCCATTCCAGTCTGGGGGTGGGGTGGAAAGTGAATCAAAGCTTCCTGGAGTCCGGCTGGTGTGGCTCAGTGGTTGAGCATCGACCCATGCACCAAGAGGTTGCCAGTACGATTTTCGGTCAGGGCACATGCCCAGGTTGTGGGTCTGATCCCCAGTGGGGGGCATGCAGGAGGCGGCCAATCGATGTTCTCTCTCATCGATGGATCTCTCTCTCTCTCCCTCTCCCCTCTTCTCTCTCTAAAAAAAAAAAGAAAGCCTCCTGGAGAATGTACATATAAAGTAGGCCTCAATGGATGCATTGGAGCCCTGGCCGGTTTGGCTCAGCGGTTAGAGCGTCGGCCCACGGACCAGAGAGTCCTGGGTTCAGTTCACTCTAAGGGCACGTACCTCGGTTGCAGTTTATCCCTGGCCCTGGTCTGGGTCGTGTGGGGTTGTGTCCCTTTCACATCAATGTTTCTCTCTCTTCCTCTCTCCCCCTCCCACTCTATCTGAACAAAAATGGAACAATGTCCTCAGATGAGGATTAAAAAAAAAAAAAAAAAGGATGCATTAAATTGTTTTCCCATATTAAAAATAGCTTTATTTAATTTTTATGATTATAAAATAATGCATAGAAATTCCAAGCAACATAAAATGGTATAAAAATGTTAAATCATGCAAAATTCCATCCTTAGAGGTAATCATAGTTAACAATTCAATCAACATCCTTCCCTTATTTTATAGAAACGTGGACCATACATGTAATTCTATAACCTTTTTTCACTCAAAAATATGTATTCCTTGTCAGTGAATATAGCTATAAATCATTTCCAATGACCGTATAATATTCAATTGTATTATGTACCATAATTCATTTAATCCCTTCCTGTTGTACATTTAGACTGATTTCAATCTTTGCAACCGCAAACAAGGCTATGATGGTAATCTCTGCATAGTCATCTTCATGGACCTGGTTTCTAGAAGTATCTTTGGGAATCCTCAGTCAATCTTCTGCCACAATTAGCCAATGCCCTCCATCTCTATCCACCCACACTCCCATACACAACATTGCAGTCTGTTTCAGACAGGTGTAACTGTGAGATTGAGAGAGGGATGGGAGCTGAAATAGGACATTTTGATACAAAGCCCACCACTAATGAAGGCTCCTTAGGCCACACGGAGTGAGAAAGTAAAGAGCATATTTGGAATCCATTTCCATGAGGTGTAAGCATGGTGAGGAAGGACTAGGAGATAAACGGAAGGTCAGCTGGGGTCCTCTCACAGGAGGCTGTGAATGCCAGATGGAGAGCGTTCAACAGTTATCTATTTGGCACTAGTTATCTATTTGGAACATTCGGTGGTTATCTATTCTGAGCCCAAATCTTTGCCAGGGCCATGGAGTTGTAAAGATGTACCACTTCAGAGTTTATTGTTTGGTGGAGAGCGCCAACATGAAACCACACAGATGATGTACGCACCATCCTGGGAGCCAGAAGACAGGGATGAGTTGTTCTCATTTATTTCTAAGTTTCAGCTCAGGCCTGACTCTACTCAAATGTGGAACAGAGAATATTAGCCAGTGTCTCAGAAGACAAAGAGTTCGGCTCAGACATGTGCCAACCACAGCAAAGGTGTGTCCTTTGCTCCAGGAGGGATAATCATTACCTTCCCCTTTCTTCCTGTTACCCCAGGGGGCGGAGGACTGGTGGGGAAAATCCCACCCCTGTGTGTCCTGATGTCCCTTAAAATCCATGGTCTTCAATGCACGTGGGCCTGAACCACACTCAGCAAAGGACACTCCTTCCATCACCATGCTCTCAACCAGCTCCTGGCCCCATCCCTAGTAGATTTCCATGATCTTCTCTCCCTTCCTCCTTTTTTGAAACTTGAGCTGCAAAGGCTTTCTTTATTTTCTTTAGGGTTTCCAGCTACAGATGCATTCAGAATGAAAATCTGGGAGGAGTTCAAAGGTACAAATATCTATGTATAAGTGACCCTTCCTATCATTTTGACGTCTCTCATTTATTCTGTCACTGAATACTAATACTGAATGTTGAGGTCCCTCCAGCTCTAAGTCCTCATCTCAGGACTCAAAAGTCCAGAGATCCTTAGGGAAAATAACCCAAGGGGAAGCAGAGGAAGTGTAGGCGCTTCTCCACACCTCTTCTCTAAACCACTTGACTCAAAATAGGTTCACAAGAGTCCCTATCTGAGCACAAGTATCAAGCAGAGATCTTTACTCTCTGCCCCACCCCATCTTTCCTTCCCGCTCCCTACTCTGCATTTGCTCCCAGACATGGCTCTGGTGGCTATTCCCTTACTCTCCTCTGAATTTTATTAACATGCCAAGTCTGATCCACCTTTAAATAAAACAAAGCCTTCTTTCACTTTGTATCTCCCCCACCTCTCAGCAGGTCTCCCTTCCCATTCAGAGGAGCTTGCTGTCCCCCACTGCTTGCCCTCCCAACTGCTCCAAACCTGTCTGGTCTCCTATATCACCTGTGTCATGAAGGGCTTCACTGTCTACCCTGAAATCCATGCCAGAAGCCTGCACCTGCAGGTCCGGCTAGTTTCTGCTGTCTCCTCCCTTAGGAGACCAGATCCCAGTGGCTCCATCTCCACCTCCTGAACCTCTCCCGAGCTCCAACCCCATTTCCACTGCCCTCGCCAGCTCTCCAGCTGGCTGGGATGAGCCTGGCCGCTCTCCTGGCCTCCAGTCTCAAACCTCTGATATGTCTAAATCACAAACACGACCATGTTATTTCCTGCTTAAGTCCTTCGGTAGCTCCCCATACTTCTGGGGTAATGTTCAAAGTGCCTCAAAAGTCACACCAGGCACTGTGTGACCTGGCTCCTGCTCATCCTTCTCTGTGGGTCACCCACTGACTTGAGTAGCCACCCTGAGCCACTTGCATTTCCCTAAATGTGCCTACCTCCTGCTGCCAGGACACAGGAAGGCAGAACGGTCCTAGTAGAAGGAGCAAACACCTCTTCACCTTCAAGACACTGTTCAAATGCCCCTTCTCCACAAATCTCTTCTTCTCAAGTCCCCAGGTGGAATGACTCCTTCTGTACCACTATTTCCTGTTCGGGCCTCTCACCCAGTACTCTTAGCCCCCACTGAGCTGCTTGATTTCCACGTCTACAAGCTCTGCACAGAAATGCACGGGCCCTGAAGACACCTGGCCTGCCAGCCTCAGACGCAGGAGGCCGAGGAGGAAGTTCTGAAACCAGAGGACAGTCCATCCCAAGGAAATAATAAAAACAGACTTACATCAAGATGCTCAATAGATGGAATATTAAACATGACAAAGCAAGGAAAGAGTTTTAAAATCAAGTTTCTTTGGAGAAGAGAGTTACACACATGGAAAAGGGAGAAGACTAGAATAAACCCTATGGCACTAGACTGTAAGTATCAGTGTAAATTCGTAATTTTATGTATCTAATTCTTCATTTATGCCATCTCTCTCTCGATATTTCTGTATAGCTTTATATTGATTTCCCTGCTCCTTCAGCCAGGCCTAGAAGCAGTGACACCCCAGTAGCCAATGTGCACACTCAGCACCCAGATCTTGGTTTCTAAATATAATTCTCATTAAAAGGACTCAAGACTCCCTGGAGAATTCTGATGGCTGATTCCAGGGTTGTGGTAGAGAAGATACAAGATAAGCTTGAAACATCTTGTTAAGCCAGAAAGTAAGAAAGTGTTCAAAAAATGAAGAGGACACGTTAAAAAGACACAGGAGACTGTTAGAAATAAGGGACAGATTGAAAATCAAAACAATGACTTGCAACTTTCAGTAAAATAGGAATCTAATCATCCAAATTGATAAACAAGCACATTAATAAATAGGGCGAAAAGATACTTTCCTTGTTTTTTCTTTCTTTCTTTTGTTAATCCTCACCTGAGGATATTTCTCCACTGATTTTTTTAGACAGAGTGAGGAGGAAGAGAAACACCGATGTGAGAGACACATTGATTGGTTGCCTCCTGCATGACCCCGACTGGGCCTGGGGATCGAACCTGCAACCCAGGTACATGCCCTTGACTGAGAACCAAACCTGAGACCTTTGGTCCGCAGGCAACGCTTTATCCACTGAGCCACGCTGGCCAGGGCACTTTCTATTTATTTATTTATTTTACAGAGAGAAAGGAAGGGAGGAAGGGAGGGAGGGAGGGAAGGGAAGGGAGAGAGAGAGGGGAGGAGAGAGAGGGAGACAGAGGGAGAGAGAAAGAAAGAAAAATTGATTTGCTGTTCCACTTGTTTATGCATTCGTTGGTGGATTCTTGTATGTGCCCTGACCGGGAATCGAACTTGCAGCCCTGGTGTATCAGAATGAGGCTCTAACCAACTGAGCTACCTGGCCAGAGCAAAAGATACTTTTCTTTAGAAGTAGAATGCCAACCAATAAATATAGAGGTTATAGAATTAGAAAATCACACTGGACGAGGAGCAAAATATTTACATAATCTCAAAGTATCGCTCCACAAATTATCTAATTCTTCATTTAATTACAAAGGAGAAAATAGTACATTTCAAATGGAGAACCTGGCAAACATCAACTTAACCCAGTGATCAGAGTTAAACGTCAGCATTAATGGAACCAACTGACACCATTTCTGTGCTGTTCCTGCCCCATGTGCAGAACCCTAATCTATTATAGTTATGTGGAACCAGGAGACCAATCCAAATTGAGGAACATTCTACAAATTACCTGACCTGTATTCTTCAAAAAATGCCAATGCAATGAAAGGCTGGGGAACTCTTCCAGATTCAAAGAGATAACATGTAACCATGTGTTAAAACAAAATATAACTTATGATCCCCCACAAAGAAAAAGGGAATTGTTATAAAGGACATACTGGGCCTGGCTGGTGTGGCTCAGGGGTTGAGCATCGACCCATGCACCAAGAGGTCACTGGTTCAATTCCCGGTCAGGGCACATGCCCAGGTTGTGGGCCAAATCCCCAGAGGGGGCATGCAGGAGGCGGCCAATCGATGTTCTCTCTCATCGATGTTTCTATCTCTCCCTTCCTTTCACTTCCTCTCTCTCTAAAATCAATAAAGAAAAAAAAATAAAAATAAAGGAAATACTGGGACAAATGACAAAATTTATATATGGACCACGGGTTAGATAATAGGTATTATATCAGTGTTAAACCTCCTGACTCATGGTTATAAGTTATGAGAGAACATCCTTGTTCTTAAGGAAATGCATACTGAAGTTTTAGGGGAAAAGGGATACAACAATGTCTGCAACTTACTCTCAAATGACTCAGAAAATACATGCAACAATAGATACAGCAAATCATTAAATCATAAAGCATCTGGTAAGATGTAAATACTTGGGAAATTTGGGTAAAGAATACATTGTTCTTTGGGGTATTCCTGTAAATTTGAAATTATATTAAAATGTAAAAAGTTCCAAACAAACCAAGAATCCAACAAAAAGGGATGAGTTAGAATTATGGTACAGTCACTTTGAGGAAGACTTACAATGACATAGCCTTACAAATAAAGTTTGTGAAGCTACATAGCAATGTAGAAAAAATGCCTATCCTATATACAGTGTTGAATGATAAAAGCAGGATACAAAATATTCTATGTGTGTATTATTACAACTATGCCAAAGAAAGCATATAAGAAACACTGGAAGGATAAAATCAAAGGTGGTAATAAGAATATTGGGGGGTAGAAAGAGATTGAATAATTGAAAAAAAATCAACCTGTTGAAAAAAAAAACACTTGCTAGGACCCCACCCTCCCACCCCCCAGACCTGAGTAATGGAAATCAGTACTGTTGACTGCATCCCTTGTCTCAGGCTGCCCGTCCCCAAACACCTGGCAGAGCAGGTGTGGAGTGCCTCAGGCAGTGGGGCTAGGAATAGCAAGGTCCACATGGTAGGCAGTCTGCCAGCTCTGCCCACAAAGCAGCTTGGCAGTCCCTCTGGCCAGTGAGCTTAAGCAGCTGTGGACACAGCAGAGGGGAAGCCCAGCAACAGCGCATCTTCGAGCGGGCCTCCCTGGCCAGGCCAGCACAGAGGCCCCTTTCAAGGCCCTCAGCTCATGCAGACAACACCGGGACCTCTCAATGGCATGCTTCCTCTTGGGCACACAGTAAAGCTTCTTGGAACCGCAAAAGGTTTAGGAACTCTTGGATGACCTTATCATGAAGCAGAGTGCCTGGCTCTTGTCTATGGGGATAAAGAGTTAACTCCTTATCAGTCCTTTATACTTTTCAGGACGAGTTTTGATGGATGGCAAAAAGAAGCTCAGAACCCAAGACTTTGCTATCAGAAGGCAGGACTCAGAGCACCCTGGGCAGCTTAGGGAAACAGGGTAGGCATAAAAGAGAAGGTCTGCCTCCTTTGCAGGAAAATGGGTTTTGCCCCTCTTATTATAAGAGACATCTTTAAAACTCCTTCTCTAAAGAAGTAGGAAGAAGGAATAAACAGATCAGGAGACCCTTCCAACGTGTCACTGCGGTGGGCGGAGAAAAGGAAGCTCCAGTGCCACAGGGCAGCAGCAGCAGCAAAGGCTGCGACCTCTTGAGGAGAGAAACTTACTCTACCCGGGCAGCACCGGGAGGAGCATTCCAGACCTGCTTCCCAACTGCACCCCAGCCTAAAGGAAAAAGCACCACCATTCTGAGTCACATGACCCGATTTTAAAATATTTTATTACATAATCTTTTCATGGCACCATCAGGAGTAACAGAAAACGTTATTCCCAGTTCCTAACCACATCCTGAAAAATATACATTTGTATTTATATATTTATATCACTACTCCACACCTATCCCATAATTCCACCACCTATTATAGGTCTTTTGCTTAAAGCAAGAAACTATTCTCTCAGGTAAGAAAATATATATGGAAGCTAAATGAAGGAATAGTTAGAATGCCGGACAGCTTGGCTGGGGGCGGGAGGCAGGGTGAAGTCCCGGTTAGGCAGGATGCATCATGGGGTCCAGCAGAGGTGGAGGAGGACATGTATAAAAAGGCAGCGTCAGGCAGGTGGGCTCTGGTGTCCTTGGTCCATTAGGAGATGGCCTTTGCCTCAGGAAGGAAGGCTTCCCAGTATTTTGCCAGCTGCAAAGAAGTGGGGACAGTAAGCATGTGCCCCATCTAGTGGCAGAGCCTGAGCCTGGGAGGAGAGTAAGCTCAATGCCACAGCACTCCCTCAGGCGCATCAGCCACCCAAAGGGAGGCCTGAGGTGAGGCGGAGCTAAGGAAATGGCTAGGCTTACACAGTGGACCTTGGGACAGATTGGCCAGCCAGCCACACTGCCCTTGTATCTCTCTAGACTTAGAATAACCTTTGAAGATAGTCCTGGTTCTGCCCCAGAAGAAGTACCCCTGTGGGGGCCACAACTTTGCCCAGCTCAGTTAGCTCCTCACAGTGGGGGCCACTGTTCCACATTCTGATTGGGGCCTCAGCCTTGGCTGGTTTGGCTCGTTAGAGCGCTGGCCCGCGGACCAATGAGTCGCGGGTTTGATTCTGGTCAAGGGCATGCACCTCAGTTGCAGTTCATCCCGGCCCTGGTTGGGGTTGTGCAGGAGGCGGCCAGTCAATGTGTCCCTCTCACATCGATGTTTCTCTCTCTCTCCCTCTCTCCCTCCCTCCCACTCTATCTGAACAAAAATGGAAAAATATCCTCGGGTGAGGATTAAAAAACAAACAACCAAAAAAAACTAACTCCTTTTAGGATTCGGGCAATCCTGCTTAGCAAAAGACCCTACTGGATGCTCCATGTTAGAGCAGCAGGGCCTACTTTCAATTATTGATTACAGCAGGGCACAGCCCCCCGAAGCAGGGCCAGCCAATCCTGCTACAAAGCCACAAGCAGGCGGCTTCTCTGTGGAGCACACGACAGAGGATGAAAGTCATGCATAACTTACATACCTGCTGCTGCGAGTACAGGAGTGTCTCAAGGTACTTGATCACGTGGTTTCTGAAGTCCTTGGATTTCTCTTTCTATAGGAGACAGGATTCTACACTGACCACCCAGACTGTGCTTCTTCCCCTCTTGATAGGATGGTGATGATTACTGCTGAACATAGCCCAGGAAGTAGAGCAAGCAGCTGAAATAGCTATAATTTCCAGCCAAACAGCCTCTGCCACGGTCCTGGGAGGTTTTGTTGCATGGTGGGGTGTGGTGAAGGGGAAGAGACAGGACGGGGACCAGAGGGTATGTGACAGCTGCAAGCTTTATTTTGTGCCTAACGGTTTTAGCTCAGCAACAAGTGCAGGACACCCACTTTGCCTTAGGAACAAATGCACAAACACGAACATGAAGACACAGAGACACACACACCCTCTTCACAACAACTGCCAAGTCACTGGCAGCTCCATCTGTCTCTCTAGTCAACGGACCTGGACAAAACCACCACCACTGCCAAAGCAGGCACCGCACACTTGTGAGGAGTAAGCTCTATCTCACCTCAAAGCGTATCACTTCTTTTCGGACCACTGTTGAAATCCTCTCAAAGTCCCTTTCATACTGAGTCACCCGAGACTCCCACTGAGAAGAAAGAGAAAGAAAGGATCACTTAATGTTATCATTAGTCTTTGCCTTTGGACAGCAATTCTATATATGAGACCTCAATTGGTCATTCTGTTTGTCTGTCCCTCTGGGTAAGATTAGGTGCCATATGGGGATTTAGCATATAAGCCACAGTCTAGCAGAGGGTCACCTTTGGGGCTGGCTGGAAGAGATGCCTGGTACCCAGGCCAATCCTGGTACTAGGAAAGCTCTGGTAACTCCAGAGCCTCTGGTTTAGGCACTCACCAACTAGGCTGAGAGCCCCAGAGCACTGAATTTAGTGCTCACCAGGGGGGAGATCTGAATTACCTTTGCAAAAACCCAGCAGGACCCTTCCAGCAGAGACTGATTTGGCAAGTCTGGGTGAAATGGGAAGAGAGGAAGAGGGCCAGGCCTCAAGGCAAGCCTGGACTCCTTGGAGGCTCCCCCAGCCACTGTCCTTTAGACTCAATCACCTCCCTTGCCTGCTGTGGAGTCCCAAGGTCTGGGTGGAATGGGACCAGGGCTCATTCAGGGACCAGAAAAGACCCCTGCAGGGCTGCCTTGGGGCCTCACCTCCACGATTTCGTCCTTGGCCTGTTGCAGCTTGTCAGGCTTATTGGCCCACAGCAGCCGAGCCTCAGCCTCCCGCTTCTTCTGCAGTGTGGCTTGAGCATCCTGCCAGCGCTGCCATGTCTTCATGCGCTGGTCGAAGGCAGCCTGTGGGGGTGAGGTGTTGGGGAAGAGCACAACCAGCCCTCAGAAGCTCCACTGGCTCTGCCTGGGGGGCTCTCCCGGCAGCTGCTAGGAAAGGACCGAGCAAGGGCAGGTTTTGCAGCCGAGTGTTAATGCCCAGATGAAGTTTAACGTCAAAAAGCACAAGCTTGGGTAAGACTCTTCTCCAAGCCTCCAGTGGGCCAGCGCCATGCTGCTTCATGCCACTCCCAAGGCTGGATGGCTGGGAACACAGTAGATGGCCTGATGCCAGTGCCCAGTACTATAGCTTCTGAACGGCCTCCCTCAGATCAGTCAGTCCATGAATCTACACACTCTTCCTGAGTGCCCGCCATGTGCCAGGAACTAAGAATGCAGTGGAGAATGAAACACACATGGCTCTGCTTTCATGGAGCTTATACTCTATCAGAAAAGACTGGCATTATATCAACAATCACCAATAAGTAATTACAAGTATGCAGAGTACAGAGAAAACAAGCAGGGTACTATAATAAAACCGGGGACCTAGCTTAGCCTGGGAGATATATTAGGGAAGGCCAACATAAGAAAGCAACCTTTAAACTGACACCCAAATAGTATACAGGGTTAGCTTAACAGATCTTTTAACACTTAAAGCCCCACAGGGACACACCACCTTCATCCCATCCATACACTCCACTGCTGTAGGCTATCAAGGGCCCCAAGAAGCTCCCTAAAGCCCACTTGCTGGTTTCCCCCAGTTCTAGTCCTTTGAGCACAATCAGGATTTCCAGGGGACAGCTGCTGGCCTAATCAAACTATCCCACATCCCCACTGGCTTTGCAGGCTTCAAGAGACCGCCTGGTGAAAAATGTGTCTGTGGCCGGCCTCTCAGCCCAGTTCCATATGCTCCCCTTCCCTGCAAAACTTGAACCTCAGGGAGTGAAATGCCACCAAATTCACTTTTCCCAGCAGTGTCACTGGGGTTTACTTGAAATTTCATAACAGCTCAAAGTGAAAGGATTAGGTAAAGGGTGACCTCACATCCAAGTAAGACTCAAGCCTAACCCCCCGGGCTCACAGTGGTGCAACTCCACCTTCGGAAAAGAATGAAAGATAAACATTTGCTCATCTCTCTAATCTCACCATCAGCTCATGGATCAGGAGGGCAGGTGAAAAGTCTCAGAGAAAAGCCCAGTTTGCAATTCTGCACTCTAGGGCCTGCGGCCCAGCACCTGAAGCTCGAGGCCAGGCCTCTCACCCCTGTCCATAGGGCTCACTCAGCCTAGGCGGCACACCCAAGTGCTATGCCCTCCAGGGATCCCAAACAATGCTCCTTCTGAAAGGTTCCCCAGAGAGCGCTCTTCCCTGGGATGGCTCTCCAGTCTAAGTAGTCTGACCAATTCTAACAGTTTCAAAGTAGGTTACTTTTCCAGCTTCTTATCACTCTGGAGTTAGCAAACCAAATAGCAAAGGGAGAGCAACCCCACAGGCTCAATTAAGCAACTCCACTACAGAGGAAATGAGAGCCCTAGGAGCAGCTTGGCCCTCCACAACACAGGAGCTCCCTGGTTGGGGAGATGTTGGGATGGGGAGTGGAGGTGGCTCTGTTCAAACTCAGAGGCTCGTGCATCCAGGTCCCAAGTCAGATCAGGAGCAGACTCAGGCCCTTACAGGGCTCTTTCCTCTGTCTCAGGGAGGTCATGCGAGAGCGAATACCACTGCCCAGTGAAGCTTCCTGGGCCGCTCTGAAAGGTCATGGAAACCAGAGTGTCCTGGTCACCAGGAGAAAAGGTGAGGTGCTGGACCTGAGGGGCAGGCTGCAGTGTTGTTACCAGTGTGGTCAGCACAGCACACAAAGGGCTCTGGGGACAAGCTCTCTCAGCCCCTTGGCCAAACTCCTTCATGCAATGCCAAGCCGGTTCCATGTAGTTACCTGACTGCTCACATTGGAGGACAAGTGGAAGCCGGCAAGAGCTCTTACCAGGGCAAAGCCACCGCTTACTGTTAAGGAGGCAAAGACCAAAGGACTGAGGAAACGACTGCTCCAGAGAACCAAGACAGCAGGTCTGGAATAAGCCTTGCTTGGAGAAAGGAGCAGGGAGGATGCTGTCCAGCTTCAACAACGAGGGGCCTACTTGGGAATTCAAGAGTGGTCTTTTCTCCTAATGCATTTAAAAAACTGGCTGTGGCCCGGCTGGTGTGGCTCTTTGGATTGAGTGTTATCCCATGGACTGAGAAGTCCCGGTTTGATTCCCGACCAGGGCACATGCCCAGGTTGCAGGCTCGATCCCCAGTAGGGGATATGCAGGAGGCGGCCAATTGATGTTTCTATCTCTCTCTCCCGTCTTCTCCCTCTAAAAACAAACTGGCTGTGGGCCTCAAAATGACTTAGTGATAACCAGCTAACAGTTAAATAGATTTCTTGGTTCACAGGATAACTTTTCTCTTAAGAATAGAAAAAGTTACACCTATATTGAGGTATATAATGAATGAAATTTTCATGGGTAGGGGAAAAGCAAAGGTAAGACAAATTAAATCAAGGGGAGGAGAAAGAGGAAAGGAAACAGAAGCTTACTCGGACTATGGCCAGGAGTCGAATGTAGTCACTCAGGAGCTCAGCAAGTAGGAAGAAGTCACTGTTGGCTTGTTCCTGGTGGAGCTGCTCAATTTTTTCTTCCACCTCAGCCAGTTGGGAGAGTGCCCGTGACAATGCCGTGTTGTCCTCTGAGCTCCCAAGCATGGCTAGACTCTTTGCAAACTGGGCTGTGTTCAGCGCAAGCTCTGGAAGGAAGAAGACAGCAGAGGCCTCTCATCTCACAAGGAAAAGGGACAAGTCAGCTGGTGCATGGCAGGCCTCAGCAATGCTGCCCCTGTGTATCGGGCAACCATGGGCTTTGCAACCCAGTCACTTACACCACAGCCAACTGTATACAGAAAGTGAGGGGAATGCAGCTTGGTCACAAGAACAGGGAGAGGCACCTGGTGTCATGAGTTTAGTCAGGCCTACCTAGGAAAAGCAGCTCCAATATTCCTGAAGAGCCAGAGGTCAGTTAATTCAAACAGGCCAAAGGAACGATTCTGATTCATGTTAAAGCTCATGGTAAGAAGCCCGTCTGCATGAGGGTGAAAGACGTGCACACTGCAGTCTTGCATGTTCTAGAGCAGGACACAATTTTTTATGTGAGGGACCAGATACTTTATGCTTTGTAGGCCACATATGTTCTTACGCGCTCTCTCTCTTTTTTAATTTATACCTTTAAAAATGGCCCTGGCCGGTTTGGCTCAGCAGTTAGAGCGTCGGCCTGCGGACCAGAGAGTCGCGGGTTCGGTTCCCGCTAAGGGCACGTACCCCGGTTGCAGTTTGTCCCTGGCCCCGATTGGGGTCGTGTGGGTGGCAACCACTCGATGTGTCTCTCTCACATCGATGTTTCTCTCTCTCTCTTCCTCCCTCTCTCCCTCCTGCTCTTTCTGAAGATAAATGCAAAAAAAAAAAAAAATTAGCCCTGGCCAGTTTGGCTCAGCGGTTAGAGCGTCGGCCTGCGGTCCGGAGAGACCCGGGTTCGGTTCCCGCTAAGGGCATGTACCTCGGTTGCAGTTTGTCCCCGGCCCTGGTTGGTTGTGCGGGTGGCAGCCACTCGATGTGGCCCTTTCACGTCGATGTTTCTCTCTCTCTCTTCCTCTCTCTCCCTTCTACTCTATCTGAGCAGAAAATGAAAAAAAAAAAATTTAAATAAATAAAATTAAATTAAATTAAAAATGTAAAAACTGCCCTGGCCAGTTTGGCTCAGCGGTTAGAGCATCGGCCCGTGGACCAGAGAGTCCCAGGTTCGGTTCCCGCTAAGGGCACGTACCTCGGTTGCAGTTTGTTCCCCGGCCCCGGTTGGGGTCGTGTGGGTGGCAGCCACTCAATGTGTCTCTCTCTCTCTTCCTCCCTCCATCCCTCCCGCTCTATCTGAAGATAAATGGAAAAAAAATGTCCTCGGGTGAGGATAAAAAAAAAAAAAAAGTAAAAACTGTTCCTAGCTCACAGCAATGGGCCCTAGGCCAGATCTGGCCCATGGGCTTGGCCATAATTTGCCAACCCTTACACTGGTCTCATTCTAATGGTTTTCTGCCTGCTTAGATTCCCAATGATCAGTATGCTTAAGGCAGAGAAGGAAAGCATTCAAACTCAGCAAAATTCTCTAGCTCTTAAGCAAATCTCAGTAGAGAAAAGTGAGGAAGGTTTAAGAGACATATCTGATTTCCCTTTATTTACAAATTGCTCATTTGACCATGTAGCTAAAGTATGTGACATCATTTTGTGGATATAAGCCATCAACTCAAATCATACCAACAAAACCCCACGTCGTACCTGGGATGGCTCCCTGCACCCCTCCCAGGTAGAAAGTACAATGCCCACAGTGGCTGAGTCACGTTTCCTGCCAGGAACTCCAGGGCATATCTTTTTGATCAGAACATCAAGGACCAGGTGGGCTGAGAGGCTTGGGAACAGTATGCCCTCCCATCTCCAGCTCACTGGAGACATCAACTTCCCCCAGCTCCAAGTGCATTTCAGAGATTGTTACCTTTCCTATGGTTGACTAGAGTTTCTACGACAGCATGCAGTTTCCGTAAGCGCTGCTCCTCACACTCTACCTCCTGGAGCTTCTCCTCAAACCACTGAAACACATAAGCCCAGAACTTTAATGGAGGCTGCTCACATAGGTACAGAGCACAGTCCTTCCTTAGCAGTTTTTAAAAAAGGGACTAAATTATCTTAAAAAGAAAGTCTCTAATTTCAGAAATTCCAGGATTCCTCAGGGCTTCCAACCCATAAGCCTGAGGGAGTAAGGGAAGCTGAGAGGCACAGGGCTACTCACAATGTCTGATTCATTCATCTTGATGGTCATTTTGCTGACAGCATCTGTGGCTTTGTTGAACATCTTGAGGAGACCAGCACCACTCAATGTCTGGGTACCCACAGCACGTGGCAGCTACAAGACCAAGAAGGCAGGGATGGCAAGTTATCTGCTGTCCCTACTTTAGGTTCAGAAGAATTAGTATCTATCAGATAGCATGTCCAAAACTTGCCAAACAAATTATTTGAACTGTAGATTGTTGTTTTCAAAGACAAACAAATCTATCACCAGCATGTACAGAAAGAAAAATCAAAGGACCATACTAAACAGAATCAACAAAATTTTCTGCTTTTGATATTGTGTGCAGAAAGTAAGTGTGAATGTTATGTGGCCAGGGGACCTCATGCTGAGACTGTCTACGCACCCAGGCATGAAGTGCTTAAACAGCAGGTATGCTTTTGTTACAAGTCAAAAGTTCCCTTGGATTAGCATACTCCGCACACTCCTGGACTTAAGGTCTTAAAAGTCTTTGAAGTTGTGCTGTGATTCCATTTGGATTTCCTCCAGTGAATCCAAGGACAGGAACGTTATTTATTCAGATTGAGGCTAGGTTTAGTGATGATCTAATTAAGCCAAACACACCAACTATTTAGAAACAATTTGATTGGTTCAGTCTTTCAGTACTTTCCTAAGGCATGGAAGGGATGCTACAGAATCTATATATACAGCATACCATGCTGAAAAATTAGCTTAATTAATTTTTTTAATGTATTTTTATTGATTTTTTTTTAGAGAGAGAGGGAGAAATAGAAACATCAAGCAGCTGCTTCCTGCACGCCCCCTACTGGGGATCAAGCCGGAAACCCAGGCATGTGCCCTGACCGGGAATTGAACCAGGACCTCTCAGTCCACGGGAGGACGCTCAATCCACTGAGCCACACCGGCTGGGGTGAAAAATTATATTTAGTGCTTAGGACTCTTAGGGCAGTAGTTCTCAACTTGGTGCTATTTTGCGCCCCCGGGGGACATCTGGCTATGTCTGGAGATAATTTTGGTTGTTAAAACTAGGAAAGGGGTTGCCCTGACCGACTTGGCTCAGCGGTTAGAGCATCGGCTGGTGGACCAAAGAGCTGAGGGTTTAATTCCAGTCAAGGGCACGTACCTCGGTTGCAGTTCAGTCCCTAGCCCTGGTTGGGGTCATGCGGGAGGCAACCAGTTGATGTTTCTCTCTCTCTTTCTCTCTCTCCCTCCCTCCCTCCCTCCCACTCTGTCTGAAAATAAATGGAAAAATATCCTCGAAGATTAAAAAAAACAACTGGGAAGGGGGTGCTACTGGCATCTAGTGGATAGAGCCAGGGATGCTGCTAACCCTACAATGCACAGGATAGCTCCCTCAACAAAGAACGATTCAGCCTAAAGTGTCAACAGTGTCGCTGTACACAAACCCTGCTCTAGGGGAACAGAGTTGGAATAAATGGGTGAAACAGAAGAATGAATTTAGGAATCCCAGAGGAGGAATGAAAATATTTAAAGCATTAGATGGAATGTTTAATTAAAAATACCCATATACTTAGTAGCATTTTCTTCACTAGAATACTATATAATATATGAAAATTAAAAAAAAACAACTTAAAAACAAAATGGTCCAGCCCTCTTTTTCATTGTTAATCCTCACCTGAGGATATTTTTCCATTGATTTTTAGAGAAAGTGGAAAGGATGGAGGAAGGGAGAGAGAGAGAAACATTGATGTGAGAGGGACACATTGATTGGTTTCCTCCTGCAGGCCAGGGATCAAACCTGCAACCCAGGTATGTGCCCTTGACCGGGAATCGAACCTGGGACCCTTTGGTCCTCAGCCTGACTCTCTAACCGCTGAGCCAAACTGGCCAGGGCAATAGTGCCGGCCCTTTCATTTATTTCTTTCTAGCATTTCTTTTGATCCTTAATGAATAACGTATTTCTATACCTGTATTTTCATGCTGTTTCATATTTCACTTTTTATAATTCTTTTAATATATGTTTCCAGCAAATATATATAAACATTTCTGTAAACTTTCTGTTTATGATGCGAATAAAGTACTTGTACTGATATGTTTTACTTAATTCTTCAATTGTTAGCAATTGGGCCGTCTCCAATTTCTCACAATCATGAATAGCCTACACATAGCCTGTAAAAAAAAGACTGTCCATTTGAATCAACACTTTTGCTACATGGCAGTTCTGTGGTTTGTGGTAACTGGTTTTGAACCAATGCCCCTCAGAGCTCCTGGCACAAAAAAAATTTATTCAATTTGAGCCAAGTAGTAACCTATGAAAGACGTGCCAAGGACTTGCCAATAGATCATTGTGTTGATCCAGTAAGAAAACTAGGTTGCAGTGTGACCTCTACAACCAGTTGCTTTTGACTACTGGCACAGCTTCTTTTCTTTCAAAGGCTGAAAAATACGTGTCACTCTTAGGGGTTTAAAAACTAGGATGTGGTCTGGTACTAAGCTATGTGCGTATTAAGTGTTCAAATATTTGTTGAATGAACTAGTTTCATTTCACTAGGGACAATGATAAATTATGAAATTCAGTTTGTATGATACTAACCTCTTCTTTTTCCAAGAACTCCCTGACATCAGGGTCCTGTAACATGGTAGGATGGTTCACAATCCTCTGAAGGTACCTGTGGAGTAAGCAGTTATCTGGTTAGTCAGGCTGGCCTCACAGGATTTGGGTGTCATACAGTGCCGGCAGGGTTACAACGTCTTTCATTACTTTCAGATGGACTCAGATAAGGCACTTAAGTATAACTCTGCTTGTAAGCACATTCAAGTTCGTGTTCTTCACATTTCTAAAAGGGGAAGAAAAATAACTGGTCAGAAAGAGACCTCAGAGTTATTC
Source organism: Tadarida brasiliensis (assembly GCA_030848825.1). Taxonomy (NCBI): domain Eukaryota; kingdom Metazoa; phylum Chordata; class Mammalia; order Chiroptera; family Molossidae; genus Tadarida; species Tadarida brasiliensis. The sequence goes on along the minus strand of CM061257.1, from coordinate 196,030,589 downwards.
ATACTTGATTGTCCAAGGAGAGCATGACTGTCTGCCTATTCAGGACGGGGAAAGAAAAGATGGTCTGCTCCTAAGCTGGGAAGGCAAGAGACTTAGGAAAAGTTAGACATACTATGAAGGTGTGAGTCTTTAATTCACCCAAGTTTCTCATCTCCAGTAAACGTCTCACAATTGAGTCTAAGGTTTCAGTTTCTCACTAGTTCTCATGTTATTCAGGAAAATGGTTGTATGGCACTTACCTTTCTAGAGCAGCCCTCCGTTTTTCAAGAAATTCTGCAGAAGAGGAATCTTCCTTCCCAACTTTTACTTTTGTCATTCCTGGAATGGAATTTATAAAGCAAAAATAATTAATAATCATCATGAAATGAATAAACCGGAAAAAAAAAAAGCCCACAGGAGGAAAGGCAATGAGAACAGCACTATAAAACAGAATCAAAGGTCACTTCTATGTCATGAGCAGACATTAACAAAAGGTCCTTCACCTGAGAGTCATTTGTGATGAAATTAGTCTCAAAGTGCTGAAGGTTCTAAACTCTGGGACTTACAGAGTCTATATTTTCTAAAAGGGGGGGCCATGGGACTCTGAGTATAGATTAAACATCAACTGAGGATGATGGGAAGGTTCCTTGACCCCCAATCTCCAAACCCCCATCCCCATCCAATTTACATTTCAATTTGGAAGGAGGAACAATCATTTAAGTTTCCTGGATACCAATACAAATACCCCTAACTGTGGAAACTAACACCAGAACCTTCTACTATACCCAAGGAAAGAGAACATGTCAAAACTTGCTATTTCTCTAGACCTCATGAGACTTATAGAAAAACACTGGAAATATTTCTTTTCTAACCACGAGACTCTACATTGTTATATGAAATAGTTTCATATACTAAGTAGAAAGTATACTGCAGAAGAATGCAAAGAAAAAAAAACCCAAGCAGAATTAAAGACCACAGGCTTACCTATTAGGCTCTTCTCAGGTGGAGGAGGGACAATGAAGCCATTCTGAGAGTGTTTCTCTGAAAGCTTCTCATAAAGACCCAGAAAGTCACTAAATCTTCTTTTCACTGCAAACTGTTTACTTCTGAACATTGGTAAGCTCGTCTTGGGGACAGAAAAAACAGAAGGCAATTTCATTCCAAATAAGGAATGAAGGAGTATCTTGAAAGTTGTCCACCTAACATCAAAGGAATTTATTTCCCAGATCCCTGTCTTAGCCACCTGGTAAATAACTTTGTCCAAGGTTGAGATTCTTAAACACCTTTTTGAGCTATAGTTCCCAATGGCTGGCTGGAGTCTACGGAGCCCTTATCAGAATAATAATTTTAAATGCACAAAATATATAGGATTACAAAAGACAACTAATTAAATTCAAGCATACAGTTTTATTCCCAGATTAAGAACCCCTCCTTTAAGGAAACATGTTGAAGTCTAGTATAAAGCTAGAATTCTATGGTCACCTATACCCCATTCATTCTGCACTGATTTATTAAGGGTATTAGCTGCTAGAATTAAAGCAGCCAAACTAAAGACAAGACAGACTAAATAGCTTCTAAGGAGGAGGATCAGATGAAATGTCTATACTGTAGAAACTTTAACCCCTAAGGTGTCACAGGATCTAGAACGTACAGGGACCAGAAAGACAAGTAGTAGAGAGAGAACATAAAGGAGACGTCTAGTAAAAAAGACTAGGCCAACGTCATAATGAGAGACCATTTAATACTCACCACATAGGCAAACTTTAAGGAGTATCAATAGGAACTTTTATATACTGCCGACAGAAGTATAAATTGGTACAAAGACTTTTTTAAAATTTGTATTCTTTTTTTTCAACATTTGCATGACCCAGGGGAACTATTCCTGGTTATATACCCTACAGAAACTCTTCTACGTGTACACTAGGAGATGTGTGCAAGAATGTTCATAATTCATAAAAACTGCAAACATGCCAGATATTCACAACATAAAAACAGATATATTATGCTATAATCACACAATGAACTAACTACAGCTACACACAACAAGAATGGGTCTGAGAAACAATGCTAGTAAAGAAAGCACTATTTTCAGTATGATGCCGTTTTTTATGAAATTCAATATAGCACAACATATATTGCTTAGAGATACACATGAAGACTTTTTTTTTTTTTATAAAGGAGAGACAACTCAGGAGAGTAGTCACTTCTAAGGTGTGAGGCAGGGGATATGACAGGGAGAGACACGCAGGTGGATTCAATGGTACTCATCTTAAGAATGGTGGTATGGTCCTGACTGGTTTGGCTCAGCAGTTAGAGTGTCAACCCGCGGACCAATGAATCGCAGGTTTGATTCCGGTCAAGGGTATGTACCTCGGTTGCAATTCGTCCTGGCCTTGGTCGGGTCGGGTTGTGCAGGAGGCAACCAGTCAATGTGTTGCTCTCACATCAATGTCTCTCTCTCTCTCTCTCTCTCACTTCCACTCTATCTGATGATAAGTGGAAAAATATCCTCCAGTGAGGCTTAAAAAAAAAAAAAAGAATGGTGGTAGGTTCGGGGCTTCATTTTTTATGCTTCATAATCTGCATACAACATTGTGTAAGTTTTGTATGCATTAATATTATATAAAAAAGGAAGGCCAGACCTAAGGGCAAAAGGTTAGGGAAAGTATTAAAAGAAGCTCCATATAGGAAACCTTAGAAGAACGGACAATTTTTAAACAGGTGATATATAGTTTGGGGCAATCTACCAAACTAGCTCTAAGCCACAGAACTTTGCTCTAAGAGGGACAGCACTATATCAGACACACTGCATGTCTTAAAACCTACAAAGTTTCACACTGAAGTGTTAGCTCTCTGGAAGAAAAGTGGGAAGGTTCAGATGAGATTACCAAGGGGATATCCTGCAGGCTTGCTCCATCTTGAGTAAACTTGAAGGAAGATGTTGGCAAAGAAACAAAAGAAATACCCAGAAATAATCTGAATGATGACCTTCTTGGTATAAGAACCCAAGTCTACTAAGGTAGTCATCAGCAGGGTCACTTGGACTCACCTGTGTTGTAACTTTATAGGCTACATAGGCATTCATACCGTCCCCTGTGGGAGGACAAGAAAGCAGGAGAGGATTATTCTGTAAACCAAAGCAGTGCTAATCTTGTTAACATTTAACCAGGCATCATAAGGCACAGGAGCCCTGTATAAGAAGGGATACTTGTTTCATCTCCAAGCTTTATATACTATCCTAAATTCAGTTCCTACTTTGCCTCAAGGCCTCCATGCATATTATGCCCCATGGATGCTGGCTGGGCCCCAGTTTGAGTTAGACAAGAGTCAGCCCCTGTTCAAAGCCAGGCTCCATTTATGCCCTCCACAAAGCAGCACTGGATACTGACAATCCATCAGTTGTTACCATGCCAATATTTGGGCTGGTTGCACCCATTTGTCTAAAACCAAACAATTCTCTTGCTGTATAAAGCAGGAGGAGGAGAAGGAAGCAACTGATGTAAAAGGAAACAAGTAGTTCTACCCTAAGCTAGCTCTGGGCTTGGTTTGCTCTTTCAGAAATACTGTCACAGCCCCCTCCATTGGTGCTGGGGGTCATTGACCTCTCTCATCTAGTATGTTCACCCAGAGCAAAGGGCCTGGCCGGAAGAGACTTCAGCTGCCTGATGTCACACAAATCTCTCTTTCCTGGAGGAATTGTTTTTTTGAAAGAGCCTTTGACTGTTAAATAATTTGGGACTCAAGCAATTGATTTTCTCTGTATTAGTGTCCTGACATAGGCCAATTAGGGATGTAAAGGCATCACTGACTCCTTGAGCACCAAAAAGACATACACGGGATTGTAGATATAGCTCCGGTGCTAGACTCTGGTGCATGGCATTGATTTTGTTCCTTTCCTCCCCACTTCTCGGTTCTCCCCGACACCAAACAGGAAACCTAGGTCAACAATGACTACTTGCTTAGCTTCTGAACTGGTCGTGGGGTAAGGGCCCAGGGGAGGTGCAGTACTGGTTCAGCAGGGTCACATACTGCAACTTGGGTTCAGTCAGACGGCTGGAAAAGTACACAAAGAAGCTGGAGCTTACACAGAGTTAGAGGGCTTGCCTTCTCTACCTCTCTCCAGCCCCTACCAAGAGTATGTATAAAATGGAAATCATATATTAAACTTTAAAAATTACTTTACACTGATTATTGCTGTTAGTTCTCTTCTAAACCACTTATACTGCATTGCCTAATACTACTAAGGATGCTTACCACTGATAAAAGGAAAAGATATCTAGATTTACTTTGTAGAAAAAGTATTCATAATTTCACTCACAGTTGAATAGTCATCGTCAACTATCCAAAAGGTCAATCCCATAATCTACTGCCTTCAATTAAGGAAAGTCTAAGTGCATATATACATAAAACACAGTAGAGCAAAGCAGGACCTCCAGATATATTTCCTCAGTGAGAGCAGGTAATATGCAGGCAATGTGTAAGAGAAGAGAAAGATTTGCATGTACATAAAGAGCTCACAAGATATAGAAATGGACTAGTTGTACAGCAATTTTAAATTTACGTCAACTTCCTAAATAATTTCAGAAAGTTGAAGATGGCATATGTAAATCACCAAGATTCTAAAAAGCATGTCCTGATTGAAGTAGGATTCTAATTTACTAAAATGTGTGTGGGAATGAAAACCACATGTTGAATAAACAGCCCACATAAACAGAAGGTGTTCTGATAAGATCAGGCCTTGAATATGAAAATGCTTTAAGCAGCTAGTTTCTTGGCATCAACATGACTAAGGGGGTGAAGGTGTATCACCAAAAGTGATTTGTATTTATATAAATATGATCCATGTAATTTTTAAAAATGGGTTGAACTGTGTCCCCTAAAAAAGTTATGTTGAGCCCTGGCCGGTTTGGCTCAGCGGTTAGAGTGCTGGCCCGCGGACCAGAGAATCCTGGGTTTGGTTCCTGCTAGGGGCACGTACGTCAGTTGCAGTTTGTCCCTGGCCCCGGTTGGGGTCGTGTGGGTGGCAACCACTCGACGTGTCTCTCTCACATCGATGTTTCTCTCTCTCTCTTCTTCCCTCTCTCCCTCCTGCTCTGTTTGAGAATAAATGCAAAAATGTCCTCGGGTGAGGATAGAAAAAAAAAAAAAGTTATGTTGAAAGTCTTAAACCCCAGTATCTCAGAATGTGACCTTATTTGGAAATAGGTCTTTATAGAACTAATCAAGTGAAAATAAGGTCAGTAGGCTGGGCCCTAATTCAATATGACTGGTGTTCTTATAAAGAAGGGAAATTTGGCCCTGGCCGGCTTTGCTCAGTGGTTAGAGCATCAGCCCATGGACCAGTGAGACCCGGGTTCGGTTTCCGCTAAGGGCACGTACCTCGGTTGCAGTTTGTCCCTGGCCCCCCCGGTTGGGGTCGTGTGGGTGGCAACCAGTCGATGTCTCTCTCTCACACTGATGTTTTTCTCTCTTTCTTCCTCCCTCTCTTCCTCCCATTCTATTAGAAGATAAATGCAAAAAAAAAAAAAGTCCTCAGATGAGGATAAGGTAAATAAATAAATAAAAAATAAAAAAGGGAAATTTGGCCCAGGACAGTTTGACTCAGCGGTTGGAGCATCGGCCCATGGACCAATGAGTCTCGGGTTAGATTCTGGTCAAGGACGTGTACCTTGGTTGCGGTTCATCCCCGGCTCTGGTCAGGTCCTCCGGGAGGCGGCCAGTTGATGTGTCTCTCTCGCATCGATGTTTGTTTCTCTCTCTCTCTCTCTCTCTTTTCCTCTCCTACTCTATCTGATGATAAATGGAAAATATATCCTCGGGTGAGGATTAAAAAAAAAAAAAAGGGAAATTTGGACAGAGAGATAGACACTCATAAAGAGAAAATGATGTGAAGACACTCAGGGTGACTGCCATGTGACAATGAAGGCAAAGATTAGAGTAATACATTTACTAGCAAAGGCTACCAGAAGCTAGGAGAGACGCAGACAGAATGGCCTCGCCAATACCATAATTTCAGACTTCTGGCCACCAGAACTCAGAGAATGTATTTCTGTTGTTTTAAGCCACTCCATTTATAGTATGCTACAGAAGCTCTAGGAAATGGATACACTCCCTCCCTCTCCTGGTTCAAACATCATGACTTTTAAGTATTAAAATAATTACTATTATTTACTTAAAAATTTTCCCCCCCTATAAATATGTTTTTATTGATTTTTCTAGGGAGAGAGAGAGAAACATCAATGTGAGAGAGAAACATCTATCGGCTGCCTCCTGCACACTTCCTACTGGGGATCGAGCCTGCAACCCAGGCATGTGCCCTGACTGGGAATGGAGCTGGCACTTCTCAGTCCATGGGAGGACGCTCAATCCACTGAGCCACACCAGTTGGGCTACTTAAAACATCTTTATCTTATTCCACCAAAGATTTAAAGCAGCTAATAAATAGCTTAAAACCAATGTGCTTATAGAATATTCATAAACATTAGAGAGCCAAGAAAGAATTCTAAACATGTAATCCAGAATTTCAGTTTAGGCTCTACCATGGACCACACTGTGACCTGACAGGAAAGCTATATTTCACTATTGGTCCTCAGTTTCCTCTGCTGTTGGATAAGAGAACTGTTTAAGATGCTCATAAATATCTTACCAGTACAACAATCTAGGAAAAGTAAAACTCAACATTTTAATGGCAAACTATTTTGGCATAAAGTGTAATTAGACTTTATAAATTCCTGTTCAGCACAGACAAAAGGTTGGAAATTACATTTTTCCTCTTAACCATAGAAACATCGTCCCTCTGTATAATGTCTTCTGTCAGGGATATAAGGGATATACCTGCAACATGGAAAGTTGAGGCCTATTGCTCTCTGCTCACTAATAGCTTTTATAAGTTTGGGGCATGGGAAGGCTATCCTAAAAATCCAAGTTTTGGCCAAAGTTAAGTATTGTGCTTTTTGAAAATTTAATTTCAATTTGACCAAGATTTAACCTGGGTATTTTTAGTCTTGACCTAAGAAAGAGAGGTGCAGACCTCCCCATTTCATGAGGATATCAAAAGTACATGATAAATGATATGTAACAAGAATTCCAAATTTCCTGAGGGAAAAATAAATTCAGTATCTCCTAATTATAAAATGTGTTTTTTTGGGTGTTTAAATGGAATTTATGATCTCAAAAGGGAATAAAATGGTCTCATCAACTCTGTTGGAGAAGGCAATATTTGGGTTTTTAAAAAGGGATTCTAATAGTATTTGATGTCTCTGATTTTTCTGCCTAAAGCCAAGAAAAGCCTAAATAAAGTAATGGGTAACTGATGTTTCTGTTCTTAGAAGGATAGTAAGGAGTATAATTTTACAAGAAAGATAATGAGGAAGTACAATGGCTAGTTCAGTTTTGGAGGTAACCATCTAGAAATTAGCAAACTATACTTTTTTCCACAGCCACATCCTAACATCACAAGGAGTGCCAAGTACACTTACCTATCTTCTCAGGATCAGTTATACCGACTGTCAAATCAAATTGGTCTTCCTGTTCTTCCTCCTCTAGCTTTTAAAGAGAATACAAACGTGAGAGTTGATACTGAAAAAGCTATTAATTTTACCCTGTATTAATCTTGTATCAATATAACATCAAGAGCCCTGGCCGGTTTAGCTCAGCAGTTAGAGCGTTGGCCTGTGGACTGAAGGGTCGCAGGTTTGATCCCCGGCCCAGTCGGAGTTGTGTGGGAGGCAGTCGATGTGTCTCTCTCACATTGATGTTTCTTTTTCTCTCTCCCCCTCCCTCCCTCCCACTCTGTCTAAAAATCAATGGAAAAATATCCTCGGGAGAGGAACAAAAAAAAGATATATCCTTCCAAGTATCAGTGTTCGGCTGTTCATTCCCAACAATCCCAATGAACCAACTTCCACAATTTTAAGTTGGAGTCTGCTCAAAGGTCTTTGTTACATCTATTATCTTAAAACCTTATTTTGATAGATTGAATAATTACTAGATTTTGGAAAACTCACCTCTGTCAGAGTAAGGAGGGAATGAAGAGACTATACTCTTGAATATGGGAGCTTCAGACACTAAATATCATTAGTGATCATTGAAGCCTCTGAGTTATCCTCTGGGTAATGCATACTTTGCCCAAGAAAGAAATCCTTTATTGGATTCTGGCTGTCAATTAACCATAAATATCTTCTTCAACAGAACCGTGAGTCAAGGTTCACACTCAACTTCAGACTGGCAACACAGATCTAAAAATCCTAAAACAACCAAGACCAGTAGCAAAAATTCTCACCTCCTCGTAGCTTTGCTGGGGCTTAGAAGAATTTGTGGCTTCCTGTGGAGGAAGAGATATGAGTGTTTTGGCTGGCACCTTCTTCTGATTATTCTGTGTGCTGTCCAGTGAAAGCTCCACTGTGGCATCTAAAAATAGTTAATTTTATAACGGTCAATAATGGGTCTTTCATGGCTAAACTTCAGTTCTATAGGCTGTGACAAGAACAACAGAAACCACTCTCAGTACTCAGAGGTTCTCAGACTAAGAGAATAAGAATCAAGGAATTTTTGCATGGATAAAAGGGGAGTATAGTAAGGGAAGTATTCTAGCACAAGCTTAGTAGAGCAACATCTCTCATTTCTAATTAGAACTACTTGGCTACCTTCACCTACATGGAATTTAGGCAAGAACCAGCTATCAAGCAAAAAGACTACACAGCCAAAGTAAATGTGCTAATTTATTTTACTCTTAGGAGTATTACTTTAAAGCCTTATATAAATCCTATTTATTTATTTATTTATTTTAAACATATTATCAGTGACTCCAACCTTTATTATTATTATTATTATTATTATTATTATTTTTCTTTATTGATTTTAGAGAGAGAGGAAGGGAGAGGGAGAGATAGAAACATTAATGAGAAAGAACACTGACTGGCCACCTCCTGCATGGTCCCCCAATGGGGATTTGGCCAACAACATGGGCATGTGCCCTGACCGGGAATCGACCTCTTGGTACATGGGTTGAAGCTCAACCACTGAGCAACACAGGCCGGGCAGATTAAGTTATATTTAATTAAGTCCAAGGAGGATAAAAAGACATGTGTAATACCTAAATATCTTTCTAATCAAAATAGTTTTTAAAATAGTGCTTAAGAGCTGCCTTTGTCTATCTGGGAATATTTCAGTTGAACAGAACAACCCATTCTCTAAGTGATCTAGAGAGGGTACTTTTAAAAGAGCATTATGTACCATTTTTAGGCATTAACATGTTTTAGGCAAAAAAAAAAAAAAAATGCACTTTCAACTCAGAGCAATGGAGCTAGAAGTTCCAAACCTAAATAGCTCAGATTTTGGGTTTGGCTTGATCAGTCAGTATTCAATTTTAGCCCTTAGGGAATTCAAAGAAAGTGGTTTCTTTTTCTTTTCTAGACTTTCATTTGGAGCTAACATGAAACCAGAGACGGAGGCCTATAAGGCGTAACCAAATCCTAGATCAATGTTCTAATCATTAAATGTGAATCATGTCTACAAACAAGGTTGTCACACTGTTGGAATCCAGACCCTGTCAGGAAAAAAAGAGAGGTGGTAATATAATCTGATGCTGGTGTGCGCATACAAAACAAAAAAGTATACATAAGAATTTAGGATTCTTTGAAATAAGCAACTAGTTGAAGTATGTTCAAGATATTCACATCATGCAGGCCCCACATAAATAAGTTAACAAATGCATTTGGAAATGAAACAAGAAGAGGTGCTTCTTATTTAAAACCACTGGCTTACTGGAGCGCAACTAAGAGCCTTTTGAAGAGCTGTGGATTTTCTACTGAAATTCATGTGACAAAGATGTCAAAACTTACACTAAAAATGCTTTTTTCTCTGTACTCCCAGCTCCCCTCTCACCCCGTACTTTTGATAAGAGTGATGTTAAAGCCTTTGGGCTCCATCCATCACAGAGACTCTAATCATCACTAAACTAATCATGTGGAAAATATAATCAGAACATTTAAATTTCCAGTCAACATCTAAAACATCTGAGAAGTTACTCAAGTCCTAAACTAAATGTCTCACTGTAAGCATTCCTTTCTGTAGATATTTTTTGATTCTTTTTTAGTAGTGAGGCAGGTATTGGCTGATTATGAAAGTAGCAGGGGAATGAAGTAAATCAGAATCCTCATTAGTAATAAATATGTCCCTAATAAAGATCTGCTATATGTTCACGTACATAAAACACAACCATGGGAGCAACTCAGTTACACTAAGATTTCAGGTCTTCTTATAAGGAAAGATCATATGAATGTTAAGGACCCAAAGATAGAAAAACCTTCTTTTCAACCTGCCATATGTCTAAAAATAATTCATTATTTTGCACTTTTCCAGAAACTTTATCCAAAAAAATAATCATTATCAGAATGAATAAATAGTGTGTACTTTAAGTTTTAGAGATGAAAGGAACTGGAAAATCTTCTAAATCTTTATAGACCTTCTAACCTTTTCTTCCCTTTCAGGTCTTTTAAATTTCCTAGCCGAATTCTAATGTGGTCTTCCCAGAATCTTACCTTCCACCCTCTCAGCTGGCCCCTTCCTCACCCTTTTTTCCTTCAAGGATTCCATTCCCATGGCAGCTTCAACCTCTACAAAGAGGTTCTTCCAGTTCTTCCCTCTTACCCCAGGTAGAATACCACAGTTCAAACCACCTCCTGAGCATTTCCCTTTGCATTTCAGATTTAAAATATCTAAAACCCAAACTCACTTTCCTCTCAAAGCGTTTCTTCTTTAGAATGTAGTTCTCAAACAGTACCATTTTCTTCTTTTTTTTTTTTAATCCTCACCCGAGGACATTTTTCCATTTTTTGTTCAGATAGAGTGGGAGGGAGAGAGAGGAAGAGAGAGAGAGAGAAACATCTATGTGAAAGGGACACATCGAGTGGCTGCCACCCGCACGACCAACCAGGGCCGGGGACAAACTGCAACCGAGGTACATGCCCTTAGCGGGAACCGAACCAGGGTCTCTCCGGACCACAGGCCGACGCTCCAACCGCTGAGCCAAACCGGCCAGGGCTCAAACAGTACCATTTTCTTCTCAATCCTTGGACTTGAAACCTTTAAATCTGTCTTCAAGGCTGATTTTTGGACACCCATTATGTCCAATCACTAACACAAGAATTTGTTGATTTCTCTTTGGAAAAGTTTTCACCTTTCCCTTCCTACTTCCATCACCTTATTTTTGCTTTGTCATTTCATTCTTGAACTAATTTGTGAATGCCTTCTTAAGTCTCTAGTCTTTGTCCGCTGCAATCCATCTTATATAATAATTCCACTAGATCAATCTTCTTAAAACATTATGTTGCCCATATCACTTTCCTTATTCAAAACTGCCAATGGCTCTTAATTGGCCCTAGGATGAAAATTTAACCTAAGTATTACTGACATCTAAAATCCTCATAAACTAGAAGGAGACTTGACTTGGGATGGTGAACACACAATGCAATATACAGATGATGTACTATAGAATTGTAGACCTGAAACCTACATAATTTTATTAACCAATGTCACCTCTACAGATTCAATTAAAAATAAAATATAGTGAATGTTAAACCAAAATAAATAAACAAACAAACACACATAATCCTCCTAAACTACATTTCCAACCCTATCTTCCACGGCTTCTCTAAGAGCCCCCTGCTTTGGCTCACCAGCTTTACTGACTATCCCTCAAACACACCTTATACTTCCTCCCAACCATTTGTACCTTTTCTTCTTCCTACATAAATTTTGCTTCTTCCAGAAAATCTTCCAAGGTCACTCGAGTAGAATTTCTCAATGTGGGCACTACGAACATTTTGGGCTGGATATTCTTTGGTGTAAGGGTCTGTCCTGTGATTGTAGGGTGCTCAGCACTCATGACATCTACATACCAGGTACTGGTCGCACTTACAGGTATGACAACCAAAAATGTCTCCATCATTGCCGAATGTCTTAGCAGGGAGAGGGAAAATCACCTTGTTGAGAACAGGGAAGTCCTTTTCAACAAAAAAAATCAGTGGGCCCAAAATGTTAATAGCATCAAGATTAAGAAGTCCCCGTTCTATACCAGTGTTTTTCAAACTGCGGACTGTGGTTCATTTGGTGAATTGTGAAATCAATTCAATGGGTTGTAAATGGCATTAAAAAAGAGAAACAAGAAAAAATTTCAGACTGTATTGAAATTAGTAAGGGCAAGAAATTTAATAAAACTTGTGCTCGGCCGGTGTGGCTCAGTGGTTGAGCATCGATCCACGCACCAAAAGGTCGCTGGTTCGATTCTGGGCACATACCTAGGTTGTGGGCCCGATCCCCAGTAGGGGGCATGCAGGAGGTGGCCATTCGATGTTCTCTCTCATCGATATCTCTCTCTCCCTCTCCATTCCTCTCTCTCTAAAAATCAATGAAGAAAAAAAAAACTTGTTTCAATTTTATACAAGTATGTATATATTTTGGATGATGACACAAAATGTATTTCGTATTATGAGTCTTGGTCATAAAAGTCTAAATCCACTGCTTTGGTCTGATCTCAGACCTCTCTGACTGAGTTCCCATGACTTAGTATTTCTATCATTCCTCTGATCACATTTATATTACTGTTCAACAGTTTGTCTAGCTGACATTCTTAAGTAACTGTATATTTATGTCTTAGTCCCTAAACCCGCAAGAATCTTGATGGCAGGGACTGTGTTTTATATGTTTGGAATCCTCCACAATCCTATAGTTAAGCCTCTAATATGTATAATATGTAGACATGTATTTTTTTGGGGGAGGGGGTTACTTTTAACTCAGTAATTTAGAAGATTCCTAGTACAAGTATTGATTCCATACTTGCCTGCAAAGAGATCCTGTGGCTCTTGGTCTTGTTCCTCATGGATTCCATTTTCTTTGGAGCCACTGTTGATAGGAAAGGAAGTAATTCTCTTTGGAGACTGGGGCTTACTCTAAAAACAAAGAGATACTGTGAATAAGACAGTACCATTATAAAAAAAAAAACACCTATAAAGTGCCTTTTTTTATTTTTGAGAAAAATATTTATTCTGGCCCTGGCTGGGTAGCTCAGTTGGTTAGAACATCGTCCTGATATGCCAAGGTTGTGAGCTTGATCCCTGGTCAGGGCACATACAAGAATCAACTGAGAAGGAGAAATGCGATTGGACAGGTTCTCCCCACCCCCACCAAAGCATCTCTCTCTCTCTAAAATCAATCAATCAATAAATTAATTTTATATATGCATGTATGCGTAACCAACGGACATAGACAACAATGCTGGGGGGGGCAGGATGGGGAAGTGGGTGTCTAAGGGGGAAAAAGAGGAAACATCTGTAACAAAAATAAATTAATAAAAATTGGGAAAAATAATTAATTAAATTTTTAAAAATGCATGCCCTGGCCAGTGTGGCTCAGCAGTTAGAGCGTTGGCCCACAGACCAGAGAGTCTTGGGTTCGATTCCAGCCAAGGGCACGTACCTCAGTTGTGGTTTGTCCCGGGCTCTGGTGGGGGTCGTGCAGGAGGCAGCCAATTGATGTGTCTCTCTCACATCGATGTTTCTTTCTCTCTCTCCCACCCCCACCCCGACTCTATCTGAAGATATTTGAAAAAATATCCTCGGGTGAGGATTAAAAAAAAAAGCAGCCTGTAGACAAGTTCTGTGTAGCTAAAAAAAAAAAAAGAAAAAAAAGTATATATATATATTTTTTCTGAATCTTAATTTAAGGCAATATGCATTTTTTTCTTTTAAAAAATATTTTTATTGATTTTTTTAGAGAGAGAAGGGAAGGGTGAGGGAGAGAGAAAGAGAAACATCAATGTGACAGCAGAACATCGATTGGCTGCCTGCTACACGCCCCCTTACCGGGGATGGAGCCCACAACCTAGGTATGTGCTCTGACCAGGAATCAATCCAGCAATCTCTTGGTGCATGGCACGACACCCAACCAACTGAGGTACACTGGCCAGAGCAAGGCAATATGCATCTTGATGACATTATTGGTTTTGCCCTGATTGTAATTTTCTCATGGCATACCTTGATAGGCTGAAACCCAAATTCTTTCTTTTCTTTTTAATATGTTTTTATTGATTTTCTAGAGAGAGAGAGGAAGAAACATCAATGCAAGAGAGAAACACTGATTGGCTGCCTCCTGCACGCCCCCTATTGGGGATGCATCCTGTAACCCTGGCATGTGCCCTGACCAGGAATCAAACTGATACCTCTCAGTCCATGGGATCCACTGAGCCACACCAGCTGTGCTAAAACCCAAATTCTTACTGTGCCTTCAAGTATGTGAATCACTGGTTCATCTTCTTCTTTTATTTATTTTTAAATCCTCACCCGAGGATATTTTTCCATTGATCTTCAGATAGAGTGGGAGGTGGGGAGAGAGAGAGAAAAAAAACATCGACTGGCTGCCTCCTGCATGACCTGTGGACCCAACTGCAACCGAGGTACATGCCCTTGACCGGAATCGAACCCGAGACTCTGGTCCATGGGCTGACGCTCTAACCGTTGAGCTAAACCGGCCAGGGTCTTTTTTTTTTTTAAATTAAATTTATTGAGGTGATAATGATTAATAAGATTCTATAGGTTTCAAGTGTACAATTCTATGAAAGTGACTTTTGATGCACCCTTCGGTCACTCCTACAGGTGTTTAGAAGACAGGAGCACTAGTCAGCCAGTTCAATAAGCAGCAAATTAATATTATTGGTGTAAGTGCTGCTCAAGTAATCACAGAGCTAAAATAAACTCATACATTTTAGAGTTAATTTCTAACACCATAACTTTGCTGAAATGCCCTACCTCAAAGCACACGATACTGATGCGGGTAAGTGTACAAAGAGATAATTTCTTTCTTTGTTTTTTTAAATCCTCACCCGAGGATATTTTTCCATTAATTTTCAGACAGAGTGGGAGGGAGGGAGAGACAGAGAGAGAAACATCGATGTGAGAGAGACACATCAATTGGTTGCCTCCTGCACAATCACAACCAGAGCTGGGGAACGAACTGCAACTGAGGTACGTGACCTTGACGGAAATCAAACCAGCGACTCTGGTCTGAGGGCCCACGCTCTAACTGCTGAGCCAAACTGGCCAGGGCCACAGAGAAAATTTTCAATAGAACCTGTCCGCATTTCTCCTTCTCAGCTGATGACCTTTATTCTTTCAAATGCTGATGGGGCACATTCTAGTGACCAGGACACTACACTGGAGTCTAGAATTTAAGCTCTGATCCTGGCTTACTTTGTGGCCTTGGCTAAACTGTTCACTGAAGCCCAGTTGTATGGATATTACTGACCCCTCTGAGGGGTAAAAGAAGGTTTAACACTTTACATCTAAGGCTGTTTGTAAACATAACTTATCCTTTCATCCTTAACTTACATATTCATATCTGACTAGAAGAATAAAAACCAGTCATGCTTAGCTTAGTGGGTACATAGTGAAAATACAGTCAGTGATCAGCCACAAACAAGGGTGGGGAGAGACCCAGACCAGTTACCAGAATGAACAAAGCTGGATTGTGCAGAACATGAACAGAAAGCTGGGAATCTGGCTTCAAAAGCCATGTTATGGTTTCGCAAGGTTTTGAAGTCAGACCCCAAGGCCAAATCAGTTAAAGATCAGATTTACGGAATCTTTTATGAAACATTTCCTTAACAAATCTGAGGGATTTTGTTCCTTAGAAACAGGCCTTTTCTGACCCAAAATAATAAAGTGAAATGAGAGATCTATTGAGTATTCTAAATATGCCATGCGAACAGCTCCATCCCAATATTGGGACCACCCTCAGGGAGAGAAACTGTTACCAATATTTAGTTTTCTATTTGCAAACAATGCTTCTACTGGAATTTTCCCTATGCTAATAAAACTTAATGAGCACTTAGTTGTATATGCTTAAATGTTACACCAATTGTCAGAAACGTTTAGCTGCTCCTACAATCTTAAAAAGCAGACACAGACAAAAATAATAGGGCTAAAACAAAATTCACATTTCCCTTTTGCCTCACACATTGCCAAGCATCTTCCTACATACATATTTCCTATAAATATTATTGTGCTCTTGTATAGTATAGGGATCTCATATCATCTGTATATTGTATTGTGTGTTCACCACCCAGGTCAAGTTTCCTTCCATCACCATTTATCACCCTTTTACCCTTTCGTACCTCACCCCACCCCCTTCTCTGGTAAATCCCTTCTTCTTCTTCACCCTCCACACTCCCCTCCCATCTGATTTCTTTTTTTGGGAATCCTCACCCAGGATATTTTTTCCACTGATCCTTAGAGAGGGAAAGGAGGGACGGAAGGGGAGAAGGGGAAGGAGAGAGAGAGAGAGACAGACACATCCATGTGAGAGACACATTGATTGGTTGCCTCCCACATGCAGCCCTGGGGCTAGGGATTGAACTTGCAACCCAGGTACGACGTGCCCTTGACCGGGAATTGAACCCACAACCCTTTGGTGTGAGGACTGATGCTCTAACCACTGAGTCACACAGGCCAGGGCCCATATGATTTCTTTTTAATTCAGTTCCCACTGATACCAGTCATCTGTAGATGGAAATCTAGGAGAGATTAAAACCCAAGATATATTAAGGATGTATATTTAAACATAATTTACTAGTAGCTCACTAGAGAGACTAAGCAATAGGAAGGGCACAGGTTAAAATTTAGTTATTTTTAAAAGCACCGAGAAGAACCAACCCATTCCTGTGATATGGAGATGAATAAAGCCAGCTTTCTATTTCTTTCTTTCTTTTTTTTTTATCCTCACCCGAGGACATTTTTCCATATTTTGTTCAGATAGAGTGGGAGGGAGAGAGGGAGGGAGAGAGAGAGAGAGAGAGAGAGAGAGAGAGAGAGAAACATCGACGTGAAAGGGACACATCGAGTGGCTGCCTCCCGCACGACCCAACCAGTGACGGGCACAAACCAAACCTGGGTCTCTCTGGACCGCAGGCCAACGCTCTAACCGCTGAGCCAAACTGGTCAGGGCAGCCAGCTTTCTATTTCTGATTTACCATCTAAACTTGGAAGTTTATGCCCGGCCGGTGTGGCTCAGTGGATTGAGCGTCAGGCCCATGGACTGAGAGGTCCTAGTTCGATTCCTGGTCAGGGCACATGCTCAGGTTGCAGGCTCTGATCCTCAGTGGGGGGGCGTGCAACAGGCAGCTGATCGATGTTTCTCTCACATCAATGTTTCTATTTCTCTCTCCCTTCCTCTCTCTCTCAAAAAATCAATAAAAACATATTTAAACTTGGAAGTTTAAAGACAGAACATTTTCTGAACAATGCCAGAATAGCAGTGTGTCTATCTCAGTACTAATCAGGAGACAGAACCAGATGGATGGACTTTGCAGTGACAACTAGAGCACAATTACCTGTTTTACTCCCTCCACCAGACCATCTTTAAGCCCAAACCATAGCTGCTTGAATAGAACTGTGATAAAAACAAAGATTTGTGTTCCCTTAGTAGCTAGGTAACATCTACCCGTGAGAACAGAAAACTATTCCTCAGATATCCTCTGGGACTTCATCCCAAAAACCATTCAGGGTTGAGTTCTGAGAAAGCTGAAGATAGTTAGATGGATTACTATATTTACTACCCTAATCTTTCCTCTGTAATTCTTGTATGTACTATCTTCTTGTATACAAAACTTTGTATTCTGTTTTTGCCCCTACCACCTGAGCATTTTTTCATGTCATTAAGATTTGTACAAAAATCCCCACTCTTAGCGACTTAACTCTCTATCGTATGGGTATACCACAATATAGACATTTTCCTAATGATGGACATTTAGACAGTTTCCAGGTTTTTTATCATTATAAATAATGATGTGATGTCCATCCTTATATATGCAAGTCCACATCTGATTATTTCCTTGGAATAGACTCTTAAGTAGAATGACTGCACAAAAAAATTTCAAAGGCTCTGCGTAAACTGTCTTTCAGAAAGACCACCACCAGCTTACATCTCCCTTTCTTCCCCAAGCAATGTACAAAAGTACTGTACCCACAGCAATATTAAGCACACCTTTGAAATAAGCATAAACACCCTCAAAAGAGCACATAATCTTGAAAACGATCCTATAATATAATCCAATCCCTGCCTTGCTTTCTCCCACCTCCAGGTAGTCTTCCTGACACTCCACTCCCTCTTTAATTTCAAAAGTATAAAAGAAGCTGCAAAACTTCTTCTCTGGAGCATTTGAGCTCTTGCTTCTGGGCAACTCTTCGGCACACAAAAATTCTTATAAAAATTCTCTACAGGTTCAGATGATTCTTATGTTGACACTTGCTGTCAAAATAAATACCCACCTAGGCATTACAACAACACATTTCATATGCTATGCCTAAGATTAAAAGTCTAATTTTAATCAGTATTATTAAGGTATAATTTATATTAAAGGGCTAATTTTGAATCAAGTTAAAATTTTAGGAAGGACTCATTTGGGGGGGAGAGGAGGCGGGCACACTGATTACATTGAATCAATACTAAAAATAAGCCTTATTTATAATCCATATTTTAAAAACCTCTTAGTAGTCAATAAGTCACAAAATATACATGTATTTGAAGGGGACTAAATTACAAGCAACAGATAAAATTATATTACTGTAATGAAAATACTATCTTTGTGATGTACTCAACAAAGCCAAAGCCCAGCCCTGCCTACTTCCCTCTGTCCTTCCCACCCCACCCCCCCTTTTTTTTCTAAATAAAGGAAGCATTCTTTCTGTTAGTGATAGGATCCTAGGCTAGGATATCCAACACTTGCTGGCTCTCCTTGACTGTTACATTCTAGCAGGTGGTTCCGCTGATAAACTGTTTAAAAGTTCAAGTGCTTCTGCTTATAATTATAAGAGTACTCAGATAGCCTAGTCCCAATTCTCAGAAAGGCGCTAGAAAGATCTGCCAGCGAGACAGCACTGTGTTAAGAGCAAACAGGTATTCCTCGCCAATTACCAGTCTCAAACCATGAGGCCTAGGCTACTAACACAATTTTCTTAAAAAAAAATTTTTTTTTTCTTTATTGGTTTTCGAGAGAGAGGAAGGGAGAGGGAGGGAGAGAGATAGAAACATGGATGAGAGAGAACATCGACTGGCTGCCTCCTGCATGCCCCCCACTGGGGACTGGACCCACAACCTGGGCATATGCTCTGACTGGGAATCAAACTGGCAGCCTCTTGCTGCATGGGTCCACGCTCAACCACTGAGCCACACCGGCTGGGCCTAATACAATTTTCTTAGCTCAGGGAAGGACAGACCTCACAGCTGACATAGCCATTCAGTACTGAAAGTCTTGTGATTCTGGGTAACTTCCCTTTAGGTTAACCAGCTGTGATTTTTTTTTTTTTTTTTTAATCCTCACCCGAGGACATTTTTCCATTTTTTGTTCAGATAGAGTGGGAGGGAGAGAGATGAAGAGAGAGAGAGAGAAACACCAACGTGAAAGGGACACATCGAGTGGCTGCCACCCACACAACCCAACCAGGGCCGGGGACAAACTGCAACAGAGGTACGCGCCCTTAGCAGGAACCGAACCTGGGTCTCTCTGGACCACAGGCCAACGCTCTAACCACTGAGCCAAACTAGCCAGGGCACCAGTTGTGATTTTTTCCTCCTGTTACTCAAATGCTCTTTGCTCCGTACAGAACCCTTGCATTATGTTTAAGGGACCTCAAAAGGGTAGTACCGTTAAAACTCAACTGCGTATATAGGTCAAATCTAAATTAAAAGCTAAGGTAACACTGCTTCTGGAGAACCAGAGTAGTCATTTTCTGATAGAAAATTAGTATAATTTAGTAAGACAAGATGGAGCTATGAAATTGTGTGATCAGCCCAGCCAGTGTGGCTCAGTGGATTGAGCGTCATCCCATGGACTGAGAGGTCTCAGTTCAATTCCTGGTCAGGGCACATGCCAGGGTTGCAGGCTCGATCCCCAGTAGGGGGTGTGCAGGAAGCAGCTGATTGATGTTTCTATTTCTTTTTCCCTTCCTCTCTCTAAAATATCAATAAAGCCCTGGCCGGTTTGGCTCAGCCGTTAGAGTGTCAGCTTGCGGACCAGAAAGACTCGGGTTCGGTTCCCGTTAAGGGCATGTACCTCAGTTGCAGTTTGTTTCCAGCTCCAGTTGGGGTCGTGTGGGTGGCAACCAGTCGATGTGTCTCTCTCACATCGATATTTCTCTCTCTTCCTTCCTCTCTCCCTCCCGCTCCATCTGAAGATAAATGTAAAAATGTCCTCGGGTGAGGATAAAAATAAAAAATAAAATAAAATATCAATAAAAACATATATATATAAAAAAAAGAAGTTGTGTGACCATACTAATGTAACAAGGCAAGGACAATTAGGAGTAAGTCACCCCCAGAAGCTATACCCAGACGATAACAGGGCAGTCAGGAAGTCTTTAAAAAATTACCCTGGAAGACCTTGGCATGAAATACTGCTACTTTGGCCATCTTTACTTCTTAGGGAAAACTGAGCAAAGTAGGAGAGTGTATTAGGTTTCTATTGTGGCTGCCACAAATTATCACAAATTTAACATCTTAAAAAATGCAAATTTATTTCTTATAGTTCTGTGGAAGTCAATATAGGTCTCACTGGGCTAAAATCAAGGTGTCATTAAGACTGTGTTCCTGCCGGGCCAGCGTGGCTTAGTAGTTGAGCATCAACCCATGCACCAAGAGGTCACCAGTTCAATTCCCAGTCATGGCACATGCCCAGGTTGTGGGCCCGATCCCCAGTGGGGTCATGTAGGAGGCGGCCAATCGATGTTCTCTCTCATCAATGTTTCTCTCGCTCTCTCTCTCCCTCTCCCTTCCTCTCTCTTTAAAATCAATAAAGAAAAAAAAAAAAAAAAGACGGTGTTCCTTTCTGGATGTTCTACAGGAGAATCCATTTCCTTGTTGGTTCTAGCTTCTAGAAGCTGCTTACGTTCCTTGGTTCATGGCTCACCTCCTCTACCTTCAAAACCAACAACGTTGTATCTCTCTGTGCCTTCGCTCCCCCACCAAATGTAGTCACTCACTCTCTGACTCTTCCATTTTTTCTTTCTTTCTTTCATTTTTTTTTTATCCTCACCCGAGGACATTTTTGCATTTATATTCAGATACAGCGGGAGAGAGAGAGGGAGGGACAGAGAGAGAAACATAGATGTGAGAAAGACACATCAAGTGGTTGCCACCCACATGACCCCAACCGGGGCAGGGGACAAACTGCAACCAAGGCACGTGCCCTTAGCGGGAACCGAACCCTGGACTCTCTGGTCCACAGGCCGATGCTCTAACCACTGAGCCAAACCGGGCAGGGCAACTCTTCCATTTTTAAAGGACACTTGTGATTACACTGGGTCCAGACAATCCAAGATAATTTCCCTACATCAGGGGCAGCTCATTAGCAACCTTAATTCTGTCTTCAACCTTAATCCCCACTTGCTTTGTAAACTAACACATTCACAGGTTCTGGGATTAGGACATGGATATCTTGGGGAAGGGGCAATTATTTGATCTATTACAGGCAGTAACTCCTCTCCCACACCATGTTTCAAAATGGTATACATGCACTGCACTAAAAACTTCTGTGCTTGGCACACTGAATATCCATAAGATTTAAAATTTTTATTTATTGATTGATTTTAGAGAGAGAGGAAGGGAGGGAGAGGGGAGAAGAGGGACAGAGGGAGGGAGAGAGAGAGGAAGGGGGGGAGAGAGAGAAACATCGATTTGTTGTTCCACTTATTTATGCATTCATTGATTGATTTTTGTATGTGCCCTGACCTGGGAACCTGCAACCTTGGCATATTGGGACGACACTCTAACCAATTGAGTAACCCGGCCAGGGTAGATTGGGCATAGGTGCATCTTACTCTACAAACTGGGTAAATATATGATTAACCCAAATGACTTCACAATATTACCCCTCTTGTACCTTAAGGAGTTAAAGTAGGGGTTCTTATCCTGGGGTCCATGAGCCACAGAATTCAGAAGAAGTCTATAAACTTAGATGGGAATAAAACTACAATTCCATTTTCTTTAAACTTTTTTTTCTTTATTGATTTTAGAGAGAAAGGAAGGGAGGAGAGAGAGAACATCGACTGGCCACCTCCTGCATGCCCCCCACTGGGGATTGGGCCCACAACCTGGGCATGGGCCCTGACCGGAAACTGAACTGGTGACCTCTTGGTGCGTGGGTCGATGCTCAACCACTAAGCCACACCGTCTGGGCCAACTTCATTTTCACTAACCACTAACTGAAATTCAACATTTCTTCAATTATAAAAATAGGCAATAAGCCATAATAGTAATAGCAGTACCTGAGACTTTAATATAAATTAGGTATTTTATATGATATTATAGTTGTTATAAACCTTAGAATATCATTTACGCTCATCTCTACTAAAAAATTATGGTAGTTATTAGACCTATACCTAGATCTTATTTAAAGCATTAAAAAGCACATGTTGCCCTGGCTGGTTTGGCTCAGCAGTTAGAGCATCAGCCCTCAGACCAACGGGTCTCAGGTTCGATTCCTGATCAAGGGCACGTATCTGGGTTACAGGTTCGATCCCCAGCCCTGGTGAGGGTCGTGCGGGAGTCAACCAATCGATATCTAGACCTCTCTCACATTGATGTTTCTCTTTCCCTCCCTTTCTTTCCCTCCTTTCCTCCCCCCTTCCACTCTATCTAAAAAAATCAATGGAAAAATATCCTTGGGTGAGGATTCACACACACACACACACACACACACACACACACAGCACATGTTACTAATATAAAATTGTTTTAATATTTTGATAACTGCAGTTTAGTGTAATTGGTTTCCTTTGTAATTGTATGTATTTTATACACTTAAAGACATTATTCTGAGAATAGGTCCATAGGCTTCACCTGATTGCTAATGGGTCCATGACACAAAAATGATAAAGAATCTCTGACATAGAGGAACTAATGAAACTAGTAAAGGGGGAGCTGGGCGACGAAAATGACCCTGAAGCTGACCGCTGAGCTAGGTAAGGAAAAACATGAGCAAGTCCATTAGAGACCTCAAAGTGGAAGGGCATACACACCATGATCTACCAAAATTTAGCTATACTGACATTCTACTGAGTTCTCTGGTGTAGTTTTCTTACTGAACTTTTGGGGTCTCAAACTACTATAACTTAGAAGGGCCCAGAAAACTGAAGAAGGATTAGAGCATTAATGGGTACATTAACTTCTAAAATGAAAAGGCAAACCCAGTTCAAATCTGCTCTGAAAGGAGAATGAAGCCCCAGCTGTCCATTTGACTAAGCAAAATAAGACAAAAAGTTGAGCAACAGGCTTTTCCTGGAGATGAGATCCTTTATAGCTACTTGCTCTAGTAACTATTCACCACTCCTGATTTATTTATACCAACAGTTACTCAAAGAGTACTGAGAACTTTTGAGAACCAAGGGAGAGAAATTAGTGTTCTTTTTCCTTTCTCCCTTCCCAACCAAAGAAATCACAAATGACCAAGTCATCAGAGATACCTTAACACCTAAGTAAGCAAAGGGTCAACAACTCCCTATAGAAACCAGAAGTCCAACTGTCTCTTATAAGCTCCAAACTTGAATTTTAAATCACTTTTAAGTTGGGTTCTTATTAATCATTGCTAAAAGACTTCTCACAGCCCGCTTCCTCCAAAAGGGTTTTGTAACTACGTTTGTTAGCTTTTCTTCCATTATCCTGAAAACGAAGTTAACTGCTAGTACAATTCTATGATCAAGAAATCGATAAATCTATGTACTTCAGGAACACCTAAACTGATTAGAAGTAAAACTTGTCTACAATTTGAGCTGAGCATTAAAATGAATCTTTGGATAAACACCAGTTACTGACTTTTTCAAGAACATTTTTATCAGATCTGTGCAAAAAATGTGGAGTTTTAACTTATGATCTTTTGACCAGATCTGACCACCTGTGATGTTAGCTCTAAAAACAAGTGTTTGAGACAATATGCCTATACAGAAAATACTACACACAGAAAGAAAAGGGACCAAAAAAAAAAAAAAAGAGAACGAGAGAAGAAAAAAAGAAAAAGAGGAAAAAAAAATTACTACACACTAGAGGTATACTTACTCATGACTATTTCCTAATGTAAGTTGTAAATGACTATACCATTAACTAAAGAACTTAAGCAATAAATCTTTGTTTAAAATTACTACCATGGCCCAGCCAGTGTGGCTCAGGGGTTGAGCATCGACCCACACCCAAGAGGTCGCCGGTTCGATTCCCAGTCAGGGCACATGCCCAGGCGGTGGGCCCAAACTCCAGTGGGGGGCATGCAGGAGGCGGCCAATCAATGTTCTCTCTCATCAATGTTTCTATCTCTCTCTCCCTCTCCCTCTCCCTTCCTCTCTCTCAATCAATAAATCAATCAATAAAAAAAAAAAAGAAATATGCAAATAAGACCAGTGATGTCAAATGAAGTGTACAAGTATGTATGTCATTTTATAGTTTTTTAACATAATAACTTTAAGAATGAGGAGAGCCAAAGAATGGCTCCAATTTAGTCTCCAGTTTTGTTAAGAAAAAAATCCTATCCCAGAACTAAGAAAGTTTTAAATAAAAAGATATGTATCTGGGTTCAAGTCCACATCAAAGATTCAGATAATATACTTAGGATTTTAGACCTTTTATTTATAGGCCCATAAAGAGGCAGAAAGAAGATAAGATCTTAAGTGTTCTTAAGAATCAGACCTTCCACAGCTGGTTTTCAGTTTTAAAGCAATGACTTTAGATTTATTTTAATAATTCTTTTAACTCCAGTCTCTCCTTGTAGATTCTGAGATGCATTATTATCATGGGCTGCCATTTCGATTATAAATCAAATTACACTTTTATTACTGTATTAACAAAGCCTCTTGGGCTGTAAAAGAGAGCAGATGGGATGGTTAACAGCAGCAGCTGTTACATCGATGTTCAGGAAATTACACACATACCATAAATGAGCTTTAAATTTTATATGTCCCAGCTTTCCAGTTCTTTAATGCTTCTCTCCTTGCCTCCAAAATACAACAAAACACAACATAAAGATAAACTTAAATCTGTAAGATATCTACTTTGATGACTTCTAGCTAATCAAATCAATTTTACTAGTTTGATTTTGACAAAATATACTAACCATTTTGGAATTAATTAACTTTGTAATCCATTATTAGATTTTTGTGGGTTTTTTTATTCTTTAAGTAATTTCAGTTTACAAAATGCTCAAGTGTTTTAAGTGTTTTACAGGTACATATTCTAATTCAGTCCTCACAAAAATAGGTGGAGGTAAATACTATTATTATTCACATTTTATAGCTGAGGAAACTGTACAGAGTAATTAAATAATTAAGTACCTTGCCCAAGGTTAAGCTAGCAAATAACCAAGCCTGGATTTAAGTCAGATTTCAAAGCCGGGGCTCCTAATTACTTTCTTCTTCTTCTTTTTTTTTAAAACTTTTTTTCTTTATTGATTTTGGAGAGAGAGAGGAAGGGAGAGGGAGAGAGAGATAGAAACACTGATGAGAGAGAACATCGATTGGGTAGGGACTGGGCCCACAACCTGGGCATGTGCCCTGACTGGGAATCGAACCGGTGACCTCTTGGTGCATGGGTCAACAAAACCACTGAGCCACACCGGCTGGGCTAATCACTTTATTTTTCAATGTTGTTCCTTAAGATACAGAAGCAATGCAATCTCCTGTCTTTTCACACTGACTCACAACTAAAGCATGTATTGAAATATAATCTGTACTTAATGGCTATTTAACTAGAAATTCACAGATATGGGTCTTGGTTTCCTGAAGATTAACTGCAGAACAGGCAGCTCAAAAAAATGGCTTACAAGTGGCATTTTGGTTTCCTCAGCAACTCATTTTTCCTGAATCAAAATCTAAAAAACAATTATTCTTTATGTAGTACAACAAGGTCATTCTAACCCCCTTTTTCTGCCCTTAGTTGGAAATTAGGCAAAGTATTTTTACTTTACAATATTTACGAGCAATATTGTATTGATGCACCTGTAAAGTAATCTGGTTAGATCAATCAAATCACAGCCTTTTGGAACTTTTTAAGGTAACTCTAGAAAATAACTCCTCACCCTCTCAGGGTCCTTTTCTTGAAAATAAGTCATCATTTGTCTATGTGACCAATCACTTTCAGTGCCAGAGTTTCTATTTTGAGATATTCAGTCTGAATATCTATAATCCCAGCAGTTACCAAAAGGAGCTTCTCCATGGCGTATGGGAGAATTATTAAAGGAATAGACTAAAGATTTGTTTTAAATGGGATACAGAAAGACTAAATTAGCAGCAAGAGTTCTTTCTCAGAATAACAGAGACTTCACTAAACAGTTTGAGGTGTAATATTAGCATCAGCAAATGCTTTAAAAAAAAAAAAAAATCCTCACCTGAGGATATGTTTTTCATTGATTCTAGAGACAGAGGAAGGTAGAGGGAGAGAGAAACATCCATGTGAGAGAGATACATCAATGGGTTGCCTTTCTTATGAGTGAACCCGAAACCTGGGTATGTGCCCTGAATGGGAATCGAACCAGCAACCTTTCACTGCAGGGAAAGACGCTCTGACCAAGTGAGCCACACCGGCCAGGGCAGCATATGCTTTCAGAGCTGGATTATGGACTCAATCCCTGAATACAGTACAGGGAAAATTCTAATGATTGTCATAGAAGATATTTCCAAGAAACTTAACCTTTTTCTGATGTGAGGGAGGAACAAACTTTACTCTACCCTCAAGGTTCTTTTGGCTGGTCAAATATACACCAGGCATATTAGCAACAGGAACTAACCAAATTTAATATGTTTGGGAACCCCGCATACACAAGAGAGTCAGAGATCCCCACATGCAGGTAAGGTTCAGAGATAGAAAAGGAACATGGGGTCCGGCCAGTGTGGCTCAGTAGTTGAGCGTCGACCCATGTACCAAGAGGTCGCCGGTTCAAACTCCAATCAGGGCACATACCCAAGTTGTGGGCCAAATCCCCAGTGGGGGGCTTGCAGGAGGTGGCCAATCAATGTTCTCTCTCTCATCGATGTTTCTCTCTCTCTCTCATGCAGGAGGCGGCTGATCAATGTTCTCTCTCATTGATGTTTCTCTCTCTCTCTCTCTCTCCCTCTCTCTCTCAAACCAATAAAGAAAAAACAAAAGGAACATGGGTATATAAGACATCCTGAGCTAGGGATGAGGTAAAGTGCCTTGAGGCTTCAAAGAGTTATTGCAGGATGATAAAAGCAGATGCTTAGTAAATAGAATTTTGTCCTGCCCTACAGATATGTTAAAAGAAGTTATCTCTGACAATCTGTTATTTAGGGGAAGGCCCCTAATTCAAGTTCTTACCCGCAGGGGCAGAAGTTTCTCTTGAGCCAGAAGCTAAAGTTGCCTTTAGCTCAAAACAATCTGCATACCACAGAGGCACATCTTGGGGTGACTCGTTCAGAACCTCCATATTGACAAATGAGACAAGCCTCCAACTGTTTCAGACACATACTGCATAAAGAATTTAAACCTGTTTTATTATTTAGTCACTCATATACTGAGTACCTACTATGAAGAGAAGCATTACCCAAAACAGAAAGACACATAAATTCACAGACCTAATACTGAAAACATTTTCAACCTGGAAAAAACTATAGCAAGTGGTATGAGTCAGTATTCTTACAAAAGAGCTCAAAACATCTCCACTGGTTCTAGAACTTATTTCCACGTTCCACATACAAAGATTAGTTTTTCCCAATACTGAACTCTTTTTTTAAGTGTTTTTATTAATTTTTTTAGAGAGAGGAAGTTAGAGGGAGAGATAGAAACATCCATGAGAGAAGCATCAACATGGATTGACTGCCTCCTGCACGCCCCCTACTGAGGGTCAAGCCCACAACCCAAGCAAGTGCCCTGACTGGGAATCAAACCAGTGACCTCTTGGTGCGTAGGTCGACGCTCAACCATTGAGCCACACCAGCCAGGCCCAATACCGAACTCTTACTAGAAACCTAGGTATTACTATGGGAAACAGTTTCCGCCTCACATTTACAGATTTCTCACTAAGATACTTAGGCACTTGAACACATCCCTTTAAAAAAGGGACAGAGCTTGTGGTATATGTAGTGATTTATGTGGCAGGGCCTTTTTTTTTTTCAAACGACCTCTGGCAGGATTTTCCTAGAGATCAGAGGAGTCATCCTAACTCTTAAAAAATAATCCAAGATCCAGAAAGGTCCTTTGGTAATTACCGGTAAGTGTTGAGCTAACGAAATGATTTGTGGGCGGGTCACTATCCTGGGGCACTCCAGATAACATTATTCATCCTCGGAGCAGTAGGCGAGAGAAAGTCTGCACCCCATGAGCTTATCTTGACTTGTTAAATCAGCCCTGCAGAAAACGACCAGCAAAACAGCTCCGTGAGACCGGAGGGGTCACTACAAGGCAAGGCCAAATGCAGGCCTCGGCGGCTCTTCGCAGTCAGGGACCTGGGCAGAGAAGCCACCACACCCCTCACTCCTCACCAGCCGCCCTGGGGCCGAAAAGCCAGGCCCTGGGTCTCGGCGTTCATCTAGCGCCCCCAAGCCATGACTACTGTCACCATCGCAAGGTCTCGCCGGGCCCACGCTGTACAGCCTCCCTGACCCTCACTTAGCCTCTCTTCCCTTTGGGGAAACCCCCCGCCCCTGGCCGTCCCAAAGGGTGTGAACTCACGGCCGCCGCGGCGCCGGTGAAAATATCCTCCCCTTCTGTGTCGCTGTCCCCAGCCTCGGGTTCTGAACCCCCGACCGCCCCCTCGGACTCTGGCTCCAGGCCGGGGAAAGGCGGAGGGAGTCTTTCCGAAGCGCTACAGCCACCACCACCCGACGCCATCTTCCTCCACCAGCGGCGGAAGCCGCAACAACAACTTTATAGAGAGAAAGCGCCGCGAGCAAATCGCTCCAGCGGAGCGATGAGTGGGTGGCCGCGACCCACACAGCGGAACGCGCCGGGGCGGGAGCCTTGGTGCTGGGGGCGGGGCTTAGGCGCTGGGGGCCGGCACCCGGCTGGCTCGCAGCTGCTGGCTCGCAGCTCCTGCCCCGCAAATCTGATCCCTGGATCGCGAAGCTGAGATCTTAACCAAGAGGGCAAAGGGCAGAAAAGGAGGAGGCAGGAACTGCTCAGGTAGCCAGGGCTCGCTATGCTTTGCATAGCTTTATCTAACAGGCTTCTTAAGGAGATGTGGTCTGAGTAAAGGAGTCTGAAAACCTCTGCATGCCACCTACCAATGCCAAGCATAATGCCTTCATAGAGCTTCAATAAGTATTTTTGATTGAGGTCTCTGAACAGATTGCAGTAAAGTCTCGGCATTTATTCTTTGGACACCATTTAGTTAATTTATTCGAGAAATATATATTGAGCATCTACTGTGTGCCTGGCACCCTGCTGTGCATCTGGGACATGGAAATAAAGAAGCTCCTGGCCCACTAGGCGCTTGAGGGAGACAGGCATGTAAATTAACAACTCAATACATTGAGTGCTGTAATTTGCTGTCCCAGCACAGTAAGAGAGATCATCAATTCTATTTGTTGAAGTCGAGAGGCCTCACAGAGGAAATGAAACCTCAGTGTCCTAAATCTGGTTGCAAAGAAGTTAGGATTTTCTCTCAATTGGTGTGGAGTAAATGAAGTGGAACAGATGGCAGGGAAGTTATTAAACTCTGAACAAAATCTTCCTGGGACCTAAACTATTTACTGGTTGTCTGGCGAGCCTAATATCTAAATCAGCTACATAAGATAAATGGGATAGTTTATCGTGGGATAATTCTGCAAGATAATCCTGACTTTCTTCTCAATATAGACGAGAAAAAACTTGGCATCGCCTTTGACAAAAGGCTTAGTTTGTTTTTAACTGCAGATTCCTCAACATCAGGGGTTGGCTCCTCCACAGATCTGTTAGCTGCTGGAAGGCTGGGGCCCTGTCCTATCCTTGGCGCCTATAGACCAAGCCTGGCAAATTAAATACCCGGTAAATGTTTGAGATTTGATTGGAGAGGTGGATGGATAAAACTCTTAACATCATCAACCTTGTTACTGTCACCCATCATGGCCATAAATGAACACCAGGGAACTTATGAACATTCTTTTTTAGGATTATCTCCAATGTCACTATTGGATGCACTAGACATAGGGAAAGCTCTCATTCTATGTCATCTTTAAGGCAAATGGCAGGATAGTCAGCCTGCAGTGGTGAGTTGTGTTGACCTAAATCCCTATGAGATGAGAAAACCAAAAAGGCCTCCCGTCTCCCCGCCACGTCTAACCATCCTTCCCTGGGCTCCTCGGACATCCCGTTTCACCGCAAGGGAAACTCACTTCCGGCCTGACTAAGGAAGTAAAATCTTTGGATGGAAGCTGCTTCCTCGGATAAATAATAGGAGTCTCCGTGCACACGCTACTCCAGGACTAGAAATCAAGATCTCTTTTCCCCTACCTCTTCAGGATTCATCTTTAGTCATATTTAGTTTAGGGCGCTGAGTGAGGCAATCAGTAGTGGGTAAATAAATAGACCGTTACAACCCACCCCTTCT
The DNA here is from genome assembly GCA_030848825.1 of Tadarida brasiliensis. Lineage (NCBI taxonomy): Eukaryota > Metazoa > Chordata > Mammalia > Chiroptera > Molossidae > Tadarida > Tadarida brasiliensis. The sequence goes on along the minus strand of CM061257.1, from coordinate 196,000,042 downwards.
TCCCCAGCGAAGACTACACTTCCCAGAATACAGCTGTCTTCCGAAGAAAACGTTCCATACATACCAGCATGCAATGCGCCTCACGTGCCGCGAGGAATTTTTTTTCTCTAGTCCCGCCGAAATCGAGCAAAGCATGCTGGGGTTTGTGGTCCTTGCAGCGCCCGTCCCTTGGTTCTCCGCGCTACTCCGTGCGGACCCGCCCATTTTGTGCTCTCCTGAACCTTTAGTCTTGACTTGGCCCGTTTGAAGACCAGGAAGTTGATAAATCGCGAGGCCAGCTGCTGAAAGACGGCGGCTCGGGTGGGACAGTCGCCAGGGATGGCGGAGTATGAAGATGGAGCGGGTGTCGGGGCTGCTCTCCTGGACGCTCAGCAGGGTCCTGTGGCTCTCGGGCCTCTTTGAGCGGGGAGCTGCCCGGCAGCCCCGGATCATGGAAGAGAAAGCGCTAGAGGTTTATGGTAATTAATTTTACCTAGGGCAGTATTTGGCGTTATATGTGGAGGCTGGGGGTAACGAAGGCCTCACTTGAGGGCTGGGAGTGGCAACTCGGGTTTTCGCCGGCTGTCCTCGGGAGCGTGGGAAGCGTTTTCTTCGGGGTTTTAAGTAACGCGGCAGTGTGGGTCTTTCTAGGACCCGGGCTCTTCCTAAACCTGGGGTAAGCCAAGTCTGGAAGTCTTAAACGGTTCATTTCCCTTGTTTGCCCCACTTCCTAGTGGCAGAGCTGGCGTCTAGGGTGCTTGGTTAGAAAGCAGAGTTGGCCTGGTTGCACTACTTGAGCCTCCTTCTTTCCTGTCCCTGGACACGCGCTCCTCCTGCCATCGTTGAAGGCACTGCTCTGTGACTGCCAAGTTGGGGACTGGCCCAAGGTCACAGCCACTTTCTTCTTCTGCAAAGGCAGTAGGCAGAGGTCCCTGTGAGAAGAGGTCGAGATAGATTTCCTCGTAGCCGGCCCTCGAACTTACAGTTCCTTAACACAGCCAAGCCTGGAGTGCAAAACAAGAACACACACACACACTTCTCTTTTTAACCTCTGGGAACATCTTCATTGTACAGATGAGGAAACAAAGGTTTAGAATGGTTACCCAGTTACCTGGAGGTTACACTGTCAGTAAGGAAAAACTATAAAGCCCATGTGTTCTGATTCCAAACTTAGTGCATTTCCATCACTTCACAATTGCCTTATGACTCTTCCTTTTAGTATTGTTTTTGAAAACTAAAAAGAGTGGATCTAAGTAATGTTCAGAGATTCCTCCTGACGGAGGGTAAAAGATATAAGCATAAGAATACAAATGTAATACAGGTAAGGCTTATAGACCAGAAAAGGAAGTTAGGGATGGAGAAAACCTTAGGAGCTGATCTAGTTTACCTCTCTTTTGCCAGAGGCAGGACCTAACCAACCCCACCCAGATGATCGATATGAGTGGAATGACCTCCACGAATCAGATGGACACCTTTGTGTCCTGTCAGGCCTCTACTATATCTTCTAGTAACAGCAGGGCACTGGGGATACAACTTTGGAAGAGAGATAAATTATTCTTGTCTTCAAAGTTACATTGAGGAGGACAAATATTTACAAATATATATAAATATATACATATTTTATTTATGCAGTAGCAGGCCATAGACCTGAAACATACAGAAATTTAGAGGAAGGAGAGATACCATTTCTGATTGGGGGATCTGGAAAGACTTTAAGGAGAAAGAATCACTTGAGTTGGGCCTTAAAGGATTAGTAGGCTCTGGACATATAGAGGGTAGAGGGCATGCTAAACAGAGGAAACTAAAACAAAAGTGTGGAGGTGAGAAAATAGCATGTTTAGAGAATGGTAGATAGGGGGATAGGATAGGTTTGTGGTTAAAAGTGGTATGGTTAAGCCCTGGCCGATTTGGCTCAGCAGTTGAAGTGTTGGTCTGAAGACCAGAGAGTCCCGGGTTTGGTTCCTGCTAGGGGCACGTACAATAAAAATATAAAATAAATAAATAAATAAAAGTGGTATGGTTAAAAATTGTTTTAGATAGTAGGTTGGAATTGGATACTGAAGGTTACATATAAATGAAGAGTTTAATATCAGTCCAGAATCATTGAAGAATTTTATTCAGGGGAGTAATGTGAGTAGAGCAACATTGCTTTTTTTCTAAAAGAAGTAAATCCAAATCTCAAAATAACTAGAAAACTGGAGACGTTTAATAAGGGGTGGGATTTAATTTCAGGGTTAAGTAGCATATAAAGAATATAATGCAGCCTGTATAAAATGAGCCTTACAGGGAAAAGGAATAGGATGAGGGGCAGCAAATTCCCTTTCAAAAAACCCTGTTTCTCTGAGCTCCATGATGACACAGCCTTGTGAAGGAGAAGCTGTGTCCTTTTTTTCCTGCCTGTATTTTCAAATTCTGTTTCTAATCAAGGGAGAAGCCCAGGAGTTTGGTAAATTTGTTTGACTTGCTTTTCCCAGCTGCATTTCTGATTGCAGGGGTGCCATAAATAATAGAACAAAATCTCAGGCTTGAGAACATCAAGCCTATTCTCTGTGAGCTCCCTCTGCTTGTGACCTTTCTACTTCACCATTTCTCTTTATCATTCTCTTTTTGCATCTTTTTCTACAACATCAGAGTAAGAAGGAAATCTGTCCTCTCCAAGGCCAACGCAGGTTCCACATCCTTGGTCTCACTCCCTTCTGCTTATTTTACCAGTCTCCCTACTGCCCCTCCTTAAATTTCAGTCTCTCTTCCTCTATTTGATCTTTCTCCTTGGGCTATAAAACATACTCGGTTCCTTTAGCCTTGTCACTGTTACAGTTTTTTCTAAACCCACTGTCCTTTCTCTGCCTTTCCCTTCCCTGCCAAAGCTTTAGGACTGCATTTCTCAATTCCCACTCACTTCCCTGTCTGCAAACTGGCTTCTGTCTTCACCTCCCTACTGAAACTGCTTTCTTACAGGTGACCTCCTGGGTGACAAAATCAAAGACCTGTTTTAGCTCTTGTCAACCTGAATTTTTCTGCAGCACTTGATCTTAACCACCCCCGTCTTCCCTTTTCTGTTTCTTGTTTTTCTTCCTCCTTCTGATGCCTAAATTAGGTGCTTTCCACAGATCTATCCTTGGGTCTCTTACATGAGTAATTCTCAAACTGGGCTACACATAATAATCTGAGGAATTTCTTAAAGTCTCAATGCCCAGGCCATACTACAAATCAGTGAAACCATAATATCTGGGGGTAGGGCTCAGACATTAGTTTTTGTTTTATTTATTTATTTATTTATTTTTATCCTCACCCAAGGACATTTTTCCATTTTTTGTTCAGATAGAGTGGGAGAGAGAGAGAGAGAGAGAGAGAGAGAAACAAACATCGACGTGAAAGGGACACATGGAGTGGCTGGCTGCCTCCCGCACAGCCAACCAGGGCTGGGGACAAATTGCATCCGAGGCACGTGCCCTTAGCGTTAACCAAACCCGGGTCTCTCTGGACCTCAGGCCAACGCTCTAACCACTGAGCAAAACCGGCCAGGGCAGTTTTTGTTTTTTTAAAGGATTCCTGGTGATTTCATTGTTTAGCCAGTAGGTTGAAAGCTACTGTTCTACTTATTCTTCCTTGTGAATCTCATAGGTTCAACAACCACTCTAGCCTTGATACTCTCTTAAACCTTATGTCATGCATGGTCCAGTGTTTGCTTGAATGTACCAGTGGTTTGCTCCTGAAGCAGAATCATGTATAAAATTAAAACCATTTGCCCCAGCCCCCACTCAGATGTATTCCTATGTTACCTGTTGTTTTATTCTATCAGTGTTCTCCCAGACACTTACACTTAAAATCTGAGTCATTACCTGGTTGGGGTTAGAGTGTTGTCCTGTACACCAAAAAGGTTTTCGGGTTTGATTCCCGGTCAGGGCACATACCTAGGTTGTGGGTTCGATCCCTGTCTGGGGCGCATACACCGATTGATGTTTCTTTCTCTCTCCCTTCCTCTCTAAAATCAGTAAACATATCCTCAGGTGAGAATTAAAAAAAAAAAAAATCTGAATCACCTTCCTCTTCTCCCTTTCCTTCTCTTCTACACTTAAACAGTTGTCAAATTCTGTTGATTGTGTCTCAGAAATGACTTCTTCCTCTGTCTCCTCCTTTCTGTTACCATTTTTATGTGCCTGTTTTAGGCCCAGCTTTTCCAGCTAGTATCCATGGCTTTGCTTTTTAGTTCTGTGTCTGTCAGCTGGTGGATGAGTTACCAGCTGACAGTGTAATGCTGTCCATATCACTCCCTTGTTCAAAACCTCTTCAGGACACCCTACTGCCTGTAGCTGACCCCAAAAGATCCTTGGTGTTTTGGCCCAAACTCTTGCATCCTCTTCATTTATGCTGAGTTCCAGGCAAACTGCATTTCTGGTTCTTTACTTTCTTTCACCTTAAATGCTGAATATTGAAATGTTACCCATTTTTTAAAAATTTTAAATTATTTTTGTCAAATACAAACAGAAGTTTATTTAGAAAGTCACAGAGGTGGAAAAAGTGAGCTGTGGAAAAAGTGAACAAGCTGAAATGTGTGGGCTCAGGGAACACATATAGAGGCAGAAGAAAGGGCCCTTAGGCTTAGGAGAAAGAGGCAAGGGGGTGGGGAAAGGCGCTGGCGTGCTCCATAGAGAGAGCCACTGAAATGTTACCCTTTTTTTTTTTTTAATCCTCACCCAAGGACATTTTTCCATTTTTTGTTCAGATAGAGTGGGAGGAAGAGAGAGAGAGAAACATCGACGTGAAAGGGACACATCGAGTGGCTGCCTCCCGCACGACCAACGAGGGTCGGGGACAAACTGCAACCAAGGTACGTGCTCTTAAGTGGAAACCGAACCCGGGTCTCTCTGGACCGCAGGCTGACGCTCTAACCGCTGAGCCAAACCAGCCAGGGCTAAATGTTACCCATTTTTTTTTTTTTTTTTTTTTTTATCCTCACCCGAGGACATTTTTTTCACTTTTTGTTCAGATAGAGTGGGAGCGAGAGAGAGGAAGAGAGAGAGAGAGAACCATCGACGTGAAAGGGACACATCGAGTGGCTGCCACCCGCACGACCAGCCAGGGCCGGGGACAAACTGCAACCGAAGTACATGCCCTTAGCGGGAACCGAACCCGGGTCTCTCTGGACCGCAGGCCGACGCTCTAACCGCTGAGCCAAACCGGCCAGGGCTAAATGTTACCCATTTTTAAAGGCCTGATTCAGATTCCACTTCCGTAAGTTCCAATATTACATTCTCCTAAGCTAAAAGTTATTTCTTCCCATTGAGCTTCTATGACACTTTCCCCATTCTTATATTCTCTCTGTAATATTGAATCCAAGGCACTGGATATGCTCTAATAATAATCCAAGAAAACAGTTTTCTCAAAAGGAAACTGGTAGTGGAAATTTCTGTCAGAAATCTGGGAAATTGCTCTAGTATTTGCTTAAATACAAGGAAGAGTGTGCTTTTTGAATAGGACTGGCAAAATCATACATATTTAGAATATTCATGTTTTTCATAATACCTTATCTGTGATGATTCTTTAGATTTGATTCGAACTATCCGGGACCCAGAGAAGCCCAATACTTTGGAAGAACTGGAAGTGGTAACAGAAAGTTGTGTGGAGGTTCAGGAGATAAATGAAGAGGACTATTTGGTTATTATCAGGTTCACGCCAACAGTACCTCATTGCTCTTTGGCAACTCTTATTGGTAAGTGTGTGTGTGTGTGTATATATATATTTTTTTAAAATGCTATTTTATTCTAGCTGATACTGACCCAAAGTAACAGTTAGCATCATGTATCACAACTTTATGGTTTACATAGTATTTTTTTAAAGATATTTTTATTGATGTTTAGAGAGAGAGGAAGGGAGAAATGGGGAGAGAGAGAGAGAGAGAGAAAGAAACATTGATCAGCTGCCTCCTGCATGCCCCCTACCGAGGATCAAGCCCGAAACCCTGCCACGTGCCCTGATTGGGAATCAAACTGGCAACCCCCTGGTGCACGGGGTGACGCCCAACCATCTGAGCCACACCAGCCAGGGCCTGAGAATTTTTGTGTGCACTTGGCCTATATTTGTGGGTTCCACATCTATGGATTCAACTAACCAGGGATCAAAAGTATTTGGGGGGGAGGGAAAGTTATGTTCTGAAAAGTACTACATAGTTAGGCCTAAGATGGCTGCATCTGTATTCAACATGTGCAGACATTTTTTCTTGTCATTATTCCCTAAATAATACAGTACAACAACTATTTATATAGCATTTACATTGTATTAGGTATTATAAGTAATCTAGAGACCATTTAAGTAAACAGGAGGATGTGTATAGGTTATATGCAAATACCATGCCATTTTATATAAGGTACTTGAGCATCTGTGGATTTTGGTATATTGGGGCATCCTGGAACCAGTCCCCTTCGGATACTAAGGGACGACTGTATTTATCTTCTGTAGTCCTCACAATTCACCAAAGAGTTAACATTATCTTCTTTTTACATGAGGAGCCAGAGGTTCAGAGAGTTTAAGCTCAGAATCATATAGCCAAAAAATGGTGAAACTGAAGCTCAAACCCAGGTTGCTGGACTTCAAATGTGTTTCTCCTTTAGTTATACCAGGCTGCTTCTGTTAGATGTACATGCCAATTAATGGAGAGTGGGTGTGGGCCATCTCCTTTTCTCAGTTTCACAGATTGAAATGGCTGCTGTCAGACTAGCACTACTGCCATCACCATTTTCTCCTTTTAGCTGTTCTATTGGCATCTATGTAGTATGGGCAGGAGTCCTGCTAGGAGAGTAGTTTTTGAGACAGTTTTCTGTTTGAGAGGCTGCTTCCCCAATATTTTGGATTAGTTAGCAGTAAGATATACAGTAGGTGTCCTATCTATTATATACTTTATTATAAGAAGATAAAGGAAGTTTATTTCAAACCAAATGTTCATCATTAGGGGATTGATTAAATAATCAGTGATGGTGTATATTAACAACGGAATACCGTGCAGCAATAAAAATGAATGGAGGCCCTGGCTGGTTTGGCTCAGCGGTTAGAGCATTGGCCTGCGGACCAAAGGGTTGCAGGTTCAATTCCAGTCAAGGGCACATACCTGGGTTGCAGGTTCAATCCCCGGCCCTGGTCGGGGTCGTGTGGGAGGCAACCAATCCTTGTATCTTTCTCACATTGATGTTTTTCTTTTTTTTTTAGTATGTGCCCCTAGTGGGAACCGAACCCGGGACTCTCTGGTCCGCAGGCTGATGCTCCAACCGCTGAGCCAAACCAGCCAGGGCTCACATTGATGTTTTTTTCTCTCTCTCTCCATCCCTGTCTCCTTCCCTCCCTTTCTTTTTATTTTTTATTTTTTACTAATACATTTTATTTATTTATTTATTTATTTATTTATTTAATCCTCACCCAAGGACATTTTTCCATTTTTTGTTCAGATAGAGTGGGAGGGAGAGAGAGGAAGAGAGAGAGAGAGAGAGAAACATCGACGTGAAAGGGACACATTGAGTGGCTGCCTCCCATACGACCCAACCAGGGCCGGGGACAAACTGCAACCGAGGTATGTGCCCTTAGTGGGAACTGAACCCGGGTCTCTCTGGACCCCAGGCCGACGCTCTAACCACTGAGCCAAACCGGCCAGGGCCTTCCCTCCCTTTCACTCTCTCTAAATGGAAGAATATCCTTGGGTGAGGATTAACAACAACAAAAAGAATAGAAAGGCTCTTCAGTGACTGATATGGAAAGATCTCTCTTTAACATACCTTTAGGAAATAAAAACAAGTATAATATTGCTACATTTGTGCAAAAGAGGCAGAAATATACATTTGTATTTTATTGCATATGCGTAAAGAATCCTAAGAAAGAATAGCTGTGGTGGGAACTGGTCAGATTAGGGACAGAGTGGGAGGGAGACTTTACTGTACATCTTTTTATACAGGCTGGGGCAAAAGTACATTTACAGCAGGTGTGACTTGGTTGAGTGTTGTTCCATGCACTAAAAGGTCGCCTGTGAGATTCCCGATCAGGGCACATGCCAGGTTGCGGGCTCCATCCCTATTAGGGGGCATGTAGGAGGCATGCAATCAATGTTTATCTCTCACATGGATGTTTTTCTCTTTTTCCCTCTCCCTTCTTCTCTCTCTAAAATCAATAAAAACATTCTTTTAAAAAGTTGATTTACAGTTTTTCATATGTAAAAGAATACAATAATTAATAAATAATAATACAAGAATAAACTCTTTCACATATTCACAACTGTAAACCTACTTTTACCCCACCCTATAATTTTAAGTTTTTAAACCATGGGAATATATTGCCTATTTAAAAATAGACACATTTAGCCCTGCCCAGTGTGACTCAGTTGGTTGGAGTATCATCCCATTTACTGGAGGGTTTTAGGTTCAATTCCTGGTCAAGGCATATACCTAGGTTGTGGGTTCCATTCCCAGTAGGGGGGCTTGCAGGAGGCAACCTATCGATGTGTGTCTCTCACATCGATGTTTCGCTCTCCCTTCCTCCCTAAGATCAATAAAATATCTAGATATATAGACATATATGTCTATATATTGACAAATTCATAAAAAGAATTGAAAAGGTAAATATTTAATTATTGCTCCCACTATTATTATTTCTCTATTTCTCTTCTCACTTGTTGACCTGGGATCCCTTTGTTAGTGGTTTCCAACATATGGGCTATATCTTAAAGGTCTGTTAAACCATGGATACTGTTGTGGTTATTAAAATTGCAATGTTAGCCCTGGCTGGTTTGGCTTAGTGGTTGGAGAGCCGGCCTGTGGACTAAAGAGTCTCGGGTTCGATTCCAGTCGGGCGCATACCTTGGTCACAGGTTGGTTCCTGGCCCTGGTTGGGGTTGTGCAGGAGGCAGCCAGTTGATGTGTCTCTCATGTTGATGTTTCTCTCTCTCTCTCCATCCCACTCTATCTGAATATAAATGGGAAAAAAGTATCCTCAGGTGAGAATTTAAAATAAATAAATAAAATTGCAATGCTAGAAAAAGCATTGTTGAATTCGTACTTATTTTTTGTCATTGGACAAATTCTGAATCAGTGGATATTGAAAGTACTGCTTCTATGCTGATATGAAGGAGGTGTCTTAAAATACATACATATATTTTTAAAATTCTTACTTGATATTTTTTTCATTGCTTTTTATTTAATTTTTTTTCTTTATTAATTTTAGAGAGGAAGGGAGAGGGGGAGAGAGAGAGAAACATTGATGAGAGAGAACATCGATTGGCCACCTACTGCATGCCCCCTACTGGGGATGTGGCCCACAAACTGGGCAAATGCCCTGACCAGGAATCGAACCAAGCGACATCTTGGTGCATGGGTCAGTGCTCAACCACTGAGCCACATTGACCAGGCTCCATTTCTTTTTAGAGAGAGTAGAAGGGGGGGGGGGAGAGAGAGAGAGAGAGAAACATTGATGTGAGAGAGACACATGATTGGTTGCCTCCAACATGCGCCCCAACCCAGTGGGCCAGTGCTCTAACCACTGAGCAATACCAGGCAAATACACGCCTTAAAATATTTTCATAGCCCTGGCTGGGTAGCTCAGTTGGTTGGAGTGCCCTCCTGATGCCCCAAGGTTTCGGATTTGATATCTGGTACAAGAAGCAACCAGTAATGCCCTGGCTGGTATGGCTCAGTGGCTAGAGTGGCAGCCCGCACACCAAAGGGTCTTGGGTTAAATTCCCAGTCAAGGGCATGTACCTGGGTTGCAGGTTCAATTCCTGGCCCCAGTCAGGGCGCGTGCAGCGGACAACCAATATTGATGTGTCTCTCTCACATTGATGTCTTTCTCTCTCTCTCTTTCTTAACCCCTCCCTCTCTGCCTTCTACTCTCTCTGAAAATCAATGGAAAAAATATCCTCAAGTGAGGATTAACCAAAAAAAGAGTCAACCAATCAGTGCATAAATAGGTGGAACAACAAATCAATGTCTCTCTCTTTCTACCCCCCTTCCTTTCTCTCAAATCAATTTAAAAATTTTTTTTTATATATGAATCCTTACATAGATGGTTTATTATTCTCCTCTAAGAGCCTATAGCAAATTGATTTTTAAAAAAGTAACATTTTATGTTTCTTTCAATTATAAAAGGAACATGTTTGGCAATAATTTTGAAATTCTACAAAAGCATAAGAAAATAAGAATCAGCTGTTAGAAAAGATGGTGTGCTCTGCCCAGCCGGTGTAGCTCACTGGTTGAACGTCGACCCATACACCAAGAGGTCGCCAGTTTGATTCCTGGTCAGGGCACATGCCCAAGTTGTGGGCCCGATCCCCAGTGGGGGGCATGCGGGAGGCAGCCAATCGATGTTCTCTCTCATCAGTGTTTCTATCTCTCTTTCCCTCTCCCTTCCTCTCTCTCTCAAATCAATAAAGAAAAAAAAATTTTAAAAAGAAAAGATAGTGTGCTCTGGGCTAAAATTTCAGGTCTGTCAGCTCTGCCATTTTGAGGCCTTGGGCAAGTTATTTAATCTTTGTGAGCCTCAGTTTTCTTACCTGTAAAGTAGAGATAGTAGGGTATCTACCAAATTGTAAGGGTTAAGTAATAGAAAGCATGAAATAGATGAGGAATGTTTTTTAGTCCTCATTACATTTTATTCAATTATATAGTCATAATGGTTACATGCTAATCTCATCATTATAGCATAATTTTTATAGCCATTTAGACTACTGGCTTCTTACAATGATAAATAATACTGTGATGAACAACTTTATGTCTAGTTTTTGCCTCAGGATAAATTCTTATAAGTGGAATTATTGGGTCATATGGTATAAATATTTTTAACCCTCTGGGTACATACTAGCAAATCCTTATTAAAAAGATTTTACTCTGACCCAGGAATTAAGGAAATAATTCCATAAAAGAAAACAGTGGCATGCTCAAAACATTTATGGTAAATTTGTAATAATGAAACTTGGAAGAAACTATTGTGTCTGTTAAACTATAGTGTCTCTACTAAATGACACCAATATGATGGGATTTTATATTTCTGTTAAAATGATTAATATAATCAAGGAATCAAAATATCTGTGTGAGAAATGTATGAAAAAGTTTGAAGGTTGAGTTGAATTTAAGTATTATTCGGTTATTGAAAAGCTGTGTTTATGTTGACTGAGAGTGCACATAAAATAAAAATAACTATGTAAAGGTACCAAGACTAGATTATGGTTGATACTTTAGATCTGTACAAAGTTTTGTCACTTTTTTTGAGCTCTTTTGATACAAGTTTCAGTTAAGGCCCTGTACACATGGTAGTATAATAGTGTATCACAGTAATTGTGTTCAATCAACATGATTGGAAACTGGATAAGAGCCTTCTTTCTGGCTAATGTATTGGGGGCATTTCCTTTGAGCAAGTTAGTACTAAGCAAGGAAAGGCACCTGAGTAAGGGTTCCACCCTGATTGCTTAGGTTGTTACCTACTAAGAGTTACCCTGGTAAGTAATTACCAAGACAAGGAAGACTCAAAGGAGATGAATGGGCAGGACAGAGAAAACAGTTGATCGTCATTTGTGTTGACTTACTAAACAAGGACTGAAGGCAGGTATGATCTGACATGAAGGGCATAAGATTTGGAATGTGAAGATCTAGATTCAGCTTCCAGTTCTGCCCTTGTTAGCTATGTGATGTTGAGCAAGTTACTTATCTTGGTTCTTGGCTATAAAATGAAAATGATAAAATAACAATAGCTAACATTTATTGGATACTTATTATACGCCAAGTACTGTTTTAAGTACATTGCGTAACAATTTATTTGTTCCTCATAACCACCTTATATATAGCAGTACTATCATAATACTTGTCTTACAGAAGCTCAGAAAGGATAACTAACTTGCCCAGGATCACACAGCTAGTGTGTAGTGGAGCTACTTTTGGACCCAAAGTGTCTATCTCAGTTATGCTACACTGCCTCTCTTGTGAATTGTGAAACAGTTACTATTATTTCATGGTTAAAACACCTACCAACAATGACTAGAACGTATGAGGGTGCTCAAATGCTACACAAGTAAAAATTAAGGAGACCATGTTGGGGTAGAGAGAAGAATTCTCCAGATAGGCCTTAAGGCAGAACCTCTAAAGGGAGTGCCTCAGAGAAATTACATATTTTGTTTAGAGTTACCTAATATGTATTACGGAATTACTGTGTTGTAGACTCCCCAGTCTCATTGTACCTCATCTAAACCTTTTACCTATTCTGGGATTTTTCAAACAATTCTGTTAGAAAACATAACAGGCCCTGGCCGGCTTGGCTCAGCGATTAGAGCGTCAGCCCTTGGACTGAAGAGTCTTGGGTTCGATTCCAGCCAAGGCCATGTACCTCAGTTGCAGTTCAGTCCCCGGCCCTGGTTGGGATCATGTGGGAGGCAACCAGTCGATGTTTCTCTCTCACATCAGTGTTTCTCTCTCCCTCCCACTCTGTCTGAAAATAAAATGGAAAAATATCCTTGGGTGAGGATTAAAAAATTAAGAAACTTAGTGGTACTTAGAAGACCAAAGCAAATTAATTCCGTAGCTCTCCAAAAGATGGGTAGTCTTAACAGTTATATTTTGCTGTGTTAGGATGGTGTGGGGTTTTGTTATTATTGTTTATTTTTAATCAAACAAAATACTAAGAAAAATGTTCTTTATAGCATAACAAGCCCTTAAGTATTAGTTGGGAAACAAAATAAATTACTCCGAATGAAAACCTGCAAGGCCAAAACTATCTACTGAAATACTTTCCCTTCATAATAAGAGCAGTTTGATTTATCTTCCATGTCTGGTGATGTAGATTTAGTTTAAAATTTATTCCTTATTTTGAGGTTGGGGAGGAGTGGAACATTGGCACTGAGGGTCTGTTCCAAGCCCAGTTTTAATTTCTCTTACAGGTCTCAAACTGGAAAAAAATTATAGAACTGTGTCTTGACATTGGGGTGATAAACTTAACTGCAGAGGAACTTGTTTTAGGGAAATAACTTTATACCTTGCAGGCATAGAGGATTCCAACTTTGAAAGGTTTCTTGTGCTCCTTTTTAAGTGGCTCTTACTTGGTTTTAAATTTTTATGTGGCCCGGCCTGTTGTGGGCATTCAGTAAAGTTTAAAGAGTGAATTGAAGAACTAGAAAGTAAACAAAAAGAAAAACCCAGAGCCAGTAGGAGGAAGGAAATAGTAAAGGTCAGAGCAGAAATAAACGACATAGAGACTAAAAGAACAATTCAAAAGATCAATGAAACAAAAAGCTGGTTCTTTGAAAAGATAAACAAGATCGATGGACCTTTAGCCAGACTCACCAAGAAACAAAAAGAGATAAACCAAATAAACAAAATCAGAAATGAAAGAGGGGAAGTAACAACTGACACCACAGAAATACAAAGGATCATCAAAACATACTATGAACAATTATACGCCAACAAATTGGACAATCTAGGAGAAATGGACAAATTTCTAGAAACACACAGCCTTCCAAAACTGAACCAGGAAGAGACAGAAAACTTGAACAAACCAATAACAACAAAGGAAACTGAAGATGTAATTAAGAAACTCCCAGCAAACAAAAGCCCAGGCCCAGATGGCTTCACAGGGGAGTTTTACCAAACATTCAAAGAAGATCTAATACCCATTCTCCTCAAACTATTCCAAAAAATCCAAGAAGAAAGAACATTTCCAAACTCATTTTATGAGGCCAGCATAATCCTAATTCCAAAACCGGAGAAAGACACTACAAAGAAAGAAAACTACAGGCCAATATCCCTCATGAACACAGATGCCAAAATCCTTAACAAAATATTAGCAAATCGGATCCAGCAATACATCAAAAAAATTATTATTCATGACCAAGTGGGTTTCATCCCAGATGCATGGATGGTACAATATTTGCAAATGAATAAATGTGATACACCACATAAACAAAATGAAAGATAAAAACCATATGATCATATCAGTAGATGCTGAAAAAGCATTCGAAAAAATGCAGCACCCATTTCTGATAAAAACGCTCAGCAACGTGGGAATAGAGGGATCATATCTTAACATAATAAAGGCCATATATGAAAAACCTACAGCCAACATCATACTCAATGGGCAAAACTAAAAGCATTCCCCTTAAGAACGGGAACAAGACAGGAATGCCCACTTTCGCCACTCTTATTTAACATAGTACTGGAAGTCTTAACCACAGCAATTAGACATGAAGAAAAAATATAAGGGATCCAAATCGGAAAGGAGGAAGTGAAACTGTCATTATTTGCAGATGACATGATATTGTACATAGAAAACCCTAAAGAATCCATCAAAAATCTACTAGACTTAATAAATGAATTTGGCAAAGTAGCAGGATAAAAAATTAACATCAAGAAATCGACAGCATTGCTTACTAGACATGGCGCTGGCCAGTGTGTTGGAGAGCTCGCTACCGGTGAATTGGCAAGGGTTTTTCGGACTCAGGGGTCGTGCATATCTGTTGGACCTGGGTCCAGGCAGTCCCAGTGATGAGCCGAGCCTGGCCGCGCCCAGCTAGGGTGCCCCAGAGGAGCCGAGAATCGAAATACTTCATGGAACCACCACCCTGGCCTTCAAGTTTCAACATGGAGTCATTGTTGCAGCGGACTCCCGGGCCACAGCGGGTGCCTACATTGCCTCCCAGACAGTAAAGAAGGTGATAGAGATCAACCCCTACCTGCTGGGCACCATGGCGGGGGGCGCAGCAGATTGCAGCTTCTGGGAGCGGCTGTTGGCTCGGCAATGTCGAATCTATGAGCTTCGCAACAAGGAACGCATCTCAGTAGCAGCTGCCTCCAAGCTGCTTGCCAACATGGTGTATCAGTATAAAGGCATGGGGCTGTCCATGGGCACCATGATCTGTGGCTGGGATAAGAGAGGCCCTGGCCTCTACTACGTGGACAGTGAAGGAAACTGGATCTCGGGGGTCACCTTCTCTATAGGTTCTGGCTCTGTGTATGCATATGGGGTCATGGATCGGGGTTGACCTAGAGGTGGAAGAGGCCTGTGATCTGGCCCGTCGAGCCATCTACCAAGCCACCTATAGAGATGCCTACTCAGGAGGCTCCGTCAACCTCTACCATGTCCATGAGGATGGCTGGATCCGAGTCTCCAGTGATAATGTAGCTGATCTACATGAAAAGTACAGTGGATCTACCCCCTGAAGGAGGGTGGATGTAGCTGCTTGTGTTTCTTGGGGTCACTGTTGTTGGTAATGTGGGTACAGTTCCCCATTCTATAATGGAGGGATCCCGAATTGCATTGATTGTTTTTTTAAGCTCTGGGGCATTGACCTCCATGTGTTACAGTTGTTAATGAGTTGCTGCAGAGATGATGGTTGGTTTTCCTTTCTTTGGATGTTAACATTACACTACTCGACCTCAAAAAAAAAAAAAAAAAAAAAAAAAGAAATCGACAGCATTCTTATACACCAATGATGAAATCACGGAAAGAGAAACTAAAAAAACAACCCCATTTACCATCGCAGCAAAAAAATTAAGATACCTAGGAATAAACTTAACCAAAGAAGTAAAGGACCTCTTCACAGAAAACTACAGGTCATTGAAAAAAGAAATAGAGGAAGATATAAAAAAGTGGAAGCATATACCTTGTTCATGGATTGGAAGAATGAACATCATTAAAATGTCCATACTACCCAAAGCAATCCATAGATTCAATGCAATCCCCATCAAAATACCAACAACATATTTAACAGAACTAGAACAAAATCTCCAAAAGTTTATATGGAATGAAAAAAGACCCCGAATAGCCACAGCAATCTTGAAAAAGAAGAACAAGGTAGGAGGGATCACGTTACCAGATATCAGGTTATACTACAAAGCTACTGTAATCAAAACAGCCTGGTACTGACACAAGAACAGGCAGATCAATGGAACAGAATAGAAAACCCAGAAATTGACCCAAGACAATATGCTGAATTAATATTCAACAAAGGTAGCAAGAGCATACAGTGGAGTCAAGACAGTCTCTTCAATAAATGGTGCTGGGAAAATCGGACAGCTACTTGCAAAATAATGACGCTAGACCACCAACTTACACCATACACGAGAATAAACTCAAAATGGATAAAAGACTTAAATGTAACTCGTGAATCTATAAAAATTCTAGAAGAAAATACAGGCAACAAAATTTCAGACATCATACGCAGCAGAATTTTCACTGATACAACACCTAAGGCAAGAGAAACAAAGGAATAAATGAACACATGGGACTACATCAAACTAAAAAGCTTCTGCACAGCAAAAGAAACAACCATCAAAACGGAAAAGGAGCCCTGGCCAGTTTGGCTCAGCGGTTCGAGCGTCGGCCTGCGGTCCACAGGGACCCAGGTTCGATTCCTGCTGAGGGCTTGTACCTCGGTGGCAGTTTGTCCCCGGCCCTGGTTGGTTGTGCGGGAGGCAACCGCTCGATGTGTCCCTTTCACGTCGATGTTTCTCTCTCTCTCTTCCTCTCTCTCCCTCCCACTCTATCTGAACAAAAAACGGAAAAATGTCCTCGGGTGAGGATAAAAAAAAAAAAACGGAAAAGGATCCCACTATATGGGAGACCATAATTGGCAATGATGCATCAGATAAGGGGTTAATTTCCAAAATATATAGAGTGCTCATACAACTCAACAAAAGGAAGACAAAGAACCCAATTAAAAAGTGGGCAGAGGACCTAAATAGACACCTCCCCAAACAGGACATAGAAATGGCCAAGAGACATATGAAAAAATGCTCAACGTCACTAATCATCAGAGAGATGCAACTATGAGGTATCATCTCACACCTGTCAGAATGGCCGCCATCAACAAATCATCAAACAAGTTTTGGCGAGGGTGTGGAGAAAAGGGGACTGTAGTACACTGCTGGTGGGAAAGCAGACTGATGCAGCCACTGTGGAAAACACTATGGTGTTACCTCAAAAAGTTAAAAATTGAACTGCCATTTGACCCAGTGATCCCACTTCTAGGAATATACACTAAGAAACCTGAACCACCAGTCAGAAAGAATATATGTACCCCTATGTTCATAGCAGCACTATTTACAATAGCTAAGATCTGGAAACAACCCAAGTGTCCATCAGTAGATGAGTGGATAAAAAAGCTGTGGTACATGTACACAGTGGAATACTATGCAGCTGTAAGAAAGAAAGATCTCTTATCCTTTGAGACAACATGGAGGGACCTGGAGAGTATTATGTTAAATGAAACAAGCCAAGCAGAGAAAGATAAATATCACATGATCTCACTTATTTGTGGAATATAATGAACTAAACAAACTGATGAACAAAACTGACCTAGAGACATAGAGGTGTGGTACAGACTGACAAGCCTCAGAGGAGGGGGTTTTGGGGGGGGGGGAGATGAACCACAACTTATATGCGTGTATGCATGACCAATGGACATAGACAACAAAGCTGGGGATGGGGCAAGGGGGATGGGGAGGAGGGTGTCAATAGGGGGAAAAGGAGAAACATCTGTAACAAAAACAAATTAATAAAAAAAAAAAAGTGAATTGACTTTTGCTTGAAGGCAAATTGATATAGTGGAAAGGATGTGGGCCTTGCAGTGGTCTTGGGTTCCAATCCCAACTCTGCCACTCTACTAGCTCTGTGACCTTGGGCAAGTTACATTATGACCTTGGTTTCATAGTTTGTAGGATGGAGTTGCTAATATCTATCTAGTTCACTGCATTATCATAAGGAATATATAAAACTATATCTATATTAAAGTTGCTAGTGTGGTGTGAGGCTCAAAGGAGACCTATAAAGGATTGAGCCAAAGTTGTTTTCAGCTACTGTATTATATGGAGATACCTAGACACAGCTGTATGCTTTTTCAAGAACTAGTAAGAATGGATAATTGGGACTTGTTTTTTTTCCCCTCCACAGGGCTGTGCTTAAGAGTAAAACTTCAGCGGTGTTTACCATTTAAACATAAGGTAAGGAAGATGTTTTTTGTTGTTTTATAACAGTTTTATTGAGATTTAATTCAAATTATCATATAATTCACCTATGTAAAGTGTACAATTTAATAGTTTTTAGTATATTCACTGAATTGTGCAAAATCACTACTATTAATTTTGGAGCATTTTCATCATCCCAATAAGGAACCCTGTGATGGTAACAGTCACTCCCCATTTCTCCCAAACCCTCCCCTATCCCTAGGCAAACACTCATCTACTTTTTGTCTCTAGATCTGCCTATCCTAGATCTTTCATTTAAATAAAATTATATAATTTGTGGTCTTTTAAGACTGGCTTCTTTCTCATAAAATAATATTTTCAAGGCCCTGGCAGGGTAGCTTAGTTGGGTAGAGCATCGTCCTGATACGCCAAGGTTGTAGGTTCAATTCCCAGTCAGGGCACATACAAGAATCAATAATTAATGCATGAATAAATGGAACAACAAATTGATGTTTCTCTCTTTCTCTCTAAAGTCAATTTAAAAATATTTTCAGATTTTATCTATGTTGTAATATGTTGTGTAGCCTTATACTATTCCATTGTGTGGATATACCACATTTTATTTGTTTGTTAATCAGTTAATAGACATTTGGGTAGTTTCCACTTTTTGTCTATTAAGAATAATGCTGCTGCCCTGGCCGGTTTGGCTCAGCGGTTAGAGCATCAGCCCACAGACCAGAGAGGCCTGGGTTCGGTGTCCGCTAAGGGCACGTACCTCGGTTTCAGTTTGTCCCTGGCCCTGGTTGGGGTCGTGTGGGTGGCAGCCACTCGATGTGTCTCTCTCACATCAATGTTTCTCTCTCTCTCTTCTTCCCTCTCTCCCTCCCACTCTATTTGAAGATAAATGAAAAAAAAAAAAAAATATGTCCTCGGCTGAGGATAAAAAAAAGAATAATGCTGCTATGAACGTTTGTGTACACGTTTTTGTGTGAGCATATGTTTCCATTTGTTTTCCACCTGAGGAGTAAAATTGGTGGATATGGTAACTATATTTAACCTTTTGAGGAACTGCCAGACTGGTTTCCACAGCTGCTCTACCATTTCACATTTCCATCAGCAGTGTATGAGAGTTCTGATTTCTCCTCGCTAAAGTAAACCAAAGTAAATGAGTATGGAGTGATTTTAATGTTTTTATTGCTTTTTTTTTTTTAGAAAGAGAGCAAGGGAGAGAGAGATAGAAACATCTATGTGAGAGAGAAACATCCATCAGCTGCCTCCTGCACACTCCCTACTGGGGATTGAGCCTGCAACCTGGGCATGTGCCCTGGCCTGGAATTGAACCAGCACCTCTCAGTCCATGGGACGATGCTCAATCCACTGAGCCACACTGGCCAGGCAGAGTATGGAGTGATTTTATATGTTACTTTGCTGTCTAGAATAGGAGTTAGTATACAACTAGGGGAATTTATATGGTGTTTTGTCTTTTTAAAAAAACTGGACTAGGAAGTGCTGTCTCCACCAGCCGGACCCGGCATGCTGCCCAGACCAGTGCTCAGGGGGCCTGGGCCAGCTGGAGGTGTGTGGGGTCTCCAGGGCTGCTGCCTTCTGCTGCATGGGCCCTGCGGGCCCTTTGGTGGCCTGGCATGTCACCAGGGAGCTGGATGCCCATGGCTGGCTTGTAGGTGGGACCCCCTGAAGGCTCCCCATTTGGCATACCTACTCTACTTCAACCTGGCATGCCACCCACCATGATGGACCCATTCCGAAGACGCCTGTGTATGCCTCAGGCCCAGCCCCCGATGCCTGCCAGCACTGGGGATTAAAGAGGAGGATGATGGCAGATGAGATTCTACCTCAGCGAATTCGGGAGCTTGTCCCAGAGTCTCAGACGTACATGTAACTCTTGGCTTTGAGCATAAGCTGGGCCAGACCATTGCTTGCAAGTTGGAGATTCAGGAGGCCATCAAAAAGCCTCTGATACAAAAATGAAAGCTACAGATCTGTATTTTCAATATGTTCAGTCTCAGCAAGGCAGAAGATGACAGTGCAGGAACTGTAGGGACCCCTGGGGGAACCCCAGCCAGGACTCTGAGCGGAGGGAAAACTCCTGGATGATACTAGCAAATAGAAGAGTAATTTCTCTTCATTCTTTAAGAGACTTATCATTGAGCTAGACAAGGAACTGTACCAGCCTGATAACCACCTGGAGGAGTGGCATTGGATGCACCACCCAGGAGATGGATGGCTTCCAGGTGAAATGGCCTGGAGACTTCAATGTCAAGTGCACCCTGCTGCTCATACTGGATCATCAGCCTCCCCAGTACAAGTTGGACCCCTGCTGGCAGGGATACTGGGAGTGCACACTGAGATGAGGGCCACCATCGTACAGGCCTTGTGGCTTTACATCAAACACAACCAGCTGCAGGAGGGGCATGAGCGTGAGTACATCAACTGCAACCATTACTTCCGCCAGTTCTTCAGTTGTGGTTGACTCCGTTTCTTCAAGATTCCCATGAAGCTGGCTGGGTTGCTGCAGCATTCAAAACCCATTGTCATCAACCATGTCATTAGCGTGGACCCTAACCACCAGAAGAAGACAGCTTGTTATTACATTGATGTGGAGGTGGACAACCCACTTAAGGCCCAGATGAGCAATTTTCTGGCCGCTACCACCAATCAGTAGGAGATCGCCTCCCTAATGTCAACACCCATGAGACCATTGATTCCACTAACCCAGAGGGATTTGATGCTCAGCTTTAGCACTGACCCCCCAGGATTTCATCCAAGAATGGCTCCATTCCCAGCACAGAGACCTCAAGATCATCACTGATGTGATTGGGAATCATGAGGAGGAGAGATGAACTGCTTTCTACCACCAGCCCTGGGACTAGAAAGCAGTGGGGAGGCATATCTTTGCCAAGATACAGCAATGAAGGCGGGAACAGGTTCTGGGAATTGGCATGACCTAACTGTTCAGGGATCCCTTCCTTTCTTCTTAGCCTGGAAGGGACCATCATCTGAGGCTGCAGACACATAGAATAAGGAAGGGGAGTGAGGGGTAGCTCCTGTCACCCGCTGCTTCCCAGCTTTAGTTTCATAAATATAGTGATAGAATTCCTTGTTGCTTGGTCCCAAGGCCTTATTACTTACTTTATGTATTGGCTTTTTTTTTTTAATCCTCACCCGAGGACATTGCATTGACTTTAACTGGGTTCACAACAGATGCCTCTGCCCCCTGCAGGCAGGCCCAAGTAGGACTACTGGAGGCCTTGCTTTGACATTGTAAAGGAGAGGTTTCAAAACCAAAGGCCGTTGGCTTTGCTTGTTTACAGAGTCCCCCTTAGGGCAGGTGCCCTAGCTGGCTCTGGGGAGCTGGGCAAGAAAGAGGGGCACAGCTTACACTCTTCCTAGCCTTTCTAAACCAAAATTCTTTGTCATTCCTACAAGCCTTGCTACTGGTTTTTTCTTTTTCTTTTTAATCCTTATCCGAGCATATTTTTCCATTGATTTTCAGATAGAGTGGGAGTGAGGGAAAGAGAGAGAGAGAGAAACATCTATGTGAGAGAGACACATCAATTGGTTGCCTCCCACATGACCCCAGCCAGGGCCAGGGACCGAACAGCAACCGAGGTACGTGCCCTTGATCAGGATTGAACCCGAGACTCTTTGGTCTGAAGGCTGACGCTCTAAGCACTGAACCAAACTGGCCACGGCTGGTTTTCCTTTTCCTTTGGGTATTTACACTATTTGGGGAGCAGGTTCTATGTGGGAACCACTTTTTTGTACGGGGATCAGTTGGGGTTTTTCAGGGAGCCCTATTTGGTACCTCCTCCCTTATTTTTTTGCCTCAATCTATGCAAGTGGCTCTGGCCGCCATCATCGACTGGGAAGTCAGAGGGCTGCCACCCCAGCTCTTGGGCACAGGGCTGTAAAGCCTCCTAGGGGAAGGGGACACTCAAGTTCTCTGGCATGACCTCTGAGGTATGAGTGTGTGTGCTTGGTGGAGGGCAGGGGGAGGTGGGGAGAACTCATTGCCATTTGGAGCTTGGAAAGGAGGGTAGGCCTAGGATTGGGAAAGTGACACTTTAGGCAGGTTTGGAAATTTCCAAATAAATTATTGTTTATTGGTGGGACCGCCCCCCCCCCCCAAAAAAAAACCACAAGGCTGGTCTCTGAGGTCTCTTTTAGCCATGATATGTTATGATTTTTTCACTCATGAAAAACATTTATCTCAGTAGTAAATAAGTATATAAGAATTAGTTCATATACTCCATTGTTTTCTGGAAAATAGACATGTCTTTATCATATAGCATGATTTATTTACCACAGGATTTGCAATAATTTTGTGGATTTGACTCAAAAGCTCTGGTTCTTAGAGGATAGCTTATCTGAGGGAGTGAGAGCAACAGGACCAGGAGGGATAGCTTAACCTGTATTGTAATTGAGAATAAATTTATCAAGATAAAAGTGGATGAGAAAAGGAAGAGAGCCCTGGCTGGTTTGGCTCAGCAGTTAGAGCATCAGCCCACAGACCAGAGAGTCCCGGATTCAGTTTCCACTGAGGGCACGTACCTCGGTTGCGGTTCATCCCTGGCCCCGGTTGGGGTTGTGCGGGTGGCAGCCAGTCGATGTGTCTCTCTCACGTCGATGTTTCTCTCTCTCTCTCTCTTCTTCCCTCTCTCCCTCCCACTCTATCTGAAGATAAATGCAAAAATGTCCTCGGGTGAGGATTAAAAAAAAAAAAAAAAGGAGGATGCTGAAAACTATATACTGTGATCCCATTTTTGTAAAATAAGAAATAAAACAAATGTCCAACCTTGGGGTGTATGTGTTTGTGAAATCTGTGTTAGATTATGGTGGTATAGAGAAAAATATGGAAGAAACTACACTAGATTATTAATGTAGCTTTCTTGGCAGGGGTGGGCAGGGTGCAGGTTTAGATACTGATTTGGGAGGAAGAGTTAGAGTTCACGAGAGGGATATCCATGAGTAAAACACATATGAGATCTTATTTGTATAAAATTTTATTGGTTTGTATTAAAAAAAAATAGAATGCCCCCTATAGACCTTTCTCAGATGACCAAAATAAAAATCCTATTAATTTCAGCCCTTGTTTTAGAGAAGAATCTGAGGGATTTGTTCCTAAGTCTTTTATGGTAGAAACAGAATCTGAACTTTCATCCCTAGACTCTTGAGTCCATTGTACATTCCACTACACTCATTATCTGGGAATGCTCTAAATGTCTTGCTTTTAATATTTTTTCTTCCTAGTTGGAAATCTACATTTCTGAAGGGACCCACTCAACAGAGGAAGACAGTAAGTGAATCATGAATCATTAAAAACAACTTCAGGCCCTGGCCAGTTTGGCTCAGCGGTTAGAGCGTTGGCCCGCGGACCAGAGAGTCTCGGGTTCGGTTCCCGCTAAGGGCACATACCTCGGTTGCAGTTTGTCCCTGGCCCCAGTTGGGGTTGTGTGGGTGGCAGCCACTCAGTATGTCTCTCTCATATCGATGTTTCTCTCTCTCTCTTCCTCCCTCCCTCCCTCCCACTCTCTCTGAAGAGAAATACAAAAGTGTCCTCTGGTGAGGATAAAAAAAAAAAAACAACTTCAGAAAGTACTTTATCTGGGATACCAGGTTATTCTACCAGCAAGTTATCTATTGGGTCATTTGCAAAAAAGTGCAAAATCAGTTATTAGCTCTTCCTTGAGGTGTGGAGACATAGGCATTTCATGGAAGTAATTTTTTCATTAGGACTCTGGGTGAATTAGAGTTAGGCCTTGAGATATTGACTGGTTTAGGCCAATGGTAACACATTTGTAAAGAATATCCAGCTCTAGGAACCTTGACTTACAAGCTCTAAAGAGGACTTGATTCTTTTCTTTGGTAGAAGGATAGAGAGTTATGTACTTGAAATCGAAGGTCTAGTAAGTAAAGCTTAAGGGAATCTTGGAGTAGGTGTTGTCTTTCTGGGTTAATGTATTAAAATGGGAGTGGGGCCCTGGCTGGGTTGCTCAGTTGGTAGGAGCGCCATCCCGTGCACCAAAAGGTTGCAGGTTCAATTTCCGGTCAGGGCACATGTGGGAGGCAACCAGTCGGTGTTTCTTACATCAGTATTTCTCTCTCTCTCCCTCCCCTCCTTCCTTTCTCTCTAAAAAATCAATAAAAATATATCCTTAGGTGAGGATTAAGAAAAAATAATAAAATAAAATGGGAGTAGGGGACCTTTTTTATATAGAGGACATCTGGCCTACAGAGAGAAGTCAATCAGTAGCTACTTAAAAATAATAGAGGTGGGTTTGGGAAAAGCAAAAGACAAAATGTTCCACGTAACCTATGTGTTATATTAAAAACAGAACAATTTTATCTACCAATGATAGAGTGCAAATAACGAGACATACATTTAAAATGCATGTTGTGCTTAGCTTTCATTAAGTAAATTGAGAAATTGGAAAACAGCAGAGGAGGGGAAGAAAGGGACAGTAATAGAGTAAGAGCAACAATAAGACAGACATACAGAGGAAGATAGTGACTCAAAAGCACATACAGGAAGAGATACACAAAAACATGAACACAGAAGAGAGACGCAGAGAGGGAAGGAAGCCCATTGCTTTCAGAGGAATAGCCCTTTCAGGAGACTTTTTAGGTACTGTCATGAAAACTGCTAAAACCATGTCCAATTTTCACAGTTCCAGACATGTAGATTATTTTACTTTTCATGAATTAAATTTATTCAAATTTCATAAACTGATGGCTTCTAACTCTTAATTTAAAAAATAAAAGAGTTTAGGTCCCCTAAATTCACTCTTGTTATTGTTTTGAAACTCCTCTTAATTATAGGATTTTATAATAACATAGTATTAAGCTTTTTTTTTTTAATCCTCACCTGAGGGTATTTTCTATTTTTGTTCAGATAGAGTTGGGGGGGAGGGGGAGAGAAAGGGGGAGGGGGAGAGAAAGAGAGAGAGAAATGTCGATGTGAGAGAGACACATGCTGGTTGCCTCCCGCATGACCTCAACCAGGGCTGGGAACTGAACCACAACTGAGGTACATGCCCTTGACCAGA
This sequence comes from Tadarida brasiliensis, assembly GCA_030848825.1. Lineage (NCBI taxonomy): Eukaryota > Metazoa > Chordata > Mammalia > Chiroptera > Molossidae > Tadarida > Tadarida brasiliensis. The sequence goes on along the minus strand of CM061257.1, from coordinate 195,975,078 downwards.
ATCGAATCTGAGACTCTTTGGTCTGTGGGCTGACGCTCTAACCGCTGAGCCAAACCGGCCAGGGTGAACCAGCAACCTCTAGGTGCATGGGTTGACATTCAACCACTGAGCCACACTGGCTGGGCATATTAAGCTTTTTGAAAGGGTTTTTCATTACTAAGTATTTATTGAGTGCTTTCTATGTGCAGGTATAATTTGACCTTTGAGATACATCTTTGCCCTTGTGGCGCCTACATTGTAGTAGACAGAAACAGAAAAAATTGCAATTGTTTTTATAAAAGAAAAGCAGACATCCCTATCTTGTTCCTGATCTTAAGGGAAACGCTTTTACTTTTTTTTTTTTTAATCCTCTCTTGAGGACATTTTTCCATTTTTTGTTCAGATAGAGTGGGAGGAAGAGAGAGAGGGAGAAAGAGAAACATCGACGTGAAAGGGACACATCAAGTGGCTGCCTCCCACACGACCAACCAGGGCCGGGGACAAACTGCAACTGAGGTACATGCCCTTAGCAGGAACCGAACCCGGGTCTCTCTGGACCGCAGGCCGATGCTCTAACCACTGAGCCAAACCGGCCAGGGCAAGAATTGCAATTGTTTATATAGGAATATATGTTTTCTCTATGTGACATTTTAGCAGGGTCCCAGAAAAGTTAGCCCACATTAAGAATACAGACATCTCACTCTGACCATTGTGGTTCAGTTGGTTGGGCATTGTCCCATGCACTGAAAGATTGTTGGTTCAATTCCCAGTCAGGGCACATGCCTGGGTTGCAGGCTCAATCTCCTGTAGGGGGCATACAGGAGGCAGCTGATTGATGTTCCCTCTCACACTGATGTTTCTCTCTCTCCCTCTCACTTCCTCTCTCTCTAAAAAAATTAGTTAAAAAAATCTTTATATGGACATCTCTGCCCTAGTCGGGTGGCTCAGTTGGTTGAAGCTTGTTCCTTGCACCAAATAGGTTGCAGGTTCGATTCCTGGTCAGGGCACATACTTAGATTGCCAGTTCAATCCTGGGGAGGCAACTGATGTTTCTCTCTCACATCGATGTTTCTCTCTCTCTCTCTTTCTTCCTGTCTCTAAACAATCAGTAAACATATCCTCGGGTGAGGATTAAAAATAATAATAATAAAGAATATGGACATCTCTCTTTTGAACTATTCCATCAGGATTGCTTTTAGCAAATTATAGACAAACAATATGGGCCAATACCTGTATTATGAAGATCAATGCAAACTGATTTTTTTTTTCTTCATTGAATTTTTAGAGAGAGAGGAAGAGAGATAGAAACATCAGTGAGAGAGAACATCAATTGGCTGCCTCCTACATGACCCCCACTGGGGGTTTGGCCCACAACCTGGGCATGTGCCCTGACCAGGAATCGAACTGGCGACCTCTTGGTGCATGGGTCGATGCTCAACCACTGAGCCACACTGGCCGGGCACAAACTAATTAAAAAAAAAAAAAGAACCAATAGATTAATACAAAGAGATATAAACAGAAAATGACCCAAGAAGAGCTTATAAATAAACATGGGAAAATGTTATCTCACTATTAATCAAGAAATTGCAAATTGCAACAATAACTGGAACTATTTTTCACCTTCTAGTTTGTGTGTATATATATATATTTAAAACATTTTTTTAAATTTTATTTTAGAGAAAGGGAGAGAGAGAGAAAGAGAAACATTGATTGGTTACCTCCTGTATGTGCCCCGACTGGGGCTTGAACCCACAACCTAAGTATTTGCCCTAACCAGGAATCTAACCCGCAGCCTTTTGGTGTACAGGACGACACTCCATCCAACTGAGTCACCTGGCCAGGGCTGTTTTTCAAGATAATACTGAGTATTCCTGGCAAACTGATAGCTCATGTTGAGAATATAAACTGGTAAAAAATATTGAGAAGTAATTCAATTATATCATTCAAACCATAAAAATACTGATATCCTCGGATCTGATGATCCCACTCTGAAGAATCTTTCCAAAAAGAAGTCTATATGTTTAAAGGTGCTCATTGTAGCATAGTCTTTGTTATTTATTTATTTATTTATTTGTTTATTTATTTATTTCAGACAGAGTAGAAGGGAGGGAGGGAAGGGGAGAGAGAGAGAGAGAGAGAGAGAGAGAGAGAGACATATCTATTGGTTGCCTCCAGCACGACCCCAACCAGGGCTGGGGATCAAACCGCAACCAAAGTACATGCCCTTGACCGGAATCGAACTGGCAACTCTTTGGTCCGTGGGCTGTTGCACTAACCACTGAGCCAAACCAGCCAGGGCTATTTATTATTTATTATTATTTTTTAAATTTATTTTTTCCTCATAATTAATTTAGAACACTTACACTTTTTGCTGTGTTAAATAACCTTGTAGGTTAAAAAAGTAGGTTTAAGGAGGGAAAAGGAGCAATTTTCAAAATTGTATTTACCCTGAGTGTAACATATGGAAATATGTATATGGACAAAGACTGGAAAGGAAGAAATAAAAATAGCTGTGGTAGAATAGTAGGATTATAGGAGATATTTTTCTTTTTAAGTCTCCCTTCTAGAACTTATGAATAATTAGCCAAAATCAGCTTTAAGTTCTCAAAGAGTTAAATTCTCTGTTTTAACAGCCTAAGAAAAATTATATCTGTTGCCGTATATTGACCCAGCTCTGCTAACTTTTGTCTGTGTGTTTTGCAGTCAACAAGCAGATAAATGACAAAGAGCGAGTGGCAGCTGCAATGGAGAACCCCAACTTACGGGAAATCGTGGAACAGTGTGTCCTTGAACCTGACTGATAGCTGTTTTAAGAGCCACTGAACTTTGTTTGATATGTTTGTTTAAACTCTTTGTAAAATGTAAAAGACTCATGTTTAATACATAGGTGATTTATACCTCAAAGCATTTTTTAAAGGATGATTTTCAGGCAAGATTTAATTATAAGGTAGTACTTAGCTTGTTCAGTGTATAATATTCTCAGGATTTGTAACACTTAAACGATCAGACAGAATAATATTTTCCAGTTATTATGTGTAAGATGAGTTGCTATTTTTCTGATGCCCATTCTGAAACAACTGCATTTCATGTCAAATATTTACTGTGCCCAAATGTATTCAATTCAGATCATTATTCTGTAAAATAAATAAAACAGAGATGATTCTTGTAATGACACATCTTAGAATGTTTTTATTGAATTGTAAATTCAGTGTAAATGTCGACTTTAAGATAATTACAAAGCTTTATTTTCTGATTGTGTCGTAGAATCAGATCTGAGAACCAAAACAAACCCTTAAGATCAGGCCGAGGTCCTGCCTTCCTTCAAGGAGAGTCCTGGACTCATTTATAGTTGAGGAACAAATGCTGGAGAGAGCCAGATGACATATATAATTTTGAAGATCAGGAATTTCCCAAAGCAGGTTTTTTGTTGTTCTCTTATCCTCACCTGAGGATATGTTTATTGCTTTTATTTATTTATTTTTTAATCCTCACCCGAGGATATTTTTTACTTACCTTCAGATAGAGTGGGAGGGAGAGAGAGATGAGAGGGACACACCCACTGGTTACCTCCTGCACGACCCTGACCATGGCTGGGGACGAACCACAACCCAGGTACATGCCCTTCGCTGGAATCAACCCACGACTCGTTTCGCAGGCCAATGCTCTACTGCTGAGCCAAACCAGCCAGGGCTGTTTATTGCTTTGAGAGAGAGAGAGAGAAAGAGAGAGAGAGAGAGGGAAACATCAATGTGAGAAACGTTGATTAGTTTCTTCCCATATGTGCCCTGACTGGGAACTGAACCTGCAACCTAGGTATGTGCCCTGACCAGGAATCAAACCTGTGACCTTTTGGGTGCATGGGATAATGTGCCAACCAACTGAGCCACCTGGCCAGGGCCCCAAAGCAGTTTTGATTAAAACAATCTAAATGTATGGTCTCTCGTTTACTTACTTTGTTCAGTTTGATTTAGGGGATGATGGTCATTTTAAGTGTAACAGTGTGGCAGGCATCTTCCAAGATGGTCCCTGATGATCCTTGATTGCTGGTATTCATTGCATATTGAATCAAAACTGGTTGATATGACTAAACAGTCAGAGGTGACAGTATGTGACCTCTGAGATTAGATCATAAAAGGGGTTGCTGCTTTCATCCTGATGCTCATTCTACGGTAATGCAGCCGCCATGTCATGAAAACACTGGAGCGGCCTTGTGGAGAGTGCCAGTGGAGAGGAACTGAGGCCTTCCACCAACAACCAGCACCAAATTGCAAACCATGTGAATGAACCATGTTGGAAGCAATCCTCAGGCCCCCATCAGGCTAATAATAGACTGGAACCCCACAAGACCCTGAGCCAGAACTGCCTAGTTCAGCCACTCCTGAATTCCTGACCCGGAAAAGCTGAGCAATAATAAATGTTTATTATTTACACCACTAAGTTTGGGAGAATTTGTTAGGCGGCAATAAGTAACTAACATGCAAGTTATTTGAATGAAACTCTTCTGCCTCAAATTTATTTATTTTTTAATCCTCACCCGAGGACATTTTTGCACTTATCTTCAGATAGAGAGGGAGGAAGAGAGAGAGAGAAACATTGATGTGAGAGAGACACATTGAGTGGTCGCCACCCACACAACCCCAACTGGGGCCGGGGACAAACCGCAACTGAGGCACATGCCCCTAGCGGGAACCGAACCCGGGACACTCTGGTCCACGGGCCGACACTCTTAACTGCTGAGCCAAACTGGCCAGGGCTTCTGCCTCAAATTTAATTGAGGATTCTAGGGGAAACTTCTTTTGTGGCTCTTGAGCCCCTTTATCTACTTCAAGACTATAAATTTTGAAAGACAGAGGATTTGGTAAGAAGATTGATGAAGAGATTTCTTTGGATAAAGCTGTTGCTGTGCTGAGTTCCAACCCCCATTTTGGCAGAACGGGAGGGAAGTGGCACCTTCTGCCACTATAAACTGAGGAAGATTTCAAGGGGACAACTCAGAGTTTGGAAATGTGTTCTCTGCAGTTAGGATACCCAGAACACCGGTGCCTGACTCAGGACTGAAAAAGAAAGCAAAACTGGGCTGAAAGCTGGTATGTGACTTGCCTAGGAAATCTACAGGGGTAAGAGAAAGGCAAAGCTACTTTGGTGAGAGAGTTCTTTCTCATGGGCAGGGATGTATGAATTTTTCCCATGGAGCATGCTGTGGGGTCATTTCTGACACTGTCCAACAGGCCATCAGCAAAGCCCAGGAGACCTCAGCAGAAAGGGTCTTGCATGTACAGCCTGGTGCCCAAGGACTGAGGAGAGGACAGCAAGTGAACAGCTGGAGTGGAGATGCATCTGCCAGGGTCAAAGGCACAGCAGGAGCCTCTGGTAAGCTCATGAAAATGTCACCCAAGAGAAAGCCAGCTCTCATCAGCAGGCGGGACTAGAGAGCACAGAGCCAGCCAGGTAAGTAAGAACTGCTTTCTTTCTTGTGTTCCCCTCGGCTTCTGAGGCAATGGTAGAACAGCTAGCGTGTGGGGGGTTGAAGAGGAGGAAAGGAGAGAGCAAAGGACTCCATCCCATTGCTGTGCTGTAAGTTTCAGGACTGACACAAGCTCAAATTAGCAAAAGAGTTAATGCCAAACTTGTAGGGGTTTTTTTTTGTTAATCCTCACTAAAGGATATTTTTTCCATTGATTTTTAGAGAGTGGAAGGGAGGGGAAAGGGAGAGAGAGAGACATCGATGTGAGAGAGACACATTGATTGGTTGCCTTCCTCACACACTCCAACCAGGGCCAGGAATCGAACCTGCAACCGAGGTACGTGCCCTTGACGGGAAACGAACCCGAGACTCTGGTCTGTGGGCTGACACTCTAATTGCTGAGGCAAACCGGCCAGGGCTTTTTGTTGTTGTTGTTTTAAGATACTTTAATGCAATGAGATTATATGATTAAATGTGACAGGAAGACTGTGTGACAGAAGTCATGTGTCTGCCTAAGTCTTCACCCCTTGGCAGAGGAAGATCATGCCTTCTTATCAAAGTTTCAAAAGATAGTGGGGGACAAAAATAAAACTAATTCTTATACCACAAACTGGTTATAGAAGTGTTATTAAGCCATCTTGGCTTCTGTTAAGGCTCTGCATTGTGGGAATGTCTCGGCACGGCTTTATCCCTGTGTTCTCCCTCTCTTTTGAGGTTATTAAAAATGCTGCTGTCAGAGAAACCACAGACATTATGGCATCGGAGCACTAGCTTTGTGGAAATGTCACTGTCGATTCCTGATCTTTTGCTATAAAAGTTCTCATTTGCTTCTCTCTTCCAGATCTTTAAAAACCTGTCACCCACTATACATAAATAAATCCAGAAATAATGAGATGTTGCTGATTTTTAGTCATCACTGTAATCAATTCTTTCTAAATCACAAACCCACCAGAAGAGGTTCTTAGCACCAGCACTAAGGTTCTTGCTTCATGGCAGTCTGCAGTCCAGGGCCAGGGCAAGAGCCAGTATACATGGTGTGCACACTACACTGTTCCATATTTTCCCACCCAGTACACACATGTGCATACACACATGCTTTTTGACCAGCTGCCATCCAAGATATGAAGGCATTATCTGAGGGGGCTCAGGCTGACTCATAGCCCAGGGTCAAATTCACACTAATCCCCATGTTCTGACCATTTCTCATCACTGGAGCCATGATGGTCTGGGAAACCCAGGAAGCCATACGTAGGGCTTGAAGAGCATGGCTGCCTTTACTTCCCCTTCTCATGAGACCCTTATACATGAAACTCTCATTGCCAGTTTCAGGTAGCTGGGGTTTATTAAGTCCGAGATCCCTAGTGTATGCTCTCCCCAACTTACGCACTTACTCACTGGTACTCTCAACAACAGATACTCAGTGAACACTTTTCAAGTACCAGGCACTATCCTAGGTGCTGAAGATACAAAGGTGGATCAACCACTGTGTTCTCCAGTGCACACTTAGTGACCTGTGCTTTCAGCCCCTCTCTGCTGCAGACAGTGAGTGATGCAGGCTCAGTCTCATCTAGTGCCTGAGCTTGTCCTGTCCAGGTAGACATGGAGGCTGAACAGCCAGGACCAAAGACAAAACCATACTTTAGGGACTGTCTGGAGAGGGGACCACTGATGTGAAACCAGAAATAGGTCACTGCTGCAGCACCCCCATCCTGCTGGCCCTACTACTCTTGGAAGTCAGATGTAACTGTTGTAGTCTTCACTACTGCCAGAATGAGCTCTTCTCTATCCCTACCATTTTGTGTGACTCACTCCACCTTCAAAGCCCTTGATGGGATCTCTACGGGCTGATTCTAAGTCACATCTCCGTGTCCTGGCTTCGAGAAAGATGGGAGAAAGCAGACTCTGGTCTTCTGTATGGGGAGGCCGACTCTCCCAGCAAGACTCACATGGTAGGAGTTCCCCACATACATTAAGAGGGTTCCAATGATTAATATTCACTACATAAATAAAATATTTCAATGAATTTGTACTTTATCAATCATAATAGCATGTAGATATAAGTGAAAAATAGAGGTATACAAGATGTACAGTATTATCTAGTCCCTTTTGGTCAACCAACTTTTTTGGAAAAGGGCCAGATAGTAAATATTTTACTATTTTGCATCTTTGTTGCAACTATATAACTCTGTTCTTATAGTGCAAAAACAGGCATGACAATATATGAATGAATGAGAGTGCCTGTGTTCCCATAAAACTTTATTTATGGACACAAATTTGAATTCCATATAATTTTCACATCATAAAATATTATTTTGATTTTTTTTAACCATTTGAAAATATAAAAATTTCATTCTTAGCTTGTGGGTTGTACAAAAGCAAGCATTGTACAAGGAGAGGGCCCCTTGGTGCTGGATTTGACGAGGGCCATTTGCCAACCCCTCTTCTGTAGGATTGATTCTTAACCTTTTTGGAAGGTCTCAGACCTCTTTGAGACACTGACAAAAGATATGGAATGGACCCTCTCCCTAGAGGAAAAAGGCACTCAGGTAAAACCTTGCATGTGATTCCAGGATTTGCTAAGGAGTCAGAGGACCCCAGGTTAATAACTCTGGGGTACAAATCATTTTAGCTAAACACTTGGGTTTCCCATTCTTTCAGTAACTCCTCAGAGCCCAGGGGTTCACAGCCTTGGTTGGGAGCCACTACTTTTTTAGACCATAACAAATACTCGAGAAGCTTTCTCCGCTCCACTGTGAAGCAACTGCTTTCTTACCCAAACTGCAGATGTCTCCAGCAGGATACAATTAACTGTAATTGGGGGAGGACTGTTTATTAGGAAGGAAAAGGATTGCTCTAAAAGTCCCATTGCATTCATAGCCCAGTTGGTGTCCCTAAAACTCATCCCTGATGCACCATTACTGGAAACATGCTATTTCTAAAACTGCTGGTGGGTACTGAGTATTTGTTATGCTATTTCTTATATCTTTGTGTATATAGTATCAAATATTTTACAAATAAAAAAATTAAAAAAAAAATCCACTGAATCTAGCCTGGGCCAGTGTTTGTCCCTGACTCAGGTGAGGTTGCCTCTAGGGCAGAGGTGAACTCAGTTCCCGTGTGAACTTATTTGGGGCAGATGTGTTAGGGAAAGGGGGATAGCAGTTGCTGTGTGGGCTGTGAGGTTCCCTCTGAGTGCTGTTAGTATCATCCAGACCTTTGACCCTCACAAAGGTGGTTCAGAGCACAGACCCTGGTGCCAATCTGCCACTTGTTCTAATCCTGGACTTACCCACTTAGCAGCTGTGTGACCTTGAGCAAGTTACTTAACTCTCTTTACCTTAGTTCCCTCATTTGTAAGTGAGGATGATAAAAGTACCTATTTCATAAGGCTGTTATGAGGATTAAGAGGGAATGATGGTAAATGCTGAGCACAATGCCTGGAACAGAGTAAATGCTTTATCAGTGTTTGTTAAATAAAAATAGAGGAGAGGGGCCCTTGGTGCTAAGTTACTTAATGGAGGAGACAATTTTCCTCCCTGGCTGGTGCAGTTGCCTGAGGAACACTAGATGGCAGCAAAATATGATTCCTTAGTGCCAGCACTACATGGTGTCTTACTACACCCGCCCGTTGCAGTCTGTGCCTTTGTTCTGACAGGGGTGATTATCACGGAAGACTTTTTTAGATGTGGTATACTTTGCCAAAGGTTATGAGTAATTTTGAGGCTTTATACATATTACTGAATTGCCCTCTGAAGAAACTGTGCCAGTTGATATCCCACCAGGAATGCTGGTTTGTGTCTTTACCCCACACTACTATTGGGTATTATTATTTTTAAAAATATTTGCCTGATGTGGAGGATTAAAAGATGCTATCTTTCTTCATTTGCATTTATTTGCTAAGATTAAACATTGAACAGTATTTCTACTGAGATTTAAAAAAATATATATTTATACCCTTTGCTCATTTTTCTGTTGAGATGTTCACTATTTAGAAAGTTATTTATACAATATGGATATTAGCATTTTCTATCATTTATACTGCAAGCGTGTTTTCCAGTTGTTTTGGGTTGCATAGACCTGTTAACAATTATTTGTTCAGTTTTTGTTTTTTTAAATCCTCACCCAAGGATATTTTCCATTGCTTTTTAGATAGAGTGGAAGGCAGGGAGGGGTAGGGAGAGAGAGAGAGACATTGATGTGAGAGAAACACATTGATTTGTTGCCTCCCACATGACCCAACTGGGGCCAGGGATTGAACCCGCAACACGAGTACATACCTTTGACCAGGAACCCAACCCGAGACCCTTTGGTCCTTGGGCCAGTGCTCTAACTGCTTAGCCAAACTGGCTAGGGCTATTTGTTCAGTTTTTAAATGAGTAATACCTTCAAGTGGTTCAAACACCAAAAAGCATAGAAAGGTATACAGTGAAAAGATTCCTATCCACTCAGTCCTCACACTTCCCCAATAGGTTTCCTGGTTAATTGTTTCTTACTTATTGCTCCAGAGAGTTTTTATGCCGGTAAAATCCAATACAAATATACATACCCTTTTTGCACAAATTTTGGCATACCCAGCTGTTCTATGCCTTGCTTTATTTATTTATTTTTACTTAACAATTTATTTTTTAGCTATTCCCATATCAATCTACAAAGATCTTTCTCATTACTTTTTACAGTGGTACAGTGTTCCAATGTATGTATCATATTTAAATTTTTTTTTATTTATTGATTTGAGAGAGAAACATTGATTTGTTGTTCCACTTATCTATGCATTCATTGGTTGCTTCTTAAATGCTCCCTGACTGGAGATCAAACCCGAAACCTTCGTATATCAGGACAACATTCTGACCAACTGAGCTACCCAGTTAGGGGCTGTATGTATCATATTTTATTTAACAAGCCTCCTATTGATAGACATTTAGGTTTTTACCATTATTTTGCTATTATAAACAATGCTACAATGAGCAACCTTATATATATCTCATATTATACACATACAAGTGGATCTCTAGGATAAATTCCTGAAAATGGATTGTTGGGCAAAGGATCTATGCATTTATAATAGATAACTACTGACCAGTTGCCCTTTATAGAGACTGTGCCACTTACTCTCCTACTGCCAACGTGCGAAAGTGCCATTTCACTGCAGACAAATAGGGCATCATCAAACTTTTAGATTTGTGTCAAACTGATAGGTGAAAAATTTTCTCAATGGAGTTTTAGTTAGTATTTCTCTCATTATGAGTGAGATTGAGCATCTTTTTTATGTTAGAGACATTTGTATTTCCTTTTCTGTGAACTGTTTATACCATTTGTATTTCTTGTTAGTCTTTTTCTTAATGATTTGTAGGAGGTATTTACATATTAGAGAGAGAATAGCCCTTTGTGATGTGTGTTGCAAGAATTTTTTTTCCAGTTTGTCACTTGTTTTTTACTTTATTTTTTATTGCTGTGAAGAGTTTCTCTACTTTTACATGATTGAATTTATGAATCAATTTTATGTATCCTGGATTTTTTTGTCATAAATAGAAAGGTCTTCTCTCCAAGACTATAAAACATGTTTCCTATATCTCTACCTTTAATTTTTTTTTTTTTTTTATCCTCACCCGAGGACATTTTTTCATTTTTTGTTCAGATAGAGTGGGAGGGAGAGAGAGGAAGAGAGAGAGAGAGAGAGAGAAACATTGACGTGAAAGGGACACATCGAGTGGCTGCCACCCGCACGACCAACCAGGGCCGGGGACAAACTGCAACCGAAGTACATGCCCTTAGCAGGAACCGAACCCGGGTCTCTCTGGACCGCAGGCCGACGCTCTAACCGCTGAGCCAAACCGGCCAGGGCTACCTTTAATTTTTATGAGTAACATTTTAACACTTCAATCTTTGAGCCACTGGAATTTATACTGGTATACAACGAGGAATGGAGCCACTCAGTTTTTATCCAGAGGGCTAATTATTGTCTTGACACCAGTTGTTGAATGGTCTACCTATTTGTGACCATTATTTTCAAATCCTGCTTTCTGAGCCACATGATCACAGCATATTTTTTATAATGAAAAATGTACAATTTAATGTCGAGCAATTGGTAGTGTTAAATAATGTATACTAAATTCATTTAATGGAATCTTAATGTTTTCAAAGACTCTAATTACATAGGAAAATTCTCAAGATAAAATCAAGAGAGAGCCCTGGCCAGATTGGCTCAGCAGTTAGAGCGTCAGCCTGAGAACCGAAGGGTTGCGGGTTCAATTCCCAGTCAGGGGCACATACCTGGGTTGCAGGTTTGATTCTAGGCTCCGGTTGGAGTTTTGCGGGAGGCGACCAATTGATATGTCTCTCTCACATCGGAATTTCTCTCTCTCTCTCTTTCTTTCCCTCCCTCCCTCCCTCCCTCCCTCCCTCCCTCTCTTCCACTGTATCTAAAAATCAATGGGAAAATATTGTCAAGTGAGGATTAACAACAACAAAAATTAAGAGAGAAAAGCAAAATACAAAACAATATATGCCAAATGATCCCAATTAAAAACAAAAGATGCCCTGGCCGGGTGGCTCAATTGGTTGAAGTGTCATCCCTTACACCAAAAGTTGGCGGCTGGCTTGATTCCTGGTCAGGGCACATACTCAGGTTTGGGATTTGATCCCTAGTTGGGGTTTGTACAGGAGGCAACTGATCGATGTTTCTCTCTCTCTCCCTTTCTCTCTCCCTAAAAATCAATTAAAAAACATTTCCTCTGGTGAGGATTTTTTAAAAAAGAGTATATTTACATATAAAATGGATAGAAGGAAATTATAAAAATTGAAGAGTGATTACCTCTGCCTAAAAAGTTTACTTGCAATGAATGCTCCCTTTTAATAATTTGCTAACCCTAATAAGTGTTATTTAAAACACTAAAAACAATCTTGCAGTATATGTCTTACATAAAACCATTAAAAAATATATATATATATTTAAGGTGGGAGATAAATAAAATGTATTTTCTACCTTGGGGAAGCCCTGGGGAAGTTCCCTTTGATTTTATCTAAACACCTGGGCCTAGTACTGCTCATGTTCTTGGTTACCTTGAATGTGTTTTCTATTTCCTATCTTCTTAGGTGCTTCCTATATCTCCCACAGCTCATGGTTTTCTTGTTGAATTATTTCAGTCTCTCCTTGGTCATAATGGGATTTGGCTTTACCCAGGGCTTCAGCCTTTGGCATTTCACGTGCTGAATGTTCTTTGGATGAAAGATCAAGAAGCATGAACTTGCCCTGGCTGGTGTGGCTCAGGTGTTTGAGCGTCATCCCAGGCACCGAGCGGTTGCTGGTTTGATTCCTGGAGGACACACGCCTAGGTTATGGGCTTGATTCCCAGTGCGGGGTGTGCGGGAGGCAGCCAATCCATGCTTCCCTCTCACGTTGATGTTTCTCTCTTCTTCCTTCCTCTCTCTCCCTCTGAAAAATCAATAAACTATTTAATAAATAAATAAATAAATAAATAAATAAATAAAAGCCTGAACTTTAACTCTGGCTCTGCCCCCAGACAAGCATAAACCCTGAACTTGAGTAAAAGTCACTTCCCATCTTTGGGCCTCTTTCTTCCTTCTATAAAATGAAGGCGTTAGAAACTCTTTAAGGTTCCTTCCAGTTTTAAATTTCGACCTACTAGAAGCCACAGTGGATTCTGGCCTTCTGGGGCTTCCAAGGATTCATTAGCATCGTTAACAACCACAGGAGTGATTAATATTGAGCTTGGTCTACAGTTGCTAATTTGTTGATTCATGCAGAATTAAAAATGATTCTGACCCTTTAGTAAAGCTTATTGGTTGTTCCTTTTTTCAAAAGGAATGTCATGGTTCTTAGGTTTTTGTTGTTGTGGTGGTGGTGGTTAAGCTAATTAAGCTAAACTGGGTCAGGTCAGCTGAGTTTCTTTGTTGCCAGTTCCTGAGGCTGTCATGTCAGTATATCTTTGCTACATTAAGGTGAGGTCTGTTCCAATGAGTCAGAATATAGTAGTCCCCTCTTATCTGTGGGGAATACGATCCATGACCCCCAGTGGATGTCTGAAACTGCAGATGATACTGAGCCCTATATATACTATGTTTTTTTCTTATACCATCCATACCTATGATAAAGTTTATATTTTAAGTATAAACTTTCATAAATTAGGCACAGTAAGAGACTAACAACAATAACTAATAATAAAATGGAATAATTATAGCCCTGGCCGGTTTGGCTCAGCGGTTAGAGCGTCGGACTGCGGTCCAGAGAGACCCGGGTCCGGTTCCCGCTACGGGCATGTACCTCGGTTGCAGTTTGTCCCCGGCCCTGGTTGGTCGTGCAGGTGGCAGCCACTCGATGTGTCCCTTTCACGTCGATGTTTCTCTCTCTCTCTCTCTTCCCCTCTCTCCCTCCCACTCTATCTGAACAAAAAATGAAAAAATGTCCTCGGATGAGGATAAAAAAAAAAAAAATTATAACAACATACTATAATAAAAGTTATGTGACTAGTCTCTCTCAAAATATCTTATTGTACTGTACTCACTCTTCTTGTGGTGATGTGAGATGATCAAATGCCTATGTGATGAGATGAAGTGAGATCACCGACTTAAGCATTGTAACACAGTGTTAGGCTACTAATGACCTTCTGATGATTTGTCAGAAGGAGGATCATCTGCTTCCGGGTGATCTTGGATCACTGAATCATGACTATGTCAATGGTTGGATGTCTGGAACAAATGATGTCGATGGTTGGGGAAATTTAATATTTGAAGTAACTAAAACCATGAAAAGTGAAACTATGGAGAAGGGGGGACTACTGTATAAAATGAAATGTGTGCAAAGATCAAGGTTGGCTTACAGGGTGAACCTTACCAAACTGCAGAGCCTTGCTGGACCTTCCTTTCTCCAGCTGCAATACATGGCTACCACTGGCAGCTATGGAGACCGATGTTGTGTTAATCTAATCCTAGTACCGCATTTTATAGTTAAGAAAATGGAGGCCAGAAGATGCTAAGTGACCCATCCACACTCACACAGCATGAAAGAACCAGGATCAAGACTATTAGCACACATGGGGAATGGCCTGGATTCCAACTGAGCATTTGCCAATAATAAGCACTGTGATGTGGGTAAGTTATTTCTCCCCACTGACTGAAGTAAATGAAAGGATAGGATAAAATGTAAAACTTCCTAGGTTCCTTAATTATTTTGTAGACTAAAATAGGGACTAAGTAGGTTGACAGAGGCAAAAAATATAGGACATAAAATAATCAAGATATGATTCTACTCATTTTGTCATTTTCATCAATTTTTGAAGGATATTTACATCTTCATATGTCTTCATATTAGTGATATTTAATGTTCTTAGCAATATTTTTTCTTTTAGGAAGATTTAGCAAAGGAATGCAGTGCCCTTTAATAAATGCTACTGTTGAGTAGTAACGAGGCTGAGGAAGCCTGACTGAGCTCTGAGAACCTCAACAGTCAGCAATAGGGCTAAAAGCGCAACGGGCAAGTAGGATATTCACTAATTTTTTTTCTGGAATGAAGAGGCCACCATGGATACAAGTTTACTATCCTCAGACCAACCTCTGCTGTAAATATTTTGTTTTATTAATTAACCTAGTTTTAAAAATCATAGACATAATATAGAAACATAGCAAAACCAAAAAAAGTTCAAAAACTGGAAAACGAAAACAAGAAGTCTCTTTTTCCACTCACCCCTGTGTTACTCCCTAAAGATAACCACTTTCCATGATTTTTAGTTTCAGTTTTTCTGCTAGTTACTATAATAAATGTTACTTATTACTTTCCTCAACTTTTGATTTTGAAAAATTTCAAACTTACAAGAAGAATTCACCTAGATTTACCAACTGCAACAGCTTGCTGTATTTAGCCTTCTCTCACTCTACAGTACCCATATTCCCCTTTCTGCTGAACCACTTGGGGAATAGTTGTAGACATAATGTCATTGTTCCCCCAAATACCTCAACATGCATGTCCTAAGAATAAGGACATTCTTCATAACCATGATATAATTCTCCCATTCAAAAAAATGTAGCAGTGATAGACTTATGACCTTGACACGTTAATTATCATCCATTTCTGAGCACTTCCTTACTTTTTAGCATAAGAAGTTCTAGATTCACCTTGTACTCTCCCTGCCCCAGCCCTAGTATCAATCATTTCCCTTGGGAGACTTCCATTATAATTTAAAATGATTGTTCAAATTTTCACAATTGTCCAATAATGTAACTTTTAACGTTTTTTCAGTCTAAAATCCAGTCACTCATCACACATTGCACTGAATTTTCTTCAGTGTCCTTTAGAAAGTCATGTTTTTCTTTCATGACACATTTTTAAAGAGTACCCGTTAGTTGTTTTGCAGAATGTCTCTCAGTTTGGATTTGTCTGATTGTTTCCTTATAATGGATTCAGCTTCTCTATTTTTGGCAGGAGTATTACATAGATGATGTTATATCTTAGTGCAACATATCAGCAGGCACGATGTCAGTTTGTCCGATAATTATTGATGCTAAATTTGGACATTTTATTAAGGCAGTATCTGCTAGAATCCTCCATTGTACAAGTACCCTTTTCTCTTTGTCATTAGTGAGTAGCCTGTGGGGTGATACTTGGAGAGGTTTTCATATCCATTGATGAGTATTGCCTGAATCACTCAATATTACGTGGTGGTAAAGCAGTGAGTCTAATAATCCCATCGTTTCTTCTATTCTTTTTTTTTTTATCCTCACCCGAGGACATTTCTGCATTGCCACCCACACGACCCCAACCAGGGCTGGGGACAAACTGCAAATGAGGTACGTGCCCTTAGTGGGAACCGGAGCCGGGTCTCTCTGGTCCTCAGGCCAATGCTCTAACCGCTGAGCCAAACCGGCCAGGGTGATTTCTTCTATTCTTGTGAGCTGACATTTTCTGTTATTGTTGTTGTTAATCCTCACCCAAGGATATTTTTCCATTGATTTTTTAGAGAGAGTGGAAAGGAGGGAGGGAGAGAGAAATAGAAAGAGAGAGACATCGATGTGAGAGAGACACATTGATTGGTTGCCTCCTGCACAACCCCGACCTGGTCCAGGGATTGAACCTACAACCCAGATATATGTCCTTGACTGAAATCGAACCTGTGACCCTTCAGTCTGCTGGCCGACACTCTCACTGCTGAGCCAAACCAGCTAGGGCTCTACATTTTTCTTTTAAAAAATCTCCTTCCTTTTTCTCTTCTTGTTTTAATTTTTATTGTAAAATATCAGACTATAACACATGGATTCTTTTAAAATTATTTAATATACTATTATCTATTTTTATCATTATTTATTTCAATACTCAAATTATTCCAAATTTGGCCAGTGGGAGCCCCTTCAAGCTGGCTCCTTTGTCCTCGGCATGTTAGTTACCACCCATTTTTGAGCACTTCCTTACTTTCTAGCACAAGAAGTTCTAGGTTCACCTTGTACTTTCTCTGCCCCAACCCTAGTATGTGATTTCCCTTAGGAGACTTCAATTATAATTTATTTAGTTATTTAAATTTTTCTTTATTGATTTTAGAGAGAGAGGAAGGGAGAGAGAGAGAGAGATAGAACATTGATGAGAGAGAACATCGATTGCCGCCTCCTGCATGGCCCCCACTGGGGATCTGGCCCACAACCTGGGCATGTGTCCTGACCAGGAATCGAACTGGCAATCTCCTGGTGCATGGGTCGACGCTCAACCACTGAGCCACACCGGCTGGGCTTTAATTATAATTTAAAATCATATAGACCAAGCAAATTCCCTTCCTTCTACTTCTTCTCCCCTTTTCACTTCCCAAATTTGATAGCAATATATTTTGTATTGTCAAGATTTATAACATTATATTTTGATCTGTACCTATAGTTAAACTAGGTCATTCTTTGCTTATAGGTTATTTCTAAAAATTAAAAACCAGTAAATGAGGTGTTTTTTATGATAATATATAATTCCCTTTAGAAACAAATTTGCATTGGGTCTCACATTTTAGTAGAGATATGAATCTCCTAAGGAACTTATTAAAGATTTACATTTCTCAGCCCACCCACAGAAGTTCTGAATCAATAAATTTAAAGGGTCTGGTGATTCTAAGAGATTCTGTAGAAGTAGTATTGGGTGCGTTAAGAAGGAAATATAATGCCATGTCATTAAAATTTGGCAACTTGATTGAGAGTCCTTTAAGTGTCAGCCCCTAAAGAATTATTTTATTTTCTTTCCAGTGGCATTCCATTTGAAGGTGGTCATACTGAGCCTAAGCTATTTCTTTCTTTTTTTCTCTTTATTGATTTTTAGAGAGAGAGGAAGGGAAAGGGAGGGAGATAGAAACATCAATTGGCTGCATGCCCCCCATTGGGGATTTGGCCCACAACCTGGGCATGTGCCCTGATCAGGAATCAAATCGGCGACCTCTTGGTGCATGGGTCGACGCTCAACCACTGAGCCCCACTGGGCAGGACTAAGCTATTTCTTATATCTCATGTTATTCTCTTTTTGGGATTCTTTAAACATTTTTACATTTTCTAAAGTAATCACTTTTAAAAAAAATTAATTATTATTTTTTTTGTTACAAATATCCTTCCTTTTCTCCCCATTGACACCCTCCTCCCCACTCCCATCCCACCCTCACCTTCATAGTATTGTTGTCTGCGTCCATTGGTTGTGCATATATGCATATAAGTTCTTTGGTTCATCTCTTCCCGCCCTCCCATCCCCCTTCCCTCTGAGGTTTGTCAGTCTGTTCCCTACTTCCATGTCTCTGGATCTATTTTGCTTATCAGCTTATTTTGTTCATTATATTCCACAAATAAGTGAGATCATGTGACATTTGTCTTTCTCTGAGTGGCTTATTTCACTTAGCATAATACTCTCCAGGTCCCTCCATGTCGTCTCAAAGGGTAAGAGATCTTTCTTCCTTGCAGCTGCACAGTGTTCCACTGTATATATGTACCACAGATTTTTTATCCATTTACCTACTAATGAGCACTTGGGCTGTTTCCAGATCTTAGCTATTGCAAATAGTGCTGCTATAAACATAGGGGTGCATATATTCTTTCTGATTGGTATTTCAAGCTTCTTAGGATATATTCCTAGAAGTGGAATTACTGGCACAAATGGCAATTCTATTTTTAATTTGTTGAGGAAACACCATATTGTTTTCCATAGTGGCTGCACCAGTCTGCATTCCCACCAGCAGTGTGCTAGAATACCCTTTCTCTACATCCTCACCAGCATTTGTTGTTTGATGATTTGTTGATGGCAGCCATTCTGGCAAGTGTGAGGTGATACATAATAGTCATTTTAATTTGAATCTCTCTGATGATTATTGACATTGAACATTTTTTCGTATGTCTGTTGTATGTCCTGTTTGGAGAGGTGTCTATTCAGGTCCCCTGCCCATTTTTAAATTGGATTCTTTTTTTTATGTTTCTATTGATTTTTTAGAGAGTGGAAGGGAGAGAGAGATAGAAACATCTATGTGAGAGAAAAACATCGATTGGCTGCCTCTTGCATGCCCCCTACTGGGGATTGAGCCCAAAACCTGGGCGTGTGCCCTGACTGGAAATTGAACCAGGGCCTCTCAGTCTATGGGACAACACTCAATCCACTGAGCCACATCGGCCCGGCTTTAACTGGATTCTTTGTCTTCCTTTTGTTGAGTTGTATGAGTACTCTATATATTTTGGAAATTAACCCCTTATCTGATGTATCAAGGGCAATTATGTTCTCCTATATAATGGGTTCCCTTTTCATTTGATGCTGGTTTCTTTTGCTATGCAGAAGCTTTTTAGTTCGATGTAATTCCATTTATTTATTTTTTCCTTTGTTTCTCTGGCGTGAGGTGATGTATCCATGAAAATTCTGCTACGTGTGATGTTTGAGATTTTGCTGCCTACATTTTCTACTAGGATTTTTATGGTTTCATGAGTGATAGAGTAATCTTCTTCATATTGAATGTATGTGGTAAGATTTCTAAGCCATTTTGCAAAAATGGCTTTGTTTCGCTCTAATAGTTAGTGGACAGTTTGGTTTGATAAGTGAGAAGTCTGCTGTTGGTCTGATTTGTATTTTTCTTTTTCTTCTTTTTTTTTATCCTCACCCGAGGACATTTTTCCATTTTTTGTTCAGATAGAGTGGGAGGGAGAGATAGGAAGAGAGAGAGAGAGAGAGAGAGAGAGAGAGACATCGACGCGAAAGGGACACATCGAGTGGCTGCCTCCCGCATGACCAACCAGGGCCAGGGACAAACTGCAACCGAGGTACGTGCCCCCAATGGGAACCGAACCCGGGTCTCTCTGGACCACAGGCCGACACTCTAACCGCCGAGCCAAACCGGCCAGGGCAAATTTTTTTTCTTTTTTATGATTTGAGAGAGGGAGAAAGGAAGAGGGATAGACAGAAACATCGATGAGAGAGAACATTGACTTGCCGCCTCCTGCATGCCCCCCACTGAAGATTGAGCCCACACCCTGGGCATGTGCCCTGACCGGGAATCGAACCGGTGACCTCTTGATGCATGGATCGATGCTCAACCACTGAGCCACACCGGCCGGGCTGATTTGTATTTTTCTTAAAGCAAGATGCTTTCCCCCGCTCTGCATTCTTTTAGGATTTTTTTCTGTATTTTTAGAGTTCTGAAATTTTACCATGATGTACCTTGGTATAGATATTTTTTTCATTAACCCAGCTTGGCAGTTAGCAAGTTAGATGTTTTTCCTTAGTCAAAGATAATTTTATTTTATTTTATTTATTTATTTTTTTAATCCTCACTGGAGGATATTTTTCCATATGTCTTCAGATGGGGGGAGGGAGGGAGAGAGAGAGAGAGAGAAAGAAAGAAAGAAACATCGACGTGAGAGGGACACACAGACTGGTTGCCTCCCGCACAACCACAACCAGGGCTGGGGATGAACCACAACTGAGGTACATGCCCTTGACCAAAATCGAACCCGCAACTCATTGGTCCGTGGGCAGGCTCTCTAACCACTGAGCCACACCGGCCAGGGCAAAGATAATTTTATTTTATTATATTTATTTTAACTTATCTTTATTGTTGAATGTATTACAAATGTTCCTCATTTTTCCCCCATTGACCCCCTCCTCCCCATTCCTGCCCACCTCCTGCCTTTCCCCACACTGTTGTCTGTGTCCATTGGTTATGCATATATACATATAAGTTCTTTGGTTTATTTCTTCCCACCCCCCAACCCCCTTCCCTTTGAGGTTTGTCAGTCTAACAACCAATTTGTACTTCTTAATCCCTTCACCTTTTTCACCCATCCCCCCAGCCCCCACCCATCTGTTACGCAAAAAAGTTCTCTGTATCTATGAGAATGTCTCTGTTCTGCTTGTTCATTTTGTTTGTAGATTCAATTGTTGATAGATATGTATTTATTGCCATTTTGTTTGTTCATATTTTTTTATCTTTTTCTTCAAGAAGACCCTTCAAGCCCTGGCCAGTTTGGCTCAGCGGTTAGAGTGTCGGCCTGTGGTCCAGAGAGACCTGGGTTCGGTTCCCGCTAGGGGCATGTACTTCGGTTGCAGTTTGTCCCTGGCCCTGGTTGGTCGTGCAAGTGGCAGCCACTCGATGTGTCCCTTTCATGTCGATGTTTCTCTCTCTCTCTCTCTTCCTCTCTCTCCCTCCCACTCTATCTGAACAAAAAAATGAAAAAATGTCCTCGGGTGAGGATAAAAAAAAAAAAAAGAAGAAGACCCTTCAACATTTCATATAATAATGGTTTGGTGGTGATGAACTCCTTTAGCTTTTCTTTGTCTGGGAAATTCTTTATATGGCCATCGATTCTAAATGACAGCTTTGCAGGATAGAGTAATCTTGGTTGTAGGTTCTTGCTTTTCATCACTCTGAATATTTCTTGCCCCTCCCTTCTGGCCTGCAAAGTTTCTTTTGAGAAATCAGCTGATAGTCTCATGGGAACTCCCTTGTAGGTAACTAACTGCTTTTCTCTTGCTGCTTTTAAGATTCTCTCTTTGTCTTGAACCTTTTGCATTTTGATGATGATGTGTCTTGGTGTGGGCCTCTTGGGGTTCATCTTGTTTGGGACTCTCTGTGCTTCCTGGACTTGTATGTCTGTTTCCTTCACCAAGTTAGGGAAATTTTCTGCCATTATTGTTTCAAATAGGTTTTCGATTTCTTGTTCTCTTTCTTCTCCTTCTGGCACCCCCAAGATGCGAATGTTGGCACGCTTGAAGTTGTCCCAGAGGCTCCTTACATATCCTCATTTTTTTTGGATTCTTTGATAATTTTATTTTGGCATATCTTTTACTAATCCTTCCTTTTCATTTGTTCTCTTCTCTCCTAATACTCATTTTATTTTATTTTTTATTTTATTGGTTAATCCTCACCCGGGGATATTTTTCCTTTGATTTTTAGAGAGAGCGGGAGGGAACGGGAGAGAGAGAGAGAGAGAGAGAGAGAGAGAGAGAGAGAGAGAGAGAGAAACATCAGTGTGAGAGAGACACAGCAATTGGTTGCTTCCCACATGACCCCATCTGGGGCCGGGGATCAAACCTGCAACCCAGGTATGGTGCCCTTGACCGGGAGTCAAACCCACAACCCCTCGGTCTGTAGGCTGACACTCTAACCACTGAGCCAAACCAGTCAGGGCTCTCCTAATACTCATTTTAATAAATGTTGGACTTCCCAGATCTATTCTCTATGCTTCTGAACATTTCTCCATGTTTCCCATCTTTTTGTTCTATTTTGGGAGACTCCTACATTTTCCAGTTTACAAATCGTGTAAGTAGGTTGGATGTGTGGTTAGTCTAGCTTTCCTATTGGGGACTGGGTGGGGAGCATGCAAACTGATTA
This sequence comes from Tadarida brasiliensis, assembly GCA_030848825.1. Lineage (NCBI taxonomy): Eukaryota > Metazoa > Chordata > Mammalia > Chiroptera > Molossidae > Tadarida > Tadarida brasiliensis. The sequence continues at coordinate 195,952,803 of CM061257.1, read as the reverse complement.
AAAAGTAGTTTTACTTTGATCATGGTACATCATGGTATATTTCACTTCTATTGATTGACTGATTTTAGAGAAAGAGAGGAAGGAAGACAGGGAGAAAGAAAATGAGAGGGAGAGAAACATGATTTATTGTTCACTTATTTATGCATTCCTTGGTTGATTCTTGTATGTGCCCTGACCAGGCATTGAATCCACAACCTTGGTGTATCAGGATGATGCTCTTACCAACTGAGCTACTTGGTCAGGGCCATATTTTTCTTCTAGATGGAGCTGTCTTTCCTTTTTCACCCTCTATTCCTCATGGAAGGCCAGAGTTATATCTGCTCTGCTTTTCCTGAGCACCCCCTGCCTCTGCCTCCACGCCACTCTCACTAGTAGTCTTCCCTGGTCAGGTTGTTCTCTTCTCAGGCTTTACCCCAAATCCAAATCTGTATCCTCTGGCAAGTCGTAGGTGGAAGAGTAGGGGAGGAGCCTACTGGCCTGATGTGGCCCTTCATGAACGATCCTGATCACACTGCACAGCTCTGCCTCCCCAAATTCTGATCTTCCTAATGGTCAATGCAGAGCTTGGAGCTTAGGATGCATCACAAATGGCACTCTGAAGACAGACTGCCTGGGTTGAAAGCCTGTTTCTGCTACATGCTAACCATGTGAGTTTTACTAAGTCTCATCTGTAAAATGGAGATTATAATAATGTAGTGATTGGTGTATAATCAATGCTCAGTTATTATTAGTGACTACAAAACTGGTTTTATCTGCTTTTTTTCTGTCAATCTGATCCCACCTATTTTCTTTCTTTTCTTTTCTTTTTTTAAAGATTTTTTAATTGATTTTTAGAGAGAGAGGAAGGGAGAGAGAGAGAGAGAGAGAGAGAGAGAGAGGAACATTGACGCGAGAGGGACACATGATCGGCTGCCTCCCACATGCCCCGCACTGGGGATTGAGCCTGTAACCTGGAATTGAGTCCATAACCTGGGCATGTATTTTGTTTTTTTAATTTAAATTTTTATCAAAATAACATTGTATTTTATTTATTTGTTTTTTCATCACCAAAAAGGATTTATTTGGGAAAAAGAAAAGGTTGCAAACCAGTGCGTGCAGACATGGCAAGCCACGTCCACACTCTCTCAAAATAACATCATTTTAAAGAACAAATACTTTGTAAGTCTTAGAACTAAAAACCACCATCCTCTGCCCCATACTGCCCCACACTTGAGCCCCACTCCCTAGAAGCCACCAGTTTAAACACTTAAACCTGTTCTTTTGTTATTCAGCACCATATTTAAAAAAATAACCTGTACATTAATATAATGCTACTTTGTGCCTTTTCAATATTGTTAATCTATTGACTTCCTACTATGAAAGGTGGTTTAATGCTCATACTTTACCCTATTCCCCATCCTTCTCTTGATTGAGATAAGATAAAAATTTATTCACATCATTATGACATTTAAATATTATTTACAGTTCAAAGTTGAGCTCTAGTGTATTGAGATTAACATTTCCTTACTTATATACCTTTTTTTTCTGGGATTAATAATCACTTTGTCATTCACTCATTTAATTTTTCTATGTACTTATAATAAATCCATCTCCAAACTTTCAGAGAGCACCACTCAGTAGGTTAAAACACATTGCCAGATGTGTTGGTTTCCCTTTTTCTTGGAGACATCACTCCCGGAGCCCTCTGTTGCCCTGCAGATTCCCTGGCTCCAATCTTGTTTGGTTGCTGTTAGGCCTGCTGCATGCTATCATGCTTGGGCTTCCCTTTACCTTCATCCTCAAATTCCACCCACCTCTCTCCTGTGTTAGAAGCTCTTTGACAGAGTGGAAAACTTGGTGTGAAAGAAGATGTCTTTGTTTGGTTCCTGGCCCTCAGCATCGAGCACGTTCCTGGCTCTCCCCGTATCAGTCAGGTTCTTGCCAACTCAGCACAAAGGGATTTACTAGAAGACTAGAGGGACTCAGACTCAGTGGGAGGCTGGAATAGCAGGAACCAAAGAAACTCGAACAGCCCTGGCTGGGTAGCTCAGTTGGTTGGATGCACTGTCCTGATGCACCAAGGTTGCAGGTTCAATCCCGGTCAGGGCGCATACAAGAAGCAACCAATGAATGCATAAATGAGTGGAACAACAAACTGATCTCTCTCTTTCTCAAATCAATTTAAAAAAAAAAGAAGCTCGAACAATCTGTCCAGGATGCCTCCACTACTTCTGATGTCCACTGTGGACAGCTTGGCTTTACTCACTTGGGATTCAACGCGCTGGCAGAAGTACTTGATTGGCCAAGCCAGTGGTCTCACTGATACTGAGGATGCGGGGAGGAGGATTTTCTCTCTTCAGTTTTTGTGGTGGGAGATGGTTTATCACATCCACTTACACCCTAATACTGCTACTATCGATGTTTCCTCTCAGAGAGGAAGAGGGCATTGGAAATCAGACAGCCAAAACAAGTGGACACGTCCATTATACTCTTTGAGTCTCAGTTTTTTCATCTCTATATAAAAATAATAATTATATAAAGTATTCAACTTGGGAATTAAATAAGATAATAAGGAAAACAGTACAGTGACTGACTGATGATAGAGTCTCTGTAAATGTTGGTTTGATGTGGATAGAAGACTGAAAATATTCTATGTGGATGGAGTGATAGACACCAAGACTGAGAAGCCAGAAAGTCTCCTGAAAGGAGTGAGGTGAGGGAGCCTGGGGTCCTTTAACCTGGATAGCAGATCTGGAGAGGAAGGAGCAGGGCCCAGTCCTGTTCGGGGCAGAGGCTACTGTAGATGGTTGGACTTAGCCTTTAGAGCCTTTGTTTTCCTGGACATAGCTGCTCATAACTGGGTCAAGACCTGGCCTTAGCTGAGATGAAGTCAGCATGAAGACCAGGGATGGCAGAGCAGTGGCTGGAGTGGGCAGGCCAGCTACACAGAGGTCAGGGATCAGCCAGGGGTGTGGAAGGATCTGCCACACAGAGTGACCGGGTCTGGCCCTGGAGTTTCTCTACAGAGGGACATGGGGAGGAAATGCTGTCCTACCCATCCTTCCCTTATGGATTCACCAAAGGCCTCTGATGGGCCAACCACACCATCAGCAAAGTATGGAGAAGGATGACAGGAGTCACTCAAAGGTCCCATTAACACAGGAAAGTAAAATGAGCTTCAGCTCAGCAGATATGATCGTGACATCTTAGAAGAGTTCTCTCCTCAGAGGAGCCTCCCTGCCGTAGTCCCCAGTCACTCAGGAACCATCTCTCCTATCTCTGGGCTCCCTTGGGGGCTCTGCCCAGCTTCTGGCCTGGCTCTAGAACACGAGATTCTGGGCATTTGTTCCCGGGGTATCTCCTCCACTTGGCTTCTAGCTCCCAAAGGGCAGGGCTGGTGCCTCACTTCTCTCAGGGCCTGGCCCAGGATGGGTACCAGGGAATGTCTGAAAAGTGAAAGAGGTTGGAATTGAGCTCAGCCGTAGATAAATGAAGGACAGAGGAAGAACGAATTTCAGAGACGGTGGCAGGAACAACATGACCGAAGAGATATGGCACAAGCGACAGACTTGATAGAGGGAAATATCTGTTTTGGAAGAGAAACTGACATTTGTACCAGTGCTTTCCCAAATATTTTGTGTGGTTCTCATATCAGCCCTGAGAGAAAAGTGTGATTATTCCTATTTTACAGACGAGGCAACTGAGGCTCAGAGAGAAGTGACTTACCCAGAAAATGGCTGAAAACAGGAATATAAATGGGACTATCTAATTCCTGAGCCTAGAGAAGCAGATGGGTGGAATTTGTAACCCTAAAGGTGGGCATAATTTGGGGGCCTTGGCCAAGCACCCAGTGTATGTGTCACCAACCTTTGCTCTAAATAGAAGGTGATGGTATATTACTGGGTCCTGATCCCACAGTGTGACCCTGTGCTGGCTCAGGTGGGAGTCCAGGCAGTAAATGGCAGGTGGTTTCATACCCTCGGCCTTTTGTACACACAGCTGCTCTCCTGGTCCTCTTCTTTCTTTAAAAAAAATTTTTTTTTCCTTTATTGATTTTAGAGAAAGAGGAAGTGAGAGGGAAAGAGAGATAGAAATATCGATGAGAGAGAACATCGATTGGTCACCTCCTGCATGCCCCCCACTGGGGATCGGGCCCACAACCTGGGCATGTGCCCTGATCGGGAATTGAACTGGAGACCTCTTGGTGTATGGGTCGATGCTCAACCACTGAGCCACAGTGGCCGGACCTCTTCTTCCTTTTGAATCAAGCCTCTCCTTCCCTTCAAGCCCCTCATGATGCCTGCTGGAGTGACACTTATAGACATCGAGCTTGAACCACCCCCAGGAGGTTCCCTTGACTGTTTACAGAGTGAATGAATGTGCACATGTGCCCAGGAATCCCCATCCTCCAGGGCTTCCAGGGAAAGGCAAGGTCTCCCATGCCCCAGCCTCTTTCTGTCTTTTCTCCTCCCCTTCACTGCCCCATCCCTGTGGTTGGGTCAGGACCTTGCTGATTCCAACAGGGACAGAGGTTGAAGAGGCCACCTCTGGCAGCAGGAGCCAGCAGACCTCCTGAGAGAGGAAGCAGGAAGGGCTGCCAGGTCCATTGCACACCCCTGACCCTGCCTGGATGGGCGTGGGAGAGCAGAGGACACAGGACAGAGGGGGCAGGGCTGGGCAGGGCTGGGCAGGACTGAAAAGCCAGGCTACCAGGTCACCTTTGGGAGGAGGCTTCCTGCCTGCCTTCCATCAGGGTGGTGAGGCATCTGGGAAGGAACTTCCTGTGCCCTCTCCTGGCCGGCTCTGATAGCCTAAGAAAGAAGTCAGCACTGGATCCATTGTCAAGAAGCCTGCCTTCCAGACTTTATTTGACATTTGCTAAGAACCTGCTCTGGGTCATGCAGGGGGTGGGTGGGGTGCAAAGATGAGTAAGATCCATTTCCTCCTCTAAAGAGCTCACACCAGCCCTGGCTGGTTTGGCTCAGCAGTTAGAGCATCAGCCCTCGAACTGAAGGGTCTTGGGTTCGATTCCTGGTCAAGGGCATGTGCAGGTTCGATCCTCAGCCCCGTCCCAGGGCGGGAGGCAGCCAATCGATGTTTCTCTCTCTTCCTCCCTCCCTTCCACTCTATCTAAAAATCAATGGAAAAATATCCTCAGGTGAGGATTAACAAAAAATGAAAAATAAATAAAGGAGCTCACACCAGATATTTAAGGAAGAACAAACATAGCTAATACTCATTGAGCACTTTATCATGTGCCAGACACTGATCGAAGTCCTTCACATGTATCCACAACTAATTGAAGTTCACAACAACCTATCAAATAAATGCCATTCTTAGCTCCCTTTGACCGATGGGGATAATGAGGCACAGAGAGATCACAAAGCTTGCCCTAGGTCACACAGTAATTTGCATGCTGGGATCCACACTCAGGCATCTGGCATCAGAGTCTCTGCATTAGCCCACACACTGTGCATTCTTTAGGTCAACTCCAGTGCCAGCGGCCCCCGCCAACACACGCAGCATCTTCATCCTGGCCCTGCCTCCTGGTCAGCGGGTTGTTGGGCTCTGTAAACTTGCCACGCACCAAAGTGTGCTTTAGGATATCACCACTTTCATCCAACTCTACTGTCTGACACAGTTATTTCTTTCCCCGTGGGCTCATCTTCTCGCCCTATGGACGCTTCAAGCTCCTGTGACTCACCTACCTCACAGTCCCTTGGAGCGTCTTGCACTAAGCGGGTGCTCAGATGTGTTTGCAGTTTGTCAAGTTGGTGGAGGGTGCCTTCATTTCCCCAGCTCTCTGTGACATGAATAAAGTGGTTCTCAGCTGGTACCTTGGAATTACCTGGGGAGTTTTAATCACTACTGATGCCCAGACCCCACTCCCAGAGATTCTGCTGTAATTGGTGTGTGGTGCAGTCTGAGCTTAGGGCTTTCTAAACACTCCCAGGACAGTTCTGATGGGCAGCCTAGAGCTCCTGTGTTAAACACTGTTTTAGAATACTTGGAAGTTTCTGTTGAAGGGCAGGCAGTGAGGTGGGGGAATCAGAAAGAGCTTGGGCTTTGGAGAGGAGCAGATAAGATTCAAATCACAACTCTTCCACTTATAGGTTGAGTGAGCGTGGGCAAGTCAACTTCCCGAAGCCTCCGTTACCTCATCTGTGAAAGGGGATAATAACATCCATCTTTAAGTAAAGCCCCTGGCACAGGGATGGCGTATGCTAGAAGAAATGTGATATGTGGCAACTATTAAAACTAATTGTACATTTCTCCACCAACGTGATTACTTGGGGGACAATAGCCAACAAGACATTTTGTTCTTTACCTTATAGCATTTACATCCTAGTAATTCAATTTAACAAGCTTTATTGGATTTGGGAGATCAGGCACTGTATGGGTACAAAGGTGAACAAGACATTGTCCTTGCCTTTGAGGAAAAGAGAAGTGGACACTAATCATAACTAATGTAGAGGACGGGGACTGCCCATTAGGTACAAACCAAGAGTGGTAGACTTCAGGGCAGAAAGCCATCTAGAGGGCAGACCAGATAAGTTTCCATGGAAGATATGACCTGACAAGGCCCTTGAAGGATGGATAGGACTTTGTAGGATGAGATCCCGGTGGTAGAATGGCTTAAACAAAGGCATGGGGGCAGATGCAGCCAATAATCCAACCTCATAAAAGAGCTGGAAGTGCACACACAAGAGGGCAGAAGATGTGTGTGCAGAGAGGGGAAATGCGGGTTGGAGCCTCGACTGCCAGGGTGAAGCATTTGGATTCCATTTGGTCAGCTGAGGGAACCACACAGGAACTGGAACAGGTTGCACAGTTCTTAGCTCTTAATACCTGGACCTTCTCCTGACTTCATTCTGGAGTAGGCATCTTTGTTGTCACCACCTTTGGGGCTACTGCTGCCTTTGTTCCATGTTCAGTGCTCAGAGCCCTGTTGCCGCTCTCAGGCAAAGGTCTGATAAACTCACTTGAGCTTAAGCATAAAATTCATTTCCAGATGGTACCTCTCTAGGCAATTGCATTTGGCAGGTTCAGTGGAAAGAGCACCAAACCGAGAATCTTGAGGAGGCCTAGCTCTGCCTCTCACCAGCTGTATGACCTTGAGCAAGCTGCTTCGCTTCTCTGAGACTCAGTTTCCACTTTAGAAAAATGACCCGGCTGTATGGGATGATTGGCAATGACCTTTCCAGTTGCAATGTTCTCTGATCAATCTGCCAAGTATCAAATCCAAAAAATGTCTGTTTTGCCTCATGCAAGGGGGCGCTGTTGCATATTAGGCATGAGGCTCAGAGGGGATGGATGGAGAGGCTGGCTACATGTAGGTGTTACAGCAGTGTCAGCTGAGCCCAGCCTTGGATTCACCATGACTCAGGCAGTAGCCATGTGCATGAAGAAGCCTCCAGAATATTCCATCCTCCAACAATTCAAGTCTTCTCAGTTGAAGCCCAGACACTGGATCAGAGTGCTGTACACTGTCTGAATTCCTGACCCTCAGAATTTGTGAGCCTAGCAAGATTGTTGTTTCAGCTATGAAGGCTGCAGTGGTTTGTTACATGTTAATAGATAACTGGAAATGAGTGGGTGTTTTGAGGGTGGTTGGAGGATGGAGGGTCTCCCTATGCCAGGGAAGCCTCAGTGGATATCCTCCTCTCCCTGCTTCAGAAGCAGCCACCTCTGTTCTTGGATAATTACTCCAGGTAGCATGGTGCTCTTGGGAGAGGAAGCTCAGAGCCTTCACTGTCCTGGGATATTGTAAAGTTTATAAACAAGAAAGCTCTGGGATCTTTCCCCAGGCTGTCCCAGACTCTGAGGTATTGGTCAGCTGTAAGGTGGGGCTCATCTGTACTTGTCAGCACCCCATTGTGGGAAAGGCTAAAGGGCAGCGGGGAAGTTGCTCACTCTGGTAGAGGTCCTAGGTGCATCTTACACGCGGTCTCTTTTCAGCCCATTACATAGCTCCATCAGATGCTGTAAGACGGGGTGTTTACCCTACTTTACGGATGAAGGAAAAGCCCAGGTGCCATGCTTAAGACTATGCAGGGGGAATGACAGAGCTGGGTTTTGACCCCAACAGCAGGATTCTACAACTGTCTTGAGAAGCCCGGTGGGTGACTTAGGGATGGAAGCTCTGAGAAGGGACCTCCATTTCCTTTAGCTGGACAGCCTCTTGTCTTGAAGTAAGACCACTGAACTTGGCTGATGTTCTGTTTCTCCTTCCTTCCCCACCCCCTCATTCCTTTTTTCCTCCGGGATTTTGAGGTAAGGAAGAGAGGAGCAATCCAGTCCCAAGTCCTTTGTCAGGGAAGGCGGAATGGTGATGCGGGCCTTCACTCACCGACCGACCGACCGTTCCAGGGCTGGGGCCCAGAGGGCAAGCCAGGCCAGGCCGCTCCCAAGCTGGGGAGTGGTGGTGAGGAAGGGAGTGACCCTCCCCATCACAGCCCCCACCCGCTGTGAAACGTGGGTGGTGAGGTTCCCAGAAGAATTGTGCAGTGTCAGGGAGCATGCCGGCTGGCAGGGAGGAGGCAGCCCGTTCCCTAGTGGGACTTCCTCTCACGGTGTGTGTGCGCGGTTTTGGGGTGGGGGCGGGGGGCAAGGAAATACCATTTTCTGAGTGAGTGTGCCAGGCTATGTCACACGTATCAGCCCATTTAAATCAATTTCCAGACAAGTCTTGGAGAGGTTAGCTGACTTGCCCAAGGCCACACAGCACGTGAGCTGCAGAGCGGGTAAGGACGCTCTGGAGGTGACCGCCGGGACCTGGGAGGGAGGCTCTGGGCCCTCACCCCAGGGCTGGCCCTAGGGGCTCCCAGCAGGGGGCGCCCAGAGCCCCGTCCCGGCCGCCGGGCGCGCCTACAGCCGGCGCCTGGGACGGGGCTGGCCGCTCCGCCCCTCGGCTCCTCGGCGGCTCGGCGGGCGGGCGGGCGGGCGGAGGGCGCCGGGAGCGCAAGGAGCAGAGCGGAGCCGAGCGCCGCGCACCCGCCGCGCCCCCGTGCCCACCGCGCCCGCCGCAGCGCAGCCTTCGCCGTGAGTAGCGCCCGTGTGCGGGCTCGCCCGGCGGGACGGGGCCCGACAGCAGCTGTGCCCCGGGGCTGGGGCTGGCGGGGCAGATTGCCCCGAGGCGCACTGTCATGTTCTCCAAGCCCGCCGCCCAGGTCCCTGACGCCGCTCGCGGGCATGGCCGGCCGTGGCCTTGGGCGCTGTGGCCTCGCTGGAACGCCGGGACCTGCCGGCTCCTAACCCTGGCAGTTTGACCCGGGGAACCGGGGCGTTGGGCAGAGACCTGGCACCCAGGGAAGAGGTCGGAAACAGACTTCCTTCCATTAGTTGGAGCCCTTTGGTGGGGTAGAGCACCCCAGATTTCTGGGAGAAGAGGGGCCAGGTCTTCTCAGCATCAGCCGCTTCGCAGGACTCCTTCTTGCCCCAGCAGGTGATGCGAGGAGGCTGCTCCGTACAGTCAGCTTCCTATGTGGCAGAATGAAGCTGTGACCCTGTCATCAGGATCCCCGCCTAGGGCAGAGCTAGGGTGGGCATGGGGGCAGCCAGCAGGACTGTGCAGGCTGGGGCAAAAAGGCATAGAAGGGTGCTGTCAACAGTTGACCCCGACTCTGATCAGGCATTATGGATGTCTCATGGCATGTGTGGGTCTGGCCATAATTAGCATTCTCACTTTAGGAAGGAGAAAATGAGGCCCAGAGAGGTGAACACGGAGGACACAGGTAGTGGTAGATTAGGAGTGCACCCTGGAAGAGTGGATGCCAGAGGCAGGTGGGAAGGTCCCTGGGGGCAGGTACAATGAGCACAGCCTCTGATACCTCCTACTCTAGAATCCAGTGGAGGGGAGCTGGGGGCTGCTGCTCTGGTTCCTGATACTCATTTCCCAACTTCCTCCGTGTAAGTTATTCCTGGAAGAATCCTGGTGGTTGAGGGATGCTGCAGCTTTGGCTCCTTCACACATACTTTCAGAGTCCTGTTCTTCCCAAACAACCCATCTCCCGGGATGTGTTTTTAGCACCTAAAGTGGCCCCACCGGTAGTTGAACAGCTTTGGGAGAGACCTGGGCAGGGGGCACAATGGGGTGTGGATGTGGGGCAAGTTTCCAACTGGCAGGAATGAGACCTGAACTGACCCTGACCACCTCCCTCAGGCTCCCCTAGTTGTTGGATGTGAGGATGAACAAGCAGGCTGCCCAGCGGAGCTGGACCTTCCCCAGAAAGATGGAATTTCTCACGTCAGTTTAGGCAGGTGGCTCATCTTCTCTGAGTCCCAGCTTCCTCCTCAGAGATTGGGGTGGGTCAAAGCCTCAGATGCCTGGAGGGGCTCTGTAATGCCAGAGCCCCCTCCCTTCTGTTGGCAGCCTCCTCAGAGCCTGTGATGATTCTTAATGGTGGGGGCAGGGTCGGAGCTGTAAGGGGATAATCACACCTGGCTCCTTGCAGTGGCCCCATTTCACTGACTGGCGCTGGGTGAGTTCAGCAGAGTGAGATAGGACCAGTGGGAGGAGGGCTTAGTAGGACTGAGAGAGTCTCCTATGGGGTGATCCTCCAGCCCTGGAGGCCTCCTCCTAGGTTGTCCGTCAGAGACCACTGACTTTCCCAACCCTGGTGCCACCATCAGAAGTGCTGTCAACAGAAGCCCGGGAGGAGCAGCTGGAGTGGGCTAGCTGTGTGACTTTTATCACATCCCTCCCCTGTCTGGACCTCAGTTTCCTCCTTTTGTAAAACAAGTGGGTTAGACTGGACAACAGTGGTTTTCAGACCCCCCTCCCCCATGAATTCTTACCCAGAACCCAAACATACAGTGTGGGTGAAGTGGAAGTGCTCTGGCTCCCCTTCCTCATACCAGTGGCTCCTAAAGCAGAGGCGAAAAATCCCCCAGACGATCTTGGAGGCCCCTTTCTGTGAGGTTCTCGGAAATCTGTATTAACCCTCAGAAGTGTTAGGGTTGGGGGTAGGAACAAGAATCCTAGAGATTCCATTAAGAGAAACGTGGGTGTTAAGAGGGGTCTTATCGTTGGTATGTCTGGAGCTGAGGGCGTGTGCCTCTGGCCAAAAGTTGTAGCTGTGTCCCTCCCCTCTGCCATGTGGTTTTATCTTTGCAGGGCCAGAAAAGTGCCTGTGCCTCTGGGTGTAATTTGTGACTATAATTCCACCTCAGAGTTTCTCCCCTTTACATTCATGTTTCTAAACTGGCAAAGTGCATGTTCATTTTGGGGAGAGAGGTAAGGAAAGGGCTTTAGGTTGTTACCAGTTGTTTTTACCTGATAAAGTATCATCCTTTGTGTATACCAGCTCCTACAAAGAGACAGAGGAGAGACTGTCACAGCCCCTGCCCTCATGGGGTTCCAAGACAATAGGCAGGAGGAAGGAACTCACATTTGTTGGGACTATCCAAGCACTGTTTAAAACATTTTACATATGTTATCTCATTTGTTCTGTAAGGTAGATATTAGACTCATTTTTTAAAATTATGTCAAACTGCATAAATAATAAGTGTATGTCTCATGTACTTATGTAACCAAAATAAGTGTATGTCTCATATACTTATGTAACCACCACCCAGATCAAGAAACAGCATTGCCAGCACCCAGAACCCCCCTTCCAGGCACAATCCCTCACCCAGGGGTAACCACTCTTCTGACTTCTAGCACTATAGTCTAGTTTTGCCTACGTGGAATCACATTATGAAGTCTTTTGTGTCTGGCTTCTTTCATTCAACATTATGTTCTTTCACGTAGTTGCAGATAGCAGTAGTTTATTCTCTTTGTTGTATAATAATTCCATGGTATGGGTATACTTCTACTTATCCATTCTTCTATTGATGGCCATTTGGTTGTTTCCAGTTTTTAGTTACTATTAATAGTGCTGCTGTGAGCATTCCAACATGGATCATTTGGAACACATCTGCATGCATTTCTCTTTGGTATGTCCATGCAAACTGCCAACAGCTTGCCGGTGTCCCAGTGTTTCAGAGTTCTAGGTGCTCCACACACTTACCGACACCAGGCATTGTCTAGACTCATTTTCCACGTAAGTAATTTGAAGCTCAGCAAAGTTGTCCTGTGCTCAGTGTGTGCTAGTAAGTGGCAGAGCTGGGGTTTGAACCCAGGCCCGCGTGACTATGGAATCTGTGCTCTAGCCCTCTGGGTTAGACATAGATTATGATGAGCCAGAGTGTGAGTAAGCTCTCACCCTAAAAATGGATGAAGAGCTCTCTGGGAATTTAAAGAGGGGGAGAATTTTCATGCTTTGGCAAGAAAAAGGGCCTCACAGATATGGTTGCATTTGAGCCACTAGGAGGGCTCTCCAGGTGGGCTTTCCCTGGAAAGGGTCCAGACTGAGCTGAGACATGGCAGGGGTGAAAGTTTTGGGAGATGGGAAGGGTCTACTTTGGCTGTAATATAGGATATGTGGGGGGAGGGGGCTAAGGTTGGGAAGGTGAGTTGGGGCCAAATTGGTGGGCCTAGTCTGCCCTTGGGGCTCCCCTGCCCTCACCCCAGCCATCCAGGATGTGGAGCCCAAGGATGGGGCTTGTCCTTTTGCTGGGGAGCTGGGGCTGCTTCAAATCCAGCTCAGCTCCTGATAGCAAGTGTCCCTGGCCTCGGGCCAATGGCAGATCTTAGCTGTTCCTGGGACCACTCTCAAGGTATCTGCCAACAGAAATTTTTGGAGTTTTCTGCTTCCATCTAGCTGTGTGAAATGAGTAACCCCCAACCCCGCCCTGCAAAGACCTGACCCAAACAGTTTATTTGGAAGGATGTTTTGAGCACAAAGATGATGGTGGGTAGCAGTCCTTCACCCTCTGGGCTCGTCTCAGGAGATTTGCCAGGATGGGCCAAGCTTCTGATTCTGGTCAAACCAAATTTGCCAGGAGGATCCCCAAACCTTTCCTCAGAAAGGCACAGGATTGGTTGTCTTAAGGGCTGTGGGAAGCAGAAACACAAACAGTAGTCTGGGATGAGTCAAACAGGAACAGGAACAGTCATCCTCCTTTTTCTGTGCCCAGCAGTTTATGCCCTTCTCACAATGGATCCTTACACATGTGTGAAGTAGGTGATATCAACGTTATCACCCTGTTTACAGATGAGGGGGACTGAGGCTCAGAGAGGGTGCCAACCTGCTGTGAGTCACATGGCTAATGTACAATCAGTCTAGCCTAGGACTGGGGCTCCTGGAGCCTGCTCTTTTCAGTATCCCGCCCTCGCTGGGCCCTGGCCGAGCGCAGGGTGAAGACCAAACAGGGAGGAGGATATGTGATGGACCACGAGCGCCGACAGGCAGGAGGTCAGCAGATGACCCTGAGAGTAAGGCCTGGGTGCCAGGCCAGCTCGGTCTGGAGGTCTTCAGGGATGTGTGTGCCTCTGTGGAAGGCAGGTGGCATCTTGGTAACAGGGCTGTGGTTTGCAGAGGACAGAAATTGAGGAAAGAGGGTGAAATGTACACGTCGCCTGAGCATTAGAACAGCTCCAGCCACTTGGCATTGATGAGACATGCCCTTATGTAATGGTGCCTCCACCCACCCCGGTGAAAACAGTCTTGTGGGGTTCATGAGGCCCGGGCGTGGTTGGTATCTGATTGGCAGGCAGAAGAAAAGCTGCCAACGCTTAGCCTAAGTGAGCTCTGAGAGGCCCGTGATAATGACTCTTGAAAGACACATCCACAGGCAGCTGGTGTTATCTCTGTGACTTGCAGACTGTGTCCTGGGCCCTGCCCTTGGGGTGCTGTTGAGGGTGGCATGTGTCTGTTCTAGGAATGGGTGAGCTCCTCGGGGAAGAGGGCTTCCAGGACAAGCAAATGGTTTCTTCTGGCGGAGTGGTGAGCACTCCTCACGGCCCAGAGCTGTCCTGTGGCTGTCAGCGAGTGCCCCGAGCAGCAGAGCTCGCTCCATGTCACAGATGAGGAAACTGAAGCTCCCCTGACAAGAGATGCGGTCATAGAACCAGCTGTGGGCAAAACTGGAGCTGGAACCGCAGGCTCCCCACTCCCAGTGCCTGTTGTCATTTGTCTCTCCACTCCGGCCCATCTTTCCCTCGGGGTGATGAGTGAGAGTTTACTAATCAGTTCAGACTCAGGTGGCACAGCCCCGAGGAAGGTGAGGTCATGAAAAGCCCTTACCCTTTCACTGTATTTTATAGCTTACAAAATAATTTCATGATTTGCTGTTGGTTTTTACAGCATCAGCCCCTTTTACAGACGGGGAAGCTAAGTCTTCCGCAGTTTAAATGACTTACCCAAGCAAAACTGGGACTTGAACCCAGATCTTTTGACTCAATAATGAGTGCTCCTTCTCCTGCATCACGGCTGCCTCTTTCCTCAGCAGACCTGACTTTCCTGAGCACAAATTGCCGAAGTTGGCATGTTTCTGTTTCTCTGAACTTGTTCAGAGCAGATCTGAGTAAGTGAGGGGGGCTCTTCTTCTGTCTCCTTAACACGTTTGAGTTACTCTAACAAATCAGAGCCATACAGTGTCGGTCGCAGGTGAGGAAAGGCTTGAGCAGGGCAGTTCTTGAGGAAGGAGGGCTGAGGGTTATTGTTAAATTATTAGCTCGCTTGCAGCTGATTACGTTCAGGCTCAGGCTCTTAGGCTGGCGCCAGTTTACACATCTGTCCTAATCTCAGTTTCAGGGCTGTGCGCTCCAGGCCTCAATGAGGAGCCCCAGCATGGAGACCTTCAAGCAGCAGAAGGTGGAGGACTTTTACGACATCGGAGAGGAGCTGGGGAGGTAAGAGGCTGTGAGAGGCGGAGGGGATGCCAGATGGAGCCAAGGATACACTTCTCTTGGTGCCCTTGTCAGTTGATCTTGTCACAGGACTCATGGGAAGCTCTGAAAACAATCCTGAGGTTTATTTATTTATTTACTTTTATTGGATTTATTGGGGTGACGTTGGTTAATAAAATTATATAGGCTTCAGGTGTACCATTCTATAATACATCATTGGTATATTGTACTGTGTTCACCACCCAAAGTCAAGTCTCCTTCCATCACCATTTATCCCCTCATCATCCTCTTCTACATCCCCCCACCTCTTTCCCCCTGGTAATCACCATACTGTTGTCTACGAGTTTGGGGTTTTTGTTTTTTGTTTTTTGCTTAATCCCTTCACCTTTTTTACTCAGCCCCCCCAACCCCCCTTCCCTTGACAGTGGTCAGTAATCCTGAGATTTATTCATTTTTATGGGCGGCTCTGCAAATAGTCATCTCTCTGAAAACAAAGACACCGGCAGAAGGGGCTAGAATTGTTGAGTTCTGTGTTTTCAGTATATTCTGGCTAAGAGTTATGGTGAATCTAAACAATTCTTGGTTTATCTGCTACTATTCTGCCAAAGCCCTCCCCAGGTTCTGGACTGAGACCTGGCCTGTTGGTTTTCTTCTCCGAGCCCCACTTGGCATTCTCCACCGTTCCCAGGAGTTGGTTTCATAAGCTCAGAGCCTGAATAGGAGGTGAAGTAATCCTCCTGAAAGTGGATTTGCATTGAGTAACAAACCACATGAACATAGCCATGAAGCCTCCTAGAATATGAGTTATTGGGTACACTTTCAGGTTTGCTAAACACAGATGCAACCAAGGCTAACCTCCCAGATCTGAAAGTAGTTACTATTTGGAGAGAATTGAAGATTTTCCAGAGCCGTCTTCTTGCCTTCCATTTCTAACAACTGCTAATATTTAGATGGTGTTTTAGTGATTATAGAACACTAGTCCTGGAGTTTCATTCTCACAACCGTGCATGAAGTGGGAATTATTTTTACTCTCATTTTTCAGATGAGGAAACTGTGGTCCCAAGCGTTTAAGCAAGTTGCCCAAAGTTGCTCAGCCAGCAAGTGACATAACCAAGGTCTGGCCTGTCCAGTTTGCAGCTGCACATCTGTTGTGCTCTCTCCTGTGAGCACAGCACTTACACATTCACACACCAGGATACGCAGCCTCACCCTTCACATACCCAGCAAAATAAAAACCTGGGAGTTTAGGGCCTCCACTGTATCCAAGGGGCAAAACAAGAGGCCTTTCCTCTTTATAGAGTTCTTGGGTCAGGACTAATTCTTTACTTTCTTTAATTTTGAAAGACAAAACAGAAAGAGCTTCCAAGCCAGAGCCAGACTCTGGGAAGAATGGGAGGGGCAGGAGCTTCAAGTTCAGGCAGTGCTTGTCCTGGGTGACTGGATGGCTGGGTGGGTGGGGAGCAGGTGACGCAGAGACCCCAGAGGGGGATGACCCCTCTGCCTTACTTCAAAGACCGGCTGACATAGGCCATCCAGGGCCCGGTGACAGGGTGGGAGGAGGACAGAGGGCCAGGAGCTGGAGTGGTCAGTTGGAGTCTGCCTCTGAAAGGGAGGCTAGAGTCTCTTCACTTCAGGTGTTTCTCCTGACCTTGGTGACACCAGAGGGAGAGTGGCATCATTAGCAGCAGACCCTGCCAGTGGCATTTGATTTGGTGGCCTCACCTTGGTCACATCCTGTGTGTAGGGGTCTGTGCTAAGTGCTGTGGGTACAAAGATGAGGACACAGACAGTCTCTGCCTTTCTGGAGCGCCAGCTGGCGGTGGGGGCAGCCACGCATGTAACAAGGGCGGAGTTGGATGGGACTGGTGCCTGAGCTGAGAACTGAGCAGTTGAGATGGGAGACTCTGAAGAAAGAAGTAGAAGCAGCTTCTTGGGGAATTCATTTATTATTTCTTCCTAGTCCTGTCTTTTCTCCACTCACTGTATCGGAGCTATGAGAACTATTTTACATTTTCTGATCCTCTCCTATAATAGGGTGTGAAGGCCCCATGTATCTCATAGCCTGGGGAGCCTTAAAGGACCCCACTTACTTTTCTAAAGTGCTAACCAGACATGGAGTGGGTAAGAGGCAGTAGAGGCCTTTGGAATGCTTGACATGCTAGGATTTGTGGTCTAGAGGTCAGATTGGCTGGAAGGCCATTAGAGGCCCTTTCTAACAGGCCCTTTATCTGACAGTCGAGGAAACTGAGGCTCAGAGAGGGGAAGGTCTTGCCTGGAAATAGAGCTGCCTCCAGATGACTGCTCAGCTCCTGAAGGGACTGGCCTCCCTGTCTCTCTTACTCTTCTTTTCTTCACTTAACATACTACTAAGGATCTACTGTGGACCAGGCACTGCCCAAGGTCGTGGTAGGCAAACAGGAATATTCCTGTCCTCTTGCAGCTTATGCTTCATTGATGGAAAAAGGCACTAAACAAGGGAATGGAAAAGGATACATCATTTTAGCATGTGTTAAGGGCTATGAACGGAGAGAGCAGGTGCTCTAAGGGAGAATAGGGGATGTAGGTTAGAGTGGGTGGGTAGGGAAGGCTGCTGTGAGGAAGAGACTGTTAATTTGAGAACTAAGGGGTTAATATGCAGGTAGAGGCAACAGCATGGACATAGGCCCAGCGATGGGAAGGGCCTGGGGCCTGAGCTGCTGGCAGTGTGGCCTCAGAACGTGAGCTGTGGGCAAGTGGTGCCAGGTGAGGTTAGAGACATGAGTGGGGGCCAGATGCAGCCAGCAGGCTCCCTGTCAGCACGGAATGGTGGAGAGGTTTGGCCTTAGGGGTCACACAGATTGGGGCTGGGGTCCCCTTCCTAGCTGTGCAAACTTAGGACAACTTACTCAACCTCTCTGGGCCTCAGTTTTCTTACCTGTATAATAGGAATAATAACAGTACCTACCTCACAGTTGTGGGATTAGAAGGGATGCTGAGTCTATGGTATTCTTCACAGAGCCAGGCACAAGGTAAGTGTTCAGTGAACAAGAACTCTGGCCTTTGAAGAGCTCACACCTTTAGGGTGTCAAGGTCCTGCCTCCCACCTATGGAGCCCTTAGGAGAAAGGTGTGGGACTACAGGAAGAACAGTGGGTGGAGGGGGGCCATCATTCTTATTCTGGAGAGAGCTGTATGGACACCTGCTTCCTTGGCTCTCAGTGAGGACCCCTGCCTACACTCAGGGCTGTCTTGTTGATTTTAGCTCCTCATTAAGTCCTTACTATGTAAAAATGAAAATGAATGACAATCAGTTTTCATTTTTACCTGTACTGATGGATGAAGCTCACAAACACAATGTTGAGTAAAGGAAGCCAGACTCAAAGAGTCCATACTGTATAATTCCATTTGTGTAAAGTTTGAAACAGGCAACATGAATCAGGTATGCTAGAAGTCAGAATAGTGGTTCTTTGGGGGGACTAGTGATTGGAAGGGGGCACAGGGAGATTTCTGGGGCGTAGGTATTGTTCTGTTTCTTGATCTGGGTGCCTGTTTCATGGCTGTGTTCATGTCATGAATATATATCAAGCTGTTCCTGGTACATGTACGTTTTCCTGTAGGTATGTTATACCTTAGCTAAAACCATGTATTAACAAGCAAAGAATCTTTAACTCCACTTCATGCCCTGGTCTGGTCCTTGAAGCATGTGTTTTTTATTCCTTTGGAGGCCTTGTTTGTCCTTGTTCTACAAGTAAGAACATCTGTGAAAACGCTGCAGAATCCAGCTTTGGATGGGGACAGCGTGCCCTGGCCGGAGAGTGCTGAGCTCAGCTGGGACTGTGCCTGGCCCTGCACATCCCACCTGATTTCTGGCCCCCTGTGCTGAGTGCAGACACTTAGTGCTCACATTTTGGCAGCAGCCTGCTGGGGATGCTGGAGCAGTTGGAGAAATGCTGGCCTGCAGATTCTGACCTCTCCCAGACTCGGTAGCCACCCTAGGGCAGAGCAGGGATCTGTTGGAGGAGGTTTCATAAAGAAAAACCCATTCAAGTGCTCATTTTATAGACAAGGCGAAGATCAGAGAAAAGAAATGGCTTGTCCAAGGACACATGGTAAACCAGTGATAGACCAGGGTGGGGACTGAGGTCTGACTGCTAGTCTAGGGCTCTGGCCACACCATAAGGACCCACAGACCACAAACTCATTTTTTCCCTTTAAATGCTTCTGGGGAGTGGGAGAGAATATAAAGTGAAGTGGTCTTTTCTGTTGGACCTTGAGGCTGGGGCAGCAGGGTTAGAGTCAGGAAGTGAGCATTTGGGAAGGAGTGATGTTCCCCAGAGGAAGGGCACTGGTAGTTAGGTCCAGTGTTGAATACTGTATGCCCAAGGATACAAGGTAATTTAATGCAAGAAGCATGTAGTAATCAGTGGTTTCTTCTTTCCTATACTTATATTACTCTCCTTTACTTAGATTATCAGATTATTATATTAACATAAAATTATTCAAGGTTACTGTTGAATTGGATCTCAACAAGAATTTAGTCCATATCTCCATTTTATAGACAAGGAAAGTGAGGCCCAGAGAGGGGAGGTGATTTGTCTAAGGTCACAGAGCAAGCAATATAGGAGGTGGAATTTAAAGAAGCTTTTCAACTACCTTGTGCTGGTCTAAACAAACAGAAAAAACTATCCATATGTACATTCAACTTTTATCCACAGCCCCCACCTCTCTCTGGGAGCCTACCTCACCATGACCCCACATCTTATCATCCTCTGGTCCCTCCCTGTGGAAGACAGCAGCCAGAAGCCCCGCTACTTACAGGAGCTCACACGTGCAAGGCACCCTGCTGGGTACTTAACCTGCAGAACCTCACTCTGTAGGGACCTGAGCCTTGGGCCAGGGAGGGATCCACTGTTCTCAAGCCTCATCCTTCCTGGGAGCTGATGAATTCCCTGGGATGGCCATATAGACAGAACACCCTGTCAGACCTGGGTCTCCAGATGGTGTCCTCTGGCGTTAAGATCACTCACCACACACTCAGCTTAGCCCGGGTGACCTCTTTTGCGAGAGAAACAAAACCAGGAAATGTGTGGATCTCAGGTTTACCCAGGCTGGGTGCCATAGTCTAGTCTAGCCACAAAGCACTATAGAACACAACAATAATACCTGTTTACCTGTCTCGGTCCTTGGGAAAAGGGATTCCAAGGGAAAAGGATTTCTGAAGCAAAGGGGCTTTTACTATATCTTTTTAGATGAAAAAAACTTTTATTATAGAAGTGATGCGTGACAAATGTCATAAAGTTATGATAAACTGAAAAGCAGAATTCCCTCTGCTCTCCCTCCACGTCTCATTCCCACAGGTAAACTGATAATAATTTTCTTCTGCTGCCTGTTAGAACTTTTCTAAGTAAAGCGAGTGCATACGTGGACCCAGATGGGATCACACGACCACAACCATCTACAACTGGCTTTCTTCACTTAATGAAACGCATTGAATATCTTTTTACAGGTGTGTATGTAGATCCGTGAAACTTATTTTAGATGCAATATTTTAAAATAAAGTTTTAAGAAGACAGCTTAAGCCAGTAAAAGATTAGAGGCCTTAACACAGCAGCTATTTTTATTTCTGTTTTACCTTCTAATCTTCCATGGCTGTTTCTCACGTCCACACACCCGCTCCTCTTTTGTGTCTGCTGGAGGTACACATATGCTCAGAGTTAACATTCCCCCAAGTGCTAAGCTGCCGGGCGGGTCAGGAGGCCAAGGGCAACAGGAGCAGCGCTCGTGGCCCTGGGATTGCCCAGGACCAGATTAGGCCTGTCCCGTCTCAGTTCTTTGTACTGGGCTGTCAGCTCTTTGAAGCCAGCTGCACATCGGTCCTCCTATTTTGAGTGTCACTACAGCACTGAGACAGAGGCCAGAGGTCCCCCAAACTCTGCCACTTTCCCTTTGTTCGTGCTATTCCCTCACTCTTGGAAAAATTAAACTTTTCCTTCAAGGCCCAGATCAAAGGCTGTCTCCCTGGCAAAGCCTGTCATGACCCACCCCATCCTACCCCAGCCCCCTCTGTGGATTTCATTACCTCTTATTCTGGACCCACATCTCTATTAAGTGCTAATGTCATCATGTCTCATGTTACACAAAGGGTTCACCTGGTCATCCTCCCCTCTGGACTGAAGGTTCCTCCAGGCTGAGTTCTTGCAGACTTCATCTTTTCTCCATCCATCCCCCTCCCTGCCGCCATAGTGTCCTGCCCAGGGCTTTTATATTTGATAAGGGCTCAGCTCCCACAGATGCCCATCAGTTAAGTGCAGAGCTGTCTGGAAACTGCCTTGGGTTAAATCTGAGGCAGAAAACATCAGCCAAGCCCTTAGCTCCCACAGGCCAAATGTTCAGGATTCCCCAAACACATAGGGGGGAGAAAACACAAAATTTACCTCCGTTTCCTGGACACACATTCTTGTATTGAGTCTTTGTGACACCCTGGAAGCAGCTATTATTCCCATTTTAGGGATAAAGAAACTCAGTCTCTAAAAGTTGGGGAACAGGGGTACTCTTCTCAAAAGCTAATGAAATGAGAAGATGGAACAGGCCATGAGCTAATGGGGGACTGGTGGGGGCGGGGGTAGGCCCAAACACGTGCTGTTTGTTCAGAGGAGGAAGCTATCACCCTGGGTGGGGCAGCTCCTCTGGCTAATCTGGGAAATAGCAGGTAACCACCTCGAGGTGAGGGCTGTGCCAGGGCCTGAGGAGCAGCAGGCCTGGGCTTGGGCAAGAGGGCACGAGAAGAGGGTCCAAAGGGTGGGGCTGCCAAGAGGACAGGTGACTGCAGCGGGCCCTGGGTGATAGAAGCCGCTGATGAGGGGGAGAGGCGCTTTTATCGCCCTTTGTTAAGAGAACAAAGCACAAAGCCACTCAAACAAAGTGGCTGCATTGCACACGCTTCAGTCAGAAGCTGGCACATAGAGCACATCCCTTGCCCCAGGGTGGGTCTCAATGCGCTCAGTTTGCATTATGAAAACTAAGAGCTGAAGAGAGGTACTTAGGTGGGGTAACTGAAACCATCATACACCTATATCTACTGCAAACATTTTCTTTTCTACTGATTTGTCACCAGCATGTACATTTTTGTGTTGTATTGTTTTTACATTCAACATTCTTTATTTATATCTTTCATGTATCCAGAGTCCATGTAAATGAAAATAATTGTTCTTTCAAAATAATTTCAAATTTATTAAAAATGTTTCAGGATAACAGAACTCCCGTACAGCCTTTATCCAGATACCCCAATTTTTAACATTTTGTCACTTCCTCCCTTTCTCCTTCTCTCACCCCATCTCCTCCTCCTCCTGCTCCTGTCCCCTCTTCCTCTTCCCCCCTTGCCTCCTTCCCTTCCTTCCTTCCTTCCTTCCTTCCTTCCTTCCTTCCTTCCTTCCTTCCTTCCTTCCTTCCTTCCTTCCATCCATCCATCCATCTAACTATTATTGTTTCTGAACCATTTGAGACTCGGTTGCAGACATTTGGCCTCTTTATCTCTAAATATTTCATTATGCATCTCCTAAGGACATGGATATTCTCTTCATAACCACAGTAGAGTTTTAACATCCAGGACATTTACCTCTGATGTAATGTTTTTCTCTCACCCCGGTCCCAGTTTTGTCATTTTCCCGTAGCGTGCTGTAGAGCGGTTTCCTCCTGCACAACCAGGTCCCCGCAGACCACGCACTGCGTGTCGCTGTCCTGTCTCTTCAGATTCCTTCAGTCTGGACGGTTCCTCGGCCTTTCCTTGACTTTCATCACACTGATATTTTTTAAAGATACCAGTTTTTTTTTTTTAATTTAAAAAAATAAATATAGTATATATTTTTGTTAACTTCGTAATATGTTATACAGACATTCCCAGTTTACTTAACTTTCCCCTATTGTTTCTCACAACTAAAAATAGGTGTTTCTGTGGACTATTTGTTTAATTTCCACTCTCTGCATTATTTCTGTTGGTTGTACTCCCAGAGGTGGAATACCAGGTAGAAGGTTATGACTGATTTGTGTAATGGTTAACACTAGAAATACTGAACCAGTTTCCCAGGTCACCGACATGCGCTGATTTCCTTATGGCTTGGCCAATACTCATTGTTTTTGTGTATTTCTGGTAGTTCAAGAGTTTCATCAAGATACATCACTGTTTTTGCTGTAAGGAAATTTAAAGTGGTTGAAGTTTTCTGTGCTTCTCTCTTAATTCCAAAACTTATTCTCTCTGCTACTTTACCTTTTCTCATGGTGTTTATATTTCATTTTCATTTAATTACATTTCTATGGATAATTTGTGGTTCTGATAGCAACACAGGCCAGGTAAGACAAATATAATAATTCCCATTTTATTTATTTATTTATCCTCACCAGAGGACATTTTTCCATTTTTATTCAGATAGAGTGGGAGGGAGAGAGAGGAAGAGAGAGAGAGAGAAACATCGATGTGAAAGGGACATATTGAGTGGCTGCCTCCAGCACGACCCCAACCAGGGCTGGGGACGAATAGCAACCGAGGTACGTGCCCTTGGCCGGAATCAAACCTGCGACTCACTGGTCCGCGGGCCGACATTCTAACCGCTAAACCAAACTGGCCAGGGCATAATTCCCATTTTATAAATGATGAAAATAAGGCCCAGGAAACTTATTCTACCCATCAGGACCAGAGACGGAAGTCTCCCCTGCAGATGGACGGTGTTGCCTCCTGCCCCCACAGGTAGAGGGGATCAAGGTCTTTGGTGGACCCCAGAACTCAAGCAAAATGTTCCACTTCTTTGTCTCTACATTTAGAAGCTGATGGGAAGGGTTCTATAAGAAAGCTTTCTGAGCCCTGGCCGGTTTGGCTCAGTGGTTAGAGCGTCGGCCCATGGACCAGAGAGTCCTGGGTTCGGTTCCCGCTAAGAGCACGTACCTCGGTTTCAGTTTGTCCCCAGCCCCGGTTGGGGTCGTGTGGGTGGCAACCAGTCGATGTGTCTCTCTCTTATCGATGTTTCTCTCCCTCTCTCCCTCCTGCTCTACCTGAAGATAAATACAAAAATGTCCTCGGGTGAGGATAAAAAAAAAAAAGAAAGCTTTCTGATGCCCTGGTCCGGTAGCTTAGCTGGTCAGAGGATACGCCAAGGTTGTGTGTTCGATCCCCGGTCAGGGCACATACAAAGGAAAAAACCAATGCATGTATAAATAAGTAGAACAACAAATCAATGTTTCTTTCTCTCTCTCAAATCAATAAAAATTTTTTTAAAAAGCTTTCTGAGAGAGTGCTGTTGGGAGAGAGGGGCTCTATGGGGAGGGGTGTACTTTGAGGGCAAAGAGAGAGCTGTTCCCCTCTTCTCCCCCTTGCTGGGGAGACCAAAGTGAGGGGTGAGAGTGGAGGCCAGTGGTAGGAGTTAGGCCCTGAGTACCCCTCACCTCAGCTGTAGTAAAGCACCCCAGGGCTCTGGCAGCGTGGGAGGGCAGTCATGGGGGACTGCAGTTTCCAGGGTCTCTCTTCTGGAGATTGCTCCAGACCCCAAAGCAGCCTTCCACAGGCTTTAGAGCCCAAGGACTTAACCTGCAAGGGCTCCTACAATGTCTAGTTCAGGGGACAAAAAAACTACAGCCCTGTGGCCAAAGCTGTCTGCCACCTGTTTGTGAACGGCCCTGGAGCTAAGAACGGGTTTTACAGAGGAACAGTTCAAATAGATCTGATGACAGGGAACACTGACTTTGGAACTCAATTAAGGAGAATATTATCCTCCCTACCAAAAAAAAATTCTATTCTTCTCATTGGAAGACCTATATTATAAAACACAGACAAAACAAAATAAAACAAAACTCTTTTTATTATATTCTTAATTCCATCAATTAAATATTTGTTGAAATTTGGTTTTCTCCTTTGTTGTGTAAGGACCTACATAATATCTTTGATTTTGCTTCTTGGCCCACAATCCCTAAAATATTTACCACCTGGCCCTTTGCGGAAAAGGCATGCTTACTCCTGACCTACTTCAGTAGAGTTTACTATTTAAGCAGCAAAACTTTAAAAAAGTAGATTCTTTTGGGGTGGGGGAACGGGACATAAGCAGATGAAAGTGAAGGTGCAGGTATGGAAAAGGAGGAAGGGGTGAGCCGAAGTCCACTTCCCCCTTCCTCACCCTCCCTCTCCCAGCTCATGAGGAACGTCTGAGAAGCCCAGGTGCAGAACCTCCTGTCCTCTTCAGAGAATGCTGGGGTGGGAAGAAGGGAAAGGAGCTCCCTGGGTAGTAGGGATTATCTTATGCACAGAGTGGGGCTGGGGGGCATCACCTGGTTTAACCCTCTTGTAGCCCTGTGGGGTGGTAGGTATTTCCCCCATTTTGCAAGTGAAGAAGCTGAAGCTCAGAGAACATCACTAACTTATTAACTTCAGTGTCAGAGCTGGGATTTATTTATTTATTTATTATTTTTTAATATATAGTTGTTGTTAACCAATCCTCACCTGAGAATATTTTTCTAATGAATTTTAGATAGAGTGGAAAGGAGGGAGGGAGAGAGAGACACACACATCGATTGGCTGCCTCCCACACGACCCTGACCGGGGCTGGGGATCAAACCTGCAACCCAGGTACGTGCCCTTGACCAGGAATCAAACCCATGACCCTTGGGTCCGTGAGCTGATACTCTTAACAACTGAGCCAAACTGGCCAGGGCTCAGAGCTGGGATTTAAATGCATGACTTCTTCTTCTTTTTTTTTTGTCACCAACATTTTTATTTAGTTTAGTATATGGCAGAATATAAATACATAACAATGTGCCCTTTCTTATCATGGATAATCTTTTGTATAACTAAAATTTGTGGCCAACGTTTTATATAACAAAAGAAAACTAAATCTGTAAATTATCAGAAAAGGAACAAGGATATAGGAAAATAATACATTTTAAATAAATTATAGAGGACAGTTACAATGAAAATCCATCACCTTCCTTTCTAACTCAGTTTTACAAAATAAAGCCAACTTGTATTATGCTGTGACCTGCTAAGGGGGCATAAACATCTTGGTCCTTTCAAAAGACAGTGGTCAAAGACAAGATGTTATCTTGATGTCATAGATTGTTCTTTGTTAACTAGAGTTGAGTTTCCTTTCAGAGTCTTCTTTAAGTGGTGGTGGTTTGGCAAGATATTCACCAGGAAATCCAGCTGTAGTGTCCGCACCTGACGAAAGCAGTCTGCACCCTAGATCAATGTGTTCTCAGGGAAGACTTCAAATGTATTTAGGTTGCAACAAGCCCCAGTGACGCAACCACTTGTCAATATTACATTTCTGCCCATGTATGCTTTTGATTCAATAACATTATCTTCTCATATTTTCATGGCTTAGGAATAACAGTCAACTTCAAGCACATTTTTGGTGCCAATGAGCATAGGTTTGGGTACTGGATCTTCAGTGTCAGGGGTGATATTATCAGGGTGAGTATTTATGATCAGCACCTGTTCTTCTATTAGGTTACCTTCACCAATCACTGCTGACCCAGCCTCCGCAATGGTTCGTGCTTTAGGGTGGGCCGCTCTCCTAGGTCCCATAGTTACATCGCCCCTGATTCTACTTTCTACGCGCACAACTGCTCCAGGAGCAATCTTCACACACTTTTGAGTCTTCTCCAACATGGTTTGGCCCAGGTCTCCAATTCTAAAGGCTTGGCTTCTGATTCCTGGTCCAGTGTTCTCTTTGAGGTGCCAAACTGCCTAGCATTCTCGTTCTGCCTGTGACCCTCAGGTCCCCTCCAGAGAACAGAGAAAGAGGTCGATACTATTGCTTAGTGTTCTTGGTGGTTTACTGGACAGTCTGCTGAGAGCCCAGCTGTCCTGCATCTAATCCACTTCCATGGCTGGCACTGCCTCCCTGCCCACCCCTACCCACTTGCTACCAGCATCTAATCCTGAGGCCTCACTCAGGACCCTGATCTTGGATCCTGAGCCACTGGACCCTGGTAACTTGGCCACAAGGGCTGGAGGGTAGTGAAATGTCCTTCCCACCTTGGGGGTGAGGTTCATTCAGCACCATGGGGCAGGGCCCAGCAGCTAGAAAGGAGAGCTCAGCTGCTGAGGGGCTGCAGTGTGGCTCCAGGAGGCTAAGTTCCTATTAGTGTTTTGGAGGAGCCCCTGCCAACTGAGAGAGGAGCCAGGGCTGAGGGGAGAAGGGCACTGAGCCATTCCTGGCAGCAGGAGGGGCTCAGTGGAGGCTGGCCAGCCTTAGCTTGGTGGCCACCACTCTGGGTATTTGGAGCCGCCAGGCCCCGGTTTGACCCCGGCTCTGCTACTGGGAGCTGGACCTCAGGAGGCAGCTTTGCTCTCTCGGGCTCTGTTTCTTCGTTGTCATGGTCCTTGTCTCACAGGGTTGTTGAAATACCACATGTGGAATTTGAGTCTCCTCATGTTTTCCAGCCTTCTGGGGTCCCATCGTTAATGTCCAAATAGGAAAAGTGAACATTCCATTCCAGGGCAACAGGAAGTTCTGTTCCTGACCCAGCCTTTCTGATTCTCCCCAGGGAGTGCTCACATCCTCCTCCACACCTCGGTCCTCGAACTCAAGGACCCCTTCCTCCTTCCAGACAAGCCTGCGCCCCCTCTGTGACCCTGTCTCAGGCATGGACTCAGGCCGACTTCTGAGCGCCTCCCTCACCACTGAGACTGGTTGGAGGGTAAACTGAGTTTCATGTAAGGTTTGGGGACAGTGAGAGGAATTTTGACACAAAGAAGTAAACGGCTCAAAGCGGGAGACAGACACCTCTGCTTCTTGACCCCTGACCTCTGCCATGATGCTGGGGCCTTCCAGGACGCTGCCCCAGGCCCCAAACTAGCTACCATCCTTTGTACTTACCACCCAAGGGAGACCCCTGTTTCTTTCACATAGAGACAGTTTCTTGTTGCTTCCTCTGCCTCAGTGGACTCCAGGTCTCTCTTTTCTGGAATCAAAGGCCCTTTCATGTTTCTCCCAAACATAAACAAGTCATCTCTGACTTGCCTTCCTTCTCCCTAATTCCTGCCGCAGGCGTGAGGGGCATAGCCTGGCATATGTGAAGTGCCTAGCGAATGTCCCAGATGTGGACGTCATTGTGCTAAAAGCCCAGAGTCAGTTGCTTTGAAGAGCTCACAGGGAGGCGCTGGGGTGGGCAGCTTCTCTTGCGGTACCTCATTTAATCAGTGAGATGTCCCTGGTGGGACAGGCAGGTAGGTGGGAGTCCTTGTCCTCATTTTACAGGTAAGAGGCACAAGGACCCAGTCCCAGCCTTCGAGAGCAGGTAGGCCAGATGGAGTGGAGATAAGGCTGTGTATCCACAGTATTTATTAGCACAGGTCCACGCAATCCTGAAAAGATTTCTTAGAGAAAGATTTTATGAGGCATCTTAGAGCCAGCTAACTCTGCAGTGTTTCTAGAGTTTGGGTCATGAAATTCTTTCTGATGTCTCATCTGAACTCTGACATAGGATCCTTCCTGGGGTCCACATGTGTCTCTGAGAAGATGTCAGCTCCTTGCAGGTCAGGAAGCACTGCCACACTCTGGCTCAGCTGGCTGGGCTCCACTGCACCCCTCCCCCTGCAAGCCCTCCGGTTCCTCGTGCTGCTACCCTCTTGGAGGGTCTGTGGCTGGGCCATCTCTTTGGGCAACCAAACCATTCCTCTCCAATACACAGCCAAGAATCCATCCCTCAGGCTCAGGGTATGAATCCCAGCTCTACTACTGACTGCCTGTGTGACCTTGGGCAAGTTACTTCACCTCTCTGAGCCTTGGTTTTTCTTATCTGTGATATGGAGAATGTACCACCTACTTTGTCAGGCCAGGATTTAAACTGAGATCGCTCCCGACTCTAGAGGATTGGGTGAGATTATGACGGAAACATGTAGCACGGTGGTGGTCATCCTGGGCAGTATGTCACAGAAGCGGTTTCAAACAAACACACCCGTGCAGTGCCAGGGATTCAGCGTTAGGAGGCTTGGGGTGTAGAATGTACAACTGGATCGAAGGTCATTTCTTCGAAATGGTACTTGAGACACACAGTAGGCCCTCAGAGATGTTGGTTTATTCCTTTCTTCCCTAATAACAAGTCTCTATTATCTTCTGTCCGGTTATGTTATTATTATTTTTTATGGTGCAAAACAGATTTATTTGTGTGTACAACATTGAGCAGTTTTCTATCAAATGGAGATGATCAAGATTCTTAAGCAGCTACCTTTGGGACTCACTACAATGGGCAGACTTGCTGTGCTGCCTTCAGATGCTAAGCCTCTTTATCTGACATTTCAGCAGGCTTTTTAAGTGGGTCTTCCTGTTGGGCCTGCTTTTCTAATTTCTCATGATATACAAGCTGGTGAGCCAGACAGCCTGTGTTCCTCTTCTGTTTATCCAGGTACTTTCCTGTGAAGCGTATGAGATCAGTTTCACTGTTTGCTGAAGCCGAGGTCTTCCGGTCTTGGTGGTTAACGTATTCTTCGACTCCAGAGCAGCCTCTAGGCCAGCTCCCCGGTTACCTGTATCAGGCCTCTTACTGGAAGGCAGATTTTACCCTCCTGTTTTCCTTAGATGTCTTAGAAGCTGCTCAGCATGTTCCCTCCTCACCTCAGCTTGGTCTTCAAAGAATGCAGCAAAAAGAGGTGTTTCCATGTCTTCCTTGTAATGACAGGCTGTAGATAAATAAGCATCACTGACGTGCAGCTCATAAGATGCCACTTGATTGATAGCAACCCTACACTCTTCAGAGAGGGGGCTCTGGACCTGGGATGCCGTCTCAGCGTTAGAGAAACCCAGGCATAAAAGGTGCTCCCCAGCCTGTTAAGTTATTTTTACATCTTTCCCTGTGCTCACACCAGACCCCTGCTGGGATTCCCTCACCCCGACCCCACTCTTTCATGGTGTCTACCACACTCAACATTCCTTTCTTGCTAAAACGACCCTCTTCTCCCTTCTCCCCAGGCTCCTCACAGCCCCCTGCCTCATATTGCTGAGCTGAGCTGGTCCTTGTACAGGGCTGGCCCCTGCTTGGAAAAGGGGGGTCACTTGACCCAAGAGTGACGAATTTGCCCTCCGTGGTGTGGCTCAGTTGGTTGAGAGTCGTTCCATACACCAAAAGGTCACTGGTTCAATTCCTGATCAGGGCACCTGCCCAGGTTGTGGGCTGGATCCCCAGTAGTGGGTGTGCAGGAGGCAGCCGATAGATGTTTCTCTCTCACACTGATGTTTCTCTCTCTCTAAAAAATAAAAATAAAAACGTATTAAAAAAAAAAAAAAAGAGTGACCAATTCATTGGCTAGTTGGTATGCCATGAGACAGCTGGGCTGAAAAAGCTCTTCTCACTAGGAACAGTGGTAATGAACTAAAATAGCTCCTCTCTGAGACTCGACGCAGAATGTGAGGAGGATGTGGGGCGGCCACTGACGATGCAGTGATCCCACAAGTGACTCCCTGACGACCTCTAGGTTCACTTCCCATTCCTGTGTGCGTCCTTCCAGCGACCGCCTTCCCCTGAAGAGCCCGGCTAGCACGCCTTCCCTGTCTTATCTCTGTCTCACCCATGCGTGCAGCCTCCAGTTCCACATGTGCTCAAGTTTTGCTTCCTCCCAGAAGCCTTCCCTGACTACTGCAGGTATGTCGACCACAGACAGGCTTGGGCGCACCTGTTCTTCGTTCTACAGTATGTTGTAGATTTCATAGTTGTCATTATTTGCTCCCACCCTTTTCCACACCACCCCTGGAAAAAAAGCTACCCTAAAGCAGCTCACAGCCCCGTGAACTTTCTGATCACAGGGTCTGGAGGTCATTCTGTTTTATTTCCCAGTGCCTTACACAGTGACAGGCACATAGTAGGTGCACAGTAAATGTTCAAGTGAGTTCTGGTTTCACTTGGCTCCTATTCTGGGGTCTCTAGTCTGGCTTTGCTCTTTGACCTTAGTCAAGTTTCTCCTCCTCTCTGGTCCTCAGTTCCCTTCCCCCCTCAGCTCTAAAATTTCATGAGTCTATGAAATAAATATCTGTCAAACATGTATTAGGTAGAGGATGCTTTGATGGGCACTGGCAGGGAGGGGGGTGGATGCAAAGATATAGTAGTTTATGTTTCTAGGAGTTTACAGAGAGATTGCAGAGGTAATAAGCAAACAAGTAAACATACAAAAACAACCCATGAGAGAGAGTATCAGGCTCAGCAGCAATTCAATGGCTGTCAGAACATAGTGCAGCTGAAAAATCCAGACAATACATGTGATACCGGTTCAGAACCTGGCTACC
This sequence comes from Tadarida brasiliensis, assembly GCA_030848825.1. Taxonomy (NCBI): domain Eukaryota; kingdom Metazoa; phylum Chordata; class Mammalia; order Chiroptera; family Molossidae; genus Tadarida; species Tadarida brasiliensis. The sequence goes on along the minus strand of CM061257.1, from coordinate 195,921,853 downwards.
TCCATGGCCCTGCACAGCCAGAGAAGGTTTTGGGTGGTGGGAGCTAAGTGGGAGCTAAGGCTGGGTGGGATTTACATAGACTGAGCAGGGAGGGTGGGCATTCAGGTATAGATGGACCTGGGCCACCTAAATGGACAGAATAACGCAAGGTATGTTTTCGGAGGTGGGTCCCCAGAAGCTGGATGACAGGTCTGGCAGGGAGGCAGTGGGCAAGCCCAGCGTAGCAAGCAGAGGATGGACAAAAGCCTAAGCCCACCGTTAAAGTTTTAATAATATTGGTCACAGGGGTAGAGGGGTTGGATAATGAATGATTTAATTGTTTTTTACTTATACTTTTCTGTATCTTTTTTTTTGTTGTTGTTGTTGTTGTTTTTTTTTTAATTTTATTGTTGAATGTATTACAGATGTTCCTCATTTTTCCCCCATTGCCCCCCTCCTCCCCATTTCCCCCCCCTCCTGCTTTTCCCCACACTGTTGTCTGTGTCCATTAGTTATGCATATATACCTATAAGTTCTTTGGTTTATTTCTTCCCACCTCCCAGCCCCCCTTCCCTTTGAGGTTTGTCAGTCTAACAACCAATTTATACTTCTTAATCCCTTCACCTTTTTCACCCCTCCCCCCAGTCCCTACCCATCTGGTAACCAACAAAAGTTCTCTGTATCTATGAGAATGTATCTGTTCTTCTTGTTCATTTTGTTTGTAGATTCAATTGTTGATAGATATGTATTTATTGCCATTTTGTTTGTTCATATTTTTTTATCTTTTTCTTCAAGAAGACCCTTCAACATTTCATATAATAATGGTTTGGTGGTGATGAACTCCTTTAGCTTTTCCTTGTCTGGGAAACTCTTTATATGGCCATCGATTCTAAATGACAGCTTTGCAGGATAGAGTAATCTTGGTTGTAGGTTCTTGCTTTTCATCACTGTGAATATTTCTTGCCACTCCCTTCTGGCCTGCAAAGTTTCTTTTGAGAAATCTGCTGACAGTCTTATGGGAACTCCCTTGTAGGTAACAAACTGCTTTTCTCTTGCTGCTTTTAAGATTCTCTCTTTGTCTTGAACCTTTTGCATTTTGATGATGATGTGTCTTGGTGTGGGCCTCTTGGGGTTCATCTTGTTTGGGACTCTCTGTGCTTCCTGGACTTGTATGTCTGTTTCCTTCACCAAGTTCGGGAAGTTTTCTGCCATTATTGTTTCAAATAGGTTTTCGATTTCTTGTTCTCTCTCTTCTCCTTCTGGCACCCCCAAGATGCGAATGTTGGCACGCTTGAAGTTGTCCCAGAGGCTCCTTACACTATCCTCATTTCTTTGGATTCTTTTTTCTTTTTGCTGTTCTGATTGGGTGTTTTTTGCTTCCTTATATTCCAAATCGATGGTTTGCTTCTTGGATTTACCTACTCTACTATTGAATTTGTGTAAACTATTCTTTATTTCAGTTAGTGCCTCCTTCATTTCTGACTGGTCCTTTTTTATGCTCTTGAGGCCCTCTCTAAGTTCACTGAGGTTCTCACTAAGTCCATTGAGCATCCTTATAAGCAGTATTTTGAACTCAGCATCTGTTAGGTTGCTTAACTCCATTTCACTTAGTTCTTTTCCTGGAGTTTTGTTCTGTTCTTTCATTTGGGACCTGTTTCTTTGTCTCCTCATTTTAGCTGCCTCCCTGTGTTTGTTTCTATGTATTACTTAGCGAGAGGTATAGGGCTAGCTGAGACCAGATGCTGCTTGTTTGAATGATTTTAGGAAAAGCTGAAGCAGGCTCCAAGACAGGCCAATCCTATGGTGAAGCAACTGGCAACAGCTTGGGTGGGCCTGGAAGTTGCGTGGGGCGGGGCCTCAGGGAATCACCAGGGCGGGGCCAACAGTGTGAGCCAGGTAGCTGGAGTCTCAGATATGGTGGCGTCTGCCGGCTCAGGCAGGGCTCACCAAAGGAACAAAAGCCTCTGATAGCACGTCTGTCCAGGAGAAAGCTACCTCTCCAGCCCTTGCTCCAATGCCAAACAGCTCAGTTCTTCCCATATGATTCTGGTGCCTTTCAGGCTGCCTCCCCCACGCTGGAGCCTGGAGGGTGTGAGTCCGAGTGAGTCCGTGGGCGGGCCCTTTAAGAGGAGCTGCCGGGGGCTCCAGCCGCCTCAGCCTCAGTTCCTGCTGGTTTTTCCAGCCAGAAGTTATGGGGATTCTCTTCCTGGCACTGGGACCCTGATCTGGGCACCTGGTGTGGGACGGGGACCACTCAGCCCTCTGGGAGGACCTTCCCAGCTGAGGTATCCCAATTTTTATCCGCCACACGTGGGTGTGGGACCAGCCTGTCACGCCTCCGCCCCTCCTACCAGTCTCGATGTGGCTTCTTCTTTAATTTCGTAGTTGTAGGACTTCCATTCAGCTTGATTTCAGGCGGTTTTGAATGATGGTTGTTCTGTAGTTTAGTTGTAACTTTGATGTGGTTGTGGAAGGACGCGATACTGCGTTTACCTATGCCGCCATCTTGACCGGAAGTCTGTCTGTATCTTTTAAATTTAAAAGGTTTAGCATGCATTTCTTATGTTATATAGAACAAATTGCTCTTTAAATATTTCATGCTTGAGAGTTTGGACTTCATACTGGTTTTGAGCTGGAAGAAAAGTTAATGGGATTGGATGGAGAAGAGGGCATGGGAGGTGGGCCCAGGAGGAGTGAATCACTATAGAGAATGTGAGGTGATGAGGACCTGGAAGTGTCACAAAGGAGGCATGAAGGTGTCACTGCCCGAATCCTTCATGCAGAGAGAAGAGATTCAGTGAACTGTTGCTGAAGGGTTAGTATGTTAGGATGGCAGCAGCTAAAAGGGAAGGTAAAGAGATGGTGAGGACTCCAGACTGGTACCTGCAATGACTCTCCCACTGCTTTTGCCAGAAAAATTCAAAGGGTTTGGAAAGAGTCATTTATCACCACTGCATTAGATCTTAGACTGGAAGAGCCCCGCAGTGCCGTCTATCCAGCCCCTTCAATGCACTGTGAGCTCTTTAGAGTCATTTAACAATGTTAAGAAGTCTGCTCTTCACAGAAGTATTCACCATGCACACATTCTTCTTTCTTGGACATTAAAAAAAAGTGACTTGACTTTTAAAAAGCCCACTCTTTAAGGCACTTGTCTGTTGGGTGAAGTGAAGTATACCTGTATGTGTTATAACTCAAGTCCTAATTCTAGCTAATGCTGGCTTTTGGAAGCTCTTCCTGAATAAGAGCTTCCAAGAATAAGTCTGGGGGAAACTTTGCCTAATGCTCCAAAGAAAATGACCATTAACTGAGAACAGAGCTTAAACTGTTTAAATATTAATAGTTGCAGGTGCTCATTTAGTAATAACTGCTGTACATATTCTTTTCTCTCTGTGAGATTGCCCAATAGCCTGCACCTGACCATTGCCAAGGTTAGCTGACTCTTGCTGATGTTAACTGGCATTTGGATGGTTACTCTTGTAAAACTGTATGCTGTGCCTGCAGGTGTCTGTCTCTAATGCATTTACCTTCCTTTCTGTTGTCACCTTAGTTTCCTCTTTGCAGGGTAAGTGCTTCCAGGCCAATGTCTAAGCCGTGTCTCCCCTATATTCTGTCTGATACAGAGTCAGGAATAAGTGGCTGGCAGATTAAACTGAAGGGTGTTGCTAACTTAGCCCCATTATTTTGTCCACTCTACCTGTCCAAACTTATCTGTCAATACTTCCTAGCCTTTCTCCCTTCCAGCTGCTGTCCCCATCATTTCATGAAACGTTCTTTTCCTTCTTCTGAGCACCTTCTCTCATCCCCCTTCCACTAGTTCTTCTCAGCCCTTCAGTCCAGTGAAAATACCTTCTTTCCCTTGAGGCCTTCCCATGGGTACTTGCCCAGCCCTCTCTCCAGCTGCAGGCATCCATAGCTCTTAAGAGTCTGAGCCTCATACGTGACTCTTCTGAAGTGAAGGTTTTCTGGGGGTTCATTCTATATTCCAAGCCAGGCTGCGAGACCCTTGAGGACAGGGGCCAAGATTTATCTTGCTTAGTGTTTTCACCACTCTAGCTTAGGGTGGATGCATCGTAGGCATTCAGCAAACACAGGGCCAGTGTCACCATAAACTGTGCTCAGCCAGCTGAGCCTCAGCCCTGGAGTTTGCGTCTACAAGCCCAGGAGCCGGGAGAAGTGCAGCAGCATCATTTTCATCACAGCTCTGCTCTCACGACCTTCTTTGTTTTCTTGCCTGGAGAGGGCGGAGCAAGGAAACAGGCCGAGTGTGCAGAGTTTGACATCTCAGCAGCTGTACAGAATGCTCACTTGTTCTCCCTCTCATGTACCAGAATCGCCCCACGTCACAGCTTTTTCCTGCTCTGGGTTAGCCTAGTGACTTCTGTCTTGCTCCTGCTTCTCCAGGAAGCGGCTGAGCCTGGTTCTGCAAACCCATGTGGAGTATCTAGTGCCAGGGGGAGAAGGGGCCAGGGCTTCCCTTTGTGGACAGGGCCTGATCTCAGCTGGGGAGATGAAGGGAAGTCCTAGTGCCTGGATTCATAAACAGGCTGGAAATAGAGCTGCCTCCATATCACAGCTCAGCTCCTGAAGGGACAGGCCTCCCCTTCTTTTCTTCACTTAACATACTACTAAGGACCTACTGTGGACCAGGCACTGCCCAAGGTAGTGGTAAGCAAACAGGAATATTCCTGTCCTTTTGCAGTTTATGTTCCATTGGTGGAGAAAGGCACTACACAAGGGAACAAGGGAGCAGAAAAGGATACATCATTTTAGCATGTGTTAAGGGCTGTGAATGGAGAGAGCAGGTGCTCTAAGAGAGAATAGGGGATGTAGGTTAGACTGGGTGGGCAGGGAAGGCTGCTGTGAGGAAGAGATTGTTAATTTGGGAACTGAGGGGTTAATCCAGGCTTGATGAAGTGGGTTCTGTCCCCACTGCCAATGAGAGAGTGCTGGTGTGGGAGTGCAGGGATCCAGGCTTTGGTTCCGAGTGACATGTGCTTAGGCGAGTCTTTCCTCCCCAGGGCCTCAGTTTCCCCAGCTCTTAATATTTAAATGCCTTCCAGCACTAGCCTCCTGGACTTTATGATCACGTGAAGCATCCTTGCTGGGCAGGAGCCCACCTGTTCACTCAGGGCAAGAGTCACTCACCTGGTGGTGTGGCCCGTGGCACAGTAAAGCCTCTGGTACCGCCGAGACCGCTGCTGCTGACAGGCAGGGACGCTTAGCGCCGAGTCATGTTCAGGGCCTGTTTTAGCAACACTGCTGGTAAATATTGACTCTGTGGCATGAAAGTGGAAAGCAGAGATGACTGCATTAACTCACTCAGAGGGTAGAAGTTCACTGAGCCCTGATAAGACAAGATGTAGTTATGCAATGTGTAGGTGTGTCACCAATAAATATGTTGTTTAGAGGTGGGGAGAGTGGAAAACAGGACAAGGAAGCCGTCATGGGCAATCTGTGGCTGCTGCCCTGTCGCCACGCTGCATCTTCTTTTTGTTTTCAAACACCCTTGAGGCATATAGAAAAATAACTGGAAGGAAATGCACCAAAACACTTACTGTGACATTCTCTAGAGATGGTGAAATTGCCACTAATTTGATTTTTTTATATGCTCTTTTATTTATTTTTATTTTAAAAAATTTTTTATTCCTCACCCGAGGATATTTTTCCATTTATCATCAGATAGAGTGGGAGGGAAGGAGGAGAGGGGAGAGAGAAACATTGATGTGAAAGAGACACATCGACTGGCTGCCTCCCGCATGACCCGGACCAGGGCCGGGGACAAACTGCAACCGAGGTACGTGCCCTTGACTGGAATTGAACCCGCGGCTCTTTCGTTCACGGGCCGACGCTCCAACCGCTGAGCCAAACCAGCCAGGGCTGCTCTTTCTTTTTTTAAAAAAATATGTTTTTATTGATTATTTAGAGAGAGAGGAACGAAGAGAGAGAGATAGAAACATCCACGTGAAAGAGGTACATCAATCGGCTGCCTCCTGCACACCCCCCACTGGGGATCGAGCCCACAACCCAGGCATGTGCCCTGACTGGGAATCCAACCAGGACCTCTCAGTCCATGGGACGACGCTCAGTCCACTGAGCCACGCCAGCTGGATTCATATGCTCTTTCTATTTTTCACACTGTCTACAATGATCACATATTATTTGTGATCAGAAACTGGCAATGTATTATAAATCAAATATTTTTCTTGAAGGGTCTGAACTTTCAGAACTTTCCAGATCCCTCAGGTCATTGTGTTTTGCGTACTGGACATTGTATAGTAACATGGCTGTCAAGAGAAGAGAAAAGTCCATATGGGAGAACTTATTCTTCTAAATAAATCCTGATCTAAGTGTGTTTACTTAATGATTTGTACTCATGAAAGCAGAATGTGGTGGGAAAAATGCCAATCACTTGAGATTTCAGGATTTCTTTTCTCAGTAAACAAACACTTGCTGTTTGGAGTGTTTTCTGTTTGCCAACCCTGTACTCCACAATGCCCAGGCCAGGCCCAGAACGGGGCAGGTCTGAGAACGGGACACCCTGATGAGTGGTTACATGTGAGTTGAAGGTCGGAGGAGCCATGTATGGAGGAGGGACTAGGCCGTAGAATTTGTAGCATGGGGTTGGGGGTGCCATTATTATAATAATTACCACACATTAAGCACCAACCATCTACCAGGAGCCTTCCATACATTATTACTAATCTTTAGAAAACATTGTGTGACAAGCATTAGCTTACCTTTCAGGGATGAGGAAACCAGGGCCAGGGCCAGGGATGAGGAAACCAGTTCAAACCCATGTCCGCCTGACTACAAAGCACTTACTCTTTCCACCACACGAGGCTGCCTCTCAATGATTTGCGTTTTGCACTAGAGAACAGAAATGTCCAAAGGGAGCCTGAGCTAACAAGGTGCGTGCACTGAGGGTCTTTGGAGGAAGAAGCAGCCCCAACTGTGAAACATGGACGAGCGGTGCAGGTAGGAGCCTAATCTGTGAGCCCTGACCCAGGACTGGGGGTTTTTGCTCACCTGGGGTGACCCAGCAGGCCTGGGGGTGGAGGTGGGCACGAAACCGTGGAACAAGTGGGCCTTTAAAAAAAAAATTTTTTTTTTCTTTATTGATTTTAAAGAGAGAGTAAGGGAGAGGGAGAGAGAGAGAGAGAGAAACATCGATGAGAGAGAACATCAATTGGCCGCCTCCTGCATGCCCCCCACTGGGGATTGGGCCCACAACCTGGGCATGTGTCCTGACCAGGAATCAAACTGGCAACCTCTTGGTGCATGGGTTGATGCTCAACCACTGAGCCACACTGGCCAGGCTAGGTGGGCCTTTTTTGAGGCTCCTTCTGGCCAGTCCAGAGGGCCCTCCATCCTTGTACTGCTTATATGATAGGGGAGGCCTTTTGTTGAGAAGCAGGAAATTGGAGCATGGTGTTGCTCCACCAAGGCCTGTGGGTGATTGGTCTGTAGGCCTTCTTTGTACGTAGTTAATTAAAACAACCTATAGCCCTGGCTAGTTTGGTTCAGCAGTTAGAGCGTCGGCCTGCGGACCAGAGAGTCCCAGGTTCGGTTCCCGCTAAGGACACGTACCTCGGTTGCAGTTTGTCCCTGACCCAGTTGGGGTCGGGTGGGTGGCAACCACTTTATGTGTCTCTCTCACATCAATGTTTCTCTCTGTCTCTTACTCCCTCTCTCCCTCCCGCTCTATCTGAAGATAAGTGCAAAAATGTCCTCGGGTGAGGATAAAAAATCCCCAAAAAACAAAACAAACAACCTATAGGGGTCCGGCCGGTGTGGCTCAGTGGTTGAGCATCGACCCATGCACCAAGAGGTCGCCAGTTCGATTCCGTTGTGGGCCCGATCCCCAGTGGGGGGCATGCAGGAGGCGGCCCATTGATGTTCTCTCTCATTGATATTTCTATCTCTCTCTCCCTCTCCCTTCCTCTCTCTCTAAAATCAATAAAGAAAATAAATAAATAAAACAACCTATAGAGGAGTCTCATGGTTGTTTAGCTTTTTAGCTGGATTAGTAGAGCTAGTTTCTGAGTCTGCAGCTCCCAGCCCAGTCCTCACAGCCCTTGGAACGGGCCAGGAGCCTCCCTTCCTTGCCCACCTCGGCTGGAACTCTCTCCACCTGCGCACATAGCTGGAGAACGCTGTGTCGGCCCCTCACTGGGGAAGGCCTGCCTCCCGAGAACGAATGCCTCGGAGTTTGATTTCAGTTAAAGTTGGTTTCCACTGATTTTATTTTCTTAGGAGAAAAGATGTGTGTTTTGGGGGAGGTACTGAATTGTGGTGTGGGGTGTTTTTAAAAAACTATTATTTTTGGCCCAAGTAGCTGAGCTGATTGAAGCCCAGCGGAACCCTTTATGGAAATGCCTTATCTTGTGGTTCTCCAGAGTTGTGGCTAGAATATTTTTGGTTTCCTGGCAAAGCCAGATAGGACTTTGAAATTTGATGGAGAAGGTTTCCAAGTTACCAAAATGGAAAGAAGCAGTGACATTGGTACGCTCCTCCTTCTGGTCCAGGGGTTTGTGCTCCTCTGAGGCTCCCACCACTGTGTGCGTCTTTTGTTTTTTATGTAATCATGATAATCATAATAATTACCTACACTTGTGTGAAACTTCACAGTTTATAAGGCACATTCATATACATTATCTCATTTAATTCTCATGGCTGCACTTCTAGACAGGCAGGGGCTACTAAGCCTCTTTTTACAGAGAGGTTACGTGGTCTGGTCACACAGCCAGGAAGAGGCAGTATCAGAAGTTAAGCCAAGGTTTTCTAACTCCAGACCGGGAAAGGCAGGGAGGTCTGCATACAGTAAGGTGTGGACCTGCCCGTGTCCTGGGATGCAGGCTGTCTGCATGGGGAGATGTGAGCACGGGAGACCTCGCTGTGACTGTCCCGGGCCCAGCAGGGCCAACGTCTGTAGAAAATGGGACAACCTTTGAGGTTCAGTTTGGGGTTTTGCATGAGGCTTTGCCTCTAAGGCCGTCTATGGCTGCTGTTTGGTCTTTACTATAATTGCCCTGTGAGACAGCAGGGTAGGTGGATGCTATCAGCCCCATTTTACAGATGAGAAAATGGATGTTTCAAGAGATTGGGTGAGTCACTCAATGTCAATTATGCATTATCCACATAACAAATATTTATTGGATGCCTATTGGAGGTACATAGGGGACTGAGGTCTCAGCTAGTGACCGGGGAAGGAGGGACTTGAAGGCAAGTAAGAAGAGGGAGCACAGTAGGTGCTCACCAACGCTGCGGAGTCAGAGCCCTTGAGGACATCCCAGGTTATCCATAGCAATGAAAACAGGGTGGGCTCAGGCCAAAGTTCCAGAAACACTTTGTCATTCATGTAAATAATGATGATGATAATTGCTACCATTTATTGCCCTCCTGTTGTATAGCAAACTATAGGCTGGGCATTTTACATGTGCTGTTTCTAATTGTCATAGTAATCTATGTGACAGTGATTATTTATCCCACTTTACAGATGAGAACACTGAGGCTCAGAGAGGTCAGATCCTTGGGATAAAAATCCAGTCTGTTTGATTCCAAAGCCAGAATGCTTTCCACTGACCCACTGTTTCTCTGTGACAATGGACTCTGAGAAACTTGCTGGAGAAAGATGGTCCAGTTACCTGTGGGAAGCTCATGGATAAAGAGGGTCAGGTAGAGAGAAGGGGCTGGGGTGGGTGGACAGGACTTCAGCTCTGGACAGAGAATCTTTAAGAGACTGTGGGGCCTGCTGGTGGCAGCCGGTGCCTGATGAGAGAGCGGGGCCGGGCGGGCTCCTGTTCATGGCCCCTGCATCCAGCTGGCCCGAAGTTCTCAGGAGCCAGAGGCTGCTATGTCCTCTCAGATATCCTCCTGGGAGGGTCCCATTGCCACAGGGTTCATGGCCCTTATTACACAAAGATGAGTGACACCTTCTCTCAGAACCCTGAAAACCCCAGCCTGCTTTTCCATCTCCCTTCCCTGCTGTGTTAGTTTCCTGGGGCTGCCATGACAAATGGCCACAAACTAAGTGCTTTAAGACAACAGACATTTATTCCCTCACAGTTGTGGAGGCGTTGGTAGGGTTGGTTCCTTCTGGAGGCTCTGAGGGAGAATCGGTTCCATGCCACTCACCTAGCTTCTGGTGGCTGTAGTAATCCTTGGCTGGTAGAAGCATCCTTCCAATCTCTGCTTCTGTCTTCACACCACCTTCTCCCCTGTGTGCCCCCGTGGGTCTTCTCGTCTGTCTAATCTCCCTCTGCCCCACTCTTACACCTGTTTTTGGATCTAGGGCCCACCCAGGTAATCCAGGATGATCTCATCTCAAGATACTTAAATTAGGTACATTCCCAAAGACCCTTTTTCCAAATAGGTCACATTCACAGGTTCTGGGGGTTAGGACATAAACATCTTTTGTGGGGCCACTATTCATCCCACTATCCCTGCCACCCCTTTTTCCTCTTGGAGTTGCCTGAGACTTTTGGGGTCAGTGCCCTCACTGCAGGCTGGGCCCTGTGCCGACGCACCTGCCTCTTCTCCCCAAGCAGCTCCCTGAGCCTTATGGGTCAAGTGGGTCTTGGCCCCCTGTAGACTGGCAGTAGGCTCTCCTATGAAGAGCTGCTTGTGAATGTCACAGTGATAATTCCCACCTGGAACAGGCTATCCTTGTCCCACAGGGCATAGGCAGGAGAGAGGTGTCCTTGTTATGGCAAGGCCCTGCGGGTCAGCCAGGCTGTTTGTCTCCTGCCCGTCAGCTGCTGGCACAGGTCCCTGACCATGTAATACCCTCTCCTGCTGCCTCCCCTGACTTACCGCCCTACCGAGATCTGCTCTGCTCCTCTGGCCAGATCGCCTCATCCTTCCCTGCCTGCCTCCTCTTACTCTATGCCTCATGCATCTCTGGTAATTTCTCTGTCCTCCTTCAGTTGTGGCATGTCAAAGATTTATTCAAGGGTTTTAGAGTTTGCAAACTGGGAATACAGCTAGGCAAAAACCCAGAAGTGTTCTGAAGAAAGAAAAGTTGAGTTCTTGTAGTGAAAAGTGCACTCTTGTGAATAATCAGCCTGTATTCTTAGCCCTAGGGTTGGTCCAGAATGGTTATCAGTGAGATGTCAGGTCATCTGGATAATGGATGTCAGGTGGACTGGATATGTGAAGTCATTGGGGGGTAATCAGAGGGTTATCTGGAGGTCTGATGTAAATCCAGGCATTCACACAGGACTGGAAAGTTAAAAAAATTTACCCCGGGCTGGTGTGGCTCAGTTGGTTGAATGTCGTCTCATGCACCAAAAGGTTGTTGGTTTGATTCCCAATCAGGGCACTTGCCTGGGTTGCAGGTTCAATCCCCAGTAGGGGGTGTTCAGGAGGCAGCCAATCAATGTTCCACTCTCATATTGATGTTTCTCTCCCTCTCTCTTCTTCCCTCTCTAAAAATCAATAAAAAATATTTCTTTTAAAGTTTAAGTTCCAAGTTAGTTAGAACAAGAATAGAGTCTTCCTCATGCCTCAACCTTCATAACGTTAATAATTTTAGTATAATCCATTTTATTTATACCCTATCTTCACTCTTTCCTCATCTCAAAGCTCCCTTTCAGGTCGAACACTGTGTTTGTCCACACAGCCCTCAGGTCTCTGAAGGGTCGAGTCTGAAATGGCAGGGCCTGACCAGCAGGCAGGTTCTCCCTGTGCCTGAGGTAGGCCTGGTCGCCCACTCCTTCACCTCTGCCCCGGCTCTGCTGCCTCCTCAGGTACTGTTCTCCAAAAACAAATCGCAGGGGACCACACTTTTCCGTTAGCAGCCTAAGGGGTAACCCCACTTCCTGAGGATGAGCTTCTCTGGGAGCAGGCAAGGCCATCATGGAGGCCAGTCAGAGGACAGCGAAGTGAACGGACACTTGGTCCAAGTTGCTGCAGCCTCAGGGAGGGCCCAGGGAGCACAGCCTCCCAGCCCAGAACCCTAGCCGGAAGGTGTTTCTGTCTAACAGCGCTGCCAGCCACACCCAAAGAAGGTCAATTTACTAAGTGAAATGACTAATTAGTCCTGAAGCAGAGATTTCTATCTGCTCACAGTGGCACCATGACTTATTCATGTGAGGCTGGGACATTTACAGGGACTGGGCCCTTGTTTCCTGTGGCTTCCGTGTGATGGGCAGCCAACTGTATTTTTCCAGAATGGATAATTTCTCAAATCTAGCTCGCTTTCCCGGTGTCAGCCGGGAAACCTATAACTCTGGTCGCTTAAGAGCACCCTCCTTCTGGGTCTGCAGTCATTTCAGAAGGAATGCATTCTTATCTGGGCCTCAGCTCCTTCTCTGGCAGTGTTGGGGTTGGGCTCGATGGTATCTCAGCGCCTTCTAGCCCTCAGGTTCTTTACTTTTAAATTCTTGCCCCTTCCAGCAGCCAACCCTTCTGTTTTCTTAAGGTATTTGCTTCCATAGGGCTGCTGCAGGGTAATCAGAGACAGCTCAGCTGCTTGGAAGCCTCTCGCCCAGTTTCACTTTCCTGCCCAATTACCAAGTCTTAAAGGCACCCATTGTTGTTCAAGCTGTTAGTTTCTGGCCTTTTAAGATTTCACAGATTCACCTAATGTCTTCTGACTTGTGGCTCCCTGCCTAAAAATCTCTGTAATGAAGAACAAGATGCCAGCCTTTAGGAAGAGTTAGGCAGGCTTACTCGAGTCATCTCTGAATTCCCTGAGGATGAGGTAGTGTGACCTGTCTCACTTTACAGGACACTTGCAATGTTACTATGACTGCTTCCTGCACTTTGGCTGTGGAATGAGTTGAGTCCTTAAGGATGTGGTTGCCACCTTGTGGATTGTCTGGGGTGGGGATGGTAGGGGCTCCACAGGTCTCCTTAGAGGGACCAGACTGTTAGGGGCTGTGTTGTGGTTTTGCTTTGCTGCTGTTCTTTTTTGTCTGTTTGACATTATGATCACACCAAAGATACTCTTTATATCCCACTTTCCCCAGTTACATTACAATGTAAACATTTTTCTCTGTCATTCTCTTGGTAAATGTATTTATTGGCCATGTGATGTTCCAGATTGAATTTTTAACATGATCATGTTTAACTTTTATAGTTGAAAAAGAAAACTAGTTAATAAAAAAACAAATAGTGCATTTAAAAGTTTCCTTCCCTGTCCTCCTGAACCTCTCCAGGCCCAGTCCTCAGAAGTGACCATGGTTAAGTTTCTGTGTATCTTTCCAGAAATTGTCTATGCATGTACAACCATATATGCAAATTCTGTTTTTAAAAATGTAGATGGAGCCCTGGCCGGTTTGGCTCAGCGGTTAGAGTGTTGGCCTGCGGTCCAGAGGGACCCGGGTTAGGTTCCTGCTAGGGGCACGTACCTCGGTTGCAATTTGTCCCCGGCCCTGGTTGGTCGTGCGGGAGGCAGCCACTCGATGTGTCCCTTTCACGTCGATGTTTCTCTCTCCCTTCCACTCTATCTGAACAAAAAATGGAAAAATGTCCTCGGGTGAGGATAAAAAAAAAAAATGTAGATGGAATTGTACTATACATATAAGATGGGTTCAGAATGTTGTTCTACAATTCGATTTTTTAAATATTGTACATTTTGCCCTGGCCGGTTTGGCTCAGTGGTTAGAGCGTCGGCCCGCAGACCAGAGAGTCCCGGGTTCGGTTCCCGCTAAGGGCACGTGCCTCGGTTGTAGTTTGTCCCCGGCCCCGGTTGGGGTTGTGTGGGTGGCAACCACTCGATGTGTCTCTCTCACATTGATGTTTCTCTCTCTCTCTTCCTCCCTCTCTCCCTCCCGCTCTATCTGAAGATAAATGCAAAAATGTCCTCAGGTGAGGATAAAAAAAAATAATAAATAAATAAATAAATAAATATTGTACATTTTCCCAGATCAGAGGTGTGTGTGTGTGTGTGTGTGTGTGTGTGTGTGTGTGTGTGATGTTCTTTTTAACTGCTGCATAGACCACCTACTATAGATGGACCATAATGAACTTAACCAGTGCCCTTGTTGATAGACATTTAGGTTGTTACCATAATGAGCATCCTTGTACATACATTTGCATACCTCATTTACTCACCTTCTGTCTGCCGAGTATGGTTCTAGGCACTGAGGATTCTGCAGTGAATAAGACCAACTTTTATGCACCACTCCTACCAGTATAATTGTCAGATCAATTCTGGAGAGTGAAATTGTTGGCAGATTGATGATTCACTTTTTTTTTTAAATGCATCTAAGCCATGTAGAATATTTTATTGAGTGTTTGATAAATCAGTGGCTGCCTGAAACTTTCTCGCCTCCTCTGGCCCCTGGCCATATTTTGATCACCCTCTCCCCAGCCTCCCAGTGTTAAAGGGCCATTCACGGAGGCTTCAGGAAAGTCACTACAGCAGTGACGGGTGAGGACAGTAATATGTGTTTGCTGACACTTAAGGTTCATAGGGTACAGCTTTGCTGTGTATTCACAACTGTGTGGGGAAGTCATAGTGTCTGGTTTGCACTTACAGAAGGAACGGGGGCCCAGAGAGTAAGGTTACTGACCAAGGTTGGTGAAGGGACTCCTAGCTCCCCACGAAGCTGGCTGGTGGCGAGGCTGGGATGAGGACCCGAGAAGAGGGCTCTGCTTCCTGGGACCTCTTCAAGGGGTGCTCAGAGTTTCTGCCATTTAAATTAAAGCACTTTAAAACATGAAGATAAATTAGTTTTTTCTTTTCACTTACTGTGTGGAGATAGGGTTCTAAAGGACTTGCATTTCATGAATTTATTTAGAGCTGCTCTGTGCAGTGCAGTAGCCACCAGCCATGTGTGACTATTTAAATTTAAATGTAATTGCCCTGGCCAGTTTGGCTCAGTGGTTAGAGTGTCGGCCCGTGGACCAATGACTCGCAGGTTTGATTCCGGTCAAGGGCATGTACCTCGGTTGCGGTTTGTCACCATCCCTGGTCGGGGTCATGTGGGAGGCAACCAGTCGATGTGTCTCTCTCACATCAATATTTCTCTCTCTCTCTCTCCCTCCCTCCTACTCTATCTGATGATAAATGGAAAAATATCCTAGGGTGAGGATTACAAACTAAAAATAATAAATTTGAACGTAATTAAAATTGAATAAATTTACAAGTAAGTTCCTCAGCCATAGTAGCTGCATTTTAAGTGCTCAGTGGCCTCATGGCTAGCTAGGGGCCGCTGCTGTGGACTTACAGAACATTTCCGCCGTCCACGGTGCTGACTTACAGTGTCCATAGGCTGTGACATTGTCTTTGTCCTAAACACTCAGATGTTTGTGGGAGGGATTTTTGAGATCATCTTCACTTTCTAACTCTACAAGCAGGGAATAGGAGGCTCACAGACGGGAGGTGACCAGGTGCCCACTGTCATGCAGCCAAGGGTTCAGAGTGACAATCAGAGCCAGCTCTCCTGTGTACCCTCCACTCCAGCCTGCCTCATTTGTCCCGCGGGCCCCTTTGTGAATGGCTCCATCTGTTCCTCTGCCCTGACCACTTGCTGATCAAAGGGCCCAGGTCAGGCGCCCTCTGCCATGTAGCCCAGGTCTGCCTTCTGGCTGTGTCCCCAAGACCTGGAGACCACAGCGTGAGTCAGCCACCTCTGCATGGCAATGCTGTGCCCTGCGGATTCTCCCCCAGGACTGTAGGCCAACCCTCGAACCCTCTTCTGATGGGGTCAGGACAAGTTTATAAACAAGGTTACGGGCCTGGCCGGTGTGGCTCAGTGGTTGAGCATCGATCCATGCACCAAGAGGTTGCCGGTTCAATTCCCGGTCAGGGCACATGCCCAGGTTGTGGGCCTGATCTCCCGTGGGGGGCATGCAGGAGGCAGCCAATCAATGTTCTCTCTCATCCATGTTTCTATCTCCCTCTCCTTTCCTCTCTCTCTAAAATCAATAAAAGAAAAAAATATTTTAAAAAAAGCAAGGTTACGGGAAGCTGGGCCATCGTTCTGCACACAAACCCACCCCACCCAGTGATCCGCAGAGTGGGACGGGTGCTGAAGAATGAGGGGATGTGAAGCATGGACCAGATAAAACTGGAGATGCCAGCAGACTGAGCCAGTGTTTTCAAAGGTGGGGGCAGGGATGCAAATTAGAGACGAAAACCTCATGTAGAGACTTAGAACAAGTCACACGCAAACGGAGAATCCAGACGATTGAGAAGGCAGAGGGAGCCTGGCCTCAGAGGGAGCCTGGCCTCAGAGGGAGCCTGGCCTTCGGTTCTCCTCTGGGTCAGGGAGTGACGAGAAGTCACTGGTTTACGACTGAGAGGCAAATGGTGAAAGGATCAAGAATGCCTGTACTTCATGCTGCACAGATTTTGTTTTCCACTCAACCTCTTTCTTCCGAAAACTGTAGTTAGGAAAATTGGCAGAGAGTGCTAAGCAGTCGATAACTGTTGTTAGTACTGCTACTACAACTAGTTAGTACTACTCTCAGTTCCTTCTCTGGTAATAGTAGTAGTACGAGTAGTAATAACAACACTACTATGACTAGTAATATTGATAGTTATCAACTGCTTAGTATCCTCTGCCAATTTTTCTAACTGCAGAGTCAGTATTAATGGTTATAGCAGCAGTTGTAATAGTAAACAGGAAGACCCGAGTTAAACATTATGTCCACAGCAGTCTTCAGAGGTGGAAGGAATTGTTCTTTCTGGTGTCTGAGGATAGTCCTCGTGTGTGTTTACACTAGTAGTTCGCAAACGTCGTGGACATTGGAATCACCTGAAGGGCTTGTTAAACCATAGGTGCTGGACCCCACCCCCAGAGTTTCTGATTTAGCGTCTCTAACAAGCTCCTGAGTAATGCTGATGCTACCGGTCTGGGGACCACACTGTGAGAAGCACTGGTTTATACCCTCAGGTGCTAGAGAGAACTCAGCTGAAGTTTCTGGCACAGATTTAAATGTCTAAGACCCTTTTACAAACCCTCCTACCCATGCCCCAACTGTGCCAGCTGCCCAGAACAAGCCTCTGTACCACCTGGAAAACACTTTTGTCATTACGGACCATGGCCGTGTTTCAGGTTTTCAGACCTAACCACCAGTCAGTCTCGAGCTGCACCAATGTGCCTGTCTGACAGTGGGTGTGGTGGGTCACCGTGATGAAGTGTCAGACATTGCCCTGCCCTTAAGAAGATTAGTCTGGTTTTGGGGCGGGGAAAAGACAATGACAGGGAAAAAAGTGTACAAAAAGATAAGTAATTGTACTCAACTTTGGAAGCTGACACATTTGGAGGTGGGGACCCTTGGGGGTTGGCATGGTCAGGAGGAGTTGGAACTTGAACCTGAGCAGAGGTAGGGTTTGAGTAGGCAGAAGGTATCTCAGGATAGGCAGACAGGGCGAATAGAAGCCCGGAGGTGGGAATGAATGTGCTGGGTTGTGCCTGCCGGGAAGCCAGAGTACAACTGAGCCATAGAATGGGGCCAGGTGATGAAAGGGCCCTGGGGCCTGGCCAAGGCGCTCAGGCTTGATGGGAAAGGGAAAACAGGTCTTGAGCAGAGGAGAATGTGGTGACATCAGTGTTTCAGGAAGATGGACTTGGGGATGTGTGGGGTAAACCTGAGGGTGGGTGGAGGACCGCGGGCAGGAATGCTGATCAGGAGGTATTATTTATCCATACAAGTCTAGCTCAAAAGTGTGGCAGGAATGAAGAGAGTCTAGCCAATTCCAGTCAGAAAACACATACTGCAGACCTACTGTGTGTCTAGCACTGTATTAGATGTCTGAGGGTACGAGGATGGGTGATTATGGGCCCTGCCGAGAACCTCGCAGTCTAGTGAGGAAGAGGAACATATGTGAAGAGAGAAAATGTCAGTAAAATGTGCAAAATGCCCTGGTGGAGGTGTGCAGCAGAGGTGAAAACAGCGGAGGGCCTCTGTCCAGGACACAAAGGACATTCCAAAGGAAAGATCAGAAGGGATTGAAAAAGTTCTGGCTGACTTTCTTGTGCTCCTTTTGACAAAGACGAGGTCTTGTGTTTGCAGACCTACAAAAGGGGGCCTGCCCTTTCCTCCCCTTGACTAAGGCCCGTGGTGACTCTGAAGCCCAGTGGCCTGCGTTGTGTGACCCCCACCCCTTTGAGTTCATCCTGATTGGATAATGACGTGCTCTGTTGTGCTGGTCGGGGGTGTCCATTCAAGTGTTTATTTTCTTTCTCTCCCTCCCTCCTGTTAAAACAACACAGGAAATTTTAAAAGGAAAGAGTTCACTCATCATCCTAGCACATTTTTGCAGCTGTGTTCTTTACTATTTTTTGGCCACACGCGTATATTTAAAACAAAACAAAAAAGTGTAATCAAGCTGTACCTAGCATTTGCGCATGTTCACTTAACATTATCTTACAATACACGGAGCTCCTATTTATCATTGTAATGTTTGTGTAATCTCCCATTGCACCCGGAGCAACTGACTGCCACCGCAGTTCCTTCGTGGAGGATGTTTAGTTTGTTTCCAGCTTGTCTGTGTCCACGGAGCTGTGTTCTTTTCTTTTCTCTCCATAGGCCACATTTCTAAGAACCCTGCCCTTGGACTCAGGTCATCTGGTTTTAAGTTCCAGATCTGTGGCTAGTTAGCTGTGTTACCTTAACTCTCTAAGCCTCGACTTTCTGGTCTGTAAAATGGTGATAATATTGACTGCACAGGGTGTTGAGAGATGACCCAGGGCCAATATGTGTACAAGTGTTTCATAAAGGACCTATACATTTAGGCACAGTTGACATCCAGGAACAGAATGTGAGTAAGCATTTTAGGGTTCTTTTTTGTTGTTAATCCTCACCCAAGGATATTTTTTCCATTGGTTTTTAGAGGGAGTGAAAGAGAGGGAGGGAGAGGGAGAGAGAGAAAAAAAACATTGATGTGAGAGAGATACATTGATTGGTTGCCTCCTACATTACTCTGACCAGGGCCAGGGATTGAACCTGCAACCTAGGTACGTGCCCTGGACCAGGAATCAAACCCGTGACCTTTTGGTGCTTGGGGCAACGCTCTAACCACTGAGCCACACAAGCCAGGGCAAGATTCTTCTTTTTTAAAAAAATCTCTTTGAGATATAATTCACATACCATACCATTCACCCATTTGTAGTGTATAATTCAATGGCCTTTATTATATTCAGAGCGTGTGTCATCACCGCAATCAGTTTTAGAACATTTCATCACCCCCAAAAAGAAACTCCATACCCATTAACAGTCGCTCCTTATTTCTCCCAGTCTCTCTAGGTCTAGGTAACCACTAATCTACTTTTGCCTCCATGGATTTGCCTATACGGGTCATTTTATATAACTGGAATCATACAATATATGGTGTTTTACGATTGGCTTCTTTACTTAGCGTAATGTTTTCAAGGCTCGTCCACATTGTAGCATGTATCACTACCTTATTCCTTATAATTGCCAAATAATATTCCATTGCATAGCTACAGCACATTTTATTTGTCCATGCATCAGTTAATGGACATTTGGGTTGTATGGTTCTTGATACATAATGCTAAATAGCATCTATCAAACATTGTTGTATACCCCAAGCTGTTTGATATGCCAAAAAGAGGACTCTTGGTCCATTTTCCAGTAACAATTAAATTGCAGAAATTAGGTAACTGTAGCAGACCTTCGGAGAGCTGTCCCAGTGCTGAGTAAGCACGTGCCCTCCAGGAGGGGACCTGTGCCTTCCTTCCCACTGCTAACTTTCGCCGGGACTGGAAGTTAGAGAAGCCTTCCTGGAGGAGGGGGGCTTCCAACTGGCCCTTCGAGGATGGACAGCTCTCGCTGAGCGAGGAGAGGTGGACATCTTGGGCAGTGTGAGCAGGGGATAGGGTGGCATGATAGGAGAATGGAGCGAAGATTTGAGGGCACTGAAACTGAGGGTCCAGATTACAGGCTGAGGGGATCTTACACTGTCCTATCATTTTGAAGGTATGTGAGAAAGGGCTGTGTGGTGGTGAGCATGATGAAGGGAGGACGGGCCCCCCACTGTCTTTTAGCTTTTCCCCGTCCCTGTAGCTGGTGGGGTTTTCCTGAGCGAGGTTAGCCTCCCTGCATTTTCAGTGGCTTCCTGGAGCTGGCTACCTGTGGGTGGGTGGGAGGAATAGTCTCCACTTTTTTTCTTGGCAACCTACAAGATTGATGTAATCTGGACTTGACTTTCCCTCTCTCAGCTGCTGGGCCTTCCCCTTGTAGGCGCCAAGTCTGAGCTGTCTGAAACATGAGGCGGGGTGGAGAGGAAAGGACTGGGCTGCCTGTCAGGAGACCTGTCTGGTCCTGAATCTGTCACTGCTCGGGAGAACAGGGAACTTGGACAAGTCCATTCCCTTTGCTGGGCCTCAGTGTCCCCATCTGTAAAGTGAGGGTGTTGGTGAGAATTTGCATGGTTTCATGAGGCTTTCCAAGTTGTACTGTGTGCTGGGGGGTCTCGGACAACCGGCCTTGGTTGGTTCTGCCCTGCTAGGGGGAGTTTGCAGAGTCTCTTGAGAGCTCTGGTATAGCTGGCTAATGTGGCTCAGTGGATTGAGCATTGTCCCATGGACTAAGAGGTCCCGGTTCGATTCCCGGTCAGGGCACATGCCGGGGTTGTGGGCTCAATCCCCAGTGGGGAGCGTGCAGGAGGCAGCTGATCCATGTCTCTCTCTCATATTGATGTTTCTATCTCTCCCTTCCTCTCTCTCTAAAAAATCAATAAAAACATATTTTTAAAAAACGAGTCCTGGTATAGGTGCTAGGACTCCATGTCCTTAGCTGGGGGTGGCAGGGGCTGACATATTATATAGACTGTGACATAATATGAAGAGATGTTTTGGTGTCCCCTGATCCCTGACCAGTCAGCCTGGAAGCCTGTGGCTCAGACTGCAAAGAGATTATCTGACTCTGGTCTGTTTTGGTAAACTGGCAAAAGCTACATGTGTCACAGTTCAGGTGGGTACAGACCTGAGTGACAGGTGCTGCTATGGCAGCAGAGGGGGTGGGCTGCCTGGGGAAGCTGGGTGGGCCAGGGTGGTGGGCTGGGATCACTCAGTGGGGTTGGTCCTGGAGCCTTCGTGGGAATGATGGGGTGCCAGAAGGATACTGGGCAGGCTGGTTTTGCCCATGTGGTCGAGATTTATGTGGGCTGGATCTGGTTCTATTCCTGGATCCAGTCCTTGTCTTCACTTCCCCTCCTTTGTGAGCAACAGAGTTTCTTGGTTTTTTTCCTTC
Organism: Tadarida brasiliensis; assembly: GCA_030848825.1. Lineage (NCBI taxonomy): Eukaryota > Metazoa > Chordata > Mammalia > Chiroptera > Molossidae > Tadarida > Tadarida brasiliensis. Next base: position 195,900,703 of record CM061257.1, on the reverse strand, counting down.
CCATTTCCACCTTGGCCATCGGTCTCCTGTGTTTGCTGTTGGCCTCAAGCTTGAGGGCTCTGGGAAGATTGGTACAAGTCTGTTCCCATCTGGGGAGGGCACATGGCTGACCTCCCACCTTCTGGGTTGATTCGGGCATCCTTTCCACATCTTCTTCAGCACCTGAATGTCTTTCCTGAACTGTATGTGGTTCTAGAGGCTAGGATTTAGGTCCAAGGAGGATTATGTTTCTGCTCTTGTTTTCCATTTCTGTGGTGACTGTGTCTACTAAAACCCTGAGCAAAACACATGGCCTCACACACAGAGAGAGCCTGAGAGAGGAATCCAGTGTTTGAATCGCAATGTTTGAAATCGCTGCTATTTGGGAAAATCTAGGCAGGATGATTTGCCCTAAGCTGAGTGGATACCCTCCTGCCGAGAGCCTCCTGGTTTCCCCAACACCACAGGTAGGAAGATCCCACGGGGGTGGGTATTGGACTTACTCAGAAGACATGACTTGGTCTCATTAAGGCAAGATCTTGCACCTGTAAGTGCAGGCCTTAGGCCAGAGCAGGACAGCAGGTAGACCAGCCAAGTGTGGGCTCAGTTTCTCTGCCTGGTGAGTGGGTCCTCTGCTAGTCACCTTCCTTACTCGCTTAAGCACTAGGAGGATTTGGTAAGAGTGTTTTGAAAGCTCATGAAAATCCTCATCTGAAAGGAGCTACAGGAGTAAACGGGATTAATGTTTCAAAGGAAAGAGAGAGAAGTCATCACTGATTTTGGCCCCGAAGCCAAGACTGTGGGGTCAAAGAACAATCAGTGGCTACTGAAGGGGGGGGGCTCTCAGGGTTATAGGGTCCTTGGGTTGTGTCCCTGGCTAACTCAGGAGGAGGTTCTGCACATGCTCAGTGCTGACGAGCTGAGGGGAAGAGCCACCTAACCAGCCAGCAGATTCTGCGGAGGCTGTGCAGAGACCCCCACCTCCACCCCATGCTGTGCGGGCACTAACAGCTTCGAAAGTCCGCATCCCACTAAGGAGTTCAAAATTCTCAACACTTGCCCTGGCCAGTTTGGAGAAGTGGTTAGAGCATCAGCCCGAGGACCAAAGGGTCATGGGTTCAATTTCCAGCTAAGGACACATACCGGGGTTGCAGGTTCGATCCCTGGCCCTGGTTGGGGTCGTGCGGTAGGCAACCAGTGGATGTGTCTCTCTCATATTGATGTTTCTCTCTCTTTCCCTCCCTTCCTTCCACTATATGTAAAAAAAAAAAAAAAAAAAAAAAAAAAAATCAATGCAAAAATATCCTCGGGTGAGGATTAACAACAACAACAATAAAATCTTCAACAATCTACTGGTCTAAACAGAGCTTTTCCATCCAGGCAAAGGTATCCGTATGAGGCAAGTCATGGATGATGATGATGACTTTCTAGAAGATGAACCCCCCTATTGAATGAATGGTTCTAAGCATTGATTGTCAAAGCTGCTATTATCACAGAGAGAGGCAGCCAGGCTGCATGTACTCCTGATGGAAGCACACAGCACCACCTATGGAGTTTTGCCACAGACAAACCCGAAGCTGATCAGCGTCTACATTCAACTACCAATTTATAGGGGACAAGCGAACATGTTAACACTATGGGAGTGCAATCGGCAAAGTCCAGACCATGAGAAACTCTGCAGGTCAAAAGTATATTCAGCAAATGAATTGTGTGTGTGTGTGTGAGAGAGAGACAGAGAGAGAGAGAGAGAGAGAGAGAGAGAGAGAGAGAGAGAGAGAGAGACAGGCAGGCAGAGAAAAGAGGAGAAGGGAGCAAGACCTAGAGATTAAAAGAGACCTATGCAATGTATGAACTTTATTTGGATTTTGATTTGGCAAAATAAACTGTAAAAAACCTTTGTGACACAATAGGGAAAATATTAGCACCAACTGGATATTGATATTAAAGAATTATTATTTTTAAAAGGATGATAGGTACTATGGTTATAGTTTTTAAAAAGAGGGTTCTTACCTTGTAGACATACATATTGAAATATTTACAGATTAGTTGCTTCAAGATAACCCAATGGAGGGGGGAGTAGATAGGAATGTAGATGAAATAAAATGTCTATGAATTGATCATTGTTGAAGGTAAAAAAAAATTGTTTTTAATGAGATTTGACAAAAAATTTTTTTGGGACTGCTTGATCCTAGGTTGATTCAAAAACCTTATTGTATAGACATGTCTCTCCGTCTCGATGTTACAGGAATTATTGAAATATTTATAAACCAAATGAACTTCAATACATTGTAAGATATAATAGGTCTATTTTCTGGGTTTGTACAAAGTAGTAGTAATAATAGTAATATCTATGGAGACTAGTGTGACTAGTGTGATTAGATGCTGTTTTTAGTCCCTTTTATCAGTTCATTTAATCCTCATAAAGCTCTATAAGGTAGATACTATTATCAACCTCAGTTTTTATTTATTTATTATTATTATTACTTTTAAAATCTTTTATTGGTGTTAATCCTCACATAAGGATATTTTTCCATTGATATTTAGATAGAGTGGAAGGGAGGGAGGGAGAGACAGAGAGAGAGAAACATAGATGTGAGATGTTGCCTCCTGCAATCACCCTAACTGGGGCCGGGGATCAAACCTGCAACCCAGGTATATGCCCTTGGCCAGGAATCAAACCCGAGAGCCTTTGGTCCACAGGCTGATGTTCTAACCATTGAGCCAAACCGGCCAGGGTTCCACCTCAGTTTTAATAATGCACTTTTATTTTGGAATAATTTAAAAAGTTTGAACACTATGGATCTACTACTCCAGTCACCTCATTTACAATGAGGAAACTAAGGCCCAGAGAGGATGACTTTGTTTCTTCTTCTCAGCTTTCAGTATTTTTAATCAGTTAGAAAAGTTTGGGGGGAGGTTAAAAAAACTAAATCAGGCCCTGGCTGGTTTGGCTCAGCTGTTAGAGCGCTGGCCCACAGACTGAAGGGTCATGGGTTTGATTCCTGGTTGAGGACATATACCTGGGTTGCGGGTTCAATCTTGGCACCGGTCAGGGTCGTGTGGGAGGCAACCAACTGATGTGTCTCTCTCACATTGATGTTTCTCTCTCTCCCTCACTCCCTTCCACTCTGTCTAAAAATCAATGGAAAAATATCCTCAGGTGAGGATTTCAAGAAAACAAAACTAAATCAGCACTTCTCAGGTAGCCCATCATGGGTCAAGTTTCAAGGTTCTCAATTTCTCATCATGATAGGAAAATCTGCACTCAGTCTACTTGCTCATCCCACCCCTCGGAGCTGGGACAAGGGGGCAGCTGCTCACTTGAGCCCCTCGTCTGTCCCCAGTGTCCACATGGTCCACATCTCCAGGCTGAGGCGGTACGCCGGCAGGAGCCCTCTGTACAGGCAGGGGTCCAGGGTGTCCAGGGGCCGGCGTGATCACTCGGCATTAACTAGACAATTCTCTGTTACAAAGACCCAGAACTCTAAGAAATGGTGCTTTAGAGATGAGATGATAAGCAGTAGGTTTATTGTGGGGCAAAGGCCCCCTGACTCTTGCGAAATAGCGCCAACCGCGTCTGCGTGAGACTGATGGCACTCATGCGTGTCGTGTCATGAGTTTGTGTGGCCTTTTGCAGTTCCCAGAGTGTGTTCACGCCCACCATCGTGTTTGGGCCTCACAGCAGCCTCACGCAGGCAGGGGTTACCTTCATTTTACAGCAGAGGAATGGAGGCTGAGAGAGTTTATGACTTATCTGAAGCATACTGGTTGTTTTGAGGGAGCTGGCACCAGAATTTAGGTCATCTGACTCCTGGGATCACACATCTCAGCAGTAGATGAGTGACTCTAGGGGCCCAGGATGAGGACTCTGCCTGTTCAGATCTATCCTAAAAGTCTGCAGTCATCTGTGATTGAGGTAGAAAGGAACCTTCAGGGCCCAGCTGGAGACCTTTCTTTGGATGGAACAAATAATAAGTAGAAACTCAGGTTGATTTCTCTCTCATAGCCAAGTTCCTAGCAAGCTCTGGTGATGTTCAGGATAGATCAGACTTGACTCTTCTTGGCTTTCAAAGTGAACAAGATCCTGTCCATCTATCTCATCATCTCTCTCTAGACTTCTGACTCAGTTTCCCACTACTCTTTTTTTAATTTATTTTATTTTATTTTTTTATCCTCACCTGAGGACACTTTTTTCCACTTTTTGTTCAGATGAAGAGTGGGAGGGAGAGAGAGGAAGAGAGAGAGAGAGAGAGAGAAACATCGACGTGAAAGGGACACATCGAGTGGCTGCCACTCGCATGACCAACCAGGGCTGGGGACAAACTGCAACCAAGGTACATGCCCTTAGCGGGAACCGAACCCCGGCCTCTCTGTACCGCAGGTCGACGCTCTAACCGCTGAGCCAAACCGGCCAGGGCAGTTTCCCACTACTCTTGATGAGATCATCAAGGTTAAGAGTAAGGCTCTGGAGCCAGTCCCTATGGATTCAAATCCCAGCTTTGCCCCTCTTAGCTGTGTGACTGGAGAATTACTTCTCTTCAGTAGCCTCAGGTATAAATAGAGGGTAATAATGATACCTCCCTTATAGGATTGTTAAGAGGACTCAGTAAGTTAATACATTTTATTTTATTCTTTTTTTTTTTTTTTTTGCCCACAGTCTTTTAAAAAAATAGAATAGCCCTGGCCAGTTTGGCTCAGTGGTTAGAGTGTCGGCCTGCAGAACGAGTCACAGGTCCGATTCTGGTCAAGGGCACCCGCCTCGGTTGTGGTTTGTCCCCAGCCCTGGTCGGGGTTGTGTGGGAGGCAACCAGTCAATGTGTCCCGCTCACGCTCATGTTTCTCTCTCTCCCTCCCTCCCACTCTATCTGAAGATAAATAGAAAAATATCCTCAGGTGAGGATTAAAAAAAAAAGAAAAAGAAAAAAGAGAAATAGAATATAGTTAATATATAATATTATATTAGTTTCAGGTATACAACGTAGTTATTCAACATTAATATACCTAACAAAGTGATCACCATGCTAAGTCTAGTACCCATCTGTCATCATACAGGTTATTACGGTATTGTTGACTATGTTCCCTATGCTGTACATTACATCCCTGTGATTTATTTTGTAATTGGAAGTTTGTACTTCTTATTCCCCTTCACTTTTTTGGCCTTTTCCCCTACCCCCTTACCCTCTGGCAACTATCAGTTTGTTCTCCATGTCTATGAGACTGTTTCTGTTTTGTATTGTTTGTTCATTTTTGTATGTTTGTTTTTTAATCCTCACCTGAGGATATTTTTCCATTTATCTTCAGATAGAGTAGGAGGGAGGGAGGGAGAGAGAGAGAGAGGAACATTGATGTGAGAGAGACACATTGATTGGCTGCCTCCCGCACGACCCCGACCAGGGCCGGGGATGAACCGCAACCGAGGTACATGCCCGTGACTGGAATTGAAACCGAGACTCTTTGGTCCTCGGGCTGACGCTCCAACCTCTGAGCCAAACTGGCCAGGGCATTTGTTTTGTTTTTTAAGATTCACATGCAAGTGAAATTATATGGTATTTGTCCTTCTGTCTGACTCTAGGTCCATCCATGTTGTTCCAAATGGCAAGATATTCTTTTTTTTATGGCTGAGCAAATTCCATTATCTATATCTATATATCTACATATCTACATATCTACATATCTACATCTATATCTATATCTGATTGAATTAGTGTTTTTGTTTTCTTCAGATAGATACCTAGAGGTGAAATTGCTAGGTCATATGGTAATTCTATTTTTAATTTTTTGAGGAACTTCCAAATTTCCAATTTGTAATTCCACCAACTGTGCACAAAGGTTCCCTTTTATCTTACCAACACTGTTATTTGTTTTTTTTATGATAGCCATTCTGACAGGTGTGAGCTGGTAGCTCATTGTGGCTTTGATTTGCATTTCCCTGATGATCAGTGACGCTGAGCATCTTCTCCTGTGGGCGTTGGCATCTGCATGTCCTCTTTGGAGAAATGTCTTTTCAGGCTCTCTGCCCATATTTAATCAGATTGTTGTTGTTTTTCATGAGTTAATACATTTTAGAATGGTGTCTAGAATACAGAAAGAAAGAAACATTAGCTATTTTATAAATGGTGAAAAGTCTTTGCAATTAGAGTAAAATATGACTGTAAAATAATGAGAGATTGTTGTTGAGGAGAAAGAGGCAGGTTAAAAGGAAACAAGAGCTATCAGGAAACTAGTTTATATTTTTCGGGGTCGGAGCCCAGTTTCTCATACCAAGAGCTCAGTTTACAGGTCTCTCCAGTGAGAGCAGAAAAGACATATTCTGATAAATCTGCCAGTTGGTTATCTATCAATTAATTAACTAATTCAGAAACATTTATTGACAATTATCTGCAAATGACTGTGCTGTGGAAGACACAATAATAAACAGGAGAAACTTTAAGACCTTTCAAGATCTGTTATTTTTTATTTTTGGATCAAAGCACATCTACAGGATATTGTTCATTACTAGGGCAGGTAAAGGTGACTTGTTTTCCCAAAAAAAAAGCCCAAATAAAAAAGAATTTCTGATACATTTCTGTTTAATTACAAACATTTAAAAAATCAAACCATAGCATCCTTTCCTCCAAACACTGTGTTTGATCCATGTTGAGCTGCAGCATCCCCAGCAGATGTGTATCCAGATGTGGAGGCTGATTGACCTTGGCTTTTCCTCTGTAATAGGAGGCAGTAGCACCTGTCCCCAGGGGCCTCCCAGGGATTTGGTGAGTATGAAATAAGAGATCTCACGTGAACCCATTTGGTAAATCCTAAAGCTCCTCTTTGAGAGTTACTTATTTTTCATAGAAGGAGTCATTCGTTTATTTGTGTTGTATTGCCTTTTCCAAGGTATGAAAACTATCTTAGAGATTCAGATTTTCAGCAAGAAGAGCCAGAACCAAAGAGAATTTGGACTGAATTTTTGGGTACCCAGGATTCCATTAAGTAATGGATTGGGAGCTTGCTTTGTATAATATTTTCTAAAACAAGGCTTCTCAAACTTCAGTATGTACACGCATCACCTGAGCACCGTGTTAACATGCAGATTCTGATGCAGTAGCGCTGGGGTGGGGTCTGAGATTCCGCTGTTCTAACAAGCGCCCAGGTGAAGTCAAGGCTGTTGGTCCAAGGACCGCACTTTGGGGAGCAGTGTTCACAGGGGTGCCATGTCCAGTGGCGGGGACAGGAAAGGAAGTGCAGAGCAGGCCGGGGAGAGAAGGAGAATTCCAGGAAGGTTGTGTTGGGAGCTGTGATTGCAACTCAGTGCCCCCACTTCCTTCCCATCGCCATCTGGTGGGAAGAGGCCGTGGTCTTCCTGGGCTGTGTACTTGCTCCGACTTCTGGAGGGAGAACATGTACGTTTTGAGTGCTTGGGGAAGGAGGAGGAAGGAAGGAGATTGCACCATCATGTATGGCAACTGTCTTCTCTCGGTGACAAGCTGCATTTCCCCACGGCTGAACAATGATCTAGAGATAGCAGACGAGCTGTGAAGTTCCTGCTTTCAGCATCGATGGAGCCACACAGCAGAATCCAGTGCAGACCCAAACTTAAAAAAATTGTTTTTGCCAGTGGGGGAGGTGGTTGGAGAGTGTTGACTTAAGTGTTTCCAATAAGGGAAGGACTGAGGAGTAAGCAATGAGAGGGTGCTCCCACCCCTTCTTTTTACATTCCCCTGATACCCCTGGCATCCCCTATTCCCAGCTTACCAACACGGGGTGCCCTGGTGCTGCCTGCCAGCAGCCCAGAGGCTTCCACTGCGGGCCCACCTTGTTCTCCTCCCTGAGTACCTCGGTTCTCCCCACCCCAACACTATTTCTTCTTCTCCTCTTACGTCAAAATTTCCTTTTTCTCTTCAGCATAGCTGCATTTTGCTAGTTGGTAGGAAAGCAGTCTAATTCAACGAATTCATATTAAGATATACATGACTGCCAATCCAACTAGATATTAGTTATTTGTATTTCATGAGTTGTGACATACCATACATGGGTTCCTCCCTGTTTCTCTCCCTCCAGTCAGAGCCTAAGCCTTGGGGGAACCTGAGCTCTGTGGAGGTCTCTTCTGCTGTAGATGGTGATACCTCAAGAGTCTGGGTGTGGGAGGAGCTGCAGGATAAAATCCAGGTATACGTGGTGCAGGTGTATACGTAGAGGCTGAAGGGAGAAAGGTTCCTTCTGCCTCTACAGCAGGCCCCAGTAAAAGCAGGAGGCTGTGACAGGCTGTGATGTCAGGGGAGTGTGCTGTAGCTGTGTTTCACATGGAGTCCTATGGTACCAACTTAGGTAGGGTGTGTGTGTGTGTGTGTGTGTGTGTGTGTGTGGTAATCAGACACGTGCTTTGTGTTACTCCCCTTTCCACAAAGCATTTGTGCTTTCATATACATATATATTTTTTATCCTCACCCGAGGACATTTTTGCATTGACCTTCAGATAGAGTGGGAAGGAGAGAGGGGGAAGGGAGAGAGAGAGAAACATTGATGTGAGAGAGACACATCAAGTGGCTGCCACCCACGCGACCCCAACTGGGGCCGGGGACAAACTGCAACTGAGGTACGTGCCCTTAGCAGGAACTGAACCAGGGACTCTCCAGTCCACGGGCCAACACTCTAACCGCTGAGCCAAACCAGCCAGGGCTGCTTTCATAGGTTTTGTACATTAGAACTTCCATGTAAGATTTATTTGAAACAAGCATTCTTCAATATGATAAGGCTTAAAAGAGGCTGCCTCTGGCAAGCAGAACTGGGGCAGGGGGCTGTTGATTCCGCTAAAAGGACCTCTGTGCAATTTCATTTTTATTTATGTCCTTGCCTATTACTGTCTAAAAATGTTAAAAATAAATAACGCCAAGAAAAAGAGCTATGCTACTAGAAAAACGTTGGAAATCCTTGCCAAATCCAAGGCAGAATAGATGTTGCCCGTCCTGGGGTCTCGGGCTGCTGTAAGCTGCTCTGTGACCTTGGGCAAGCTGCTCTGAGTGTTTCTTCAACTGTGAAAAGCATGCTTCCTCTCCTCTGCGGTTTGACCTTATAATTCTGTGAGAAGCAGCTGTTGGCAGCTGTGGGGGCTACACCGTCCCTCCCACTCCCTGCAGTGCCTAAGGCTTGGGTCTGACACCTTGCCTGACCCCCAGCCCCAGCATGCTCAGATCACTCCTGGGCTGGGGAGGAAGGGGGATTTGACCAAATGACCTTGTGTCTTACTCACCATTGGGGTCCATGGAGAAATGCCTCCTGGGACGCAGAGGGACTGGGGGTCTCCGGCAGAGTGTGCGTGCAGTGTTCCTGCGCTGAGCTGGGTCTGTGAGTGCTGCTGTGAACCCTGTGAGCTTAGGTGTCCGGGGGCAAAGAGAAGTTCCACAAAACAGCTCTGTCCTCAAAGAGCAGGAGAGAGAGGGGTACGTGGAATGTCTAGTTTAGGAAAGAGATTTGCAATGGTATCCTCTTCAAATGCTTGGTGGTTCTTATCTGAATGAGAGACTGCCTGTTGTCCATCTCTGTGTTCCTAGTGCCTACACTCAGGACTCATTTATTGAGCTCACACTCACTGGGCACTTGGAGATGCCAAAAGCTCAACAGTGAGTAAGACAGTGCTGACCCTGCCTTTCAGGGGTTTTCTACCCAGGATGGGGGACCCAGGCAAGTAGACAGTCAGAATAGTCCGGGGTGGCCCTGGCCGGTTTGGCTCAGTGGTTAGAGTGTCACCCCACGACCAGACAGACCCGGGTTCGGTTCCCGCTAAGGGCATGTACCTCGGTTGCAGTTTGTGTCTGGCCCTGGTTGGGGTTGTGTGGGTGGCAACCAGTTGATGTGTCTCTCTCACATCAATGCTTCTCTCTCTCTCTCTCTCTTCCTCCCTCTCTCCCTCCCGCTCTATCTGAAGATAAATGCAAAGATGTCCTCGGGTGAAGATAAAAAAAAAGAATAGTCTGGGGTGGTAAGAGCTGTGATGGACGTTGAGTTTACACAGAGGGCGCCTGTTGTTATGGGCATGGCAAGCTCAGTCGCTCCTGGCTGGGCTTCTTGGCAAGTCCCCTGGGTCTGCTCTGGGGGTGGGGGTGGGCCCACTCAGCAGAGACCCAGGGACCCTGGCAGAGATCTCTGCTTATCTGGGGACCCTTCTCTGTGTGTATCCGAGCCTTGCCAGCCAGACCCAGCCTCTGTCCGAAGACCCTGCAGAGTCCCTGCACTGGAGGAAATGGTGTGGTGGCAGGAGGCCCAAGGAGACAGTCTGTCCCCTGGCTGTCCTGGGCCTTGATGTGTTGAGACACAGCTGGCTTCTCACTCTGCTCTGGAAGGAAAGCTGGGACCTGCCAGTTCCAGATAAGGCAGGAATGTGTGGGGGCCAATGACTGCTCTGTGGGCCTGTTTCTCTGAGGGTGGAGGTGATTTTCTGGGTTACTGAGGGGCAGGAAAGGGCAAGCATGGGTGAAAACACTTGCTCTGAGCCTTGATATTCAGTGTCCAGTATTCACCCTTCATTACATCCTGAGCTCTAAGGATATGTGTGCTGAGTGTTCTCACATTTCTCTAAAATTTATCCACGGTCCTGAGTGTATAATTTTCATTTCACAGGTGAGGAAGCAGAAGCCCAGAGAGCTGAAAGTAAAACCACACTGATGGGTGTTTATCATGTGCCAGGTGCTGTCTGGGCATTACCTGCATCAATGCGTTTAATCCTCATCACAGCCTCTGAGGTGGCTGTCATCCCCATCTTACTGATGGAGAAACAGAGGCATAGAAAAGTGTAACTCGCCCAAAGTCCTAGAACCAGCTAGCAACAGACCTGGGTTGGGGTTACCCTGGGGTCCTGCCCAGATCTGAGCCCCCGTGCCCCCAGAGCACTGCTGATTGACCTCTGCCCCTGTGATTCCAACGTGAACCATGTGGACGAGGACAAGGCCACCCTGAGGCAGCTACTGAGGGAGGCCTGCTGGGTGGGCTTCTAGAGGGAAGAGGCCATGTTCGAAGCCGGGGTCCATTCCAGATTACAGTTTGGGTAGACCAAGAAAAAATAAGTTGTGTTGGATGTGACACATACCTTTCCTGTGTCCTGCAATTAGGCTGGAAGGAAACAGGGCAGGCAGAGCCAAATCCTATAATGACTTAGAACAGAGTGAGAGGAACCAGCAAGGAGTGGCAGCCCTGAGGGTGCTGGGAGCTGCTAATTGGGGCTGGTGATGACAGAGCAGTGGCACAGCTGCACTCTGAGCCGCGTGCCTGGCGAGGCCCTGGCTTCTGCTGGGGAGACGGGGCTGTGGGAGCAGAGCTGGGAGGGGAATCTGCTTCTGAGAGGACTTGGACCTGTTCTCTTCCCCCCACCCCAACCTCCGGGCTTGTGGGCACAGGGAAGCTGGGTGTGGATCTGAAGTCAAATCCCTTTCAGGGTGGGGACGAGGGAACGGGCCACCAGCGAACATGGGGGGGGGGGCACTATTTTATTCTGATGGGAAACGCCTTCTGCTCTGCAGTCAGTCAACTTGGCCATTGGGATGGACTGTAAATGGGTGTCTGGGTGGTCCTGCCTTGGACAGCACCTTGAACAGTTTGGGCCTCCTTTAGCCATGGGTGAAAAGGGTGAGGTTCTGGCTTTGCAAGCGTGCTCGCAGCTCCCTCTCTTTCTTTGTGCCGCGGTGGTGGCCACACAGAACCATGGCTAGTGAGTTTCTCCTCTTTGTTGAGGAGTTGAGGCAACATACAGTAGGAGGCACAGATCATTTGAAACTAAAGGTAGAAGATCAAAAGCCGCTTACCCTCCAAAAGATTATGATTCCTTAAATCTGTGGTAAGGCCTGAATACCTGCGTTTTAAGCAAGCTCCCAGATGATTCTGTTCACCCCCAAGTTGGAGAACCACTAGTGTGAAGGCAGGAGGAAGGAAATACACCTAGGAGCTAGGCCATCGTGGTTGTTGTTATTGACTACCAAGAGCAAAGGGAAGCAAGATAGACTATGCCATTTTCATGATCTGCAATGAGGAAGGATATTTGTTCAGGGTAGACAGACATCATCATGGTACTAATATCTGAAAGAAAGCCATTACCTGTGTCCTGTTCCAAAGGACACTTAACATAATGGGTAATCTGGGGGCAGGGGAGTTGCTTTGCATCCCCAAAGGGGTCTGTTGTGCTGTCACCCCTGTAGCTGACCCACCCTGGCAGCACCAGACGCACCCTGCAGCAGGACCTGCTCAGCCTCAGTTGCGGTCCCTTCCTGCAATCAGCCAGTAGAAGGGACATTGCCTAGAGGAGGAGTGAGGTGACTGGAGGAAGGGATCAGGTATGGGGTTGAGGGATGATGGGAGTTCCCCTGTGGCCTGTGCAGTAAGTTGGAAGGTATAACCTGGGTTGAGTGCCTAGGTGACCACAGTGTCACCAAGCCACAAGGCATTCCCCTTCAGAGTGCTCCTAAGGCACAACAGTCAGGTGATTAAAGTGATGGGCAGGAGGAGAGAGAGGTAAAGTGAAAAAACTAGTTAACACCGTTTGATGCAGACAAGACCTAAAGCTCCTTTACAATACAATCAGGGCAAAGATTTGTAACATACGTGACAAAGGTTAATATCACACATATATAAAGAGCTTTTATGAATAATAAGAAAAAGGCAAACAACACCCCAATAGAAAAATTAACAAATCATATATTGGTCGGCCCTTCAAATTACCAACAAATATAGGAGAAGATATTCATTCTGGCTTGTAATTAACTACAAGTTAGTTAATTCACATTAAAACAGCAATGAGTTATCATCTTTCAAGTATCAGTATGGTAAAGCTGAAAAAGTAATGAGCCAGTATTTGGTGAAGTGTGTAGGGGATGGGAAGTAGGGAGGCTGATGATATTTATGGCTGTCAGGAGTACTGATGGGACAATCTTTCTGGAGGATAATTTGTCAAGTAACAAAAGTGTACATAATTATGTACATAATTTTTTACCAAGGTATCCTATTTCCGGAATTTATCTTAAGGAAAGATAATCAGGGATGTACACAAAGATTTATATGTAAGGTTATTTATCATTGTTATTAATGATACAAAGAATAGAAGTAATATAAACGTCCAAAATTAAGAATTTGCTTTAAAAAACATGGTTTGTCTGTATGGTGGGGTATTATTTCAAATTAGGTAGTAAAATAATTTTTAATTATGTGGGAAATACATTAAGTAGAGAATTTAATTTTTTTTTTTTTATCCTCACCTGAGGACATTTTTGCATGTATTTTCAGAGAGAACGGGAGTAAGAGAGAGAGAGAAACATCGACGTGAGAGAGACACATCGACTGGTTGCCACCCACACGACCCCAACCAGGGCCGGGGACAAACTGCAACCGAGGTACATGCCCTTAGTGGGAACCGAACCCGGGACTCTCAGGTCTGCGGGCCGACGCTCTAACCACTGAGCCAAACCGGCCAGGGCTAAGTAGAGAATTTAAAAACCAGCTTCCAAAATGGTATGTATGCTATCATCCCAATTACGTTAAAAAGAAAAAAAGAACAAACAAAAAAGCTGTAGTATACACTGAAAAAAACATCCACGAGAGCAGACACCAAAATGATAACAATGGTTATCTCAGGAAGCTTCCTCTTTGTACTTTTCTCTTTTCTTTCTTTTGTTCTTTTAATGTACGTGCTCCTTTTGTAATAAAAAAAAATATCAAGAATGTGTTCACCCTGGCCGGTTTGGCTCAGTGGTTAGAGCGTCGGCCCACGGACCGGAGAGTCCCGGGTTGGGTTCCCGCTGAGGGCACGTACCTCGGTTGCAGTTTGTCCCTGGCCCCTGACCACTTGATGTGTCTCTCTCACGTCAATGTTTCTCTCTCTCTCTTCCTGCCTCTCTCCCTCCTGCTCTATCTGAAGATAAATGCAAAAATGTCCTCGGGTGAGGATAAAAAAAAAAGAATGTGTTCTTTCTAAAACAAGTCTGCCAGGGAAGTTCTCCTGCTGCAGCGAGGGCTGGCCGTGGATGCGAGTCCCTTCAGCACACTTCCTGCTGCCTCAGTTTAGATCTTTATTTCCACAAACACTGGCCGAATACCTGCTCACTGCTGAGTGCTGAGCCGGCCCTGTGAGAGTTATAAAGATGACTGGGATGGTACTTACTCTCCAGGCTTTTAGGGGCTGGTTGGTGGTTAAGGGCTAAGGTGGATACCCAGGTCACTTCTTACAGAAATACCTTTGGCATTGGGTATTTTCAGCATTTTTCTGGATGTGAAGATGGTACAGGGGCATCTTGAGAGTACCTGAGATCTGATTTCCTTGCCCAAAGCCCCGATCCTCTTCTCTCTTTGGAAATTTAGTTTGTTAACACATGACTGATAAATCTCAGTAGCCTGAGCCCATGGCTGGGCCCTATGAGTGAGAAACCCAGAAATCACTCTGAATGTCTCATATTGATAGATATGTGTGACATATTGACCTGCATCAGAGATTCCTCAGAGGGTGAGCTGGGATGGGGGCGGGGACGGGATCTGAAAGAGGCATCTTGGTCCCACCATTCATTTTTTTGATGTGGCTACTACTGAGGTCCCAAGAGAGAAGGGGACTTGGACATTGGCAATGGATCCCAGGCTCCTATCCCTGTGCTGTGCCCACAGCGTGTGGTCTTCCCCATTCACAGCCCTTGTGTTTGAGAAAGGTGATCTGTGACATTGTCTAGTAATGTCAAGGAAACCAACTTGAGATAAAAAACTCACGGAAATTCTGAGAAACAGAGAGCATCCATCCTAGGTTGGAGAGTTGAATACATCAGTGAAGAAGTTGTTAAAAGAATATCTCAGACATTAAGATCCAGGTGTGGAGAAGAAAATTGGCCAGAAGAAATAATAGTTTATGATTTGTACACACACCCACATTCACAAACACAGGCTCACACAGTCCTGTCTATTTGGTGTGAATTTCAGGGAAGTGGAAAGACCTTTTTTATCTCCCAGTAGTTCCTCTACTTGCCCAGTGTGTGCCTAAATTTGCCACCATTAAAGCCCCTCTTGGTCAAGGATGCTGTTAAAATGTGAACGTGTCACTTTGGAATGAGGTCAGGTTACCCTTGGGAATCCATGGCCACTTTATGTGAATGATGGAAAGGATCCCAGGGGGTGTGGGCCAAAGGGAGGTGCAAAGCTCACAGGAGACAGGCTGGTAGAGAACTCTGCACAGGAGGGGAGGGGCTGGCAAATGGGGACGGAGGTATTATAGGAGATAAAGTGTTCACTTCCCCACTTTATGAGGGATGACCCTGTACCCCCACAGTAACAGCAGAACCTCAGCCATCCTGGATTTTTCAGTCTTCTCTCGGCAGTCCCTTTCTGGCTCTGCAGCACGAGCTCATGTTTCGGGTCTCATCTGTAGGTCCAACCTCCTGGGCTTTGCCCAGGCTGTGAAGGCCAATTGGCTTCATGATCGGGGGCGATGAGAAGGCTGTCTGACCCAGCTGAGCATTATTGACTACTTGACCCCTTGCTCTCCCCCTCCCTCCGCCCCACAGAGAGGCAGGGGAAGGGCAAGTTCAGCTTCCTGATGTAGTTCCTCGAGAAGCGGCGACTGGACAGGGAGGAAGTGAGGTAGAGAGGGGTGGCTCGGGGCCTCCACAGAATAGAGCATTTGTGTATCACTCCCCGCCTCTCCAGCTGTAGCAAGCAGTCTCCCCTTGCCTGTCTGAATCTAGCTTTTTCTTCCAAGCCTGGTTCAAATCCCACAAGGCTCCAAGAGGCTTCCCCTGACTCCCTGCAGCCAGCACTTGCCCTTCCTCCCCTGACCTGCTGCAGCGCCTACGTTTGCCCACTCACTTGACCCCGAGGCAGATATTCCTACACCTCCAGAACATATTTCTCTTTCTGTTAGTGTTTGTCCCATCTCCCCAGGTGACTGTACACCCTTTAAGTTGTGGGGTGGGTCCTGTTTACAGCACTTAGGACATTGGTTGAAAAATGAAGGGTGGAGGATACATTCGTGAACAAATGGATTGATGAATGGACAGTTGGGTGGATGGGGGTGGGTGGGTGGTACCCTCTGGGCCCAACATCTCAACAGTGACCTACATCATGTCAGTGTCTAGAATCTAGACTCTGGACTACGGGAAATACCGGAGGACTCTGAGCTCTATTTTCAGTGAAATCTTTTCTCCATATAACCAAGTCCCACTTAAATCAAGCCTAATTTATTACAGGCATTGGACTTGTGAGCTCACGTTCACTTGACAACAGCACCAAAATGTGCTTATACTTAAAAATAGATTCCGAAAAGTAATCGTACCTCAGCCCGACTTGGCTCTGCTCAACACTTCCTTCCGTTTTATGCTTTAGGAGGTCTTTCTGGCTTGAAAAAAAAAAAAAGGTCAGAGGAAGGAAGTTAGTCTGCAGGACCAGGGAATTACATGAGCTAACCCGTGGAAGCAGCTGCTACGGGCCTGCACAGGCAACACCTGTGACTTCGTGGACAGGGGCCATTTATGGGTCAGGGTTCAGCTCCCGGGAGACTTCTGGTTCCTGATGCTTATCCTAAATGTATTCCTTACTGTTGACTCTGAGTTTGGCTTGGTCAGAGTAACCTCTTAAAATACTAGAAAATAATTTTGAGAAGCATCAGTGTTTTCTGTTTCTCTTTTCTTTTTCTTTTTAATTTACAGTTTGAAACTGCTTTGGGATCATCGAAGAGCATGCTTCCATGCTATAGAGCATACTTCTCAAATAGTGTTCCCCGGAGTTCTTGGGGTTCCATGAAGTCCCTGTACACATCATGGGGGTGAGCTCTGAGTCGACGGGCTCTGAGTGCCTCTCCCCAAAAAGCAGCACTATTTTTCATCTGGTTTACATATTGGGCTTCTCTTTAAGATTTATTGGAGAGAGGGTTCCACACCGCAAATAAATTGGAAAACCATTGTCAGGAGACTAGAGAGGCATTGACAACACGGTCAAAGGAGAGACGGGTTCATTAGACAGTGGGTTCTAGTCACTGGCTGGGGGAAGGGCTGCCTGAACGGCTCTGGGCGCTCTGTGTTTGCAGGCCTTGTGCTGACGCTTCTGTTGCTCCCGTCTCCACTCGCCGCTGCTGGCCTGGCTGCTGCCCCTGTGTGCCTCGCACTCTGCTTGTCCGCCTAATTCCCGATGCACTGCCCGCCTGGCTTTTCATAAACTTTTGCTCCTTACCCTCATCTCTCTGGCCTGGGATCCTGACCCACATCCTGCTCTGACTTTTGGTAACTTTATATTTCTTCACCCTATTTTGGCTTCTTCCTGGATACCTAGTACCTCGTTTGCTCTGGACCTCGGGTAACTGTGTCCGAGGTGTTTTCTGCCTTCCTGGATCCTGGCACCACCTGGGGACCCTGCTTTTCAACTGCCATAGTCCTCCCCAGCACTATCTATTTTTAAGCTGGGATCTGAGGATGGGGTTCATTGAGGCTGAATGATGTTCAGAAATATACTGGGATTGGAGAATGGAGACCAGGATCCAGATGGGGTGATCAGTGGATGGAGAGAAAGAATAATGCGCGTTCGTGGAGAAATTATACTTTGCATAATGCTTTCACATACCTGTCTCATGTCATTCTCATCACAGCCTGGTGAGACTGGGATATTCTTATGACCGTGTCACCACACACAAGGGAACTGAGGCTCAGAGTTATGTGATTTGCTAAAAGTAGCAGTGCTGGAAATAGAACTTGGATCTTTTGACTCTAAATCCTGGACTTGGATATAGGAGATCAGAAGCAAGTTGTTTACTAAGGCAGTCAGGGGAAGGATCCTATTCATGGGAACTGGAAGTGGCCTGGCTGGACGTTGGATATGTTAGAAAGGGGAAGGAGATGAGGGACAGGGGCAGCCACAGAGGCCCCACAGTGAAGCCTGGCCAGGCAAAGGAGTGAGGAGGGGGCTTGGTGACACCATCCCCAGACAGGCTGTTGCTGTAGGGTCGGGGTGTGGGTCTTCTGGACAGGCCAGTCTGGGTCCTGCTGACTATAGGTTTGAGCTGCTCCTGCTCATGCCTTTGAAACACGTTAGCTATAGATCTCAGCCCCCAACTGTTGAGCTGCACCTGGGATGACCTTGACTGGAAGCTTCTAAGCATTCTCCCTGCCTATGGCCCTGAAAACTTGCAGAGTAATTCCAGAGGAATCTGCTCATGGTTCTCCAGGGTGGGAATGGGAACGGCTGTGACTACTGGAGTAAGCAGGAGGAGGTCTCCACATCCTTCTGCCTTGGAAGACTTCCCATTTGATGATACCTCTCCCCTCACACAGCATCTCATCCCTGGGTTTGCATTCTGTGCAGCTCTGCCTCATCTCTTCCTTGATAAACAGTGACTTTGGAGAAAGTTACTAAAGTCATGGCCGAGAAAGGGAATGAGTTGGGCCCATCATATTCATAGACCTTACAAAACACCTGTAGCAGCCAGCCCCTTGGGGTGGGGGGTGGGGGGGCTGCCAGAACACATCTGTTTGGCTGTGGCTCCCCATGGCAGGTGGGGGCCAGTGGGCAGTAGGAGTGGTCTGCTTCATACAGGCCATGGGGGTGTATTATCTTTTGAGAATTCAAAACCAATGATAAAATCAAATAAATGTCAATCTGCTTTTAAAAAAATAATACTTATGTTTCATATATATACACACATATATATATACACATATATATGTGTATATGTATATACATATAATATGTTTTTATTGATTTCAGAGAGAGGAAGGGAGAGGGAGAGAGAGAGAGAAACATTGATGAGACAGAAACATTGATCTGCTGCCTCCTGCACGTCCCCTACTGAGGATCGAGCCTGCAACCCAGGCACGTGCCCTAAATAGAACCAGCAACCTCCTGGTGCATGGACGATGCTCCAACCACTGATCCACACTGTCCAGGCAACGTCATCTGTTTTTTATTATCACCATGCGCTGGCAAATTTAAACAATGTCAGTGACAAAATGCTCCTCCCTTCTGGGGTAGGCCCCTCTCCTCATTGCTGGATACACCACTGCTGGTTAGTTACCTCATCTCACTGGAAATGGAGTCAAGTAGACACGGTTTAGGCCCTAGCCCTGCTGTCAGGGCCTGCTACCTGGCCCAACTAACAAGTCACTTCACCTCCCTGAACCTCAGTTTTCTGATCTATAAAATAGAACTGCCTGTAAATATTAATAGAATAAATATAAAATTATAAAAAGCTGGGTTTAAGTGTTGCAATGTCCATATTGCTATACAAAATCCAAATGGGGTGAGGTTTGGGTCATGTCTGGGTTATTCCCCTTTGGCAGTGAAGAATTTGGGGGCAATTGAACCAGGCTCTTCGATGAAGCTTAGGAGCTGCTGTTGGAGACACCAACACCATTTCTGGTGCTGAGGAGCTGTTCTAAGTTTCCTCCTTATCATCTGGTTCCAGGATAGACACCAGGAGACCCTCGTGGGGGGCCACCCTGGGCCCTGCCTAGTTCTGGAATGAGGCCCATCTGTCTCATTCTCTACACAGCCTGCTCTGTCCTCCCAGGGTGCTGAGTGAAGAGGGGTGTGTTCCTGACATAATTCCAGGACAGCCTGCTGGCAGAAGCAGGGAAGATAGTTCCCGTGACTTGCAGATTTACTGTCCTCCTACGTGACTTTTGCAAGCCAGCCTCAGGCACAAAGTTTCGCCCACCCATACCTCCTGCCTTTGTTCAGCGCTGGCTGGTAAAGTCCTTTCTCAGGCATTATCTCGGGATTTCCCCACCAACCCTGTGAGGTGCGCAGGCCGGGTTTTCTCATCCCTATCTGACAAGGGAGGAAACGGAGGTGCCCGGGAGTTGAAGAGGCTACCCAGGGTTGTGGCCAGTTAATGGTAGGACTTTGACTAGGACACCAGCCCAGAGACAGGAGTTTGGTGAGTGAAGGGAAAGCCCTCATTTCTATTCAGAGTTGTCTCAGGCTCTTTGGTGCTTTCTAAGAGGAAGCTTTCTGAGGTGGGAACCTCAGGTGGCAGGTGGAGAAACACGACCCGAGAAGGCAGTTCCTTGTCCAAGCCCATGAAGCTTTGATGGCAGATCAGGACCAGGAATCAGACCTCTGACTACCAGCTCTTTGCGCATTAGACTGTGGGTTAGGTATTGACTGTTGCTATCGGGGGAGGGAGGACATGCATCAATGTTTCATCAGTCCCATAATTTTTGAATTAGTGTTGGCAATGATCTCCATTAAAGATTGGATGGCTCCCTCTGTTCCCTCTTTGGATGATGCCTTGGGTGGCTCTGTCCTAACCTTTGAGGGGCCCTCATTGTCACCCCTTGCCCCCATAATCTAGCTGGGTGACTTCTGCACCGTGGGACCTGAACTTCTGGCTTTGGAGCCTTTCTGATGAGCAGGCCATGACCCATCACTGTCACTGATTTCACCTGCCCGTGAGTCTGCTGGTGCTGTCTGATGGGCATAATAGAGCAACCTCAGGTCTGACCTTCGTGTGTCTGCTTTGGGTACAGTGACCAGGGCATGCCTGAAAGCAAATTTCCACTCCTGTTTTCCCCAAAGCCCAGGGTAATTTTCTGTCTTAATTTGCAAATAAATATTAGGGCAGTTAGACTGCAGACCCCTCCAGCAAAAATTGTGCTGGTGGGAAAGACCGTATTCCCTTCTGTTTCCCGTTCTCCCTCCCTCCCTTGTCAGATCAAAGAACTCAGGGAGAGGGAAAGGAAAAGGACAAGGAATAATGTGAGTAATGGCTGTGTAGTGTGTTCTTCTGGAAAGTGGAGATGATCAGAGGACAGCTGTAAGTCAATGTTTCTCAGCCCAGGCTGCACATCAGAGTCACCGGGCAGCTTTTAAGTAGAGTAAGTTTTCACTTAATGTCAGTGACAGATTCTGCAACTTTAAGCAAAGTAACATGTAAAGAACACAATTTACCATAGGCTAATGAACATAAATGAGTTAAATTTCAATAGCATCTCATCGTTTGTTATAGTGAAATGACATTATTCAAGGACCTACTGTATCTCGATTCCCAGACTGCAGCCCAGATCCAGGAGATCAGAATCTCTGGAGATGGGACCCAGGCACCAGTAGTTTTAAATTCCCCACAAGATTCCAAGGTGCAGCCAGAGCTGAGAACCACTGCTCTAAAAATGAAAAGAATTGGCAAATTGCTTAGAACAGAGATACTCCCACGGCTGGCTGTGCACTGGAGTCATCGGGGCAGGGAGGCTTTTAATATTACACTGATTCCCCGGCCACACATTGCAGACAGTTTAAGTTGGTGACTTCTGTGTCTAATGTCCGTTACTCAGCCTTCACATGAGCCGCAGACTAGTAGTCATAACAGCTACCATTTATTAGTGCTGACTGTGGGCCAGCATGACAGATAGTTCCAGTTTTCACAATTCCCTTTTACAGATGAGGAAACTGATACTCAGAGCAGGTAGCCACTTGCCCCAGGTGACAGTGTGAGTTCCTGAACCAGACCTGTCTGACCTTAAAGTCTGCTCTCACTGCCCAAAGCCTCATGGCCTGGGGGCTGGCCCTAGTGGGACATGTTCTCTACTCTTTCCAGTAACCGCCCAAGGAGAGAGGAAAACCAGCAAGTGGCCTTGGCTCTCCTGAGGCTCCCCAGGGCAGGCTGCGTGGAGGACCCACCCCGTGAAGACAGGGGGATGAGTGCTGCTGCCTGGTATTTGACCCCACGTTGGTCACCCCCTCTCAAAACGCCTCCTTTTGGTGGGAGGAAGGTGCCTGCACGGCAGGCCTGACCCCTAGCCACCTCCTATTGCCACAGCTGCTCTTACAAAGGGAAAACTCAACCAGGAAGAGCAAACACTCATTTGGTTTTTGAGAGTTGGAGGAATTTTTCAGGCACGCAATATAGAAAATGCCTTTGTTTCCTTCATAAGAATAGGGGAAGCTATGTCAAGGTCACTTGAAATGTTTATTTCTGCTTTATAAAAACCCTGCGCCTCCACCTCTGTGCTCTGTAAGCTTATACAAATTGCTTCAAATCCTTAAACCTTGGTTTTTCATCTGGAAAGAGGGAGCTGTGTCTGCCTCAGGACTGCTGGGCCCTTGAGGTATCAGAGAGAGAGGAGAGGAGTGTGGCCATCCTGACGCCGAGACTCACAGCTGCCTGGACTGGAAGCTTCGTCAAGTGTTTTCTGGCACCCACTAAAGGACTCGATGTCCCTGAGGCCCAAAGTGGTTCCAAGTCACCAGCTGTGTGAGAGATCTTGCTGAATGTGGTCACTCCGTCTTTGGGAGGACTGGCTTCACTCCACCTACGTCAGCCGGGTGTCTGGACAGCCATTAGTGGACAATGTAATATCAATCCGGCTCCACTAAGCCTTCCCTGCCCACCCTGGCCCCCAGGTTCCTCTCCCTCCCCAGAGCTCTCTCTGTACCTGTTGTCTGGGCCTTTGGTCCCAGGCCTTACTCAGCACAGAGCCTGGCACAGAGTGACACTCAGGCAGCATTGGGTGAATGGAGGATGTCTGTCTGGTGACATCTCTAAGGTGGTTGCCACAGCATGTTGGCATATTTATTCCTTGCTCACTCTACCTGACTCTTTTTTTTTGTCACTTAGGATTATTTTGACAGTTGCCTCGCTGAGTATTATTCTAGTAATGGTATGGTTCAGATGTGATACTCTTTTCTGAGGCTGAGGCAAATCTTCAGAGCATTTCATTGTGTAGCTCTTACCCAGAGCACTAAGAGAGTTCATTATAAGTGTAGAGTCTGATGGCCCCTTACTGAGCCATTAAGCTTAACCCAAGACTTGCTGAGTTCTGTCTCAAGCAGTGGGCATTGTGGGTGGCAAGGAAACATGGGGCACTGGTGGAAATGGTGGAAGGGGAATGGGAAGACTCCCTGGAGGGGTGGCCACTGGGCAGTCCCAGGGACTTAGAGCTGCCCCCGCTGGTGGCCTGGCCTGAGATGGAGAAGCAGAGCAGCTGCCCTTCCCTGTGGGTGGGAGCACTCACGGAAGCTGGCTCAGGGCCGCCTGCTGCTCTGGCATGCACACCACTTTGTGGGCGCTGTCTTGGTCCACGGAGGGACGGATTTCCAGGCCCAGCTGACTCCTTTATCTTAGAGGCTTTGTGGACAGTGGGCTTGGTGCCTGTCCCTGGGGCCTGGCTTTGCCATTAACTCTGTGATGGCCTCAGGAGAGCGGCTTGACTTCTGTACCTCAGTTTCCAAACATTCTACAACTCTGGTCCCAGCGGCCCTCGCGCCGTGATGACTACCACTGTAGTTGTTGACAGTGTTCGGCTGCCTGCACCCCCCAGGATCCCTGCCAGCCCAGCCTGCAGAGCCTCTGGCCCCATTGCACATTAAGTGCAGCTATTGTCTAGCTGCGTGGCTCATGTGAGCTAATTGAGGTTTAATTTGTTGGGAGGGGGTTGGGAGCAAAGGGGCAAAAATTAGACTATAGTGGTGTTTGTCACTCACCTCACAATTCCAAACGGACAAATCGGTACTTGTATCCAGATATGGGAGGCTCAGCTGGATGATTGTTACCATTAGTATTTTGAATATGCCGGTCCTTTTTTGGTTTTAATCCTCCCCCGAGGATATGTTTTTATTGATTTGAGAGAGAGAGAGAGAGAGACCTTGATGTGAGAGAGAAACATCGATCAGCTGCCTCCCATACACACTTCGAGCGGGGATCAAACCTGCAAACTTTTTGATGTATAGGACGATGCTCCAACTGACTGAGCCACCCAGCCAGGGCATACCGGTCTTTTTTGTTTTTCCTTTTATTTGTTTGTTTGTTTGTTTCATTGATCCTCACCTGAGAATATTTTTCCATTGATTTTTTTATTTTTATTTATTTATTTAAATATGTTGCCCTGGCCAGTTTGGCTCAGCGGTTAGAGCGTCAGCCTGCGGTCCAGAGAGACCCGGGTTTGGTTCCCGCTGGGGGCGCATGCCTCAGTTGCAGTTTGTCCCCGGCCCTGGTTGGTCGTGCGGGAGGCAGCCACTCGATGTGTCCCTTTTACGTCGATGTTTCTCTCTCTCTCTCTTCCTCTCTCTCCCTCCCACTCTATCTGAACAAAAAATGGAAAAATGTCCTCAGGTGAGGATAAAAAAAAATGTTTTCATTAGAGATAGAGGAAGGGAGAGAGAGATAGAAACATCGATGTGAGAGAGAAACATTGATCAGCTGCCTCCTGCACGCCCCCCACTGGGGATCGAGCCCACAACCCAGGCATGTGCCCTGACTGGGAATCAAACTGGGACCTCTCAGTCCATGGGATGACGCTCAATCCACTGAGCCACACCGGCTGGGCTCCATTGATTTTTTTAGATAGAGTGGAAGGGAGGGAGGTAGAGAGAGAGAAACATTGATGTGAGAGAGACACATCGATTGGTTGCCTCCCACACAACCCCAATCGGGACCAGGGATAGAACCTGCAACCCAGGTACATGCCCTTGACTGGGAATTGAACCCGTGATCCTTTGGTGCACAGGCTGACACTCTAACCATTGAACCACACCAGCCAGGGCATGCTGGTCTTTTTTGTTTTTGCTTTTAACCTTTCTATGACATAGTACAATCCTCTACACATTGTGGTTTCATCTGGTGAATACTAGATTTGGGTTCTAGCTGAAGCTTTGGAATGACAAGGCTGTGTCATTTTGATCAAGTCAGTGACCTTTCAGGGCCTCAGTGTTCACATCTGTACACTGGAGACAACAATACTAACAATCCTTCTGGATTCATATGAACAGAAGGGAAGCCCAGTACCGGCCCCATCTCAGCCACTGGTTGATGGCCAGGTGGGATGCTGGCTGGTGGCAGGACTGTCCTGCCCTGGCAGAGTGACTCTGCATTAGAGTTCCTGATGGCCACAGTGACACCCTAATTGTGTGAGTCTGTGTCCCCACAGCGGCCAGTTTGCCATTGTGAAGAAGTGCCGGGAGAAGAGCACCGGGCTGGAGTACGCAGCCAAGTTCATCAAGAAGCGGCAGAGCCGAGCCAGCCGGCGGGGCGTGTGCCGGGAGGAGATCGAGCGGGAGGTGAGCATCCTGCGGCAGGTGCTGCATCCCAACGTCATCACGCTGCACGACGTCTTCGAGAACCGCACCGACGTGGTGCTCATCCTGGAGCTGTGAGTGGGCCGCCGGGACCCATGGTGGGCAGCAGGGGCAGGCCAGGCGACAGAAGCTCCAGCCACAGGCCCCAGGGGGCAGCAGCAACCAGAGACCTAAGCTCGGCAGAGGAGATGAAGTCAGTGGTGGGTGGTTTCCCTCAGTTACCGCAGCCTCCATTTAAACCTGGGCCAAAGCAGGGACCATGCTGCAGGGACAGAGGGCAACCGTCTAGGTCTGGCTTTCACTGGGCCCTGGGGATCAAAAGGAAGAAATGGCTGACACTGGGTCATTTCCTGGCTGGCAAGCAGGTGGGAGGGTGGAGGGGGTAGAGGAGGGAGGAGCAGGGTAGATTGTCAGGCAGAGGCCTGTTCTATGACCAAAGGGAAGAACAAACATCCTTCAGGCTTTGCGAAGCCCTTCTCCAGCCCTTTCCTGGAAAAATCCACTGCATTTGTGCTGTGACGCCTTTACTGTTATAATAACTATTATTTAGAGAGCACTTGCCACATATTTCTTGCTTGTCATCTGTTCAGTCCTCATGGGGACTGTGACGAGGGAAGTATCCGATTAACACAGAAAGGTTACTTTGCATTCACTGTGCCAAACACGTCTCTTGCCTCATTTACTCCTCATACTAATCCTATCACACGGAGACTCTATTTATCCCCATTTTACCAACAAGAACACTGAGGGGCTGGCTGGTCATTGATCAGATGCGTTAGCCAGGGAGTGGTGGGGCCAGTGTTACTGGACCAAACCAGGTCCAAACTCTCAATAGTTGCCAGCCAAAAGACAAGTCGGAGATGATTTTATGGGAAGGAACTTTATCGGTAAGCAGGCATGTAAGCAAGGAACACACCAGGGATCACTCCCAGAAGAGTGTGTTCCTCAATCAAAGCATCCGATCCATCTTTATGGGGGAAAATCATGCATAAACATTAAGGTGAGCTTTGTCATTGCATATGTAGGTGGGGACATTCCAGGGCACAGGCAGTTAGGAAATATGGCTATACACACATCGAATGTTCAGAGGTGGTGGAAAATCTCCACTTCTGGTTGGGGATTTTAGTATTCTAAGGAGAATATAATGAGGAAAGTTCATGAGGAGGCCACTAGAGGGTCTTTCAAGCTGCTTCAGCTGGTCTCATGGTTTCAGCTGGTTCACCCCCTGGTTCTGCAAAACATCCTGGGCTTGTTCCTAAAAAACAGTTCCGGCAATCATCAATGTCGGGGATAGTGGTTGTTATGGAAGGAATTTTAGCTGATTACATCTTGGTCTCTGTGAAATTTAGCAAATTACAAGCTGTGCATCACACAAACCGTATAAATTCTAGGGTGACCTAAGTGGGGTTACAGGTTAATCAAGGCAAAATTGTAAATGCTAAACAAAAAGTTAACTTACGCTGGTCTACCTGCTAGGCTCCATGTGTAGGTCAAGTTACACTAGGACTTGAGTCTGCCCTGCTTGTGCAGACAGCTGTGAGCATGAGGTAGAGTGGCCTTATGCTGGCCCATTCTGGTGGAATTTGGAAAGGTGACACCAAGTTCTCAGGGATTGTCCCTCCTGGAGGTGTCTCCATGGAATGGGGATGTGGAGTTCTGGCAGACAAGAGAGTTGAGTTGGGCTGTGGCACAAGCCACCGTGGGTGTGCCCAGTCAAGCAGCAAGACGCTGTACTGGGAATGTTCTGAGCCTCAGAGGCATGTATGCATCTGCCAGTTAGCAGAGGAGTGGTGGCATTTGTCTCAGCAGTCCTTGACTTTGTGGCCTGGGGAAAGGCACCTCATCCCCCTGAGCTTCAGCTCTCGTCTGTAAACCAGGCAGCCACCCTTAACCTGCCTATGGTGGGGTGGACCACCTGGCATTTGAGATCATTCTAATTTGAGAACTATGGTCTGACATTGCCAGGATATAGATTTATGTGGCAGATGGGCATTTGCATGCTCTTGCATTTGATTCTGAAATTATCATCTCAATGTTTTGTTTAAAAAAAAATTTTTTTTTTCCTTTATTGATTTTAGAGAGAGAGGAAGTGAGAGGGAGAGAGAGAGAGAACATTGATTGGCCGCCTCCTGCATACCCCCACTGGGGATCGGGCCCACAACCTGGGCATGTGTCCTGACCGGGAATCGAACCAGCGACCTCTTGGTGCATGGGTTGACGCTCAACCACTGAGTCACACCAGCCGGACTCATCTCAATATTTAAATGCACAGTGTTGCCCGTGTTCTCTCTTTCTCTGACTCCCAGTGTCCTCTGTATTTCTCCCGTGGACCTCTCAGCCAGTTGGACTAGTGGGTGTATGCACCTGCCTGGGCCAGACAAGCCTGGTGGGTTCCCACCATATGGCCAGCCTCGTGGACAGCTCAAGGTGTGACATGCCCCAAGGCTAAGGGTCAACAGTTGGCATATTGATTCCCAGCAGGGAGTAACAAGCCTGCCTTCACTGGGAAGACCAGGCCTCCTTTAAAAAGTCTATTATCAAAAAAACTTTACAGGGACTGAAAAGAAATTACATTCATAATCCTACCACCCAAACACAGCCGTTTATGTTTTCGTGGTTCCTCTGTCTTTATTTACTTGTATATAATCATCGTACTTATAGAATTTCTTGCTCTACTTTCCCCCCAGTTAATTAATTATAATTTCATAAATAACTTTCCCCCCCTTTTAACTGACTATCATATTTCATTACACTACATACCTGTCCTTCCCTCTTGGTCATTTGGTTTTCGTTTTCCAGCTTTTAATCATTACAAACTTTACTGCCATTAAGCAATTTTCTTCCCATAATTTCCCCCTTCTGTTTTGAATTAGTTCTTTCAGATAAATCCTCAGGACTGGGATGGCTGCTCTGACATTTGTCGGGCTGCCGACACCCTCCCTCTCGTACGACGGTGCTGGTTGGGCAGTGCCGCCGGCAGCACCGCAGTGTCCTGGTGCCTGCAGCCTCGCTCACCCTGGGCCACTTGTTTTAAAACAGCGTTCGTTACTTATTGACCTGGATAGCTATAAATTGATATTTTGTTGTCATTTTAATTGGCCTTTCTGTAATTGCTGGGGAAACTGTCTGTTTCTCCCTGTTGGTAGAACTCCAGGAATTGGGGTCTGAGATGATCTTGAGATGTCCCTGTTTCTCCCAGCAGGACTCATCGTCACCCTACAGGGATGTGCCCTCTTCTTGAGAGCTGTCACCATCCATAACATCCGTTGTCACCCTGGTGCGCCTGTGACTTGCTTGAGCTGCTGTGTTTGTTGAGTTCTGTCTGTCCCTGGTTTCTCCTCCCGTACTTTCAAGCTGTCTCTCTGCCCTCAGGGTGCCTGTCTGTGCACAGAGTGCTAGGAATTGCTAGGACTGTGCCTGAACCATGCATGACCAGGGAATGAGAGGGAGGACCTCCTGGAAGAGAAGGGCTTTCCATGGGCTCTTGTGTTTGGACTTGGTGATTCCTGTTGGGCTGAGCTAGAGCCTTTGGGCTCCTAGTCCTTACTGTGCCCTAATAGGTTAGTGGGTTTGCCCAATAATTAAACATGGGTCTTTGTGCCCACCTGTTCAGTTGCAATTGGCAGGTTTTGTGGATGAGTCTACGCTGATACCACTGCCCCTCTCAGCACTTGTCGTCTGGTGTGGGCTTCCTCCTGATTTCTGCAAGAGTGGCCAGTACCAAGAGGACACGCTCAGCCCTAATTTAAGTCCCTTCCAGTTGTTATTGCCTCAAGCATGACCTCCTTAGCAACAGGTGCCTCTGGTCGGGGCTGGTGAAGGCCAGGCTGGGAAGGATTTAGTTGTCCATATAAATTGATTTCTGTATGGTGTAAAGAATATTTTCAAAATCTCAACTGATTAACTCATGTCACATGTGAAGCTTGCTCTAAAAAACGTAGGTCTGTCCTGGGAGGGTTGGGCAGGTCTCCTGTCTCAGGCCGCTGACTGCTCTGGGGCCTCCTTGACTCTAAGCTAGTGGAAAGCGGCGCCCTGGTGGTTCCATACTGGAGAACGGCCTGGCAGAGGGCTCCAGGGAGGAGGCCATGCTTCCCAGCTCCCCGAATTGAGTCAGCTTCCTGGGCCCGACAGAGTAGTCAGTGTTCTTCAGATCACTGCCTGCAGGTTTCTTGAACACATGCTCCCAAAAGAGTTCTGAAAGTATTTCTAGCAGGGAGACCAACCTGCAGGGAGGAAGGAGACAAAGATCAGATGAACAGGAAGGGACTGATCCTGGGGACTCCGGAGGGAGAGCAGAGGAGGC
Source organism: Tadarida brasiliensis (assembly GCA_030848825.1). Lineage (NCBI taxonomy): Eukaryota > Metazoa > Chordata > Mammalia > Chiroptera > Molossidae > Tadarida > Tadarida brasiliensis. The sequence goes on along the minus strand of CM061257.1, from coordinate 195,871,431 downwards.
CCAGGCAGTTAGGTTTTGCTTTTCATCTTTAAGCTAAACAGGTTTGAGATGTGAGAGGAGAGAAGCTGGGTGAGGAAAGGGGGGATGGTTCCAGAGAAGAGGTCTTGGGGCTGAGAAGCCCTTGGGAGAAATATGTTGGGGGAAATGAATGGAGGAGTTGAGAAGAGTTGCCTGAGCATTGATGTGAGTGTCCCCAGCCTGGGTATCCAGGACTTGGCAGGCTCATCAGCCTCCCACCTTTCTGAGTGTCTGGGGGAGATTCTAAGGGCCACTGTGGCTGTTCCCTTCTTCATTCAAAGGAGACATGGTCTCACCTGGTCTCCTGCGTAGATCATATCTTCAAAGAGAATGACTGATTACTGTCCCCAAGTTGTCAAATAGCCTTCACGTCAGGGGCTTTGGGTGACCAGACACATCTTCATCACCATGATATTCTTTTTTTTTTAATTTTTATTGATTTTAGAGAGAAAGGGAGAGAGAGGAAGAGAGAGATAGAAAGATCGATGAGAGAACATCAATTGGCCGCCTCTTGCATGTCCCCCACTGGGGACTGGGCCCACAACCTGGGCATGTGCCCTGCCCGGGACCTCTTGGTGTATGGGTTGATGCTCAACCACTGAGCCACACCAGCCAGGCTTTTTTTTTTTTTAATTTTTTTCTATCTTCCTTACCCGAGGATATCTTTTCTTTTTATCTTCAGATAGAGTGGTGGAGGGGGGAGGAGAGAGAGAGAGAGAGAGAGAGAGAGAGAGAGAGAGAAACATCAACGTGAGAGAGACACATCGACTGGCTGCCTCCCACATGACCCCAACCAAGGCTGGGGACCGAACAGCAACCGAGGTATGTGCCCTTGACCAGAATCGAACCCGAGAGGTTGATGCTCTTTGGTCCACAGGCTGGTGCTCTAACCACTGAACGAACCGGCCAGGGCTCACCATGATAGTCTTTTATATATATGTAGCATTCCATTTAAGGTAGGAATGGCATGATGTGCCCAAGGTCACAGCCTCTCAGGACCCAGCAGGGTCTGAGACTATTAAAATGCAAGGGCTGCTGGGTCCTGTGCGCTTCAGAGGGGGCACTATGGATTTGAAAATTTGCAAAGGGCTCTAGACTGGTCTCTTGCAAATGCCAAGGCTTCACCTCTATATGATCTAGACTATTCTATGTCATGTTTATATTTAAAATTTTTTTCTTTCCTTTGTTCTTTTATTCACCTACCTTCTATTGACTGTCTCTCTTGCACAGGGTGCTGCGGAAGCAAAGATAATTTAGCTGGGGAGATAGGTACTGATACCCAGGGTGGTGAGGGCATGGCTGCTGCTGAGCAGGGATGTCAGAGGACTTGTCCAGTGCTTGGGGGGCTTTGGGCTTTCCTTCCGCCTCAGCAACTCCAGCTTTATTACGTGGTGGAGCAGAGCTGAGAAGATCTGTGTCTCAATCATGGTTCAGCCACTTACTAGCTGTGTGACCTTGGGCCAGTCATTTGCTCTCTTGGGGGCCTCGGTTTTCTGACAGAAGTTCCATCTACCCCTCAGGGTGGATATGAGTCTCAAGTGAAAGGATGCTTGAGGAAGCACATGGCAGAGGTGGCAAACTCTAAATAAACTCTAAATCAAGCCTTCCAGCACCGTCACCCTGGCAATGAGATAGTGCATGGTATTTACTCAGAGACCTGAATGAGGATCGCATAGCACTTGTCCAGTTTTACAAGATTATTCCCACTACCCCCCTCCAAAGGGGGCCATTAGACTTTTTTTCCTTATTCCCATTTTATAAGAAGAAAAGCTGGGCTCTGGAACTCTCAGATTCCCTACCCCAAGGTGAAGGTACAGTCTAGACTGGGGAAGGATTGGTGCCACAGTCCTGGCCTTTGACCTGGGCCTGCAGAACAGACTCAGAGTTATTCCTTCAGCAACTGCCAGGTGCTCCGGTTCCAGCACCTGCCCCAGGGAGGGGTGGGGCAGAGGGTGACCTCACCCGTGAGACACAGGGGGAAATAGTGCACCTGCCTCACCCCTCACCCCCAGGCAGCCAGTCCGGGCCACGCCCAGCGCACCGTGAGAGAGGGCACTGCAGCTCTTGCAGACAGTACGCCTGCATGTGCCATCTTATCTCAGCCCTCTCTTCACCCTCTCACCTCCCCCTTCTCTCTTTTCTGCCTCCCCTCTTTCTCTAAATATTTATTCAGCATCTATTATGTGGAGGACACTAGACATAAAGATGAGTACCTAATTCACGGCTCCTGCCCTTGAGGTGCTCACAGCCCAGTAGGAACTTATACTTCTGACATTTGTCCATCTACTTAAGGGAGATGTTTTTGGCTCCATCTGACAGATGAGAAAGAGTGAGGTGGAGAATGACTTGCTAGTAAGTGGCAGAGCAGCACTTCAGAGGCCTGCACCTCACCTCCAAGGCCAGCCAGTGCACAGGGACTTAGTGCCACATACATGCCCCACGCTTGTCCCCATCTCTGGGCCATTTGTGCTGTTTCCTGGCTGTCACACCTGTCCTCATTCTCTGCTTCCTCCGTCCCTGTCCTGCCCAAGTCTCACTGCGTTCCCAGCACCTTCTCCCACTACCTGAGTTCGTGCTAACCACATGTAACACAAATAATAACATCACAGCGAAGTCTCCACGGATGGAGCGCTGTCATGTGCTGGTCACTGTGCCAAGAGCCCTGCTCAGTGCACTGGCTAACTTGCTCATCAGAACAAGTCTAGCACGTGGCGTTCTCATTACCCACAACGTCAGAGACTTTGCTGAGAGGGCAACTGGTCCCAGTGGCACGCTAGTACGTGGAGACGACATTAAACTGTGGCCAGGGCTTGGACATGGTCTTGACCACGCACTCCCTTGCTGGGACACTTTGCATGGCCACTTGCCCTCCTGTGGGCCTCAGTTTCCTCATCTGTTATGAAAGAACTTCGATGTGGCGATAGTCATTATGTGGGCTGTGGGCCGAGGGAGAACTTGGAGCCTCCTCCTCTGGAAGTTTGTTATTAAGTTCTGTTTTGGAGAATTTCAGACATATACAAAAGTAGAGAGAGTAACGTAAGAACCCTCATATGCCCATCACCCAGCTTTGACTTATCAACATTTTTCCAATCTTGTTTTTTTTCCATAATTTTTTTTTCTATTTATCATCAGATAGAGTGGGAGGGAGGAAGAGAGAGAGAGACAGAGAGAAACATCGACGTGATAGAGCCACATTGACTGGTTGCCCCCCGCATGACCCGACCAGGGCCAGGGACACTGCAACCGAGGTACATGCCCTTGGCCGGAATCGAACCCGCAACTCATTGGTCTGCGGGCCGACGCTCTAACCGCTGAGCCAAACTGGCCAGGGCTTGCCAATCTTGTTTTATATAAAACTCCTACTCCCTTCATTTCAACTGTTTGTTTAACTATTTTAATGTTATTACATTTAAAGTATTAAATTGAAAATATTTTGAATATATATATATATTTTTTTGGTATGTGCTCCTAGTGGGAACCAAACCCGGGACTCTCTGGTCTGCAGGCCGACACTCCAACTGCTGAGCCAAACCAGCCAGGGCAATATTTTGAATATTTTAAAGCAAATCTCAGACATTGTGTCATTTTACATATAAATACTTTAGTATGTATCTCTAACTGATGATGATTTTTAAAAAATATGGCCATCCTGTATTTATTGTACCCAACAGAATTATCTAGCCAGGCCTCAGGACCACCAAGGCTATCTATGCTCCAGTCAATAGTGATATTCCCTGATGGACCCAAAGATATCTTTTCACAGTTGTTTTACTTGAACTAGCATCCAAATGAGATCTCCATACTGCATTTGGTTATTTTTTTTTTTTAATCCTCACCCGAGGATATTTTTCCATCTATCTTCAGATAGAGTAAGAGGGAGAGAGAGAGAGAGAGAGAGAGAGAGAGAGAGAGAGAGAGAGAGAGAAACATCGATGTGAGAGAAACACATCGACTGGCTGCCACCCACATGACCCCAACCAGGGCCAGGAATCAAACCACAACCAAGGTACGTGCCCTTGACCGAAATCGAACCCGAGACTCATTGGTCCGAGGGCTGACGCTCTAACCGCTGAGCCAAACTGGCCAGGGCGAGAGGCCGTCTTTTATAAAATCGAAGGAAGGGGCTTCAGGAGCCACCGTGTTCGATCTGCTCACTTTGCAGGTGAGAAAACAGGACTGGAGGGGGAAGTGAGTTGTCCAAGGTCGGTGGCAGGGCTCGTTTGGAACCTAGGTCCTCAGCTTCTGGCCCATTTGTCACTTTTTTTCATCCTACAGCACTTGTTTTTGTCCTCTGTCCCCTCAGTCACATGTGGAGGAGAGGTGACTCCCAGGCTAACCAGGGACCTGGGCCTAGAGCATTAGCAGAGGCCTTGCTGGTGACACTCCCATGATAGTTCCTGCCCTTGTGATCCAAAGAGAAGAACACAACAAATAGAAGCAAAGTCAGCCCCTGGTGCTGGCTGGACAAAGCCCCAGAGGGGGGTGCTCAGGGGTCAGGTTCAGGAGCCGTCAGCCTGGACTCATCACACAGGGCTGACGGGCCTCCCCCGGTCTCTTGCAGGGTGTCCGGAGGAGAGCTCTTTGACTTTCTGGCCCAGAAGGAGTCGCTGAGTGAGGAGGAGGCCACCAGCTTCATTAAGCAGATCCTGGACGGGGTGAACTACCTTCATGCCAAGAAAATTGCTCATTTTGATCTCAAGGTCAGTGAGGGGGGTGGTGAGGGAAAAGAATCTATTTAGGAAGAATGGGCCCAGTTTCTTCCAATGTCATTGCCAAGAGGGGTCATTGCCCACATGGACCTCCTCCCTCATCTTACAGTTCAAAGCTCAGCTCTGGGAAGGAAAGTGTCCACCTCCCCAGTTTCATTTAACATATTAGGATTTCTTCACATAGGCAGACTGCAAGAAGCTTCTTAGTCAGACCACAGGCACCTTATCTCTTTCAGGAACAGGTAGTGTGTAATTTTTAAATAAGTAGACCAATGACAGGAAACTTGAAACCAAACACACTTAACAAGGTTGAACTTTTCGGTAAGCAAGAGCTAGTTCCGGAGGAGGCAGAACTGGAAGCGTTCAGAGGGGCGGCAGAGATTGGCTGGCGCTCCAGACCCCGCCCAGCACAGCCTCCAGCATCCCTTGACCAGAGGTTGTAGATCTTGGAGCCCAGGACCACTGGCCTCCTTCCCCCACCCTCCCTGCACTGTGGCCATCAAACTGCTTCCAGGGGCCACTGATCACTTGTGGTAACTGTTCTTCAAGGTCGAGAAAGTTCACAGTGACCACAGGACTTCATAAAGCAAGAGTGTGGTCAAAGTAGAATTATCAGTTCCTGCAGACACTGAGCAACTTTGCATAGACTGATGAGCCTGTGCAGATACCTGAAGCATAAAGATCTCTAACCCATGATCAGAGGAACCTGTTTATTGGGAGGAGACCCACTCACTTTTCTATCCAGAAACTCCTGTTGTGTTTCAAGCACTGTGCCGGGTGCCTGGGAATTGTACAGATACGGAACCAAATGAGGGCCTGCCTAGGCTTGGTTCCTCTTTTCCAGGGAACTTGGTGCAGGAGAAAGACAAGAAAGGTCAACAACTCTAAGTGCTATGATAAAGGGAACTACAGTGGGGTTGAGGAGCCTAAAGGAGGGGGCATCTAAGTCAGACGGGGGCATTTGAGAGGGCTTCCTGGAGAAGGTAGTATTTGAGTTGAATTTTGAAGGATGGGTACGCATTACCAGAGGGGAAGGCTCGCCTTAAGAAGAGAGGCCAGCAGTGTACATGGTCCCAAAATAGCACAATGCATTCAGAGACGTACAGGCAAAGGGTGAATGCTCTGAATGGCTGGAGAAGTCAGGAGGAGAGCAGGAGGCAGACATGAGGGCATGGGAGCTAAAGGAGATGGAGCTTTACCCTGAGGCGTACAGGGGGCCAGGTGAGCAGGGAGGTGAGGTAAGCAGGTGAGGTAACCAGGAGGATGGGTAGAATGGTGGCAGCCTGGAGGCTGGGTCCCAGCTAGGAGGTTAGTGTGTTCATCAGGTGAGACGTGGCAAGTATCAGACTGATTTGAGGAAGGGGCAGATTTAAGACCTATTTCAGAGGTGGATCTGAGGATTGACCAGGTGCTTAATTTGATGTGGGAGATGAAGGAGAAGACAGAACCTAGGATGACACCCAAGTTCTGATTTGGGGGATTGGCAGAGGGTATGGCATGCCCATGGTTTTACAGTGACTGCACCAGAGCATGGGCTCGGTTCCAGAACGTGGATCTCACCCCCGTGCTTATTCTGCACTGAGAGGTGACCTGTTGTGACTTCCCTCAGCACGGTCCCCCCCAATGCCGATTGTCATTGTCTCGACGTATATTGAATTCCTCCAACAGAATATGTCATACAGAACTTCACTTAAGTGTCAAGGGGTAAAAGTTGGGGTCACCGAGGAGGGTGTGGCCTAGGCAGACCTTTGGACCTCAGTGTGGTAATACACTAAGCAGGAAAGGCTCTACCTGGATTACACCTGTGCCGCCTTCCTAGTAATGTTATGGGCAATGTACTTGTTTTCATGTCTTTGCTGGCTCCAGGAGACTGGCCTCAAGTGGGCTCTTTGTCTGTTCTCTAACGGTTCTGGTGGAGGCAGGAGGCGCTGTGGAGGCCCGCAGGCCCCATGACTGCAGCAGGCTTACGCTGCTCAGTTTGCTTCTATGGCCGCTCTTGGGGTGGGGGCTGGGAGTTAGCCAGGTCAGGGTTTGAGTCTCCCTGTACTGTATACCAGGACACAACTGAACCTCAGTTTTTCAGCTTCAATGCAAATGATGATACCTGCCTGGCAGAGTTGGTGTGAGGATTAGAGAGAAGTGGCATGAAGTGCTGAATACCAAATAGGTGCTCTGTAATAGTAGCTGGTGTTGTTATTTCCCTCCCCAGAACAGAGGAAAAGAAAACACAACTCTTGTTACAGTGTTTGGGTCCTAATAGACTAGGAAAACAAAGCCTGCCAGTGCAACTCTAAATTGCACAGCGGAGAGCCGAGATTGGTTGCTAGGTGGGGCTGCTGGTGGAGGATCTTGTCTGGCTCCTGGGCTCAGTCTGGACATTTTCCACAATATGGAGACAGTCTGGGTTTCTCCTGGATGCGTATAGACGAGGATGCTGCTAACGCCTGCCCTGGCCTCATATCCTTAGAGTTGTGTGGACTCTGAGCCTTCTGGCTCCCCGACTAGTGGGTCCTTTGGCCTGAGCCTAGCGGCATCTTTGGGAAGTGATAAGTAGCTGGAACTCATTGAGATGACCTCATGATTGGGTAGACACTTTCTGGAGCCAGAATGTGCGTGTGTGCGCCCCCTTGTCAGAAACTTTTCCCTGGAAGGAGGGGATCATGCAGAAGGTCCAGCTTAGAGGGGCCTTCTTGGTTCCATATTGTCTCCCACCATACAAAATTTATTCTATATGAATATATTTTTATTCCTGGTCTTCATTCTCAATGAAGGGTCTCTGTTTTCCTCTCCTTTTTCATCCTGTTACTCTTTTATTCTGCCTCACCAGGGGCTGCCATGCTGCCCCATGAACGTGGCCACCATGTTGTATCCACGTTCCTACCTGTTCTCCACTCTCACTTTCCAACTTGGAGGAGCAGGTGATGGAGGCGGGTCAGCTCTCTGGCCTGCCTTTGGAATATGAATGGCCTCTACTCCTATGTTCAGCCATTGTGCTGGGGATGGTGAGGCTCTGTCGCTGCTCATGACATGCTCTCAGCTCTGTGGCAGAAAGCAGATGAATGGACAAATTGATGTTGATAAGCAGTCTTGGTAAACAGATCATGGCATGCTGTTGCCCAGAAATCTGTGATGGATCCTTCTTACCCATAGGACAAATGACCCCATTCTCAGCATGGCTTTCAAGCCTTTCTTAAGCTGCCTTAGGCTTGATTCTGGCCTCATCCACCTTCCAAAACATTAGCCCCAGGCAACAAGACCACAGGTACTGTTCTGGCCTCTCTCCTTCTCTGTTCGTGCTGTTCCCATCCAGGAAGCCGCTGCTCTTCCTTTCCTTTGCCTGGACTTCCTGCTCATCCTTCAAGGCCCAGCAGAAACATCATTTCCTCTGGGAAGACTTTGCCATCCCTGTCACCTCCCAAAGCATAACTGAGAACTAACCTGCCTCTCTGCTTCTGTTGCCCTTTGTACAGACTACTGCTGAGAGCATCTAGCTGTGTGAATCACTTTCTGCTGCTTGTGTCCAGCTCAGTGACTGACACATGACAAGTTACTCAGCGCTGTGCAAATAAGTGAATGAATGCCTTAGTAAGACCAAATGCATGCGTGGATGGCAAAGGCCCTTTTATGTCACCTGGAAAAAGCAAAAAGAGGTTGCAGGCAGATTTCAATTCAATGATGTGAACATTTATTGAGGGACTCTTTTATGCCGGACGGTAGAGTGACAAACATCAATGTGATATAGCACCTGCTTTCCAAGGGCCCACCGTCTACTGGGAGGTGGCCATAGTGGGACTCAGTGGGGAGGCCACCTGAAATAGAAGGTAACTCAAGAAATGTTCACTTCCGAGGGGTAAGCTCTCTGCTTCAGCAGAGTGAATACCATCCTGGTGTGTGGTGTAAATCCGCCACAGAAAGGCCGGCTGGTGTGGGCAGGTAGGTGAAGGTAGATGCTGCTGCCCTGTGTTTACATAGATGGAAGGGACACTGGGGCTGACTGCCCCTCAGTACTGGCAGCACCTGATGTGCCTTCAGACATGCCTTCCCCAGGATGGATTGCCAGGAATTGGGGCTCAGTGCCACCCAGGAGCCTCACCCTGGTATGTGATCCTAGCACAAATAAAGGCCTTGTAGAGGGCGTTTTTGTGTGGTTTTGTGTTTATTTTGGAGTTGGGAGTTTCATCTCTGAGTAACCTTAACCTGATTCAACTTGCGAATTCAGAAATGGAAGATAGTTCTCGGGTCTGACTAGTATTTTAAGTGAAAAGAATAAGACAGGACAGTTGAATGAAATTATATGCAAGCCAGGAACCAAAAACTCTGAAGGCCCAAAACTCTGATTTATATAAATAGTGTTTAGAGGAGTGAATTCCTGAGCAAGATACTCTAAAAATCCAAGTTCCTCTATGCCCTGATCATCCTCTGAGCTGTTCTTGTGTTCATGATGTGATGGGTCTGCTCATCAAGCTTTCATAGAAATGATGCTAATAATACTTTAATGTATATGGTGCATTCTACCATATAGTGTACATCTGTTCTCATCTGATTCCCATGGCCACCCACTGAGATACAAGGTATGGCCACTTTTTCACACACAAAGCCATTGAGATTCAGAGAGGTTAAGTAACTTGTTCAAGATCACACAGGTATTAAATGTCAGGGCTTGGACTTGAACTTAGTGAGGAAACATTAAGTAAAGCTGGTGTCATCAGCTTTTATTTCACCAGATTCTAACAGTGCAGATTTCCTCCTTGGGTTATGCCTTCCACACACAGTTAATCCAAAGGTCTGGACTGTGCTATGAATGTATTCTTCACACAGTTAATTTCTCGGTCACATTGTTTTTTCTCTCTAATAAGCTATTCCTCATATTTAAATAAATTAATTTGTATTTTCTTAATTGCTATAAAATGTGCATGTATTTGAAAATAGAATTTCCAAGAGGGAGACTATCTCCCTACTAATACCTGGGGGCATGGAGTGGAGGTGAGACTTGGCAGAGATTTAACTGTCAAAATAAGTTAGGGTGAGATTATAAAGGCTCAGGGCAGACCAAGGAGTTTGTATAGTCAGCCAGTCATGGAAGGCTTTTTTCCTCAAAATGTTTTATTATGAAAACATTTCAAAACATTTGAAGAAATTAGAGAAGAATACGGTGGACACTCTCCCCCTAAATTCAACATTTGGTCACATTTGCTTTGCCACTTTCTGTCTTTAAGAAATAAACAAATGCTTTATTATATTATATTATATTATATTATATTATATTATATTATATTATATTATATTATATGCATTATATATATGCACATATATCTGATTTTTTAAACTTTTGGTATCATTTGAAAGAAAACTGTAGCCATCCTGACTCTTCACTCTAAACACATCTGTGTGCATCTCCCAAGACTAAGTCTGTCTCCTGACAACCCACAGTCCCATTATCACACTTAAGAAAATGAGCAATAATTTATAGAATGCCTTTAACTGCTGGAGAAACATGATCCTATTTCTGATTTAGAAAAAAGTTCTCCCAGTAGGGGAGAGGAGGGATGGGAGACAATAAGCCAGTTGGAGATGATAATAACAATGTGGGAAAGCGATGAACTGAAGGTACCCCATATACATTTTTAAAATGAAGTTGATGGTCTTTTATGCTATTATAAAACAAAAAATAAGTCATAGAAAATACAGAAATGTACAAAAAAGTTACCCACAGACTTTCCACTCTAAAACAACATTATTAACATTTGGTGTATTTTCTCCAGCTTTTTATGAACAGGTGTGTGTGTGTGTGTGTGTGTGTGTGTGTGTGTGTGTGTTTTCAGGTGCTGAGAACTATACTACTTTCATGATTTTCTCTCCTGCTTTTTTCCCTTTACATTCTTACCCAAGTATTTTACTTTGCTATAGAAGCTTTAATACAAGTCTTTCCTGATTTTTACACTCTCAGTGTGTTCTGAGGGGTGGACCTGTTTCCAGTTCCTCATTCTCCAACTCAGCCTGTGCCCCAGCCTTCGAGTGTAGCCCATGGGCCCCTTCATCTCAGCCCTGCACCAGACGGTCAGCCTGGAGCCTCGAAAGGCACGCTGGCTGCTTCACCAGCTCTTGCGAGGCCACCCTAGGGTAACCTGAGGACAAGTGAACTGACGACACTGAACTGAACGGTTGAGGGAAAGAACAAAATATGCAGAAATTAAACGACGGAGAGCCATTATTTAAAGAGTTGAAATGGGGAGCATTAAATCAACCAGCTGATTCTTGAAAGCTACAGCAGGAGGCCACATGGCGAGGGGAAAGGGGAGAGGATCGGGGGTTAAGCCTGCCTTTGAGTCTCATCTCTGCTGTGGAATGTCGGGGAGGTCATGTCTCTGACCTTTCCTGATCTTCAGAATAGAGATAAACCTGCCTTTCCTTCCTGTCCCTCAGGAGTAGAGTGAGGGACCGGGGAGATACCTGTTTATGAGAGGGCCCTGTGAACTCTAAAACCCCTTGCAACTGCTGGTTGTGAATTTTCTTTCTTATCCTCACCTGAGGATATGTTTATTAATTTGGGAGAGAGAGAGAGACATCAATCTGTTGCCTCCCATAGAGCCGCAACCGGGGATGGAACCCACAACCTAGAAATGTGCCCTGACCAGGAATCGAACCTGCAGCCTTTTGGTGTATGGGACAACTCTCCAACCAACTGAGCCACACTGGCCAGGGCTGGTTGTGAATTTTATTTATTTATTTTTAATGACTGTTTTTGTTTTTAATATATATATATATTTTTTTATCCTCACTTGAGGACATATTTCCACTTTATGTTCAGATAGAGTGGGAGGGAGAGAGAGGAAAAGAGAGAGAGAGAGAGAAACATCAATGTGAAAGGGACACATCAAGTGGCCGCCTCCCACACGACCCAAGCAGGGCCGGGGACAAACTGCAACTGAGGCACGCGCCCTTAGTGGGAACCGAACCCGGGTCTCTCTGGACCGCAGGCCAACACTCTAACCGCTGAGCCAAACTGGCCAGGGCTTTAATATGTTTTTTATTGATTTTATTGGAGGGAGAGAGAGATAGAAACATCTATGTGAGAGAGAAACATCACTCGGCTGCCTCCTGCATGCCCCCTAACTGGGGATCAAGCCTGCAACCTGGACATGTGCTCTGACTGGGAATCGAATCAGGACCTCTCCCATGGGACGACGCTCAATCCACTGAGCCACACTTGCCGGGCAGGTTGTGAATTTTAACTAGCCTCCCTAAAAGGCCACATTTCTCTCTCTTCCTCTCTTGCCTGCAGAAGAATTCAGAAAGGGAGGTGGGCATGGAAGCATCCAAAGGGAGAATGAATAAGATGGCATTTTCCAGCTGGCAGGCCGAGCTTGATTCCCAAGGTGGCAGGACACTGTGTGAGGCTAATATGGTTGGAGTAGATTGATCGTGACCCCCATTTTACAGATGAGGAACCTAAGATAAAAATGCAGTGCCCTTCTCCTCCTTGTCCTTATTGCCTTTGCCATCAATGTTCGGTGCTCAGGGGCCCCTTGCTGCTCCCAGATGCCCGCAGCCTCCACTCTGGACCCCTGGCTAGTCCTCCACTGAAGTATCACATGTTCAAACAGTACTTTTTAAGTTCTATTCACAGCTCCACCATCAGCCCTCCCACTGCAGCTGAGCTCAGTAGGAGTGAAAGAATCTTGATTCTGGAAGCAGTGAAGGGTGGAAGAAAGAGCAGGTACATTGACACTTAGAAGAGCTGGGCTCCACCCTGGCTCCACCACTTACTGGTGGTATGGCCCTGAGTAAGCTATTTAACGTCTCTTTTCCTCAGTTTCTCATCTGGACAACAGACAGTAACCTACTTTACTGAGGTTCTGGGCAGTGCTATCTGGTAACACCCAGATCTCTGGAAAACAAATGTATGTACACACACACACACACACACACACACACACACTCATTGTAAATTTTATGATATAAAGATTTGTAACACAATTTTAAAATAATAAAATTTAAAATACTTTTTATTAGAAATTCCAGAGAGCACATTGATTCTCATAGAACGCTTTCCTTGGTTCTTGCCAAAGTCTTGCATCTTACCAACCTGTGGATGCAGTTGACTAATGAGTGTACTTCCAACAAGAATGTTGGTTGATACTTTTGTTTACATTAACAAGTAAGGTAAAAAAGAAACAGCGAAGACGTGTTGGAAGTTTACTTGTTTGCCAATGACACGAGCAGCTTCTTCGATGAATTGGATAATAGTTTCTACATATTGAAATACAGACTGCCTCCATTTGCTGTACTGTTCACAAAACAATGACTACAGACACGGCACCCTTTCCATCTGCATTATTAAGGGATCTTCTCCAGCCCTTCCTCGTCTAGAATCAAGAAGACAATAAATCAAGTCCTGATTTGTAGTTCTGCCGATTTCCTCAGAGTAAATACACCCACTGTGGCCAATTTCAAGATGCCAATGTGATGTCACTGACTGGAGCTGGGCACAGGAGAGCAGGAGCACACCATTAGGTAGTGTTCCCCCAATACAGAGATAAAAGGTAGAACTAACTTCAAGAGCACAGAAGATACTAAAATATAATTAAAATTAGGAAGCGATAAGATTTAAATATAGTTTACTTAAATGTTTATACAATTTAATTTTTAATATTAAAATACTATTATTACATAGCTCTTTAGCAGCCAGCTGACAAAATTCCTGCAAATTGAACAATCAGGCACCATGAGCCAGCAGGCACCAGCTCGGGCACACCCCCAGTTCTCTGAGCCGCTGTAGGTGAAGGCGTTGCGTAAACAGGATGGTGCTCTGTGCAGGCTGCCTGCTGTGGTGTCAGCGGGGTGTCAGAATGACAGTGGCAGCTGTCATGTATGGAGCACCTGGTCAGCAGGCAGGCTCTTCTCTGCATGCCCTGCATTTGTTTACTCTTTCTATCCACACGACTACCTTGTGAGGGTGGTTCCACAGTGGTACCCGGTTCCTAGAAGGAGAGGTTGCTGGGGGGTTTCTCGGGCTTCACTGTGCCCCCTCAGAGTACCGTATTAGTATTCCCATTTTGCAGATGAGGGGACAAGGCTCAGAGAGGCGAGTGACTTGCCAAGGTCACACAGCTACCAGGGGGCAGAAGAGGGATTCAAACCCATGTCTGTCGGATGACAGGGGCCTCTTTAGTGCTGGTTTCCTGAACACTGGGCACTGCCTGATTTTGACTTCCTTGGAGAACTTGCTTTACAAAATCAACTCGGGTCTTGCTCCCGGTGAGTTGATTTAGTTGGTTTGGTATTTTTAACATAGTCTTCAGGGGATTCCAATGGGCAACTAGCTCATCTGGGGGCCCCCAAAGCACAGCTTTGGGCTCAGAATGCCTGGATCCAGGCCCAGGTTCCTCACTGGTTAGATGAGGCACAGGCCATCCATAACTTGGTGGCTGTGAGGACCTAACCTGGTGATGTGCAGGGAATGCCCATGGCAAATGCTAGTTGCCGTGTGGCACAGACCACAAAGCCAGCATTGCTGATTGGCCCGAGGCTGAAAGCCAGTGGTCCTGGCACGGCCTTGAAAGTGAATTTTTATTTCCTTCCCTCTACTCCGCAAGAGCATAGAGACAGCAGGTAGTGTTTCTCTCCTGCTTTACCAGGCAAGGCAGTGGGAGATCAGAGCCCTGCGGTGGCCTCCCCCAGGGGAGGAGGAGGCATGAGTGAGTGGCCAGAGGCTGTGGCTTCACAAATCCAGGGCAGCTGATTCTGGGCCCTTCCCTAAGCTGTGAGTTTATAGAAAAACATGGAGCTGGGGCAGCAAGCTCATGAGGCACTGGAGCCGAGATGGAAATGCCCACTTTGCCAGTAGGCAGGGGGCATCCCAGCAGGCACCGCTGCATCAACTAGAGGAAAAGAGGCAGCAGGGGAGAAGGGAGAATACATAGGACTTGGAGTCAACCTGAATGTGAATCTCTGCTCCACTGCTTGTGAGCTGAGCACCTTGGGCAAGTGCTTAACCCCTTGGAGTCTCGTTTTCTTCATCTGTGAAATAGGGGTAATAACAGTACCTGCCTCAGAGAGTGAGAATTAAATGAGATGAGTGTGAATGCTTTGCAAACTGAGTGCTATAGGTTTTTCTCTATGTGAAACTCAGGACTGAGTGCTTTGAGGAACAGAGCATGAGAAGCAGGCTCTGCCCTCCAAGTGTGCAGCCTAGAGGGGCAGGCAGGACCGGCACACAGAGCTCGTGGCAGTGTTGGTGCTGCAGGGCGAGATTGCTGCACATGTGTGGAGCTGGGAGAAGAAAGAAGGACTAGACTGGGTATGCAGTTGATGCTTCCTGGAGGAGACAGAATTTTGGCTGGGCTTGGAAGGATGGATAGGAGTCCAACAGGCAGATTATAAAATAGACTCATTCTGGGAAGGAGAGACATGATCAAGGAATAACAACAGAGATGTTGATAATGGCCACAGGCCACTTTATATGCCTTGCTTGTTCCTCTTAGTGTCCCTCTTGAGGTAGGTTTTCTTCTCATTCCTAATTTATAGGGGAGAAACCAGAGGCTGAGTATCTTGCCCAGTGTCAGACTGCTGTTAAATGGCAAAAGTAAGATTTGAACCCAGGTTCTAAGTCTCTGAACCATTGTCTATATTGATTCCCTAAAAACAGGATGTGCAGGAAATGCATCTGTGATTACATTGGTTCACTCCTTTATTTATCCAGTGAATGATGTCTGAGCCCCTACTACAGTCCCAGCCACTCGGGTGCTAGGGATGGAAATGAGAGGAAGGTTCCTATCCCCCCTCCAGGGGCTTCAGTATAGTGGGGAGAGGACACAAGGAAGTAATTGCAGTAGAGTTTGTTCTCTGCCAGAGGCATGTCAGGTACCATGCTAGCCCTTGGGTGGAAACAAATAGCTGCCTGTGTTGGAAGAGTTGGAGCGGGTGGTGAGGGGGAAGAAGAAGCTTGTCAGGAAGGCATTCCAGCAGAGTGAACTGCAGGTGGGGTGGGGTGATGAGGCGGTCAGCCCCTAGATAGCAGGTGAGCTGGCCAGAGGTGGACATTGGGCCTGGTAGGGAGCGGCTGCCTATGGCCTCATCCATAGTGTGCCAGGAGGAGAGTGAGCTGCAGCACCGTGGAAACCTGCCCACAGAGGCCTGGCAGCGAGTGGCCTTGCTTTCTCAGGTTGCCCAGCACTTCCTAAATAATCTGGGGCCATGCTTGACATTTCCAGTGAAAGTTCATAGGCAGCTTCATTGTCCCATGCTGGGCCCCTGCTCTGCTGAGCTGAGCAGCCTTACCCAGTGACAAGCAGGCCACATGGGTCCCTGGAGAGGACATTAGGCCAGGGGTCATCACACTTGAACTCTGCTCCTTGCTCAGTGGCCTTGGCAGTTCCTTGACCTCTCTGGCTTGCTCTGCAACATGAGGGGACTAAATGATCTGGGGTCCCTTGCAGCTCCAACAATGTGAGTCTGGGGTGAAATGGGGTGGGAAGAGGGAAGCAGATGAGTGAGGGAGGAGGTGGATCTGGAAGGGCATGTTCTTCAGCCATGTGCAGGAGATTCAACAGGGAGTCAGTCAAGTTCCCAGGGATGACTGCCGTCAGTACTGCATCCCAGAAAGAAGTGAACAGACATAGCTACCAATCTCTGCAATCTCGGCAGGCGCTGCTCCTTATGTGGACCATCTCTGGGTCCTCAGAACAACTCTGTGCCATGGTAGGTGTTGTCCCAATTTACAGATGGGAAATCAAGGCTCCAAGAGATTCAGTGACTTTGCCCAGTTTTCACTGTGAGTGGCGGGGCTAGGATTTGAACTCAGACCTGCCTGACTTGAAGCTCTGGTCATTTGCACCTTACTACATAGACCCCCAAGGCTGCCTTCGTCCTGCAGGGGCTCCTGGACATGCTGTACTGGGTTCACCCATTGACATAGGTCCCACCTGGAGGACTAGCTGCCAGGTTGGCACCATAGCAGGTACCTCTGGCCAGATCAATCCACTGGGATGCGAAGGGGCACGTTGGCCTCTTCCACAGCTGCCTGCCTGGTGGGCTGAGCTGGGTGGGTTTGTTTTGACAGGTGAGGGCAGTTTTACCTCCCGGTGGCAGGTTCATGAGCTCCTATGGGAATGTGATCCCTCCCTCCAGGCGTGCTTTGGAAGTGACATCAGGTATGTGGGTGAAGTATTTGGTTGACGTAAATAAAGCTGGAGGAGAATGACAGGAGCAGGAGAGTATGGATGGGACTGTACTACTCCAAAGGCCAGTCTGGCTTGGGCCCGAGGCCTGTGGGCTCTTCCTTCCTAACCTGGGGTCGGGACACCTGAGCCTTTTGTGCTGCCTTGGGGCCCAGAGTGGTGGGGATCTGGGAAGTGGGCCCACAGCCAGCTCAGGAGGTTGTGCTGTCTTGCAATTGCAGAGCCCAGAGCTCGAAATGGCTTTGAATATCATCCACGATCTCTTTTAGAATTGAGAACTGAGACCCAGAGACAGGCCGTGGCCTGCTTAAGCTCCCACAGTCTTGGGTGTTGGAGCGGAAAGTAGAGTTTCTCAACACCCAGGCCTGGGCTCTTCCTAACTCCCACCCAACCCCCTATTTGAAGGGGTGGGGGGCAAAGAAGCTTAGACCAAACCCTGGAGAAGCTGCTGCTTTGCTGGCCCTCAGGCTACCCTTTAGCAGCCCTGTGGGCAGGAGTGCACTCGGGGTCCCTGGTGCTGGGGGTGGGCCTCTAGGGGGCAGACAGGGAAGGACCACTGGCCCCCAATTCTTTCAGTTCATGTCAGCAAATTTTAATGAAACATGCAGGATGCAAGACACCCTTGGGGATGCCAGGATCCTTAAAACAGATTCGAATTTTCTCAGGGAGGCCACCACACAGGAAAGCGGCATCACAATATGAGAGCGAGCCGGCAACTAGAATGTCACTCGTCAGCAAAGGAGGTTAGAGCACAAGGTCAGGGAATGCTTCACTGAACAGTAAGGGAGTAAAAGGAGGCAGGGATGGGGGGATAGGTTCTGAAAGTGTGAAGAAGAGGAGGCAAAACATTCAGGCAAGGGGAGGCGCCGGAGCAAAGGATGGAATTGGGGCGTCGTTCCGGGCGTGGTGACAGCACTCTGAGGGGATATGGGACAGGCACAGGCAAGTGATGGGCAGTGAGGCTGCAGAGGCAGCATGGGGCAGCCAGTGCAGAGACCCAGATGCTTCGAATATCAGACAGGACGTTTGGGCTTTCTCTGATGGTCAGTGGGGCCACTGAAGGTGTCTAACCAACTGGGTGATGTGGTGAGGAGAGCGGCCTGGACTGCCTGGGAAGTCCCCCTGACTCTGCTGTTATGAGCTGTTGGACCTTGGGCAAATGCTTTAGTTCTCTGAGCCTTTGTTGCCTCATCTGTGAAGTGGGGTTGGTGACAGTACCTACCACTCAGGGTGGCCCCAAGGAGGACGCAGAGCACAAGTGCCCTGCTCGCCCTGGTGAAAGCCAGGCGAATGTCAGTCCCTACGCTACCTCCTGGGTATCATCAGGCTATTAGTGGAGGTTGGGATAGCAAGAAGGAAGTCTTTTTGAAACAGGAGGAGCTTCAGATATGGGGTCCAAATCCCCTGGCCAGCCTTGAATCACCTTGGTGGCCTGGGAAGGCAGCAGGAAGCATTGGTGGCAAGGAGCCCAGGGCCTCTGTGTTCTTCCACCCAGGGCAGGACAGAGCCTGAAGGTGCATATGGTCCAAATGGCCCAATACGTGAGTGCTCAGGTGGGGACCAGAACCCAGGTCCTGACCCACCAGCAGAGCATTCCTGCTGCCCTCTGGCCACCTCTCAGTCTGAAATGCCCAGGCCACATCACTTTATCCAGACCCACCTTGGGACTGTCTTTGCCAGGACCTCTGTTTCCTCACTGAGATGAGGAGGTCCAGCCCAGCAGGTCCTTTCTGAGCCTCTGGACACAGCCTGAGGGCCAGGCCAGGCCAGGGGAGGGGGTGGCGTCCGCAGCTGGGTGAAGGCATCACTGGAAGAAAAGGCACCGTAGGATGGAAAACTGCTGTCCCTGAGCCAGGGTTCGAGGTTGCTCCAGGTTGCCAGGCCCAAGTAGCACTCTCACTTCTCCCTGGGGTAGATTCTCAGGGCCCTTGAGAATGGGAAAGAGGGATTATTTAGTCTAGTGGTTAGGAGCACAAGCTTTGGAGTCCAACAGATAGAGGTTAAAACCCTTGTGTCCTCAAGCCCACATTTCAGTCTTGAATATTTTTTTCTGAAAGAAAGAAGAATGGTAACACCCATTGCATAAGGTAGCTGAGAGGCCTCAGTGAAGTATGAAGTATGTCACGTGCTGGTAAGCACATTGCTAAGTGGCACATGTCTTCATGATAGCAGCAAAACACTCAGGAAGCTCATGGGGGCGACAGATAAGTGAGCCGCCACCCTGAGACGGTGGATGAAGCACTGCAATAGGGGAAGCACAGGCGTTATGGGAACTGGGGAGGTGGGGTGTGTGTGTGTGTGTGTGTGTGTGTGTGTGTGTGTGAAGGCTTCTTGGAGGAGGTACTATATTTACTGAAATGCAAATAGGAATCAGCCCGGTTTGGGGTAGGAACTGTACAGGAAGAGTATTCCAAGCAGGGAAATCATCTGCTGTGTGTTAGGTTCTTGGGGTGGGGCTGGGGTGGGGCTTGGGGTGGTGCTGCCTGGAAGAATTCAGCCTCCAATTGTTCTTCCTTCCTTCCCGTCATTCCCCACCCCCGTCCCTACTGCCCCCTAGTCCTGGGGATCACCAGGTCTGGTGCGTCTGCCTCTGTGGCTCCCACCCCCATTCAGCATGTGCTGAGTGGTGGTGCTTGGGCCTTGAGCACACTGTGGTGATCAGGGGGAACTGGGGTCCTAGCCTCTTGGCTCTAGAGATGGGCCTCAGGGCCATTCCCTGGGAGAGAGGGCAAGTTCCTAATAAGGCGGCTGAAGAATGTGGTGCAGTAGTAGGAGAAGCCCCCTGCCCAGGAGATGGTGTGCAGTGAGGAGGCTGCAGCTCACTGCACGGGGTGCCTGGACACCTGGGGTCCGTGGGCAGCTACCGGAGAGGTGGGTCGGGGCACTGGAGTGGGGCTCCTGCCTGAGTCCTAACTCCTGACCTTCCCCTGTCCTAACTCTCCTTTCTGTGGAGCCTAACACTGTTCTGCCTTGAGAGAGGACTTGGACACCTGTCAAAATAAAGTCAAGAGCCCTGGCCGGTTTGGCTCAGCGGTTAGAGCGTCGGCCTGCGGTCCAGAGAGACCCGGGTTCGGTTCCTGCTAAGGGCATGTACCTTGGTTGTGGTTTGTTCCCGGCCCTGGTTGGTCGTGCGGGTGGCAGCCACTCGATGTGTCCCTTTCACGTCGATGTGTCTCTCTCTCTCTCTCCCTCCCACTCTATCTGAACAAAAAGTGAAAAAATGTCCTCGGGGGAGGATAAAAAAAATAATAATAAAAAATAAATAAAGTCAAGAGACATCTCCAGAGGGGGGAAAAAATAAACAAACCTAAAAAATGCAAAAGGAAATGTTTAAAATGGGGGTACCTCAGCCAGCTCACTTGAATGGTAGTTTCCAGCCACTGTGATATGACATCACAGAGATGTCGGGGTCCTAGGAGGTTTGGGTGGGGGCACCTGGGGTGTATTCAGTCCAGAATCAGAATCAGTTTAGCTGACAGAGAGGGCCACTGTCAGCCTACCAGCCTCGGTGCCCTGCGCCATAGGGGCGAGGAGCAAAGACCTGAATCCCTCCTCCAGCTGAGGGCCCAGTAGGGGAGCTAGGACAAAGACAGCAAGGACTGTTGGACAAGGGAGAGCGTAACAAATGTCCTAACAAAAAGGCTCAAACAAGCACAAAGGGGCCTGGGGGAGGGAGAGTTCCCTTCTGGTGGCGGTGTTGTGGGGGCTCAGTGCTGGTGAAAAAAGCTTTCAAGGATGAAGTGGATGGAGTTTGACTTTGAAGCCCTAGGATTTCAGTGGGTAGGGACTGAGCAGAAGGACTTCCAGGGAGAGCAAATGATGCGAGCGAAGGTGGGAGGTGGGACATACTTCCGTAGCTTGAGAAAGAGGGGCATTCAATTTTCTTAAATATGCATTTGCACATTTATTTATTTATCTATTTAAAACTGCTTTATTGATATATGTCACATTCCATACAATTCACCCATTTAAAGTGTACAACTTACAAGGTTGTATAACACCACAATCCATTCTAGAAAATTTTTATCACTCCAAAAAAATACCTGTACCCATTAGCAGTCACTTCCCATTCCCCCAGTCCTAGGAAACTACTAATCTACTTTCTGTTTCTATGGATCTGCCTAGTCAGGATATTCCGTATAAATGGAATCATGTAATACATGATCTTTGATGACTGATTCTCTCACTTAGCATGTTTTCCAGGTTCTTCCCTGCGGTAGCGTGTATCAGTACTTTCTTTCTTTCTTACCTTTCAAACCTACTTTTATTTTCTTTTTCCTTCTTCACCTGCAGAACTTCTCCACCCGCTACATTTTTTGCAGCTATAAAGTCACTTCCTATTGTTCAGGTAACATTTTATCCCTAAAACTTTGCTGGCATCAAAATATGACAGTTAACCAGTGCTCTATCTATAAAATAGTTACATAGCACAGCACATTAAGCTTGAGACACTTGGCAGCTAAACCACATAAAAATAGGACAAGCCCTGGCGAGAGTGGCTCAGTAGTTAGAGTGTCAGCCTGTGGATCCAAGAGTCTCAGGTTTGATTCCTGGTCAAGGGCACGTACCTGGGTTGCAGGTTCGATCCCTGGCCTGGTCGGGGTGTGTGCGGGAGGCAATCAATCGATGTATCTCTCTCACATCAATGTTTCTTTCTCTCTCCTCCTCCTCCCTTCCACTCTCTCTAAAAAACTAATCAATGAAAAAAATATCCTCAGGTGAGGATTAACAACAACAATAATAAAAATAGAACAAGACCGCCACGTTCAGAAGCAGGTGTTCACAGTCCCCATCTGGTGACTATACAATGGTTCCAAAGGCAGCAGAGCAAACAGGCAGTTACTTCAGAGGACAGTGAACACGTGATCGGGAAGCACATTACAATGTTACCCCAGTGTCATGTTCCACCCCACCTTTCTCTCAGGTGGTCTCATAATTCTAGTATGTCAGGTCCAGCTGATACAAAGCGAACACAGACAGCGCAACTTTTACTCCGTGGAGATATTGTAATTCCTGCTATGCATGCATTGTGATTTTGAACGCAGCTCGTCCTAAAAATTTGTCACGATCATCATGGTTTTTCAGGTTAGGTGATCCAACTATCTTGCACTCAGCTGTTACTTTTTTGGGAGCACTGCTAACACCAAAGCTGAGCTGGACAGCAATAATGGCTGTAGATACCTCACATGCAATTTTCCCCCCATAATATGGAAAATATTTTAAGTCTGCGTTTTCCCTTGGGAGGATAAACTGATCAAGTTGTTGTGTTTTCACCCTCAGGAATCCTAGAGCAGTCTATTCTTGGTTCTCCCTGAGGCTTTAGTCCAATTATTCTGTTCATTTTCACAAGAATACAGGGTGTCCAGGGTCACCCACCCCACTGCATGCTCGAAGTAAGGCAACAGGAAACGGACGTGCTTCATCAGCTGGCCCCTTCTGATCAGAGAGTGCTCCGCCAGGACAGGCTGTGAGAGTCCTGTTCTTCCGAAGCATATGGCTTTAGAAACGTCTTAAGGTCTTCAGTGTACCCTTTATAGGACTCTGGATCAGACACACTGAGTGAATATTCCAGTGCCGACCCCGGTTCTGGAAAAGCCATTAAGTCCTGGACTGGAAATCCGGTCACGATATTTTGGAACCTCATCGTTCAGAGTGTGAAGCGTAGCCCATGTTGTGAGTGTGAAGAATAGAACCAGGAACCCATAAGTGACTCGGTAGACGAGCAGGATCGGACCCCAGCCCTTGGCGGTGCGCCTCGGGACCTGTCCGGTGGTCAGGTTGTAGATGGAGAGCTTCACTGGCCAGGCTCTGGTTGAAGGACTGTGCGCCGTGGACGAGGGGAGCTGCGGCCACGGAGTTGGAGGCTGCAAGGAGTGTGGAGGCACATCCTGGCCCCAGCAGTGCAGGTGGCAACGGCTGCAGAAGGTGGGATGGCCGAGGACACCCCTCACGGCCCGTCGCACCCAAGCCCACTGCCTTGCGCCAGGCCCAGCTGCTGCTGAGGCCGCGGGTACTGACATCTCTGCTGCCGCAGCCAATCCCCACATCGCTGGACCCGCGCCTCTGCCGCTGCCACCACCTCCCTTTTTATTTATTTATTTTTGCCTTCATTCCTTTTTTATGAGTGAATAGTATTCCACCATATGGATACACCACATTTTGTTTATCTACTCAGGAGCTGATGGACATTTGTGTTGTGTCCACTTATGAATATACTGCTGTGACATTTGTGTCAAGTGTTTGTGTGGATGTATGATTTTAGGACATTCCACTTTCAGTGGCCTCTAGGAGAATCATGGTGGAGAGTGGGAAGAAAGGGGGTGAAGCAGAGGGACCTTCTCGTCTACTGGGTACTCTGAGCACATGGGTGGGAGTGGGAAGAGTAGGCTCAGGACCCTGTTCTAGCCTCACTGGGATACCCGGTGTGTGAGGCCAGGGTAGGGATGGTCCCCGACCACTGCACACCGGCATTGTTGTGACAGATCTGGCAACTGTTTGCTGGAAATAGCCTGGACAGCTGGTATTTCCCCTGGAAATCAGGTCCATTTTTTCCTGTGTCCTGCTGAGGGCCAAAACGAGTTAAACACATAGAGACATGCGAGCCACATCTATAACCTAGAGAAGAAGTGTTGTCAACAGGAAGCTGGCCCGCCAGGGGAAAGAGGTGGTCGGGGAGACAAAGGTCAGTTAACCAAGTGTAAATCGTGGTTTGGCTGTGACACCCCTACCCCCAACACATTCACACAGAGGTGGTGGTTTTGTTTATGAAAAACGCTGCAGGTATCTCCCTGGCCCTGTTTGACAGATGGGAAGCAGAGGCGCTGCACTCATTAAAGGACTCTGCCATTCAGAGACAGAAAGGGGATTCAAGTCGGTCTCCAGCCCTGCTGTGAGCAGCAGGAGCAGCAGGTTCGGTAAAGTGCAGGCCTTGCCCTCGGAGCTGTGCCTGTTTTGGAGTTCACGGGAGAAGACTGAGGACACAAAACAACAAAGCGTTTATGTTGTTTTAGTCTCCAAAAAAAGGAACACCGAACCCCACCCCAGCCCCAAAGCAAAAACACAAAACAGGGCTTTAATTACCATCTTTTTTCCCTTTCCTTTTTTTTTTGTTCTCCAGCCAGAAAACATTATGTTGTTAGACAAGAATATTCCCATTCCACACATCAAGCTAATTGACTTTGGCCTGGCTCACGAAATAGAAGATGGAGTTGAATTCAAGAACATTTTTGGCACACCAGAATTTGTTGGTGAGTTTTAAGCCTATTTCTCTCCCAGCTAAGAATCTGATATCAAAAGGTAAAGAAATCCCAGTAACAATCTGGGGCTATGGCCTCTGGGTTACAAGATGATGCCTTGGAGACCCCTAGAAATCTAATGGGTAGGGAAGGAAATGTTTTCCCAGGCCTTTGGGTGAGGGTGCAGGGTTGGCTTTGAGCACCCAGTGGGGCCTGAGAAGGCCAGGTGGAGCTGGAGGCCTTTGCAGAGTTAAACCTTCCTAGAGCTGGTCCCACCTCCTGCTCTTAGATGAGATTGTTGTGGAGATTTAAAATGACCTCATCCTCTTGCATTCCCATAAATTCAACTTTCTCTGAAAAGAAAAAGGGAAATCATCTGCCGGATGCCAGATCCTCCCACTCGCCTGTCTGCTGTGCCTGTCCTTTATTTATGCACAGGAGGCCCACCTGCAGCAGGGCCCTGGCAGCTCTCTCTTCCCCCTGCTTCTCTCACCCTTGGCCCAGGCCCCAGAAAGCCCCTTATGAGGGATGGGCTGCAGGTTGGGGTCATAAAGAGACAGACTTGCAAAGAGGAAAGGAATGAGAGTTGAGAACCACTGTTTCTCTCTGCTTTGGGAGTTGGAGTGGTCTTGAAAATGGAGGGAGGGCATGGTCTCCTCAAAACCCAGAGCTGACACTTCTGACCACAGTCTAAACGAAAAGGACGACGGAATGTGTCAGCTCATTCACTCTGATGGGTTCTCAGGCCGCACACACCAGCTCTGCAGTCACTATGGACTGGCACTGCAGAGGCCCCACAGACCCACCGGCTAGGGACCCTTGCCATGTGCCAAGTGCTATGCCTGGGCCTCTACAGACATTACCTCAGTTAATCCTCAAACCACCTCATGAATCAGATTTAATTATTTCCTCTATCAAGAGCTTCGTTCAGGACAAAACAACCAATAGGAGGTAGAGCTGAGGTTCAAATACAGATACATCCAACATCAAAGCCTATGCTCTGTCCATTATACTGGGTTGTCTCTCTGAGGAGACCCTGCCCCAAGGAGCTCCCAGTTTGTGGAAACAAGATATCAAGCCAACAAGTAAGAGTGTTAGAAGACTCTTTGCAGATCATCTGGTTTAGTTTTACAAATGTGAAACTGGAGAGCTGGAGGATTTTCGTTAAGGTCAACCAATGGTTATTCTTCACCTTCTGTATGAAAGATAGTAGGTCAGGCACTAGGGACAGACACTGTGATGATGAGGAGCCACATTCAGAATGACACACCCAAGGTCACACAATGAGTTGATGGCAGAGCCAGCTTGAACCTGGGCATAAGACATCTACTATTGAACTTTTTCTGAGACAGCAGTTGCTGTCCTTCATTCACATATGTAGTAAAAATGTATATGTTTATTTAGTTAAGTCATACTAAATGTTAAATAACAATATATGGTTCAATTAGAAGGCCAGGGCAATGATTGGCCACAAGATAGGATGTGATTAATTATAAAGAGAATGATATAGACAGCTCTCAAGGACTGTTCAAACAAGATATCCACTCTAGCAATGTCAACGGGATCAGTCAAGGTCTTGAATCAGTGAGGGACAGGGCTGTTACGGGTGGGGGAAGTGTCTGAAGAGGGGTGGGGAAGGAGCCAGGGTATACGAGGAGCCCATCCCAGGTTTAATCATCCATAGCAGGGGGATAGGGCCAGATTTAGTGAATTTATCAGGGACAATTTACTGCTCACTCTAGATGGAGCAGAGAGTTCACACAGTCTGGTTGTGTGAGTAGGATATTAATGAGCAGGGCCAAACTATGGAGTGTTTGCCCAGTGATATGATTGTAAATGTCCAACAATTGGGCCTCGGAACAAAACCCTAATTTATAGTATTTTCCAGTTCTAAGCTATCAACATGTCACTGAATTCAGAGTTGGGAAGAGATGTATACAGTTGATTCTTATGAGCCAGCTCCAGCCCCAAGCTGGTTTACTTTGTACCTCACAGGTAAATAGGGTGGCTTCTCTAAGCCGCTGCCCAAACTATGATGCCTAAGACCCCTGAGGCACAGGTTATAACCATTTTCCTTACCCCCATCCTTTCTTTGAAATTTCAACCTGAGACCTAGGATTAAAAATTTACTGTCAGCTTCCAGGAGTGTGGTGGACCCTGGTCTTCCAAAAGCCCTTCCAGTACAAAACTGGGTTCTCAAAAAATATATATTTTTAAAGCAATTCTGAACTCATAGGAAATGAGTAAAAGTAGTAACTCCTTCAACATCATCTGTCCCATCCCAAAAGCCAATGAAATGAACTTAGAGCTGGAGCTGTGAGCAGCAAGTTCAATAGAAGGACCTCTCCTGAAGGCAAGTACACATATCAGCATTTCAGTCAGACACTAGCAAGATTTATTTATTTTTTATATGTTTTATTGATTTTTTAGAGAGAGAGAGATAGAAACATCGATGTGAGAGAGAAACATCGATCAGCTGCCTCCTGCACAGCCCCCACTGGGGATTGAGCCTGCAACCTGGGCATGTGCCCTGACTGGGAATCAAACTGGGACCTCTCAGTCCATGGGACGATGCTCAATCCACTGAGCCACACCGGCTGGGCAAGACTAGCAAGATTTATATGTTCAACTACATAAGGTATTGAAATGATCAGATGTTAACTATAAAATAAATGGAATGTATATAGAAATAAAAGGTAGAATCACAAGAATGAGCAAGCAACAAGAGAGTATCAAAAATGACCAGGCAAATTCTAAAAAGAACCAGAAAGAACTTTAAGAAATTCAATATATACTCGTGGAAATTTAAAACTCAATGAATGGGCTAAACAGCAGATTATACACTACTGAGGAGAGAGTTGAAGAATTGGAACACTGAGCTGAAATAAATTAGTACCAAAAAGTGACAGACATAGAAATATGAGATGATAAGCGAATGAGGATAAAAAAAAAAGAAAGCCTAACACAGGTCTATTTGGAATCTCAGAGGAAAGAATAGAGACAAGAGACTCTGACGACATTTTAAAACCAGGAGAGTGGTTCCCTGTATCTGGAAGTAGGGAGAGGTGGGAGGGTGGGATGGTGGGCACACCCTGTAGATGCAATGGCTTAGATATTGTTCTAGAGCAACACGCTTAGCCTTTCTCACTCCCCACCTTATTCCATTAGTGGTGAAACAGGCTCAGTCCCTCTCCCTTCCCTAGCCTCTGCCTCCTTATCTCCTCCATTTCATAGTCAGCCTTTTTAAAAGAGTCGTCTACACACATCTCCACTTCCCACACTCAGGGCATTCTCTGGCCACTGCAGTGAGTGAAATTCAGCATTTACTTGCCAGTGCTTGTCTGCTTGACCTCTGGGCTGCATTTGGTCTCCTCTTCTCAGTAGTCTTCTTTCCTAGACTCCGCACTCTCTCCTGGTCACCGCATCATTTGCACGACTCCTGTTTCCACCTATACGTTGACTCCGAGTTTGATGGCTCTGGCCCACTCCCCAGTGCCCAGCTTCTTCCTGGAGACCTTTCAGGCACCTCAAACTCATCATCTAGACCCCAGACTGTCCTCCTGCCCCTCAGGTGGGAGGTACTTTCTTTCAGACCCTCTCTGCCATCTTCTCGGTCACCTTCCAGTGCTGACCTGACTGGTTTCCACCAGAGAATTCTAAAGCAGACCCCACGTTCCCTTCTTGCATCTTCCTCTCCCCATCCTCCTCTTCCCTTTCCAGACATTTGTATGTGCTTTCCCTTGTCCTCACCATGAAAGCCTCTTTGTAAAAGGTTTCTACCAGGATAACAGGCAACCAACTTCCTCAGAATTCTTAGAGCTAGATTTCCTCCTTCCTTTGCTCTGATTTTCCTCAGTGGGGATTCAGGATGGAGACATTTGGCACCAAACTCCTTAAAATACCCTACAGCCATCTCTTCTGTTTCCATGCACTTGCTGACTCTTCAATATGGCTTCTTCCAGCTCCAGAAATTGTGAACTATGAGCCCCTGGGCCTGGAGGCTGACATGTGGTAAGTTGTGTGGGTCACCCAGGTGGTCTGGGGATCCTTCCCAGGGCAGAAGGCCTCAGACCCTGGTTGATATCCCTCTTGACCATGAAAATCTTTTTCTCTACATTCACCTTTCAGAGACTCTGGCTGTTCCAGGTGTGCTGGGTCTGAGGCCTGGGCAGCTGGAGGCAGCGAGGCCTGGGCCTGAGGCCAGTTAAAACATGGCAGAGGCAGAGAACAAGGGGAGAGCTGAGGCTGGAGGTGCAGGATCACCCTGGAAGCCTGCCATTGCCATGATCAAGATAAAGTAACAATAGCTCTTTCAGTCAGTCCATCGGTGATCACCGAGAGCCTCACGTTCTAGGCTCTGTGGTGGGCCTGGGGATGCTGCAGTGACCGATTCTCTGCGTAGACGAGACTTGTTTCATTTGAACAGTGCTTTATAGCTGGCTGAGCACCTGATTAGTTGGTTTTCTGAAATCCCCCCAGCAGTCCTATGAGGTAGTTACTGTCCTCTGTATGAGGAGAAAGAGGCTCAGAGTGATAAGGGACTTGCCTCAACAATCACAGCCTGCAACTGCAGGAGTCTGATCTTGAACTTGGGTCCCCGGACTCGATGTCCAGAGCTTGATGAATCCAAATGCTTCCCTGGGTGCTGCTGAAGAGTGGGATGGAGAGGACTGTGGGGCTTGAGATAGCATTCAGAGGCCACCACGGAGGGGCAAGTGACCCCTTGCCCTGAGAACCGTGCAGGGAGTCCCTTGCTGGTCTGGGATTAGAGCCAGGAGGCCCTAACTTGACTCTTCTTTGTTTTCAGGAGCATAGGAGTCATCACCTACATCCTGTGAGTATCCCTGAGTCCTGGCCTCCCACCCCGCTTAGACCTGGGGGAGGCGCGAGGAATGAGAAAGGGGCAAGCAGACAGACAGATGTTTCCTGAGCACGCACACTGAACCAGATGTGTTTGGTCCACACAGCAAACCCGAGGCTAAGCCCACTTAGCTCCATTTCACACATTTGACCCTGGGTTGGGGTTGGGCAGGAACCCAGCAGAGCAGCCGGTGGCCCTCCGCACTATGCAGCCTGTGTCTGCCTCCCGCCGTGGCCAGGGATCCACCACTCAGCTTCACCCAGACCCAAGTTCGCTGCGAGAATGTCCGCTTTCACTCAGAAGCCCAGAGACAGCACTCAAGCTGCCGTGCCCTCTCTGATCCTGCCTCGTTCTCTCCCTTTCTCCCTTCCTTTCCCAGCTCTCACATTCTCCCTCCTCCTTTCTCCCCAGAGTCTCTCTTTCCTGTTCCTGAAGCATTAAGTTGCTTAAGCAGAGATTTCCTGCACAGCACTCTGTGTAGTGATCTGACACTTTCCATCTCTGTGGCCTTGGGCAGATTCTTAACCTCTCTCTGGGTCTGTTTTTCTCATCAGAAAAATAGGAATCCCAAACTTCCCACCAGGGGTGTGTTGTGAGCGTTAAATAAGCTGACGTGCAAATTTCCTAGCACTGCTCTGGTACCTAGTCCATGGCTGGTTAGTAGGTGTTCATTCCATCAGTGCTCCCCAACCGGTTTCCCCTCATGGCACACTTGGAAAATGCCATTTCTGTGGAACACTGGCTAAGAGTCAGCCCGCAGCCAGACTCAACAGCTGAGGGGATCATTCTCCCAACACCCCATAAACCAGTTAGTTCTCTGACTCTTCCAGGAGTACTTGGACTGGGAGTTCTGTATGATGCAGGGGACTCCCTTGAGCTACAGCAGAGGGTCTAAGCCCTGGCTGCACATAAGACCTTTTAATACCAACCATGGCCCAGGCCCGACCCCAGCTCTATTAAATTAGAACCACTAGGGGTGGGATCTGGGCACCAATATATTTTAAAAGCCCCAGAGGAGTTTGATGCAAAGAGAGAGAATCTGATGCATTGCCCTATAGTTCCAAATCTGAGCCAGATTATTCAGACATTGGCTCATGAGACGCTGATTTTTTCCAGAACTCTGGTTCCCATGTTGGAATGTTAAAGAATTCCAGCGCGTGCAGGGCACGTAGTCTTCTCGTAGCTCCTTTGAGTTCCATACAGTTTCTTGAGTTCCTGCTCCATGGTGGGCATGTGCCGGGCACTTGGGACGGTGCCGTGATGAAGTCTTTCCTGCTTGTCTGGAGCTCCCTGTGTTGGGGAACAACACCAGATAGCTAACTGTCACCCAGGGGGACCAAGGTTATAGTGGAGGTGTGAGACCCAGATGGAGAGGCAGGGTCTGCTGGGACATTGGAAGGTTTAATGGGGGAGGGGGTGGGAGGAGAAGAAAGGGATTGATTGATTTTATTTGAACTGGACTTTACAGAATGAGGTTAATTCTCCAGGTATAAAGGGAGGGAAGGGCCGTCCTGCTAAGGAAGGGAACAGTTAGCATGTTAAATGTGGTGAAATGTACTGAGAATGTGGTAGGGACCAACTTCTGATGCCTTGCTCGGGAGTTTAGATGCAATCCTGTAGACAATGGGGAGTCATAGAAGGTTCTTTGAGTTCTAACAATGACAATAATAACGGGCATTAATTCCAGTGCTTCAGTATGGGCCAGGATTGCATGGAGCACTTTACATATATTTACCCTTCACAACAATCATGTGAGGTGGAGACTTTATTTTCTTCATTTTGTAGACCAGGAAACTGCAGCTCCGAGAGGTTGAGTAACTTACCTAGGTTCACTCAGCTAAGGAGTGACAGAGCTGGGATTCAAACCCAAGACTGAAATATCAAATATTTTCCAATGCACTATGCTAAGAAAATGGCAGTGTGGATGGGGAGGACCTTCAAGAGACATTTGACCAACAAAACTTTCTGGCCAGTTAGATGAGGTGAGGAAATGGAAGGAAGAATCAGAGGTGACCCCTCCCTGTGTTTCCAGCTCGGATACATGTGTGAAGTGACATCATTAATCAAGGCAGGGAGCTCAAGGAGGGCACAGTGACTTCGGGGAAAATGGTACATCTAGGTAGAGGGTTCCCATGAACAACTGGAATATGTGTCAGGAGACAGTAGATTCTGGAGTCACTCTTTGAATGACACCTCCTTGACAAACCCTGCAGGGGAACCTCACACCCCCTTCTAGTCCCTGATGGCCCTTCTACTTCCACACCGGTCAGGCTTTGCTCAAA
This sequence comes from Tadarida brasiliensis, assembly GCA_030848825.1. NCBI lineage: Eukaryota > Metazoa > Chordata > Mammalia > Chiroptera > Molossidae > Tadarida > Tadarida brasiliensis. Next base: position 195,840,147 of record CM061257.1, on the reverse strand, counting down.
ATGCTCCCTTAGCCCAGAAGACCTTCCATCTCCTTCTCTGACTGCTGATAACCTCTTCTTTCTTTGAGACACAACTGATGCAAGTGTCAGGTCTCCCTCCATCCTGTGCTCCCACAGTCCTTTGTCTGGCCTTCTGTTATATTCTGCTTTGTTCTGCTGTGCTTCTCTCCCCTCCTATTTCCAGTCTCTTGAAGACACAGTTTCTCTCTGTCAAGGGCTTAGTAGGAGCTCCATGAAGTGTATTGAATTGGACTCAATGACAAGGCTGCTGACCGGCTGCCCAGAGGGGTCAGGCAGTGCTGCTGGGAGCCTCCCAACCCCATGCAACAGTTTGAGTCAGGGTTCCCCGAGCATCACCCCCACTTCCATCTACTTTCCTGTAGTCACGTGTTCTCTCTCTGTGTGCTCAGCCTAAGTGGAGCATCCCCTTTCCTGGGAGACACGAAGCAGGAAACGCTGGCAAATATCACAGCCGTGAGTTACGACTTTGATGAGGAATTCTTCAGCCAGACCAGCGAGCTGGCCAAGGACTTCATTCGGAAGCTTCTGGTTAAAGAGACCCGGTAAGAGGACAGAGAAGGCTCAGGTACTGATCTGCACCTGTTGTTGCCTTTCCCCAAGACATGTCAGTCTGTCCCCACTTTGTCATGGGCTGTCACCTGCACCATGTGGTCTAATCCGGGCAGGTGCTGAGAAATGTGGACTGGCATGCATCTTGTTTGCTCAAGTCTTTCTGCCCTTTTTCCTGCTGAAATGCAAATAACTGTATGTGTGTGCGTGATGTATGTGCAGTGTGTGTGTGTGTGTGTGTGTGTGTGTGTCTGTGTCTGTGTCTGTGTGTATATTGAGAAGTCAGCCTGGGTTTCTCTAGGGCTCATTATCTTGTGCAGTCTGTCCCAGACGCACCTGGAACTAGAATTTGAAAAGGAAAGCAGCAGGTTTCAAGCCAGTGCAGGTGGGAGTTGGGGGAGGCAAGCTCAGAGGGGCCAATGAGTGGGAGAATAGGAGACCTGATAATCTTACCCTTCTTCAGGACCCAGGGTGAGCTCTGTGGCTGTGGGATCACAGCAGGAGATGGGCAGGGAATAGTAGGGTATCAGGTGCCCAGAGCATGGCCTAGATGGGGCAGGAGTAAAGTCCACAGACTCTAGAAGGTCATGTCTTCTTGGTCCTGTAGACTTCAGAGAGAGCCAGAGTGGGGTCCTCTACATTACAGGAGCTTGGTTTCTGCAGCTAAGGACAGTGCTAGGCAGGGTCACCCTTCCTGGGAATAGTGAAGGGCAGAGCAAAGAAGGGATCTGGGAGGCAAACAGAAAAACAGAGACCAAGGATTTAACAATGGAAAGCTGGAAGCTCAAAAGAGCACTTGCGACTCTCATAGTGTGGCATTAGGCTCTTCAACTTCGGGACACAGAGGAGGGTGTATGTAATGTCACTCTGTAGGTGGGTCTGCCTGGACCATTTTCTCTAGAGTGCAGAGCATTCAGCCAGTTCCCCATCCACCTCTGCACCCCCATTCTTCTAGTTTGATAGCAGTGATCAAAGAATGCCAAATGCAGGTCTAAAAAGAGTAAGAAGGAAGACCTTTGCTCTCAGCTTCTGTCCTCATGGATCATCGCTGTTTCTGGTCCTCATTGCAGGAAACGGCTCACAATCCAAGAGGCTCTCAGACATCCCTGGATCACGGTAAGGGCACAGTGATGCGCGCCAGTGAGCAGGAAGGTCTCTGCTCTCGCGGGGCTGCCTGGGCTGGCTGTATGCAGAGGGCCCATGGAAAGGCCTTTGCTTGAAATACTGACCCATGGGCACAGGTGAATGCTCGTTGGGGGCTCTGAAGGTTCTGGGGCTTTTTCTAATAGGTTTATAGGTTTAAGTTTCTATTTCATGGGTTCAGGTGACTTATGAAATGCAACTCTCCTGAATCTCAGTTGTAACCTTTTCTTTGGGACCATCCTACAAAGTATTCTTTGTCAGATGGTATATCACTGCCATTCTCAAAGCAGAAATCACGACTCCCCGGTTGTAGAGAGAGATTGATAACAATGAAAAATCTCGACTTTGTAACCAGGGCTCCTTCTGACTTTTGGGGCTCTGAGTGAGGGATGACACTTAAACCAGTCCTGGCTTCCTCAGACACCGTGAGACCTCAGGGAATGGGCTCTGAGATGGAGGCCTGGGGGAAGAGAGGCAGCCACTTTCTTAGGGCAATTCCGTTTCCTCTAGGGAGGCCAGGGGCACAGAGGGGACTCCCTGCCTAACCTGCTTTGCAATTACGCTTCCAGCTGTTGGTTTTCCAGAGCATCTGTGGTCTTGTCACAGTAAAGTGCTATGAAAAGCATTTTGGGAGCGTGGGAATCAGGTGACTGGGACTCTGTTAACTGAGCGGATGTGCACTCCAGGGACGCAGCTGGACTTCCCATTCACTAAATGAGAGCTGGCGAGGATGACCTGAGGGTGCAGATGAGAAGGGGCAGAGGACTATGGCAGATGGAGAGTGGGGAGGGCTGGAGTGCTCCAGAAAAGGCCAGGCTCCTCTGCCCACTGAAGGATGGGGAAGGCCCAGGGCCCTCCAGGTTCAGGGTGGGCTCAGAGCACAGAGTTAGCCAGGCAGTCTCTTGGGTTGCCAAGGCCCAGGGAGCCAACTGGCCCTGACAGCAAGAGGCCACTGAGCCTCCCTCTGTCAGACATGGCCTTGTGTGCTCCTGTCCTTGAGTAGAGGCCTGCAGAGTCCTGCCGCAGCCTGCTTGTCTGTGTGAGCGCCCCTAAATGCTATGCGTGTGAAGACCCTCTAATGGCCGTGGACCGCCCTGCCCTGAGGTGAGCATGCAGGGAGCACCCCTGAACTCCTCCACCTCGCTCATGGTCTGTAGGGGTGCTCATCCCACCCGGGTCCTCTCCATGGCCTGACGCATGCAGCGAATGCCAAAGAGGCTGCTCGTGTGCTTTCTGCCTCCACTTCGGACTGCCCTTCGGAGCAGGTGTGAAATTAACTCGGGGTCTTCTATCCAACACCCACCAGTCCAAAGGAGAAGTCAGAGCCCCAGAGCAGCGGAAGACAGAGCCCACCCAGCTGAAGACCAAGCGCCTGAGAGAGTACACCATTAAATGTCACTCGAGCATGCCTCCCAACAACACCTACGTCAACTTCGAGCGTTTTGCCCATGTGATGGAGGATGTGGCTCGGGTAGACCAGGGATGCCATGCCCTGGCAGGGGCCCATGACACCATCCAGGACGATGTGGAGGCCCTGGTCTCCATCTTCAGTGAGAAGGAAGCTTGGTACCGAGAGGAGAGTGAGAGCGCCCGGCACGACCTGTCCCAGCTCAGGTACGAGTTCCGCAAAGTGCAGTCCTTGAAGAAACTCCTGCGAAAAGACATCCAGACCACAGGGTCCAGCCTCGGAAGCATGGCCAGGAAATTGGACCACCTGCACCTGCAGTTTGAAGCTCTGAGGCAGGAGCTCTCAGCAGACCTACAGTGGATCCAGGAACTGGTGGGCAGCTGCCAGCTGGAGAGTGGGAGCCCAGATGGCCTGAGCTCTGTGTTCTGCCGGGACGCCAGGGAGCCCCTAGTGGAGCTGCGCAGCAGATCAGGCCGCGAAGAAGTCTTGGCCGGCTTGAAGCTGTGAGCACCAGAATCTAGTCAGTAATGCCTCCTGGGTGGCTTGCAGAAGCATGTTCCAACTGCCCTGCTGGGCATCAGCTAGAATTATCCTGCAGGGATGTATGTCTGTAGCATAGGCTTCTACCTACTTCACAGAATCCAGAGTCACAGAGATACTAGCGAGTTATTCATTGTGTACCTCCTCTCAAAATCGGGGACGGTGGCTGGCGGGGCAGCCAAGCTATTAAAACAATTGAGAATAAATACCCTTCAATGTATCTTTCTCCAGAGGGAGAACAGCTGTCCCTGAGGAGAAGTGTGGTAACTGGTTTGTGATCGTGGATTTGTGCACATTTCACTTCCCGCCCATATGCCTTACGGATTGCAGCTCTTGGGTAATATTGAGTTAACCAGGGAGAACAGTAAGTCAGCTTAGTGCTTTCCTGCTTCAGAAGGAGGAATTTAAAACGCACAGAGGAAATATTACTTCTCATTTGCATTGACATCGCTTACCAAGCACTTACCTCCTTGATCCTTATGTCTTTGATCCCTAAAAGAACTTTGTAGTGGAATTATTATTGTCATTACTGTTATTTTCATGTAACTGTTGAGGAAATCGTCTCAGAGAGGGCAAGTGATTTCCTCAGGGTCATTCATAGCTAGTTGATAGAGATGGAACAGAAACTCGGGATGCCTGACTCTAAGCTGAGGTCTGTGGGAAGAAACTGTGAGGCTTTGCTGTGAATATCCACCTTCATAGTAAAGTTCGGATCCTAGAGATGAAATAAGCAACTTCATGTATTCTGCCAGGTATAGGTGGATGCCTCACACCTTCAGATAGATGATTGTCGGAAAGGCATGTCCTCGAGGGCGCAGTGCGTGGCTCCTGTGCAGCCTGTGGCTGTCTGAAGACCTGCCCACAGAGCAGAGGACAGGGGCAGCTCTCACCTGTCCCTCTGGCTAAGGGCCTCAACCTTGTGTTTGGGAATGAATTCCAAAAGAGACTCAGCAAGAAGGTTCCTTTTCTTACGTACTAAGGGCATTGGGCCCTGAAAGGTCTAAGAAACTCCATGAGGGTGTTTGAAGAGTGTGGATATTCTGGGAAGCACAAGTTTCAGTGGTCCCCCCTTGACCCCAAGCTTTGGGCACACCTCCCTGAGGACAGTGTTATCTTATCACCCCTTTCCCGGAGGGGGGCGCAGTCATCTGGCTCAGAGAGACGGAGCGCAGTGTGGGCCCAGCGCTGTGCTGGAAGCTCGGGGGCGGGGGAACAGATGTATCGTTTCAAAGTATCTTAACAGATTCACAAAACACCATTGTCAGAGAGGCTGGGGAAATGTTATTCCCAATTTGGAGATGAGGAAACAGAGAGGATGTGGTTTGTCCAAGATCATTATAGTGGCAACGTGGAGGTCTCCTGGTAAGTCTGTTCCCTTTCTGCCTCCCCTGACTGCCTCGGGCTCCAGGAGTCTACTCTCTGCTTCTGAGGCAGGTCATATGCAGATTCACCCACCCGTCCATTCACAAATGATTTCTGAGCACCCACCAACTGCCAGGCACTCGGCTTGGCACTAGGGATACAAAGTTAAGAGAAAACAGACATGTTTCCTGCCTTAACAAAGTTTGCAGCCCACTGATGGATTCCAACATGAATCAAGAACATTCTAGAAATGGGGGACTGCAGCTGGGACACATGCTGTGAAGTATGCAGCCTGCGTGGGGTTGATCTAGTCAGGGGAGGCTCTGCGAGGTGGTGATGGTGAGCCGAGATCGGGAGGCACACCGGGGAGAAGGATTGTTCCCTCAGAGCCGCATGCCCGGGCTCTGTGGTGGGAGGGGGAGCGGGAGGCTCACATTCCGCAGATAGAAAGGGAGCTGGAGAGGAGAGGATAAGAGGGTTGTGTCGATGTGGCTGGAGAGGACCCAGGACCAGCAAGGCTTTGCCTTTGTCCCCAGAGTAACAGGGAGCCATGCTGGGTGCCAGGCTAGTCAATGGCCCGACGTGCTGGGGGAAGTGCCCAGTGAGCTGCACAGATGGGAAGTGGTGGAGGACGAGGTGTGAGACTGTGATCCCATGAAACCGTTTCTTCAAAATTCTACCTCCTTTTCTATTAACATGCCGGATCATTTCAAATATCATATATAATATTTGCAACAGAAACTTTTTTCACCAAATATAAGAAACCATATTTTCATCAAATATAAGACACATCATTATTTTATGTACCAAAAATAAGAAAGATAAAAGCCCACGATGGGATTCCAATAGGAGACCCCCAGCCACACACACAAAGCTGGAACACCCTCACTGAGAGGGTGAGTGACAAGGCCGCGGTGAGAAAGGAAAAGCAAGAGAACATGTGTGTCCCGACCTTGACACTAGGTGGCGGAACGAAGACTCCTCCCCTGAGAACAGAGGAGCTCCAGGTGGTGGTCCTCATGCTTTCTGAATTTGCACAATCAGTGTGATCCAAACGAACCTCAAGCAGAGACTCTAATGTCAGACAGTCTGAGGCTGGGTGGCCCCCCGGTGGCTGGCAGAAGCAGCATGAACACCTGCCTTCACTTCAGACTGACAGTTATGATATGATGCCATTGGCTGTGAGAGATGTCCTGATTACAGAGATCCCAAAATGCACATGTTGGCATCAATGGAAGATGGCAAAGCTGTTCCTATGCCCTGCCTGGGAGAATTGGGACAAATGACCTATCTATGATCTCTCTGAGAACTTATCTGCCCTGTCACAGGATGTGATGTACTCACTTGGCATAAGACACTGTAAATATTAAAGGTCCTTTGGCCATGTCAACAGACCTTGACCTCACACAGCCAGGTTTCCTAAGGAAAGGAAGCCGCCGATTGAGCAACTCAGGGGAAACTTTCTTGTGAACATCAAAATAAAATGCAGCAAAGGAGTAAGATGTTGATGATGAGTTGAATCAGGGAGACTGGGAAGAGGGAAGGAGAGTGTTGTTTTAGAATTGCAGCAGCAGCCACACACTCTCCGTGCTGGGAGGTCCTCAGAGGTGAACCACGGGGCACCCTTATTTCACAGAATTTTACAGGCCAGGACTTGTCTGAAGTCACCCAGCTAGTCAGAACCGTGGAATTGTCCTCATAGGAGTGGAATTGTCCTCTTTATGTTCAAGTCCAGTCATTGGTATCGATTTGTCATTTAGACATTTTATGAACAGATCCTTTTCTGTACTAAGAACTTTCCAAGACAAATAGAAGTGAACTGAGAAACACCTCCAAGTCTTTCATGAAAATCAGAGAAAACTGTGACCTTCCTCGGTCACCTGGCCAGTCCAACACGCGTCACCCTTTGGCGTCATACCTGACACTAGGGGAACCCAAGGAGGCCCAGCCACGGGGCCTGCCGAGCCTCTCCCCACACACCCACAGCTGGAATTTTAACAGCAGGGTCAAGGGCAGGGCAGGGCTGTGGTCCCTAGTATCTGAGTGTCCCTGGCTCTGGTACTTAGAGGGAGGAAGGCCTGGGGGCACTGCTCTGTGGGCAGACCCATCTGCTGTCAGAGTTTTCATTCACCAGGCTGTTAATAAAAAGTCGGCTGCTGTGCTCTGTGCAAATGTCATCCTGGACTGTTGGGAGGGGAGGGTGAGTGTGTGACATCTTCCTGGATCACGGTTCCCAAGGAAGCTAGAGTCACTGCTGGGGAAGGCGGCGGCCTGTCCTGCTCTGAAGCAGATGCACACGGCACACGACCCCCCCGCTTGCACTGGGAAGGTGGTCACCAGCGATTCTGCAGATGCAGATGGAGTGAGAATGACAGAGCCAGAGTCTCCTCCATGCACCCCCTGCCTGTACCGCCCACCTTTCCCTGCAGGTGGTTAGAACGCGGTGACTTCCCACCTCACTCCATCACCTGGTGCAGTCGGCCCATGTGGCAGGTAGCTTCGTGCCCAGATACCATCCCCAGTGTCGGCCTCTGCAAATGCCTGTGGAACTCAATGGCCTTTTCTCCTTTGTCTGTGAAACTCTTGGCCTGTGGAGAAGACTCTGCCCTGGAGGAGAGCCCCACAGTGGGTGTATCTGAGGAGCAGGAAGGGCCAGTTCAGTTGAACAAATGCCGGCTGCTCTGGCTCTGGAGGGAGGCGACAGATAAGGACAAGACAACTCCTGAATAAAAGACTCCGTTTCTGGGACAAACGGGGACCTAACCAACTGAGTGTTGGGAAAGGCTGTAGTGAGTGATAAAATAGAGGTACCCAATCTTCCAGAAACAGGAGAGAGGTGAATTCTGACTGAGAAAAGTTAAGAGGGGAGGCCAAGGGCAGAGACACTCTCAACACGCTCCCTGCCCCGCCCCAACCCGCGTGGCCCGGAGGAAAAGCTGCCGAGTAGAAGGAGATTAAAAAGAGAGAGTTTTTGTTTTTAACTTTTTGTTATGGAAAAATTTCAAAACTTGCACAAAAATATTGAGACTGGTGAGGTGAATTCCATGTACCTGTTACCCAACTTCAGCAGTGAGCATGTACCTCTCATTCTTTTTTTTTTTTTAATCCTCACCAGAGGACATTTTTGCATTTATCTTCAGATAGAGCAGGAGGGAGAGAGCGAGGAAGAGAGAGAGAGAAACATCAACGTGAGAGAGACACATCGACTGGTTGCCACCCACACGATCCCAACCGGGGCCGGGGACAAACTGCAACCAAGGTACGTGCCCTTAGCGGGAACCGAACCCGGGACTCTCTGGTCCACAGGCTGACACTCTAACCGCTGAGCCAAACTGGCCAGGGTACCTCTCATTTTTCACCACTCCTTTTCCTGGAGTATTTTAAAGCACATTCAGACGTATTTAAGTCATAGATTCTTCCATTTGAATCTCTGATGAGGACTTTTCCTTTTGCTCTTACCACTGTGTCACTATCACACCTGACAAAAGCAGGAACAATTCCTTAATATCCTTTGGATACACATTCCGTACTCATGTCTCCACTTTTCTCAAGGATGTTCTGTTATGGTTGGTTTGTTCAAATCAGGATCCAAACAAGTCCACACATGGCATGTGGTTGCTGAGTCTCTCAAGTCTCCCGTCTTCTGTAACAGTACAGGGGGGAGAGCTTTGGAAGCTTTTTCTGGGGATAAAAAAATTACTCAGAAGATTGAAAGCTCTGGAGAGTGGATTAAAAGTGAGAGAGTATCCATGCTGAGACCTAAGCTGGGAAAGTGAGACGAGGCCAGGCAAGGAAAAGGGCATTCCTACCCTTTCCATGGACTTGTCTGATGTCGGGACAGCCCGCCGGGACGCATCCTTTCTGCGGCTCTCCTCAGCCATTTAAAAAGAGGCAGAGTCTCGGGTACCTTTCAGCTGCACACAGTCCTTTCAGAAAGTGAGGTGAAGCCAGCAGGGTCCAGGCTTCAGCCAGCAAAAGGCAGAGATGGAGGGGCGACCTATGGAGAGATTGGGGAGGAGGGGTCTAGACTCTAGAGGAACAGACCTGGGCAGGGAGGGAAGCGGTTCCTCAGGTGTCCCTGGCTTTCAGTGGAGGATGGGGCTGCAGAGACGGCACAGATGGAGGTCTGAAAAGTGACAATCTGTTTGCAGTTTCTAGGGGAGGCCTGGTATTTAGAGAAAATTTTCTGGAGCGCCTCTTCTGAAAAGCCGGGGTTCCTTTATTATGGCTAGGAGGGTGGCTGCTGCTTCATCTCCCTGCTCTGTGGCTATGGGTGCTGACCTAGCCCACCCACTGGGCTTTTTCAAAGGCATCTGCGTCTGCAAAACAAACCCTGACTTCAGGCACAGCATTTGTCTTCTCACCTCCCTGGCATTTTTCTGAGACACAAAACATGCTCCTAGGAGCCTGGTCAGAATTGCCCAGATTCTCTGGTATCCCGAAAGACTACAGACTGGAGGAAGGTAGGCACTGTCTGTTTGCCGAGAGGTGGGGGTGGGGGTCAGGAGAAGGCAGAACATAGCTCCATCCCCCTCATACTCTCAATGTGATCGAAAGTGTTAGTGCCACGTTCCCTCTGGGAACAGATTTCACTGCAGAGTTTATGTGTCTGACTTTCAAGGCTGCGATGAGAGTGTCAGCATTTGGTGAGCCCTCTTAGCAACCAAAGAGGCGCATTGAGTAGGAAAGGCCAGGCCGATAGATTGACCGCCTGGGTGGCCTCCTCCTCAGAGTTCATGCTGTTTGGTGTAGCATATAGACAGGGCCCTGGAAGCAATTGCATCACCTCCCGTGAATGGCCTCTGGGAATGATCCCACCTGATATTTTAGTTGGGCCTCTCTGCTCAGTCGCTGGCGCTGCTAGACCAGTTGGTACATGGGATTCTCATGAACAGGACTCCCCTAACCTGCATGTTGACCTTCCAGCCATGGGGTTTAGGCATCTCCCTCCTGGCAGTGGTGCCAGTCAGTAAGTGGATAAAAAGAGGCCCCTTTCCTCCCAGAGTCTACTGCTCCCACTCGTCAAACTCTCCAGGTGGAGCGCAAGTGTCCCCTGCGAGGGTCAGGTTCAAAGGTGAGTTGCAGACACCAGTAGAAATGATCTGTGGGTTGTGGAGGCAGGAACTCACCCTGGAAAGGAGACACTAGTTGCTAGGAGGTACAGAGGAGGGGAACTAACAAAAAAAACATATAGCCCTGGCCGGTTTGGCTCAGCAGTTAGAGCATTGGCCAGTGGACCAGGGAGTTCCAGGTTCGATTCCCGCTAAGGGCACGAACCTCGGTTGCAGTTCATCCCTGGCCCCGGATGGGGTCGTGTGGGTGGTGACCAATCGATGTGTCTCTCTCACATTGATGTTTCTCTCTCTCTCTCTCTCTCTTCCTCCCTCTCTCCCTCCTGCTCTATCTGAAGATAAATGCAAAAATATCTTTGGGTGAGGATAAAAAAACACACAAATAAATGCAGATTAAATGTCAACGACACACGGGGAAGAAGTAGGGCACAGGTTCAATGAGTTGTGTGGAGCCTTTGGGGTGCTATTTTATGTAGGGTGATCAAGGAGGCCTCTCTGAGAAGGTGACACGTAAGCAAGGACCTGAACAAAGTGAACGTGAATATGTGAAGGGCACACCCTGAGCCCTTGGGTTCCTAGGCCAGCAAGCCGAGCTGTGTGATGGGAGCCACAGCGACAGGAAGGAGAGAGGGAGGAAATCAGATTGGAGAAGGACCCGTGTGGTTCCTTGGGGGTCATGGTGAGCATGTTGAGTTCCACTGTGGGTGCCACGAAGCTGCTGGAAGGCTATGATACCAGGAATGGGCAGCCTCTGCCCTCTTTTGCGTCTCCCTTCCAGGTAAGACCTTGACCCAGGGCTGGGCTTGCGGTGTGGCGGAGGAGGTGCGAGGCAGTAAGGAAAGAGCTGGGAAAGTTTGGCCCACGCTCCCTCCCTGCCCTTTGCTCTTCTCTCCCCCTCTATCTCCCTCCTTCTCCTCCCATTTTTCTTCCTGCACTCTTTGGTCCAAACCACTGTGTTCCAATTTGGGAGGGTGACTCGCCCCCGACTTTCTCATCTCCTCTCAGGTGTCAAGGTTGTGTGCACTCTCCTCTCTGACCCCCACAGAACTCTGCGGACTCCCAAGCAGAGCTGTGGGGCGTCATGGTGTTAGACACCTCGTCATGGTGTCATGGCTGCTGATCCAGGTGCCTGGCCTCTCATTGGCAGGAGTGAGCAGGTCTTGGGTCCTAGGTTTCATTCCAGTTTGTCTCTGCAGCAGCTCAGGGAAACATTTTCACCATACAACTATTTAGCACCCATTGTTGTATGCTCTGAGTGGGGAGGAGGTGGGGCCAGGGACATTGACAAAAACATAAAGAAAACATGCCCTGGCTGGTTTGGCTCAGTGGTGAGAGAGTCAGCCCTCGAACCAAAGAGTTACAGGTTCGATTCCGGTCAGAGGTACGTACCTAGGTTGTGGTTCGGTCCCCGGCCCTGGTCAGGGTCGTGGGGTAGGCAACCAATCGATGTGTATCTCTCGCTTCAATGTTCCCCCCCCCCCCTTCTCTCTCTCCCTCTCACTCTCTCCCTCCTGCTCTATCTGAAAATAAATGCAAGAATGTCCTCTGGTGAGGATAAAATAAATAAATAAATAGAAATAAAAATGAAAAAGAAAGAAAGAAAGAAAGAAAGAAAGAAAGAAAGAAAGAAAGAAAGAAAGAAAGAAAGAAAGAAAGAAAGAAAGAAAGAAAATGCTGTGCCCTCCCACTAGTGGGGCTGAGATAGATGCTACATGTAATAAAGGAGCGCCCATGTGGTTTGGTCATGTTGGGGAGAGAGACATTGTTTCTTGGACATTGTCTTAGAGGAGGTCGCATTTGGATTGGGCTTTGAGATACACAGAGGCCTTCCAGGACGATGGGGGTTGGGTGGACATGGAAGGGGCCTCCAGCCAGAAGAGTTTAAGTCCAGGGCAGGGTGGACCAGCAGTATGCACTGGCTTCCCCTGGTGCCTGGAGCCATGATGGAAAATAAACAAGTGTGGTTAAGAGATAAGCCCGGCACTCAGGAACCATGAGCTACCTCGTGCCACACTCACTGAGGTGCCGCACTGCTGTGAGGGGCTGTCAGAGCAGACGGGAAAATACAGCTGGGCTTGATGGACCATGCTGGGCAGTGCATTTTCTTGAGGTCATGGAATCCTTTGAGAATCGATGACAGCTATCTACTCTCCTCAGAAGAAATGTGTATCTTTACAGAAATACTAATTTTTTTATTGAGATAGAATTCACATTTCATAAATTTATCATTTAAAATTATGCAATTCAGTGCTATTTAGTATATTCACAAGATTGTGCAGCAATTGTCACTATATAGTTCCAGGACATTGTATCACCCCCAAAAGAAACTTAATACCTTTTAGTAGTCATTCTCCATTGCCCCACTCTCCACCCCTGGCAACTAATCTACTGTCTGTCTCTATGGATTTGCCTATTCTGGACACATTATGTAAATAGAATCATACAATATGTGGCCTTTGGTGTCTGCCTTCTTTCATTATAATGTCTTCAATTTTCATAGCATGGGTCAGTACTTCATTCCTTTTCATGAATAATATTCCATTGTGTGGGTAGACCACATTTTGTCTATCCATCATCAGTTAATGCACACTTCAGCTGTTTCCACTTTTTGAATATTATGAATAATGCTGCTGTCAATGTTCATGTACAAGTTTACACACTAAAATTTCCAAACCATTTCAGGAGGCTCGTAGAACCCCCGAAACCCATCTCTTGACCTCCTGATCTCAAAAACCTTGTTTTACTTACAAAAGGGAAGGAATTCAAGAGGGAATGGACTCATCAAATTATATACATTAATATGTTCAGTGTTTTGGTAAAAATAAAGCTATTTTTTAAACAAAATAAATTTTAAAAAGAGAGAATGGAGAAGGCAGGAAGGCTATCAGCAATTTATTACTATTTATTGAGCATCTCTAGGTTAAGCACTTTACATACCCACATTCATTTAATCCTAAACAAACCTGTGACACAGTGTTATTTATTATCCCCATATTACAGATGAGAAAACTGAGGCTCAGAGCAGTCATCCAGGCTTCTTGGAGAAGTCGGGATTTAAGCTGAGCCTTGACTGTCAGGCCATAAAAAGCAACTTACACATTGTGTTTACTCTTGACCTCCAATAAGAGCCCCTATTTCCTTCCATTTATTTTTGAATGGAATACAAGGTCCTGTATGCCAACAAGGCATCCGTTTTGCTAAAGCCCACAGGCCCAGGGCACAGTGGGCATCCTGTACTACTGTGCAATGACCCTTCCCCAAAGTGATTTGTGATCAAAAGCCCTTCCTCCCTCTCTTCCCTTTCCCAGGGCTCAGCCTCCACCCCAACCAGCGTGTGGGTCTGGCTGTGGTAATAATAGCTCAGGGTCACCAAGGGCATCTCCTGAACGGCGGAGACACCTGTAAATGTTGTCCTCAGTGTGACGTCTCTCTGCACGCTTTGCCCGGGAGGAAGGTGCCAGGGTCGGGCTAAGGGTGGCGTATGGTCGGCGGTTCTGCAGAGAGGGGGTGGCTGCCGTCCAAAGCTCAGTGTCAGCTGCCATGCTCTGCTTTGTCTCCCAGCCGGTGGACAACCAGCAGGCCCTGGTGCGCAGGGAGTCCGTGGTCAACCTGGAGAACTTCAAGAAGCAGTATGTCCGCAGACGGTGGAAGGTGTGTCAGGGCGTAGGGGTGGGGGGCCTCAGGTGCAGGGGACCCAGGTGGGTTCCTGGTTCCCTCCAGGGTCTCTGCACATTCTCACCTGCTGGTTCCTCTTCTCTCCCTCCCTCAGCTCTCTTTCAGCATCGTCTCCTTGTGTAACCACCTCACCCGCTCCCTGATGAAGAAGGTGCACCTGAGGCCGAATGAGAACCTGGTGAGTAAATGCAGCGCCCTCTTCTGGGGTGGAATTCGGGGGTGGCCTGGAGCTCGGGGATGAAGGGGAGCAGATGGGTCTGAACTGTTTCCAGCCATTTCTGCTGGTCCTGCCCTCATCTGCACTGTGTCATTAGTGGGGGCCTCGTGTTCAGGGGCACCACTCAGGTGGTGCCAGGAGAAGCATAGCTTCTGGAGGATCGTGAATCCTCTCCTGGTGGGCCTTCAAAGGGGCTGCTGCCGCTGCTCCGTTCCCCCTTCCTTTCCCTGGACATGCAGCCTGCTGGACCATGAGGACTCTGGATAATGGGACTACCACAGGCCATCCAAAATGTATTCCTGACAATCCATTCTACAGATCTGCTGTAGAATGGGAGCTTTATGGTCATGTTCCAATTATTCCATTTCTGTTTTGCTTTAGATTAGCATTAACAGTTATAACAATTAGATGTCTTATATTTGGTTAGCTTGTTACCGTTTTGTGTACATTTAAATTGAGGGACTTACAATACACTGATCAGGAGTGGCCTCGGAGCCAGACTGGCAAGATTCACAGTTGCCACTTAATAGCTGTGTGACTTTGAGGAAATTACTTAACCTCTCTGTGCCAACATGTTATCATTTGTAAAATGGGGTTAACAATAGTTCCTACCTCATAGGGTAGTCATGAGGATTAAATGATGACCTATTCTTAGACCCCGACACTAAGTGCTCAATACATGTTAGCGGTTATTATTGTTGTCTGAAATACTCCTGTAGACTTTAAAATGCAGGGCCAGTGCTTCCAAATGCAGTGTTAGTATTTCAGCTGTTTGAGGTTCCCTGGACAGATGCTCCCCACTGTTCACTGAGTGTGGTGAGGGCCCCAGGTGTCTGGGATGGCACAGGTCAGGACAGAAGGTGACTCCTGCTCAGGATGGGGCTGAGACAGATGGGCTGGCAGTCAGCCCTGAGCAGCCTTAGGACACAGCACTCGGGCTGAATCCCAGGAGCAGGCACAGCCCCTGTGTTCCTCCCCTGCCACTGTCCTGGGTCCTGTCTTCAGCTTGAGCTCTGGTTGAGTCTTGCTCTTGCCCAGGACTCGAGAATTGGTGACTCCAGAGGATTGAGACAGCTGTGAGGCTTTGGCCAAGTCCCTGGCTGCTGTCCTCATCTGCTATAGAAGGGATTGGACTCTCTCCCTCTGAAAATCCCTGTGAACGGCAGGCAGACTCTCCCCCAGCTTTTTTATTGTTTGGCTCTGACGCACGCCAAAATGTTGCTATTCAGCAGTGCTTGAGTTATTTTTTATTGTTATAGCCAGGCTTGGTTCAGGATGCATTTGGCTAGAGTTGATCTTGACCTTGGATTTCCAGGTGGCCTAGGCCAAGAGAAGGGGAGCAGGCCCTGGGAAGGCACATGGCAGATACAGGCGTGCCTTTCAGCTGAGCTGCCCTGATACAATGAGGCCATGGGGACAGAGGACCAGAGAGAGTACTGAAAAGACTGTACATCTCTATCCTGATTTTTGTCCTCGTGTAAACCTTTTTCTAAAGTCCTCTTTTTGCTCGAATGCTCGGCACCATTAGTCCAATGGCTCACCCTCTAAGTGGAAAAGGATTCAGTCCTGGACATCTATTATAAAGTTTTCCCAAAGGGACTTTCCTTTAAAAAACAAATAGGCCCTTTTGCTTAGGAAACATTGAAACTGAACATCTTACAACAGATTTTTTTAATGACTTGCTTAAGTCTTTCTGAATTAATACTTTTAATAATCTTAATAATCCGATAGATTAAAGTGGCCTGAATAAAAAAGGCACTATGACCTCCGGGGCCTCAGCTTTGGTTTAGCCATGGAATATACTTGACTCTTTTTCTCTTTCATAAAAATTGAGTGCAAAAGCCATTTCCTTGGAACACCCGCATGGCCAGGCTCGCTCAAGGTGCAGCCTAAGCCAGTGGAGGCAGAGGGGGTGCAGAGTGGTGACTGTCAGGGGCTGGGGAGGTGCCGGTGGCTCCCTTCTCCCCACTTCTCTCTAATCCGAGTTCAGGAGACTTGTCAGCCCACGGACCATAGATGGAAATGATCTTGATCACGTGGCAGTCACCAGATAAAACTTTCATTATCCTTATAATTTTACTTCTCCTGGCAGCTGGTTTCTCCTAGATGCTCTGCCTGTTCTCCTTCCTCCTGGGAAGGAGCCTCAAGGCATTGGTCTGACCCCACTTCAGGTCCCTCCTCACCCCTACCTGACCCATGCAGTCTCTGGACAGAACAACAACTTTCCCCTCAACATCCACCTCTCTGGCTTGCAAGCCCCTGGCCCAGGTGTACCAGGCCAGGTTGCCCAGCACAACCCCGTTCCTGACATCTCATGACCCTCTTGCCCTGGGTCGTTTTTGTTTTTGTTTTTGTTTTGCAGAGGAACTGTGAGAGTGACACAGAGGAGGACATCGCCAAGAGGAAAGCCCTCCACCCCCGGAGGAGGAGCAGCACCTCCTAGCTGGCCCGGCTCTCGGTGGCCACCAGGGAGACCCAGGCCCAGGAGGCTCCCTTCTGTGCAGACTCTGGGTCCCTGTTGTCACCAGCACCCAGGCGGTCTGCATTCCTGAGCATTTTGCCAGGGAGATGGGCCTGCAGGGTTCAGAGGAGTTCGCAGGGGAGCCCGGAGACCCTGGGAGCTGTGGCTGTGTGCCTCGGAGGCGGTGCCGGCACCCCACGCTCTTACTCGCCACAAAACACGCTCTCACCTGTCTGCCAACCTCAAAACCTGGGGTGCGGGTGTGGACTTATGGAAACAATGTAAATGTACATTGTCTTCAAGGGTGAAGGTCAGACAGGCAGTTTTCCTCACAGGATGAGGGAGTTCAGACAGCCCGGTCAAAATCCCACCAGGAGGACGGAGGCCTCCCCCATGGGGACAAGCCAAGCGAGTGAAGTGAACCTTCGGACGTGAGGGACCAATCCTGTGGCCTCCTAGAACCCACATGGAGTCAGTAGGTCACATATCAGACCTTCTAAAGCAGCCCATTGCCAGCCCACTGTATTGTAATTTGTTTTCATTTTTATTAAACTGGTTTGTCTGATGCTTGGCTTCTTTTAGGGCTATCTCCATCTGACTTTCTTTAGCTCAGGTGCCTATGAGTCTGGGGGAGCACCCAGGGTTGGGGTGCTGAGTGGATAGTACCTCAGACGGTCACCCTGAACCACCCCCTCTGGACTCTAAGGCACCGACCTTCTCTATCCTTCCCTAAATCAGCCCAGGCATGGCATGATGCCTGGGCTGTCCCTACTACAATCACCGTCACCTCCGATGCTATGGGCTGAGTTGTGTCTCCCAACCCCTAGCACCACAGAACATGACTATATTTGGCCATAGGGTCTTTAAAGAAGTAATCGAGTTAAAATGAGGCCAGTGGGCCCTAATTCCAATAACTGGTGTCTTTATAAGAAGAGGAGATTAGGACACAGAGGAAAGACCATGTGAAGACACAGGAAGACAGCCATCTATAAGCCAAGGAGAGAGGCCTCAGAAGAACTCAGCCCTGCTGACACCTCCCTCTGAGACTTCTGGCCTCTAGAACTGTGGGGAAATACATTTCTATTGTTTAAGCCACCAGTCTGTGGTATTTGTTACAGCAGCCCTAGCAAACGAATACACCGGCCAACTGTGACCAGCATAGGGGCAGGGGACTTTTTAAAGATGTGAATGGAGAAGGACGAGGAAGAACCCACAGGGAGAAAGGAAAGAGAGGTGGGTTACCTGGACCCTTAGTGACTGTGGCAAGGGATCCTTAATGGACGTAGATATCTGAGCCGTGCTTTCCAGAAACCCAGGAGAAGACCCTTGGAAACCAGAAATCAAAAGGCTCAGGGTGAGGCCCTGAAACTGAGAAAGTACCTGAGAAGAGGTGGAAAGAAAGGGAAAGTTTTGGAAGGTGAGTGCGGGAAAGTGAGCCAGGAAGGGGAGAGGGAAAAAAGTAAAAACAGCAGAAAGAAAAGGGCCCAGGGCAAAGGGAGGCAGCCTTTCCCTTTGATCCCACAGGAGCAGAAAGGCCGCCCAGTCCTGGAAAGCTTCCAGGAGACACGGAGCGGGCCTGCGGGCCGACCTGCAGCTCTCAGCCGGCTCTGGCCTCACTGCGGCCTCTGCAGGACAGCCAGGCGGAGGACTGGGTCCGTGACCCTGGGCCAGTGAGGGGCTCTTGGCTGTGGCCGGTCACATAAATCAGCAAAGAATGTTTTGGAATGGGAGCTCAGGGGTGCTCCTGGGAAGTGCAGTGAGGTGGTGGGTAGGGGACTGCCCTCCTGCCGGGAAGGAGAGTAGTGAATGGCTTTGACAAACCCAGTCTGAGTTGTTAATCATGACCACAGGGTTAGCCTTTTAGAATTTGACCCAACATTTTACTGAAGAGGAAACTGAAGCCTAGAGAGAGGAAGTGACTAGTTTCACGTCACACAGCAAATCTGTGAGTGCCCAGACTTCCTGACTCCTAGGACAGTGCTCATTTCTCCAGCTTGATAAATTGTGGTAGACCTTTCAGGAAACGGATGGATCACTCACTTTGTCTCATTTTAAACACGCTTGCATCCATCCTTTTACTGTTCCCTGCCTCATCCTTCATTCTTGGCACTGGGAGAAATGGTCACACTTACTGCTGCCCATCTTCTCCAGAGGACACTGCCACCAGGTGGGGGCATCTCGGCAGCCAACCTCCACGTGCTGTGAGTCCATCAGTGAACCAACATGCGCCTGGCACTGTTCTAGATGTGGGGTTAGGACAGCAAACAGGACAGACAGGGGCCCTGCCCTAAAGGGGTCCACATTCTGTAAGTCCTAGTCATCCAGGACTCCATCCTGCCCCCAGACTGCTTCTCCTCGCCTTCCTCTCATCCACGTTATTTAAAGCCCTATTGCCCTGGCCAGTTTGACTCAGCAGTTAGAGCGTTGGCCTGTGGACCGGAGGGTCATGGGTTTGATTCCCAGTCAACAGCACGTACCTGAGTTGCAGGTTTGATTCCCCAACCCTGGTCAGTGTCGTGCGTGAGGCAGCCAATCAATGTGTCTCTCTCACAGCTCTCTCTCTCTCACACTCCCTCCTTCCACTCTATCTAAAAAAATCAATGGAAAAAAGAAAAAGCCCTATTGACCAAATCCCTTTAGCCCAGCTCTCTGGTGTTCGATGGCATCTACTGGGTTTCCCAGAATCTCTTGGGAAGCATGGGCCAGGCAGTGGGCAAAGGGAGGCCTTTGAGGGTGCCTTTGAAGCCCAGCAGCCAGAGCCAGGTGCCCATCCCACTCCCATACAGGGGCTCAGTCTTCATGGCCTCTGCTGGCAGAAGGCTGGCACCCTCCAGGTGTGAAGATGGGTGGAGCCGCTGGCCCAGGGGAAGCAGGTGTGTTCAGTTGGCTCTGCAGAGATATGTTGACCAGCTGACACTTCCAGGCTGAAGGAGACCACAGTGTGCTCTGAACATGTGGAACATTTCCAGTGACGAAAGCTGTGTTTGGTTAAAAGGCAAGTCTTTAAAGAGGCCTGGGGGTGTCCTGCCTCAGCGTGTTTGCCTGTGTGTTTCCAGGATGCTGCATTAATATTTCACAAATACACATATAAATATTTTAGTGCACTGTGTTTTAATGTCAATTTCACTGGCTTTCCTGACTCCAGATCTTAGGTTGCATTTGCCTTTTGCACTCACATATTTATTTGCTGAAAACCTTATTTTGGAATCAAATGAAAGCCATACCATAAGAGGTAAGCCACAAAAATCTCAATAATAAAAAATTACTGTGCTCTACAAAGTAGATACATGTGAAAAGAAATAACTGAGGACTGGGATATCACAAGGAATTGTATCTGGCACAGGTTATAGAACTTTCTTTCCATCTGGTTCCCAGCTTGATGTCATCCTGACTTTGCTCTGTTCCGCCATGGCTGCCCCCCAATGAACAATGTCTTCCTTGGTGGTCTGCTGAGAGGATCCCATTCTAAGCAAACCTTAATAGACTTAGGGATTGGAGCAGTTGAAGATCTGTAAACAATGGTTGATTGACATTTCAAAAAGCAGAAACACAGTTGGTGTCCTCCTGGTAACAGTTTCTCTCTTCCTGTTCTTTCTTCTCTCCCACTAGTTCTCTTTTTCACGCCACCTCCTCCCGTTAGCAAATCATAATACGCAGCTGAAATACATATTTTAGTAATGACTTTACATATTGAATAAAATTCACATTCCCAGTTCTTAATCTAAAAAAAGGTGATTATATTATCTACAGAGAAATAATTTTGTACTTTTTTTCCCTTGTGGATCAATGATTCCCCGCCTGAGCTAGAAGAAAAAAGCTCACAATAACTTTTAAAAACGTGTTCTGCAATAGGAACATTTCCCGTACAGCATTCCAGGTATTCCTCTTCATAACCTTGTAAGGGAAACAAGAGCCCCATGCATACAGATGAGGAAGTTGAGACTCAGTGGAGTTACGGAGTTTGTATGCAGTCACGCAGATACTTGGAATCCAGATTCCAGCCCACATTTCTCTTCTACTTTTCTTGGAGAAACATTGTTGAGTGAAAAAGCATCCCGGGGAAACACCACAACAACTATGCCATATGTTGTTTAGGGATAGGTGCAAATACGATAAAACTGTATCTTAAAAGCAAGGCAATGACGATGCTCGGAATTCAAGGTGAAGTTTACCTCTGGGCGGCTGACGGGGGAGGGGGACAAGGACGGGCAGGTGCTGGCAAGTGGCTGTGTCCCAGCTGCACTAAGATCACAGCGGACTCATTTCATTTCATCGTTGTGCTTTCTTACGCAATCGTTACCTACTCTGTTGCATGTATCAAGCATTACGTTAAAATAACAAAGGGAGGAAGTGAGGTGAAAGAAATCAACCCTAACAGTCGGCAGATGCTAGAGTAGACAGCACATGGAGTCTGTGTGGTGACTGTCCCTGAGTGTGCTTTTCCCCTCATGACTCAGTGGTGCTTTTATCTGTGCTCTTTTATTGGCACCTTGATGAGAGGTCATCCTGCCACCCTGTGAGGGTCCCTGGGCTGAATTATTATTTCCATTTTTAAAAGAAAGGGTGGAAAATACCCTCTGTCCCTCACAGCCCCCCCCCCCCCCCATCACCTCCCCTGGGAGTCTGCCTAAGACTCTGAGATGCCTGAGGACATCAGAGCCCAGCTAGCTGTTTGCCAGTTCACACTCCAGTGCCTTCCCGTCTCTGAGTTTCAACCCTGAGGCTGAATGGGGTTTGAAAAGCCATCTGGGACACTGCCCTACTCCTAGATGGGACTGAACTTGCGTTTCCTCCTCTCATTTTGAATTGAGAGAAGGTGATCCTATGTCTTCCCTCTTTCCCTTTTCTAGTTCTTAGGAGTCCTTATTATATTTCACCACTCAGAGCCCAAAGGCCCAGGCTAAGTCCTGCCACTTTTCAACTGTTGTCATTCAGCCTTTCTGGACCTCGGCTTTTTCATCTGTGAAATGGTGATGATGACATCAATGTTACTTGTCATGAGTGCCTCTCTGAGACCAATTTTGTAAGGAGATTTGTCAACTTTTAAGAACTCGGATAACTTGCCCAGGCCGGTTTGGCTCAGCGGTTGGAGCGTCGGCCCACGGACCAAAGAGTCTCGGGTTTGATTCCGGTCAAGGGCATGTACTTTGGTTGCGGTTCAGTCCCCGGCCCTCGTTGGGGTCATGTAGGAGGCAACCAATCAATGTGTCTCTCTCACATCAATCTCTCTCTCTCTCTCTCTCTCTCTCTCTCTCCTCCCTCCTTCCCACTCTATCTGAAGATAAATGGAAAAGAATCCTCGGGTGAGGATTAAAAAAAAAAAAGATAAAGAACTCGGATAACTTAAGGGATGTATTATTTCCACAACTTTTTTTTTTTATCCTCACCTGAGGACATTTTTTTTCCATTTGTCTTCAGATAGAGCGGGAGGGAGAGAGGGAGGAAGAGAGAGAGAGAAACATCAATGTGAGAGAGACACATCGAGTGGCTCCACCCACAAGACCCCAACTGGGGCCGGGGACAAACTGCAACCGAGGTACGTGCCCTTAGCAGGAACTGAACCCGGGACTCTCTGGTCCGCAGGCCGAAGCTCTAACCGTTGAGCCAAACCAGCCAGGGCTTATTTCCACAATTTAATTGCACTCCGAGACCACAGGCAACTCTGAGAAATGCAAAAGGAGAACAACCATGGCCCATAGTGGCAGTCAACACTGGTGGCCTAGACTCTGGGTGGACGGCTCCTCAGCCCAGGAGCACCTCTTACTCACCTCGTCCGCTCCAGCACCCTGTGTGATGCCCGACTCCATGCAGACACTGGCAGTGGTTCATTAAACACAGAAGAAGGGGCTTTCTCCCCACGCTGGTGCTGGAAGGGGGCCTGATGGGGAAGCAGAGGCAGAAACAGAGCCCTGCTGGAGTCAGGGCGCTGAGAGGGTTGCTTCCTGCTGCTTTGTCTTTTCATCCAGGACGTGTGCAGCTCGCCTCAAAGGGCGTAGCAGCTCTTTAAAGCAGTGGATGCAGGACTCAGACCATTTGCACCCCACTATGTTTTCCTGCTTTGTTGTTTTTGATGTTGTAGTAGTTTGCTGGGACTGACATCACAAAACACCACAGGCTGCGTGGCTTAAACAACAGAAATGTATCTTCTCACAGCTCTGGGGACTGGAAGTCCGAGATCAAGGTGCCAGTAGGGTCGGTCTCCTCTGAGGCCTCTCTCCTGGGCTGGCAGATGGCCACCCTCTTACTGCCTCGTCACACGGTGTCCCTTTGCATATCCAAATTTCCTCTTCTTATAAGAACACCAGTAATACTGGGTTAGGGCCCACCGTAGTGGCCTCATTAACTCAATCACCTCTTTAATTGCCCCTACCTTCAAATATAGTCACATTCTGAGGTATGTGAGGTTAGGACTTCAACATATGAATTCTGGGGAGGGTGGGGAGATCTGATTTATCCCATAAGTAATACTTACTTTAAGAATTACTTGAGTTTTTGATGTTTGTCTCCTTTGATGGGCCATAAATTCTATGAAAGCTGGGCTAGGACTCTCTGTTTGCTGTTTTCTGTACAGTGTCTGAGGGTGCTTAGTAACTACTTATGGGATGAATTAATTAATGAGTTATCTTTCCTTGGTTGATCCAAAATGGCAAGGATAGCTTCAGGACCTCAGACTGGCAAGAAGCCAAAACAGAGCCCTTGGGACCAGGCACTGGACAGCTGCCCTCTTCCAACATGTCCAACCCTCCTGGACATACTCAGTTCAATACACATTGGTCTTGAAGGCCTATTGTGCTTCAGCCTTTTGTCTGGCTTTGAAGGATGGGTAAGCTTCTGATAAGAGAAGGGGAAAGAGGGTAGGTATGGGTTAGTATTCCGATTGCTTGTCCTTATGCCTTCCCATGGCTGGGCTTTGGGAAGTTACCAAATAAATGAAAGCATGAAACTTGGGGGGTGGTGTTAATTAGTAGTGTGATGAATTGGTAGTTCTACCATTTCCCCCTCTAGCCATTTTGTCCCTGGTTCCAGGTTAGAGACCCAGAGGGCCCAGCTAGACAGCAACACCTGTTGGGGTTGGAAGAGTTATTCAAGGTCAAGCATAGAGGACAGATCTGGCTGAGTCCTTTGGAGGAGTGTGTGTGTGTGTTTCTGGGTGTTCCTAGGTATCAGTGTGTGTGCATCTGTCTCTCTATGGGTATATTTAGATGTGTGTGTGTGTGTGTGTGTGTGTGTGTGTGTGTGCGCGCGCGCGCGTAGCTTGCATATGTGTGTATCACTGGGTGTGTCTGAGTTTCCTGTGTGTCTATCTTTGCATCTGACTGTGTCTGGGTGTGGGCATCTATCTCTGTGTGGATGTATCTGGGTGCCTGGGCATTGTCCAAAGGGACTCGTGGTGAAAGTGTCTCTGGGCCCAGGCATTGCAGCATCTGTTCTAATGCTGTCAGACCTCCAGGGCTGGTCTATTGACATTCCAGGGGACAGGGCATTTGCTGAATCATAAGGATGTGGACTCTGTGTTCACAGTTGGACATATCTCCTTTCACACACATATACACAGAGGAAATTTCAGACGAGCTGGCTGACCCTGCATTCTTTCAGAAGGTCATGATCTCAGCCAGCCCCAGGAAGGAGAAGAAATGAGAACGCTCATGAGACCTAGAGATTGGCAGAAGGCGAGCTGAGACCTGGGTGTTCCCCAGCTGGGTCTCCTGGGTCATGGCTTTCTCAGGCTTTTCCAATAACCAAGCCGCTGGCTTTGAAACTGATGAATGGGCACTTCCTGATGAGGGAGGAAGCCAGGGCACATTGTCTTGAATGGTGCAAAGTGCAGACCTCATCAAACTCTTACAATCAATGCTGACTCTGGAAGGCCCCACCAAGCCATGAGTTCAGATTCTGGAAAATCCTTCTCTTCCCTCTTCAAACCAACCAACCAACCAACAAAAGTACTGCAACCCTGGCCAGTGTGGCTAAGTTGGTTGAGCATCGTCCCATGCACCAAAAGGTCACTGTTTTAATTCCCAGTCAGGGCACATGACTGGGTTGTGGGCTCGATCCCCAGTGGGGTCATACAGGAGATAACAGATAGATGTTTCTCTCTCACATAGATATTTCTCTTTTTCTCTCCCTCTCCCTTCCTCTCTCTCTAAAATCAATAAAAATATATTTTTAAAAAAAGCACTGCAATAGTATATGTATAGCCACAATGCAATCAAGTCTTTCCAGCTTGTCTGACTTAAACAGTAAAATTTCCCCCGGGGATGGCAGGGCAGGAAGCCTCAGTCACGGGCTTTACAGGTTCTTTCCCAAGAGCAGATGCGGAAGGGCAAGAGGGCATTTGCCCACTGGTGTATACCTGGTAGGGCACCAGGGATGAGGAAAGGGTTTGAACAGGGCATGGGGAGAAAGAACACCTTCTGAGCACGGACATATGTGTGGTGTGGTGCTAGATACTGTTCCCAAGGAGCTCAGTCTGGGGGGAACCTGTAGATATGCAGCCGACCCATAGACAAGCTTCTTCCAGCCCATGAGGCTGGAAGCACAGGTGTGTGTGAAGTGAAGAAAGGGCGTGTGGGTGCATCAGAGAGGGGTGGGTCCTTCTGAGAAGGCGGTAATCAGAGTGGGGAGATGCGCTGGCCCAGAGCAGGGGGGCCTCACCTGCTCAGTGAAGGCCACTGACAAACACTCATGCTTGCCTGCCACCCCTTGCCTCTGGTCAGGTCCAGCCAGCCCATAGGGCTTTGTGGGTCTGGAATTCACTGTGGGTTTGGTGGGGGTCAGGTTTTCCTGGGGAAGGCAGTTGGGGTGGTCAGAATCTGCCTAACCAGGGACTTTGTGACTTTGTAGATGCTCATCCAACCCCACTGAAGATGCCCAGAGGTGACAGGGAGCGTGTGATCTCCTGGCAGGACCCTCAAGAGCTGGCGTCAGCTGTTCACATTATTACAAGTTCTTTCTCAGGTTAAGTTCAAATCTGCCTCCCCATGTTGTCCTGGTTCTGTCTTCGGGTAACAACCATTTAACAAATACGTAGACAAAGATAGAAGACACAATCCTTGTCCTCGAGGAATCTACAGACCAGTGACAAGGACAGCTACTACACAGGGCAGGATGAAAATAGGACCTAAGCTGTGAGCTGAGGGAAGAGTCCCTTGTCCTGATCGATGGGGGCAGAGGGAGGCACCCAGAGGAAGTGGCATTTGGGATTGGCTTAACAAATAAGGGGATTTGTGTATGTGGATGGGCTGTGGAGTCTAGGCCAGGAACAGTTTGAGCAAAGACACAGAGGCAGGAGAGAGCAGAGCATCTCCTGAGGAGGTGGAATAGCCTGGCAGGGTGGGGGCCTGGAGTGGAGGGGACCTGTGAAGGTGATGGGGGCTGGGTCACAGTGGGTCTTGAAGTTAGTCCTGGGCCTTTATTGTGAGCCATGGAAGGTCCAGAGGTTTCGAGAGACTTTATGAGAGCTGCGATTCACATCAGTTCTCAAAGCATGGTCCCCAGCCAGCAGCATCTGTACCACCTGGAACCCTGTTAGAAATGCAGATCTCAGCCCTGGCTGGTTTGGTTCAGCAGTTAGAGTATCGGCCAGCAGACCAAAGAGTCATGGTTCGATTCCGGTCAAGGGCACGGACCTCAGTTGCGATTCACCCGGGCGCTGGTTGGGGTCGTGCGGGAGGCAGCCACTCGATATGTCACTTTCACATCGATGTTTCTCTCTCTCTCTCTCTCCCCTCCTCCCTCCCTCCCACTCTATCTGAAGATAAATGGAAAAATATCCTCAGGTGAGGATTTAGAAAAAAAATTTTTAAAAAAAATTGCAGATCTCAGGCCCCACCCCTGACCTGCCAAATCAGAAACTCTGGGGGTGGGACCTAAAGATCTGCTTTAACAAGTCCTCCAGGTGATTCTGATGCACTGCTTTAGAAAAACATCCCTGAGGGCTGAGGGAGAGAGAGATGGAGTGGGGTAGTCTGGAGGAGGGAGCACAGTTAGGGGCCATTAGAATCACCTGAATGAGGCCGGCAGCAGGCCTGACCTGGGGAGGCGGGCAGAAGGTTAGACAGACTTGTGCCAGCCCCTCGCCTCCTAGCGTCATGAACCTGGGCAAGGGACTTGCCTTTCCTGGGCCTCAGTCTCTGCATCTTCACAAAGGAGTCACAGCTGGAGAACGGTAGGGGATATGGCCAAACATGGCCCGGCTTGCCCAGGACCAAGGGGTTCCATGGGACACGGGACTTCCACTGCCAAAACCAGGGGTGTCTAAGGCAAACTGGCATGGTTGGCCACCTACTCCCTCTGTGGCCCCAGAGAGAAGCGCTGCTCAGGATGTTTTTGGAGGGAATGGGCGGAGGGTGGGGTTGCCGAGGGGCCCAAAGCCCATTCTCAAGCACTTTGGTGGCAGCTAAAATTGCTAGGCCCTCTTGCCACCCGTTTTTGGTGCCCGCTGGGTCTGGCAGGAGCCCCTCCCACATGCGTCTGCTCTGATCTGGCTCTGGACACCAGCAGAAAGGGGGATGGGGCCCAGGTCGGCGGCAAGGGCACAAGGTTGTCTCCCCGTGACCATGTGCTGGCCCGGTGCCTAGGTCACTGAAATACAATATGGCTGATGCCTCTCAGACCCTGCTGATGCTGCTGGAGGCTGAAAACACCCAGCACCTGGCTGACTCTTCTGGGCCAGGAGTTGGGGGACGGCTGAGGTGTATGTTACCCCACTACTCTGCACTCAGCTGGGTTCTCGCCACGTTAGCCAGGGCCTGGCAGGGGGAGGGGGAGTGTTGCAGGGCCCTGTGGCCGCCCACCTTTCCTACAGGTTTTTTAAACAGAGACCTGAGGTATCAACACCAGATACAACAGTTACTCATGGAAGCTTTCTCAGAAAAGTGGGGCGGCTTCTTTCTGGAGACGCCAGGGGACCTCTCGATGTAGCTCACTGGTCCACGTGCTCATCCACGGACCAATAATGGAGACCGTAGGGATTAGGGTGACTTGTTTAGGCCTGAGACCTGGGCCTTAGAGCCTGGGGCGGAGTCAACTTCCTCCAAACTGATAGTGGGGAACTGAGGTCATTGCCAAGGGAGGGGGAACATGTTGGGAGGGGCCTAATGGCTCTCATTCTCTCCCCCTTTCCTGAAGAGCCCTGCTTTTCACCTGTTCTGCCGCTGGGACACCTTCCACTAGTTCAGGGTTACCTCATGAACCAAACTTCTGGGGTTTAAATGAGGCTCCTCACTCCCATCAGGCACCCACACTGGCCCAGGAGCCAGGCCTGCTGCAGCCTCTAAACCCTGTAGGCCCCGCCCATACCCACCCCTCTCCCCTGGAAAGCAGCTTCAAACCCAGCAGGGGGTGCTGGCCTCAGGCGTGGAAACACTGGATTTGAAGTCAGGCCAGGCCTCCGGGCAGCTTAAATCCAAGTTCTGGCACCTTCTTGGCCAAATGATTTTCGGCAAGGAACTGAGCCTCAGTTTCCCCTCTTGTAAAATGGGGATGACAATATGTGTGTTCCCTGCAGGGCTGCTGTGAGGATTAAACTGAATGAACAAGTGCATGTAAGCTAAGCTAAGCACCCGTACACCACGCTCAGAAAGGGCTTGCTGCTGCGACAACCATGCTTCTGATTGACATGGTACAATAAAAGAATAAGAATAAATACACAAATGAGAAAACTGGCACAAAAGGGGAGGAGGATGGAGAGTCCCTGTAATATTTCTGCCCCTGGCAACCGCTCTAGTTGGCAGGTGCCTTAACGTGAATAAGAGGCCATGCCTCTTAGTCTTATTATTAAGGGGCCAAGCCTCGTTGGCCTCTCCACACTGTGGACGGGGTGTGTGGCCCCAGTAGCCTCACACTCTGCAAGTCGAGGTTACTTAGGAAGCCTCACTGCCCAGCCATGGGCCACTTTCCATACATCTGGCCCCACCAACCAGAACCCCATGCCCCCATCATGACCACCACCAAGTGCAAAGCAGTCCGCTGCAGCAGCCAGCCCTTCCTACCTGTCTGTGCCAGGGGCAGTTTGGGTAGGAGAAGCAATGATAATAGTGGTCCCACTTGTCGTGTGTCTGCTTTGTGCCAGGTGATTTGTGTATATTATCTTGAGTCTCCCCAGCAATCTTGCGAAAAAGCTATTGCCTCTGTTTTACAGATGAGGAAAACTGAAGCTTAGGTGTGAATGACTTTTCTAAGACCACATAGCTAGCAAACTAACTGGAGAGTTTGGGTCCAAATCCAGTTTCATCTGGCTCCAAAGCCGTGTGCTTTCCACCACACAATGGGGAGAAGACATGGGCCCAGGTCAGGGTCATTCATTAACTCACGTGAGACTGGGGCAAGCACCTCCCCTTACTGTTCCTGTTCCCTCACCTGCCAATCAGGTGATGCCTAAGGTCAGGATTCTGTTCTCCGGGCATGTGACTTCTTGGCCGTCCTCTGCTGCCATGGGTATAGAGCACAACCAGGGCAGAATTGTGACACAGGTGACCTCAGTATTTTCCAGTGTCCTCTTGCAAGGCTCTTTCTCTGGCCAGGCTGGTGTCTTCCCACTGCCAGACAGCTTTGAACCCAGTAGTCACCCCTCCCAGGCCACTTCGTCCTAGTCTCTGAACATTCCTGCTCACAGCCTCAAACATTTTCCAGTTGAGTGTCTCATTTCCCTTGGATTCTGCCATTTTGAGAAGACCTAGGAGAGAAGCCAATATGCTAATCTGAATTAAGGGGTGAGGGTCTAATGGGATCATAGTTAAATTTATCAGGAGCTTCTAGAAACAGTGTCATAACTCAAAAGAGCAAGTGGCCAGCTTAGTAACTTCATCAGAGCCTCTCTGAGTCTCCTCTGCACATTCATTGTGATGTTTGTTCTGTTGGGCTCTCCCCAGACTCTGAGGGCAGGGACCGGGCCTTGCTCCCCAGCCAGAGAAAGTGTTGATGGGGCACCTAGGCCTACTGTGGCAATGACTGGAACTGGATCTGACCCTGCCTGTGGGACCTGCAGCCACTTCCTGAGCTTCTTCCCCTCCTCAGCTAGGCCTAGAATATTCCTTGGTAGCTAAAGAAGAAGCAAGAAGGTGGAAGGCGGGAAGGAGAGTGTTTAGAAATACCAGAATTGGACGGATTTCTTTTTCCTCAGCCTTTCCAGTGCTGAACTCTCCCAGCATTGTGGCCACAGAAAGCTCCCAGGATCCGCTCCACTCTCTTTTGGACAGGGAAGTAAAGTTATCAAAAGTAAAAGGGAAGAGAATGAACATTTACCAAGTTCCTGCTGTGCGTGGGCATTGTTTTAGATTTGCGTGCAGACTTTATCAAACTTATACCTGTACCCGTTTGGCAGATGAGAAAACTGAGGACCTGAGAGGTTAAGCCACATGAGATAACAAGGCTAGTAGATGGTGGAGCCAGGGGTTGAACCCAGGTCTATCTTGAAGTCCATGTGCTATGTACTTCTGCAGGATGCCTCTAGGTGGCTCCTTGGGATACAGAGGCTGTGGAACTCTAGCAACTGTGCTTCGTTCCAGTGAGGACCCAGACAAGCAGCCCTGGAGGTCAACTGGTGCCACTGGAGCCACCCCCACCCAGCAGTGGGCATAGTGCCATGTTACCATCCACCCTTCTCTGTGTCTGCTGGGAATCCCCACAGATTTGTCAGAGGGATGCTTGGAATCTTGTCTAAGGCCACTAGGTGGCGCAGCATAGGCCATGGGCCCTTGACTCCTGGATCTAAGGCTCAGCAGGTTTTTAGGGATCTTCTGGGACAGGCCAGGATTCCCCTAAGAGGTTTCCCAGACTCTGAAAACATAGGCCCAATCCCTGACAGTCAGGTTTGATATTCCAGATTGGGTTCCAGAAATCTGCCATTTAAAAGTTATGTTTTTTAAATTTCTGAATCATTCACATGGTTCAAAATTTTTAAAGTATGAAAAGCTATATAGAGAAGAATCTCCCTCCACTCCCCAGCAGGATTTACTAATATTAGTTACTTGTGAACCCCTCTAGAGATTATACATATGTATATAATATATATATAACCATCTCTATATAAGAGCACATATATCATGATATATAAGGCTATATATTCTTTCCCCTTTTTTCCACAAATGGTTGTATATCTTTTTACTGATTTTTATTTTGTCATGTTCAATATCAGAATTATGTCTAAGCATAAACTTTGTAAGAAGGAAAAGATGTCCCAAAAAATGTATGCAGGGTGTCTGTAGATTCTATTACATTTTGAAAATGAAACTGTATTTTAATAAACACTGGCTTTATCATTATTCAAAGTGTGTGTATATATTTTTTGGGATACCCTATATTATAGTCCTCTATTAAATAAGACTAGTTGATATTTTAAGTCAATAAGTGACTGATCTGAGCCATATTTTATTTGATCACATATAGATAAGATATGAAACACATACATGTAACAAAAGTAAAATGAATAGATGATAATTAAAGTAATAAAAGAAATAATTATCTTTTTCTTGTCTAGCAAAATATAGGTTATCACAAGTAAAAATATTAACAAGCAATAGCTATTGATTTGGTAGGAATATATAAATCTCAGCCATGATCCTTACTATAAAAATTCACTTGATTTTTTTTTTCTTTATTGATTTTAGAGAGAGGCAGGAAGAGGGAGAGAGAGATGGAAACATCGATGAGAGAGAACATTGATTGGCTGCCTCCTACACGCCCCACACCGGGGATCTGGCCCACAACCTGGGCACGTGCCCTGACCGGGAATTGAACCGGTGACCTCTTGGTGCATGGGTCGATGCTCAACCACTGAGCCACACCGGCCGGACTGGCTACATATTTTCAAGTGCCACTCTCCCAGTTCCCCAACCACAGTGAACTGTGGGACCTGCTTCCATGATGTGGAGTTCTGGTTGCCTCTACTGGTGAGAGAGTGTTACATATTACATATGTACTGTTCTGCATCTTGCTTTTTTCACATAACAATATAAATATATTTTTTTCATATCAGTTCATAAAAATCTTTCTATTCTTTGTTACATCTGTATAGTAGTCCATTGTATGGATGCAACATATTTTTACCAGTTCCCCAATGATATATATTTAGGTTATTTCCTTTGCTGCTACAAACGTGTAATTTCATACATGTAATATCTGAAGATAAATTCCTAGAAGTGGAATTGTTAGATCAAATGGTATGTGCATTTTAATTTTTATAAATTTAGCAAAATTGCCCTTGATATGGGTTGTATAATTTATACTTCTACCAGGGAAGTGTGAGAGTACTGTTCCTCATCAGCTTCATCAATACAATATGTTATCCAAATTTAGTATTATTACTACTGATAATGTAAAAGATGGTATTTCAACATTTCTTTTATTCTGAGAGAATTTGTGGATTTTTTCATATTTTAGAGATCTATTTGTATTTCTTTTTCTGTGATTTGTCTGGGGAATCTGTCATTTACAAAATGTTCCTCCCTTATAATCTTAGGCAAGACACAAAAACACAAAACCTTAAAGGAAAAGATGGATATATTTAACTACATTCAAATCACAATCTTCTATATAATAAACAATATCATTAAAAAGTTAAAAGACATGCCCGGCGGGTGTGGCTCAGTGGTTGAGCATCAGCCCATGCACCAAGAGGTCGCTAGTTCCATTCCTGGTCAGGGCACATGCCCAGGTTGTGGGCCAAATCCCCAGTGGGGGGCATGCAGGAGGCGGTCAATCGATGTTCTCTCTCATCGATGTTTCTATCTCTCTCTCCCTCTCCCTTCCTTTCTCTCTAAAGTCAATAAAGAAATTTTTTTAGAAGTTAAAAGACATAACGGGAAAAATATTTGCAACATGTATTTGTTGAAGGCCACGTTAGCCTTAGGAATGTTAAACAGTCTCCATGCCAACTCTTAGGTACATTACATGGTTAACCAACAACTATTTTAATCTCTCACTCAAACATCTCATTGTTGCCTCTAGGTCTCTTAACATTCAAGACCATTGCTTACACAACATGATTTGTTATCAGCAACCTTCCAGACATTGTCTTATTTAATTAACTACCTTCTTCTCTACATCCTCTAATTTAGTTTCTGTTTGCTTCCTCTAAGACTCCTGACTTTTCTTCTTATCTAAGATCCTTTAAAGTTTTTGCATTCTTTTCTTAAATTTTTATTACTCTCTTGCCTTTTCTTTCTGCAGTCTATTCTAACATCTACATCATTAATTGTCTACATGTTACTTCTATAATGATTCCTAACAGACAGCTAACAGACAGAGAAGGCAAAGATTAGTCTCCTTCAGTTGCCATCCTGCATTTTTATTTTCCCATTACTTTATATCTTCAGTCACTGTTCTTCGTGATTCCCGCCATGCAGTGAACCCACAACTCCAGGGACTATGTCAAACCGTGGTGGTCGCTGTTCCAGTGACACCGCTCCCGACAGCAGAGGTTGCCCCAACCCTAAATCCTTGAGCAGATAGGAAAACTATGTAGAAGGGAGGGAGGTATACATCAACCTTGCCTCAAGATAAACAGAACTATTGAACCTTCCTGCAAATTGCTAACAGCTACTTGCTAACCGCGATATCTGCTTCTGTGCGTGTTTGCTTGCTTGCTAATAAACTGCAAAAAAAAGACCTGCCCTATATAGGCGACCCCCTCCCTGAGCTAGGGGCTGCTTCCCTCCTTGGTGAAGGTTGAGAACAGTCCCTGCGCAGGTAATAAAGCTCTTTTAATTTGACCTATAGTGGAGCCTGAGTGTTTGCTTCTCGTGGGTTAAAACAGTATTCCCAATATAACTTACAGATGAACTTTCAAAGAACGGAAAAGTCCAGAGTTCTGACTGTCCGCCATATCTCACCATCTTTATAGCTTGCAAGGAAGGTGCTCTTACCATATGACTCCTCAAAAAAGCCCACTGATGTGGGTGTTATCATTTCACAAATAAAGACTCTATGCTCAGCAAGGTTAAGCAAACTGCCCAAAGTCACACAACTGGGGAAGGAGATGTGGTGTCTACATTGCACACAGCTGGCTGAACCATGTGGAGACCTGAGCTCCCACTCCTGCTCTGGCTTGTCTACTACCCCTAAGAGACCTTGGGCAGGTCTCTCCTCTCTCTGCCTTAGTCTTCTTGTCTATAAAGTGGCTGGGTTTTTAAGGTCCTTGCTTGAGACTTCTGTGTGTGGTGGGGATGATGGAAGAGGGAGGAGTAAAGGGTGGGGTGGGATTTGTGGGGATGCACTGTGAATGTGGGCTCATGATGGGGAAGTGGTACATACAAGTGTGTGT
This sequence comes from Tadarida brasiliensis, assembly GCA_030848825.1. Taxonomy (NCBI): domain Eukaryota; kingdom Metazoa; phylum Chordata; class Mammalia; order Chiroptera; family Molossidae; genus Tadarida; species Tadarida brasiliensis. The sequence goes on along the minus strand of CM061257.1, from coordinate 195,806,436 downwards.
ACAGTAAGGGCATGTTTTTCAGATTCAGAGCCTGTTGGGAGAAAGCCCCAAAAGTCTAAATTCAGGGTCGATTCCAAAGAACGTAGCCTTATTCAAGTTCCTAAGAGCTTTAACAGGAAAAACTTACATACGGAGGCAAAGCAGCTGCGCTCCCAGTGGTGGCCGACTGGGAATAAATCCACCGCCTCCTACGACAGGGTCTCTCTTTCATAGGGGGTTAATAGTAAAAGCATATATGGTGGGTAGTCACGTAGACCACCAGGAAGAACAATGCATCTCTAAGTTAACATCAGGCAAGTATCACACTCTATACATTCATTAACCTTCTTCCTGGGGCCAGACGTTTATCTTTGGGTGGCATACTTGCTTTCTGGGTAGTCAACCAAGCCTGAGGCTACAGGGAGTTAAACAGTCACAGAAGGTTAAACAGAGTCCAACATTTCCCAGACGCCTTTACTGCTGGAGACATTGCATCTCAGAGCTCCCCCACAGAGCCCCTACAGGGATGTCCCTGGCTCTTGCAACAAGGTGCTTCCACCCAGAGCTGCCTCTAACCCTATTCCCGGCAGCAAGGCAGGCCCCTGAGTAGGGTGAACAGTGAACCACCACCCTCAGTCCTCTCCAGGCCAGGCCTCTCTTGCTGTGCTCTTCCCCATTTCCCAGAGCTTATCTTACTCAAGTTCTTCCTTAGGCTCTTCTTTCCTCATTTTGAAGGAAAGGCAATGCAATGAGCTCACGCCTTTGAGAGGTGCATTCTAACGAGGCCCTGAGGCCCTGGAAGGAGAGGACAGAACTTAACCCTGAAGGAAGACAGCCATTAGCAGCAGCTGCAGGTGAGGCCGCTGTTCTCATACATATTCAAGTAGGGGTTCCTATCCCATAGATACTGATCCGGGAGACCTGCCCTGTCAGGAGCCACCTTTCTACCTGGGGACAGTCTGGACAATGCACCTTAGAATGGACTGGAGGGCAGTGAACTATGATGAAATCCAGGAGATCCAGCCACATAGCCTGCTGGGCTGATGTCCCCAGGTCCAGGCTAGGGCAGGGAGGGACTAGGAAAATGCCAGCCCCGCCCCTAGTCTCTCCACAAAGCACTACAAAAGGGGCTAGTTGGCCCATTATGGGCACATAACTCAACTAATGATCAACCAACATTCTCTCTGAGAAACAGAGAAAGAGGGAGAGAGTGCAGAAGGAAGGAAAGCACTGGATAAACAGACTTTGAAAATTAAAATCTAAAACAAAACATAAAGTACATGTGACATCTATAAATACAATATAACATTCCTGAGCTTTAAGCAGGCTTAGAAGGTCTTTGCTGTTGGCATTAGTTTGGGGTTCTATGCATGTACGCATGTGCAAGGGGCTTCCTGGAGGGTCTGTGTCTCCTGGGGTATCATGTGGACAGGGGCAGGGGCAGAGGAAGGCCTTCAGGGACCTGCCCCAGGCCCTGCAGCTTTCAGGATAAGACCTGACCCCAGAACAGGACCTGTCCCTGCATCTGCCTGGAGGCCTTATCCCCCCACCCCACAAGCTCGAACCACCCTCAAGCAGAACACCCCAGGCCCAGCCCCAGTCTCTCACAAGACCGCTGGGGGCAGCTTTCCCAGGCCTCCCACCCAGGGCCTTGCCCTTAGAGGAGGTGCTGACAAAGGGTCAGTGAGGCCTGGACTGAGAGGGAGGAAGTCCTCCAAAGGGAGGAAGTGGAGCAAGGGTCAAAAAGAGAGAGGAAAAGGGGAATGGCCTTTGAGAAACCACAGTGGCCTTGGTGGGGTGAGCTCGCCTTACCACTGAATGAAGACTTGTTTTTCTCAGCATGGGGATGGTGCCCAGGAAAACTCGCCAATCTTGGACTCCTTCTCCATCCACCTGAATCCTGTGAGAGGCACTGAGGGTAATAAGGAAAATAAGTCTTGGCTCCTGCCTTCTGGGAGCCCACGGAACATGCTGTGTCAAACAGGTTTAGAACCAGTGCTATGGGATCAGGGAGATGGGAGAGGCTCCTTAAAGTGAGGGTAACATCGTGTAAGACCCCACTTATGTGAAGGAGGCAACCCTCTGTGGTGTCAGGGCGGTGGTCACCAGGGGCCAGAGGTCAGGAAGGAACACAAAGGGACTTCAGGGGCTTGATCTGGGGCTGGTTACACAGGTGTGTCTGTTTTTGAAAATTAAACTATATGCTTATGATTAGTGTATTTTTATGCACATATATTTCAACAAAATATGTGTGTTTGTTATTTGATGAAGACATCTTAGATATTTCCTCAGAGGAGCTCAATTTAACAGGGAAAGGATTGGAACCACTGAATACCTACCAGCTGGACAGGTCATGTCTGCAGCGCTTAATACAACCAGTAGCTACTGGTGGCCCCACTTTACACATGAGGAAGCTGGGATCCAGAGAAGTTTAAAAACTTGTCTGAAGTTGCAGCTACTTCATGACCAAGTCAGGAATCAAACCCAGGCCCTCACACTTTCTGCTCTGCCAAGCTCCCTCCCCATCTGGTAGGTTTTCAACAAGCCATGGTACGAGGCTTAAGGGAGAGAAAGGGCAGGGCATTCCAGGCAGAGGCACAGCCTGAGCAAAGGCCGGAGGCTCCTTGTTCAGGAAGCTGGGAGAAGCCCCTGTGACTGAAAGGTGGAGTTATACCTGAGACTAAGCTAGCAACTGGCTGAGGGCTCCTTCCCTGCTGCAAAATGTTAAAGCCAGGCCAAGAATCTGAGTTCAATCCTCTAGTCAACAACGAGCCATTAAAGGTTGTGGGGCAGAAAGTGACCAGTGTCTTGGATGTTGAAGACCCTATTCCTGGCAAATCCAGTGCTGATTTGAACTGTCCCCCTGCCCGCTTGCTATCACAACCACAGAGGACAACAGAAGGGAATCCCTAGGAGCAGTTCCCTCCCAAAGTCCCAGAGGGGAAACCAATGGGTGTTTGAGTGCTGAGCACTGTCCTGGCCATTGGGTGGAGGAAAAGGGAGATGATAGAAAAGCAACATAAAAAGTAGCCCTGCCCTGGCTGGTTTGACTAAGCGGTTAGAGCGTCGGCCTGCGGTCCAGAGAGACCCAGGTTCGGTTCCCGCTAGGGGCACGTACCTCGGTTGCAATTTGTCCCCGGCCCTGGTTGCTCGTGCGGGAGACAGCCACTTGATGTGTCCCTTTCACGACGATGTTTCTCTCTCTCTCTCTCTTCCTCTCTCTCTCCCACTCTATCTGAACAAAAAACGGAAAAAATGTCCTCGGGTGAGGATAAAAAAAAAAGTAGCCCTGACCTCAACACATTTATAGCCCAGCCAGAGAAAGAAGACACATTCACATACATAACCGGCCTCGGTTGGGGTTGTATGGGTGGCAACCACTCGATGTGTCTCTCTCACATCGATGTTTCTCTCTTTCTCTTCTTCCCTCTCTCCCTCCCGCTCTATCTGAAGAGAAATGAAAAAAAAAAAAAAAAAGTCATTGGGTGAGGTTAATAATAAAAAAATCCTCACCCAAGGATATGTTAAAAAAAATTTTTTTTTTAAACAATAAGAGGACTTGTTATCTGTCTTAACAAGAAGTTAAAATGGGGCAGTTCAGGGTGGGTTAATTCTGTACCTATCAATGAGGATGCAGTTTCTTCCTTTTTATAAATTAAATTTATTTATTATTATTAAATATGCTAAACACACCAGAAAGAGAAATAGAATGAACACTTGCATACTCACCATCCAACTTAATCATTATAATATTTGCTCAAGATTCTTTCCTCCTCCACCTGAAAAAATACAGATCCTGTTAGGTCCTCCTGTGGACCTTACCACCCACTCCTCACTCTCCCATCTTCCCCATAGGAACCACTATCATAAATATGGTGCATATCATCCCTAGACATAATTTTATGCTTTTTCTAACATATTTGTGTCATCATAAAGATTATATTATTTCTCAGATTTATAAACATTTTTTAAAAAGATTTTTATAATTGATTTTTAGAGAGAGAGGAACGAAGGGAGAAGGAGAGAGAAACATCAATCGGCTGCCTCCTGCACGCTCCCCTCCAAGGATTGAACCCACAAGCAACCCAGGGATGGAGCCCACAACCCGGGACATGTGCCCGACTGGAAATCAAACCAGCAATCTTTTGGTGCATGGGATGACGCCCAACCAACTGAGCCACACTGGCCAGGGCTTCTAAACTTTTTTATGCGCTATCATATTGTATATTTCCTTCTGCCTTTTGTGTGTGTGTTTTTTTAAGTCAAGCTTGTATTTTTGGGTTAATGCATATTGCTACATGTGGCTCTAGTTCATTGATTTTAGTTACAATATAGTATTCCATATCTGCACTTGACCACAATTCAGCCTTTCTCCTGTTGATGGACATTTTTATTACTACAAATGTTGCCACTGTGCATTCTGGTTCATGTCTCACTGTGCCATGTGTGAAAGTTTCTCTAGGGTATATACTCAGAGTGGAGTTTGTAGGCCCAAGGGTATGAACATCTTTAACTTACTAGATATTGCTAAATTGCTCTCCCAACTAGTTCTATCAATTTAAGCTCACACTAAGCAGTGCTGAGAATGTCATTAACACCCTAGTGTGAATCAGTGAATTCAATCACTTGCCTTTGGTCTGCCATCTGGGAGCTGAGCAATTTTATTTGACCCTGAAATACTTTTCTCCCTAGCATTTCATGGGACTTTGCCACTGCAGCCCACTCCAGCCCCTCCCTCTCACACCAAGAGCAAAATAGCAGCCTAATAGTCCTTCATTCCCACTTTCCATTTTAATTTAGCATTTATTGGGCACCTGCTGTGAGCAAGACTCAGTGCCAAACAAGACTAGTGGGAGAGAGACTCAGCTATGCAAACCATCGTGCAAACCATATGAATCGTCCATGAGTTACAAACAAGGCTCTGTGGGTGCTTCACAGAAGTGAGTCTTTCTTTTCTTTTTTTTTAAATCCTCACCCGAGGACACTTTTCCATTGATTTTCAGATAGAGTGGGAGGACAGGAGAGGGAGAAAGAGAAACATTGATGTGAGAGAGACACATCGACTGGTTGCCTCCCACACAACCCCAACCAGGGCCGGGGACTGAACCGCAACTGAGGTACATGCCCTTGACCGGAATTGAACCCGCAACCCTTGGTCTGCGGGCCGACGCTCTAACCACTGAGCCAAACCAGCCAGGGCTCTTTATTTTCTTTTAAATAAAGATTTTTGTTTTGATTTTAAAAGTAAAGAGTCTTTTTGAAAAGAGAAAACATTGGCAATCCTAACACCCAGAGACCATAAATGTATTTTCTGGTCAATGCTAGGGAGACTCGTTCTGAGCAGGGAATGCGGCCAGGGGGTGGCAGTGGAGCGTGGGGAAGAGGAGAGGACAGCAGGAGCAGTGCAGGGCCTTGCTATCTGAAATCTGACACCCTTGAGATAAGAGCCCCTCCCTTCCTGGGGTGGAAATTACAGTGTGTGGGGAGTGGAGACGCCTGTGTTTAAATCCTGGCCCAGCAAGTCTAGCCAGTCCTGTCACTTCTGTGGGCCTCAGTTTCTCCATCTGTAGAATGATAACCTCAAGGTTTTTTCTAGGTTTCACACTTGGACAGACTGGCCTACAACTCTATAGGCAACTGGATTTGTTTGTTCAAAGTTCGAGTATTCATGTGGTTTTCTTTAATAACAAATGGAAGGAAGCAAAGCCAAACCCTTGTCCATCTCCAACAACAGCCCCTGTTCTCCGTACCTTCCCGTCCCCACTGGCTCTGGGGTAGCGCTGAGCAGTGGGAAGTTTCACCCCAGAGTTGTCTCCCACAATCCTGGTCCTGATGACTGAAACTGGAGGTCTGTCTACCTCTGGGGACCCACAGAAAGTGCCTGGAAGAGCTGAGTGAGCTTGGCCTGTGACTTGTGCTCAGCAGAAGGTAGCAATTGTCATGATTGCCCTACCAGCCTTCCTGGCCCTGCTAGGAAGTTCCCTGTATGCCAGGCTGCCTTCTGGAGGCGTAGGCGTTCTGGCACCTGCTGCCCTTTCCTCACTCCCAGGAACCCCTCCAAAGGGTATTAGTAGCCCCAGAGGAGAGTAACTTATCCAAGGGAGCGGTGAAGCTGGCCACACTTCCAGAACTCCGGATCCCTGGCTGTCCCTGGATGCTGGGCAAGGCCTGTCCGCTTGGCCCCACCCTGCCCTGTCCTCACCGAGGGCAGAGCACAGGCCCCTCCTCACAGGGTCAGGTCTCACACCTCATGAGTCACCCTGCTGCTGGGCCTCTTGCCCCGCAGCACCGGCCAGTGTGAGGAAGTCTGTTCAGTGCAATTTCAGGAGTACACGGTCCTCTAAACAACCCCTGGCCCAATTACTGTCACCCACAATCGCAGTTAGAAATTCTGCTCTTTGATACTTTCCTAAACAGAAAAACATTGTGTCTTCTCAGTCAGAGGGAGTAAGATGGGAATGGTTTAAGAAAGGCACTTTCCTGGGAGCGAGCTTCTGTGGGGGAAGGGGAGAAGGACATGTACCCAGGAAGTGCCCAGAGCTGGAAGGGAGATGGGAGGGAACAAAAAGCACAGAAAGGCCTTCCAGGGCCCCTCTGCTTCACAGTTGTCCCCAGGGCCAGATCCGAACATGCTCTTCTGAGTTTGAGAGAGAAAGATAGAATACACTGTAAGGATTCTCCTTTGTCAATTGGAAAATGAGCAATGTGCCACCAGAAGGTGCCTCAGACGGTGGAGCGAGCATGGACTTTGCGACAGGACAAACTTGGGTCTGATCCTGGTTTTGTCACCAACTCAATGTGTGATGCTAGGCAAGTGACTTTACTCCTCTAAGCCTCAGTTTCCTCCTCTGTTAAAATGGGCCTAATAACACCTACCTCCAAAAGCTATTATCAGAATAAAATGAAAGACTGTATCATAGGTACCTGGCCCAATGCCTGCACATAGAAGGCCTGCACTAAAAGCAGGCTTCCTTTCTTCCTTCCCTCTCGCCTGTTCCTCAATCTGTTTGGGTGGTGAAGCAGATGATTCTTTGGTTGAAAGCAATAGAAGCTGATTGTGGCCAGAAACCAGCCTTGAGAAGGATAGGAACCAGGAATGGGTCAGGAACTCAGTCATTTGGGGTGCCGGAATTGGAATAGTCACCAGCCTCCCATCAGTGGGTCCCTCTGCCCAAGATTCTCAAGAGAGAGCATCTGATTGGCCAACCTGTGTCAGACACCCATCCTTGGCCCTGGGGCACTGAGATGGACAGTTACAGCAGGACACATGGAATTGGAAAGAAGCGGTTCCCCAAAGGAAAGCAGAGAGAAGAGATGCTGGCTGGGAAAAATAGCAGGTATTTGACTCTCCAAATGGAATTTCCTACACAGATGAAGACCACTGCAGAATGTTCTTTGAATTTAAAGCAGAGGCAGGACTCCAACATTGGAAAGGTTGAGAGAAAGCCAGGGCTTAAATATGCTATAGTCTCAAATTCCAAGTCATGGGTGGAGTGGGACAGGAGCAAAGCAACTGAAAGCTCACTGGGTGTGGAGTCAGGAAGTTTAGGCTCGAATCCCACTCTGCTACTTGCTGAACGAGGATCAGGTGGGTCACTTAACCTCTTTGGACCTCACTTTCTTCATCTGTAAAATGGGGCTGGATCCTCACCAGAATGAGGCTTAAATGAAAATGTGCTTCTGAAACTATAACCTGCACTACAGGCATAACAGTCAGGGCTTATTATTTGTAAAAACTCTGAATCTGAAACCTGGAACCTGACCCGCATTTGCAGTGTCTTGGGTTATGTCATTATTGGTGACTTAGCTTGCTGAGAATGCAATCCCTGGGATACTCATTTTCAGTCTTGGCTGTTTGGGAAAGTATTTGATAGGGGTTCAAGGTGAATCACAGTGTTCTTTTGGAACCATTAGAAGCCCAGGCTGCCCTTGTGAACCAGTGAGGAGAGAGGGAGCAGGAATAATCGGTCCAGCTGGAGACTCAAAGCCCTGGGCTTACCATAGCCTGGGTTCTTAACCTTTTTGAGGGCATGGCCTCCTTTAGTAGTCTAGTAAAGCTTATAGCTCCTTGTCAGAATATTGATTTTAAATATGTAAACTAAAATATAGAGGATTATAAAGGAAATCAATTATATTGAGATGTAATTATAAAAATGTTTTTAAAAAATCAATGTGTAATACATCAATGTGTTTCCTCATTGACACTTTCTTTTTATTAATACTTAATTTTAAAAATTACAGATGTCCCTCCTTTTCTCCCCTTTGACACCAGCCTTCCCTCATTGACAATTTCAATAATAAAATCTAGCACTGGGCATACTTTGCCAGAATTCTGAAGTGATGATGAGTATAAATCATATTTTGATTTACCTGCAAGGAATTGTAATGTGATAAGAAAATGTCAGTGATTTCTGCTAGTGATGAAGTTACTGATATTGCTAATGCTGCTGAGGCATATTGCCTGCATTCATAATCAAAGGAAAAGCCATATTTCAGGTAGAGATTAGTGATAATAATGATGTAATTTTTTTATTATTACATCCAAATGGACCCTTGATTACCATGCACAGATTAGGTTAAAGAATGCTTGGGTTTATAGAGATTCATGAGATGCTGGTGAGTCAGAGACCAGCCCCTCACCTGTGGCCATGGGCCTTGTTTGCATTCAGAGTACAGTGAGGCCGGTGCCTGCTCTTCCTGGAGGCTGATCTTTCCCAGCTCTGCAAGGACTTGCCACATCCCCAAGAGCTCGGGCTCTGAAGACCCTCAGGGATGAGAAGAGCCTTAACAAGTCTTGGGTTAACCACAAGTAAGACCCAAATCTTAGTTTCCAGCCCAGGACTTTGATCACTGTTGAGTAACATGTGTTAATTCAACCCAAAGGGTATGGACATGAGAGACTGGGGAGAAGGCTTTTCTTAAAATTATTCCTTTAATTACTATTTTATTTTATTTTATTTTGTTGATTTGAGAGAGAGACAGAAAGGGGGAGAGAGAGAAAGAGAGAGAGAGATTTGTTGTTCCACTTATTTATGTATTCATTGGTTGATTCTTATATGTGCCTTGACCAGGGATCGAGCCTGCAACCTTAGTGTATCAGGACAGTGCTCTAACCAACTGAGCTGTTCAGCCAGGGCCTTAATTATCTTTTATTTGGAAGATTTTTTTCTCATTACAAAAGTCAGAATACAAAATAAAAATTTGTGAAACAGAAAAATAAACATACAAAATTCCTCCAAGTTTCCACTATAACTCTACTCAGATCTAACCACTAGTAATAGTTTAGAATATGTTCTTTATCTTTTTTTGCAGACACACATGCACATTCTCTACAAAAATGGGCTCATACTGTCAAAATGTTTCATCTTTTTTTACTCAATAGTATACAAGTCTTCCTACGTTAACAGGTACACTTTGCTGACAACTTTTAATGCCTATAAAACACTACATTGTTTGGAAGTACCATGGTATTTATCATACTCAATTCAACATTTAATGTGCTTCTAATTTTTCATCATTATAAGTGGCACTGCTGTAAATATTCTTATACATCTTGGATTTCTTTTTCAATTACACCCTAGGATAAATTCCTCAGTAGAATTTCTGAGTCAAAACAAAGAAAGAATGTTGCAATAAACTGCCAAATTGCTCTCATAACATTTATTCCAATGTAAACTCCCATCTAGGAGTGTTTGAATGTCATTTCTGCACATCTATGCCCACTCTGAGCATTTAAAAACTTTTTCATCTTAGCCAATATGAGAGTTTAAAAAAATACTATCTCACTTCAATTTTTTTTTTTTATCCTCATCCAAGGGTATTTTTTTCCCATTTATCTTCAGATAGAGTCATGGGGGGAGAGAGAGAGGGAGTTCTCTCTCACATTGATGTGAGAGAGATATTGATTGGCTGCCTCCTGCATGACCTCAACCAGGGCCAAGGATCGAACCGCAACCAAGGTACAGGCCCTTGACCGGAATCGAGCCCGCGACTTTTTGGTTTGGGGGCTGACGCTCTGTTGAGCCAAACAGGCCAGGGCTTAATTTTAATTGTTTTGCTTACTAGTGAGGTTCATTATATATTCATGTTTGTTGGTAATTTGTAACTTCTTCTGTGACTTGCCTGTTCAAGTTTTACCCATCATCTACTTGAATATTCATCTTCTAATTGGTTTGAAAATTTTTCTTAGTAAAAAGGATATTATGTCCACCCTGGCTGGTTTGGCTCAGCAGTTAAAGTATCGGCCCGCAGACCAATGAGTTGCAGGTTCGATTCCAGTCAAGGGCGCATACCTCAGTTGTGGTTCATTCCTGGCCCTGGTTGGGGTCATGCTGGAAGCAACCAGTCGATGTGTCCCCTCTCATGTCGATGTTTCTCTCTCTCTCCCTCTCTTTCCCTCCCTCCCACTCTATCTGAAGATAAATAGAAAAATATCCTGGGGTGAGAATTAAACAAACAAACAAAAAAAGAATATTATCTCCTTATCTGTTATATGTACTGAAAGTCTTTTTTCCTAATTTCTCATTTGCCTCTTAGTTTGTTTATGGTGCATTTTTTTCTGGTATAAATAGTTTGAGATTCTGTGTAGTCAGATCTATTGACTTGTAAGCTGGGGGAGTAGTGCTGCCCACTTTGCCTCGATGCCTGACAAGTTTGCAATTATATAATATGAACCTCCCATATTTTTTTCCAGTACCATCTGGGATCTCTCTGCCTCCCCTGAGTAAGGGATGTTCCTTGAGCTACCGGGTAAGGCCCAGAGTATAGTTCTGTCTGTTCATCCCTGGGGCATAGTCAGGTGAAAACCCTCTCCTCACCCTGCCTTGCGTCACCAACCTGAAGTTCAAACCCCACTTGGCGAAGATAACATGCTGCTGATGTCAATGTTTAGGTCAGCCCAGATGTTCAGAGCATGTCCACCCACAGGTCACTCTGTAGCAAGAATGGTCAAGGTCAGTCCCAGATAACCCACTTGGAGACCTGCTCCAGCTTCAGTACTAGCCATGCCACTCAGAACTCTGCCTGAGGCTCTCAATGCATTGGGCTGCTCTCTGGCTTTGCCTTGGTGCCAGCTATAATATGGGCAGTCTTCCTCTGCCTGAGGCCCTGTGAGGAAGGCAGGCAGGCAGGCAAAAAATAAGCACATTGATTGAGTATCAATTGCATGCCAGGCATCTTCACTCAGTGGTCTCTGTTCATGGTCTCAATGCCCTTGGACATTTTACTCCCCCACTTTTGGGATGAGGAAACTGAGACTCAGAGAGGTAGGTTATTAGCCTCAATTCACTCAGCTAGCAAGCAGTAGAACCTGGATTTGAACCTACCTTCTGTTTGAATCTCCCAGACTGATACTTCCTCACCATAAGGCCTTATGGTTTAAGCTAGCTCCTTAACTTCTGGGAAAATGCATAGGGGAACTCATTCACACTAGAGTGCAAATGACTGATATAGGTTAACAATATCCTCTTTCCCAGGGGATTCCAACATATGGGCCCAAGTACGACTTCTCTCTGTCTCACATGCCAGTCATGGCCTGGGATGGCCCTGTGCCACAGAAAGTTGGTTTAATTGAACTCTTTCTTTTGGGAATTTCCCCTAAAGCTGAGGCATTGTCCTCTAGATGTCACTGGAAAGTTCCCACGCGCTTACTTCCCAACACTACCAGTTGGCCCTACGCCAGACAAGAGTCAAGACAAGGAAGTGGCAGCTCTGGGGCTTTGTCTGCCCCCCATTCCCAGCTTGCATATGGCTTTTGTGCAGTTTCCTTCAAGAGCAGGGGAAGAACTGATGTTTGGGGTGGGGGGTGGGGGATGGGGAGACTCCTTGCCAGCCTCATTGTGAGGAGCATGACATAAAGGCCCCTGATTCCCCAGGGCCGGGCCTGGTATTAACTGAGTGGTATGGGAACGGAAGCAAGGGAGTCCTGCAAAAGCACTGTGGAGCTCCTAGGGGCTGCTTCCGTGGAAACTGTCCCTCTGGAAGCCCTCAGGCTTGAGGAGAGAGGAGGAATCAGGGCTTTGGATTTCCTCAGATTGAATCTGAACCTGGCTCTCCCACTTATCACTAAGTGCTTTGTGGGGAGTGACTTTATCATTCCGAGCCTCTGCTTCTTCACCATAAAATGGAGACACTACCTTAATAATGGGCTGTGGTGAGGATCAGAAGAGGCACTCAATGGAGAGTCCAGCAGTTAGGGTGGCAACTTCCATAACTGGCAGTGTCTGCCCAGAGCACTGTGTGGAGTGAGTCAGTTAGAAAAAATACTGGGATCAACCAGCAGGGTCTGCGCTGGGTGAGATGAGGACGAGGAGACGCAAGTGTGACCCGCTAGCCATCTCTGGCCTGGCGCAGAGTGGGTGTCAAATAACTAGAACTCCCTTTCCCCCTTCTGGGAGGCCACCCTCTCCCTTTGTTGCTCCCTTTCCTTTGTGTGCCCAGATGTCCCAGTCCTTCTTTGCCCCCAGCCAGATTGACCCTGTAAAGGTCTGAGTGAGGTTAGCATCTCAGAGTGATCTGGGCCCCAAGGCTAAGGCAATTAGATTCCATTTTAGGTAGGCCCCTTGGTTAAGGCGACTAAATGACTCCATTTTTATCATCAATAGACCTTCCTCGATATTCTTCCAATAATAGGTTAATTACCCCTAGACGTAAAGGAATTTTGCCTAAGATTATAGTTACCCCATGTATTGGGAGGCATTTGCAGTTTCCTGAGTATAGGTATTTGCAAGTGTTTGCAAGTGCTTGAGTGCCTTCAGTGAATAATGCTAATTTTGACTTCTGTAGTCTCTGTCAATCCCACTATTGTACTGGTCCCCTGAGGGGAGGGGGGCAAAAGGAGGAGGGGGCTTCTGTCTTTAAAATGGGACGAGCAAGAAGAATCTCGGGTCTGTTGATCTGAGGTGAGTATGCCCTCCGCAGCCTGCCGGTGAAATAAAGTGCTCCTTTACAATTCGGCCTTGCGTCTCTGGTTATCTCGCGGACACGTTACAACAAGAGCATCCTGGGTTCCTACTTGCAGAAATCTCACTTCCTCCTGTTTTGTCTCAGGAGGCATCACTAAGAGCCTGGGATGGCTGACAGAGAACGCACTTCAGATTAGGGAATGTGTCTAAATGTATAATTTTGGGGGGGGATCTATACTTAGCAAATAACTGCAAGCCTACATGCTGAATTATGAACAATGGCATTGTATATATCAGTGGTTCTCAACCTGTGTGTTGCGACCCCTTTGGGGGTCAAAGGACCCTTTCACAGGGGTCGCCTAAGACATAACAGTAGCAAAATTACAGTTATGAAGTAGCAACGAAAATAATTTTATGGTTGGGGGTCACCACAACACGAGGAACTGTATTAAAGAGTCGCGGCATTAGGAAGGTTGAGAACCACTGGTATATATGTTATGCTTCAATAAAAAAATGTATCCATACATTTTATATATATATATATATATATATATATATATATACACTATATATGCAGAACTTCATTTCCTTTTTATACATTAATGTATTTTCCAATGAACATCTCATTTCTATGATATTGAACAATACATTCTCACTTGTATACTTGTATCAATGTTGCTTTTTCTTTAAAGTACTGAAACCTATATTGGCAAGTGGATCAAAGTACAGATTAAACAGCTCAAACACTTGCAGCCTCTCCTTACTCATTTTGGTCCTGTAAACTCTTAAGTGCTTTTGAGAACCTCCAAACAATCCAGCTCAGTTTCTCTCCACTCAACTCAATACCCATTTTCTGAAACCATGCACCCCTGCTCTGTCAGGGGCTTGGGGTGTTATGTTAAAGACAGGGTGATCTTTGCCCGGCTGGCGTGGCTCAGTGGATTGAGCATAGTCCCATGGACTGAGAGGTCCTGGTTCGATTCCTAGTCAGGGCACATTCCTGGGGTGTGGACTCGATCCCCAGTAAGGGGTGTGCAGGAGGCAGCTGATCAATGTTTCTCTCTCAGATCAATGTTTCTATCTCCCTTCCTCTCTCTATAAAAAAAAAAAAAATCAATAAAAAAAAAAGAGTTATGTCTATTCTCAAGTGGTTGGGCAAATATAGGAAGGAAATAAATGCCTTTCAGTGGCTGGCATTTAGAGATGAAGGAATTATATACAGGAGGAAAAGAGGTTAAAGGAGGCTTTTTAGCTGGGCTGTGGGTCCCCATCGCTGTCACTTGGGTCCCTTCAGTGTTCTCTCAAGCTTTGCTAAGACTTGGGGTCCCAGGTGTGCTGTGAGGACCTATGGCCCCCCAGGGGCAGCTCTCTGAGGAGGACCTCTCTTCCCTGCTGAGTCTGAGGGCAGATCTGTTGCGATCTGGGTTCCTGCAGCAGGTGTTCTGAGGAGCAGGCACTAGGCCAGGCTTCTGTTGGCATATTCCCCACAGCTTTCCTGGGGCCTTGCAGGAAAGAGCCCAGGGAGCCTACCCCTGCCAGTGGAGAGCTGTTTCTGGCCCAGAGAAAGAGGGAACCTGCTGTCCTCAGGCCTCAGAGAGACGTAGCCTTGGCAACTTAAATCCTGAGGGAGGAGGGTGTGGCCAGCAGTTCACCTGTGCACTCAACCATCAGCTGTCCTCGCTGCCAGAGGTTAGGGCACTGCCTGCTCCTCACTGCCAACAGCATCAGAGGAGCAGGGCCAGGGCACGCAGTTCGGAGACCTGGGCTCTAGTCCTGGCTCTGCCACTAATTCTCTGAGCAAACTTGGCAATGCTTGTGACCTAGTATGTGTCAGACACTGTGAGACAATTTATACATTTTTTTTTTAAGTATTTTTTCTGTTTTACAGATGAAGAAACTGAGGCCTGGAAAGGCTCTATAAATTGCACAAAGTCACACAGCTGGAATTTCAATTCCGTTTTCTCTGACTCCAAAGCTCTTTCCCTGCATCTCCTCTGTCTGTAGACTTCCCATGTCTTCCTCATTCCACAAAGAGGCTGGACTTGAAAGGAGGAGGCAGGAAGATATCTCTTTAGCGAAACAAGCTATCCGTGTCCCTTACCCATCAGGGGCTTACTGGCATTGCCATCAGAGCCCCTGGCCCGGCATTTCCTCACCATGGTTGGGTTTGCACCAAGGTTTCTGGTTCTCTGGGGGTTGGGTCCAGAGTGGCCCCATCTGGTGGTTTCAGACACTCCCTCCCATCTACCTACACCCAGTGTTTTGTTGTTTTGTTTTTCCTTTCCCTCCCTCCTTCCCTTCCTCCCTTCCTTCCTTCCTTCCTTCCTTCCTTCCTTCCTTCCTTCCTTCCTTCCTTCCTTCCTTCCTTCCTTCCTTCCTTCCTTCCATTTCTCCAGCTGGGGCCAGAAAATCAACTTAAGAAGGAAACTACAAATACAGAACTTTCTCCAGAGAAAATCCTGATCACAGGAGAAGCTGTGACTAGGATATACTTTCTGTAAATTTTGAGGGATTCTATAGGGTCTACATTTCTCCATCTGAGGCTCCCCAAATTCAGGCTCCTTTTCCCCCTGTGGCCCATTGGAGAGGGGGGACCAGCATGCTCTGTCTCCTCTGCTTATCCAGAGGACACTGCCCCCAGGATCTGAGGATGAACACCCCCTGCAATTCCAGCCCTTCCCCACGCATTACTTCATTATTCCCAGAACAGTCTTGGGCACATAGTTCCATGACCATTTGACAGATGAGAAAACTGAGGCCATACAACTAGGAGGAGGTAGGCTTTCCATGTCTGAGTCCTGGCCCTTGGCTTAGGTGAGTGACTGTGGCTTCCAACCTGGTCCTTCTATGCTCCTTTCTCCGTCTTTCCTGGTTTTCTAGCTGAAGCTGTTGGAGTCAGGAATGCAGCCTGTCTTCCTGGATTTTCCAGGTCTGTGCCAACAGCTCCTAGGCTGGCTCTTCTACAGGAATTGGAGCTACCCTCTGTTCCATTCCTGCTGACGAGAACACCCGAGAGCTTTGTTTCTCCCCCAGATGAAATGGGAAACCAGTTGGCCTGCTGAGGACTTCATCAGAAAATACTTCCCGATCACCTGCCCTTGTCTCCCTCTACCGCAAGGAGGAAATGACAATCCCCCAGGAGGCCTGCGATGGGAGGTTGGCAGCAAGGCCTTGTCTCAGCCCTTGGGATCATGTGAATCAGGGAACCAAACACTAGTGTTCTCCTTCCAGATAAGATAAAGGTTTCATTTTGTTCTTGTTGGGGAAGGAGCCGACCTTGCCAGGTGCCAAAAATGCTAATGAGGCCCCAAGAGAGAACCTGCCTGGTGGAAAGAGTACTGAACTTGGAGGCACATAGGGCTCTGCTGATTCCCAGAGGTGTGACTTTGGGCAAATCAGGTTGCCTCCTGAGCCTGCCTTGGAGGCTTGGTGGGAGGATGATGAGGCAATACTGAAATGCTATGGCCTTAGAAAGATGCTCATGATATATTAGTTTGAAAAAACAGGTTAAAAAAGATGTGAACAGTAGGCCCCCACTATTGTAAAATATATTAAAATAGCTGAGAGCTGTATAACACAATGCTAATAGTGCTTATTCTTGGTGATGGGATCATTGATGTCATATTTTCCCTTTCTACTTCTTTTATTTGATTTAAAATAATTTTTCCCTTTATTGATTTTAGAGAGCAAAGGAGAAGGAGAGAGAGAGAAACATCGATTGGCCACCTCCTGCATGCCTCCCACTGGGGATTGGGCCCACAACCTGGGCATATGCCCTGATTGGGAACCCAACTGGCGACCTCTTGGTGTGTGGGTTGATGCTCAACTACTGAGCCACACAGGCTGGGCATCTACTTATTTTTATTTTCTAATTTTTTTCTACAGTGAGCATATGTGTTATATATTTATCAGCTATTGCCATTACAATGCTACATAACAGGCTAGCCCAAAAACTCAGTGGCTTATAACATAGGGGTTTATTCTCATGCTTACATGTCTACATGTCAACTGTAATTTGACTGACCTAGGTTGGGCATGCTCTATCTCAGGCTACAGATCGACTAGGCCTGGCTCCTCACTGCACATCACGCCCAGGTCTGTTCCATGTGTCTTTATTTTGGCAGTTTGGCTGAAGGGACAGCAGCTATCTAGGACTTGCTTCTCCTTCCAGATCACCAGAGCCCAAGACACAAATCAAACTGTATAAGCACATATAAAGTCTCTGCTTATATCATTTCAGTAACATTTCATTGGCTAAAGCAAGTCACATGGCCAAGCCCAGCATCAGTGGGACAGGAGAGGAGTGACTATAAGCTGAATAATAACCCAAATTCATTACTTATTACTTTTATTATAAAACAAGCATAATATACTTTGTTTTATCCACTATATGCATTCATATTATCCACTAGAATCCTATAGGGCTCTCCAAGAATAAGACAGAGAAGCCATTTTATAATCTTGTTAGAAGATAGAACAAATGTCAAAGGAATAGGCTGACTCTCTTCCTTCATGCTCTCTGTTCCTTTAAGATAACCAAACATTATCATTTATAGCACCTGCAGTCCCACAAAGGAAGGTGAAAAACACCAACACAGGCTCATGAGCAATTACAGCAAAAGGTCAGACCTTTGCTAGTTCCCATCCAGATCCATCTCAGTCCATTTCCTGTTGACTTCTTTTCTTTTGACTTCTCTCAGTTCATTCAGCCATTCATTCAATATATATTTATCGAGCACCTACTACGTGCCGTAGTAGCCATGGGGCCATTTTGGAGAACAGGGCAAGGGTCAAACAAGGACATCTTCTCTCCAGGGTTTATATTCTAGTGGGGAGGGGTGTGTGTGTACTGGGTGTGTGGGGAAATCCTGGTGATGTTGATAATACCCAGTAGTGTGAATGCTAAGAAGTAAATAAAATAGGGTCATGCATCAGAGAGCAATAGGGCAGAGGATGGCTACCTTGGATGGCGAGATCAGGGAAGGTTTCCCTAAGGAGGTACTTTTGGAAGTTATTGGAAGGTGCCCAAGGGGACCTGACATCTGTATCTGGGCTCTTCAGATCTTGAATCTGAGTCCTATTCAAGAACTTGGCTTGGATTTTTCCTGTTAACTCACTCCACACTTTGGCCTGCCTTGGAGATCTCTCCTGTCCTAGTTGACTTTCAGAACCCAACCCAGTTTTGCACTGGCTGGCAAGTACCCCAATCAGCTTAGCTAGTCCTCAAAAGGAGACCCAGGAAACCCTATTAGATCAAGCTGACCGCTTACTAAACTCCTATTGTGTACCAAACTAGCAGGCATTTATTGAGCACCTTCTGTAAACCAAACCAATAGGCATTTATTGAGTATCTATGGATGCCATATCAACAGTCATTTATTGAATGCTTAGTATGTATCCATGCCAACAAGTATTTATTTACTATGTTCCTGGAATTGAGGAGAACACAAAGATTCCAGCTATTTCTCTGTAAGAACTTGTGATTGAGTTGTGGAGGCAAATGTTACGTGG
Organism: Tadarida brasiliensis; assembly: GCA_030848825.1. Taxonomy (NCBI): domain Eukaryota; kingdom Metazoa; phylum Chordata; class Mammalia; order Chiroptera; family Molossidae; genus Tadarida; species Tadarida brasiliensis. The sequence goes on along the minus strand of CM061257.1, from coordinate 195,788,044 downwards.
ATGTAGCTATAAAAGGTGGGGCTTCATACAATAAGTGCAATGTTGTGCAGAACAGCCCTTTGAGAACCTATGATGGGCCTAGAGATCAGTGTGGAATAGGGTAGCCACCGAAGGCTTCATGGAAGTGAAACTTGAGCCAGGTTTTAAAGGACAGGTAAGATTAGAAAAGAAAGGGACTGAGGCAACATGGCCTGGGGTGTATGTATTCTGGAACCCTAGGATATAATTCTGAGCATTTATTATTTGGGCCTGGCGTCCTCTCCTTTCTGGTTTATCAGCCTTCTTGTGACACCCAGCCCCTCCATGACCCCTGTTTCTTCTAGGCCACAGCTGAATTCCTAGGCAGTCTATAATAATTTGCCTGGATGATCAAGGGCTGATGCCATCTGACTAATGCAAAAAGGTGTTTGTGATACTTTCATTAGATAAAAGCATAAAAACCGTAGAGGTTGATGTCAGGATACCCAAGTACAGTGCATTTCTAGTGCAGGTGTCCCCCCACCTCCTAACACAGATGCCTTTAAAAACAATCAAGTTCATTTCCTCTGCCTAGAGTCCTGAGACAGCAGGCAATCTAGAATTAAATCGATTTAACGGATGAGCTCAGTGGTCTCTTACTATATTTCTGGAAGCAGAAAGAATGTCATATCATTCCATTACTATTCTGACAGCTAACAATATAGTCTACATTCCAGAAACAGACTATGAGAAAATCTGAATTTATAAGACATCTTCATTAAGGATCATCACTTTTTTCACACTAAAAATATTTAGTATCCAGCACCACTCTGTATAGTCTGGGACTGAGGAAAAAGGGACAATAAGCCATAATCAGGATTCCTTTAGATAAAGAGTCCTTCCACCCACTGATTATAAAACTTGATTCAACTTGTGGAAAGGTTCTGTCTATACAGCTTTTCAGGAAACGTGTCCTTTCTCCTATGTAGGGGCATCTCCACTATCTGTAGAATTACTTTAGATTTTGTTTATTTTGGGGTTACAAAGATCATGCAAAGCTCAAGAGCCTTAGAACATTGACATTGTAGAGGGAATTTTTAGCCATTGGGAAAAATAAGAACTGAAACTGAGAGGCAGGTGCAAAACAGGCTTGCAGATTCATTCTGAGGGAAAAATAAACCCGCACAGGCTTTCTTCTCCACTGGAGTCCCGGAACAGCGAGAAGCAGCAGGCAGGCAGGCACACAGAGTTCTCTGCAGTCCCAGAGCCAGCCCCTCTAGAAGGAAGAGAGTGCATTGCAGAAGGGAGGAGGGCTACGGAATCTGTCACGTACATGTTTAAGGAAAACCAGGAAGCCAGTTCCATGTTTGTCCTGGACTCTTGTAAGTGTGTTGTGACAGGTGGCACATGGTACAAAGGAGTGAGCATGGATTGGCCTGGACCCAGCCAGCCAGGCACCGGCTGTGCGGTTGTGCGGCTATGCGGCTATGCTAGCCCAGTTCTTCCAAGAAGCAGACACCCGACAGGGTTAGATGTGCAGAGGTTCATATACATCTAGGTAAATGCCTGTGTGCAAAAAAAGGAGAGGTTGGGAGAGCCATCAGAACTCAAGGCTGGTGTGACCGTGTGAGAGAGAGAAGGAAGGAAGTCTGGGTGGAAGAGTTAAGACAGCTGTGCAGTTCTAAGAAAGGTTAGCAAAGCTAATGGGGGTCCTCGAGCCAAAGCCTCCCTTTAGAGGAGTCCCCCAACTTCCAGGTCTGCCGGAGATCCCCCACAGGGAGCGGCCTTGGGCAAGTTCTCTCACCTCTCTGAGCCTTGGTTTCCTCAATTACAAAGTGAATGTTGTTTAGAGGATTAAAACAGCATATTTAAAGGGTTTGAAATGAAGTCAGGTGCCCAGTAAATGTTCAATGAACATAAATTCCCTTTATTCCCTTGTCCTGCCCCATCTGGAGGCAAGTTCAGCACAGCCAGGCCCTCTGCACCAGGCCTTCCATCAACCACCTTTCCTCCCACTCCTCCAGCCAGACATGCAAGAGGGCAGGTGTGCATGCCCCAAGCTGGGGGCTGAGCACTTGAGTTTTAGCAGCCTGGCCTTTGATCCTTTAACACAGAAGACATGGGGCTACAGCCCATGACTAGGCCCTGGGGTGGGAAGGAAGGAGACCCCAAAAGGGTTGATGTCATTCTTACTTAGGAGAATTTACAGCATAGTTGGAGGGATAAGCCACACCCCTCAGGGGAGACTTCAGGAAAATTCTGCTACCAGCTACTTTGGGTCGAGGTACAGACAGTCCACTGTCCCAGGACCACTGGATATCTGCCCTCAGAGGGAGGCTTTGGGGATGGCTGTGTAAGGTAGTCCCCAGCCCCTGCCTTGCCCACTACTTGGACATCATCCATGTGCTCCTGCCATGCTGTTCTCTGTCTGTCCCTCATTCTCTCCCCCCATATGTTCAGGTCTTCGTGCCTCTTCCCCTTCCTTCACCCTCCCTGTGAGCCCCTTCTTCCCAACCCAGCTCAGATGTCTCCTCTCTGGGCAGCCTCCCCTGAGCCGTTCCTCTTGCTACAAGCTCCAGTCCCCTAGGCATGTCCCTGTGTCTCGGTTTCTGCATCTGGAAAAGGGGTAATGAGGACAGCACCACCATAGCTAATCACAGTGTAGTGGCAAAAATTAAATGATAATAATAAAAGCAACTCATAAAGGGCTGTATAAGTGAAGGTCACTGTCAAATATTGTACAGTGTGGGAGTGGAAACCCGCAGTGTGACAATATGGCAAAAGCACTGGACTCAGATGTGCAAGACCTGCTTCTGTCTCTGCTGCTGAGCTCCCTGTGTCTGAGCCAACCCACTCTGGGTCTCAGTTTCCTCCTTTGTACATAGGTGTGGACTCTAAGGGCCTTTCTGGTTATGCTTGCTTGTCTCAGAGGCTCTGAGTCCTGGGCTCTGCAGGCCTTGCCTGAGCTCTGAGTCTGCCTGGCTCCCAGGCTGGACAGCTCCCTGGCATTTCAGGAGGCAGCGGAGGCTCCCAACTCTCAGCATCTGGACAGCACCTCAGGCGGGGAGGATGGAAACCCCCCGCCGACAGCAGGCCTGGCTTCCAGGTGGAGTGCAGAAGAGTGGGGAGCTCTCTTTTGGAGGAGGAGGGTAGGCACCAGCAGCGGTAAGGAGCTCCAAGGTCTCAGAGGGAAGGCAGGAGGGGTCTGAGCAGAATCTAAGCCCTTAGTGGAGGAACTCAGAGACTGTGGCTTTTGGAATTTGCCTATAATCTTTAGGGCCAAGATCACCAAAATCATTTAGGCCCTGATGTCTTGATTGGCCCCAATCCAGATAGAAGATATAGGATTCTCACTTGGTGTTATAGATAAGAAAAATGTCTTTTGTGATTATTCAGAATCTTATTAGCAATCAAAGGCTCTATCCCACACACAGCCACTTTGTCATATCCTACACTATGGGAATTGTTTATAAAAGTCTTTGGTGTGTCTTTGATGCTGGATCTAGTAATTGGCTGTTAGGTTTTAAAGGCTTGGCATTTCCACTGTGAGTCATAATTAATTGTTCATTGACATATCTCATTTATTGCTTAATGCCATTTATAGCCCCCAAAAATAACATGCATGACATGAAAAACTTTTAAACTGCACCTCTTTAAATAGATTCTATGTTGTCAACTTTTTTCTAGGTCTTTCATCCGGTTGTTTATCCATCAAGTGTTCATCTAGTGTCTCCTGCCTGCTGGCAACTGTGCGCTCACTGTCACACCATCATTTTGTTTAATCCTCACAACCACCCACAAGGCAAGGATTGTCATTCCCTTTTCACAAATGAGGAAAACACGACTCTGTGAGGTTAAGTGACTTGCCCAGGGCCACATAGTAAGTGACAGAACCAGGATTTCAACTTAGGACCTTGAACTTCTAGTTGTATCAGATTGGCCTCCTCTCACCTCCTTAGCTTCCCCCTCAGAGTCCCCATGTCCTGCCCCTCCCCCCAACTTTGAAGCAGAGAACATGGAGGAGAATTATGGTTGATGGATGGGACACAGAAGAATATTGTTTAGGGTCATTTTTTTTTTCATGTATCTGTTTATTCTTTCAACACAGATCATTGAGAACCGGCTAAACAAGAATACTTAGTCTTAGCCCAGACATCTAAAGGTCATGGTCACCTATTACACTCCAGGATCCATAGGGGGCCATTACCACTCCACTCCTAACCTGAATAAGAAGGGGGAATAAAAAAGGAGCACAGCTCTGGCTGGTTTGGCTGAGTGGTTAGAGCGTCGGCCCGCGGACCAGAGAGTCCTGGGTTCAGTTCCCGCTAAGGGCATGTACCTCAGTTGCAGTTTGTCTCCAACCCTGGTTGGGGTTGTGTGGGTAGCAACCAGTCCATGTGTCTCTCTCACGTCGATGTTTCTCTCTCTCTCTCTCTCTCTCTCTCTCTCTCTCTCTCTCTCTCTCTCCCTCTCTCCCTCCCACTCTATCTGAAGATAAATGCAAAAATGTCCTCAGGTGAGGATAAAAAAAAAGAGCACAAATAACTAGGACTCAGTCAGGGGTGACTGGCCCTGTTGAAGAGAGTCCAAGGGAGTGAGAAGGAGAAAATTCTACCAATTAGAAATCAAGTCTGAACTTGAGATAGGAAAAGGAAAAAAAGAAAAGACATCAACTCAAAAAACCCTCTGTTCCCACTAACCTCATGAACTTTAGATTAAGATGTTTTACATAATGGCAAGTCAGACTAAGAAACTGTATCTTTGGGAAGGAGGTGTTTGACGTGGGGAAATAGAAACACCAACGTTGGCAAACAAAGAGTGGTGGCCTGAATACATGAAGGGTCTTCTACATGCTCTGGAGGAAAAGACACATTTATTTGAGACTCCCTGGTTAGGTACTTTAGGTTGAAGAAAGGCAACATAATAAGGAACACAGTATGATGGAGAGAAGCCTAAAGTTGGAGCAAGAGGACCCAGGTTCAAATCCCAGCTCTATCCTCTAGCCAGTTTTGAAACCATGGGCAAGTCACCAAGAGTCCTGTTTTATTTATGGCAACAGTTGTCTTAGTATCTGCCTTATCCCTGTCATAGAATTGTTGCCAGAATGAGGAGGTAGTGTCCTCAAAAAAATTAAACATAGAATTACCATATGATCCAGCAATTCCACTTCTAGGTATATACTCCAAAAAACTGAAAGCAGAAACTCAGACAGATATTTGTACACCCACCCGAATTTATAGCATCATCATTCAAAATAGCCAAAAGGTGGAAACTATCCAAATGTCCACCAATAGATGAATGAATAAACACAATGTTGTATGTACATACAATGTAATATTATTCAGCCTGGAAAAGGAATGGAATTCTAGTATATGAGGTCCTTTTTGGTTCACCATCGTTTCTTTGTGTCATATGAGGGGAATGCTGTTTCTTGTTTGTGTCCTGGCCGGGGCCATTGTCCATGTGGAGTCTGCACATTCTCCCAAAGATGTGCACATTGGGTGAATGGCCAGTCTAACTTGTCCCAGTCTGAGTGAGCATGGGTGTGTGTGTGAGTGTGCGCTGTGATGGAAGGGTGTCCTGTCCGGGGAGGGTTCCCATCTTGCACCCTGAGATGCCAGGATAGGCTCTGGCCCTCTGCAATCCCAAACTGGAATAAGCAGGTCTGGAAAGATTCATCTACTTGTTTTTATTACTCTTTCTTAAATGTATGTATAGCTCACATTTATTTCAATGTTTACTATTAGAAGTGTTTTGGGTCTTTATTTAGAAGTTTATGTGATTAGAAATATGCCATAGGAACTGAAGTCTTTTTTATATCAATCATCTTATGGTAAAACAGTTTTCATTATAGGTCATTTTGCATAAAGTCGCAGTTTCCAAGAACCTATTGAGGACATTAAGTAAGGATTTACTGTACGTGCTGTAACACTGGTGAACCTTGAAAACATTATGTTCAGTGAAACAAGCTGGTCACGAAAGGACAAACATTGCATGATTACACTTATATGAGGTACCTAGAATAGTCAAGTTCATAGGGGAAAAAAAGTAGACTAGAGGTTACCAGGGGCTGAAGCAAGGGGAATGGGTGTTATTGTTTAATGGGCACGGAGTTTCAGTATGGGAGATGGAAAAGTTTTGAAGATGGATGGTAGTGATAGTTGCACAACAATGTGGATGTACTTTAAGCCACTGAACTGTGTGCTCAAAAATGGTGAAAATGATGAATTTTGTGTTATGTATATTTTACCACAATAAAAAAATAAGTGTTTTTTAAAATATGTGTTCATTGATTTTTTTTAGAGAGATAGAAACATTGATGTGAGAAGTATCCATCAGCTGCCTCCTACACGCCCCCCACTGGGGATCGAGTCTGCAACCTGGGCATGTGCCCTGACTGGGAATCAAACCTGGACCTCTCAGTCCATGGGACATCGCTCAATCCACTGAACCACACAGGCCAGGCAAATTAATAATAATAATAATAATAATAATAATAATAATAATAATAATAAGTTTTTTAAAAAGAGAGAAGCAATATAATATAGAAGAAAACATTTTGCAATTTGTAGAGCAATATGAACCAATTAGCTGTGGTAAACTGGTCAGGATGCAGTGTTAACATTTCTGTTAGGACAACCATCAAAATTGGGGCCCTCATCTAGGATGTCTACAGCTGTTTTCTTAATCTGTAAAATAGCAAGAAGAGGTAGATACAAACAAGAAACAGTATCCACTAAAAGAGTTGAAAATGTTTCCTCTGGGAAGCAAGAAACAGGAGTGGTGGAAACTGCTGTTTTCCTAACAGGCACTATAGAATAATTGGACTCTTTAAACTGAGTGCATACCAGGCCCTGGCTGAGTGGCTCAGTTGGTTAGAGTGTCATCCGGATACACCAAGGTTGCAGGTTCGATCCCCAGTCAGGGCACATACAAGAATCAACCCATGGCCCTGACTGGTTTGGCTCAGCTGTTAGAGCATCAGCCCACGGACCAGGGAGTCCCAGGTTCAGTTCCAGCCAAGGGCATGTACCTTGGTTGCAGTTCATCCCTGGCCCCAGTTGGGGTTGTGCGGGTGGCAATCAATCGATGTGTCTCTCTCACATTGATGTTTCTCTCTCTCTCTTCCTCCCACTCTCCCTCCTGCTTTATCTGAAGATAAATGCAAAAAAATGTCCTCAGGTGAGAATAAAAAAAAAAGAATCAACCCATGAATGCATAAATAAATGGAACAACAAATCAATATTTTTTCCTCTCTCTCTCTTCCTCTCTCTCTAAAATCAATAAATAAAAATTAAGAAATAACTAAGTGAATATCCATGCTTCACAAAAGTAAACATAAATTTGACCTTACTTAGCAAAGCCCAAATTAGAGGGAAAAGTCAAATATTTCCAATTCATTATTTTTTATTTACTATTATAAAATTTTTATTATTTTTCGATTATTAGCTATTCTGAGTCATTGGCTTTCATTCCATAATAAATTCAACCAGGCCAATGAAAAATGGTCTGGTTATTGTCAGGAAGAGGTCACTGAAGAACACTGAGCACCCTGTGTTCTTCCTCTCTGCTTGCCAGGCACCCAGCGAGGGGAACACCTTGCCCCAGGATTCTTGGTGTGTCCCCATTGGTAAATGAATCAATTGACCTTCCTGTTTATTAATCAGTCTCTCAAAAGTCTGGAGCTGGGACTTGGACTTGGATTTTCCAGAGCTTGGCTCCCACAAGTGAGCTTGCAGATGGAGTCTGACAACCTCTGAAAATAGGACCAGACCCAGGAACCTGACAAAGTGCTCTCTGACTCTCTTCCTGAAACTGCCCGGAGCCCTTGGCCCTTTATTGATAACACTTAGAGTGAAAATTAACTGACAAACTGTGTATATAGAGATTAGTATATATACCAACAATAAAAATGAACTTTAGCAGTAAGTTGGCATAATTTCTAAGCAACATTTCACAGTCAATAATTCAATATACCTGTTAGGTTTTTTATTTTATTTTACTTTTTTAAAATAGGTTTTTATTGATTTTTGAGAGAGAGAGAGAGGGAGGGAGAGAGAGAAACATCCATCGGCTGCCTCCTGCATGCCCCCTACTGGGGATCAAGCCCACAACCGGGGCACATGCTCTGACCAGGAATCAAACCAGTGACCTCTCAGATCATGGGACAACGCTCAAGCCACTGAGCCACACCGGCCGGGCCCTGTTAAGTTTTTTAAACAGCTCTATTGAAATGTAACTCCCATACCATTACAATACACCATTTAAAATGTACAGTTCAGCCTGGCTGGTGTGGCTCAGTGGTTGAGCATCAACCCATGCACCAAGAAGTCGCAGGTTCGATTCCCGGTCAGGGCACATGCCCAGGTTGTGGGCCCGATCCCCAGTGGGGGATGTGCAGGAGGTGGCCAATCAATGTTATTTCTCATTGATGTTTCTATCTCTCTCTCCCTTTCCCTTCCTCTCTCTCTAAAATCAATAGAGAAAAAAAAATTTTTTAATTAAGTGTACAGTTCGGTGCTTTTGGTATATTACATTATTAATTTTTGATAATTGTGGTAAAATATAATTTCCTACTTTAACCATTTTTAAGGGTACAGTTCAGTGGCATTGACATCACAATGTTATTTCATTTAATCCCTGCAAAGACATTTTTTACAGATGAGAAAACTGAAGCTGAGCAAGGTTAACAAATTTACCCATCGTTATTCAACTAGGAAGCAGCCAGGTAGAGTTTCAAATCTGAACCTGCCAATCCTAAAAGCGGAGTGTTTCCCGGCATGTTGTGTTGCTGTCTACAGGGGCAGAGAAGTTCCTCGGAGGTAAGCCATCTAGAGTAGCCGAGGAAGATGGGCTTCCTGATGCCTAAAGGAGCTGGGAAACTGCAGCGTACGCTTCAGCCCCTTGTGCCTCCTCGCTTGCCCTCCCTACTTGACTCTGAACCACAGTTACTTGTGCTCTCATCTATGCCCCGTCACCTGCTCTCCTGAGGACATGAATAGACCACCCTCCTCTTCCTCCTGACCAAACTCTGTGAAAGAAGGACTCGCAGCTTTCTCTGCCTCTTCACTTCTTGTTAGTTCTCAACCCACTGAGATGCTGTCCCATCACTCCTGTGATACTGCTCCCCTCCCTGAGAGGGTCAAAGAATGTTTTTTCTTAATAAATGATTGCCTTGTCCGGCCGGTGTGGCTCAGTGGTTGAACATTGACCCATGCACCAAGAGGTCGCCAGTTCAATTCCTGGTCAGGTCACATGCCCAGGTTGTGGGCCCGATCCCTAGTGGGGGGCATGCAGGAGGCGGCCAATTAATGTTCTCATCGATGTTTCTATCTCTCTCTCCCTCTCTCCCTAAAATCAATAAAGGAAAAAATTTTTCTTAAAATTAATGATTGCCTTTTCTCTGTAGCAGAGGGCCAGAACCCTTGGCCCATCCAGTCCAAAACTTTCTTTCTGAGGGATGGTGTTGAGTTCTCTAACAGAAACCTCCACCAGCTCCCTGCAGAGATGCTGGCCTAGGTGAGGGCCATCTTGACCTCCTCCAACTGTCTGGAGTCCATTCAGGTAGCATGACTTGGGAGTTGCTCCCAACAGTCTGCAGAGGGAGAAAGAAAGGAGGGGGAGAGAGCTGCCAGGGAGAGTCACCTCCATCCTTGCCTGGGATCCTACTTTTCCATCATCCTGAGTCTGCACCCTGATCTGCCTGTGGCAACCCCTGCGGGTCTCCTCGGGGCTTGGTAGGAGAGGATCCTAGGCTGCCAGCAAGGGGCAGAGGCCTTTGTCAGGGTAAGCTCCGGGGAGAAAGACCTAGCTTGCTCCCTCCACTGAAGGAAAAGATTCCTGGCTTCAGCTGCCTTAATGAGCTTGGTGCTGGTAACTTAGAGCCTGAGGAGTGAGCCTGGAGTAATGGGGATTTGGGGTACAGTGACTTCTGAGACCAGGCAGGGAAAAGGAAGTTCCTGGGGTGTTCAGGCTGCAAGGGGCTTCTTCTGGAATGCTTTGAACTCAGACTGCAGGAACGCTTAAGAAAGGCTCAGAACCCAGGCTCTGAGGATGTCCTAGTGAAGTGACTGAACTGAGCTGTGGGAACTTTTTGGGAAATGCACCAAATCCAGGCTACAAAGGCTCCCCAGGGACTCATGAATTCAGTCAAAGGGGCTTCTTGGGAAATGTACTGACTCTCTGACTGTGAGGATGTCCAGGGGAGGCTACTGGATTCAGGTCCAATAGGATGTTTGTGGGGACTGCACTGAACTCAAGTCATGGGGGCTTCTCGGAGGGATCAATAAACCCAGCTTATGGGCGCTTCTCAGGAGTTTACTGAACTCACACTGCAGACCTGGAACTTTGCCTGCATATTCAGAGTCCATTTGGCTTCACTCTGCCCAGAGTTACAGGACCTACAGACAGGCCTGGCCTCTCTCTTCTTTCTCTTCTCTTCTCTTCTCTTCTCTTCTCTTCTCTTCTCTTCTCTTCTCTTCTCTTCTCTTCTCTTCTCTTCTCTTCTCTTCTCTTCTCTTCTCTTCACACACACACACACACACACACACACACACACACACACCCCTTCTCAGGCCCCTCTCCTGGTTCTTCCATATTTTCCTGACCTCTAAACACAGGAGTGCTCAGGGCTCAGCCCTCTCCCCTTCTTGTTTACACTCACTCCCTAGGGGACCCCATCCGGTCTTATTAAATACCCCCTGCTCTCTGACAACTCTCAACTTGACCTCTCCAACCCCAACCTCTCTCATCAGTCCCAAGCTCACTCATATCCAACGGCCTCTTGATGCATCCATCTGGTTGGCTGACAGGCATCTCAAACTCCACATGTCCAAAACCATACTTCTAAACTTTCCTCCCACACTCCTTCCTCCCACAGTCTTCTCCATCTTAATAAATGGCAACTGCATTCTCTGTTTCCCATGTCTAAAAGGAGTCATACATGATCCCTTCTTTCTCATTCTATATCAGCAAATTCTGTTGACTCTAGATGTAAAATACATTCAGGATCTAACCACAGATAACTATCTCCACTCTTTCTCCCTGGTCCAAGCCATCATCAGCTCTCCCTGGGTTACTGCTCTAGCCTTCTGGTTATCGATATAGGTTTTCTTGCTTCAATTCTTGTCTCTTCTAGTCTATTCACAATGCAGCAGCCAGAATGGTCTTTCAAAAATGTCAGCCAGATTGGGTCATTCATGTGTTCAAAACCTGCCAACGGTCCTCATCTCAACATAAAAGCCAAAGTTCTTACCACCAGTGTCCCACATGTTTCTTCCCCCCTCCCTCTCTTTCCTCATCTCCTACCACTCTCTTCCATGTTCACTCCTTCAACCATCCTTGTTTCCCAGCTGCTTTTTGAATACGTCAAGGCCACTCCATCTCGGGATCTACATTTGTGCTTACTCTTCCCTTTACCTGCAGTGCTGCTCTCCGCTCACACAAGGCTCACTCCCCAGCATCGTCTGGTCTCTACTCAAATGACACCTCACCAGAGGGATTTCCCTGCTCACCTGTATAAAAAGGCAATGTCCTCCTAGGCACCCCCACCCCTTTATCCAGCTTTAGATTTTCTCTGTAGCTCTTATCACCATCTGATGTGCTATAGATTTATTTGCTTATTTGTTCATTTTCTCCCCATACTAGAATAGACTCCACAAACGTAAAGACTTTGTCTTGTTCAACAACATGCCTGGTCCTACAACATGCCTGGAAAATGGTAAGTGTTCAAAAAATATTTATTAAATGTATGAATAAATGAATGAGTGCTGGGAATCAAGTACATATTTGTTGAATTGAAAGGAACTGGATCCCACCCTTGCCCTTTGTGGGTCTCATGGACCTATATCTTTCTCTGAAAAGGGAATTTTCTAAATCAGTTACCAGGACAGTTAGATGGGAAAATCGATACTTAGTCTAAAGGAGAGAGTTTAAGACTTCTAGAACACTATAGGTAATTTCTAGTCTGGAAACAAATATCACTTTGAGTATTTAAAACAGAGAGATGTTAATAAAGAGAACTAGTTACACGAGTGATAAAAGAACAAAAAACAAAAAACCCACTGGGGCACATGATGCAACCCAGAGATTAGCAGCAACAGAAAACCACTTCTACCCCTAGGTCAGCAGGTAGGTCATTGGGAGGAGGTCGCCAGGGTGCAGAAACCAGGGACACTCAAAGACGCTGGAACAACAGAGGAAAAGTGGAGATGCAGCCAGTGTGCATGTTGAGGAGAAATAGCCTGGCCTCTCCCCAGTCTCCTTCCAGTGCCTTCCATTAGCCAAATATGCAGGAAGCCAGCTGGTCTGGAGGCCTGGGAAACACACCATGCAGGAGTCACCTCCTATAGTACAGACCACAGAGGGGAAAATAGAGGAATGGCATGGAGGGCAAATGGCACAGGCCCAGGACAGACACAGAAGTGCTCAGTGGTTTCAGCAGATAGAAGAGGAGAAGGAGAGACATGGTGGAGAGGCAGGGGCAGCAGCAGGGCCTATGAGTCTGAGGCAAGGAGGAAAAAAATCAGACCCAAATTGTACTTTCAGTTTGGACTAAAGCTCCCCGATGCACACACTTTCCCAATGCATGCACCATGCATAATTTGTATCACTTGCTTCCAGTCTCTCAATTCTAGCAGCTGCTTTAAAGAGAGGAGCCTGTGGCTCTAAGCTGGGCTTCCCAGCATGCTTCTACTCTTCTCTTTCTAGATGGAATGAGCTCTGCTGTTGGACACCAGTCCTGGGCACTGCCTTAAGGGCTGTTTATCATGTGAGGAACCAGATTCGTATTGTCCATGGGACTCTGATGGCACGCAGAGTATCCACTATAACTGTGGCAGTGAAGGATGGCAGAACATACCCCAGGTGCAAATGGTGCCTTTGACTTGGCAAAAACACCCTTCCAAGTCTCCATTACACTGGAAGGACTCACCTACAGAAGAGGGAAAGGGCTTGTCCACCTCAGTCTAGGACCAATGAGTACATTTCTGAGGAAGAAGGCTTAAGTTAAGGAAGAAGTTTTGACTACTAGAGCTGTCAGCAATGGAACTGGCTTTCTTTTAAAGGAGTGAGGTATCTGTTCCAGGACATATTCTAGCAAAGATCTCTCAAACTTGTTGTGGAGGGGAAGCCTGCAATGTAAACTGGACTGAGTGTCTTCTCCATTGCCTCTAACTCTGCTCAACTCTGAATTCTGTGGGTAACCAACCAGCTCCCTTTATTCTGACCCTCTGTTCTCAACACATCCTTCTGCAGACCAAGCCCATGCCTAAGTTCCATGACCCTGGTGAGGGAGCATCTAAGGGGAGGGGAGGTCTGTACTGCTCACTCAGTGGACCTTCCCTTCCTGCCTAGTTTTCAGTTGAGGAAACTGGCCCTTGGTGAGTGTGGTAGACAGAATAATGCCCTCCCCCAATGATGTCCACATCCTAATACCTGAACCTGTGAGGATATTACCTTACATGGCAAAAGGGACCTTGCAGGTATGATTAAGTAAGGATCTTGAAATAGGAAGATTATCCTGATTATCCAGGTGGGCCCAAAGTAAGCAAGGGTTAGAGAAAAAGGAGATGTGACTACAAAACCGAGGTTGGAGTGACGTGCTTTGAAGATGGAGGAAGGGGCCATGAGCCGAAGAATGTAGGTGGCCTCTAGAAGCTGGAAAGGCCAAGAAATGAATTCTCCCCAGAACCTCTGGAGAGAATGAAAGAAGGCAGCCCTGCTGACACCTTTGATTTCAGCTCCATGAGACCCATTTCAGGCTCCTGACCTCCAGAACTGTAAGATAATAAATTGTTCTTTTAAGCCACTAAAGTGTGGTAATTTATTATCAAAATAGGAAACTAATACAGAGGACTTATGACCAAATCTCTGGACAACTAGCACACAGACTGGTAGTCAGTAGAAAACCCATTTCAGCCATGGACACTGAGGGAGGGAGTGAACATGGTAGTTAAAAGCATGGACCTTGGATATACATAGACTTGGATTCAAACTCCAGCTCTGCCATACTACACAATATCTCAGAGCCCCATTTCCTCATCCATAAATGGGATTATTAACACTCACCTTGCCCAAGGTGGCTGTGAAGGTGAAATAAAATATGCAGGCAAAGGCCCTGGCTGGTTTGGCTCAGCAGTTAGAGCGTCGGCCTGCGGGCTAGAGAGATCCGGGTTCAGTTCCTGCTAAGGGCACATGCCTTGGTTGCAGTTTGTCCCCGGCCCTGATAGGGGTTGTGTGGGTGGCAACCAGTCGATGTGTCTCTCTCACATCGATGTTTCTCTCTCTTTCTCTTCCTCCCTCTCTCCCTCCCACTCTATCTGAAGATAAATGCAAAAATGTCCTCGGGTGAGGATTTTAAAAATAAAAATATATGCAGGCAAAGTACCTGGAACGCAGGAAGGGCTCGATAAGTCATAGTAATTCTTACACCTGCCACCATCTCCGCCATCACTACTACTACGGTTACTGTCACTACTGTTCCTGCTAATACTACACTGTTGCCACTGCCGCTGCTACTGCTACCAACAAGGGCAGTGTCCATGGCTGAAGAGCAGAGCAGGTGCCACAAGAACGATTAACAACAGCAGCAGCAATGAGGGAGGATGGGATTAGAGAGGGTCAGAGGGTGGAAGTCACACCTTCAAACTGCTATTTGAGACTGACTTCAGAATCCAAAGCCTGGCCTGAGGGCTCTTGAGGCTGAGGAAGATAACATCTGCATCCGCCCACCCCAGATGTGTGCTGGAGTGTCTCCTGGCTTGGAGACCTTGACTTAGAATCACCTACTGTCTGTGTTTTTTTCTAGCCTGGTGCCCACAGTCCAGGAGTTAGGGAAATGCTGGGGGAATGCAGAGACATGACAGAGCCCAGAATTCAATCCCAGTCCTCTGTTCTGGGAGACAAACCAGGACACTGAACCCAATTACACATTTATTTTTTTACGTTATTTTCCAGGTGAGAAAAGTCAGACAGCAAAACAATGTGTGAGTAAGGTACAAATGCCTCCTCATTATCTCTGTGGTTCTCTTCCAGGGCTCTGCTATTGTTTAGGGATCCTCCCTGCTTTTTTTCTTTGAATGTACAGAAAGGCACCAGGGGCTTCCCTAAGACACTGGGTCTTGATAAGCAACTCACTGTGATAATATATTGTATATATTTTTAGTACTCAATACCACCTAATATAGTGGTTAAGAATCTTCCTCTGGAGTCAGATAAAATCCTGCCTCACAACCTGGCTTTGCTACCTTTTAGCTGTGTGGACTTTCACAAGTTTCTTAACTTCTCTGAGCCTCAATTTTCTTATCTTTAGAATTGTTGTAATAGCAGACATCTTCTAAAGTTTTTGTAAGGAGAAATGAGAGGATCTATTATTGTAATCAGCATTCTGCCTGAAATTTAGCAGTTACTGAGGAGCTATTGATTATTGTCGTTGTTAGTATCATTGTCATGTTATTATGATTTTTGGAAAAAGCTTTAACTCAGGACCAGAGGCAGCCACAAATCTAGGTACCAACTTGGCTTTACTTCATGTTGTTACAGCAGCCTGAGACTGCATGCTTGGCAAGGACTGGGAGGCCAGGCAGCTGAGGATCTCCCAGGTAGGCTCAGCTAGGCACAGCTACAACAGACAAGGAAGAGATGTTGACATGTTTCAGATGTGCTTCACAGCTGTTGTAGTGAGGATTGGTGCTTTCTCTTACTAAACCATACCAAAAAATATATATATATATATCTCATTGCTAGGAAGTTGGCTTCTAACTTCATGTGTCTTGGGACAAAAGGGTTGAATTTATTGACATGCTAATTCAGTTATGACTAATGAAAACATACCTGAGAAATCATGACACTTCAGGTTTATGTCCAACGCTGAAAAACATTATTTCCCCAGAGTACAAACAGGATATAGAGAGTGAGTCTAATGACATTTGGCAAGGGATTTAAATCCACACCCCTGGAGCAACAACAATTGATGGAATGCAGTGAAACATTCTCCTTCATTGCTGGTGGCCGTGAAATCACTATAATCTTTGGGAATCTAATTTGGCTGTTAGTGTCAAAGTGTTTATTTTCTTAGGCTGGGTAATTCCATCTCTAAGAATCTATCCTAAAGAAATAATCCACAAATTTAGAAAGTTGTGTGCATATGTTTGTTTATTGCCTCATTGTGTGCAAGACTGGAAAGTTGGAAACATCCTAAATGTTAACCTAAAGGCCTAACAATAGGGGATTGGTTGAATAAATGACAGCATATCTATCTGGTGGAATGTTATGCAGCCATCGCTCTTGAATATCATAAAGACCATGCAGCAGCACAGGAAAAGACTTCTGGTATATATCAGGTAAAAATGCCAGACACATGCCCTGGCAGGTTTGGCTCAGCGGTTAGAGCGTCAGCACGCAGACCAGAGAGTCCTGGGTTCGGTTTCCGCTAAGGGCACGTACCTTGGTTGCAGGCACGTACCTCGGTTGCAGTGTCTCTCTCACATTGATGTTTCTCTCTCTCTCTTCCCCCCTCTCTCCCTCCCACTCTGACTGAAGATAAATGCAAAAATGTCCTTGGGTGAGGATAAAATATAATAAATAAATTTTTAAAAATGCCAGACACAAAATGGTATAATTATAACTATGTGGAAGACTCAATAGAAACATAGACTGGAAAGAGTTCCAAAGATATATTATTAGTCCTTGTGAAAGGATGATGGAGGAATTGTGGGTAACTTTTTTTTTTTTTTATCCTCACCTGAGGACATTTTTTCATTTTTTGTTCAGATAGAGTGGGAGGGAGAGAGAGGAAGAGAGAGAGAGAGAGAAACATCGACGTGAAAGGGACACATCGAGTGGCTGCCACCCGCACAACCAACCAGGGACGGGGACAAACTGCAACCGAGGTACATGCCCTTAGCGGGAACCGAACCCGGGTCTCTCTGTACCGCAGTCCGATGCTCCAACCGCTGAGCCAAACCGGCCAGGGTGTGGGTAACTTTTTTTGGACATGCTCCAAGTTTTTAATTTTGTCTTTAAATAATGTATGTGGTAGGCAGAATAACAACCCCTCAAAAATCTCCACGTCCTAATCCCTGGAACCTGTGCACATGTTCTCTTACGTGGCAAAAGGGACATTGTAAGGGTAGATTAAGGGTTTTGAAATGGAGCGACTAGCCTGGATTATCCAGGTGGGCCCAATGTAATCACAAAAGTCTTTACAAAAGGCAGGCAGGAGAATCAGGGTCAGAGAAAGCTTAGAAAAGCCTACACTGCTGATTTGGAAGATGGAGAAAGGGGACCATGAGCCAAGAAATTCAGGTAACCTCTCAAAACAGGAAAAGGCAAGGGAACAGCTCCTCCCCAGAGCCTCCAGAAAGAACACACAGCCCTGCCAAAACTTGATTTTAGCCCAGTGAGACCTATTCCTGACTTCTGACCTCCAGCATTATGAGATAATAAGTATGTTGTTTTAAGTCACTACATTTGTGGTAATAGGATATGAATATAGTTTATATATAATAAAATTAAAATGAACAATATACATAATAAATATATCCAAAATAATATATATAATAAAATTAAGTTTTCGAAAGTGCCAGCTATTAAAACAGTGTATTATCAAATAAGTGGAAAAGTTATATATTTTCTTTACACTTATGCCATGACATTTTCCTTTAAATGAAGAAGAGGATTCATTTGTAGCATTGACTGTGGAGGAGGCAGATCTGAGTTTGCTTCTCAGCCCCTCAGTTATGTGACCTCAGGTAAGTTTCTAAAACACTTCTCCTAATCTACATACCTATGGCCCCTGAAATATGATCATTTTCCGCCGCAGTGGGCCCCAAGAAGGTAGACTGATATTTTTTCTTTTTTAAATTGATTTTAGAGAAAGAGGAAGGGAGAGGGAGAGAGAGATAGAAACATCAATGAGAGAGAACATTGATTGGCTGCCTCCTGCATGACCCACATTGGAGATTTAGCCCACAACCTGGGCATGTGCCCTGACTAGGAATTGAACTGGTGACCTCTTGGTGCATGGGTCGACGCTCAACCACTGAGCCACACCAGCCAGGTAATATTTTTTTCTAAGTAATTTTTTGAAATTGTAAAAATAATATAACATTGCAAACAGAACAGAACATATAGAGAAAAGCTCCCATAATTCATTCACCATAACACAATAATTTTTTGTGCATTTCCTTCCAATCTTTTGTCACATACACATTGTGTTAGTCAAGACTCTTGATTGCAAGTAACCAAAACCCAACTTAAAGTAATTTAAGTAAAAAAGGAAATTTGTTCAATAACTGGGAGGTATACTGGCTTTTGGAACAGCTAAATTCATGTATTCAAATAATGCTTTTAGGGTCCTATGTCTCTCCATGCCCTGGCTCTGCTTTTTTCTGTGTGGTTCCCACATCCAGGGGGATCTCTTTATGTGATAGGAAAAATGGCCAACAGCATGGTGAGGCTTCTGTGGTCCTTACAGGTCTTGATCCCAGAGGAAGACAAAGTATTGCTATACTAAATATCATACTGAGACTTTGATTGGCCTTCCATGGGTCATATGTCCACCTCTTGGACAAACCAGTGTGAATAGGGGAAAAGGGTATCCTGATTGTCCAGGCCTGTGTCATATGCCCACTCCTGCAGGCAGGGATTAGGAGGAAGAGTGTGGTTGCCATACAAACAGGGGGAAGGGTGGTTCCTTTAATGGACAAGAGGTGTCAGCCATCTTCTATCCATATTTTATATCATGAGTAATTTGTATATCATTCCATAGTCTTCATAATTATTATTCTAATGGATTTAGGATTGCAGCATACCATAGCTTGCCTAATAAGGTATTGGCTACTTGGATTGTTGTAAAAATTCTTCAATTATAAATAATGCTGTAATGAACATTTTCACGCATATAGTTTTTCTGTAGTTTAGATTATTTCTGTAAAACACAATTCCCAGAAGAGGGGTTGCTAGGTTGAAGGTGAGAACAATTTATTTTGGCAAATTGTTTTCCAGGAGGGCTGCACAAACATACAGGGAGTAACCCACTGCTGAGGCTGAAAAGTAGAGCTGTGCTTACTCTCAGACCTTGCAAACTGAGGTGGATTGAAAAGATACTACCAACTGGTGTGCCCTGAGGCCATGACCAAAGCCACAAACAGGAAATACAGACCTACCTTGCTTAAAACAGAGAAAAAAATGCAAACTCACTTGTAATTAGGGAAATGTAAATTAGTACATTGAGATACCATCTTTGTTTTTTTTTAAAAAAAGATAAGTAGGAATACATTTTTATTTTTTATTTTCTTTATTGATTTTAGAGAGAGAGGAAGGGAGAGGGAGAGGGAGAGAGAAAGAGAGAGAGAGAGAGAGAAAGAGAGAGAGAGAAACATCAATGAGAGAGAACATTGATTGGCTGCCTCCTGCATGCCCCCCATTGGGGATCGGGCCCATAACCTGGGCGTATGCCCTGACCGGAAATTGAACTGGCGACCTCTTGGTGCATGGGTTGACACTCAACCACTGAGCCACACCAGCCAGGCACGAGATACCATCTTTCATCCACCAGAATGGTAAAACTTGAAAACATTATAACATACAGTGCTAGTGAGACTGGGGGAAGAGGCACCCTCATAATCAGTTGATAGAAATGGGAATTATTAAACCTTTTGGGAAAGTAATGTGACCAAATGGATTAAAATCAATCTGAGAACACCTCCATTGCATCACATAATTACCATTGCTTTTGTGATGAGAACATTTAAGATCTACTCTCTTAGCAACTTTCCAGTATATAATACAGTTATATACTATAACTTAACTATAGTCGTCATGCTGTACATTAGATCCCCAGACCTTACTCATCTTCTAACTGGAAGTTTATAGTATGTGACTAACATCTCTTCATCCCCCACCCCCAACCCCACCCCACCGCCGGTAAACATCATTTTACTGTCTGTTTTTATGAATTAGGCTTTTTTAGATTCAACATATAAATGATATCATACAGTATTTTTCTTTCTCTGTCTGACTTACTTCACTTAGCATACTGCCCTCAAGGTCCACCCGTGTTATTATGAATGGCAGGATTTCCCTCTTCCTCATGGCTGAATAATATTGTAATATATGTGTATCAAATCAACACATTGTACACCTTAAATTTCCACTGTTATATGTCAATTACATCTCAATAAAGCTGGAAAAAAATGACCTGAGAATCCCATTTTTTAAATCTATCCTACAAAAAGAAGGTACCAGGTCTATTTTCTTTTGTCGTCCGTTTCTCTTTTTTTTACAGGTTATAGCTCCCTGCATGAGCTAGATCCATCATGGAGATAGACAACTATCTCCAGTAGCTACTTTCCCCTTCTTCCTTTTAGTGATAGATTTCACAGAGCCTATGATGATCCTATTAGAGACTACATAGCCAGGCTTCCCTTATAGTTAGGTGTGGCCATATGAATATGTTCTGGCCAATAGGAGATGAGTGGAAAGGATGTCTGCAAACTCCAGAGGTGGAACAATCAGATTTGTTTATCTGGAAATTCTGGCCTTTGAGAGATACCAATGAATGTCTGCTGGTCTCTTGACTGAGAAGAGATAGAATTGGGAATACAGATCGCTGCTTTCTGCCATGAGAACAGAGAAACAAGAAGTGGTTTGCAAAGAGGGAGGACTGGAGCTGACGTAAAACAAGAGGCAGGGTGGCGATACTGTGAGGTCCCAGGGTGCTCAAAGCAGCTTGTTCCAGTCCTGGCTCTCATTCTTCATGAGTGAGGCCACACTACTCCTGTCCTTGGGTCCTTTTTATGGTTCCCTATTTTCCTTCAGCTAATTTGAATGATTTTTATTATTTGCAGGAAAAGGGGGCTTCATAAATATAGAGTTCTCCAAAATAACCCTATTTTTTAATGTATGATAACCAATAAGGAGAGGCAAGAAAATTCATTGAGATGTTATATTTTGCTTTTGCTGGTATGGAAATATTGGAAAGAACAACAGCCATTTGTTTATGTATTCGTGGGATTTCTCCCCCACCCTGTTCTGAGAAGGTAGACAGGCTTTGGGTTTCCTGCCTCAGGAAGTTTGAACTACTGGGCGGAGAGAAAAAGTTACCTAAGGCAGTCTGCTGTCCTAGGGTTGGTTTCCACAAATTTGAGTTCCTTGGATGGGGATGGGGGGATTATTCTGGAAAAAGGGAGAGAGTATTCTAAGGTGGGGTAGGTTGAAGCAGATAAAGTGAAGGGAGAGTTCTTGAGATAGAAGAGGGATAAAAGTCTATAGATTCTGTGACTTTGGAGAACCTGTATCCTAACCTGGTTAGTCCCAGGGAGATTCCAGGACACTAGATGGGACTGGAAGCCTGGTGCATCCATAGACTGGATCCTGGCTTTCCATGCCTGACTGTCACTTTCTAACAATAAAACTTTATTTATTTATTTTAAAAGATTTGTTAAAATTGATTTTTAGAGAGAGAGGAAGATAGATAGAAAAACAGCAATATGCTGCCTCCTGAATGCCTTCTACCGGGGGTGGAACCCATAACCTGGGTATGTGCCCTGACTGGGACTCGAACTGGCAACCTTCCATGCACACAGGAAGACGCTCAACCAACTGAGCCCAACATCCAGGGCAATAAAACTTTATTTTTAAAACAGAGGAAGCTTGACAGATTTGGCCCACAAGTCATAGTTTGCTAACCCTTGAATTAGAATATCATCATTTAACAACCTACAATGAATTAATAGATATGGTCATTAGGCATCAGTGGATGTTAACATCATAAAAAGGGAGACAACCAGACATTGTGTGCCTCCTATGGTCTTGCCAAAGGCACCAAACCCAGCCTGGTGCAGCTACATATTTGCAGGAAATATGGGGGACAGAGAAATATGTTGGACTTCACCAAGAATATGCAGTCAGCAAAATCTAGACTGGGAAGCTGCACAAATCAAAAGGATTATTCAACAGATTGGGTGAAGTACAGGGATAGAGGGAGATATGGGTGGAAAGAGATTTAGGGATGTATCAACTTGTGGAAGGGTAGGTAGGACTGAACTCTTGTTCAGGGATGCACATTTGGGTGACTATAAAAATCAGGATCTGGGGAGGGTTGTGACTGGGAAACGGCTCATGGGTGGGTGGCAAGGTTCTAGGTCGTTTCGCCCTAAACATTTTTTGTCTCAGGCATTTTTGCCGTCTCCACTGCATAACTAATTTGCCATAAAGCAATTTTACGGTAAATGACAAAAGAACAAAAATTAAAAGAGAGACATTAAAAAGGACATAAGAAAACATGAAAAAAGTAATAATAAAATGAAAAGCTTTATTACAGTGCTGGCTGTGTGGCTCAATTGGTTGAGCATTGTCCCATGCACCGAGAGGTCACCAGTTAGATTCCTAGTCAGAGCACATGCCTGGGTTGGGGGCTTGATCTCCAGGAGGGGGAGTGTGGGAGGCAACCAATAGATGTTTCTCTCTCATTGATGTTTCTATCTGTCTCTCCCTCTCCTCTCTCTCTCTCTCTCTCTTTCTCTCTCTCTCTCTCTCTCTCAAGTCAATAAAACATATTTTTAAAAACTTTATTGTGAAAAATGAAAATATACTGTCTTTGAAGTCTTTTGTTCATAGTATTATGCATTTTTAGTTGAATGTTGATTCGTCTCCTCCTTTGGCATCGTACTTGTTTTCTTTTTCACTAAAATTTCTTTCTTCATTAAAAGAGGTATCAGTTTCCAACCAAAGAATTGATAATTAATGCTCTCAAAGACTGTTGTGAATTAACAGCCAGAGTCTCTTTTGTATTTGCTATAGCTTGGTAAACTTTTGGTTTGGATGGGTAGAAGGGATGACTGTGCTCCCAGAAGGATTTGCAAACTGATGTTACAATTTTCTTTTCTTTTTTTAAAATTGATTTTTGAGAGAGAGAGAGAAAGAAACATTGATGAGAGAGAACATCAATTAGCCGCCTCCTGCATGCCTCCCACTGGGGATTTGGCCCACAACCTGGGCATATGCCCTGACTGGGAATTGAACCACCGACCTCTTGGTGCATGGGTCGATGCTCAACCACTGAGCCACACTGGCCAGGTTGATGTTATAATTTTCTAGTAAAGTAAGCAATCTGGCTTTATATGTAGTTGTTATGATCCTTTATTTATTTATTTATTTATTTATTTATTTATTTATTTATTTTTAATCCTCACCCGAGGATATTTTCCATTTATCTTCAGATAGAGTGGGGGAGAGGGAGAGAGAGAGAAACATCGACGGGAGAGGAACACATCAACTGATTGCCTCCTGCATGACCCTGACCAGGGCTGGGGACAACCGCAACTGAGATACATGTCCTTGACCGGAATCAAACCCACGACTCATTGGTCCACAGGCTGACGCTGTAACTGCTGAGCCAAACCAGCCAGTGCATTATGATCTATTATTTTAAGACCACCACATCAACTCACTGTATAGACTATTAAGAGAGCTAAGATTTATATAATAGAAAAATGGGACTACTACAAGAACTCCTTTGTCAATAGAGAAATGAAATTAAACTCAATACATAAAGTCTGCCAAAAGTAAACCAAACTGTCAACCAGTTAGTTTATCCTTTTCTTTTTTCAATCCTCACCCAATGATATGTTTTTATTGATTTTAGAGAGAGAAGAAGGGAGAGGGAGAGAGAGAGAGAAACATGCAAGTGAGAAAGAAACAACAATAGGTTGCCTCTTGCAGGCACCCCAACTGGGGATTGAACCCACAACCTGGGTATATGTGCCCTGACCAGGAATCGAACCCATGACCTTTCAGTGTATGGGATGACACTCCAACCAGCTGAGCCTCACCAGCCAGGGCCAGTTATTTTATGTTTACAGCAAAATTGCCTTGTGGCCAGTTAGTGTACGTGGTGAAACACTTGCCCAAACATCTTGCAGCAAAAATGATTACTGGAAAACTGACTGGGGGTGGTGAGATTCTATTTCTTCATTTTGTGGTGGTAACAAGAATGTTCAGCTTAGATTGAGCTATGCATTTTTTTTCTGTTTGTTTGTTTTGTATTTGTGTTTTAGTTTGTAGTTAAAACAAAAGAAAAAAAGAGTTCTAAGAACAACATAAGCCTGGAGCCACTAGGTCCTATGATACCTACTATATGCAGGAGCCACACACAGGCAAACCTGTTCTTTCTCATTCTCTATATGCTCTTGAAAGCTTTATTTCATACTTCACAGCGATAGGGTCCATTTTCATTCACCGAGGCATGATTTATTCTGTTCTGACCTTGTCTGAAGTCTGCAGAGCTCACTGAGGGAGGGGATGGAATGTTCTGCCAAAGGCAGATAAAAATCTTGCCAACAGCCCTGGCCAGTTTGGCTCAGCGGTTAGAGTCTTGGCCTGAGGACCAAAGGATTGCAGGTTCGATTCCCAGTCATGGGCATGTGCCTGGGTTGCAGATTTGATCTCCGGCCCAGGTCTCAGTCAACCAATCAATGTGTCTCTCTCACACTGATGTTTCTCTCTCTCTCTCCCTCCCTACCTTCCACTCTATCTAGGAATCAATGGAAAAATATCCTCAGGTGAGGATTAATAACAACAACAACAAAAATCTTGCCAACAGTTGGCAAATTTGTTGGGTTACTCAGAGGCCTAGGGAAAAGAAGGAGCAGTTATGTGTTTCAGGTATCATTCATTCATTCATTCATTCTATATTTATTAATTTCCAGGCACTGAATGTGATAGCCCCAAGCCCAGCTCTCAGGAAACTCACAACTGATGTTGCAGGGGTGGGGTGAAGAGCTGTGTGGCACAACCTGGGGAACTCTTGGAGACTTACTTTTCTCTGGTGTGATCCATCCTCCTCTTCCAGGTCTGAAGTTTCCATCATTTGAGTTATTTCTTCATATTGTTCCAATGCTCTTATTTAGAATGTGAAAATGTGTTAACTAAAGGAATGGGCATACTTTAGGACACAGTATCATATGGTGAAAAGTAGGAGAGGACAGATACATTTTGATGAGAAGACAGTCTTTGGGAAGAGTCTGGAGCGGTGGGCAGCCAGGAGTTCTTGTCTAAGTTTAGGGAGAACGACACAGGAGAAAGGGTAGGGGAAAGAGAAGAGAAGTGACTATTATTTCACCAGTTTGCTCAGGTTTTGGTAATACTCATGCCTTAAATTTCTCTACTTGGGCCCTGGCCGGTTTGGCTCAGCGGTTAGAGCGTCAGCCTGTGGTCCAGAGAGACCTGGGTTCCTTTCCCGCTAAGGGCATGTACTTCGGTTGCAGTTTGTCCCCGGCCCTGGTTGGTCGTGCAGGTGGCAGCCACTCGATGTGTCACTTTCACATCGATGTTTCTCTCTCTCTCTCTTCCTCTCTCTCCCTCCCACTCTATCTGAACAAAAAATGAAAAAATGTCCTCGGGTGAGGATAAAAAAAAAAAAAATTCTCTACTTGGTAAGAAAGTGGGACTTATTTTGTATTCCAAGCTTTGAAATCAGAAAGACCTGTGTTTGAATGCCAGCCTTGCTACTTACTACCTAGTGTCCTGCACTAAGGCACTTCTAATTTCTCAGCCTCAGTTTCCTTATCTGTATAATGTAAAGAAAGTATTCACCTTACTGGATGGTGGGAGGAGTAAAATATAGTAATGTATGTGAAGAGCTCAGCACAGAGCCCAAGCACACTGGTTTTTCTCAGTGAATATGAGTGCCTATCCTTGGTTGAGTAATCCCGTCGTTTGACAGCATTTAGGTCAGAGAAGAAAAACTTCAAATGGATCTTTAGATCAGCTTAAAGATGGATCCTTTTGGGGAAGTTCTATCTTTTTAAGAAGAAATAAAGAAAAACCTAGCCTCTTCTCACTCAGTTGACATTCCACAGTCATATTTCTCAATATCCTACTTTCTCTTTATTTTGTAGTATTTCTCTTCCTGGCCTACTTTAGCCCCTCTTAAGCCAGACCCTAACTAACTCCCTTTATGTCAGAGACAAGGCATCATAGAGTTCTTCCCTTCCATTTGCTTTTGTTTTCTCAAAGTGTTAGCTTCTGGTATCTGAAGCAATCAGGAAATGAGGAGAGTTTCCTTTTCTGAGCAATAGATCATTAAAAATAATGATGTATTGCATACCAGCTGTGTGCCAAGCAAAAGGGTTCAGCATCTTTACAATAACCCTATGAGTGGGGATTAGCTCAGATTTAGAGACCTATAGGGATTTTTGAGGAATAAATCAAATAATGTTTGAAAAGTGCTTAGGACATTTAGACTTAATAGATGTTAGCTGTCATTATTACTATTACTTTTCAGTGAGGAAATTAAGGCTCAGGTTTGTTAAGATACCCACCTAAAGTCATCCAGCTAGAAGGTTGAAAAAGGATTCCAGGTCTTGTTGCCCTTAAAGTCAATGCAAAAGTTCCACTGTTTCACGGCATCTTGATTGAAATTATAAAACATTAATCAATTTGAACAATAACAAAAATTTCAACCTCATTTTAACCTAATTGTTCAGTGAATGTTCATCATAATTTTGGGCCAACACAATCCCACACCCTTGCCTCCTTGCTGGTATGTTCCTTATATAGATGCCAACTTCAGTCCTTACTGACTCCCAGAGCACAGCCTCACAAGACTGACTGCTTTCCTAGACCCATCTCCCACTTTTTCTCATATTTTTAGCAAGTACTATGGTGTACATCTATGATGTCCCCTGCCCTTCCCTCTTGGCCCCCTGAGATTGTTCTAGGGGTGGGTACTAATACAAGCCTGGCCAATCAGTACCCCACCCCCAACCCTCAGGAATGTTCAAATTTGAATTAAGAGTGCTAGTCCCTTTTTAGGGGTGGAAATAGTAAGATGTAAAACTTGGGAGTGCCATATTTCCAGACAGTCTTGAGAGAAACGGAAGCCAACCCAGCAAGGGAAGCAAAGAAGCAAAAGAGCTCAGGTGGGCCCTGGCCAGTGTGGTTCAGTGGTTAGAGCGTCAGCCCATGCACCGAGGGGTCTTGGGTTCGATTCCCCATCAAGGGCACGTACCTGGGTTGCAGGTTCAATCCCAGGCACCAGTCTGGGGCGGGGGATTGGGGCGCATCCGGGAGGCAACTGATCAATGTGTCTTTCTCACAATGATGTTTCTCTCTCCCCATCCCTCCAGGCTCCCTTCCATTCTTTCTAAAAATCAATGGGAAAAAAAAATATCCTCAGGTGAGGATTAGCAACAACAACCAAAAAGTTCTGGTGGTGCTAAAGTTTCTGGTTCCAGGAGTTCCTGAAGCCTCAGTTCAGCACCCTTCCCACCCGCTTTGTTTGACGGTTTAACCCTCTCTTGGCTTTCTTGGGCTAATTCTTATCCTTCGCTTTTGCCCAAGCAAGTTCAAGTTGGATTTCCGTTGCTGGTAACCAAGAGTGCTAGATAACATAAGTACCACATAGCCACAACTAATCTGGACTACCTGCTAATCTGAGCACACTTTGCTATGTTGTTCTTTGTATCTAAAATGTTCCCTATTCCCACATGACCAAAACTAACCACCCATTCTTAAAGGCTCATTTCTCATGAACTGTCCCTGATCCAACCTGCTAGAATTTATCTCTTCTAAGCTCTTGTTGTGCTCAGAACTTTCTAAATTGTTATAATATATCCACTCTATTATTATTATTATTATTTTTAGAGAGAGGAAGGGAGAGAGAGAGAGAGAGAAAGAGAAAGAGAAACTTCAATGTGAGAGAGAAACATCAATCAGCTGCCTTCTGTACGAGCAATGATCTGGGATTGAACCCGAAACCTAGGTCTGTGCCCTGACCAGGAATCCAAACTGCAAACTTTTGGTTTACGGGAGGATGCTCCAACCAACAGCCAGGGCTCTACTTAATTTTTTTCTAGAACAAAGATTTGCCTTGTTCAGGTTGTTCCCACTGTGCTATCAGTGTCTGGTATGGATAGCACTAGATAAATGTTAGTTCTTTTCTTCTTCCCCTTCTCTTCATTGTAGGCACACTTTTTTCCTGTAGCTTCATTTTCTTTCCCTGGTATCAACATTCCATTCCCTGCTGCTGAATGAGAAAATGTTCATCTGTGTCTGCCCTAGGCAGTTGTGTTTTGGTAAAATAACACTAACAAACTTGTAAAAATAATTTACCTAAAAATAGTTATTTCAACCCTGGCCTGTGCGTCTCAGTTGGTTGGAGCATCATCCCATACACCAAAAGGTGGCGGGTTCGATCCCGGTTAGGGTAAATACAGGAGGCAACCCATTGGTGTTTCTCTCTCTCTCCCTTTCTCTCTCTCAAAATCAATTAAATTTAAAAAATAAAAATAATAATGGTTACTTCATTGAAGGCTTAAGTAACTAGTGAGGGAAGTTAATACTGTTTAGATGGTGGGTTGTCCTAGTATACATGCTATTTCACTTAGAATATGAATTTCAAGTAGGAGGAACCCTATAAGATTTGCATTTAGCAATAAGGGACTCCATTTCCAAAAACTACCTGGCAATCTTGTGTTCCCATTTTTAGTATCCTTGCTTCCCTTCAAACTGTTGGAAGATCAATTATTCATTAGTGAGAAAAGAGACAATGAGTTCTCATATGTAGATGCATATAACAAAAATTCTAGGCAATTTTCTTGGCCGGCGGTTGGTGTTTTGAGAATAATAGATTATTATCAGAATATGTAACTTTTTATATTTAGCTCCCCTCTCAAATTTTACCACCTGGAGGAAGTTCTCTCTGTCCAGCAATCGCTTCTCTTTTCTGGGTTCTGGGAATATTTATTTTTCAGCATCTTCTTTTAGCTTGTATCATACTGTTCTTTATTGATGGCTGTTTTTTGGTGCAAGTCACTGTGTTCCAGAATAATGTTAATTAATTCTTGGGTTTGATTAATTTCAAATTTTTATCTGTACCCAGAGAAAACTGTAATGGTTACACTCTGTCTAAAGATGATGTATTCCAGCAGAGCTACTAAAATACCTATCATACATCTACAAATATCAAGTTACAATAAACATCTTGCCCTTCCTTTTTAATTCTGCTTCTCTGGAAGAGCAGTAGGGTAGACTAAACAAGTTCCAGAAGTTGGGCACCTAGCTTTACAATTTTGCTCATTCAACCAAGGAAAAATATAGGGGATTAGAATCCACATTGTTGGTTATTTAGCTATCTTTTCATGGGTCTTTATCTCCATCTTTCGTTTTCAGGACCCTAGAGGGCATGGACCTACTTTGCACAACCTATAGTTTTAGCCCTGTGTTTTGTACAAAGTAGGCACCAATAAATATGACAAATGATTGAATGATATATATACACTTTCTTGGAGTTTCTTTGTGAGCAACATGATTAAGAATAAAGTGCTAGCCTGGCCAGTGTGGCTCAGTGGTTGAGCGTCGACCCATGCACCAAGAGGTTACCAGTTCGATTCCTGGTCAGGGCACACGCCCAGGTTGTGGGCCAAATCCCCAGTGGTGGGCATGCAGGAGGCAGCCAGTCAATTAAAAAATAAAAGAATAAACACCCTGGTCGGTTTGGCTCAGTGGTTAGAGCGTCGGCACTCGGACCAGAGTCCCAGGTTCGGTTCCCGCTAAGGGAACGTACCTCGGTTGCAGTTTGTCCCTGGCCCCGGTTGGGGTCGTGTGGGTGGCAACCAGTCGATGTGTCTCTTTCACATCAATGTTTCTCTCTCTCTCTCCCTCCCTCTCTCCCTCCCGCTCTATCTGAAGATTAATGCAAAAATGTCCTCTGGTGAGGATAAAAAACAAAAACAAACTAGAATAAAGTGCCGCCCTGGCTGGTGTGGCTCAGTGGTTAGAGTGTCAACCTGCACACCAAAGGGTCATGGGTTTGATTGCTGGTCAAGGGTACTACCTGGGTTGTAGGTTCGATCCCCAGCCCCAGTTGGGGTCGTGCAGGAGGCAACCAATCGATGTGTCTCTCTCTCATTGATGTTTCTTTCTCTCTTCCTCCCTCCCTCCCTCCCTCCCTTCCACTCTATATGAAAATCTATGGGAAAATATCCTCAGGTGAGGATTAACAAAGAAACAAAAAATAGCTTTCAGAAAATAAAGGTGGGTGGAGACCGAGTGGTATGGCTCAATGGATTGAGCATCATTCCACGGACTGAGAGGTCCCTGTTGGATTCCCAGTCAGGGCACATGCCTGGGTTGCCGGCTCAATCCCCAGTAGGGGGCGTGAAGGAGGCAGCCAATCGATGTGTCTCTCACATCAATGTTTCTATCTCTCTCTCCCTTCCTCTCTCTCTCTGAAAAAAGGGGGGTAGTGGAAATTCAAAAAAATTAAACAAATGGAAAAATATCCTCAGGCGAAGATTAACAACAACAAAAAATAAAGTTCTAATAGTTATCTCAAAATCTTTTTGAAAAGAAGTGGAGTATAAATAAACACATAAATACAAATAAAATAGTATCACATTTTGGAAATGCCTCTTGGCCTCTGATCTGCAATATTCCCTGGATCAGAAAGACTGGCTGAACGGAACTATTGGGGACCAGTCTGTGAGGTGGAATGCATTCTCTTTTTCTGGTGTTTAAACACAGCTGTAAGAACAAAATGTTTCTAATTAAGATACCACTGATTTTTCCCTCCATTAATTCCATGTTTCTTCAAAGCTAATGGGGGTATATAATGACTCCACATCAAAGACTCTTTTCTAATGGTGAGTTTTATTAGAACAAAGCAGAATTCACAACCCACAACAGAGCAATTTGTTGAATTTATTTTAGAGTTGATTTACGAATCACTCTTCATGAAATGAGCTGGATCCTCATATGTGTTCTAAACTTCCTTCTCTAAGAAGCCTTTCAGCTCTTTTTCCTTCCTCTCATTCCATCCTTCCCCTCATACCCTTGTCCTTGGCACTCTCTTCACATGGTATAATTATTTATTTTCTTCCCTACCTCCTCCTATTAGACCATAAGTTCCTTGAGGGCAGGTATTAAAGCTTGCTCAACTCAGTATAGTCAATGCCTTGCACAAGTGCTTGGCTTATGATAGGCATTCTACAAAGATTAAATGAATTAGTTAATGGTGATGCCTCACATTTGTAAGTGCTTTAGGCTTACAAAGTACTTTCCTATGTTATAACTCCCATGATACTCTGAGGCAGGCAGAACACCCATTTACAGATGTGAGAAGAGGTTCAGAAAGGCTATGTAACCTGAGGCTGCCTTTTCAGGAGACACCAGGACTCATGACAGTAGATTCCTGCTCTGCAGCCCTTTTCTGAACGCAGGAGCTTTTTGTTTCTTGAGCCAAGTGCCAAAGGCAAAAGAAACTTATTCCTGGAATCTTTTTGACCTTTTCCACTGCTCTGTCTTTACTCCTCTGTAGGATTCTTTCACTTCTGATTGAGCCCTACATTTTATTTAGGAGACACATATTTCTTATAGGCAGATGAAAGATAAAAATATATGTTCTTGTGCTGATTTTCCAGTTTCTCTGTCTGGGACCTCTTGGTTGGGGTGTGGGATTGTGGAATATGTGGCTGAGATGGGGGTGGTGTGTACATGTGGGGAAAGATGGAGCTGACTGAAGTGGCCAGAGTGTGTTGTTCAGAGGACTATCAGGACAAAGGCCTGTGATGCTGAGGCCTTGGCCTTGAGTTCCTTCTATCTCCACTCCCATCTCCCACAGTTTTCTCTAGGGTAAATCTGGATAAAATGAACTGGTAGAGTTGAGAGAATGGTGCTGACAATAAGATTCCAGCATACAGAAATTTAAGAATTAAAGAATGTTTAGGGAAGGGATGGAGTGGTCAAGGTGAGGTTGGACAATAGTTAGGGCTTACTTTCTGACATTAACCATATTTGATAATTGTATGAAATTGGACTCAATTGTATTCATTTCTTTGCAGACAGCACTGAGGGTGGAAGCTAAGGAGAGGGCAAAAGAGGGAATCTCTCAAATGGCTTTTAAAATAAGCAGAGTCCTCTTCTTGAAAGAGAAAAGGCAATGATACCTACATCATTAGCAAGTTAAAATGAAAATGACAAGGAGTTTGTTGGCCTTGTCTCAGCTTTACACACAATACCCAGATTATACAGCACTAGCAACAAATGACATCACTCCACGTATACCCAGTCCCTCACATCTAATTTACCAGAGAGGCACACATTTTATATGTAGAAACTTAAAAGTCACACACATAATAAGGCCTAACATTTAATGAGTAATATGTGTCAGAAGGTTTACATATATTACTCCTCACAGGAACCAACATTATAAGTTGACAGGTAAGATAGTGAGGTTCAGAGAGGTCAAGCAACTTGCCCAAGGTCATACACCTGGTAAATGGGATTCCAGAATTCTCTTCTATGTCTGACAGTAAAACAAGTTATTTCACAGTCAAATAACTCTCAGGCTAAACCACCTTATATACATCCAATGTAACCAGTCTGTCTTCTGCCTCTACCATTTTGTTTTTATTAATTAATTTTTGTTACAGATGTTTCTCCTTTTTCCCTGCTAGACACCCTCCTCCTCATCCCGCCCCCCTGCCCCCGCCCCAGCATTGTTGTTTATGTCCACTGGTTAGGCACACATGCATGTAAGTTCTTTGGTTTACCTAATATTCCCCCCCCCCCCAGGTTTGTCAGTCTCAACCCTACTCCTTTCTATGTCTCTGGGTCTATTTTGTTCATCAGCTTATTTTGTTCATTATATTACACAAATAAGTGAGATCATGTGGTATTTGTCTTTCTCTGATTGGCTTATTTCGCTTAGCATAATACTCTCGAGGTCCCTCCATGTCGTCTCAAAGGATAAGAGATCTTTCTGATAGCTGCATAGTACTCCATTGTGTAAATGTACCATAGCTTTTTTATCCACTCATCTATTGATGGGCACTTAGGCTGTTTCCTGATCTTAGCAATTGTAAATAGTGCTGCTATGAACATAGGGGTACATATATTCTTTCTGATTGGTGTTTCAGGCTTCTTAGGGTATATTCCTGGAAGTGGGATCACTGGGTCAAATGGCAGTTCCATTTTTAATTTTTTGAGGAAACACCATAGTGTTTTCCATAGTGGCTGCACCAGTCTGCATTCCCACTAGCAGTGTACTGGAGTCCCCCTTTCTCCACACCCTCACCAACACTTGTTTGATGATTTGTTGATGGCGGTCATTCTGGCAGGTGTGATCTACCATCATTTTTTACATTAGTGACACATATATGACTTATACATTGTGTATTCCTCTTATGTCCCCAATTAGATTGTGAACTTCTTGAGGGCGAGACCAACTACATATCCTCAGTCTGTGTTGCACATAACTGGTGCTCAGTAGAATATTTTCAACGGAGGACACCAGGAAGGTGGCTAGGAGCCTAGGAGTAAGTACAGGTACAGAAGGAAGGCGGGGACAGGAGTGTCATTCAATAATTTAATGAGTACCTGGACTGGTGTGAGGTGCTGGGGATTCAGCGATGACCAAGTCAGTTCGGGTCCCTCACAGGACATCATTGTAAAGTTCGGGATTATAGTCAAGGACGTAAGTCACCCAAAGGAAATGAACTCCGTGTTCCTCAGCACTAAAGAAAACCAAGGATCGCAAGCCCCAGCATTTGCAGGGTTCTGGCAGTCCTGCAGCACAAAGGCATGAAAAATAAGGTATTCCTAAGTCAAGTGAAATGCTTTCATGTGACTGAACTTGACCGGCCAAAGGTCTAGGGCCGGGTGTGATGGGAGATAAAGACCAAGAAGCGCGGGCAGCGCGTCCGAGATAAAGGATGGGGCTGACCCAGCTCTGCCGTGAGCTTTTCCACGCGTCGTTTCGTCCCGCAGCACCAGGAGGCCGGGCCGTGGGGTCTTTCTTGCCCACCAGGAGGAAAAACAGGCGAGCTGGCTGGCCCCCTACTCCTCGCCGCCCTTTGTGAAACGCCCCCATTGTGCCTCTTAGGTGGAGTCTGGCCTACTCCGTGAGGGCTGAAAGGTGAGGAGCGCGGGGTATTTGGGACTCCAAAAAAACCTGGGTACCCTGCGCCCGCAATTAAGTCCGCTTCCCTTCTCCCCTCCTCCCGCAGCCTCGCGGGCACTCCTCCCCCAACCTCTCTCATCTCCCGCGCTGGGCCTGCGGGGCGGGGCGAGGGTTCCGGACTGCGCGAGAGTTCCGCCCAAATCCCGCGAGACTCGCCTGCCGCTGCTGCCGCCGCCTCCTACGTCTTTCCCTTTGACAAGTCGCCGCTGCTGCAGCAAAAATAAAGGACGCGGCCACCGCAGCCGCTGCTGAGCGGGGCTCGGGTCACTGGAGCCGCGCCCCACCCCCGCCAGCTCCGGAGCCGCGTACGGTAACGCCTCCTCTTCTGTCTTCCTGGCCACCTGTGCTTGCGCCCCGCCGGCGGGGAAAGGCCGGCCGAGGCCGTTCCAGGGCCGCAGCCGAGCGGGGCCGTCGGGGTCCCGGGTGGGCGGCAGGCGAAGGCCCGAGGGAGCCCTCCCGGCGCGGTGAAGCCCCCGGCCCCGGGAGCTTCTCGCGGCCAGGGGCGCATACAGAGCCACGTTAGAAGCCTAGCCGCCGGCCGGGGAGGGCGGAGGGAACCGCCCCTCCGGCGGCTTGCTGTACGTGTCCCTCAACCCTCCGGGATCGCATCTCTGACCTTTTCCCTCACCCCTTTTATCCACTAACGAGCGCCCCTCCCGGGCCGGGGCTGGGCCGGGGGCGGCGGTCCGAGTCTTCTTCCACACACAAGGAGAGCTGCGACCCCGCTGTCCCTCTCGCTGGCCACCTTTTGAGGGGTGGAGGTTGAGGTTGGGAAGAGGTGTCTTTCTCCTTTGCATTTGGGTGGGGACAACTCATCATCTCATCTGGTATACCTTTTTCCAAATCTCCCGCCTCGATAAAATAACAATTTATAGCCTCTGCTACCAGGAGGGGAGACGAGATGCATTGTTTAGTCTTTGGAGTGAGATGAGGGTGATGATGACAGGAGCTGTCCCAGAGAACATGGTGATGGGTGGCAGGTTCATGGGAGACACGAGGAAGGCAGGAGCTAGCTGGTACCACATCTCCCAGGAGGTTATGTAAAAGACATGTTTTCCATCCTAGAGAGCTGTGAAGCACAGAGACATAATTTGCCTTAATTTAAAAATAATATTTGTAATACTGTGGAAAATATGGATAATCAGAATAATAGGAATGCATCATTGTAATTCCATTTCCAGAGATAGCATTTCATGATTAACATTTTGGTGTATTTTCTAACAGACACTTAATTTTTTCAAATAGTACCTGACTCATCCTTGATTGGGTCTTCCCCATTTTACATATATATATATATATATATATATATATATTTTTTTTTTTTTTTTTTTTTTTAATTTTTTAAAAAAATGATTTGTTTTGAGTCAGGTCTTTGGCCTGCTTGATTAAAACTGGTTACTTGTTCATTATCACTGGTTGTACTCTGTCATCACTATCTCTTTCATTGGGCCCTCTTCCAAAATGATTTTTAGCTAAAAGGTTTTAATAATCAAACATTAAAAAATATATCTGCTTGGATCTAGTACACATATGTTTTTACAGTTCTGCCTGCAGTGGATGCTGAAAAGGAGCAGTGGAAAGCAAATAAACTTTGATTATTCATAGTGGGAATACACCTGTTTACCTCAAGGTTTATAAAATTGATTTCCTTTGGTTATTTTTAGGCTAAAACCATTGTGTGACGTTGTTAGTTTCATAGTGCTTTTGTGATTGGGATGGGGTGGATTTGTGCCTTTGATTATGTAGATTAAAGTGTGTGTTTATACAAGCAAAATTGAGTGTCCTAGGTGCCTATATACACATATATGTGACTTA
Organism: Tadarida brasiliensis; assembly: GCA_030848825.1. Classification (NCBI taxonomy): domain Eukaryota; kingdom Metazoa; phylum Chordata; class Mammalia; order Chiroptera; family Molossidae; genus Tadarida; species Tadarida brasiliensis. The sequence continues at coordinate 195,752,307 of CM061257.1, read as the reverse complement.
CATCCTTGATAAGGAGGTGAGTTAGAATGTATCATTATATTATTTGAGAAAAGAAAGTATTAGGTAGGGCAAAGAATAGTCTTGTAATATCCCAAATCACACGATAGGATTATAAGGAAGACTAGGGAGGTTGGAAATGTAAAGGCTTTTAAAAATAGGATAGATTGTCATCTGTCTGGAGTTGTCATTGGAATGGATTATAAATGGCCTGTTAAGGCCTCTTGGAATTCTAAACTTTTATGAATTTTGCTTTCCCTAAGGTTCTTATCACTTTGTTTTTTAAATTTCTAGTCATGCTGTTTGGATGTGACACTTACCCATTCATTTGCTGGTTATGTACATATTTCACTGTCAATATGGGCATCCAGGTGGTGCATGGAGGAGAAAGCAAATGTAAATGATCACTTAATCTGCTTATTGATATATATGTCTACTAAAAATCCCATTTGATTAAAGAAATTTAGAAGACTGTGTTTATTGGGCTAGATTGGTCAGTAGAGGATGCAAATAATAAATAATACAATTCAAATGTCCCAAGCATTTTTTTCCCAAGAAAGACTAAATGATTCTTTCTTAATATTTGAAACAAATAAGAAAAGGACTGGATACATTGAACAGCTGATTTTTTTAAAATCCAGATTTTCAGAACTTAAAATAACAATGACTGTGGTTTGAGGTATGGAGAGATGTTTGTGTTAGGATAAAACCAAATTGACTTGTGAAACAAAATTTGAATTTTATAGTTGAGCAATTATGTAATAATAAATAACAAACTTACTATAATCTATTGAAGATAATTTTTTAACGTGAATAAAACTTTGGTTTGACAGATAAATGAAGTGCGTTGTTATGTGTACATATTGCAGATTATGTTCAAAACATAAAAAACTGCTCATGTCATTTAAAAAGTTTGCAAAGCCAACCGGCTGGTGTGTCTCAGTGGTTGAGCGTCAACCCATGCACCAAGAGGTCTTTGGTTTAATTCCCTGTCAGGGCACATGCCCAGGTTGTGGGCCCGATCCCCAGTGGGGGCCATGCAGGAAGTAGCCAATCGATGTTCTCTTTCTCTCTCCCTCGCCCTTCCTCTCTCTCTAAAATCAATAAAGGAAAAAATAAATAAAAATAAGAAGTTTGCAAAGCCAGTAAAGTCACAACAGCTAGCAAATATTTTTGACTAAAAAATTTATAAGGGAACATAAAGTATGTAATTTACTTTTTAGATGCCAGATCTTATTTTTATTATTTTAGTTTGTTCTGCTGTCACTTACTGGGCCCCTCTAAGTTAACATGAATGTAAATTCCAGATGAGATCCCTGAACAAGGAAATATGGAAGTTGACTAGGATGATTGATGGATGGATTTTATTTATTTTCAGCTGTTTATTTTGAAATAATGTTGCACTTACAGAAATGTTGCAAAGATAGTACAGAGTTTCTATATATCTTTCACACAACATCTCCTAATGTTGATGACTTACATAACCATAGTACAATGATCAAAATCAGGAAATTAACATTGGTATAATACTATTAACTAAACTACAGACTTTATTTGAATTTTACCAATTTAACCCCTAATACTTTTTTTCTGTTCCAGGATCTAATGCAGGATCCCACATTGCATTTAGTTGTATCTGTTTAGTCTCCTCCAGTCTGTCAGTTCCTCAGTTTTTCCTTGTCTTTCATGACCTTGACACAATGAGTACTGGTCAGTTATTTTGTAGAATTTTTCTCATTTTTGGGCTTGTCTGATGTTTTCCTAATGATTAGATTGAGGTTATGTGTGTTTGCAAGAAAACCATAGAAGTGATCTGTCTGCATCATATTAGAGGGTACATGGTGTTGATACGCCTTACTGCTAGTGATATTTTAACCTTGATAACTTTGTTAAGGTGGCCTCTGCTGAATTCTCTACTGTAAAGTTACTATTCGTTATACTTTGAGATATATTGTTTCTCCTCAAACTCTCTCCCACTGATTTTAGCATCCATTGGTGGATCTTGTCTGCAACAGTTATTACTGTGGCATTTGCCTAATGGTGATTTTTTATTTCCCTCATTCCTTTTGCATTTATTATTGGAATTCTTATGTAAGGAAGAGATGTCCCTTTATTTATTTATTCAATTATTTACTTACATAAGTATGATCTCATGGGTATTTATTGTACAGGTTATAATCCCGTATAATTATTATTTTGTTGCTTAAATTGTTTCAGTTTTGGCCATTATGAGTTCTTTCAGGTTGGCTTCCACCCTTTTTTGAGCACTGCTTTGTATTCTGGCACCACAGACTATTCGTGCTTATTTTGTATCTTTCCTGGAATAAACCACTTCTCTAGGGAGCTCTGCTTCCTTTTATTAGAGAATAGAATTTAAATCGAGATCTGGATGGTAGGTGTGCTCATTGGGGTGTCACTACTCCTAGACCCTCAGAGGACAGCTAGGAAATAACTTAAAAACAAATTTATTTTTCTTTATTGATTTTTTATAGAGAGGGAGAACATTGACTGGCTGCCTCTTGCATGCCCCCCACTGGGGATTTGGCCCATAATCTGGGCATGTGCCTTGACTGGGAATTAAACCAAAGACCTCTTGGTACATGGGTCAGTGCTCAACCACTGAGCCACACCGGCTGGGTGGAAATAATATGTTTATATACTAACTTGTCCATGTATGCACACATTTATTTCTATATATAATAAAAACCGTGAATTCATATTGCTATCTTCTATTCCAGCCCAACACCACAAGGTTCATTCTAACTTTTCTTTCTTTTTTTTTGTTTTTTATAGTTTATTGGTTTTTAGAGAGCGGAGGGGGGGGGGAGAGAGAAACATAGATGTGAGAGCATAACATCCATCAGCTGCTTCCTGCATGACCCCCACTGTGAATCAAACCCACAACCTGGGCATGTGTCCTGACCCAGGTATCAAACTGGCAACCCCCAGGTGCACGAGACTATGCCCAACCAACTGAGCCACACTGGCCAGGGCCCAGCTTTTCCCCTTTTTAAAAAAAAATTTTATTGATTTTTTTAGAGAGAGAGGATGGGAGAGATAGAAACATCGATGTGAGACAGAAACATGGATCGGCTGCCTCCTGCACACCCCCAACTGAGGATCGATCCTGCAACCTGGGCATGTGCCCTGATTGGGAATCAAACTGGGATCTCTCAGTCCATGGGACAATGCTCAATACAGTGAGCCACACGGGCCGGGTGGCCCCATACTTATTTGTAACAATTTTTCTGAAGTGAGAAACCTGGCTCTCATCTATAGTATACTAACTTATTTAGTCACTTTTAGAATGCATATCACGTAGTTATGATTGCTAACCCATGCCCTTGTGAGAAACATATTTGGTAATTAAGTGCAGTATTTGTGTATAGTTTTTGGTGTGTGTCTTTAGCTTTGTAGTATCTGACTTAAAATACTGTTTCCCAAAGTTACCTAGGTTAGTTCTTTTCTTCCCCACTCTTTTTAGTGTGGTTATGTTCTTCATCTGTAATGCAGTTATTTTCTTACTCTATTTTCCATTTTGGGTTCCCCCAATCCTGATTGATTTTCGTTATTTGTATATTTACTTCATTATATACAGAAATATAAACATTACTGTTACTAAACATTAGTACATAAAAAGATATACTTAGAGAAGTATTACTTCTTATTCCTGCTACCCTATTCCCACCCCACCCCTCTTTTCTCCCCACCTGTTTTCTATGTCCTATAGTTAACCAGTCTCTTAAGTTTCTGGTTTATTCTTCCATTATTTCTTCTACACAAATGAACAGATTGTGCATGTTTTCTTAAGTTTCTTTTTTTCTTAAGTTTCTTTTTTTTCCTCATACAATTTTTTTTTATTGAGGTACGATTCATATACCATAAAACACATTTGAAGTGTGTGATTTAGTGGTTTTTAGTATATTCACAAGGTTGTGCAGCCATAACCACTATCTAATTTAGGAACATTTTCATCACCCCCAAAAGAAACCCTGTATCCATTAGCAGTTATTTCCCACTCCTCCTTCCCCAGTCCCTGGTAACCACTAATCTACTTTCTGTTTTTATGGAATTGTGTATTCTGGACATTTAATATAAATGGAATCATGTAATATGTGGACTTTTGTGCATGGCTTCTTTCACTTAGCATAGTTTTTTTCGAGGTTCATCCATGTTGTAGCATGTATCAGTGCTGTATTTCTTTTTATGGCTGATGATATTCCATTGTTTGGATATACCACGTTTTGTTTATTCATGCATCAGTTGATGGACATTTGGTTTTCCATTTCTTTTGGCTATTATGAATTATATTTCTATGAACGTTCATGTACAAGGTTATGTGTGGACATATGTTTTCAGTTTCTTTGTGTATATACCTAGAAGTGGAATTGCTGGGTCATATGGTAACTGTATGTTTAACTTTTTGAGGAACTGCCAAGCTGTTTTCCTATTTCTTTTTTCTTATATGAAGAGTGGCATGTTATACTTTTTTGAACTTCACTTTTATCACTTACCAGTATATCCTGGAAATCACTCCAAGTCAGTTCATTCTTTTAAAAAATATTCTTCACTCTTTTTTGACAGCTATATACTACTCCTCTGTGGGGATGTATTCTAACTTATTTAACTATTCTTCTACTTACATATGGGCATTTAGGTTGTTTCCTATGTTTTGAAATTATAAATAGTGTTGCAGTAAATGACCTGTGCATATGTATTTTTGTATTGTTAGAGATATACCTTTAAGATAGATTCCTATCAATGGGATTACTGGGTCAAAAGTGAAGTGCATATGTAGTTTTGTTAGGTATTGTCAAGTTTTTCTCCAGAAGTGTTGCAGTAATTTACATTCCTACCAGTAATGTATGAGAGCACCTGTTTTCCCCACATCCTCACTAACAAAATGTGTTGTTGTTTTTTCAGAGATGACTGATTTTTAAAAAATGCCCTGTAGTCTTTTCAGTGACCTGAACCCATTGTGGAAAGGCACTTAATGCCTGTTGTTGGCAGGTTCTTATAGCTTGAAAATGAAATTCATTGTTGGCGAATCCTGCACTGATACATGTAGGTTGTTGTGTGCAGGTGAAATCGATTGGAATGCAATTTCTGGTCTAGCCAGGATTGTTCACTTGAAACCTTTTGCATTTAATGGAGGTGCATTGATTCATACTATCTATTCTCAGAAAGAATACTTGTGGAGTTTAACAAATGGTAAGGAGAATATTTTTCCCTTTAAAGTATATATGATACAGTAGTTATTGGTTCACATTGTATGCTAGTTATTTTGAACAGTACACACAATACATATTGACACCATGGTATGATAGTTTTTTGAGCAGTAATGGCCATATCTGGAACTATTTATATTTCCATAAGAAAGAAGGCCAATTTTAGGAAGATGAAATCGAGAGTTTAAAGTTCTGAATTGGGATATTCTTATCAGATTTCAGTCATGTCAATAAACTAAGATAACGCGAAAAACATCCATATCTTACAAGGTAACAAGCTCTGCCCAGGGAGGCTGGAAATTTAGGTTCTTTCCCAGAAAGAGCACTGTTTAGCTTCTTGGAACACATTAATGAAAAAACAAAGATTCTTGCATTGGAGGAGCTGACATTCTAGTGATTTTCTGATGAACTGATGTTCTCAGGAAAACAGATGCTGAGTACTGATTGTGAATGGACCCAATAGAGGTCTGGTGTAGTTTTAATTAAAGTGAAATCACCTTTGGTGCTATAAAAAAAACCTAAATAACACTTGGTTTTACTATTACAAGGAGAAGGCCATGAAACATCACAGGGTGATTGGTTACGTATGTTGGCTAAGAATCTTTCTCATTTTATTTTTATTTTACTTTTTTTTAAATTAAAAAAAATTTTTATCCTCACCCAAGGATATTTTCCCATTTATCTTTAGACAGATTAGGAGGGAGGGAGAGAGGGAGAGAGATACAGAGAGTGAGAAACATCGATGCGAGAGAGACACATCGACTGGTTGCCTCCTGCACGACCCTGACCAGGGATGGGGACCAACCGCAACCGAGGTGCGTGCCCTTGGCTGGAATTGAACCCGAGTCTCATTGGTCCGCCAGCTGATGCTCTAACTGCTGAGCCAAACCAGCCAGGGCTCTTGCTTTTATTTTTTAAATGTTTTTTAAAAATTGGGTTTAGAGAGAGAGGAAGGGAGAGGGAGAGAAACACTGATGTGAGAGAGAAACATCAATTAGTTGCCTCCCGCACACACCCCACCAAGGATTGAACCCACAACCTGGGTATGTGCCCTGACCAGGAATCAAACCGACAACCTTTTGTTTGCATAGGATGACACTCAACCAACTGAGTCACACCGACCAGGGCTCTCTTGCTTTATTTTTTATGGCACTTATATGCTTTCTGAAATTTAATGGCTTATTTGTTTATTTATTATTTGTCTTCCTCACTAGAATGTAAAGTCAATGAGAGCAGGATCCTTATATGTCTTGTTCATTCCAGTGCATAGAAAGACCCTGGCCCATAGTAAGCCAGGGATGCAGCTCTAGGAAGTTATCTACAGAGTAAAATTATCTGTAATTTAGATTAAGTGATTCTGCCTTTTCAAGGCTTTTTTTTTTTTTTCATCCTCACCTGAGGACATTTTTTCATTTTTTGTTCAGATAGAGTGGGAGGGAGAGAGAGGAAGAGAGAGAGAGAGAGAAACATCGTGAAAGGGACACATTGAGTGGCTGCCACCCGCACGACCAACCAGGGCGGGGGACAAACTGCAACCGAAGTACATGACCTTAGCGGGAACCGAACCCGGGTCTCTCCGGACCGCAGGCTGACGCTCTAACCGCTGAGCCAAACCGGCCAGGGCCCTTTTCAAGGTTTTAAGCCAAAGGAAAACTATTAAGTTGGTTAATCAACACTGTGAATTTTGTGCTTTGGGTACTCACGTGAAATGTTAAGTTTTAGAATGTATAACCTTATCAAGAACATATAATTGTGCATAGCATGTGCTAAGTGATATGTAAAAAATAAAGTTGGAGTTCATTTCTTGTGCTTGTTGCAGTGTTTAACATACTCTTTGGTTATTGTCTAATTATAATGGTAGTGATGTTGATGTAATAGTAATATTTTCTCTTGCTCTGGCAAGAGGAAATATTTTCCTCACTCTAAACTCTTGATTTAGCCCAGCCAGTGTGGCTCAGTGGTTGAGCATCGACCCATGCACCAAGAGGTCATTAGTTCGATTCCTGGTAAGGGCACATGCCCAGGTTGTGGGCCCGATCTCTAGTGGGGGCATGTAGGAGGCGGCCAGTTGATGTTTTCTCTCATCGATGTTTTTATCTCTCTTTCCCTCTCCCTTCCTCTCTTTCTAAAAATCAATAAAGGAAAGAAAACCTCTTGATTTAAAGTCTCTGTTGATTTTGATTTTGGGGGGAATACATTGTTTTCCAAGCTCTTTTAAAAAAAACGTAATATAGTAGCATTTATAGGAGCTCTTTTAAATTTTGCTGTATTTTAAGACTTTTCTTGTTAGTCACTATACCATAAAACTATTTGGTCATGGGCAATTTTATATGATACAGTTCAAGTAATCAGCTTTGCTGTATTAGAAATATGAGATAACCTAATCTAGAACTAGGAAGATTATATTAACTATGTGTTAATGTAATTTAAAAGCATGTTGGAGTTAGTATATTTTATATAAGGTTATCATTGAATTTTTTTTTTTAGTTTTTTTTTTTTTTTTTATCCTCAGCTGAGGACATTTTTGCATTTATCTTCAGATAGAGCAGGAGGGAGAGAGGTGGGAAGAGAGAGAGAGAGAGAAACATCGACGTGAGAGAGACACATCGAGTGGCTGCCACCCACATGACCCCAACCGGGGCCAGGGACAAACTGCAACCAAGGTACGTGCCCTTAGTGGAAACCGAACCTGAGACCCTCTGGTCCGCAGGCCGACGCTTAAATGCTGAGCCAAACCGGCCAGGGTTATCATTGAATTTTTTTATACAACCAACTATCCAGTCTTATACTGTATAATGAAATTTTGTCAGTAATATGGTCATAGTTCCTGCTTTCTCAAAATTGTTCATTCTTTTGAAAGGAAGGAATTATGCAGAATGATGGAGAAGTTTCTGTAATTTATTGCACTGGTATGGTGAAATAGACAGATGTACACACAAAGGGATAATAATGGGTAACACTTATTGAGCATTTACTGTGCACCAGGCACTATTCTAAGCACTTTCACTTGGACCATCTTTAAATCTGGTTGAACTATTATTTAAACCACATTTAACTCATTTATTTTGCAGATAAGGAAATTGAAGTACAAGAGAGGTTAAGTTGCCCGAGATCACACAACTAGTAAGTGGTGGAGCCTGGATTAGAATTCAGAAACAAGGGCATGGAAATGGCCAGCCTCAGTTCAATGGTTTTAGCTGATCTAAAATCTCAGCCAAGTAATGTAATATGTGCAGGATCATTTCTATATAGGTGTTCAGAAACTCATGGTGACAATGAGAATTTTAGGTGCTGCATGTTACTTGGACTTCTAAAATAATTTTTCTAGTTCTGTTCTTCCAAAGAGGGTTAGAAGAGAACAATAATTGGTATAAGTATTGGACTTTTCTATAGAAAAGTAAATGTTAGTGAATCTTTATGCTCTGAAATACAAAGTTTTTCTTGGTAAACCTTGAAACCCAGTGATATTAAGGAGCAAGTTTAGTCTGCCACCTGTCTAAAGTGCATATAAGTTGTGAAATAATAATAACTTACATTTGTATATTGCTTTTTAATTTACAAAGTACTTTGGTAAACATTTTCTCAATTGATCTTATAACACGTCTGTGAAATAGAGTAGATATTCTGCCATTTGACAAGCTTCCACAGAGGAGGGAGGCAGCTGCCTGAGGAAAGAGCCCTTGAATAACTTCTAGTTGCTGGACCCTCTTTTATGAAGATTCGATTCATAAAGGAAGTTGCTATTCATGGCAAAACTGCCACAGTGTGAGTGGTAGACTTATGCATTGTGGTGGTTTGGGCTTAATTTCTTATATAAGTGATTGGAAAGTTGCTTAATCTGGAAGCAGAAGATACTTGGCATGAAGAATGGGCAAAGATGGCCTGTTATAATTAGTATATTCTTAATGTTTGTTAAACCAAAAGCCTAGGTGTTTTAAAGAAATATAATTTAGTTTAAAATTTTAATTCTAATAGCAACACTGTTGTAATCTTTTTAAAACCAGTATTTTAATTAAAACCTTCTGCTTCTTAGGCTGAAATAATATTGATGCTGTTTTGACTGTATTGTAGATTGGCATAGAAGTGGGGAGCTTTACTTTTCTGAATTCAAAAAAGAAAGTTTGGTAGCATCTGAAAAGGCTATTGTAACATACATAGCCTTAGTGAAATGTTTCTAACAGTTTACTGTGTTCCCTTGTTCCTTTGTTCATTTTGGAGTAGTTTAAATTGCTTTGGTAATTTATTGGTCTGAGGTGTTATGAGGGACTTTTCAAAATTCTTAAAGGTACCTTGTATAAGGGAATAAAGTCAGATACATAGAATCACTTCACTTTAAAGTAATTTATGATTGACAATATGTGACTTGGTTTTCAAAAATCTAAGGAATTGCTGAATATTATGTATTCTTAGTATCTTTCAGTTCTGTGTTTTCTTTTTCCATGGTGCTCTCTTGCAACTGCCTCCTTATCAGCACCCTCTCCCTTGTGGTCTGCCATCTGTTAGTTTGGCTCTTTATTTCAGAATAGGAAGGCAGGAAAGAGTGTTTGTACACAAGATAAAACTAGTCCTCTTTGGAGCTCAGTGAGCTGGAGCACTTAGGCTGTTGCTGATAAATTCCTGAAGTACCATAGGCCCATAGGACTAGAACAGCGATTTTCAACCTTTTTCATCTCGTGGCACACATAAACTAATTACTAAAATTCTGCAGCATACCAAATTATATTTTTTGCTGATCTGACGAAAAGAAAGGTATGATTTTGATTCATTCACACCAGATGGCTCTTGTTGTGTTGGCGTTGTAATTTTTTTATTTGATAGTCGAAGGAAAAAGAGGCCAGTGCCTCTGATTAAATAGTCAGGTATTATATATTTTAAAAATTCTTTCAGCACACTGGTGGCACATGGGTTGAAAATTACTGGACTAGAAAGATGGTGATAACTGAAGTATTGTCTGGAAGTTTTTTCTGTGACTGTTTTATTTAATAAAGAAAAATTAAAAACTAAATCATACTTAAACACTTTTTTCCCCATGAAAAACCATAAATTGGTTAGATATTAACAGGCTTGTAAATAACGGTAATTATGTATGGAGTTTAGCATGTTGAGTATTAGTGAAATTTATGTTAGAACTTTATAAATATAATTTGATCATGGTAAGTGTACATTCACTTATGCCTGACTGTGCATTAATCTATTATGGTAATATGTAGTCCTAGGCAGATAATTCAATTTCCCAGACAGCATTTTTTTTTTTTTTAGTATTTTTTATTACAAAATATTTTAAACATATATTAGTATAAAAGTATAGAGACTAGTATAAAGAGCTCTCATGTACCCATCATTGATTTTCAAAAATGATTATTGGCAGTCTTGTTTCCCTCTATATTTATATCCAACACCACTCCACCTCTAATCCCTGCACTTTTTTGAACCAAATCTCAGACATATTTAATTTGTAAATTTTCAATATTTCAGTATGGCTATCTAAAAGATAGTCTCCTTCTTTATAAAATAAGTGTAATACCATTATCATACCCCCAAAAAATATATAGTGAATTCTTAATATCATCAAGTCTGTAATCAGGTTTCATTTTTTTCTGATTGTTATATATTGTTTGAAATGGGATTCAAATAAGGTCCGTACTTTACACTTGTTTGGCTTGTTGATTAAATTACTTTTAATCTTTGGACTCTCCCTCCATCTCTGTTTTTTTTTTCTTCTTAAAATTTTTTGTTAAAAGTAACCAGGTTATTTGCCCTGAGAAGTTTCCCATTTGCTGATTGCTTCTCTATAATGCCATTTAACATGTTGTTCTGTCTCCTGAATTTCCTGTACATTGATAAATTTGCCAGATTTAAAAAAAACTTTTTTTCTAGTTGTTTTTTTAATATGAGTACTTCATAGGAATGGTTTGTGTTTCCATCAGGGGGTACATGAAGTCTTGTTATCCTCTTTGTGATGTAAATAGCTATTGATGATCATTGTTTAGATATAGTAATTCATCAGAGATTGCAAAATAGTGAAGTTTTATTGCTCCTTCCTCATGTATCATGTGGTGTTCTTTTGGATAGTTCAACAATGTAAATTGTATATTTAGGGCATTTTATTTATGTTAGAACTAGTTCTGGGAAGATTTGACAAAGTTCTGTGGTGGAATTCCTTTAAGGGAAGAGAGCAAGTCTTTATTTATTTATTTATTTATTTATTTATTTTTTATTTTTTATTTATTTATTTTTATCTTCACCTGAGGACATTTTTCCATTTTTTGTTCAGATAGAGTGGGAGGGAGAGAGAGGAAGAGAGAGAGAGGAAGAGAGAGAGAGAGAGAGAAACATCGACGTGAAAGGGACACATCGAGTGGCTGCCACCCGCACGACCAACCAGGGCCGGGGACAAACTGCAACCAAGGTACATGCCCCCAGCGGGAACCAAACCCGGGTGAGAGCAAGTCTTTATTGAAAATTCAGGGAAAACTTGGGAATATTGAATAACTGGACTTTGCTTAAAAGATGTTTGGCCAATAAATAGGTTAATGTCCATTGTGAGATAGCAGCTTGTGACCTACCATGTGTAACTGGTCACTGGTGCTTGTTCTTTTTATCGGTCAGTGTTTCTATTCAGAAATTCTTTCTTTTTTTAATCCTCACCTGAGGATATTTTTTTCCATTTATCTTCAGATAGAGGGAGGGAGGAAGAGAGAGAGAGAGAAAAACATCGATGTGAGAGTCACATCTATTGGTTGCATAACCCCAACCGGGGCTGGGGATGAACCGCAACCGAGGTACGTGCCCTTGGCCGGAATCAAACCCGTGACTCTTTGGTCCCCAGGCCCACGCTCCAAACACTGAATCAAACTGGCCAGGGCCCTATTCAGAAATTTCAAAAGTGGTTTGTGCAGGGCAGCAGTTATTAGTTTCTTGAGCCAGATTTCTCAGAGTGCATTTTTGAACAGGCCTTGTATATGAGTCAGATTTTTAAAATATTGGGTTTTCATAACAGCATATTTTGTATTAAAGATTGTCAGAGACCTGAAGCAGTATTTCCCAATATAGTTTCTTGACAAAAGGTTTTTGGGGTCAAATAAACTTGGTAAACAATGTGCACTTTATCCTCTTCGAATGTAATGATACATGTTAACATGTAAAAGACCTACAGTAAAAAAAAAACCCAAAAAACAAAAAACCTGTTTAACATTAACTCCAGATTTTCCAAATTTATTTTGATCACTGAACCTTTTTGCCTCTCTACTACAGTAAAAAGATACATGCTGGGACAACAGGCATAAAATTAATATCCTAGGCAAACTGGGATGTATAGTCAATCCCTTCACCCTACCCCCACCTCCCCAATAGCTGACTGGTTCGTAAGGCTAGGTGAAGAGATAAAAATATCTGTTTGAGGTTAGGTTAAGTTAAAGAAGCAATGAGTAGTATAAAGCTTATTTTTATGTGGAATTTGAGATTATTGTTTTGTTGTTTGATAGGAAAAAACTTCTTTCACACTGTACTGGATTAAAAGATAAGTGACTCATACCTCTTTAAGTAAATATTAAGATGAATAAAGTGGTTCTTTTGGAGCATTCTATATATGGACATTTTTAGTGTGTTTGTGTATATGAGTGCAGGTGTGAGCCTGTGTGTGTGTGTGTGTGTGTGTGTGTGTGTGTGTGTAACTGTTGTCCCTGATTATCAGTACTGTTGGGAGTGGTGAGAGGGGGAAAGGAGCTTGTTGTGTTGAGCTGTGGATTGGATTTTTTTTACCTGAAGTCAGTTCTTCAGCATACCTTGCTTTCTGTTTTATTGACTGTATCTAGTAATTTGCTTTGTTAGTCGCTCTCTTTGCCTACTTAGATTTTTGGGATGGTCTTATTTTAAAAATGTTTTTCTTGCCCTGACCTGTGTGACTTAGTGGTTAGAGCGTCAGCCTGCATACCAAAGGGACTCGGGTCGATTTCCAGTCAGGGGCATGTACCCGGGTTGCAGGTTTGATATCCAGTCCCAGTCAAGTTACATGAGGGAGGCAACCAATCTATGTGTCTCTCCACATTAATGTTTCTCTCTCTCTCTCTCCTTCCTTTCTTTCCTCCCTCTCTTTTCCTCCCTCCCTCCCTTCCACTCTCTCTAAAAATTAATGGAAAAAATATACTCAGGGTGAGGACTAACAAAAAAAAAATGTTTTTCCTTTTGAGGATTGGGTTATATTTTGTTTACATCTCTGAATGTTTCCTTGTTGGTTCTAAGTTGATGGTAAGGCTTTGTGAATTTAGCTATGCTAGTTTCTTTGCCAGTCCATATAAATTTTTTAAAAAGCTTGTCTAAAGGTACAAAAATCTTGCTGGGATTTTGATAAGTATTGTATTAAACCTATAGCTCAATTTGGGGGAGAACTGACATTTTCATACTTAGTCTTCCAATCTAGAAACATGGCATGTCTCTTCATTTATTTAGATCTTTGATTTTTTTTTTTCATCTGTGTCTTATAATTTTCAGCATGTGGAACCTGGGTGTTTCATTAAAAAGTGTTTTTAAAACTTCTTATTCAACTATAATATATATTCATAGAAGTGCACATATAGTAAATGCACAGCTTGATTGATTCCACAAGGATGGATTTATTTTCAAATTCTGCTATTTTCTGTCAACCTGAGAGATTTTCAGGAGGTAGTTAGGTAGGGTTCAAGATGAGGGAATAAGATCTCATTTCCTCCTGAGTCAGGTCCTCATAGTGTATCTTCTTGTTTGGTTTAAAAGTGAATTCTCAAGACAATAGACATATTCAGAGATAGTTAAGCTCATTTCCAAATGTGTTTTGCCATTTAACTTTTCTCTGCTATAATTTACCGTCAGTCATGTTACAATACAGATTGGTCTAGAAATCTAGATGGTTTCTGATATATAGGAATTCACACTATTTTAAAACAGTAAAGATGTGGGTTGAATATTTAAGAGATGGATAGATCTGCCTTCTCATTTTTGTTGAACCCAGCTAGTCTCTGCCCTTTACCTACCTTCTATGTAGTTTGTAGAAAGCACAAGCTTAAGTAAACTTGTCATCTTCCTGGCTAGCTTTTTTTTTTTTTTTTTTAATCCCCACCCGAGGACATTTTTGCATTTATCTTCAGATAGAGTGGGAGGGAGGGAGGGAAGAAGAGAGAGAGAAACATCAATGTGAGAGAGACAATTGAGTAGTTGCCACCCACACAACTCCAACCGGGCCGGGGACAAACTGCAAATGAGATATGTGCCCTTAGTGGGAACCAAACCCTGGCCTCTTTGGTCCCTGGGCCAATGCTCTAACTGCTGAGCCAAACCAGCCAGGGCCTGGCTAGCTTTTATCTTCCTTCCAAGGAAGGGTAGGCAACTTACTGTCTGTGTTTATGGGAGCAATATTTTTCTGCCTGCTCCTTTTTAGAAATGGTATCACTGTAATTACTTAAAGGAAAAGAATTGTTATAAGGAAATTAAAAGTGAGATTTACTTAATATAGATACTCTAGGAATTAATAAATTTACTACACCTGCTCCATCAGGAAGGACATGGTTAATAATGGAAAAACATACTTATCATTTAACTCCTATGTATACTTCTATTGTAAAAGATGGTATTTTTTTTTCTTTCCACTTTTATATCACTGGGGCCCAGCTGTGCCCGATTCAGCTGTTTCTATCTTCCTCTTCAAACTTTTATTTTGACATTTTCTCAAGTCATAGAAAAGTTGAAGAATAGTACAATAACAACCCATATACTTTTCACCTAGTTTCACATATTGTAACACTTTGTTGCAGTTTTTCTCTCTAAATACACACACACACACACAATTTTGCTTTAAGCGAGAGTAAGTTATAGTCACCAAGATACTACTCCCTGCTCCGAATACTTCCAGTATGCATCTCCTAAAAATCATAACATTCTCCATTATAACCTCAATACCTTTATCCATGCCTAAGGAAAATAACTGCAGTGTCTGTATTTAAATTTTTCTAGTTGTCTCTCACATATCTTTTATAACTTCTTTGTTTATTTGTTTGTTTTTGATGCAGGATCTAATCACATTCACATATTGCTTTTGTTTTTATGTCTCTTTTAATCTATAACAGTCCCCTGACTTTTTAAATGACATTAACTGTATTGAATGATCTAGGCATTTGTCTTAAATAATGTCCTATGATCTGAATTTGCTGATTGTTTCTTTAAGATTATGTATTCAGGCTAAACATTTATTGCACGAGCACTATATAGATGATGTGTACTTTTTGCATCACCTCAGGGGCCATTTAATTAAACCATTTTAATAGGTGATACCAAACTTGATCACTTGTTTAGGGTGGTGACTACTACCAGATTACTTCACTCTAAATGCACTTTTTACTAATAAGTAATCTAGGGGTGGTATTTTGAGATTGTGTGAAAATACTTTCTTCCACAACCTTTTCCTGATGATTTTAGCATCAATGGGAAGATCATCCTTGCTTGGATAATACTTTTTTTCCCCTTTCTTTTTTTTTTTTTTTTAAATCTGAGGATATTTTTGTAGAGAGAATGAAAGGGAGGGGTGGGAGGGGGAAAGAGCGAGAAACACTGATGTGAGAGAAACACATTAATTGGTTGCTTCCCGACTGTACCCTGACTGCGCACCCCAGCCAGGGCCGGGGATGGAACCTGCAACCCAGGTATGTGCCCTTGATAGGGAATCGACTGACACTCTAACCGCGGAGCAACATTGGTCAGGGCCTTTTCTTTTTTTTTAATTTTTTTTTTTTTAGAAAGAGAGGAAGGGAGAGAGAGATAGAAATATTGATGTGAGATAGAAACATCGATTGGCTGCCTCCTGCACGCCCCCTACTGGGGATCGAGCCTAAAACCCAGGCATGTGCCCTGACCGGGAATTGAACCAGAACCTGTCAGTCCAGGGCCTTTTCTATATATATATTTTTAATCCTCACTTGAGAATATTTTTCCATTTATCTTCAGATGGAGTAGGAGGGGGGAGGAGGGAGAGAGAAAGAGAAAGAAACAAACATCGATGTAAGAGGGACACATCAATTGGTTGCCTCATGCATGACCCGACCATGGCCGGGACGAACTGCAGCTGAGATATGTGCCCTTGACTGGAATCGAACTCGAGACTCATTGGTCCACGAGCTGATGCTCTACCACTGAGCCAAACTGGCCAGGGCAGGCCTTTTCTTTTTTTAATAAAAAAATATTCTTAAGCAATATACTTAACATGGTACCAAGGGGTTACAGCAAAATGTATGAAAATGTATGTCTCCCTTTTTTCTATTCTCACCTGAGGATATGTTTTATTGATGAGAGAGAGAGAAGAGAGAGAGAAACAGAAACATCAGTATGAGAGAGAAACATAGATTGGCTGCCTGTCATACATGCCCTGACTAGGAATCAAACCCACAACCTTTTTGGTGTACGGGTCGGTGCTCCACCAACTGAGCCACCCAGCTCAGGCTGTATGTTTCCCTTTTGTTCCCTATCTTCACTTTCCTAGTTTTTCTCAGAGTTAACTATTATCAGTTTTTTGTGTGTCTTGTCAGAGATTCTAAAACCCTTTCAGTCATGCATTCATGTAGTCTCGTCTTTTTTCTTTTTACACAATTGGTGGCATATTGCAGACTGTTCTACATCTCTAAAAAAAATGTTTTTATTGATTTTAGAGAGAGAAAAAGGGAGAGGGAGAGCTAGAAACATCTATGAGAGAGAAACATTGATAGGCTGCCTCCTGCATAACACCCACTGGGGATCGAGCCTGCAACCCAGGCATGTACTTTGATCGGAAATGGAACTTCGAGCTTTCGGTGCATCGAATGATGCCCAACCAACTGAGCCTCATCAGCCAGGCTACATCTTATTTTTTTTTATTGTAAACTATAGATATATTTAACGTTTAAAGCAGTTTTATAGTATACAATTCAGTGCCATTAAATGTATTCACAATGTTGTGTAACTATTACTACTATCTATATCCAAAACTTTTTTTCATCATTCACAACAAAAACTCTGTACCCATTGAACAATAATTCCCTCTTCCCTTCTCCCCTAAGCCCCTGGTAACCTCCATCCTACTTTTCTTTATCTAGAAATTTGCCTATCCTTGGTACCTCATATAAGGAGAATCATGTAGCATTTATCTTTCTATGCCTGGCTTATTTCACTAAGCAAAATACTTTCAAGGACTATCCATATTGTACCATATATCAAAATTTCATTTCTTTTTATGACTGAGTACTACTCTATTATATATACATACCATATTTTGTATATCCATTCATCTGCTTATGGACACTTGGGCTGTTTCTGTGTTTGGGCTACTGTGAATAATTCTGCTGTGGACATTGGTGTACAAATATTTGTTTGAATCCCTGCTTTCAGTTCTTTTGGATATATACCTAGGAGTGAAATTGCTTAATATACATCTTAGTGCAATTTTTTAACTTAATATATCATGGTTATCATTCCAATTCAATACATTCCAGATAATTACAGATATTCCTTATTCATTTTAATGATTGCCTTGAATCTCAGTATATGTGTATAGTTTATTTAACCAGTTTCTTATTGGTGGACTTTAGATTCTTCCCCCTTTTTGTTTTTAACCTTATTTTTTCTTTTTGCTACTCTAAACAAGGCTGCAATGAATAGGATGTTTTTTAGTTTAAGCAATACCTTATTTCTTGATTAAAACTGCAATGTAAAAGATTAAAACTGCAGCGTGAAAATGTTGGTTGAGCCTAGTGTCATTGAGCATACCTTCTAAATGTCCTTAAAATTCATCTCACAGGCCTAATACATTATTGCTGTTTTATTTTAGGCCCTCATTTCTCAACTTAACTTTTGGGGTATCTCTTGTGTCTTGGCCACTCTGTCTTTTTCATTCCTTCAGTATTATCCATAGCTCCTCCTGCTGGGTAATTTTGTTATGTATCGTTATCATATTGTGTTGTAATTGCTAATATATCCTTGCCCTATTCTGGGTTCTGAGTCATTTAAATGTTTTAAAATATATATATATTTTTGATTTTTTAGAGAGGAAGAGAGATAGAAACATCGATGTGAGATAGAAACATCTATCGGCTGCCTCCTGCACACCTCCCACTGGGGATAGAGCCCGCAACCCGGGCACATGCCTGACCAGCAATTGAAAGGAGACCTCCCAGTCCATGGGACCACGCTTAATCCACTGACCACATGGGCGGGGCTGGGTTCTGAGTCATTTAGAAGAACTGTGCTTTCTATCTAATAGACCTTCCTACTTTGGATAAATTTTGCACAATCTTGTCAAGTTTCTGGTAGTAATACATAGGAATTCCTTTGTTAAAGTTAATATACAGGGTGGGGCAAAAATAGGTTTACAATTGGTTCATATGGAAAATAATACAATAATTAATAAATAATAATACAAGAATAAACTCTGTTTTGTGTACTTACAACTGTAAACCTACTTTTGCCCCACCCTGTATAGTTACAGAAGTTTTAAAAACTGTGCAAATAGGACTGACCTTAGTTCATTAATAAATGTGCTAGGGTACATCCCTTTGATTTATTTTTATTTTTATTTTTTTTATGAAGAGATAAAAAGGTTGCTTTTAAGTCAATATTTGGTACTGTTATGTCTCCCCTATCCCCATTTCTTTTGATATCATCAGATAGTCTAAATTTTATTTTTTTCCTTCTCAAAATTATTTTTACATATTGATACTCTGAGATATTGTGAGAAGCTAGCTATTGTACCTACTTTTTAAAAATCCTCACCTGAGGATATTTTTCCATTTATCTTCAGATAGCGTGAGAGGGGGAGAGAGAGAGAAAGAGAAAGAGAAAGAGAGAAAGAAAGAGAAAGAGAATCAATGAGAGAGACACATTGATTGGTTGTCTCCCGCACAACCCGGACCAGGACCAGGGACCGAACCACAACCGAGGTATGTGCCCTTGACCGGAATTGAATCCACAACTCTTCGATCCGCAGGCCGATGCTCCAACTGCTGAGCCAAACTGGCCAGGGCTACTTCCAACATTTTTGCTATTTCCTCATTATTTATTTTAGGAAGCCTCATAAGAATGATTTTTTGAAGTATAAATTGCATGTATCTTTGGGAGTTCAGTGAGGATAAATTTACCAAAAATGTTATGCTTGCTATGACTTAGGCTTTAGATGTTAGCAAATCAAAGGTTCTAAAGAAGGAGGAGGAGATTTTTCTCTACAAACAATGTATGATGGGGACCACTGGCTTCTTTATGTCTCTAGAAATCTACTTTTGTTGAAGTCTGTTGTCTGGTTCACGGCCACTGGTCAGCTACAAATTAAGGTGTCCTGCATGTGCTGACATTTCTATTTGTATTTGTGCACTAATTGCATCTATTTGTGTAACAGGTTGCTGAACCTGACAGATTCATAACTTGCTTTACTTTTTGTTCTCAAAGATTCTTTCATTATAAAGTGCATTGATATTCTAAAACCCCAAGGTTGGTAACAGCCATTCTTTGTAATCATATTGAAAACAGAATAACTAAAAACATAGTAAATTTGTGTATAGCTGGTTATCATCAACATTTTGTACTAGAACATTGTAGTGATGTAACAAGAGTTAAAATAACTTCTATGTTGTCAAGAGTTACTGTATTTCTAATATTACACTAACTTCCATGATGGAATATGAAAGAAAGAACTTAAAATGGTTCAGATTACTTCCCTTTGGGCATTATATGGTGAACAGTCAGAGACCATACACTGCAATACCTAACATTTATTTTTACAGTTTCAAAGTACTTCTATGTAAGAGACATGGAAATTCCAAGATAAGAAATTGGTACATGAAGGAAGTATAGGATTTGTTAGGAAGAGAGGAAGGGGTGGGCATTCTAGGGGTCAGTAGCATGAGTAAGGGTAGAAGTGAACACATCCCAACTGAATAGTGGTATTAACTATACTGTAAATTCAAAACAAAACAGAACAATAGCAGGGTTTTTTTCTTTGCCAGTATTTAGCTGGTTCATCAGGAGTGTGAATTGTGGTTCTAGGAATAAGCAAAAAACTATTAGTTTGATTCAATTTTGTCCATAGTTCTTTACTTGCTGAATAAGCATATCTGCTTCCTAGTTTTTTGACTAGTTCTAATTATTGATGTAACAAAACAATTTGCCAGCAAACTCAGCAAATCTTTTCCTTTTCTAAGTATACTCACTTTCTAAATAAGAACAATAACAACCTCAAAAAACTCTTTCCTTTTTTATCAGCTGTTTAATTTTGTGGTGCTAAACATCGATAATTATATGGTTTAATGAGTAAGAGTCAAGTCAGTCAGAACTCTTGGGGCAGGGGTGAGGGAGAGCTGGATCACAATGTGCATTTCATTTTCAGTTGCAGAACTTTGCAGATGGGTTAGCCCTCTTGCTCTTCCAGAAATGCTCTTGAGAAGTATCCCTATTGACATTTTTTTTTTTAATGACTCTCTGAAGTCATACATTTAGAGCTCTATAAAGTTATTTGTGGGTGTGGCAGAGATGGCAGTGAATGACAAATTCAGTTTTAAACATGTTGAAATTAACATTCCTTGGGACATGTGAGTGTGTATATCATGTTAGCAGTAAATATTCAGGTCTGGGAATTTGGACTACACTCATTAGCATGTGAGAAGTAGGTGAAAGCTTTGGGAGTCACTGGGATTACTCCAAGAATGTCTATAAGTGAGAGGAGGAAATAGAAATGGACTGAAGACAGAATCTCTGGGGTCCTTCTACTGTGGTACCACCATACTTGGAAACAGTTATTTTAAAATACTTTCATTATATCAGTTCAGAGTAAGATATGATCTAAATTTAAATTAGATTCTATGTAAATAATGAACCCCATAGACCCAGATTGCTCAGCTCAATTCAGCAAATATTTATTGAGGTCCCTCTGTGTGCTTTACCTTTGCTAAGCACTGGGGATATAAGCAAAACTGAATACTACATAGTTGCAAACCGTGCAGAATGCTGTGAATGGTCAAGTACTGGGTGCTGAGCATTTTAAAAGAGGGACCAGGACTCATGAGTGCTGTTAAGGATAGCTTCCCTGAGGAAGTGACATTTAATTCAACTAGTAATTATTGAGTATCTAATATGTCCTTGGTACTGGGCAGTTTAAACTGAGAACTTGTTTAGACTAGATATTAGCAGAGTGAAAGAGGGTGGGATGGAGAAGGCAGGCTCTAAGTAGAGGGAACTGCTTTGTGCCAGGGTTCTCCAATAGAAAGGAGCATGGTGCTTTCCAGTAATGGAGCATCTCAGGTGTAGCTATAGAAGGGAGAGCAGGCGGGGAAGAGGTCAGTTCCTGGCCTTTTTGGCTATAGGGGAGATTTTGTTCTTTAAAGTAAAACTATTGAAAAGGTTTTGAAAAATTTAAAACCTTTTCCCCTTTTAAATATACTTAAGTTTTATTATCAAAAAATATTAAACATATATGTAAGTGGAGAGAATATTTCCCAGCATCTGGTTTCAACAGTTATCAACTCATGGCCATGTTAATTTAGTTTATCTCCTCATTTAGGAGATTATTTTGGTGGTCCAGATGAGAGATGATTGTAGCATGGGCAAGGGTTGTGGCAGTGAAAATGGAGATTCGCGGATAGATTTGAGAGCTGTTTGGGGGGTGGTACACATATGCATGCTGGAGTATGTGAAAACTGCAAGATGAAAAAAAGAGTAAATCTTGCCTGTAATAGAAGAAACAGACCAACCATAAAACAGTATGGATTATATAGCTGGTATTATGGGATAAGGTAGGGCATTCTTTTTTTTTATCCTCACCTGAGGACATTTTTGCATTTATCTTCAGAAAGAGCGAGAGAGAGAGAGAGAGAGAGAGAGAGAGAGAGAGAGGGAGAAAGAGAGAGAGAGAGAGAAACATTGATGTGAGAGAGACACATCGACTGGTTGCTACTCGCAGGACCCCAGCTGGGGCTGGGGACGAACTGCAACCAAGGTACGTGCCCTTAGCAGGAACCGAACCCAGGACTCTCTGGTCCGCAAGCCAGTGCTCTAGCCTCTGAGCCAAACTGGCCAGGGCTTTGCAGTTTTTTAAAAATTTTTTATTTAAGGTAGGTAGAAAAACATTCTTAATGTTTTTCTTTGATAAGTTTTATTCAACCCAACAAACTTTTTTTTTCATTTTTTGTTCAGATAGAGTGGGAGGGAGAGAGAGGAAGAGAGAGAGAGAGAAACATCGACGTGAAAGGGACACATTGAGTGGCTGCCACCCGCACGACCAACCAGGGCCGGGGACAAACTGCAACCGAGGTACATGACCCAAGTGGGAACTGAACCCGGGTCTCTCTGGACCACAGGCCGACGCTCTAACTGCTGAGCCAAACCGGCCAGGGCTCAACCCAACAAACTTTATTGACTACAGAACTGCATAACTAGTTGTATTTGATATATTCAGGTTTCCTAAGCTGGGGTTGGCCACTCCTCCTAGAACCTCCTGCTTCTCTGTACTATTTGCATAAGCTTGTGAGGCCTATTCCCAGGCTAAAGGTGAACAGTTTCTTTGTCACTGTGAAGCAGACTTTTTACCTTTCTGTGCCATAGGTCTATGCCTTGGTTTTACAATATCATTTTTTCTTTTCCTATGCAATATGCCCCCCCCCCATTTTTTATTGTGATAAAATACCTATAACATCAAACTTACCATCTTAACAATTTTGTACAGTTCAGTGGTATTAAATACATTCATAATGTTCTATAACCATTACCATAGTCATCTCCATAACTCATTTTATCTCTTAAAACTGAAACTATTTCCATTAAAGCAATAATTCCCCATCTACCCCTCCTACAAGCCTGGCAACAACCATTTTACTTTCTGTCTCTGTGAATTTTACTACAGTAGGCCCCCCATTATCTGCAGGGGATATGTCCCAAGACCCTCAGTGGATGCCTGAAACTGTAGATAGTACTGAATCTTGTACATACTATGTTTTTCTCCCATACATGCATACCTGTGATAAAGTTTAATTTATAAATTAGCCATAATAAGAGATTAACAATAACTAATAATAAAATGGAACAATTAATAACAATATCTGTGATAAAAATTATATAAATGTGATCTCTCAAAATATCTTGTATTATACTCACTGTTCTTCATGTTGTGATAATGTGAGATGATACAATGTCTACCTGATGAGATGAAGTGATGTGAATGATGTAGACATTGTGACCTAGCATTAGGCTACAATTGACCTGACCATACTGCTACTTAATGACCAAGGGGTGGAGGTAGCATATACAGTGTGGATGTCTTGGACAAAGGGATGATTCACATCCAGGGTGGAACACCATGAGATTTCATCATGCTACTCAGACCAGTACTCAGTTTAAAACTTATAAATTGGCCCTGGCTGGTTTGGCTCAGCGGTTAGAGCAACGGCCCACGGATCAGAGAGTCGCAGGTTCGATTCTAGCCAAGGGCACATACCTTGGTTGCACTTTGGTCCCCAGCCCTGGTTGTGTGGGAGGCAGCTAATTGATGTGTCTCTCTCACATCAATGTTTCTCTCTCTCTCTCTCTCTCTCTCTCTCTCTCTCTTTGTCTCTCTGCCCCTCCCACTCTATCTGAAGATATTTGAAAACAAATCCTTGGTTGAGGATTTTAAAAAACAAACAAACTTATAAATTGTTTATTTTTGGAATTTTTTATTTAATGTTTTTGGACTCCAGTTGACTGCAGGTAACTGACCTTAGAAATCCAAACTATGGATAAGTGGAAACTACTGTAGACTAAGTATCTCATATGAGAGGAATCATTCAATATTTGTCTTTTTTCTTTTTTTTCTTTTTCAATCCTCACCCAAGGATATGTTCATTGATTTTTTTGAGAGAGAGAAGGGGGGAGAGAGAGAAACATTGATTGGTTGCCTCTAGTATGTGCACTGACTGGGGATCAAACCCACAACCTTTTTGGTGTACAAGATGACGTTCCAACCAGTTGAGCCACCGGGTCAGGGCTACCGTATTTGTCTTTTTATGACTGTCTTATTTCACATAGCATAATGTTCTCAAAGTTCATCTATGTTGTAGCATGTGTCAGAATTTCCTTTGTTCTTAAGACTGGATAGTATTCTATTGTATGTTTATATCATGTTTTGTTTATCTATTTATTGGTAGATATTTGGGTTGCTTCTGCCTTTTAGCTATTGTGAATAATGCTGCTATGAGCATGTGTGTACAAATATCTTTTAAGACCCTGCTTTTAACTATTTTGGGTATATACCCGAAATAGAATTTTTGGATCGATTCTATTTTTAATTTATTTAGGAACTGCCATACTGTTTTCCGTAGCCACTGTACCATTTTACATTTTACATCAGTGCACAGGGGTTCCAGTTCCTCCACATCCTCACCAACACTTTTTTTCGATTTGTTAATCCTCACCTGGGGATATTTTTCCATCGATTTTTAGATAGAGTGGAAGGGAGGAAAGGGGAGAGAGAGAGAAACATTGATGTGAGAGAGGCACATCAATTGGTTGCCTCCCACATAAGCCCCGACTGGGGCCGGGATCAAACCTGCAACCCAGGTTGGGGCCCTTGACCGGGAATTGAACCCTCGACCCTTTGGTCCACGGGCCGATGCTCTAACTGCTGGGCCAAACCAGCCAGGGCCATTATATTAGTTTCAGGTGTACACTCCAGTGACCAGACATTACATAACTTAATAAGTGATCACCCCAATAAATCACATACTCATCCAGCACCACATCTAGTTATTAGAATATTATTGACCATGTTCCCTATGTCCATTCTGTAACAACCCCATGTCTATTTGTATTTCTTAATCCCATCACCTTTTCACCACCCCCCAACCCCCCTCCCATCTGGCAGCCAACAAAAAGTTCTCTTTATCTGTGAGTCTGTTTCTGTTCTGCTTGTTCATTTTGTTTGTAGATTGTTCAATTGTTGATAGATATGTATTTATTGCCATTTTATTGTTCATATTTTTTATCTTTTTCTTCTTCTTAAAGAAGACCCTTTAACATTTACTATAATACTGGTTTGGTGTGATGAACTCCTTTAGATTTTTCTTGTCTGGGAAGCTCTTTATCTGTCCTTCCATTCTAAGTGATAGCTTTGCTGGGTAGACTAATCTTGGTTGTAGGTCCTTGCTTTTCATCACTTTGAATATTTCTTGTCAGTCCCTTCTGGCTGCAAAGTTTTTGTTGAGAAATCAGCTGACAGTCTATGGGATCTCCCTTGTAGGTAACTGCTTTTCTCTTGGTGCTTTTGCGGACAAAGGCCACATACTAAACCTGACAGGCTCAGGGGAGGCCTGTGTGGTGGCCTTACAAATTCAGAGTCCTAAAGTAACCACATAGGATGGTCTGAAATTAAAACTTTTCAGACTAAAAGTAGTTCATGGCAGGTAGTCATGTCCTAGGGCAGTATTTTTCCTTCACAAAAGGTCAATCTTTACCTTAACTGACTGAGCCTGTCAGTTGTCTTTTTGCATCTAGGATAACGTACCTGATAAATATGCATGTGTAATAACAAAATAATTTCCTTTTTTTCTGGACCCCTCAAAGCACAAGCAAAAACCACAAATCTCCTCATTGTTATAGTTATTGCATTAATTGTTGACTGTTAACTATCCTATACCCACCGATGTAAAAGAAGTATGTGTCTATCCAATCTCAAATGTTTCCCAACTTTGCTTTCTCCTCCCTAATCTATCACCAATGGATTTCATATAACCCTCTTAAGACTCCTCTTTTGATTGTAATATATAAAATAAGGTGCAAAACTGCCATTTTCCAGAGCAAATCTCATTGGTTGAGATTTAGCTTCCTGGCAATTATTGACAGTTTGGCTCAAATAAACTCACAAAAATTCTCCACAGGCTTGAATGTTTCTTACATTGACACTTTTAAGATTCTCTCTTTGTCTTTAACCTTTGGCTTTTAATTATGATATATCTTGGTGTGGGCCTCTTTGGGTCCGTCCATCTTGTTTGGGACTTGGCACTCTCTGGGCTTGTGTGTCTATTTCCTTCACCAGGTTAGGGATGTTTTCTGTCATTATTTTTTTCAAATAGGCTTTCAATTTCTTGCTGTTTCTCTTCTTCCGGCATCCCCATGATGCAAATGTTGGTACGCTTGAAGTTGTCTAAGAGGCTCCGAGCCTACATTATTCTCATTAAAATTTTTTTTTAAATATGTTTTTATTGATTTTTAGAGAGAGAGGAAGGGAGAGGGAGAGAGAGATAGAAACATTGGTGAGAGAGAAACATCAATCGACTGCCTCCTGCACGCCTCTCACTGGGGATCGGGTCGCGACCTGGGCATGTGCCCTGACTGGGAATCAAACACTCAGTCTTTTGGTACATGGGTTGACACTCAGCCACTGAGCCACACTAGCTGGGCACTATCCTCATTTTTTAAATTCTTTTTTCTTTTTGCTGTTCAGATTGGGTGTTTTTTTTTACTTCCTTATATTTCAAATTGCTGATTTGATTCTTGGCTTCATCTACTCTACTGTTGATTTCCTATAAATTATTCTTTTTTTTTTTTTTTTAAATCCTCACCTGAGGATATTTTTCCATTTATCTTCAGATAGAGTGGTAGGGAGAGAGGGAGGGAGGGAGGGAGGGAGGGAGGGAGAAAGAGAGAGAGAGAGAGAGAGAGAGAGAGAGGGAGAGAGAGAGAGAGAGAGAGAAGCATCGACATGAAAGAGACACATCGACTGGTTGCCTCCCCCATGACTGCAACCAGGGCCAGGGACCTAACCAAAACTGAGGTAGTGTGCACTTGGCTGGAATCGAACCTGCGACTTTCTGGTCTGCAGGCCAAAGCTCTGACTTCTGAGCCAAACTGGTCAGGGTGTATTCTTCATTTCAGTTACTGTATCCTTCATTTTTGACAGGTCCTTTTTTATGCTGTTGATGTTCTCACTAAGTTCATTGAGCATCCTTATAACCAGTGATTTGAACTCTGCATCTAGTAGTTTGCTTGTTTCCATTTTGTTTAGTTCTTTTCCTGGAGTTTTGTTCTGTTCTTTCTTTTGGGACATGTTTCTTTGTCTCCTTATTTTGGCAGCCTCCCTATGTTTGTTTCTTTGTATTAGGTAGAACTGTGTCAATGCAAGAAATATTCAAACATATGAAGAATTTTGTGAGTTTATTTGAGCAAAACTGTTGACAAATGTGGGAAGCAAAACCTCAAGGGATTGAGTTAATGCTCCGGAGAATGGCAGTTTTGCACCTTAATTTATACATTACAGTCAAAAGAGAAGACGTAAGAGGATTACATGAAATCCATTGGTGATAGATTAGGGAGGTGGGAGAAAGCAAAACGAAGCGGGGGTGGGGGGGTGGGGGGGATCTCTGGGATTAAGATAAAAAGTAAAATGATAGATACATCCTTCTTTTACATAGATGGGTACAGACAGGATAGTTAACAGTCAACAATTAACATGATAATATTAATGAGGGAATTTGTGGTTTCCATCCTGGTGATAGGTTGTGTCCTGAGGGGTCTGGAAAAAAGGAAGTTACCCTACCCTGGCCAGTTATGCTCAGTGGTTAGAGCGTTGGCTCTCAGACCAGTGAGTCATGGGTTTGATTCCAGTCAAGGGCACGTACCTCGGTTGCGATTTATCCCCAGCCCTGGTTGGGGTCGTGCGGGAGGCAGCCACTTGATGTGTCCCTTTCACATGATGTTTCTCTCTTCCTTTCTCTCCCTCCCTCTCTTATCTAAACAAAAAAATAGGGAAAATGTCCTCGGGTGAGGATGAAAAAAAAAAAATAAGGGAAGTTACCCCACATTCCAAAGGTATGTTATCTTAGATGCAAAAAAAAAAAAAGGCAATAGGCTCAACTAAGGTTGACCTCAACTAAATTGACCTTTGTCAGGGAAGATGCCAACCTAGGCATGACTACCTGCCATAAACTGCTTTTTAGTTAAAAAGTTTACATTTCAGACCATCCTTTGTGGTTACTTTATGTCTCTGAGTTTGTAAGGCTGTCACTCAGGCCTTCCCTGAGCTTGTCAGGTTAGCATGTGGCCCCCTTTTGTCGACAACTGCTACATCTCCCAGGCTTGGTAGAGTGGCCTAATGTAGTAGATGTTATGTAGGGTCCCATGGCACATCCTCCCCAATATCCAAGCTGGGCTCTTGAGGTGTGTCCCCCATGTAGGCTTTGTACATCCTCCTCTTGTAGCTGAGCCTTGGTTGCTGTTGGCACATCAGTGGGAAGGATTTACCCCCAGACTGATCAGCTATAAGGATTGGCTTTGACCACTGAACGCTGACCTCTGACCGACCACCTTGGAGGATCAGCTGTGCAGGGGCTCACCCCACAGAGCAGGAATTACTTCAGTGGGGCTCTGGTGTCCACTGAGTTTTCCCCTTGAGTATGTCTCTTGTAGAGGTGGTTGGGTGGTGATACCTTTGTTCTGCAAGAGGCAACTTGGCATGAGCTACAAAGCAATCTGCAGATCGCTGCTATTTCAGCTGGGCTTGGAGGTGCCCAGGCTAGGTCAAGATGTTAACCAAAGCCAGCCTCTGTGTGTGTGGGCCTGGAGCTACTTAGTGAGAGGTACGGGCACGCTCAGGCCAGGTGCTGCTTATTTGAGAGATTTGAGGAAAGTCAGAAGCATAAGACAGGCCATTCATATGGAAAATCCACTGGAATCAGCTTGGGTAGGCCTGAAAGTTGGGTTGGACAGGGGTATCAGGGAATCACCAGGGCAGGTTACACGGTGGTGGAGTCTCAGATAGGATGCCTACCTGCTGGCTCTATGGGGGATGGGGTGGGGAAGAAGGCTTATCAAAGAAACAGTGGCCTCTGCCTGTACTTCTGTCTAGGAGAAAACTGCCCCTCCAGTTCTCTCCCTGATGCCGTACAATTCATTCCTCCTTGTATTTCCCTGGTGCCTTTTAAGCTGCTGCCTCAGCCCTGGAGCTCAGAGGGAGTGAGTCTGAGTAAGTCCATATGTGGGCCCTTTAAGAGGAACTGTGTAGGAATCCAAAAGCCTTCCATTTCCCTCAGCCTCAATCCCTGCTGGTTTTTACAGCTGGAAGTTATGGGGACTTCACCCTGGGCTGGAGGGCCTGGTGTGGGACTGGGACCCCTTGATCTACAGAGGGGACCTCCCAAGCTGAAATAGCCCTCCTGATTCTTACTCCCCACACCTGGGTGTGTGATCAGCCCTTTCCACATCCCTGCCCCTCCTACCAGTTTCTTCTTTTTGTGGCTTCTTTTTTAATTCCCTAGTTGTAGGACCTCAGTCAGCCAGATTTCAGGAGGTTCTGAATGATGGTTGTTTTGTAGTGTAGTAGTACTTTTGATGTGGTTGTGAGAGAAAGTGAATACCACATATACCTATGCCGCCATCTTGACCAGAAGTCCAATACTTAGTTTTTTTATTGATGTGAGAGAGAGAGAGGAAGTGGGAGGGGGGAGAGAGACAAAGAAAGAAAGAAAGAAAGGAAGGAAGGAAGGAAGGAAGGAAGGAAAGAGGGAGGGAGGGAGGGAGGGAGGGAGAGAGAGAGAGAGAGAAAGAAACAAAGAAAGAAAAAGAAAAGAAAGAAAAGAAGAGAGAGAGAAAGAACGAGAAATATCAATGAGAGAAACATCTATCGGCTGCCTCCTGCATGCCCCCTACTGGGGATTGGGCCCACAACTGGGGCATGTGCCCTGACTGGGAATTGAACCGGTGACCTTTTGGTGCATGGGACAATGCTCAACCAACTGAGCCACACCAGCCAGGGCAAAATAATTAGTTTTTAAAATATTTTTAGTTGAATTTATTGGGGTGACATTGGTTAATCAAATTATATCGGTTTCAAGTGTACCGTTCTATAATACATCACTGATGTATTGTGTTCATCATCCAAAGTGAAGTCTCTTTCCGTCACCATTTATCTCCCCTTTACTCTTCTTCTGTTTACCTCCACCCTCATTTCCCTCTTGCAATCACCATAGTGTTGTCTGTTGAGTATTTTTTATTTTTGTTTAATCCCTTCGTGTATTTATTTCACCCAGCTCTCCAACCCCTCTCCTCTCTGACAGCTGTCAGTCTGTTTTCTATATCTATGAATCTGTTTCTATTTTGTTTGTTTGTTTATTATGTTCAAATAAGTGGAATTATGTATATTTGTCTTTCTCTGACTGGCTTATTTCCCTTAGCATAATACTCTCCAGGTCCACCCATGCTGTCACAAAAGGTAAGATTTCCTATTTTTTTGATGGTTCAGTAGTATACCATTGTGTAAATCCACTCATCTACTGATGGGCACTTGGGCTGCTTCCAAATCTTGGCTATCGTAAATAATGCTGCAGTGAAAATAGGTGCACATATGTTGTTTCTAATTAGTGTTTTGGATTTCTTAAGATCTTTTTCCCAAACTGGAATCGCTGGGTCATAAGGTGGTTTCACTTTTAATTTTTGGAGGAAATGCCATACTATTTTACACAATGGCAGCACCAATCTGAATTCCCACAAATATTGCACAAGGGTTCCCTTTTTTCCACATCCTTGTCAACACTCGTTGTTTATTGATTTATTGATGATAGCCATTCTGATAGGTGTGAGGTGATATCTTATTGTGGTTTTAATTTGCTTTCTCTGATAATTAGTGACATTTAGCATCGTTTCATATGTCTATTGGCCATCTGTATGTCCTCTTTGGAGAAGTGTCTATTCAGATCTTTTATAATTGGATTGGTTTTTGTTGTTGTTTTTAATCCTTACTCGAGGATATGTTTATTGATTTTTAGGGGGAGAGAGAAACATTGATATGAGAGAGAAATACTAATCAGTTGCCTCCCATACGTGCCCTGACCAGGAATCAAACCTACAACCTAGGTATGTGCCCTGACCGAAAATCGATCCCGCGACTTTTTGGTGTACGGCATGATGCTCCAACCAGTTGAGCCACCCAGCCAGGGTGGATTGTTTTTTTTTTGGTGTTGAGTTTTATAAGTTGTTATAAATTTTGAATATTAACCCCATATCACATGTATCATTGGCAAATATGTTCTCCTATTTAGTGGCTTTTCTTTTCATTTTGTTCATGGTTTCCTTTGCTGTGAAAAAACTTTTTAGTTTGATGTAGTCTAATTTGTTTATTTTTTCTTTTGTTTTCCTTGCCCAAGGCGATATATCAGAAAAAATACTGCTATGAGAAATGTCCAAGACTTTACTGCCTATGTTTTCTTCTAGGATTTTCATGGTTTCGAGTCTTACATTTAAGTCTTTAATGTGTTTTGAGTTTATCTTGTGCATGGTGTAAGAAGGTGGTCTAGTTTCATTTTTTTGTATGTATCTGTCCAGTTTTCCCAGTACCATTTATTGAACACACTATCTTTACCCCATTGTATGTTCTTGCCTCCTTTGTCAAATATTAATTGACCTAAAGGTGTGAATTTTTATTGGGCTCTCTATTCTCTTCCATTTATCTGGATATCTGTTTTTATGCTAGTATTATGCTGTTGTGATTACTATAGCCGTGTAGTATAGTTTGATATCGGGTAGTGTGATTCCTCTAACTTTGTTCTTCATTCTCAAGGTTGCTGTGGCTATTTGGAGTCTTTTGTGGTTCCATATGAATTTTTGGAATACAATCAAACCTTGGTTTTTAAATGTCTCCCATTTCGAACAATCTGATTCTCAACCTGATGCCCCTTTCATGCTGATACCTGTATGATTAGTCTTGCTTCTCTCAGGCAACAAAGGAGAGAATGTGCGAATATGAGTCATTTTTGTGCTGTGAATATTTTCGTGTTTTTTGGTTTTGTTGTTGCTTAATATTATTAAATTTTTATTTATTACTGTACATTTTATTTTCTTTTTGTTAAATTTCACTTACATTTTATGTCTTTTTTGTTTTGGTTTGTGTTTTTTTTAATATATTAAAAATTTTTTTTCTTTATTGATTTTTTAAAGAGAGAGAAAGGGAGAGGGAGAGAGAGATAGAAACATTGATGAGAGAGAACATTGATTGGTTGCCTCCTGCATACCCCCACTGGGGATTGGTCCCACAACCTGGGCATGTGCCCTGACCGAGAATTGAACCGGTGACCTCTTGGTGCATGGGTCGATACTCAACCACTGAGCCACACCAGCCAGGCAATTGTTTTTAAAGTACTTACAGATTAAACAGTACATTAGACATGTTCTGTATATAAGAAAGGTTAAAACAGGGAATCGTTTTGGGGGTCTGGAATGGATTACTTCAATTTACATTCTTTTTAATGGGAAAAAATGCTTCGGTTTTTGAGCAGCTTTCCGAAACGAATTAAGTTCAAGAACTGAGGTTCCACTGTATTTGTTGTAGTTCTGTGAAATATACCATTGGTATCTTGATAGGAATTGCGTTGAATCTATAGATTGCTTTGGATAGTATGCACTATTTAATGATGTTAATTTCTTTCTATCCATGAACATGGTATATGCTTCCACTTCTTTGTATATTCTTCAGTTTCTTTCTTTTACAGCCTCGGTTAAAATTGTTCCTAGATATTCTATTCTTTTTGAAGCAAGTGTGAAAGGGATTTTTTTTTTTTAAAGTTTCCTTCTCTGATAGCTCATTATTGGTGTATAAAACATGCAACTGATTTCTGGGTATTTATTTTGTATCCTACTACTTTATGGAATTTATCAATTCAGATAGTTTTTTGGTAGAATCTTTAGGGTTCTCTGTATTCAGTAAATGTCATCTACAAATAATGACAGTTTTACTTCTACCTTTCCAATTTGGATGCCTTTTATTTCTTCTTGTCTGATTGCTGTGGCTAGGACTTTCCAGTACTGTGATGAATAAGAATGGTGAAAGTAGACATCTTGTTTTGTTCCTGATCTTAAGGGAAACGCTTTTAGTTTTTGCCCATTGAGTATGTTGTTGGCTGTGGGTTTGTCATTTATGGCCTTTATTACGTTGAAGTATGTTCCCTCTATTTACACTTTGTTGAGAGTTTTTTGTTATAAATGGGTATTGGACTTTATCAAATGCTTTTTCTACATCTATTGATATGATCATGTGTTTTTTATCCTTCATTTTGTTTATGTGGTGTGTCACATTTATTATTGATTTGTGGATATTGTACCAATCTTGCATCCCTGGAATAAGTCCCACTTGATCATGATGTATGATCTTTTTAAGGTATTGCTGGGTCTGATTTGCTAATATTTTGAGGATTTTAGCATCTATGTTCATTAGAGATATTGGCCTTTACTTTTCTTTGTAGTATCTTTATCTGATTTTGGAATTAGAATAATGTTGGTCTTATAAAATGAGCTTGGGAGTCTTCCCTCCCTCTTGAATTTTTTAGAATAGTTTGAGAAGGATAGGTGTTCTTTTAATGTTTGGTGAAATTCACCTGTGAAGCCATTCAGTCCAAAAGTTTTGTTTGTTGGTTTTTTAAAAAATTATTTCTTCAATTTCACTAGTTGTGTTCTGTCTATTCATATTCTCTGATTCTTGTATATATGTTTCTAGGAATTTGTCCATTTCGCCCAGATTGTTCAATTTGTTGGCATGCAGTTGTCATAATATTTTCTTACAATCCTTTGTATTTCTTTCGTGTCAGTTGTTACTTCTCTTTCATTTCTGATTTTATTGATTTGGGTCCTCTCATTTTTTCTTGATGAGTCTGGCTAAAGGTTTGTCAATCTTGTTTGTCTTTTGAAAGAATCAGCTCTTGGTTTCACTGATTTTTGTATTTTTTTTAGTCTCTATTTTGTTCATTTCTGCTCTGATCCTTCCTTCCTTCTACTCAATTTGGGCTTTGTTTTCAAGTTCCTTTAAGTGTAAAGTTACGTTGTTTAATTTTTCTTATTTCCTGAGATAGGCCTGTAATGCTATGAATTTCCCTCTTAAGACTGCTTTAGCTATGTCCAGTAGAGTTTGGGTTGTTATGTTCTCATTTTCATTTGTTTCAAGGTATCATTTGATTTATTCCTGATTTCATTGTTGTTAACCCATTCATTGTTCAGTAACATGTTATTTAACCCCCATTTCTTTGTGTATTTTTCAGTTTTTTTCCCTTGTGATTGATTTCTGATTTCATAGCATTATGGTTAGAGAAGATGCTTGAGATTATGTCAGTCTTATTAAATTTACTGAGACTTGTTTTGTGTCCTAACATGTGGTCTATCCTAGAAAATGTTCCATATGCACTTGAAAACAATGTATATTCTGCTGCTTTGGGGTAAAATGCTCTGAAGATATCTATTAAATCCATCTGCTCTATTGTGTCATTTAAGGCCACCATTTCTGTGTTGATTTTCTGTCTGGAAGATCTATTTATTGAAGTCAGTGGGGTGTTAAAACTCCCTACTGTGCCTGTAGTAGTGTTGATCTCTCCCTTTATGTCCATCAAGATGTGCTTTATATATTTAGGTGCTTCTTTGTTGAGTGCATAAATGTTTACAAGGGTTATATCCTCTTTTTGGATTGCTCCTTTGATTATTATGTAGTATTCTTCTTTGTGTCTTATGGTAGCCTTTGTTTTAAAGTATATTTTGTCTGGTACCCAAGCTTTTTTTTCATTTCTATTTGCATGAAATATCTTTTTCCACTTGTTTACTTTTAGTCTGTGTGTATCTTTCATTCTGAGGTGGGTGTCTTGTAAACAGCATATATATAGTTCTTGTTTTCTTATCCATTCAGCTGCTCTGTGTTGTTTGATTGGAGCTTTTAAGCCATTCACATTTAAAGTAATTATTGATAGGTATGTATTCATTACTATTTTATTGTTTATAACTGTGTTCCTCTGTTTCTTCTTCTTTTTCTTAAAGAAGACCCTTTAACATATCTTATAATATTGGATGCTCTTTATTTCTCCTTCAATTTTAAATGACAGTTTTGCTGGCTAAAGTAGTCTCAGTTGTAGGTCTTTGCTTTGAATATCACTTTGAATATTTCATCCTAATCCCTTCTGGCCTGAAATGTTTCTGTTGAGAAATTGGCTGACAGTCTTATGGGAGCTTCCTTGTGGATAACTTTCTTTATCTTAAACGTTTGCATTTTAATTATGATATGTCTTGGCAGTTTGAGTGGCTGTGAACAAGATTTTTTTTGTGTTGACCCTTTAAGAGGGCACATGTGTTTTTGGCAAACTCCTGTCTCTCCCTGGCCAACAGAATCCCCACTGATTTTCACAGCCAGATGTTATGTGGGCACCTCTTCCCAGCTTTGGTGCTATGGGCTGGGGAGCCCAGTGTGGAGTTCAGACCTCATGCTCCTCAGGGGGAACCTTTGCTGCTGAGATACCTCTCTGGAATTTCAGCGGGCAACTCATGGGAACGGGGCCTGCTCTTTTTGCGTCCCTACCCTTCTTAACAGTCTTGATGTGGCTTCTTTTATAAATCTTTGGTTATAAGACTTATGTCCAGCTAGTCTTTGGTTGGTTATTCAGGTTGTTCTATATTATTTGTAATTCCAGTTTGGTCCTGGGATGAGGTGAGTGTAGCTTTCACCTACTCTGCCACCATCTTGGATCTCCCATAAGAATTGCTTTAAATGCAAATGTACGAAATGCTTCAATTGAAAGACATAGGGTGGCCCTGGCTAGTTTAGCTCAGCAGTTAGAGCACCAGCCCACGGACCAAAGGGTCATGGATTCAATTCCTGGTCAAGGGCTTGTATCTGGGTTGCAGGTTTGATCCCTGGCCTTAGTCATGTTCTTGCGGAAGGCAACCAGTCGATGTGTCTCTCTCACATCGATGTTTCTCTCTCTCTCTCCCCTTCCCTCCCTTCCACTCAATCTAAAAATCAATGGAAAAATATCCTTGGATGAGGATTAAACTCCCATCCCCAAAAAAGACATAGGATGGCTGAATATATAAAAAATCCAGACCCATACATATGCTCTCTGCAAGAGACCCACTTCAGATGAAAAGACATGCAGACTGAAATAAAGTATTGGAAAAAAAAAATGGAAGTGAAAAAAAAGTTGGGATAGCAATACTTGTATTAGACAAAATAGAGTTTAAAACAAGGGCTTTCTTTACAAGAGACAAAGAAAGGCATTTCATAGTGATAAAGGGATCCATTCAAGAAGATATACCTCTTGTAAACATCTATGCACCCAATGGACAAGTACCTAAATATATAAAGCAAGTATTGATGGACATAAGGAGGAGAGTGACAGTAATATGTCATAGTAGGTGACTTGAAACCCCTCCCCCATTGACATCAAAGGATAGATCATCTAGACATAAAATCAACAGGGAAAGAATGGCCTTAAATGGCACATTAGATCAGATGAACTTAATTGGTATTTTTAGGATATTTCACCCAAAAGCAACAAAATATACATTCTTTTCAAGTGCACATGGTACATTTTCCCAGATAGAGCACATGTTAAGCTATAAAACATGTCTCAGTAAATTGAAGAAGATTGAAATCATATCAAGCATCTTCCCCATAATAGTATATGAAACTAGAAATCAATTACAGGAAGAATACTGAAAAATACACAGACACGTGGAGGCTAAATAACATGCTGCTAAAGAATGAATGGATTAACGATGAGATCAAGGAAGAAATCAAAAGATACCTTGACACAAATGAAAATGAAAGTACACTGACTCAAAATCTATGGGAAACAGCTAAAGCAGTCCTAAGAGAGAAATTTATAGTAATACAGGCATACCTCAAGAAACAAGAAAAATCTCAAACAATCTAACCTTATACCTAAAGGAACTAGAAGAAGAACAAACAAAGCCCAAAGTGAGTGGAATGAAGGAATTAATAAAAACTAGAGCAGAATCAAACAAAATAGTCTAAAAAAAACCCCCAAAAATCCAGTAGTAGAAAAGCTCAATGAAACCAAGAGCTGGTTCTTTGAAAAGAAACCAGATTGACAAACCTTTAGCCAAGACTCATCAAGGAAAAAAGTAGAGAGGACTCAAATAAATAAAATTAAATTAAAGGGGTGAAATGACAACTGGCACCATAGAAATAAGTACAGGGAATTGTAAGGAAGTACTACTACGAACAATTATGTGCAAACAAATTGAACAACTTGGAAGAAATGGATAAATCCCTAGAAACATATCTTCCAAGGCTGAATCAGGAAAAAACAGAACATCTGAACAGACTGATAACTACCAATGAAATCAAATCAGTAATTAAAAAAACTCCCAACAAACAAAAGCCCTGGACCAGATGGCTTCTCTGGTGAATTTTACCAAACAATCAAAGAAAAATTAATACCTATCCTTCTCAAACCATTCCAAAAAATTCAGGAGGAGGGAAGGCTCCCAAACTTATGAGACAAGAATTATTTTGATACAAAAACCAGATACTACTAAGAAAAAAAATTATAGGTCAGTATCTCTGATGAACATAGATGCAAAAACCCTCAACAAAATATTAGCAAACCACATTCAGTAATACATTAAAAAGATTATATACCACGATCAAGTTGGATTTATTCCAAGGATGCAAGGCTGGTTCAGTATCCTCAAATTAATTAACATGACAGTGCATAAACAAAATCCAGGATAAAAATTATGTGATCATATTGATAGATGCAGAAAAAGAATTTGACAAAGTTCAACATCCATGTATGGTAAAAAACCTCATCAATGTGGGGATAGAGGGAATGTACCTCAACATAATGAAGGCTGAATATGAGAAACCTACTGCTGACATCATACTCATTGCTGAAATGCTGAAAGTTTTTCTTTAAATATGTTTTTTTTTTTTTTTTTTTTTTTTTTAGAGAGAGGAAGTGAGAGAGAGAGAAACATTGATTGGCTGCCTCCTGCATATCCCCTACTGGGGATCGAGCCCACAACCCAAGCATGTGCCCTAACCTGGACCTCCCAGTCCATGGGACGATGCTCAACCCACTGAGCCACACCAGCCGGACTGAAGGCTTATCTTTAAAATCAGGAATAAGACAAGGATATCCACTTTTACCACACTTATTCAACATAGTATTGGAAGTCTTAGCCACAGCAGTCAGACAAGAAAAAGAAATAAAAGTCATCCAAATTGGAAAGGAAGAAGTAAAATTTACCTTATTTCCAGATGTACTCGGAAAACTATAAGACATTGAAGAAAGAAATCAAAGATGATACAAATAAATGGAAGATACCGTATTCATGGGTAAGAAGAATTAGTATCATTGAAATGTCCATATTGCCCAAAGCCACCTACAGATTAATTGTAATCTCTATCAAAATACCAATGGCAGTTTTCACAGAACTAGAACTAGTATTCCTTGAGTGTATATGTAACCACAAAAGACTGCAAATAGTCAAAGCATTCTTGAGAAAGAAGAACAAAGTTGGAGGTATCATATCAAACTATACTTCAAGATTGTAGTAATCAAAACAGCGTGGTACTGGCATAAAAACAGACATATAGATCAATGGAACAGAATTTAGAGCCCAGAAATAAACCTATGCTTAAATGGTCAGTTGATCTCTGATGAAACAAGAATACACGATGGTGTAAAGACAGTCTCTTCAATAACTAGTTTTTGGAAAGCTGGACAGATATGCAAAATAATGAAACTGGATCACTTTTTAACACCATATACAAGAACAAACTCAAAATGGGTTAAAGACTTAAATGTAAGACCTGAAACCATAAAACTTCTAGAAGAAAATATAGGCAGTAAACTCTTTGGCATTGTTCTTAGTAATATTTTTTGGATATGTTTCCCTGACAAGATAAACAAAAGAAAAGCTAAACAAATTGAACTACATCAAAGTAAAAAGTTTTTGCACAGTGAAGGAAACCATCAGCACAACAAAAGGACAACCTACTAATGGGAGAAAATATTTGCCAATAATACATTTGATAAGGTGTTAATATCCAAAATATATAAGGAACTCATACAACTTAACATCAAAAACAAAACATAACAAAACAACAACAAAAAAAACAGTGTGAATGGAAAGTGGGCAGAGGACCTTAATAGACATTTATCCAAAGAGGACATACAGATGGCTAATAGACATGAAAAGTTGCTCAACATCACTAATCATAATGGAAATATAGTCAGACCTTGGTTCTCAAACGTCTTCCATCTCAAACAGTTCAGTTCTCTACCAGGTTTTCGGAAATAATGTCTCAGTTGTTGAACAAAAACTTCAGTTTTCAACCTGACAACCTTTCAGTCAGTTTACCACTAAACCTTGCTTGTTAACATCTCAGGAAACTGTGCTGTGAATATTTTTATGGGTATTTTTGCTTTTGTTGCTGGCAAAATGGACAGTCAGCACAATTTTTTTTTTTTATCCTCACCTGAGGACATATTTCCATTTTTTGTTCAGATAGAGTGGGAGGGAGAGAGAGGAAGAGAGAGAGAGAGAGAAATATCGACGTGAAAGGGACACATCGAGTGGCTGCCTCCCACACAACCAACCAGGGCCGGGGACAAATCGCAACCAAGGTACGTGCCCTTAGCAGGAACCGAACCCGGGTCTCTCTGGACCGCAGG
Source organism: Tadarida brasiliensis (assembly GCA_030848825.1). Classification (NCBI taxonomy): domain Eukaryota; kingdom Metazoa; phylum Chordata; class Mammalia; order Chiroptera; family Molossidae; genus Tadarida; species Tadarida brasiliensis. The sequence goes on along the minus strand of CM061257.1, from coordinate 195,712,631 downwards.
CCGACGCTCTAACAGCTGAGCCAAACCGGCCAGGGCGACAGTCAGCACAATTTTAAAACATAAAGAGGCCATCAAGAGTGCTAATGTTGCCAAGGGTAGGAAAGAGACAGTGATCACAGGCAATTGAAGAGATAGAAAAACTGTTGCTGATTTGGGTAAATGAAAAGCAGACAACTGGTGACACCATTTTGGAGGCAGTGATATGTGGTGAAAAAGTGAAGATGCCGCATTCTGACTTCCTGAAAGACACCCCGGAATGACTGCTGCAAGTGTTTCATTTAAGGCTAGTAGGGGGTGCCTGGCTGGTATGGCTCACTGGTTGAATGTCGACCCATGCACCAGGAGGTCGCCAGTTCGATTCCCAGTCAGGGCACATGTCCGGGTTGTGGGCCCAATCCCCAGTGAGGGGCATGTAGGAGGCAGCCAGTCAATGTTCTCTCTCATCGATGTTTCTCTCTCTCTCTCCCTCTCTCCCTTCCTCTTTCTCTAAATCAATAAAGAAAAATATTTTTTTTCTTGGTGCATGGGGTCAACGCTCAACCACTGAGCCATACTGGCTGGGCAAGAGAAAATATAAAAAAAAAAAAAAAAGGCTGGGAGGGGCTGGTTCGATAAATTTAAGAAAAGAAATGTTTGTTTATAGATTAAACAGTACATTAGACACGTATATAAGAAAGGTTAAAATAGGAAATTATTTGGGGGTCTGGAACAAATTAATTCAATTTACATTATTTCTAATGGGGAAAAAATGATTTGGTTTTTGAACAGATTGCTTCTCGAACAGGCTTCCGGAATGAATTAAGTTCGAGAACCAAGTTTCCACTGTGCAAATTAAAACCACAATGAGATGTCACCTCACACCTGTCAGAATGACTGTCATCAATAAATCAACAAACAACAAGTATTGGTCAGGATGTGGAGAAAGGATTCTTCAGCACTGTTGGTGGGACTGTAAATTGGTACAGTCACTGTGGAAAACAGTATGGAGGTTCCTCAGAAAGTTAAAAGTAGAACTACCATATGACCCAGCAATTTCACTTTTGGCTATTTATGTGAAAAAATCCAAAACACTAATTCGAAAAGATATATGCACCCTTATGTTTATTTTATTTATTTTTTCTTACTGATTTTAGAGGGAGAGGGAGAGAGAGAGAGAAACATCAATGAGAGAGAACATCGATTGGCTGCCTCCCACATGCCCCTCACTGGGAATTTGGCCCACAACCTGGGCATGTGCACTGATGGGGAATTGAATCAGTGACCTCTTGGTGCATGGGTCGATGCTCAACCACTGAGCCACACCCGACCGGGCATGTTTATTGCAATATTATTTACAGTAGCCAAGATAAGGAAGCAACTTGAGTGTCCATCGATACATGAACGGATAAAAGAAGAGGTGGGTGGTGCACATATACAATGGAATATTACTCATCCATTAAAAAAGAAGGAAATCTTGCCATTTGCAACAACATGGATGGACCTAGAGGGTATTATGCTATTGGAAATAAGTCACACAGACAAAGATAAATACCATATGATTTTTCTTATATGTGGAATATAAAAAATAAAATAAATGAACAAACAAAACAGAAACAAACTCATAGATACGGAGAACAAATTACTGTTGCCAGATGGGAGGGAGGTTGGGGAGATTGATGAAAAAGGTGAAGAGATTAAGAAAAGAAATTGCCAGTTATATAAACAGTCATGGGAATGTAAAGTACAGCATAGGGAATACAGTAAATACTATTGTAATAACTATGTAGGATGTCAGATGGGTACTGGACTTACTGGGGGAACCACTTAGTTATAAAAATCGCTAATCACCATGTGGTACACCTTAAACTAATAAAATATTGTATATCTGCTGTAATTGAAAAATGTTTCATGGTGTTATTAACTGTCTTATGGATTTTATGATAATTAATTTAAAGTATCTGAAATCTTGTAGGTGCTCAGTTAAAGTTTGTGAATTAAAAAAAAAAATTTTTTTTAATCCTCACCCAAGGACACTATTTCCAATTTATCTTCAGATAGAGTGGGAGGGAGAGAAAAAGAGAGAGAGAAACATCGATGTGAGAGAGACACTGACTAATTGTCTCCCGCATGACCTGACCAGGGCTGGGGACCGGACCGCAACCGAGGTACGTGCACTTGACTGGAATCAAACCTGCGACTCTTTGGTTCACGCGCCGACGCTCTAGCCGCTGAGCCAAACCAGCCAGGGCGTGACTTTTCAATTTTAATCTGATTTAAAAAATTAAAATATAATCGACCTGGCCAGTTTGGCTGAGTTGTTGGAGCGTCGGCCTGCAGACCAAAGAGTCATAGGTTTGATTCCAGTCAAGGGCAGTACCTTGGTTGTGGTTCGGTCCCTGGCCCTGGTTGGGGTTGTGTGGGAGGCAGCCAATTGATATTTCTCTCTCACATTGATGTTTCTCTCTCTCTCTCTCCTCTCTCCCCCCCTCCACCCCCACTCTGAAAATAAGTGGAACAATATCCTTGGGTGAGGATTAAAAAAATACAAATATATAATCTACCTTAGAAACTACTAAAGCTAGTCATATATTAGTACCCTTAATCCTGTATTAAATGCAACATTTCTTTTTTTTTCCAAGATGTCTAGTTATTAAAACTATCAGAAAAGAAGTTTACTTAAAAAAATTTTTTTTTATCGTTGAAGGTATTACAGATGTCCCCCTCTACTCTCCCTCCTTCCCGTTCCCACCCTCCTCCTGCCTTCCCCAGTCTAGTGTCCCTGTCGATTGGTTGTGCATATATGCGTATAAGTTCTTTGGTTTATCTTTTCCCTCCCTTCCCACCCCCAGCCCTCTGAGGTTTGTCAGTCTGTTCCCTGCTTCCATGATTCTGGATCTCTTTTGGTCGACAGCTTATTTTGTTTATTATGTTCCCCAAATAAGTGAGATCATGTGGTACTTGTTTTTCTCTGACTGGCTTATGGCTTAGCATAATACTCTCCAGGTCCCTCCATGTCATCTCAAAGGGTAAGAGATCTCTCTTTCTTACAGCTGCATAGTATTCCATTGTGTAAATGTACCACAGCTTTTTTATCCACTCACCTACTGATGGGCACTTGGGCTATTTCCAGATCTTAGCTATTGTAAATAGCGCTGCTATGAACATAGGGGTGCATATATTCTTTCTGATTGGTGTTTCAGGCTTCTTAGGATATATTCCAAGAAGTAGGATCACTGGGTCAAATAGCAGTTCCATTTTTAATTTTTTGAGGAAACACCATATTATTTTCCATAGTGGCTGCACCAGTCTGCATTCCCACCAGCAGTGTGCTAGAGTACCCTTTTCTCCACATCCTTGCCAGCATTTGTTGAGAATTTGTTGATGGCTGCCATTCTGGCAGGAGTGAGGTGATATCTCATAGTCGTTTTAATTTGCATATCTCTGATGATTAGAGATGATGAGCATTTTTTCATTTATCTCCTGGCCATTTGTATATCCTGTTTGGAGAAGTGTCTATTCAAGTCCTCCACCCATTTTTTAATTGGATTGTCTTCCTTTTGTTGAGTTGTATGAGTACTCTATATATTTTGGAAATTAACCCCTTATCTGATGTATCGTTGTCAGATGCATTCTCCCAGAGTGGGTTCCCTTTTCATTTTGATGCTGGTTTCTTTTGCCATGCAGAAGCTTTTAAGTTTGATGTAGTCCCATTTATTAATTTTTTCCTTTGTTTCTCTTGCCCTAGGTGATATATCAGTGAAAATTCCAGTACATATGATGTCTGAGATTTTTCTGCCTACATTTTCTCCTAGGATTTTTGTGGTTTCTTGGGTTACATATAAGTCTTTTATCCATTTTGAGTTTATTCTCGTATGGTATAAGTTGGTGGTCTAGTTTCATTTTTTTTGCATATAGCTGTCCAATTTTCCCAGCACCATTTATTGGAGAGACTGGCTTTTCTCCATTGTATGCTCTTGCCTCCTTTGTCGAGTATTAATAATGCATACTGTCTTGGGTCGATATCTGGATTCTCTGTTCTGTTCCATTGATCTATATGTCTGTTCTTGTGTCAGTACCAGGCTGTTTTGATTATAATGGCTTTGTAGTATAACTTGACATCTGGTATTGTGATCCTTCCCACTTTGTTCTTCTTTTTCAAAATTGCTGTGGCTGTGTGGGGTATTTTATGGTTCCATATAAACGTGTGGAGTATTTGTTCTAGATCTGTGAAATATGCCATTGGTACTTTAATAGGGATTGCACTGACTCTGTAGATTGCTTTGGTTAGTATGGACATTTTAATGATGTTGATTTTTCCAATCCATGAACATGGTATATGTTTCCACTTTTTTATATCTTCCTCTATTTCTTTTTTCAATGTCCTGTAGTTTTCTGAGGACAGGTCATTTACCTCCTTGGTTAAGTTTATTCCTAGGTATTTTCTTTTCTTGTTGCAATGGTAAATGGGATTGTTTGTTTAGTTTCCCTTTTTGAGTGTTCATTATTGGTGTATAAGAATGCCATCGATTTCTGGATGTTAATTTTGTATCCTTTTACTTTGCCAAATTCATTTATTAAATCTAGTAGATTAAAAAAAATTTTTTTTCTTTATTGATTTGAGAGAGAGAGGAAGGAAGAGGGAGAGAGAGGAACATCGATGAGAGAGAACATTGATTGGCTGCCTCCTGCATGCCCCCCACTGGGGATTTGGCCCACAACCTGGGCATGTGCCCCGACTAGTAGAGTTTTGATGTAGTCTTTAGGGTTTTCTATGTACAATATCATGTCATCTGCAAATAATGACAGTTTCACTTCCTCCTTTCCAATTTGGATCACTTTTATTTTTTCTTCTTGTCTAATTGCTGTGGCTAAGACTTCCAGTACTATGTTAAATAAGAGTGGCAAAAGTGGGCATCCCTGTCTTGTTTCTGTTCTTAAGGGAAATGCTTTTAGTTTTTGCCCATTGAGTATGATGTTGGCTGTAGGTTTTTCACATGTGGCCTTTATTATGTTGAGATATGATCCCTCTATTCCCACAGTGCTGAGCGTTTTTATCAGAAATGGGTGCTGGATTTTGTCAAATGCTTTTTCAGCGTCTATTGATATGATCATATGATTTTTGTCTTTCATTTTGTTTATATGGTGTATCACATTTACTGATGTGAATGTTGTACCAGCCTTGCATCCCTAGGATGAATCCCACTTGGTCATGGTGAATAATTTTTTTAATGTATTGCTGAATCCGATTTGCTAATATTTAAAAAAATTTTTTTTTCCTTTATTGATTTTAGAGAGAGAGGAAGTGAGAGGGAGAGATAGAAACATCGATGAGAAAGAAAATCGATTGGCTGCCTCCTGCATGCCCCCCCACTGGGGATTGGGCCCACAACTTGGGCATGTGTCCTGACCAGGAATCGAACCAGTGACCTCTTGGTGCATGGGTTGATGCTCAACCACTGAGCCACACCAGCCAGACCGATTTGCTAATATTTTGTTAAGAATTTTGGCATCTATGTTCATCGGGGATATTGGCCTGTAGTTTTCTCTCTTTGTAGTGTCTCTTTTTGGTTTTGGAATTAGGATTATGCTGGCCTCAAAATGAGTTTGGAAGTCTTCCTCCTTCTTGAATTTTTTGGAATAGTTTGAGGAGAATGAGTGTTAGTTCTTTGAATGTTTGGTAAAACTCCCCCGTGAAGCTGTCCGGGCCTGGGCTTTTGTTTGCTAGGAGTTTATTGATTACATCTTCAATTTCCTTAGTTGTTATTGGTCTGTTCAAGTTTTCTGTCTCTTCCCAGTTCAGTTTTGGGAGACGCTGTGATTTTAGAAATTTGTCCATTTCGCCTAGATTGGCTTAATTTGTTGTCGTATAATTGTTCATGGTATTTTTTAACAATCCTTTGTATTTCTGTGGTGTCAGTTGTTACTTCTCTTTCGTTTCTGATTTTGTTTATTTGGGTCCTCTCTCTTTGTTTCTTGGCGAGTCTGGCTAAGGGTTCATCAATCTTGTTTATCTTTTTTTTCTTTTAATTTTTTTTTTCTTTATTGATTTTTAGAGAAAGGGAAAAGGAGAAATAGAAACATCGATGAGAGAGAATATCGATTGGCCGCCTCCTACATGCCCCCCCCACACACACTGGGGACTTGGCCCACAACATGGGCACATGCCCTGACCGGGAATCGAACCAGCGACCTCTCGGTGCGTGGGTCAATGCCCAACCATTGAGCCACACTGGCCAGGCAATCTTTTCAAAGAACCAGCTCTTTGTTTCATTGATCTTTTGAATTGTTTTTTTTTTCTGTATGTTGTTTATTTCTGCTCTGACTTTACTATTTCTGTCCTTCTACTTGCTCTGGGTTTTTCTTTTTGTTCAATTTCTAGTTCTTTAAGTTGCAGGGTTAGAGAGTCAATTGGAAATTTTTCTTGTTCCTTGACGTAGGCTTATAGTGCTATGAACTTCCCTCTCAGGACTGTTTTAGCTGTGTCCCATAGATTTTGTGTCGTTGTGTGTTCATTTTCATTGGTTTCCAGAAAGTTTTTAATTTCTTCCTTGATCTCTTTGGTAACCCATTAATTGTTTAATAACATGCTATTTAGCCTCCATGTGTTTGACTGTTTTTGAGTGTTTTTATTGTAATTAATTTCTAGTTGTATGCCATTGTGACCGGAGAAGATGCTTGATATGACTTCAGTTTTCTTGAACTTGTGGAGACTTAGTTTGTGTCCTAACATGTGGTCTGTCTTTGAGAATGTCCCATGTGCACTTGAGAAGAATGTGAATTCTGCAGTTTGGGGCTGTAATTGTAGATATCTATTAAATCCATTTGATCTAGTGCATCATTTAGAGTCTCTTTCTTTGTTAATTTTTTGTCTGGAGGATTCTTCCATTGTTGTCAGTGGGGTGTTGACGTCCCCTGCTATGATTGTATTGCTGTCAATTTTTCCTTTGAAGTCCTCCAGAAGTTTTTAAGTATATTTTGGTGGTTCTATATCGGGTGCCTATATGCTTACCAAGGTTTTTCCTCCAGCTGGATCGATCCTTTCAATATTATGTGTGGCCTTTGTCTCTAGTTTGGTCTTCATTTTGAAATCTATTTTATCAGATATGAGAATTAAATGAAACATTTCTTAAACATTGCATAAGTGTCCTGGCTGGTTTGGCTCAGCGGTTAGAGTGCCTACAGACTGAAGGGTCTCAGGTTCGATTCCCAGTGAAGGTGCATACCTGGGTTGCAGGTTCAATCCCTGGCCCGTCGGGGTTGTGTGGGAGGCAACCAGTCATGTCTCTCATGTTGATGTTTCTCTCTCTCTCTCAGTCTTTCCCTTCCACTCTACCTGAAAATCAATGGAAAAATATCCTCGGGTGAGGCTTAACAAAGAAATAAAAAAAAATTGCCTAAGATGTGACTGTTGGAAAATATATTAGTTGGTGAATGGACTTAAGTGATGATTCCCTTTAGTGGTGGACTAGATTTAGTTTTATTTTATTTTATCCTCACCCGAGGACATTTTTGCATTTATCTTCAGATAGAGTGTGAGGGAGAGAGGGAAGAAGAGAGAGAGAGAGAGAGAGAGAGAGAGAAGCATTGATGTGAGAGAGACACATAGACTGGTTGCCACCCGCACAGCCCCAACCCGGGCCGGGGACGAACTGTAACTGAGGTATGTGCCCTTAGTGGGAACTGAACCTGGGACTCTCTGGTCCATGGGCCGACACTCTTTAACTGCTGAGCCAAACCGGCCAGGGCTAGATTTTGTTTTAAATATAATATTCCTTCTGAGTATACTGGTGGTTCAAATAAGCAAACATAAATGATATTCAGATTGATTTTATTTTTATTTATTTATTTTATTCCTCCCCCAAGGATATTTTTCCACTTATTATCAGATAGAGTGAGGGGGAGGGAGAGAGAGATATAGAGAGAAACATCGATGTGAGAGGGACACATCGACTGGTTACCTCCTTTACGACCACCAGGGCCAGGGACGAACTGCAACCAAGGTATGTGCCCTTGACCGTAATCAAACCCATGACTCATTGGTCCACGGGCCAACACTCCAACCACTGAGCCAAACCGGCCAGGGCTCTTCAGATTGATTTTAAATAGGGACCTTTGTGTCCCAAATTATAGAAACAAACATAAGATTTGAACAAAACCACAGTAAAAGGCAGTTGTGCCCTGGCTGGTGTTATTCAGTGGTTAGAGCATTGGCTCATGCACCGAAAGGTTGCAGGTTCGTTTCCTGGTCTAGGGCATGTATCTGGGTGGCAGGTTTGATCCCTGTCCCGAGTGGGGCGTGTGCAGGAGGCAGCCAATTGATGTGTCTCTCGCATTGATGTTTCTCTTTCTTCCTGTCTCTCTGTATGTGTGTCTGTCTGTCTCTCTCCCACTTCCCTTCTTCCCTTTTACTCTCTCTAAAAATCAGTGGGGGGAAAAAAGCACAATTGTTAGTGACTAAGAAAATTAACCCGATTTTTCCTTCCCCAGAGTTCTGTAGAGCAGAAACTTGTGCTTTAAGAACATATTGCTATATTCTTAAGTGTTATCATTTGTGAGTGTTCATTAAAATTTTCAAGCAGGAAATGGGTGATTATTCCTTTATCTATTTTTCTCCAACTGCTGAAGTTGGGCTTGGAGACTAGAAGCGAGGGGAAGGAGAAGTCCTAGCTATTCCAGGCTGGCATCTTCTGGCAAAGTCCGTTTTAGGTAGATAAGTTGAAATATTATTTTATTTTAAAAGCATGCCATATATTATGAAGTCAGAAGTCAAAATTGTAGGAATTTAAAGTGATTTCTTGCTTAAAATGAACTATATAGTTTAGGATACCACTTAACTCCTGGAAGCACATATTCAATCTACTCTGCTGTTAGGGCTATATCTGGGAAGAGGTTTGAAAAGTCAGCAATATCTTCTGCACTTTTAAATTTGTCCTTTTTCTGTTTTTTTCAAAAGTGGGTAGAATGTAGTAAGATCCAGTTTTGTATGTTATCAAATGTTTCGGTTTTATTTAAAATATAAAGGCTTTGTAGGGTTTTAGAACTGGAAGGTTACTTCAAAGATTATTTCATTTGAATCTCTTATTTTTTAGATGAGCCCTGGGGAGTGTAAGTGCTTTTGCCCAAGGTCATCTCTTAAGTATCTGCATCTTAATTTCCTGATTCCATTCTAATACTTACTGAGTCATACTTGTCTTCTTGTAGCTAAAGTAGGAGGTTGACAAAGTCACTAAAGACATTAAGGTTTGAAAGTATTGGTTGATTGAATATAAAGATATAAACTTTGTGAAGCTACTATATACAATCTTGGAGTTTCAGGGAAAATGAAAAAATAAACCAGTTATCAGTAAGTGCAGCTTACCTCAACTTGACTGTTGCTGATAACAAGAACTACACTGAAGAGCAGTTGATTAAATTAACAGTTTTGCTTTGTTTTTGAACAGTTGTGGGATGTCAACACTAGAGATGCTAGGATTTTGTTGTTGTTGTTAAAGTGCTGTTTATAAGAACAAACCATTATAAAGATATCTGCATTTTTGTATGTCCTAAATTAAAATAATAATGGGACAGTGATGATAACTTTTAAGAAATATATTTTTAATTGATATTTTTAGAGAGAAGGAGAGAGAAAAACATTGCTGTGAGAGTGAACATCAGTTGGTTGCCTCCAGGATGCCACCTACTGGGGATCGAGCCCCAACCCGGGCACATACCCTGACGAATTGAACAGCCAATCTTTCCCTGAGCGGGATGGCACCTAACCCTCTGAGTAACTCAGGCCAGGGCAATAACTTTTTTTTTTTTTAAATCCTCACTGGAGGATATTTTTCCATTTATCTTCAGATAGAGTGGGCGGGAGGGAGGGAAGGGGAGAGAGAAACATTGATGTGAGAGAGACATATCGACTGGTTGCTTCCCGCACAACCCGACCAGGGCCGGGGACTGAACCGAAACTGAGGTACGTACCCTTGACTGGAATCGAACCTGCAACTCTTTGGTCCTTGGGCCGATTCTCTAACTGCTGAGCCAAACCAGCCAGGGCTTAAACATGTTTTTATTGATTTTTTAGAGAGAGAGGAAGGGAGAGAGAGATAGAAACATTGATGTGAGAGAGAAACATTGATCGGCTGCCTCCTGCACATCCCCCACTGGGGATTCAGCCCATAGCCCAGGCATGTATCTTGATCTGGAATCGAACCAGGACCTCTTAATCCATGGGACAATGCTGCCACTGAGCCACACTGCTCGGGTCAGGGCAGTAGCTTTTGATTATAGGTTTGTAATTGAAAACAATATGATCTTACAAGCTTTTTGTTTTTCTTTCTTGAGAAAAATTTAAGACCGAAGAGAAGTACAGAGAATGAAAAAAGACCCTATGTTTTTTCCACCATCATTTAATAAGTGTTATAGTTTTGTCATGTTTATGTGACCATTTTAAAAATGAAAGAATGGAAACATAACACAAAGTTGATGTTCTCTTTGACACCAGCCATCCCTCTGGGCAATCCACTATTATGAGTTTGCGGGGGAAATTGTCCTTCTAAACTTAAAAAAACTTTTATAAAATATCTCCGCATATATGTACAACCAGTATATAGTAGATATAGCAATAATGAACAATAATAATGATCATAATAGCAGTTTACATTGATTAAGTGTGCACTTTGTTTCAAGCAATGATTCTAAGAACTTCATGTGTTATTCTCATTTAACCCTTATTATAACCATAGAAGTTCTCTATTACCCTCCGATTTACAGATAAGCAAATTGAGCCATGGAGAAATTAATGCTAGCTGCAGGATGATTTGTTGAAGACTGACTCTTAGTAATTTTCTTCTTTCTTTGTCCAGTTCTGCAAAAATTACAACTCCATTTTTGTTTTGAAAACCTTGTCTTGAAGAGTTTGCTGCCGTCTTCCTATTTTCTGTTTCAACTATGTTCAGTGGCATTTGGTCAGCAGGGTCATGAGTGTGTGAAGCCACCTTGGAGTTGTATTGTGGCTCTGGGGATGTGATCACTTAGAGCAAGATACTTTTGAATTTTGATATCCATTCATTCTTTAATTAACTACTTCACAGTGCTCTTTTAATATTTAGGCAGATTCTTCTGATGGATTTTCTAGGTATTTAATAATATCATCTACAAATAACAATTTCTAGAATATATAATACTAATTTTTTGTTTAATTACATCATTGATAATAGTGGTGAAAATGTGCACTCTTTTCTTGCATTTATCTCTAAGAGCCAGTGCTGCTTGTGTTTTTTTGTTTGTTTTGTGATACGTAATTTTTATTCATTTAAAAAAGAAAATATTGCCCTGGCCAGTTTGGCTCAGCGGTTAGAGTGTTGGCCCTCAGACGAAAGAGTCTCAGGTTCGATTCTGGTCAAGGACACGTATCTTAGTTGCGGTTCAGTCCCTGGCCCTGGTCAGGGTTATGCGGAGGCGGCCAGTCAGTGCGTCTCTCTCGCATCGATGTTTCTCTCTCTCTCCCTCCCTCCCACTCTGTCTGAAAATAAATGGAAAAATATCCTCGGGTGAGGATTTAAAACAAAAACAAAAACTTTCCAGCTACAACCTACACCCTTGCCTCCACTTCCTCATCTCTCATTCTCTTCTTAGCCTATATCAATAAAGATTTTTTAAAAATAAAATAAAAATTTAAAAAAATAAAGAAAATCTTTGTTCTTATCTTATTAGTAGATTTTTATTAGGAATGGATATTGCATTTTATCAGATGCCTTTTTAACATCTCACAATATAACATGTATTTTGTTAATGTTAATAGACTTGCCTATGTTGCACCATTATATTTCTGGAATAAACCCCATTCACATTTCATGTGTTAACTTTTAAATATTTAAAATGTTAACTTATAAAACTTTCTAATGTTTTAAATTTAATATCTTAAAGTTAATGTTTTAATGTTAACTTTTAAAGTTAAACACTTGCTAATATTTTAGTTGTGAATCTTTACAACCATCTTTATGGGGCAGTATTACAATTGTATTTTTTGTTCATTGTTATGTTTTGGTATTGTTACTTTATTGACTACTTAAGAGCTGAGATTCTTTCCTCAGTGTCCAGATACATTTAAAGTAGCTTAGAAATGGTCTGTTTCTTGGAGGGGTGAAAGATTTCTCCTTTAAACATTCAGAGCTTGGTTTTTGTTGTTCATTCCTTTGAATCTCATTACTGATTTAGTTCAATAGTATCCTAACTATATTATTCCAGCTCCCTCGTTCACTGTAAATTACTATCTGATTTGTTTTTAGAATGCATCCTTCATTGAGGAAGTATGAGATACCAGACACTGTGCTTGGTACAGATATCATTTTTGTCCCCCAAATCATCAGTTTTGACTCATTATAGATTACAGAACTAAAATCAAGCTAATTAATTTGTTTTTTCACATTCTGAATTCAGTGTTCATTTTCTTTCTTTTTTTTCCCCTTCCTTCCTTCTTTCTTTTTTTAATCCTCACCTAAGGATATGCTTTCATTGATTTCTAGAGAGAGAGGAAGGGAGAGGGAGAGAGAGAATGAGAAACATCGATGTGTGAGAGAAACACCACCAATTGGCTACCTCTGTATAGGACCCCACAGGGATCGAACCCACAACCTGGATGTGTGCCCTGACTTGGAATCAAACCCAGGACTCTTCGTTGCATGGGACAACACTCCAACCAACTGAACCACACCAGCCAGGGCCAAAATTTTAAAATAAGATTTTTATTTTGGGATAATTTTAGATTTACACAAAAGTTGAAGAGAAAGTACAGTGTTCCCATATTCCCTTTACCCATTTTCCCCTGTTATTATCTTATGTAACCATGGTACATTACTGTTAACTAGTCCAGATTTTATTTGAAGTCACTAATTATAATATAAGATGGAAGTTTAAAAACATTTTATGAATCATCCATATAACTTTTTGACTACTTTTTCTTCTCCCTTTGCAGAACTAATGGCTATAGAGTAAATCAACATGGCAACTATGGTTCCACCAGTGAAACTGAAATGGCTTGAACACCTAAACAGTTCTTGGATTACAGAGGACAGTGAATCTATTGCTACAAGAGAGGGGGTTGCTGTTCTATATTCTAAACTGGTCAGTAATAAGGAAGTAGTACCTTTGCCCCAACAAGTTTTGTGCCTCAAAGGACCACAATTGCCAGACTTTGAACGTGAGTCTCTTTCAAGTGATGAGCAGGACCACTATTTGGATGCCCTTCTTAGCAGCCAGCTAGCACTAGCGAAGATGGTATGTTCAGATTCCCCATTTGCTGGGGCACTTCGAAAACGACTGCTTGTACTCCAGCGTGTTTTTTATGCACTTTCTAATAAATACCATGACAAAGGCAAAGTGAAACAGCAGCAGCATTCTCCGGAGAGCAGTTCTGGTTCAGCAGATGTCCATTCTGTTAGTGAACGTCCTCGGTCAAGCACTGATGCACTTATAGAAATGGGTGTTCGAACTGGTCTAAGTTTATTATTTGCACTTCTAAGACAAAGTTGGATGATGCCTGTGTCGGGACCTGGTCTCAGTCTTTGCAACGACGTTATTCATACAGCAATTGAAGTTGTGAGCTCTTTACCACCATTATCTTTAGCAAATGAAAGCAAGATTCCTCCAATGGGCTTAGACTGCTTATCACAAGTAACAACATTTCTTAAAGGAGTAACTATTCCCAATTCTGGGGCAGACACTTTAGGTCGTAGATTAGCTTCTGAGTTGCTGCTTGGTTTAGCAGCTCAGCGAGGCTCTTTGAGGTATCTTCTTGAATGGATAGAAATGGCTTTAGGAGCTTCAGCAGTTGTAAACTCCATGGAGAAAAGCAAATTACTATCAAGCCAGGAAGGAATGATCAGCTTTGACTGCTTTATGACAATATTAATGCAGATGAGGCGTTCTTTGGTATGTATTATAAGTCTCAACTTTAAAATTTTTATCTAATAATTTTGAGAAAAGGCAACTAAGCCTTTAATGAATTTGTGGTAATAGTGAATGATCTGAGTGCTTTGGTGGTGGTTAGGTTTTTTTGTTTTGTTTTTTTATCCTCACCTGAGGACATTTTTACATTCATCTTCAGATGGAGTGGGAGGGAGAGAGGGAGGAAGAGAGAGAGAGAAACATGGACGTGAGAGAGACACATCAATTGGTTGCCACCAACGCGACCCCAACCAGGGCCGGGGACAAACTGCAACCGAGGTACATGCCCTTAGCGGGAACCAAACCCGGGACTCCCTGGTCTGCGGGCTGACGCTCTAACCCCTGAGCCAAACCTGCCAGGGCGGTTGTTAGGTTATTTAAATATTTTATATACTTGGAGTGAAGAAACTTTCATACATGTTGATGTGAAAATGTAATTCAAGGACAGGCTAGTTGGTACAGTTAAGACTATTGGATATTGGATCAGGAGTCAGGATTGTAGTTTTAGTTTTTTGACTTCTTTTTTTTTAGTTTTATGACTTCTTATGTGAACTTGGGAAATTCATCTGACTTTTCTGTGTTGTATTAAACTCATATAAAATGAGTGTACTCATATAGTAAACTAATGTGAAATGAGTGTGGAGGTCTTTTGAAAAAATCTCTAATTTTATCCTTCTCAATTTTTATTAAGCATTGTGGCAAGTGTTATTGTAGGCCCTAAGGATACAGCAGAGAAAAAGACAGTTTCTGCCGCATGGAGCTAACAGCCTAGTAAGGGAATCAGACAATAAATATATAATTTCAGGTAATAAGAAGTCCTAAGAATTAAAATTAGGGAGGGAAAGGGAGCCTGTCATACAAAATTATAGGCTCAGGGCTGAGAGTGGATAGGGGGAAGGTGTGCTGTTAATGTGGTCAAGGAAGGACTCTGAAATGACATTTGAGCAGAGACCTGAATGAAAGGGAGTGCTGATCTGTGGAAACAGTGTATTGTTCCTGGAGGAAATTAATTACTTGACTGTCATTAAGAAACTAACCTTGGGCCCAGCCAGAGTGGCTCAGTTGGTTGAGCGTCATTCTGTGCACTGAAGGGTTGCCAGTTCGATTCCCGGTCAGGGCACATACCTGGGTTTTGGTTCCATCCCCGGTTGGGGCGTATGCAGAACAACCTGTTGATCACTGTTTCTCTCTCACATTCATGTTTTGCTCTCTCTCTTCCTTTCCTTCTCTCCCCCTCTCTCCCTTCCTCCATCTCAGCATGACCTCGGATGAGGATTAAATAAAAAGAAAAAAAAAAAGAAAAAAGAAACTAATCTTGGGTACTGCATTAAAGAATAAACAATATAGTGTTGTATGATCAATTTCAAGAATTTCTAAGACTGAAATGTAATGCCTTTGTGAAAACCAAGTATAAAAATTCAAATTAAGAATACAGATTTAGAATATAAAGATTGAAACATTTATAAACTGACTTAATTTCTATTGGGTTACCTTGATCAGTCGTTTTGGTATCCTTTATTATCAAATATCAATTAACAAATTTAGTTAAAATGACTAAAAATGCCACTTACAAATTATGTATTTATATTTCAAGACTCCCCCACTCCCCCCAAACAAATGGGAAAGCTCTTGGATTAACAGGAGTGTTTCGTGAAAAACAATTATGTTGAATTTATTTTAAAACTAGGGCATTTAATTTTCACCTGGTTTAAATTTTGCATTTGTGAACTGAGTAGTAAATAATGAGGTCATTTTTTACAAAACACTTTACTTTAAATAAGTACTTAGAACTTTTAGATCATAAGCGCTATGAAAATTTGAGATATTAAATAAAATTAAGAAAAGCATACAGTGCTTTGTTCAGTATATGGAATGTTGACAGGGCTCTATGATCTTCATCTTAAGTGGAAACTGGAGGTGGAGATACAATAATTTAGTAAGAAAGGTTTGAGGGAACAGCTGTGAGAGGCAGTTAGGCCTCTTTCTGCTTTCTTACTCAATATTAAGATCACTTACTTGCACATCTATTTTTCTAATTTTATTTTCTGATCTTAATACCTTCTGGTAACATTCTCTAAATTTACACTGCTTTCAAATATGTAAGTCCATTTAATGACTTGAAATAATGTATCTATTCATGGTCATGTGTTAGTATTTCTGGGGAGTCGCTTAATTCTTCATTTTACAGTCTATTTTGCATTGCCTTGTTACAGAGAAAATATATTAATGATTGCATGATCTAGTTATATGATTATATGCTTGCTCATGGTGTATTTTCCTTCTTAAACAAAATGCTAAATACCCTGAGTTAGAGGCTTCTTCCCCACCTTCCCCACTAAGGTCTTATCCTATAGTATTGCCCCTTAGTGGGAAGAGGATGCCCCAGGAAACTCGATTGCTTTCTTCAGTATCTGTTTAGCCTCATTGTCTTTTAGCATGTTGGAAATAGGTTTGTATGCATATTTGGCTATGAGTTTAAATTGGTTCTATAAGCTTAAGAAATATTTAAAATAAATATATTTACCTACCCATATAAGGTATTTTAGTCTTCGTTTAATTAACCTATCATAAACCATTTCATTCCTTTGTTGGCTTCTTTTATGTACTGCTCCCCAATACCTGCAGTTAGAGAAGAGGAAGGGCTAACCTTTGTGGAGTGCCTACTACTTACCAGGTGGTTTATGTGCACTGTCTCATTCAATTATTATATTAACCTCTGAGATAGGTATTATTTATCCTTATCTTAAGAATGAAGAAACTGTGGCAATTATCCTAAATTTACACATCTATTTGACAAAAGAATTAGAAGTATGATGTGTACTTTTGATTAAGCACTTACGGGCCAGGCACAGTGTTAACTAATTTCTACAACCCTGAGTGTCTGTAAAGCCTGTGTTTTTTCTGCCCCCCCCCCCCGCCTATGTATATTAAATTATTTTTTTCCCCCTGAAGGCCTACCTTAAAGTAGATTGAAAATATAAGTTTATTTTATTTATTGCTGGATATCTAGTTTCTCTCCACTTGGCTTCTTTCATTCCTGTGCAAAATGTCAAATATACCTAGTCAGAAAGGGCCTCCCTCCTTACTCTGCAAGCCTATACCTTATAATATAACTCCTTGTTAGGACAGTGATAACCCAGAAAACTAGATTGCTTTCCTCAGAATTCTGACTCTATTCTGGGGAATAATTTTGTATGTTTGTGTGATATAGTTTGGCTTTCCCAAAGTCACCACAAGCCTACATTAGATTGAATTTAATTAAATCTCACAATGATTTAAGGGGAAAGAAATGGTTATTTAATTGAATTTTATATTTATTATTTCTTCTGGCACAGTAAGCAATAGAGTCTGATGCACTTGGTCTCCAGAACCCGGGTTTCTTACACTTCACATTAGTGTCTGAGGACTCAGAAAATATCTAGAACCTCTCCTGGTACATTGGACCATAACCTGACCTGATCATCCCTGTCTTAAATTTCTCTACCCCTGAACAACTGGGATAAAATTTATCCCCAACCTAGGAGTTAGAGTACATAACCATCAATTGAGTACTTGGCATAAGGGTTAACAAAAATAAGTTCAATCCATAAATTCTATTTATTTGTGTGATTTTTAAATAATCCTGTTTGAGTGGGAGTGCACAGATATTCATTAACATACATTTAAATAAAGAGTAAGGAGCCCTAGCCAGTTTTGCTCAGTGGTTAGAGCATTGGCCTGTGGACCAAAGAGTCACGGGTGTGATTCCAGCCAAGGGTACTACCTCGGTTGTGGTTCGGTCCCCAGCCCTGGTCGGGGTCATGCGGGAGGCAACCAATCGATGTGTCTCTCTCTCATCGATGTTTCTCTCTCTCTCTCCTTCCCTCCCTTTTTCCCTCCCACTCTATCCTGTGAATTCTAAAAAAATAAACAACAATAAAAATATTGGACTTTGATGCTCAGGTGTTTGCTGAGCACACTGTGTGCCAAATATTGTTAAGCACTAGGTTAAAAAGATGAAGAAACTTTGTAGTGTCCATGCCCTCAGCCAGCTCACAGTTTAAGCAAAGAGAGATGCACAGACATTTCAAGTTCATGATAGTGGGTTGTAGTAGAGGTTTGTACAGGGAGGAGGTTGTGGGACACAGGAGGAGGGCTATAGGGGAAGAAACAGGAATTGCCTTATGGAGGAAGGATCCCTGAGCTTAGTTGAAAAGTAGCAAGAGTTTGCCTATAAATGTGATGTGTATCATTGAGGGGACTGAAGAATTTTTTATATGAGAGAACCAGAATTCACAAAGTGACTGAGCGTGGAAGAACAAGCCCTGGATATATGCAGTGGAATGGGGTGAGATGAGGCTGCCAAGCTAGGCAGGGCCTTGTATCCCATGCTATGTGGTGTTTTGAGACTTGATCCTGTAAGCAGTGGGGAGTCATTGAACCAATTTTTTGTTGTTGTTGTTCCTCACTTGAGGATATTTTCCATCGATTTTTTTTTTTTTTTAAGATAGAGTGGAAGGGAGGAGGGAGGGGGGGAGAGAGAGAGAAACATCGATGTGAGAGAAACACATCTATTGGCTGCCTCCTGCATGACCCTGACCAAGGCTGATCGAACTGCAACCCAGGTACGTGCCCTTGACCAGGAATCAAACCTGAGACTCCTCAGCTCTAACCACTGAGCCAAACCAGCCAGGGCTAATTGAGCCAATTTTAAGTACAGTAGGTCCTCGTTTATCGCGGTTAATCAGTTCCAGACTCTTCCGCCATAAATGAATTTCCGCAAAGTAGGATTCTTTATTTATAGTAGTATAGTATATTTGAAAAGACTGCAATAGAGTGAAGCCGCGAAAGTCGAAGCTCGAAGTGGCGAGAGACAGGAGAGTAAAACCAGATAGCAAGAACATAAATGTACTCCACCCAATCTTATGTTCTTGTCTGAATATCTTCTAAGGACAAATGTGAAAAAATAAAAGGTATTATGTTATTTTCAGTGGTAGGCATTTAAGAGGAAGGTAATTAAATGAAGACCTGTGAAACCATTAATTTGTTATTTTAATTTCTACTTTATCTCTGGACCATTGAAATTCCTATGGTATGTTAGTAATGTATGAAGTTACACATTTAATATGCTATATTTTTCAAAATTTAATTTCTTTAAAATGCCTATGTATAGCCCTGATTCTTTGTTTTTATTATGCATTATATTTACAGAACACATTAAGAATTCTTTATGGAATGGTTTTTAGAGATGTCTTTAATATTAATTGACTGGAACTGATACTAGACACTAAATGTATCTGAGGCCACCTGTCACTACTTGAGTCAAATTAAGCAGAGACAAGGTTGAACCTTGTTGGAGCCAGCCGACGAGATCGAACAGTCCTGAGGGAGGGGTGAGGATGAAAGAAAAGACAGACAGACAAAAGCTGGGATCGGGAGGACTACAGTTCAAAACTGCAGCAGCGAGTTTATTGTTACAGCTGATTTTATAAGATTCACAAACAATCCCCCTTTACTACTGACATTTGAAACTACCCTAATCCAGGAACACATACTTCTATCTTGACACACAAGATAATCACATCCGTGTGTATGTTAACTTGTTTAGGTTAACAGTTATCTATACTTCCTTGTACTGCTAAACTCGCTATTCTCTGTAACTCTCCAGGCGGTTAGCAAGGTATTCAGGTAAAAGGTCAGAGCAGGAGAGCAGACCCTAGCTCTCCTAGGCAGTTCCTTTCAGAGCAGACCCTAGGGCCAGGCAGCTCCCCACATATCCCCCTTTTTTATTTTTTAATGTTTTCTCTCTCTACCGCCTCTAGCTTAAGCTTTGTAAAAGGTCAGAGCAGGAGAGCAGACCCTAGCTCTCCTATGCAGCTCCTTTCAGAGCAGATCCTAGGGCCAGGCAGCTTCCCACAGAATCTTACATGAGCGTTTATTCCAATAATGCTGGCAGTATGGGGAGAGCAGCAGGTCATCCTGAAAATTCTGCTCTGACCCACCCCCTTTTCCAGCTGGCTGATTATATACTGGTGAGGGAGAAAGGGCTATGTTTAGTTGGGAATGTAGCAGAGTAAGGGGAGTGCAGGGGCTGCAGTCAGTGTGTCTGCCTCCAGGGGCTTGAAGTCCAAAAACAAGGTAGTTAATCTTCTGTGATGTTGAAAACAGCTCTGCCCATTCTTGGGACTGGAGAATGGTCAGCATTCCTGAGGCAAACTCCCAGAGAGGGTCAGGGTCTGGGCACAGCAACCAAGTCAAAGTGTGTCTTGTCTGGTCTGCTCTTAAAATGTATCTTCTGAGTAATGGACCCATCCTGGCTCCAAGGCATCTTATCTTTTTACAGCCCTGTTTTTTTTCTTGCAACACATCCTCCCATGTCCCAGGGTGTTTAGAAAACCTCTCGTCTGTAGTTAGTAAGGTGAATAATCATTAAATCGTGGTTTTGTTCCTATTATGTGCCCTTCCCTATCAGGACTAGCCTCTCTCTTAAGTATTGACTTTTGGGGAAGAACAGAAAACAGTGACAGTCACTGCAGAGTGTTTGAAGGAGATTTTATTGGTTTCATATATACTTTTTAAATATGTTTTTTATTGATTTTTCAGAGAGAGAGGAAGGGAGAGATAGAAACATCAATGTGAGATAGAAACATCGATCAGCTGCCTCCTGAACATCCCCTGCTGGGGATCAAGCCCATAACCCGGGCATGTGCCCTGACCGGGAGTTGAACTGGGACCTCTTCGTCCATGGGACGTTGCTCAATCTACTGAGCCATACCAGCAGGGCTTGGTTTCTTTCTTTCTCTTTTTTTTTTTATCCTCACCCGAGGACATTTCTGCATTTATCTTCAGATAGAGCAGGAGGGAGACAGGGAGGAAGAGAGAGAGAGAAACATCAGTGCCAGAGAGACACATCGATTGGTTGCCACCCACACAACCCCTACAGGGGCTGGGGACAAACTGCAACCGAGGTACGTGCCCTTAGCGGGAATCGAACCTGGGACTCTCTGGTCCGCGGGCTGACGCTCTAACCGCTGAGCCAAACCGGCCAGGGCTGGTTTCTTATTTTTAAATTTGGCAAGAATTTATTAAAGACTCCCTGTATTTTCTCTTCTTTCTTAGTGTACATGATGCTAAATACAATGACTGCTTCCTGTATGTTAGGAACTGTGTTAAGTGTGTTTTATACATAATTTTAGTTAATCCTCCTAGTAGCCCTAAATAATATAGTCATTATTTCTGTCTAAGAATAAGGGATCTTATCCTTCAGTCACACAGCCAATAAGTGATGGAGTCTGGATTTAAACCCTGGTCTGTTATGAAAACTTTATGCAGTTTTTAACATTTTCCTTTATACTGTAGAAATGCATAAAAAAGCAATTGTGATAGTCCTGGTGCCAGCTCTTAGGAATGTACAGCAGGCTGTTGTTCCTCATCTGCTGTTGGTTTGGTGATCACTAGAAGTGGCCTTGAAATAATGGAGGCAAAGATTACAATTGTATTTTTCCCAATTATGGAATTTGGAGAGGCTGTGTCCCAAAGTATTTGCTGATATAGCAATACCTTGTATGTCTAAGGACTAGTTAATTTGGAACACTCAGCTTCTGGTTTTACTCTAGACCTACAAGTGGTTCTCTAAAGCCTTACTACTCAAAGTGTGAGCCCCAGACAGCAGCATTGGCATCACCTAGGAGCTTGTTAAGAAATGCAGAGTCTCAGACCCCCATCTATATGTATTGAATTGGAATTTGTATTTTAGTAAGTTCTCTAGATAATTCGTGTCTGTTTTATTTTATTTAAATATGTTTGTATTGATTTTTTTAGAGAGAGAGGAAGGAAGGGAGAGATAGAAACATCTATGTAAGAGAGATACATCGATCGGCTGCCTCCTGAATGCCCCCTACTGGGGATTGAGCCTGCAACTTGGGCATGTACCCTGACCGGGAATTGAACCAGGATCTCTTAGTCCATGGGTCAGCACTCAGTCCACTGAACCACACCATCTGGGCAATTCATGTCTGTTTTAAAATTTGAGAAGCACCACCTTAAACAATTAAAAAGAAAAGTTGTTTTGGCAGCAGGTTAGTACCTGGTGACCCAGTGATAAATTAAATAACCAACATGTTCATTTCTTTCATTACTTATGAATAATGTTGAGTAAAATAGTTTGAGTTGATAAAATCATAATCATAGAGTTGGATGGGCTCTTACAGGGCATATAGGCCAACCACTTCTCCACAATAGAGGA
This sequence comes from Tadarida brasiliensis, assembly GCA_030848825.1. NCBI lineage: Eukaryota > Metazoa > Chordata > Mammalia > Chiroptera > Molossidae > Tadarida > Tadarida brasiliensis. The sequence continues at coordinate 195,690,499 of CM061257.1, read as the reverse complement.
TATACTTTTCTATGGTATATCTGCCATGTGATCATCTAGAATATAAATATTTCTATAATACAGTATCCTTTGAAATAAATGCCACTGATGAAAATTTCACAATTATGGGATCGGCAAATCAGACAAAGAACTTGACATTTGTAATCTAAAGATTTAAGAATATATATGGGAATTTGAGGGAGCAGTGAAGATCAAATTCACTTTCTGGTTTATCATTTTTCAATGAGAGAATAATTTCTGGTCATAGCCTTTGGGCCCTACTGTGGAGAGTAGGCATTTAGTCCCAGAGACATACTATTGTTACCAGACAGGGTCTGGGCCCAGGGTGGGTCTGCCTAGGTCCTACTGGTAGTGTGTGGGTTCTTGATTTCATGTAGGAAGGATTTCACATCTGTCCAGGTGTTTTTGGGAGTATGTTTATTAAACCCAGAGACAGTGAAACAAAGGGCTTAAAGTAGGAAAAGCAACAGGAGAGGGAAAGTCAAAGATAAGGGAGCCTTGGCCCTGGCTGATGTGGCTCAGTGGTTAGAGCATTGGCCTATGGACTGAAGGGTCATGGGTTCGATTCCCAGTCAAGGGCATGTACAGGGGTTCTGGGTTCGATCCCTGGCCCCATTCAGGGCACATGCAAGAGGCAACCAATTGATGTGTCTCTCTCACATCATTGTTTCTCTCTTTGTCCCTCCCTGTCTCTCTCCCTCACTTCCACTCTCTGTGAAGATCAATGGAGAAAATACTCTCAGGTGAGGATTAACAAAAAAAAAAAAAGAAAGAAAGGGAGCCTTGGAGACAGGTTGGGTGGGGGGTGGTTAGCAAGGGTTGAGCTGCTGCTGCCCACTGCTCCCCTGGTTGCAAGTCTCTTGGGATCCTTTAGAGTTTAGGAGAAAAACAGCAAAGATATAAGGCATGGGCATGCTCTTGCGAGAGAGTGCTCTGTGGCTCCATTGGAGGCTCTTTATCTCTTGGGCCTTCAGAAATCCTAGGGGAGGTCTCAGAGGAGGGTCTTGACAGAATATGCATTAGCTTTTTCAGGTGTGGCCTTCAATATGTAGATTTCACCAAAATGTGCATATAGAGGACTTGAGGGTGATTTTCTGATTAGTTTCATTTTTTTTTTTTTTTTATCCTCAGCTGAGGACATTTTTCCATCTTTTGTTCAGATAGAGAGAGAGGAAGAGAGAGAGAGAGAGAGACAGAGAGAGAAACATCGACATGAAAGGGACACATTGAGTGGCTGCCTCCCGCACGACCCAACCAGGGGCCGGGGACAAACTGCAACCGAGGTACATGCCCTTAGTGGGAACCGAACCTGGGTCTCTCTGGACCGCAGGCCGTCTAAACGCTGAGCCAAACTGGCCAGGGCTGATTAGTTTCATTTTTAAAGAATGTCATCAAGAAGGTTATTGAAGAGAGACAGGACCTACTGAGGCCCTTCTATACCAGGAGGGTCTAGAATATGTAAACCATTTGTTCCTTGGTGTCCTTGGTTAGGGGAAATAAAACCATGTGATTCATTAGCTAGCTGTAAATTGCTCAGATTGTTTGGCCTTGTTTGATTATATTGTCTCAGTTTCCCTTATTCCACTTGTCAAGGAATCTCCCTAGCTTCTTCTTATCCTGCCTCACTATGATTCCTCAGCTGTGCTAGCAAAAAGATGCTTTGTTGTTTGTGTAGTGGGGTAGCTACATGAACTGACCTGTAGGACCTTGGTTGTGCTGAAACTAAAAAGGGGGGTCCAGACTTCCTGCTCTGGCCAGGGTCATCATCAAGTTGTCTATGTTCTACTTACCTGTATCCTTGGGGGCAGATGGGCAAGGCAGCCCCAGGGGAGTAGAATATTTTCCGGGATTCCATTTCTTGGATATTGACCACACACAAAGAATGTGTAATTGGCAAGATTCTTGACTGTTTCTTGATCAGGCCCTTTGACCTTTAGAACAAATCACTATTTGATAAGTTCATTAGTGAGGGACTGGCATTTAATTTATCACTTCACTCTACAGCCACATCTTTTATAACATTTATTTGCAAAGTTGGTTTCATGACCTAATGTTCAGATTTGATTTTAATGCACATAATCATATAAACAGTTCCTCAAATGTTTTTGTGGACTATTTAAGTGATTTTAATACATATGTCTCTCTTCTTCCCCACCATATTTTAATTACAGGGTTCATCTGCTGATCGGAGTCAGTGGAGGGAACCAACCAGAACATCTGATGGGTTGTGCTCGCTCTATGAGGCAGCTTTATGTCTCTTTGAAGAGGTATGTAATAGTCATGGCTTTTATATTAAAAATTACCTTATGTTAAAATGCTATAGCATGTATTTATCCCTTAAAAATAATTTATTCAACCTTTGGAAAGGATGCAAAAAAAAAAGTGACATCAGTGGTTGTCTCTAGAAAGTGGAATTGGGGTGTCTGGCATCAGGGATGGGGACATAGTTTTCAGTATATACCCTTTTATTAATTTGGAACTTCGTACATCCTTAGACACTATATATAGTTCAGTCTTGCTCATTAAAAAAAAAGTTTTGCCCTGGCCAGTGTGGCTCAGTTGGTTGAGCATTGTCCCTTGCCCTGAAAGGTTGCCAGTTCAATTCCTGGTCAGGGCATATACCCAAGTTGTGGGTTCGATCCCCAGTTGGGGCGCATGCTGAAGGCAGCCAGCCGATCGATGTTTTTCTCTCATATCAATGTTTTGTTTTGTTTTTCCTCTCTCTCTTCCTCTTCCTTCCTTTCTTTCTCTCTCAAATCAGTAAAAAAACAAACAAAAACATTTTAAAAAGTCTTAAATCTTTTAATCTATTGATTCCCTTCATTTTTTCTTTCTTTTCCTTCAATGTATTGTTCAGAAACCTGGGTTTTTTAGGCTGGATTTTGCTGATTGATTACTCATAATCCAGTTCAATATGTCCTTTGTATTTCCTGCAATTTGACAAGTGGATCCAGAGGCTTGATTAGTCTCAGCTTTGATCGCTTTGGCAAGATTATATATGTGTTGGGATCTTCTCTCAGGTTCCATATGGTTGTCTCTCTTTTTGTGGTATTAACAGCTCTTGATGCTTAATGACTTGATCTGTTAATTCATTTGTGGTTGGTTGCAAAATGGTGATATTCTGTCATCCCTCTTTCATTTACTAATTAGAATGTTTTTTTAAAGAGATGATTCCATACTCTGGTTTCTCTTCAGATCGCATAAATCTTTCGCCTTTTAAAGAGATGATTCCTTTATTGACTATTTGGTTACTCTGCTATAGTTAATATAGAAAAGGCAGAATAAATGCTCGATTTTCCACACCTGATTGTTTTAAAAAATATTTTTCTTTATTGATTTTAGGGAGAGAGGAAGGGAGAGGGAGAGAGAAATAGAAACATTGATGAGGAAAAACATCGATTGGCTGGCTGCCTCCTACATGCCCCCTACTGGGGTTTGAGCCTACAATTTAGGCATGCGCCCTGACTGGGAATCGAACCCGTGACCTCTTGCTGCATGGGTTGATGCTCAACCACTGAGTCACACTGGCTGGGCCCCACCTGATTTTTATTTTACTAGGTTTCAGTTTATGAATCGTTCTCCTGTCATCCTTCATACTTGACCAATTGATTTCATTTGAAAAACGTATGAACTGATAGATTTAAACCTATTTGAGTTTTCAATTGAATTATTATCTGTAGTGAAGTTCATATTGTTTCATCTTTGGCCTCCCTCCCTCTATTGTTTTTGTGTGATGTTAAAAAAAAAAAAATGATTTCCCGGTATGTTCCCCTCCCCAACTGTTATCTTGACCTTCTCTGTCTTTCCTTTGTGTTGTCTGTTTTCTGCTCAATTTTTATTTCACTCCCAGTAGTTTCTCCTCAGTGTGGGTGCTCTGTCCTGTAAGGAAGTATCAATTTCAAGAGCTTACAAGAGACAGATTGCTCTAGCTTCTTTTAAACTTTTCATCATGGACCCCTTGTGCTTACCTGCTGTCAGAGAGGGTACAGCTCTTCCCAATTGCAACCGCTGTTCTTAGCTTGGTTCACTGTTCTTGCCAGTGAGTACCTAATTGGTTGTTGTTTTTCTGTTTTGAGGTCTGTCAGACACTGCTTTGCTTCCTCCTGCACAGATGTCATTCCCATGCAGATTTTGTGTTTAGTGGTGGTTTGTCTGCACCAGTTTATATTTTGGAGTTATTGGAGCTACCCTTGTTGCCTAGTTTTTGTTTTGAATGCTAAGCATGGGTTTAGAGTTTTGTCTTCTAGTTGTTGTGCATAGTGATTCAGAGTGTTTAAAAACTACATTGCTTCTGCTATTGTCATCTTCCCTGAATCCTACCCACTTCCTAGTTGTTTTCAAAAAATGCATTTCTAAGCCCTGTGAGTAGATTTTTTTTCTGCCTCCCTCTTCTCTTTTTGGAGAGTGAGGGAAGACTATGACTTTTCTTATAAGCCATGTTACAGTAGTACATCTTGAGGTGAAAAATTCTAACCTGCTTGGACCCTCCTTTTGGCTCCAGCAAAATTTCAGATCTTTTATTAGGGACTGGCAGCCTTCTCTTATGCATATTTTGTATGTTCTCAGAACTATCCTCATGTTCACTGGAAAATATTTGTCTAGACACATATTATTCTATTGTGGATACTATTTAAAGATTCTAACTAAAATTTCTCTCTCTCCTCCATTAAATGGGCTGGTAATCAAATATATTAACTAATAAAGATTCTTATTTTATGGTTTTATTTGATTCAGGAAAAAACTAAAAGGCAGACAACATATCGATAACAGCTATAGTCAGAGTTAATGTCTGTATTGTATGGAGTTCATACAAGTCAATAAAAAATCTATTAAGCCCTAATAAATAAATGGGCAGAAGTTAGTGGTAAACAAATAGATGGAAAAACTTTAGTTCTGTTGATAATAAGAAAATGTGAAGTTAAAATATTGCACCCTCTTTTTCTCACTTAAGTTTGCAATAATTAAAAAAGCACAATACTTATTATTGGTATGGACACAGTGAGAATTTGTACTTTCATATCTATCTATTGTTAGGGTAACTGGGATGGCCACCCTGGGTCCTGTGCTTTTGGGAGGGTAGGTGGGGCAGGGAGTAGGGAGCAGAAGCCTGGATTTTTTAAAAGCATTATGAATGGCAGTAGACTTTACCATTATATTCAACACAAATGATCAATAAGCCACGATTTTTATTTTATGTATATATGTGTGACTATTGAATTGCTGTGGACTTTTACTGTTTTTATGATAGCCCTAGTGATATAATAATGTTGTAGCACCATTTTGGAAAGTAGTTTGGTACAGTATGTGTCCAGAATTCTAAGAGTGTTATCATTTTTGTTGATATAGTAGTCCCATTTCTAAATTTGCTCTAGTTCTACTAAGGAAGTAATAAAAAAAAATGTCATCAACAAATATATTCTTAAAAATGGCTTATATTATAAATAAGTAGAAAGAATCGAAATGTCCTGTTAAAGGAAAGTGGTTAAATTGTTAATTTTACATTAGATGCAGTATTATCAGTTCAATCATGAAGATTAGGTAGACATGTGGAAATTTTTGCATGAGTCTTTTATATCATCACTTTTATATATCCGCCGCAGTAACTGTTAACATGTAAAATTCTGGAAGGACATATGTAAAAAATATAACATTTATTGTATTCTGGTGAGGGGATTATCAGTGCTGTTTTTTCTGTTTGTCAAGCTCTGTTTTTCTATAATGTATGCAATAATAAAATTTTTAGTTAAAAAGGCTTGCTTGTGTGTCTCTATCTTCCCATTTTTGCCATCTTTATTGGTGTCTTTTAGTGGTTTATTTTACAGTAGTATGTAGTCTAGCCATCTGTGTTTAAGATTGGATGTGTTCTTGGGTTATTTGAGCAGTGTAGAATTTTAGAAGAAGGAAAGTCAACAGTAATTTCAGAATATTTATTAAAATGTCTACTTTAAAATGTCTTGTCAATTCATTATATGTTTTTAATTTTAATAGGTTTGCAGAATGGCTTCTGATTACTCAAGAACATGTGCTAGCCCAGATAGCATTCAGACTGGTGATGCTCCCATTGTCTCAGAAACCTGTGAGGTTTATGTTTGGGGGAGCAATAGCAGCCATCAGTTGGTAGAAGGCACACAGGAGAAAATATTACAACCCAAACTGGCTCCCAGTTTCTCTGATGCTCAGACCGTGAGTTCTCTGCATACCTTACAGATTGGTAGATGACAGGGTGTGCTTTAAATAATGTTGAGTGTTTTTTAAATGAGTATAGATTCTTGATTGTTTCATTTTGGGGGTGGTTAATCCTCGAGGATATTTGTCCATTGACTTTTTAGAAAGAGGGGAAGGGAGGGGGGAGGGGGAGAGAGAGATAGACAGACAGAGAGAGAGGGAAACATCAATGGACACATCATGGATTGTTTGCCTCCCACATGACCCCAACTGGGGCCGGGGATCGAACCTGCAACCCAGGTACCTGCCCTGCACCGGAATTGAACCTGTGACTCTTTGGTCTGAGGGTCCACACTCTAACCACTGAGCCAAACCGGCTAGGGCTCTTGATTGTTTCTTATCTCTATTGTTTCTATACCTTACTGTGTCATTTTTTTCATTTTAATAGAAAAAAAAATTTTTTTAGTTCCCCAGTTCCCTTACACTGTTTCCAAGTTTCAAAAAAGTAAATTGGGATTTGTATTTTTAAAAAGAATTATGAATGGCAACATATTTACCATTATATTCAATACAAATGGTAAGTCAGACTAAATAAAAACTGGAATTTTCCCTTTGCCAGATTGGCATTTCATTGTTCTATTATCACTTTTTTTTTTTTTTTATATTTGTAACTACTGTTAGCCAAGCTAGAACTTTCTATTTTATTATTATTTTCATTAAAATATATTTTTTAGCCCTGGCCAGTTTGGCTTAGCAGTTAGAGCGTCAGCCCATGGACCAATGAGTGTTGGGTTCGATTACTGTCAAGGGTACATAGCTTGGCTGTGGTTTGTCCCTGGTCCTGGTTGGGGTCGTGGGGGAGGCAACCAGTTGATATGTCTCTCTCACATCGATGTTTCTCTCTCTCTCCCTCCCACTCTATCTGAACAAAAATGGAAAAATACCCTCTGATGAGGAATAAAAACAAACAAACATATTTTTTAATGAATTTAGAATATAATATGTTTCTTGTCATAATGAACTCTAAGGAAGTTATAGGATAATGTTATTTCTTGTCCTTTAATTATAAGAGGAGGTTAAAACATTTTACTTTGTTGTTTCACTGAACCATGACGGGGTAAATAATCTGGAAAGATAAAATATACATTAATTTGAGTTCCATAATAAAGTCAACATGAAAAGTCCATTAAAGTTTTCTTAATTTTCTAGTTACTTTTTAATCTCTATGAAGATCCATGCCCTGGTTGGCTTTAAAAGACTCCTTTTGAGCCTCTTTGGTAAAACCAGCCTTAAATATTATACATTGATTCTAACAGAAACTTTTTATATTTACATTTCTATTTGTTTGCTTATAGATTGAAGCTGGACAATACTGCACTTTTGTCATTTCTACGGATGGCTCTGTGAGAGCTTGCGGTAAAGGCAGCTATGGGCGACTGGGCCTTGGAGATTCTAATAATCAGTCTACTTTAAAAAAGCTAACATTTGAGCCTCACAGGTCCATTAAAAAGGTTTCATCTTCCAAAGGATCTGATGGTCACACTTTAGCTTTTACAACAGAAGGAGAAGTCTTCAGTTGGGGAGATGGTGATTATGGGAAACTGGGACATGGAAATAGTTCAACACAGAAATATCCCAAGCTTATTCAGGGCCCTCTTCAAGGAAAGGTATGTGCTTTCTTTTTGAATTTAAAAATAACTAGATGCACTGGTGCTATATTTGATAATATCGTTCAGATTTTGATGTTTCTTTCTGAAGTTGCCCTTCCCCACCCCTTAGGCTTATCTTTTGTATAGTTCTTTTATGGTTTACAAAACATTTTCACATACATTATTTAATTTTAATTTTTATAATAACCTTACTAAGGTAGTTATTTTCTCATTTCACAGGTAAGGAGACTGAGAATCATCCATTCAACAAATATTTATTTAGCACCTTCCAATTTCCAGGCAGTGTTTTAGGCATATTCAATGAACAAAACAAACACGACCCTTGCTTTATTCTGTGGGATAAATACAATAAATAAGTAAACAAATATAAAATAATTTCAAATAATAGGAAGGAAAAAAATTGAGTAATGTAATAGTAACTTGGGTGAGGTGTGTGATGGTAGATAATGAGGTCAGAGTTCTCTTGGAGGAAATGGTATTTTAACAGAAACGTACATGAGGCATATCAAGTGGTTAGGTAACTTGTCCAAGGTTATATGCAAATAATGGGCACCATTAAAAACTAAACCTAGGCCCTGGCTGGTTTGGCTCAGTGGTTAGAGCGTCGGCCTGCAGACCAGAGAGTCCCGGGTTTGGTTCCCGCTAAGGGCACATACCTCCGTTGCAGTTAGTCCCCGGCCCTGATTGGGGTTGTGTGGGTAGCAACCAGTCGATTTGTCTCTCTCACATCGATGTTTCTCTCTCTCTCTTCCTTCCTCTCTCCCTCCTACTCTATCTGAAGATAAATGCAAAAACAAACAAACAAAAAAAAAAAACTAAACCTAGGCCTCCTATTCTTTCTATTTTACTTTTTAAAGAAGTGAAGGGCCCTGGCCGGTTTGGCTCAGCGGTTAGAGCGTCGGCCTGCGGTACAGAGAGACCCAGGTTCGGTTCCCGCTAAGGGCATGTACCTTGGTTGCAGTTTGTCCCCGGCCCGGGTGGCAGCCACTCGATGTGTCCCTTTCATGTCTATGTTTCTCTCTCTCTCTCTCTCTCTCTCTCTCTCTCTCTCTCTCTTCCTCTCTCTCCCTCCCACTCTATCTGAACAAAAAATGAAAAGGTGTCCTCAGGTGAGGATAAAAAAAAAAAGAAGTGAAGGTATTTTCCTAAACATATAATTATATGCAGTTATATGGATTCCTCCATTTTAAGATTGTATTCTTTCCGTGAAAGTTTTCTCACATAGAAATCTCTTAATGTTTAAGTTTTAATTTTAATATCAGAATTACAAGTGGGACACAATTGCTTCTTGGGAGGTTGGTTGACAAGGTTGGCTAATCAAATGAATTTTACTTTATTATAACTTTCAGTATTTTAACTTAGACCTCAAACCCCAAGCAGTGAACTTTGGAACAGTCCACTTGACAAAATCAGGGAATGATTGATAAGATGTTGAACATAGGGCTCTAGGGAACTTCAGATATACTATTTGAAGTTGTATTTTCCTAGTCTTTGTAGCACCTCCTTTCTCCCTTGATTACAATTCTTTTTTTTAACTTTATTTTGTAATCCTCACCTGATATTTTACTATTTATCTTCAGATAGAGTGGGAGGGAGAGAGAGAGTGAGAAAAGGAGAGAGAGAGAGAGAAACATTGATGTGAGAGGGACACATTGACTGGTTGTCTCCTGAACGACCCGACCAGGGCCGGGGACGAACCGCAGCTGAGGTATGTGCCTTGACCAGAATCAAACCTTCGACTCATTGGTCCGAGGGGCAATGTTCTACTGCTGAGCCAAACTGGCCAGCTGATTATAATTTTTTTTAAAGCGAGTTCTAGTTTTTGAGATTAAAGAGACTAGAGATTGAAAAGACATGGAGTTATATTTTTTCAGTAGTCAGTGATTTGGATCAGTATTAAAAGCTATGAGTGGTCCCCAAATTATATAGACACATACCCTTATTCTCCTAATTTTACTTACCAACTATATAGCTACTTGAGGGTAAAAAGATATTGTCAGGAGTTTAATTAATGTAAATTTATATGCTGTTTAGATCTTTCTGCATTGGTAATAGTAAATGTGCTTTTGAGAATTATTCCTATTCTGTAATGAGTTTTTCTTGATTAGTCAGGATTGGAGGTTTTATGTTAACAATATATTAAAAAAATTTTTTTTATTGTTCCATGAGTGTTTAGCCCTCTCCAACTCTTTAAGTAAAGACTTGAGTAGTGATACAGTATTTTTTTTTTTTAATCCTCACCTGAGGATACTTTTTTCCCTTTTTATCTTCAGGCAGAGTGGGAGAGAAGAAGGAAGGGGGTCCGGGGGGAGAGAGAGAGAGAGAGAGAGAGAGAAACATCAACGAGAGAGAGACCCATGGATTGGTTGCCCTCCCGCACGACCCCAACCAGTGCTGGAGACCAAACCACAACGGAAATACATGACCTTGACCAGAATCAAGCCCATGACTCTTTGGTCCGTGGGCTGATGCTCTACTGCTGAGCCAGACTGGTCAGGGCGATACAGTACTTTTGCAAGTGATTAGATTGATGTATTTAGGGTTGGGGGAGTTGCTAGCTTTTACACTGTCATGTGTGAATTGAATTAAGAAAAGTCCTCTCTTGCCCTGGTTTGGCTCAGCGCTTAGAGTGTTGGCCAGTGGACCAAGGAGTCATGAGTTTCTGGTCAAAGGCACGTACCTCAGTTATGGTTTGTCTCCGGCCCTGGTCGGGTCGTGCAGGAGGCAACCAGTTGATGTGTCTCTCTCACATCGGTGTTTCTCTCTCTCTCTCTCCCCCACCCCTCCCTCCTTCTCTCTGTCTCCCCCCCTACCTCCCACTCTATCTGAAAAAAGATGGAAAAGTATCCTCGGGTGAGGATTAAAAAAAAAAAAAAGTCCTCTCCTCTGGATGGAAGCCAGGGTCTGTGGCCTGGCAAACATAGAGCATATGGCCACTGCTCTGAAATATAGAACATAGGCTATATTTCAGCACTTTCTTGACCTTTTAGCCAGGCAGCCTAGTACTGAGCACAACCCTCTCAACTATAAATGGCAATTCCTGGATGAGCTGTGAATATTAGTATCTCTGAAGTCTCTTTATATGAGGTCAAATATGAACTATATGTTTTAGCATCTTTCTGTTCATCAATTCACTTTGTGTGCAATGCAGGTAGTTGTGTGTGTATCGGCTGGATACAGACATAGCGCTGCTGTCACAGAGGATGGTGAATTGTACACGTGGGGTGAGGGAGACTTTGGAAGATTAGGTAAGATTTTTTTTCAAGTTGAAATTATTCTCACAGAAAAATGAAATGATGATGGTTACTGAGAAGCAATGAGACTACAATAGGCCAAAGACTGTCATTTATTTTCTTAGCTTTATTTTTTTTTAAGTTCAGAGGAAGATAAGTTTATATATAGAATACCTAGACTCTGGTACTGAAATTTAAAATGTAATTAAATCTATCAAGTATTTACTGAATGTGTACTATGAGCAGGCACTGCAGGATTTCAGGGATAAGAAAGATACTTTTGTGATCCTGATGTGTATAATCTAGTGGGTAGGGAAAACAAATCAATATGTGCATGATACTAGAGAGCATTAGATAAGTGCTCTGAGAGGAACATAAATAAAATGTCCTAAAGATTCATTGGAAGGACTGGATGACCCATTTTGGGAATAGCTTAAAAGATTGGATAAGAAGATGATAGAAATGATTCTCTTTTTCATATTTAACTGCTTAAAAATACCTCAATTCTACTATTACTTGTAATGTGTATTCCAACTGTGAAGTAATGGCCTAAAGAAAAAGAGTTAACATTATTTTTTTGTTGTTGTATTTTACCAAGGTCATGGTGACAGTAACAGCCGTAATATTCCAACATTAGTAAAAGACATTAGCAATGTAGGAGAAGTTTCTTGTGGCAGTTCACATACTATTGCTTTATCTAAAGATGGGAGAACTGTGTGGTCTTTTGGAGGAGGAGACAATGGTATGTAAAAAATTATTTATTGATAGCTTTGGCTTTTTTTCCTTGAGTTTCTTAAAAATTATTTTTCATTTATACATGCCAATTGTAGAAGAACCCAAATACCAATGGTAGAAATTTAAAAAACTAAAATGAACTGTTTTGCCTGGCCAGTGTGGCTCAGTGGATAAGCATCGACATATGCACCAAGAGGTCGCCAGTTCGATCCCTGGTCAGGGCACATGCCCAGGTTGTGGGCCAAATCCCCAGTGGGGGGCATGCAGTACTTGGCCAGTCGATGTTCTCTCATTGATGTTTCTATGTCTCTCTCCTTTTCCCTTCTTCTCTCTCTAAAATCAATAAAAAAATAAAATAAAATGAACTGTTTCTATGAAGGTTGCTTATAACCATTGTTAAAACTTTGGTAGATAGACGTCTAAATACATATACATGTATATAAATTTTTATATACTCTACATTTCTACATAAATGTCTTTTGAAAACCAAAGCAGGCCTATATTTACCATAGATATTATTTTATAACCCACTGGTTTTGATCTATTTTATGAATGTCTTTCTATGTCAGCAAGCATGGCTGTATATTTTTCTTTTAAATGGCTCAAAGTATTCTTTCCTGCAATTGTAGCACAACTTATAAAAACCAGCTTATTGTTGAGTATCTAGAGTGTTTCCAATTTTTTTCATTATTAAAAACAATACAATAAATGACTAAATTTTTGTCTACTTTAGTCACTCCTACTTGCAATGTGAGAATGCTTACTTTCCCATGTTCCTTAACACTGGGTATTAAAATGAATGTAATTTTAAAAATTATTTCAGTAGTGAAAAATGGTATCATTTAATTTGTATTTCTTTGATTCTTAGTAAGGTTGAATATATGTGTTGGCCATTAGTTTTTCTTCTTTAGTGATTTGCCAAGTTTTCCATTTCATGAACTATTAAATCTTTTCAAAAATTAAATACAATTATATTCATATGTACTCTAATATAGGAGCTATTTAGTATATCAGCATATTTCAAATTAGAGCTATCACCATAAAAGAGAGGAAGACAGAAAAATAATTTTTCATATCTCTCTCAAAATGGTTTTAATTGCAAGAATAGAGGTTCTTTAAAACAAGTAAATTGTTTAACTTGAATGTGTTTGTTTTTATAGGCAAACTTGGCCATGGTGATACTAACAGAGTATATAAACCTAAAGTTATTGAAGCTTTACAAGGAATGTTTATACGCAAAGTTTGTGCTGGGAGCCAGTCTTCACTTTCTTTGACATCAACAGGGCAGGTAAGGACTAAGAGATGAACAGGAGGCTTAGATCATTTCCTAGGAGTAGGTGACTAAAGAGGAGTAATTGCATTTTTTTTTTTTTTTTTTTGCATTTATCTTCAGATAGACTTGGAGGGAGAGAGGGGGGAAGACAGAGAGAGAAACATCGATGTGAGAGAGACACATCGACTGGTCGCCACCCACACGACCCCAACCGGGGCCAGGGACAAACTGCAACCGAGGTACGTGCCCTTACCAGGAACCGAACCTGGGACTCTCTGGTCCGCGGGCCGACGCTCTTAATCGCTGAGCCAAACCTGCCAGGGCGGAGTAATTGTATTTAAATGTTAAAGTTAAAAAATATATTGTGTCCTGTTTGAAGAAGTACAGTATCTGAGAAGGAACCAGGTTTTCTGATCTGGCCTGGGTGACCCAGGTAAACCTTCCCTTAGCCCCTGTTCTTTGTATTAAGATGGTTTTATAAAACCTTTTATCACTCAGCACCCCTTATGTTTTTTCCTGAAAATCATGGATAGTGGGGGGAAAGCCAGATTAGATCTTGCTGGAACCAATGATAAGAACTAGCAAGACAATAAGGTGATCAAAAGAGAGAGGGGAAGGAGAACATTTCCATATGGAAAATAATTTGAGAGGATTAGGTGTTTCTTTTTTCTTTTTTTTTTTTTTTAATCCTCATCCGAGGACATTTTTTCATTTTTTGTTCAGATAGAGTGGGAGGGAGAGAGGGGAAGAGAGAGAGAGAGAGAAACATCGACGTGAAAGGGACATATCGAGTGGCTGCCACCTGCACAACCAACCAGGGCCGGGGACAAACCGCAACCGAGGTACATGCCCGTAGCGGGAACCGAACCCGGGTCTCTCTGGACCGCAGTCCGACGCTCTAACCGCTGAGCCAAACCGGCCAGGGCTTCTTTTTTTTTTTTTTTTTTTTTTTTTTTTAAGGATTAGGTGTTTCTGAGAAGGGGTTAGTCAGGCTTAGGATAGTCAGAACTTGACAATCTCTTTATAAATTTTTTTTTTTTTTTTTTTTACCCTTACCCGAGGACATTTTTTCATTTTTTGTTCAGATAGAGTGGGAGGGAGAGAGAGGAAGAGAGAGAGAGAGAGAGAAACATCGACGTGAAAGGGACACATCGAGTGGCTGCCACCCGCACGACCAACCAGGGCCGGGGACAAACTGCAACCGAAGTACATGCCCTTAGCGGGAACAGAACCTGGGTCTCTCTGGACCGCAGGCCGACGCTCCAACCGCTGAGCCAAACTGGCCAGGGCGACAATCTCTTTATAAATTTTTGAACTGATAATGCACATCTAGACTTCCCTTTGTTGGTGGTGGCGAGAGTCCTGATATGGTGACAGACTGACAGTAATTTCCACCTTACATCCATCAGCAGTGACAGTGGAAAAGGGAGCTGACCACTCATTCTCTTACATATGGGAATCCCTTATGTGCCAGGCAATGGTATAAAAATGTTTTCTAACTAATTCACAGACAGATGAATAACAAAGTCGAAATTAGCATTTTTTTTTTTTTTTTTTTTTTTTTTTTTGAGAGACTGCCTTGTGTTCTGAAAAATCTACCTCCTGTCCTGGCTGGGAGTGCAGTTGGTTAGAGTGTCATTCCGATACGCCAAGTTGTGGGTTCAGTTCCCGGCCAGGGCACATACAAGAATCAACCAATGAATGCATAAATAAGTGGAACAACAAATTGATCTCCCCCACACACACATCCTGCCTCTGTCCCTCTCTTTCTCCCTCCCTCCTTCCTTCCCTCTCTAAAAAATTAATAAAAAAAACAAAAAGAAATAATCTACCTTTATTTATCACCTTGTATTTTACTACATTAGTCATTTGTCACAAAATTGGTTGCTGCCTTGAAACTTGAAACTTCTGCCCTGGCTGGTTTGGCTCTGCAGTTAGAGCATCAGCCTGTGGACCAAAGAGTCACGGGTTTGATTCCTGTCAAGGGTATGTGCCTCAGTTACAGTTGGATCTCCAGCCCTGGTCAGGGTTGTGCCGGAGGCAACCGATCAATGTGTCTCTCTCACATCGATCCTTCTCTCTGCCTCTCCCCCCTCCCCACTCTATCTGAAGATAAATGGAAAAATATCCTCGGGTGAGGATTAAAAAAGAAACATCTTTTACATCTTTCTCACTGAGAGTTTTGTGCTAAGAATCCATGAATTGAAGCCTGAAGATGCTCACTTATTTGTTGTATAGCCACAGGCAAATCACAGACCTTCCTTGAGCACCATATGCTTCTTTTTGCAAGAGAGGGGTAATAATTTCTGCTTTGCTTGCAGATGATCATAAAAGATAATTATTTGAATTGCAAGTTTCTATAAATTATGAAGTACTGTTGAACTATTAGTTGTTAATAATATAATAATAGTAATAAATTCATTACATTAAATTCCAAAGAACCATGTAAATTATTTGCTCTATGGAATACTTGTATCATGAGTACACTAAGTTATGTGAAAAAATAAAATGATGTACTGGCCTGTTTGGCTCAGCAGTTAGAGCGTCAGCCTACGGACTGAAGAGTCACGGATTCAATTTTGATCAAGGGCACGTACCTCGGTTGCAGTTTGGTCCCTGAACCCGGTCGGAGTCGTGTGGGAGGCAATCAGTCGATGTTTCTCTCTCTCTCTCTCTCTCTCTCTCCCTCTCCTTCCCTCCCTCCCTCCCACTCTATCTGAAGATAAATGGAAAAAAATATCCTCGGGTGAGGATAAAAAAATAAAAAATACAGTGAGCGGGAAATACTTTTAAGTGGTAGGGGTAGTTTTGTTTACCATTATACTACTTTGCTGAGTGTGAAATGAAGGTCAACATCTACTTTGTCATTGTTCATCTCAGTTCCTCAGGCCTCTTCAGTGCTAACTCACCACCATATTAACTGTGATTCTTATGTTAAAAAATAATGTATGTATTTTTTTTTCATACAACAAGGTCCCTAAATGCAAGCCAAGTATTTCTTCACCTTATGTTCAACCAAAGGAATATTACATAGCAAAACTTAGCTGTTTGGGTCTTAATGAGTGACAGTACTATATTGTACTTGGTGAGTAATATAGGAGATTTTCTTTTCTTTTTTTTTTGGTTAATCCTCGCCCAAGGATATTTTGCCCATTGCTTTTTTTAGAGACGGTGGAAGGGAGAGAAGGAGGAAGGGAGAGGGACAGAGAGAGAGAGATCAATGTGAGAGACACATTATTTAGTTGCCTCCCACACGTGCCCCAACCTGGGCTGAGAATGGAACCTGCAACCCAGGTACTTGCTCTTGATTGAGAATGGAACCTGTTACCCTTTTGTACGAGGGCTGATGCTCTAACCACTGAGCAATAATGGCTGGGACCCATGTAGGAGATTTTCAATGACACTGACTGTATATTTTTTCACTTTATTTGTCTTTAGTTCTAACATATGCCTTTCTTGTACTGGAATTATGTGGCATTCTGTACTTGTCTTAAGTTCTTTGGCAACTGGTACAAGTATTTGCTCTTCATTTTTTTCAAAGAGGTCTTTTCTGAAATAATTGCAAGACAAAAAAAAAAATTCCCTCCATTTTTGTGGACCTCAGTTTAATGGACTTTGGATTTAATGGACAAAATTTCCAGTTTGTGTCTTTTTCTTTAGTCCTCACCCGAGGATATTTTTCCATTGATTTCCAGATAGAATGGAAGGGAGGGAGGAGGAGGAGAGAGAGAGAAACATCGGTTGGTTGCCTCCTGCATGACCCCGACCAGGGCCAGGGATTGAACCTGCAACCTAGGTACATGCCCTTGACTGAGAATTGAACCCTCGACCCCTTGGTCCACAGGCCAACGCTCTAAACCCCTGAGCCAAACCGGCCAGGGCCAGTTCATATATCTTATGTGAAAATTAACACCCTGTTAATTTAAAAATGCTTTTAACCAAGATTTGCTTATAATTAACAGGTTATTTTTTGTTATTAGTTCAGTTATTTTTAACAAATTTTAGCAAATAGGCCATATGTTGGAAAAAACACTGTAGTAATTTCACCAACATAAATATTACATATCTACAACTGTAGTCTACGTATTTAAATCCAAGAGTCACAGCTTGTTAACAATGTGCAGGGAATGATTAGCACGTGATCACACCACATCATGTGCAGTAATTGGTTCTGTTGTTGTGTGGCATGACTTTCTGTAGCAGTTTTTTTTTTTTTTTTTTAATCCTCACCCGAGGACATTTTTTCATTTTTTGTTCAGATAGAGTGGGAGGGAGAGAGGGGAAGAGAGAGAGAGAAACATCGACATGAAAGGGACACATCGAGTGGCTGCCACCTACACAACCAACCAGGGCCAGGGACAAACTGCAACCGAGGTACATGCCCTTAGCGGGAACTGAACCCGGGCCTCTCTGGACCACAGTCCGACGCTCCAGCCGCTGAGCCAAACCGGCCAGGGCTCTGTAGCAGTTTTAATGCTTGCCAGCCATTGTTCCAACATGTGCTAAGCCATGTCCCAGCTGTGTGCATTTGTTTATTTGAGGTGACTGGTGAATGCAAACATTTACTAGACTTATTCAGTATAAATTTTAAGTTACTGTAATACATAT
Organism: Tadarida brasiliensis; assembly: GCA_030848825.1. Lineage (NCBI taxonomy): Eukaryota > Metazoa > Chordata > Mammalia > Chiroptera > Molossidae > Tadarida > Tadarida brasiliensis. Next base: position 195,672,815 of record CM061257.1, on the reverse strand, counting down.
AGAAAACTTTTCTGTGAAATTAAACTTTTCTGTGAAATTAAACTTTTCATACATACTTAATTTTAATTATAGAAACATGTCTACATAAGTAAAAACAGGTAAACTAATTTGTCAATTTTTTAACATTCGTAAACCCTACTTTATTATATAGCAGACCTTTGGCTTTAAAGGACACCCCCTTGCATGAATTAGTCCATTATATTGAGGTTTATTGTACAAAAACCCACTGAAGGAGAAAAAGCCATCCAGTTTGCTGATTATTTTGATTCTGGGTTGCCAAATTGGCAGTCATTTATTCTTTTATAGTCCTCTTTTTTTCATCTCATATTTCCCTCAAGCATCTAAAATCAATCGATGTTTGTTCTAGTATTAGTCAAAAATAAAGATGTTTGCGCCCAGCCGGTGTGACTCAGTGGTTGAGCGTCAACCCATGCACCAAGAGGTCGCTGGTTCGGTTCCCGGTTGGGGCACATGGCCCAGTTTGTGGGGCCGGGTCCCCAGTGCGGGGCATGCAGGAGGCGGCCAGTCGGTGTTCTCTCTAAAGTCAATAAAGAAAAAAAAAATTTATAAAACCTGGCCGGGTTGGCTCAGCGGTTAGAGCATTGGCCCACGGACCAATGAGTCACGGGTTCGATTCCAGTCAAGGGCACGTACCTCGGTTGTGGTTTGTCCCTGGCCCTGGTCGGGTTGTGCGGGAGGCAACCAGTTGATGTGGCTCTATCACATTGATGTTTCTGTCTCTCTTCCTCCCTCCCACTCTATCTGATAATAAGTAGAAAAATATCCTCGGGTGAGGAATAAAAAAAAAAAAGATGTTTTCTTCACATTGTCCTCTTTATAAGTGGTAATTAAAATTGTTATAACAATGAGGTAAGGTAGTTTTCAACTAAATCATAAATGTCAGTTTTGTGATTTATATAATTTATTTTATATGATCACACCTTGGTCTAATCAACCAAGTAATATTTGTTGAGACCTTCAGAGTAAGAAACATGTAAGGGAGAAGTTTTAAGATAGCAATAGTATTTCTAAGCTGCTAAGCGTGGGCAAATATAACACATTGCAAGCCAATTAATAGCTTTGACAGAATCTCTCAGAAGAGCCTTCCTTTTTTTTTTTTTTTTTAATGACCAGTCATTTTTCTTTCAGCTCAGGTATTTGCCTGCCTGTACAATGAACTTTTAAAAACAGCAAAATAAATCACTATGAAAATCTTTAAAAGAATCAAAACAGTAAATATTATTTTTAACAATAGAAGTTATTATTTACCACACTGTTATTTATGCCTAATACCTAAGGATATTATGTGCAGTGTATTTGTTTGTTTCAGGTCTATGCTTGGGGCTGTGGAGCTTGTCTAGGTTGTGGTTCTTCAGAAGCTACTGCTTTGAGACCCAAGCTTATTGAAGAACTGGCTGCCACGAGAATAGTTGATATTTCTATTGGAGACAGTCATTGTTTGGCTCTTTCTCATGGTAAAGTAATTTGTTTTTAAGAAATAGTATTAAATATCACCTTCCACAAATATATTACATTTAAATTGGGCTTTTCTTTTGTTCTCTGTGTTTTGTTTTTAGATAATGAAGTTTATGCCTGGGGTAATAACTCAATGGGGCAGTGTGGCCAAGGAAATTCCACAGGTCCTATTACTAAACCAAAGAAAGTGAGTGGTTTAGATGGCATAGCTATTCAGCAGATCTCTGCTGGAACATCACATAGTCTAGCATGGACTGCTCTTCCTAGGGACAGGTAAGAGTGCCCACATTTAAAAATTCTTGTGTATTAATCACAGTACAAACACTAGTAAAAACAGAAATAACTGTGCTTTGTTCATAAAATACCCTTCCAAACATTTTTAGTATATATTTTTTTTACTATCATAGAATTGCTATCTAGATTTCTTCCAATTTGAATGTTGAGGTTAGATATGTTTTGTAAGTATATCCCCTATATTTAAGATACTTTCTTAATTTATCTCCTAAACATTTTGAATTTCTTCTCTGTGTCCAAATACTGATTTTAAAAATTAAGTGTCTAAATATCAAGAGGAAGTTAAATTAAAATGATCAAAATCAGAATTAGGCTTCATTGATTTAAACAATTAATTAGCCTCAATACTTTTATCTGGTTGGTTTTATGGAAAAAAGTAGTTGACAGACTTTTAAATAAAGGAAGTTACTTTTTGCAGAAATTTAGCTTTTTTCCTAAAGTGATAACCATAGATCTGTTTATATAATTGGGTAGGTGACTTTTAGCCAATATCAGGAGATTGAATTTTAAGGAATTTGGGGGTTGTTTCAGGTATTTTCACATGCATGTGGGCTAATTTACAACTTAGAATGTATTATGCAGTTAACCATTGAACAACATCGGTTTGAATTGTGCTGGTTCACTTATACATTCACAGATTTTTTTCCCCAATAAATATACAATCGACCCTCCGTATGTGTGGATTTTGCATTTGAGAATTCAGTCAACTGCAGATTGAAAAAAGTATGTATTTTCAATCTGTGGCTGGGAATCTGTGCAAGTTGGAGGCCTGACTGTCCATTTTTCTCCACCATTTTGTATAAGGGACATGAGCACCCACGGATTTTGGTATTCATGAGGGGGGTGTCCTAGAATCAATCCCATGCAGATACTGAGGGATAACTACAGTTAAGTTTTTGGGGATTCAAAACTTATACATGGATTTTTGACTGTGCCATATTGTTCAATGGTCAACTGTATTCAAATTCTGGACCTTTGATTTAGATGGGGTTTATTATGACATTCCAACCAATTAAAAAAATGTATGGCCCTGGCCAGTTTGACTCAGCGGTTAGAGTGTTGGCCCATGGTCCAGAGAGACCCGGCTTTGGTTCCCACTAAGGGCGCTTACCTCGGTTGCAGTTTGTCCTCGGCCCCGGTTGGGGTCGTGTGGGTGGCAGCCAGTCGATGTGTCTCTCTCACATCAATGTTTCTCTCTCTCTCTTCCTCTCTCTGTCCCTCTCGCTCTATGCAGAAATGTCCTAGGGTGAGGATTAAAAAAAAAAAAATGGATAATTCAAAACAAAAGCCAAAAGTATAATAAATTGAATATATATGATTGCTATTAGTATTAGCTTTGTAACTTTCCACTTTATATGTAGATAGTTTGTTTCCAAGGTCTTGAAAATTTTCACAAGAGTTTTCAATAGTTTTTCTTTTAATAGATGTTATTATATCACTGTATAGAGTCAGGCTGCTTTTCTTAAAAGAAAATATACATTTTATAGACCCTTAGAATCAGAAATGGCTGTACTAGGTCATATATTTCAGCCTTCTGCCTTCAAGTGAGTGAATATCCAAACCTTCCAAAAGAGGTGGTAGTTATATGTTTTCTTCTTGAAGAACTCTAGGGATGGCAAATTCTTGGTTTTCCTCAATTGCTAAAATGAAGGGTTTTTATCACCTTCATAATCAAGGTCTTCTGTGTATCTTGTTGAAATCTTTCAGCTTTATTAATTATTTAGTTTTTGTTTTTGATCATGTGTGAAAATTTTATTTTAAGGCTGTTCCATGATTTTTTTTTCTTTTTAGACAAGTTGTTGCATGGCACCGACCTTATTGTGTAGACCTTGAAGAGAGTACCTTCTCACACCTGCGTTCTTTTCTTGAGAGATACTGTGATAAAATAAACAGTGAGATTCCCCCACTCCCTTTCCCTTCATCAAGGTATGTTCAATATATGTATATTTGTGCGTGTGTACATATGTCTGTTAATTACTCATTTCGAGTTTTGACTTACTATTCTTTCTTGTTTGATTTTCCCCTCAATTATATGAAACTTATTTATAGTCTAAAAAAAGAGCTAAACTTAGGTACTTATTGATAATAACCTTTCTGGAGAGTTATCCATACTTTCACAAAGCACATTTGAAAATGTACTGTTGATCATAATTTGACAAAATTTTTAAAGAGAAAAAAAATGTTATTCAAACTGGAAAGCACATGCTCTTTTATGTTCCAGAAGTTCACAGCAGTTTATTTGGTTTCAGGGAACACCACAATTTCCTCAAGCTGTGCCTGAAGCTGCTTTCAAATCACCTTGCTCTTGCACTTGCTGGAGGGGTAGCGACCAGCATTCTTGGGAGACAGGCAGGTCCACTTCGAAATTTGCTCTTCAGACTGATGGACTCAACTGTCCCAGATGAAATCCAAGAGGTAAGAGTATAGGATTCATGAATCTGTATTTCAAAAGCACATCTATTTTTCTCTGAGGTTGTCGCTCATAAATTCAACTATATCTAAGAAAACTTCAGTTAGATGTTCTTTCCCCTACTCCTATTTTCTTCGGAGAACAAATGTTTCTGGTTAATCCATCCTTTAAAATAAAGGTCAAATGTCATCTCTGAGAAACCTGCCAGGTTAGGTTTCTCTTGTATATATTCTCATTGTATCACATTGTATTGAAGTTGTCTATTTATAAACACGCCTGTCTTCTTCCACCAGAAGATGAATTTATGAGGAAAATGACCTAGTTTTATTTTTTATTATGATAAAATACATATAACATAAAATTTACCATCTTAACTATTATTTTTTTTAATCATCACCCGAGGATATTTTTCCATTTATGTTTAGACAGAGTGTGAGGGAGGGAGGGAGGGAGGAAAAGAGAGAGAGAGAGAGACACACACACACACACACACACGCACACATCTGTCGGTTGCCTTCCACACGACCCCGACCAGGGCTGGGGACCAAACCGAAACCGTGCCGTTGACAGGAATCGAACCTGCGACTCTTTGGTCCATAGGCCGACACTCCAACTGCTGACCCAAATCGGCCAGGGCCATCTTAACTATTTTTAAGTGTACAGTTCATTAGTGGCATTAAATACAATCATAATGTTGTACAGCTATTACTACTATCCATTTTCATAACTCTTTCCATTTTATAAAATAGAAATTCTATATCCATGTTTAATAACTCCCCATTCTTCCTTCCCTCTAGCTCCTGGCAACCACCATTCTACTTTTTGTCTCTATGATTTTGACACTCTATGTCATATAAGTGGAATCATATACTGTTTGTCTTTTTGTCACTAGCTTGTTTCACTTATCATAATGTCCTCAAAGTTCATCTGTGTTGTAGCATATGGCAACATTTCCTTCCTTCTTAAGGCTGGATAATCTTCTGTTGTATGCATATATCACGTTTTGCTCACCCACTCACCCGTCATCTTTATGACCTTGGATTAGGCACTGATTTCTTAGATATGACTACCAAAGTACAAGCAACCAAAGAAAAAAATGGTAAATTGGACTTCATCAAAATTAAAAACATTTACACTTCAAAGGATATTATCAAGAAATCAAAATACAATTCACAGAGTGGGAGAAATATTTGTAAATCGTATGTTTGATAAGCTTGTAGTTTCCAGAATATATGAAGGATTCTTACAAGTCAACAATAAAAAAGACAATCCAGCCCTGACCGGTTAGAGCATCAGCCCGCAGACCAAAGAGTCACAGGTTTGATTCCTGTCAAGGGCACGTACCTTGGTTGTGGTTCAGTCCCTGGCCCTGGTTGGGGTCGTGTGGGAGGCAGCTAGTTGATGTCTCTCTCTGTCTCTCTCTCTCCCTCTCCCCCTCCCACTTTATCTGAAGATAAATGGGAAAATATCCTCGGGTGAGGATTTAAAAAAAAAAAAAAGACAATCCAATTTAAAATATGAACAAAGAATCTGAGTAGACATATCTCTAAAGAAGCTACACATATGACCAACAAACACATGAAAAAATGTTCTACATCATAAGTCATTAGGGAAATGCAAATCAAAATCACATGAGATATGTTTTATACCCACTACATGGCTATCATCAAAAAGACTGACACTGACGAGTGTTGGTAAGGATGTAGAGAAATTGGAACCCTCATACATTGCTGGTGGGAATGTAAAATGGTGTGCCTGTTTTGGAAAACAGGTAATTCCTTAAATAGTTACACGTAGAGTTACCATGTAATGTAGCCATTCCACACCTAGATCTAGACTCAAGGGAATTGAAAACATATGTCCAAGCAAAAACATGTACATAAATGTTTATAGCAGTATTATTTATAATAGTCAAAAAGTGGAAATAAACAAATGTCTGTCAAATGGTGGGTGAACAAAATGTTGTATGTTCATGCAGTGTAATATTCTTCAGCTATAAAAAGAAATGAAGTGCTGACATGTGCTACAATGTGACTGAACCTAGTAAACATACTAAGTGAAAGAAGCCATACACAAAAGGCCACCTGTTGTGTGATTCCATATATATGAAATGTTCAGAAGGCAAATCCATAGAGATAGAAAATAGATTAGTTGGTTGTCAGGGGGTTGGGGGAGGGAGAGATGGGAAGTGACTACTAATGGACTCAGAGTTTGTTTTTTGGGATGATGAAAAAATATTCTAAAATTAGTGGTGATGGTTCTACAACTCTGAATATACTAAAAACCACTGAATTGTATACTTTCAAAAGGTGAGACCTGGCCAGTTGGCTCAGTTGGTTGGAGCATCATCCCATACACCAACAGGTTGTGGGTTTGATTCACAGTCAGGGCACGTACCTGGGTTATGGGTACAATCCCCAGTTGGTGTGTGTACAGGCGGCAACCAATTGATGTTTTTCTCTCTCTCTTTCAAAATCAATAAAAACATAACCTCGGGTGAGAATTTTTTCTTAAAAAGTGAATTTTATGAAATGTAACTTACATGTCAATTTAAAATTAAAAAGGTGATTTTTCTGCTACCAGGGGGCATGTCCCTGGAATGCAGGTAGAAGGAGTATTAACATTAACCTGAAACTTTGAGGATTTAATATTTATCAGCAATAAAATAGTGAAATGTTTTTTAAAAAGTTGAAAATTACTGGAATAAAGTAAGGAAAGTAAACTTAAAAAATTACCTTTAGAATTGTTTGTTTATTCCTTGAGCCTTCTTGGTAGCTACTGTCTTAGGAGAGTCCTTAGAAGATGGATTCTCCCAGGATATGTATAAGGCTGTTTCTTTTGAGGGCTATTTTAGTTCTTCTTTCCTTATCCCTGAAACTTCTAGTAATTTATCTATTTGTAATGATCACTGTTGCTGTGTTTTGTTTGTTTCTTTTTTAGTGCTCTATTTTGAACCAATTGTAGACTTAAGGAAAAGTTGAATAAATAATAGGGTTTTCATTTATCTATCCCGTAATACTAATGTTTTACATAACCACAGTATAGTTATCAAAACCAAACAATTAATATTGGCTTAATACTATTAATTTATCTAAAAACCTTATTAGAAATTATCAGTTTTTCACTAATGTCCTTGTTCTTTTGCAGGATCCTATTCAGGATCTTGTATTGCATTTTATCGTTATTTCTCCTTAGTCTCCTGCAATCTGTAACAATTCCTCGTCCTTTCCTTGTGTTTCATGATCTGGACACTTCATGAGTTCTGGTCAATTTTTAAAAATTGAATATCTTTGTTATTTTCTCATAATTAGACTGAGGTTATACATTTTTGTCAAGAATACCACAGAAATGATGATGTGTCCTCAGTACATCATACCATGGGGTTCATGATATTGATGTGTCTTATTACTGGAGATTTTGACCTTGATTATTTGGTTAAGGTGGTGTCTGCTGAGTTTCTGCATCCATCAGTAGTTTCTGAGGGAGGGTAGATAGAAAAATGTATTCTTTTTTTTTTTTTTTAATCCTCACCTGAGGATATTTTTCCATCTATTTCCAGATAGAGTGGGAGAGGGGAGAAAGAGAGAGAGAAACATTGGTTGCTTCCGGGGATCGAACCACAACTGAGACATGTGCTCTTGACTGGAATCGAACCCTCGGCTCTTTGGTCCACGGGCCAGTGCTCTAACCTTTGAGCCAAACTGGCCAGGGTGAAAATATATTGAGAATATACTCACACTTAAGTACTTGCAGATTGAATACCTTAATGAGTAGCTGAGGCATAGGATTCTAAATTGAAAATCTTTTCCCCGTAAGAATTGCGAAGTCATTGCCTTCTAGCTTTCAGTGTTGTTACTCAGAAAATCAATGCTATTCAAAGTTTTAATCTGTTTGTGGAAATCTTTTCTTTCCTGAATCTGTAGCAAGTTCTACTTGTCCTTTGTGTTCTCACATTTGAAAATAATATGAACTGATGTGGGCCTGATTTTATCCATTGTAGCGTATACTTGAGTGGACAGCTTTTAATTTGGAAATCCATAGCCTTCAGTTTTAAGAAATTATCTTGAAGTGTATTCTTATTTCCTCTTCATTGTTTTCTCTTTCTCTGGAATTCCTTATTATTGGGCTACTAGACCTCCTGGACCTTTTAATTTTCTTGTTTTCTACTTTCTCCTCTATGAGAAATTTAATTTTATATTCTAACTGTTTTATTGATTTTTTAATTTCTTCTATCATATTTTTTAATTTATAAAAAAAGAGCTCATAATCTTTGAGTATATCTTTTTTTCTAGTCTAATGCCCTCATTTTACTGATAAAGAAGCTATGACCTACAGAAGTTATGGGTCATAGATAATGCAGCTACTCTTTATGTTATTCTTGCTACCTGGACTTCTGTTTGGCTAAATCTTGCTCATTTTTAAAATTCTTAATCTAAATGCCTAATCTTAGGGAGAACTTCTCTGAGCTCATAGGCCATGTTAATGCCTTTTTGTGTGTGTGCTCATTGAAGTGTATACTTCCATTTACTTTCCCTGTGTGACAATGATCTATTTAGTGGCAAATCCAAAATATGTATTCTGGTCTTCTTAACAACATCTAAAGGACTTGCATGCTTTCTTTTTCATATACCACCTTTATTTAGAGTTTCATGATCCACCTTTTTTATATTTCCATGATCCTAATAGTCAATGGATTTAATTTATCTTTTTATTTATTAAAAAGATACGAAACAGGCCAATAAATACACTTTCTTATTTTGATATTAGGTCGTAATTGAAACCCTGTCAGTGGGAGCAACCATGTTGTTACCTCCATTACGAGAACGTATGGAGTTACTTCATTCTCTTTTACCCCAAGGACCTGATAGATGGGAAAGCTTATCCAAAGGACAGGTGAGCCTCTGCATGGTATCTAAGTAAACCATTAATATCACACACACACAAAAAGAGGGAGGAAAATAAAGCTAATTGATTGCCTTGTGTTTATGAAATAATATTTGTTGGTTCTGGTAAAATGCTTGTATTTAATGTTTTCTGCTGGAAGAGTTCCCAGATTTCTAATGAGGGTGAAGTAAATGATAATTTATTAAATTATTTGGGGGTAATTAAAATTATGACTTATTTTTCCAATGTTGCTTATGCCAGCAAACCAGAGACCTTTTAGTTTATTTGTAATGTACTGAGTTGAAATCAAGGGCATGCACTCCTATTGGTTCCATGCCCAGAACTTTGTTTGAAATTGCTTACATAAAAATAAAAGATGACTGTTAGGAAAATTATTTGATGATACTAATATGCTTATTCTTTTCATTTTTAATATCTTCTGTACATTGAAGTACTAAGTACATTTTGCTTAATCAAGTAGAGCAATGAGTATTTTACATTAGTTTAGGTTTCAGTGATTTATTTTAAGCATTAGAATAAATATGTAGAAGAATGTGTATTTCCATTGGTAATTCTGTAGAAGAATGTGTATTATAATTTATTTGTTGACATTTCCTGCTTTTTACTTACAGTGCTAAAATCATTATGCATTTAGCTTAGAGTTTTAGGTAATATAATAAAGGATGGAATAAAATTACAAGTTGTATTTTCCCAAGTGGTATTAATGGGATAGCTTTTTTTCTCTCTCCAATTTGGGATAGCTTTTTTAAAAAAAAAAATTATGTTTATTTTTATTTTTGAGAGAGAGGGAGGGAGGGAGAAACATTGATGTGAGAGATAAACATTGATCTGTTGCCTCCTGCATGAACCCCAACCTGGGCATGTGCCCTGACTGGAAATTGAACCTGCTACCTTTTGGTATACAGGGCAAGGCTCCAACCAACAGAGCCACACTAGCTAGGGTGGGATAGCTTTTCTTTTGATTACACAGTTGCTAAAAGATTATTGTTAATCAGGATATGAAGTGGATTAGTTAGCATCGTTAGTATATTTTTTTTCTGGGATTTTTTTTTTTCCTTTTCTAGTGAATTTTAAGCTAATTATTTATATGTTCCTATTTCATTGATGGAAATATTTTTCTTTAGAGAATGCAACTGGATATCATTCTGACAAGTTTGCAAGATCATACCCATGTAGCCTCCTTACTTGGCTATAGCTCACCCTCTGATGCTGCTGACCTCTCTTCTGTGTGTACTGGGTATGGAAACCTGTCAGATCAACCTTATAGCACTCAGAGCTGCCATCCAGATACCCATCTGGCTGAAATTTTGATGAAGACTCTCTTAAGAAATTTAGGATTTTATACAGTAAGTTGTTCCCTTTTTTTGTGGTTAAAATCATCATCATCATCATCATCATGTTCCCGGTTTTTTGTTTGTTTGTTTGTTTGGAGGGGAAAGGTAGCACTTCAGGTCAAGATATATATATTTTTTTGTTAATCCTCACCCGAGGATACTTTTCCTTTGATTTTTAGATAGAGAGGGGGAGAGAGAGAAACATTGATGTGAGAGAGACACATCAATTGGTTGCCTCCTACAGATCCCGACTGGGGCCAAGGATTGAACCTGCAACCCAGGTACGTGTCCTTGACTGGAATGGAACCCATGGCCCTTTGGTCTACAGGCCGACGCTCTAACCACTAAGTCAGACTGGCCAGGGCAAGGTATTTTTACATTTAAACACTCATAAAATAAATCAAACTCTAGACTGCACTTCCCCATAGGGGAAAACATGTCAGATCTTCTGAAATATCTTGGGTGCCTAGTGACTTACAATTGAGAATTCCAAAGAGATTTATTTTAGAATTTTATCAAAATGTTTTGATGTTAATGTACAAGAATAAACAGATACAAATAGTCAACAACATTTTGCAAGAGCAGAATAATAAGGGAGTTTATAATAATTTGATGTTAATATATAAGACTAAACAGATACAGATAGTAACATTTTTCAAGAGAATAATGAGGATGGTTTTAATAATAATTGACGTTACCAGATATAATCTTATAATTAAACAATGTGGTTGGTACTATCTAAGAATAGGCTAGTGAACAGAAGCAAAGGCAGTGGACGCTAGAGCTTTCTCTGTATTAAGATGCCATTAATTCTTCCTTTATGGTGTTTCTTAGATCTATCTCTTTTTTCTTTTCATTTCTAGGGGTTCTAACTCAGGCCATCATGACCTAATACTAATAGCAGTGTTGTAGCTGTTTTCACTGTTGCTGGTCTCTTCTCAACATCCTACTGCTGGAATAACCTTGTTGTATTAAAAAGCTTCATTGTATTAATTTAAAATCTTTTCATACCCTTCATCATTTGGCTTACACACCACTCTTATCTGAGCTCAGGCACATGGCACACCTCTATCTTCTGCTTGCTCTTCCTGGTTACCAGCCTAACTTTTTAAAGACTTCATTATTCTAGGAAGCCTTGCCCAAATAACCCCATCTAACCGTATAATTGTAACTGCATACCCTTTAGCAATTTTTAGAGTCAAAGTGTACTGTATAACTTAACTTGAATTGTTTGCATATCCTTTCATGTTGTCTTCTATATCTCTTCAGGGTCAGGTCTGTATATTCTTTTTCTTCTATACAAGTCTTAGTGTTTTGTTCCGCCTACATTAAAAGGTTATTGACTAAACCAGAGTGCTAGTTGTTCCTATAAATTATTTTCTCTCAGATTTAAGAATGTTAAGTTTGATCTGATATTTGGCTGTAAGTGGAAAGTAGAATGGGAACAGTGTTACAGTATATACATATCCACTTGTTATTGACTGAATTTTGCCCCCTAAAGTTGTAAGGAACATTTATGCTGAAATAAAGTAGTGCCTTTATTATGTCATTAGGGCTACGGTAGATGTGTATATTATGTGGCTATGACAATAAAATACTAACTCTTTTTGGGCTAAAATCATAAATTATTGTTTCTTTCTGATGTGATTTAAACCAACTTTGTCATGTTCCAAGATTTTAAAGTAATGGTTCTTATCTTAGTCTTATTTGTCTTCTATAACGGAATACCCTGGACTGAGTGTCTTATAAACAACACAAATTTATTTATCAGTTATGGAGATGGGAAGTCCAGGATCAAGGTGCTGGCAGATTCAGTGGTGCCTGCTTCTTGGTTTATAGACAGCTGTCTTCTTGCCTGTGTCCTCACACAGGGGAGCTCTCTGGGGTCTCTTTTATAAGGGTACTAATGTCATTCATGAGGGCTCTGCCCTCGTGACCATTCACCTTCCAAAGATCTTGCTTCTTATTACTTCTATATTTGGGGGGATTAGATTTCAATATATGAATTTTGAGGGGTCACAAACAGTTCATAATAGTGCTTATTTGGGAGCTTATAATGGTGCTTATATAGCAAGGGCCTTAAAATGTTCTGAGACTCTCTTTTGCATATTGTAAACAGACCATATTTTATGCATAAAGATGTTCATCACATCATTATTTATAAGCAATAATAAGTAAAAAATTGGAAACAACTGAAATGTCTAAAAATAGGAGATTGGTTAAGTAAATTATGGTATATATACTCGATGGAATATTATATGACTCAAGTTTTATATACACGTGGTTTATGAAAATGTAGAAAATATTTGTGAATTTGCTGGAAAAGAGAAGAGTAAAAATAGGATAAGCAGTATTATGAAAAAGTCACAAAAAATCAAGAAAGAAATGCACCAAAAATATTAATAGTGATTTTCTCTGGATGATTGGCTAAGTTGTGATTTTTAACTTTTTAAAAATACAGTTTTGTTACTTTCTAAATTTTTTATACTGTGTATTTAAAAAAATGACTTTAACTTGAAATAACTTAAAGCTTATACAAGAGTTATAAGAATCATTCAAAGAATTATTCCCCATACCCTTTACCCAAATTTGCTTTACTTATCAGTCTGTTTGTCTGTCTATCTTGCTGTCTGTTTTTTATTCTAAATCATTTGAGTGTAAGTTGCAGATGTCATACTGGCTATTCCTAAACATTTAAGCATGTATTTCTTCTTCTTTTTTTTTCTGTTAATCCTCACCCGGGGATATTTTTTCCAATGATTTTTTAATTTTTTTTTTTAGAGAGAGTGGAAGGGAGGAAAGGAGTTTGGTGGGGGAGAAGGGAGGAGAGACACATCAATGTGAGAGAGACACATTGATTGGTTGCCTCCCACACATGCGCCGACAGGGGCAGGGGATTGAACCCTGCAACCTAGGTACATGGCCTTGACTGGGAATCAAACGCATGACCCTTCGGTGTGTGGGCCTATGCTCTAACTACCGAGCCACACTGGCCAGGGCATTAAGCATGTATTTCTTAAGAAGAAGGACGTTCTCTTGCCCTGGCTGGTTTGGCTCAGCAGTTAGAGCATTGGCCCGCGGACTGGAGAGTCCTGGGTTCGGTTCCTGCTAGGGGCACGTACCTCAGTTGCAGTTTGTTCCTGGCCTCAGTTGGGGTTGTATGGGTGGCAACCACTCGATGTGTCTCTCTCACATCGATGTTTCTCTCTCTCTCTTCCCCCCTCTCTCCCTCCTGCTCTATCTGAAGATGAATGCAAAAATGTCCTCAGGTGAGGATAAAAAAAAAAAAGATTAAAAAAAAAAGAAGGACGTTCTCTTATATAACAAAACTTACAGAATTTAGGAAATTTAACATTGATGCAGAACTATTATTTAATATTTAGTCCATATTAAAATTTCTATAATTGTCCCAATAAATTGTACTTTACAGTCGTCCCTCGTTTATCATGGTTAATCCATTCCAGACTGTAGCGGTTGCACCTGGCATTGAAGGATTCCTGGGGTGCTCGTATACATAGGCCTACAGTCCATACGTACAGTAATTTTAATTGTAATTGTAATACAGGGGTGTATAATTGACTCAGACAACCGAGTGCAGGCTGTATCATTTTCACTGTCTCAATCAACTTTTTAATGAATATATTTGAAAAAACCACAATAGAGTGAAGCCGCGAAAGTCGAAGCGCGAAGTGTTGAGAGATGACTGTATAGCAACCCCATTTAAAAGATCACGTATTATATTTAATTATCATGTCTATTTAGTCCACTTATTTATTTTTTCTAACTTTTACTTTTTTTTCTTCAATCTTCACCTTGAGGACATGCTTTAATTTTCCCCCGAGGACATGCTTTTTAAATTGATGAGAGAGAGAGAGAGAAAGAAACATTGATTAGTTGCCTCCTGAATACACCCCAAATCAGGGATCAAACCTGCAACTTAGGTATGTGCCCTGAATGAGAATCAAACCCACAGCCTTTAGGTGTACAGGATGACACTCCAACCAACTGAGCCACCCGGCCAGGGCTAGTCCACTTATCTCTCTCTTTTTATTTATTTTTTTATGTTTTTATTGATTTTTTTTAGAGAGAGAGGAAGGGAGAGAGAGATAGAAATAGAAACATCCATGAGAGAGAAACATCGATCGGCTGCCCTCCTGCATGCCCCCTACTGGGGATCGAGCCTGCAACCTGGGCATGTGCCCTGACCAGGAGTCGAACCAGGACCTCTTAGCCCATGGGACAATGCTTAATTCACTGAGCCACACTGGCTGGGTGTCCACTTATCTCTTTTATAGTCAGAAACATATTTACTTTTTAAGAATTGTGATCTTAGAAATTCATGAGCATGTGAAAACAAATACTATCTGGGGAACAGTAGCATTAAAATGTTGAAATATGTTGTCTTTGTGTACTATACTGTTTTCCTTTTTCTTTTTTTTTTTTAATCCTCACCCAAGGATATTTTTCCATTTATCATCAGAGTGGGAGGGAGAAAGAGAGAAACATTGATATGAGAGAGACACATTGACTGGCTGCCTCCCCTCGCACGACCCAACCAGGGCTGGGGCCAAACTGCAACTGCCTTGACCAGAATCGAACCCGAGACTCATTGGTCTGCCGACTGATGCTCTAACCACTGAGCAAAACTAGCCAGGGCTGTTTTCCTATTTCTTATTTTCTATATTTTCAAAATTACTTTGGTGAAATATGTATTATTTTTGTAATGGAAAAACAAATTGAGATTGCTTGATAAATCTTATTATCTAATAGCTAATAACAGCAAAGATTTAAAGATTGATAATATTGGAGAAAAAAGACAATGGCTTCTTAAATCAGAATAATTTATGGTAAAGACTTTTATTTTCAAATACTTCAAATATGATCTTCATTTATGTATCATTTTAGGATCAAGCATTTGGAGAGCTAGAAAAGAATAGTGATAAATTTCTACTTGGAACATCATCTTCAGAGAATAGTCAGCCTGCTCATCTTCATGAACTGCTGTGTTCACTGCAGAAACAGCTGCTGGCATTTTGCCATATCAATAACATTAGTGAGGTATGTGATTCTTTGCCTTTTATAGTGATCTCTCTCAGGGACCTTGAAACTCAGATATTTGGTTAAGCTATGATATTTTTGTACCTTGAATCTTTCAAAGTAGTAATTTCGCAACTTTTTTTCCTCAGAACTCAAGCAGTGTGGCATTGCTTCATAAACATCTTCAGCTCTTGTTGCCTCATGCCACAGATATTTATTCACGTTCTGCAAATTTGCTCAAAGAAAGTCCTTGGAATGGCAGCGTTGGAGAAAAATTAAGAGGTGTGTTTGGAACTAGGTTTCAGATTTAATCAGTGGTTGTAAAGTAATAGTCCTTAGCTTTTCCAAAGCCTTATGAGGGCCTAAAAACCTCTGAGTGGAATAAGAATGATCTTGAATCTCCTTCTTATTGAAAACCCCTTTGATTTTGGTTTGGGGGTGATGGTAATAATGATAGAAATGATTAATCTTAAAAGAAACTAATTGGCACGACAGAGGCCTAGTTTTAAGGCATTGGATGATGTATACTCAAAAAGATTAATTTTAAGCAGCATAAAGTGAGATTTTTATGTGCTGTTTCTTTACCTTCAGTATTTGCGAGTGTTCCTCTTTCCTTCTTGAAATGCCTTCTTTTCCTTGGGCTTCTGTGTAGTCATAATTCTGTTTTTACTCATGTTTCTCTGATCACTGTTTTTCGTTGGATCCTATAAACTCCTCTTCCTTGAACATGCCCTCTAATGTGTAGGATCCTCTGAATTTTGCCGTAAATCCTCATGTCTCCCTGAATGATCTTTTCTGATCCCGTTGTCTTTAACCACCATGTGTATGTTGACTCCTGTATCTGCATCTAGCTGAGAACTCCCTTTTCATATGAGCCTTTCTCTAGTTACCTACTGGTATCTATTTTTTGGTTGTCCTAAAGGAAACTATAATTCAGTATGTCTGTCTAAAATTGACTTATCTCTGGAGTTCCCCCACTGAAAAAAAAAAAGAAACTGGGAAACTAAAACCATTGCTTACCAGACACCTCCATTTTCTGGTTGCATAGGCATTTAAAATTTAAACCGTTCAAATTAAGCTCATCTCTGAATGGTCTACCCTGCCCCCAAAACAATGAAATATTGAAACAAATTTGATTTAAAACCAATACTGATAATAAAAAGATAGATGCTTTCAGGTGATCTTAATTTTTTTAAAGTAAATTTGGTTTAAAAAACATAAAGGCTTCCCTCACTAAAATATAAGCACCATGAGGGCAGGAATTTTTGTCTTTTTTCATGGCTGTGTATCTCTTTCACCAAGAATAGTGCTTGGAATGTTATGTAGGTACTCAGGAAATATTTTTTGAGTAAATCCAAAAAAGGATAAATTTGTGAATCAGAAATTCATAATGCATTTTAAGTGAAGGAGCTATAATGTTTTGAATTTCTTGGCATGAGGATATGTATAGTTTCCCACAAAGTGTCTGTTGGTGGCACTCTCTGCAAATGAGTAAATACCAATACCACACCAGCTACCAGGTAAGGTGTTCAACAAAGAGTTATTGAATTAGTGTACTGTAGTTCTAAGTTAAAATTTGTTTGTTTTTAAGTTGGTAACAATTGATCCATGTTGAATTTCTTATCCTTCATAGATGTGATATATGTCTCAGCTGCAGGCAGTATGCTCTGCCAGATTGTTAATTCCCTACTGTTGCTCCCTGTGTCCGTGGCTCGGCCTTTGTTGAGTTACCTCCTCGACTTGTTGCCACCTCTTGATTGCCTTAATAGACTCCTGCCAGCTGCCGCTCTTTTAGAAGACCAAGAGTTACAGTGGCCTCTTCATGGTAAGTAAAGATGGTAAAAGAGCAAACAATACTTTTGAGAAAAGTTGTTCCTCTTGCATGCATCAGGTGAATCATATCTGACACTTGGGTGTGTTATGTAATGAAAAAGATAAAGTTGTTATCTTTTCAGAGATTACAGTCTAAAGTGGGCTCTTATATGAAAAAACTTTAAGAAGTTGCTCATATATAACAGTGTCATGACTAGGGTCTTTACATGGTCAGCACGTTTGAATAGTGTATTTCATTGATTCTAAGAAACTTTTTTTCATCAAATTTTGACATGTTTAAATTGAGATACAGTTGGCCCTTGTTTATTGTGGTTAATCAGTTCCAGATTCTACCGCTATGAATGAATTTCCGCGAAGTAGAATTCTTTATTTATACAGTCGTCCCTCGCCACTTCGCGCTTCAACTTTCGCGGCTTCACTCTATCGCGGTTTTTTCAAATATTATACTATATTTCAAATACTATACTATATTTATTTGAAAAAACTGCGATAGAGTGAAGCCGCGAAAGTTGAAGCGCGAAGTGGCGAGGGACGACTGACTGTACAGCAATGGATGATAAGAAAGCATTCTTTCATAATTCAGTCAGTAGCATAAGGACTCATTTTATAGTCAATAGATTGATTTGATTTAAAAGTTTTATTAAATGCAAAAATGTTTAGTTTTAATCTCTATCTGAGAGTAAAATATTTTTTATTTTGGTTGGATAGATAGATAACTGAATGCAAAAGATGGAAATTGGGAACCTATTTTTCTGTTTTCCTTTTTAGATACTTTATAGGAAATAGAATTCTGATTTTAGGCATGACACTTGATTTTACTCTTAATTTATAAAATGGTGATGAATATGGCTTAAATTATCACGTCTAGAAAACATCAGTGTGTTTTTCCACTGAAATCTATTTATCTGTCCTAAGGCTATCAAAGGAGTTTCATTACTGCAATTTT
The DNA here is from genome assembly GCA_030848825.1 of Tadarida brasiliensis. Classification (NCBI taxonomy): domain Eukaryota; kingdom Metazoa; phylum Chordata; class Mammalia; order Chiroptera; family Molossidae; genus Tadarida; species Tadarida brasiliensis. The sequence continues at coordinate 195,654,580 of CM061257.1, read as the reverse complement.
AAAAATGTTTCAAGTTTAAGTGAGGTCACATGTTTTATTGGAAAGGATTCTGGACTAATGCATAGAAAGATCCTAGATTTTAGTCTTGGCCCTGCTAGTAATTTAACTGTCTGATCATGGGCAAGTCACTTATAACTTCTTAAAGCCTTGGTTTTTTTCTCTCCTGGAGAATTAAATTGGACAAGATGACACTGAGGGCCTGTCTTACTTTAACATTGTATGGGGCTGTGACACCTGGATTTAGATTAAGTCAAATGTCATGTTATAGATGTATCCCGATGTTGATTAGGCTTAATATGGAGCCATTCCAGGTTTACCCTTGCTTTGCAAAAGCATCTCAGAACTTGCTGAGATTCACTCTGTTTGCATTAGGTGAGTTAAGTGTCATTTTATTTTGGATTTCTGCATCTGTGTTCATAACTGGTATTTTTCTTTTTTTGTCATGCTATTGTTGTGTTCTTTTACTACCACCATTATACCATCCTCAAAGTATCAGTTTAGAATCTTTCCCTTTTTTTTTCTTTTCTCTGAAATAATTTGTGTAAGATAGGGGTTATCTTTTCTTGAGGTTTAGAACTCTTTATATATGAAACTATCTGACCCAGGTGTTTTTTTAGATAGGCTTTGGCTATTAATTTTCTTTCTTTAGAGGTTTTTGTTCTCTTTCAGCTTCTCATTTTTTAAATCAAATCCCATTTTGGAAATTGATATTTTTCCAGAAAATGTCATTTGTTGGTTTTCATTTATTGATATAAAATTGTTCATAATATTCACTCATGGTTTTTTAAAATACCTGTTGTGTCTATGGTTACATTCTCTTTTTATTTCTAATTTTAAAAAGTTTTAATCCTCACTTGAGGATATGTTTTTACTGATTTTAGAGAGAGAGGAAGGGAAAGGGGGAGAGAGAGAGACAGAAACATTGATGTGAGAAAGGAACATTGGTCAGTCGCCTCCTGTATGCACCCTGACCAGGGATTGAAGCTGCAGCCTGGGTATGTGCCCTACCCGGGAATCGAACCCATGACTTCTCAGTGTATGGGAGGACACTCCAACCAACTGAGCCACACCAGCCAGGGCTTTTATTTCTAATTTTTGAATTTTGTTAGGATTACTTTTATTAGAGGTTTATCCATTTTTATTAGTCTTTTCAAATAACCAGTTTTGGATTTGTTGATGTGTATTTCCCCCCTAATATTTCACTCATATCTGTTTTTATCTTTATGGCTAAGTTTTATCTTTATGGTATAGTTTTTTTTTCTTTTTGTTAATGTGAAGAACTTTTAAAAACAAATGTACAATAGGAAAGCATGGGTCTGGATCTTAGTACAATTCTGAATTCAAGCTTTAAAAGCATTGAACAATGCTAAATGTCATTTTATTAGATCAACTCTTGTGTTGATTTTGGCTGGATGAGCTGCTTCAAGTATTTTTATGGTAAAATTTGATCTGGATAATGAAAAGTAGGAATAGAATCCTTTGGGATAATTCTGTCATATACTATTTTAATGTTTATCTTAAAATTAATAATTTTACAAAGGAAGTTTTTGATAGTGTAACTTACCTGAATACGTTTTAAATTAGCCTCATAAAGAGAATATATACAGAAAGTGTTATAATTTCTTTTCATTGTAAAATTATTTTTGCTTCAACATCTTATTGTAATGCAAGAGAAAGCTTGAGAATCTGGAATACCTGATAAAGACACAATTACTAATGATTTTGTCTTTAGGAGGGCCAGAACTGATTGATCCTGCTGGCGTGCCATTACCTCAGCCAGCTCAGTCCTGGGTGTGGCTTGTGGATCTGGAAAGAACAATTGCTCTCCTTATTGGACGATGTCTTGGTGGCATGCTTCAGGGCTCCCCTGTGTCTCCAGAGGAACAGGACACTGCATATTGGATGAAAACACCACTTTTTAGTGACGGTGTAGAAATGGACACCCCTCAATTAGGTAATGTGCTTCTTTGCAACATTTAAAATACATACTTACGTTTATACCTCCATTGGAGATTTCACTAATTCTGGATTTGCTTAATAGAAAACTGATAGGAAACAAAAGCAGCATTTGCAGGGTAGGGGATCTGAAACTAACTTGGAGCCCTCAGAAAAACAGTTAAATCCTGCAGCATTGTGTAGTGAAAAGAGCCTCTGAACTAGGAAGATGAAGGCTTAGTCCCACTCTGTCATTATTTATCACTCATTTTGAGCAAGTCATCTAACTCATAAAAACGGGAAAATGCTTGATTACTTGTTTTCTGGGCTTGGAGATTATGAAATTGCTTCATAGTACATAAAGCTTTGTAAGTTTACCTATCATGACTTACCAGTGCTCAGTTTTCAAACACCTCTCAGATGTGAGTTGGTAGTCTTCCTCCTCCTAGCCAGTCCTGCTTTCATGCTGGTGTTACCTTGTGTGATTCCTCATTTTTTCCCCCTCCCTATTTATGGTGTCTTTGGGGGATTTCTTTCTTCCGCCTCATCTCCCATTTGTCTACTTTGTTGGTAAACTAGCTCTCTGACTGTCTGAACATAAGGATTTCTCCAGTTCCTGAACAGATGATCTAGTCGTTTTATCTAGGATAGGTCCTTTAATCTCTCTGGGCTTCTAATTGTAATCCATAAAATAATGAGTTAGATTAGATAGCCCGTATGGTGGTCATATTTGATCTAAAATTCATTATTTCTCTGGCACGAAAAAGACTCAACAAGTGTCCAAGAAGGAAAGTCTAAGAGAATCTCAATCAAGAGAAAAGCAAACAAACAAACAAAAAAACAAGACAAAAATCACAGAAAGATTCTTCTTTGGGGTGGAGGGGGCGGAGAATGGCGTGAAGGGAGCTGTTGCAGATTTTTTTTCTTTTCCGAATAAGAGTGTATATATTCATCATTTCATTTATGAATCAGAAAGTAATTCTGGCCATGGCTGATGAATGCTAGACTGGTACTTTATGATACATGTATCAAAAAAAGTAAAAGCATGGTTTTTCAGGAAATATTTAACATCGTAAAGATGGTTACAGTACTGTTAGTGTTTAACTCTGTGTTAGTCCCACATGTCCTCCTAGGACAAAAGTATCTATAGCTCTACCTTCCTCATATTTCTGTTACATTTACTTTACTCTGTTTACTTGCCTTTAGTATGAATAAAATCACTTTTTGTTTTCTTTTTTCCTTTTTATTGAATTTATTGGTTAACAAAATTATATAGGTTTCAGGGACACAATTCTACAACACATCGTCTGTACCTTGTATTGTGTATTCACCACCTCTGGGCAATTACCACACTGCTGCCTGTGTCTATGAGTTTTTTCTCTTTTTGCTCAATTCCTCTACCCTTACCCCTCTGACCATAGCACCTCCCCATGCACCCCCGCCCCAAAGCTGTCAGCCTGCTTTCCTTCTTTCCCTCTATGAGTCTCTCTCAATTTTGCTTGTTAGTTCATTTTGTTCATTGGATTCCACATACAGTATGGGTGAAATCAGATGGTACCTGTCTTTCTCTGACTGGCTTATTTCACTTTTAATGTTATTTTTCAGGAGATACTTAAATTATAAAATCATGACCTAGTAAAACGTTACATTTTATGTTTAAATACTTGTATGTATTAGAAAAGGGTATAAGTCCTTTGTAAAATTGTAAATATATGATTATTTAATTATGGGTTAAATTGGTTTTTGATATTAACCCAAGAGCCTATCATTTAGAGAATTGTTTTATTTGTTTTTTAAATGGAAAATTAATTTCGAATGCCAAATGTCCATTGAAAAGTTAGGCACCACCTGAACAAATGTTCATGTGTCATTGATCTCTCTTGAATCATACTTAAGTCTAGAAAAAAGAAAAAAATTATTGTCTAATCTTTTTCCCAGTGGGCACATGTTTCTCATAGAGGATATCATTCCATTTTGAACAAGTGAGTTCTTTGTTGTATATGACTGTGGTGCACATGTAGGCCCCTGCCAACTAAAATGCCAGAATTCCTCCCTGGAGTGTTAATATGTGGTCACACATCCTCCTGGAGAAGATGGATGGGGTGATACTACCTCCAGTTGAGAAACATTAAACAACTTTGTAGCATCTACTTAAACTGGTTTGAAATATATCATTTCATATGCATTAAATAAATGTGGTAAGATTTTGTTTGTGGCACCAAAATTTATGAGTTTAAAATGAATAACTCGAATAATTTTCTTTTTAGATAAATGTATGAGTTGCCTATTAGAAGTAGCTCTTTCGGGAAATGAAGAACAGAAACCTTTTGACTACAAATTGCGGCCTGAAATTGCTGTCTATGTAGACTTGGCATTGGGTTGTTCAAAAGAACCTGCACGAAGCCTTTGGATCAGCATGCAGGATTATGCTGTTAGTAAAGGTAAGATGAAGAGAAGGAAAGAATCAATATGTAGCTAGCTCATAATCCTAATATGTATGTGTAACATATGTATATAGAAAATCATAGCGCTCTCCCTGTTGCTTTTTTATAGAAAAGGGTATTTTATTAATAACATTCTTTTGTGTGTGTGTGTGTGTTAATCTTCATCTGAGAATATTTTTCCATTGATTTTTTTTTTTTTTTTAGAGAGAATGGGAGGGAGAGAGAAAGAGAGAGAAACATCTATGTGAGAGAGACACATCGATTGGTTGCCTCCTGCACAACCCTGACGGGGCTGGGGATCGAACCTGCAACCCAGGTATGTGCCCTAGACCAGAATTGAACCCAAGGCCCTTGGGTCTGCAGGCAAACTCTCTAACCGCTGAGCCAAACCAGCCAGGGCACAGATAACATTCTTGAAATATTTTTTTTCTCTTTCTGGAAAATACCCTAAAGATTTTTTTTTATATACATGTATCTCACTTGAAGCAAACCTACTGTTGGAAAATTGAGATTTGTATAAAAGATAAATCCAGAGGCAATCATTTTTCTGAAGGATCCCATGTAAAGTAAATGTATTTAGTATAAGAGTCTGTTTAATGAACCTTTTTCCTTTGTAAACCCTGATGTCAGAACTGAAAATATGTGAATGTAGAAGTCTCAGCTGTAGGCCTGGTCATTTTCCTCATCTTTAAAACAGTTGCCTGCTTCAGAGTGCTGATGATGATATTAATTTGAAATAAGGTGCACTATTAAGTACAGTAGTAAAGTGCTATGCAAGTATGTAGTAGTATTTCAGTTTATAATATGTAATTAATTTTATGTACAAATTTTCAAAGGATATACCTGATTTCTTTTTAGCTTCTATGTTTTGTCTTTTAGCAATGACCTGGATTGTTGTCTTTTTCCATGTTATATATTTTTATCTTATCTTTAGTTTCCCCACATTTCTTTGGATTTCCTTTCTTCTGTGATAAAAATGTTAAAAGTAAATACATTTTCACCTTTTATTGGACTCTATTTTGTATAATAAAAAATGAAATGAGCCCTGGCTGGTTTGGCTCAGCAGTTAAAGCGTCGGCCCCATGGATGGAGGGGTCACGGGTTCAATTTCCGATCAAGGGCATGTACCTCAGTTGCAAGTTTGATCCCTAGCCCCAGTCAGGGTCATGCAGGGGGTAACCAATTGAGGTGTCTCTCTCACATAGATGTTTCTCTCTCTATTTCCCTCCCTTCCACTCTATCTAAAAATCAATGGAAAAATAACCTCAGGTGAGGATTAACAACAACAACAAAAAATGAAATGAGCCTTGGCCAGTTTGACTCAGCTGTTAAGAGTGTTTGACCTTGGATTGAAGGGCCATGGGTTAGATTCTGGTCAAAGGCATGTACCTGGGTTGCAGGTTTGATCCCAGGCTCTGGTCGAGGTTATGTGGGAGACAGCCAGTTGATGTGTCTCTCTCACATGGATGTTTTTCTCTCTCCCACCCTCCCTCCCTAATCAGTGGGGGGAGGGAAATATCCTCGGGTGAGGATTAACCAAAAAAAAAAAAAAGAAATGAGATACATATTATTCAGATTTTTAAAACACCAGTGAGATGATACCTTTGGAAGTTTAATCTCATCCAGTTTATCTTTTTTTTTTTTAATTTTGTTTTTCTTTATTTTTAGAGAGTGAGAGAAAGGGATAGGGAGAGAGAGATAGAAACATCCATGAGAGAGGACATCGATTGGCCGCCCCCTGCATATCCCCCACTGGGAGTTTGGCTCACAATGTGGGCATGTGCCCTGACTGGGAGTCGAACTGGCGACCTCTTGGTGCATGGGTCAACGCTCAACCACTGAGCCACACCAGCCAGGCTCATCAGTTTATCATTCACTTATTTATTTGTTCTGTTGTGTTGACTTCCACCAGAAGTTCAAAAGTATGGTAATGGAGGGGGAAAAAAGTTCACTTTTTAAGTTGTATTTTCTAATATTCTCATGTTTATACATTTGCTTGGAATGTGCAATTTTGATATTATTACTTGTTACATTGTAGTGAGAATTTAAAAAAACTAGATGTAAACATAAAATGAATAAAAACATTGTATGGTTCCATCTGCTGAATTGTTTATACACTGTAGCCTAGACTTTATACCTGAATAATGGAAACATTCTGTAGTGCTTGGTATGAAATGACCATAACTTTAATGAAGGTCTTTTAAAAGAACCCATTACTTTAAAAATTACATAGGAGGATAATCCCTGCTAAATTTGAAACACAGCAAAGGGTGTTACTTTAGTTTGCTTTAAATTGAATTATTAGCCTGCTTGAAATGGGGTCATGTTTGATTTTAAGCCACCACAGTTCTCAGAATAGCAAGCAGTCCCTTGGCACAGATGATCTCTCAAGAACCTCATGTAGAAAAATTGTGTATGTGATACAGACTGTCATTTTAAAATTCTCTGTGGGCTGGAAGAATTTCTTAAAATCTGGCATGTTTATATTGTCAGTTTTTTCACCTGTTAAGTAGGTAAATCTGAACTTAATTTTTTACCTAGCATACAGAAATGACTGGACTAGAAAACCAACGTGTAAAATTTTATCTCTTGAGATAGGAGTTTTAAGAAGGGATTAAGAACAAATAAAGGTAACTTGGAGTTTAATATTTGCCAAGGGTGTTTTTGTTTGTTTTGTTTTGCTTTTTTGTAATGTTTTTATTGATTTTTTTAGAGAGAGAGGAAGGGAGAGGTAGAGATAGAAACATCAATATGAGAGAGGTACATCAATCAGCTGCTTCCTGCACGCCCCCCACTGGGGATTGAGCCCACAACCTGGGCATGTGCTCTGACTGGGAATCAAACTGGGACCTCTCAGTCTATGGGATGACGCTCAATCCACTGAGCCACACCGGGCCGTTTTGTTTTCCTTTTAAGTAGCACAATAAGTCTTTCAAATTAACAGTCTAACAGACATTTTGGAAGTGGAAGAGACAGTAAACGTCCCACTGCCATTTGGAATTCACTGAATGTACTGCATTTTTATTTGTTTATTTTTAGTTTTTGAATCTTCATCCAAGGTTATTTTTCCATTTATCTTCAGATAGAGTGGGAGGGAGTGGGGGGAGGGGGGGAAAGAGAGAGAGAGAAAAGAAAAGAAAAGAAAAGAAAAAGAAAGAGAAAACAACATTGATGTGAGAGAGACACATCAACTGGTTTGCTTCCCGCATGACCCTGACCAGGGCCGGGGACCAAACTGCAACTGAGGTACGTGCCCTTTACCGGAATCGGACCTGTGACTCTTTGGTCTGCGGGCCAGTGCTCTAACTGCTGAGCCAACCAGCCAGGGCTGTACTGAATTTTTAAAATATAGTACTGGGCCCTGGCCAGTTTGGCTCAATGGTAGAGCGTGGGCCCACAGACCAAAGAGTCACGGGTTCAGTTTCGGTAAAGGGCACGTACCTCAGTTGCTGTTTGTCCCTGACCCTGGTCAGGGTCGTGTGGGAGGTAACCAGTTGATGTGTTCCTCTCATGTCAATGTTTCTCTCTCTCTCCCTTTCTCTTCCTCCCACTCAGTTTGAAGATAATTAGAAAAAATATCCTTGGATGAGGATAAAAATAATAAATAAATAAATAAAATATAGTACTGGTATGCCAATATGGAGTTATAGAAAGCACCTGACTGGTTCTCATCATCTAATGCTGTGATTTGGGTTTTCAATTGCATGTACTTATTTCTGTCCAAATGTTTCATTTCTTACCCACTTAAATGTATACGTATTCCCAATATTTACTTTCGTGGCTTCAAATACCAGGTATATACACACTTGACTAGTTTACTCAATACCTCCACAAGGATGTCTGATAGGCAATATTCAAAACCAGACTTGTGATTCTAGCTCCCTATCCCCCCCAAATGTTATTTTTGTGGTCTTCCTGTCTCAGTAAATGCCAACCATGTTCTAAATACATTTATAGTCAACCTTGACTTCTCTCATATTCTCACATCTGATCCATTGACAAATCCTGTCAACTCTGCCTTAAAAATACATATGGAATTTGGCCATTTCTTAACTACCTTTACAGCTACTACTTTTGTCTGAGCCATCATCACTTCTCACCTGAGTTACTGCAATAATTACTTCTGCTCTTGCTATCCCTGTAGGAAGTTCTCCACTCACGCTCACAATGAGTCTTTTAAAACAAGAGTCAGCTCATGTCATATTTCTGTTCAAAGACTTCTTTTTATGTATTTATTTATTTATTTATTTATTATTTTTTTTATCCTCACCCGAGGACATTTTTTCATTTTTTGTTCAGATAGAGTGGGAGGGAGAGAGAGGGGGGGGGAGAGAGAGAGAGAGAGAGAGAGAGAGAGAGAAACATCGATGTGAGAGAGACACATTGACTGGTTGCCACCCACACGACCCCATCCGGGGCCAGGGACAAACTGCAACCGAGGTACGTGCCCTTAGTGGGAACCAAACCCGGGACTCTCTGGTCCGTGGGCCGACGCTCTAACTGCTAAGCCAAACCAGCTGTTCAAAGACTTCTTTGTGATGGTTCCCATTTCCCTCAGAGTAAAACCTAGAGGATTTACAATGGCCTGCAGGCCATATGTGATCTAGTCCCAGCCAGCTAATGTCTCCTACCACTATTGTGCATGTATACTTTGCTTCAGCCACACTGGCCTCCTTGAACCCACCTCAGGGCCTCTACCCTAGTATTTTTCTGAGGGGACATTGTTTCTGTGTGGCTCCTTCTCCTGCTTCACCTAGACCTCTGCTCAACTTTATCAGAGACTTCCCAAACCAGTCTATATAAAATAGCAATCCCACATAGTACAGTATTCTTTGTTCTCCTTACCCTGCTTGATTTTTCTCTGTAGCACTTATCTGTCATATTAATGTTTTTATTTATTGTCTCCCTGCCTTCCCTCAACTAGACTGTAAGCTTTGTGAGATCAGGGACTCAGTTTTGTTTACTGCTGTATCCCTAGCACACAGAAGAATATGTGGGTTCTAGTAGGTGTATTTGTTAAATAACTAGAAAAATAACATTCAGGTGTCGATTACTAAAGCTGCTGCAATTACCTCTGAACTGTTTTCTGAGCCCTTTTAAATGTCAATGTATCATTTTTATTTTCAGATTGGGACAGTGCAACTTTAAGTAATGAATCACTGTTGGATACTGTGTCTAGGTTTGTTCTTGCAGCTCTTCTGAAACACACAAATTTACTTAGTCAAGCATGTGGAGAAAGCCGGCAAGTAACTTAAAACTATCCTCAGACAAATATTTGCTCTCATGATGTTAGAAATTAGGTAACTTTTTTATTTTGGTTCTTTATTTAGATATCAACCTGGTAAAAGCTTATCAGAAGTGTACCGTTGTGTATACAAAGTTCGAAGTCGTTTACTTGCTTGCAAGAACCTTGAACTTATTCAGACCAGGTCATCATCACGAGACAGATGGGTAAAGTTGGAAATCAGTTAATTTCTGTGTTTTTCTGCAAACTGTGGGAGATAGAGCTCTATATTGGTTTGTGTCAGGGGAAAAAATGTGCCTTTCTTATTGCAGATGTACAAGTAAATGTTGAGCAGTTCTTTTTCTAGTGAAAAAAAAATTGGAGAAGTAAAAGACTTGGGGTTATTTAACTCCACATTTATTACGTATGATATGGCTACTAACAAAGTTTCTATATTCTTAGGTAGTATAAATTATTTAACAAATTGAATTGTACAAATCATATGAAATATTCTTTTATTTTATGCGGATCAGACCACATTTGAATTATCCTATTTAATTTGGGGGTACCATAATTTATGAGAAACATTAACAAACGATCTTGGATTGGTGAAAGTTCCAAAAATCATCTTATATAAGAACCAAAGACGTGAAAACAAAGAGGAGTCACAGGATAGCTGTCTTAAAAACACTTAAAGAGCTCTGTATAGGAGAGGAAATAAATGTGTTCCTTGCTGTTCCAGAGGGCACAGGTATCACCAAAGGGTAACAGTTGCATGGAGAATCATTGTTAGCCGAATGTAAGGAAAACACCTTCTCATATTAGGGTTGTCCACCACTGGGGGTAAAGATTGAAACTTTTTATTAAGTTATGCTCCAGAAGTAATTCATGCACCAAAAATGAGATGGTTTCTAAAGTGCTTGGTAATCCTGCTAACATGATCTTGTAGTTATAATCATAAACCTGTATAATACATCACCTTCAGAAATGCTTACTTTGAAATTTTATACAGTAGATGTTTTGCACTCTACTGTTTAGATCTTAGATTTAAAAAATCAAACTCTAACTCTACATTTCTATTATAGTGTTCTTTTAGCATACCATTATTTAATATTTGTGGATCTATTTGTTAACTCTGTGAAATGTATTTGGTGTTTTGTTGAGGCTCATGTTTGAAACTCACATATATGGTGATAATGATTTATGTGTTGTGTAAGACTCACTGACTGCTCAGTACCCCATCTCAGTGAAATTCTTAGGTTTATTGACTGGCCATGAATCACAAAATAACTTGTATTATGCATTAGAGGATATAATTAAAATTTTTAATTTATACTGAGATTTGTGAGGGAAATGATATAGTACTGTTATGGTATTTGTGACTCTTCACACCTGTTTTAAGGACTCTTTCCTCTGGATGACTTCTAGATAGCATAACCACCATGGGAAATAAAACTAACCTTGTTCTTACCAGATTTCTAATTTTTGGCTTCTCCAGGGGCAAACAAAGTAAAGAAAAAAACTAAAAACAATACTGTTAGTATGATTGTAATTTGCTAAGAGTATAATTTAAATGTTCTCACCAAAAAAAAGTTAAAATACTGTTTTAAATTAGAATTATTAAACATTTATACAGAGTAATAATATACATAACTTGAAGGAGACTGGACGAAATCAAAATTCATATTCTTTAAGAACCTTTTATTCTTGGCTGTATGTATTTTGGGTACATACATTCTTTCTAACTTTTTCAGATTTATCCAGTATGTCTTTTTTTGTAATAATATTCACGTATTATAATTTATATATATTTTCCATGATTAAAAAAGTCAAGGTTTTAATGAAGTTTTCCAAAGTTTTTGAAAAATATGTTCAATGTAACTCTGATCATTTCTTTAAGATCTCAGAAAACCAAGACTCTGCAGATGTTGATCCTCAGGAGCATTCATTTACCCGCACCATTGACGAAGAAGCTGAAATGGAAGAACAGGCTGAGCGAGACCGGGAAGAGGGGCATCCAGAGCCAGAGGATGAAGAGGAAGAACGGGAACATGAAGTGATGACAGCTGGCAGTGAGTATACACCTTACTTTACAGATATTCACTGTGCCATTCTTTTTGATAGGAGAACTTAGTGGAGAAGAAAGAGAAAGACAAAAGTTTCTCTATGGTTTTCCTAAAAGAATTTGATATTCTACTGGTGGTCTGAATTTACATTAGTTTACATTAGTTAACTAGCTCTATGCTAGTTCCATTCTGAAGTTACTGAATTTCATGTTTGGGGCTGAAAAGCTCTGGAAGCAGGCTTTTGGAAACAGTACCAGTCCCACTGGGTCTCTTGCATGAAATGATGCCCATGAGTCATTGGATAAGGTCATTCAAAGTGTGTCCTCTTGGTGGTTCCAAGTTATCCCTTGGTCTGGCTGACCTCTGTGTGGTGAGGAAGAGAGCCCCCTTCTATGCATATTAGGAGAGCTCAATTATTTTCATATGTAGAACTTTTAAAATTATAAATTTCACCCACTGACTACACCTACTGACTGCTGTTCTCAGTAGGGAGCAAGAATACGCATGAGAATACTATTGGCTGGGTAAATAACACTTTTCATACTTTTATATTTCGAGGCTACAGATCATTTTTAAAGTGAAAATAAAGGGGAGTCACAGGATAGCTGCCTTAAAAACACTTAAAGAGCTCTGTAGAGGGGAGGAAATAAATGTGTTTAAAGCTTTTAAAACATTTATTATCTTTTTAGTGATTTGGCTATTTCAAGTTAAAGTATATATTCACTTTGTAGCCTAAAACATTATGTTCAGCTATGCATTTAGTATTGGGATTGTCTGTATCTATCGACTTACTTTATTATCAGTTTGTGTTCTGGATACTTCTAAAAATGATCTTGAGGTGGCTCAAAACAAGACCAAAAACCATTAAAAAAAAAGAGGAAACGACAAGGTCTAAATGGAGAAAGGGGGGAGGGTGTTGGAGATGCTAAGGGAGAATAATTATTAAAAATCTAGGCTGAGGAAACTTTTGCAGTTGAATTTAAAACTTAACTTAGACCCTAAGAAGTCTGAAACACCAATCAGAAAGAATATATGTACCCCCATGTTCACAGCAGCACTATTTACAATAGCTAAGATCTGGAAACAGCCCAAGTGTCCATCAGTAGACAAATGGATAAAAAAGCTGTGGTACATATACACAATGGAATACTATGCAGCTGTAAGAAAGAGAGATCTCTTACCCTTTGAGACGACATGGAGGGACCTGGAGAGTATTATCCTAAGTGAAACAAGCCAAGCAGAGAAAGACAAATATCACATGATCTCACTTATTTGTGGAATATAATGAACATAACAGTCTGAGGAACAGGGTAGACCCAGAGATGTGGAAGTAGGGTACAGACTGATAATCCTCAGAAGAGGGGGTCCGAGGGGGGAGGGAAGAGATAAACCACAGAACTTATATGCATGTACACATAACCAATGGACATGGACAACAAAGCTGGGGACAGGGTGGGTGGGGGAGTGGTGGGGAGAAGGGTGTCAATGGGGGAAAAAGGAGAAACATCTGTAACAAAAATAAATTAATAAAATATAAAAAGATTTTGGAGGAAAAAAAAACTTAACTTAGGAATTCCTGAAATCAAAGGCCAAAGGGGGAAAAAACAGTAGCAAAGTATAACCCTCAGTTATAGTAACAGAAAGCATTATAGTCGAGGAGTAATAATTTTTAAACTAGTTACTATTTCTGAGCACCTACTATATGCTGGTCACTGGGTCAAATGCTTCACATAAATGAACTCATAATCCTTGCAAAAATTTTATGAGATGAGTTCTAGTATTACCCTATTCTTTTTTTTAAAATAATTTTTGTTGTTTATTGATTTTAGAGAGAGAGGAAGGGAGAGGGAGAGAGATAGAAACATCAATTGGCTGCTTCTTGCATGCCCCCCACTGGGGATTGGGCCCACAACCTGGATATGTGCCCTGACCGGGAATTGAATCGGTGACCTCTTGGTGCATGGGTCAATGCTCAACCACTGAGCCACACCAGCTGGGCTATTACCCTATTCTTACGATGGTCAAATAGAGGTTTAAAGAGCAAAATTGTGTGTTTTGTGCCACAGTTAGCATCTGGAATTAAAACCAGGTCTGCCCCAAATTTCAGTGACCATTCTCTTAATTACTTCAACGGATTTCTAGCTCTGGACTCTGTGGTTTTTACTTTGATTTTTATTGATAGGAACTTAGAACAACATACTGAAAATATTGTCATAATAATTCTAGAAAATACATAGATCCATTTAAAAAGTTTGTATTGCCATTTTAACAGATGAATCTAGTATTTTACGAGCTTTCCTGCCTTAGTTCCCCCAGAATACCCTCTTCAGTTCAAATTTGAGCAAATTAATTTTCCTATTGTGAAGTAATACCACTGCATCAGAACCTTGGTACACCTACTAACTTTTTACACTTATAAATTGGGAAGAGCTGGCATCAGATAGGACATTTCTGGTGATGCCATTTAACTCTAGAGGTAGTCTTGGCCATATAGTTAACCAGATTCTGTTTCAGCAAAGACCTTTGGTGGTTGTACTTACTTAGTATATTTAAGATACTGCAAATTGTAGATGTTAAGTATTATATATGTGGAAGGGGAAAGAGGCCTTTTCATTATAACTACTGCAACTTAAATTTTGCCTGTTTCTTTTGTAACCTGACATTTTTCATACCAAGGTCATGAATATAAGTAGTTATTTGTATCTAATTCAGTGCTTCTCAAACTCTTGTGGACTTCAGAATCATGTGGAAGGCATATTAAAACACAGATTGCTGGCCCCATGCATAGAGCTTTCAATTCAGAAGTTCTGGGATGAGCTCAATAATTTGCATTTCTAGCAAGTGCCCAAATGATGTTGATGCTGCTGGTCTGAGACCACACTTTGAAAACCACTGATCTAACTCATAAATAAGGGTAGAAATAGAATCGACCAATCTAAATTATATAAAGGCATAAGTATTTCATATTGTAATTTTCATGAAAGTTTTATATTTTATGTGTATTTTTGATATAATTTTAACTTAGTTCTTATGCTGCATTTAATGTCTAAAATAATAATTTTTCCCTCTTTCAGTAAGTTTTTGGTCCAAATATTTTGACTATTTTTATTGTTATTTTCTTTGCTCTTCTCTCCCCATGTGTTAAGACCTTGTTTTTGTGTTGCATGTTACAGAAATCTTTCAGTGTTTCCTCTCAGCCCGCGAAGTAGCTCGTAGCCGAGATCGAGATAGAATGAACAGTGGGGCAGGGTCTGGGGCTCGATCTGATGATCCGCCTCCTCAGTCTCAGCAAGAGCGAAGGGTCAGCACAGACCTTCCCGAGGGTCAGGATGTGTACACTGCTGCCTGCAACTCCGTGATCCATCGGTGTGCCCTCTTAATATTAGGAGTAAGTCCTGTGATTGACGAGCTTCAGAAGCGGAGGGAAGAAGGACAGTTACAGCAACCTTCAACAAGTGCCTCTGAAGGGGGTGGACTTATGACCAGGTGGGACTGACTAGAAATTTAAAACACTACTGCCCTCCCTTTATTACTTTATGCAGTGAAATGGTTTATTCTCAAAGTTAGACTATTCTTCTGAAATTAACACAGACATGGATGTACAAATTGACTAGGATGAATTAAAAGTAATGTAAAGAGTAATGCTGCTTCAGCCTGAAATATAAATTTCTGATTAAATGAGGAGACACAATTTTTCATACATATAAACAACAGTAGTTGAGAAACACGAAGTTATTTGCATGGCTCTGTAATTTAGTGGCATGCAAATTATTTTGATGTAATTGAGAAGGGCTTTGTGTTTAGACAAGAGTCAGGATTTCCCATCGACAGGCATAATTACTCCTCATGGTGTGTGTATTTTCTCTGTGCTGCTAGTTCCATTAAATTTTATGTTCACTAACAGTCCCAAATCGAAAAACTTTTCTTTGTGCATGTGAGACAGGAGTGAAAGTCTTACTGCAGAGAGCCGGCTAGTCCACGCAAGCCCAAATTATAGACTGATCAAATCGAGGAGTGAATCTGATTTGTCTCAGCCTGAATCAGATGAAGAGGGTTACACACTGGTAGGTATACCTAGATTCAGTAAAGAAGGATTTTTGTTTTCAAGGTATAGATACATAAGGCTTTAATTAAGTTAATTAATATGTTTGTTTTAGACATATAAAAACTTTTTAAAGAAAACTTTTAAGAGAAATGAGATAACTATATTGCATAGATCTTTTCCACTTGCCTGGTAATGACTCAAATTTCTGTCCTTAGCTCTGACTTCTTCCTAAACTGCAAATTCATATATCTGACTCCTTGATGGATATTCTACCTGAACATGTTAGGTTACCCCAATCTTAATTTATCCAAAAATAAACTTATCTTTCTCCCGAACCTCCTTCTGTCATATTGCCTACCTTAGTAGGTGGTACTGTTAACTACCCAGGCTGGAAATCTGGGTTTATACAAGTGCTACATAAACAAAAGATGTTTAAAGGAGACTTCTAAGCATAAGAGATTCCTCCTCTAAGGAAAGTCAGATACTGTCTTCAAGCAAGTTCATTGTCTCATGATGTTTTTTGTTTGTTCTTCCTGCTTTTATTCTTTATTTTCATTAGTTTCTTTGTACTCTCAGTTCATGTTTCTAATCTTGCAGTCTGCGGAGATTCCTCTCTGTCTATTTTTTTCCAATCTGATCAGTTTCATTATCTAGTCTCCCAACCCTGTGATAATTTTATAACACATATCCTGTCCTCCTCTACTCAAAACCTCCAGTGACTTCACTTTTTCTCAGAGTAGAAGTCTGTGTCCTCACAGTGGCCTACAAGGCTCTACAGATCTGGTTGTACTATCTCTCCGATCTCCTCTTCCACTACTCTCATTAGTGACTCTCCTGCCACACTGGCCTCTTGGCTTTTCGATAAACATAACACACAACTTCCTCTCAGAGCCTTTACTTGTCTGTTTCTTCTGACTGGAATACTGTTGTCTGCGTGACTAATTCCCTCACTTCAGATATTCATTCTGATGTTAGTTTTTTAGTGAGGCTTACCCTGACCACTCTATTTACTTTTTTAAAAATTTAATTGATTCCAGAGAGAGGAAGAGTGAATGAGAAAGAGAGAGAAGTGAGAGAGAAACATCAATCGGTTTTCTCCCGTACGTGCCCAACCAGGGATCAAACCTGCCACCTTTTGATGTATGGGACGCCTCTCCAGCCAACTGAGCCACACCGGCCAGGGCCTGACCACCCTGTTTAAAATTGAAATTTGCCCTCCCACATATTCATTTACTCCTTGTATGCCTTGCCTTGCTCTGCTTTGTCACCCCCCAGCACCTAACGTAATTTATTGATTATATTTATATCAGTTTCTGTTAGCCTACAGTAGAATATAAGCTCCTTGAGAACAAGAATATTTGCTATTTTATTCACTATTGTAGCCCAAGCATCTATAGTACCTGGCACACACTCGCAGTCACTAAATATTTTTTTAATAAATGAATGACTCTCTAGTGTATTTTGGTAAAATTTCTATGCCCATTCCTTCTTTTTTACTTTTTAATTCAGGCCCTTGTTACCTTTGCCTGAACTCTGGTAGTTTTCAAATTGATCTCCCTGCTTTCCCCAGTTCCTCTCCTTAGACACTGCTCCCAAAGTTAAGAGCTCTTGAAGGCACACAACAACAACACACCTGTTTATCACACTACCTTCCTATTCAACACTTCAGCGATTGCACTGCCTACCTAGAAATCAAAGATTCTGGAAAATGTTGCCTGCCTGCATTTGGAGCCAGTTTTCTCCTGCAGTAATTTGCATTTTTGCCATAGTAGTCCATCAGCCAGACCCTAAACATATCTCTTGACCCTCTGCTCAAGCATTGTTTGCTTTAAATGTCTTTCTCCTGGGTTTTGTTGATCAAGTCCTGTCTCTCTCTTAAGGAATGGCTAAAATATCCACTGTTCCAGAAAGCTTTCCCAAGATTACTTGATTCACATGACTTGTACTGTTTCCATAGTGGTTTATTAGTAGCTTTAATAAACCACTAGCATTTCATGTTAGACTTATTTATGTATTTTAATATTTTTAAACTTATTGATTGAGAGAGAGAGAGAGAGAGAGAGAGAGAGAGAGAGAGAAACATCGATTTTTGTTTTCCACTTTTTTATGCATTCATTGGTTGATTCTTATATGTGCCCTGACAGGGGATTGAACCTGCAACCTTGGTGTAATGGAACGACACTCTATCCAACTGAGCTACCTGGCCATGGCCCCAGCTTCTTTATCTTTGAAATGGGAAATAATACTACCTGTTATACTTGCCTCAACTGAGCTGTAAAGAACAAGTTTGGTAATACAACTTAAAAAAATTTTTTAAGTGCCCTGGCTGGGTGGCTCAGTTGGTTGGAGCATTGTTCCGTACACCAAAAGGTTGTGGGTTTGATTCCCAGTCAGGACATATACCTAGGTTGTGGCTTCAACCCCCTGGTCAGGGCACACATGGGAAGCAACTGATTGATATTTCTCTCACATCGATATTACTCTCTCCTTTCCCTCTCTAAAATCAATAAATACATATCCTCAGGTGAGGATTAAAAAAAATTATTTTTGAAAATTATGTTTTCAAAACAAAATGGGAAGATAGATTAATAGAAGTGGGTTGAGTCTAGATTTAATTGCCAAGATTGCTTATTTTGTTTCTACAGAATTTTAAAAAGATTAATAAACACATTTTTGGAAAAGATTGACTTTTATCTTTCCTTATGGAATGTATAGAAAGATAGTGACATAAAGGTAGAAAAGTCAAGAACTCTAGAGAAAGCAGATTCTGTTGCAGATGGAGGGAGACCTAGGCTCAGCTTCAGAGAGCCTGCCTGGTACAGATGAAGAGGAGCAAGCAGTGGGAGCAATTTGGGTTTTTTAGTTGAAATATGTTACCCTTCTGTCTGAGGATGTTTAGTACTATTACTATCCTTGACATCTAGTACTACTTCATTTATCCTCAATTGTTAGTGAATGAAATGGTGTTTTAAAAATAACTGAAGTTAGCCAGTTTAATTCTAAATCTTTGCTTTAACCTTCTTTCATAAAGAGTATTATGTGACAAATTATCTACTTCTCTGTCTTAGTAAACAGAGAAGAAACCTAAGTAACAGTTAAACCTAAATTTATCTCCTAACCCCCTCATTTCACAAAGGACTTGATGTGGTGTACAAAAATAAATACTTTATAAAAGGATAAATTAAGTGAATGAATTAGGGCTGAAAGAAACCGAAGAGGAAAATAAAGCCCTAGGTAAGATACACTGTGATGTTCTACTAGAGGTGGGCCACCAATCAGGAAAAGCATAATGATTCACAGTATGTAAAATATAAAAACAAACCAGTTTTTAAAGGGAAACACAGATATTTCTGGTTCTAAGGTCTGAGATAAATTTCTTCCATGAGCTCTCAATAGCAAAGGTACTGTGTGATTAAAAATGTTTTATTGCATGACACAGTGATGTCTTCAGGAGCTGTGTGATAACCATTTTGTGTTTTGTCCAGCACCAAATGGCCTGAGAATATATTATTTCTGGGTTGTGTGTTTGTGTGACAAAATGTATTTATCTACAGTGTGGGTACATGTGTCTCTATGTGACCAGGTAAAGATTTTCTACAATGACATTTCCTAAATGGATCTATTTTGTCACTTCTGCAGCCTTTCTTCTTTGCCACCAATTTTTAAAATTTTTTATTGTGGGATAGAGTACAATTGAAATTCTTGAGACCATAATGTCAAGTCTGTGCATAAATTTAAGTCATGTATAGTTTGTACATGGTGATTGTACATATGAGTAGACAATTGTTTACACTGTCCCCCCCACCACACACACATAGGAATATACTTTTGTTCTTCCTGAAAGCCTTCACTGTTTTATTAAGCTATCTGCCATTTTAACAATTTGAGATTTTAATAGGTTCTTAAAAACATTTTAAAAACGTTTAAAACACTACCACAAGGCTTTAGACTATGTTATTTTTCTATTAGTGTGGATTTATCCCATTCTTTTCCTCTAAATACTGGCCAAGGCTAGTGGGAGTTTTTAAAAGAATAGAAAGTAAGGATTGAGCAATTAGGAATTTTTGAAAATGGGACTTTGCTAAAGGGGCTTTAGGCATCTAGAGGGTATTGATAAGATGTGTTTGGAAGATAAAAGACAAAGATTCCAAAGAAGAAAAGGTGACAACAAAGAAAAACTTCTGCTACTTTACAGTGTTAATAAATGTGCACCTTGACTTTGTATCTGAGAGTTTTATGCCTGTGCTTGCTTATAGCTATGTTTAGTTGGATTTTAGAGACTTTTGGTTGTTGGTCTGACTTGACTGGTGAATGAGGAGCACATTGCTATAATTACATAGATTATTTTTATTAATACTCTATTAAATCTTAATCTTAAAACACTTTTCACAATTAAACTTTATTATTTATTTTTAATGCTAAAAGAGTGGAAGACGAAATGTTGATTTGGATTTGGCATCATCTCATAGGAAGAGAGGTGAGTATTAACAAATATTAAATATCTGATTAAGTAGCTGTTTTTATGTCTGATGTATATAGATTTATCATTGAAAAGTAATTGCAAAAAAATTTAGAAACTTTTTATCAGAAGAGTTAATTGGAAGATCATTAAAAATTTTTTTTTTCTTTATTGATTTTTAGAGAGAGAGGAATGGAGAGGGAGAGAGACATAGAAACATCGATGAGAGAGAACATCGATTGGTCGCCTCCAGCATGCCCCCTGACTGGGGATTTGGCCCACAACCTGGGCATGTGCCCTGATTGGGAATTGAACCAGTGACCTCTTGGTGCATGGGTCAGTGCTCAACCACTGAGCCACACCGGCCAGGCGGAAGATCATTTTCTTTAAAATATACACCCTTTTGAAATCTGTGAGTGCCTAGGAGTTAATTATTGGCTCTTTTTCTCATTTGTCATGTGTTTTGACTTATTAAAAGGCCTATGGAACTCCAGAATCAATGCTTTATAATTATGGGGGCGGGGTTATGTACATAATTTGCTGTGTTTTAGCTCACTGATATAGTTGCTATTGATTAAATGGTATTACAGGGAGAACTCTTTACCTCATTTGCCTTCCATATACCTATACACACTTCCAAATGGAAAGTTTCTAGTTTTACTCTTTGTCTCCTAAGATAAAGCATGTAAGAGATGAACTGATGGTTTCTTAAAAAAAATTTCCCATGAGAAACAGTTTTAGAATGTCATCAAGAGTTAGCCTCATTTGTTAGAAGCTCTATCTTAGTGAATAATATAGTTAACTCTTGGTTATATTATGTGGAAATGGATGGAAGGAAGGGCAGTTTTAAATAATAAAAATCCAAGAATAACTAAAAATTCTCCAAGTGTTCTCTGTTTACTGGCACTTTTATTAAACCCATTTGTATTGTGGTTTTGAAAACATGAAATGTTGAAAATTGTCACTAGTGGCAGTTTTCTAAAAGCCTGTGGGGAAAAACATTATTTTTCATGGTATTAAGTCTTTTATATTTTAAAATGAAACCTATTTCTTGATAGCTTCCTTGGCACCCTTTATAAGGAAAAAAAAGTGGAATGGGAAGAAACACACACACACAGTTTTTCATTTTTGTGTTTATAACTTACAAGAAGAATTGTTGGTACTTCTATAGAATAAAATATGGCAATATTTTGTCCTTTAATTAGAATAGATGAATGATTTTTCTGAAATATTAGGAATAAGTACTACAGCTGGTGTATTGAAAAGTCTTTTGAGACTATAACATATCAGTGCTGTTGGGTTTCTAAAAAATTATAAGGTATTTGTGATAAAGAAATTAAATTATATACTAATGTGCAATAGGTATTTATTTTCTAATTCTTTGAAAATTGGCAATTCATGTGCCATTATTAGCCAGAGTATCTTTTTCCTTAATCACTGATTTAAGAATTAAAATTTTGGAATAGATTTACCTTCCTGATTTTGATTAACTTAGGTGAATATTGTTGCTAAAATTTCTAAGTTATATCACTGAATGCATATACCAGTTGGTGCTAGAGAGAAGATAGCTTCAAACTTACTGAGTAGCACAAGGGATCCAACTTATCGTTAAAGAGCTTCCTGCTATATTTATAGATGATATCCCTTGACTAAAATTATTATTTTCTCTCAAATATTTATCATGCTTACAAAATATAAATTTGAGATTCAATCCATGTTAGCATGTGGCAAAATCATCCCTTGCAGTAAAATAGAAACTGTTAAGAATAACCTAGAGCCCAAGACAAGTTACAAAGTTTTACACTTTAAAAATATTAAAGAGCTTAATTCAAGCAAAATACTATTTAAACAAGTGTTTCTGATGTACCAAATGTAAGATAGTTTATTTTCATGCCTCCCTGCTCCTATTTTATTGCTAAAATAGTACTGAAAACATTTATCAATATGTGTGTTTCATGGTATAACATGTGTGAGTGAAATGCTATTTTTATTTCTGCATTTCAAATTAAATTATATAAAGAGGAGCATATGTAAATGTTGTCATCTGTACCAAATTTCTCCTTTTGTCTTCTGATTCTTGTGTGGTAGTGTATTTACTCCTTTTTGGCCAGTTGAGCCCCAGAAAAAAGAAGAGCTCCAAGCAAGTACATGATGGCATGTTTAATTTTTTTTCCCCTTTTAGCTTGCCTACATATTTTATGGTTTATAAAGTATGTATTGCAGCTCTGCCATGTTCATTTTGAAAATTCCATTTAAGAACCAAAGTTGTAAGGACAAGTAAACAATCTAAAAAATTTCTTATTGGACTTTATATTTTCTTTTCATGATAAGGTGACTCTGAAATAATATTAAGTGAGAATTGGGCTTATTAAGTCACAATTACTCTATAGAAGCTTTTGATATGCTTTTCAGACACAGTATTTCCTATATAAAATTAAAAAAATAAATATAAAGAACAAACCAAAGTTACCAGGTTGTTATAATTTTTTAAAAGAATTTAGAGTTCTTTCATCTCTCATTTTTGTACTGTAAGTTTTTGTGTTTCAAAGTATTTTTTATGTCAGCCTGATGTTTTATCCTAATGCTTTCAGATAAGTGTCCTTTCTGTTCTTTCTTATATTTTATTCGTGTAAAGTTTTGTTGGGGTCATATACCTAATACCTAATACCTAATACCTAAGTATCCTTTAAATTAGGGGTCAGCAAACTATTGCTAGTGGGCCAAATTTGGCCTGCCATCTTTTTTTGGTAAATAACATTTTGTTGGAACACAACTATACTTACTTGTTTATGTATTGTTTGTGGCTGCTTCCACACTACAACAGCAGAGTTAAGTCCTACGATAGAGACTTTCATGATCCACAAAATTTAAAATATTTACTGTCTGGCTCTTTACAGAAAAAGTTTGCTGACCTCTGCTTTAACTTGCAGAGAGGATTTAATTTGGGTGTTGGTCACCCACTCCATAGAATATTTTGGAGTATATTAAAGCAGTTCACTATTTGTATATTCTTTACAATTGAACTTTAGTTTAGGCAGGCAATTGAAATTTCCATGGATTAGTGATTTGTGACTTGATTGATAACAGGAATATGTAAGACAGCCTCCCATAAAGTTAAGGAATTAGTATTAATAATTTAGCAGGTCAATTTTTTTGAACATCTCTTTCCTCAATCGCAAGGAAAGTAGACAAGATAATCGCTAAGATCTCTTTTATTTTGGTTCTAACACTAACTCATTGCATAATTTTTTTCATTTTGAAAAGTAGTTTGTAAGTAATGGAAAATAGAACTTTTTAGTCTGAAATTTTACTATTGAACATACAAGCTCAATGCAAAGAGTCAAACACTGTCATTTTTAAGTTACGGAAACATCTAGATTCTGAATATGGGGTGCTTAAGAAAATAAAAAATGGTGTTTTTTTTTTACATTAACCCCTACTTTAATTTTGAAATATTTTAAATTTAATACATTGTGCATCTGTGACATTATTCTTTGGAGTTTTACTCCTTTTGATTTTACATAAAAAATAACTATGTAATTTGGGGAAATTTTCAGATTGGTTATTTTTCATGTTCAGTAAAACTGAATATTCAGCATTTTTTAATTTTAAGAATTCTTGCTAAACATGGAAGGCCAATAAATCATATATTCTTTGCCATTCTAAATTATTTAGTAGAATGCATATAATTATTTTATAGTTACTTTATGTTATTAGCTGCCTGTTATGAATCCTGTGTTTGATTTTGCAGTCCTGGGGTTTTACTGACACCAGTGTAATAATTCAAGAATAAGTTATACAATTAATAGTGTGTTAATTCATTTTCTCTGTGGGCATTAGTGCTTAAGTTGTTCTCTTCCTAAGTCTTTTCCATCTAGTTATGTAACAAATATAATTTTTGTAATGAATAATTTATTGGATACCTTAAGATACATTTCTAATAGAGAAATTTGGTATATTCACATGATAGGATATTATACAGCACTCAAACAAATGAACCAATTGCTACATGCAATAGTGTGAATGAATATTAGCAATATAATATTAAATGAAAAGAGTATGTCATATATATATAATACTTTTTTATAAAGTCTAAAACAACTAAAACTAAACTTTATTTATTTGTTTAGGGACTATATATAAGATAAAACAATATTTGACAACAAGAAAACCAAAGGAATGATAAACCCAGGCTTAGGAACAGTAAAAACCTGAGATAGGAGGAGACAAGGAGAGATGGATTGGAAGAGGAACAGATAGATATATATGTTACTGTTAGTTTTCTAGTTCTTGTGTTCACATTTATTATAAATAAATATAAATATAAAAGCAGGCCATGCATGGACCAATGATGAGAGTGTATCATGAGCCAAAGATTATGATTAATCAAATTTGTGTACCTTAGATTAAGACAAAGCTTGTAAGAATTGGGCATTTATATATTTATTTAAAGCTAATATTGCCATGTGACTTGGACAGTTGTTGTATTCAAACATATTGCCATTTTTGCTGTCTAAAAGTTTTAGCCTAGAAAATGCCCACTGGCAAAACTAATGGTATTATATTTTGCAACCATTGTGAACCACTTGGTAATTTTATATAGCTATCATTTTATGATAAATCTTCCATATTCTTGTCTGTGAAACTTTGCCTCCTCTATATAGAAGTTTCACAACATGCAATAAATATGCATATGACACAGTGAAAGTGTTCCTTATATTAATGAAACCCAAAGGGTGATGTTTGTGTCTCCTTTTTGTGTAAGTTTACTTGCCCTTCTATATTCATTTTTGGTAATGTTTTATTGCAGATATGTAGACACTTTGCACAGCCTTCACTTTTTGCAATGATATGTTAAATCAGATGAAGTCCTATTACTAGTAGGTCTTACCAGCAGTGTCCTAAGTGCCTAGTTCCTTTTTGTTTATAAATGATGGTCTGGTTTAATACTGCAGAGCATTTTAAGCTAAGCATTTTGAGAGCAGCTTCTGCCTTTCTTTTCCTTGTGGCAACATGTTGATAAAGCGCTTACAGAGACACTGGTACATCAAATAGGGCTTTCCCTTTATTTTCTTACATTGCTATAGTTTTTGTTTGTTTGTTGTTTTTTACCAAAGCATTTTGCTTAGATCCACTTAATGCATGCATGTATTCAAACATAAGTATCCATTTCTCACCAGTTGGTATAGTAGTAGCACTCAGTCCTCATCTAGTTTCAGATTGTATGCTCTACCTGGTTGCCATTGATGCATGTTTGTTCTGTTTGTATGTAGGTCCTATGCACAGTCAATTGGAATCCCTGAACGACTCTTGGGCTCGCCTGAAACATAGCAGAGACTGGTTGTGCAACTCCTCTTACTCCTTTGAGTCTGATTTTGATCTTACCAAGTCTTTGGGAGTTCACACTTTGATTGAAAATGTTGTAAGCTTTGTGAGTGGTGATGTGGGGAGTGCCCCAGGTTTTAAAGAGCCAGAGGAAAGTATGTCTACAAGTCCCCAGGCCTCCATCATTGCAATGGAACAGCAGCAGTTAAGGGCAGAAGTAAGTCTTTGATATTTACTCCTATGAGGGAATATGGAAACTTAACCACTGAATGTACAATTGTAGGAAAACTTTTCCTTTTCTTCTACTCCTTGCTCTCCCCCTTTCCTCCACCTGAGTTTTTTGATGTCATTATCTTAACTATACCAGCATGATATTTTGTTTGAAGTGGACAAAAGTGCATTTTTAATTGTCATCTCTTAGAACAAGATGCTGTAATCATAAGTCTTGTCTCTTAGAAACTAGAGTGAGACTGGCTGATGACCATATGGGTCTCTTCTCAGAGCCTCCATTTTTGACCCATTTGTCTTCCTTTAAAAAGGGTTAAATTAGAACACCATAGTAATAATGATGAATGCTACAATTAGGGAGCAGAACAGATGTCTGTATAACCTCAAAGTATCTCCCTCAAAATATTTATTATTGTGGTTTTAACATGTCCATAAATTCTTTGATATTTGTCTCTCTGGGAGCTAGAACTTAACTCCCCCTCCTCTTGAGAGTAAGCTAGACTTAGTGACTCAGAGCTAACAAACAGTATGAAAAGAGAGAAAAATAGTAATTTTACATTGCATCATCTTAACCAGGGATCAAAGTAACATTACCAGTAATAAGATGGTGATGTCATTTACCTCTGAAAATGTTATGAGAAGACTTTAAAAGTATTCTTCCCCCAAATCTGTAACTCTAGTTCAGTCATGAGAAAACATCAGTCAAACCCAAATTGAGGGACATTCTATAAAATACATGAGTAACTCTTTCAAGGTGTCAAGGTCATGGAAAACAAGAAAAGATCGAAACTGTTACAGACTCAAGGAGATTAAGAAGACAAGACAATTAAATGCAATGTGATATCCTGGACTAGATCCTAGACCAGAAAAGGGATATTATGGGAAAATTAGTGAAGTCCAAATAAAGTCTGTGGTTTAGTCAATAGTATTATACCAATGTTAATTTCTTAGTTATGATAAATGTCCCATAATCATGTAAGATGTTAACATTAGGGGAAGCTAGGGGAAGATAGACAGTAACTCTCTGTACCATCTTTAAAAACTCTTCTGTAAATGTAAAATTATTTCAAAATAAACTTTAAAAAGTGTAGGGTTAGGCGGATTGACTAAGTGGTAGGTATTGTCTTCCTAGGGAAGATAAAGCCAGAAGTTCAAGAGAACCACAGAGAAACCTTTCAGAAATACTTCTCACTCATATGTGGGATATAAAACTGAAAGCAACAAATGAACAAATAAGAAAAACAAACAAACAAAAAAGCTCATAGACACACAATAGTATGGTGGTTATCAGAGGGAAGGGGGGTGGAAGGGTAGTAAAATGGAGTCAATATATGATGATGGAAGAAGATCTAACTTTGGGTGGTAGACATACAATGCAATATACAGATGATGTATCATAGAATTGTACACTTGAAACCTATATAATCTTATTTACCAATGTCACCCCAATAAATTTAATTATAAAAAAGAAATACTTCTAATTCTTAAACTAGAGTATTCATTCTGCATAACTATATTATAAATAAAGGAAGCAATAACTATACTACCTTAGAGTTTTGAAACCTTCGCATATATCTCCTCATGAGCATCACAGTAGCTTTGTGAGTAGGTTACATACAGTACTATTAGCCTCATTTTACATATGAGGAAATGGAGACTCAGGAAGTTAAGTAGGTTTCCTAAGGCCACATAGTAGGTAGCAGAGTCTAGCCTTGAAACCAGGTCTCCTACATCCAGATCTACTACTTTTCACATTGTACTGTGTAGCCTCTTTTGTACTATAGTATGCTTATAGAGTTTCTAGAGATAGTTTGATTTTAAAAAGTTATAATAATAAATGCTCATCTTACTAAAATAGATTCCTAAGAAATGTCAGAACTTTCTGTGATTATAATAACAACAGAGTTCCTTTGTGTCTCAACTATGTTTATTTTACTTTTCTCAAGCTTCGTTTAGAGGCACTTCACCAGATTCTTATTCTGTTGTCTGGAATGGAGGAAAAAGGTAGCATCTCTCTGGCAGGAAGCAGGTCAAGCTCAGGCTTCCAGTCATCCACACTGCTCACGTCTGTGAGGCTGCAGTTTCTAGCAGGGTGTTTTGGTTTAGGCACTGTTGGACACGCAGGAGCCAAAGGAGAGAGTGGCCGATTGCATCACTATCAGGTAGGTCACGATGACACCTTGCAATATATTCAGATTTTAACCATCTTTTTTTTTTTTACCTCCTAGTATTCTGTGCATGTGTTGTTTGTGTGTCTTTTCATCTTTCTTTCTTTTTTTTTCCAATTTTTATTAATTTATTTTTGTTACAGATGTTTTTCCTTTTTCCCCCCTAGACACCTCCCCTCCATGCTGCCCCCCCCCCCCCCACCCTCCTGCATTGTTTTCTATGTCCATTGGTTATGTATACATGCATATAAGTTCTTTGGTTCATCTCCTCTATCCCCCCCACCCCCCTACCCTGAGGTTTGTCAGTCTGAACCATACTCCTTTCTGTGTCTCTGGGTCTATTTCGTTCATCAGCCTACTTTGTTCATTATATTCCACAAATAAGTGAGATCATGTGGTATTTCTCTTTCTCTGATTGGCTTGTTTTGCTTAGTATAATACTCTTGAGATCCCTCCATGTCTTTTTACAAAACCAGTTTTGTAATGCTAAACTTTTTGATATTTAAGATTGAAGTTTTAAAATATAAAGACTTTTAGATGATTCTTAGAGATACCTCATTGGGCCTGGCCCATGTGGCTCAATGGATTGAAGCATTATCCAAGGGACTGAGAGGTCCCAGTCGGTTCCAGTTAGGGCACATGCCCAGGTTTTGGGCTCAACCCCCAGAAGGGGCCGTGCAGGAGGCAGCCGATTGATGTATCTCTCTGACAATGATGTTTCTATATCTCCCTTCCTCTCTCTCTAAAAAATCAATAAAAACATTAAAAAAAAGATACCTCATTGGTTTAGTTTCCTGAGTAATAGTATTATAGTTGGAGTTAGGTGAGCCATAGTACTGTTGTAGTTTTAGATTCTCTGTTGGCTTAGTTTTATTAACCCTTAGCCAAATTGGATAGAGATAGATCTAAGCTGGGATAGGGTGTTTGGGAGGATGGTTTTCAAGAATTTACATTTTGACATAATCATTCTGTCTAGATTCTCTGATTGCTTGAAAAAAATTTTTTTTGAGTGTTGTCTATGTCTTTCATATTTAAAGAGGAAAATATACTTTGTGGGAAAGGAGAAAGATTGTATAGAATCAGGAATTATCAATTTAAAAATAAATTTATTTTAGCCCTGGCCAGTTTGGCTTAGCAGTTAGAGCGTCAGCCCACGGACCAAAGAGTCATGGGTTCGATTGCAGTCAAGGGAACACCTCGGTTGCGATTTGATCCGTCTCTGGTTGGGGTTGTGTGGGAGACAGTCAATCGATGTATCTCTCTCACATCAATGTCTCTCTCTCTCTCTCTCTTTCTCTCTCTTTTTTTCTCTCTCTTCCTCCCTTTCTGTCTGAAAAGCAATGGAAAAATATCCTCAGGTGAGGATTAAAAAAATAAAAAATAAATTTATTTTAAAACTTTTATATACTGAAATGTACTAAGTAATTGAAAACCACCATAGGGCTCTAGCAGATAGGTAGATTAAGGATGAAATGCTATTACTTTTATTTGGGTAGGAGGTATCATTGTTGCTAACAGAAAAAGTAAATATTTATGTGTAATTCAGGATGGGATCAGAGCAGCTAAGAGAAATATACAGATTGAAATCCAGGTGGCTGTGCATAAGATTTATCAACAGTTGTCTGCTACCCTGGAGAGAGCTCTGCAAGCAAACAAGCATCACATTGGTGAGTAACTGCCCCTGGAAATACAAGATACAAGATGCAAGTTATTTTGGCCTGAGGTTATGCTAAATAGTTAATGTTCTATACCTTGTGTTTGACATTAGTAGTTCAACTTACAGGTAAAGAATAAATATTTGAAAATGTAATGGTGTTGCTCCATATTAATATTTATATTTTAGAATATGGTGCATTTTAGTAAGTGCTTTATTTACTTCAGAGAAAATTCTCAACTATCTTTCTTTTTCTTTTAGAAGCCCAGCAGCGTCTCCTTTTGGTTACAGTATTCTCTCTGAGTGTTCACTATCAACCAGTGGATGTTTCTTTGGCAATTTCCACCGGTCTGCTAAACGTATTGTCGCAGTTATGTGGCACAGACACTATGCTAGGACAGCCCTTGCAGTTATTGCCAAAGACGGGTGTTTCTCAGCTTAGCACAGCTTTAAAAGTGGCTAGTACAAGATTGCTCCAGATTCTAGCCATCACTACAGGGTGAGCATTGTGGATGTCTTGGTAGAACTGTGTTGAGTCTGGTCTTTTCACATTTAAGTAACTTCAATTTTCCCCTGATCTCCTTTATGTGTTTAAGTATAACATTTGCCCTTCTGTGTTCTTACCATTTATTTTTTTCCTGTTAATTTCATGTAGGACCTATGCTGATAAACTGAGCCCTAAGGTAGTTCAATCCTTGTTGGATCTACTCTGTAGTCAGTTGAAGAATTTGTTGTCCCAAGCTGGTGTACTACGTATGGCCTCTTTTGGAGAAGGGGAAGGAGAAGAGGGTGAAGAAGAAGAAAAAAAAGTTGACTCCAGTGGAGAAACTGAGAAGAGAGATTTCAGAGGTATCATAAACCTTTTTCTCTGTCATTATTTACAAGCATTTATTGAGTCCCCATTGTGTGCCTATCATTAGAATGTGTAATTCTTTCTGTTGTGGGCATGAAAGGATTTTTGTTCTTTTAGAAACCCCTTTTCTCTACAAATGTGTATGATATAGATGAGTTTCTGACTTAACCTTTTTTCCTTAGAGTCCTTTAAACCTGATGTGGTGATTATACTCTTTACTCTCTAGGTTCAGCCTCTCCTTGGCTGTCCTGGCTCTAGAACCTAGAAGTTCTATGTAACTAATTCCCCCAGGATATGTTTTCTTAGCATCAGATCCTGACAACCCATCTCTAACCACACGTTTGGCTTAAATGTTCACCCAGGACCAAGGATTATGTGGGAACTGGGTTAGAAATAGAGGAGTTGAAATTCTTGCTGGGCTTGCTGCTCTGTTCCCTGGTCACTAAAAAAGTTCTTCATTATCCTTAGCCATTGTAATTTTTGGTTGCTATAATGTGATCATCTGATCATAGCTTTTAAAAAAACTATAGTGAACATTGTATCTCAGCAAATTTAATTTAATTTAATTTAACCCTGAACAGAACCACTGCATATGTCTGTTACATAATTAAGGGAATAAAGCTCTAAAATTGGTCATTTATTTTTAAAAGTTTGTGAAACTACCATATCTTATTATCATAGTAAGTTCTGGGAGCCCTTAAATTCTTTCTGGATTAGATAGATAGACAAAAGGAAGGATAGATGGATGGATAAATGGGTGAATGGATGGTTGCATAGAGAGCAAGTTACTTAACCATTCTGTGCCCCAATTCCCTCATTTATAAAATAAGAATAGTAGAACCAATCTCCTAATCTTGTTATGAGGATTAAATAATTTAATAAATATAAAGCACTTAGAGCAGTGTCTGTCACATAGTGAGGGCTCAATGAAAATTAATATTGAAATATTATAATATCTATAAATTATATAGATAGGTGGGTGGATAGAGAGAATACCTTGGGGTTACAGAAATGATAAACTATTGTCTTTGTTCTCAGGGACCCTAGGGTAATGAGGGAGGCAGACATGTAAACAATTGCAGTGTAATATAGGAAACTCATAAGAAATAGTGAAATCTCGTAAGTGAGAATCTAGGAGGGTGTATGAGTTTGATTAAGGACTAGCTTTTAGTTTCATAGGATGAACCTGTGGCAAGTTTTTTCTCCCAGTTTATACAGAGGGTACAGTGCTTACAGAAAGAGCATGGACAGACTCATAAGGTATAAGAAAATAAAAACAAGTCTTTAATGCCACCTTCTGTTTTCCTGCAATATAGTAGTAGATACAGGGTTGTTAAAGTGATAGTTTCTCACCACTCTGTGCTGAGCATTGCACATATGGACAGCAGGGAAGACATAACAGTTACTTTTCAGCCTATAAGTCCCCAAGAAAACTGAATCCTTCCATATCCAGGAAAGAATGAAACAGTTCTTCTGTGAGTGAATCTCAGAAGGTGTAACAGCAGACTGAATCCACATCCACTCCCCTCAAGTTGTCCTGGAGAGAAGGCCATTGCACCTCTTGATTTATGGGGATGGCTGGGTGTGGAACTGATTCTAGTCAGTGCTGGCCAGGCGTTCAGAGGCAGATCACCCTCAAACTCTTAACTGAAAGGTGTACCCTTCATTTCAAAATGTACTATTAATAATGAAACACAAACTATATCAAGTTCTATCAACTAGCTCTATATATAATATTTCCAGACTTTAATTAATTTAATTAACTTAGTGTCTTGTCATAGAAATACTTGCTGGGAGTAAGGGTGAGGGAGTAGGATTGATGCCTCATAAAAGGTTTTCCCAGGGAGCTCTACCTAAAGAGAAAGCTTCATTGAACTGGATTTTGAAGGAATGTATAGGAACAAAATTGGAATGAGATATGTGGATACTCAGGGCAGGCTAATAATTTTATATTCTTCAAACAAAATTGGAATGAGATATGTGGATACTCAGGGCAGGCTAATAATTTTATATTCTTCAAAAATATACAAAACCAAGTATACATACTTTATATAATATAAAAAATATTTGCTTAGTAGCATTTAAGTAAAGAAGAGGTAGATACTGTGTAGAAGAAATGTAGAGGAGTTCTTAGCTTTTTCTCTCTTATTGTCCCTAGCAGTTTGGCTCTGTCATAGACTTGCACACCCACCTCAATAAAACATAAATCCTCTACTTAATTAGACATCTGTGAAAATAGATTACTGGCCATCTAAGCATGCCCCTTAGTGGTGGTGGTGGTGGGGTCCCCTTTCTGTCACAAGTGATGACTTATCTGTGTTTTCCTTAATTTGATATGCCAGGATCTTCCTGAAAGAAGTGCTGTATATATTTGTCTGCAAACTTTTATGATTTTCCATGTTTTAGTGCCCCTTAGGGATTGACATTCTGGGCAGCTGCCCCACTAGCACACTTTCCCCTGGTTCTGAGTGGGACTTTGCCAGGATAAGGAGGTATAAAAGGTGTTGGATGATGAGAGAACATGGTGTGTTAACAGGAAGAACAGATAGTCCTCTGGCTTCAAAATGTAGAGGGTGGAGGGAAACTATGAGACAAGAGAAAGGCTGATGCTGATGCAGGTGAAAAAACTGGAAAGTTTGGTTAGGGCAAGTTTGTGTGAAAAATCTTACAGATTCTGAGCTCAGGCAAAACAAACTCAGGCCTAGAAATTTGCTTCTCTGTAGAATCTGAAAACAGGCTGTTTTAGAGATGTGGTTCTTAATTTGATTGGTGGGGGTTGGGGCTAATGAACTTTTTGAAAATGTAATTAAATTTGTGAACTCTCTCACTAGTCAAATACACATACATACACAAGTTTTCATACATCTCCCTCAAATTCTATCCAGTAGAACTCTAGACTTGGTTAGAGAACTATTGTTTTAGAATAGCATTCAAAAATATACAAAACCAAGTATACATACTTTATTCTAGTGAAACACTATTGTACACAGATATAAAAGATGTTTTAGCCCTGGCCAGTTTGGTTCAGCGTTTAGAGCGTCGGCCCTCGGACTAGAGAGTCCCAGGTTCGGTTCCCGCTAGGGGCGCATATCTCAGCTGCGGTTTGTCTCCGGCCCCGGTTGGGGTCATATGGGTGGCAACCACTCGATGTGTCTCTCTCACATTGATGTTTCTCTCTCTCTCTTCCTTCCTCTCTCCCTCCTGCTCCTTCTGAAGATAAATGCAAAAATGTCCTCTGGTGAGGATAAAAAAGAAAAAAAAGAAAAAAAGAAAGATGTTTCAAGTTTGGCTTTACTTTCTGTCTTTTTCCCATTCTGTTCTTTAAATTTTAAAAATACAGCAGCAGACAGCCTAGATTTTAAATTTAGGATTGTGCTTACTGCAATCTAAATGTAACTTATTTGATATAAGACTGTGTCCTGTTTGTTGACTTTTGGTTGTAATACAAACTTGTCTCTTCATTCTTCAGCTGCTCTTAGGAAACAACACGCAGCCGAACTGCATCTGGGGGATTTTTTAGTTTTTCTTCGCAGAGTTGTATCTTCAAAAGCAATTCAGTCAAAAATGGCTTCCCCAAAGTGGACAGAGGTGCTTCTGAATATAGCATCTCAGAAATGTTCTTCAGGTATATGACCTTTGCCTTATGTAAGAGTATTTGTATACATCACGTGTGTTTTATTCAGATAATGCCAGACTTTAACAACATTGGATACTTGACCTTGATTTCAAGACTTTTTTTTTCTAAGTACTTATTTGATAAAAAGAAAACTCTAATTTTAGGAGTAAAATTGATAGGAATTAATAATAGAAAGTAGCCTTGGAAAAGATAATGGATTTTATTGAGAACTTGGCCCTGTATGTTCAGATAACAGTAATAAAAATAAGCAGAGAATATGCTGTTTAATATGATAATTTGGCACAGATTTTGACCTCACTTCTTGGATTAGCAGAATACAAATCTGAATTTGTTTATTCTCTCCTATAGTGATATGATTTCTGTGCTTTGATTGTAGCTTCTCATTGTATGCTGTTTATGAAAGTTCTATATAATAAGCTTAATTCCTGGTTCTTAGCCAAAAAGTCTGGTCAGTCTTTTTCTAGTCTGTTTTTTCTTTATTGTGGTAAAATGTACATAAAATAAAATTTACCATTTTAACCATTTAAGTGTACAGTTCAGTGACATTCACAGTGTTGTTCAACCATATTGCTCTTCATTTCCAGAATTTTTTCATCATCCTACTCTTTTAAATATGCTAAAACATAATGTAATCTTCCATGGTACATGTTATTTTATATGTGCATATTCTCAGTATACTTTACTAGTTCTTAACTAGTATAACTTAGAACAACGGAGGCTTGTAGAAGATAGATTAAGGTCTTAGAACAAAAGGAAAATTCAGATATTCACTTATTTTCTATTGGTTTTATTGCAGTAATGGGTATAAAAAATAGTATTAGTATTCTGGGTCTGCCTTTGCTTACTTTAGAAAAGTATAAACTGCTACTCTCATTAACCCTAACAGTCTCTCTGAGGTAGTCAGGGCATGGACAGAGAAGAAGCAATGAAAGTGTGTGATAAACCTTAGCTTTAGAGATTAACAGATCTGTTTAAAATTCTCCCTCTGCCTTTACTGAGCTGTGTGGCTTTGGTCAAGTTACTTAACTTTTCTGAGCCTCAGTTTCCTCATCAGTAAAATCAGGATGCAGTGTAGGGTTTTGTGAGGATCAACAGAGTTAATGTGTATGAAATCCTTAGCACAGGACCTGGCACAGGTAGTTATTATAGTGCTATTTCCTTCATAAAAAGTGTCCCCCCCCCCAAAAAAAAAATATATATATACAGGGTGTCTGTAGATTCTATTACAGTTTGAAAATGAAATGTATTTTAATAAACACTGGCTTTATAATTATTCAAAGTTGTGTATACATTTTTTGGGACACTCTATATATACATAAAAACTGAAATGTAGCCCTGGCCGGTTTGGCTCAGCGGTTAGAGCGTTGGCCTGCGGTCCAGAGAGACCCAGGTTGGGTCGTGTGTGAGGCAGCCACTCGATGTGTCCCTTTCACATCGATGTTTCTCTCTCTCTTCCTCTCTCTCCCTCCCACTCTATCTGAACAAAAAATGGAAAAATGTCCTCGGATGAGGATAAAAAAAAACAAAAACAAAACTGAAATGTAAATGTGAATACTCATATACCTTAATGGGTATAGGATGAGTCCAGAATTATTGTGTTAATAGATTGAGTGAAGTCGATTCCACCCATAAATGTTTAGCAGCCTCAGGAATTTTTTTTTTCAAGAAGCTCATTTAAACTTTGAATTTAAGTTATATTGATAATAAGAAAATGTCTTTCCTCCCCCAGGTATTCCTCTAGTTGGTAACTTAAGAACTAGGCTCCTTGCGCTTCACGTCCTTGAAGCTGTGCTACCAGCTTGTGAATCTGGTGTTGAAGATGATCAGATGGCCCAGGTTTCTATTTTTAAAGTTGTTAGTAAATGTTTTTGACATCCACAACGTGACCAACCAAAATCTAAACTTATAGTCTTTTCAGTTGTAAATATACCATTTATTCAGTAGCAAAGCTTCCACTTTTGAGATTGCTTTCTTAATAATTTCATCTCCAAGCAAGGAGAAAGATAAATTAAATAGTGGGGTGTAAGAAGGAGGAGATAGTAAATACTTGCAAGGTCAGAAGGAAAGGAAAATCTGTGAAATTTCTTACTAGGTTTGGGCATCTACTGAGAAATGTGTGAGGTTGCATGGCCTATTCAGAGGTCTGTATAGTGGGGCAAGATGAGGGCAATGGAACCCACTTTCTAGTGAGTTAATGAACTTTCTAAAAATATATGTGTATTTAACTTATAACCACCCAAAGTAGCTGTAGGACGTTGATATAATAATGTCACATGTGACTCAGTATTATAGTTGAATGATTTTATTTTTTTAAACTTAAAAATACCCTTTACAAATTTTATCATTCTTTTCCCTTCAATAAACAGGTTGTTGAACGCCTGTTTTCCCTTCTATCAGATTGTATGTGGGAGACACCCATTGCTCAGGCCAAACATGCTATTCAGATAAAGGAAAAAGAACAAGAAATAAAATTACAGGTAATCCATTTATCCAAAACGGTATTTTTAGACAGCACAAGTGAATATTTTGTCTTTGGATTCCTTCTCCTCTGAGAGACCTTGTTCTATCAATTATTCCATTTCCTCTCTACACTCTGTTCCTTCTCTACACCATTTCCTCTCTACATTCACTCCACTGGTTCCTTCCTCTCAATTTATCTCTTCAACTCAATTGTTTATCTTCTATTAAAACATGGAAATTAAATGACAGAGGTAAGTGTTAAGTACTAAATACAGTATACACTTTTTTATCCACATCTTACTTGACCTTTTTATTTTCTTTCTTTCTTTTTTTTATTCCTCACCCGAGGATACTTTTCTATTTATCATAAGATAGAGTGGAGGGAGGGAGGGAGAGAGACAGACAGAAACATCGATGTGATAGAGCTACATCCACTGATTGCCTCCTGCAGGACCCGACCAGGACTGGGAATGAATCGCAACCGAGGTACATGCCCTTGACCGGAATCGAACCTGTGACTCATTGGTCCACGGGCCAACGCTCTAACCGCTGAGCCAAACCAGCCAGGGCTTACTTGACCTTTTCAAACTCTAGCCTTCTGTTGTTTTCAGAACACTACCTTCTCCTAGATTTTCATATATCCTCTGCCAGTTCTTAATTCCTTCTGGAAACATCTCTTCTTTGCTGCCACTTTCTCCTTGCCTTCATCTCAAACTGTTATTCCTCAGGGTTCTATCCTTAGCTTTTCCAGCAGTCTCTGTCACACCTGTCTACATTTATTGCCTTCCAAATTTAAATGTTTGCCTAAATGTCTTCCCCTCAAACCTTTCTCCCTTTTTTCCTTTCCCATTTTTTATTGATGGCACCACCATTTACCTAGCTTTCTAGATTTGAGTTCCTGGGAACTCTAGACTCTTCTAATGTCCTCATCCATGTAGTCACTAGGCCTCATTGATTTTACCTCCTAAATAGCTTGAATCCATCTGTCTAGCTACCTTAATTCTTCTCTTGGTTTTCATGATTTCACACTTCTTCTGGTTTTCCTTCTGTCTCAGTACAATGGCCTTTTCTTCTCATCCTCTCTTATTGGTTCTTCCTCTTCTATTTAGTCCAAGTGTTGCAATATCTCAAAGCTTTGTCCCAAGACCCCTTCCTTTTCTCAGTTGTCACCCCCATTCCCTTTCCTGTACCCAACCAAACCCTATTCACACCCACATGCCATTGATTCCCAAATTTTTAATTCCAGTTTGGGCACTTTTCCTGAATTCTAGACTTATGTACTACTTGCGTTACTACTTGAATGATAGCCTAACAGGCATAACATACTTAGTAGTATCCTTAGTTCTGTCATATCCTATTTCTTCATTAGGCTTTCCCATCTTCCTACTTAGTACCTCTACCAAAAAACCTAGAAGTCATCTTTGATACCTCTCTTTCTATACCCCCTCCCATTTTCTTTATTCATACAGATCTCCAAGTCACATTGACTTCTCTGTAAAACATAACTTGAATTTGTCCACATCCTCATTCTTCTGCCATCACCCTATTCCAAGTCGCTGTCATCACTGGCCTGGTGTGCAATAGCCTTCTAACTTACATTGTTAACTCTCTATAGTCCATTCTCTATAAAGGATCCAGAGTGATCTTTTAAAATTACAAATCAGAGCATGTTGGTCCCCTGCTTAAAACCCTCCACTGGTTTCATCATTCTTGGGATAAAATCTAGAACTCTTTGTTCTCTCCCTTTGCTCACTACACTCTGAAGAACTTACCTTCTTCCTATTTCTTGGGCACACTAAACTTGTTTTTTCTTTTGGGTGTTGCGCCTGCTATTCCCTCTACCTAGTATGTCCCTCAAATATGTTTCTCAGGGGTCAGTTTATTCTTGTCGCAATTATCACTTCTTCAGAGAATCCTTTCCTGGTTCTCAATCTGGAGTTAGTTGCTACACAATCATGTTACATCACCTGTTTCGATGTCAATGTAGCACTTATTACCTGATTTTTTTTTGTTGTTCATATATTTTCTGTCTCCAGCTTTCAAAATATAAGTTCCATAAGAACAGAGACCTTATCTATTTAATATACTACTGAATATGTAGAACCTGGTAATACCTAGCACATAGTAGATGCTTAATAAACACTCATTGAGTGAATGAATGATTTCAAGTCCTCAATATTTCTTACCTGAACTCTTGCAGTAATTTCCTAATTGGTCTCTCTGCCTTCATCCTGTACACTCCTGATAAAATAATGTTTATGAAACACAGATCTGATCAGCAATCTACTATATAACTCATTCTGTGTAGACACTCCCTATTGTCTTTAGAGTAAATTTAAACTTAAAATAGCATTCAAGGCCTTTTATGATTTTGTTTCTTTTTCTTTTTGTAGGCTGCTTTTCTGCCAGTCTCATCCTCCAGAACTTCCACATTGCTTGCAATTACTTTAAATCAATGAACTCTGTTGTACCTTCATGCCTTGAGACATGCTATACATACTGCCCTAAATACTTCCTCTCCTTTGACCAGCTGCTAAATGTCTTCTCATCATTCAGGATTCAGCTCAGAAGTCATTCTCTTTTAAATGCTTACCTTATTCTTTCCAAGCATGGTTAGATACTTAAACTTTTATGTTGCTACTATACCTGTTAAGTAATTTCTATTACTCTCAAGACTAGAATATTGATCTTATTTGTTTCTCCATCCCCTAATTGTACTGTAAGCTCTGTATGGGCAAGGACCATGCTGTATTTATCATTGTGTTTTTATTGCCTGCACAGTAATTGGTATGTAGTAGATACTTAATAAATGTTTGTAGGCTCAAATCAAGCAGTTTTAGAATATATATTAACTGAGATTTGGGTTACTCCAAAATACTGACCCAGCTTCCTTTCTGGCAGAAGCAAGGAGAATTGGAAGAAGAAGATGAGAATCTCCCTATACAAGAAGTATCCTTTGATCCAGAGAAAGCTCAGTGTTGCCTAGTGGAAAATGGACAGATTTTAACTCATGGCAGTGGAGGAAAAGGATATGGATTGGCATCAACTGGAGTAACTTCTGGCTGCTATCAGTGGAAGGTGCATAGCATTTTGTCTTTCAGTCCTTTTTACAGGTTCTTTGGAGAAATGTATGGAATTACTTTTAAAAAATCATTATATAAAAATATTCTGTCATTGTATAATATATTAACATAAATGGAAACTGAATGAAGGATATATGGAAACTATTATTATTTTTTAAACTTATCTTTATTGTTGAGTGTATTACAGATGTTCCCCCTTTTCTCCCCCATTGACCCCCTCTTTCCCAATCCTGCCCGCCTCCTGCCTTCCCCAAACTATTGTCTGTGTCCATTAGTTACACATATACGCATAGAAGTTCTTTGGTTTATCTCTTCCTGCCCTCCCTCCCCCCTTCCCTTTGAGGTTAACTCTTATTTTTATAAGTCTTCTGTAATTATGAAATTATCTCAAAAAGTTAAAAAATGAACAGTTTAAAGAATCACAATAATCCCTCCCATTGCACACCCAGCAATGAAAGCACAGTAACATTTGTGATATTTCTGCCTGGGAAAGCCCATTAAAGATTCAGTGCCCAAAGTGTCTCGGTTGTGGTTTGTCTTTTGGCCCTGGTCGAGTTGTGCAGGAAGCAACCAGTCGATGTGGCTCTATCATATCGATGTTTCTCTCTGTCTCTCTCTCTCCCTCCCTCCCACTCTATCTGATAATAAGTAGAAAAATATCCTCAGGTGAGGAATAAAAAAACAAAGATTCAGTGCCCAAGATTTTTTTTTTTTTTTTTTATCCTCACCCGAGGACACCCCTTCATTTTTTGTTCAGACAGAGTGGGAGGGAGAGAGAGGAAGAGAGAGAGAGAGAAACATCGACGTGAAAGGGACACACCGAGTGGCCGCCACCCGCACGACCAACCAGGGCCGGGGACAAACTGCAACCGAAGCACATGCCCTTAGCGGGAACCGAACCCGGGTCTCTCTGGACCGCAGGCCGACGCTCTAACCGCTGAGCCAAACCGGCCAGGGCTCAGTGCCCAAGATTTTTTTTGAGTGCTGGTCACATACCCTCTGACTGCTATATCTAAAATTTTAGATTCCCAGAAGGAAAGCTGGTGTTTAGAATAAACTGTATTGTTTTATAAGCAGTCTAGGTACAATGAGCCATGCTTATCAGGGGAAGTTTTTATCAGTGTAGGGAACTGTTTACCAATCTAGTTCCCAGATGCCAACCAAGGACCAACATCACAAGCAAATCTTTCTAAGGATAGCCCTCTCTACTATGCTAACTCCTTTTTTTTTTTTTGCACAGTCCATCCTCGTGACTCTTGGCCATTGTGTCTTTACAGTAAAATTATTATTACCAGTAGGGCTTTATGCAGCAGGGTGAGACCAACCTGTGTTAGGTCTTTTGGGGTCCTAGACTTAGCCAGTTAAAACAAATCTTATTAACCATAAATGTCTATATTAAAAAGTCATGATAGTTTGTCCTTAAGTTTTTTGTATTAACTTTTTAAAACTGGGTTAGGCATCAGTTTAGCACAGAACAACTCTGGCCAGTCCAGGGCTCAGGTAATGCCTTGAGTGCATACTCAAGAAATACAATCCCAGAAGGTATACATAGTATCCCTGGAAACAAATATAATTATTAGGATACCCCTAATCAGGATGTACAGTAATCAGCCAGAACAAGTTAACAGGGCCCCAGTGTGCCCTTTTACCCTCTGTTTCCAGTGTAATCTGAATAATTTAGCTGAGTCCTTGGTTTCAGAGGGAC
The DNA here is from genome assembly GCA_030848825.1 of Tadarida brasiliensis. NCBI lineage: Eukaryota > Metazoa > Chordata > Mammalia > Chiroptera > Molossidae > Tadarida > Tadarida brasiliensis. The sequence goes on along the minus strand of CM061257.1, from coordinate 195,613,294 downwards.
TGCCTAAAGTTAGTTAAATGGTTTTGCTTGTCTGCGATATTAGTTTATCTGCCGCATGTGAATGACATCTGGAGGTGTTCTGTGTAAAGTGCAGGACCTGGAGCCACCTTCTGCTTTTTGTAGTCTGTCAGATGTGGTGGGAGGTTCAACAGTCAATTTGAATTTAAAGTATTCACAACAGGCTTCCCCTAGGAGGAGGTACAGTTCTGAAAAACAAAGATCATTAATGCCCTCCCCATTTCTCCATATTTCCCCAGGTCCTGGGGTTTTGTTTTTTCTCCCTTATTTTAAAATCAGTGTGTCCCACCCTGGCCAGTTTGGCTCAGCGGTTAGAGCATTGGCCTGCGGACCAGAGAGTCCCGGGTTCGGTTCCTGCTAAGGGCATGTGCCTCAGTTGCAGTTCGTCCCCGGCCCCTGTTGGGGTTGTGTAGGTGGCAACCAGTCGATGTGTCTCTCTCACATCGATGTTTCTCTCTCTCCCTTCCTCCCTTTCTCCCTCCCGCTCTATCCAAGGATAAATGCAAAAAGTGTCCTCGGGTGAGGATAAAAAAAACCAGTGTGTCCCATTTAGTAATTATAACTTCAAACTTTTCAATCATTTTTTTATCTTCATCTAGACCTTTTGTCCAGGTGGGTTGAGTGCAAGAGGGACAAAAGAATTTTCACACAAAAACATTTTTATATAACTTAATTGGTCAAAATCTCAATTAAAAAATTTTTTTCACCCTGGCTGATGTGGCTCAGTTGATTGGAGCACCCTGTACACCGGAAGGTGGCGGGCTCTATTCCAGTTCAGAGCACATACCTAGGTTGCAGGTTCGATCCCTGGTTGGTGTGCTTACAGGAGGCAACCAATCAATGTTTTTCTCTCACATTAATGCTTCTCTCTCTCCCCCCTCCTCTCCCTTCCTCCATCTCTAAAATAAATTATAAAAAATTTTCAAAATAGGTTTACCAAATGTTCTACCTCCTTTTATCATAATCATTTATCCAGTGAGCAGACTAAGAAAAGATCAATCTCTTTCTGGGGAGAGCTTCATCTACTAAGGCATGTATATCAGAAGAAAGATGAGACATGTAGAGATAAGCTATCAGTCTTTTGTTGCAAACTGCAACTAAACCAAAAAGCTGAACATAATAAGTCAGTAGTAGTAGGACAGCCCCAAGAAGAGGTCAAGAGTCTTAATTTGTTAAGTGTGGTTGGAGGGGTCAAACTCCCGTGGTATGCCCTCCTCCAACTTTCAACTTTCAGTAGGAATCATAGGTTAGGAAGCTAATCAGTTTCTATGTCAGAATCTAAGAACAAGCCCTTTCCCAGGGGCATTTGCAAGAGACCCAGACAGTCCAGCCAGAATACATGATGTTTTCATAGTTTCTAACACCACAGAGTATTCCTAAATATGCAATAGTCCCAGAGTTTGAGTTTTGTTCATTGTGCCAGTATCTTTAGTTGAGCACAGTTGATATTGGGGTGAAACAGCCCATAGCAGACAGTATCAGGTTTTAACTTAAGCAGAGTCAGGTCCAGGCACTTTAAAATCTGTGAATTCAGGATTCTAAAAAGCTAGCAACTTCTTGGCAGCAAGAAAGCCTAGATCTGTAGGACTATACAGTTGTGTTCTAAGTCCAAGGGACAAACAAGGCTTTCCTAAGCCCTTTTTAAGCCTTGTCAGTCTGAGGGATCTAAATTTACCCACTCAAAAAATAGAATAGGCACTTCAGGCTGGAAAATCATCAGCCTCTAAGGATCAGACATCTGATTTTATAAGAACTCATTGGCAACTAAAAACTTCTTTTTACAACTCTAAAAGTATATTTGTATGTCTCCATCTGGAGATTATTACTCTTTATTTTGTCTCCCTTTTTCCAGAGGCTCCAGTAGGCAAAAATCATAGCAAAAAAATCATCACTTATGGAGACTTGTGTTATTTCCAATACTTAAAAGAGTTTAAATTCCAGTCTACCCACTGGTGGCAAAAAACAAGGAAATTGTGTCCCACTAACATGTTTTCCCTTTGCAGCTTTCACAGATCAGGACGATCTCTTAGCATTTATGAAGTTACAAACATATAACATTTTACATCAATTTTTATCATACATTCAGACCTAGTAGCCATAAAAAATAACTGTTTTTAAAATTTTACTTTCCCCCTTCAGATTCCAAGTTTACTCAAACCCCTAGCTGTAAATTTAGCCTTTACAGGGTTAATTGATTGGACAAGAGGTACCTGCTGCGGCAGTGGTAGTAGCTAAAGAAAATAGTTGCGCCCTGGCTGGTTTGGCTCAGTGGTTAGAGCGTTGGCCCTCAGACCAATGAGTTGCAGGTTTGATTCCAGTCAAGGGCACGTATCTTGGTTTCAGTTTGTCCCCAGCCCTGGTCCTGCAGGAGGTAACCAGTTGATGTGTCCCTTTTATGTCGATGTTTCTCTCTCTCTCCCTCCCTCCCACTCTATCTGAAGATAAATAGGAAAATGTTCTTGGGTGAGGATTAAAAAAAAAAAAGAATAGTTGGAATGGCTTTTTTCTTTCTCTCTTCTTGCTTTGGCCCTGGAAACTGATTTAATACCCTTTTCCCTCCCTTTTGGAGCAAAGTGCAGCACGAACTTCTCATATTTTTGGTCTACCTAAAACTTACCTTCAGGGATTTTTGTGTTTTTTATTGATTTTTTTATAGAGAGAGGAAGGGAGAGGGAGAGAGAGATAGAAACATCGATGTGAGAGAGAAACATAGATCAGCTGCCTCCTGCATGCCCCCCACTGGGGATCGAGCCCACAACCTGGGCATGTGCCCTGACCCGGAATCTAACCTGGACCTGTCAGTCCATGGGACGACGCTCAATCCACTGAGCTACACTGGCCAGGCTACCTTCAGGGATTTTTTAACTCTTTCCCCTGCCACCTGGAGGAAAGAGCAACTGCAAGCTAATGTTTATTCTTTGGCCCATCTAAAGTCCTTTTGTTGGGAATGTTTGGGTCCTTTCTTTTCCTGCCTAGAGGAGAGAACAACAGATTTTCCCTTGGCTTCTCTTTTTTTTCTCACTTTAGCTAACAAGGCCAAAAGCATCCAGGGGATCCAGCAAGCAAGCCCTCAGAAGCTGATGATTTTCCAGCCTGAAGTGCATATTTTTGAGATGGATCTGTTATTTTTGAATTCCATTGGTAACTTTTACCTCTCACAACACATAGCAACTCATGGGCTATTTTATAACATGTGTAACTCCATAGCCATCAGGAACCAGAGTTTTGTCTTTCTCCACTTTTCTCTTTTCCCCAAGTCATGCTCTAACTATATTTTAATGAGTTGTAGTTGTAATGAATCTCATGGTTGCCATCACTGTTTCAGGAGTCCCCAAGATCACCCCTATATTCAAAGATTTGTTAGAAAGACTTATAGGAATCAACATGTAGTTGTACTTATGACTAAGATTTATTATGATAACTCAATAAGGACATGTAGCTGGATAATAAGAGAAAAAGAGACAGGTGGAGTCTGGAGGAATCCTTGTACAGGCTTTCTTATGCTCTCTTCCATGGAAGGTCACATGGAGCACACTCTTTCCCTAGCAACAAAACGCAGCAACACATGTTTGATGTTTTAGGGAAGCCTATTAGAGACTAAACACCCACAATTTCTACTGGGGGCTGGTCATGAAGGTACGCTCTACCTGACATGTACCAAAATTCCAGACTCCCAGAAGAAAAGCAGGTGTTCAGCGTACATTGTTTGTTCAAACATTCTAGGCCTGGTGAGCCACCCTTATCAATTAGAGACAGTTTCGTATCAATGTAGGAAACTGTTTACCAGTTGAATTCCCAGATACGAGCCAAGGGCCAGTGTTATAAGCATGCCTTTTTAAAGATAACCAGTCTGAGGCCTGCTGTATTTAACTCTTTTCTGCACAGAACCAGAGAATTGTTAGAAAATTTGTATGTAAAGAATTGAAGCTTCCCACTAATACTTTTCTGGACTAGATATACTTCCTCAGCTTTGTAATTAAAATGTAAGCTAAAATTGCTTATTTAAAATAAGTACTCAAGCATAGGAAATATTATAATAACCATGTATTGTATTAAGTGGGTACTAGACTTACTGGAGGGATCACCTTATAAGTTACATAAATGTTTAACTACTGTGCTATATACCTGAAACTAATATAAAATATTAACATTCAATAGAATGTCAACTGTAATTGAAAAAAATTTTAATAAAATAAGGACTAAATGTTCTACAAGGTAAAAATTAAATTTGTTGAAAAGTCTTTATAAAATGATTAATTTATTTTATTCATATATTATTTTCACTTGGGCTAAAAATAAGTTTAGATTTCCACAAATGGATATTTAGAAATGTATTTCTCAGTATTGATTTATGCAGTTAATAGTATATGAACAGATTTTTTAATTTTAGTGAATGTTACCATTTCATTTTAGTTCTACATCGTGAAGGAAAACCGAGGTAATGAAGGCACATGTGTTGGAGTTTCTCGTTGGCCGGTACATGACTTTAACCACCGTACTACCTCGGATATGTGGCTCTATCGGGCGTATAGTGGTAACCTCTATCACAATGGAGAACAGACTCTGACATTGTCCAGCTTTACTCAAGGAGATTTCATTACCTGTGTGTTAGATATGGAAGCCAGGACCATTTCCTTTGGGAAAAATGGAGAGGTACTGAAACTCATTCATAAGTATTGCATGTTTTCTTGTTTTTATTAACACTCAACTCAGTTATTCAAGTGCTAGTTATTCAGTTTATATATTATCCATTCTTCTCTGCTTTTTCTCTAATACCTTTGGATTGTTATAGTATTTATCAGCACCAGATCAACAACTGGAAGATAGTAAAATTCCAGTAAGATTGTTGAAACAGATGAACAAATTAGGATCATTTATTATCTGTGGAATTTCCTTGGTTAGTAAGATTAATTGAGATTTGGCTGTAGTAACTTTGTTCTGTCTCCTAGGAGCTTTGAATCTTAATGTGATTGGATAGCATCAATTTTTAAAAATATTATTTTGTTTCCTTCTCTTTTCATCATCTGTGCCACACTATAGGAACCGAAATTAGCTTTTGAAGATGTGGATGCAGCAGAGTTGTACCCATGTGTAATGTTCTATAGTAGCAACCCAGGGGAAAAGGTAATGAAACCTCAAGTCTAAAACATAAAGGATATTTGTCATTTTTTATTAATATTTGTTAACATCAGAAAGAGCTTATAAATATAAGTCATTTCTACCATCAAAAGTACCTGCCCAGCCCTGGCCAGTTTGGCTCAGCAGTTAGAGCATCGACCCTTGGACCAAAGAGTTGCGGGTTCGATTCCAGTCAAGGACATGTACCTTGGTTGAGGTTCAGTTCCCGGCCCTGGTTGGGGTCATGCAGGGGGCAACCCTTCGATGTGTCTCTCTCACATCGATGTTTCTTTCTCTCTCTCTTTCCCTCTCCCTCTCCCTCCCTCCCTCCTTCCCACTTTATCTGAAGATAAATGGAAAAATATCCTCGGGTTAGGATTTTAAAAAAAAGTACCTGCTCAGATCATTTACTCTTTTAGAAGCAGATTAGATTACTTTTAGAAATTACCTTCACTTTTTATTAAGGCACTGTTTGCTATTCTGGCAGTGTGAATAGAGTAAATCAACTTTCAAGCATATGTGCAACTATAAGAATTATAGGAAATAGTTTAGGGATAATCTGGTTCATTGGCAATTATGAATATGAGAGAAAAATATAGAAGTAATCTTAAATGTAATCAGATATTATTAGCTGAATAATGGAAGTTCCAATTGTGATGAGGAATCTGCCTTTCATTTATTCAGCTGAGAGGGTTCTCAGATCTTTTAGTGGTGTAAATTCAATCCCTAAACCTTTAGGAGGACTGTATTAAAGAGGTACCTTCTCACTACAAACTATTTTTTTCTCCTCATCTAAAATCCAAGCTGAGACAAACTTCTTTATGGTCTCCCTATGCTGGTGGGTGGATTTTTTTTTTTTTACCCTATCCTTTCACTTGAGGATGTTGCATAGCCTAGATCAGATATTTAGAATTTCTAGTTATTCTTTAGCAGAAAGTTTTCATGCTGTCTCATATAAATATTTCTATAATGGAATGCTGGACTTGGTAAATCCTAGTCATGAAAGTTACTTTTTTTTCTGTGTTTTTAAATATATTTTTCTAAATTTTTAAAAGTTATAATTTCAAGCTAACCATTGACATTTTCTGAACATTTACTGTTTGTGTGGCACTGTAGTAATAAGCATTTATGTGCATAGTCTTATTTAATCTTTAAAATAATCTACTTTTACTGTTAAAATAACCTACTAGATACTATTACTAGTGCCATTTTTTTTTCCGATGAAAAAGCTGAGGTTTAGTGAGATTAAATAATTTTCTAAGTTTGTGCAGAGTTATGATTTGAACCCAACTCTTGCTCTTCTTTTAACCTCTATATGTCTTACTTGAAATGCGTGTTCAGATTGGGACTATCCCAGTTATCTAGATTTATGATTTTATCTTTTTGCCCCTTGAACAATATAAGATGTCCCAGGACTTAGTATTATTCTGGACTCTGGAGGATGATAAAGAATAGATCTTCAAGGCTTTTTTTTTTTTTTTTTACTAAATTGAATTAGTCACATATACCTTGGTTTGTATCTATCTTTTGTGTGGCCACAACAGCTCTGATACAGGCTTTAGAAAGTTTAAGTGACTGGGCAGCTAATGTCAGAGAATCATACTGCTACTAACTTTAGTAGCTCTGTAACATTTGCTCACTCACTCCTTATTGGGGCCAGTGGTATAATACCATGTATTAGGAGGCCAAATACTAGTTCAACATGAAATTACACAGAATTTGTAGTGACTAATAATTTAGGAGAACTATTAATATTACACATTTGCTACTCTCTTTTCTTTTACAGGTGAAAATTTGTGATATGCAGATGCGTGGCACACCACGAGACTTACTTCCAGGAGACCCCATTTGTAGTCCAGTGGCAGCAGTGCTGGCAGAGGCCACTATTCAGCTTATCCGAATCCTTCACCGAACAGACCGTTGGACTTACTGCATTAACAAAAAAATGATGGAAAGGCTGCACAAAATTAAGATATGTATTAAAGAGTCAGGTCAGAAGCTAAAGAAAAGCCGCTCGGTACAAAGCCGAGAGGAAAATGAGATCAGAGAGGAGAAGGAGAGCAAAGAGGAAGAGAAAGGTAAACATAATAGACATGGCCTTGCTGACCTCTCAGAGCTGCAGCTGAGAACCCTTTGCATAGAGGTGTGGCCTGTGCTGGCAGTGATAGGAGGAGTCGATGCTGGTCTTAGAGTTGGAGGTCGGTGTGTTCACAAGCAAACTGGGCGCCATGCCACGCTGCTGGGAGTAGTCAAAGAGGGCAGCACGTCTGCCAAGGTCCAATGGGATGAAGCAGAAATTACTATCAGGTATGATCTGTTGAGTTACACTTGTAGCTAATGAGTATTTAATGGTGATATGGGCCTTTGCCTATGGACAGTGAGTAATTATGTGTTTTAGGTGAGCTGCCAGTTAACTTAAAAATACTTTTTTTCATATAGTCGGGTATGAGTACTGTGATTTCATAAAGGAATATTTCCCAAGTCTGTGTTCCTTGTAATGCTAGTGGTTTGTAAAGTTTATACATTTTTGTTTTGTAAAGAAATTGTAAGCTCACTAGTTTATGTTTAATTGAAATCCTCCTTTCTATTTTTCATTTGGCTTTCATTTCCATTACTCACTGGGATAGAAAAAAGGCAGCCAGCAGATCCTCCATCAATTGCATTTTGTGTAGGAGGGCTTTGAATGTATGACAGGAACATTTGAATGGCTAAAATTAGGTTTTGGGTTATCTGTGACTTTAAGTATTCTTGTTTTTTGGTTTTTTTTAAAGCACACATTTCTATCCTCTCAGTGTGTGTGCAACATTTTGGATAAATACAAAAATTACATTATTTAACACAAACTGTATGTATTTAAAAGCGCTTAGATTGTTTTGCAATCAAATAAGATTTATGTGAAATAGAAATGTCATGTTTAAAAAGAAAGATGTCAAGTATCTCTATCAGTAAGGGGACTCACTTATCTAATGACTATATATAATGGTATCATTTGAAAATAGAGACTTACTGATGATGTTATATAACTTCATTATACTGCCTAAAGTGTTACTATGACATGGGACAGTATCTAAAACAGCTAAGTATTTTTTTTGAAGGCAGTACTGTTTTAGAATCTAACATAGCTGTAGACCCTTTCAGCTGAAAAATACACATATATAAAGTTTACACGCAATTGCAGGAGTTAATGGACTCTACCTCCCTCCAAGCTAAGAAACCAATGAAAGTTAGTGTTCTGCAAAAATATCTACCTTTTCCTTTATTCTTGCCTTGTTTCAGAAAGGATTTATGAAGCCTTATTAATATGGATATAATATATAAAAATAAATTAAAACAAATAAAAAAAACAAAACAAAGAGACAATAAGATTAGGGAGGTTAAATTGGAACCAAGACTTAGGTTAATACAACAAATGTATACCACCAAACTTTTTATACTTGCTAAAGCGTTCTATTACATTTTGTATAATTATAACACTTTTAAACTTCAGAAAATTCTTGCCAAATATCAGGAAATATGTGATCATATTTTTGCTTAAACTATAAATTAGAAGCATTAATTGAAAATTATAAAGTAAATTTTTTTTTAGGGGTTGTTTTTGTTTTTTATCTTCATCCGAGGACATTTCTACATTCATCTTTAGATAGAGCAGGAGGGAGAGAGGGAGAAAGGGACAGAGAGAGAAAAATCGAAGTGAGAGAGATACATCGACTGGTTGCCACTCATACGACCCCAACTGGGGCCGGGACAAACTGCAACCGAGGCACGTGCCCTTAGCGGGAACCAAGCCCGGGACTCTGGTCCACGGGCTGACACTCTAACCACTAAGCCAAACTGGCCAGGGCTATAAATAATTTTTTTAATGAAACAACATCTTCTCTGAAATAGGTTATAAATGGTCATTACCCACATAATAAGCTAGATTTATTATACAGACTTTCCAAATAGCTAACATCAGGAATTGTCAGAGAACATCTGTCTCGCCTCCTGTTTTTATAAATAAAGTTAACACAGCCACACCCTTTTGTCTAGGTATATCACTGGCTACTTTCAAACTATGGTAGCGGGGTTGAAAGGTTGCAATAGCGACTGTGGCCTACAAGGTCTAAAATGTGAGGTGGGCAAAAGAAAGTTTACAGTTCATATGGAAACATGTATAATACAAGAATAACTAATAATGCAAGAATAAACTCTGTGTTTTGTGTCCTCACAACTGTAAACCCACTTTTGTTCACCCAATATTTACTATTTGGCTCATAGAAATTTTGCTAATTTCTGGCTTACATTGTGTTATAGTGAATATTCTTATTTGAAAGCACATGCACATCTCATTGCTTTTGCATTTAACATCACGTCTCCCCATTTTCTCATAATAGACTCATTTTTCTCTCTGTAATGTCTTCTCTAGCTTGTGTAAATTATTCTCTGTACTATGTACATGATGCATCTTATTTTGTCTACTTTATATTCTGGACCTTCCTCCTGTCTATCCCTCACTTGCTTCTTCCTGTGTCATTCTGATCTTTATTAAAGCTTCCCAACTTTTTGGTCGCCTAGTGATACTCCATTGTATAATCTGGAACCCTGTGAACCACTGCCTTTTGATGTGGCGCGATTCCGAGGCCTGACGGCTTCTGTGCTGCTGGACCTCACGTATCTGACTGGCATTCACGAAGACATGGGCAAACAGAGCACCAAGCGACATGAAAAGAAACATCGGCATGAGTCTGAGGAGAAAGGGGACATTGAGCAGAAAACTGAGAGTGAATCTGCTTTAGATATGCGAACTTGCCTAACATCTGATGATGTCAAAAGTCAGGGTACCACAAGCTCCAAATCAGAAAATGAAATAGCTTCATTTTCTTTAGATCCAACCCTGCCAGGGGTGGAATCCCAACACCAAATAACAGAAGGAAAGAGAAAAAATCATGAACACGTGTCCAAAAACCATGATGTACCCCAGTCAGAAATCAGAGCAGTCCAGCTGTCCTATCTCTACCTCGGTGCTATGAAATCACTTAGTGCTCTTCTTGGCTGTAGTAAATATGCTGAGCTGTTGCTGATACCAAAAGTTCTGGCTGAAAATGGCCACAACTCAGACTGTGCGAGCTCTCCAGTTGTTCACGAAGATGTGGAGATGCGTGCAGCCCTGCAGTTCTTGATGCGACACATGGTGAAGCGAGCAGTCATGCGGTCGCCCATAAAGAGAGCATTGGGATTAGCTGATCTGGAACGAGCTCAAGCCATGATCTATAAATTAGTGGTCAGTGGGCTTCTGGAAGACCAGTTTGGGGGCAAAATTAAGCAAGGTATGTTATTTGATTTTTTTAAAATTTTTGCTTTAGTGCTATTTAAATTATAATTGTCAGAACTGATGTATTCCGTAAGTGATTTATAACTTTTGGCCAAAGCAATTTTCACATCATTTTTCCTTTGCAAAGGTGAACAGTTCTTTTTTGTTTCTTTTATATTAATTACCTATAATTTTCTATTTTAGATCTATAAAGCATTAGAATTTATTAATTATTACTGCATTTTGTAAAACTGAAATTTAATCATGCCACAAAAGGTACTCAAGTATTTATTGATCTGATTCAAAATATATATTATTCTGATGACTTCTCAGAGGCATTTTAAAGTATTACTTTTATAGATTCTGTATTGGATGTAAAAAAAATCTTGTTTTATTTTTTTATCCTCACCTTTGGAGATAATTTGAATTCTGAGATTAAAATGAGATTCATTCAGTAAGTGTTTATTGAATGCCTACTGTGTGCCAGGTGCTCTTGTAGGTTCTGGGGAGTGAGCAATGAATACAACGAAGATTCTTGCTATCATGGAACTTCCATTGCTTTTATTTCTTCTTCTTTCTTTTTCTTTACTCCTCTTTTTCCTTTCTTAGCTTAGACAGTGAATAGGCAGAGAGAGGTGCATGGTGCATATAAATAGTATTAAGATCATGATGTTTATGAAAGTATGTGGCCATTTAGCAAACCTTAATAGAATTAGCTATCTTTGTAGCAATAAGTTTTTGTTGTTGTTGTTTTTGTTTTTAACTTTTGGGAGTAGTTTGTTTTGTGAGCCATTGCCCTTTTCAGAGCATGGGGTTTCTGCCTAGGTTTTCATATTCTTATGTTTACATGTCTTCATCTTTGCCTGCATAAAGACTAAAGATAGGCATCAAAATAAAAGTGTTAAGGAAACACAGTTTAGAGACTATCTAGTCAAATCTCACATACATAAGTGAGACTATTTTTTTGTTTTTAAGAGAACCTTCCCTAACCAAAAGAAGTGAATAATTACAAGGGCTTTTTACATTTTTTTCCCTGTAGAGTCTACAATTATGAGTACAATAGTGAATACAATGTATATATGTAAGAACATTTTTTTTCTGTAAATCTTTTATAGAAATTGATACTTATGAAATATATTTAGAAGCTTTCCAAATTAAAGGTTAAAAGTTTTCTATTCCCATGTCACATTTGAAAAAACAAATCCTTACCACTTTCTTAACCTTTACCTTGGTTTATAGAGATTGATCAACAAGCTGAAGAAAGTGACCAAGCCCAGCAGGCACAGACTCCGGTTACCACTAGCCCATCAGCCTCAAGCACGACTTCCTTTATGAGCAGCTCACTGGAGGACACCACAACTGCCACCACTCCAGTCACTGACACAGAAACAGTGCCTGCATCTGAGTCTCCAGGAGTGATGCCACTAAGTCTCCTCAGGTAGGGAATTGAACCTTTACATTGTGCCATATATGATGCCTATGGTTATGAACACAGTTAATTCTCTTATGAAGAATGTGCCCAACTAAATCAAGGCATTCTAGAGCTAGAAGGAACCTAAGAGGTCATATGGTCAAACCCAGTTTCCTGAAGTTGGAACTATCCCTCAGAAGTTTAACAACTTGCCCCAAGTCTCACAGCCAGTTAGTTGTGGTCCCAGGTCGAATTAACCTTGCCACTGCCAATAAGGTACTACAGCACTTTATCTCTTTATAGTGATTTAAAAAACTTTTTTTTTTTGGCTAGGCTTTTGAATATGTTTTCCCTCAAAAAGTAAATACTTGTATTTTCATTATTACAGTCATCTCTCGCCACTTCGCACTTCGACTTTCGTGGCTTCACTCTGTCGTGTTTTTTTCAAATACAGTATAGTACCGCAATAGAGTGAAGCCACGAAAGTCAAAGCGCAAAGTGGCGAGGGACTACTGTATATAAAGAATCCTACTTCGCGGAAATTCATTTATTGCGGTAGAGTCTGGAACTGATTAACCGCGATAAACGAGGGCCGACTGTACAGCTTTAAGAGCTTACCTCCATAAAAATAATTTTCTTTTCTCAAGTTATTTTCCCTTTAAAACATAATTTCTTTATTCTTACTGTAAGATAAAACAAGTCTACTTTTCAAGTGAAAGAGCATGTCTTCTTCAGCCACCCTATTTTAATAAATTTCTAAATTTCAAATAATGTTTATGTTTCTTTTTGCTTCAGTTTACAAGATGTATACACAAACTGAAAACCTTGAGAGAAGATCTCTGGGGAGGGGCTATTTTGTGAGCTCTCTAACCTAGGGCTTAAGTGAAATGAAGGGAAGGAAAATGGATATTGTCCCTTTTTCTTATTTCTTTTCCCTCTTCTCTTTTTTTATCCTCACCCGAGGACATTTTTGCATTTATCTGCAGACAGAGCAGGAAGAGAGAGCGAAACATCGATGCGAGAGAGACACATCGAGTGGTTGCCACGCACACGACCCCAACCGGGGCCGGGGACAAACTGCAACCGAGGTACATGCCCTTAGCGGGAACTGAACCCTGAGACTCTCTGGTCCACGGGCCAACGCTCTAACCGCTGAGCCAAACCAGCCAGGGCTTTCCCCCTTCTCTTAATTGACAGGTTATTATCATTCCCCAGTGTGTAGACTGACATCTTAGAGAGTAAAAGAGAGTAGGTACTATTGTAATGATTCTCAATTTTTTGGTGTCCACAAGAGCCACCTGAGAAGCTTTTTAAAGCTCTGGGGATGTATTCCCCAGTAAGTCTCTTAGTAGGTCTGGTGGGGCACATAGTTTGCATTTGAATTAAGTTTCCCCAGTGATTCTGATGCAGTGGCACACATTAAGAATTATCATTCTGATTTTGGACAGAAGAAGCACCAGTCCTAGTAGCTACCATTGCCCAGTCCCCGCACATCTCCTGCCTCTTAGCTCTCTCACTTAGTAACACAGTTCCAGGAGGTGCTTCTGTTCAAGAAAGAAAGAAGAGCCTGGCCGGTGTGGCTCAGTGATTGAGCGTTGACCCATGAACCAAGAGGTTACTGGTTTGATTCCCAGTCAGAGCACATGCCCAGGTTGCAGGCTTGATCCCCAGTAGGGGACATGAAGGAGGCAGCCAATCAATGTTTCTCTCTCATCGATGTTTCTCTCTCTCTCTCCCTCTCCCTTCCTCTCTCTCTGAAAATCAATAAAGAAAAGAAGAAAAAAATATATATATATATAAAGAAAGGAAGAAGAGAGGAATGGTAGGATATTCTAATATGGTTTTTAATCCCTCTGGCAATTAATAGAATTCAAGGCATCCATAGAGGATCAATAGCACTGGGACTCATTTTTGCCTTTCCAGCTCTGTAGTGTAGGCATGGGATTCAGTGGTATAATAATGCTCCCTTGCTCCCAGAGGCATTCACCTGGCCTTGTGAATCCTCCTTTCTTCTTAGTCTTTGTTTCCATGTTATTAACTGGGACTATATTAGAACTGCAATTGCGTCTGCCTGTCTGAATATCATTTAATGTGAGAAAAATCAGGGAATGACTGCCCCCTACATTGAATACGATCTTACCACAATTATTTGACTGCGTCGACAATGCTTTCTTGATGCTTAAAAAGTTATTTGTTCTGTTGAACAAATCAAAAGAGCAGTCATTCACTGAGGAGCTTCCTGGACTTTGTTCTTTAGCCAATGTCTACCTTCTCAGCCTGAGAGGGGCTGCCTCTCTATACCTTGCCCCCTCTACACAGCTGGCATATCATTCTTATGCTATATTTAAGCTATGCTAGGTGACTGGGCAGTTACTATCTTTTCTTTCCAAGTGAATAATTTCATAGCTAGCTAGTGAATTTATGTTTAAAGTAACTGTAAGTTATCTATCTTTACAAGTTTTTTTTAAAATTCTGTAACTGCTTATGCCTACCAAAATATCCCTATCATCTTGGTATTATAGTAGAGGAAAGCTCCCTGAAGGCAAGGGTTTTTTGTTTTTTTATCCTCACCCGAGGACATTTTTTCATTTTTTGTTCAGATAGAGTGGGAGGGAGAGACTCGGAAGAGAGAGAGAGAGAAACATCGACGTGAAAGGGACACATCAAGTGGCTGCCACCCACACGACCAACCAGGGCCAGGGACAAACCGCAACCGAGGTACATGCCCTTAGCGGGAACCGAACCTGGGTCTCTCTGGATCGCAGGCCAACGCTGTAACCGCTGAGCCAAACCTGCAAGGGCAAGGCAAGGGTTTTTAAAAATCTCTTTTGTTAATTGCTGTATTCCCCTACTTGCTATGTTGTTGGCATTTTGCTGAACAAATGATAAGGTATTATTACTCGTATAGTAAAGGCATCTTATGAGATAATGATTTTTAATGATTATAGCTAACTTGTGTAGTTTTCCAGGTTTCATATTCTTTTATAAGACTGTGATGTATATACAGGTGTGAGGCCAAAAGTAGGTTTACAGTTGTGAGTGCACGAAACAGAGTTTATTTTTGTATTATTATTGATTAATTACTGTATTATTTTCCATACAAACAACTGTAAACCTACTTTTGCTCACCCCTGTATTTTGTAATTGGATTTTATGCTAACCACTGTTGTTTTCTTAAAGGCAAATGTTCTCTAGTTACCCAACTACCACTGTACTTCCGACACGTCGTGCACAGACTCCTCCAATATCATCGTTACCGACCTCTCCTTCTGATGAAGTAGGAAGGAGGCAAAGCTTAACTTCTCCTGATTCCCAGTCAACAAGGCCAGCTAACCGCACAGGTGCGTGTGTTGTTATGCACTATGACACCCAAACCTCTTGACATGCCAAATGTGTGGGACTTTATTATGTAGGCATTGTGTTTTGTCTTCACTGAAGGTAAAACAGTGATTTTAATTAAGGGGGACAGTTCTACCCCATCAAACTGGGCTGTCTTCTCTATTTTGAATCTGTAGATTGAATTATGGCTATTTGGGAGAGAAATAATGTACTATATATCAGTCATATTAGACCCTTTCTTTTAAAATTTTTTTCAATTATGGTTGACATTCAATATTAGATTAGTTTCAGGTGTGCAGCATAGTGGTTAGACATTTATTTAGCTTATGAAGTAATCCTCCAGATATATCTAATACCCATCTGGCACCATACATAGTTAGTACAAAGTTATTGACTATATTCCTTATGCTGTGTTTTACATCTGGTGACTGTTTTGTAACTACCAATCTGTACTTCTTAATCCCTTCACCTTTTTCACCCATCCTTCCAACCCCCCTCCTATCTGGCAACCATCCTTTCTTTTTTTCTGACAACAATACAGTCTTTTTTTAGTGCTATGAATTTCCCTCTAAGCACTGCTTTTGCTGCAACTCAAACATTTTGAAATGCTGTGTTTTCATTTTCATTCAGTTTAAAGTATTTTCTAACTTACCATTGATATCTTCTTTGACATTATTTAGAAGTATGATATTTTGTTTCCAAACATTTGGGGATTTTTTAGATATCTTTCTATTACTGATTTCTAATTTAATTTCATTATCATCAAAGAGCATACCATGTATGATTTGAATTTTTAAAATTTATTGATCCTTGTTTTATGGCCCAGAATATGGTCTGTTTGAAATATATTTTATGTGCACTTGGAAAAATGTGTATTGTGCTATTATTGAGTGGCATGTTCTATAAATTGTTGGTTAGGTCAAGGTGATTTATAGTGTTGTCTGAGTCTTCTTTATTTTGATTTTTGGTCTACTTATTTTATCAATCGTTGAGAGAGTGGTATTGAAATCTCTGTTGTGGATTTATCTATTTCCCCTTTCATTGATCAGTTTTTGTTCCGTATATTTTAAAGCTCTGTCTTTGGGTCTGTAAACATTTAGGATTCTTATATCTTCATAATTAATTGACCTCTTTATCATTATGAAATGACTCTTATCCATGGTAATATTCTTTGCCCTTAAATATGCTATATCTGGTATAAATATAGTCACTTCTGATTTTTTTTCACTAGTGTTTGTATCCTATCTCTTTTCCCATCATTTTACTTTTAACTTGTGTCTTTATATTTTAAGTGGGTTTCTCAAAGGTGATCTATAGTTAAGTCTTGCCTTTTTAAATCCAACCTGATGTTTTCTGCCTTTTAATTGGGGTGTTTAGATCATTGACATTTAATGTGATTGTTGGTATGGTTGGCTGAAATTTACCATCTTTCTGTTGATCTCATCTGTACTTTGTTCCCTTTTCCTACCTTCTTTGGATTAAATGATATATATTTTTTTCATTTCATCTCCTTTGTTGGCTCATTAGCTATACTTTGTGTTATATATTTAGAAATTACTTTTAGGTTTATAGTATATACCTTTAATTATCACAGTCTGCCTTCAAGAATGTTATACCACTTAATGTATACTAACAGAATCTAACAACAGTGTGCTTTCATGTCCCCTTTCTCAGCCTTTGAACTTTTGTTGTTACACATTTAACTTTTACATATGTTATAAAGCCCCATAATGCATTGTTATTATTTTTGCTGTAAACAGCCAATTATCTTTTAAGGAGATTTAAAAACTAATATATATATTTTATATTTACTCACATATTTACCAGTTCTGAGATTCTTTATTCCTTTATGTAGATCCAGATTTCCATCTGGTGTCATTCCTTCTGCTTAGAAGACTTCCTTTAATATTTCTTGTAGCGGTCTACTGGTGATGAATTCTTTTGTCTCTTGTATGTCTGAAAGAGTTTATTTTACCGCAATTTTGAAAAATATTTTTACTGGTGTAGAATTCTAGATTGACAGTTTTTTCCTTTTAGTATGTTAAGATTTTGCTCTGTCGTCTTCTGGTTTGCATTGTTTTCGGTGGTAAGTCTTCTGTCATTCTAGTCTTGATATAATATCCCTTTTTCTCTGGCTGCTTTTAAGATTTTTCTGTTTATCACTGGACTTAAGCAGTTTTAACATGATCTGATCTCCCCTGGTATAGTTTTTTTTTTTTTTTTATCCTCACCTGAGGACATTTTTTCATTTTTTGTCCAGATAGAGTGGGAGGGAGAGAGAGGAAGAGAGAGAGAGAGAGAAACATCGACATGAAAGGGACACATCGAGTGGCTGCCACCCGCATGACCAACCAGGGCCGGGGACAAACTGCAACCGAAGTACATGCCTTTAGCGGGAACCGAACCCGGGTCTCTCTGGACCGCAGGCCGACGTTCTAACTGCTGAGCCAAACCGGCCAGGGCTGGTATAGTTTTTTTCATATTTCTTGTGTGTGGGGTTTGTTGAGTTTCTTGGATCTGCAGGTTTACAGTTGTCATTAAATTAAGAAATATTTCATCCATTATTTTTTTTCAGATTTTTTTTTGTTCCACTCCTCCATTTCAGTGTCTCTAGTTACATGTATATTAAACCACTTGAAATTGTCTACAGATCACTGATGCTTTGCTCTTAAAATAAAAAAAATTTTTTTTATGTCTGTGCTTCATTTGGACAGTTTTTATTGTTGTGTCTTCTGGTCATTAATCTTTTCTTTTGCAGAGTCTATTCTCTTAACCCATCCAGTGTAAATGTTTCCATTCAGATATTGAGGTTTCTCTCTAGAAGTTTGATGTAGGTCCTTTTTTTTAGATCTTCTATGTCTTTTTAACATGCTCAGTCTTTCCTCTACCTTATTGAATACATGGAATAACAATCAGTTCTCATTATCAAAATAGTTATGTTCTATAAAGTCACTGTGAACTCTGAATTAGTAAAAAATAGATCATTGCTCCAAGGTAAAATATAGGACTAGGCTTCTGTGAGCTTCTGGTTACATTTTGTCATCTGATCAATACCTTGTCTTATGTATATTTCTATTTATCTTAACATTATATTTAATATACATTGTTGATTCATTAGCATCAAAGTTATGACCAGCAACACCATAACTCATACCTAAATGAAGCTTATCAAGCACACATATTTTCTCCATAAAGCACATTATAGCCTTCTTGCAAAGGAATGCTGGACAGCATTTCAACACTATGTTTGTGGATCATTTAAATGGAAATGGCCAACAAAAAGCACAAAAAAATACAAAAAAGTGACACTAAATAGACTGTGAAAAGGACACTTGTTTATAGTTTGAGAGCTTAAACAAGAACACAGAGCATCTCCTTGTTCAACCTCAGCAGGGAACAAATGCATCAGGAGACAGAAATTTTATCACTCTGAGCATATGAATGACTGTAAAAGCACCATGAGTATTGATTTTGGAGTTGGAAATGAATTTTAATGAGTAGATGAATTTGAAAATATGGAACTGACAAATAATGAGGATCAGCTGTATATATAATGCCTATTTTTTATTAATTTATTTTTATTGTTGTGAGTATTACAGATGTCCCCCATTCCCCTCCTCCTGGCTCCTGCCCCACTGCAGGCCTTCAACACACTATTGTCTGTGTCCATGGGCTATGCATAAATGAATATAAATTCTTCGGTTAATCTCTCCCCTAACCCCCCAATATTTATTGGTCTGTTCCATGCTTCATGTCTCTGGACGTATTTTTTCATCAGTTTATTTTGTTCATTAGATTTCATAAGTCAGATCATGTTATATTTGTCTCTCTCTGACTGGCTGATTTGGCTTAGCATAATAATCTCCAGGTACATCCATGCTGTTTCAAAGAATAAGAGATCCTTCTTTTTGTAGCTGCATAGTATTCCATTATGTAAATGTACCACAGCTTTTTTATCCACTCATCTACTGATGGACACTTGGGCTGTTTCCAGATCTTAGCTACTGTAAATATTGCTGCTATGAACAAACATAGTGGTGCATATATTCTTTCTGACTAGTGTTTCAGTATTCTTAGGATATATTTCCAGAAATCGGACTGCTGGGTCAAATGGTGGTTCCATTTTTAATTTTTCGAGGAATCTCCATACTGTTTTCCACAGTGGCTGCACCAGTCTGCATTACTACCAGCAGTGTACTAGGATTCCCTTTCCCCCACATTCTCACCAGCACTTGTTATTTGTTGATTTATTGATGGTAGCCATATAATACCTGTTTTAATGCCCTTCCCTACTTAATTCATTATCTATCTCATTTCTAGGTCTGTTTCTATTGACTAATTTTTCTCCTCATTTTGAATTATATTTTCTTATTTCTTTGCATGTTTGCTAATTTTTTATTGGATACCGGACATTGTGAATTTTACCTTGTTGGGTGCTGAATATGCTAAAGTATATTTCTATTTTTTAAAATATACTTTAGCTTTGTTCTAGGATACAGTTAAGTTACTTGGAAACATTTGATTCTTTCAAGTCTTCCTTTTACGCTTTATGTGGGACCAAAACAACCTTTAGTTTGGGGCTAATTTCCCCCTTATCACTGAATCAGTACCATTTTTAGTATTCTATCTAGTGTCTTATGCATTACAAAGTTTTTTCATTCTGCTTTGTGGTAACATAAACTCTTGCCCAACCCTGTGTTAGCTTCAAGGATTGTTCTGCCTGCTACTTCTTGGTGATTCTTTCCTTAACTTTATATAGTTGCTGCATTAGCATAAGTTGAAGACTTGAGGGAAGAGAAGGACCCTCTGCACATTTCTTGAGTTCTCTTTCTATGCAACTCTCTTCTTTCCATATAGCTCTCTCCTTTCTGGTATTCTACCTTGTGCATTCTAGCCACCTTAAATTCTCGACTGTCTTTTCAATTCAGAGAGAGGACTGAGTTTAGGTTGAATTTATCCTTCCTGAACTGCAGCTTGGAAACTCTCCAGGCAATAAGCTGAGAGAGTTGTATACCTTACCTCATTTGATTCCCTTCTCACAGGGATCACTTTCCTACTCTACCTATAGTTGTTTAAGGTTAGAGTAAATCCAATCTCTCTTACTCCATCATGGCTAGAAGCAGCAGTCCAACAGACATATCAGTATTATTACCACTGTAACAAAAGTGATATTTTTTAAGCAAAAATGAGAGTTTTGGTCCTCCCTCCCTCCTTTCTTCCTAATTTAATTCAAAAGCTATTGAGTGGAGCCAAGCTAGGTAGTCATTCATGCCAGCAGGGTTTGGGAAGTGTGGGTGGCATGGTGGCCAAGAGTGGGGTGTCAGAACTAGATTGGGTGAGGAAGGCTCCTTGTGTGTGTGGGAGTGGGCTGGCATGGAATATTGGAGTTCAGCTGAGGTGAGAAAATATCCACATGGCCCAGCACCAGATGTCAGAGGGAAATCCCACAAGGTCCAGCTGCACCAGGTGTCAGAGCCGTGTAGGATGAAGTGGCCCTCCACTCTGTCCCCTGAGGGGATCTGGGAGCAGTGATGCTTCACAACAGTAAACACATCTCATGTCAAGATCTTATCTTCTAAATACATTCTCTGCAAAAAGGAACCTATGTCTACCTGAAGAAATGACTAATTTCATCATTTAGTATGAGATGGGCCTGGAATAGCTTGTGCCAGAAACTAATAAAGCACTCAGAGAATGATGGTCACATACCTCAAGGATATAGAAACCAGATTGAAGAGGCTTCCACTGGCCAAATCTGGGAGGTTTGGGGCATCAAAATAAGTAATCATAATGATAGTAATGGATAATAATCTATGAATACAGTAAGAATCTCTAACCCTATACCGATGGAGAAAAGAGAAACTTTGCTTTAGAGTGGAATACCAACTGATAAATCTGAAAGGACTTAGATTGGACTTAGAAACCCATTATTTGTCAACTATTATAATAATGATTAATTGAGCCATAATGGGTCATAGAGAGTGAAACTTTGTTAAAGAATGAGATATTTATGTATTCTCTTAGTTCCTCACCACAAATACTGATTACAAAGGGGAAAAAAGTACTTTTACAGTAGAGAAACCTGGCAGATACCACCAGCTTGACTCAAGTGATCAAGTTAACATCACTAGTAATGGGACAAATTGAAATCATGCACCATCTAATAGTATGCAGAGAAGGCAGTGTCAGTTCTGTGGCACTCCAGTCAAAAAGTACAACCTGAATCTGATCATGAGGAAATATCAGACAAACCCATATTGACAGACATTCTACCACATACCTGACCTGTAATCTTCAAAGTATCAAAATGATTGAAGGACACTGAAGAGAAACATGAAAACTAAATGCAAAGGTGATCTTAGATTGGATCTTTTGCTACAAAGAAGATTATCTGGATTTTTGGTGAAGCTAGAATGAGATCTGGATTAGATGATAACATTCTTAATTTCATGACTTTGATGGTTGTATTGTGGTTATACAGGAGAATGTCCTTATTTGTAGGAGTTATATATTAGTAAATTCAGGGGAGATTGTCTGCTCCTTACTTTCAAATGGTTCCAGAGTAAAAGAACTCTTTGTGCACTCTTACAGATGTCTGTTAAGTTTGAAATTTTTTGTAAGTAGGAAACTATTTCAAAATAATACATTTTACATTTTTCAGCAGTTTTATTTTGTTTTATAGCAGGTTTATCTTTATGAAAAACCTTAATCTAAAACAAGTTTAATCATAGTTATTCATTTGGTGAATTCTTGCTAGAGTAAAATTGCATTAAATTTTAATGGTATTAAGAAACTTATGGGCCCTGGCTGGTTTGGCTCAGCGGTTAGAGCGTTGGCCTGTGGTCCAGAGAGACCCGGGTTCAGTTCCCGCTAGAGGCACGTACCTCGGTTGCAGTTTGTCCCAGGGCCGGCCCTGGTTGGTCGTGCGGAAGGCAGCCACTCAATGTGTCCCTTTCACGTCGATGTTTCTCTCTCTCTCTCTCTTCCTATCTCTCCATCCCACTCTATCTGAACAAAAAATGGAAAAATGTCCTCGGGTGAGGATTTAAAAAATAAAAAAGAAACTTATGGTTACAATGAGAACACTTTATTCATGGTATGTAGTGATATTTAGGCCTTGACTTCTCTTTCTTTTGTCTCAGCCTTATCAGACCCAAGCAGTAGACTTTCAACTTCTCCTCCTCCTCCAGCAATTGCAGTACCCTTGCTGGAAATGGGGTTCTCTCTTCGACAGATTGCCAAAGCCATGGAAGCCACAGGTGGGATAAGTTTTTATATATCAGTATATGCAGATAAGAAAAGCTTAATTTTATTAAGGGCAATATATTTTTTTAAGAGATCATAAAACGGTAAGATTTTTAACACCAGATTTAGTTACAGTGGCATGATAGCAGACACTCTTAAGCTGACAGCGTGAATGATTAATTATTTTGTCCAAAGTCAGTATCAGACTTGTCTTTTCCCGTTTAGGTGCTCGAGGAGAGGCTGATGCGCAGAACATCACTGTCCTTGCCATGTGGATGATAGAGCACCCTGGGCATGAAGATGAGGAGGAGCCTCAGTCAGGCAGCACAGTAGACTCAAGGCATGGAGCAGCAGTTCTAGGCAGTGGTGGGAAATCAAATGAGCCCTGTTATTTGCAGTCACCAGGAGACATACCATCAGCTGATGCTGCTGAAATGGAGGAAGGCTTTAGTGAAAGGTGAAGTTCCCATCTTCCATATTTCTGTTCAATGTGTTATAAATGGTACCGCAAAGAACCCCATTTATTTCCCTTTATATACGTGCTTCTAATGGTATATAAAGTTGATAAGTAGAGATATATGAAAAGATGGACATTTTAGTTTCAAGTTTATGTTTCTGTGAAGAGTAAGAATGATATAAGTTTTTACTTGAATGGGTATTTTCAGGGAAAGAAGGAAAAATTTTTATATAAAATTGATCTCAAAAGAGGAAACTGAAAAAACAAAATTTTTTTCTGAAATAAAATAAACATGTTGATAAAATAATTTTATTTCATATAGATGATAAGAAATAGAATGTTCATTTTAATATAGAAATTGATTTAATGCAATTACTAGAAATGGACTTTTAAGCCTTTTCTGTCACTTAACATAGATTTATATTTTTATTTCTTCTCTAGTTTTTAATATCTGTACAATATACCTTTTTAAAAATCTGTGATAATGTCTAGCCTAAAATGAGCTATAATATATTCTATAATTCTTCCTAAAATCTTCCTCCTTCAGCACTTCTTACGACTTTAAATCTTAACTTTTCATGTCAGCCCATGAAGTCATATGGTTACCATGGCTTGCACCTTATGTAATATACAGACTTTTTCTGACAAGCTTAGTGAATATTTTCATAACTTATTTTGAAATATTTATTTCCCCTATATAAGAATGTACAATCATTTCAAATTTTGAGTATTTAATAATTTAGGATTTAGTTAATGCCATTGATCTCATTTGAATTTGAACATGTTTTAAACATCATTTCATTGTTGGCATAATTCAAAATCATGTAAAATTATTGCTTATGGCAATATGACACGTTTAAAACTTAGGAGCTTTACCAGGGACAGAAGATATGTTTCAAAGTTTTATCATAACCATATTTTATTCTTGGTATTATTTGGAGGAAAAATTACCATCACAAGCAAGTATGAACCTATGCCTTCTATTCATGATGTTTTTTAAAATCTGTGTTGCTTTCAAACTTCCACTTACAGCCCTGATAATCTGGATCATACAGAGAATGCAGCTTCTGGAAGTGGACCACCGACTAGGGGTCGCTCAGCAGTAACAAGAAGGCACAAGTTTGATTTAGCTGCTCGCACATTGCTAGCCAGAGCAGGTAATTACATGTTTCACATCTTTCTCTTGGTGAAAGTATCATATAGCTTGCTTATGTTTTAAAGTAAATGTAAAAGGAACATTAAAGAAGATGTAAACTAATGATACTAAGTACTCAGTTCCTCCATATTAACAGAGTAACTATTTGCATATTACTTTCTGGCATTTGCATATTACTTTCTGGCATTTGCATATTACTTTCTGGCATTTGCGTAATTTTCAGTAATTGAAACCAGAGCATACATTTATCGATTTATTTTTAAGTTCCTTCTGGATGTAGAAGGCTATACTGGTCACTTTTAGATACTGAGAAACTTCATAAATGTTCTTTCTGTCCTCAAGCAACTTATAATTTAAGAAGTGAAGATGCATGTTTAAAATTTAACATTAATAGTAAGAAAGAGCTGAAAAGTACACTGTACCAAAGAAGTAGGCATTAGCTTTTCCGATGTACTCTGTGGACCTTAGGGCTTCATTACTAGGTAAGGCCCTAGATAAGCAAAAATAAATTCCCTCATTACATTAGTAAATCATTCTAGGATTATGTTCTGGACATGTGGAATGTAAGTTATAGAGAACCTATTTTCCAAACTAAAAATTGTATGTAATTCGTCAAAACAGAGTTTGATCCTTGAAATACTAAAACATAGTGATTCATTGATTTATGGGAACAGGAAATTGAAACTGTTTTAAAAAATATAGGATGTATGCCCTGGTCGGTTTGGCTCAGCGGTTAGGGCATCGGCCTGCGGACCAAGGGTCAGGTTCGATTTTTGGTCAAGGGCACATGCCTGGGTTGCAGGTTCAATCCCTGGCCCCGGTTGGGGTCATACAGGAGGCAACCAATCAGTGTGTCTCTCTCACATCAATGTTTCTCTCTGTTTCTCTCCCACCTTCCCTTCCACTCATCTAAAAAAAAAAAAATTAGGATGTATACTTAATATATAATATAATGAAGAGACTGATTTAAAAAAAAACTAAAGGAACAGTAACAGCCCAAATTCATTGAGTGTTTTTATTTATTTATATATATATATATATATATATATATATATATATATATATATATATATAAAACAAACATCATGAAGTATTTTACATGGATTATCTTATTAAAACCTATCAATAGCCCTACCAGGTATGAGTGGTGGTGTCCCCATTTTACAGAAGAAGAAGCACATGTGATAGGTAAAATTTTATGTTTATGGTCTGGAATCCAGTAAGTTAGCTAAGATAGGCTCTCACCTCCATGTATGGCAGTTAAGAATTGGCGAAATATTCAGAATTATTTTATACATGCAAATAAAATACCTTTTTTGTTTTGTTCTGAGCGGGGTTATACCGCTCTGTGCAGGCCCACAGGAATCAAAGTCGGAGAGAAGGAATATCTTTGCAGCAAGACCCAGGGGCATTGTATGACTTTAATTTAGATGAGGAATTGGAAATTGATCTTGATGATGAAGCGATGGAAGCTATGTTTGGACAAGACCTGACCAGTGAAAATGATATTCTGGGAATGTGGATCCCAGAGGTACTGGATTGGCCTACCTGGGTGTGTGTGACTGCAGCGGGGGCTGCTCTGACTTATTTTCCTGCCCTCTTGTTTATACAACTTACTGGTAACAGCCTTGCCTAGAGTTGTAACCCTCTGAAAAGTTTTACATCTCATTCGAAAGTTTGAGGCTCTAATGGTTAAAGTTACTTTCATACCTACAAACTAATTTTAAAAAGTCTCTTTTTGCTATTTCTGTGCGATTTTATTGCTTCTCTCCCCAGACTAGATGAATAGAGCCATATTGTGGTAATATTTGATTTTAATATCAAAGCCAGATTACAAAACAGGCGTCAGGTCCCAGTTGATTCTGCTGGGTGTATAACATGGCTGCTGTTTTCACCTTGCTATCTGAATGCATGCTCTTCTCCTTCAGGTTCCATTTAATCACGGTTAATGCCTCATTCTAGGAACCAGTGCCACCTAGATCTTGTAAATACCTCCATCCAGGGCCAGGGTACATGGTGGGTTTGTATGTTTACATTATTTAGCGTTATGTTTTTGTAGCAGTGCAACTGAACAGTTCACAGGTGTAAGTTCCTACAGGAAAAAGTATCTACCATGTTAGGCTTATAAGGTAAATGAATCCTAATAACTTTTTTGAAATTCAGAAAATAGGTATGCAGGTTATGACCAGATGCAAAGTAGTTTTCATTAGAGGGATTTTTTTTTTTTTAAATCATTTGAAATGGTGCAGATTGTCATTTTTATTAACTCTCTTTTCAGTAGGATAGTCAGTTTTATTAGAGAGAGGAATGGCAAAAATAACTCTTTAAGATTGTGTGATGTGAATTCTGATTTGAAAGAAATTTATTATGTAGCATTAATGAACACTGCAACTATGAACATTGCAACTATTCCAGCAGATGTAAACAAAGTAGTTAATTTAATATCAATAATCTATTGACCTTTTCTTAATTTTATGTTAAATTGACTAATAATTTGATATGTAATCATTTGTGCAGCATGTTTGTGAGTCTGAAGATAGGGAAGAAGTGGTGATGTGTGAACTGTGTGAATGCAGTGTTGTCAGCTTCAATCAGCACATGAAGAGAAATCACCCAGGCTGCGGGCGCAGCGCAAACCGCCAGGGCTACCGCAGCAATGGCTCCTATGTTGATGGCTGGTTCGGTGGTGAATGTGGGAGTGGAAATCCATACTACCTGCTTTGTGGCAGCTGCAGAGAAAAGTATTTAGCCCTGAAGACCAAATCCAAGACAACAAGTTCTGAAAGGTACTTTGAAATTGTATGACTTTCCAGACCCTCTGAATGAGGAGTATAAAGACATGGGAATTATAGCTTTTTTTCATGTTAGGAGTTACTTTTTAACCTTTCCTAAAGTCCTGTGATTGCTGAAATGGGGGCAGGAAGGATGGAGGAGATTGAGGAATTCATGTTCCTATCAGAGCTGGGAACCTGTAGTCCAGGAACAGTGGTTTGTCAGCAGGTCCTTCCCTGGAGTTCATGTTAACCTTTGACTTGTTGACAAGTTGTGGTTAGGATTCTTGCCTTAACCTTTTGGTCAGTTTTTTTCGTTGGTGTTTTTCACCATATTTTTGACATCCTAATTAAGATATTTTCCTTCATGAAAAAATAAACTGTTTAGATTAAATGAGCTTCCACAAAAACATTCTCTTTATATCCTCAAATAGCAGTTAATCTCTGCTGAGTAGGGTTTTTGATCTTGTTGTCAACTATTAAAATCTTTAAGGTATTCTGGAATAGTTTTTTGATTTAAAGAGTTATGGATGACCCAAAAACCTCCTCAGTAATCTGGTAAAATAATTATTGATTTTGTAAGTATGTGTGTACCACCTATATATATCAATTTCTGTTACATTAGGCCATAACATGAAACACACCTTTTTATTTTGTGTTGCTTTATTAATGACCTTTTAAAATGTTCTAATGGCTTCATTTGCATTTTTGGGTACTAACTGTTTTGTATGAAAACACAATGTTCTTCATGTTTGGTGCAGGTACAAGGGACAAGCTCCAGATCTAATTGGCAAGCAGGACAGTGTATATGAAGGTAGTTGTTTTGAGAGCTTCTTTATTTTACATGTATTTTTATGTATGCCTTCTGCTTAACATCTGGTTACTAAATTTACCTTCATGTGTTTGTATTTATGTACATGTTAACTTAAACCTTCCCTAAAAAGCTCAAGGTAGTTTGATAGCAACAGGTTAAAGGAAAAGGATCTGAGTTCAAATACTAGTTTTACCACAAAATGTGAATTTCTATATAGCATTTTGTTTTCAAAGTAGGGAAAGTGTATATACATTTTTCAATTTCTAGCCTAATTGAAGAAAGTAAAAAAAAGAAAAAAGTTGAAGTGAGCATGAATTTATCTGGAGCATTCATTTACTTGAAAGTACTCATTCCCTAATGATCATGGATAGGGTTAAGCTTATAACAATATTTTTTATTAGTAGAAACCTCCATTACCAGCTGTAACATTTGTTGTTGCTTTAAATGTATTTGACTGCTCTGACTCCCTTTTCCTTCTAGTCTATGATTCAGGAGTGCAGTTTGGTCGGGTCACCAGGAGATGGTGCCCTAGTTCATTTTTGTGGGCGCTAGACTTTTAGTCCATCTGCATCTTAGATGTATCTCACAATAACTATTGCCAGTAGAGTTATGTCATGTTTATAGTCACATACGAATTTATTTAAATTCCAGAAGACTGGGACATGTTGGATGTTGATGAAGATGAAAAGCTAACAGGTGAAGAAGAATTTGAATTACTTGCTGGACCACTTGGTTTAAACGATCGACGTATTGTACCAGAACCAGTTCAATTCCCGGACAGTGATCCATTGGGAGCATCAGTAGCAATGGTAACAGCCACCAACAGTATGGAAGAGACTTTGATGCAAATAGGTAAATTGATATGCGGATTGGCATGGATTTCATAGAGTATATATGAAATATATATTTATTTCTTAATAAATTTAATTTATTTCTTAGATAAATAATAAGGTAAGGGTAAATAATAAGAATAAGGATTCAACATTGCCCCACCCCATCAAGTATCTTGAGCCAGTTGTTTTAACATTTTGAAAGTATAATGCAATATTAAACTTTGATTTTTGTTGCTGTTTTCATGAAATAGTGAAGAGTTAAAAATTTGTTTATAAAATATGAGTAAGACTTTTTTTTTTACCTTGTGATAAGAGAATCCTGGAACTGATTAAAAACTGTTTTTGCAGTCTTTTTATATTTGGGTGAGAGGGTGTAATAACTTTTTCCTATAGGAAATACAAAATAAAGAATTGAGGCAGGCCAGGCTGATGGCTCAGTGGATTGAGCATCGTTCCATGGACTGAGAGGTCCCGGTTCGATTTCTGGTCAGGGCACATGCCCGGGTTGCGGGTTTGATCCCCAGTAGAGGGTGTGCAGGAGGCAGCCAGTCAATGTTTCTCTCTCACATTGATGTTTCTATCTCTCTCTCCCTTCCTGTCACTCTAAAAAAATCAGTGAAAACATTTAGAAAAAGGCATTGAAGGAAGTATTGATTACCTTTTAGGTGTAAAAAGCATATTTTTAATTTTTATTTTTTTAATCCTCATCCGAGGATATTTTCTATTTATCTTCAGATAGAGTGGGAGGGAGGGAGAGAGAGAAACATCGACATGAGAGGGACACATTGACTGGTTGCCTCCCGCACGACCCTGACCAGGGCCAGGGACAAACCACAACTAAGATACATGCCCTTGACCAGAATCGAACCCGTGACTCATTGGTCCGCGGGCTGACGCTTCAACCGCTGAGCCAAACCGGCCAGGGCTAAAAGGATATTTTTAAAACTATATCTTTTCTATATTTGGTAATATTAGTAGATGTGATACATGAGCAAAATAAATAAAACCAAAGAAAAATTTGAGAAGCACATTCCTTTTATAATAGATTATTGACTTAGAAATATCTGTTTCTCCCAAGGAATTTTACTGAATAATAAAGTTCCAGATGAGCAAAACACATTGGTTTGTGGGGAATAAAGGAGGACATCTGTAATATTTGCCACAATAAAAGAAGTGTTAAAAAAACAACAAAACAAAATGTACACTTTAAAATCTATGTATATATTCAACTATTTTATTAAAAAACACACAACAACTTTGGTTTGCTATATTTCCTTGCAGCCTAGAACCTAGGTAAAATGAGAAAATTTTTCAGTAGTCCAGATATTTTTTTCTTGCAGTGTGAGAACTAAACAAAATCTTGTTTTTCAGGTTGCCATGGCTCTGTAGAAAAGAGTTCCTCTGGGAGAATAACGTTAGGTGAGCAGGCAGCTGCCTTAGCAAACCCTCATGACCGAGTGGTGGCTTTAAGGAGAGTGACTGCTGCTGCTCAGGTACTTCTGGCCAGAACCATGGTCATGAGAGCTCTGTCTCTTCTTTCAGTCAGGTAGGTTTATTTTGTGTCAAATTATGCTAAGTTAGCTTCTAGTATATATCAGATAGGAGTCTGGTATTGTTTGGGAGAATGAGATAGAATTTTTAGAAACTTGAATATCTACTATTGAATGACAGAAGTTGGACATAGTCATCATTGCTATTTATTCATTCAGTCATTCAGTTAATAATAGCTCTTCTTAGGTAGAAAATAATGCCATTATAGTAACTGAGTAAAATGCAAACATTTTAGTATCTGAAATGAGAAACTAAGACTGTTGATTCATTTGGTGCAGGGTAAAAATAAAAGGTCAGGTGAGTTTTTCTGCAGAATTAACCAACTATGTAGCTAAGTCAACCTGCAGATTCCGAGACTTTTGCCATGTTCATACTTGTGGTATAAGGTTGAAAAAGGGAAGAGAGCCAAGAGTACCCAAAAGACATCCATTTAAGAAATGGTTGCCCGGCTGGTGAGGCTCAGTAGTTGAGCATTGACCCATGCACCAAGAGGTCGCTGGTTCAATTCCCGGTCAGGACACATGCCCAGGTTGTGGGCCCAATCCCCAGTGGGAGGCATGCAGGAGGTGGCCAATCAGTGTTCTCTCTCATCATTGTTTCTCTCTCTCCCCCTCTTCCTTCCTCTATCTCTAAAAATCAATAAAGAAAAAAAAATATTAAAAAGAAAAGAAATGGTTAAGCTAGGGTATTTAACTGTCATTGAAGGCAGAAGGATCCTGAAAGAAACTCAGAATAAAATTTAGATAAGACTGTGTGGTATTGGTTTAAGAATAAACAATTTGAACAGTGATGAAGAAGAGTTCAGAAACTGATCTACACATATAGATAAACACTTGATTTATGACAGTGTTTATACTGGAGAGCAATGAGGAAAGGTGATCTTTTTAATAATCTGGGCTGTCAGATGGTTTACTCACATAAGGAAAAAAATGAGTCTTGGCCCCAACCTCACACTATAAAAGAAATATTTCCAAGTGGCTCTTGTATCTAAATGTAAAAGGTAAATCAATAATGTTTCTATAAGTTAACATAGGAAAAATTTACTCTTGATTTTGGGATAGGTAGAGGTTTCTTAAGCAAATCACAAAAGGCATTCACCATAAAGAAAAGGATTGATATATTGGACTGCATTAAATAAGAACTTCTGTTCAGCAAAAGTCATTAAGGCAGGAAGTAAAAAAAAGGCCACTGGGCCCTGGCCGGTTTGGCTCAGCAGTTAGAGCATCAGCCTGCAGACCAAAGACCGGGTTCAGTTCCCACTAAGGGCATGTACCTCGGTTGCAGTTTGTCCCCGGCCCCGGTTGGGTCGTGTGGGTGGCAACCACTCGATGTGTGTCTCTCACCTCGATGTTTCTCTCTCTCTCCCTCCTTCTCTCTCTCTCCCGCTCTATCTGAAGATAAATGCAAAAATGTCCTCGGGTGAGGATTACAAAAAAAAAAAAAAGGCCACTGAGAGAAGATAGTAGCAATGCATATAACCAACAGAATATATAAAGAATTCCTATAAATCAATAAGAAAAAGATTTACAGCTGAAAAAAAATGGGCAAAATACAAAATAATACAAAAGAGGATCTTCAAATGGCCAATAAATATGAAAAATGAGGTGTTCAACCTCATTAGTTTTCAGAGAAATGAAAATGAAAACCCAATGAGATACTACTTCACACCCACCAGAATGGCTAAAATTTAAAATACTGGGGGAACAAGGTGAGCATGAAGATGTGGAACACTTAGAACTCTCATACACAGCTGGTGAGGAAATAAATTGATACAACTACTTTGGAAAACTGATAATACCAACTAAAGGTGAATATTAACATATTCCATGACCCAGAATTTCTGAGTATATACATCCAACAGAAATGCTTACATATGTACACCCAAGGACATAAGCAAGAACATTCACGGCAGCACTATTCACAGTAGCACCATGCTGGAAACCACCTGATTATCATCTGTATGGATAAATTAATTGTGGCAGATTTTATTTCTATATCAATGAAAAAAATTCTGTGATGCAACAACATGGATGAATCTTATAAACAATGTTGAGCAAAAGAAGCAGACACAAAATAATGCTTTATTATTTTAGTTATGTAAATATAAAAACAGGCAAAACTGATTCATGGCTTTAGAAGTCAGAATAGTGGTTACCTTTGAGGGCGTAGTGACTGAGAAGGGCCCAAGCAGGCTGCTGAGGTTCTGGCAAAGTTCTGTTTCTTGATCTGGGAGTTGTTCAGTTTGTGAAAATTTATGATTTGTGAACATTCCTGTATGTTATACTTTAGTAATTCAGTTATACTTCAAGCATATGTCAATATTTATTTTCTTAAAACGTTTCAATAACAGTTCCCAGCTTACATAATCTTTTTGACATCTCCTAGGACATATATGACTAGTGATAGCACAGCTTGTCTTTAATTTTGTTTTTTGGTACTATGGGTGATATGTGGGGCTCCATATGGTTCCTTAAGAAAACTGTTTTCTTTATCTTTCTGAAGTGTTTTCCTTTCCTGACAGTGGTTCCAGTTGTAGCCTGGCTGCTGGTCTTGAATCTCTGGGGCTTACAGATATCCGAACGCTGGTTCGATTAATGTGCTTGGCTGCAGCTGGGAGGGCTGGCCTCTCCACCAGCCCTTCTGCCATGGCCAGCACCACAGAACGCTCGCGAGGTGGGCACAGCAAGACCAACAAACCCATCTCTTGCCTTGCCTATCTGAGCACAGCTGTGGGATGTCTGGCATCAAACACTCCTAGTGCCGCAAAACTCCTGGTGCAGTTGTGTACACAGGTAAGCTAGTTTTCAGTGCTTTTCTTGTTGCATTGCTTATTTCCAACCGATTCTTAAAAGAGCCTTTTGAGGTGAAATCTTTTGTCCCAAAATTATATGTAAAAATTAAACCTGTTTGTTCCAATTGCCTCTTCAGAACTTGATTTCTGCTGCAACAGGTGTAAATCTAACTACAGTCGATGATCCAATTCAGCGAAAGTTTCTACCCAGCTTTCTCCGAGGAATTGCTGAAGAGAATAAGCTTGTGACCTCCCCTAACTTTGTTGTAACTCAGGCCCTTGTGGCATTACTAGCAGACAAAGGGGCCAAACTAAGACCTAACTATGATAAGTCAGAAGTTGAAAAGAAAGGTAAGTTTCATACAATTTAATTTATGTGGTCTTCTAATCAATTTGTACATTCTTCTAATTAGTTTGATTCATGTTTTTTAAAATGTATTTTTGCATTGTTCTATGTGATGCATTATGTAAAATCATGTATGCTTCTTTAAGTTTAGATCATAAAAAGTACATGGATACTATTTCATTGTGTATGAAAATAAGTATTAGAAAATGCACCAAATTAGTCTTGGTTTGATTAGATTATTTTATTAGATTATGGCTCAAGCCACCAGCTATTTTCAACCTTTTTCATCTCATGGCACACATAAACTAATTATTAAAATTCTGTGACGCACCAAAAAAATAAAATTTTCACCAATCTGACAGAAAAATAGATATAATTTTGATTCATTCATACCAGGCAGCTATTGTCATTTTTTTTCATTTGACAAAAGAGGTCAGTGCCCCTGACTAAATAGTCAGGTATTGCATGTTTTAAAAATTCTTGTGGCACACCAGTGCACCATGGCACACCAATTGAAAATTGCTGCCATACATAATAATACTGGTAGGTTTTCTTAATAAAATGTAGATAAAGGTAGTGCTGTTTTTTCTGTCTTAGGATAATAACACTTTGAAGGTAGTGCTTAATCACTACTATCAACCCTTCTCTTTATCAGGACCATGTGGCCAAGAGAGATGGGCCTTAGGATCTCAACCCAGTTATTGACAGGCTAAGATCTTTTTTGGCAGCAAAGGCCAAATTCTTATTCTTTAGGGCATGCTGCCTCTGCCCTGGCGTTAAAATTATTTCTGCTGCATTCTCAGTCTTTGTGTCCTTAGAGCAAAGACTATTAATTGGTGAATATACATGTACATTTGCAATGAATCAGATTTATTGTAGAATTTGATGGGATAAAATGCTTTATATTTTATGCATATGTTAGTGAAATGATTGTTTGCAAAAGTGTTAATTCTTAAAAGATATAGGTTAACCCATTTTGTTTGTTCACTACCACCAGCTCTCACCCGGGCATCATTTCATTGTTTTGTTTAAGCAGGTTTAACTGCTCAATTGTATGTCCATCCTTCCTATGATCCTTCTGCTGTAGGCCCTCTGGAGCTGGCTAATGCCCTGGCAGCTTGCTGCCTGTCCTCCAGGCTGTCCTCACAGCATAGACAATGGGCTGCTCAGCAGCTCGTGCGCACTCTCGCTGCACATGACCGCGACAACCAAACTACACCACAAACACTTGCTGATATGGGAGGAGATCTCAGAAAATGTTCCTTTATCAAGTTGGAGGCTCATCAGAACAGAGTATGTATTTTGAGTCACAAGTGTGCTAATCACCTTATGTAGGATAAATAGTTTCTGCCCTTCTCAAAACTTTAGATATCTCAAAGTTTAGATCTCTCTCTCTCTCTCTCTCTCTCTCTCTCACACACACACACACACACACACACACTAAGTTATGAGTATTTATCTGGTAGTTTGGTAGTTACCAACTCTTTCTGTATGTTGGGTTGACATAATAGTATACAAATGGGAAAATCAGATGGTGGATAAGAAGAAAACCAGAGGAATAACCTCACAAAAGGTGAAGGCTTATATATATGCAAGAGGAAAAGCAATTGGCCTCACTGTTTTACTATAACCTGCTGGGCCCTTGAGCAGTGGCAAGAGCAGTTTAGGAAATGAAGACTGGCCTCTATTCACTAATTTTAAAATCACTTCTTAGTCTGTGTTATTTTATAAAACATATAAATATCTTGAGCCCGGCCAGAGTGCTCAGTGGTTGAGCATTGACCCATGCACCAAGAGGTCGCTGGTTCGATTCCCAGTCAGGGCACATGCCTAGGTTGTGGGCCCGATTCCCAGTGGGGGGCATGCAGGAGGCAGCCAATTGATGTTCTCTCTCATCAATGTTTCTATCTCTCTCTCTCCCTCTCCCTTCCTCTCTCTCCAAAATCAATAAAGAAAAATAAATTTTTTTTAAAATCTTGAAGTATTTATACTTTATGTAATTAAGTTAACATGTTTTTAAATTAAATAAACATGTGTAGTAAAGATTTCAACAGGTCTCAGGTAATGCAAATGATTTCGAGCATCTTACTTTACTATACTTTAAATAGGTGTACATTTATAAGCTAATTAGAAAAGAATGAGACCATGCCTATTGCATTATAAAATGGATACTTTTCTTTTACAGTTTCATGGTAGATTTTTTTTTTTTTAATTTGAAAGAACTTTTCTAAATGACAGAATCATTTGAATCAAAACTTGCCCAGCCCTGGCCAGTATGGCTCAGCGGTTAGAGCATCGGCCCATGGTCCAGAGAGTCCCGGGTTCAGTTCCCACTAAGGGCAATACCTCGGTTGCTGTTGGTCCCCGGTCCCTCCCGGTTGGGGTCATGTGGGTGGCAGCCACTCGATGTGTCTCTCTCACATCGATGTTTCTCTCTCTATCTTCCTCCCTCTCTCCCTCCCACTCTGAAGATAAATGCAAAAAACAAAAAAAAAAAACTCGTTCAAGTATTGATGGACATTTTCAACTTTTCTAGGTAATGACTTGTGTTTGGTGTAATAAAAAAGGACTCTTGGCTACAAGCGGCAATGATGGCACCATCCGGGTGTGGAATGTTACCAAGAAGCAGTATTCACTGCAACAGACCTGCGTGTTCAACAGATTGTGAGTGCTAATGTTATATTTCTTGTGTAACATTTAAAATAAGGGAATTCTAAGCATGCTAAATTTTGGTAGTGTTAATGTAATCAAACTGTCACTAAAACTTTTTGCAGTTATTTTTTAGAATAGTCTTACTATTTCCTCAATGTGTGTTTTTAAATATTCTGAATAGTAATTTGGCAAATGAAATTATTAACTATCGAGGACTTCCAGTGAAGATGGCGGAGTAGGTAAACACAGTATCGCCTCCTCCCACAACCACATCAAAATTACAGCTAAACTACAGAACAACCATCATTTAAAACCACCTGAAATCAAGCTGAATCGAAGTCCTACAACTACAAAATTATAGAAGAGGCCACATCGAGACTGGTAGGAGGGGTGGAGGCGTGGGCTGGTCCCACGCCCACGTGTGTTGGATAAAAATCAGAAGGATACCTCGGCTATGAAGGTCCTCCCTGAGGAGTAAGGAGCCCCCTCCCACACCAGGTGCCCAGCTCAGGGTTCCAGTGCCAGGAAGAGAAGTCCCCATAACTTCTGGCTGTAAAAACCAGCGAGAATTGAGGCTGAGGGAGGCTGAGGCTGCTGAAGCCCCAAGCAGCTCCTCTTAAAGGGTCCACTCACAGACTTACTTGGACTTGCTTCCTCTGAGCTCCAGCATGGGGGAGGCAGCTTGAAAGGCACCAGAGACATAGGGGAAGAACTGAGTTGTTTGGCATTGGGGCAAGGGCTGGAGAGGCAGCTTTATCCTGGACAGACATGCTGTCGGAAACCTTTGTTCCTTTGGTGAACGCTTCCCCCACGAGGCCGGCAGGCAGCAGCCATATCTGGGACTCCAGCAATCTGGCTCACACTATTTTCCCCTGTCCTGGTGATTCCCTGAGGCCCTGCCCCACCCAACTTTCAGGCCCACCCAAGCTGTTCCCAGTTGCTTTACCATAGGAATGGCCTGTCTTGGATCCTGCTTCAGATTTTCCTAAATTCTCTCAAACAAGCAGCATCTGGTCTCAGTGAGCCCCATACCTCTCATTAAGTGGCCCCGGGCCTGGCACTAGAAGCAGCCAGCCTTGGTTTACAACTTGGCTTTGTCTCGGCACCTTCAAGCCCAGCACAAGAAGCAGCCATCTGCAGACTACTTTGTAGCTTATGCCTGGTGGCCCCGGGTAGAACACAGGCAGTGGCTGACCTTGCCCCAGAGCCAGCATACCCAGTGGACAGCTTCAGAACACTGCGAAGCACCACCACCCAACCACCTCCACAAGTGACACACTCAAGGAATGGATTCAGTGGGTACCAGAGCCTTGCTGAAGTAGGTCTTGCTCTGTGTGGTGGGCCCCTGCACAGCTGATCATCCAAGGTAGTTAGAGGTTGGTGGATAGTGGGCACAGCCAGTCCTTGCAGCTGATCAGCCTGAGTAAAACCTCTCATTGATGTGCCAACAGCAATCAAGACTCAATTACAACAGAAGGGTGTAAAGTCCACACGAGGGGTGCACCTCAAGGGCCCAGCTGTGAGACCAGGGAGGCTGTGCCACTGGACCCTACAGGACACCTACTTTAATAGGTCACCCTAGGAAGCCCAGGAGACATAGCAATTCTACCTAATACATAGAAACAAACACAGGGAGGCAGCCAAAATGAGGAGACAAAGAAACGTCCCAAATGAAAAAACAGAACAAAACTCCAGGAAAAGAACTAAATGAAATGGAGTTAAGCAATATAACAGATGCCGAGTTCAAAACACTGTTTATAAGGATGCTCAATGAACTTAGTGAGAACTTCAGTGAACTTAGTGAGGGCCTCAAGAGCATAAAAAAGGACCAGTCAGAAATGAAGGAGGTACTAACTGAAATAAAGAATAATTTATACAGATTCAATAATATAGTAGGTATAATAGAGTAGGTAAAGCCAAGAAGCAAACCATCAATTTGGAATATAAGAAGCAAAAAGCACCCAATCAGAACAGCAAAAAGAAAAAAGAATCCAAAAAAATGAGGATAGTGTAAGGAGCCTCTGGGACAACTTCAAGCATACCAACATTCGCATCTTGAGGGTGCCAGAAGGAGAAGAGAGAGAACAAGAAATCGAAAACCTATTTGAAACAACAATGGCAGAAAACTTCCTCAACTTGAAGGAAACAGACATATAAATCCAGGAAGCACAGAGAGTCCCAAACAAGATGAACCCCAAGAGGCCCACACCAAGACACATCATCATCAAAATGCAAAAGGTTCAAGACAAACAGAGAATCTTAAAAGCAGCAAGAGAAGAGCAGTTAGTTACCTACAAGGGAGTTCCCATAAGACTGTCAGCTGATTTCTCAAAAGAAACTTTGCAGGCCAGAAGGGAGTGGCAAGAAATATTCAGAGTGATGAAAAGCAAGAACCTACAACCAAGATTACTCTATCCTGCAAAGCTGTCATTTAGAATCGATGGCCATATAAAGAATTTCCCAGACAAGAAAAAGCTAAAGGAGTTCATCACCACCAAACCATTATTATATGAAATGTTGAAGGGTCTTCTTGAAGAAAAAGATAAAAATATGAACAAACAAAATGGCAATAAATACATATCTATCGACAATTGAATCTACAAACCAAATGAACAAGCAGAACAGAAACATTCTCATGGATACAAAGAACATTTTGTTGGTTGCCTGATGGGAGGGGGTTTGGGGGAATGGGTGAAAAAAATGAATGAATTAAGAAGTACAAATTGATTGTTAGACTGACAAACCTCAAAGGGAAGGGGGGTGGGAGGGTGGGAAGAAATAAATCAAAGAACTTATATGCATGTATGCACAACCAGTGGACACAGACAACTGTGTGAGGAAAGGCAGGAAGGGGGGCGGGAGTGGGGAGGAGGGGGTCAGTAGGGGAAAAAGGAGGAACATCTGTAATACATTCAACAACAAAGATAAATTTTTTAAAAATTATTAACTATCAATATCTGAACTTACTCAGAATGAAATCAAAGTCTACTGTCTAGCAAATTAATGTTCAGTTCTGTAAAACAGTAGGTTAATATTCTATCATTCTTTAAGGAATATTTAGGAATTAGAGTAATGATATTTCTTCTGTAGTAGAATGTAGCTAGCTATAGGTATTTCTTTCCTGAGAACTTACCTAGAGATCAAGCAAACAAGACTTAATGTGTTCTGAATAAAAACCATTGTACAACCCATACAGAATCAGAATGTCTCTATTGACAAATTATGTACTATATTAAATGATGCATGATCTAAGCATCACTCTTTTATAATTCTGTTTTTCACATTGTGACAAACACTAGTGAATATGTGATTGTCAAATACTGCTAGCCAAGCTTTTGAAATGTTAAGAATCTGCTATTGTGTACTGAGGTGTACATGAAACACTTACTTTAAGATTCGAGGTTTAGTTTACTTTTGGATGGTGGGGATTAAAATTTCATACATATCTATTATATTCTAGGGAAGGGGACACCGAGGAAAGCCTGGGGTCACCCAGTGATCCAAGTTTCTTACCTGTTTCCTGGAGTATCAGTGGCAAATATCTAGCTGGAGCTTTGGAAAAGATGGTGAATATCTGGCAAGTTAATGGTAAGAGTCATGTAAATACTACAGGTACTTTTGAGTCCAAACAGTGGCTTCCCTTCACCTTGAAACTCATAGTCTGTTCATCAGCTATGAAAATCTGTGCATATGCCCTGGCCAGTTTGGCTCAGCGGTTGGAGCGTTGGCCTGCGGACCAGAGAGTCCCGGGTTCGGTTCCCGCTAGGGGCATGTACCAAAAAAAAAAAAAAAAGAAAATCTGTGCATAATATGGTTTAAATTAAAGAGTAAGTGCTGCCCAGCCAGTGTGGCTCAGTCGATTAAGCATTGTCCCATGGACTGAGAGGTCCTGGTTCAGTCCCGGTCAGGGGCCACAACCCAGGCTCAATCCCC
Source organism: Tadarida brasiliensis (assembly GCA_030848825.1). Taxonomy (NCBI): domain Eukaryota; kingdom Metazoa; phylum Chordata; class Mammalia; order Chiroptera; family Molossidae; genus Tadarida; species Tadarida brasiliensis. Next base: position 195,573,569 of record CM061257.1, on the reverse strand, counting down.
AGGGGAGGAGGGGTTGAGGGGGCGCAGGAAGCGGCCGATTGATATTTCTATCTCCCTTCCTTTCTCTCTCTAAAAAAAAATCCTAACTTTCCTTTCTTGAAGTTTCAACTAATCCAGCAGCTGTGAACTAAAAATTATTTTCATGTCCCGCTAAGTATTCAGAGTAGGATTTGAGGAGAAGTAGTGGTCACTAAATTTTCAGCTATGTATTCTTTTAAATCACTTGAATTATTTCTATTAATTATGTCTGTCTCACAGGTACAAACTCTTGTCAATTTTTAATAATACCTCTCTGGAAAGTAAAAATCATTAATGTAATCTTGGGCTTATCAGTATTTTGTTCATTTTTGCACATTTGAGGAATGGCTATTCTGTTTCACATATTTGAAGGAATAGCCAGCCCTAACTATAGATAAATTTCTTATGTTAGTTTGGTTTTCAGTAATTATTAGGAAAGGGTGTAGGTGATTAACATTTGTACCCTGAGTATTTTCCTTAACTCTTTTTGCTATGAAGCTACCATTTTTGTTCCATTCATAGTTCTAGAAAAGCCTATTAATTTCTTAACCTATGTCTTATATAAATGAAGGATCCTGTCTTACATTCATATTCATTAGTAGGCTATTTTGAACGTGGGGACTGCTTTGAGTTATATTAGAATTAAGTAGTATTTATTTTTGTTCTTGTTATTGTTTTTAAGCATTAAGTAATAAGCAGTTAACATTTTCTTTCTCTTTAGGAGGAAAAGGATTGGTAGATATTCAGCCTCATTGGGTATCTTCCCTGGCTTGGCCAGAGGAGGGTCCAGCTACAGCCTGGTCAGGAGAGTCTCCAGAATTATTGTTGGTGGGACGGATGGATGGATCTCTAGGACTAATTGAAGTTGTTGATGTGTCCACCATGCACCGTCGAGAATTGGAGCATTGCTATCGAAAGGATGGTAAATGACTAGATTTGCATCTTGTTGAGAAAGTGATCCCCCTAATCAAATAGACTTTGTTTTTTTGGCACTTGCTTTTAAAAATGCTGAGTGAATATTACTTTTGGCTTTGTTTTCTAAATTGTCCAATTAGTATTTTATTTTAATTAGTTAAGTTGAAAGATACTTCTCTCCCAACCCATAGCAGGGGTCTCTGCCAAAAGAGATCTGATAGTATTATATTAGTCAATAATCTTTTGTGTAGTAAGTATCTGAACACTTACGGCAGGCTCTGAGTCTCCCTTGAAAGTTAGGAATGCCCAAGAGAAAAAAGATAACCATTGGTAGAGATGAAATTATTAACAAATGAATGAAATTGAGGAAATGGGGGAAAGAGGAGGAGGGGAGTTCTTAGTCTGACAAGAGATAGTAAGAAGTCTACTTTTATTTAATGTCTCACTTTGTTCCGTTTGGATACATAGGCATCTTATTAGATAGTTTTTTAGTTGTTTGGGAGAGTAGGCTATTTCAGACTTCACAGCCCTAGCTTAAATGGTACTCTGTTAACAGAATAGAACAGTTTGGGGATTATTAAAGTTTTTTTGTAATACATTCATAGGGTTCAAATTTTTAAAAATTTAAAAGGCATACAATAAAAAACTTTTCTCCCATCTACTCAGTTCCCATTATACTCCTACAAATAAATACTATTGTGTGTGGTTTTTTTTACTTTTTTTGTAGCCATCCAGTGTTATATATACTTAAAGAAGCAAATATGAATATGTATTGTTAGAATAGAATCTGCTTGATAGAATATGGGAACACACTGAGAAGGGACTATTAAGGAAAAGAAGGGACAAGTAATTTTCTTTCTATGATTTGGATCATTTCACTGCTGTTTCATGGTAGATTCTGGTCCAAAAGGAAAAAACCTGGTACAATCACTTAAAATCAGCAAGGGAATTCAATTTTTGTCTTTTTCTTTCTTTCTTTTTTTAAAATATTTTTTCTTTATTGATTTTAGAGAGAAAAGAAGGGAGAGGGAGAGAGAGATAGAAACATTGATGAGAGAGAACATCAATTGGCTGCCTCCTGCATGCCCCCCACTGGGGATTGGGCCCACAGCCTGGGCATATGCCCTGACTGGGAATCGAACTGGCAACCTCTATGGTGCATGGGTCGATGCTCAACCACTGAGCCACACCAGCCGGGCATGTCTTTTTCAATACCCACTGAAAATAATGAAAGACTAAAAACGAGGTAGTCCATACACCTGAAACTAATAAAAATAATATTGAATGTAAACTATAATTGGAAAAAAAGGTAAATATATATTTTTAAATGAGGTAGTCCTTGTCACTTGTAAATAACACTTTTAAAGTGGGTTACATGGAATCTCTGATATAAGCCTACATTTTGTCTAAATTTATTACAGAGATGTCTGGAAACTTACTTGCAGTGATTGTAGTAGCGCATATTTGTTACAAAGTCTCCGTCTTTTAAGTTAGACAATGACAAATTTCTCTCTTTTATATTCTTTCTTTTTTATTTTTATTTTGTTCTTATGTCAGTGTCTGTAACTTGCATTGCTTGGTTCAGTGAAGACAGACCATTTGCAGTGGGATATTTTGATGGAAAATTATTATTGGGAACAAAGGAACCACTTGAGAAGGGAGGCATTGTTCTAATCGATGCACATAAGGTAAAGCATCTTTACCAGATGATTACTTTTTTAAAAAATTTCTTACTGTAGTGTTCCTTGATATTAGTTTCTTTAAAAATTTGTTACATTAGTCACTTGTGATTTAATATTCTATTGTTAAACAAAATCTGTAGACCGTTTTTATACATGAAAAAGTTTATGTAAGAAAGCCATCAAACCAAGAAATAAATAAAACCAAAGCAGTGAAATAGGAACATCCTTGGACCATCCCCTGTCAAAGTATCGCCCTCTAATGACAGAAATTCCATCTATGAAGAATGATTCCTTTACCTTATAGGTTGCCAGGTTAGACAGATGTTTACAGGCCTAGCTAGGCAAGTAACATAAATGCATGAAGCCAGGAGCTGGAAGTTGTGAAGGAGGGTAAAAAAAAGTCAGAACACAGTGATAACAACCAAATAAACAGACAAAGAACATGCCCCAGATTCTCATAAGTATTTGCTATTTTGGTATGAGGGGGTGCATTTTTTTTAAAGTTTCTTTTCAAATTTTAATGTCAATAAAGATAACTCTTAAAAATGCTAATGAGAGGTAACATATTCCTTCTGAATCAAAATAAATATTTATTTAACCAATATTTATTGAGCTTTGACTGCAGCAAATAATATGATGCAGACTATATTAAAGGGTGAATTGGTCTAGTGATTGGGAATAATATAACAGCGTCTGATTTGCATATAATGTTGATTTCCAAATAAGTAATAGAAAAGGTCATAAATATTGAGTTTAAAGTATTTGTGAAGGAAGCATTAATATGATATTTTTTCTCCCCTTACCATTTTAAGGATACTCTTGTTAGTATGAAGTGGGACCCAACAGGTCATATTCTTATGACATGTGCCAAAGAAGAAAATGTGAAACTCTGGGGGCCTATTTCAGGATGCTGGTGCTGTCTACATTCACTCTGCCATCCATCTATTGTAAATGGCATCGCTTGGTGCAGCCTCCCAGGGAAAGGATCCAAGTTGCATTTACTGTTGGCTACGTATGTTGTAAATTTGTGTGTGTGTGTGTGTCTTAATTTTTATATTAATATAAACTGTTACTTGCATTAAATGTGGCTTCTCAGTATTAGTAAAGTTTATTGTCAGTTATTAGTCTTAAAATGTGTAATACCATAAGATCAACCTTAGAGATATAAAGAATTTGAAACTTGGTATGTGATCTCCTTATCTGGGTGTGATGTTGTTGGAATGGCGGACCTAGTTGTATTTCTTATTATAGCATAGCAACTACAAATAAATTTAAAAATAATACTGTAATAGTTCTATCAGGTCTTAGTTGATTGTTATTTGAAAATATTTTTACTTCTGCATATTGACATGTTTCGGTTTTATGTGATCATTTTTTTAAGTGGCTGTCAGAGTGGCTTAGTATGTGTTTGGCGTATTCCACAAGATACCACACAAACTAGTATGGCTACTTCAGAAGGATGGTGGGACCAGGAATCAAATTGCCAGGTAAACATTCTGGTATTTTTTAAGACCTGATTTTAAACCATAGATAGTATATGTTCTCAAAGGCCAAGATCCATTAGGGAAACGTGAATGATTGTCATACTTTGTGTGCTGTCTGAATTAGCTTACTTTTTTGTAAGTCACAGACACTATTATCACTTGTTAAGGTGAGATATTCAATAAATATTGAGTGGTGATCATTTATGGTAATGGATATAATTGATACCACAGATAGATGAGTCCTAAGTTAAGTCTTTGGTACACTGAAGTAGGAACACCATGGGAACACATCTATCCAAAGGATCTCCTACTGATACCATAATTCCACCTATGAAGAACAATTCCTCTACTTTAAACAGAGGTTACGAATTTAAATAGATGCTTACAGGGCCATCTAGGCAAATAACAAATTCCTGAAGCTGGGAATTGGAAGGTGTGGAGAGGGTTAAAAAAACAAACAAAGAAACAAAAACAAAAACAAAAAAAAAGTGCACAAGCTTCATATAATGGGCATAGTTGCCACAAAGCTGATTGTTACCCTTAAGAAATGAGAGCCTGTTGTTACTAAATTGTCTAATTTTTTTTTATAGAAGCCAAAAATCCAGTGTTTTAAGTAAAATCTCCCAATATTACACATTGGTACCTGACTTAAAATTCTTTACTACAGTGTGTGGCCAATCAAATTGCATCCCTGAGCTACCAGTTTGCAATCTCGGTTGCTCTTTCTTTTGTTCATGACACAAATACCCCTGGAAGAAATAGGTTGCATGTCATCTTTGGGTAAATGAGTACATCTGGTATTATACTCTGTCATAACTACAAGGAAGAGGAAGCTTAAGGGTGGGGAGAAAGGAAGGAAGGATTACTAGGTAGCTCATTAATAAGAGGAAGATATTGCAGAGGTGGAGGTAGAAGTACTAAAGATACATCTAGTTTGCTCTTTGTGCTGGAGAGTATTTGGACAGGCCTTACATATCACACTTCTAAAACCTGCAGCGCAAACATGAAGTTAGACACCACATGACAGAACCATCTGCAGCAAAAAGGAGCCTGTTTGTATAGAGCCATCATGTACAATTCTCAAATGTTAGAACCTAAAAATGAAAATTACATAAAGCTAACTTTAAAAATTAAAACACTCATTAAGAAATAGAAGTTAGAATTTTTCTATCTCTGAGGGATAATTAGAATTTAGAAATGTAGTCGTTTCTGCCAGTTTGAGGAAGTAGGCAACTAACTTAGAAGTGTATCAAAAAAGATGAAATTTACCTTTAGCAAAGGAGAACCAGGTTAATGTTTTATTATTTTCTCATTCAGGCTAATCCTTCTGAGAGTTGTCTTCCTTCCTCCCCAGTGTTACACTGAAATATAAAATTTCCAAGAATGAATTGTAAATCTTTAATCTATAAATTGTTTTAATTTCAATACATGTTAAAAATAAAAATGAATTGCAGGATGGATATAGCAAACCAGTCGGAGCCAAGTGTGTTTATCAGCTGCGGGGACACATCACCCCTGTCCGGACAGTTGCCTTCAGTTCGGATGGGTTGGCCCTGGTATCTGGTGGACTAGGTGGGCTCATGAACATTTGGTCTTTAAGGGTAAGAGTACAAATGTTATTTATTTATTTATTTTTAAATACATTTTTATTGATTTTTTAGAGAGAGAGAGGAAGGCAGAGATAGAAACATCGATGTGAGAGAGATACATCAATCGGCTGCCTCCTGCACGCCTGAGCATGTGCCCTGACTGGGAATCGAACCGGGACCTTTCAGTCCATGGGACGATGCTCAATCCACTGAGCCACACTGGCCAGGCTACAAATGTTATTTTTATCTTAAATGTTTTTACATTAACTTACATATAATGAAAATTAACCAGTCCTAGGAATATATTGTGTAATAATATCTTGAGTACTGGAAAAACTTGTTTCAGAATCCTCCACTCTTTAGTTTTTCTTATTGAAAGTGATCTAGGTAGGCTCTAGACAGTTGGGTAGTAGGTATGTAATCAAACATCGCCAAACTTAGCTGAAGTGTAGATTTTAGAATGTTTTTGTGAATGTGAAGTATAAATTTAAAATGTAAATAATAACTAAGGTTAAGTAATGTGTATTGATAAATACATTTCATTTTAGGATGGCTCTGTCTTACAAACTGTTGTGATAGGCTCTGGAGCTATTCAGACCACAGTATGGATTCCAGATGTTGGGGTTGCTGCTTGTTCAAATAGATCAAAGGTAATTTGCAATTATATGAAATCATAAGGTGTCAACCTATAACATACCTTAGAAATCATAGTCAAACATTCCACTTTACAGAGGAGAAAACTGATATTCAGAGGGATTGTTATTTGCCAAGAAAATGTAGTTATTTAGTGGCAGAAAGAAAACTAGAACCCAGGTTTATAATCTAGTACTCTTTCTACTGTACCCTAGCCATTAGTGAAATGTTTAATTTTTGAATGGCTTTATTTCCATTAGAAGTTATTTAGTGGATTTTTACTTTCTGCCATTTTTGAGATAGCACCAGACTGTCTCAAAAGAACTTTCCCTGAGAGGAAGGACCATCCCAAAGATTTTTAACTCAAGTATACACAATATATTTTGGCTTCCAAATTTAATATTCTATGAAGAAAAATACTAGCCTCCTGCTGTGAAATAAGTCTATGATATAACATTATACCCTACAGTATTATTTTTTATACCCTTAATGAGTAGAACCAATATGCTGCTCTGGTTTACTTTTTTATTTTTTTTCTTTATTGATTTTAGAGAGAGAGGAAGGGAGAGGGAGAGCTAGAAACATTGATGAGAGAGAACATCGATTGGCTGCCTCCTGCATGCCCCCCACTGGGATTTGTCCCACAACCTGGGCATGTGTCCTGACCAGGAATCGAACCAGCAACCTCTTGGTGCATGGGTAGACACTCAACAACTGAGCCACACCAGCCAGCCAGGCTGCTCTGGTTTACATTTTATGTGGTTAAATGATATTAAAATAGAGCTGTAAAGCTGCATGAATAGTCCTACTGAAGTGAAATATAGAATTAAACCCTAGACAGTAGTGGCCTATGTAGAATAAACTATAGAGCCACAGTAGAACAGTGTTGCTTCTTTTGCAGATATGTCCCTCAGCAGGAAGAGTACTACTTCCTCTAGTATAGTGGAGTCATGTCAGACTCTTAAAATACACTAGATACCTTGCCCTACAAGTCCTATGTAATAGCAAATAATTGCTGTTATCTTTTTAACAAGAATCAGCTAATCCAGGGTAATTTACAAATTTTATGGTTATTTCTTATTCACTTGTTTTTACTTAGACAAAATTTAGGATGTTTTGAAGTTCATAGGCATTAAAAGTACAGCATAAAATGCCCAAAAAGCAAACATGTTTAATGCAATTACTGGAATGAATTTTCTCAGATGTGAATGGTGATAGAGTTTTCTCTTTTATTTAAACAAATCATGTGGCATGATTTATTTCCCATCAGGATGTTTTGGTCGTGAATTGTACAGCTGAATGGGCGGCTGCCAATCATGTTTTAGCAACCTGTAGGACAGCACTGAAACAACAGGGTGTCCTGGGATTAAACATGGCTCCCTGCATGAGAGCATTTCTGGAGCGGCTACCCATGATGCTTCAGGAACAGTATGCCTATGAAAAGGTGATTGATTATACTCATTCCTACAGATCTACAGATGCCTGGTGCTTTGGACTTCGAATTATAGCTTTGAATTTATCCCTTAAGAGCATGAGGTCTGAGGAAATTACATGGGGCTATTTGTACAGAATTAAATAAAACTAAGTCATGCCTATAACAGTTGTTAATCCTAAATCTTCTCCTACTTTAAGTGAGTAAAGTTTAAAAATAACCCTCAAATTTGCATAGTGTTTATATCATTCTTCAGATTATTTATTCACTTCAAAACTTTTTAAAAACATATGTTTTTATTGAATTGAAACATCCATGTGAGAGAGATACATTGATCGGTTGGTTGCCTCCTGCACTCCTCCTACTGGCGATCAAGCCCAAAACCCAGCCATGTGCCCTGACCAGGAATCGAACCGGGACCTCTCAGTCCATTGGACAACGCTCAATCCACTGAGCCCACCAGCCAGGCTCACTTCAAAACTTTTAAAAATACCTATGCCTCAGAGTATAATCTTCCTTTTTTTGACGCATATATCTATTTTTATGTCTCAAAGTTGGGATGTGGGAGTGGATATGGGTGTCAGAGTGAACATGTTTTCCACTTATCAGGTGAATCCTTGTGGAAAGTTGTGTGGAAGAGCTAAGGTTGAACTATTAAATAGGGTCATTAAATACTAGAATGAGAAATTAAATGGAATTTGATTCTGTATAGCCTGTCTTCCAGGCCTTACTAGTCACTGCACTGCTCTTTGGGTTTTTGTTTTGTGTGTTGGGAGTTTTTGCCAAGCTACATTAATCTTATTTCACTGATGCATTTGCTCAGGTTGTCTTTTCTGAATCACTTAGTCTCTCACAGAGTTGCTCTGCTAGGTCTAGCGAGAGTCATGAAAGAAGAATTTTTTTTTTATGGCTACCAGGGTTCTCTTGGTAAAGGAGCAATTGTGAGAGGGAGCAGGTCTCCATGGTTCAGTTGTTATCTGTCTGCCTTTTTTTGTTTGTGTGTTTGTTTTTTAATTTATCTTTATTGTTGAATGTATTACAGATGTTCCTAATTTTGCCCCTATTGACCCCCTCCTCCCTACTCCCGCCCCTCCTCCTGCCTTTCCTCACACTGTTGTCTGTGTCCATTGGTTATGCATATATACATATAAGTTCTTTGGTTTATCTCTTCCCACCCCCACCTCCCCTTCCCTTTGAGGTTTGTCTGTCTAACAACCAATTTGTACTTCTTAATCCCTTCACCTTTTTCACCCATTCCCCCAACCCCCTTCCCATCTGGCAACCAACAAAATGTTCTCTGTATCTATGAGAATGATTCTGTTCTGCCTGTTCATTTTGTTTGTAGATTCAATTGTTGATAAATATGTATTTATTGCCATTTTGTTTGTTCATATTTTTATCTTTTTCTTCAAGAAGACCCTTCAACATTTCATATAATAATGGTTTGGTGGTGATGAACTCCTTTAGCTTTTTCTTGTCTGGGAAATTCTTTATATGGCCATCGATTCTAAATGACAGCTTTGCAGGATAGAGTAATCTTGGTTGTAGGTTCTTGCTTTTCATCACTCTGAATATTTCTTGCCACTCCCTTCTGGCCTGCAAAGTTTCTTTTGAGAAATCAGCTGACAGTCTTATGGGAACTCCCTTGTAGGTAACTAACTGCTCTTCTCTTGCTGCTTTTAAGATTCTCTGTTTGTCTTGAACCTTTTGCATTTTGATGATGATGTGTCTTGGTGTGGTCCTCTTGGGGTTCATCTTGTTTGGGACTCTCTGTGCTTCCTGGACTTGTATGTCTGTTTCCTTCACCAAGTTAGGGAAGTTTTCTGCCACTATTGTTTCAAATAGGTTTTCCATTTTTTATTCATTCTCTTCTTCTGCCACCCTCAAGATGCGAATGTTGGTATGCTTGAAGTTGTCCCAGAGGCTCCTTACACTATCCTCATTTTTTTGGATTCTTTTTCTTTTTGCTGTTCTGATTGGATGTTTTTTGCTTCCTTATATTCCAAATCAATGGTTTGCTTCTTGGCTTTATTATTGAATCTGTATAAATTGTTCTTTATTTCATTTAGTGCCTCCTTTATTTCTGACTGGTCCTTTTTCATGCTCTTGAGGCCCACACTAAGTTCATTGAGGTTCTCACTAAGTTAATTGAGCATCCTTATAAGCAGTGTTTTGAACTCTGCATCTGTTAGGTTGCTTATCTCCATTTCGCTTAGTTCTTTTCCTGGAGTTTTGTTCTGTTCTTTCATTTGGAACCTGTTGCTTTGTCTCCTCATTTTGGCTGCCTCCCTGTGTTTGTTTCTATGTATTACTTAACGAGAGGTATGGGGTTAGCTGAGACCAGATGCTGCTTGTTTGAAAGAATTTAGGAAAAGCTGAAACAGGATCCAAGACAGGCCAATCCTATGGTAAAGCAATTGGCAACAGCTTGGGTGGGCCTGAAAGTTGGGTGGGGCAGGGCCTCAGGGAATCACCAGGGTGGAGCAAATAGTGTGAGCCAGGTTGCTGGAGTCCCAGATATGGCGACTATCTGCAGCCCCAGGGAAGGGCTCACCAAAGGAATAAAGGCCTCTGATAGCATATCTGTCCAGGAGAAAGCCACCTCTCCAGCCCTCGCTCCAGTGCCAGACAACTCAGTTTTTCCCCATATGTCTCTGGTGCCTTTCAAGCTGCCTCCCCCACGCTGGAGCCTGGAAGGTGCAAGTCCCAGTAAGTCTGTGTGCGGGCCCTTTAAGAGGAGCTCCCTGGGGCTTCAGCCGCCTCAGCCTCCCTCAGCCTCAGTTCCCGCTGGTTTTTCCAGCCAGAAGTTATGGGGACTTCTCTTCCTGGCACTGGAACCCTGAGCTGGGTGCCTGGAGTGGGATGGGGACCTCTCAGTCCTCAGCGGGGACCTTCCCAGCCGAGGTATCCTTCTAATTTTTTTCCACCACACGTGGGTGTGGAACAGCCCGTTGCGCCTCCGCCCCTCCTACCAGTCTCTATGTGGCTGCTGCTTTAGTTTTGTAGTTGTAGGACTTCCATTCAGCTTGATTTCAGGTGGTTTTGAATGATCATTGTTCTGTAGTTTAGTTGTAACTTTTTTTTTTCTTTTATTGATTTTAGAGAGAGAAAGTGAGAAGGAGAGAGAGATAGAAACATCGATGAGAGAACATCGATTGGCCACCTCCTGCATGCACCCCACTGGGGATCAGGCCCACAACCTGGGCATGTGTCCTGACCAGGAATCGAACCAGCAACCTCTTAGTGCATGGGTCTGATGCTCAACCACTGAGCCACACCGGTCGGACAGTTTAGTTGTAACTTTGATGTGGTTGTGGGAGGAGGCAATACCGCGTTTACCTATGCCGCCATTTTGACCAGAAGTCCTGCCTTTTTTTTTTTTAATTCAAGAAAAACTAATGAAAATATACTAAATACAATGGAATATTCTGAATTGAATTCTGGAGCAGAAAAAGGGGCAATAGTGGAAAAACCAAAGCCCTGGCCAATTTGCCTCAGTGGTTAAAGTGTTATCCTATGGACCGAAGGGTTGAGGGTTTGATCCCTGGCCCTGGTTGTGCGGGAGGCAACCAATTGATGTCTCTCTCACATCGATGTTTCTCTCTCTCTCTCCCCCTCGCTCCCTTTCACTCTTATCTAAAAATGAATGGAAAAATATCCTTGGGTGAGGATTAACAAAAAAGAAAAACCAAATAAAGTTGTGTTGTTTAGTTAGTATTGTACCAATGTTTATTTCATAGTTTTGATAAATGCACCATGGTTATGTAAGATATTAACATTAGAGGAAGTTGGGTGAAGGGTTTATAGGAATTCTCTGTATTATCTCTGCAACTCTCTATATATCTAAAGTTATTTCAAAGTAAAAAGCTTTAAAAAATAAACTTAAAAAATAAATTACAGGCTTGCAGATTGCAGTAGGTTAATTTAGAATATTTGGCATAGGTTCTTCAACATAACGTCCTTGTGTTTTCTCTTAGCCTCATGTGGTTTGTGGCGACCAGCTTGTTCACAGCCCCTACATGCAGTGTCTGGCTTCCCTTGCTGTGGGACTTCATCTGGATCAGCTGTTGTGCAACCCTCCAGTGCCACCGCACCACCAGAACTGTCTCCCTGACCCTGCATCCTGGAATCCGAACGAGTGGGCCTGGTTAGAATGTTTCTCAACCACCATAAAAGCTGCTGAAGCCCTGACCAATGGAACACAGTTTCCAGAATCTTTTACTGTTCCTGATCTAGAGCCTGTTCCAGAGGATGAACTTGTATTCCTAATGGTAAGTGTAATGTGAACTGCTGTTATTTGCCCCTGTGATTGTACCATGGGTGTTTAGCATGTAGCAGACCCTCAGTATGTATTTGCTAGCTCGAATAGCTAGAAGCAAACCCTTAGATAAATTTAAAATATTTTGCTTTCAGATAGTCACTTTTAATCTGATGACAGGCCTCTACGGTGACAGGGATTGATTATATAAGAACTGTGGAGCTCTTATAAACATGCTGGCTTTCAATGATATAGTCCCATATTTTTCCTTTTTTTAAAGTCCATAAGTGCCTTGTTAGTATATATTTTATTTCTACAGGGTGGAGCAAAGGTAGGTTTACAGTTTTTCATACGGAAAATAACAATAATTAATAACTAATAATACAAGAATGAACTGTTTCACATATAACTGTAAACCTACTTTTGCCCCACCATGTATGTATTTTAGCATCTTTTCCTGGTCATCTTGTGAGATTTATTCCACATGTGGATTCTAAATTATTTGGCACTTTGCCCTGGCTGGTTTGGCTCAGTGGTTAGAGCGTCGGCCCGCGGACCAATGAGTTACGCGTTCGATTCCGGTCAAGGGCACATGCCTTGGTTGCAGTTCGTCCCAGCCTTGGTCAGGTCGTGCAGGAGGCAACCAGTCGATGTGTCTTTCTCACATCAATGCTTTCTCTCTCTTTCCCTCCCACTCTATCTGATGATAAACAGAAAAATATCCTTGGGTAAGGATTAAAAAAAATAATAATAATAAAATAAATAATTTGGCACTTCAATAATGTTTTTAATTACCATTAAATAAGAATTTTGGAAGAGCATTCTGATTGTATCTGAGAATATCTAGCTATAGAAACTGTGATATAGATAGTGCAGGCCAGCACTTGATCTAACAACCCCTTTACTTAGTTAAGGTTTATATGTCAAACATTTGAATATAAATATAAAAGACATGAATTGAGGGAAATTATCTAAATATATAATATTTTAATTAGGAAATGTTCTACTGAGCAGCCCATTTGCCCCAAATCTGTCATTTTGTAGATGAGGAAACTGAAGCCCAGGAAGATGAAGTGACCTGCCCAAAGCTATACAGCAAGTTTACAGGGTCAGTGGCTCCTGCACATGACTTTGTACCTACAGGTGCTCAGAAGTTAGCTGTAAATTTCCAAGGCTATTGTGATAATGATATAGTTGATAGTGAAAGTGTTTATAATAAAGGGAAATATTAACAATGTATAAACAAGTTTGGCATGATTATAAAACTGCTCTTAATTTCTCGTAATATTACCAAGTTCTTAATTTGGAAAGAAGACTTAGTTGTTAGTTAAGAACAGATAAATCTTGCCCTGGCTGGTTTGGCTCAGCGGTTAGAGCATTGGCCCACTGACCAAAGAGGAGTCATGGGTTCGATTCCCAGTGAAGGACTCACATGTACATTGATTGCAGGTTTGATCCCCAGCCCTAGTCGGTCTCTCTCTCTCTCTCTCTCTCTCTCTCTCTCTCTCTCTCTCTCTCTCTCTCTCTCTCCACCCCCCCATTTCCCTTCCCCACCCCCACCCCTTCCTCCCACTCTATTTAAAAAAAAAATCAATAGAAAAATATCCTCCTGTGAGGATTAAAAAAAAAGGGAACAGATAAATCTTGATTAAGTAAGATTGATCCTGATATTTGCCCTGTCTTGCAGGATAACAGTAAATGGATTAATGGCATGGATGAACAAATTATGTCTTGGGCAACTTCCAGACCTGAGGTCAGTAAAGATGAAGGCAATTATATGGTTTTTCTCAGTAAATCTTCTCATTGTAAATTCTTGTGTGTTTGTGCCCTAGTGTCTCCCATAGCGGCTGGAATACACTTGATAACACAGTACATGCTTGTTTGAATGAATGAATGAGTCTAATTTTGAGATGATTGTATTTTGTAGGACTGGCACCTAGGAGGTAAATGTGATGTCTACTTGTGGGGTGCTGGCAGGCATGGACAGCTGGCAGAAGCTGGAAGAAACGTAATGGTACCTGCAGCAGCTCCCTCATTCTCACAGGCCCAACAGGTAACTAACAGAGTAAAGAAATGGAGAAGAAACTTGGGAACTGACGATTCTGGTTCCCTAGCTGTCAGTAACTCACTGTGGAATAAAGTTTGTACATTTCATAGTCTATTTATTATAAGGAATTACTAAAGAAAGTCATATCTTCCAAATAAAAGCTTTCTAAGGTTTTTTATCAGACTTAAGTTTTGCTAATAAGTTTCTAAATTTTTCTTGCTTTCATGTATAGTGAGTTAACATCTTGATGCATTAGGTCTAATCAGTATATATATAAAGAAGTTAAGATAATCCTAATTATTGATTCTCTCTTTGTGGCTATAGACTTACTGGGATCTTGAGCCATATTTAATTGTCACACACACACTCCTCCCCCTTCTAATAATTGTGTACTATATTTCCAAACCCTCTTGAGGCAACTGCTTTCTTTTTTGTCCTTCTCTGCCTCATTAAGTCCCAGAATGCACTATTATTTTTCCTGTATATCCCTTCCAGTTTCTGACTCTTGCTGACCTGTAGCCAAGTCTTTAATATTTTCCCATTATCCTTTCCTCTTTCCTCTTTTATCTATTTTGTTGTTAATGTTATTATTTGTACTCTGCACAATTGACTGAAATCCATGTGGATAATATGGTTCAAACTATCTTAAATAGTCAAATGAGCCTCATACATCTCATAGTGAAGTAAGCAGTTTTATAATATTCAAGGGCTTGTAGGAACCCGTAGTCACATTAATCCCTCCCTTGTAGTGAAAGGATAAAAAAATTGATGAAAATATCTTAGGTATACATGGAATCATTTTAAATGTTTGCATGTTAAAGCTATATAATAAAGGGTAATATACTTAGTTGTGTGTTTTTATACTAGGTCATATGTGGTCAGAATTGTACCTTTGTCATCCAGGCCAATGGCACAGTGTTGGCTTGTGGGGAAGGAAGTTACGGCAGATTAGGACAAGGAAATTCAGATGACCTTCATGTGCTGACAGTTATTTCAGCCTTACAAGGTAAAATTATCCTTAATTAAAAGCTTGTCAGAAATTATGGCCTAACTATAGGAATGTTTGCTTATGTTGGAACTCAAACCTTTGCTAGATAGTCATATAAGGCTTTCACTTTAAATTGCAGTTCTTTAGACATGTACAGCCTTATTTTCACATTTTAAACAATATTATTTTGCAAGTTATTTATCATAGCAGTGCTCAAACTCAGTGGTATAAATAACTGTTTTAAGAACATAAAATTCTTTAAAATTGCAAAACTGTAACTAGGCAACTTATCAATCATATATGTATTTCATTAAAATTAAAAATCAGCTAATATGGATATGTACTAAAGACTTTAGAGGGTATCTCTGTCAGAGTTCTCTGTGACTTGGAAAAAGAATACCTCTGGAGAAACCACTGCAGGAGACCCTGGCTTGTTTCTTAAGTTAATTTGGACTGACTTTGAAGCCTACAAAAAGAGAAAAGAGGGTTTTTTAAGTAAAAGCATACAAGTAACAAGAAATTCAGAACCAATTCCTGAGTAGCTCTGAGTTCTGTTCCTTGAGATCTAAGTATGAAGAGTACAGTAGTGAGGGTGGGAGGGCTGGCTGGGTTCCTATCTGGTTCTACTACATCCTGCCTCTGGGACCTTGCACAAGTTACTAGACCTCTTTGTGACTCGGTTTTCCCAGTTTGTAAAAGTGGTGACGATCATATCTGCCTCATAGGTTCTAAGTGAAAATAGAAAATGAGATAGGAGTAGCTAGAACATTGTCCTTAATAACTGTAATTGCTCCTATAACTCTCTTCCTTGTCACATTATTTTATGTGACTGCTTCCAATTTGTTAGGCTGTTTCTACAAATTTGATTTAAAACTAAGAAATTATTTTTATTTCTGTAGTACTATTTTAGTATATTTCAATTCTGACAATATTCTGTAGCAGCTGCAAGTAAAGAGGGGAGTTTTAACATACAGTAACAGGGTTTCTGCTCTGTTTCAGGCTTTGTGGTGACTCAGTTGGTGACTTCCTGTGGTTCTGATGGGCACTCGATGGCCCTGACTGAGAGTGGTGAGGTCTTTAGCTGGGGAGATGGTGATTATGGCAAACTCGGCCATGGGAACAGCGACAGGCAGCGGCGGCCCAGGCAGATTGAGGCCTTACAAGGAGAAGAAGTGGTGCAGGTCAGGCAGGACATGGATAAGTTTGGCTTTGAATGTAAACATACTAGTTGTTTAATTACATTTAGGTAATGGGAAATAATAGTGAAAATATATTACACAATCATTATAAGAGATCCCCTGCTTTTGGTTGTGTAGATTCATTCTTGAGCTTGTCAGAAGTTTGAATGGGCTTTGATGTTAGAATGGACTTCTTTTTCCTGAGACAGCTGCTTGGCCCAGGCTTGGGTGCTGCAGGTCCTTGGAAGAAACATTATGGGGTTTAGCTCTTGCCACACAGTTCTTAATACACGAATAAATGGAAAGCTTTGCTTTCAACCTATCATTATTGTTACAAAGGCAGAGTTCATATACATTTTCTGGAAAATCAGTTAGTGATCTAAAATGATATTGTAAAATCGCAGAGCACCTTTGAGTTTACAAAGAATTTCCCCTTTCATTATTTCATGTAGTCTAGGTCATCTGTACACAGGTGAAGAGTAGCAACAGTTCTTCCAAGGTATGCTGTTTATCTTGGTCTTCCTGAGGATGATGAGATAGATCAGACTTGGGGGAGCAAGAGGGCCATTTGGGCAGATAGAACATACTGGTCTTGAAGATCTGATTTGTCAGTGAAATTTATTATTGTACTAATAACCAAAAATTACTGATTTCTTTTTTTCTTAGTATCCCCTCTTAAGATTTTATTTTCTCCTTGGTTCTGTCTGTAGATGTCTTGTGGCTTCAAGCACTCAGCAGTGGTAACTTCAGATGGCAAACTATTTACCTTTGGGAATGGTGACTACGGTCGTCTGGGTCTTGGAAACACCTCTAATAAAAAACTTCCAGAGAGAGTGACTGCACTGGAGGGGTATCAGATTGGACAGGCACGGAATAAGTCAATTATATGTTCTGTCTGATCATAGTTGCTTATGTGTTCTGTGTACTCTTAGACACTGTCCTTTCAAGAAGAAAGGAATCACCTGTTATATTTAATTTTATGCACATTGTATTTGGCTTAATTGATAGTTGTTCATGATATTTTTATGTGAAAATAAAAAAAAAAAATTTTTTCCCCTTTATTGATTTTAGAGAAAAAGGAAGGGAAAGGGAGAGAGAGATAGAAACATTGATGAGAGAGAACATCAATTGGCTGCCTCCTGCATGCCCCTCACTGGGGATTTGGCCCACAACTTGGGCATGTGCTCTGACCAGGAATCGAACCGGCGACCTCGTGATGCATGGGTCAATGCTCAACCACTGAGCCACACCAGCCGGGCCTTATGTGAAAATTTATATTTTTAGTCAATTTAAGTTTTTTTGTCATGTATTTGTTTGTCATATTTGATTCCACATTAATTCATCATGTGCATATTTTAAAACCCTCTCCATAAAGTACTAATACAACTTAATATAAAACCTTTAAACAGTACAGACTTTTGTGACTCCTATCCAGTAGGCTGGAAGTAGATGGCTGAACTGCAGCATCACTGATAGCTACTACTCTTAAGCAGTAATTGTCCCTGTCCTATACGCATTGAGACGTTCTCTTGACAAGGAGATAAGATATTTGATCTTTTTCTATATTGTTCCTTAGACCTCTCTGGTATGAATACTTTTGAGTCATATGTACTTTTCCCCTATCTTTTGTGCTCTCTGATTCTGAGTTAGCCACAGATATTTGAAGAATTTCACTTTGAAGAAAAAAGAGGTTTTTTTTCTTTGTAAACATTAGGAATTATTTCTTGTTGCAAATTTTTGTTTTGTTTTTTAACATATGTAAAAGGCCCTGAAACCAATAAAAATCTTGGGAAACATAGCCAAGTTTTCCACGGAAATGGAGAAGGGGGTCCCAGAAATGGGTATGTGTTTTAGGTATTATGATTTGCATTACTGAACACCCTGTTATTCCTCCAGGTGGCTTGTGGCTTAAACCACACTTTGGCAGTATCAGCAGATGGCTCCATGGTGTGGGCTTTTGGAGATGGTGACTATGGAAAACTAGGGTTAGGAAATTCCACTGCAAAATCTTCACCTCAGGTACCACTATTATCTTCAACCTAGGGTTTCAGACAACCTAGTTTTTGTCTATGTTTAACCCTTATGGTAATTCATAATCTGCTGCTTATTCTTAAATGTTCTGCATTCTATATCTTGATTTTAAATAAGCCATTAATAGCTAAACTGGATGTAAAAATTCTGCAAGGATAAGTGTCTGTTTCTGTACACAGGCTGAACACCGTAGAGACTACTTTCAGTGTAAAGAAGAGATAATATAAACATATCTCCAGGGTGTCTTATGGAGGGAACCATGAACAGTCTTACAGCTGTCATTTCAATGTATTATTACCACTGAGTTATACAGATATGCACCTCTGTTTATTTTATTTTATTTTATTAATTAATTTATTTTTTTATCCTCACCCGAGGACATTTTTCCATTTTTTGTTCAGATAGAATGAGAGAGAGAGAGAGAGAAACAACAACGCGAAAGAGACACATCGAGTGGCTGCCTCCCGCACGACCAACCAGGGCCGGGGACAAATCGCAACCGAGGTACATGCCCTTAGCAGGAACCGAACCCGGGTCTCTCTGGACCGCAGGCCGACGCTCTAACTGCTGAGTCAAACCAACCAGGGCTATGCACCTATGTTTAAAAAATAATAGAAAGGAAATTTGAGTGCATAAACAAATAAATTAGAAGCTCTTACTACATTATAGAAGGTTTCTTGGCTCTGCAGAGACCTCTTACACAATTCTTTTATGTGGGTTTTCCTAACACATTTAACAAGCAGCATAATTTACAAATATTCAGTTTATATTCAACTCCAGATTCACCATCATAATATAGTCTGTGACATCCGAAAAGTTAGATGGGTTTCAGTTAGGGATTCTCAAAACCAGGAAGTCCCTCTCTGGGGAACATTTAAAGCAGTTACTGTCACCTCTGAAAGCAGAATAAGTCTGACTGGGAGCCGCCCATGGCCGACATGGTCTTGCTGTAGTCTTTAAAATGCCACAGGTTTTTCTTTGGTTTTTGTTATCCAGAGGAATGCTTCCACTTCACATGAGTTTCTGGGGATTTTTGCCAAATGCCCTGACACACTTCCTCCCCAAAATTCAGCTAGTTTGCAGAACAATATGGGAAAATAACATTTAGGAGTGTGGGTTTGGGTGGAAACAGCTAATTAGCTGTTAGTATTTTTACTGGAAGATAATTCTTGTGTTTATACATGCCCGTAGGTAAATTCAAGAGCATTATTTTTCCTTTTTAAGGTGTGCTTTACACTTTTATTTTGCAGAAAGTTGATGTTCTTTGTGGAATTGGAATTAAAAAGGTTGCTTGTGGAACTCAGTTTTCTGTTGCATTGACCAAAGATGGTCATGTGTATACCTTTGGTCAAGGTAAGGCATTTCATTTCATTGCCTGTTTTGTGTACCCATATATTATAGAACCATTTGCCTCCCTGATTTATAGAAAGTGCTATAAATTGAGTCATTTTTTGTTCTGGGTGATAAATGGGTTCTGTGACCTTCATTCACTAGCTACTTTTCTGCTCCTCTTTGTGAACTTGGTCATAAAGACAATCTCCTCCCCATTGATGGCACCTCATGCCAGAGCCTTCACTCTTGCTAGAAGAGTTCCTCCAAGGCCCTTACCCTCCTCCTTTTTGCTGCCTTCACCGTGCTGCCATAAACACTGCCTTGACCACCAGGGTACCTCTGGATCCTGCCTCACTCCGTAGTCCTTCTAGGGACTGGGGGTTCAGGTCTTAGGAATTCATAGGCTCAGGGTTCAAATCTTGAGGGGCAGAAGGAGTTGATGCCATGTTATCAGAAAGTTTTGTGGGGTTCTGTGGGCTGGAGCCTGAGAAGAGGTTGCTGCAGTAGGCAGTTAGAAGTCACTTAATGCTTTTTTGTTGCTGTTAATCCTCACCCAAGGATATTCTTTCCATTGATTTTTTTTTCTTTTTTTAGAGAGAGTGGAAGGAGGGAGGGAGAAACATTTATGTAAGAGAGAGACATCGATTGGTTGCCTCACACACATACCCCGACCCCCAGGCTGGGTTGGGCGATTGAACCTGCAACCCAGGCACATGCCCGTTACTGGGAATAAAACCCATGACCCTTCAGTGCGTGGGCCAATGCTCTAACCACTTAGCCACACTGGCCAGGGCCCTGATTTTTGAGAGTACATTTTCAGTACAGTGGTGAGAGTGGAAGTTAGGTTGTAGATGGTACCCGAGCCAGACAGGCCTAGAGGACATGGAGAAATGGGCTGGCCTGCACTTTCTAGAAATGTGGCAGCAAAGGTAAAGGGAGAGGTTAGCCAGAAGTTTGAGGACAAAACAGATTGAATGACGTCTTTTCTTAGAATGCAAGAACTTTAGGGCCTTTGTGAATTATGTACCAGTCCTCTCAAATATTGAGACACTGGACTGTCTCTTGGTTTGAAATACGCTACTAATTTTAGATTTAATTTTATTTTTATGAATAAGAAGACTGTGACATTTTATAAAGAAACAGTTTCAAACTTTTTATTCACTCAGTATACCTTACCAGAATAGCAGCTTTGGCCCCAGTGAGTTATATATGTCATTGCCATTTCACTGTAAAATTTAAATGACTCATTAGAAAACAAAAGGACTATGATGTGCCATCCATAAATTTCCTCTTGCTGTTTTTTGTTTTTTGTTTTTTGTTTTGTTTTTTCAGATCGCTTGATAGGCTTGCCAGAGGGGCGTGCTCGCAATCACAATCGGCCACAGCAAATTCCTGTCCTGGCTGGAGTGGTCATCGAAGACGTGGCAGTTGGAGCTGAGCACACACTTGCTTTGGCATCAACTGGAGATGTATATGCCTGGGGGAGCAATTCAGAAGGACAGGTAAATATTTATCTTGCTTGCTACTCTCGTATTCTGGAGATCTGACAACATTCTTCATTTGGGAAAGGGAAGGGATAAGCTTAAGGACCTCATGATGTTTACCATAGTGCCTCAAGCACATCACTGCCACCGGACTGATTGTTTTGTGAGTCCAGTTGTGCATGTCTCTCTTTCGTGATTGTGGCCAAGTAAGTATTTATACCACGGTTTTTAAAAAATATCACAGCAAAATATTAAGGGGATTTACTGAGTGTATGTATGTGTCTGCACACGTTAATAGATGCCTGGCAATAGTGAGCAGCACTATAAGTATTTGCTACTATCATCATCATCATTTCTGCTACAGTAATATTTGAGATTAGACTAGGAGCATCAGTTGATCTGGAAAATGGAAAGAATGAAACAACAGTACTTCTATATTTTGTAATATGACATTTTGTTTTGTGTCAAACACGGTGTACATTTTTGTTTGTGCAGGAAGTCTTGTCACCCCCATTGTACAGAGGAGTGAACTCAGCCTCTAAGAAGTTAAGGAAAGACTCAAAGTTGATGGGTTTAGCCTATCCTATCTATGGAGGAGGAAGGACTTTGATGGGAAATGTCTAGATGCCTGCTATTACAGTGGCTTTCAGCCCCACATGTAGAGCCACATCCCCTTCCTCTATAAGTCCTCCCTGGGTCTGGCTGCCGATTGAGTGGGTAGTCAGGAGTCCTCAAGTTCAAAGTCCAGTATTACCCATTTTGGCCCTGTTGTCTGCTCACCAGTGTCTTAACAGATGAAGCTGCTCATCATTGTGGTTGCATATTGTCTTAATGAGAGGAGAGTTGACACTGAGGACACTTAATGGCAGGTCCCTGACAGGACCTTAACATGATCCTATCTAATGGTATTGTGGTCCTGAGCTGCTGGAACACTCGGTATCCCAGTCAGACCTTAAGAACAGAGATCTGGAGAAGAGAATCTGCTTCTGTAATTGCTTATTTATTGTTACACAGGCTAACCATGTTAAAAACCAGGAAGTCAGTGTGTTTTAAGTAAAAGCTCTATAGATCATTGTTATTTTTTTAACTTCCTAAAAATGTATTTCCTCTCCAGAAGTGGAATCCAAGGATGTGTTCAGTCATTAAGACTCATCTGCTAGATTTGGAATGGCTTTGTTGTAGCTTAGTTTTTAGGAGACAGTCTGAGCTCTGAGGACCGTTCTGATAGAGAAAAATCAGAATTCATTTCATTATTTGTGGCTTGGTACAGATATTAACCTATTTATATCTGTACCATCTAAGACAGATTTCATCATGTTGGCTTCCTCTCTTCCTCTTTCTAATTGAATCTCTGTGTATTTGTAATATATCCCCAGCTTGGCCTAGGCCACACCAACCACGTTCGAGAACCAACCCTGGTAACAGTTTTGCAAGGGAAAAATGTTCGACAGATTTCAGCTGGCCGCTGCCACAGTGCTGCATGGACAGCGCCACCTGTCCC
The DNA here is from genome assembly GCA_030848825.1 of Tadarida brasiliensis. Lineage (NCBI taxonomy): Eukaryota > Metazoa > Chordata > Mammalia > Chiroptera > Molossidae > Tadarida > Tadarida brasiliensis. Next base: position 195,550,997 of record CM061257.1, on the reverse strand, counting down.
ACCAAGAGCACCAGGTGAGGGATGAAATATCCATGCTGCTGCAGCTTCTCTTTCAGCAGTACCCAGCTGCATTGTCTGCTTGCCAGTTTCAGGGTGCATCCAGACATCGTTCTAAAACCATGAATCCTTCCCCCACACAACCAAAGCACTCTTTGTGCTACCAACACTGTAAATACTTTCACAGCAAGAGTTCTCCTGCAACTCTGTTGTGAAGCAGTCCCTTTCTGCACCCCCAGAAGAAGAAAACATTGATATAAATCTTAGGCAAGCAAAGATTTATAATTTTAGAGCAGCAACTAAGTGTATTTTTATGTATAAAAGAAGTGATGAATTGTGGCTTTCTGAGGCCTGCTGTTAGGAATAAAGATTAAAAGCCCTGAGACCATTTGTCAAATTCTTTACCCCAGTTAACCATTTGAAACATGAGGTTGTCTATGCATTGGCACAGCAACAACAACAAAAAAATTGTTGCCATTTACTCCAGCATGTAGCAGGACTGATGAACTGTTTCTACCTTTTTGTTGTTTGTTTTGCTTTTATTTTTATTTTTATTTATTTATTTTTTTATCCTCACCCGAGGACATTTTTTCATTTTTTTGTTCAGATAGAGTGGGAGGGAGAGAGAGGAAGAGAGAGAGAGAGAAACATCGACCTGAAAGGGACACATCGAGTGGCTGCCACCCGCACGACCAACCAGGGCCGGGGACAAACTGCAACCGAAGTACATGCCCTTAGCGGGAACCGAACCCGGGTCTCTCTGGACCCCAGGCGGACGCTCTAACTGCTGAGCCAAACCGGCCAGGGCTGTTTTGCTTTTAATTTATTATGAAATCCTAATAGATCTACAAAAATATGTAAAGAAAAATAAAATGTATATTTGTATACTTAACATCCAACTGTGTACTTGCACGATTAAATCCATCTTTCATTCCCCACAAATGTAACTATTTACCTTAAGTGTGGCATTTATCATTCTTTTTTTGTTGTTGTTAATTGACTTTAGAGAGAGGAAGGAAGAGGGGGAGAGAGAAACATTGATGAGAGAGAACATTGATTGGCCGTCTCCTGCATATCCCCCACTGGGAATCGGGCCCACAACCTGGGCATGTACCCTGACCAGAAATCAAACTGGTGACCTCCTGGTGCATGGGTCAGCACTCAACAACTGAGCCACACCGGCCAGGCACATTTATCATTCTTATGCATTTCTTCATATCTGGGCTATTTCTTTCCCAGGTCCTCAAACCCTTTCTTTCTACCGTCCTCTGTTGTCTAAGGCACTAGAATTTCCCTGAAATGACCTTGTGCCTGAGAGGTCAGCATTCTCTTCTTTTTTTCCCCTAATCTTTCTACTTAGCCACAGGTCCTTAGAAAAGACTCCCCATGGAGATTTTTTTCTTTTAGATATATCCTAAGAGAGAAAGCAGGACTACCAAGTAGATTCCAAAAAGCAGGAGGCAGTTTCTGGTTCACAGGATCTACAATGAGCAGTACTGCCCATGCACTGCCAATTTCAGGTACTTAGGGGCTTCTGCAGCTTCGAGAGGGATTTCCCTCCCACTTCAGGACAGAGGCTGCACGGTGTGGTGGTTTAAGGTTCAAACTCTGGAACCACATTGCCTGGGTTTAATCCTGGCTTTTCCATTTATGAGCTGAATGACCTCATTGAGACTCAGTTTCCTTGTCTATGAAATGAGGGTAATAACAGCACCTATTATAAAGAGCTATAGGAGTAAATGAACCAATTCCTGGCTCTTAGAATGGTACCAGGCACATAAAATTACTCAATAAATATTAGCTTTTTTTTTTTTTTTTTTTATCCTCACCCAAGGACATTTTTGCATTTATCTTCAGGTAGAGCGGGAGGGAGACGGGGGAAGAGAGAGAGAGAAACATCAATGTGAGAGAGACACATAGACTGGTTGCCACCCATACGACCCCAACTGAGGCTGGGGACAAACTGCAACTGAAGTACATGCCCTTAGTGGGAACCAAACCCGGGTTTCTCTGGTCCGCGGGCCGACGCTCTAACCACTGACCCAAACCAGCCAGGGCAGCTTTTTTTTTTTTTTTTTTTTAACTTATCTTTATTGTTTAATGTATTACAGATGTTCCTCATTTTTCCCCCATTCCCGCCACCCTCCTGCCTTTCCCCACACTGTTGTCTGTGTCCATTGGTTATGCATATATACATATAAGTTCTTTGGTTTATTTCTTCCCGTCCCCCCACCCCCCTTCCCTTTGAGGTTTGTCAGTCTAACAACCAATTTGTGTTTCTTAATCCCTTCACCTTTTTCACCCATCCCCTCAGCCCCCACCCATCTGGTAACCAACAAAAGTTCTCTGTATCTATGAGAATGTTTCTGTTCTGCCTGTTCATTTTGTTTGTAGATTCAATTGTTGATAAATATGTATTTATTGCCATTTTGTTTGTTCATATTTTTTTATCTTTTTCTTCAAGAAGACCCTTCAACATTTCATATAATAATGGTTTGGTGGTGATGAACTCCTTTAGCTTTTTCCTGTCTGGGAAACTCTTTATATGGCCATCGACTCTAAATGACAGCTTTGCAGGATAGAGTAATCTTGGTTGTAGGTTCTTGCTTTTCATCACTCTGAATATTTCTTACCACGCCCTTCTGGCCTGCAAAGTTTCTTTTGAGAAATCAGCTGACAGTCTGATGGGAACTCCATTGTAGGTAACTAACTGCTCTTCTCTTGCTGCTTTTAAGATTCTTTCTTTGTCTTGAACCTTTTGCATTTTGATGATGATGTGTCTTGGTGTGGGCCTCTTGGGGTTCATTTTGTTTGGGACTCTCTGTGTTTCCTGGACTTGTATGTCTGTTTCCTTTACCAAGTTAGGGAAGTTTTCTGCCATTATTGTTTCAAATAGGTTTTCGATTTCTTGTTCTCTCTCTTCTTCTTCTGGCACCCCCAAGATGCGAATGTTGGCATGCTTGAAGTTGTCCCAGAGGCTCCTTACACTATCCTCATTTTTTTGGATTTTTTTTTTTTTTTGCTATTCTGATTGGGTGTTTTTTGCTTCCTTATATTCCAAATTGATGGTTTGCTTCTTGGCTTTACCTACTGTACTATTGAATCTGTGTAAACTATTCTTTATTTCAGTTAGTGCCTCCTTCATTTCTAACTGTTCATCCTTCATTTCTGACTAGTACTTTTTTATGCTCTTGAGGCCCTCACTAAGTTCACTGAGGTTCTCACTAAGTCCATTGAGCATCCTTATAAGTAGTGTTTTGAACTCAGCATCCGTTAGGTTGCTTAACTCCATTTCACTTAGTTCTTTTCCTGGAGTTTTGTTCTGTTCTTTCATTTGGAACCTGGTTCTTTGTCTCCTCATTTTGGCTGCCTCCCTGTGTTTGTTTCTATGTATTACTTAACGAGAGGTATAGGGCTAGCTGAGACCAGATGCTGCTTGTTTGAAAGAATTTAGGAAAAGCTGAAACAGGATCCAAGACAGGCCAATCCTATGGTAAAGTAACTGGCAACAGCTTGGGTGGGCCTGAAAGTTGGGTGGGGCGGGGTCTCAGGGAATCACCAGGGTGGGGCAAAGAGTGTGAGCCAGGTTGCTGGAGTCCCAGATATGGCGCCTGTCTGCCGGCCCATCGGGGAAGGGCTCACCAAAGGAACAAAGGCCTCTGACAGCACGTCTGTCTAGGAGAAAGCTGCCTCTCCAGCCCTCGCTCCAATGCCAATCAGCTCAGTTCTTCCCCATATGACTCTGGTGCCTTTCAAGCTGCCTCCCCAACGCTGGAGCCTGGAGGGTGGGAGTCCGAGTAAGTCCATGCGTGGGCCCTTTAAGAGGAGCTGCCGGAGACTCCTGCAGCCTCAGCCTCCCTCAGCCTCGGTTCCCACTGGTTTTTCCAGCCAGAAGTGATGGGGATTCTCTTCCTGGCACTGGAACCCTGAGCTGGGTGCCTGGTGTGGGTCGGGGACCCCTCAGTCCTCAGGGAGGACCTTCCCAGCCAGGTATCCTCCTAATTTTTATCCAGCACACGTGAGTGTGGGACCAGCAGGGCAGCTTTTATTAATAGTAGTAAAATACCTCCGGAAACTGAGCTGTACAAGTCTTTATTTACAGGAAATTCAGGTAAGTTGAGTATCTTGTTTCTACTCCTTTATGCATTTTTATTAGAGGATAACCATGGATACAGTCTTTGTAGTCTTTGCTTCTACAGAGCTCTTATTCTTGCAGTAAAAAGCTTTCATGAATCATGCACCTGTATCTTTCATTCTGTCATGGTCACTTTCTGTCGGATCCCTAGTAAGTATGGGAGGTGGCTCTGCTAAAGTGCCCATTTCCATTTTCCAGAACTGCCTGCCTGGTCTTGGCCCACACCTTGTATTATTATGAAGATGACAATTATTGAATATGAAAGGAAGAATTTGGGTTTTCCTGTTTTGTTGTTTTTTGTGAAGGTACTATTTCAGTCCCATAGTTAAATGGGAAACTAAAAGAGAAAAAAAACAAGTATCCATAATGATAAATAAAAAAGATGTTTTAAAAACCAACACAAGTTCACTATAAATTAAGATGAATTGCTGGATAGTGAAATTGATAAATATGTGATGTAGCAAATATAGCAGAATATTTATAGAATTTAGGTGGTAGGAATTGATGTTCATTGTACACTTTTCTGTGTGTTTAAATTTTTTCAAAATACTGAAAATGCAGGCAATGCATTTTTCTTTATACGTGTCCATTTGCTTTCTGGGCAGGTGTATCAGTACCTCTGCAGCTGGGCCTGCCCGATGCAGTGCCCCCCCAATATGGGGCATTGAGGGAGGTGAGCATTCACACTGCGAGGGCCAGGCTCCGGCTGCTTTACCACTTCTCGGACCTCATGTACTCGTCCTGGAGGTTACTGAATCTCAGCCCCAACAACCAGGTAACATGCTGGCTTGGGAAACAGTGCCCATGCTGTGCTCACCAGGTCTGGGTCTTTCTTTCAGCCTTCGGAAAATTCTTTGATGGCTAATACTTCTTACTTTTAGCACCCAAGAGAGGTAGAAAAAGCAACAATTCTGTGTCCATTTTATTGTTGGTTTAGTGATAGTCGAGATATTGGTAATCATACTGCTGGACACTAAGTGGCTTTCTGTCTGTGTTTTGGTTTGTCTAAACATCAAGGAAGAATGAATGGCTAAGTATATATATAAAGTCCATTATATGATTTCAAAACTTAAGCACACAAAGCTGTTAGTACCAGTTAAGGCTGTTACATGAATGAGTCCACAACATTTAGGAAACTTTTTGTTCCTCTTACAAATGCACATTCTGGGTTCTATGGAAGGGGAGGTAGAGAAGATAAAGTAAATTTGGCTGATTTGACTGTATTTATGGAACAATCTAGAAATATAGAAGGAAAGCAAGCTGGCTGTGTTTGTTTAATGTGTAGGCATGCCTGCCAAAATGTACATCAGTTTATAAAACTGTTCATCAAAAATATTTTGGGGAGCCAGTCATGGGGCAGATGAGAGTTTTGACAAATCATTGTTAGTAGATAATCAGCCAGGTTTTGGAATACTGTGTGCACTGAACAAAGTGTTAGCAAACTGTTTGTAATTAGTGGGAGAAATGTTTACTGATACAAAGTTAAGCGAGAAAAGCAGTAGAAAATCATACAAACAGTATGATCTCAATAATGTGAAAAATGTATGTCTATATAACATGGAAGGAAATAGATCAAAGTGTTAATGGGCCACTACGAAAAACAATATGGCGTTTCCTCAAAAAATTTAAAATGGAACTGCCATTTGACCCCGTAATCCCACTTCTTGGAATATATCCTAAGAAGCCTGAAACACCAATCAGAAAGAATACATGCATCCCTATGTTCATAGCAGTGCTATTTAGAATAGCTAAGATCTGGAAACAGCCCAAGTGTCCATCAATAGATGAGTGGATAAAAAAGCTGTGGTACAGCCCTGGCCAGTTTGGTTCAGCGGTTAGAGCATTGGCCTGAGGACCAGAGAGTCCTGGGTTCAGTTTCCGCTAAGGGCATGTACCTCGGTTGCAGTTTGTCCCCGACCCCGGGGTCGTGTGGGTGGCAACCAGTCGATGTGTCTCTTTCACATTGATGTCTCTCTCTTCCCCCTTCTCTCTCTCCCGCTCTATCTGAAGATAAATGCAAAAATGTCCTCAGGTGAGGATAAAAAAAAAAAAAGCTGTGGTACATACAATGGAACACTATGTAGCTGTAAGAAAGAAGATCTCTTATCCTTTGAGATGACATGGAGGGACCTGGAGAGTATTATGCTGAGCAAAATTGCCAGTTGACCACATGATCTCACTTGTTTATGGAATATAATGAACAAAATAAGCTGACGATCAAAATAGATCCAGAGACATGGAAGTAGGAAATAGACTGACAAACCTAAGAGGGAAGGAGGGTAGTGGGTGGGAAAAGATAAACCAAATAACTTCTATGCATATATGCACAACCAATGGACACAGACAATTGTGTGGGGAAGGCAGAAGGGGGATGGGAGTGGGGAGGAGGGTGTCAGTGGGAAACATCTGTAATACTTTCAACAATAAAGATAAAAAAACAAAGTGTTAATGGGACCATCTTCATGTGGTAGAATCACAGAAGATTTTATTTGTATGTATTTGTATGTGTCCTTTTCTATATTTCCCAAGTTTTTAAAAATAATAATCATATTTTATCAGAAAAATTATTTTTTTAAAGTGACTAGTAGTTACTCATACTCAGGTTTCTGCTTTTAAAGCAAATTTCAAAAAAAAATTATATTCTAAAAGTGAATAGTGTTATTTCTTTTAAGCCTTAGAGTATACCATTTCTGATAAGCTTACTTTCTATTACAGAACAGTACATCTCATTATAATGCTGGAACATGGGGCATTGTGCAGGGACAGCTTCGGCCTTTGTTAGCCCCGAGAGTCTACACCCTCCCGATGGTGCGCTCCATAGGAAAAACCATGGTTCAAGGAAAAAACTATGGACCTCAAATTACAGTAAAGAGGATATCAACCAGGTTAGCATGTTTGTGTATGTTTTACTAACTAGTTAGCATTATTTTAGATGAACATTACTAACTAATCTCTGTGAGCCTTAGCTTCGTCTTTGTAAAATAGGATAGTAACAGTGCTTACGTTAGTAACCAGTGTGGTTGTATTGGGCCTAGCACACAGTGTTTGGCTGTTGTTAAGCTGGCCTGTTCATTCACTGATGGGAAGATATCTTCAAGTAAACTTTGTGGTGATTTGGGAAGTTGTATTTTATTGTTTTCCCTTTCTTTTAAAGAGGACGGAAGTGTAAGCCTATCTTTGTCCAAATAGCAAGACAAGTAGTTAAACTGAATGCATCAGACCTTCGTCTGCCCTCCAGAGCATGGAAGGTTAAGCTGGTTGGAGAAGGGGCCGATGATGCTGGAGGAGTGTTTGATGACACAATCACAGAGATGTGCCAGGTATATTCATTCACTGTTGGCCATTTTACTATTTCCAGTGTTCATTCTGTCAGACATGTTTTTTATAAATGTAGCAAGGATGCATTTGTGAACCTTATATAAAGTCATGCTGTTAATGATGTATAGGTAAATTATAGTAAGGGTTTGTGAAATGCTTTATGAGGATACCTTACTGAATAAATGTCAGTGCATAGCCATCTACCAATGACTCACCATCTGTTGTGCTATAATATTGGCAGGGAAAACAACAATGACACATTTATATTTATGTAACAGACAAATCCAGGACCACTCATGTGCTCTGATTTATTCTGGTGCCCTTAGAACTGCCAGGCTCCAGGTGAATTAGAAAAACAAATCTTAAGCATGTAGACCAGTTCTTATCTCTCATCTAAGATCTGCAGTAGCAGCTTTGCTTCCAGATCTGCTCCTACCCTTCAGCTTTGCCAGGATTTTTCTGATAAATCTTGTGACTAAAACAACATGTGGCCATCAGTTACTGCATCTATTTGAACATCACTGTACCCTACTCACAGATGCCCCAGCTCCTGCCCTGGATTGACTTTTTTGTCTTTTCATCTTAGTTCTGCAGACTGCAGGATATTTCCTACCTAGGGGAGTTCCTAATTTCATTTTAAATTAAAACTGCAAAAACAGTCATAGAGAGATGGCTGGTTGTCCCATAGCATTATAAAGTTCTCAAATATTCTCTTTTCAGTATGATGTTTAATACAGTTAGTTCATTCTCTTAATGTATTTGGCTTTTATTTCTCAAAACTTTTTTCTTGCCCTGGCCGGTTTGGCTCAGCGGTTAGAGCATCGGCCCGCGGACCAGGGAGTCCTGGGTTTGGTTCCCACTAAGGGCATGTTACCTCGGTTGCAGTTTGTCCCCGGCCCCGGTTGAGGTCATGTGGGTGGCAACCACTCGATGTGTCTCTCACATCGATGTTTCTCTCTCTTCCTCCCTCTCTCCCTCTCACTCTACCTGAAGATAAATGCAAAAATGTCCTTGGGTGAAGATAAAAAAAAATTTTTTTTTCTTTCTTCTACAGGAACTTGAAACTGGTATTGTTGACCTTCTTATACCCTCTCCCAATGCTACTGCAGAAGTGGGTTACAATAGGGACAGGTAAGACAGTCAGTAAGTGTTTATGGAATGTCAATAATAATAATAATAATAACAATAATAATAACTCACATTTATGGAGTGCTTATTATGGGCCAGGCATTGTTCTAAGTGCCTTAACATGTATTATCCCATTGAATCCTCATTATAACCCTAAGGAGTAGAAACTACTATATTCTCTTTTCACAGATAAGAAAACTGAGGCACTTTTATCATGACTTGGTATTTAGTATGGGACCCAACTCTTATAGGGGTAGAGGAAACTCAGATTTGATAATGAATCCTGACTTCTTTTGTGATTTTGAAGGCCAGCATGGCCTCTCCTCAAGGAATTTTCTGCATCAAAATTTATTTAAAAGCTTTGATATACTATCAAATCACAGCACTTAGTATTTACAGTTGTATATTATTCCTGTATTTGCCAGATTTTGAATTTTGGATCTTGTGGACTTGTACATGATCAGTGAAATGATTTTAGGAAATAGGGCATCCTGGAGCAGATAGACCATTCACTTGCCCTTTTATGGTTCTTCTAAAAATAATTCCAAATATGGCCGCTGTGCTATCCATAACAGTACCTACAGGCCGCATGTAACTGTCGAGCACTAAAAATGTGATTAGAGTAGCTGAAAACTGAATTTTAAATTTTATTTAATTAAAATGGCCACATGCTGGGCAGTGCAGGTCTAGACTAATGCCACAGCTGTTGGGTAACTTATTTCTAATACAGTTGAGGACAGTTTTGTGTGAAATATTTTCTTTAATTCTGCAGGTTCCTTTTTAACCCTTCTGCCTGCCTTGATGAACACTTAATGCAATTTAAGTTCTTGGGAATTTTAATGGGTGTTGCCATTCGAACAAAGAAGCCTCTGGACCTCCACTTGGCCCCTCTAGTGTGGAAGCAGCTGTGCTGCGTCCCACTCACCCTGGAAGACCTGGAGGAGGTGGATCTGCTCTACGTGCAGACCCTCAACAGCATTCTTCACATTGAAGACAGTGGGATTACCGAGGAAAGTTTCCATGAGGTAACTGCTGGCCAGTCCATGCTTCTGCTGGTGCTGGCTAGAATTTTTTTTTAACTCAGCTATTTTCTACTTGCTGTCCGGTTTACCTACGCCATGTCCCATTGCTGCCCTTAGAAGCTCAACTCCGGCAATTTAAATAGCTGCTAACAGAGAGAGTTAACTCTAGCACTCAGCTTCTGCTCCTTCCCCTTTAATCCATCTTCTGCATTAGAGCGGAGGACCAAGAGAACCAAGGTGGAGAGGGAGGCCTGGGGTAACCACAATTCGTCCAACCTGGTTTAGGGGAGAAAGATTCAGCCACATTTTTAACTACAGCCAGATGAGTCAGCATTCCCTGCTGATCAAGTAGCCTGATCAGCTATCTCGATTGCCTTGTTTTTATCCTTAAAAATCTTGGTGATGTTACTGTTTTGCTATATTTGTGAGTAACCTACTTTTTGTTGTCATTTCTACCATATAGTGAAATTTTTGTTTTCTTCTATTCTTAGATGATTCCTCTTGATTCTTTTGTTGGCCAGAGTGCTGATGGCAAAATGGTTCCCATTATCCCTGGTGGAAATAGTATCCCACTCACATTTTCCAATAGGAAGGAGTATGTGGAGAGGGCCATTGAATATCGACTTCATGAGATGGACAGACAGGTGAGATGAAACATTTTGGGAGATGCATGTGAGTATTTGCCTTAGTCTCCCAACAAGAGCTGAATAGTTACTACCAAATTTTGGCGTATGAATTTACCACTTTAATTCATTTGTATCTATATTTCAGCCCCTATTCAGAGCCTTTTCAGGCCATATCTCTGGGTCTCCTATTTTCTTACTTAAGGCTTTTCTTAGGTCAGCCCTGAATTGGTCACTGGTTGGATTGAGGCCAAACTCTGACCCAAGCCTTCATACCCTGCATTCTTACTCTTCCTCATCTCTTACTGCTTTCCAGCTCAGTGTCCCCACTCCAGCTTGGTCAGTCAGGGTCCCTGTGAAGGAACCCCTGAACACGGATCTTGCAGTCCCACATGAGTGCCTCTTCCCTTTTCCTGCTACAGTCCTTCAGGCCCCAGCTGAAAATGCATTTCCTCTACAGACCAGTTTTGCTATAGGTCCCTAACCTGTAGAGATCTCTTTTGTTACTTAGAAATTCCTCAAGATATCACATACTTCTGTGTTGTGGTCTAAGAATTAGGCTGCAGAGTTTGGGTCTTGTTTCTTCAATTAGCTTGTAAGACATTAAATGAAGAATATATTCTTTCTTTCCATCTAGCTATACCCTATATATTCTTATTCTATGTTGATATGTGGTAAGCATTTAATAAATTATAGAGGTATGATGAGTGATTATAGAAATGAATATTGTGTTCAAAAATGATTTTTTTTGGTTATACAATTCTCAATAGCCATTTCAGTAATACTTTATTTGCAGAATATATTAGGGTCATATTGAGAGCTGGACTCAGGCTTTGAGGCTGTGTACTAATTTAAAATGCATATATTCTGTACTCTTCACTCCTGGTTCCTTCTTTGACTCTGACTTTGGGCCAAGTCCAGTCAAAACACTAAATCCCTTAGTTTAATGAGGGTGGGTTCTGTCAGCAATGCTGTTTACACAGCCAGGGCTTAGGATTTGTCTCTAGTTCTCGACTATTTTTAATCCTCAGAGAGTGAATAACTGACTGAAAATGTATTGATCACCTCCTGCATACCAGGCATGATCTGGGCACCTTCATGTACAGTTTTTTCCATAGTTACTCTGAGATAAGAATTACTACTCCCATTTCACAGATGAAAACACTGAGCCCAGAGACATGCAGTAATATGCCCAAGGCAGAGCCAGGATCTCAAACCAGGTTTAACTTCAGGGTCCAGGCTCTTCTGCTGGCCCTTCCTCTGAAGGTCGCATTGACCCTCCACTCTCCATCAGTGGTGCTCTGCTCTGCCCTGGCTTTGTTCCTTTCTCGTGAGGAGGCCTTCTTCTTCTTCTTTCACTTCCTCCTCGTCTGTTAGAACACAGTGTTCTTCCCATAGCTGTTCCCAAGTGCCCCCTGCCCAAGCAACCAGCCTATACTGTAGCCTCAGTTTTTTCAGACAGCTTTTGGTTTATGTTCTGCCAAGCATAACATAGTGGTTTTGGCAGACTTTGGATGAAGTATTTTAATAACAGTAGAGACCACCCTTATGGTCAATCCTGTTTCTTAGTCCCAGGCATGACAACCCTAGGGCCTTCCTCAAAGTATGGCTCCTGTGGAGGCTTTCAGGTTTTGTTTTGTTTTGTTTTGTTTCTTATGGTAGATGATTTTGAGTTTGCCGAGACTGAAGGTGTACTTATGAAACAAGCCTTGAAGAGGGATGAGTCTGCGTGTAGGGAATGCACTACTTGCAACCTTGGAGTTCTTCCACACAGAGAGTGAGCAGCTCCTAGCGGCTCCCACTTGGCTTTCCCCCGCTGGGCTGTTCTCAGCACTGTGCTCGGAGAGCAGAGGCAGTATAAACGTCCCAGTCACACAGTCTTTCGTGTAGTTACTCAGTTAGAATTCTCATCATAATTATGTGAGCAGCAGTTGTGTGCCTCACTTTTAAGGTGAGGAAATCACAGTAAAAAAAGTGGTGGAGCTGGGGTTTTGAACCCACGTCCCTAATTAAATTCTCTGTCCTTTCTACTGCCCTGCTACAAAGGACTTTCCAGTTTTACTTTCTTCTTTGTACTTTTCTAACTTTAAAAAAATAATAATATAATACAAATAATTTCTACCAAAAATTGACTGTTTTCAAAAGAAAAATATGTTACAAAAACAAGAGAAGCTAGACATGTCCTCTAAGAGCGTCTTGCCCTGCTGAGGAGACAAAGTATCCCACCTAGCACATTTCACAGCCCACAGCCACGTGTGGGGCTGGCACTGGGGAGAGCCCAGCAGACTGGGATTTTGTGGAGGAGAGGAGGTGGAGTCCTAAATTGGACTTGAACTTGGGCCAGAAGGAGTATCTGAGTCTCTCAAGCAGGGAGAAGCTCTAACACAGGGTCAGAGGGAAGGAGGGCGGGCCGAGTGCATGGACACTCATGGCTGGAGTTCTGAGGAATAATTAGAGGGTCTGGGGAACGGCTGAGCAGGCTGGAGGTGCCAGCTCTATTGGGTCCATGATGGGTGCCCAGTTTATGCACATGTGTTGAATGAACAACCTCTCCTCGGGGCAGGTGGCTGCAGTCCGAGAAGGGATGTCCTGGATCATCCCTGTGCCACTGCTGTCCCTCCTCACGGCGAAGCAGCTGGAGCAGATGGTGTGCGGGATGCCTGAGATCTCTGTAGAAGTCCTGAAGAAAGTGGTGCGGTACCGGGAGGTGGATGAGCAGCACCAGCTGGTGCAGTGGTTCTGGCACACGCTAGAGGAGTTCTCCAATGAGGAGCGGGTGCTGTTCATGAGGTTTGTGTCTGGAAGATCTCGACTACCAGCCAACACTGCTGACATTTCTCAGAGATTTCAAATCATGAAGGTTGATAGGGTAAGTAAGCTATTTTTTCTTCCTTGGTAATATCTGTCCTTATTGCATGTTGGGAAAACCAAACTGTGTCCCTCAAGTAGGCCTACCAATTCAGGCTTAATGCTTGGAATTTCCATATTAAAATGAAAAAATGAAGCAGAAAAACTTGTTCAGAAACATCATATAACTTCAGTAAAACAAAGTCCTAAACGGATGTAGAAGGCACACTAGCACCAACAACCTTCAATAATTCCCAGTATCTTCTTGAGTGAAAGCTAAGCTTGGCAGAGGGGTCGTCATGTTGCCTCTGTCTCTTATTTCCTACGCCTTTTCATTGCATGACATCACTGGAATGTGGTCTTGTTTGTTTTCATGAAGATCCTAACCATTAACTGGTGCACATGCTCTAGAAGGAACTTGAAGATGTGGGGAGCAGCGATAACGTGCTCTGCAACTACTTGTGTGGTGTGCCTCGTGGAGCAGGCAGTGCAGCTTCTCTGCGGCCTGATGAAAGGCCCCAGCTGCAGAGCCCCAGCCCAGCTGCCGTTTTGACAGATGGCTTAGGAATAAAGGGCTTAGATTCTTAAATGCACATTGCTGCTAGAGTCATCTTTCTCAAGCACCCATCTGACCATGTCACTCTCCTCCTTTCAGACCATTCAGGGGCCCCCTGCGTTGACTCAGGACAAATTCTGGCCATCTTTGCAGCCATGAACACCTCCAGTCTAGCCTCTGCCCCACTTTGTGATATAACCTCTTGACATTTACTGTGTTCTGGCTATAATGGACCGCTTGCCTTTCTCCCCAACAGACCATACTGTTTTTAAACTTCTTTGCCTTTGTGTAGGCTATTCCCTAGCTTTATCAAGTTCTACTTCACATACTTTTCCATTTATGCCTAGGAACCACGTATTTATCCTTTAAGCCTGATGTTATCTCCTCCAGGAAGCCCTCCTGGATGCTTTCCTGTGTCCCCTATCATTCTTGAGGGCAGACTTAGATCTCCTTGTATCGACCTCCTGGACACCTGGTATACCCCTCAAACCCAGCATTAAGTTAGAAATGTCTGTTCCCTCTATCCCTGTTCCCTACCTCCTCCCCGAAGCTGGGCAGTCCTCCAAACAGGGCCCATGGTGTTTATTCTGGAAACAATAAGGAAAGTACGGCCTCTTCACACAAGGGCTCTTCCTGCCAGTTTCAGCAGGTTTCAGTATCTGCCTTTCTGGTGTTTTTCCAGTAACTACTCCTGGAGGTTGCTATAGCCAAAGCCATCCCTCCCCCACTGCCTCCTGAGGCTGACTGCCTGGGCTCCACTCCTGGGCTAGGCTTGTTAGGGAGGCCACGCACAGGAAGGGCTATGAAAAGAGCCTTTCCATAAATTTTCTACATGACTTGCCAGGAACTATAAGTTGTAAATCTGTTTTGTTGCTTCAGAGAGAGGTGGGGAGGAGGAACTGGTTTATTTCTATTTAGTCCAGGGAAAAACCCTTGCCTTATATCTGTCCAGGGCTACCCCTGACATCCCTGGAATTAATCCACCACTAATCTCCTGCCAGTGGGTGGGGGGTGTTGGCCTCAGAAAACTGACCACTGTGGGCCTCTCCTTTGTGACTGACTCTTAGACTATTTCTCCAGTTTTCAAGTCTGAGCCACCTGCTAACATTTCCCTCAGTGTCTCTGCTGGTTTGGGTTTTTCTACATTCAAGCTTTCTGTGTCATCACAGTTAGGCTCCTGGGCCCTCCATCTCCCACCTCTTTGAAATGCACTCACCTGGTGTAGGGTGTAGGTCTTGGAGAATGAGAAGGAGGCTGGTTTTAAGTGGGGGTTGGGCAAAAAAGAGTGGGCAGGTTCTTTTTTAAAAACTTATAAAATCAGTGTAATATTGTTACAGTTTGGAAAATGGTTGTGTTTGCTGGGAGGGACAGGAAACATATATAATCTTATCTCTCTAGTAGTAGCCATTCTTACCTTTCACCTTTGTGTAATTCCTCCCAGTCTTTGCCTCAAGCATACACATTTTTGCATGAAGTATTTAAAATTTCGTATTCTGCTTTTTTCTCTTGACAGTCTGTTCCCAGCACTTTTCTGTTTTGCTGCTAGGCATCATAATTATCATTTTGAACGACTGTATCACTGTCAGTTAAATGGATGGGCTGGGATTTAATTAACTTCTGCTTCCTCATTTGAGCTGTGTGCTGGTGGCCATGGCGGGTGAAGCATGCAGAGTGTACACTCCAAGGACAGTGAGGGGAGCAGAAGCGCGGTGGCTTCCTAACAATTGTTCCTTCCATTTCACCAGCTCTGTCGGGGGGTCCCTGAAGCAGCTTCACATTTGTACCCTTTTGGTGAAAGGGAATGAACTCTGTTGCACTCTTATTTTGTGGTGGGCACTGTATGAAGCGTGTTCCCTCAAGTAACCCTGCCAGTCAGGGCTTGTTCTCACTTTACACATGAAGGCATTGGAAGAGTGAGGAGAGGACTTTTTGCCAAAAGTCTTGATGGCTGTGGACACCAGAGCCCATGCTCTTTCTACCATGGCCCAGTCTGTGCTTCCCTTCGAGTTGGCCACTCAGTCATGTCTGTGGAGCCCATCTTGAAGGCAGGGAGAAGTGCTTTCCTCACTGGGGCGGTGGTAATGGGCATCCCTCTACCTCCAGGACACCCCGATGCTGCTCTCATGACTCTGGGTCTCTCTCCACAGCCTTATGACAGTCTGCCTACCTCACAGACCTGCTTCTTCCAGCTGAGGCTGCCCCCCTACTCCAGCCAGCTGGTCATGGCCGAGCGCCTGCGCTACGCTATCAACAACTGCCGCTCGATCGACATGGACAACTATATGCTCTCGAGAAACGTGGACAACACTGAGGGCTCCGACACCGACTACTGACTGCTGGGGGTGCCGCCACCCCATTTTTCTCAGTAATGCTCACTTCCAATTTAATGTTGATACACTTTTATGGTAACTACATAGATGTTTTAGGAACATAAACCAACATTATAAACAGTGGCCACATTTAGTTACTCTAAATGTAACAAAGAAATTAGATGTTTTTATTTTTCTGTGATTGTACCAAAAAAAAAGACAAAGTGCTCTCAGTCAGGTTTTTCCCTTCATATTTTTGGTCACTTTTGATAAGTTTGCATGGAACTATTTTGGTGCATTTTTAGTTGGGAATGGTACCTTTTTGTAAACCCACCCAGTGAACATGAAATTGTACATTGTGTATAATTGTTCATTAGAAAGGACAGTTTTACATGAATATTCATATATTTATTTTGTTTTAATTTGAATTGCCTGTGCAGGGTTCCTTATGCAGAGAAATAAAGCCAGTCAGGAAACAAAGTGGGCTGCTTCTGTTACCGCCAGCGGAGCTTCTGACTGAGAGAAGGAGCAAGCTTTCGGGCTAGTCTCTGACAGCTTTTTGACGCATCAGAAACATTCCTTCCCACTGAGAGTGAGCTTTGCTTGGAAATGACACAGTAGAGGGCCATGTGGGTAGAGCCGTCCCTGGGCCTGGAGGCCCCTGTTTTCATTTGTTCTGTCCTGGGTTTCTCACTCTGTTCCCTCAGTCCAGAGGCCTTGCTTTAGCCACTCCGCCCATTCTCTCAGCACCACCCTCCCTCCCTCCACGTAGCTGGCTTAAAGTGTAACATGCTAAAAAGAGCCTTTCTTGAAGCCCCGGATGCCTAGTGTGGGTTGCAGCTCTACCAGGCAAGGAGGAAGTTAACCACAGTAATACAGTTCTGACCCTGCCTGTGAAGAACAAGTGATGGAATGAAATAGCAGGGCAGTTCATCATAACATGCCACGTTTGCAGGGAGGGCGGCCAAGTGGGGGATGTACAGAAAGGACAGCTATTGCTCGTAAGCACTGAGCATGCAAGGATGAGTGACCAAGTGAATGAGTGAGTGAATGTGTGAACTAATATGAGAACGAATGAGTGGCTTTCATATTCTTGAATGATGGATGGTGCAGAGTTGTGCAGGGAGCTGGGGAAGACATTACACTCTTGGTGCTTGAACTCAGCCCTTAGTGGCCCTGGGCATTGTTCATTTGTTCAGGAATGTCAGGATGAGCATGTGGTTCTAGGGGAAAGGCCATCTTGAGAGCATCTGTGAAGACTTTGGCTGCCAGGAGTGGGAAGAGGAAGAGGACAAGGCCTTTGGGTGGCTTGTCTCCTTCATCTACAGCAAGTTCAAACCAAAAGCTGCTTCAGTGTACTTCAAGACTGACAGCCTGCTCAGATGAGATGCCAGACAGAGAACCTTGCAAGCGGTTGTTTCCCACAAGGAAGATAGATGTGTATTTCAGAGAAATTGGAAGA
Source organism: Tadarida brasiliensis (assembly GCA_030848825.1). Lineage (NCBI taxonomy): Eukaryota > Metazoa > Chordata > Mammalia > Chiroptera > Molossidae > Tadarida > Tadarida brasiliensis. The sequence goes on along the minus strand of CM061257.1, from coordinate 195,533,600 downwards.
AAAATACGGTTTTGTTGGGTAAGATAATGTGGTGCATGGATCTTTCCCAGTGAGACTATCTAATAATATTTAGAATGATGACATCTTAGTTTTATTGAAAGAGGCTTCAATTGGAACTGGGTCTCAGAAGGAGATTACAGCTTCTGGGGAACATGGGGTTTTGGGGCAAAGACAAGCATTTAATACTTCATCTGAAAGCTTAGTCAGGAGCAATGGTAAAGGGCTCTGGGCATGAAGCACTCACTCTGGGGGTCAGAAGGCACTGCCCAGGCCTCTGGACCAGGAGGGTTCTCTTATAGAAGAGAGGCCTCTGTGTGCTGCCAGGATTCTGGACTATGCTGAGAGACGGGTCTTTTGCAGCCTCTGGGCTGTTTTCTGGTGACAAGTGGGTGGTCTTCTTGCTGGGCTAGACTGGGCTGAGGGTGTGTGAGCTGAAGGATATGCTGTCTCAAAGACTTTTAAATCAAAGTAATACTTCACCCTTGTTAGGCTGTGACCTCTGCTGCCACAGTTTGCTCTGGACTGAGGGGCAGAGGCACCCCCAGCAGGCTGATGCTCATGGCTCCAGGTCCTATTGTTACCGGACAGGGTCGGCCTGGAGAGGACAAGTCTGCCTCAGGCTGGCTTGTAATATGTGGGTTCTTGACTTCATGCAGGAAAGATTTTACAACACAAGTCCATGTGATTTTGAGAGTATGTTTGTTAAAGCTGGGGACAGTGAAACAAAGGAAAGACTTAGGGTAGAAGAAGCAACAGGAGAGAGCCTAGGCAGTGCTCTGCTTTGGCTCCCTAGAAATGTTGTAGGAAAGAAGTGAGCCAAGGTGGGGCTTCTGTTAGCTCACTGGGAAGTCAGAGAAAGAGGGCCTTGGAGACAGGATCAGGGAGTAAGCCCGGGACGAGCTGCCCCTGTCTGCTGCTCCCCTGGTTGCAAGTCTTGTGGGGACCCTTAGAGTTTAGGAAGAAGTAAAAAGTTCATGCTCAAGAAAAGGCATGGGTGTACACTAGAGTGAGCCCGCATCGGGTCTTTGTATTAAGGGTTTTTAATCTTTCTTCTGCAGGCGAGAATTTTAGAGGAGTGTTTCAGTAGAATATTCATTAGTTTTCCAGGTGTGTTTTTAATATGCTGACACATCAAAATGAGCCTATAGGGGAGTGTGGGATTATTCTTTAGTGTACTTTACTGTTTTACTTTTATCTTGGGTCTGTCTGGCTCTAATTGGGTTTTTGTTATTTGTTCCCCTGACTTTATCCGTCCTTGGGTTTGGCTGGCACAAATGGCATTAATTGGATCTCTGTCCTCTATCTCCCTAACCAGGGTGATTTAAACTATGTATTCCCTGGTAAGGGAGGAGAAGTATGAACCATTTGCTCTCAAGTGTCCTTGGCTAGGGAAGATAAGGTCTTGTGATTCACTAGCTGGATATAAGTTGTTCAAATTGTTTGTCCATGTTTAATTTTCTTGTCTCAGTTTCCTCATTCCACTTGCCCAGGAATTTTCCTAGCTTCTTACTATCCTGCCTCACTATGTCAGGCCTAATGGACAGCTTCTCAGGAGGTCTGACCCTACGAGGAAAATCTGCACTGACTCCTTATTTTATAACAGATGCCATTTCTTTGCTGGAAACCTGCCACTTTTCTTCATTCTCTTGACTTTGGAAGCCCTGGAAGAGAGGGGGAGGCATGAGTCCCTGATCAGAGGAGCTGAAATGAGCCTATTACATGTATTTCTTTTCCTTAGGTCAATTTCAGCCCTGTGGAGGCTTGGGCAGTTTTTCTGTTTGCTGAACTCATTCAGTTAACAAATCCTTGTGGTTTTTTATGACCCTTTTATAACTAGTCTCAAGAGAACTTTGACCTCCAGCCTTTAAAATTGAAGGTTCCCCCAAAGGCCCTTCAAGATACCACTTTGTTCTGGACCTTCCAGCTTTGTGGCCTTTGCTTAGCATTGCCAGCCATGAGAAACCTACATTTGGTTAACTACGTTTTTAGCAAAAAGCAAGTCTTCGGCATGGAATCCTAGAGCTGGATGAGTCCTAGGGGTCAGTTTATCTCTCCCCTTACAGACCAAGAATCCAGAGTCAGGAGAGGGAAAGCACTGGATCACAGATACACACAGGTTAGAGCCAAGGGTCCCGCTTCCTGTCAGCTCGCCAGTGTTGGAGCTGATAGGGGCTCATTCAGTCCCCTCCAAACATTCAGCCTGTGCAGAAACTGGCCAATGTGTCCCTGAAAGACAGGCCTCAGCGCCACCTCCCCAAGCAGATTCCACCTCTTAGAGCAATCTGGGGCCCCTGACATAAGAGCACGTGGCCCCATTCTCTGCTGGCACTGAGGTTCCTGTGCAAACCAGCCAGCGCTATGTGGTAACTGGGGTCAGCCCCCAGCCAGGGACACTGTCCTGACCCACTGCTAAGGTCCTGCACCATCCCCCTAGCTTTCCCTCTGTGTGGCCATTGACTGACTTGGCCACAACAGAATGAGAAGAGTTAACATTCAGGAGCTCGGAGAGTCTGTGGTCTATTCTGATGGAGGCTGTGAAGGCATAGGTAACTCCAAGTCGATTCCACCTGCCTGTAGCAAACAGTCAGGCCCCCATCTCCCCAGCTTGCCCTTCTCTGGGCGTGCCTTGAGCTTCCTGACTATGCCTGTGTTGAGCTGTGCCTGCTGAAGGAACACCCTCCCCACCACTGGAACCTGTGGGAGCTGAAGTCAGTCTTCCAGGCTCAGCTCAAAGCCTCTGTCCTCATCAGGTGTTCCTCAGTCGCCCCTGTATAGAGCTAGCTTGCTTCTTCCCAGTGCCCAGGCCTTGTGGGTTCTGCCAGGCACTTGGCTTTTCTAGCCCCCCAAGTATGTGAGGACTCTTTTCCCTACCCCTACCTTCTAGGCACTGCACATTTAGACATCATCTCATCACAGTGTCACAGAGAGGTCATGACTTGTCAGATGTTATCGACGGTGGAGCTGGGAGAGCACTCGAAAGCTCCCCTCAACCAAAGCCGCATGTCCTGTAACTAGTGAGTCCTTTGAGGTAGGGCTTGGCCCAGTCCATGGCCAATACCCAGTAACTGTTTGCTAGATGAATGAGTCTATGCATTAATGAAGCACGCAGTGTCCCCTTGTTCTGGGCAAGTCTGAGAGAACACCTAGAAAGTTGTCTTTAAAATTAGCAGGGCACTGTTCTGTCAGGTGCTTTGCTCTGCCTGCTGATGGGGAGCAGTGACAGGAGGCAGAGTGGCAGCCATGGGTCTCCATCAGTGCCCACTTTCTGGGAGCACCTCAGATGGCCCTTGGCTCAGGGACCCAAAGCTTTCCTGGATGGGGTGGAGCAGAATTAGAGCCCCAGAAACAATGTGGGACCCAGCTTTAGTTCTGTGATCACTATAGTCTTGGTATGTGGAGTTTATTAGGCATTGAAGACTTAGCTAGGGAATTTAACCTCATTTATAAAAGAGCATCCATGGGAAAGGGGCCTCAGAGGAATGCAGGTTACCCCTTTCCAGCTGAACTTGCAGTGACCTCTACTCTACAAACACAATCTTGTACTCCTTACAAAACCCTGGCAGCAGGATTCTCCAGCTATCCCAATACACAGGTAAGAAAGCTGATGTTTGGAGCAAGCTGACCTGCCCTGGTCAGAGGAGAGCCAGGAACCACAACCCTGTTGCTCCCCAGACTAAACCACTGATGGGCAAACAGGGCCTGCTGGGAATTGGGGCTTATCAGAGAAGACAAAAGCAAAGCCCTGGGGCTTAAGAGGCTCTGTTTTAAACAAACGTTTAACCCCTGGAAGCCTGAACTTTCTTCCAACATTGTTTGCTGTGGTGGGAGAAAATGAAGTTCCTACAAGGCCTCTCTCCAGAGGCCCAGAGCATGGTGGGTAAACTGTCAAATCACCCAGAAGTGACTAGTCTCATGGCTAGTGGTGGGCCCTCCCCACTGCAGGTGGTGGCCTGAGGGGCTGGCTCTTCCCACACAGGGATGAGGAGGGATTCTGCCAGGCTGGGGTTCAGTGTGCACCAGTTTCCAGGCTAAACAGGGGCCCAGGGGCAGGAAGGGGAGGCTTTCAGCAGTTCCTGGAGGGGTGGGGCAGGGTGGGGTTCTGCTTGCTTGCCCACAGGTTCTGCCTGGAGAAATTTCAACACCTCCTGGCCTTCACCTGGATATCTCTGCATTGGCTGGGTGGGAGATAACGAACTCTCATTTCATCCTCACAATAACCTCTGAGGCCTCCATGGCCTCCCCCATTCCTTATTTCTCTGATCTCTCCTGCTTACCTTTCTTCCTCACTCTCTGCTCTATCCACACCAACCTCCCCTTATTTCCCTATTCCTCTAACATACCAACTGAGCTCCTAGTCTGGTGCCTGTGAACCAACTCCTCCCTCTTCCTGGAATATTTTACTCCTGGGTGCCACCTTCTCAATGAGGCTTACATTGGTCAACCCCTTTGAAAATGCTTCCCCCTTACCCCCTGCTTCCCTGGGTACTTATCTTATATACCAAATACAGCAGGTCCTCGAATAACGTTTCATTCAATGTTGTTTAGTTATAACGTTAATGAGACGCTAGGAAATTAACTTGTTTATATCAATTAGCCTATGGTAAAATTGTTTTCGTTATAGGCACCTTTGCCCCAGTTCCAAGAACCTCAATGACAAAAGGGGGAACTTAAGTGTCTCTGCATCCAGTGGAATGTAAGCACCATGAGATTAGAACTTGTCTTTTTCCTTGCTATTCCCCCAATATTTGGGCAACAAATTAAGGAACCCGCGAGTAGGCATGAAGCTCCCCTTTCACAAAGAAGAAACACCTGGCCTCAGGTGTGTAAAGAAAGGGTCTTGGTCTCAGCGAGTGATGGGCGGAGCCAGAGTGTGAGCATCGCCCACCACTCATCAGTGCTCCCTGACTTGCCCAAGTAACCAAAGTTTTCCCCATGTACCTGGGACCAGGAAGCTGCTGGGTGACCAAGAGCCTTTACTTTGGTGGCAAAAGGTGGGACATCAGTGACCAAAGCCCTGAAACATAAGTCCTGGCGTGTGCAACAAATCCAGCAGGTAAAAACCTAACTTTGCACCAGTTTGTAATGGTTTCATTATCAGAACTGCTGCTTTTGTTTTTAATTCTCTACTCTGGGTTTTTGAAATGCTTTCCTTTTCCTTTATGATATGAGAACGGTGGAAAATAAGGATAACTAGGCAATTTATATAAGAATCACGTCAACAAGGGAATTTGTGGAAGCGTGTGTGCAGTTAACTCCTAGGAGTACCTCTAACTTCCCAAGGAAAAGCAAGCTGGCTGGTGTGGGCGCGGAGCAAAGCCGTGGGTGGGAGCCGAGGCGGGGGACCCGGCATTCAGAGCCCGGTCCGGGCGGGAGCCTCTGTCGCGCCTTGGACGGCGCTCTCGGGCCTTGCGCCCGGGTTCCTCCCTCCCTCCGCCCGCTGGCGCAGCACCGAGGCCACCGTCCCGGAAAGCCTGTGCCTGCGTCGTCGGCGGGGCCTCCGAGGGCCGCTTAGGGGTCTGCGGGAGCCAGCGGGCGGCCGCCGGGGCGTCACAGTCCCGTTTCCAGGGCGCCCTGCGCGCGGCGGGTCTGGGCCGGAGACCGACCTCTGCGGCGCGCGCCAGCCCCCAGCGCAGCCGGCCAGCTCGGCGGCCATTGCCTCACTGGCGGTAGACCCCACTCCCCGACGCTGGCGGGCGCAGGCCCCGAGGGTGCAGGCGCGTCCTGCTGCTGCGGGAAAGCGACGGGCAAAGGTGCTGGTGTTTAGTGAGAACCCCGAGTTTCTCAAGCCTCAGGTCACGTAATCTCGTCATCATGTATATGTAACCATAAATGAGGTAGACTTTCGTAGCCCCATTTTGCAAACGGGTAAACGGGCTCAGAGGATACAGCGACAGTCCGGGAGGTGGGGGAGCCGCGGCTGCTCCCGCCGCCGCACGCCGTGGCCGGTGTCCTTCCGCGGCGCGGCGGCCTAGCGCGGGAGCAGCTTGCGAAGGGCCGCGCCCCGCGCAGGCAGAGAGCGCGGCGGCTGGTCGGGGATCATGGTCGCGCTGTGCTCGGCGCGTAGAGCCAGGCGCGGGCACGCGGCACGGAGGCGGCGCAGGCCGGACGCGCTCACGTTGCGGCAGAAGTCCACGTGCAGCGTCTGCAGCGCGCGCCCGTGCGCCGCTACGGCCACCAGCGTGCGGTTGGTGACGCGCGCGCAGTTCTCCAGGCGTAGGGTGCGCAGGCGCGGGCAGCAGCGCAGCAGTCGTGCCAGGCAGTCGTCGGTGACGTGGCCGCAGCCGGACAGCGTGACGGACGCCAGGTTGGGGCACCTGCGGAGAGAACGCAGTAACCGCGGGTCCCAGCCGAGGAGGACCCGGTTAGCCCGCCCCCGGCCACGCCCACTGGCTCGGCCAGCCTTCAAACTGCCCTGGGAGGCGGTGCAGGACCCTCCGCGGTCAACAGAGGCGGAGCCGGGGCCCCGCGAGCTCTAAGGAACTTACTGCCTGCGATGACGCGGCCAAGATCAGAGCCAGGGCTGTGTCACATTTCCCCTCGCCATACCTTAATCTCCGTGGGTTCTTAGCCCCAGTGGGGAACCCAAGCCCCGGTCCTGCTGGGACAGAGAGGATGCTGGTTCCTGGAGGGACAACTGTAGTTCTTTGTTGCCTTGGGTGGTGCAAGAAAAGCGATGTGGTGCGTGGTGACCACGCCAGTCCACCTTTGAGCTGAGGCCCTGACTAGCCTGGCGGGAGGGGAGAGGGAGGAAGGGTTTCCTGGGGGTGGCTTTGAGACAGGTCCACTCCAACCCTGGAGGGGAAGGGGCGGGGACCCTGGGTTCTAACGCCCTGGTTTCAGCTCAGTTGACGGGCAGTTATTGTGATCCCAGACTACCAAAGATCAGGAGCCAGTGGTAGCTAGAACCAGGCCCAGGGTAAGTCCAGTCAGGGACAGCAGTAGCTTGTCCAGAAAGCTTGGAGACCCCTCTACCCCAGCCTTATCAGCACCTGATGGAGAAAAAGATCTTGAACAAAGTTAGACTTGGCTGATTTGCGATGTGACTTTGGCTAAGTCACTCACTGAGCCTAATTTTCCCTGTGGGGCAGTAGGGAGGGAATATTGCCTGCCAGTGGGGTTGTGAGGATTTTGATTTGGGGTGTAAAGAGCCTTCTATAGACAATTGTAACCCTCTTCTGGGAGTAAACAGTCTGCTTCTAGTCAAGAAGGGCCTGTGGTGCACAGAGGCCTTGGCTCCCGGTAACCAGAGGGAGCTGGAGTCAACCAGTTTTTTTTTGGGGGGGGGTCCCCTGTCCCTTTCCCTATCAGTCTCCTCTCAGTCCCTTGACTGCATCTGCCTTGGCTAGCTTGGCTCCCTTGTGCCTGGGGCAGGGGAGAATGGAACTAAAATAGACTGCAAGGCCACATTTCACACACTGAACCCATTCCATCTTCCAAGTTCACATGCCTTCCTTAGTCTTCAAGTCTACCTCCGGACCCTTGGTTTTGTGAATGAAGAAGCTGGTCCAGAGAGCTCAAGTGACTTGCCTGTGATTTATTTGCTGGTCGGACCCAGAACAAATATCTGAACCCTTCAGAGCCAACTCCTCATTTGTCAAGTGGGAGAAATTGTTACCTTCTACAGGTTGTTATGAGGATTAGGTTTTTAAGCCCCAAGGGGCTGAGGGATCCCTTCCTCTAAGAATCTTTAGAATAATCCTGATTCGGGAAGAAACCAGAGAAAGAGCCAACTCCCTCCTTGCCCAACCAGCCAAGGCTGTTCACCACCACCACCCCCCCAGCTGATTGCCAAAAAAACCAGATTTGATGATACTTACCTATACATACTATGTGTCAGTGCTAGTGTCTTTTAATCCTCTTAGCCTGTGAGACAGGCAATTTATCCCATTTCACAGATGAAGAAAGGAGGTTGAAAGTTTAAACATTTGGGTTGGGGTCACATGGTTGGACAGTAGCAGAACTGGGTCACTCTGTACAGAACCCTGACCTCCGAGCCCTTTGCACTTTTTGTGACGCCAGCAGCCCTTACTGCACCCAGTGGCCTGAGAGGCCCATTCCACACCTTGCTGGTTTGGGGGATTAGAGCTGGTTCTCTTACAGCAAGACCAGAACATCTTCAGGGCAAGCTTTCTGCCCCATACATATCCCCCTCCAGTCTGCTTTCTGGGCCTTGTTAAACCCATCAAAATGGCCTGGTCCCGGTAGGGCCTAGTCCCAAGTCCATCTTGTTTTCTTCCTACTGCCTTAAAAAAGGAAGGTGGGGCCACTACACTATTTTCTTCTATCCCTGTACTATTCCTTCTATAATAGCTGCCAGCAAACAGCAGCTATTCTACCTGGGTGGCAGCAAGCTGGCCGAGCCTAGGGAGTAGCCAGGGAGTGCCTTCCCTGAAAGGCAGGACGGACTAGTAAGGGCTCAGTAAGAGCCTGGCTGAGGAAGTCTGTGTCCTTGCTCTAGACAGGAGGCTCTGACCGTGGAGGGAGCTGGCGTGTGGCTCAGCCTCTGTCTGCGTATGGTTGACATAGCAAATACAGGGTGCACCTGAACATACTTATAACAAACAAAAGATATTCTATCTGAAAGTCAAATTAAACGGGGTGTCTTGAATTTTTATTTGCTAAAATCTAGCAATCCTAGATTGTGGGCAAATAACACCACCTCTTAGAGCTTTGGTTTGCTCATTTGAAAAATTAGGCTAAAACACCTCACCCCCACCCCCAGGAGAACTGTGAAGATTAGTAAGTTTCTAATGAGGAAACCATGACTATGTATCACTACCCCTCCCCTGAGTCTGGCTTGGTTCAACTAACCGGAGCACCCCAGCTCTCCTTCCTCAGCTGCAGTTCACAAGCCCTGGGGTTTGCTTGCTAAAGAGAGAGTAGAGAGGAGTGAGCTGATTGCTGAATCTAGGCATCTCTTCATGGGGTCTGACCTTGAAAATCTCTGCCCAGCTGGACCCACCCACCACTTAGTGGCTGCCAGGGAAGACAGCTGGCAGAAGAATAGCGACAGCTGAAGCCCAGTTCTTCCTCTTTGCTCTAGAACCTGTGAGGCTAAGAGGAGCTTGTTTCCCCCATGGTTTTATCCACCTTCCAGGGACTGGGCTGTGGGTGGGCCTGGAGGGTCTGCCTTGGGCCTAGTCTGAGGATTCCCAAAGCAGAGCCATCCTCATAAGCCGCTCTTTCCTGCCCCCCTAGAAGCCTCCTAGAGCTCTGGATGCCAGTGCCAGTGCTGCTCAGGAGGTGACCTACCTGTCACACACCTGGAGGAGGAAATCATTGACCAGGCTCTCGTGCCGGCTGCAGATGCTCCTCTGGAAGGCGCTCTTGAGCCAGTCCTCAATGCTGCACACCTGTACGCGGCTCGAGTGCCAGCAGATGGAGAGGTTCCTGAGCACCGGGCTTAGGAGGAAGTTGTCCTTCTTGAGTTCTGTGAGAGAGCGGAAGTGCAATAGGGGCCAGAGTGCAGGGTCCTCAAACACATCCTGGAGCTGGGGGCAGGTCCTGGCGAGGTTCTTCCTGCTGTCCTTGTCCAGGAAGGAGAAGAGGTGCAGCAGACACTCCCTGTTGAGCTGGGTGATGTGCATGGTGCAAAGTGGCCACAGCGTGAGGCTGGAGCCCAGGGACCTGACCTACCTCCTGCTGCTCCTCCCCAGCTCTGGGCTGGTGGACATATATGGTTGTGGAATGGGGTTTATTTTGGGCTAACAACTGGTGCTGGAGCTGGGGGGTGGGGGGAGCAGCATCCAGACATACGTGCAGCAGTCTGTGTCTCGGCTTATGTTCAGAGGAATTGAAAATCCTGGCAGAAAAGCAGCCTATTGAAGTTAAATAGTTTCCTTAAAAGGGATTTCTTTTCCTTTTAGCTGACAATGGTGTTTAACAGCGAGCTCCTTTGGCTTTTCCCGAGGCATTTTCATTCTAGGTGGCTAGCCAGACCACCTCTGTCTGGGCTTGCAGGCTCTGCTCATGGGAGGGACTCTAATTGTAGATAGTACCAGTTTTTCTTTCCTAGTACTGTACGTCAGTGTTGTGCCCCACTCTTAGGAGGAAGAAGCCTGTTGTCTGTAAAGAGCAGAGGGTGGCAGTTTTGTGTTCAGAGCTGTAAGCACACATGAATAAATGCCTCTCGTGTTTTTACTCAGTGGTGATGGTTTTTCCAGGCTGGGCTGAACTACCTTCCAATCCTGCTGCCCTCCACCAGGCAAAAGGATGTCCTGGGCCGCCCAACAGGCTGTTTTTACCCTGAGTTCCATAAAAAATTTATCTCAAGTAGCTTGTATTTCCAGTTTCTTCTGTGAATGTGTCATGTTTTAGATTTACTTGCTTTACCTTTTTCTAATGTGTCCTGCTGTATCTAGCCTGTATTTTCCAAAATGTCAGAATGGATGAGGTAGTTCTTCATATAGAACTGCTTGAAACAACTTTAAGTTAAAGTATTTTAGTCTAATTTGCCATTTAAGCCAGCCACACACCATCCTCGTGAATGCCTTCAGTTCCGCTTGGCAAATTGCCTGGACATCTTATCCATTAAGTTCTCCTCTCTCAAAGGAACTGAGCTTTCTCAGCATGACACTTCGTGCCCTGTGCTGTGGGATCCATTTTCTGATATGCTTGCTTGAATCCCAGTCCTACCCTGGACCCTCCCATACTCCCCCCTGCTGTGAAGGCCCGGCTTTGTGCACTGGTTTGTTGGCTCGTGTGGGGCATGCAGATAGTAAAGCTGCATTCTGCCCATGCAGGAGTGGGGTGAGCAGCCTTGTTTCCTCTGCTAGACCAGGGAGCACCACCTCAGGGACTACCTTTCTTCCTTCTCCCACTTAATTGGAATTGGAAGGAATGGGAATAGTTTGTTTCCAGTTGTGTAGAGTAACAGGGATGACGCATCTGTGCGCAACCCTCTTCAGGAACTGAGGCTCGGTCAGGCCTGGTGCCAGCTTTGCCTTGAAAAGCACGAGGCAGCTAAGGAAAGAAGTCATCCCAGTCAGCTCCCTTGCTCTGAGAAGCCAGTCTCAGCTGTCCTCTGTGCCTCAGTTACCCCGGCACTGCCAAGGTGGAGTGGAAGGGGCGGCTTTTCTTAAAAACAACAAATCAGCAAATAGCCTTATCATCTCCACTTCCCCTCCCAAATCCTTTCCACATCAGTGCTACAGAGGGCTGACCCCTGAAGTGGGTGATTCATTCGGCTTCTTAAAAGGCAGAGCAGTGTGAATGCACTGGTCACTGGGAAGAGTCCTTCTGGTTTGTCGTGGCTTCCAGGCTGCACTGCCACAGCCCTGCTGGAACAGCAAAACTCTGGTGGGGAACATCCAGAGCCCGGCCCTTCTGCTGCTCCTCCGGGCAACTATAGGAAGTGCCCCAGAATGCAGGGTGGGCCTGCGGGCGTGCATGTCGGCAGGGAGGGGTCAGGCCCAGGCCTGGGGTGTTGATGGCAACAGTGTCTCCCTTTTTGTCTGTGTGGAGCTTGGCTCCTTGGCTGCAACAGCAGCTGCACAGCCTCTGACCACACAGCTGCCAGAGGGAACGTGAGATACGGGACCTGGAGGCAAAAGCGTTTGGGCCTGCAGGCGCCTCTGTCTTCAGTGTAATTTATCTTATTTTCCTTTTTATTGAATTTATTGGGGTGACACTGGTTAATAAAATTACATAGGTTTCAGGTATACAATTCTATAATACATCACCTGTATATTGTATTGTATGTTCACCACCCCATGTCTTCAGTTTTAGAAGAATGATAGGAACAGGCAGATAAGTAACACAGGAAAACCATGGTGTGGACACAGGGTGGTTCTTGTTTTTTCTGTTTGCAGGGGACATAGAGGCAGAGAGGTAGTATATAGGAGCTTACTGTGAAGCACAGTTTACGGTAAAGCAGAATATATTTTAACAGCTCTTACTTGCCTGTTTTACTTTAAAAGAAGACCAGAGCTGCTCTGGCCAGTTTGGCTCAGCGGTGGAGCGTCGGCCCGCGGACCAATGAGTCGCGGGTTCAGTTCCGGCCAAGGGCACGTACCTTGTTTGCGGTTTGTCCCCGGCCCTGGTCGGGTGGTGCGAGAGGCAACCAGTTGATGGTTCCCTTTCTCTCCCTCCCACTCTGTCTGAAGATAAATAGAAAAATATCCTCGGGTGAGGACTGAGAAAAAAAGAGGAAGACCAGAGCCTAAAACCTGGTTCCTCAGGGTAGAATCTGGCTGTGAAGTAGGTAGGTCGACCTCATTTTTAAAAGATCAGCTGGCACAGGAGCAAGGATGATTTCGTTCCACATGGTGAGCTCCCTCAGGCTCCTGACAGCAGGTACTGGATGGAGGGTCTCGTCCCGCCACTACCCTGCCCCCACAGGTCACTTCATCTGGGGCCCTGTACACCAGCAGCCCCTGATAACAAGGGTTCTGTAAGAACTTACCACCTGTTGACAGACTGATAAGGCCCAGAGCTTGAGCAAGGATATTATTTACTTGGCTCCACTGAAAGGTGTTCAGAAATAACAGTCAAAAGGAAAGAAACCAGACTTTTAATGATACTTTCCATAAAACAGTTCAAGTTGGTGAAGCAGAAAAGGGATGTGATTACAACTTAAATGAAATCAGTCACTTGCACAATTAATCCTCTCGGCATCATACAAACTAGGTTTTAATGGCAAATGATTACAACACAGCACAACCAACACGTGCGGAGGGTAGTCTGGAGCCCGGCACACTCCAACCTGAGGGGAAGGTGCTGCATCCAGGCAGGCGGCGCACAGACCTGGACGACAGCACGACACCACGTGCCCACCTCTCCCTGTGCTGTGGGTGCGTTCCTGTGGCCCCGTGGGCCACCTGGGACCCCTGCCCTGGCTGCAGGAACAGACTTTGCTCATGCACTTTTCCAGGGCCCAAGTGAAGAGGCCACTTCAGCAACAGAGGGGACATGAGAGAGTTTAGGGGACGGTGGAGGTTGAAGTGGGGTAAGTATATCTAAATAGACTTATGTACACTAAACCAATGAAGGAGAGGTTTGGCTTTAAGAAATAAATATGTCCCCAACCCCAGAAACCAAGCTGCTGAGTAGGTTCCACAGGTGAGATACACATTTAACACTCAACCAGGGCCAGTACATTTGACTGGTTTAATTCTATTACATTTGTCATCACTAGACACTGAGTAGAATACAGTGGATTAGCAAAGGTTTCTCCACCATGGAGAGAGATTTGTGTTGCCACAAACTGTTTCTATCACCCACGTATGTGGGAGGACTTCTGAGAAAGGTTTCTTGTCCAAGGAGCCATGTGACTGGGCGTGAGGCCCTGCCTCAGCATGAGCTCTGAGCAAGGACCACACACGCCAAGAAAGCATGGCACAGGGAGAGCCCTGAAGAGCACAGAAAGGTCAGCTTTCAGAATAGGTGTGATAAGGCTACACAGTTAAAATTTAAAATACAAACAGGCACATTTACATCACTGGTGTTAATGCACAATTCGAACGGGTCCAATCACTTTTCCAAAGAGCCTTCATGATATTCAAACAGTTCTGCTTAAGTAAAATCAAGCAATAAGAATACTACAGAGATTCAAAGAGGAGATGTGTTCATCTCTTTAGCCAACAGTGCTGCCTTTTGAGGACTGTCTTCCCCAACAAACTAGTCGTCTGTTGCTAACTTCCATCTGTATAAAAAGACAGCTTTTCTCTGCCAACATCAATGCTGCCCAAGGCTTTACTGCTGAAGTTACAGCGGCACCCACTCAGATTCAAGATCCAAGTGCAAATGTTAGAAATCACAGCTTTGCACCTTCTACAGCAGAAGAGCCTGGGTTCAAAGGAGTTTTGTGAATGTACTGATACATAAGATCAAACTAAGTGAAACTGTCATTTTTGTAGATAAAAATGGTCAAATATAATTTCATATAGTTCACATAATGTAATTTTGCATTGTGAACCATTTTAAATACATGTTCCCCTCTTAACTATCTTCTAGACTAAGTTGTAAGATTTAAACATAATGGCAAAGCTTTTTTCTCTGGAGTGAAAACTTGGACCAGCACCACCCAAGAAAACTCGACATACTGATGGCAATGTCTTCGGTCTGCGCAGCACTGTGCCATGCGGCTGCTGAGTGCTTGCAGCGTGGGCAGTGTAACTGAAGGACTGAGTTCTTTCATTTTAATTAAATTTGTGGCTAGTGACCACCAGACTTGGTAGGACAGGGTTAGACATGATTCCACTTTGCTCCTAGTCGTGTTGAAGTGTTTAGTGGATGGGAGCACCTTTCTATTTACTGAATGGGATGCCGCTCAATTCATGAATTGTTGAATAAAGCCAATTAGATTTTTTTAAAGAAAAATGTTTGGCAGATGTGGTCTGCTCTGAGAAAATGTGGGATTTTATATTATGGGATTCTAGTTCCAAATTTCATTTTTAGTTAAATGCAAATAGTGCTTGTACCTATTTTTCTTGAAAAGTTTAAACAGACTACTAAGAAATAGAAACTACTTATTCAAAGTGAGAATGTTTTCAACTTGCCCTGCTGTCAGGATAGGCCAATGAGTTGACAAGACCTAGGGTGACACTCACTTCCTTCTGTAGAAGCAGGCCCCACGGTGTTGCCTGGAGAGTGGGTAATAGTCAGAATAAAATGGAGGTTAGGCCAAGAAGAAGGAAGACTCAAGTGGACATGCAGTTATCCCCAGTGCTACACTAATGGGGGAATTAGATGCTGATGCAGAAAAGCAAACAAGCTATGTCTGCATCTCACTGGGTAACATCTATACCATGTAGCTGGGTCACAGAATTTTTTAAACACTAAATGTATTTGGTCTTTTCTGTACTCTTATCTTCTCCATGAAAACACACATTAAAAAGACAAACCTCAAAACCAAAAACCAACAGTAATTCTTGAATTTGCAGTACAGATACCACTGAACCAACACATTTATTTAATGCTGATAAACAGCAGCCTTGAGAGATACCAAGAGCATCAATTACCTGGTCTACTTAACGGCGCCCTCTCAGTTACCTTAACAAGCAGGAAGAGTGATTCCTGAGCAGTCACTGAACCCTCACGGGCCACAAACTACACACGTGATTCTCGATTTCGAGCCAGCCTGCCCTCCAGCAGCAGCAGGCACCTGTTCTTCAGTCAGCGTGTGAGAGCAACGAAGCATTGCTGTAAATGTGCCTCAAAGTGAGAACTGAAACATTAATATAAAAAAGGCAAATAGAACTAAGTTCTTAGAACTACATATAAAAACTGAATTATTACAACTAAAGCAGCAAATCAAAATATCTGCTGAGGTTTTCTGGTAGAACTAAAAAAAATTAGTTGGTGCCCATGTTCAATAAGTCACTACCATTGACAAAATAAAACTAAACCCAAAATAAGAAATTGAAAAGTGCATAATGAAATTAAATCTTGGATCAAGTATTTATGGAAAATTGGAAATGTTTGTCCGGTATAGTTGACGAATGATGATTTAGAAGAGGTATTAAAGTTTATCGGATCCAGCTTTGGCCTGGCGTTCCACATAGAAAAGGATGTAGGCCTTGGCCTTCAGCACGGTGTCTTCCTCAGTCAGCGTCACAGTACTGTCGTTGAAATGGAACCAGCGACCTTCATGAGTTGCGTATGCTGTGTAATGTCCAGAACCAACCCTGTAAGGAAAAGTCAAAAGATCAAAGAAAATCACAAAAGGATCTGTGCAACCATATAATTTATTAGATATACAATAAATTTTGATAAGTACTACAATTGAATAAATCCTATAGAATTGTGGTTTAAGATGGTTTATTAAGCTCACATGTTTCTCTCCCTCAAAACCCACTGAAATGACAAGGAACAGACTGACAATGGAACCAGAAGGGGAAGATTTTCTAGAACACAAAGGCATATTCACACAGTACTGGATTAACAGAGAAACCAAATAGCTGAATAACTCTCAATCCAACAAGCACAGGTCGGGGCCTATGAAAACATGGAAAATTGAGAACCAGACTTCCCATCAGAGTTTTGGGGAAAAAACAGCTTAAGAAAGTAATCTGACTTGAGGAAGTGCCTTCTCCCTTCTTTGGTGACCAAGGGCTTGTCTCTGTCAGCACAACCCACCCACTCTCCCTAGGGCCCTAGAATCAGCCCTCCCAGGTAGAACATCTTGCACATATAACAGAGACCTTCACAACTGTTAGCAAAACTCTTACCATTTACCAATAATGACAAATCTCATCATTTATTATGATGCTGACTAAACATCCAAAAATCATCAGTCTTGAGGGGAGAAAAAGAACATGAAAGAAAAGTGCCAGGAAAAAAACAGTAATTAACCGCTGAGTAAATGAAGGCAAAAATACACCCAAAAAAGAAACACAAAGAGAATTTTTAAAATTCTAATTAGTAGCAATGGTTTCAAGAAGATACTGCAACCATAAAACAAGAATAGGCTGTTATGAAAAAGTTATGAGAAAAATGTGATTTCCACAATATAAAAATTAATGGAAGAGCTAATTTTCTATTTGGATACAGATGTAACCCAAATCGGTGATTTGGCAAAATAGGCCATGGCCATCTTCAGGAACAAATAAATGGAAAACATTAAAGAATAGTTAAAATATACGAAAAACCCAGAAAATTTACTATGCATTTAACAAGTGAGGTGTTCCAGAGGAGAGAAAGGAGGATGGGGTGGAAAAAATAAACATTTACATTAGCAGAAGACACCAGACTGAGACTGTCCCTATCAACTCTCAAGCAGGAATGTATCAGATGTTATTTCTCAAGTCCAAAGACAAAGGATCCTACAGTCTTCCAAAGAGAAACAGGTTGCCCATAAAGAAGTGAAGAGTCATGTCCAGCCGGTGTGGCTCAGTGGACTGAGCAACATCCCATGCACCAAAAAGGTTGCTGGTTCAATTCCCAGTCAGGGCACATGCCCGGGTTGCTGGCTCGATCCCCAGTAGGGTGTGTGCAGGAGGCAGCCAATTGATGTTTCTCATCCATGTTTCTATCTCTCTCTCTCTAAAAAAATCAATAAAAACATATTTTTTTTATTTTTATTTATTTATTTATCTTTTAATCCTCACCCGAGGACATTTTTGCATTTATCTTCAGATAGAGTGGGAGGGGGAGAGAGAGAGAGAGAGAGAGAAAAATCGATGTGAGAGAGACACATCAACTGGTTGCCACCCACACGACCCCAACAGGGGCGGGGACAAACTACAACCAAGGTACGTGCCCTTAGCGGGAACCGAACTCGGGACTCCCTGGTCCTCAGGCCGACGCTCTAACTGCTGAGCCAAACCAGCCAGGGCAAAACATATTTTTTAAAAAGGTGAAGAGTCAGGCCCTGGCTGGTTTGGCTCAGCGGTTAGAGCGTCGGCCTGCAGTACAGAGAGACCCGGGTTCGGTTTCCGCTAAGGGCATGTGCCTCGGTTGCAGTTTGTCCCCGACCCTGGTTGGTCGTGTGGGTGGCAGCCACTCGATGTGTCCCTTTCACGTCGATGTTTCTCTCTCTCTCTCTCTCCCTCCTACTCTATCTGAACAAAAAATGAAAAAATGTCCTCAGGTGAGGATAAAAAAAAAATAAAAAATAAAAATAAAAAAGTGGAGAGTCAGAATTGTAGTGGACTTGTTTATAATTCTATGAGTGGTGAAGTCATGGAGCAATGTCTACAAAGTTCTGAAGGAAAACGATTGTCAATATGGATAGTGGTTTGCCCAAGTAATAGGAGTCCAAGTTTGAAGGTAAAATAGCCCTTCTCAAACAGAACAGAAATCAGAATGTATATGCCCCTACTACAAACTTTCAGGGAAAAAGATAATAATTATTCAATAAAATAAAAAATGAATCTTTAAAGTACAGGACATGAAGTAAGTTATAAACAATTTTCCATTTTCTCCATTTAAATATCAATTGGCAAAGGAAATAACTTGAGTAAAAAATGCTCAGCCCTGGCCGGTTTGGCTCAGCGGTTGAGCATTGGCCCGTGGACCAGAGAGACCCGGGTTTGGTTCCCACTAGGGGCACGTACCTCGGTTGCAGTTTGTCCCCGGCCCCAGTCGGGGTCATGTGGGTGGCAATCAATCGATGTTTCTCTCTTCCTCCCTCTCCCTCCCCTTATATCTGAAGATAAGATAAATGCAAAAATGTCCTCGGGTGAGGATAAAAAAAAAAAAAGAAAAAAACAATGCTCAGGATTTTGTGAACAACAGACTGGGTCCTGGATGCTGGGTTCAAATGAACCATGCTCCATTTTGCTTTTATGTGCCTTCTCTTCACACTTCACAACACTCTTGCAGGATTATTCTTTCATACCAAAATCGAAGGAAAATTCTACTTCACCCACTTTAATGTACCTGAATTTATATTTTAGGGAGTGTGGGGAGAATTATCAAGAGTGGTGCAAGACGTAGGTTTTCGCTGTGCCATCCTACCCAGACAAGCCGCTGGCATACTCACCCGGAACCATGGTGCACCACCACAGCAGCCAGGTCGTACAGGCAGTTCTCAGGGCCGCTGTTCTCAGGCTACAGAACAAGGGAGAAGGCATCCCAGGGCTGCGTTAGGAGCAGTGGTCAATGGCACCGGTATCTCCCACCTCAATGACGACCTCCACCCCGTGTCTGTGAAGACTTCATTTTACTGAAGAGCCATCTTGTCACCATGCTAACAAAGTTACCTTACCTCCAGTAAGTAGCATTTCATGTCTAGGCCTCTCAGTGGAAACTCTACATATGTGTCAACTTTGTTTCTTAAATATGCTGTCCAATGAAATCTTTTCAAATGTAAGCATAGCACCTGGACCAGAAATAAGGACAAAGACTGTAAATGAACACCTAATTTACCTTTCAATCAAAATTAACTACCTGTTAACTGTCTCTCAAATATTTCAGGGGGCTTATCAGTTTTTCTTTTGATCTCTGATATTGCTTTCTTCCATGCATATATTATGTGACACTATGATTTGTAATAATGAAATGTATATCTGGCCTCAGTTCTCTTTTCTGGCATACTGCTCCTAAAACTCTTAAAATTTCCCAAGTGATGAGAGTGATGAAGGTGTCTTTTGTTAGGTTAATTAGGGGATAAGTGGACCTCACCTTAGGATGAGGGTCCTTCCTCCCTGATCTCTGGGTAGGGGAGAGGGAATGGAAGTTGAATCAATTGCCAACGGCCTACGATTTAATCAGTCATGCCTATGTAATGAAGCCTCCATATAAACCCAAAAGGACAGTATTTGGAGAGCTTCCAGGCTGGGGAACCAGAATGCTTTCGTGTCCCACCATGCTAGGACCCAAACTGCACAAGAAGAAGGTCCTTTGTTTGGGCCCTCGCCCTATGTATCTCTTCATCTGGTTGTTGACTCGTATCCTTTAATATCCTCGGTAATAAAGCAGTAATCTAGTGAGTAGACAGGTTTCCTCAATTCTGTGAGCTGCTCTAGCAAATTAATGGGACCCAAGGAGGGGCTTGGAAACCTCCGATTTACAGCCAATCAGAGGTACAGGGATCTTCTAAAGTGCAAGGGGGGGGGGGGGGGTGCGGTCAAGATGAACTCCACTGTGTAGGTCAGAAACATAAAGTAACAACCTGGGCTTATGACTGGCTCTGAAGGGGAGGACAGTCTTGTGGGACTGAGCCCTTATCCTGTGGGATCTGATGTTACCTTCAGATAGTGTCAGAACTGAGTTGAAGTGTAGGACACCCAGCTGGTGTGGGAGAATTGCTTGTTGGTGTGGTGGGAACCTCTCTCACCCTCCACACACTGGAAATTGTGATCAGGACACATTTAAGTATGTATTATTCAAAAGGTTTATTTAGCTTTTACTGAAAACACTGGAGATCAATACAGAAGATATGACACAAAGTTATAAAAACAACTTGCTTTTCATCAGACATAAACACTTTTCCCTTGAAATTGCATTGTAATATGAAACTCAACACTTACCTTGGGTAGTTTCTGAATCCAAAACTTTTTAGTGGACTTTTGTTTCTTTTTGCATTTGTGACACATATATAACTCTGTCTCATCAAGTTCTTCTAAGTCGGTAAAACTGCGAAGACAGTCTAAAACCAAATTGATTTTGGCAGCATTACAACAGGAAGCCTTTAATAGAGGCAGTGTACTATAAAGACAGACTAGACTTTGAAGCTGAACAATCTGGGCTCAAATCTCAGCTTTATTAGGTATATGTGACCACGGAAAAGTCAGCCTTTCTCAGTTACAAAATGAATACTAATAACAATAATAATAATAATACCTACTTTGAAGAACTGCTGTAAGGAAGAAAAATAGTGTATATAAAGTGCCTGGAATCATGTCTGACATCTGGTAATGATCAATTAATGACAGATGGTTTTTTTTTTTTTCAGTTGGCATTATTGTTGTTGGGTTTGCTGTTATTAATGAAAGAATTTGTCTGAATAATTCTGATAAAAACAGTCCCCTAATGAAATCAAGGTTCAAACAGCAATTTT
Source organism: Tadarida brasiliensis (assembly GCA_030848825.1). NCBI lineage: Eukaryota > Metazoa > Chordata > Mammalia > Chiroptera > Molossidae > Tadarida > Tadarida brasiliensis. The sequence goes on along the minus strand of CM061257.1, from coordinate 195,513,157 downwards.
CTCTCAAAGTTCATAAAAAATGTCAAATTTAGATCAAACAATTTCACAGTACAGAAGCCTACCTATTGACCTTCCTACTGTACCTCCAACGGGCCCTCTGTTCCCGACTACTTTCAATCCCTTGGGTAAACTACATCTCTCTCTCTCTCTCTCATAGATATATATGCGTGTGTGTATGTATATGGTCTATATGTAGTCTATATATATATGTATATGGTCTATATGTAGTCTGTGTGTGTGTATAGATATATAGATATAGATATAGATACAGATATATAGATAGAGATATAGAGTAGTCTGGGGCTTGGTAAACTGTGGCTCCGAGCCAAATCCAGCCACCTGGTTTTGTAAATAAAGGTTTGTTGGAACACAGCCACACCTATCCCTTTATATATTGTCTGGCTGCTTTTATGCTGCAACAGCAGAGTTGAGTAGTTGGGATGTGGACCTATATGTGCTGTAAAGCTTAAAATATTTACTTGTCTGGACATTTATGGAAAAAGTTTGCCAACTCCTGGTGCAATCAGTAATATATTCAGACGTCTTGTGTGTATTATTCTGTAGGGAATTAATAATATATTATTCTTTTTAGAGAAAAATATGAATGTCTTTGTACCCACCAGGCAGGTAAAGAAATGGATTTTCTCCAGCACTCGTGGAGCCAGGGCTCATGAGAATGGTATCCCTTAGGGCTGTGCAGTGGAAGCCTGTGCGGCCATGTTTGGGATCTCCGTCAGGAGCCTCCTGTGTACCTCTTCCGAATCACAGACCCTTTTCTCCCCCTAGAAATAGCCATTATTGACTTTTGTTTTAATCATTTCTTTGTTTTTCTTTATAGACCATATGTATGCATCTTTAAACAATATAATGTTTAGTTTGAAAAGTTGGGTAGCAAACACAAACCTAGCGATATACAGGAAAGTAACATTGTGTCTGTACTCAGAGTTTTTAGGTCATAGCCTTGACTTTCATGACAGAGTAGGAGTCAGAGCCCCTTCGTGGGGAAGTTAGTGGGGCAAGGTGTAGTGGGGTGCAGGTGTGGCCAGGCACTCATGCATTCTTTTTTATTTTTAATTGAGGTATAATTGATATATAACATTAGTTTCAGGAGTACAACATAATGATTTGATAGTTGTATATGTTGCAAAGTGATCACCACACTAAGTCTAGTTAACATCCATCACCATACATAGCAACAAAATCTTTTTTCTTGTGATGAGAACTTTTAAGATCTAATATATTAGTAACTCTCAAATATGCAATACAGTATTAACTATAGTCATCACACTATACATTTTATCCCCATGACTTATTTATTTTATAACTGCAAATGTGTAGCTTTTAACCCTGGGTCTGCCAACCACCAATCTGTTCTCTCTGTCTATGAACTTGGGTGTTTGGTGGTTTTTGTTGTTGTTTGGTAGATTCCACATATAAGTGAGATCATATGGTATTTGGCTTTCTCTGACTTATTTCACATAGCCTAACACCCTCAAGGTCCATCCATGTTATCATAAATGGCAAGATTTCCTTCTTTTCATGGCTAAATAATATTCGTGTGTGTGTATGTCACATGTTATTAATCCATTTATCCATTGGTGGACACCTAGGTTATTTCTGTATCTTGACTATTTGTAAACAATGCTGCAGTGAACATGGGGGTGCAGATATCTTTTCAAATTCATGTTTTCATTTTATTCTAATAATCCAGAAGTCAAATCGCTGGATCATATGGTAGTTCTATTTTTAACTTTTTGAGGAACCTTTGTACAGTTTTCCATAGTGGCTACACCAATTTGCATTCCTGCCAGCAGGGCACAAGGATTCCCTTTTCTCCACATTCTTGCCAATACTTATTTCTTATCTTTTATAATAGCCATTCTGACAGGTATGAGGTGATATCTCATTGTGGTTTTGATTTGCATTTCCCTGATGATTAGTTATGCTGAGCCTCTTTTCAGGTAGCTGTTGGTCATCTGATATCTTCTTTGGAAAAATGTCTATTCAAATCCTCTGCCCATTTTTTTAAATCATATTTTTTGTTTGTCTGCTATTGAGTTATACAAGTTCTATGTATTTTCAATATTAACCCCTTATCAGATATATTATTTGCAAATATTTCTCCCATTCAGTAGGTTGCCTCTTCATTATGTTGATGATCTCATTTGCTGTGCAGAAGCTCTTTAGGTTGATGTAGTCTCATTTGTTTACCACCCATGTTTTCTTCTGGGAGTTGTATGGTTTTAGGTCTTATATTTGCATCTCCAATCCATTTTGACTTAATTTTTGTGTATGGTATAAGACAGTGGTCCAGTTTCATTCTTTTGCCTGTGGTTGGCCAGTTTTCCCATCATCATTCACTGAAGAGACTGTCCTTTCCCACTGAATACTACTGGTTCCTCTATCATAAGTTAATTGTCCATATATGCATGGGTTTATTTCTGGGCTATTTTGTTACATTTGATTATGTGTCTGTTTTTATGCCAATACCATACTGTTTTGATTACTACAGCTTTATAGTATACTTTGAAATCAGGGAGCATGATACCTCCAGCTTTGTTCTTTCCCAAGATTGCTTTGGCTATCCAGAGTCTTTTGTGGTTCTATACAAATTTTAGGCGTGCTTGTTCTAGTTCTAGGAAAAATGCCACTGGATTTTTTTTATAGGGATTGCATTGAATCTGTAGATTGTTTTGGGTAGTATGGACATTTTAACAATATTAATTATTCCAATCCATGAGCAAAGAGTATCTTTCCATTTATTTGTGTCTTCTTCAATTTCTTTCATCAGTGTCTTACAGTTTTCAGTGCATAGGTCTTTTCCATTGTTGACTAAATGTATTCCTAGGTATTTTATTCTTTTTGATGCAACTGTAACTAGGATTTTCTTAGTTTCCTTTCTGATAGTGTGTTATTAGTATATAGAAATGCAACAGTATTTATACATTGATTTTGTATTCTACAACTTTACTGAATTCATTTATTAGATCTAATAGATTTTTGGTGAAGTCTCTAAGATGTTGTATATATAATATTATGTCATCTGCAAATAATAAGTTTTATTTCTACCTTTCCATTGGGTGCCTTTTATTTATTTTTCTCGCCTAATTGCTCTGGCCAGAACTTCCAGAACTATGTTTAATAAAAGTGGCGAGCCCTGCTGGTTTGGCTTAGTGGTTAGAGCATCTGTCTATGGACCTAAGAGTTACAGGTTTGATTCCCAGTCAAGGGCATGTACCTGGGTTGCAGGTTCGATCCCAGGCCCGTCAGGATTGTGCAGGAGGCAACCCAATAAATGTGTCTCTCTCACATTAATGTTTCTCTCTATCCCTCCCTCCCTTCCATTCTAGCTGAAAAAAAAAAAAAATCAATGGAAAAATATCTTCAGGTGATTAAACAATAATAAGTAAATAAAAGTGGAAAGTGGTGAGAGTGGGCATCCTTGTCTTGTTCCTCATCTTAGCAGAAAAACTTTCAGCTTTTACCCTTGAGTATAATGTTTGGGGTGGGCTTGTCATATGTGGCCTTTATTATGTTGAGGTACATTCCCTCTATATATACTTTGTTGAGAGTTTTTATTATAAATAGATACTGAATTTTGTCAAATGGTTTTTCAGCATCTATTAATATCACATAAGATTTTTCTGCTTTATTTTGTTATGTGCTGTATCACATTGATTGGATTTGTGGGTGTCAAACCATCTTTGCATCCCTGGAATAAATCCCACTTGACCATGGTGTATGATCCTTTTAAGCTATTGTTGAATTTGGTTTGCTAATATTTTGTTCCTTGTCTGGTTTTGGTATCAGAGTAATTATGGTCTCATAAAATGAGTTTGGAGGTGTTTCCTCTTCAGTTTTGTGGAAGAGTTTGAGAAGAACTGATATTAATTATTCTTGAATGTTTGGCAGATTCACTGTGAAGCCATCTGGTCCTGGACTTCTGTTTGTTGGGAGGTTTTGATTACTGATTCAGTCTCCTTACTAGTAACTGTTCTGTTCAGATTGTCTATTTCTTCATGATTCAGTATTGGTAGGTTGTATGTTTCTAGGAATTTATCCATTTCTTCTGAGTTGTCCAGTTTGTTGGCATATAACTGTTCATAGTAGGCTCTTACAAGCTTCTGCATTTCTGTGGTATCAGTTGTAATGTTTCTTTCCACTTTCTTCCTTTTTCGTTTTCTTTTTTTTTTTTTTTAAGAGAGAGAGAGAGGAAGGGAAAGGGAGAGAGAGGTAGAAACATCGACAAGAGAGAACATCGACTGGCCGCCTCCTGCATGCCCCCACTGGGGATTTGGCCCACAACCTGGGCATGTGCCCTGACCAGGAATCGAACCGGCAATCTCTTGGTGCATGGGTCGATGCTCAACCACTGAGCCTCACTGGCCGGGCTCTTCCCACTTTCATTTCTGATTTTATTTTAGTCCCCTCTTCTTTTTTTCTTGGAGTCTAAAAGTTTGTCAACTTGCTCTTAGTGTTAGTGATGTTTTCTATTTTCTTTTTAGTTTCTATTTCTTTCTTTCTGTTCTGATCTTTGTTACTTCCTTCCTTCTACTAACTTTAGACTTTGTTGTTCTTTTTCTAGTTCCTTAAGTTGTAAAGTTAGGCTGTTTGAGAATTTTCTTGTTGTTTGAGGCAGGCATTTATTGCTACAAACCTTCCTTTTTAGAACTGCTTCTGCTGTACCCCCACAAATGTGGGTATGTTGTACTTCCATTTTCATTTGCCTCAAGGTACTTTTGACTTCTTCTTTAATCCATTGGTTGTTCAGTAGCATGTTGTTTAATCTCCACATGTCTGTGAATTTTTCAGTTTACTTCCTGTAATTGCTCTCTAGTTTCATACCATTGTGGTTGGAAAAGATGTTATGATTTCAATCTTCTTAAATTTATTGTGGCTTGTTTTGTGGCCTAACATGATCTATCCTAGAGAATGTTCCATTTGCTCTTGAGAAGAATGTGTACTGTTGTGTATATGTCTATAAAGTCCATCTGGTCTAACGAGTTGTTTAAGGTTGATGTTTATGGATTTTCTGTCTGGATGATCCATCCATTGATGTAAGTGGGGTTTTAAGGTCCCCTACTACTATGTATTGCTCTCTCTCCTGTTAGAACTATTAATATTTGCTTTATATATTTAGATGTTCCTATGCTGGATATACATTTATAAATGTTATACCCTTTTACTGGACTGATTCCTCTATCACTATATAATGCCCTTCTTTGTCTCTTATTACAGTCTTTGTTTTAAAGTCTGATACAAGTACAGCTACCCCAGCTTTCTTTTGGTTTCCATTTGCCTGGAATATGTTTTCCATCCCATCTCTGTGTATCTTTAAACTGAAGCAAGTTTCGAGTAGGTCGCATACAGATGGATTTTTCTTTTTCTTTTTTATCCATTCAGCCACTATCTGACCTTTACCTATGACATTATGCTTTCATGTTTTCTTGTTACTAGTTAGCACTCTTTTTTTTCAACTTAAGGAAGTTCCTTTAACATTTCTTGTAAGGCTGGCTTAGTAGTGGTGAATTCTTACAGGTTTTGCTTGTCTGGAAGACTATCTTTCCTTCAATCCTGTATTATATATCTTTGCCAGGTATTCTTAATTGGAAGGTATTTTTTTTCTTCCAGCACTTTGAATATATCATGCCACTCCCTTTTGCCCTGCAAATTTTCTGCTAAAAAAATCTGATAGTCCTATGAGGGTTCCCTTGTACATAAGTTGTTTTTCTCCTGCAGCTTTTAAGATTCTCTCTTTGTCATTAACTTTTGACATTTTAATTACAATACATCTCAGTGTGGTTCTCTTTGAATTTGTCTTATTTGGAATTCTGGCCTGGATCTGGATGTCTGTTTCCTTCTTCAGGTTAAGGAAGTTTTCTGCCCCTTTTTCTCTTCTCCTTCTGGGAACACTATAATGGAAATGTTAGTCTGCATGATGTTGCTTCATAGTCCCTTAAGCTATCTGCACTTTTTTTTTCATCAGGGATGGTGGCCTATAATTTTCCTCAGGCCATTCTTTTTTATTTTGGGGCTAAGATTGGGTGAATTCCAGTGCCCCGTCAGAGTCTACTGATCCTTTCTTCTGATTCATCTAGTGTGCTGTTGAACCCCTCCAATGTATTCTTCAGCTCTATGACTTCTATTTGGTACTTTCTTATATTTTCTATCTCTTTGTTGAAGTTCTCACTGTGTTCATCCATCCTTCTCCCAAGATTGGTGATGACCATTACTTTGAACTCTTTATCAGGGAAATTACTTATCTTCATTTCATTAAGGTTTTTTTCTGAGGTGGTGTTTTTTTCATTTGAAACATATTCCTCTGTTTCTTCATTTTGCTTGAGACTCTGTGTTGGTTTCTAAGTATTAGATGAAAGAGGCACCTCTCCCAGTCTTGAAGGACTGGCCTCTTGTAGGAGATGAACCTTAGTATTCAACCCTGCACTAGCTCTTAGTTGTCTCTCTAAACAACTTGTGATTATCCAACCAGTCCATTTTATTTTTAATAACTCCCAGTAGTTGAGGGTGTGCCAAGACATGTCAGTATCCCAAAGGGGAGGATCTCCATCAACCACTAGTTTCAGGCTGATTAGAAGCCAGACTCTCAGGCAGCAGCTTTTAAAGTAGTTGGACCATAAGCCAGATGATCTGAAGGTATCTCCTGGAGTTGAAAAAAATGTGTTTCCATGAGTTTATAAGATCCTTTCTGGAAAATACTGGCGAGCTGTAGCCAGGGAGGAGAGAGTGCAAAGATGGTCTATCCCAGGCTACATTCCCTGAGAGCACCCTAGTAGGCCCTCAGGCCAAAGCTCCAGGATGAGCAAACAGGCCTCTTTCCAAGGCAGACTGGGGTGTATGGGTGTGTTTCATTCTGATGTTTGTGCAAGTACCCTGGGGTGGTGGCCTGCCAAGAACCCTGTGGGATCCAAGAATGCAAGTCCCCCTGGCCACCAGAGCCAGGTGATCAAGGTGCAGCCTCTGGGCAGCAGCTGCAAAATCTGGGGCACCTGATATATATAAGAGCTCCCCTCAGAGATACTGGTGCTCTGGAGCACAGAAAGGGAGAGCAGGAAGATAGTGCCCACCCTCTGAGGGCTCTGGAAAGGATTATAGTCAGCCTTTAGATGTGGGTTTAATTAGAAGCCTGCCCTTCAGGCTGTAGCTATAAAGATAAACTAATAAGCCTCTTTCACAGAAAGAGCTCCTAGATCTGCTGCCTTTTCCTGTGCCCTGATGGTGGTAGCTGTTTAAGAACTCTTTCTCTATTGGTTACAAGTCCTGTGAGACTGGGAGCGGAAGCCCTGCTGGCCACCAGAGCCAGGCAGCAGCCACAAAAAAAAGTTTCAGGACTCACAACACTTTTCTAATTTCCAAACGTACTACAAAGTTACAGCAATCAAAACTGTGTGGTGCTGGCATAAAGTCAGGCACACAGATCAGTGACACAGGATAGAGAACCCTTAAATATATAGTCAACTGATTTTTGACAAGCAACAGAACCATTCAAAAGACAAAGGACAGTATTTTCAACAAATGGTGCTGGGGAAATTGGATACTCACATGCAAAAGAGTGAAGTTGAACCCTTACCTAATACCACATACAAAAATTAATTCAAAATGGATCAAAGACCTCAACATAGGACATAAAACTCTGAGAAGAAAACATACAGGAAAAGCTTCACAACATTCGATTTGGTAATGATTTCTTTGATATGACACCAAAAGGAAAATGAGGAAAACTGGACTTTGTAAAAAAAAATTTTTAACTTTTGTGTATCAAAAGACACAAGAAAGTGAAAAGTCAAACCACAAGTTGGGAGAAAAATATTTACAAATCATGTGTCTGATACAGAATTAATAGCCACATTATAAAAAGAACTCCTATAACTCAACAACAGCAAATATAAACCACCCGATAGCAGTGCAGGGCACTCTGCTTCCTGAACCTTGACATGCAAAAGGCTCTCCTAATACTCCACATTCAAACTGGAGAGGAAAACGGAAATCTCTAATGGAGCTGCTGTATTTATGAATATTAATGAATAAAAATGCTTGGATGATTTACCTTAAAAAATAAAACACCTGATTAAAAAATGGGCAAAGTACTTGAATAGACATTTTTCCAGAGGAGATATACAAATGGCTAATATGCACAAGAAAAGATACACAACTTTATTAATCATTAGGAAATGCAAATCAAAACCACAAAGTGGTATAAAGTATACCACTTTATACTCATTATGATGGCTATTATTTTTAAAAAACAAAAAAATGGAAAATAGCCCTGGCCGGTTTGGCTCAGCGGTTAGAGCGTCGGCCTGCGGTCCAGAGAGACCCGGGTTCAGTTCCCGCTAGGGGCATGTACTTCGGTTGCAGTTTGTCCCCGGCCCTGGTTGGTCGTGCGGGTGGCAGCCACTCGATGTGTCCCTTTCGCGTCGATGTTTCTCTCTCTCTCTTCCTCTCTCTCTCTCCCACTCTATCTGGACAAAAAAATGAAAAAATGGCCTCAGGTGAGGATAAAAAAAAAAAAAAAAATGGAAAATAACATGTTATCGAGAACATGGAGGAATTAGAACCCTCCTGCATTGCTGATGAGAATAAGAGATGGCACAGCCATTGTGGAAAACAATTTGGTGGTTCCTCAAAAAGTTAAACATAAAAGTACCATATGATCCAGCAATTCCACTCCTAGGTCTATACCCAAAGAACTGAAAGCAGGGACTCAAACAGGTATTTGTATATTTATGTTCAAAACAACATTATTCACAAGAGCTAAAAGGTGGAAGCACTTAGCCTGGCATCAGCCTGCTCCTTTTCTACAAACAACCTCCCTCCCTCCAGCAACCTTCAAGTTCTCAGCTGCTTTCCAACATTTTCTTCCTTTGTATTTTTATTCCTCCTACCTTTTTTTTTTTTTCTTTATTGAATTTTAGAGAGAGTGGAAAGGAGAGAGAGAGCTAGGAACATCGATTGGCCGCCTCCTGCATGCCCCTCACTGGGGATCAGGCCCACAACCTGGGCATGTGCCCTGACCGGGAATTGAACCAGTGACCTCTTGGTGCATGAGTGGATGCTCAACCACTGAGCCACACCAGCCAGGCAACTTCCTCCTACCTTTAAAGAGGCTTAAAACTAACAGGATGAGTGACCACAAAGTGGTCCCACAGCTGATTTACACACAAGATAGTGCCGAGTTTCCTCCTTTTCACGTGAGGCCATGTGATAAACCAAAATGGAATGAAAGGCCCATTAGACGATTCACAAACAAGCAATACAAGCTAAGCCTGATTATTCAAACACTCAAGTTAAAAAAATGATGGCCCAGCTGCCTCTAGGAGCCATCTTTTTGTCTTCACATCTCTCCCTGCAGCAGGCTCAGCGGCCACAACTGCCTCTGGTCAGAAGGCTGGTTTGCCTGTGTGTGGCCTCCAGAGAGTTTTAATAAAGAAGCAACATCACACACTGTAGTTGAACTAGTGAAGAACTACCAAGTCCTTCTCCCTCTGGGTTTTTAAAAGCTTCTTAAGCTGTCCTGAAAACCTAATGCCCATTTGTAATGGTTTCTATGGGTTTAAAAAAAAAAGTTGTTTTCCTAAAAAGTTCCAACTGCTGCCCTTTTATAAAACATCTTCTACATTGGTTTTTAAACAAAAACATCCTTAACCATGGTATTTCTGGACAGCAGGCTTATAAGGAAGGGATGTTTATTTTCCTCTTTACACTCTTTTGAATTTTCCTTCTTGGTAATAAGGAAACTACAAAATGTTGTTGTTACCAAACTACAGAATGTACCTTGGTAATAAGGTAACTATTATTGAAACACATCCACACACATATTTCTTTAAGAGGAAGATTGCCTAGATACAGCATATCCTTGACATTCACAGATTTGACAATTGCCATTTTAAATATTTGAAAAGTCTGACCCTGAAATGTACTACAATATTTTGCAGCAGCACAAATATGAATTTCACCTCAAAGCTCACATGTGGAAGTGAGTGAATCACATAGCCAGTGAATTGTCTCCAGTAGGTACCTGGCATTCACAGCTCAGCAAAGCTTTGTTGTTCTCTATTGACCTTCACAGCTCTCCTTAAGGATCTCAGGAAGCTGCTTACAATTTTCATTTGTATTTCATGGGGGGGGAGGGGGGGGAGCCCATGGTGGTTTTTGAAACTCCTAAGATTCTCAAAGGTTTTAGGGCATATATTTCACAAGTGTCAGTCTTCTACATTATATTAACTGTTAAATAGCATCCCTCTGGAAAGCAAGGAATAAAACTGGTTTGTTGAAGTTATTAGATCACCTTTATGTATTGTGTGAAGTTACTTTAGCAAAGCAATAATTGGGAAGTATGCATGAATTAATCCCCATTTTTTCACTCCCCCCAAATAAATACCTAATTAGAAAGGTGACACAATAGGTTAAAAAATTCAAGCAATAGAAAAGAGACGAAAAAAGTCACGATTCCATTTCTTCCTGAATGCCATTCCCCTAAGATAATCACTGAACAGATGGTGTATGCCGCTGAAGAATTTTAATGCACCTATGAATGTTTTTTTATCTTACACAAATGGATTAATTCAACATACATACTTCCATGGAGAGTGTTTCACTCTACAACATTCTGTATTTATCTTTCCGTGCCTGGGCTATTCATCAACTTTAGCTTTCTTAATTGCTACATCATATAATTTATTGAACCAATGCTCTACTGTTGGGCATATAAATTGTTTCTGATTTTTTGCCATAACAAAGAATGCTTCAATGAATACTTTTGCATATGTTACTGTCCACATTTGCAAGTGAAATTACTATGTCTGAGGAAATGCCTATTAAAAATAGTGATCACACCCGGCCAGTGTGGCTCAGTGGTTGAGCATTGACCCATGCACCAAGAGGTCACCAGTTTGATTCCTGGTCAGGGCACATGCCCAGGTTGTGGGCCCAATCCCCAGGGGGGGCATACAGGAGGCAGCCAATCGATGTTCTCTCTCATCAATGTTTCTATCTCTCTCTCCCTCTCCTTTCCTCTCTCCCTAAAATCAATAAAAAAATTTTTTTTTAAATAATAAAAATAAAAGTAGAGCCTTAAGCTTAACCAATCGATAGATTTCTCTCCCTATCCAGTTTGTCTCAGCAGTTAGAGCGTCGGCCCTTGGATCAAAGGGTCAGAGGTTCAATTCCTAGCCCTGGTCAGGGTCATGCAGGAGGGGACCAATCGATGTGTCTGTCTGTCTGTCTGTCTCTCCCTCCCTTCCATTCTATCTAAAATCAGTGGAAAGAGCATCGTCCCATAGACTAAGGTCCCGGTTCGGGCACATGCCTGGGTTGTGGGCTCGATCCCCGGTGGGGGGGCGTGCAGGAGGCAGCTGATTGATGTTTCTATCTCTCCCTCTAAAAAAAATCAATGAAAACATATTTAACAATAAATAAATAAAATCAGTGGAAAGATATCCTCGGGTGAGAATTAAAAACAAAAAATAAGATTTCTCAAAACTATCTGTCATACGAAAGAATAAATAAACCATAATTTATGAAACTTTGCTGAGTGTTCTTTCTTCCTATGGATACTAGTGGGATATCCACAGAATAAACTATATTTCATTAGGTTAGAAAAGGTTTTGTTATGGACTTTCACTTTTAAAAAAGAAAAGTGAGAAATATTTTATGCTTGACCTATTATCTCTGGCAGGCATTCTTATTAAACAGAATTTTTGGGGGCAGGAAGAAACATCTAAGTTTGACTTTTAAGTTATAACACATTCATTAAATTAACAACACAGTACATATAGATGAAGCTTACAAATATATTCAGGTATTTCAGAGGGAAAAAATAATTCTAGAACATTAATTTAGTATCTTACCTCGTAATGAACAAACTGGTCCATTTTCCTGATTCTTAGAGCGCTTATTTCTGAACTGACTTGGAATATCTAATGAAAGGTCTTAAAGGAAACAGGAAAACAGCTATTGAAGTCATTTAACTCAAAAAGTAATTTCAAAAATTGATGTATTTTTAATGATTTATCTCCACTCTCTTAATTTTCAAAGGAAACATTAAAATTATTTAATATAATATCGTATATCCCCACATACCAAATATGTCTTACCTAGGAATGGATCAAACTTTCTAGATTCTGTCCCACATATAAGGCAGTTAACCTCGTTTTGGAGAATGCCTCCGAATATAGCCGTGACAACTGTAGATGCTCCATTTCTAAGAGAATCACAGAGGAAAACATCTCAGTAAAAACAAAAATAATTTATATTTATTAAAATTACAAAATGATGCAAAAACTTAAAAAACTATATAGATGTATACTAAATAAAAGGGTTAAGCCATTGATTAATTGCCTCCCCCACCCCCCAACCTGGCCCTCTTCCAATCCAGTACTTTCTCTAGAAGTAACTGACACTGGACACGGACCATTCCTAACAACTGATCACGTGACTGCCTACACACAGGGCCGGAGGACACCTTCCCCACAGTTATATCCCGAAGAACAGAGAGAACTGCCTTATATCTGAATCTCTACAAGGCCTCTCATCTTACAGGGAGCTCTCAATTACTTTACTTTGAACCACCACTTCACTCGGAGATAGATTTCCATTTTTCACATGGTTTTCTTTCAGATTTAGGGAAAAAGTAAAAAACTTAATACTTATTTAGTAATTACTGGTGGAGGTATGACTTCACAATTGAAGTGCTGAATGTTCCTGTCAACGAGCCTTTTAAAAAGCTCACTTAAAATGATATTATAAATAATTCATTTGTGGAGATCAAGAATACACTAATTTGCCCTGGCCGGTTTGGCTCAGCGGTTAGAGTGTCGGCCTGCGGTACAGAGAGACCCGGGTTCGGTTCCCGCTAAGGGCATGTACCTCTGTTGCAGTTTGTCCCTGGCCCTGGTTGGTCGTGCGGGTGGCAGCCACTCGATGTGTCCCTTTCACGTCGATGTTTCTCTCTCTCTCTCTCTCTCTCTTCCTCTCTCTCCCTCCCACTCTATCTGAACAAAAAATGAAAAAAAAAAAATGTCCTCAGGTGAGGATGAAAAAAAAAAAGAATACACTAATTTAATTTAAAAACAAAAACCACCACCAACTGCCCTAATGTTAGTGAACCTCTTGGTGCCTTGGCTTCATCAAACGTAAAACAGGAATAAGGCCCCTCCACCGCAGAGGCCTGGTGTGAAGGTGAAACGAGTCCTGTATGTACAGTGCTTTTAGATATGTGCTTACCAAAAAACCCCTTGAAGTGTGTTAAGGGCTTTTTATTACCATAATAATTAGGATCATCTGCCTTTTGCTCATATTTCCTTCAGTACATATTTTGAACACGTTCCCCACTTTTTCTGACAACTGCAGGCAGGCCCCAGTGCGGACAGGGAAGGGGGCACAAGAACAACTGAGAAAGTGCGGCGGTGAGAGCATGATTTGCAAGCGCCAGTCCAAGTACTTTCCATTTATTCACACAGCTAACCCACACAACTACGAGGCAGACATGATTATCCCTATTTCACAGACAAGGAAGCTGAAGTCCAAAAGGTTAAAAGTTTGCTTCCTTTGGCTTCCTTCCGTTACTGGAAAAAGAAATATATTGCAGCTTTATTATTTTTTTAAAGTTGTTCACAAGATATGTGGCTTTTATTTAGAAATTAAACAAAAAGGAAAGATATATTGGGAACTAGAACACAATGGCCATTTAGGTTTTAGGTTTAGTATCTGTGTCATAAACAAAGGGCATACCCCCCCTAAAAACTACTGAAAATAAAGGGACTGTGATTGATCCTTTCATACTGATGTTCACATACAATGCTGTCTTTTATTTAAAGAGAAACTACTGTATTTCAAAGCAGAACATTTAAACTCAATGTAGTTCTTCCTTTATAATTTCTACCTCTGAGAAAAGAATACTAATCAAGTCAAAATGCAAAGCAGAATTTTTCATTTAATGCTATTTTTAAATTGGTGCTAGCAGCAAGAACAATTCTACCAGTCATAATTCCCTCCCTTTCTGTGCTGGATTGTGACTAGAATCATAGCTACCAGGACCTGGAAGACCAGACATTTGGTATGGTAATTCATACTGGTTACCTTCTCTGACGCAGGCAGATTAGCTATGAGAGTCTTTAGTCATTGAAAAGACCTTATCTTACTAAATCAGACTTAGGGACTGCCAGGCAATGCTACAGTAACCTCTATATATTTCCAACTCTTTCTTTGGAGAGTTTGTCTTATAAATCCCTTTCCTATATAGGTCAACACAAAACTTTTCAAAATTATGAACAAAGGGAGACTACGACTAACCAATATCCAGCCTGAAATATCATAAAACATCTATGCCTCAAGCGAAATAAATGTTCTAATCTCAATGTGTATTTTAGGGTATTAGTACTTGGAAAAGCAATCCAAATGGTTTGTTTTGCATAGAGAGAGGTAAGAAAAAAGTTCCAAGAACTTTCAAATTCTTCGATTTCAATAAAGAAGAGATATACTTTAGGAAAATTCAAGTCCAAAATGAGGCTTCAGGAAAATTCACATTCAAAATATTTTAAGCGATTGTTTTTAGTGAACAAGTATAATTATTTTAGTATATGAAAATTAAGTCTTTGAGCCATTATTTAGTACATTTGGAGGAAAACTCTTAAGTGCTAAATTGCACAAATATTTCCTATTGTCGTTTCAAGTTTTAAAATTATCTATACTGAATAACAATGAGAACTACACCACCACGCAAATACAAGATGCCTCTGGTCTGGAAGTGGTACGCATGCGACAGTCCCCTTGGTCACAAAGTTCAAGTGCAAACATTTTCAGCAAAGGTTAAGGAAAACTTTCCACCTTCGACTATAAATCTAACAAACAATAACACCAACAAAAATGTCTGAGGTTCTCCTAAACACCAAAGGAAATGAAATCTTACATGCAACATTTGTTACTTGCAGACAGGGTAGAATTCTCCTGCAGAAGTGCTGAGCGAGAAACACCATTGAAACCGCCCTGGAGTTCCAAGTGCAGGTGGTCCAAAAGGTAGCGCATGAATTCGTGGGCATCCTGCTGCTGATAGCCCCTGAAACAAACAGAAGCAGTCCATCACGAGGAAAGGTCTGTGTGCCCAGCCAAACAGGCAGGAGGGAAAAGCGCTGGGCAGCCCTGTGCTCAGAGAACAGCGAGGCTCCTGGACCTTTCATCCCCACTTGTTCCATGTTTTACACACAAATTCCTCAACAAGGAAAAAAAGTTATACTATTTAAAAACAAGTTTGAAAACATGGAATATTAGAGCTAACTGAACTTGTAGTGATCTCCACTCACCCTACTTTAGAGATGAGAAAAATTTAGGTGCAAAAAAGGGGCATGTGCTTTGTCTGAAGTCCTACAGAGATGGGACTGTAAACCACGTCTCTCTCCAGGATGGACTCTGAATCTTCCCACTATCCCACTGGCTCCTCTAGAAGATGCTCAAATGTTAAAATTCCACATCTTAACCTCACCATAAATGTAAGTCTAAATCCACCAGTACATGAAATAATGAATCGAAAATTAATTTTTAGATTGAAAGATACTAATTTTTTTTAAACACTGGCTGAAAGGAAAAGAAAAATTATCTAAAAAGTTAAAGGCCTCTGCCCTGGCCGGTGTGACTAGTGGTTAGAGCATTGGCCTGTGGAACAAAGAGTCATGGGTTCGAGTTGCAGGTCAAGGACACGTACCTCGGTTGCAGGTTCGATCCCCGGCCCCAGTAGGGGTCATGCAGGAGGCAACCAATCGTTGTGTCTCTCTCACTGATGTTTCTCTGTCTCTGTCTCTCTCTCTCTCCCTCCCTCCTTCCTTTCCACTCTGATTAAAAAATTCAATAGAAAAATATCCTCAGGTGAAGATTAACAAACAAACAAAAATATTTTCCTAATGTATATTAATGAATGTTTCCAACCATACTATGATTCTCTTATCCTTTATCAAAAAACATTATATTCTAATGTTTCTTTTATCATCAGAAACACATTTACCTACATGAGATCATGGAACACTCAGCTGTTTTATAAAGCTAAGTTATGGGTTTCTGGTTTAATGTGTGGTCTTTACCAGAACGTGTAAGAACTCGGGGACAACTGGCTCTTTACAACAATCTTTGGCACGATGAGGCCAGCCATATTTACCAAATCTTAAAAAGAAAGAAATGCCCCAATGAAGAATGACCAAAGAAAATGTTACTTTGCCCTGGCCGGGGCGGCTCAGCTGGTTGGAGCATCGTCCCTTACGCAGAAAGGTCAAGGGCTCGATTCCCGGTCAGGGCATGTGCAGGAAGCAACCAATCGATGTTTTTCTCTCACATCGATGTTTGTTCCCTTTTCTTTCTCTCCCCCTCTCCCTTCCTTTCTCTCTAAAATCAGTAAAAAAGCATGTCCTTGGGTGAGGATTTAAAAAAAGAAAGAAAATGTTACTTTGCAGCTGACATGAGTGTGAAAAGCAGACATTCCACAGACGCACACACAAGGACTTGCGTGATGGCCCAACACTCACAACTGAAGCACGCACCTGTACGTTACCAACTGGTCTCTGCGTGTTCACAGTGCCAGCACACAACGTGTAAGATGGCGAAGGCCAATAAGGAACAGGATCAAATTTTACCATTCTAGAACAAACTTCTCCTAAAATACCTAGGACACACTAGAATTTTAGGTCCTGTTCATATTTAAAGTATCTTTAACATTCATAAAAGAATTCTACATTATTGTTTTGTCCAAATTATCTAAAAAACCAAAATTGGTTAAATTTAGCTATTTCTATACAGTATGTGGCACCTATCGTGACTGAGTTTCTTCAAGACAAAAACACCAGAAAAATGAAAATTTCAAAAATGATTTTTTTCTGTTTAGAAACACACAAAAAATACAACAGCAAAATTCCTAGTTAGAAGAGCTAATATTGTTTAAATATAAACTATCCTGCAAAGTACTTGTTAAAGTTCTCTATTTACAAAAACCCATAAAGATAACTGTAAGTTAAAATATCACAATTAAAGACCTACTTACAAAGATCTTTATGTTTTCCACAAAGCCAAGTAGAACAGTTAGCAAATATAAGAATACTGTTTCAGTAATTTATTTGCCCATCACATTTAAATATTAATTACAAGAAAAACTAATTAAGAAAAAAACTAAAGCCCTAGCCGGTTTGGCTCAGCGGTTAGAGTGTTGGCCCGCGGACCAGAGAGATCTGGGTTCGGTTCCTGCTAAGGGCATGTACCTTATACCCCGGTTGCAGTTTGTCCTGGTTGGGGTTGTGTGGGTGGCGACCACTCGATATGTCTCTCTCACATGGATGTTTCTCTCTCTCTCTTCCTCCCTCTCTCCCTCCTGCTCTATCTGAAGATAAATGCAAAAAAAAAAAGTCCTTGGGTGAGGATAAAAAAAAGAAAACCCTATTTTGGGAAGCCAAGGCATACATGAAAGTAGAAATAGCACCTAAGTGATATGACAAGCAAGGGGATAAATACCAGACCTGATCTGAATTATCAAGAGACTTTCCTGGAGAGTGTTAGCTGGATCCTAAGAGAAGAGATGTGTCCACAAGGCAAATACCGTACAATCAGGAAGCACATGACAAAGATATGGAAGCAACAAGACAAAATCATGTTAAAGAAAGCAAAGGCTAGAAGACTATCAAAATTACAAAAGCCAGTATCTTTTGAGTCAGCAATTCCTCTTTTAGGTACATGCATATATATGTATGAGACTATCCACTGCAGCGCTGTTCGGAGTGACAAAAGATAAGAAACAAGAGTCCCCGTTGGCAGGGGGCTCTTACATACATTATGATACAACCATAAAGTAGAATATTGTACAGTCATAAAATGGACTGAGAAAGCTATTTATATACTAATATGAATCATCTCAAAGTAGGAAAAAATGTTACCATTTATGTTAAAAATTATACACACACAAACACACATGCTTGTGTATACACACACAAAATATCTCTGAAAGGATACACAATAATCTAGTAACTACGGTTACTTCCAAAAGCAAAATGAATAGCTGGGGAATAGAGTAAAAGAAAAACTTTCACTGCATATCCTTTTTTTTTTCCTGTTTAAAATTTTGAAACGCCTATATTTTGCCTATTTGAAAAAACCTTTAAGATATTTTCATGAAATAGAAAAGGACAGGAAGAGCTGGGCATGCTGGGAAGCCACAAGAAGTGTGGTAAATAGATACCACAGTCCTCCCCTTATCCTCAGGGGATATGTTCCAGGACCTAGAGTGGATGCCTGAACCTGAGGGTAAGTAATGAACCTGTACATACTATGCTTTTTCCCACACAGACATACCTATCATAAACTTTAATTTATAGATTAAGCACAGTAAGAAATTAACAATAAAATAGATCACAAAAACCTACTGTAATAAGTTATGCAAATGAGACATTATTAAGTAAGATAAGGGTGACTTGAACACAAGCACTTCGATACCATGACAGTGGACCTGATAACTAATACGGCTACGAAGTGATTAACCGTGTGGGGAGCATACTGAGTGGAAATATGCTGGACAAAGGGATGATTCACGTCCTGGGTGGGACAGAGCAGGATAGGGTAAGATTTCATTATGCTACTCAGAATGGAAGGCAATTTAAAACTTAGGAATTGTTTATTTCTGGATTTTCCATTTAATATTTTCGGACCATGCAGATAATGGAAACCATAAAGAGTGATAAGGAGAAACTACTGTATGTATGTTGGAAGGTAAAACTTCAGGAACCATTTCCCTGCTGGATAACTGGTATTTGGCTTGAGTGGGAAAAGAAAAAAAAATACCTTTGATGGTTTCTATATCCAAAGCTGTTGATTATTTTTAGAGTATTTTTTTCCTGCACTTATTCAATAAATGAAAGTTTTCCCTACTTTTATGTACAAGTTTATATTGCAGAATCTTCATATTTTATTCCAAGGGAGCCAATTCCCTAGACACTGTCATATATATGGAAAATGGGCTTTCCAAACATTTAAAAAAAAAAGGTTTTCATTGGTTTTTTAGAGAGAGAGGGAGAGAAAGTTAGAAACATAAACGTGAGAGACATCAATCAACTGCCTCCTGCACGCCCCCTACTGGGAATCGAGCTAGCCACCTAGGCATGTGCCCTGACCAGGAATACAACTGGGACCCCAGTCCATGGGATGGCACTCAATCCACTGAGCCACACCGGCCAGGCGAAGTTGTCACCTTTTAAACATTTCTCCATACTACCCACATATCTAAACCACAATTAGGCAATAGAGCAAGATATATGCTAAGTTTTACTACAGCATGCTGGTTTTGTTTTTTAAAAAAAGACAAGGGATGTACATCAGATATGAAAATCATGAAGAGTAAGAACCATGATTGCTTCAGGATAAAATCAACAGAAGGTGGCAATGGCTGTTGTCAAATACCTGCAGCGCCCCCAACCTGCTACTACCTGAATCCCTCCAGGAGTGACTAACCTCGGAGAAGAGGCAGGCCCTCTGACAGCAGGGCTGTCTCCCTGTCCCAGCGAGGCTGGACAGCGAGCACAGAGAGCACAGTGACTCGACAGCCACATCAGGACGGGCCCAGCTGCCTCCTGGAAAGTGAATCCCAACAGACTTGACTACAGTCTCCTAAGACCTTCAGAACCCAGAGCAGAGCTGTGAATGCAATACCATGGACTTCTGATTACGTTTGGATTTTTTTTAATTGAAATAACAAGACAGTGTATGATAGTAATTATTCTTTATAAGATTTTGAAAGATTCAAGGCAATTTTGTCCAGTATGTTTTCCTAGAGCACTTAAATTATTTATAAGGGCTTTGTTTTATAACAACAAAATACCCTACCCTTTATTCAAGACATTCCTGACATCTATTATTTAAATAAACATTTATATAGTCAGATATATCCAACTTCTGTTCTTCTTTAAAAAAAAAAAATGCATCCCTGGCCAGTTTTGCTCAGCGGTTAGAGCGTCGGCCCTCGGACCAAAGACTCTCAGGTTCAATTCTGGTCAAGGGCACGTACCTTGGTTGCGGTTCAGTCCTGGCATGGTTGGAGTCGTGTGGGAGGCAACCAATTGATGTGTCTCAATCAATAAAAGAAAAATTATTCAAAAAAACAAAAAGCAGAACCAGCCTTTCCTATTTAGAATACCACCACTTCATTGGAAATTGTTTCAGAAACAGTGTAAGGACTAATATTAACGTTTTAAGTATCTTTCATTAAATAATACTTACCTAAAATTCGGCATAATCTTCCAGACAACATAAAATAAAGACTCTGGGCTAAATGCAGTTTGGCTACCTTGCCATAAAGCACAGAGTGTCTTTCTAAACTCTTCCACCAACGACCTGCAAAAGAGGAAGGGACAATACCTTAGCATTAACGAGAGGCTACTATTTCAATGCATAATGTCCAGTTGTCTTAGATTCATAATAAAATCATAAAAAGGGTCTGGTCTCTTCTGAGCTAAGTCTGACAGTTAAGTAAGAGCATCTCAAAAGCCCTGTAAATAGCAGTAATTACTGACCAAACCAGTTTTGTAATCATATGGTGAAGTTTGTACCAAAGTACTGCCGTAATTGTACAATAAAGCAGTAAGTTACAAACCAAATTATGTAAGAATATACATTTTTAAAAACTTAAAACAATTACTAGAATCCTGTTCTCCATCTCCTGCACTTCTCCTTGCCCCTCTCTAGGAGCACTTCCCAAACCTCGGTGTGTGACCACCTGCTCCTCTGCCTCAGAGAGTCCATCTGCCCACAAAGCTTCAACACTCGGCTCTATACCAATGACTCTCAAAAATCCAAATCTAAAAGCCACACTTTCTCATGACCACTTTATTCACGTTTTTCCAAGCTTCCAACAGGAAATTCCCACTGGCCGTCTTCTTGCCACTTCAACCTCAATGTGCCCTGAACCTGCTCTCTGTACTCTCCCTACTATCCCCCGTATCCACTCTCTTCTCCACAGGAATACAGAACTTCCTTTTTTTTTTCTTGGCACAAAAAACTCCTAGAATAGAAAACTTTGAGTATGTTTAACTTCTGAGAAATTTCCTTAAAGAGAAAGAGTCCTTGTTAATCTTCCCTTCTTCCTTCTAGCTGGAATGAGGATGACCTGGTGGCACTCCAGCACCGTCCTGGACTATGTGGCTGAGAGCCCCACCCCAGGGCTGGTGGAACAAAGAGCTAGAAGGAGCTTGCAGACTGAGTGCAACAGCCCTAGATGGATAACCTCCAACTTTTGCATGAGAAAATAAACCATGAATGTTTAAATCACTGTTAATCTGTGCATGTAACTAAACTGATATACGCCCTCAACTTCAATGACTGTCGATATAACTACCATACTCATGGATACCTAACTGATATCTCAGGGAATCTCAATATCTCTTTTCTCAACCCTGTTATCCAGTAGGTTCCTGGGATACACGCAGATTTTTTACTTCTTAGTATCTGAACTTATGTTGAGGAATTCCCCACCTTCAGACTCTGGGTGAGAGTCAGAGCCTGCCTCTCACTATGGAAGCTGGAAAGGCCAGATACTTGCTTTCTCAGCCCATGCCTCCAACCCCCTGCAGGCAGGACTCAGGTACACAGCCAGGGTTTTGCCTATTTGAAGCAGGTGTTAGTGATGCAAAGAAGCTGGGACAGTGCCAAATCCTCTCCAGTGGCAAGGAGCATCAGCTGGGTTCACCCAGCACCGAGCTCCCAGCTCCGGCAGTGCCAGCAGTGGGAGCCCTGGAGTTGCACTGGCAGGGGAAGCAGTGATGTCCTCACGGGGAAGTTCCGTGGGGTGAGTGTGGCTTTGGTTCTGGATGCCCAGACGTCAGACCTGATTTTCTACCCACCCATTAATGGTTAGTGCACCAATTAGACCTTCAATAAATTCCTTTTCTGCCGA
The DNA here is from genome assembly GCA_030848825.1 of Tadarida brasiliensis. Taxonomy (NCBI): domain Eukaryota; kingdom Metazoa; phylum Chordata; class Mammalia; order Chiroptera; family Molossidae; genus Tadarida; species Tadarida brasiliensis. The sequence goes on along the minus strand of CM061257.1, from coordinate 195,491,232 downwards.
GGATGGCCAGAAGCAGTTTCTGTGGTTTGTAACTAGACCCTATATGATATTAATGCATCAAGTACTACTCATTCTTCCCTTGAGGTTTGTGCATATATATTTTTTTCCTCTTCATTTCACTGCTATCCCCTCCAACCCAATTACTATAGAGAATGAAGCCTCCTTGAATGCAGGCGTTTTCCAGTTCATCCTATGTGCTATTATCAAAGTAAACTCTTAAAACACCACTTCTAGTGACATCATTCCATCCCTGCTCCAATGCCAGGCTTTAAAGCTCCCCCATATTTTGGCTCTAACCATACTGTACACTGGTCTAACATGTTCTATCCTATTCTCCATCAGCCACCTAAGCAGAACAGTGCCAGATTATAAAATGACTTTTTGAAATGTGTGGGGATGAAGGGTGGGGTCTGGGGATGGGCAGGCAGGGAAAACATTACATTAAAATACGTACAGATTAGAAATCATAGCCCTGTTTCAGTAATGGTAAGCAATGAAAAAATGTGCCCTTACAATCGTGATAATAGGATAGATCTTCTAAACCCCAAATAGAGAATACCTGCACTGAATACATATTGGTTCTCAATAATCACTTGTCAATTTTTTCCCTCTTCATGTGAATGAAAAATAGACTGTATCGCCCCTGTAATTAATTTGACGACTACAGATTAATTTTATTATTCAAGACAGGTTTACCTAACATATCAGACAAGTCAATTCACAAAGACTGGTGATATTCGTGCTGATTACACCAAGAACTGTATTTCATATATAAATGTCAATTTTAGAATGTCCAAATCCACAAAGACTCAGTAAGTAGACTGCTAAATTTATGCTGCCTTTTAAGTAAATATATATAAAAGAATTCCTATAATTATTATCAGCTAGATACTTAAACACAGTTTTTAGAAGAAGAGTTTTGTAAAATGTATGTGCCTATGAACTCACATATGCGATGGAAATCACCAGTAAGTCATTTGCTTTGTAGCTCAAAGCCAGAAAGGACATATTCTTAGAACTCACACATTGTTATCCCCTTGGCTCCTGGTGTGGTATGTTCGCCTTCCTGCCGTCTTCCCATTCCTTAACTCCACAGCGGGCAGTTCTTTGAAATAACAGCAAAACTGTTCAATGTTACTATTTAAAAAGGAAGGGAAGAAAATTATTATTTTTTAATTTACTCGGACTGTAAAGAAAGTTCTATGAAACCTACATGTGCAAAAATGTGATCTTTCAATCTTTCATTTAAATTGTACTCAATGTAGACTTTGCATTAAGTTCTTTCATTAAGTTTCCACATTTTATTCCAAGAAAACAGTATAAATAGACGACTTTGTAGAAATGAACAAAGATCTTAAAACAAAATATCTGTCTCCCCTCCCCCAACATCTACAGGTTGTCACCATTTCTTTCTTTTCAGGGTGCTTGTTTCCAGGTGGTCAACATTTTCCTCAAGTAAAAACAAACCATGAAACCAAACGTACTGTTTAGATACACTATACAGAGTAACAAGAATTCATTAGGGACTAAATTTTTTCTTTGGGCAAACTGGATGAGCTAATAGTACCTTTAAGGAGAGATCAAATACGGCTTCTGCTCCTTATTAGCAAGGTGGCCTTGGGAAGATAATTTATTCTGACCTTTAATGGCTCATTAAAATCAAAATAATTTATTCTATACAACTTAGGTCAGCCTTCTTAGTCATTTTATTTTTACTGCTTATCTTACATTCTGAAGATCTTCCAAACATCCAATCTTATGACTACATTTAAGACAACTGATTCAAATAAGTTTTCTGAACAAGGTTCCCTGTAGCCCAAGAGTCTGCAAACTACAGCCCACACACCATATCTGGCCCTGGGCCAGTGAGCTTTCACATTTTTAAACAGCTGTTTAAAAGTGGGGGGTAGGTAGAGGGGAGAAGAATATGAGAGAGACTATATGTGGCATGTGAAGACAAAAAACATTTATTTAATCTGGCCTTTACAGAAAAAGTTTGCTGGCCTCTGCTCTAGCCTATTCAAGGAGCAATAGGAAATAAATAATAATAGCTAGCAGTTATTTAATGCTAGGCACTTTTCTAATAAGCACTTTAAAGAAATTACATTATTTAATCATCGCAACTACCCTGTGAGGTAGAATTATTATCCTCAATTTTACTGATAAGAAAACTAAGGAATTGAGGCAACTTGTCCCAAGCCATATGACTAGAGTCAATGGCAGAGAGGATCTGAACCCACAGCCTTTGCTCTTAACCATTCTACCAGAAGCTAACATCAGATACTTGAGCTCTGACTAGCACATTACCTGAGTGACTGAAGGATGGCATTCATAAAACAGGTGTTCCCCAAATTCCGAAGGCCTGTGGCACAAATGGCAGTGGTGCTTCCCTGTAAAATGGGACAAGAAGAAACCATCAGTAATGCCAAGAGAAGGCCGACTGTTTCAAACATCGAAGCAAAGCAAAGGCCTGTATTTGAAACTCTAGCATGAAGCCAATTTGGAATTGGTCCTTTTCTGTCGAATCAGTATTTCAAACTCTGTTTATACTCTCTGTATAAGTATCTATATATGTTTAGAAGGGAGTTTCTCATTCTGGGATTGTTCTAAATGGCAGTATCATATAGAAACTTATGAGGAAATCAGCATTAATAAGTACCATGCAGTACACAATGCAAAAACCAGGAAAATCCTTAAAAGAAGTAAAGATTAAGACTTAATGCCTTGCCCTGGCCAGTTTGGCTCAGTAGTTAGGAGTATCAGCCCATGGACCAAAGGGTTGATTCCCGGTCAAGGGCATGTACCTGGGTTGCAGGTTCGATCTCCAGCCCCAGTCGAGGTCATCCAGAAGGCAACCAATCGATGTGTCTCTCTCACATAAATGTTTTTCTCTCTCTCTCTCTCTCCTTCCCTCTCCCCCCTTCCCTTCCATTCTACCTAAAAATCAATGGAAAAATATCCTCAGGTGAGGATTAATAAAAAGACTTAATGCCTTTATAAGACTATTAAAACTACTACACATTGAAAAAATATAAATTTTTACACCTCAAGTATTTCTGTCACCAAACTTTTAACTCTAAGCCATGCATAAATGACCAATATATGTTTTTCTAGCAATAGGGTATCAATCTTAAAAAACTACCTGAACTTTCCTTAAACTAAGGTTTGGTTTTCTGAGTAGCTCTACAAGTGCACCAGGACATCTGAATACTACATCTGAACACTGGAAGTGAATCTACCAATCCAACTCAAAGCATCTCTGCCCACAATTCAGATGGCCAGAGAGCATGTTAGCTCTTTCTTCCACAAAATCGCAACACTTTAATCAAGAGTGTGTCGATACACTGCTATCATGAGAACAGAGAGGTAGATGCAGGGAAAATTTATTTAAATATTTCATGATTTTTCCCCCCTGGCTGGTGTGATTCAGTTGGTTGGAGCATCATATCATACACCGAAAGGTGGCGGGTTCGATTCCGGTTAAGGCGTGTGCAGGAGGCAACAAATCTATGTTTCTCTCTCTCTCTAGCTCTCCCTTCCTCTCTCTAAAATCAATACAAATTGTTTTTAAATAAATAAAATATTTCATGATTTCAAAATTTTGCTAGTCCATTAATGGCTCATACATCTGGTTATAGACAGTTACCAGAATGAGAAAACATATTCTTTTATAGTGAAGTTGTAGTAATGAAGTCCTAAGAAATAAAATACCAATACTTAAGACCCATAGATTTGCAACTAGGGATCTTTAACAGAAAGGAAGGATCTTTGGATCCTGCAGAAACGTCGTAATAAGGTACATAAGTAGGCATTAAGAACAAACGCTTGCTTTGGGGTAGTGAACACACAGTACGATATGCAGATGAAGTATTATAGAATAGTACCTTGAAACCTACATAATTTTATTAACCAATGTCACTCCAATAAATTCAATAAAAAATTAGTTTTTAAAAAAAAGAACAAAGGCTTGCTAAGGCAGAGGAGTGCAATGGTAATCCTGACAGAACAAAGGCACCGACAGATGGCCTCACTAGGGTAGTTAGCCACGTCAAGAATCATTACTACAGCCCTAGCCAGTTTGGCTCAGTGGTTAGAGCGTTGGCCCGCAGATCAAGGAGTCGTGGGTTTGATTTCGGTGCCCCCCCCACCCTGGTCAGGGTCATGTGGGAGGCAACCAGTCGAAGTCTCTCTCTCCCTCTTTCCCCCTCTCTCCCTCCCTCCCTCACACTCTATCTGAAGATAAACAGAAAAATATCCTCAGGTGAGGATTAAGAAAAAAAAATCATTAGTACAAGTGGCAAACTTCTGTAAAATATTCCAAATCCAAGGCATACACTTATAAAAGCTTGTAAGGAACAACATTACTGTTAAAGTTGTAATAAAGCCGTGACTAGATCTCAACCAATTCTTATATTTGAATAAGTTTTAATTACTTACATTTACTTTTAGTAACTTGCTGTTTAGTGATGAGTTTTCCAAAAGTTTTCTTTTTCTATGTCTGTCAGCTGTAAAAGCTGAGCTATTGAAATACAAACAAATAGACAGTCAAAAGACATTAATACATACAAACTACACAGCAGGTTTCAGAATGAACTTGGCTGTTCCCAGTGTCTGGGGAATGGAGCTCTGCCTGGCTGCTTAGTCAGGCTAGGAAATGACCTATTAGGTGCACTGTGGCCTGCAAGTATTGAAGTAACTGAGAAGTTCCACTTCCCTTGAAAATCCCCACTGCTCCTTCAGCAAGGTGAGACTGGAAGCTGCCACCCCCAGGTACTTCCAAGAAAAGCTGGCCAGGTAGATAAAGCCTGGGAGACAATTCCTCTCCACCACCACTCTATCTGCCTAATCAATGGTGAAGCTTCAAAAATGAGAACAGCCATTCCTCATAATAAAAGGAAAACCCTGGTCTGACATGATTATTCTGAGACTTACCAGTAAGTCTCAAATACTACTCTCCTTTTTTCCTAATTTTCATAAAGGTATCATGTTTTGTTCAATTGTCATAACAGGTTATGATATAATCTGAGTTTGTGAAATGATAAATAAGCTATAGGCATATATAAATTCATTTGATCCAGCTATGCTACAAAGGATATTCTAAAACAAATCCTAATTAGCACAGAAATTCTGAATTTAAATTATTTAAATTTTTCTTGATAAAAGAGATATTTTGCTTAAAATTTATCAGGAAGTAATTCCTATCTTCAAGGGGTCACTTTAAAATTATTATGCATTGGGTGAAGTGATCTAAAGGAGGTAAAATTATCATTAAACAACACAGACTTTTAAGTCTGCCAATTCTTCCTCATCTTCTAAAAATACTAGGCTTATCCATAGTAAACACTAATTACTTCTCTATCCAGAATTTCCAGATGAGCTATGTCTTTGGAACATCAGATCTAGTAACAGTCAGTTGCTCAAACCTAAAAACACTCATAGGAAACACGTATGTCCCTCAGGGTATCGGTGGCTACAAGGTAAGAAGAGACAGTTTTGTATGTTACTGTGTTAAGTTATTCCTTCACAAATTCTGTAAGTAAAGAAGTTGAATCACAAGCATAGTATATATACTAGTTAGAGACAATGCCTAATAGCTAACTTTTACTTTCAACCTATGTAAAACATTTACTTTTTTTAAATAGAGGTTATTAAAATTTTACCATCAGTGAGTCTCAAAATGGCAGAATCTTCTAGCTCCACACTGTCTAGGTGTGGCTACATATATCTAAATAAATTAAAAGTAAATAAATTTTAAAATTCAGTTCTTCAGCCACACTAGCCACTTTTCAAGTGCTCAGTAGCCACATGGCTACCATACTGGACAGTGCAGATTACAGGACATCTCCTTCACTTCAGAAAGTTCTACTGCACAGTGCTGCTCGAGAGAATATGCAGGAAAGTCTCGAGTTAAGTAAAACATATATGTAAAAATAGTTTTTAAATTGTAACTTCCAATATAGATTAAAGCCTATGTTTTAAAAAACATTATAATGAACTTAGGTAATGTTTTTCAACACAGAAAAAGGACTGCAAGGTAGATTTTTCAGTGGGCCAAGGAGAAATGTAGACAAGGTGGTCTGTAACATCTTTAACCTAATGAAGTGGTCAATGGAAATAAAAGAGCTGATAAATGCATAAATGCGTGCAGGTTCTTTTCCCTTTAACTTAGTTCTAATGAATTTATTTGGGATTAGATGTCAGTTTTTTCTTAGAGAAAAAATATTCTGGTAGCTACCCACTTCTTTAACAAAGAACCAATGTAGTAATAAGATCTTTACAATGACATCACCACACCAAAGAGTGGTATTACATAAATTACTACAGGAATCTCCTACTTCACAGTGGTTGGGATTTTTTTGTTTGGGTTTTTTGTTATTTTGTTGTTAATCCTCACCCGAGGATACTTTTCCATTAATTTTCAGACAGAGTGAAAGGGAGGGAAGGAGGGAGAGAGAGAGAGAGAAACATCAATGTGAGAAAGATACTTCAACTGGTTGCCTCCCAAACGACCCAACCCATGCCAGGGTTCAAACCTGCAACCCAGGTACATGCCCTTGACTGGAAATCAAACCCGCAACCCCTCGGTCTGCAGGCCGACGCTCTAACCACTGAGCCAAACCAGCCAGGGCCTACTTCACAGTTAATTGTGACAATTTCAGACAAAATTAAATATTTTGAATCTGTCTAAACCTAGATAGGGCTTTGACTGGTTTGTTCCAAATAAGGGAAGAAGCTCTTTGAAAAAGAAAAAAGCCAAAAAAAGATGACAAGCCAAAAAGTACTTAAACTCAAAGTGTTTTAATTAGTTTATATTTTAAAGAAATCAATTCTTCTTCCCTTATCACCTTTATAATCTATTTAGTCAAAGAGACATGCATACTGACTTTGGTTGACCAGAGTTATACAGTGTTTCATTTGAAGAACTAAGGCTATTTCCTCTCGGTATACAATTTTAAAATATTCTACTGGCTTTACATTTAAGTTTGCTTTTAGCATGTTCTCATAATACCTTTTATACATTAACTGCCACAATAAATTAGATAGTTGCCCTGGCCGGTGTTACTCAGTGGTTAGAGCATCAGCCTGCACACCGAAGGGTCTCGAGTTTGATTCCCGGTCAAGGGCACGTACCTGGGTGTTGGGTTCCATCCCCAGCCCCGGTTGGGGCACCAAGTGGGAGGCAACCAATTGATGTGTCTCTCTCACATAGATGTTTCTCTCTCTCTCTCTCCCCCCTCCCTCCCTCCCTTCCACTTTCTCTAAAAACCAATGAAAAAAATATTCTCAGGTGAGGATTAACAAAAATAAAAAATAAAAAAATACATAAATAAATAAATTAGATGGCACCCAATGATAGGGGGGATTTACACAAATTTCACTTGAGTCAGCAGTGATTCCAGGGCTATGCTTCTCTCCACTGCGGCTTCAAAGGCACTGCTATTTGGATTTTTGTTTAACTGCTTGAATTTTTAGTCCAGTGAGTTTTATGTGAATGGCTTATTTGGCTACAAGAAAATTCTATTCACATAAGTACTTTAATTTCTTTATGATATCATGACAAAGCATTTCACAGCTTCTTGCAATTTCAAGTGATACATACTGTCCTAAAAAAAAGGAAAAGAAACTAGGATCTTATGCTATCACACAGATGCAAAGTGGACTACAATATAAATTAAACCTAATTTCCCTTAAAAAGAATACATAAACTTTAGTGCTTCTAAGAAGATCTTGTAATACATTTGATAAGGATTTTCTAATATCAAAGGTAACTGTATAATGATTTTATATCATCTTCTGCCTTTCCTTGCACCCCCAAAATGCCCCTTGCAAATAAACTGTGTAGCTTACCAGTCAGTGGGTTATAACTGAAAAGTAGGCCCTGGGGCCCTTAGATATAGTTTATGACAAATAGTAAATGAAATAAATGCTGAGATATGACCATCAACTATGGGCACAGTTTCAGATATCCAAACCCAAAGCCTATTTTATTAACATTTCAATCACACTAAAAACATGAAGAAGTTATGGAACTCATAAACAAAAATCCCACTCAAAAATTCGGAAAGACCTCTAAACCCCAATCAATCCTTTTCCCCAAGGCCTATTACTTACTTTTCCAAGTTTTGTAAGTGTTCTCTGACTTTCTGTACCAGTCCCAGCTTGGTGTCATTAACCACAAAATCATCACAGCGATAACTGCAAGAAAAATATTCATCAATGTGTGTAAAGAGCTTGAGGAAACCACAGTAATGAAATCACTAAAAGGCCTGGCTGCTGCCAAGACGATCACATGGCTCTGCAGGCAGTTCTGTTGGTGGTGAGTTTAAAGAGGACTTGGAACCCACAATGGAATGTTTTTTATGAGCCTTTTTAAAAAGCCACGTAGGCAATGAATACTACTTTCTTTTCACATTTTTATTCAAAAGCTCGATTCCTCTTTCAAAAATGAAATAAACTGCTACACGCATTACATTCGTTTCAGAAGTGCATAATACATGGAAAATGAAATAAAAAGCACCAATTCTATTCATAAAGCTTTAAAGTGATACTTCCCAACTCAAATTAATGGGGAAGCTGGGGGAGGAGAGATTTAAATGAAAAGTAGGGAAAATGTAACTAACCTGTAGGGATAGTTGAATAAAAACACTAAAAATAAAACTATACATTTGAAGCATAATTTAATTAAAGTAAACTGAATTCAGATGGTTGAGAATGAATCTTTTCATCCTGAGGTGCTAGAAAACAAAAGTATAAAACAGTAGCTACATCTTTTGGAAAACTGATAACTGCTTTGAAGAAAGATATTTAAGGTTTTCTTTTAAAATGATACTGTGTGTGTGTGTGTGTGTGTGTGTGTGCGCGCGCGCGCACGCATGCTTCAGAAAGTCAATAACCAAATAATGTAAGAAATCACACATAATAAACTTTAACTTATACATTAGCATTCAATTTTTTTCCTGGGATAAGACCAATTTTAACAAAAACAACTTACGAGCTAGTACCAATGTATTCTTTTGAATAGCAGCTTTTCAAAAGAATATATTGGTTATAAAACCATCTATTATAACTACCAAGGAATAATGACAAAACACTGCCATTATAAGCAAACAAAACTTTGAATGTATAACAATTAGCAAAAAATTAGGTCATCTTTAGCAGAATCCAAAACCATTTCTTACGTATCTGAAACCAATCTAAAAAAAAAATTAAAAGAGCCCTGGCCGGTTTGGCTCAGCGGTTAGAGCGTTGGCCTGTGGTCTGGAGAGACCCGGGTTCAGCGTCCGGGTTCAGTGTCCGTGAAGGGCACGTACCTTGGTTGCAGTTTGTCCCGGGCCCCAGTTGGGGTTGTGTGGGTGGCAACCAGTCGATGTTTCTCTCTCATATTGATGTTTCTCTCTCTCTCTTTCCCCCTCTCTCCCTCTCACTCCGTGAATGCAAAAAGTGTCCTCAAGTGAGGATTAAAAAAAAAAAATTAAAAGAGAATGAGGCAAAATAACTAACAAAAAAAGAAAAGAAAAAACAGGATTACACACACAAGCATGGTTTGTGTCTTTTATTCTCTGGAGTAAAATTTTAAGTGAATGCTTTTGAAAACTTTAAAATATTATATATGTAGTAATATACATTACCCCCCCCCCCCATTAACTGACTACCTATGCTGTCAATCAAGTGTCTCTAATCTATTGTCCAAGTTCCCAGGGTCAAACCCTAACATTTCCACAAATAACAAAAGCCACCTTTTATGTCCTAGGCTGTTTCTCTTTGATCAAATACCAGTAATGGCAGGAGAATAATGATCAGTTTTATGACAAATATGTAAAGGAATTCAGTAAGTGAAAAGTTTTCATTCTTTGCTTCCTCTCAGGATAGCTGTTAAGAGGGTCAAGTCTACTCTAAATTTGGGCTTAGGACACTTGGTTCTTCCATGAACCTTCAGCATTCACTGAAGAAGGAAAATGCAGTGTTTCTCTAATTCCTTCTTGCATTTTCATTTTATGTTTGTATATATTTATATTAAATACATGTATTTCAGATAAAACAAAAACAGCTCCAAATGCTAGTGTTCATCTGGGAAATGAAGTGTAAGAGGAAATTTAGATCACTTTTCATGTATTGATAGGATGTCCTACTATTTAATTGAAAATTGAACCCCTTCACCTTCATAAAAAGTATAACCTCCATAAAAACTGGTTGCTTTGTTTAAAGAAACAAACTGTTTCAAATTAAATGAAGTTACTGATTTTTTCCTTATTAAAGTATATCTTTTTGGTGTGACTTGAATTCAGGTAGGATACAAAATTACTTTACATTTGTTAAAGTAACATTTTCATATATTGAAATACTGACTTACTTTTGGCTTTGTCTATTCCAACTAATCTTGCTTAATTAGGTCTAGTAGTTTTATCTCTCTGAACTTTATCATTAAAGTGAATAAGCTGCTGCAGACTCTAGAGTTGTGCTAATATGGCTAATGCAACTGAGAAACTGAATTTTAATTTTTTAAAATTGTAATTAATATAAAATTTTACCCAACTGAAACAGTATAAAATATTTTTCCATTAAACACAATTTTGTGGTTTGGGTGAAACTATATTTCACTTTTATTACATCACATGAGATGTACTGCAGTGCACGTGATGGGTGCATCATTTCTAGAATTATACATAGGCAGATCACCAATCTAGTTTGTGTCAACAGAATGATTCCATTAAGATTATTTTTCCTTGCAAGGATGCAGCACTGTAATGTGTTTATTTGAATATTTTATGCAGACAGCATGAGTTACAGTGATATTCTATGTAAATCATAATTGGTAGTAAAATCAAAATACTATTTTAACTATAACATAAATTATTTTCCTAGCTTAAAAATTAAGAGTGAAAGAAATTTTAACTTTCAAATGACGGCACACTAATGAGGCAGAATTAAATGGAGAAGGTATGTCACAAATTTTACAAAGAATGGCAATTATGATTTGCTACAGCAGAGTAAAATAAATCAGTTGTGTAAAAAACAAATTTTAAGATAATAAAATAAACAATATTAAGAGTCATTTTCAGCAAATGCATATTAATTTGATAAGAAGTTGCCTCTCAACAGACACAAGATAAATAAATGAAATTAGTCACAATCAATAAAATCAGAATGAAATATACAACTTTTTAAAAATGATTACTGAAGAATCTGAGCTTGTAATTTTGGCTAGCTATAAAATGGTTTGAATTCTTCTGTGACAGAAGAAAGAAAAACATTTTCAGATGGAAAGATTAAAAGTTAAATTATTATTTCAGTTAAGGAAATTATGTTTAAAAATCTGAGGAAAGCCCAGCTGGTGTGGTTCAGTGATTAAGCATTGACCTATGCTTAATCAAGAGGTCACTGGTTTGATTCCTGATGGGGCATATGCCTGGGTTGCAGGCTCGATCCCAAGTAGGGTGTGTGCAGGAGACGGCCCATCCTTTTTGATGTTTCTCTCATCGATGTCTCTCCCTCTCCCTTCCTCTCTCTAAAGAATCAATAAAAACATTAAAAAAAATTTTTTTAATCTGAGGAAAATATTAAAAAGGATAATTTACAAAAAGTGAAAGTTCTTCAATTGACCCACCAATAAACTGTCAGTGAATAAAAGGACCTAACAATACTAAAGATCAATCAATTCAACATTTGAAAAATTGTAAATACTTTTAATTTTAGCTTTAGATGAGTTTTACAAGACAAAAGATACTGGTTAATTAATACTTTGGGTATGTTTTGCCTCAAATGACTTCCAAATTTATGAAGAAATGTCTTCGTCCAGTTGCAACCTGAGAAATAATCGCTCTCATGTTGTAGATATTTTTAAATCTTTCACATCTATTACTTACAGCTAGATAGGAAAAAGTTTCCTATCAAGACAGACAATGGGCCAGAATGTGAGATCAAAATCTGGATTTACTAGAATTATTTCCCTTATTATACTTATTCCACTACATGATGACATAGTGAAAATATTTGTGCTCTGAAGTAGACTGTATCATGGATGCAGTTATTAAAATTGTCCAGTATTATGTGCAAATGCTATGAATCATCACCAGTTTATGGAACTACTAAAAGAAATAGAAGATAATGAATTTAATGACCACATGTTCTATGCCAATGTTCATTACTTGAGTCACGGAAGAGTTTTACAAAGATTTACTGTACTGCTAACTCTATCTAATTCAAGATTTTCTTGAAACAAAAATAACACTTGCCAATATTCAATATTCAAAGAGAAAATATCTGTGTAATTTACATTATTTCACCTACATCACAGTGCACATGAATAAGCTAAATTTAAAGACCCAATGAAAGAAAAAGCTTATTTGTGACCTAGCTAGACAGGTATGAGAATTTGTGTTAAAATGTAAACTACTCATAACAAAAATCAATAATGGTGTTATACATTTTGCAACATGACTATGCAGGAGATTTTTATTTTAATAGCATTAAGTAAGTTGGCTGCAAAATCTAGGAGAAAAATTGAAGAACGCTTTGTTGATATGGGTACATTTAGAGTTGATTTTCAGTTTATATAATAACCCTTTGAATCTGGTGTTGATAATATTAAGTTGTTACGAGAGTCAGTGGATTTACTTAATTTAGTATGTAATTTTAAAAATGATCTGTTTTTGCTTCAATCAAATCAACTGTTCTAAAAAGATGAGTCAGTTTTGTCAATACAGATGAAAATATTAAAGAAACATGTTTTTTGTACTTTATTGATTTATTGGCAAATTTTTAATAGTATTTGGAATCTACATTTTTAACTCCAATTTTTATGACTAAATACAGATCAAGCATTTCCAATGAAGATGTAGCATCTGAGTGGAGATATGCTGTAAGTGCAAAATAAACACTAGATTTTTGAAAGTTTCATATGAAAAAGAAATGCAGCCCTGCTGGTATGGCTCAATGGCTGCACCAAGAGGTCGTCAGTTCGATTCCCAGTCAGGGCACATGCCCAAGTTGCCAGATCCCCAGGGCGGGGCATGCAGGAGGCAGCCAATTGATGTTTCTCTCTCACCTATGTTTCTATCTGTCTCTCCCTCTCCCTTTCTCTCTCTCTCAAATCAATAAAGAAGAAAAATTTTTTAAAAAAGAAATACAAACTATCTCTAATAATTTTATATTGATTATGGTTGACATAAAACTAGGATAAATAAACTATACTATTAAAATTAATTCACCTGGCCCGGCCAGTGTGGCTCAGTGGTTGAGCATCGACCCGTGCACCAAGAGATCACCGGTTCGATTCCCGGTCAGGGCACATGCCCAGGTTGTGGGCCCGATCCCCAGTGGGGGGCATGCAGGAGGCGGCCAATCGATGTTCTCTCTCATTGATGTTTCTAGCTCTCTCTCCCTCTCCCTTCCTCTCTCTCTAAAATCAATAAAGGGAAAAAATTTTTTTCTTTTAAATTAACTCACCTGATTCTGCTTTGTTTTTTTATTGTTATTATTATTATTATTATTTTTTATCCTCACCCAGGACATTTTTTCATTTTTTGTTCAGATAGAGTGGGAGGGAGAGAGAGGAAGAGAGAGAGAGAGAGAGACATCGATGTGAAAGTGACACATCGAGTGGCTGCCACCCGCACGACCAACCAGGGCCGGGGACAAACTGCAACCGAAGTACATGCCCCCAGCGGGAACCGAACCCGGGCCTCTCTGGACTGCAGGCCGACGCTCTAACCGCTGAGCCAAACCGGCCAGGGCTGCTTTGTTTTTTAATATGGCTACTAAAAAATTTTAAATTACATATATAACTTGTATTAATTTCCGCTACTCTAAAGGGTATCTTAGACACTGTTTGCACTAATATCCCATAATACTACCCAATATCATAAAGAGGTAACAAGTATAACTTTATTTGAACTATAAGAAATCAATTTTATTTTGGCAGGATTTGTTTTCACTGGCTAAAAATATTTTTTTTATGTTTCCACAACTGTCCCTATTTCTCAAGAGTCAATTTCAGGTTCTCTTACAGTCACTAAGAAGGATACTACTTCCAAGATTATAAGTTTTGTGCCGTCTGATTTTACCAGACTAAACTAGTGTTATTTGATGATGATGATGATGATGGTGGTGGTGGAAGGAAAGCACCTTTCACAGGTCAAAACTTCTAAGAGAGTCTGGCATGCGGTAGAGGATCGGTAAATGTTACTTTCCTTCCCTTGTAAAACTAAGAGCTGCCTCACTGCATAAGTTTCTCTAGCTGCTCCCATTCCCCTGTTTTTATTTCTTCTTCCTGGCTGGCCCAGAGGTTAAAAGAAAATAAATAGCAAAAGTAGGAAATACATAACAATTTAAATGTTGTCTGGCTGCCTTAGTCTTTAGCTGTGCCACTGCTTTCAAACTGGAAACTATCCCACTAATAATACTGGTATTAAAAAGTCCCAAGGCAAACAGAAGGATTTAAAGTAAACACGTTCTAAAAATCTCTTCCTGGTTTACAACTGTGTTGAAACTATTTGGTCAGAATTATGCCTACCTGTAACACCTGCAAAAAAATTAAGCCACTATTCTTAGTATTCTCTTCAAGAAGATTATGACAGAATGAGAAGTACAAAAACTTGTAGATTATCTTTTATAAGCTTGTCCTCTGAATCTTGGAATGTGTTTCCTGTTTTGAAATAAATCTAGTTATAAATTATGGTTAAATGTCGTAATAAAAAATACACCTGGTTCCCAAAATGTAGCCGAAATAATATTATCAAAAGTTCAATTCCTCTTCTTCTTTCTATGCTACTGGCACTGAGAAATTGTGACAGAGGAAAACTGGGCAGGGTTCAGATAACTTGATTAGTACTCCGTTAGGAGAGAAGGTCCGGGGTTCAGCATCTCTTCATGTACACAGGACTTCATGTCTCTAACAAACAAGAGTCACAAACTACCTACTTTATATGACCAACTTTTAGGCTATTAAATTTATACTTATACAAGTTTTTATTTAGTGATTTTAGTTGATTCTTCAAGTAAAAATGAGCTTTACTTCTAAGAGACTACTTAGAAGAAAAAGGTTCAGATAAGAAAAGGGTTCATTTCTGTATTTATAAAAGAATTGTTTAAGAAAATTTAAATCAATTGAACATTAAAGACAAAATTATACTTAGGAATCATATTAGGCAAAATAATAGAGATTATCAGACAAGGAAATAGGACATAAAAAGACAAGGAGGAGGGAGGATTGGTATCTTTACTTCTAATACCTCAGACAAACTACAGTATCATCTTGGCTATGTAAAGATTAGTCTCAAACCCAAATTCCTTGAGCCAAATACAATCTTAAAGTACTTTTAAGCCGTGGCAGGTCTGGCACAGCAGTTAGAGCATTGGCCCTCGGACCAATCAGTCGTGGGTTCAATTCCAGTCAAGGGCATGTACCACAGTTGCAGTTGGGGTCGTGCAGGTGAAAACCAATCGATGTCTCTCTCTCTCTCTCACATCGATGTTTCTCTCTCCCCTGCCCCCCACTCTGTCTGAAGATAAATGTAAAAATATCCTCAGGTGAGGATTTAAAAAAATAAATAAATAAATAAACAAACAAACAAACTAAATGCAGAGTATGGTGTTATATGTATACTGTGGTTAAGAGAAGAAGATACACAGTTAATTTTACTCCCTGGCACTGAAAGAACATAGATCAAGTAGCAGGTAAACTTTCCTAAGAAATACAAGTTATTTATACTATTATAGAATTAGGGAGGTAAAAAAAAAAAAAAAGGATAAAATCACAGCTTAGGTTACGTCAAATTCTGCTTACTCTAACAAACAGCAGAATGAAATTATCCAACTTTTTATTACATTGATTCCTTATCAGTACATTTTTAGATTTTGATTTTTTTCCCCTAATTTCTAGTATCTAATCATACCTAATCCCTTCTACTTTTCTTTCCATAATCTCCTACAAACCCACCTTTTTTTCTCCCCCATTTCAACTAACATTCTATTCTATATTTTGGCTATTTCCTTTGGTGTGGTATCTTCCTCCCCCACTCCCTTATACAGTGACTTCAAATCCACAGATATCCATGATGGTCCCCACAACGACAGCCTTACCTCTATTTTCTTCTCACCTTTCCCTCCCAGTGTTTCCTTTCACATCAGTGTTACCTGCTTCACATTTAGATTTCAGCTTTTATCCGTATGCCACCAACCTCCTTACCCTTCCTCAGTATTTTCCATATAGCACCATTCACTTGTTTAATGGCAAAAACACTCCTCACTTGATCATCCTCATCTGTACTTTCTTCCTCATTCTCCAAGTGAGAACACACAGCATGGCTCAATTATTTTCTTGTGCTAAAATGTAATGTGGGTTTACTTCTTTTTAAAAATTCTCATTTTAGAAACACTGTTTTCTTCCTATTTTTGCCCTCCACTACATATGTCCCCACTAATTCTAAAAGGCAAAACAACAGTCTACGAAGAAAAAAATCTAATTATTTTCATTGGGATCCTAATCAAGATAAAAATAAGCCACAAAACTGAACATCCACCACCCCAATAGACTTATGCATGTTCATATTAATAAATTATGTATGCAAATAAACTTAAATTAATGTGTACAGTATAAAAAAGAAAAATTTTAGAAGTTGAGCAAGAGTTGAAGTAAACTATTTTAAAATGTCTTGCTATCCATGGTATCTTCACACTATCATACTAAACTAATTATCTCAAAGTACAATATACACATAGGGTAAGGTTTGACATTAATGATAATGAATATAACTCATCCTTCATACAGTCCTTTAACCTCTTTGTCCAACTTATCAGATCTGATTAGTCTGTGTTTTCATTAGATAGCCAATATTTTTACTTTATAGTGTGTTTGTGGATCAGAGTAGGAAAGTGTGTCAGCTTGCCT
This sequence comes from Tadarida brasiliensis, assembly GCA_030848825.1. Classification (NCBI taxonomy): domain Eukaryota; kingdom Metazoa; phylum Chordata; class Mammalia; order Chiroptera; family Molossidae; genus Tadarida; species Tadarida brasiliensis. The sequence goes on along the minus strand of CM061257.1, from coordinate 195,474,344 downwards.
TTTTCTTGTTTACCAGTGTTTATATTATTATTATTATTATCTTTCAGGGTTAAAAATTTTTTTTAACGTGTACCCATTTGAGGAGGGTTGATTTGGTAAAATTAAGTAAATTCATAGAACTAGGCAGACAAAAGCTGCAATATACTGAAAAATGCTGAAAGTGAACAAGGATGAGGACACCACCCGGCCGGTGTGGCTCAGTGGTTGAGCGTCAACCCATGCACCAAGAGGTCACCGGTTCGATTCCCAGGGCACATGCCCAGGTTGTGGGCCTGATCATCAGTGGGGGGCATGCAGGAGGCGGCCAATCGATGCTCTCTCTCATCGATGTTTCTATCTCTCTCTCCCTTCCTCTCTCTCTAAAATCAATAAAGAAAAAAAATTTTTTTTAATTAAAAAAAAGGATGAGGACACCACACATGAAACTGATTCAGGACACTGTGTGGTTCATGACATACAACCAACTAATCTACAAGCCATTGGCACAAGTATACTAAATATTTGCTAAAGTTTTTTTTTTAATATAATGTTTTAATAAAGTTCTGATATTTTCTTTCCATACCTTCAAGTGCATTATTAGAGACTGCCTAGCACACAACAGGTTCTCCACGAGTATTTATTTACTGAATAAAACACACCTGCTTTTCTGATTTGGGCGGGGGGGGGGGGGGATGTCCACATTATGTTTGAGGACCATCATGTAAATTAGACTCTGTCTCAAGTAAAAGTTTTAAAGGTAGCCTGGCTGGTGTGGCTCACAGGTTGAGCATCAACCCATGCACCAAGAGGTCACCAGTTTGATTCCTGGTCAGGGCACATGCCCAGGTTGTGAGCCAAATCCCCAGTGCGGGGGCATGCAGGAGGCAGCCAACCGATGTTCTCCATCATCAATGTTTCTATCTCTCTCTCCCTCTCCCCTCCTCTCTCTCTCTCTAAAATCAATGAAGAAAAAATATTTTTTAAAAAAAGTTTTAGCCCTGGCCGGTTTGGCTCAGCGGTTAGAGCGTCGGCCTGCGGTCCAGAGAGACCCGGGTTCGGTTCCTGCTGAGGGCATGTACTTCGGTTGCAGTTTGTCCCTGGCCCTGGTTGGTCGTGCGGGTGGCAGCCACTCGATGTGTCCCTTTCACGTTGATGTTTCTCTCTCTCTCTCTTCCTCTCTCTCCCTCCCACTCTATCTGAACAAAAAATGAAAAAATGTCCTCGGGTGAGGATAAAAAAAAAAAAAAAAAGTTTTAAAGGTAAAAATTGGGGGGGGGGGTTTCTTCAAAACTTTATGAAGTTTTCTTCATAAAGGATTTATATTCTTGCTTTGTATCTTTAATACATTTATTCCTAGATATAGTTTTTTTTCCATTATATTGAATGTTTGTTTATTTATTTGTTTGGTAATTTTCATTTTTGACTAATGAAAACTATTAGTTTGTGCATATTTATCAAATATCACCATTTCAAAATTTCTTATTAATTCTCGTTGTTTTCACTAACCAACCCCGCCTTCCTCCCTGGAGTTTTCTGGGCATCCTATTATATAATTTGAAAACAAGTATTTTTTTCCTCTTTTCCAACATTTATACCAATTATTTCATTTACTTACTGTCTTATTTCAATGGCTGGAACTGCCAAAATGATGTTTAATTACAATGACAGTCATGTAATTGATGATAGGAAGTATTTGTCTTGTTTCTGATTTGAATGAAAATGGCTTTAGTATTTCATCAATTAGTATATGATGTTTGCTTTCTTTTGCAGGGGAAACTATCATATTTTAATAGTTTCCTTTTGTTTTAATGTTAGTTTTTTTAAATTAGAAATGGTTTCTTTATAAATGTATTTGCTTCTAATGGTACAATAATCTGAGGTTTCCTTTAATGATGAATATGTTGGCAGACTTCAGGTGTAATTAACTTAGTAATTATATAATTTTTCTTTTTGATACATCTCACTGGGTTAGACTTTCTTTAAGTTACAGTTATTTGCAACTATTTTAATTAGTGAAATTAATTTATTTTCTTTTTGGAGTTTCTAACAGATTTTTGTCTTAAGGTTTCGAAAGCTTCATAACATTAATATACTCAATGGTAAATTTTAATAGTTTGAGATTGTACTGTCCGATATAATAGGTACCAGCCACATATGGCAATTTAACTTATATTAATTAAAACAAAATGAAACATTCAATTCCTCAGTCCCCAAGCCACTTTTAATTGCTCAACTATTAACATATTATATGGCACAGATGTCACACCCAAAACAGAAAAATCTCTGCTTGTTTCTCGGCTTTGAAATTCTAAGATTTTTTTTTCCATTCCTGTTACTGAAGCTACCGAATTCTTAAGGTTCCACATCGTAGTCTTGAAGAAATAAGAAAATACTCCCAAACCAAACCTTTCTTCACCCATCTCAAACAAGAACCAAGTATCATACAAATTAACCTGATTTTCTCTGCAACAAGAAAAAATTCCTTTAATCTACTGGCTACAAAGCAATTTTTATACAGTAAGTCATGTACAATACTAAAACCAAACCAAATCAAACTTTTATGCAAAAAGTACCCTCAAGAAGGGTACAATGGTAGCTCTACCATTAAGTTTTAAATGCCTCTTCGTCCCCTGGCATAACATTTTGATATGTAGAGGCAAATTTGACCTCTAGTTTTATTATAAATAACAGATATAGAAAAAAACAAACAAACAAAACAACCCCAAGCTAATATTCCAGTAACTTCATCTATTTCAAGCCAAGAAAAGTTAAAATCCAAAACAACTCTTTTAGAAAGCAAATTTATTTTTAAATTCTCCTTTATCAAATTCTGATGTATTGCCATCAAATCAGCCAACTTTAGAAATCAGAAGAATATCTGCAGAGAATCCTCATATCCATTGGTAAAAGCAAACAAGTACCAGCTTTTCTGTTTTCAGACCACCTCTGTTAAAAGGTTTCTTTTTAAACTTCAAAATACTGTTTTAAAATAAACAAAGCCCCTCCTGTTCTCTAATCTGTACACCACTGAAAATTTGTTTCCAAATAGTTTATAAAGAGAGTCAACATAAGATTTTCCCTTTTTTTATTTTTAAATATGTTTAAAAAATTTTTTTTTTTCCTTTATTGATTTGAGAGAAAGAGAGGAAGTGAAAGGGAGAGAGAGACAGAAACATCGGTGAGAGAGAACATCGATTGGTCGCCTCCTGCATGCCCCCCCTCTGGGGATCGGGTCCATAACCTGGGCATGTGTCCTGACCGGGAATCGAACCGGCGACCTCTTGGTGCATAGGTCAATGCTCAACCACTGAGCCACACCGGCTGGGCCCTTTTTAAAAATTTTTAATTACAACTGCCTTTGAAAATGATTTAGTATCAATTTAAGCCCACTAGTAAGAGCTTTATTAGTTTTGATTAAAATTGCTACTGTTACAGGTGTTTAAAATGTGAAATACAAGTCTTTTTTCTAGACAAAGGAATTGAGTCACATTTCATAATATTTCTTTGAAGTTCTTCAAAACATTACACTGCCAGGAAGGAAAAATTCTAGTAATATAGTTTTAATATTCCTTTCACAATTTTGCATTCTCAGAAATTCAGCTATTGTTGATAAGGATCAAAGTTGACAAGACTGTCAGATGTCAAAAATTATTTGTTCAGTATTTTAAATCAATTAACTCAAAATGTCTATCTAGATAAGATATCAAATAAAAGTTCCTAATTTTAATGTTTCTGTTTGATACAATAATGTATACCACACACAAGTCCATTTGTATTGATTAAAGGAGAGAAGTTGGGGTGGGAGGAAAGAAAATATTATTTAGCAAACAACAGAACTGAACACTAGCTCTTGTGTGAAAATCTTGGTTAAGATACTCACTGTTACTGAAAGCGTCACTTACCTCTAGCTCAGTTAATGGGACCTGTCTCCTAAAAGAGTAGGTTTGTGTTTTATTAAAATTATTCCTTTTGGTGTTTCTTTCCCTCTTTAAAAATAGTGACCCATTTTATGCTGTTCCATTTGGTTAATATGTGCTTCTTACAGATGCCCTGTTTATATCAGAAATGAAGGGAGCTGCTTTGCAAGGGTCTCCCTCTTGGGAGGTAAGTAAAATAGTTCACATCTGCATGATTTAGATCTTCTTCAGGAAGAATGTTCTGTGGCCCAAGATAATCAGAGGGCACAGTATTACAGATTTGGTATAACCTTGCCCATTTGGAGGAGATAGTTAACAAAATTCAATCTTTCTAACACATATTGCCTATTCTGTATTAGACACTGAGTACTGTGGAAGATACAAAGATCTGACATATGGTTCCTGTAATCACCAAGGACATTTACAAATACTCCCATGCAGCAGGAAATTACAAGTACCTCAAGAACTATGAGTTTAGGAGAGATTACATCCAGCTCCACTTGGAGCTGGGAGAGGCAATGGGGTCAGTTCAGTGGTAACTTCATAAAGGATATGCAAAGATGGGAAAGGGCAGGGACTCCTGGGAAGGAAAGGACAGAGAAACTGTAAGCCTCAGAGCACACTCACTTCTTTAGAACACAGAGCAGATGGAAAAGAAGCTTTAACAGTAGCTAAAGTTGAAATATTTTTACTACAAGCATAGTAATTAATAACCAAATAGATTAAACCTAACACACCAATAGTTTACCTCTAAAGCAAATCATTTGGTCTAACCACAAGAAATATATGTACAAAGAAAACTTACAAACGGAAGTGAAATTACTAAAATGAGCTGGAAAACAATACATACACACACACCCCATATAGAGAAAAGAAATCCTTTTTGTTTGTTTCCTATCACAGTGAGGTGTGGTGAAAATGCTCATTTAAATTCCAGTTTCATCAGTTTACAGCTATCACAGAGTCCTTTTAGGCCGCCAGTGTAATGCTACAGGGTAAATCCCTAGCACTTTGTTCTAAAACCCACAAATGAGACAGTAATGTGACCAGCTGCAGCTCCCTTCCTGCATTTCAGAAGCTCTGGGTGTCCACACACTTACAGCTCTGTATAACTTCACACAAAAGACTGGCAACTGGCCAAGAAGCTTCCGCGATGGTATATATTCCCCAAGGTTCAAGAACTGCCATTTAATTCCAATTCAGCCATAAAACGACATGTACTTTAGCACACTATACCAATATAAAACAAATTAAATTCAAATTCTATTTAATAAAGGTATTCCTCCAAAATACAATATATAAAGACATCAAAGTATATAATCTATGTTTTTAAAGAGACCTATAATTATCATTCTATTGCATTAAGATAATTCTAAAATAATTCTTAAAATTTCCCCAGATCACTATTTCCTTATAATCTTACCAACAGTAAGAAAACCCACCACCACACACAGATTTAACTGTATTTCTAAACTTTTCCATTAAGCAGTTTAAGCGCATTGCTAACTAAAAATCAAGATGAATGAATGTTTTAACATCTGGTACATGTAGGCTGACATGACCTACAACAATGAATGTGAGATAGATGATACCTCAAGAATGAGCTTACTTTCTGCCGTCTTACAACCTTACAGAACCACATGGTTCTGTCGATGAGGTAGCTATATCAATCTAGTAAAGTTTCCTGAGGGGAAGGGGGAAAAAAACTAAAGAAAACACTTGAACAGCTTGGCTAATGCTTAACTTTCCTAGAAAGGAGTGCTTTACAAAAGAACATAACAATAAACTGAGCACTAGCCCTTATATATGAAAATCTTGGGAAAGTTTTCATCTTTACTAAAATCTTCATCTAGCATCTCTCTCTTCCAGGTCTGGACATCTTCCACACAAAGGATCACTGATATATTAGTGATCTGAATGACTAAACCTTAAGATGTTTTATTGAATAGTCACAATTTAATAATGTTAAACCCGTCAAAATTTAAAAGACTTAGGAAACCAACTGACCTTTTTTTTTTTTCCTTTTGATGGACACCTTTCTACAATACAGTTATCAACTAAAGATGATATAGAAAGGGTCAGTACACTACTTCAATAGAAACTGTGAATCAAACATGGTATTTGCACTTCAAATTCCCAACCCTACCTGGTACTTACTGCCTTCATGTGACAGTTAAGAGCTATGTGGCAAAAACAAACAAACAAACAAAAAAACCCTCCAAAGAAATCCTTTAAATGGCCATTTTCCCCCTTCAATGTCAGAAACCTTTTGAATTGAGTAAGTTGATTAAAATAAGCGAAGAATTACTCATCATGATTTAATAGTCAAGGAAAGAAATCTGCTTCACACCAAAGTTAAAACTGCAAAATACACTGACATTCTGAGCACAGCAAGTGAATATGGATTGTTAAACATCACTGTAACCTAAATAACCTAGATCTAAGCAGTCCTAAAAAGAGATACCTAACTTTATTGTCATTTATATGAAACACATGTACATTACTTTATAAAGAGCCTCCAATCTCCTCCTAAAGGATGTGATATTTTAAAAAACAGCTACACACGAAATTTCTGACATTAATCTACAGAGGAATAGGAGAATGGAACTGTGCTGGGTGAGGGGAGACTGTCACAGTAATTTTTTTATACAAAGAAGTTAAAATTTTAAGATTATGTAAAAAAATGTTAATTTGCATAGTAGAAACATGGGTTTTTTGTTTTTGTTTTTAACATGGGCTCTTATCATATTCTTCCATTAAAAACAAAACAAGGGAAAAGGAATTATAATGAACAACAACAAAGAAATACTTTTCATTTTCCTGAAGCTTATTGGGATGGACAAGGATCAGGAGGTTGGAAAGAAGAGGAGGCCGAGAAGTTGAAAGGAACAATGCAAAGTAAAATCTAAATGAATAGGACAGGTGTTCCTGATGGCTCCAGTCCCGTGAATTCTAACAGAACTAAAAGGAGGTAATAGCAGTAGGAGCTGGCTTAGCCAATGGTGGGGGAGGGGAGCGAGGAAATGAAAAAAACACTTGCACACTCAGGGTAAGGAATATCATTTCCAGGAAAATATTAATACTTACCAGTATGTACTGTAGCTACTACAATCCATACACACTGTGTGCTGAGCTTTATCTTGTTTTTCTGCCTTCTTATGGTTGGTTAAAGGTACTTGTGCATCTTCATAGTGCTTTTTTGCATGGCCATTCACATACCTTACAAAAAACAAATGAAAATGTATTTTAATCTAAATATTGCTTTAAAAGTTAAAGTAGTAGGAGATTATGATAAAATTAGATGGTAAACAAATCAAAATGAGAAATAATTCTTCCTTATAAGATCATTCAGTCATTTAGTGATTTATTAAGTTGAATTCTTTAAATATGCTCCTTTTTCACCCTGGCCGGTTTGGCTCAGTAGTTACAGCATCGGCCCATGGACCAATGAGTCACGGGTTTGATTCTGGCCAAGGGCACGTATCTCAGTTGCGGTTCACCCCCAGCCCTGGTCCGGGACCTGCAGGAGGGTACTGGTCAATATGTCTCTTTCCTGTCGATGTCTCTCTCTCTCTCTCTCTCTCTCTTTCTCTCCCCCCCCTTCCCACTCTATCTGAAGATAAATGGAAAAATATCCTCGGGTGAGGATTTAAAATAAAATATATATATATACATACACACACACACACACACACACACACACACACAAACACACACTCCTTTTTCTGCAATCAAATTTTACAGTCAACTTTTAATTACAGCATACACAAGACTAGGGCCAGGCAAGAAAAGGAATTATCTATGCAAATCAGTTTCAATACCATTGATATTATCACTTATCAATTCCTTTATTAATGCTTTTGCTGTAGCCATTTTCATTTTTTAAATTTCTCAGACTGCTAATCTTTAACTCAGGTTATTATCAAAGACAAGCTTTGTAAACTAAATTACTCAACCACTTCCTACAGTGCTATAGGCTCTGCCTGAGTTGCTGCTTAATATAAAAGAGAGTCAGATATGGAAACAGGATAATCTTCCATCTCTTTCTGATCAATATGGCTTCAGATCTTTTATTTAAATGCATGACTAATCAGCTCCACTCATATAGAAACACATTTGTTTAGAAACATCCCAAACAAAACACAAGTCATCACAAGCTTATATAAACTGTTATTTCTCTACATGGACAAGATAATCAAAGGTTGACTGCAGTCACAAAAATTTTGTAATACTTTCCAAATCAGATTTAGTAGATCACTGTATTACAGAGAACAGAATGAAACATTTTGAAATAAGTGTTCATGTGCACATTCCTAAAAAGCAGCCGATTTGTAGAAGGCAAGGCCTAATTGACAACTCTGAACAGTTGAAACAAATGTTGGTTAAATGGTACCAAAATAAACATGGTCAGAGAGTTAAGGTGACATTTTGTCATGAAGCACCTTAATTGTACCAGGAGCAACACTTACCTTGTGGTAAGTAGGGAGGCTCAACTTCAAGCCAGCCTTTCTACCTCACAAAGCTGGAACTGACAGAGGCACTACTAACCTCAACTCAGAATTCGATCATGTTGTTTTCCCATTTTTTTCAGTGAAGTAAACATAACCAACATTTGTGTATACATGGGTCCTCTGTCCACAAAAGTGGACTAAGATGAATTTTTAAATAAAATAATAGTTAAGAGCATAAACTCAAAAACTACCCTGGCTGGTGTTGCTCAGTGGTTGGAGCATCGTCCTGCGCACCAGTTCAATTCCCCATCAAGGGCATGTACCTGGGTTGCAGGTTCTATCTCCAGCCCCAGTCAGGCACCTGCGGGAGGCAACCGATCCATGTGTCTCTCTTACAGCGATGTTTCTCTCTCTCTCTCTCTCTCTCTCTCTCTCTCTCTCTCTCTTTCCCCGCCCCCTCCAATCAATCCCTCCCTCCCTTCCACTCTCTAAAAATCAGTGGAAAAAATATCCTCAGGTGAAGATTAACAAAAAATAAACAAAAACTAGACCACCTAAGTTCAAAAGTAGGCTTTGTCACATGCTGGCCATGTGAGCGTGGGTGAGTAACTTAAAACTCTCTGTACTTATGTTTCCCATCTGTAAAATGGAGATATTAGTACTCATATCTCATACACTGTTAGGTGAGTAAATTAAATAATCCATGGCTCAGAACACATGCACGAATAAATGAATATTAGCAATTATTTTATTCACATTTTCCTTTATATTCTTAACTACTATTTATTCAGAATCCAAACAGTATAATTGCTTAGAAAGTGGTGATATTAAGCACATACTTTGAGATGACACATTGCACAGGTCAAGAAACACCCAATATTAATTTAAAAGGTAAACTCCAAGGTGTGATATAGGTTTAATAACTAATCAGTTCAATTTCCGATGCTTGTATATATTTATTCTGTGCCATGAAAAGCAATAGTAATATTTATAATGAGGATTACCTTTGGAATCAAAGGAAAAGCAATACTGAACAATGATAACAAAGACATTACTACTTTCAAGTCTTTGAAAACTGATAATCTATACAGAGTACACATGGTTCAATGAGCCACCACACTGTAGTCTCCAAATATACTAGATGTTTAAATGGTTACTGTAAATGTCAGTGATAAAGTAAGAAGTGTATTACTGCTAGTATTAAAATTAGCAATGTTTTGGCTAATACTCAAATACATCAGTCAAAAGTTAACAGTTTTGTATAAAAATGGCTAACATAAAAATATATAGTTCCCTTATCTAGTTTTAAATTTTTTCTTTTTTTTTTTTCCTTTATTGACTTTAGAGAGAGAGGAGAGGGACAGAGAGATAGAAACATCAATGAGAGAGAACATCGATTGGTCGCCTCCTGCATGCCCCCCCTCTGGGGATTGGGCTGACAACCTGGGCATGTGCCCTGGCCGGGAATCGAACCGGTGACCTCTTGGTGCGTGGGTCAATGCTCAACCACTGAGCCACACCGGTCGGGCTAATTTTAGATTTTAAGTAGACAATTTGGTCTAAAAAGGTAAAGTGTCAATATATGTCACACATTTATAGCAACAATCACAAAATTTTTTCAAATAACTTAAAATGGGATGGTATTATGAAGACCAAAAGAATATATAACTCAAATATGCTACTGATAAACTACGTTTCCTAGTTGAAAGAATATTCAATTTAAGACTTCCCTACAGACAGGTGGTCTAAAATTACTGAAAAATCAGAATCCTTGGCAATCAACACATAAAAGAAAATTAACCAATCAGCTATGTAAAATGAAGATCCAAATGCAGGCTACTCTCATCTATTTAATCTACTTAATTATATTTTTCTGAAACTATGTCAAATTTCTAAATCTAAGATTGTTTGCAATTGGAAACAGGCTGCCTGCATAGTCTAGAAAATTTTCCATTTATTTTTCCAAAACCTGCTTAGAGAATTGTTTGTTGCTTGCTATTAAGAACATTAATCTCTCCAATTTCTTAGTTTGTTAGACCTTTTTGTTGGCATATGACCTTCAAGATTTAGGTTGTAGAGCACTATGAGACAACTGGAGAACAGAACTATATAAATTTTATTGCATTATAATTCTCACCTCTCAAAATCTAGGAGAGGAATCTCTCTTCGAGTGGAGAATTTAAGTGCTTCTACTTTTCTTCTTTTTTAAAAAAAATGTTATCTGTACAAAGTATTTTCAGGTTCCCCAAATCCTAGAGATTTCAAAACCACAACAGCCATATTAAGAAAGATATGCAGTTAACATTTTCCAAAAGTACCCTTAAGTGTACATGGAAAAAAAATACTCTATTCCAGAGCTCAAAATGTGAAAAATCAAAAGTTAACTGAACAAAGATGCTCTCCTTCATGCAATGAGGGTTTAAAAATAACAATGGGGAAACAGTTCTAATAAATATGATATAGATTTCAGTCTGTGTTGACTTAGTATGATTTCCCATCCCCTGCTGCTAAGCTTTTGACTCTGAAGCAAATTCAAAGTGGATTTTCTAACCTAAAAGAGCAATAGATATAAATGTGCTACTGCCAAGCTAAAAGAAAACAAAGGTGGATATTTATTTGAGTTTGTGTCAAAAGAAAAGAGTTACTTAAGTATTTAAATAACATCATTTTGAAGCCAAGAACTTGGGAGGAAATGCTCAGGCTTGAACTGGGATGTGGTAGGGAAGGGGTGGGGGTGGGGAGTTAAGTCCCTGGAAAGCAAAAATGTCTTAATGGAAGAGTAAAACATTTGGTACATCTTAGCAATTAACTATGAACTCCACAGTGAGAGCATTTTCAAGGCATTCCTTTAGCTGTAAATATTTTAGTGTTCTGTTTTGTTTTTAGAAGAATGACGTAATCAAGTCAGTAAAGGTGGAGATGGGGTAGGTAATAGGTGAAACAAGATTGGCCGTGTGCTGATGATTGTTGAAGCTGGGTGATGAAAATACAGGGTTCAGCCCTGGCAGGTTTGGCTCAGCAGTTAGAGTGTTGGCCCTTGGACCAAAGAGTCACGGGTTTGATTCCCAGTCAAAGGCACATAACCTCGGTTGCAGGCTCAATCCGGCTCCTGGTCAGGGTTGTGTGGGAGGCAACCAATTGATGTGTGTCTCTCACATTGATGTTTCGTCCTCTCTTTTTCTCTCCCCCCACCCCCACACTTCTCCCCTCACTCTATCTAAAAATCAATGGAAAAATATCCTCAGGTGAGGATTTTAAAAAAAAGAAAATATGGGGTTCAATTATACTATTTCTCTATTTTTGTGTATGATTAAATTTACCTTAATAAAAGGTTTAAAAAACAACCATAATATAAACTTTTATTTAAATATTTCAAAGTTCCCATATTTCATCTTTTCAATCAAATATCACTAGGTTTAGATTATCCTGATCATCAAATGAATTCTTCTGAGTATCACTATTAAAGGGTTTCTACCCAAGATTTTCCTTAGTTGTACCACTGAAAAAAACAGATCTATGGGGAGAGGTAAGCCCTACAGAGCATTACACACTATGACGAAGTAACGGAGCTAAACAAATCCAAATCAGTAAACCTTTAACATAAAGCTGAAAGGCAAATTGAGAAATGCAAGTACGGAAGTGAAGTAATAATAAGCATGTCACCTACCTTCCACAGTGGACACTTGAACAAGTCAAACAGACCCAGGGGCTTTTGTTGGATCGGCACACTAATAAAAAGAAAAATATACAGTATACCAATTGTATCACGTTAATTCCCAATTTCTCCCCTAATCCTAACATCGTATCCTATGATTAAGTTGTGATTGCCATGGCAGCGCAGCTGTACTGAACCCACAAATCCCGCCCTGTGAGTACATCTACATAAAATGGATACCTACCCAAAGTTCTACTGAGAAGAATGTAAATGCACATACACAACGTTGCTCGTTTTAATTGTTGACTCAACTCAAATAGTGTAATTACAAGTTAAACACATATTTACTTTTTTCCTTTATTACTTATTCCTTTTACTAGTCTGACAAGTTGACAGTCTATTTTCTCATTAAAAGCATTTTTAAGTCTACTATTTAATCATATGTCTTTGCCATGCAGATCATATACTATTATAAATGATAACTCTCAGTTTATTTAGTGAGAATCATAACCTAAGGATACAATTAAGAACACTAAGCCCAATTCTTCCCAAATCAGTGTCATCAGTTACCAAAAATATAATTCTAAACATGACAACTGCATATAATTCTTGCTGAGAGTGTAATCAGAACATTAATTATTTCAGTTTAAGTATTATGGAGTGGGGCAGGCAGACAGGGGTATGAATACTTTTTAAATATTAATTACAATTTTGCTTACTGTTTTTTTTTCCAAAACGCCCAATAAACATACCAATGATTTTCAAACATAACATAAAAATCACCTTGAAAGCTTTTTCAAAACACATATGTTCTACTGAGGCAAAAAGAATGTGTATTTTCAGAAAACCATCTTCCTGGATGACTCCCTAATAATACAACCCCTGGAGAACCACTAGTTAGCCTCCTAGGGGCACAGGAGGGGCAGCACAGCATAACCATACACTCAGGATTATAGTAGACCCACTGTCTGGCACATAATATATGCTCAATAAACATTTGTTGAAAGAAAGTTTAAATTTCTTAGTTTAAAATACCAAGCTCTTCCAAAATCTGGTCCCTACCTTACTGCTCCTGCCTTACCATTATTACAATAGGCCTTTCTCACTGTTAAAAAAAGTTAACCAAAACTGGGAATAAAGTGAATTAAGAACTGTAAACCCTTTGAATGTATAAAGAAACATTTTTAATAGGTCCTCCTAAAGATATTTCATTATAGTACCATTGTTTAACCTGCTGGTTACTATTGATTAGAAACCAAATTCTATGAAGTTAAGGTAAATTTGTAGATTTTTATTCGGTAGAGATAGGTTCTGTCCAGCAGAATCCAAAGGTTTTGCTACCCTGTAGGACATTAACCAATTTTGTATCTAGTTTAGCAATTTATTTCCATGTTCTTTCTTCAGTGTCTACAAATACACTGTATTCCTCAAATGCTCTTGGAATCAGCTTTACCATTCTGCTGCTTCTCTAAATGATGAGTTAAATAAATCTATGACATATGGTCATTCTATTTTTGTCTGGGAGGGGTGGAGTAGGCAAGGAAGAATAAAAGAGCACAGTGGTATGTTGACCAACAGGGCTCTAACGATTTTTTTTTAGTTCTTTATTGATTTTTAGAGAGAGAGGAAGGGAGAGGGGGAGAGAGAGAGAGAGAGAAACATCGATGTGAGAGCGCAACATGGATCGGCTGCCTCCTGCACAACCCCCACCGGGGATTGGGCAACCTCCTGGGGCACCTGACAATGCTCAACCAACTGAGCCACACTGGCCAGGGCTCTAACTATTTTCGAACATGAAAGCTTTGAGTGTAAAATCCCCGTCCACTTAACCACCTTTCTTTAGTGCATTCACATATTTACATTAATTGCCAGGGCCATCCTAAAGGCAACTGAGTTTTTTATCCATTGGGTCCAATTTTGTTACATATTTCTGTAAGCTGCATGACAGAAGGCTAAGAATACCTGCCTAACTGCTAACAATTCTTTTAAGCAGGTACAGAAGAAGACTATTTGTGAAGGGAGACTGCTGGCTTTTCATTTGTACACCCCTGTGGTATTTGATTTATATCAACAGGAAAAATGTTTTTATAGTTTGAAAAGAAAGTCCTGAAAAGTATATTTTTAAAAAGAAAAATAGATTAGAAAACAGCTTACATGAAACAGGTATTCGTGGTTTGAGATGTAATTTGGAGAATTGAAAAACTACAAATAATATAGTTTTGTTTTTACAGCAAAATTTTTTTTTCCCTCTTAGTAAATAGCAAGAAACACTACAACTCAATCTGGAAAAAAAACTGTTAGTTTAATATTATCCTGAAATAACTGTTATAAAAGTAAGTTTAGGCTCAAGTTTTTTTTTAACTATCTAGAGTTTTTTTTTAATTATGAAAGATTTTTTTCTTATTTTAAATGAAGGGAAAGAAAATCTACAGCAAAATCACTATTACTTTGATGTGTTTCCTACTGAGTGTTCCTTTCTTCCCCTTATAGTTGTACATATACAGATAGTACATAAAATTTTATAATCGAATTGTTCCACTACCAGTATATTGAATGCATTTCTTCATGTTATTGAATTTAGAACAATGCATTCTAAATCTAGTCTTACACTAACTAAATTATCTCAGAAAGTTTTATTAATTTTTGAATTTCAAGTTTTAAAACAGGTACCTTAAGGCTGAGGGGAGGAAGGAACGGGGGTAACTGCTTAATAGGTATGGGGTTTATTTTGGAGTGATGAAAATGTCTTGAAACTAGATAAGATGGTGGTTGTAGATTTACTAAGCATCACTGAATTGTTCACTTTTTTTTTTTTTTTAATCCTCACCCGAGGACATTTTCCCATTTTTTGTTCAGATAGAGTGGGAGGGAGAGAGAGGAAGAGAGAGAGAGAGAAACATCGTCGTGAAAGGGACACATCGAGTGGCTGCCTCCCGCACAACGAACCAGGGCTGGGGACAAATTGCAACCAAGGTACGTGCCCCTAGCGGGAACCGAACCCGGGTCTCTCTGGACCGCAGGCCGACGCTCTAACTGTTGAGCCAAACTGGCCAGGATGAATTGTTCACTTTTAAATGGTCAATTTTATGTTACATGAATCATACCTCAATAACATAAATAAGTAGATAAATAAATAAATAAATAAATAAATAAATAAATAAATAAATAAATAGGTACTTAAGACAGGGAAGAGGAGAGACAATAAAAGGGAATATTGACTTTGTAAAACATTGGAAATAAGTGACTGTACCTTTTAATACATCTCAAAAAAGACATCATAGTCTGAATCAAGATACCCATTTTATTTGTCATAAATATTTACAATAAGAGTGTGAAGACTTGCCCTGGCCGGTTTGGTTCAGTGGTTAGAGCATCGGCCTGCGGTCAAGAGAGACCTGGGTTCGGTTCCGGCTAGGGGCGCGTACCTCGGTTGCAGTTTGTCCCCGGCCCTGGTTGGTCATGTGGGAGGCAGCCACTCGATGTGTCCCTTTCACGTCGATGTTTCTCTCTCTCTCTCTTCCTCTCTCTCCCTCCCACTCTATCTGAACAAAAAATGGAAAGATGTCCTCGGGTGAGGATAAAAAGAAGAAAAAAAACAAGAGAGTGAAGACTTAAGTTTTAATAAGAGAGATGGTCTTGGCTATTTAAAGGACGGTACTCTCTGAGAGCTTAATACTTTCACACTGGAAAAACATTTGAAAGCTAGGAGAGAGAACAGAATATGATGGGGCCTTCTAAAGCCATTTATTGCATTGCTTTGGGGAATATTCACTCTGTCTATACACACCTTATCCAAATTAAGTACCCTTAATATACCCAAGACAATTATAAGAAACAATGAAAAATACTGGCTTTATTTTTTTATTGTTGAAAGTCTTACAGATGCCCCCCTTTTTCCCCCACTGACCCCCTCCTTCCCGCTTCCACACCCCTCCTGCCTTCCCCAGCCTAGTGTCCCTGTCTACTGGTTGTGCATATATGCATATAAGTTCTTTGGTTTATTTCTTCCCTCCCCTCCCACCCCCCATCCCTCTAAGGTTTGTCAGTCTGTTCCCTACTTCCATGATTCTGGATCTCTTTTGGTCGACAGCTTATTTTGTTCATTATGTTCCACAAATAACTGAGATCATGTGGTACTTGTCTTTCTCTGACTGGCTTATTTTGCTTAGCATAATACTCTCCAGGACCCTCCATGTTGTCTCAAAGGATTAAGAGATCTCTCTTTCTTACAGCTGCATAATATTCCATTGTGTAAATGTACCACAGCTTTTTTATCCACTCATCTACTTATGGGCACTTGGGCTGTTTCCAGATCTTAGCTATTGTAAATAGCACTGTTATGAACATAGGGGTGCATATATTCTTCCTGACAGGTGTTTCAGGCTTCTTAGGATATAGTCCAAGAAGTGGGATCACTGGGTCAAATGGCAGTTCCATTTTTAATTTTTTTTAGAAAACCCCATATTGTTTTCCATAGTGGCTGCACCTGTCTGCATTCCCACCAGCAGTGTGCTAGGGTTCCCTTTTCTCCACACCCTTGCCAGCATTTGTTGTTTGAGGATTTGTTGATGGCTGCCATTCTGGGTGTGAGGTGATATCTCATAGTTGTTTTAATTTTCATTTTGATGCTGGTTTCTTTTGCCATACAGAAGCTTTTAAGTTTGATGCAGTCCCATTTATGAATTTTTTCCTTTGTTTCTCTTGCCCTAGGTGATGTATCAGTGAGAATTCCACTACATATGATGTCTGAGATTTTTCTGCCTACATTTTCTTCTAGGATTTTTATGGTTTCACGGGTTAAATTTAAGTCTTTTATCCATTTTGAGTTTATTCTTGAATGGTGTAAGTTGGTGGTCTAGTTTCATTTTTTTACATATAGCTGTCCAATTTTCCCAGCATCATTTATTGAAGAGACTGTCTTTTCTCCATTGCATGCTCTTGCTTCCTTTGTTGAATATTAATTGTGCATACTGTCTTGGGTCAATATCTGGGTTCTCTGTTCTGTTCCATTTATCTATATGTCTGTTCTTGTGCCAGTACCAGGCTGTTTTGATTATGATGGCTTTGTAGTATAACTTGTGATCTGGTACAGTGATCCCTCCCACTTTGTTCTTCTTTTTCAAATTTGCTGTGGCTATTCAGGGTCTTTTATGGTTCCATATAAACTTCTGGAGTGTTTGTCCTAGATCTGTGAAATATGCCGTTGGTACTTTAATAGGGATTGCATTGAATCTGTAGATTGCTTTAGGTAGTATGGACATTTTAATGATGTTGATTTTTCCGATCCATGAACATAGTATATGTTTCCACTTTTTTATATCTTCTTCTATTTCTTTTTTCAATGTCCTGTAGTTTTCTGAGGACAGGTCTTTTACTTCCTCAGTTAAATTTATTCCTAGGCATTTTATTTTTGTTGTTTCAATGATAAATGGGATTTTTTTGTTGTTGTTGTTTCCCTTTCTGAGTGTTCATTATTGGTGTATAAGAATGCCATCAATTTCTGGATGTTAATTTTGTATCCTCCTACTTTGCCAAATTCATTTATTAAATCTAGTAGATTTTTGATGGAGTCTTTAGGGTTTTCTATGTACAATATCATGTCATTGGCAGATAGTGACAATTTCACTTCCTCCTTTCCAGTTTGGATCCTTTTTATTTTTTCTTCTTGTCTAATTGCTGTGGCTAAGACTCCAGTACTACGTTAAATAAGAGTGGTGAAAGTGGGCATCCCTGTCTCGTTCCTGTTAAGGGAAATGCTTTTAGTTTTGCCCACTGAGTATGATGTTGGCTGTAGATTTTTCATATATGGCCTTTATTATGTTTAGATATGATCCCTCTATTCCCACATTGTTGAGCGTTTTTATCAGAAATGGGTGCTGAATTTTGTCAAACACTTTTTCATCGTCTATTGATATGATCACATGGTTTTTATCTTTCATTTTGTTTATGTGGTGTATCATATTTACTGATTTGCACAAATACTGACTTTAAATTAAACTCAATTATTGTGAATAGGTCACAGCATAAATAAAAGATACAAGTAATCTTAAAGTCATTTATTTTAATCACCTTAAGGGGAAATATTATAAAAAGGTAGTCTTAATTCATGGACAGATGAGTTCAAAAGTTTACCTGTAGGATGAACCATTTCCCATGGGAACAGTATTAGGAGCTATCCAGGCTCTTCTGTAAAACTCTAAATGAACCAAAATATAACTGAAATTTTTATAAATATATAATAGAATAAAATCATAGCCACAAAAATATTTTAAAGCTATAAATATACTATCTATTCAGTATAACAAAAATATTAGGTTAACAAAACCTATTTTCTAATAGGTTTTTTATTTTTTTAATCTTAAATGCTGGTACTTGAGAGAAAACGAGTAATATGGATGGAAAGTTGTAGAAGTTCAAAAAGGTAAATCTGAGAATTAATAAGGGCTTTTTATTACACCTAATTACACTTCAAGGTCATGCCAAGGCAAGGAAGCCATGCAGTGTATTTCTTATACTGTTTCACTTGGCCACAGCAGGGTCATTGGATCTCATAAACAGAGTCTTGTCTTCTTTCACTCGATTATAAAATTTCTTTAAAGTTACTCTCTCTTCCAGCAATCACTCTTGTCTGTTTCACTTCTTCCAACCTCAAATTCAGTGTCCCTTCTCTCAGTCCCTGGGCATCTCAGCCTGAAGGATGGTACTACCTAGGCTCCCTCCACTGTTCTCAAGCTGTGGCTGCAGAACCTTCCTCTGGCCCAGTTCTCACCACAGCCACAAGCTCTGCAAGTTGGCAGCAGGGCCCCTTTGGAGGAAGTGGAGAATCTTGATCCTCTCCTGAGCTAAGGACTTTCTCGAGAAGGTAGAAGTTGTTAACACATGTTGGGCGGGGGAGAGGAGTGGAAGAGCACAGGCCTCTAAAATCTGCTCACACTCAGGTCTTCTTCCTAAAGCCCCCCAAAACTTTAACCGTCCTGGGAACCAGGAGGTGAGAAGTGATGGGGCACAGAGGCAGAGGGAAGGCATCCAAGTGATCTACAGACTGAAGTGGTTTTCCTCCCTACTAGTCCCGGGAAAGGAAATCATAGTCTGCTCCTTTATCAAGAGATAAAGAAGGGCAGAAAACTAGGGAGTTCTGCACTTAAAGGAGCCTATTTACACAGGAATGTTTTCAGGTTGTGTTCAGGAGACAAGGAGTTCATAAGACAAAATGACATCCACACTGAATATAACCCACAGCCACCAATCTTCAAAATCCTTAGTATTCACTACATAGAACCTAATAATAGAGAGCACATTTGATATTCAAGGCCTACCAACAATTCTCCTGAAATTCTAAAAATTTTTATGAAACATCATGCACTAATGCTTATGATACAACTAAAGTCACTGTGTCTACAAAGAAAACAGTTCAAGCACACAGCACTAACAGGCAAGTCATTTATAGTGCATCCATTATTGAATAGTTGCTGCAACTGGGAAAGAGGCCCTTTATCTTAAGAAGGCAAAAGGTGAGGATCTGATGACCAGGATTCTATTCCTGGCTCTTCCATTACTAGTCATCGAACTAAGAACATCACTACTCTTCGGGGTCTGTTTCTTCATTGTAAAATGAAGACTAGGTGATGAGCATGTCCCTTCTAATAATGAAATTATTCAAAGAACATATGATAAAAAATAGATGAAACAATCATGTCATCTTTCTGTATAGATAAAATTCTTCTAACTCCACTTTACTCGAATTTTCTTAAAAGGCTTAACGAAAAGATTAATTGTTAATGTACTATAATTTTCTAAACCAATGGTTTTCAGCTTTTATTCCCCTACCTCCCACCACCCCTGAGAGGCAAGCACATTCCCACCACATTGCCCATCAGTAATAGCAATTCACTGCAAAAGCAGGGATGGGAAGTGTGTGGAATCACTTGTTCAAAACCATCATAGGCAAACATGCTACAACAGTAAAACTCAGAACATCCCCCCTCAACACATGCAGAATTTTTAAAGTTCAACACTTCTCAAATATCAGCAACCCATTAAAAAGCACTCATAAGTCCTGGCCTGTTTGGCTCAGCGGTTAGAGTGTCGGCCTGCGGTCCAGAGAGACCCGGGTTCGGTTCCCGCTAAGGGCATGTACCTCAGTTGCAGTTTGTCCCCGGCCCTGGTTGGTCATGCGGGTGGCAGCCACTCGATGTGTCCCTTTCATGTCGATGTTTCACTCTCTCTCTCTCTTCCTCTCTCTCCCTCCCACTCTATCTGAACAAAAAATGAAAAAATGTCCTCGGGTGAGGATAAAAAACAAACCCCATAATATGCATTTTTATTAAGTAAATTAATTTTTATCTAGTTAATGTTTATCTAGTACATACTATGTGCTAAGTACTATTGCAACCACTTTATGACTATTAGTTTTTATTTAATCCTCCATAATCCCGTGAGGTGCATACTATTTTTTTAAATAATACGTTTTTATTGATTTTATAGAGAGAGGAAGGGAGAGAGAGAGAAAGGGAGAGAGAAAGAGAAACACAGATCAGCTGCCTCCTGCACACCTCCTACTGGGCATGGAGCCCAAAACCTGGGCACGTGCCCTGACCAGGAATCAAACCAAACCAGTGACTTTTTTTTTTCTTTATTGATATTAGAGAGAGAGAGGAAGAGAGAGAGAGAGAGAGAGACAGAAACATCAATGAGAGAGAACATCAATTGGCCATCTCCTTGCATGCCCCCCATTGGGGATTTGGCCCACAACCTAGGCATGTGCCCTGACCAGGAATCGAACCAGTGACCTACTGGTGCATGGTCGATGCTCAACCACTGAGCCACACCAGCCAGGGCATGAGGTGCATACTATTACTTGGCATGTTTATGAGGGCAAAGGAATTATGTAACTTACAAAGTTAGTGACAGAACTGGAACTCAAACTCATACAGTGTTTGAAGTCATGGACTGCTGCAAAGCAGTAAGTCCAGAAAGCTGTTATTTTAGTTTTTTAAAAAATTCCATTTTGTGTTTCTGTATATATATCACATACCTTTATATAAATTTTTAAAAGTCTGGGAGGGTATATAGTAATTGTAACCATTAAGTAAAAGGAATGCAATGGACAATTAGAGGCACATGGACCTACTTTCAACTCCACTGTTTGAATTTTTTCAGAAAGATTATATTTTTTATAATAAAAATACATTTTAAATGCCTAAATTTAAAGATACTGGTATTAAAGTTGTCCTAGTGAAAGGAACGTATTCTAAATTAAGCATGAGTGGTAAGTTAAACCAAAATCCAAGACTGTAACTCTGTGGGTTTGTAAAAAATTTGATCAATGAAAACAAAATTTTTGTAGCTGTTATTAACACACACACACACACACACACACACACACACACACACACACCATAAAAGTATCAATAGTAAAAGTGTTATTCTTCTTGAAATTGGAGGATGGGGTACATACCCAGGTTGTGGGTTCGGTCCCCAGTTGGGGCACATGCAGGAAGCAACCAATCGATGTTTCTCTCTCTCTAAAATCAATAAAAACATATCCTCAGGTAAGGATTAGGGGGAAAAAGAGAGACAGAGCAGGAACTGGCCCATAATGTAGTCCAGAAAGGAAGAAACCCAGCTATACTAAGCAACTGCCAAAGGTGCCAAAGCTGCCAGAATGCAGCCAAAATCATTGTCTATTGCCCCCTCCCCCAGGGTTCCCAGGGAACAGGGAAATAGAAGCTTTCTCTTAAAAAGCAAAGAAGGCCCTGGCCAGTTTGGCTCAGCGGGTAGAGCGTCGGCCCACGGACAAACGAGTCGCGGGTTCAATTCCAGCCAACGGCACGTACCTCAGTTGCAATTCGTCCCCGGCCCTGGTTGGGGTCCTGCGGGAGGCAGCCACTGGATGTGTCCCTTTCACATCGATGTTTCTCTCTCTCTCTCTCTCTCTCTCTCTCTCTCTCTCTCTCTCTCTCTCTCTCTCTCTCTCTCTCTCTCATTGTCTCTCTCCCTCCCACTCTATCTGAACAAAAATGGAAAAAAAGTCCTTGGGTGAGGATTAAAAAAAAAGCAAAGAAGGTGCCCAGGGCCAAAGGATGATCCAACGCAGAGCTTGAAAGACTAAGCAGAGATCTAAATAATGTAGGAGGAAAAGACCAAGCATGAGCACCAAATTCAAAGTGGTCGGAAGTAGAGGTTTGGACTCAAGGCCAAGATCATGGAAGCAAGAATTCAAAGTCCAGGTAAGGAAGACAATTATGAAGCAAAGCTTATCTTGGTTGTCTTTCCACTTTGCCCCAATGAGACTCCCTCTTGCCTCAGTCCCATTCTTATTCAAGGCTAGCAATCAATTTCTCCTGAATCATTAGATAAGTAAATTGTTTTCTGGTGAAGTCACAGTTCAGTGTTTCCCATAACCAATCTCTTTCTGTTTATGGCCCTCTGGCAGATTAAAGATGGCCACAAATTCTTTGACACTATTCTCATTGAGAGGCAAGTCTATGTCCATATTCCTTGTATCTGGGCAGGCTCTGTAACTGCCCTGGCCAAATGAATGGCAGAAGCGACTCTGCATCTATTTGCAGATCTAGGCCTTTAAGAAACTGACAGCTTCCTCTTGCTATTGCTTGGAATGCTAGCTCTTAGAGAAGCCAGCTACCATGTAAGAAGTCTGATCACCCTGAGACCAACATACTGTGAGAAGCCCAAACCTCATGGAGAGACCTGGAGAATATGACACCATTTGTGAGGGTGGGGCGAGACTGGAAAAGGGAAAAAGGCAGAGACAGAGAGCAGGGACACAGAGGCTCCAGACGTGTAGTAGGAAGCCATCTTGGAAGAGGATGCTCTAGTCCCAGGTACTCTAGCTGATGTAACACCAGCCACATTCTTCCTGAATTCCTAACCCAGAAAACCATAAGCAAAACAAAATGGTTGTTTTAAGCCACTAAGATGTAGGATAGTTTGTTAGGCAGCAATAGATAACCAGAACACCACCTGTAGAAGAAGGGCTATCAGTGATACAGCATTAATCACTCACCCCTACCAAACAACTCACTGGAATGATTGACACTCTTGCTTAGAAGTAAGGATGGGAACCTTCAAGAGGTTCTACCCCATAGGAATCAAAACTCTTTAAAAGACTAGACTATCCCCTCTGCCACAGAGGTAGTAAGAATAAATACATCTATCATCAGCTAAGTTGCCACCATCCTTTGGAGTGGCTCTTTTTGTAGCCCATCGATAGTTTAAAAACTTGCATCCAGATGTGCTGTCACTACCATAAGGCAGCCTAATTCTTTCTTGAGCATAAACATCACTCCTAATGTTGTCCTATATTGTAAAAACCACCTTCAAAATCTCAAAAATACTATTTCTATAGGAACCCCAAATTCTGGATAAAATCGTTAAGAACACATCATTGGCACTTGCAGGAATTCCTTTTCTCTTCATTAAAAGCTACAAAGCCTGCCCAGCCGGTGTGGCTTAGTGGTTGAGCATCAACCCATGCACCAAGAGGTCACCAGTTCGATTCCCAGTCAGGGCACATGCCCAGGCTGTGGGCCAAATCCTCAGTGGGGGGCATGCAGGAGGCAGCCAATCGATGTTCTTTCTTGTCGATGTTTCTCTCTCTCTCTCCCTCTCCCTTCCTTTCTCTCTAAAATCAATGAAGGAAAAAATAAAAATAAATAAAATAAAATAAAAGCTACAAAGCCTTATCCTCCATTCCTTCTGCATCTCTGGATTATATTCTTTAAGAAGCATTCTGGGAAACCTCAGATTTTATTGAAGGTTGGATTTGAAAAACTGACTCGGAATAAAGTTGAGAACATCCTACTCCATCTGTTTCCAATTCTATTTTTACCCTAAGAGTTCTGACATGTTCCTCAGCCAGTCTGACTTGATCCCCATCACATCCAGTGATGTCTGATCCCAGGCCTTTGAAGCTGGGATTAAGAGTCCACCACATCCTAACCATAATCCCACAATTTCCGAGGAAATACTCACACTTTGCTCTTCAAGCTCTCAGCCAATTGTTGCACAGAGGCCTAGAAGGAGGAGGTAGGCAAGGGGCACAGTGACCAGAACTCTGCTCTACATCACTTTGATTGAACTAGTCAGGGGCCTTGATCACTTGCCCTTGACCTCTAACTCTGCCAAAAGAACTCTTTCCTTCTTTAATACAAAAATTTACCAAACTGACTGGGTTACTCTCATAGGAATGTAACTGTTACTCTGTAGACTCAAACATGTTAGAGGGCATGCCCCAGCCAGGTGGTTCAGTTGGTTGGAGCGTTGTCCCATACACTAAAAAGATTGTGGGTTCCATTCTGGGTCAAAGCATATACCTAGGTTGCGGGGTTTGTCCCGGTTTGGGTGCATTCAAAAGGCAACCAATCGATGTTTCTCTCTCACATCGATGTCCCTCTCCCTCTCCCCCCTTTCCTCTCTCTCTAAAATCAATTACAATACATACACACACACACACACACACACACACACACACACACACACACACACAATCTCCTCGGGTGAGGATTAAAAAAAAAAAAAACATGTTAGAGGGCATGTGATACAATGAAGCAAGCATGGGCTTCAGAACCAACAGTCTTAGTTTACCTTCTAGCTTTACCATTCTTTTATTCTACAACCTTAGGAAGCCGTTCCAGAGCCTACTTCCTCATCTGTAGACTAGGACAAATACCACCTCTACTTATATGGCTATGGTAAGGATTTCATGAGGCAAACAATATAAAGTGCACAGCAAAGGGCCTAACAAATAGAAAGCACCAAGTGATTGACAGTGCCTTTCCCATGAAAATATATTTTAAAAAATAAAATGGCTATCAGGGGTTAATTCTGGTGGCTGCTATTATATACAACACAGGTAACATATGGACAAATATATCATGACTACTAAGTTTCAGAATTTTTCCCTTAGTTTATACTTTTAATTTCTTTAAAGAAACTGCAGCCCTGCTCGGCTGGTGTGGCTCAGTGGTTGAGCGTCAACCCATATACCAAGAGGTCGCCGGTTTGAGTCCTGGTCAGGGCACATGCCCAGGTTGTGGGCCCAATCCCCAGTTGGGGGCATGCAGGTAGCGCCCAATCGATGTTTCTATCTCTCTCTCCCTCCTCTCTCTCTAAAAAATCAATAAAGACCAAAAAAAAAAAAAAAAGAAAAGAAAGAAATTGCAGCCCTGGCCAGTGTGGCTCAGTGATTTAAGAGCATCAGCCTAGCCCTGGCCAATTTGGCTCAGCAGTTAGAGGGTCAGCCTGCAGTCCAGAGAGAGCCGGGTTCAGTTCCTGCTAAGGGCACGTACCTCGGTTGCAGTTTGTCCCCAGCCCGGGCTGGGTCGTGCGGGTGGCAGCCACTCAATGTGTCCCTTTCACGTCAATGTTTCTCTCTTCCTCTCTCTCCCTCCCACTCTATCTAAACAAAAAATGGAAAAATCTCCTCGGGTGAGGATAAAAAAGATTAAAAAAAAAAAAAAAAAAAAAAAAGAGCATCAGCCTATGCACCAAAGGGTCTCGGGTTTGATTCCCAGTCAAGGGTACCACACCTGGGTTGCAAGTTCAATCCCAGCCCCAGTTGGGGCTCGTAGGCTAGGCAACCAATCAATGTCTGTTTATCTGTCTTTGTTTCTCTTTCCCCTTTCCTTCTTCCCTTCCACTCTCCCTACAAATCAATGAAAAAAATATCCTTGGGTGAGGATTAACAAAAAAGAAAGAAAGAACAGAGATTGCAGTTGACAGTTCCTTTTCACAGAAAAATTCCAAATACGTAAGTCACATTAAAGTCAGCAAAATCCCTCAGAAACTCCTCCTATATCTGACCTAAAATTAAAGTATATTCAAAACATCAAATGAATGAGATCAAATGCTCAGTTTTAATAAGCTTATTTCAAAATTGATGTAACTACCATAACCACCTTAATACCAGGGTCATTAAATTTTATATATGCAATGTAAAATACATATCTTAGGAAGCAAATACATTTTAGAAACACATTTTGAGAGATGTGCAAAGAGGTTTAGACACACTTAAGTACAGAAGCAACTTAAATGTCAAACCATACTGAAATATACCAAACTCAGGGGTATTCAGAACAGATTAAATCATGATCCACCAATCTGATCAATCACAATACACCTTAGGTATTCCAATATCCAATACAATGGGGTTACAGGCCCAGTCATTTAAAAATATTTTTAAATTTCTAACTTTTGTTTTAGCAGAGAAGTAAACAGGAGTGATTTCAAATCATACTAGATTTAAGATATAGTGATCAGCTTACTTTTAGGGACCAGTAGGTTTAAACTTCTACTCTAAATAATTCACTTCTTCTTTATCCACCTTATTTCCTGCTTCTCTTTAGGAGGCAATGTCCTTGGCTCTCAGAGACTAATTCTGAGACTATGTTCTAGCCTGCTCGCTCAACCTTTCCCATGTGAGGGCGTGCACAGAAAATGATAGCATGTGCACACAAACTGAAGAAGCTTCCCAGGCCAGCAGTGATGTGCCTAGAGGCTCTAACCACCCATAGGCTGAGGCGATCACTATCTCAATTCATATGTAATCCATTCATTGCCCCTCTGATGGGAAGCCATGCTGGCCAATCTTTCACATGGCTGTCTAGCAATGTAGGAGGAGGTCCTCCTACTGCTGGCCAATCTTTTACATGGCTGTCTAGTAATGTAGGAGGAGGTCCTCCTACTCCAATGCCCGCTTGTTGGAACAAAAGACTAGAAGTCATCAACCACCTGAGAGGGCCAGCAGCATTATCTGGGAATCTAAGATGCCACTCCTCTGAGAATCTGCAGTTTATAATACTCCTTAATGCTCTGAGACCGATCAGAGAAAATGGATGCCCAAATCTTTATTTCTATCCTATGTATAAAACTGTCTGTGCTACTGCCACTCTATAACACTAAGGAGCAGCCAGTCAACAGTATGACATGAGGGAACCTACAATGAACTAAATTAAAAGAGAGAAGTTCCAGCCCTGGCCAGTTTGGCTCAGTGGTTAGAGTGTCAGCCCGCAGACCAATGAGTCGTGGGTTCGATTCTGGTCAAGGGCACATACCTCAGTGGCGGTTGTCCCCGGCCCTAGCAACCAGTCGATGTGTCCCTCTCACGTCGATGTTTCTCTCTCTTTCTCCCTTCCTCCCACTCTATCTGAAGATAAACAGAAAAATATCCTCTGGTGAGAATTAAAAAATAAATAAAATAAAAGAGAAAAGTTCCAGAAATAGATGGGTCTGAGTACCAGGGTAGCAAACAGCACTGATGACTATGTACAAGCAACAGTCAACTGCTTAAAATGTACCTGGATCCAGAGCGTGTGATTAGCTACTACTGACTGAAAATGTACCCATGATCACTTCCAGGTCTCTGAGTTCAAGGTTTCCCAGGCAGAAAAATAATTACAATAAAGTATTTCACTTCAACAGCCTTGAAAACATTTTTAAGATTACAGTAAATGGGTAGACAGGAATAGGCAGACAAATATCTTAAAGTATTCTTTATATATATGGTTTTATTGATTTTGAGAGAGAAAGGGAGAGCGAGGGGTGGGGGGGAGATATCAAACCCGAAACCTGGGCATGTGCCCTGACCATTAATTGAATCAGGGACCCTTTAGTACATGGGACAATCTCCAACCAACTAAGCCACACAGGCCAGGGCTTGAAGTATTCTTATAAAATCACTTACATATTACTGCTCATACAATTAGAAAGTTAAAACTTTTCACCTTCCTGAAGACACCCAAAATACAAAAATGTATTTGTACAAGGCTATCACTGGCATCATTATTTGTAACTACAATATACTGGAAACTATCTAAATGCCCTAACATAGGAGAATGGCTGAATTCACTGTGACACATCCACAAATGGGAATACTATGAAACTATTAAAAATAATAAGAAAAATTTCTACAAACACAAGTGTGTTATCCAAAATATATTGTTGAATGAAAGAAGCAAAGTCCAAAAGAGTATACTTAGTTTGCTACCTTTTGTGAGAGAAAATAAAAAAAGGTTCACATATCTGCTTTTTTTTTTTAACAAAAAGAAATGCAGGAAGGATAAATTAAAATAATGGGTTGTCTACAAGGTTTGAGTGGGGATGAGTACAAGGGTTGGGAAATAATACTTTTAGGTATAGTTTTAACTGCTGGAACCATGTTAATGTTTTACATACTAAAATCAGCAAGGATGAGGTGAAAAAAATCTAAAATGGAAATTAAACACAAACAAATGAACTTAACTGAATGTCAAATAAATATATAAATGTATTAAAAGGTGGGAAATCCAGCCCTGGCCAGTTTGGCTCAGCGGTTGGAGCGTCGGCCTGCAGTCCAGAGAGACCCAGGTTTGGTTCCCGCTAAGGGCATGTACTTCGGTTGCAGTTTGTCCCCAGCCCTGGTTGGTCGTGCGGGTGGCGGCCACTCAATGTGTCACTTTCACGTCGATGTTTCTCTCTCTCTCTCTTCCTCTCTCTCCCTCCCACTCTATCTGAACAAAAAAAATAATAATAATAAAAGGTGGGAAATCCAAATAACTTTTGAACATAATACTTTGTATACTGTCAGTATACAGACAAAAAGAACTGTAAAGAAATACTGAACTCTAGTTATAAAGGTTTTCCTTACAGTGGTATTGCTTAGGAGTTCTGGAACTACTTTCTCTGATTATGGCATTGAGCAAATGACTACATATGTTGGGGATAATGGGAACCAGATTCTCAGTGCTAGAGAAGGGCATTACAAATAAGGAAAGGGGCAAGACCAGATCTGTGGTGTGGAACTGGAATTATAGGCATCAATACAAACTACTGGTTTTATACACACACACACACACAGGTATAGACATGTCTATTTGTATTCCTTAGCTCTTATCCACTGAGAGATCTTAGTTTATAAACACTATTCCCAACTTAAAGGAATGAGTGCTACTTGGAGAAATGGCTGATTGCAAGCAAGGCCAGGGCAGGCTGAGTATAAGATGAGCCTGGAGCATCTTGCTGTACCCGAGTAAGAAAGAGAACAAAAAGCAATAGGGACATGTCAAAATTATGGCTCTAGGGGTTTCCCACTGGTCAAATCTAAGACAATTTGAGCCCAAAATAAATAATAAAATATCGGAGAATAATGTAAAAATCCAAGTCCATACTAATAAAATAAATGAATAAACAAACAAGTGGGGGAGAAAGGAAAACTTTTCCTTATAGAATACCAACTAATATATTTAGAAGAAACACGAGTTAGAAGATCAACATCTTGCAAACACTTTAATAATAACTGATTCAGTCAAGAATCATCAATGTATGCTAAATTTAGGTGAAAGTTTGGTGAGGAACTGGAGATACATATACATACACACACACAGGGTGGGACAAAAGTAGGTCTACAGTGGTATGAAAAACAGTTTATTCTTGTATTATTTTCCATATGAACTGTTGTCCTTCTGTGTGTGTGTGTGTGTGTGTGTGTGTGTGTGTAAAATCTCAAAGTCTCTCCCATAAATAGTTTATTAATAACAACAAAAAATAATAACTTTACAGTGGGAAGTTACTGGCAAATATTACCTTAATAAAGTAATCAAAGTTAAAAGGTGAAGGAATTGAGAAAAAAAAACACTCATAGACACAGACAACAGTATGGTGATTACCAGACAGGAAGGTGTTGGGGGGAGGTAGAAGAAGGTGTAGGGGGGATAAATGGTAATGTAAAGAGACTTGACTTGGGGTGGTGAACACACAATACAATATACAGTTGATGGATCATAGAATTGTACACCTGAACCCTATATAATTTTATTAACCAATGTCACCCAAATAAATTCAATTAAAAATATAAATTTGAGTCCAACCAGTGTGGCTCAGTGGTTGAGTGTCGACCTATGCACCTAGAGGTCGCTGGTTCGATTCCTGGTCAGGGCACATGCCCAGGTTGTGGGCCCGATCCCCAGTGGGGGGCATGCAGGAGGCAGCCAATCAATGTTCTCTCTCATCGATGTTTCTACCTCTCCTTCTCCCTTCCTCTCTAAAATCAATACAGAAAATATATTTGAATATATATAAATTTTTTTAAAAATTTAAATAAAAATTTAAAATCCAATTAAAAATAAAGTTAACATCACCAAAAATGAGACAAACCAACATCACATACTTATTGATATATGCCGAGAACACAATGTTACTTCTGTACTATTCCTATCAAAATAATTCATAACATGAATCTAATCATGAGGAAACATTAGAAAAACTCAAATTGAGAATTCTATAAAATCATTGGCTTGTATTCTTCAAAAATATCAAAATGTGAAAGACAAAGGCTAAGGAACTATTCCAAATTAAAGAAGATTAAAGAGTCATGACAACAAAATGAAATCCATGATCCTGGATTAGATCCAGGGAAGGTGGAAGGGGGCACTAAAAAGTGAAATAGCTATAAAGGACACTATAAAAAAATATAAGTGGGACAACTGGAGAAATCTGAATATGAAATGTGCATTAGCTAATACTATTACATCAGTATTAAGTGTCCTGATTTTGACCAGTATCCTGTGCTTATTAAAAAGAAAGTCCTGCCTGGCTGGTTTGGCTCAGCGGTTAGAGCGTCAGCCTGTGGACCAAAGGGACAAGGGTTCAATTCCTGGTCAAGGGCACATATCTGGGTTGCAGGTTCAATCCCAGGCCCCAGTTGGGGTCATGCAGGAGGCAACCAACTGTTGTGTCTCTCTCACATTGATGTTTTTTTTCTCTCTCTCTCTCCCTCCCTCCCTCTTTTCCATTCCATCTAAAAAAATAAAATCAATGGAAAAATATCCTTGGGTGAGGATTAAAAAAAAAAAAGAAAATCCTTGTTCTTGGAGAAAAAACAAAACAAAAACAAAACTAAAGTATTGATAAAGGAACATTATATCTGAAAATTACTGGGGAGGGGTATATAAAACAGAAGGTGCATCCATCAGTGATATAATACACATGGGTCAAAATGTTAACTGGCGAATCTAGGTAGAGTATATGGGAGTTCTTTGTACTATTCCTAGCAATATTTTTTTTAAATGTGAAATTACTATAGCAAAATGAAAAGGTTTTCTGAGCCCTGGCCGGTTTGGCTCAGCGGTTAGAGCGTCGGCCTGCGGTCCAGAGAGACCCGGGTTCGGTTTCCGCTGGGGGCATGTGCTTCGGTTGCGGTTTGTCCCTGGCCCTGGTTGGTCGTGCGGGTGGCAGCCACTCGATGTGTCACCTTCGCATCGATGTTTCTCTCTCTCTCTCTTCCTCTCTCTCCCTCCCACTCTATCTGAACAAAAAATGAAAAAGTGTCCTCGGGTGAGGATTAAAAAAAAAAAAAAAAAAAAAGTTTTCTGAGATAAAAAAATTTATTCTTTACTTCTAATTACATTCTTTTTGTTACTAAAACACAAAGGAAAAGGTTAAAATACCAATCTGTAGAGCTAGAGTCCTATAAACCTGATATTAACTTCCCTTTACTGACAGATGAAATATTACAGTAAAAATATTACAACATATTAACTGCAGTAGTCCAAATGACCTTTCAACTATGTTTCTTTTACATATCCACAGTCTGGCTTTTCAAGCAGAGTCAAACTCTCTGGCTTACCTATTCTCTCTGCTGACTCTGATAGCAGCAACAATATTTTGCTCAGTTTATCAGAGAAGATAAATCAGAGTTTGAACTTTTACTCAAAAAGAGTAATGCAAAATTTCAGTTTCAGTGATTTAAACTTTCTGAATGACAACTAATAAGATCCATTTCTGACAGGGCAAAGCATTTTGCCCTGAAAACTGGACTAGATATATTTCATCTAAAAATAGACACCAATTTAAACATGGCAGACCAACTTCTTTCTTATCTTCTTTCCTCCCTAACATCCCACTAAAATGGCAATAGAGGAATTAAATTCGATTTAACTCGCAAGACTGAAGAGAACATGTGAGTCATGTTCAAAAGCAGACAAAAGACTTCATCACGTTTTTGGAAGTCATAAAAAATTTAGAAGAGTAGTAACAATCAGTGCAAAAGAAGCTACAACCTAAGCGCCAGCCGAGAAGAATGCAGATGAGAGGAAGCTCTGGGCTCAGGGATACTGGGTATAGCAGACACAGCAAGGGTAGGGATGGGATTGAAAACGGTCCAAGGGCTATAAGAAACAACTAAATCATGGAACTTCCTGCCCCTGATGTCAGAACATCAGTACCCTGAGAAAAGACTGAAAAACTAAATAGAACTTTTAAAAAGTCTCCATACAGACATCCTGAGTGCTTCCACCAATGAAGAAGGTGGCTTGCTCCCTCACCTCAAGATGAAGTCCACTGTAGACAAGCCCCACCCATTTACAGAACTTTTTAATGCCTCGCTCTTGTATGAAAAGACAAAGATAAAACAGATCCTTGAAGAAAACCCCTAGTCTGACAGAATCATTTCAGAAAGAACCCAGAAGAAATAGAAACAATGCAAGGAACAAGGAAAACTTTAAAACAAACTAACTTGAAAACCCTGGAGTAATAAGAGATGATACTGCAAAACAACAGCAACAGAATGTATGAAAAAACAATGGTCAACCCTGGCCGGTGTAGCTCAGTGGTTAGTGCATCAGCCCAAGCACCAAAGGGCCGTGTGTTAGATTGCCAGTCAAGGTACCTAGATTGCAAGTTCAACCCCTGGCTACGGATCGGATGCTTGTGGAAGGCAACCAATTGATGTGTCTCTCTCAGATTTCTCTCTCTCTCCCTCTCTCCTTCCCTTTCATTCTCTCTAAAAAAAAAATCAATGGAAAAAATATATTCAGGTGAAGATTAACGGGAAAAAAATGAGAAAAAGTTCTTGAAAATTAAAAATATGATTATCAAAATTCAACAGAAGAAGGGAAGAAAAATACCAAGGAAATATCTCAGAACTAGAATCAAAAGGCAGAATACGCAGGAAGCAACCAATGGATGTGTCTACCTCACATAGATCTCTCTCCCTCCCTCCTTCCCTTCTCTTCCTTAAAATAAATAAATAAATAAATAAATAAATAAATAAATAAATAAATAAATGGAATGGAAAAAATATTTTCTAGTGAGGATTAACAACAACAACAACAAATGAGAAAAAGCTCTTGAAAATTAAAAATATGATTATCACCCTGGCAAGTTTGGTTCAGTGGTTATAGAGTGTCAGCCCGCGGACCAAAGAGTCTCGAGTTCAATTCCATCCAAGGGCACGTACCTCAGTTGCGGTTCGGTCCCCGGCCCTGGTTGGGATCGTGCAGGGAGGGCAACCAATCGATGTTTCTCTCTCTCTCTCTCCCTCCCTTCCTCTCTCTCTCTCTCTCTCTCTCTCTCTCCCTCCCTTCCTCTCTCTCTCTTCCCTCCTCCTCCCTCCCTCCTACTCTATCTGAGGATGAATGGAGAAATGTCCTCGGGTGAGGATTAAAATATACATATATATGATTATCAAAATTCAATAGAAGGGTGGAAGAAAAAAAAAAAATCAACGAAATATCTCAGAACTAGAACCAAAGGCAGAATATTATGGGTTCTACCCAGGACAACCAACATTCAATTAATAGCAGTTCCAGGAATAAAAAGTACAAATTAGATGTTAAGTATGGGTGAATGAGTGTGCTATCAAACCTACAGATTGAAAGGTCCCTTGAGTATCCAACACAATAAAGGAAAACTATCCATGCCAAGACACGTCATTTTGAAATTTCAGAAAACCAAGGACAAAAGAATATCCTAAAAGCTTCCTGGAAAAATAATGTGTGTGTGTGTATATATATATATATACACACACACACACACACACACACATATACACATATATTATGAAGAAATAGTAATCAGAAAGGCTTCACATTTCTCAATAACACTGAAGCCTAAAAAACAAAAGAACAACGCTCTCATTATTCTAAGAGAAAAATCTTTTCTAATAGCTTACAGTCAGCCAAGCAATTAAGCATAAAGGTAGAATAAAAGTATCAGACTTTGCCCTGGCCAGTCTTGCTCAGTGGTTAGAGCACTCTGCTCTGGTCAGTTTGGCTCAGTGGTTAGAGCGTTGGTCTGCAGATCTCAGGATCTCAGATTCTAGTCCCTGTCAAGGAGTCATGCAGGAGGCAACCAGTCGATGTGTCTCTTTCTCTCTCTCTCCCTCCCTCCTTTCCACTCTGTCTAAAAATCAATGGAAAAATATCCTCCGGTGAGGATTAACAAAACAAAAAAAGTGTCAGACTTGCCTGGAGTCAAAAAGTAACCTCCAGTGAGAAGAGAGCTCAATGATGTACTCCAACAAAACAGTTTAATAAACCAAGAAAGAGAAAGACATGGGATCCAGGAAACAGATTTAATACAAGAGAACAGCAAGGGAATCACACGATAAGAACTGTCCAGGAGGTCTAGAGAACAATCAGTTCAAATAGGAGCAACAGGGCTCTGGAAAAGAGGTCTTCAGAAAAACAAAACAAAAACAGTGCTAAGAGATTATCTATCTGTTTAAGTGCTTGGAAAATAATATAGACATTTGGCAGACTTATAGGTACACTAGGGAGAAAACATGTAGAAGGTAAACTAAGCAGTTTTTTTTAAGGCAATTATTTACTCAAGGAAAAATAAAAATGAAAAGGAATCGTCACATTAACCAGAACGTGTAATCAAATTACACTGAGAAATGGAGAGGGGGCAGAAGGAAGGGTGGTGCAACCACAAATGTCCCATTTACCATAGCAAGATGTCAAGATATAAAGCCTAAAATTGATAAATTAAGAAATAACAGTGTATTACTTAGAAATATGCAGGTAAATATGAGAAAGAAAGCTAAGTAGAGCTTAAAGTGATTGTGGATAGTAGGACTGAGGGAGATGGCTGTTCTATTTTAAAACCTTTGATACTATCACTTACTGTTTATATGTATTACTTTCTGAAAGCATGAATTCATCTTTAAAGGTAAACTGATATAATAATCATATCAATTCACGAGAAAGCCTAAACCATTATCTTTCTTTTAAAAGTATGTCTAAAATCCACTATGTGACTTAAAAATTACAACAGCAGTTTATCATTTGGGGCCAATTCCCTATATACTGCAAGGCTAATTTGCAGAGCTAATGGTATGTGTCCTCTACTAAAGAATGTAATTTCAAAGCTGGCCAAAATTGTCATCTATATGTTAACAGATCCAGATACCTACAGAGCCAGAAAAGAGAGGGCATCTGGTCCTGCTGACTTCCCACATAGAGGCAAATTCTGATCCATAAGGCTGGTCCCTCACTGGTTCAAGCACTTTATTTTGAAATGGATTTCTGAAATCAGTTTTCAATATCAAATGAAAACAACATATGGGAACAATGTATATGAAACTACATATTCTCAAAAACTGTAATGCACTAAACACATTTGTTATTATTTGTTCTGCAACTCAGACTTGTTCAGACCTAGTTTGGAGAAAAACACCTAGTGACGCTATTATGCTATATCTACTCTACCAGTCTTCAGCTAAATACTGGACCTGTGCCCCTACCTCCAAATGAGGAGAAAGGATAGTGGGGAGAAGGATTAAAACTACTAAAGCCAAAGCAGATTACAAAATCAGAGTCAAAATGGGCCACTTTTGCCTTTGGAAGACCAGACACAAATAACTACAGAAAAAATTACCAGTTTACAATGTTTCGAAAATAACTTCCCCTATGAAGCTGATTATGTGGAGAATAAACACAAAAGCCATGAATCACTTAAGAAAAATTCTGACATCAATATTTTCATTTATTTAATATAGCAAGATCTGATGCAATCCCACGCTTATGCTAACTACCTGAGTAAGTGAAGTCAAGGTTAAACAGTAGTGGGATCTTCAAAATAAATGAATCAAGTAATAAATGTAAACACCACAAAACTATTATTTCAAAATAATAACAAGCGTATGCAATATAACATTTTTATGTATGTTTTTATAGGCAGTACTCCCTCCCATAAACAAATAAAATAATTAAGAGGTTTAGGGACCTCTTATTATCAGACTTTATTCAGAGAACAGTGTGTTTTAATCTGCACTGTACAATTCTCTTCCTAGTTTTTTGTGATTGTATAATAAAACTTAGTGCTAAAGTACAAAGGGGGTAGGATTATCACACGTGTATTTACTGGTGTACTGGGGAACTCTTTATTCTTTTAAAAACTGATTTTATGAAGAAGTGGGAAATACATACATACATATTATATATATGTATGTGTGTGTATATATAAATATATAAATGTATATATATAAATAAAACAACTGGGCACAGACTTATACTCTGTTTAAAGGGTTAGATACCCAACAGTACCAAAAATAAGACACCTGCAAACTCCAATTGCTGTTCTAATTATTTAACAAAAACCAAGAGCTGGAATTTATTTACTTATTTATTTAAGTTTTCTTTATTGATTTTTTTTAGAGAGAGGAAGGGAGAGGGAGAAAGAGATAGAAACATCGATGAGAGAAAACATCGACTGGCCGCCTCCTGCATGCCCCCTACTGGGGATTTGGCCCACAACCTGGGCATGTGCCCTGACTGGTAACTGAAACTGGTGACCTCTTGGTGCATGGGTCAACTCTCAACCACTGGGCCACACTGGCCGGACTTTTTTTTTTTTTTTTAGCTGGAATTTTTTTAATAACCAATAGGCACAATTTTAAAATCTGACACACATTTCCCCAAGAATCTCTATTAATTATTCAAAGAAAAAAAAACAAAAGCCTGAAAAAATATTTTTATATGAGGCTCTAAAAAGACTATAAACAAATAACATGCTTGAAATAACTGAAATGAACTGATACAGTTAAGCTCTCAGATTACATTCTCATGGCATGGCCCTGGCTGGGTGGCACAGTTGGTTGAAGTGTCGTACTGTACACCAAAAAGGTTCCAAGTTCAAACCCTGGTCAGGGCAAGTACATGAGGCAACCGATCAATGTTTCTCACATTGATGTTTTGATCTCTCTCTCTCTCTCAAATGGGTGAGGATTAAAAAAAATAATAAATAAATTATCATGGCATGAATGTTGAGTGCTGGCAGTTATTATACACATATAAGGTGAAGCTTGAGTACTTATTTGTTGTAGAGCAATTTCTCCAGTGTTAACACATCTATTAACATTCAGAATAACTCAGGTGGAAACTAGAGTTAATCTCTATTAAGTAGAGAACATTTTACTGAATGACACTGATACACACACACACACACACGTTAGTAATCAATAATATATGTCAGCCACAGAGTTCTTAAGTTATATAGAAGTTCTCAGAACATTTCTCTAACATGTTACCTATCAATTATCCCAGGGAAACATTTTATCACAAAAATTTGTTTCCTAAAAATTTCAGCATGATCTTCACAACTTTGATCAAGTTAGTACAATCCCAATATTGTGTAACAAATGTTCAAAACAAAGGAATGGACAATAATCTATTTTTTAGAAAAGAAAACCTGAACATGGTCCGTAAGGACAAAGATTTAAAGAAGCTAAAACAATAAGTGTACCATCTCATAATCAATTCAATTACACCTGCAAGAAGAGCAGTTAATCATCAGCCTATTCATCCTGGCAATGAGATAGTACAAGAACAGTCCATAAAAATAAAATTAAGAGACTTCTTAATGGGTCAAGGATAAACAGGCAAGAGGATTTCTACAAGGCTGTCTTAAGCCCAGCTAGAACAAAGAAAATATCAGGACAGAACATCTACTCAAAATGGAAAACAGCCCACAGGTAGAGCTCTTTAATCGTAAAGCAGAGTACAAAGTCTTCAGATAAAATCCACTTGGTTGCAGTATCTTTTCAGAGATGCAAGTTAGTTTCCTAAAAATAAACTCTCAATTCCCTCCTCAAAAAGGTCTTAGAAATTTTAATTAGCTAGCATTTATTTAACTGTGAAGAATTTAGCTAACACAACTAATAAACAACTAATACAACTATAAACTTCACTTTTCAATGTCTAAGTTTAACTTCAATAGTTTTCAAAATCTAAAATTGCCTAAGTTCCTCTGCATTTTATACATCTGTGAATAGCACACATATACCTACTTTTCAGTGTATCTTAAGAAGAGAGAGAAATGTGTTTTAAGATTGGCAGTCTAAAGACTATAATTAACTCTTACAAGAAAGACAATTGGAAAATCTTAGCACATAACTAAATGGAACCAACAAAGTACACTGCCTAAAAACAAAGATTCCAATAACCTCTGAGCTACCAGAGGCAAAAGCTAAATCCAGTATCTTAAGATTTTCTTCCTTCCCCATCCCACAACAAATCACCTCCAAGAAGAATCTCCTCTACTTCACAAAATGAAAGAAATGGGAGGGGGCAACTTCAAGAACAGAAGCACATTTTAAAAATAACCAAAAGCTAATTGCATTTTATCTACAGCTGTGTTGAGAAGGCTAGTTTATTTATTATATTTTAAGTAATGTTAGTAGCCCACAAAAAAATATCTGAACTGTAAAGAAGACACTCAAAAACAGTTTTCAACTAATTGTACTACCAATTTTGTCCCAACTTGCCTGCACTTTAATCGATAAACAGGGGAAGGAAGAGTTCATCAAATGCATAATTTAAATAAATTCTTTTCAAAATGTGAAATGTATTTTATTTATTTTATTTTAATTTTTTAAATCCTCATCCAAGAATATGTTTCCATAATTTTTTTTCAGATAGAGTGGGAGGGAAGGAGAGAGACAGAGAAACGTCAATGTGAGAGAGAAATCGATTGGTTGCCTCCCCCACGACCCCAACTGGTGCTGGGGATTAAACCCGAAACCGAGGTACATGCCCTTAACGGGAATTAAACCCACAAATCTTCAGTCCAAGGGCCAACGCTCCAACCACTGAGCCAAACCAGCCAGGGCCAAAATGTGAAATCTAAAATGTATTTTTACGTCAAGACTCTTCAAAGGAATGATTTCAAATATGTTTCCAAACATTTTATTTTTATTTTTTAATATTTTTTCTTTATTGATTTTAGAGAGAGAGAGGAAAGGGGAGAAAAACAGAGACATCAATGAGAGAGAACATCAACTGGCCACCTCCTGCATGCCCCCTACTGGGGATTTGGCCCACAACCTGGGCATGTGCCCTGACCGGGAATCCAACTGGTGACCTCTTGGTGCATGGGTCAACACTCAACCAGTGAGCTACACCGGCCAGGCTGTTTCCAAACACTTTAAATCCTTTAAAGTATCAAGCATCCAGTTACTGTATGACAAAATAAAGACAAACTAAAAATATGAATGGCATCTGAATTTAAGCTTTGGGCTCTATCTACTACTTTCCCCCTCCCCCAAAGCATCTTAAGCAACTCTCTTAATCTGTCTCAGTTTCACAATCTATAAAACAGGAAAAACTACAAGGATGGGTAGTTAATTAAATTAGGAATAAATGCTAGCAAACTGCTTTGAAGTTATTTTATGCTGTTCTCAGTTCTCCTCCTACTCAGTAAAACTAAGAGAACATCTGGAATTACTATAGATACAAACATCTGCCGACTCACAGCAGTTAAAAGATGATCTCTATTTACAAGCTTCTAAGCCAAAGTTCATTCAACAATCCCAAAAGATTTCAGGATACAGTTGCAAAGAACAACTTTTAGGTAAATTTCCTTTCAGTCTGAAAGATACCTCCTCTTACCTACATTCTCAAAACAGGTTATTACAAATCGAAGAACATCTTGAGTAGTCTTGGCACAAAACAATTCTAGGTAAGATGAACAAGCTGTTACTGTTGTTAATGCTATTTTCAGCATTCTAAACTGTCAATCAAGGTAAGCTTTATCACAAATACACCCTCCAAAAAGTACTAGTCCCTGCTGAGAATCTAAGTACTTCCTTCTAAGCCATCTGTCCAGGAAAGCTCTATTAAAACACCTAGAATTGCTCTCAGTCTAAAGGAGCTATGAATAAACATAAAACACATTAAACCGTATACATTTTCCACTTCAAACCCAAGTCTATTCCGATGCCTAGGTTGAACACAAAACCCTTAGGCAGGTTGGTCGGAAACTGTAGCTTAATCAAAGGAGGCTAAATTTTTTTTTCCAAAGAAGAAAAATATATAAAATAGCTCAAGAAGGGGGGGAAAGCTCAAAAAGAAAAAACAAAGCAGGTTAGGAGGAAATGTACATGTAAATTACTCCCTGATGGAAGAAAGACTCAATTAAATTTTAAAACAGGAATTTAAATTACTCAGTGAGCTACAAACTCAATTACTCACTGTTCTGCTTACTGAACTACAAACACTATAAAAATATAAGTATCTCTAAATCTAATTTGAAGGATCCAAAATCAATCTATTATATTCTAGTAAAGAAGGAAGTTGCATATTTTTCAACGAGGAAAATGTAGGATGTTCTCAGAGGCTAAGGCTAATGCTATACAAGCAAAGAATAATGAGAATGAATTATTTTCAGAATAAAGGATTAACAGGAAAACGAAACAAAGAGTTCAAATTCTCCCCTCAATCCCATCCTTTCTTCTGCTTAGGCCATGAAGGATATTCTTTGTATACTACTAAAAAGACTACTTAGAAAATAACTTCTAATCAATGTGTCAAAACTTTTTCACAACAGCAAAATACTAAACTCAATCCCTAGACTGCAGCCTCCTCAAACACACACATGGAGCACATTCTAAATTCCAGCTCTTTCACATGTACTACTAATTATTTAGAGACTATGGAAACATGGCAAGTTTGCCTTAAGGTTCTGGGGGTGGTGGTGGGAGAGGAATACTACTGCCAGAAAAACTAGAAAGACAATTACATTTGACTCAAGCTTACAAATATTACCTTAAGAAGTTTAAATTCTTCAGAAAAGTAAATAAAATTAAAGTATAATCTTTATAATTAATGTGAAAAAAGTATCACCTGTCCAATGATTTTTAACCGCCTCATTCACTTTCACCACAATGTCCACCTGCCCATCTATAAACAAAGAATGTCAAAAGAATACAAATTCAGTGTGGTAACAACACTGCAGATGGTCACGTGCTCACAATCCAAAGTGTACAGACTGAAATACTGGGAGTGAGAAAGCATTCTGGGGCAAGCTCACTTACTCTGCATTTATTTCAACAAAAAGTTAAAGACCATTCCAGCCACGATCTAAATGGAAGAATATGTCTTCATTCTTTAAGCACATATTTATAGTCTTATTATGTGCTAGGCACTTAATAAATACTTCACAGAGTGTTAATAAAAAGCAGTAAATGCATTTGACCTAAGGAACAAATGACTGATCCTATCTAGAAAATTTAGTCTACTGAGAATACAAGAGTCCTCTTTAGATATAGGTTGTAAGAGAAATCTGACACAAAATAACTCATCACTCCATCAAGATGATTTCTCACCTTTGTCACAAATTACAAATTTACTACCTCTGACAAGGACTCAATAATAATTAGTATCTCATCCTATTACATGGATCTTCAAAAATAGGGATTATCTCCAATATCCACCCAAACCTGCTGAACAATTTACTTGATCTACACTTTACTTTTCTTGAGTAATGTGAGGGGGAGTGTGTACTGGAAACCTATAAAGAAGCATACACAACTCTTTGAAGAATTAATCAGGGAAAATTTCTGATGCCTGTCCTATTAAAACATTTCCAATTTAATTGGCTAACCCAAACCCCTGAAGTTCAAATGCATGGTCTTCAGCCTTCCTTAGTTATTAAAAACAGTTGTGTTTAGGGCATTTTTTTTTAAAACAATTTGT
The DNA here is from genome assembly GCA_030848825.1 of Tadarida brasiliensis. Taxonomy (NCBI): domain Eukaryota; kingdom Metazoa; phylum Chordata; class Mammalia; order Chiroptera; family Molossidae; genus Tadarida; species Tadarida brasiliensis. Next base: position 195,432,592 of record CM061257.1, on the reverse strand, counting down.
GTTTTCCCCTGCTGTGTTCTGCCACTGGTTCAACTCTCCTAGCCACAGAAGTAAGAAATAACCCAAGCCTCCAGCTTCTGAATATAACATCTGGTATGTGCACACAACAAAAAGCTTGAGAGAATGTCCTAGTTTTTATTTAAAATTTTTTCATTTAAAATGAGAATGCCTTTAGCAAAGATTAGACATAAATCAGCTTTTACCTTATTAGGAGATAGCTATTTTCAACATTTACCTTAAACCACAACATGGATTTATCTTCTAACCAGTTAGCTTCCTGTCTCTCCCCAACTAGATTAGACTAACTTTTTTGAAAGCAAAGGACTATTGGACCCCATGATCTGTTGCCCAGCTAATATATTTCAAAAGCTCTATGAGTCTCCACAGACATAACTGTGCTAGCCTTAACACTTTAAGTATTTCCCTAATACTTTAAAGCTATTTTGATAAGATCAGGTGTCCTTAGTTGTCACTATAGTTGTATACCAGTAGGTTCTTACAGTGTGATCCTGGACTCCTGAGAGCTTCCAAGACCCTTTCAGGGGGCACATGAGGTCAAACAATTCTCATAATAATATTAAAATGTTACTTTTATTTTTTACCCTCATTCTCTCACAAATATGCAGTGGAGTTTTCCAGAGACTACATGATGTGTGATATAACCAGAGACTGACTACAAAAGCAGATATGAAAATCCAGCTGTCTTCTATTAAACTAGACAACAGTTGTAAAAATATACAATAATGCCACTCTTCTCACTAAATTTTGTTTTGAAAAGATATTTTATGGAAATTATTATTTATGTTAACAGGTAATGGATTTATTATTGTTATTTGTGATTTAATAAATACGTATTTAAAATTTTTATTTTAATTTCTAGTACAGCAATTATCAATAGACATAAGCCATACAAATAAAGGCTCTTTGGGTTCTCAATAATGTTTAAATGTAAAGGGGTCCTGAGGACAAAGTTTGAGAACAGCTATAGTACACAATTACACACATAACCTAACACACAGTGCCTTCCACAGATAAGAAGCTCAAGTTAATTCTGAAGTATAATTACTTCTTAGACCCCCTAATCTTGTGGAGTAATATATCTCCTTGGAAAGCATAATTCAGCATGAAGCCAGTCTGTCCTAGGTCCTGCTTAAGGGGCGTTAGATATTTAGGTATTCAGAGTCCTCTTGATAAAGATGTTCTGACATATAATACCTCCTACTACTTGAAAAGTATATAGGAGTTTAACATTTTTTCACAAAAACTGCCTTGTTCATCCTAACAGCAACCTGTGAAGTATTATCCTTTTTACAGATGACATCATGAAACTGATGCTAAAAGGAAATAGAACTACTTGTCCAAGGATGTACTGCTAGCTAATAGGGCCTAGGATGTTCGTCTTTTGCAATTGCTTGGCTGCCTTAAAGCTGTTTCACTGTGGTGTAATTCCAATGAAAACAGGGCAAGGGCATTACTTTATTGTCCCAGTGCCAAAAAAGGGATTTTTTTGCTCCTTAATAAGAACGTAATCAGACTCAATACCCGGTCACAGCATTATTCAACACATTGGCTACCCTTTTGGTTCCCTACCAAAAACCAAAAAAAATAAAGAAATTTGAGAATATATAATGCTCCAAGATGATGAATTAGTTAAGGTCTCACAGATAAGGACTCAAGAGATTTACTAATCATTTAATCACTGAAACAACAGGCAGGCAAGAACAAGATTGAGCTCAATACAATAACTCTAGATTATATCAATGAATAGATGCCAACAGGTTAAATGGGAGGCCCACATGAACAGGGTTCAATTCACAGAATATGGACAGAGAAAAACCCCACATAAAGTTAAACCAGCATTATTGGTTCTACAAATTCAAGCTCATGACTATAACCATCCTTGAAAAGCAAGGTCAGAAATAAACTTTGTTGCAAGATGCAAAGGTGCCAGCCTACCCCCTAGACAGAAATCATCCCTCCCTTAGGGCTAGACATGTTCTTGTCATCAGCACAAGTCTGTTAGTTATGCTCTATTTTAACATAAGTTCCTCAAGAAATGTCCAATTTTCTGCATCTCTTTTCCACAGTTAACTGGGCTCCCTGACTGACAAAGGCAAGACCGACTCACGAGAAGATATCTGCCACTTGCATGTGCCCAGTGAAGCCATTTTAGAATTCTGTGTGATTTTACCAGAAAAAAAAACACAGAAGTGTGCTAACTGTCCGCTTTGCATTCTTGTAGTTTCTTTATAACACATGAGCAAGAGTAATTTCATTATTCCTCATGAGGTATGCTTTTCCTCGTTTCACTTTTTTTTTTTTCAAATCTCTTTTGGAAAAAAATTAAAAGTTACAGTTATAGCATCACAGCTATAACTACAATTATAGCTAATGCACCAACAACCAATTTGTAAGGCAATTTGATACACCTTATTTGTTGTTTCATACTCCATACTCAACATTTACTGCGAAAGATACGTTCGTATGTAAGAGCTACTTTATACATTTCTCTGCACCCTCATAAAAGAACTGCAATATTGCACTGTAAAACCAATTAATCGGTTAATCTTTAAAGGTTTCATGTAGAAAAAATAATCTGACTTTACAAAGGCAAGCAAAGCATCAAACCTCTGAGAGCTCCAGGGAACCGGGGTTATTTCTATTCCTTATCCTAGAGTACATTTTTCTTTGTGGTTTACCTATGTTTTTCTCCAAGGACATAACCACCATATAAGAAGTAACCTGTCAAAAGTGTTAAGGCATTCTCTAAACTACCTTCCCAGCTCCAGCCCATTAAGAGAAATGTCACACAGTAAATCGTACTATTGCTGTTTCCCTATGTTTCTTCAAATGAACTTAAGATTTTTGAAGGGTACCATTCAAATTTTACACTACAATCTAAGCTACTAGCATCGATCACCTCCAATCTAATAAACAAAGACTAGCGGCGGCACCAGGGCCCTACCAGGAAGTAATCAAAGCAGTGTGGCCGGTGCGATCCTAAATCGCTAGAGCAGACAATAAGAGGGCACTGGGGTTTCCAACGGACCCCGCAGAAGGAGTTCATTTGCTTAAGCAATGCAAAAGCATTACATAAACCTAATAATGATTATACAGCACATGAACTCGGGAATCCCAAAGCAATTTCAGACACCCAAAACATCTTAAAGGCAACCGAGCCGCCCCTCCAGAGCAGCTGCTGGATCAGCCTCCTGAGCTTTTCAGGCTGCAGCTTGTTTTCAAACTTCACCCTCCCTGGATGATGGAAGACTCCGACTTCGGCCGCCCGAGTTCTGAGCACCTCTCGCGGCTAGGAGCTCCCGCCGGGCGTGGATCGGGTTGCCTGAGCCTGTGGGCAAGCGAAGGGAAGTGGGGCCGGGGCAGGCGGCGAAGGGCCCCAGGGCACCCCGCTGCCCAGACAAAGCTGCACCGGTAGAGCGGCGTTTTACCAGTCCGGCCGAGGACGGGACGCAACTCGGGCACCCCTACACGTGCGACCGCCCTGTGGGGGCCGGACAACCGTCCCTACAGCCCCCGACCCGGCGACACGGACGAGCACAGCCCCTGGGCGGGGCGGGAGCGCGAGCCGCGGGGCCAGGGTCCTGGCGCGTCGCTGCCTCCACGCGCTCGTGGCCCCAGCGGGCTCCCGCCCCGCGCGGGCCTCTCCTTCGCCGGCCCGACCGTCGGGCCGGGGAAAACAAAGGAGCCGCTGCCACTCCGCCCGCCGCGCCCGCCCGCGCCGGCCTCACTGCGTACCCCGCCCCAGCCGCCGGACCCGGCTCGCCCTCACCCCTCGCCGAGTCCGCGCGCCGGCCACCCCCGGTCCCTAGACGGCAGGCCCGGCGGAGCCGGGGCCTCGGGTGCGCGGCAGGGCCGCCTGGGGCCGCACTCACCGCTGCAGCACCAGGACGACGGGGAGCCGTTGGGGAACTTGGCTGAGTCCGGAGCGATGCAGACGCTGGAGCTGAGGTGCGGACACTCCATGGCCACTAGGCGAGCGGCGAGGAGGACCGAGGCTCGGGGTCTGGGCGAGGTGGGGGCGGAGGGACTCCGAAGGCTCCGTCTGGGGTCGCTCCTCGCTGGGCGCTCGGCCGACGGCGGCTGCGTCCCGAGCCCTTGCGTCAAAGAAAGCAAAGGCTTCCGGGCGCCGGGTTTTCTCGCCCGCCGTCTCCAGAAGCCCCGCTCCGGAGAACGTTGAATTCCAGGATCCGGATTCTGCCGTCACCCCTAAGCTGGGGGCTTCCGTCTTCCCAGGCCGGCCACGCCCCTCCCTGGACAGGCCACGCCCCCGGGCCCAGCTCCGCCCCCGTCCACTCCCGCGGGGTGTGGTCCTGGAGCTCCCCGGCCAGTGTCCCAGAGTGAGGCTGCGCTCCTAAATGACCTTATCCACTCTGCCGCCCCGGCGGCCGCGGCTCACCTGGGTCCCTGGAAGGCTGAGGAAGGCTGAGGCGCCTGGCGCAGACACGCCGGTCCGGTCGGCTGCGTTAACCGCGGCCCGGCGAGCGCTCTCAGCCAGAAGACTGATCCTGCATGGTGGGTGGTGGTCTGACTACACCGTGGTACAAAAACTGGCCACACAAGAAAGTGTTAAGCAGAAAATAAAAACTACTCAGGCAGACAGGCAGTATAGCCCCCGTTTTACACAATAAGACACAAACTCAGAGAGGTTAAGAGCCTGCCCCCCGGTGGCCCGGCAGGCTGCATAGGTGTCACAGCCGTATTGATTTAGTATTCTCCCTGCGGCAGGTGCGACACTGACCACATTCTAGGTTCTGAACATGCTGAACACGTGGCCTTAGCCAGCCACCTGGGTGCTGCGTGACTGGACCCGCCGGGGCGCCCACGAACCTGAGTTCAAACCCTACCGTTGTGGCTCACCATGTGCGTTACCTCAAGCACGTGGTAGGACTTTCAGACCTCATCCTTCACTGGAAGTTGGAGAGATCGCCCTAACCAGGGTTTGCCGAGCGCGAGGTCCCGGTAACCAGGCGATAAAAAGAGAAGGGATCTAACATTTGTTAAACACCTACTACTGTCTCCTACCCCGACACTTTATACACAATTATCTCATTTAAACCTCGCACCACCCTGTCAGCTGCTGTAACCACCCCCCCCCTCTTTTTTTTTTTTTTTTTTTTTACTGCGGGGAAAACTGAGTCAGCTTGTAATTGGTGAAGGAGTACTGGGATAGGATCCTTCCACTCTGACCTCTGTCGGAAATGGATAGGGAAAGCCGCCAGGGGCCGTAGGAGCAGGCATTACACCCAAGAGAGCCTGTGTTCTCTCTGGGACACGGCCTTGAGGACCTCCCGGGCTACTACAAATATTGCCTCGAAGCTGGAGCTCCTTGTAAAACCTGGAGAAGGAACAGCAAGGCCGGGAAGCAAGCAGGAGGAGGAGGAGGAGGATGTGGCAATCCTGCGGGCAGGGTGAGAGGAGGAAGGAAGGTCAGGAAATGATTAACCGGGCAGGGCCGGGTAGTGGTTAGAGCAGGGCACCTCCCCGCAGAGCAGAACTGGAGCAGCTCAGAGATGCCCTCTGGGCCACTTCTCAGCCTTGCCATCCCCCCATCACCCCTTCACCCTCCCATCCCCTGGCTCCACTCAATTTCTGCCTAATGGTGTCTATTCACCTTGGGCATCTGTGCCCACGCTGTCCCCCAGTAGTATTTCCCATTCCTCAGTCAATACTCTTCTGTCGCTTTCCAAGTTTTGATTGCTGTTAGAGTAATCTTAGGTCTTGGGATTTTATGGCAGTAAGGAGTTGGGGAAAGTACAGCTATAGTCCTCCCAAGCCCCTTTTTTTTCCCTTTTCATCTGTAAAACTGGGAAAATAATACTTACCTGGCAAGGAAGATGTGAGAGTTTGTGTGAATTGCTACCACGTTGTAGGTAGCAAATAATTTATAGCTTTCAAAATTATAGCAGGTGAGAGAACAATTCCTAGTAAAGGGAAGGATAAATAAATCTGACCTTTGCTCAACTCTCCCAGCCCTCTCCTATCAACTGATTTTTTTTTTTCAAGGCCTGGCTGGACCAACTTCTGTCTCCCTCTGGACACCTACTCCATTTAGAATCCATATCCCCACATTTAGCCATAGAGGATGCCCTGACCCATGCCATCTTTTTCTTTTCTTTTTTTTTTTTTAAATAATCCTCACCTGAGGATATTTTTCCATTTATCTTCAAATAGAGTTGGAGGGGTGGGGGTGGGGGGGGACACTGATCAGGGCCTGACCAATCCGAAATGGAGGTACATGCCCTTGACTGGAATGGAAGACGCTCTACTGAGCCAAACCAGCCAGAGCCCATGCCATCTTTCATATTGGCATGTAATGTTTCTTTTTTCACCCACTCAGAGACTCAGTTTCCTTCTTCTCTAGACTTCATCTTCAATATCATTCCTCAGGGAGGCCTTTCCTGCCCCTTGCTCCACCCCTAGTTTACCTCTAGGTGTGTTGTGTAATGCCCTTGTCTGGCCCCACACTCAGCTTTTTAAAAAACAATCTTCATTCGTGTAATTATCTGTTTAATGTCTGTCTTCCCCTTGGAGTTCCATAAGAATAGCAAACAAGTCTGTCTGGTTTCCTGCTATATTCCTAACATAACATGTCCAATAAATGTGTTCAATAATGAGTGATTGATTAGCAATGTCTACCATGGGCAGGAGTTTAAGAAGTGGCACAATATATGCCAGGCGTTTGCTCCCTCCTCCCAAGGTGATCTCTAAATTTCCTTCAGCTTTGAATTTATGATTTTGACATAATCGGGAATGTGAAAGCACCTTGTAAGGTGTAAACTGCTAAAAAAAAAAAAAGTAAAAAGATTTTTTTAAAAAAAAAGAAAGGTTTTTATTAGAATCTTCTCTCCCCAGCTAGAATAAAAACCTCTATGAGCAGGGGACCCTGATTTAGTCATCTTTGACTGCTAAGTCCCCAGAGGGAAAACTATGACTACCAGGCAGTCCAGAGAAACTGGGCAAAATCAAAGAGGCCCTCCTGGGGCTTTAGCTACGTTTTCCTAAAGTACAGGGAAATTTCCTGTGTCTTTGAAAGTTTTCATAAAAAAAATAAAATGAAACAACTGGCAGTGAGTAAATGTGTCAAACGCGGGATGGGGGGGGGGGGCACGGGGCACACTGGGAAATCGGCTTTTTCAGTTCCTTGTTTCTTCGGCTACATTTCATACAGCGTTGGCTTTTTTGTTCTTGGCCTGAATCGCTTTGGCACTGAGGAGCTCTGACATACATACCAGGAAGCCCTGGTGGTGATGAGCCAGCCTCCAGCTCCGGTGCGGTGTTCGGTGCTGGGGAAGCACAGCCTCCGGGTCACCAGCCAGCCCTCAGCACGCGCGCGCACGCGCGCGCACACACACACACACACACAACACACACACACACAAAACACACACACGCGCGCGCGCGCCTCCGTGGGGGTGGCTCCTGCCAGCAGAGGCGGGTGAGTTTTAAGTTTCCATTTTTCAGAGAAGAACACACAATATCAACCATACTATCAAATGTTTTTCTTCTAAAGGAGATATATAGATGGGGGTGGGGGGGTGGGGTCGGGTGCTGATGCGACAAGGGGGGTATACGTTGCCATGGGAACCATGATCAGGAAAGGTCTCAAGGTTGCTGTGACTTTCCTCTAGCCTTAGACTTGAGACTTCTGGCAGAATCAGTAGTCCTGCAGCAAGGATTACAAGCTGACCAGGCCATGGAGAAGACTAGCTCTGACTATCCCCACTCTGGCAAGGTTTACTGGAAGAACCCAGAGAGCTAGGTCAATTATTTAAGGTAGAGATTTTTCTAGGAGCAAAGCCTCCTAGGGAAATCAAAGTTAGATCAAGAGGAGGCTGTGAATATTCAGAAGGGTGTGGAGAGGGGAGGGGAGAGCTCCCCAGGAACTCTTTTATCACCTCGTTTAATTTTCCAGGCAGCACTTATCTGATATTTCTTTGCTTGTTTACTTGTTTATCTATTGTCAGTCTCTTCCCTGAGAACAGAGTCCTTGCCAGTCCTGTTCATTGCCTGATTGAAGCTCCTGGTATTCAGCCTGGTACATGGCAGGTCCTCAGGAACTGTTTGTTGAATGACTAGTGAATGAAGGAGGTGGGCTAGGCTTCAGTCAGCCAGCCCTCCCTTCTGTACTCCCGATACCAGTACCAGCAGTGTCATTCTCCCACTTCTTTCCATTCACCCCTGTCGCATTACTTTCCTGCCCAAAATTCTTCAGTGGCTTCCCTTCTCTGGCAAGAGGAAATCAATCAGAACTCCATGGTCACCTGTCCCTGTCTCCTGATAAAGTTTTTTTTTTTTTTTAACTGTTTCAGCAGTACCTAAAATAGTTCCCTCATGACAGAAAATGTGTTTCCTCACAACTCTGTATCCTCCCCCACCTCTGTCCCTTCTACCAGGCCAGCTCCTACTCCTCTCCTTCTCCATGAAGCATATAGCCTCCTCAGGGAAGCCCTCCATCACGCACCCAAGCAGACTTCTAAGCACCCCCTCTCCCCTCCGCCCCCATTCTGTCTCTGCAGCTTGTCACATGGTGCTGTTATTTTCTGTCTCCCTTGGGAACAGATGCTTTTTTTTTTTAATCCTCACTCGAGGGTATTTTTCTATTTATCTTCAGATAGAGTGGATGGGAGGGGGAGAGAGAGAGAAACATCGATATGAGAGAGACACATCTACCAGTTGCCACCTGCATGACCCAACCAGGGCCGCCGGGGACTGACTGCAACTGAGGTACATGCCCTTGACCGGAATCAAATCCACGACTCCTTAGTCCGCAAGCCAAAACGCTAACCGCTGAGCCAAACCGGCCAGGGCCAGATGCTTTTCTTTTATCTATGGATCCTAGGCACCTAGTTCAACAATTACAGATAGTTTTGAAAGATTACATTTATTGGTTAAATGTTGGGAGTGCCCCCTTTGAGCATGATTATATCAGTTATTACATGTAATGGTCCCCTAGGTATTCACAGAAAGGACTTCAACTCTATAAGAACAAAGCTTACATTTATTGGGTCCCAACTAGGTGCCAGATACTGTCAAGTTGTTTTCATTTCTTTGTTAATCCCCACAACAAACCTGACAGGTAGGTATTATCATCTCCATTTTACTGATTAAAGAACTGAAGCTCAGCCCTGGATAGTTTTGCTCAGTGGTTAGAGCTTCGGCCCACGGACCACAGAGTCCCGGGTTCGGTTCCCGCTAAAGGCACGTACCTCGGTTGCAATTTGTCCCCGGACCCCATTGGGGTTGTGTGGGTGGCAACCACTCAATGTGTCTCTCTCACATTGATGTTTCTCTCTCTCACTTCCTCCTTCTCTCCCTCCCACTCTATCTGAAGATAAATGCAAAAAAAAAAAAGTGTCCTCGGATGAGGATAAAATATATATATATATTTTAAAAAGAACTGAAGCTCAAAAAAGGTTAAATAAATGCACAAATATACACAATTAATTCTTGTTTTTTCATCAAAGGTGGTAGCGTTTCACCCCTCAAACACATGGTTAGTTCAATGATTTTGCAGTATTATATGAGGGTAGTTGAAGTTCCTAATAAGGAAGACTCTTAGGGACCACAGGATACCGAAGAGCCTTCTGAGTAACTAAAGAATCTTTTAGGTTCTGTACCATTGTAATAATCATTATTCATCATCTTAATTTGTATTGCTTTTAAGGCTTTCTTTATTATTGAAATGTGAACAGTGCCTTTATAAAGGAGATGAGAAGGTTCTCTTGTTTCAAGACCCACTTTGCAGATAAATCACTGACCAATTAAGAGAAACAGTGTTGCTCTAGCAACAAACAACTTTGACAGTGAAAGAGTCACTTCTTTCTCTGGGTCCCTGTCTCCCATCTGTAAAATCAGGGATTGAACTAAATGATCTCCAACGGCCTTTCCAGAGTGAGCATGCAGTGATCCTAGGCTAGCTCATGGCCACCTAGTGACACTGGCAGAGGCAAGAAGGCTCGTGTATCTTGTGGCAGAGACTGTTCAGCCCCAAGTCTGTTTTCTTTTCCTCTTGGATGAGAAACTTCTCATCTTCCTTATGGCTAGGTGTAGCCATTTTTAGTCAATGGAGTCTGAGCAGAAATCGCAAGGATCAGCCTTGGCTGGCACTGTGGACAGCTGCCCAAGACAAAAATACTTCAGTGTCCAGTTTTGTTTATCAACACATGGAAGAAATGGGGGAAATATATTAGGACAGATCCAGGAAGAAATGTGGCTTTCAGTCTGCTCTTTCTGTGTTCTCTCTTCACCCATTTCTTCATTTATTCAACCAATCTTGTCTGTGCTCCTGTTGCATGCCAGGCACTGAAGGTACAGGGGCTCAGAGCTTGGTGCTACTCGGAGTCCTCCTCTATTGACATCTCCTTGCCGCAATGAAGATGAAAAGCATTGTGATAGCACTCTTTTCCCCTTGCTTGTTTGTGGCCTGATTGGACATCAGAGCCTCTGAGTTCCAAAGTACTGCCTAGATGCGGGGCTTTAAGTCTTTTAACTGTGAAAAATGGCTTTACATGTAAAGGGCCTGTCTTGGCGCTTGGCATACAGTAGACCCTCAATAAATGTTCATTTTCTTGAGACCTTGTCAAATAAGAGGATTAATGAGGGAAAGAGAAGATGATGGCGTGAAATCATTGACTCTAGTATAGCTGGCACAGAAGGTTAAATTTTTGTCCTTTTAAAGGGATATGGACCAGATCACTAATTCAAGAAATATCACTGATGCTCAAGGCTCATGGAATATAAAAGTAGGCAACACAAAGTCTCATCTTCAAAGGGATGAGGAAGGGGCAAGAGAAACAGATCGGCAAACAAGCTATTGCAACACAGTGTGATAAGTGCTACAAGTACAGGATGTTGCTTAGCCACAAACAAGGGGCAACTAACCCAGGCTGATGGGTGGGGGTGAGGGAAGAATCAGACAGGGTTTCCTGGAGGAAATGACCTGAGACTTGATTGATACCTAAGATTTAGCCAGGTAAAGAGGGGTGGGGGGGCGGGGAGGGACATAGTATCCCAAACAGAGGGAACTGTATCTGCAAAGGCTCAGAGGCTTGGAGAGCATCTGAGACTGCCAGTCTGGTTGACGAGTCATGTGCAAGAAGATGAAAAGCTGAGAGGTGAGGTGGGCAAGGTAGGCAAAGACAGACAGTGAAGGACTTCTGACTCTCTGTAACAGAGGACTGCCAACACGGAAATCTGGTCCTCAGGACCCTGACATCTTTCAGGGTTGCACTTTGCCAGGCCTGGGAGAGGGGCTAAGGGTACAAAGATGCAGAAAGGTTAGAGATAAAACAGTAAAGAAAGAAACTAGCAATTATTAAACATCTATAAGATGTTGACAGCACCCTGACTGGTTCGGCTTAGCAAACCGTTGGCCCATGGACCAAATAGTCACAGGTTCAATTCCAGGCAAGGGCACATACCTCAGTTGCGGTTCGTCCCCGGCCCTGGTCAGGTCGTGGGAGAGGCAACCAGTCGCTGTGTCCCTCTCATGTCGATGTTTCTCTCTCTCTCCCTCTCTCTCTCACTCCCTCCCACTCTATCTGAAGATGAATAGAAAAATATTCTTGGGTGAGGATTAAAAACAAAAAAAAGATGTTCGACAGCATTAGTCATCTGAGCAGTGCAAATTAAAACCACAGTGCACACTTACCTAGAAACAAATAGGCAGAAATTAGAATGCAGATGTAACTCCCCCTGCCCCCGCCTCTGCAGTCACAATCATGGCGATCAGATCCCTGGGACTGTGTCCTTGAAGAGCTTACGACCCACTGAGAGAGAAGCTCACACACGTTAAGAAGTAGAATTTTGATAGGGAAAAGACTCCTAGGCTTGGAGAACCTCCATCTCTGCCTTCCTCTTCTTTCCCAACCTTAATCTGACCTGATAATTCAGCTCTCTGAAATATTCAGCTAACCAGAAATTAATTTCTCAAACATCCAGAGCAGAGATTTTTATAGTCTCAGACCCTTCCATGAGGTGCCTGATGCAGTGGAAAGATTTGGGGTGTTGGGTACAATCAGGCTGGGGTTCTGTCTCTGCCACGAGCCTGCTGTGTGACCTCAGTCCAACAGCCTGACCCCTCCTGAGCCTCCATCTATGCAATGGGAATAATAATAGCTGCTTCCAAAATGGTGACTTCCCTGTTCTGTCTCTCTTAGCAAATACTTGTGTTTGGAAAGAGAGAACAGAGATTCATGTGTTATGATCAGAACCATTTTCTGAAGTTGCCAACACCCATCATTAATGCACTTATGTAATCACGCCAAAGGTTCTGAACATATTTTATAAGTATATCATCTAGAAAGCACTGCTGTGCCTGACCTGGTTATAAATTGGCAGCAGCAGAGGGGAAGAAAGGTATTTAACACTATTTCCATCTAAAGAACAAAGGTGGGAAAGTAGGGGAAGGGCCTTAGAGCCCTTTTGGCCTTTCTCAGGTACCTGTGGAGCAGCTGGTGCTTTCAGGCGGGAAATGGAGGCCAGAGCAGCAAGGCTTCATGGAATCACCCTTGCCAAGAGCCCTTAGGGCAGAGTGCTTGGACAGCTGGCAGGGTCAGGGGTTTCACAGAGGAGGAAACTGGTCTCAGAGATTTAACGTGTTTGTCCAGCACCCCACAGAGGTCTCTGGTTGGCTCCTGACACCTTGGTGCTCCTCGCTTGCCGGAGTCCGTGTGCAGCCAAGTTTGAGAAGGGTTTTCTTGTGCACCTCATTCAGCCTGTCCTGTGCTCAGGATGCACAAGCTCATTCTACTGGAGAAAGAGGTGGCTGCGGAGGGAATAGCTCTGAATGCAGCTGTCAGTATAGCAGGTCCCTCCGTAAATAACCCTCAGACTCAAGCCAGTGAGACCTCTGAAGGCAGCAGTAGCCCCAGCATAGAGTGCCTGGCATGTATGAGGCACTCAGGGAATTGCATTAGTCTGGTATAAATAAGTGTGCGTTAAGCAGTGAGAAGTCTAAAGCTTACTCTGGAAGGACATACAACTGTTAGCTTTGGAAAGGGAGACTGGGTGGGAGAAGAGCAAGAGGAATATTTATTTTTTGCTGTATATCCTTGTATTTCTTTTGAATTTGGTACCACTGGTTATGAAAAAGTAAGTTATATTTAAAGAAAAAAATTTTGACTGGCCGGTGTGGCTCACTGGTTGAGCATTGACCCATGCACCAGGAGGTCGCCGGTTCGATTCCCGGTCAGGACACATGACCAGGTTGTGGGCCAAGTCCCCAGTGTGGGGCATGCCAGAGGCAGCCAATCGATGTTCTGGCTCATTGATGTTTCTCTCTCGCTCTCTCCTTCTCCCTTCCTCTCTCTCTAAAATCAATAAAGAAAAAAATATTTAAGAAAAAAATGTTAAGCCTAATGTGACTCCTCACTCAGGGAAATCTGCACTGCAATAGGAGGGAGAGAGCAGGGTCTTCAGAGTTAAACTAACTTAATTTTGACTCCCAGCTAATCTTGCTACTTCCTAGCTGTGTGTCCTAAAACAAGTTACCTACCTTCTCTGAGCCTCATAGTATCTAACTACAATGGGGACAGTGATCCTCCATTGGATGGTTGTGAAGGTAAAATGTGTAACATATCAACACCTTTAGAGACTCACCGCGCGCCAGGCACTTTTCCAAATGCTTTCTATGTATTGACTTGTTTCATCCTTAAGAGAACCCTACCAGAGGGATACTATTCTTTTCCTCCTCCCCATTTTGCAGATGAGGAAACTGAGGTCCAGAGAGACTAAGGAACTTGCTTAGAGGCTCACAGCAAAGCAGGCCACCTCCCGAACCTGCCTCATCCTACCTCCACTTTGCTGCCTTGAAATTTTAGCAGCTCCTTTTCAATAGGGAGTTCTTAAAAATGTAAACAATTTCAAGATCCTCCAAAACATCTTTGTAATTGTGGGCTGTTGGATATGGTGACAGGCTAGTGAGGGCAGTGCTGGTTAAGGAATCAGCAAAGCAAAAGCAGGCAGAGCAAAAGGCAGGGGAGGGAGGGAGACAGAAAGAGAGAGAGATTGAGATCAGTTCTAATGCACTCAGAGAGTATAGTTGAATTGTAGCATATGTATAATTTTTCTGTTTTAAACTTTATTTCTATTATTTTTAAAAAGTTGAATTGTGTATTGGAGGAGGACAGAACGAGTTCTTTAGGACTTCAGGCCTCTAAGAACATTAATAAGGTGAAGTAAACTCTTAAGCAGGTTGCTTCCTCCACACCCCTCCAGTGGGTCCTGAGCTGAGTCATCTCCTGCTTACATTACTGATTCTGCCTGTGGTATCGATAGTAGGTGTTTTTATGGTTTACATCTGAAAGTAACTTATCTGTGATCATTTGCCCTCTTTTCTTCTAATCCAATAATAACACAATTTCAATGAACTGAACACCCAGGCAGTTGGGTTCTCAATTTCATTGACTTTTTATTGCACTTGGAAGAAAAATACGGAATTACCTCAAAAAATTAAAAATGGAACTGCCTTATGACCCAGTGAATACATTTCTAGGAATATAGCTGAAGAAACCCAAAACACTAATTTGAAAGAATATATGCACCCTTGTGTTCATTGCAATATTGTTTATAATAGCTAAGATTTGGAAGCAGCCCAAGTGTCCACCAGTAGATGTGTGGATAAAAAAGCTGTGGTACATTTACACAATGGAATACTACTCAGCTGTAAAAAAAAAAAAGAAGGAAATCTTACCCTTTGTGACAGCATGGATGGACCTGGAGAGCATTATGCTAAGTGAAATAAACCAGTCAGAGAAAGACAAGTACTATGTGATTTCACTCATATGTGGAATCTAATGAACAAAATAAACTAACAAAAAAATAGAAACAGACTCACAGATACAGAGAACAGACTGACAGCTGTCGGAGGTGTAGGTTTCAGGGTTGAGGAGAAAAGGTGAAGGGATTAAGCAAAACAAAATAAAACAAAGCCTCACGGACACAGACAACAGTATGGTGATTACCAGATGAAAAGGGGTGTAGGGGGAGGTAGAAGAGGATACAGGGGGGATAACTGGTGATGGAAGGAGACCAGACTTTGGATGGTGAACACAAAATACAATATACAGATGATGTATTATAGAATTGTACACTTGTAACCTATATAATTTTATTAACCAATGCCACCCTAATAAATACAATAAAGAAGTAAAAAAAAAAAACAAAAACAAAAAACAGAAAAACAATTCCAGTGAATTGAACACCTGGGTAACTGGGTTCTCAATTTCATTGAGTTTTTATTGCACTTGGAAGAAAAAAAATTCATCTGTGCTTCCTTAATAAAGATTTTCAAAGTCAGAAATGAGTCTGAATTCGTAAGGGGTGAGGGCCCTTATTTTGCTTTGGCTGAGTTGAAAAGCCTTCTTCTCCATGTCCCAGGTTGTGTTTCCTTTCTATTTCCCCTGCCCATGCCCACCCTCCCCTCCTACCCCAGGACCCTACAATCCCCCCTGCCCTGCCCCAGACCCAACAATCAGGCCACTCTCTCCTCTGAGCCCCTCCAAAAGGCCTTGAAGGGGCCTTTGGCTCAGCCTGTGCTAAGACAGGGACCTCCTACCACTAGAACGGATCCTCCTCTTCATGTCCCCTCGAGTGCTCAGCCTGGCAGAGGGCGTTGGCCAAAGAAAGGAGGAACCACAAATGGTGATGGAAAAAATAAAAGAAAGGAGGAACCACAGAAAGGCCCCATCTCCACCTCCCACTGCCCATTCTCACTGCAAACTTGCATCATCTCTTCCTGCCTATGCTCTTATCAGAAGCTTTCAACAGCTCCCCCACTGCCCCCAGAAGCAAGCCTAGACCCTTCCCTGGCATCAAGGCTCCCCTACATTTGGTTCTGACCAACCTGCCAGCCTTGCTTCTCCCCACACCCCCACACGGGCCTGATTGCTGAGCAGATCCCAAATGCTCTCGCCCTAGCTTCTCCCTCCAGCTGCTCACTCCCGCCTGTGGAAGTACTCCTGTCTACTAAGGTGTACCACGAAGCCCATCTTCTTGAAAAATTCTTCCCGGCATCCATCTCATTCATATTTTCTCTCTTTCCCTCCCTCCTTCCTTTTCTCTCCCTCTCTCCCTTCTTTCCTCCTCTCTCTCTCACACAGTGTGACTTGATTTCCTTCCTCCATCCACATTCCCATGGGCCTCTGCTTATACCTTAGAGAAAGCACTTATTTCAGCCTGCTTTGGAATAGAATTCATGTTTGCCTCACCTCCCAGTTAAAAACGGCATCCCTGGAATGCAAGAGGTGCTCATTCCTCATTCATCTCACATTTATCATAGTACTGGCCCCAAGATTTTGCACATAATAGGTTCTCAATAAATGGTTGGCCCTCGAGTACAGTGACTTGATGGACAGAGCCTTGGCTTTGGCAATGGACAGAACTGAATTTGAATGCCCCTCTACCTCTCAATAATTATGTGACCTTGGACAAAAGACCTACTCTCTCTGAACTTCTTAGGTCCAAAACGTATAAAATGTGGGTTATAATAGTGTCTACCCCATTGGGTGATGAAGAATCATTGAGATGTGTGTACAACATGTAACTCTTGCCATTCATAAAGTAAGTTCCTAATAAACATGAGTCACCAACTTCATCCTACGCATACTTTTAAAGCCCTGGATCCACTGGGATATCTGGGGAAAGGCTATTGGAACATCCACACTGGAGAACACAGATGACCTCCTTTCAACCTGGCCTGTCTCCAGAAGGGAGGGCAAAGACTGAAGGGATTCTGAAAGAGGGGTGGCACAAAACTGGCAGCTCCAGGCCTCATAGGATGTGGGTCACACCCTTCCCAACTAAAGAGGTCAGACACTGCCCAGGAAATCAGCTCTTCCAATCTCATGTGTGATACAGTAGCACCTACTAGAGACCCTCCTCAAAGCCATCTCTATACCTTAATGTGAGCCTGAGTAATTGGAGACTAGGAAAAGCGGCTTGGAGCATGGAGAAATGGCATTTTCAAAGGAATTGGCCAGTGTGCCTCTGACACAGGAAGCAGGGGGTGGTGGGGTGGTGAGGGGAACAGAGGCCTAGTATGGCAGGACGCTGGAAGGCCAGGGAGCGCCCCCTATCCTGGAGACACTCCCACTTGCCAAATACCTTCTGATCTTTCCTTGGTTTCCAGGAGCAGCCATCCTAGAAAAGAGTGATAGGGGACAGAGTGTGGGGTAGAGAAGGGTGGGTGAGACCAAGGCAGTATCTTCTGCGTGGCAGCTCTGGTTCCCAGTGTACATTATTAATGGTTGTTTTGATACATTTCAGTCACCTGAAAATATGGGCAGGGTCATCAGATTTTCTCAGGGCTGACCTCCGTTGAATAAGCTGATCTACCTCTTTCTGTGCACAATTCCCGCCAGCCTGTCCAAAACCCAGGTCCCTGTGATGGCACAGTGTTGTGGGTTTGGGGAGTGGAGGTGATACTCGTTTGCAGAGTAGTCATTGTGGGAAAGGTTTGGATACCATATGGCAGCCTTAGCCTTGGAGATAGGATCCTGAACGAGGGTCTTGGCATTTGAATGACTTTTAGAGATCATCTAGTCCAACCCACTCTTTTACAGATGAGGAAACAGAGACCCAAAGAGGCCAAGTCAGTTCACATTGTATATGTATATCAAACCACCACAATGTATACTTTAAAGATCTTATATATGAAGCCAGAAAAATAAAAATTAATTTAAAAAGAGGCCAAGCCAGAAGGAGAACCCAGGTCTCCCCATCTTCAGTTCAGAGTTCTTGTCCTATTTCTCTATGGTAGCCCCATAGAAACATTTTAATGCGGTATGATACTGTGTTTCCACATGGTTGAAATTATATATCTGGATTTGACTTGAAAATGTGAATCTTACTTGTTCTAATCTCAAATTAGAGCCCCAATTTTCTCTTTGTCTGACTTGTAGCTTCTCATTCTTCTGGGGGGTGGGGGGAGGGTGAATACAGGGGAAGGGTGGGACTAGTGCATATTGTATTTAGATTCACACTCTGATAAAATCTTGGGGTGGAGTTGGGGAAAGTCCAAGGCATGAGAGTTTTGGCTTGATCAGCCTGCTTTTTTGAGGGCTGAATAGAAATAGACAGACAGGCAGGCATTCTCCCCTTCTTCCCTAAAAGACATCTAGCCTTTTTAAGTCCAAAGAAGGTTGGTGCGCCCTGAGATACCCCTGGGAGGTAGTAACTGGCACCTCTCCCAGTGGTGACAGTAACTCATGTGGGTTCAAAAAAACACCGCCCTGGCTGGGTGGATCAGTTGGTTGCAGCAGCATCCCGAACACCAAAAAGGTTGTGGGTTTGATTCCTGGTCAGGGCACATACCTAGGTTGCAGGTTCGAACCCCAGTCAGGGTACATAAAGGAGGCAACCGATCATGTTTCTCTGTCACATCAATGTTTCTCTCTCTCTCTCTCTCTCTCTCTCTCTCTTCCCCTTTCTCTAAAACATCAATAAATATATCCTCGGGTGAGGCGTAAAAAAAAAAGCACAGGTACAGAAAGCTGGCATGCGGATGACTAAAGGAAGGGGGATGTCAAAAGGACTAATTCGTTCACTCCTTCAAGAGGCCTTTTCATTGAACACTAATTAAATCAGGTACAGTTCTAGGCACTGGGGAAATCAGACCAAGAAAGGTGCAGAGCACCATGCAGGTGACCCAGAAGAGGAAAACTCAAAGTCGTGGACAGATCCTCAGTTAAATGGAAAGTGAGGTTAAAGGAGGACAGTAGGAGGGATGAGATCTTTAAAAATTAGGCAGATATTTCAAGGGGATAGTATCTGCACAGATAACCTTTTTTTAAACATGGAAGAAAGTAGCCAGAGGGAGATGCAATTTGAGAGCCACGTTGGCACTCTAGAGCCTAAACCAAGGGGCTTGCACTGCATGCTGGGATGCTTCGTTCACTCAGCAAGCACTGACTGAACATCTCCTATTTCTCTGACCACAGCAGGCTCTTTGCTGTCCCCTGCCTTCACCAGACACACTCCCCGATCCTGCCTTTAATCTATCTGAGTCATCTCCATTTGAGAGCTTCTCCCCCCGCCCCCCACATTTAGCAGAAACATAAACAAGCTGAAAATGCTGTGACAGGAGAACAAAAATATCCTAGCGAGGACCCTGTCTAATTGATCTTCGTACACCAGTGCCAAGCTCATAGTAAGTATTTAGGGGATGTTTGGTGAATGAACGAATATCATTGCTAGCCACTGAGAAGGCCAAATTTTTATAATAAGACATGTTACCATGATTACACCTTTGTAAAAAGTTCATTTAAAAATGTGTTTAAAACCCACTGGAAGACACTAACAGGGTTGAATGATGGAATTTAGGATTTTCTTTCTTTTCCCCATTTTTTTAAATAACGAAATTACATTTTAGCCTATCTCTGCCCTGCTTCCTCCCCCCAAAAAGAATTATGAGCCCTGGCTGGTTTGGCTCAGCAGTTAGAGCGTTGGCCTGTGGTCCAGAGAGACCCGGGTTCGGTTCCCGCTAGGGGTATGTACTTCGGTTGCAGTTTGTCCCTGGCCCTGGTTGGTCGTGCAGGTGGCAGCCACTCGATGTGGCCCTTTCGCATCGATGTTTCTCTCTCTCTCTCTCTTCCTCTCTCTCCCTCCTACTCTATCTGAACAAAAAATGAGAAAGTGTCCTTGGGTGAGGATAAAAAAAAAAAAGAATTATGAGAATTAAAGTTATTTCCTAATTTTGCACCATGTGAAGTCTGAGAAAACATGACTTGGATTTCATAATACAATCAAATAAAACTTATCACCACATTATTCTGATGTGTTTGGTGACAGGCATGGTCATTGTGTAGTCGGGCATAAATAACAATTCTCATAAAACACTTTGATTAGTATTAACTTGAAATAGCCAAACTGGGCCTTTTGTCCTAGTACTGGGGGAGGGGAGGCAGGAACTAGGCCAAGGAGGATAGGACTCTGTTGGCCTCACTAGGGACCCCACTCTCCTGGCAGACAGTGTCAGGACCTGGACGCTCTGAGGACCTTGGCTGACAGCTATACTGGCCTCCAAGTGGCAGCAGAGTGGGGCAGTCACCGGGGCTGCTCAGGCTTCACGAGGAACTTTTCACCCCAACAGGAGTGGCACTGCCACCCCAAACTCTCCTTTCCTTTCCCTCCCAGGCTCAGCCTTCTGGATAGGAGGAAGCCAATAAGAACACTGCCTACAATATTGTCAATTAAGATTCATTTGGGGTAGAGGCGTGGAGTCGGTGGCCGGGGCGTCGGGGCTGCGATGAGCAGCGCTCTCCGGGCGGGGGAGCCCAGCCCGAGCCACGGCCCGCACAGTGGTAGCAGTTGCACTGACCATTGCTGCTGCAGGATTTGCAGGCCGTTATGTTTTGCAAGCCACGAAGCATATGGAGCCTCAAGTCAAACAAGTTTTTCAAAGTCTACCAAAATCTGCCTTCAGTGGTGGCTACTGTAGAGGTGGGTTTGAAACCAAAATGACAAAACGGGAAGCAGCGTTAATATTAGGTGTAAGCCCGACTGCCAATAAAGGAAAAATAAGAGATGCTCATCGACAAATTATGCTTTTAAATCATCCAGACAAGGGAAGATCTCCTTATACAGCAGTCAAAATCAATGAAGCTAAAGATTTACTAGAAGGTCAAGCTAAAAAATGAAATAAATGTATGATGAATTTTAAGTTATTAGTTATGTATGTGACTATCAGCTTTTTATAATAAAATGTCCCAAAGTTACAAATTTTAAAAAAGATTTAGCACAAACTAAGTTAATGGCCTGGTATAATATTCTCATTTAAATTTGAGGATTTTAAATCAAATTATAGAATATTTGGATATTAATGCTCTATGGATAAATACATACCATTTGAACAGAAATATTATTCATTACTCATCTAGTAAATAATTTGTTACTTCAAGTCAGAGTGAACATGAAAGTCTCTGCTCTTAAGGAACTCCAGTCTAATGAGACTGATAAACTGGTCATTAAAATACAATGTGATAAGTATTATGATGTATTTAGTACACATTGTTATAGTAGACTGACCTCATTGGGAGGAAAGACTGTCAAGGTACGGAAAGTTGGCTCAGCTGCTTGGAACTGTGAATTTAAAAGTGAGTTTAGCCACAACTTTGACCAAGAAATTGATGTTGGTATGTATATATCACTGACAGAATTCAAATTTCATACATTAAAAACTTGATAAAAGAAAAAAAAAAAGATTCATTTGGGCAGTGGAACCATTGCTTTTTAGAGGGCTAGAGGAACATATTCATTCGTTCACACAACAAATACGTACTTATTGAGAACCTACAGTGCACCAAGCAAAAGCAAGTTCCTATATATACACGATATCATTTCTTGCTTTCATCAATATTAATGGATGTTATTATCTCTATTATATAGCCAATGAAACAGGCTCAGAAAGGTTAAGGAACTGGCCCTAGGTCACACATTTAAGAAAGTGGTGGGAATTAGGTGGAGGGGGATGTAGAGAGGGAGGGAGGAGTGATCCAAATTGACCTCTATCAAACTTGGAAAGCTACTCTGTCCACACTTCACACTGGGACAAAGCAGAGGTTTCCAGGCTTGGTGTTTAAAGTCTGTGAGACTATCAACAACCACTCTGGGTCTCAGTCTCCTTGTTTATAAAAATAAAGGGCTTGAGAAATATGTTTTTCAAGTGTCCTTCCAGCACTGGATTCTCTGTCACAGTGTTTCCTCTTGACTTTGTAAAACCTGTGCTGGATAATTCTCTCTGGCCACCTGTGCAGAGCAACACTGGGGACTCAGGTCTCTTTTGGGATCGCCCCCTAGAGGACATCGGTGGTGCTGCAGAAGCCAGAGCTCCCTGTGAGAGTACATGCAACAAACAGACAAACCAACGAAATCAAAACCAACATAATGAAAGAAAGATCTCTTATCCTTTGAGACGGCATGGAAGGACCTGGAGAGTATTATGCTGAGCGAAACAAGCTAAGCAGAGAAAGACAAATATCACACGATCTCACTTATTTGTGGAATATAATGAACTAAACAAACTGATGAACAAAATTGACCCAGAGACATAGAGGTGGGGTGCAGACTGACAAGCCTCAGAGGAGGGGAGGGTTGGGAGGAGAAGAGATAAACCACAGAACTTATACGCATGTATGCATGACCAATGGACATAGACAACAAAGCTGGGGATGGGGTGGGGGGGATGGGGAGGAGGGTGTCAATGGGGGGAAAAGGAGAAACATCTGTAACAAAAACAAATTAATAAAAAATAAAAACAAAACAAAACAAAAACAAAAACATAATCACTCAGTGGAAGCCAACTTTAATTACCCCTTTACCTTAAAAAAAAAAAATTTGGAAAACATTCTCACAGCCCTTCCCACGCTCACCACGCCAAGGCTGCTGGAATATTTAATGATGGGGAGCATTTGTAGCCTGAACTACTGGTTCTATGAGTCATTTTAAGATTGGATTATACTCTACTTCCTACACCTCAGTTTCTTTTCGGCCTTGTGAGGCCTCTTAATGATCCAGTGCTGATTTTTCAGGGCTGCTGGACTGTGATTCTAAAACAATATATTTGTCTCTACTTAGTTATTTTTATTACAATATCAATCTTTGGTTAGGTAATATATGCACGTGATACAACATTCTAAAGTCACTATGGAGTTTTCAGTAATTACCATGTGACTCAGCAATTCTGCTCCTTGGTATATACCCCAAAAATCGAAAACAGGGATTTAAACAAAAACTTAGACATGAATTTTCATAGCAGCACTATTCGTAATAGCCAAAGAGTAGAAACAACTCAGATGGCATCAACTGACAATAGGTAAACAAAAATGTGGTTTATCCAAACAATGGAATATTCTTCAGCCATAAAAAGGAATGAAGTACTGATACATACTACTACTTGAATGGACCTTGAAAACATTATGCTAACTAAGAGAAGCCAGACACAAAAGGCCACATATTATATTATTCCATTTATATGAAATATTCAGAAGAAGTAAATCAATAGAGATTTTTTTTATCTGTAGGTTAGTAGTTGCCAGGATCTGGGAGAAGGGGGGCATTGGGAAGTAACTGCTAATGAGTATGAGGTCTTCTTCTGGGGTGATGGAAATGTTCTGGAACTAGATAGTGGTGATGGTTGTACAACACTGTGAATGTACTAACTGTCACTGAATTGAACACTTTAAAATAGTGAAAAAGGTAAATGTTATGTGTAGTTTACCACAGTAAAAATAAAGAAAGGAGATTCATAAAAAACTAAGTTCTTCTTTCTCTAGGTCCCCTCTCTGAAGACAAACACAACTATCAGCTCTCTCCTCTATCCTTCCAGATATTATTGTATGCATGTATGTGCTTGTGCATATATATAGTGTTTATATTATTATATATGTGCTTATATTATATATAGTATATATATGGAAAATACATTATATATTCTTTTCTCTCTTTTTTTAGACACAGATGGTCACACCATTCTGTAACTTGCTTTTTCCACTTAAATGATTTGGATGGTTCTAAGTCAGTACTTGGATCTTTTTAATGGATTTTGATCTTTCCAAAATGGTAAGTGGAAAATATTATCATCTCATTATAGTTTTAACTTTTATTTATTTTCTTATGAATGAGATTGAACATTTTTTCATGTATTTGAGACCCATTTGTATTTTCTTATCTGTGAATTTTCTTTTCATATACGTTGCCCATTTTTATGTGAGGTTGTTTTTTTTTTGTTTTTTTTTTTTTTAGTTTGTAGGTGCTCTTCCTAGTCTAACATTCTCAGCTCTCTATGATATGAATTCCAAATAGATTACCCAATTGTCTTTGACCCCTCCCCGCAACATCTGTGTAGCCAGATGCATTGATTTTCCCTGTCTGAATTACCTAGCATGGAGTCTGTTTTCCTGACTGGACCTTGACATACATTTGGGTGCTTTTTTTTCTTATTCATTGGTAAGAATGCTTTGAATATTAAATAAATTAGCCAATTATCTATCATATATGTTGCAATTATTCTTATTAGTTTGTTTTTGCCTTTGTTTATTCTTATTCAGAAATTTAAAAATTTTATATACTCAAATTTGTCAATGTTTGCCTTTGTAGTTTCCATATTTTTTTCTCTTTTTAAAATTTTACTTTTTTCCATCCCATTTATCCCCCCATACCCTCGTCCACCTCCACACTACCCTCTCCCTTCCACAATCGCCACCCTGTTGTCCGTGTCCATGAATTCTTTCTCTTTATTTTTTCCTTTTTTGCTCAATCCCTCCACCCACCTCTCCAACACCCCCTGCCCCCTGGGACTGCCTGCCTGCTCTCTATCTATGAGTCTGCCTCTATTTTGCTTGTTAGCTCAGTTTGTTCATTAAATTCCACATATGAGTAAAATCATATGGTACTTGTCTTTCTCTGACTGGCTTATTTCAACACAGTTTCCATATTTCATGGCATGTTTACATAGGCCTTCTTCATTCCAAGATTATAAATATATTCACCTATATTTTCTTAATATACTTACATGGTTTCATGTTTTACATTGAGTTTTTTATTCATCTGGAATTTATTTTGGAGGAAGGAGTGACGTAGCAGTATAATTTAAATGGTTTTCCCAAATGGAAAATGGTGTTTAGTCAATTGTCTCAATACTACTTATTGAATAGCCCTTCCTTTCTCCTTTGATTTGAGATGCCAATTTCATTAAGTATTATATTCACATGTACACTTGGGTCTATTTCTGGACTCTTTTTTTTTTTCTATTGGCTTATCTGTCTATTTCTAAGTCAGTTATACTTTATTTGTTAACCAGAAATCAGCATTTGATTTTACGGACTCATTCATTTACATACCTCTACATTTGAAGTAAGTAACTCTTGGAAGTCAAAACACAAGAAAGGGAGGGTGGAGTCCCTTCATGTCTGAGAAGGCAGATGTTGGTTCAGGAGGATACACTGAAAAATTAATCTCCTAAACCAAGCCTTTCTGAATAATTTTTGGTTGATAAAACAAATGCATCCTAAGTGTCTGATTTCAACCAAAAGTTATGGGGGTTTTTTGTTTGTTTATTTTCTGGGAGATTTCATAAATTTTATCTTCCAACTCTTTTACGGAGCTGTCTTTTCTGCTATCTTTTTTTTTTTTTTTTAAATTCCAAGAGCTCATTGTTTTCCAAAGCTTCTTTTTTTAAATAGCACCCTGTTCTTGTTTTGAGGATACATTATTTTCTCTTCTTTCCTCTTTTCTGTATGCTTCTATATTCTCTGAGTTCATTGTTTTGTTTGTTTTAGGTTTTATCTTTTAAATTAGAGATTTTCCTCAGTTATATATATGATTTTGGTTCTTTATCCTTAAGAGTGAAGCATGAAAAAGCTCATTGGAAAGTCTGGGGGTGGGGGGGGAGAGAGAGAGAATAGGGTTACTGATTAAAAGGCTTCAGGCAGGATAATTAGGCAGAGACCTCACTATTTATTTAGGTGACCTTCAACTGTCAATCTCGCGAGCCTTTTTTCTTGGGCAGGTTTCTCCTGAAAAGAAACCTCCCGTCTCTTGTCTAGTGGGTACATATCTGGCTGCCTGCTCCTTGGGAGTTAAGCTAGGGAAGAAACGGGAGTGTGGGAAGGTGGTACTGTCAACACAGGGACACTACAAAATGGGAAAATTTGGGGGAACAAATTTGACATTTGATATCTCAAAAAAGCATTAAAGTACTACCCTATTGAAAATCTATGTTCAAGACCAGTAAGTTTTCTGAGTAAGGCCTCTGGATACATGAGGTATCGCTGAATTAATAACTATGGACATAAGTGCGTGTGTTTGAAGTACAGATACAGCATGTATCCTTTACCACACCCTTCTCAGTTCAGCCATCTCTGGCCGCTGTAATGCTACCACTTGCACCTTAACACTGTACAGATCCCCTGTGTGTGTGTTGGCGGGAAGTGGGGGATGTGGTGGAGGGGGAGCCCTTTAGGAAACAATTCCATTCACAGGAATCCTGGGTCTACTTCCCTACAACCTTTAGGATTTTGTGCTGATGAGGATCACTTCAGGGGCCTGTCTGGCCTCTCTATAAAAGCTCTCAATTGTTCCTTCTTCCCTTTTAACTGGGGATCATATGTGTGGGAAGATTTTGCTTTGAAATGTTTTTATTCCAGCAAGAAGGCTCAGATTTAAACACAACATGCACTTGTTTCAGTGCTCTGCTCTCAAACTTCCAAAGGGAAGATCCTTTATAAATTGGCTAAAATCTCTGTGAGCTTGTGTTTATTAAGCCCCACTGTTTGCAAAGTATTTTGCGGGCGACACAGCCATCATTTTAAAACAGGGAGTTAGCTTTTAATCATTAATTTGAAATCAAGTGCTTCAGAAAATAGAAAGGCTTTAGCCTGAGAATTTAACATGACAAAAGTCACAACAGGAAGTTAGGTGACTCTGGCTTTGCCTCTCCATTCACAGCCTTCTGGCCTGTTCATTCATTTGTCCATCTCTTAAATATGTATATTGTGCATGGCCTCATTCAGCACTCCAGTCTACACCAACCAACGAGCTACTCAGTCAAAATGCAAGAACTCTGTTAATATATAGACTTCCCATGTACAAAGCTGGGGAAAAGAGGCTTTTTTTTTTTTTTTTTGCTGTAAAATATTCCGTTGTGTGAATGAACCACAGTTCATTCATTCATTCTCCTGCTGATTCACGATGGGTAGGTTCTAGTTTTTTCTATTACCAATGATACTGCAATAAACAATCTAGCACATCCTTCCTAGTGCCCGTGTGCAGGCTTCACTAAGGCAACAGTTCTCAAGGTTCATGCCCATCTTTTCTTTTTCTTTTAATCCTCACCCGAGGACACTTTTCCATTTATCTTTAGATAGAGTGGGAGAGAGGGGAAGAGAGAGAGAAAAAAAAAAGAGAAACATCGATGTAAGAGAGACACATTGACTGGTTGCCTCCTGCACGACCCCAACCAAGAACAAACTGCAACCAAGATACATGCCCTTGACCGGAATCGAACCCGCAACTCACTGGTCTGCGGGCCGACGCTCTAACCGCTGAGCCAAACCAGCCAGGGCAGTTCATCCCCATCTTTAAATGATAAATCTCATACCTACTGAGAATTAAATTCAGATTGATATTATTTATATAGAACCACACCCCAAATTCCAGCACAATCAAAGTATATATAGCTCAGAAATGAATACATATTTGCTAAAACTGAAAACAAAAAATTGAAGGTACTGTTAGGCTCAAAATACAGGACAGGGTTACCTTCCGTGAGGAGGCAGGGCGTAGACGGGAGGAGGCAGACTGGATTAGCCCTTCGGCAGGGTGTTCTGTAAAAGGAGGAAGAAACTTTTCTCTAAGTCTCGAAGGTTCTTTCAGCAGGTCTCATAATTCAGTCAACGGGAGACAGTTAACAAGAGAAAATAAACACGTTTAATTACATACATATGTATGGGAACCCCACATACATGAGAGACTCATTCAGAGACAGAAACGGAAGATGAGGCACATATGACATGCTGAGCGGGATGAGGTAATGTGCCTTGGGGCTTCAGAAGGTCACTGCAGAAAGGCAAGAGCAGATGTTCAGTAATCGCTAGTTTGCTCTGCCACGGAGATAGGTACAACAAGTTACTTCTGGTGGTAACTCTTATGATGGGCAAGGTCCCTAATTTAAATTCTGTAGCCCTGGCCGGTTTGGCTCAGCGGTTGGAGTGTCGGCCTGCAGACCAAGGAGTCCCGGGTTCGATTCCGGCCAAGGGCACATACCTCGGTTGTGGTTCATCCCCGGCCCCAGTTGGGGTCGTGCGGGAGGCAATCAATTGATGTGTCTCTCTCACATCAATGTTTCTCTCTCTCCCTCCCACTCTGTCTGAAGATAAATGTAAAAATATCCTCGGGTGAGGATTAAAAACATATATATATTAAATTCTGTAAGGGACAGGTAAAAGTTTCTGGTGAGCCCTCAGGGCCTTGACTGCCTTTGGCTCAAAATAATCCACATACCACAGAGGCACATCTTGGGATGACTCACTGGAAACCCCTATAGTTTATTATTATGCTTTATAATTTACAGATACGGTGTATTTTTCTTTTATATGTATTAAATGCTATGTAAATTTTTTATCTACTAAAAATAAGGAAAGGACCATTTCTGCACCCAGGGGCTCCCAGTCTACTGCAGAGATCTGCATGGAAATCACACTCCTTTTCCCTCTGTTTCAACAAACTGAGAAACAGACCCAGGGCAAAACGGGATTTGAGAAAGTGGAGGCCAAACGGTTTCTTCCCCTTTCTCACTTGATCCAGGTGGTCAGATGCAAACTGGAGGGCCCCTGCTGACCTCTCCCCATGTGGCAGGGCCTACTTGGTGGGGGAGGATGCAGGAGAGAAGCCACTGAAGGGGAAAGGAGGGAGGGGCTTTCCTTCCTGGGCAGGGGAGTGGAAGCCCCCTGGATGCCGCATGCACAAACTACTGGGATGATGCCAAGCAGAGGTGACAGATGCTGTAAGAGGGCCAAGAACAAGTGAGCTGCACCAGGCAGAGTTGTTTGCAGGTAACCGTGTGATGGAAGTCTTCCCAGAGGAGGCCACAAATATTTTGCCTCCACATGAAAGATGACTGGGATCTGGGCCAGTGGAGGGGAAATGGTATTAACCCAGTGGCTGAAGTAGTGAGATCGGGCAGGGGGCTGAGGTCTGAGTTGGGGCTTCTGTGAGCTCCATGGGACAGAACTGGCCCTCTTGTAAACGCTAAGAGTGTGTCACCTGAAAGCAAGGGCAGCAGAGGGGTCACCAGGCTGGATGAGTGAGGCAGGGTCAGGGGAGGAGCTGGCTAGGAGTAGGGAGAACTTCCTCCCTGTCTCTTCCCCACGTGTGAGAGAATGGGTCGAGCTGCTGATTCCTGGGCAGGCACAGGGAGAATGAAGGAGGCATGGGGGTCCCGCCCTAAAAAGGAGTCCCTGCCTCACCTCCCAGGGCGTCAGGTGACCTGGGTTTGTGTCCTGGTGGCCTGCCAGTTGCTTGACTTTGAGCAAGGAGATAAATCACATTCAGTGAAAATCTTCTTCCTATGTGTCAGGGTCTTGCTTTCTGTGTATCATTTTCTTTAATTATACTTAATCCTCACAACCACCCTGTGAGGTGGGCATTAACATCTCTCATTCACAGATGAAGACTTTGAGGGTCAGGGAAGGGAAGTCATTAGCTAAAGTCATGCAGGTGGTAGGGGATGCCACCTGTGATGTTAGAACCCAGTTCTGTCTGCTGCTGAAGGTGATGCCCTTTCCATTATTCTGCTTAACCTTTCTGGGCCTCAGTCTCCCCTTCTGTAAAATGGGAATAACATCTACATCCCAGATTTGTCATAAAAACTAACTGCACAACCTAGCACAGTGGTTGACTTCCTTCAAGTCGCAGGTGCAGGGTCAGGCTGCACCCTGAGGTTGACCGGACCTCTCCGGGTTTGGCTGTTTTCAGCTACTTTCAGGGCAGGGACCTATCCACAGAGGGTAGAATCATAAGTTACACAGCTCATTCCACAACATTAATTCTCTCATTTTCTAACAGTTACATCTTGTCCCCTC
Organism: Tadarida brasiliensis; assembly: GCA_030848825.1. Lineage (NCBI taxonomy): Eukaryota > Metazoa > Chordata > Mammalia > Chiroptera > Molossidae > Tadarida > Tadarida brasiliensis. The sequence continues at coordinate 195,402,995 of CM061257.1, read as the reverse complement.
ACTGACTATGGGGGGAGTCCCCCTCCCCCGTTTATGCTCATTCACACCTAGGCTGAGCTCAGACCCAGGCTCTCTCATGAGTTAGAGACTCACACTGGTGACCTGAAAGCCAGGTGTTTACCACAAGCAGTGACTAAGACATCAGAGTGGACCCACAGAGCAGTGAGCTAAGAAGAGAAACCTCTCGAACTACCAGAATGGACCCCAGCACTGTGCCTGCCTCCTCTTAGACACTGGCTTCAACAAGGCTGCATTTAAGGGGCCGGTGGACCTTATTTTCAAGGCTAGCTTACAGTTCGGTTTGGTTTGATTCTATTTAATTAGATTTCGTTAAGTGGCAGGTGCTGGGCAAGGCTAGTGTGTTTAGATCGCTGAAGCTCAGATCCCCAGAAAACAACTTTGTCAGGGATGTAATTCCAGAAATGGAGCCTAAATCACAGATGTTTCAACTAGGACAAGAGATGGGATGAGAGGGACTTGAAGACTTTTGTTATTATTGAGGAGTCTAGTCCTCTGCTCGTTGTGCTTCGCCAGGGAGGAGGATTCATTCACATCTCACCCCGAGCAGGCCAGGCCACAGAGAGCTGCTTCTTCGCTGTAGTTAATAAACAGGTGTGTTTACGTCTCTACGGAGCTGGACAAGGAAAACCGAGGGGGAAAAAAGGAAATCAAGGGGGAAAAACAAACTCAGTTAAAACTGTTCCCCCTAGCATTCTCTCAACTGGAAATGTCCAATTCTGACATCCTGGTTAGTCTCTAATACATTGAAAATATATCTTCATCTATTTGAGTGAGCCATATTGACCACAAAACAGTAAGGGAGGAGGGATGGATAGCAAGGTTAGCTGGTAAAAATAATGTGGGTTAAACTAGTCCGTTGCAGAGAAGCTATACATGTCAGCGGGACCTTACAAAGGGAGACAAAACAAGATGAAGAAAAACGCCCAGCAGAACTGAAGAATGTTTACATTCTTGCAACCACAAATGTGAAGTGAGCTCAGAACCCAGTGGGAGTTAACAAAACAGAGTTAAGGTGGAGGTGGGGTCTGCTCTGAGCCTCAGTCCCCTGGTGGCCTGGCAATGAAACATCTGCCTTGCAGTAGCTGAAATCAGGCTGAGAAGAAGTTTGCACGCACAGGAGACTTTGTGGGTCTCCAGACTTAGGTTTCTCCCTCCGATTTTGGCCTAGTGAATGTAGAAAACTGCTAAGGTAGTTGCATATGCCTGTGGCTGTCTGTCCCTTTTACCCACTGGCACCACTGCCTGGCAGGAAACTTCAGGAACCCAGGACAGGGAAGTGTCAGGAGCTTAATCTCCTGGAGGCCCGCCTGAGGGGCTTGGCTCAGAGACTTAACACTAGCCCTATCCCTCCCGAGGGGTTAGAGAGAGGAGAGCCGGAGTCCACTCGTTAGCTAGCTAATTAATTTTTGAGCATGTCATGGAGATGTCACAGAGAAGACGAAATGAATGAGATGAGACCCATGTCCTGAGGGAAGGGGAAGGCAGATGCATATTCACGACTAGTGGTATACACCACATTAAGGAGGGTAAACAAAGCACCACAGGAAGGCTTCTCCTCTTCAGTATTATTTTTGTTATAATCACTTCCTATTACCCCACCCAGAGAGAAGCATCATTAACATTTTGGAATATATCCTTTTCAGACTTTTACCTTATGCAAATATATGCATGAATTCAAGACATATGTGCTCTCTCTCTATAGATATACATTTTTCTGAAACAGCCGGGCTGGTGTGGCTCAGTGGTTTGAGCGTTGTCCCATGCACCAAGAGGTCATCAGTTTGATTCCCAGGTCAGGGCACGTGCCTGGGTTGTGGGCTCGATCCCCAGTAGGGGGCGTGCAGGAGGCAGCTGAATTGATGTTTTTATCTCTCTCTCCCTTTCCCTTCCTCTCTATCTAAAAATCAGTACAAATATATTTTTAAAAAAGAAATACTTAAATTTTTCTGAAACAGAATTATATGTAAGATTTTACCTTTTTTTTTTTTTTTTAAAAAAAAGTTTTTATTGACTTTTTAGAAAGAGAGAGAAACATCAATGTGAGAGAGAAACATCCATTGGCTGCTTCCTGCACACACCCTACTGGGGATGGAGCTGCAACCCTGGCATGTGCTCTGGCTGGGAATTGAAGGGGGACCTCTCAGTCCATGGTACGATGCTCAGTCCACTGAGCCACACCAGCTGGGCTGGATTTTACTTTTTGAATCTCACAACACACCATGAACATCTTTTCAACTAATACATATATATTAGCATCGATGTATTGAATATCTGTATTGCATTCATTATTTGACTTTAAAATAATTTAGTTAACCAAGGTGGAGAGATGAGGGATTCCTGTCCTTTCCCTCAAGTGAAGTGAGGGGGGCTGCAACGACACCACCCAGTGAACTTGGTATGTGTTTCTTACAGCTTTTGCAGCCAGCATTGGTGTCAGATCTGCCTAAGAAATCTAAAGGGCGAACGCAGGCTGGCTGGCAACTGATGGACAAAACAAAGGCGATGGGCTGTGCTGGGATCCGCCTCCCGTCCCAGGGCTGTTGGGCTGAGGATGTGTGAGCATTTCTGAGAAACAAGTGGCTTGGTGATTACATCAACGTAAAGGTTACAGTGGGTGAAGGAGCTCAGACTTTATTTCGATGTTAATGAGGACCCTCTGGGAGGCTCAGGAGGGGAATGATGCTGTCAGGGTCTTGCTGTAGGAGATTCATTGTGTATAAGACCCCCGGAGGGAGGGGAGACAAGAGGACAGGAAGCCAGTTCAGCAGCTGTTACCAAAGTCTGAAGACAAATGTTCCCTCCTTCCAGGGGAGTTAAAGGATCTGAGTTCAAGTTTGACCTCTACCACTGAAGAACTTGAATCAACTTGAATCAGTCAGTCACTTCACTTTCCCAAGCCTTAATATCTCATCTGTAATAAGGGCATACAAACAACCCCAAGGGGTGATGCCAGTGCTTTGGAACTTGCTAAATGTGGTACTTGTACAACATGGTGAACAGCACTAAATGCTGCTGACTTGTACACATTGTAATAATTAATCCTATGTTATGTGAATTTCACTTCCATTGAAAAACAAAAACAAAATAACCCCAAGGGTTGTTGTGAGGATTAAATGCGTCTGGTGGGTTTGTTTTTGTCATATGTGGGCAAACAGGAAACTAGCTTTATTCCCATAATTGCATTAACCCTTGTCAGTCTGGATCCCTCCACAGGCTCAGGGCAACAACTTATTTGAGTCCTTTTAAGGTTTCCAGGCTTGTAGTTCAATTTGGTTACTAAAATCTCAGTCACTGTGCAGTTTATAGTTTCAATACAGGCGTACCTCAGAAATATTGTGGGTTCGGTTCCAGATCCCTGTGATAAAGAAAGTATCGCAATAAATCAAGTTGTAATCTTTTTCCTGGTGGAGGATCTTGCCTTCAATTGGTAAAAAACACATCATCTGTAAAGCACAATAAAACTAGAGACACCTGTATCCTTCTTCTTTCTGCTCCTGCTGCTTCTGCACAGAATGGGCGTGTGCCTGGCTGCAGGGAGCACAGGTGAGGAGGGGTAGGGTTGAGAGGAGACACACGATGGCAGGTTGATGACAGTGGGAGGTGGTAAAACTGGTTCACAGTGACTTTCCTGGGGCTTCCCTTGCCTGAGTCATCACCATTTGGCTCCAGGCCACAGCCTCATCTGGGTGCTGCTGGGGAGGGGAGAGTCTCTGCCTGCTCCGGTCAGGAACAGTCTCAGTGTGGGTGATGGCAGGGTTCCGTGGGCAGCATCCAGCCAGCCCCCCTGCCCCGTGAGGACCCCAGAGGGGCAGCTATGTCTGTTTGTGGTAGGGGACTGGTTGCCCCCCATTCCAAAGCTCTTTTGGGGCTAGCTTGGCTGTGACTGACCACTCAGGCAGCCCAAAAGTTCTTGATTCCCCCCCACCCCACCCAACTAATGTCTAGTTTCCTTTTGAGAGTCTCCTCCTGTGTCCTCCCGGCTCCTGGTCCCCAGCTGCTTAGGGTGAAACCCTTCTGCTGAATTCCAGTCCTCAGCCTGCTTTCTCACTGGTCACTAGTGATGAAAAGCATTTACATCTCCTCCCCGACTGGCTTTATGCTCAATTTTCATTGATTCCAGGCTAACATTTTCTTTCAGTGACTCAGTAAGGACAGATGATGTATGTGGTTTATGGCTCCTCCCTCATTTGTCCCTGGCCCTCACGGTCATTATGTGATGGACTCTAGGAAACTAGTCATTGAGGAAAAAGGAATGGCAGAGAGAGAGAAGAGACAGATATTCTTAACTTCTGTCCCCAAGCCAGCCCTTGTTGGCTGAAAGCACACCCGCCAGTCCCCAAGACGCTCGCTTGCCAGCACTTGGGACATCCTGGCTCCTCTGGATGGAGCTGTCACCAAAGACATGTAACAATGTTAGGGATTTTCAGACTGAAGTGGAAGAGGCCGAGAGGCCTGTCTCAAGCCTCCCTGGGCCCACGTAAAGCTGAAAGTGCTTACAGACACTGAACTCAGAGTAAGTATAAAAAATGAGTGTTTCCTCTACCTACAGTAACCTCCTCTTTCTCTTTTCTGTATGAAGAACTCCCACCGATCCTTCCAAGCCAGCTCAAGTGCTATACTTCTGGGAAGCCTCACACACCCCTTGAGGGGCAGTTAGGACCTCTCTGCTGTGTGCCCCATGGGTGTGCCCAGGGCCCGGGAGACGCCCATGGAAGGACAGAATGCTTGGCACAGCGCCTGTCCTCTCCCCCTGCAGGAGTGTCCTGGGAGGGTCGCTGGACATCCTGTGTGTGAACTGGTGCTGTGAGCTACAAAGCACCATATTAGAAATAATATTTGTCTGGCTGGGTTTAGTTCGTTGCTTGTACCTATTCTTGAATTGTGAGCTTTTTTTTTTTTTTTTTTATTCCTTACCTAAGGATATTTTTCTACTTATTATCAGATAAAGTGGGAGGGAGAGAGAGAGAAACATCAATGTGATAGAGTCACATCGACTGGTTGCCTCCCACACAAACCAACTAGGGCCGGGGACAAACCGAAACCGAGGTACGTGCCCTTGACCGGAATCGAACCTGCAACTCTTTGGTCTGCAGGCCGACGCTCTAACCACTGAGCCAAACTGGCCAGGGCGAATTGTGAGTTTTTTGATAAAGGATTTTTTTTTAAGTGTAGCCTCAACACTTTACACAATGCTGGATAGGAAAGTCGGCCTGAGACAGACACGTCAGGCAGGGAAGCTGCTTTACACAGGCCCACGGCCTGCCCAGGAAGGCTGGCACCTGGCTCTTCCGAGCAGCACAGCAGTTAGCCTGGCCAGCTTTAAGGCCCCTAGCTGGCTCTCCTTTGGGACTCCTGTGACCCTCTTTGCCTCCGCCTGCTCCCAGTGGCTCTGGCTACCCACTCTTAGAGACTCCTGGCCTCTCCCACTTGCTCACCCAGCGTGTGACCATGGCCTCTTTCTTCAGCTCCTCCCACCACCTCTCTGGCAGATTCTCAAACTGAACCTGTCGTTGCCTCCCCAGCACTGACCACAGCTTGACTGACCCAGGCTTGGCCTTACTAAGCCAGGCTTCGGGCCTCATGTGTGATCCAAAGCTCAATACATTTATATCAGAGTTAGAGAGAACATCAGTGTTGTGAGCTGATGGGCCAGTGGTCATGGCAGACGTGGGGTCAGATCCTGGTTCAGCTACTTACTAGCCGTGTGACCATGGCCAGTTGCTGAACTTCTTAGAATCTAAGTTTTCTCATTTGCACATAGAGAGTAACACACACACACACACACACACACACACACACACACGCACACCCTGAACTCTTAGGGCCACTGTGAAGAGTAAACACTATGACCTTGGACAAATCCATTTACCTCTCTGAACCCTGATTTCTTCAAGTATAAAACCTCTACCTTGTAGGAAGAGGTGGTCAGGTTTAGAGAGAATGTACAGAAAGTATGTAGCAGGGTGCCTGGCGCATAGTAGGTGCTCATCGTCACTACCTTCATCACTACTGTGACCAGGAAGAAGCCCTTGGTGAGTAGCAACCACAGATGCATCTAAGGAAAGTCACCAGGCCACACAGGGCGCATCTCGATCCACGAGTGTTTAATAAGCTGCTCAGGATCTTAGTTTATGCCACTTGTCACCTGGCTGCATCCTCGTTGAGCTAGGAATGACTTAAAGATAATTACTTTCAAATTTGAAGAGAAGCTAACTTTCCTATCTAATTTGGATATACCAAGTGAAACCCCAGGGAGAGAACTCATTCTCATTATAATACAGCCTAGATGTTTCCCCACCCTCCCCACTTTCCCTTTTCCTTTAGATAAGTCCCTTAAGCACCCAGAAGCACTGGGCAAATATTTGTTGAGTGTTGAATGAACGGATTAACTCAATTTGATTGGAAAATGCCCAGCTGTTGCGCAATATAAGGAGACACATTTGTGACCAGGACTTTAGCCTCCTGGGGAGGAAGCATGGAGGGACTGGCCACAGCACCCACATGGTGATACATGGAAATCTGGGGAAATCGGGCACTGAGGGGGACTAGAAGAGACCAAGCTGACTGGGACAGGGGATGTGGGTGGTTTTCTGAATTTAGCAAAGGCCGATTATGATGAGACAGTTAGTGGCCCTCACCCGCTGGCTGTCCAGCTGTGCATGCCCGCTGCACCCTCTCAGCCTTACCCTTGCTGGCGAGTCAGTTGTCCAGTGGCCTCTGCAACGTAGAGCGACTGGAATCAAAGCACCAAAGCCAGCCTGCCAGTTAGCCTCTGGGGGGTAATGGTAACACTGCCCCTCTGGTGCTGGCTGAAAGGCATACATCAAGCCCCTGGCATCTTCTTTCACCCCCAGATGCTGCAGCAGTCACCGTGTGGGCTGCCCTGCTTCCATCCTGACCTTCTCCATTCATCCTCCCATCGTCAACATAGGTCTCATCATTCACTGCCCACTCGCTACGCACAGGATCAAGTCCCAGTGCCCGGCAGGGCGGTCAAGGTCCTTTGCAGTTTGGTCCCAACTTACAGGACCAGCTTTACTACCCACCATGAGTTCTTGGCCACACCGAACTCCCGCCTGCTTTTCAGACTCCCAGCCTGACTGAAAGGCCGTCCTCTTCCCAGAACCCGCTCAAGTGCCGCTTCCTGAGAAGCGGGCCGGCCAGCTCCCAGTGGCTTCTCGAATGCTTTCTGAAGTCTTGACTCGACCTGAAATTCCCTTTTCCTTCTTTTCCAACCCACGAATTCCTAGTCTTCAGGACTTGGCTCACCATTGCTCTAAAATTTTTTTTAAATGATTTCTTGACATTATTTCAGATTTCAAGGGAAGTTGCAAGGATAGTACAAAGAATTCTTGTACATCTTTCACCCAGCTTGCCTAAATATTAAGGCTTTGCCACATTTGCCTTAAGCTTATCTATCTAGATATATAATTCTATTTTTTCCAAACCGTGAGTTATTTGCAGACATTATACTTCTCTACTTCAATGTGCATGTTTTCCAAAACCAAGGATATTCTCGTACATAATAACGGAACAGTTATCAAAATTAAAAAATTAACTTTGAGCCCTGGCCGGTTTGGCTCAGCAGTTAGAACATCAGCCTGTGGATCAAAGAGTCTTGGGTTCGAGTCCAGTCAAGGGCACATATCTTGGTTGCAGTTTGTCCCCGGCCCTGGTCGGGGTCGTGTGGGAGGCAACCAGTTGATGTGTCTCTCTCACATCGATGTTTTTTTCTCTCTTTCCCTCCCACGCTATCTAAAAATAAATGGAAAAATATCCTAGGGTGAGGATTAAAAAAAAAATTAACTTTGATACCAACTATTATCTAATATACAAATTTTACTCAGATTTCACAAATTATCCCAGTAAAGTCCTTTATAGCAAAGGAAAAACCCAGATCATGTACCACATTTAGTTGTCATCTTGTCTAGGCAGTTATTTTAGAGAAAGTACCTTATTTTGGGTTTGTCTCATGTTTCCTCGGGAGGGAGTCATGTTGTATACATTTGGTCAGAGTATCTCAGAGGTGACACTGTTTGTCTTTGTGTCACAGGAGGCATATGACGTTGTTTTGTCCCGTTCTGGTGATGTTAACGTTGGTCACTTGGTTGATTTGTTGATGTGTATGACTCCTCCCTGGCCCATGAGACCCTTCTCAAGGTTGAGGAGGGGCTCAACCTGATGTCCAGCACCTGAAGATGTGGAGATGTAGAGAGGCGAGGAACAAACACCGACTCAGCCTGGCTCTGTGGCTGCTTCTCAGCTAAGCTGCCCAGCAGCCCTACGACTTGGAGGTGGTTGTGCTCCATTTACAGGTGCACAGGGAGGACGAGTAGTTTGCCTAAGGGCACTTGACTGATAAGCAGCAGATCCAGATTCAAATCCAGGTCTGTTTGCCACTTCCTATAACACGAATGCCCTGGAGACCATAGACAGTCAACAACCTCCACTGTCTAAAGAAAGTTTTAAATGGAAACCTCTAACACCAAGACCATCAAAAAACAAAAACAACAACAACAAAAAACTGAACACCTTCCTACATTAGTGAGGATGTTTTTTATTCATTTATCCCATCAACAAATATTTATGGTCGGTCTACTATGTACCAGGCAGTGTGAAAGATAGTAGGGGTGTGGTAGTGAACAAGCAGTTTGCATGGTAGTGTAGTGGGACTCTGCAAATACCAGCAAATCCAACTGAAGTGGCTTGAACAATAACAAGGCTAACTGGAGCAGCTCCAGGACAGACTGAGCAGATCAAAGATGACAGGGTTAAGATTTGTGTTCTCTGGAATTCTCTTAGCTTTACATGTTTGCCTTAGTTTTAAGCAAGACATCCTCAAAGAAAACAAAGGGTACATTCCTGTCATGGTCCCTGTATAGAGGAAAAGAAAGTCTTGCTAGAATCCTCCCAATCAACCTCCCTTCCACCTCATGCCTAAATCCTCCACTTGGCAAGAGGAATGAGACACTGTGCCTCCCGCCACCCGGGCCACCTCCAGGCTCAACTTTCCCCAAAGCACTTGGTTGTCAGAAGAGCAGGAGGAGAGTGAACAAAATTGCAGTTTTCTTTTAAGAAGAAAAGAGGGGGAAAGGCTGTTGAGAAGGCAACTGACAGTATTTGTCAACTCTCCCATTTACTAACTTACCAAATATTTACAGACTCTGGCTTCTTAGAAACTCTTGTTTATGAAAATACAAATTGGCCTCATTGCTATTCCTTATATTCATTGTATCAAGTTCTACTTTTTACTTACTAAGTTACATAATGTCTCCACATCTATCCCTGTATCTCTTGTCTCATTCCAAAATAAGGGCTCCAATTTCTGAGCGCACAGACTCTTAGCCAGGGAAGGTTTAACAAAGATTCAATAACTGTTTCCAGGATGTTCATGGACCACTGCACAGGGCAGGAGCTGGAGGGTTCTGCTGAGCCAGGCATTCACTATTTAGTTGCTGGGTGGGGAGATTCAGTGGAGGGGCCAGGAAGGCTGGGAAGACACTCAGATCCTGTTTGTCAACTGGTATGGAAGTATTTATTTCAATATTTTAACAACCAGAATGATGGTACCCACGTGACAAGCTGGACATCAGCTCCAGTTCTCACATGGCCATTCGCAGTGTCGGTGTATTGTCTATAGCACAGTCTTCCCTGCTTCTGCCCCATGGCTGGGCATTTGGGCTGCCTCCAGTTTTAACTGCAGTATGAACCTCAGTTCTAAGCATCTCTCTATCCACCTTTGTTATAATTTATAATATATAAAAATATATCTATATGATATATGTGTATTTATAAATACATAGTTCATATTTTTATTTGTTTCCTTGGAACATATTTCTCAAAGTGGTGTTCCAAGGTCAAAGGGTATGATCAATTTCATAATTTGATACAGTGATTTAAAAAGCATTAGCCAATGGTCTAGAAAGATGCTTGCCAACTTTTTCATAGACTACTGTTGCTGGAGAGCTGGAGGCACATGGTGTGGCAGAAAGAGGGTGGGCATTGGATGAGGAGAGCTGGGCTCAGGTCTGGGCAATGTTACTTTTTAGTAGGGGTTGGGGACTGCTGGCTTCTCTGAAGCTTGGTTTCCCCAACTGTAAAACGGGGGAGATGCCATCTCTCACAGCACCAGGCACAGTAGGCAGCCATTGTCTCTATCTGTTCCTGACCTTGGCCGGAGGACCTCGCCACCCTTTCACACCCTTACCATGGCCCACCTTTGAGTGATTAGTGATCAGGGTCCTGGAAGGTGCTGGTTTTGTACTGTAAGGAAGTGTGTATACTGCCACCTTCTGGCATAAAGAGTCAGTGTCCAGATGACTTTGGGGACCAAGCTGCTCCCCTTGTGTCCCTGTGAGGATCTGTCCCAAGAGTGAAGCTGCAGAAGGAAGGGGGGTTCTCCCCACCTAGGATGGCCCTGGTGGTGGCTTTAAGGGGATATCCTCCTTCTGCCAGTGAAACCTGTGGAGAGAGATGCTGGGTTTTGAAAAAGCTGCTTGTAAATGATGGTGTTTTGGGTTTTGGAGATGGTGAAGGTGCTGGCAAAGGCACCTTTGCCAAAGCAGGAGGTCTTTGTCAACGATCTATTAAACCCTGTTTAGAGAGGCTGACAGCAGTGGTCAATGAGGCCACAAATATTTACAGAACATCTATCATGTGCCAGACAAGTGCTTTGGCAAACAACGTTGAATAAGACAGTTGGGGTTCCCACTGTCCTTGTCTAGTGGGAAAGTTCGTGAATAGGATTAATTATTTTAAAATAAATATACTCATCTGGCCGGTGTAGCTCAGTGGTTGAGCATTGACCCATGCACCAAGAGGTTGCCAGTTCGATTCCCGGTCAGGACACATGCCCAGGTTGTGGGCCCAATGCCCAGTGGGGGGCATGCAGGAGGCGGCCAATCGATGTTCTCTCTCATCAATGTTTGTCTCTCTCTCTCTCTCCCTCTCACTTTCTCTCTCTCTCTAAAATCAATAAAGGAAAAAAATAAAATAAAAATAATATACTTTAAAAAAAAAATGGACCGTTTCACGAATTTGCGTGTCATTCTCGTGCAGGGGCCATGCTAATCTTCTCCGTATCATTCCAGTTTTGGTTCATGTGCTGCCGAAGTGCGCACCGTGCTTTCTTTTATTTATTTAATTGAAGACAAAATGGCATCTATAACAAAAAATTTAAAACACAATATTTCACCTCCCAAACACTATAGCTACCTTTATTTCACTATCTTCAGGCCCCTGCACAGTTATATGCACATTTTTAGAGCTATAACCATAATATATGTTATCCTGAGGTTTGTTATATTTTACCCATAATAAACACTTCTCTATATTGCTACCTAATCTTCATCCTTATGGCTCTATAAGAGGAAAATGTGTGACTGTATCAAAATCTATGTAACAATTTCCATAAGCTTAGACACATAGATTATTTTTTCCTTTTTCTCTTTTTGCTATAATAGATATTGCTGATGTGAACTTCTTCATGCAGATTTTTATTGCATTACTTTTCAATAATCACGAAAATGGTTCATCCCCTATGTTGCCATATTGCTTCCCAAAAGAACTCTTACTCATTTACAATGCCACCAATATGAGGCCAGCGAGTCAATCTTGCTACATCAGGCGCATTGAATATTGTTGCTTTCATACAGTTTTGAGAATTAATATTTTAAAATTGGGTCCCAAATTTGCTTTAATCTTCATTTCTTTGGATACCAGTAGGCAGGTTAGTTTTTTGCACATGTACTATTTATAATTGCTCTTGTGTGAAATGTCTGTTCATACTGTGGTTAAATTTTGAATGAGTTTCTTGTTTGATGTGTTTCCTTAGAAGAGAGAAAAGCAATAGGAGATTGTAGTATTGCAGCCCAGGGTGTCGGAATGGTACTTACTACGTTATTCATTGGGTTAATAACTCCTTCTGGAATCTTCCTAAGAAAGCTCAGCTGCTCCAGAATCTAAAGTGCAAGTCTCTTCTGCTGCCCAGAACTACAAAGTGAGAAAAGTGATTGTATAATGCCCTTGGCTGTGCTCGACTCAGTAGTGGAAATGACATAATCTTTTACTGTGTATGAATAAAGAGTTGGACACCAGCCTAGGTTATAATAATGCCAATGAAAATTATGTGATTGGAGAGTTAATTTGTTTCCTAATGATTATGAAGAATACAGAGTGTCTTTGAGTATCTCAGTTGGAAGGGTCCTTCTAATATGATCCAAACCCCTGGCCCAGAGAAGTGAAGTGTCTTGCCCAAACTCACACAGTAAGCCAGAAGCCCAGCTCAATTCCCATAGCATCTTTCCTGTGTCCTGAATGTGAATGCAAATGAACCTGCGATTCTCTCCTTCCAGGTGCCGCCCACCCCCTGCACTGGGATTGTCTATCACCCAGTCTGGATGATTTCCAGAACGCAACTCTGGAAGTGCTTTCTGTGTTGGGAGTTGGTTTTCTTTTCCTGCATGCTTCCAACAAGAACTCTAGGCCTTTTCTTTCTGGGAACTCAAAGTATTGCACCATGTAGGGTTCTGAGCGGTAGTTAAATAGTCCGCCAGAGCACACATCTTTCTCCTGGAAGAAGACTACAAATGTCAGAAACTGGACCTGCATGAAGGTGAGCCATCTTCTATTTTCTGCGATGATTCGATGGACATTTGATTAGCACATACTATGTAGTAGGCACTACCTCTCTTAATTTCTTAAAAACACCTGTTGAGTAACAGATTTGGAAATGGAGGCTCAGAGAGATTGAGTAACAGCTAAGATGTCCTTATCTCACTGATCCTCAGTTGGGGTGGGGAACCTAGAACAGCCAGTCAGAACCACCTGGGAGCTTTGCCAGTGCATGTTTCCTACTGAGAACAACGGCATCCTACAGTGCCACCTGTGGGATTTGTGTGCCCAGGTGCTACCCCACAGATGACCTATTCTGGACAAGTGCCAACAAACTGGGGCCGTAAAATGGGAGGTCGATAGAACTCCATGTAGAGGGGCTATGACAAAGACAAGGAAAATAAGCACCTGGGAAAATTCCTTATTGAAGAAGAAATAGAAGAATACCAAGGACTGTGACACGGGGGAATATAACTGAAGACCAGAGAGAAGAGATAGTCTTGGTGGGTGGGAGGGTCCGAGGGGCAGGCCCCAGGGCAGGCAGGAAGAATGTGGTCGGGGAATGGGGGGTGCCTGCAGGGTTTTGGGGGCACTGTGGCAGAGTCTCCACCTACCACACTCAGTACAGAGAGGCGGCAGCTTTGGTAGGAGGAGCACTTGACCAGGAGTTCCAAGACCTACCCCTGGCGGTGGACCTCAGGCAAGTCACATCACCTCTCTGTGACTTAGTTTTGTTCTTTTATTTATTTATTTTATTTTTTTATCCTCACCCGAGGACATTTTTTCATTTTTTGCTCAGATAGAGTAGGAGGGAGAGAGAGAGAGAGAGAAACATCGACGTGAAAGGGCCACATAGAGTGGCTGCCACCCGCACAACCAACCAGGGCCAGGGACAAACTGCAACCGAGGTACATGTCCCTAGCGGGAACCGAACTCGGGTCTCTCCGGACCGCAGGCCGACGCTCTAACCACTGAGCCAAACCGGCCAGGGCTTGTTCTTTTAAAAATAGACATAAAAATAGCCTTCTCTGGCTACCTCTCAGAAGGCTTATGGGAACGGATTGGGTTAACTCATATGAAAATGTTTTATAAATGATCAAACACTATGCAGATGTCACAGAGGGACTGTTAGGCACAGCTATACATTCTAATTCATTATCATTCAGAATTTCAGCCCCTCAGTTTGTTTTTGGCTGTATTTTATCAATAAGGTAGAGTTGATGCCTATTGAGAATCTGCACACTAAAGCTTGGCTCAGGGTAAGCCCCCCATGTTAGTGACTCCCATCCCCCGCCCTGATGTTGTTGTACCATTAGCCCAACCAGAATGGATTTCAGCTACATAGAAAATGCCCTCTAATAGCAGTCTGACTGCTCTTTTAAAAAAAAAACCAGCTCTTGTTCTTAAGAAAGAGTTTTTGGTGAAAAGTTCATTCATGTAAGAATAAATATAGCATATAAGTACAATTTAAAGAACAATAAAACAAACCACATACTAAGCTGAAGAAAAAATATCACCAGTACCTGCAAAGCCCCTACTTGTCCATCCCTGATGCATTCCCTTCACTCTCCTGTCCTCATTTTGTGTTAATCTTTCTCTTGCTTTTTAAAAATAGCTTTACCACATATATTATCCCTAAGCAATATATTATTTAGTTTTCTCTGTCTCTGAACTTCTATAAAGGGGATCATATTATGAGTATTCTTCTATAACTTGCTTTTTGCATCTGTGATCTCCGTGTTGAGAGATGCAGCCATAGAGCTGTAGTTCATTCTTTTTCACTGCTGTATAGTATTCCACTGTGGGAATGTATTATAATTTATCGATCCTATAACGAATGGACATTGGGTTGTTTCCAATTTGGGAATATTATGAACAACACTCGTGTATGTCTCCTATTGCATACTCTTGTATGATTGGTTTGCAGTAGCTCTTTATAGATTCTGGATAGGACTCCTTTGCCAGTTGTATATGTTAATTATTTTCTCCTGGTCTCTGGCTGGTCTTCTCACTCTGTGTGTACTTTTTTTTTTCTTTTTAATGAATAGACTTTTTTAATTTTAGTGCAGTTAACCTCAATCTTTTCTTTCACCTTTCCCTTTCACTTTTGGCATCTTGTTCAAGAAATTGTTTTACCTGAGGTCAGAAATATGATCTCCTGCATTTTCTTTTGTAAGTTTAAAAATTCCAAATGTCTTTCTTAGGACTGTTCTGTTTCCTAAGCTCCTGAATCTTTCCATAAAATGTTTCTGGAAGCCTGAGGTTATTTCTATTCCCGTGGGTCTCCTCTCAGCACAGAGAGCTTTGAGTTCTGACAAATGTCAAGAGAAAAACTTCATGGAGTGGGAGGTGCAGGCCTAGCTCTCAAAGGCTGCGTGTGTCCTGCACTCTCTAACGGCCTCAGGCCCCTAGGGGGCGCCTTCACACCAGGCACGGAGCTCCCTGCAGCCTGCGGGGCTCTGAGATGGAGCCCATCCAGGGACTCCTCGTGCTCAGCCCCTGCCTGGGGCGCCCTTACCTCCCTGCAGGCTGCAGGGGCAGCACCTCTGCATCAGCTGATCCCCTTCTGCTCTCACCCAGCTTTGCCCTGAGCCTGAACTGCTGGGGCCCAGGCCTCTCTCTTCTTGTTTTTCAAGGAACCACACGAAAACTTCTAGCGGATCTTGCTTTCAAATCTGCACTCCCAACTCTTGCTCTGCCTTATTTCTTAGAATTTTCCCCATTCCCTAATGTCTTCTGGGGGACAATTCAGTAAAGATTTTTTTTTTTAATTGGGTCAGATGCTACTGTGGTTTAAGCCTACCCCAAACCCTGCAGCACGTAACTGATGTAGCTACTGCTTCCCCAAAGGGCAAAAAAACCCACTTAAGGGGCCACAAAAGGTATAAAATGTAAGGCTGAGACATAGCACCCTCTGCTTGTTTGACTATTCCATTTTGCCTTACCTTTTCATCTCCACCAGTTCATAGCTGGCTTAATTGTTTCCTCTTACCTCAGTTTTCTTATCTGTAAGACTGAGTTAATAGTCACTGTCTTACAGGTTTTGTAAGGATGACATGAGATAACACAGGTAAGGGCCACTGTGCCTGGCACATAGTAAGAGTCCACAAATAGTAGTTTCCTTTCGTCTTAGCTGGAGTTCTGCAGCCAACAGAGCCCTGGATGAGCCTATGCACTAGTGCTTTACTGGCTGGTGTCATCCCAGGGGAGCAAGAGGGGGACCAGGAAGTGAGGCAGGGAGGAAGCCAAGCAAATGCTGGGTGGTGCTACTGAGCCGCCACGGCTGGTTCTGGGTCATGCAGGAACCCCTGGAGGAGAGGAGAGCTCCTTCTGCCAGCACCTTCCCACCTCCTACCTCTCAGTAGTCAAAGTTGCCCTGTGGGGTGCTAAGCTCAAGTACCACTTCTGGGCTGGTACCTGAGCCTTCTCGGCAGCCTCTGGAGAAGCAAAGGCTTCTGTGATTCGGGCTAGCTCAGGCCTGGGCATCTGAGCTGCTGTGGCCCCTGCTGCAGTGGGCGGGATGGAAACGCTACGCTCTGGCCCTTGTTCTCAGGGGGAAGCGGAGGCAACCAGCAGCACTAGGAGAGGGAGGGATGGTGGTGGCTGCTAGGGCTTGCGAGCTTGGGGACAGGTGAGCTACTGCCAGGGCCACTAGGCCAAGAAGTAGGGTGAGGGGTTGAGGCCTGGGACAGGGAAGGCTGGTGAGCCAGGTGGATCCTGGGGGTATATCAACTGGATCTGGTTTACCTTTCACTTTTCTTCTGTTTCTGTGAGCTCTGCTTTCCAGGACAGCTAGCAGCAGTGTGGATGTAGTTATGTCTGTATTTGTTAATTCATTCAATCATTACTTGCAGAAAGCCAATAAGGGCACAGAGATGAATGAAGTATGCATGACTTCGGGAAAGATGTGTGAATGGTTTTGTACTGTGTTGGACACTGTGGAGAGTTATGTTAGAGTTCAAGGTTAGTCCAGGGGCCAGCAAAAGTTCTTCTGTAAAGGGCCAGAGAGTAAACATTTTAGGCTTCGCAGGCCATGCGCATCTCTGTTGCATTTGTTTGTTTATACCCCTTTACAAACGTAAAAACCTTTTCTGGCTTGTAGGCCATACAAAAACAGGTTGGGGCCTGTGGGTTAGTCTATGCTGTGCTGACAAAATCCTAATGTAAATGTCTCAACACGTGAAAGGTTTATTCTTGCTTACCACCATCCAGTGCAGGTCCGTGGCTCTCCTGAGCGGCTGTCCTCTATGCGGTGACTCAGGGACTCAGGCCGTCATCTGTGCCATTCTGATTACTGTGAAGGAAGAAGAGACGGTTGAAGGCTTGCATGAGATCTTTTTGGTTGCATGAAATCTTTTCAGGGCCACATCACTTCTGCGTACATTTTCTTGGTTAGAACTCAAATGGTCCCAACTTGGCAAGGGAGACCAGGAAAAGTCCTTTTCCTGTGCGTCTAGGAAGAGGCAACAGCTTGGCAAAGCATAGCACAGTCTGTACCACAGAGAAAAGAGAAGTTTAAGACATGCTCCTGTCTCAGAGGACCTTAGGATCTAGCTGGAGAGAAAGATGAGCATGTATGAAAAGTTGAGTAACAAAGGACAATGGCAGGTGCTAAGTCAGCAGTATGCCAATGATATCAACAACTAAAATATAACAGGCAAAGACTGTAAGAGTTCATGGGACCAAGGGGTCAGACTGAACTGGAGTAGTTGGAGAAAGTTTCATGGAGAAGGTGGGACTTGAATTTGAAGTTGAAGGACTGGCAAGATTTAGCCAGAGGCAGAGGAAGAGGAAGGAGAACTCTTTCGTGCTTGGAGGAAGAAGCATAAACAAAGGGACCGCCTGGAGGAGGTAAGAAAGTGCAGGGTGAACACTGATTTTTCTTTTCATCAAGTTTTTCTATGTTTTGACTTTTTCTACAGTAAACACATATTACTTTTATTTTAAATAACATATATGTTATTTTTCAAAAGCAAATCTTAAATGTGTGGAGTTTGAGGCAGTGGTTGCCATTGCTACTGTGTTATTCTTTCTGTGCAGGTGAATTCCATTGTCATTTCACAGTCTCTGGGAACTGGGCACTCGTGATTCGGTTCACAGCAGCTGGGCACCATCCGTCCCTGTAGGATCAGACTTCCGGCCCCACAGTTCAGGTCCCTCCTCACTTGTTATCATTCCTAAAAGGCTCTCAGGAGCCCCTGTAATTCCAGCAACTCCCTGAGGCTTCTGGGGTCTCAGAATGAATATCTATACTAGAAATGTACGTGACCACCACGAGCATGAGCTCATGAGAATGTCGAAGATTGACACAGGACTGCAGGCAGTGGGCCCGTCCCGGTGTCATGCCTCAGTCTGTAGACGAGAACACTGAGGCCTGAGGAAGACTCTTATCCACGTCACACAGTGAGTAAGTGGCAGGTAGGGGCTTGGACCCTTTCCTGGGTTCTGGTCAAATTCTTTTCTCTTTTTTCTTTTCTTTCTTTTTTTTTTTTTGCCTACTCTTCAGCAACTCCACAGTCAGATGTAGTTTGGGTTAAGGTTCACTGAATCATTTCTATTTCTTGTCTATTCAGTTTTGTGGCTCCTTGGGTCTCTTTGACTAAATTCTGATCTTTTTAAAATCCAATATGGTACAAAAATGGGGAAAATATTCTCTGAAAACAGTCTGGAAGTTCCTCAGAAAGTTAAACATTGAGCTACCATACGACCCAGCAAATTATACTCCTGGGCATATACCCAAGAGAAGTAAACACACATCCACACAAAACTTGTACACCAATGTTCAAAGCAGCATTATTCACAATACCCCCAAAATGGAAACACCTAAACGACCATCAGCTGATGAATGGATAAACAAAACGGGTTATATCCATTCAACAGGCTGTTATTTGACAATAAAAAGGAATGAAGGGCTGATACATGCTAAAACGTGGATGATGAGCCCTGGCCGGTTTTGCTCAGTGGTTAGAGCGTCGGTCCGCGGACCAAAGAGTCGCGGGTTTGATTCCGGTCTAGGGCACGCACCTTGGTTGTGGTTTGTCCCCAGCCCTGAAACCAGCCGATGTCACATCGATATTTCCGCCCCCTCCCCCCAACACACACACTGTATCTGAAAATAAATGGGAAAATGTCCTTGGATGAGGATTAAAAAATAAAAACACCAAAAAAAAAGTGGATGATGAAACTTGGAAACCTTTGCTAAGTGAAAGAAGCTATCACTAACGACCACATGTTGTATGACTGCACTTATAGGAAATGCCCAGAAGAGGCACATCCAGAAAGTAGATTAGTAGTCTCCAGAGGCTTAGAGGTGGGAAGAACGGGAAGTGACTACTACTGGATATGGGTTTTTTAACTGAGTGATGAAAATGTTCTGGAATTAGATTTTGGAGGAAAGCCACAATGAGAAGTGTGTTGTAATATAAAGACCTATGTTTAAGCTAGATGCTTGATCCTAAAAGAACTCTTATAAGCAGGTCTTCTGCTCTGAAAGGTAGAATGGAGTGGTGGGATGGCTCCTGCCTGATAAAATAGCTACTCAGGTCCTAATTTGAATCCCAGCTCCCCCACTAACTAGATGCCAGACCTTAGTCAAGTGACCCTTTATCAACCTCGGTTTCTTCATCTGTACAGTGGGATAATAAAGTCTGTCTTGCAGGTAATTGCATGTACAGTGCCTTGCACTCCATTTAGTTGCCTGTGGTTTCCCTTTCTCATCTCTTCTCTAATCTCAGGAGTCACTCATGCAATATTGGGGGCACTTGTACCCTCTAGAAGGCGCCAAAGCTTTTCTAAGTGAGTGCTTCTTAAACTGTAACATACATAGGAATCACTTTTCCTCCCCATAGCTTTTCTCAAACTCTGTAGGTTAGTGACGAGGGCAAGGCATCTCTCACTAATATGTACATCGAATCACTTGGGGATCTTGTTAAAATGTAGATTCTGAGTCCCTGAGTCATAGCCTGAGATTCTGCATGTCTAAAAATCTCCCAGGTCATGCTGTTGTTTCTGGTCCCTGAAAACACCTGCATAGTATGGTATAAGTCACTGGAAATCTTAAGCTAGAATGATTTATAGAATCTTCCTCAGGTAGCAAACTTTGAGTAACTATTTAAGGTAGAGAGAGATAAAATAAATGAATTTGGGTTTCATAACTAAAATGCTTACAAAGACAGAGTCTGAGATACTAGAAAAGATTTTTAAAGTCCTTTCAGGTGTTCATAGAACTATTTTTAGCCTTCCACGAGGGTCCAGAGTTGACATACAAAATTCTAATTTGAACTATTAAAATTAATAGTTGCAAGGAATGTCAACGTTTTCCTAGCACAGCTTACATCTAGTATCTCTTTTAATAAACTTAAACCAGGATTTTCAATCTTTTTCATCTCCTGGCACACCTAAACTAATTACTAAAATTCTGTGGCATACCAAAAAAAATTAAAAAAAAAATTTTTGCTGATCTGATAAAAAATAGGTACAATTTTGATTCATTCACACTGGATGGCTATTGTTGTGTTGGCTGTTGTCTTTTTTTTTTTTTTTTAATCCTCACCCAAGGATAATTTTTTCCATTTATCTTCAGATAAAGTGGGAGGGAGGGGAAGAGACAGAGAGAGATAGAGAGAGAGATAGATGGAGAGAGAGAAACATTGACGTGAGAGAGACACATCGATTGGTTGCCTCTTGTATGACCCCGACCAGGTCCAGGGACCGAACCGCAACCAGGTACGTGCCCTTGACCGGACTCGAACCCAAGACTCTTTGGTCTGTGGCCAATGCTCCAACCACTGAGCCAAACTGGCCAGGGCAGTTGTCATTTTTTATTTGACAGTCTAAGGAAAAGAGGTCAGTGCCCCTGACTGACAGTCAGGTATTAAATGTTTGAAAAATTCTCGCGGCACACCAGAATGCTGCAGCACACCTGTTGAAAATCGCTGGCTTAAACCAGATCTAGGCAGAGCGGAATAACTGTTCTTATTTCATAGATGATAACATTGAGGCTCAGCCAGATTAAGTGACCTGCTAAAGTCACTCGGATTGTCCCTGGCTCCTCCCTGCACCTGTGTCCTGTCCCCCTCCCTCTTATGATGCCATGACACAGGATTTTATGCAACTTTAGTCTTCCCTCTGGTCCTGGGGGTACAAGCAAGGCAGCTTCGGGGACAAGGAGACTAGAGCACCCCTAACAAAGGGTATGGCCAGAGGTGCAAGGTAATAGAGTAGTAATATTTTTACCCTTCTCCCTGACCCCACCCCATAACCCAGGATTTAAAAATGTCAGTATTGCCTATACTAAAACAAGCATGTTTGGGATGCAAACAGCCATCCTGTTATCTTCTTGCCCTTGTTGTTTCTAGGGCAGCAGGAAGGTAAAAGGGCTCCAGCCTTCCGCCTGACTCCCATTCACACAATGTACCTGGGCCTATCTGATTTGGCCCCTGAAAACACTCAGGCTTTTGTGGGGGAGGGGAGGAAGAAGGGAAGCAGAAACCATCTCTCTTCAGAGTTGGAGCTTATGTGTTCTAATTCATCAGTTAGGTATTCATGATTTTCAATCTTGAGGTTTCAAAATATTGATGCTGGGATCTGGGGTGGGGCTGGTTTTTTTAAAGTTCCTCAGACATTCTAATAGATAGCCGGGGTTGCGAATGGCCAGACTAAGGTCAAGGGCTTGAAGAGATTCCCCCGACCTCAACCCCATAGGTCGGCTACTTCTCTCCACTCTGTCCTATGTCAGAGGCTTTGCTCCCCCTGAATTAAAAATGTCATGTGAAACAACCAGAGCTGGTGAGGATGTAGAGAACGGGGACTCGAGCACACTGCTGGTGGGAATGCAGACTGGTGCAGCCACTGTGGAGAACAGTACGGAGTTTCCTCAGAATATTAAAAATGGAATTGCCTTTTGATCCAGTGATCCCACTTCTAGGAATATATACGAAGAAGCCTGAAACACCAATCAGAAAGAATATGTGTACCCCTATGTTCATTACAGCGCTATTTACAATAGCTAAGATCTGGAAACAACCCGAGTGTCCATCAGTAGTTGAGTGGATAAAAAAGCTGTGGTACATTTACACAATGGAATACTATGCAGCTGTTAAGAAAAAAAGATCTCTTACCCTTTGAGATGACATGGAGGGACCTGGAGAGTATTATGCTAAGCGAAATAAGCCAATCAGAGAAAGACAAATACCACATGATCTCACTTATTTGTGGAATATAATGAACAAAATAAGCTGATGAACAATAGATCCAGAGACATGGAAGCAGGGAACAGACTGATAAACCTCAGAGGGGAGGGGAATGGGAGAGGGGAGTGGGGAAAGATAAATCAAAGAACTTACATGCATATATGCATAACCAATGGACACAGACAACAGTGCAGTGAAGGTGGGGGGTGAGGGGTGGGAGCCGGGAGGAGGGGATCAATGGGGGAAAAAGGAGGGACATCTGTAATACTTTCAACAATAAAGATAAATAAAAAAAAAAAGAAGTCATATGTGCCCTGGCCGGTTTGGCTCAGCGGTTAGAGCATCGCCCGAGGACAAATGAGTTTCGGGTTTGATCTCGGTCATGGGCACGTACCTCGGTTGCAGTTCGTCCCCCGCCCTGGTCGGGTCGTGTGGGAGGCAACCAGTCGATGTGGTTCTATCACATCAAAGTTTCTCTCTCTCCCTCCCTCCCAATCTTTCTAATGATAAATAGAAAAGTATTCTCAGGTGAGGGAAAAAAAAGTCATGTGAATTCCATTCCACACAAATCAAGTTGTGGGTATGAAATGTGGGCTGGAAAAAGGCTGGCTTATTTCGTGGCTCAGCCACTTGCTATCAGAAAGGAAGTACCTGGAGGGGGTTATGGGCACAGACCTTCTGGGCTTGCATCCTGGCTCTACTGCTAAATAATTTAGTGACTCTGGACACTCTGCTCAGCCTTCCTAAGCCTCAGTTTTCTTATCTGTGAAATAGGGCTATAGGTTGTTGAAGGGATGCAGAGCTGGGAAGAGAAGAGGACACACTTCCATGACCCTGAGCACAAGTGTCTCCTGAAGTTTTGCATCTCAGGCACCTAAGATGCAGGGAGGGAGATGATTCTGGAACGTGGGTGGCAGCTAGTTGTGAGGGCTGTGAGTGCCCTCCCTCTCCGGGGAAGGAGTATGGGCTTCTGCTGGCTTAATGGGACACTCTGAGAGTCTTTAAGTAGGAGAGTAACATCGTAGGATGTTTATTTTGTTGTTAATCCTCACCTGAGGATATTTTTCCATTGATTTTTAGACAGAGTGGAAGGGAGAGATGGGGAGAGAGAAACATCGATGTGAGAGATACACATTGATTGATTGCCTCCCACACAACCCCAACTGGGGCAAGGGATCGAACCTGTGACCGAATCGAACCCTCAACCCTTCTGTCCGTGGGCCGACACTCTAACTGCTGAGCTAAACTGGCCAGGGCTAGGATGTTTTATTTTAACTTTTTTCTATGTTGTCTCATCATGATAGAGACTATTACAATGAATATGTATTTTAAAAGTTTCCACTTCTAACATGTTTTTAAAGTCATAGAGTGTACATCAGCATCCCAGAACAAAAATTCTCAAGGGATTTTATTTATGTAACCACTACTTAAAAGTATATCCATTCTATGTGTAGCTATTTTAACACAGTAACATTGTATATATTTTCATTTCTATTGAATTATAAATCCTGGTAAGTAATTGTGAAGTCTGAGCAACTCTGCCAAGTCTATAGAAGAATATGGCTTACTATTTTTATTTGCATTTTAAAAGTAACTTTTCTTTGAACAGCTTTCATCCAGTAACTATGACATGCACCTATGCTTACTGGGCATACAGTATGTTCTCACCTCTGCAATGACGTGGGCAGGTAATCCAATAACTTCTATACTTTTAGAAACAGTCGCCAAGTTTCAGAATAAAAGTGTCCTCCCTGCTTTTTCACAACTCACTTTGAATATTATTTGGCTATTTTTTAAAGTACGTGTATCTCCTTCCCTTTTTCTTTTTACTTTTTATTTTAAAAATTCAAATCTACAGAAATGTTGCAAACATTATACAACAAACACTTGTATACCCTTCAATGAGATTCACTAACTTAACATCTTAACACATTTTCTCTCTCTGTAATGTACATACACATACCTATAAACACAAACATATAATTTTTCTTCTGAACCACTGGAGAGTAAGTTGCAGATATCATAGTTCTTCATTCCTAAATACTTCTGCATGTAAGAACAAGGGTAGCCCTGGCCAGTTCGACTCAGGGGTTAGAGTGTTGGCCCGCGGACCAAAGAGTCCTGGGTTTGATTCCAGCCAAGGGCATGTACCTCGGTTGCGGTTCGTCCCCAGCCCTGGTTGGGGTCGTGAAGGTGGCAGCCAGTTGATGTGTCTCTCTCACATGGATGTTTCTCTCTCTCTCTCTCTCTCTCTCTCTCTCTCTCTCTCTCTCCCTCCCTCCCTCCCTCCCTCCCACTCTGTCTGAAGATAAATGTAAAAATATCCTCAGGTGAGGATTAAAAAAAAAAAAAAAGAACAAGGGTACTTTTTTATATAATCACAACACAATGTCCAACTTCAGGAAATTTAACATTAATATGATATAATAATACACACTCTTTAATCAAACTTCACCAGTTGGTCCAACAATATCCTTAAAAGCAAGTATTTTTTCCCCAATCCAATTTCTAATTCAAGATCACACACATTTTATTTCCTTTTTACTTCTCATTCTCTCCAATCCTCTTTAATCTGCAAGTATTCCTTAGTCTTGTTTTGTCTTTCATAATATTGCTATTTTTGAACTCTATGGATAAGTTTCTTTCTTTGTAGCATGTCCCTCAATTTGGATTTGTCTGATTGTTTGTTCTCTCGTGATCAGATTCGGTTTATGGATTTTTGGCAGAAATACTACAGGAATCGTGTCCTCAGGGCATCAGACCGGGAGGCACACAATGTTGATCGTTTCATTACTGGTGATGTTAACTTTATCACTTGGTTAAGGTTGTGTTTCCAAACCTCTCAGCTGTAAAGGGATCCTTTACCTTTGTAATTAATAAATAATTTGTGGGAAAAGGCTTGCAACTGTGTAAATATTCTGCTTCCCAACAAATTTTCACTTGATTTTATCATCCTTCGAAGATGTTTTGCCCGTATCACTTCAGTATAATAGTTACAAAGTGGTAATTTTCTTACCTATTATTTCTTCTACATTTATTATTTGACATGAAGATGCGCTTTCCTTTCTCTTGCTGGTTCTTATTCTTCACTTATTTATCTACATGTATATATGTTTATATTTATAAGTATCAGTTTAGGCTGATTAATTCTTTTGGAATATATGTTATAATCTTTTACTGTTATCATTTATTTTGATGCCAAAATTGTCCCTGATTTGTTTAGGAGTAAACCCCTCATGGTGGCTCCTGTTTTCTTAAATTTTTAAATGTCCCTATCAGTTCTTTTTAAATTAATTGAGGTGTTTTCCATAAAATTTTTAGTACTCTCATTTTCTGGGTCCCACAAGATGTTCCAGGCTCACCTTGTATTTCTCTGCCCTAGTCCTGGACTCAACCATTTCTCCAAGCAGCCCTCCATCCTGTTAGTGGAGAATGGTTTTAGAAACCTAGATGTGGGTGCTGGGTGTGGTAGAGAATGCATTTTAGAAAAATAAAATAAAACTGAGCAGGTCATGTGGGGGGAGCTGTACAGGGAGCCAGACAATAGACCTCTCCCTTTCTTCTCGTCTTCACTGTGGCCCTTTTCTCAGACACTTGCCTCCCTGAGCTGGGCTGGCTGAGGAGGCTGGGCAGGCCTCTGGCCCTCTTCTGCTGCCTCCTGAGGTTGGCAGTCCCTTGGGTTTCATCTTTGGTGAACCTCAGAGCCTGTCCTGCTCTGAAACTATTCAACCTTCCCTATGTTAAAAAAATTTACAGTCCTGGCTGGGTGGCTCAGTTCATTGCAGTGTGGTCCTGTACACCAAAAGGTTGTGGGTTCAATTCCTGGTCAGGGCCTGTACCTAAGTTGTGGGTTTAATCCTTGGTCAGGGCAAATACAGGAGGCAACCGATTGATGTTTCTCTCTCACATGGATGTTTCTCTCTCTCTCTCATATGGATGTTTCTCTTTCTCTCTCTCTCAACATATCTTCAGGTGAGGATTAAAAAAAAGATTTTAAACCCTGCCCACCCCCCTACCCCCATTTTTCAATGTGCTTCATTCTTTGGAAATAGGAATAAGAAGATTTGGACTCAAACTCAGTCTGGTTCCTCTCCCTGTGCGACCATGAACAAGTTAATGTTTCTGGGCCTCAGTTTCCTCTTCTCTAAAATGGAGGAATAATCTTTAATATAAAAAAATAAATTAATGTGGGGTCCCCCAACAGCTTCCAGAGCCGGAGCCGCCCAGTCGCCGCGGGACCGGGGCAGCAGGGTCCGGACCGGGGTCGCCACCATCCGCTTCACCCCCATCCAGAGCAGAGCCGGCGAGACGCGCCTGGCCAAGGGGTACATGCAGTTCGATGACGATGAGAAACAGAAGTTGATCGAGTTGGTGCACGCCGTGGTCACTGTCCAAGATGTCACACACACCACCTGTGGAGTTCCGGAACTTGCAGATCGGTTCCCGCCGCTCCGCCGGCCTCCACTTCGGCCTCTGCGTGGACGTGACAACAGCCTGGCCTACCTGGAGGCACCCACAACCTCGTGGAGGTCTTAAATGAAGATTTCCACAACGTCTGTGCGCTGGACCTGGCGTTCAATTTTACAGGGTTTACACGGTCGTGGAGAGATGTTCCCGGCGAGACCAGCCAGGCGGAGGTGCGGAACAGCTGCTGACGCCCCAGTCCCTGGGGAGCGGTGGTGGCGCGGGCGCCCGGCCTCCGTGGACCTGCCTGCGCGCTCCCCTCCTGGGCGTGGGGCCCACGGCAGCGGCCCTCCCGCAGCTGCCCACGAGCAAGGCATCCAGCTGGGTCTGGGCCGCCCGGGAGGACACTGCACCCCCTGCCTCTGGGCCGCGGCTGTGCGCCAAGGTCACCTTGCGTGTATCGCGTAACCACCCCGTTGTCGTGTGCTGCTGGGAGTGTGCGTGTGTGGAGCCCCCAATAAACCTGTGGTCCCCCCCGCAAAAAATAATTAATATGAAAGTGCTTTGTGAACAACACCTGCATTAAAATGTAAGGGCCATTATTACTATAAACTAAATCTTTTGATGTATTAATAGCTTAATGAGTGAACCTTCTCACGTTACCAAGGCAATTTGATGAACTGGGAGTCACTTTGAAGCCAGAGAGATCCAGTTTGCTATTAATTTCTTGGGTGACCTTGGGCAAAGTGACTTGACCTTTCTGGGTCTCAGTTTCTTCATCTGTAAAATGGGGTCACAATACCTACTTGTAGTTTGTTGGCGGGTGTCTGTTGAGTGACAGGGCTTGCTACACTGACCAGGGCCGGAGTGGGAGGAGGGTGGAGATGAGGGTTGAGTATCAGGGTGAGAGGGCATAGGGCGGGATTCTTAATCTTGGCTGAACCTTAGAATTACATGGGGAGCTTTTATTTATTTATTTACTTTAAAAGATTTTTTTAAATTTGAATTTTTAGAGAGGAAGGGAGAGGAAGAGAGAGAGAGAGAGAGAGAGAGAGAGAGAGAGAGAGAGAGAGAGAGAGAGAAACATCTGTGTGAGAGGTAAACATCCATTGGCTGCCCCTACCGGGGATTGAGCCTGCTACCTGGGTATGTCCCCTGACCAGAAATCCAACTGGCAACCCTTTAGAGCACAGATCAGTGCCCAACCAACTGAGCCACACTGGCCAGGGTATATGGGGAGCTTTTAAAAAATCTCGATGCCCAAGCTGCACCCGGGCCAATTATATCAGAGTCTCTGGGAGCTGAGACCAGGTATGAGTAGTTTTGATTCCATAAATTTAAATCTAACTCTTGCTGTTTATTTTATTTTTTTAAATTTTTTCTTTTTTCTTTTGTTAATTTATTTTTATTACAAATGTTTCTCCTTTTTTCCCCATTGGCACCCTCCTCCCCATCCCCCCACCCTGTCCCCACCTTTGTTGTCCATGTCCATCGGTTATGTGTACATGCATATAAGTTCTGTGGTTTATCTTTTCCCTCCCCCCACCCCTCTTCTGAAGGTTGTCAGTCTGTACCCTACTTCTACATCTCTGGGTCTACCCTGTTCCCCAGACTGTTATGTTTATTAGATTCCACAAATAAGTGAGATCATGTGATATTTGTCTTTCTCTGCTCGGCTTGTTTCGCTTAGGATAATAATCTCCAGGTCCCTCCATGTCGTCTCAAAGGATAAGAGATCTTTCTTTCTTACAGCTGCATAGTACTCCATTGTGTATATGTACCACAACTTTTTTATCCATTCGTCTACTGATGAACACTTGGGCTATTTCCAGATCTTAGCTATTGTAAATAGTGCTACTATGAACATGGGGGTACATATATTCTTTCTGATTGGTGTTTCAGGCTTCTTAGGGTATATTCCTAGAAATGGGATCACTGGGTCAAATGGCAATTCAATTTTTAATTTTTTGAGGTAACACCATAGTGTTTTACATAGTGGCTGCACCAGTCTGCATTCCCACCAGCAGTGTACTAGAGTCCCCTTTTCTCTACACCCTCGCCAACACTTGTTTGATGATTTGTTGATGGCAGCCATTCTGACAGGTGTGAGGTGATACCTCATTGTTGTTTTAATTTGCATCTCTCTGATGATTAGTGATGTTGAGCATTTCTTCATATGTCTCTTAGCCATTTGTATGTCCTGTTTGGAGAGGTGTCTATTTAGTTCCTCTGCCCATTTTTTAATTGGGTTCTTTGTCTTCCTTTTGTTGAGTTGTATGAGCAGTCTATATATTTTGGAAATTAACCCCTTATCTGATGTATCATTGGCAAATATGCTCTTCCATATAGTGGGCTCCCTTTCCATTTTGATGGTTGTTCCTTTTGCTGTGCAGAAGCTTTTGAGTTTGATGTAGTCCCATGTGTTCATGTTTTCCTTTGTTTCTGTTGCCTTAGGTGATTTATCAGTTAACTCCTGCTGTTTCTTCTCTGCTCTTTCTTGGGACGATGGCTCAAAGGGTAGCTAATGGCGGCCATCCTAGGCCTGGGAGCAAGGTGGAGAGGAAGCACTTCAGGTGGGTGAGCCTTTCAGATTCCCTCCTACATGAGCAACTGTCTTTGGGGCTGCCTGTTTCCTCATGGCAGTTAGGTCGAACTGGTTAAGTGACATCATTTGAAAGCTAAACAGGTCAGATTGCAGCATACTGCTGAAGCCTCACCACCCCTCCTCATGTACATTGGGTCTTATTTTTAAAAACTCTCCTTAATGATAGTTATATACTGGAATGTTGTTGAAGCTGCCTGTTCAAAACATCAACAATATACTTAAATGTATAATAAGCACATTATGCATTTAACCTGGGGTTAGGTGGAGAATTTTCATCTTGACCACACGTCATGCTGGGGAGAGGCTTCCAGGAGCCCACGTGGGCGCCCTCCAGCCAGGCCTTTCTAGGCTGGGCTGGTCCCTGGCCCACATGTGAGTAATTTGGGCTTGGGAATTACAATGAAGCTTTGTGTCTATATTATGTTCTTGCTAGCATGTTTTTGGAGTGCCTTTAATGCCTGAACACTCAAAGATGGAGAGCTGTATCTCCTTGCTTTGTCAAAGGGGTGGCAAGAAAAGCCAGAGCAAGACCAGGAGTCTAGGCTCCGAGGACCCCCTCTCCACCTGAAGCAGATGTCGTTGCTTCCTGGAGACCTTTCCCTTTCCCGGGTAAATGCCTGATTCCACCTGCAATGAGGCCTGTGGCACAGATCATGCAATCACTAGTGCAGGTGGTTCTCAAACTGTCTGGTGGCAGAACACCTGGAGGGATGTCACCCTAGTATGTGCCAGGTGCCCTGTGTGCACTGTTGTGTCTAATTGGCCCTCTACCCTGCAGGATGGATATTATCCCCACTTATTTTCAATGATAAAACCAAGGCTCAGAGAGGTGAATGAGTTGCCCAAAGTTACACAGCTAATAAGTGGCAAGATGGAGACTGGAACCCAGGGCTGACTGACAGACTCCACTCTCAACACTAAGCTACACTATTCCATGTGGCCCACGTTATCAGCAGCAACCCCACCTCCTCTGGCTTACAGAAATCTGAGGAGTCATGAGCAAGTCTTGCCTCTCCACAAAACAATCAGATCAAGAGGTGGAACTTGCAGAAGTCCTACTGTCCTTCTGAAACGACTCCCTTACCTCTACGACCACCACCACACAAATGTGACCAATAGTTACGTGACAAGCAGCAAGGAAAGGCATTTCTCTCCCTCTGGCTGTTCCCAGGGCACTGTCCCCACCCTTCTCTGGAAAGCTCATTGCGTGGACACATCTAGGTCACACCACAGGCCATCAAGACATGTTTCTAGTTTTCACTCTCACTGTGGCCTCCCTGCGTTTGTGCCCGTCTGGTGCTGGTCCCCCTGGGCAGCAGAGACTAGAGTTTATCTTAACATCTAGTCTTGATTCGGTGTGGGTGTGTGTTGGAAGGGGGAAGGGGGTATTGCTTGAACAACAAACATTTATTTCTTACAGTTCTGGAGACAGGGAGTCCAAGGTCAAGGTGTGGGCAGATTCAGTGTCTGGTGAGGTTCACAGATAGCCATCTTCTGGCTGTGTCCTCACATGGAGGAAGGGATGAGACAGCTCTCTGGGGTCTCTTTATAAAGGCATTAATCCCATTCATGAGGGCCCAGCCCTCCTGACCTAATCACCTCCCACTTTCTAGTACCATTGCTTTGGGGATTAGGTTTCAACATACGAATTTTTTGGGAGGGGACACAAACATTCAGTTTATAGCAATGGAAAATTCCTTGAGGGCAGGGATGCAATCTGTTCGTCTTTGCTTTTGTTTCTTTCATCCCTACTTTGGAAACCCACTCCAAAGTAACCAAAGCAAAACACAAGCAAGCAGATGGGGATTAGCCTGGATACGGGGTGAAAACTGATCACCTTGAGCAAGACTGGGACGAGGAACCCAAGCACTAAATCATATTTAACCCTCTTTCTTTCCTCCTCCTCCTCCTCCTCCCCCTCCTCCCCCTCCTCCCCCTCCTCCTCCTCCTCCTCCTCCTCTTCCTCCCCTCCTCCTCCTCTTCCTCCTCCTCCTCCTCCCCCTCTTCCTCCTCCTCCTCTTCCTCCCCCTCCTCCTCCCCCTCCTCCTCCCTCTCTCTCTCTGCCTTCCTCAGATTCACCAGATCCCTGTCTCCTCTGTAGACATCCATTTCCTCTTCTTCTTTGTCATCTAATCTTGATTTTTA
The DNA here is from genome assembly GCA_030848825.1 of Tadarida brasiliensis. NCBI lineage: Eukaryota > Metazoa > Chordata > Mammalia > Chiroptera > Molossidae > Tadarida > Tadarida brasiliensis. Next base: position 195,372,017 of record CM061257.1, on the reverse strand, counting down.
AAATTCATGACCATAGAATTGCACTCACAGCATTAAAGCTGGAAAGGATCTTAAAGACACCCATTTAAATTTCCTTTGTTTACAGCTGGGGAAACTGAGGTCTAGAGTTGTCTAGACATCCACTAAGGGAATGCCATGAATGAGTGGTCAGAACACAGTATTAACAACGAAAAGCTAAGTCACAGGCTCCCCTTCCCCTTGTTGGTCTGTCCCAGAGTTTTGTTCCTGACATTTTGATTCCTTTTCTAGAACCTACCACTGGGAACCCTCCATCAAGAGATGAGGCAAGGCGAGCAGGACCTGTGGTATCTGTGGGTAGGTATGGAGAAAGGAACAGGAGGTCACTCACCCTGAACCCTAGGCCACAGCTTGGGATCAAATGCAGCCTGGAGTGGTGCTAGTCACAGAGCATCTTTTGAGGCTGCAACATCATGTGGCAGAAGAGTGACTGGGCACTTGGCAAAGTCCCCAAGTGGATGACAGTGTGAGGAAGCCCCGGTGGAAGGGGAAATCAAAGCCTGGGTCCTGCCCCACTCGCCCAGAGGACCAGCTCTAAGCTCCTTAAGAGCTTTGGCTTCAGCACAGCCCCAATGTGTGGCAGGTGCTCAGTGAATTATTATTGCCTTTGAAACCACCTGGGGAACCACACAAGGGATCCAGGTGCATTCTGGAGGTGTCTCGTCCTGTTTGGGACAAAGAATAGTATCTCACTCTTATTCTGCAGATTCAGTTCTGAATGACTTTAGCTCTTTTTCAAAAATCCAATTTACCTTTGTAGGAAGAAGACTGGTTACTGTTGATGAGATTCAAAGGCAAGTTCCACAGACTTTGCAGGCATTTCTACTGGAAGAGTTCCCAAAGGCTTGGGGCAGTGACTCTCAACTCTCTGCCTGTTAGAACCACCTAGTGAGATCTGAACACTCGCCATGCCCCGGCCCCGCCTGCCCAGTTCTATCAGAGTATTGGGAGGTTGGAGCCCGCACACATCAGCATCTTCCAGCTCCCCGTGTGGTTCCAGTGTTTCGGGTCGAGACGCCTGGTGGAATGAGTGGAATCTCCCAGGCTGCTGACTTTGAGAATGGCAGCAGTGGTTTGAAGAGCTAAGTTCCCATGTGATTGCTCCAAATTGTCCCTAACCACCTTGTCATTCCAGTTGACCCTTGCAGTGGGGCACGCCAGGGTCCACTTCAGCCTCTGATTGGACTCAGGTGCACCAGCCCTGCACAGTGGTTGAACAGCCCTAGTGGATGGCTGCAGCCTGTTACATGCCTTAAGGTGGAAAAGGAGGAAAGAAACAGTGTCATGAAACAGAAGGGCCTTGCTATCATCCCACTGGTTGGCCCCAAGCATTACTCTCTTTGCCTCTTCATCACTGCTGCTGGGGAAATCTAGCTGTCTGCTGATGATCTTGGGGGAAGTTACTTAATGTCTCTGAGCTTCGATTTCTTCATCTGTAAAATGAGACTCATACTGACCTCATAACATTGAAGAAAGGGGTAAATGAAATTATGTTGATGAAACACTGGCCCAGTGCTTGCCCATGGGAAAGGCACTCACTGAATAGTAGCTGATGTTTGTATACATTAACTTGCCAGGCCCTTTATTATAACACAAAAGACTCAAAGAGTTTATTTTTAAAGAGGATAATAGCAGTCAGTTTCATTTGAATGTGCATAGGAAAGGTGAAGAATTTCCACTCCTTCCTGCTTAACTGCTCGGGTGTGAAGCGGAGTTCACAGTCAGCCACCTATAATGGTAGTTAGCGTCCCTCCATCGGATGCTGATCCAACATTACCCTTCCAAGGGCGGCCACATTTCAGTACCACAGTGGAAAGCAGAATGTGTGAAGGTCCTTTAAGACATTATCTTTCATGATAGAAAGAAACAACTTCCAGCTTCCATTATCAGCTGGTGACTGCTTTCAACTCAGGCCCCACAGAGCTGAGGGGAAGAGACCCCCATCAGCAATAGTCTTAATTGCTTGTGTGTATAAGATGCTCTCGGTTTTAAAGCATTTTCCATAATCAGTGCAGGAACCTTGGGAGAAAGGCAGGGGAGCCTTCTACCTGATTTACAGATACAGAAACTGTGGACTAAAGTTACTCAGTGGAACAGGGGCTGAAATGTCTGATGCTTCCAAGGAAGCACACTGATTCCAGTAGCCATAGAGGAGAGGCTGGGTCCACTCAGTGACGATTCCCTGTTTCCTGTATGAGCCGGGCACTGTCTGAATGTCAGGAAGGACAGGGAAGGGGACAGATGTGCTGCTGCCTTCACGGAGCCCACAGTTTAACGGAGTCTGAGCAGGAGGGTCACTCTCCATCTCCAATCTGTTCCTCTGCTCTGGGTGCTCTGACCTTAGCAATGAGTCTCCACTGTAAATCTCCACCGGGCACGCGCTCCAGAAAAGGCAGCTCCTTCTGCTCACCGGCCCGACACAGGCTTCCCCCAAGCCCACAGCTTCTGGCATTTCCCTCAGTTTGGTCGGCTGGTGCCCACGTACTGCGGGCGATCAGAGCCCCACACGTGTCGTCTTTCACGGCTCAGACATTCGAGGTCTGTGGGCCGAGCGGGGGGCTGGTGGTCAGAGGCCCGTCCTCCCTTGTTGATACAGCTCACAGAGGAGGCTTCTTGGTGCACATTCCCTTCACCACAGTTTCGCCGGATCCTTGGCCACAGGCCCGGCGACTTCTGTGTTAGGTGTTGGGGGTGGAAAAGCAAGGGACAGGGAGGCTGGAAGCTATTTTCATTCTGTCCTAATGGCTTAAAACACTAGCTTCTGGTGTGCCTTATTTAGATGAATAGACTTGCCCTAAAAAAGTCAAAGCTGTGACTCAATTGAGCTCCCAAGTGGCTCAAAATGCTTTGGGTCCTGTCTGGGGCTATTCTGAACGTCTTTAGATGGTGTGAGGTGGACACAATGATTGGACAACTGAAAGCGCTTTGGGAAATCATCCCCCTGGATTTGGGGGCCAGGATGAAAAACACTGGTGTTTGGGAGCCCAGCTTGCTGTTTCTGTCCACTTTTATTTTTAAATAGCATGGGTGGGAGGTCAACTTACTCATTCAAAGAAAAGTGGGTTTTGCCCTGGCCAGTTTGGCTCAGCGGTTAGAGCGTTGGCCTGTGGTCCAGAGAGACCTGGGTTCGGTTCCCGCTAAGGGCATGTACTTCGGTTGCAGTTTGTCCCCGGCCCTGGTTGGTCGTGTGGGTGGCAGCCATTCGATGTGTCCCTTTCACATTGATGTTTCTCTCTCTGTCTCTCTTCCTCTCTCTCCCTCTCACTCTATCTGAACAAAAAATGAAAAAATGTCCTCGGATGAGGATAAAAAAAAAAAAAAGAAAGAAAAGTGGGTTTCTAGCCTGCCAAAGCAGAGGGTATGGAGCTTGTAGACATACTAAGGTGAGTGCAGAGCGCAGATCCCAGCTGGGGAACCACACATGCTACGTGTACCAGCAATATGCTCTCGTGTGGAAAGGAGCCAGTGGCAGGGCCAGGGTGGGTACACACCTTCATTTCACACCTCTCCCCCACACCTGGCTGGAGGGAAGACTGTGGAACAGGGTGAGTTTGCCTCTGGTGTCCTGTGCTGCCTTCTGATCACGCACATCCCCTTCTCTGGCCCCACTGTTGAGTCCTGTCCATGTCCTCCTTTCAGACAGCATCATATGCTCCAAAATGATCTCTGCCTTGCCACACCATCTCCTCAAACTATGACCTTTTATTCATGTAGAACCCCCAGTTGCAGGAGAAAAATGTGTTCCTCACTTTGTCCCAGTGTCCAGCCTTCCTGGTCTCAGGATCTCAGCAGGATGCACAGACAAGAAGAGAGGTGAGGACAGCTGTGGGTTCTGGGGACTTGGTTCAAATCCTGCCCACGCTGCTTCCTGGCTGGATGACGTGGTGTAAGGCTCTCTCCTCCTTGACCTTCAGTTTACGTTTCTGTGACGAGCGCCTGGGCCACCAGTCTACAGAGACATTCCTGTCAATGGCTTCAGACAACTATAAGCAATAACGGTGTTCCTTGTCAAGTTTTGAAATCAGCCTTCATTCACGAGGTCGGTGCACATACCACTCGACCACCCACTCCAGCACAGACGGGCTCGGCTCAGTTACAGTTGGAGGGAGATGGCAGCGATGCTCGGAAGCCTGTAGCCTGTAGTTCAGGCTGTGCAGCCAGACTCAGGCATCCCATCAATGTTATTATCACGGGTAGTTCACACGTGTAGAGAGTGCTCAGATGCAGCATCTAATTTGCAGGGAGTCTTACAACATCCTGTGAGAGGCAGAGAATCATACCCATTTTACGAATAAGGAAATTCAGACTCAAACGGGCGAAATGACTCATCTGAGAGCAAAGCGCAGGCTTTCTGACTCCAGCACTGGGGTTCTTTGCCACATGGACAAAAGTACTCTTAAAACTAAACAACAAAAGCTCACTATAGTCAGACGCAGGTCAATACTTTTGTAACTTTTTGTCAACAGCTAGATAAAATCAAGCAAAGGCTTACATGTGGTTTTTGAACGGCGAGTTCCCCACCCCAGCGTCTGCAGCTTTGCAGAGCTGCAAAGTCAGGTTTGACCTGCCAGGTGACAAAGGTTCTGTAAGGATGACCTCAGAGGAATGATCAAGTTTCCCCCAGGAGGACTCTTGGAAATAGTCTGGACTCTTTCTGGGCTGCTGGTGGGTAGGAGGGTGAGGAGAGAGGAAGAAGTCCAATGACTGCTTCTAACTAGCTGTATCGAGGGAGTTTCTTCACTGGAGTTCAACTGCTCTTCTTAAATTCCCACTTCAATTAAAAAATTACAATTAAAATATTTGCTTAAAGGCAGAATCCGATATTCCAACCTGAAAAATGGCTCCAGAAATAAGGAGGGGCAAATGCAACGGGAACCCTCTGCCTGTGGAAACACAGACGGCAGAGCACTGATTTTTCCATTCTGTTCTTCCACCCATCCGCCAGTCCACCCACACGGCCATTCTTTCATCCCACACAGATATCAGAGAGCAAGCGAGAGAGAAGCCTCCATATGAGAGAGAAACAGTGATCAGTGCCTCCTGTATGCGCCCAGACCAGGGATCGAACCTGCAACCTAGGTATGTGCCCTGACCAGAAATCAAACCCACAACCTTTTGGTGTACAGGATGATGCTCCGACAGACTGAGCTGCCCAGCCAGGGCATAAGCGTTGACTCTTAAGGCACCAATCGGAGTTGCTGTGGCTCAGAGGGCAGTCTCAGCCACAGCTAAGAGCAGTAGCCCTGGCGCCTCTCCTCAGGGCCGAACCTGGCTCAGAGCGGCAGTGTGGTCTCCTCAGTACGCCCCTCCCCCCCCTCCTTCCCTTTTCATCTGGGCCAGTGCCCTCAGATGTGGTGAGGATGGTGATTTCCCAAAGCACGGCTGTTATTTTGTTTCCATATTCAGCCCACCTTGATGCCATGTGTTTAATTTCAAGGCACCATCGGACCCTTTTTTTTCCCTCTGCTTCTTAGAAACAGGTCCTCCCAGAACTGCCTGGGTTCCTTCCCCCCACACACAGCTCGTTACGCCCACACCCCCTCATCAGAAGGGCCCAGAAGGATGCCTTCCTGCTGTCATTGTCAGGAATCCACCCCGAGGGGGGGGTCACATGGCCGGGAGCAGGAGGCTCTGAGCTCTCCTGCAATGACAATAGGTGGGGGTGGGAGGGGGACTGTGCGGCAAAAGTGGACTGCACAGCACCAGGAGGCAGGAGACCGGTGCTCCTTGGTTCTTGTCCTGGCTCTGCCAGTAAATAACTCGCTCTCAGACCAGGCGAGCAGCTTCAGCGGTCCCTCCTTCAGTTTCTTTGTCTGTATCTCAAGGTTGGGCACCTGCTTTGGCGACAGGGGTACCGTGAGGGCGGCTAGACACAACGAGATACCCCGAGTTAAAAGATTCCAATCCTATCTAAAAATTATTACGAAGGACAGATTGCTAAAGGGACAAAAGAGAGTCCTGCTGCTTCCTTACCACTTGCTTATGTTTTTCTGTGACCCTGAAGTAAGATGAATCACCCCTGAGCTCTGGGGCTGGAGGTTCCTGCCCAGACAGTCCTAGAAAGGGTTGAGGAACCAGAAGTCTGTCACACAACAAGTGCACAGGGCAAGTACTTAGAGATGGTATCGCTGCTGGTGTTTATGGCTGCACAAAAGGCAACATGATTTCAAAATCTTCAGCTAGAGCATGAGAATGTTCATCTGTTGGTAGGTCTTTTATACTTCTTTTTCTCCTTGTGCTTACATCTGGTTCTTCCTATATTTATCCCACTTCACTTATTTCTTAAAATTACTTTGCCTTTTTATTCCCATTTCTTCTGATATTTCTCCCTTAAACTGGTCATAATTCAAAAACAAGGTCAAAAACAATAATTATTCCAAGTTCATTGTGTTTACCTGTGTTTACTGAGTTTTTAATACCCTGTTCTGATTTTTAAATTGGGTGGATAGAATATTTTATGAATGGTGAAACCATCAAGCAAGGAAGCTTACTTTTCAGTAACACACTAGAACTTTTTTACAACAGTGTTTTGAAACTTTGCGGAGGATTCTTTTCAGATCCTTAATGACAGCAAAATCTTCCTTCCAGGGAAGATCTTTAGAAACAGCCAAAAATGAGTTGGATTTGCCTATGAAGCCTTAACAGCTCTGTCCTTAGCACCCTCTCAGACCTTTACTCCCCCTTCCCTGCCTCGGTCAAGCTGTGATCTGGGGCTCCTCTCCCCATACCCTCCCATGTCTGCCCCCTCAGCTACGGGTCTGGAAGGTACTGTTTAGACCTGAGTAGGAGGGGCACTTGTCCTGGGCCTTACACTTCATAGGGCCTGCTCTGGTCCTCCTCCAGCCCCGCCATTCCCGTGGGGTGAGGAGTTCACGGGGCCCAGTGGCTGTGCCCTGGAGCCCGTGCCCCACCCCTCCACTAGACCATCGCCAGGGTACCAGGAACTCCCCAATTCCCCGCCCAAGGGCCTCCAAGCCCAATTTCAGGGCCTGCACAACCTCTCAGCTTGCACTACTGCTGTGCTTACCCTCCGTGGAGAGGTCAGAGGCAACTGTTGGTGTGTGTGGTTTTTGTGGGGGGCTGGGTGTCAAGGTGCATTCATCTAAGGCCCCTCATGGTATCAGACAGAGCTGGGAATGACAAGAAAATGGGGTAGGGGGACCTACAAGTTGGGGGTTGGGGGCTCTCCCCTGCTACTGTACTTGGACTTAGAATTTTGAGGAGTATGAAAATTCTAAATCTGAACCTGGCATTCCATCTTATGATGGGATATTTGTCAAGGTTGGAGGAGAGAACATATTTTATTTCACATTTTGTTAGCTTGATTTATCATTTTGCCTGGCCAGTGTGGCTCAGTGGTTGAGCATCGACCCATGCACCAAGAGGTCACCGGTTCAGTTCCCGGTCAGGGCACATGCCCAGGTTGTAGGCCCGATCCCCAGTGGGGAACATGCAGGAGGCGGCCAATTGATGTTCTCTCTCATCGATGTTTCTATCTCTCTTTCCCTCTCCCTTCCTCTCTCTCTAAAATCAATAAAGAAAAAGAAATTTAAAACACTGAGGCCTATGGTGTGTTTGTACTTTGCCCTGTATGTTGAGGTGCCTGAGCTGGGGCAGGCCAGTTGCTCTGGCCTAGTGTCTGCCTCTCAGCCCAGCCCATTGGAAGACCCCAACTTCATCCTAGATCCCAACTTATAGCTCCCCCATGGCGTCATGCCACAAGGCCCAGGGCCAGCCTCCACCCCGCCCATGTTTCTGAGAGCCCTGGAAAGGGAATTTCAACAATCGAGAACCAGGCTGGCTGCATCTGGCTGGGGCTTAAGCTAGGTCATTGATTTGTTTGTTTCAAGATGTGAGGAGGTTTGAAGGGGCGGGGCTGGTTTCCTGTGTGGCGGGCAGCTGGCCCTCAGGCAGCTCCACGAGAGATCTGGGCGCAGGCAGCACACCGGCTGGAGGGAGCCGAAGGGGGCCGGGGCTCTGCCAAACCTGAAGTTGAGAGTTCAGGTAGTTCAGGCCAGGAGAGGGCAAAGCCCAGACCCAGGGCAAGACCATAAGCAAAGCCTGCAAAGGCCATTCCAGAGTCAGTTACAGGAGCATCAGTGGAGCGCTGGTTGGGAAAGGACAGTAGTACCTACTATGGTCTGAATGTGTCCTCATGAAATTCACAGGTTGAAATCCTAGCCCTCAGTGTAATGGCACCTGGAGGTAAGGTCTTTGGGAGGGGACTAGGTCATGAGGGTGGAGTCCTCATGACTGGGATTAGTGCCTTTATGAAAGAGAGCCCAGAGAGCTTGCTTGCCCCTTCGACCCGGCGAGAAGGTTCCAGCTGAGACCCGGGAGGAGGGCCCTCAGGCCCTGGCCATGCCATCACCTCGATCCTGCACTTCTAGCCTCCAGAACTGTGGGAACTAACATTCTGTTGCCTGTTAGTCACCCAGTCTGGTATTGGACTAAGACAGTTGCTCTCTGGAAAACTGTTTCTCAACACTCCCCTCAGGGAGGCTCTGTGGGCTGTGGGAAGGAGCCCTCGGTCTGGGTGGGAGCTGAGACCCGGGGGGTGCTGGCCGCGGCAGAGGTCATGCAGTGCCTTCCGAGGCAGTGGCTCAGCTCTTGCAGGACGTCCTCTGCTGGGTGCCCTGCCCTCCCCAGGCTCTCTGGAGATCCTGAGATGGGGAGTCCGATGGCAACACGAGTGGCGTGGGGACTGGAGCATATGGCCCGAGGTGCTGAAGCTGAGGACAAGTCCAGCTGGCAGGGGTCCTGCTCACGTTCCAGTTTCTCCAAAAGAAACTGGCCAGACCTCTCACGGCCGGCGAGTCCAGACCCTGTGTGTCTCTCTTCATTCAGGCCCCTCTCTAGGGCAGGTATCATTTTCCTGCAACAGTGTTGAATAAGGCCTACACTCTAGTGGGGAAGATGGACAAAAATAATCGAACAGATACCCACAGCCTGCATTTCAGGTAGGAGTGCATGCCAGACAGCAAAGCAGGGCATGGGGACAGAGGCAGTTGAGAGGAGGGGTCTGAGATGCAGGTGGGGGAGGGATCATGAAAGGCCTCTCTGAGGAGGTGACATCTGAGCAGAGGCCCCATGTGGGTAGGAGCCTGGGAGAGGAGCACTGCTGGGCAAAGGCCCTGGGGGCAGGCCGGAGTGGAATGGGTGAGGGACGGTGGTGGAGGTGAGGACAGGGAGGTCGCCAGGCCCTGGATCATGTAGGGCCTCGATGGCTGCTGTGAGGACATTGGATTTTACTTCTTAGTGATGGATATTGTTGGAATGTTTGAAACAGGGCAATGGTATAATATGACATAGGAAAGGGGACACAGGAACTTCTGCGTAGAGAATGGACTGAGGGAGGCCAGGTTGGAAGCCTGGAGCCTCCTGCAAAGCTCCAGGCCGGAGAGGCTGGCAGTGTGAACTCGGCCAGATGTTTTCATCCAGAATTCAGGGGGTTCATGCACTTAGATGGGCTGAGGGGGCACTATATATATATATATATATATTTCATTAACTGCTAACTAAATTTTAGCATTCCCTTTACTGCTAAATACAGGCAACAAGTCACATTAACATGAGCAGCGCCTGTGACTTTGTCACTCCTAGAAATCACAGATGTTTTTATATCACATTTCATGCAGCTCCTGTAGGTATCTAGTAAGATTGTTTGTATTCATCACTACTCTGAGATTATAATGGTCAGACTCGCCACCAAATCTCTTCACCTAAGGTGGTGATCACGCAGCATATACATTAGTGTGTTTGTTATTTAAAATAGTTTGATATCTATATTTCAATATGATTGGTTTCTTTTGCAAGCCTCAGTATTTTATTTTACGTATTTACAAACATTATTTTGAGGCAGGGATCCCTAGGTGCCTGGTGAAAACGCTGCCAGGACAAGGTGGAAACGGTGCATGTGGTGAGGCATGATCGGGTGCTGGACGCATTCTGCAGGTGGGGCCAGGGGAACCAGCTATGGATTAGGTGTGGGGTGGGAAGGAAGAGGAGCCAGGCTCCGGGGCCTTTGGCCTGAGCAGATGGATGAAAACTGACCGTGTTACTACAGAGACAAGGCAGATGAGGGGAAGAGCAGGTGTGAGGGGACAGGAACTGGGAAGTTCCATTTGGGGCGTGTTGATTATTGGACATCTGAGAACAGAGGTCCAGTACACAGTCGTATACACAAATCTAGAGCTCAGGAGAGAGAGTGGGGCTGGAGATTCAAATTTGAGAGGCATTAGGCTGTAGACTGTGTTTAAAGCCACAAGACTGAATGTGGTAAATATCACTGCAGTTGTCTTCTAGATAAGGAAACTGAGGCTAAGAACAATAAAATGTGGTTCCTACCATGGGCAGAGCCTGGCCCTCCTCTACTGAGCAGCCCCTGCTCTGCTCCAGCAGGCCCTCTCATAAGGACCGCTGCAAGGGGACGTTGTCTGATGGAAGCAGTCTGGCATGAGAAATGAAATACATGAAGTTTTCTTCCATCTTGACAAGTGGAACATCTCCTAATTCAAACCCTCGCGTGCCTGTGGAGGCCGGTCATTTCGCACGCGCCGGACTGCTCCAGCCGCAGTGTATTTCAGGCCGAGATTACTTTAAAAAGGTGGTAATTTAACAGCTCAGCCAGAGACATTCTCATACACGATTGCTCACATCGATGCTAAACCTCAAACACTATTTACCAGAAACACAAGGTGGTTAGCAATCTTGTGTGCTGACACCAACGCACAGAGCAGTCGTGACCCACGTGACTGACTGGGCCTGGTTTCCTTATCTGTTATCCAGAAGGGTCAACGAGGTGTTGTGAACATCCCCGAGGCTCTACAATGAGGTTCTGCTTTTCTCTCAACTTGTTCCCCTTGTGTGATGCCCAGTAATTCTGGGAAAAGTGTTACATAAGTAGAGGGTGGGGAGTTCCAGGTGAGGTCATTAGGGTTTCTGTTTCTGTTTCTGCTCTGATCTGGGGTATATCTTTCTATATTTTGGGGTCTCCATCCTTTTTAAACTCCTGAAGGAGAAGGGAAACTTTCAGAAGTGACTGGAGAGATGAATTTCATGATTCTAGGACACTCCGAATATAACATGAAAGCCCAGAAGAATCCTGTATTTGAATCACCCTAAAAGTATTTCTCAAGTATTCTGTATCCCAGAGACCATGGTGTTTGCACACAGGTGAAATGTGGTGTGGTGGGAAGAATACGGGCTTTGGAGACAGGAGACCCAGCCCCGTCTCAGTGCTGCCACTTCCTAGCTGGGTGAACTGCGGGCACATTTCGATTGTAGCCACTGCTAGGTGCCTACAATGTGCCGAGTGCTTTGCAGAAAAGGTTTCTTCCCAGCATGATAAACACTCCCATTTTACACATGAGGAAACATTACATACAGCTCACTGCAGGTCTCCAACTAGTAGGTGGCCAGGATTCAAACACAGATTATCTATGATCCCAGTTCTGCTCATTACGGCTGGGAGGCCTGGAGCGGGAAATATACACAGAGTACCTGAGACATAGTGTTGCTCAATGAACACCAGTTTCCCCACCCACTCTCCCTTTTTGTGTGTGTGTGCAAAATCAGATAAAACAGGCTCACAATTCCAGAGAAGATACTTTCTATTCTTTACCACCCTCTTCCTTTCTTCCTTCCATCATTTAATTTTCTCCAGCATAAGAGTCATCGAGAAGTATCAGTCCCTGGTCCGGGAATCTACTTGGTTACCAGGAAGCTTTGTGGGAGCTTCTGCACCCTTTCCCTCAGCGGGGCTGGGCTCTGCCCTTGACGTCAGGTCTGTGGAAGGCGCGTTTTTGCAGATCTTAGGATCAGCTCATATCTGCTGAGCACTTAATATGGGCCAAGCACAGCAGCCAGCATTTTGAGTGTATTTTCTCATTTCATCCTCAGAAGAGACCCAGGAGGTAGGTACAGTGATGTCTCTATTTGAGAGACGAGGAAACTGAGTTCTACAGAGGGCCAGTCGGTTTTGTAAGGCCTCCCAACTTGCCAGCAGCAGTCAGAATTAGCAATCAGGCCTGCCTGACTCCTAAGTTCTTCATGCCCCTTAGAAAATAGACATTTCTCTGGGCAAACTGAGGCTTGCCCATCTCCTCCCAGCTGTCTTCTTTGCCCTCCCCACAACCCAGTAAAACAAAAGCAAGCCAAAATAGATTATTTGTAAAATGAGGATTCCTAGGCGTTTGGGAGGGCCCAGGGCTTCAGTAAACAGCCGTGGCCGAAGGGAAAGGTCTGTGTGTTCTGCGACAAAGGCCGCGTGGACAGCCACACCCCCGACTTAGTAATTGTACTCCTAGGATTCTGCGAAAGTTATATTTAACACAAACAAAAACCTCCCTGAGTATGTTTATCATAAAGTTATTTTCATATCTAAAATTTAGAAGCAACATAAATGTCCAAAATAAGGAACTGGTTGTGCACTACTATGCAGCACCCACACGCCTGACCACTACACAGCCGTCCCATTTAGAAATGGACACACACTTATGGACACATCACATATGAGTAAGTGGGAAAAGCAGGGTATGAAACACACACGTGCCTACGTCCAGCATGTGCGCATGCGGGCAAGGTCTGCAGAGGAATCCGTGACGATGGAACCAGGGGTGTTAGGTTGGTGGGATCTCAGGTGCTTTGTGCTTTTTTTTTTTTTAAAAGCAGTTTCTGCTCATGTCAAAAAAAAAAAAAAGTTCAAACAATAAAGGTGTGAAGTTGAAAGTATTTCTACTTGCCAGTAGCAGCTCCCCTTACATTTTCTTGTACCCTTTCCGTGGATGAATGTTTTTAATTCAAAAAACCTCTTCAACGCTAGTTTCAGTTATAAACACAGCAAAACAAGCCATTTCCCCCCCTAGAATAGCCAGTACCTGTTTCTTTCAGATCATCTGGATTCTTTTAATAAGATTAGACTCTGGTTATTGCCATTTTTTAATTTGAAAAATTTCAGACATACAAAAAATTTAGAAAAGAATGTAATGGTCGGTCACATGTATACCTACTACCCAGTATAAAAAACAGAACTGTATTTAAAATACAGTTTTATTTTAAGGCCACTGGGTACACCCCCTAATCCCATCTCTCCCTCCCTTCCTGTCGGTGGTCACGACTCTCCTGTATTTGCTGTTCACCATATTTGTCTACTTTTGCTATGTATATATAGCTCTCAAAAATATTTGCTCTTGGTTGGCATGTTTTAAGTTTTTCTATAATTTACACTATATTGCATGTCTCCTTTCTAACTTGCTTGCTTCACTTAATATTATTTTTGTGAGATTTATTTATATTGATACAAATAGTTCATTTTTGCTGCTGCTTAATATTGCTTTGTATGAATGTAGCAGTCCTTTGGGGTCCCACCTGCCCATGTCCTCTCGGCGCTCATTGTTTCCCTGCACACAGGCCTGGGTCTCCACATCTTTGGCTGCTGGGGTCTGCTTTGCTCTGGATTTAAGAGCCCCCAGGAGTGGCCCTCACCCAATGCTTAGGGGAACTGACGGACAGATTCCCTACCCCCTTGCTCCTGAGGCAGGATAACGCTGAGTGAGGCACATGCTCTACACTGTCTCCTAGAATTCCAGGCGGGACTAAGCTCCAGTTAGTTGCCCAGAGTGGTAACTTGCAAGATAATCATCTCAGGTTGGGTTCTCCAGAAGCAGATGCCGAACTAGAGCTTGGAGTGCAAGGTAAAGTGTACTAGGAATCAACACCTGCAAAAGGAAGGGGGAGAAAGCAGCACTGGCCAGAGGGAGAAGCAGAACTGTGATGCAGGCCGACGAAACATTGGCCAGCCTACCGAGAGCTAGAGAGTGAGTGGTGGCCTTCAGAAGTGGACCAAAGCAGTTAGGTCTTTATAACCCTGCCTTGCTCAGGCCCTGGCTATGCGCTGCCCCAGGGAGGGCATGACCTCTGGTTGAAGCTGCTCCTGACAACTGAGGTAGACCGTCAAGGAGATGACAACAGGAGGCTGTCTTCTGACCTCAAACTCAGCAGCGGGGCAGCTGTGCCTTCCTTAAAGGGGGCTCTGGGCAGTATGCTGGGGTGGAAGAAAGTTTCCTCTACCTCTCTAGGTTCTTTCAGTTGGTCTGTTAATTAAATCTACACGAGACAGATTAATAAGAGAAAATAACCAAATTTAATTACATATGTATGTATGGGAACCCCACATACATGAGCAGTTCAGAGGCAGAAAGAGAAAACTGAATATATATATGTATATATTAATGCCTGAGGCCTCAGAGGGGCAGAGGATAATTTGCAGGATGATAAGAAGAGCAGATGTTCAGTAATTAGAAGTTTGCCCTGCCCTCTAAAGAGGTCACAAAAGGTTATCTATGGTAATAACTCTTGTTATGGGCAGGGCCAAAATTTAAATTATTATTTTTTTAAATTTCCTTTTCTTTATTGGTTTTAGAGAGAGAGGAAGAGAGAGGGAGAAAGAAATGGAAACATCGATGAGAGAGAACATAGATTGGCCGCCTCCTGCATGCCCCCCACTGGGGATCGGGCCCACAACCTGGGCATGTGCCCTGACTGGGAATCAAACTGGCGACCTCTTGGTGCATGGGTCGATGCTCAACCACTGAGCCACACCAGTTGAGCCAAAATTTAAATTATTGAAGAAGAGGTAAAGGCCCAGCTGGTGTGGCTCAGTGGTTGAGCATCACCCCATCGCCCCACGGACTCAGAATTCCGGGTTCGATTCCCGGTCAGGGCACATGCCTGGGTTGCAGGCTTGATACCCAGTGGGGGACGTGCAAGAGGCAGCTAATAGATATTTCTCTCTCACATCGATGTTTCTATTTCTCTCTTCCTTCCCCTCTCTCTAAAAAATCAATAAAACCATATTAAAAAAAATAAAAATAAGAAGAGATAAAAGTTTCTCTTGAGCCTGCAGGGTCTTGGATTGCCTTCAGCTTAAAATAACCCACATGCTGAAGCAGCACATTTTGGGGAGGCCTGTCAGGCACCCCTTCACAGCACATCCATGTCTACCACAAGAACACACCTTTTATTGGCATTTTCATCTGTCACGCTTTCCTGTTGCACATTTGGAATCACCTCCCAGGTGAACTACTTGTACTCGTGTCCTTGTCTCAGGGTCTCCTTTTGGGGGAACTCAAACTAAGACAATAAATATTTCTCAATGTACTTATTTATTTTTCTGTTAAAGGACATCCAAATTGTTTCCAATTTTTGGTACTGCGAACTATGCTGCAATGAACTTTCTTGTACAAGTCTCCTTGCATTCTGAAGTAAATACCTAGAGGCAGAGATCTTGGGTAATAGGGTATGCATGTCTTCAGTTTTACTAGGAGTTGGATCAAGACACTGTAGCTGAGGTCAAGCTTGAGGGTATGTATATACTTGGGGGACAGCCCCAGATTAAAAAAATTGGCCAGATGGACTTCATCACAGACCAGCCCTCAGAGTCCTACCTCTAGAGCAGAGAATTTCCAACTTGAATGTGCGTACAGATCCCCTGAGGATCTTGTTAAATTTCAGATTCTAATCTAGTAGGTTTAGGCTGGGACCGGAAATTCTACATTTTTAAGCTTTAAGATGCTCTTCTGTTGCACCTTGGACCTTACATTAAGTAGCAGGCTCTGGAGAATGAGTCTGATTCTATCAAAGTACAGTATAAGATCCATGATTTTTTTTTAACCATTGTTAACAGAATAGGGAGAAAAGAGATGGCCTACCAGTGGGGAATGGCCTGTGGGCTAAACCATTAGGATATTAGAGGGGTATTATGCTACTAGGCATCTAGGAATCTGGTAGATTTGGGGGTAGAGTCAATTCCAGGTTACTCTTCACTTTTGTCATGGTGGAAGACAGACCAGCGTGGTCTTACAAGAATACAAATCCATCTTGTTAAATGTCATCTGATTTCTTAGTTTTTTCACTGGTGTTCCAGACATAATATTTGGCTGTCAATTTGAGGGTACTGTGGCATTTGCCTCTGAAGGGTGCCCAGGTCAGGTAGGTCTGTACTTGAGTCCCTGAGGAGGTAGATCTGCTGGGCTGCTTCGAGGGTTCACAGCCATGAACCAGCCACGTGGAAGGGTTCTCTGTTTATTCCCATAAATGCAGAGGGACATTTAACATCAGTTAAAACCAAATAAAAGCACTTCCATTTCCATTCAAGATAGAGTAACAAGGATTGAATTTATCCTCAAAAAAAAAAAAAAAGAACTAAAAAACTAGACAAAATATTTGCAACAATGGCAACAAATGAGATGGGGAACAATTTAGGTGAGCCCTACAATTATCTAGCTCACTACCTGGGGAAAGTTTTCAGGCTGTGGCATATGGAGGGGGAACCCAGGCAGAGCACAGGATACTCTCTGAGTTGAGTAAACAGAAATGGGGTCCAGGGAAGCCAAGGTAGCTAGAGTTCACAGGGCAGAGTAACAGAGAGGAGAAAGCTGAATATAGAGAGACCTCTGAAGATCTGCTGAGGATCCCCTTTGAGTATTCATTCGTATGAGTACTGATCAGCCCATGCATGTGAAGAACCTTGCTGAGGGAAAAAGACATAAAAAAGGATTTGAGGGAAAAGTACTCAGAAAATACAAAGAGAGAATCTTAAAAGCAGCAAGAGAAAAGCAGTTTCTAACCTACAAAGGAGCTCCCATAAGACTGTCAGCTGATTTCTCGAAAGAAACTTTGCAGGCCAGAAAGGAGTGGCAAGAGATATTCAAGGTGATGAAAAGCAACAACCTACAATCAAGATTACTCTATCCTGCAAAGCTATCATTTAGAATCGATGGACACATCAAGGGTTTCCCAGACAAGAAAAAGCTAAAGGAGTTCATCACCACCAAGCCAGTATTATATGAAATGTTAAAGGGTCTTCTTGAAGAAGAAGAACAAAAATATGAACAATAAAATGGCAATTAATACATATCTATCAACAATTGAATCTACAAACAAAATGAACAAGCAGAACAGAAACAGACTCATAGATATAGAGAACTTTTAGTTGCTTGCCAGATGGGCAGGGGCTGGAGGGATGGGTGAAAAAGATGAAGGGATTAAGAAGTACAAATTGGTTGTTAGACTGATGAACCTCAAAGGGAAGGGAGGAGGGAGGGCGGGATGAGATAAACCAAAGAACTTCTATGCATATATGCATAACCAATGGACACCGACAATAGTGTGAGGGAAGGCAGGAGGGGGGCAGGATTGGGGAGGAGGGGGGTCAATGGGGAAAAAAGGGAGGACGTCTGTAATACAGTCAACAATAAATATGAGTTAAAAAAAAAAAGAAAAGTACTCAGAGTTCACATAAGGACAAAAATAATGCCTGTTCCCAACAGTCAGAGTGGAAAACCTCATAATTTAGGAAGCTCTTATTAGAATACTAAGAAGGGTATTTGGGGGGAGGGGGGGGATTTAACTGTAGATTAAATGCAGCTCTGGTCTGGCCTAACAAAATTAAAAAATAAGATCTGAAATGATCACACTATATCCAATTAACTTACCTGCATTCTAGAACAAAACTCAAGCGTGTTAAATAACTACAAAAATATTCAACATCCAACAAAGTAAAAATTCACATTTTTTGTTTGGTATCCAAACAAAAAATACCAGGCATGCAAAAAGGCAGGAAAATACAATCCAGAATGAGGAGAAAAATCAATTAGTCACAACTGACCCAGAAAGAATACAGATGATAAAATTCATATATAATAATAAGGAGTTATTATGACTATATTCCATATTTCAAGAAGCTGGAAGAAAGACTCAACATGATAACTACAGACATGAAAGATATCATATAGACCCAAACTGAAATTTTAGAGAGAAAAACTACAATGTCTAAGATGAAAAACACACTGGCTAGTAATATTAGCAGATTAGACACTGCAGAAAAAAGAAGAGTAAACTTGAAATCATAACAATAGAAGCTATCCAAAATGAAACTTCAAAAAAAAGGCTTAAAAAAATTAGAGCATCATTGAACTATGAGAAAATTTTAAGTGGCCTAACATATGTGTAATTTAGAGAATGGAGTTTCTGAAATTGGGGGCCAAGGGTCAAAAATAATATTTGAGGAAATAATGGACAAAGTGTTCTAAATTTGATGAAACTATAGACTCACAGATATAAGAAGCTCAACAAACTCCAAGCACAAAAGCGTAAAAAAAGCAACATGGGGGCACAGCATAATCAAATTGCTTAAAGCCAGCGATAAAGAGAAAAATCAAAAGCAGCTGAGCAAAAAGACACAGTACAGGGAAACAAAATAAAGATAACAGAAGATTTCTTGTCAGAAACAAAGCAAACTAGAAGACAGTAGAATTTTCAAAGCACTAAAAGAATAAAATGATCAAACTAGAATTCTATACCCAATGAAAATATCTTTTAAAAATGAAAATTATCGCCCTGGCCGGTTTGGCTCAGCGGTTAGAGCATCCCTCTCGCTCTATCTGAAGATGAATCAAAAAATGTCCTCAGGTGAGGATAAAAGGAAAAAAAAAACACACACACAAAAAAGAAAATTATCAAGAGAAGAAGACAAGCCACAGACTGGGAGAAATATTTGCAAAAGACACGGGTGATAAAGGACTGTTATCCAAAATATACAAAGGACTCTTAAAACTCAATAATAAGAAAACAAACAAATAGCCTGGCCCAGGCAGCTCAGTTGGTTGGAGCGTTGTCCTGTGCACCCAAAGGGCTGCAGGTTTGCAGGGCACATACCTGGGTTGTGGGCTCAATCCCTGGTAAGAGTCATGCAGGAGGCAGCCGAACGATGTTTCTCTTTCACATTGATGTTTCTCTCTCTCTTCCTGTCTCTGTAAAAATCAATAAAAACATATCCTCGGGTGAGGATTAAAATAATAATAATAGCCCTGGCCGGTTTGGCTCAGCGGTTAAAGTTTCGGCCCGCAGACCAGAGAGGCCCGAGTTCATAGGGGCACATACCTTGGTTGCAGTTTGTCCCTGGCCCCGGCTGGGGTCATGTGGGTGGCAACCAGTCGATGTGTCTCTCTCACATCGATCGATGTTTCTCTCTCTCTCTTCTTCCCTCTCTATCTGAAGATAAATGCAAAAATGTCCTCGGGTGAGGATAAAAAATAATGTTAATAATAATTATAATAATAAAACGAACAAAAAATAGGCCAAAACCTTAACAAACATCTCACCAAAGAAGATCTACAGATGGCAAATAAGCATAATGAAAAGATGCTTCACAGTATATGTCATCAGGGAAATGCAAATTAAAACAATGAGATACCACTATAGCCAAAATCTGAAACACTGACAACACCAAATGCTGGTGAGGATATGGAGCAGCGGGAACTCTCATTCATTGCTAGTGGAGATATAAAGTGGTAAAGCCACTCTGGAAGACAGTTTGGTGGTTTCTTATAAAACTAAACATACTCTTACTATATGATCCATCAATCAGACTCCTTGGTATTTACCCAAAGAAGTTGAAAACTTATGTCCACAAAAACCTGCACATGGATGTTTATAGCAGCTTTATTTATAATTGCCAGAACTTGGAGGTGACCAAGATGTCCTTCAATAGGTGAATGGGTAAATAAACAGTGGTACATCCAAACAATGGAATATTATTATTTAGTGCTAAAAAGAAATGAGCTATCAAGCCGTGAAAAAACATGCATATTATTACTAAGTAAAAATCAATCTCAATACTGGATGATTCCAACCATATGACATTCTGGAAAAGGCAAAACTATAGAGATAGGGAAAAGCAGCTCGCGAGGACCATACTACCAGGGACACTGAATTGATCCTGGTAGGATTGCGGAGGCGCGAGAGGGGGGCTGGGAGCCCACGGACAGCAGCGGCCTTAGCCGTGAGCAGTGCCTGCCCTTGGGGTTAAAGCCCGAGCCGGCTCCACAGCGCAGAGCCGGGACAGAGCGCTAAAACAGCCACAGCCACTCACCTCGGACTCCGGCAGAGGGAGGGCGGACTGGACTGGAACTGTGTGGGGACACTCGGGATTTGGAGGGCGCTCAGAGCTTTTGCTGAGTTTCGGCCACACAGGACTGTGGCCTGGTCGACTTACTCCATCCCAGGGCTCTGGGGAGAGGCGGCAGCCCCTCCCTCGGAGATTCAGCCACACCCAGTTGGGCCATTGAAATGCAAATCAAGGCTCATTAACTACCAGCATCTGCCCCACCCTCGGGAAATCCTCTCACGCTGAACACCTGAGGGAGGTTTTCATTCAACTGAGAACCCAAGGCTCTTTAAGTAACCAGGACTAATAGCCTCTAGGCAAAAAGCTAGAGGATAACTGAACCTTTTCTGGGCTTGCAACTCTACCCAGAAAAGTAAGACTCTACAGTGGTGTATAACGTGGGTCCTCTCATGCTCATCCAAACCCAGTACAGAGAGCCACAAACAGCAGAACACCAACATCCACAGGGAAAATTTGGCAGGCTCCAAAAACCACTGAGATAGCCAAAATGGTAAAACAACGAAACAGATGCCAAACGAAAGAACAAGAGACCTCCAATGAAGATGAGATAAATGAAATGGAGTTAAGCAAGTTAACAGAGCTAGAATTCAGAGCCATGATCTTTTTTTTTTTTTTTTTGGTGCAAAGGAATTTATTTTTTTGATCAATTAAAAATAAAAAAATAGTTTATCTTCATTCATTACTTTTCCAGCACATTTCCTGTTTTTATGTAGATCCAATTTATGACTATCTTGTATTCCTTCTGTCTGAAGAAGTCCCACTAATATTCTCATAGAGAAGGTTTGCTAGTAATAAATTACCTCCATTTTTTCTTTTCTGTAAAAGTCTTTGTTCTTTTTTTTTTAATTTATTAATTTATTTTTGTTACAGAGGTTTCTCCTTTTTTCCCCATTGACACCCTCCTCCCCATCCCCCCACCCTGTCCCCAGCTTTGTTGTCCATGTCCATCACTTATGCATACATGTGCATAAGTTCTGTGGTTTATCTCTTCCCTCCCCCCCACCCCCTCTCCTGAGGGGTGTCAGTTTATACCCTACTTCCACGTCTCTGGGTCTACCCTGTTCCTTAGACTGCTATGTTCATTATATTCCACAAATAAGTGAGATCATGTGATATTTGTCTTTCTCTGCTTGGCTTGTTTCGCTTAGGATAATACTCTCGAGGTCCCTCCACGTCGTCTCAAAGGATAAGAGATCTTTCTTTCTTACAGCTGCATAGTACTCCATTGTGTATATGTACCACAACTTTTTTATCCATTCATCCACTGATGGACACTTGGGCTGTTTCCAGATCTTAACTATTGTAAATAGTGCTGCTATGAACATGGGGGTACATGTATTTTTTCTGATTGGTGTTTCAGGCTTCTTAGGGTATATTCCTAGAAGTGGGATCACTGTGTCAAATGGCAATTCAATTTTTAATTTTTTGAGGTAACACCATAGTGTTTTCCACAGTGGCTGCACCAGTCTGCATTCCCACCAGCAGTGTACTAGAGTCCCCTTTTCTCCACACCCTCGCCAACACTTGTTGTTTGATGATTTGTTGATGGCGGCCATTCTGACAGGTGTGAGGTGATACCTCATTGTTGTTTTAATTTGCATCTCTCTGATGATTAATGATGTTGAGCATTTCTTCATATGTCTCTTAGCCATTTGTATGTCCTTTTTGGAGAGGTGTCTATTTAGTTCCTCTGCCCATTTTTTGATTGGGTTCTTTGTCTTCCTTTTGTTGAGTTGTATGAGCACTCTGTATATTTTGGAAATTAACCCCTTATCTGATGTGTCATTGGCAATTATGCTCTCCCATGGAGTGGGTTCCCTATCTGTTTTGATGGTTGTTTCTTTTGCTGTGCAGAAGCTTTTGAGTTTGATGTAGTCCTATGTGTTCATTTTTCCCTTTGTTTCTGTTGCCTTAGGTGATGTATCAGTGAAGATTCTACTGCGTATGATGTCCGAAATTTTGTTGCCTACATTTTCTTCTAGGATTTTTATGGATTCACGAGTCACATTTAAGTCTTTTATCCATTTTGAGTTTATTCTTGTGTATGGTGTAAGTTGATGGTCTAGTTTCATTTTTTTGCATGTAGCTGTCCAATTTTCCCAACACCATTTATTAAAGAGGCTATCTTTACTCCATTGTATGCTCTTGCCACCTTTGTCAAATATTAATTGAGCATAATGTCTTGGGTCAATTTCCGGATTCTCTGTTCTGTTCCACTGGTCTATATGCCTGTTCTTGTGCCAGTACCAGGCTGTTTTGATTACAGTGGCTTTGTAGTATAAGCTGATATCCGGTATTGTGATCCCACCTACTTTGTCCTTCTTTTTCAAGATTCAGAGCCATGATCTTGAGGAAGCTCAACAGCATGTGTAAGGACATCAACACCATGAGCAAAGACATAGAAATATTGAAAATAAATCAATTGGAAATGAAGAATGACATAGCAGAAATGAAGAACACATTGGAAGGACTAAAAAGCAGAGTAGAAGAAGCTGAGGACCGGATCAGTGAATTAGAAGACAGGGTAGAAAAAATCAACCAATCAGAAAACCGAAAGGAAAAAACAATGAAAAAACAGGAAGACAGCTTAAGAGAACTGTGGGACAACTGGAAACGTAATAATATTCGCATCATAGGAGTCGCCGAAGAAGAAGAAAATGAGAAAGGGTTAGAGAATATATTTGAAGAAATAGTGACAGAAAATTTCCCTAATTTGGTGAAGGAAGAAGGCTTTCAAGTTCAAGAAGCACAGAGAGTCCCAAGTAAGAAGAACCCAAACAGGCCCACACCAAGACACATAGTAATAAAAATGCCAAAAATTAAAAACAAAGAGAGAATCCTCAAGGCAGCAAGAGCTAAGCAACAGGTTACCTACAAAGGAACCCCCATAAGGTTATCAGCTGACTTCTCAATAGAAACACTACAGGCCAGAAGGGAATGGCATAAAATAATAAGGTCATGAAAAACAAGGATCTGAACCCAAGACTACTCTACCCAGCAAGGCTATAATTCAAAATAGAAGGTCAAATAAAGAGCTTCCCAGACAAAAAAAGGCTAAGGGAATACATTAGCACCAAACCAGCACTGCAAGAAATGTTAAAAGGACTGCTGTAATTAGTAGAAGAAATAGAAAGGAAAATAGAAACACACTAAACAAAAATGGCAATAAGTAAGTACATATCGGTAATCACCTTAAATGTAAATGGACTGAACGCCCCGATCAAAAGACACAGAGTAGCGGATTGGATAAGAAAGCATGACCCATATATATGTTGTTTACAAGAGACCCACCTCACAACAAAATACTCACATAGGCTGAAAGTGAAGGGATGGAAAAAAATCTTCCAAGCAAACAGAAAGGAAAAAAAAGCTGGGGTAGCAATACTCATATCTGATAAAATAGATTTTAAAATGAAGGCCATAACTAGAGACAAAGAAGGCCACTACATAATATTGAAAGGATCTATCCAACAGGAAGAGATAACCTTGGTAAACATATATGCACCCAATACAGGAGCACCAAAATACATTAAAAATCTTCTGGAGGACTTCAAAGGAGAAATCGACAGCAATATAATCATAGCAGGGGACTTCAACACCCCACTGACATCACTGGATAGATCCTCCAGACAAAAAATTAACAACGAAACAGAGACTCTAAATGAAGCACTAGACCAAATGGATTTAATAGATATTTACAGAGAATTACACCCCAAAACTACAGAATTCACATTCTTCTCAAGTGCACATGGGACATTCTCAAAGATAGACCACATGTTAGAACACAAACGAAGTCTCTACAAATTCAAGAAGATTGAAATCATATCAAGCATCTTCTCAGATCACAATGGCATGAAACTAGAAATCAATTGCAACAAGAACATGCAAAGACATTTGAATACATGGAGGCTAAATAGCATGTTATTAAACAATGAATGGGTTACCAAGGAGATCAAGGAAGAAATTAAAAACTTTCTGGAAACGAATGAAAATGAACACACAACAACACAAAATCTGTGGGATGCAGCGAAAGCAGTTCTGAGAGGGAAGTTCATAGCACTACAGGCCTACCTCAAGAAACAAGAAAAATTTCTAATAGACTATCTAACCTCACAACTTAAAGAATTAGAAAGCAAACAAAAGGAAAACCCCAGAGCAAGTAGAAGGAAGGAAATAGTAAAGATCAGAGCAGAAATAAACGAAATGGAGACCAAAAAAACAATTCAAAGGATCAATGAAACAAAGAGCTGGTTCTTTGAAAAGATAAACAAGATTGATGGAACCTTAGCTAGACTCACCAAGAAACAAAGAGAGAGAACCCAAATACACAAAATCAGAAACGAAAGAGGAGAAGTAACAACTGACACCACAGAAATACAAAGGATCGTTAACGAATACTATGAACATTTATATGGCAACAAATTCAACAATCTAAGCAAAATGGACAAATTTCTAGAAACATATAGTCTCCCAAAACTGGACCGGGAAGAGATAGAAAACTTGAACAGACCAATAACAACCAAGGAAATTGAAGATGTAATCAAGACTCTCCCAGCAAACAAAAGTCCAGGCCCAGACGGCTTCACAGGGGAGTTTTACCGAACATTCAAAGAAGAACTAACACCCATTCTTCTCAAACTGTTTCTAAAAATTCAAAAAGAAGGAATACTTCCAAACTCATTTTATGAGGCCAGCATAATTCTAATTCCAAAACCAGAAAAAGACACTACAAAGAAAGAAAACTACAGGCCAATATCCCTGATGAACATAGATGCCAAAATCCTGAACAAAATACTAGCAAATCGGATCCAGCAATACATCAAAAAAATTATTCACCATGACCAAGTGGGATTCATCCCAGGGATGCAAGGCTGGTTCAATATTCGCAAATCAATAAATGTGATACACCACATAAACAAAATGAAAGAAAAAAACCACATGATCATATCAATAGACGCTGAAAAAGCATTCGACAAAATTCAACACCCATTTCTGATAAAAACGCTCAGCAGTTTGGGAATAGAGGGATCATATCTCAACATTATAAAGGCCATATATGAAAGACCTACAGCCAACATCATAATCAATGGGCAAAAACTAAAAACATTTCCCTTAAGAACAGGAACAAGACAGGGATGCCCACTTTCGCCACTCTTATTTAACATAGTACTGGAAGTCTTAGCCACAGCAATCAGACGTGAAGAAAAAATAAAAGGGATCCAAATTGGAAAGGAGGAAGTGAAACTGTCATTATTCGCAGATGACAAGATATTATACATAGAAAACCCTAAAGACTCCATCAAAAATCTACTAGACCTAATAAATGAATTTGGCAAAGTAACAGGATACAAAATAAACGTCAAGAAATCGACGGCATTCTTATACACCAATGATGAACTCACAGAAAGAGAAACTAAAAAAACAATCCCATTTACCATTGTGGCAAAAAAATTAAGATACCTAGGAATAAATTTAACCAAAGAAGTAAAGGATCTATTTGCAGAAAACTACAGGACATTGAAAAAAGAAATAGAGGAAGATATAAAAAAGTGGAAGCACATACCTTGTTCATGGATCGGAAGAATTAACATCATTAAAATGTCCATATTACCCAAAGCAATCTATAGATTCAATGCAATCCCAATCAAAATACCAGTGACATATTTCACAGAACTAGAACAAATACTCCAAAAGTTCATATGGAACCAAAAAAGACCCCGAATAGCCACAGCAATCTTGAAAAAGAAGGACAAAGTAGGTGGGATCACAATACCAGATATCAGATTATACTACAGAGCTACTATAATCAAAACAGCCTGGTATTGGCACAAGAACAGGCATATAGACCAGTGGAACAGAACAGAGAATCCAGAAATTGACCCAAGACATTATGCTCAACTAATATTTGACAAAGGTGGCAAGAGCATACAATGGAGCAAAGACAGCCTCTTTAATAAATGGTGTTGGGAAAATTGGACAGCTACATGCAAAAAAATGAAACTAGACCATCAACTTACACCATACACAAGAATAAACTCAAAATGGATAAAAGACTTAAATGTGACTCGTGAATCCATAAAAATCCTAGAAGAAAATGTAGGCAACAAAATTTCGGACATCATACGCAGCAGAATCTTCACTGATACATCACCTAAGGCAACAGAAATAAAGGAAAAAATGAACACATGGGACTACATCAAACTCAAAAGCTTCTGCACAGCAAAAGAAACAACCATCAAAACGGAAAGAGAACCCACTGTATGGGAGACCATAATTGCCAATGATACATCAGATAAGGGGTTAATCTCCAAAATATATAGAGTGCTCATACAACTCAACAAAAGGAAGACAAAGAACCCAATTAAAAAATGGGCAGAGGAACTAAATAGACACCTCTCCAAACAGGACATACAAATGGCTAAGAGACATATAAAGAAATGCTCAACATCACTAATCATCAGAGAGATGCTAATTAAAACAACAATGAGGTATCACCTCACACCTGTCAGAATGGCCGCCATCAACAAATCATCAAACAACAAGTGTTGGCGAGGGTGTGGAGAAAAGGGGACTCTAGTACACTGCTGGTGGGAATGCAGACTGGTGCAGCCAGTGGAAAACACTATGGTGTTACCTCAAAAAATTAAAAATTGAATTGCCATTTGACCCAGTGATCCCACTTCTAGGAATATACCCTAAGAAACCTGAAACACCAATCAGAAAGAATATATGTACTCCCATGTTCATAGCAGCACTATTCACAATAGCTAAGATCTGGAAATAGCCCAAGTGTCCATCAGTGGATGAATGGATAAAAAAGTTGTGGTACATATACACAATGGAGTACTATGCAGCTGTAAGAAAGAAAGATCTCTTATCCTTTGAGACGACATGGAGGGACCTCGAGAGTATTATCCTAAGCGAAACAAACCAAGCAGAGAAAGAAAAATATCACATGATCTCACTCATTTATGGAATATAATAAACATAACAGTATGGGGAACAGGGTAGACCCAGAGATGTGAAAGTAGGGTACAGATTGACAACCCTCAGAAGAGGGGGTGGGGGGGGAGGGAAGAGATAAACCACAGAACTTATACGCATGTATGCATAACTGATGGACATGGACAACAAAGCTGGGGAAGGGGTAGAGGGATGGGGAGGAGGGTGTCAATGGGGAAAAAAGGAGAAACATCTGTAACAAAAATAAATTAATAAAAAAAACAAACTAAAAAAAACAACTATAGAGATAGTGAAAATATCAGTGGTTGCCAGGGTTGGGGTAAGAGGGAAGAATGAATAGGCAGAGCACAGAGGATTTTTAGGGCAATGAGAATACTTTGTATGATATTATAAGAGTGGATACATGTCATTATACATTTTTCCATAAGTCACAGAATGTACACTACCAGCTCTAAGGTAAAGTGTGCACTTTGGATGATTGTGATGTAATCAATGTAGGTCCATCAAATTGTAGCAAATGTACCATTCTGGTGGGGGATGTTGATAATGGGAGAGGTTATAAAGAGTTGAATGCATGTTTGGAGGCAGGAAGTATATGGGAAATCTTTGTATTTTCCTCTCATTTTTCTGTGAACCTAAAACTGCTCTAAAAAAAATAAAATAGCCCTGGCCGGTTAGGCTCAGCAGTTAGAGCGACGGCCTGAGGTCCGGAGAGACTCGGGTTCAGTTCCCGCTAAGGGCATGTACCTCGGTTGCAGTTTGTCCCTGGCCCTGGTTGGTCGTGCGGGTGGCAGCCACTCGATGTGGCCCTTTCACATCGATGTTTCTCTCTCTCTCTTCCTCTCTCTCCCTCCTACTCTGTCTGAATAAAAAATGAAAAATAAAATAAAATAAAATAAAATAAAATAAAATCTTGAAAATAAAGAATTACAACAGGAAAAAAGAAAGACAGGTGAAATACTTTTACAGATATACAAAAGCTGAAATAATTCATCACCAGCAGACTTATTCTGTAAGAAATATTGGAAGTCTGACAAGGAGAGGGAAAATGATACCAGAGAGAAACCTGGATTTACATAAAGGAATAAAGAGCATCAGAAATGACAACTACACAGGTAATTTAAAGACCATGAGAAGAGAAATAGAAGTATGCTGTTATAAGATTCTTATATTATACATGAAGTGGCATAATACCATGAAGGTAAATTGTGATAAGTTAAAGATATAGACTATAAACCCTAAAGCAGCCACTAGTGTGGCACAATAAAGCGTTGTGATTCATTTAAAAAGAGGCAGAACAAGAGGGGAAAATGAACGAAAAATAGATGGAAAAAAATAGAAAACAAATAGCAAGGTGGTAGAATTAAAGTCAACCATATCAATAATCACAATAAATGTAAATGGGCTAAATATATAAATTAAAATAGATTGTTATGTTGGATAAAAAAGCAAGACTCAGCTATATGCTGTCTATAGGACTTCCACTTTAAATATAAAAACACAAATAGTTTAAAAGTTAAAGAATGAAAGAAAATATATTGTGCTAACACTAGTCAAAAGAAAACTGGAGTATTTACATTAATACCAGACAAAGTAGATTTCAGAGAAAGAATATTATTAGAGATAAAGAGGGTAATTTCATAATGACAAAGGGGTCATTTCGTCAAGATGACATGATAACCCTAACCATTTGTAGACCTCATAATAGAGCTTCAAAATACATGAAGCAAAAATTGATAGAACTGTAGGGAGTTACAGACAAATCCACAATTATTGTTTGAGATTTTAAAACCTCTCTCTCAATAACTGACAGGACAAGTAAATAGAAAAATTAGACCCAAGTGGTTTAGTTCAATCAGAATAGAAGGTGCAGGAAAGGAGTGAGGAGGAGATTAATTAATTATCCTGGAGGCCAACATGTGAAAACAGGGAAGGTGAACTCAGTAACCCTGGGGCCAAGGGAAAGGAAGTGTTTAGTAAACATGAAGCTCTCTTATTACTAACCATAATTAGGTCAGAAGATTTCCAGTTTCCAGAGTCTCAGACATCCTTCTTATTTTTGTATAAACAATCTATAAATTTTTGCTACAGGAATATTGTTGCACTTTGATCATACAAAACCAGTCTGCAAGATAATCTTTTGAGTTTTATAAAATCAAACTGAGAGAACAGTCTATGACAGAGGAGACCTGCTTTTTAGTACAGTCCTATATGCACTGAGTGACTCCAAGCATAGAAGGCTAAAACAAGGAAACGAGGTAAGCCACAATAATTAGAGGATAGTGAAGAACTGGCAGAGCTACTGAGCAGACAATCCATCTATCTACCCAACATCCATCCATCCATCTATCCATCCATCCATCCATCCATCTATCATCCATCCATCT
Organism: Tadarida brasiliensis; assembly: GCA_030848825.1. Classification (NCBI taxonomy): domain Eukaryota; kingdom Metazoa; phylum Chordata; class Mammalia; order Chiroptera; family Molossidae; genus Tadarida; species Tadarida brasiliensis. The sequence goes on along the minus strand of CM061257.1, from coordinate 195,342,680 downwards.
ATCCATCCATCTATCATCCATCCATCTATCCATCCATCTATCATCCCCCTGTTTATTTATCTACTGTTCAACATTTATCCTTCATCTGTCTATCCATCCACCCACTCACCCATTCATACAATATACACTAACCCTCTGGGTCAGTGGGATGTGGGGTGTGGTGGCAGCTTCCCTTGTGGCTCCCTGATCCTTGGTCCTATTCAGGAGTAACTGAGATTTCATACCTGATTTGTCTTCAGAAGAAATGACCATTGAAGTACATCCCGATCATCATTGTCCCTTGGGGGACAATGGCAAAAACAGATACCCTGTTGCATGAAACCATGACCTAGCCTGTCAACTCAAGCCTCCTCAGATCAGGCCCTAAAGCGCTAGGGTAATTAGGGTGGAGTGGGAGACACACCTAGGTCGAATTGTGTTGAAGGGAGAGAGAACCAGTCAGACAAGAGGCTCTTCTCCAAAAAGGGAAACAGAGATGGGTGGGAGTGGGGTTCACCTCTTTCCCTCTATTTCTCCTATTCCTCCCCTGTTTCTTTCTCTCCTAACATCTCCACTCAAGAGAATAATTTGGTCCTTAAGAGCCAAGCAGTTGGCTGATGTGCAAACCTCTCTTAGAAATGCTGAAATAACCCCCATGAAATGTGGAGTCCTAAAGACATCGGCTTTGGAGTCTAGGTTCAAATCTCAGAACTTAGAAGTTGTATAATATTAAGTCATTTAACTTCCCTAAGCTTTGGTTTTCCCATCTGTAAAATGGGAATAATACCAACCTTGTAGGGGTGACTGAGAGGACTAAACCAGGTAACGCATTTGTGGGTACTATATTTTCCAGGCTACGACCTTAGGTATCTAAAATAGAAAATCTAACTTTACTTTTCTGTATTTTAACTTTAAACACCATCCTGAGCTCCTATTTTACCTCCTGATTAAATATAAACAAACAGCCCCAGATGGTGTGGCTCAGTTGGAGCATTATCCTGTACTCCAAAAGGTGGTGGGTTCGATTCCCGGTCAGAGCACCTACCCAGGTTACAGGTTTGATCCCCGGTTGGGACGTGTATGGGAGGCAACTGATCAATGTTTCTCTCTCATATCAATGTTTCTCTTTCTCTTAAAAAAAATCAATAAAAAAAATTAAAAATATAAACAAACAACAAGGCAACAGTCAATTCCAAGCAAATTCAGACACTTGAGGGCATTTCTTGGTCATTTTGGTTTTAAACTCAGTTGAGTCAGTATTTCCTTTTCTCTTTTCTTCTGGAGGGTCTGTCCTCCTTTATTCTGGGGGGCTTCAATGTTATCACCATGGTGGGTGAAGATACCTTCCCTTGTTTGTTCTCTGAAATGTGATCCATTTGACTAGCCTTTATTCCAGAGTGTCCTGGCATCTCTCTCTAGAACAGGACTTATTTTCTCTTGGAAATTCTGGTCCTTGTAAATCCAAGATCTGATTTGTTCACTCAGGTCCTAACTGTTCCAGACCCAGAGCTCCCACGTACCTACACATCATGTTGCCGTTCTGCCTTTCCCAGAGAGTAAGGCCTCGTCAGAGGAAGGGGCTGAAGCAGGGACGTTTAGCCTCAAGCCACCTGTCCCTCTCCTCCACCTCTGACCTTGGAGACCCTCTCTTGTAATTAGTTTGTCTGTTAGTAAAATTGTTCCTTGTTGCTTTGAGATTTCCAACTGAATGTTGCCTTATTATTGTGAAGTAAGAACCAGGGGATTTCAGACTTCAAAAACAATTTTGAAAACAAAACAGAACAGACAAAGTTTTAGCATCACAGGAAGAATTGTTAGGTGGAGAGGTCATCCAATCCCTCTGGGTTCCTCTTTGAAGTCTCTTAGCAGGTCCAGGGATGTGCTTATTGGTCCTCTGGGCCCAAGACAGCCAAAGCTTCTCCCTGTGGTTTCCCAGCTGGCATGGGCTGGCACTCTCACTCAGTACTAAATCCAAAGGCAGTGTACCCCTAGATCAGGGCAGTCAAAGTCCTTGTCCTGTTCCCTCTGCTTTACAGGACCATCTGCTCAGGTGTTCCTGTGGCTGGGCACATTCCCACGGAGTGAGAACAAGGAGCCCAGGGGAATAAGGACCAGGAGAGCCTTCTAGAGCAGCTTCTGGGTACCTGGGGTCCTGAGGTTCTCTCCTGAAATGACCCTGAGCTATCTTCTAGGGCCTTGATGAACTTTTCTCCAGATCCATCCTCCCACCCAGGGGCCCAAGAGGTAGCAAAGGGGTGCTCTGGTGAGTACACACAATTGAAGTTTGGGCTGTTTGCACACACGCATGCGAGGCCCTCTGTAGTGAGGAATAGAACCAGGGTGCGCAGGGAAGCAGCATGAGCTGTTGTCAGGACACCCCCATTTAAATTCCTGCTTTGGCCCCTGAAAATGTTAGCAGTGGGCCTGCCAAGGAAGAACAGATGGGAAATACCAGAGAAAATACAAGAATAATGAAACTAACACATTTACCTGTTTTGGTGTAGGAAGAAAAGTATCCCCAAAGCTACTGCATTGAGAAACCTGGTCTTAAAGCTTAATTTATTTTTCCTTTTTGTTGTTGTTTAATCCTCACCTGAGGATATTTTTCCATTGATTTTTTTTTTTTTTTTTTTTTTAGATAGAGTGGGAGGGAGGGAGGGGGAGAGACAGAGAAAAACATTGATGTGAGAGAGACACATCGATTGGTTGCCTCCCACAGGACCCCAACCAGGGCTGGGGATTGAACCTGCACACCAGGTACATGCCCTTGGCCAGGAATCGAACCTGCGACCCTTCAGCCCATGGGCCGATGCTCTCACCACTGAGCCAAACCGGCCAGGGCAATTTATTTTTCATTTTAAAAATCAGGTAAAATATTGATTATTCTAGTAACTGAGATTCATTTGTTTAAAAAATGGCAATAGTAGGTTCCTATGTTATTGTGAGGATAAAATGAGAATGTAGGCATTGTCCAGTGGAGGGAAGCTCTTACTACATGCTGATACATTCCTCTGTTTTTCCCCAGCTGGTCCCTAAGATAATGTTCAAAGCTTCACTTTTCCCTTCATTTGTCTTACACTGTCTGGTGGGATATAGTTAATAAAAAACAGATACTAAGATGTTTTTAAATGTCAAGTTCAGACAAGTTAGAACTTGCTCTCCACCATATGAGAGCAAACTACAGTCCAGGATCAAAAGCAATTGTTTTTCTTTTCTTTTTTTTTCAGTGTTTATCTTATTTTATTTTTTTAAAATTAATTTATTTTTGTTACAGATGTTTCTCCTTTTCCCCCCAAGACACCCTTCCCCCATCCCCTCGCCCCCAAGCATTGTTGTCTATGTCCACTGGTTACGCATATGTGCATATAAGTTCTTTGGGAAGCAATTGTTTTTCTACTTTTCAAAGCTGCCAGAATCCCTTAGGGGTGTGCACCTGTTAACTGTGGGGACAAGCTTGGACTCTGAGTGGTATAATCATCACAGCTCCCGCCAGACCCCAGTCTGGTGAAGACAGGATTTAATCCATCTTGTCTGAAAAGAAAGGAAGAGCTGAACACCGTGCTGGTGAGCCGTGCAATCCACTGAAATGTCACAGCACACTACCTATGGAGCGTCTTCAAAGGCCAGTGAAGTCGCAGGGGAGGTGGCTCATGCCAGAAATCACAGTGGTCATCCCCAACACGGTGTAGCGCTTTGTTGTTCCCACAGGCTGCCACAGACGTGATTTCACGCCACCCTCCTACGGAGCCAGCAGTGCTTGTCCACACAGAGCACCTGGGGACAGAATCCGCAGCGTTCCTTAAATTCCCGTTTGGAGAGCATGACATTAGCTCTGGGAGGCGGGCAGAGCACCGAACACTCAGTGAGTAGTTCATCACTGGTCGCTGGGATTTGGCTGCGCCACCCTCTCAAAGCCGCTAACCAGCGTGTAAGCCGCAATGCCTTCAGGGAAACCCCCACTCAGGGCCCCGGTGCATCCCCTCCACCGAGACCCAGCTATTGGAGGCTGCTGAGCTTGCGCCCATGGATACAGGTTTGTCTCTCCTCATCCTGCCCTGGAGGAACAGTTGCTCCTAAGTGGGTTAGGAGCCAGCCAAATCAACCCCAATGATCACAACCACCATTTATGAGGCAGCTGTCTCCAGGCACTAAGTACTCTGCGTACATTATCTCACTTAATCCTCACAGCACCTTGCATTGTTTTTATTATTCCCATTTCACAGATAAGGGAATTGAGGCTTAGTGAAGAAATTTCCCAAAGACGTGCAGCAGAAAGTGGTGGGACCAAGGTCTTTCCATCAAAGAGTGTGCTGTCACAGGGTATTCCCCGGGGCATTGTCTAGGGACCCTTATTTCACACCTGGGGTTTCATACTTCAAGCACCATCACCTAAGATTCTACAAAACACACTGTTCCATGTCCGCAGAGGCACGTGCAGCCCGGCATGGCTCACTCGCACCGTCTGGGTCTCCTGGTCCAGGGCCTCCGCCACACCTTCCAGAGGCCCTCTGTGGTTACCAAGACAGCCTGGAACGTGCCCAGTGCTATTTGCCAACTCTTTGCCTCTTTCAGCAGCACAGGGAGTTCCAGCGGGGGATGTGCAAGAAGAAATATGATTCTTCATAAGGCCTATCAGCCCTGGGTATCAGCAGAAACAACCCCCTGGGGCTTAGCAGCTCTCAGGAACCAAGGCCCAGGTGTTTTCTCAAAGGATAACACACCCCTCTAGTCTATAATTCTACTTCAGGCTACCCCCCTTTTTCCTGGTAGAGGAAGAAAAACACAGTGGGTACCTCTCTCCCAGTCCTGGTGGCTTTTAATCCTCTAGGAAGACAGAGAGAACACATCCTGGAGGGGGCCAGAGAGGGCCCAGGGAGGTGGAGAACCAGGGGTCCAAAACCCAGGACTGATGTTGGGTCCTGGGCTGGGACAGGTGGACGGAGCGTGCAGGAGTAGACTGAGCCACCACGCAGGGAGAGTGCGTGAGGGCACCTGAGGAAAGGAGGGGCTGGGGTGCAGGAGGGTGAAACTGAAGAGGGGGAGGTGAGGCAGGTGGGCGGGCAGGAGCCATGGGAATCAGCAGGCCCCAGGTGGAAAAGAAGCGAGAGGGGCAGGAGTTTGGCTGGAGGCCAGCAAGTGGAGCTGGCTACTCTCAGTTGCTGGGTTCATAGAGTCATCAGAGTTAAAAGACAGAGACAGGCCAACCCAATTGTTCACCCCTATGAGGCACATTGTACAAGTTAAACTAACAACCTTATATGCTTCAAAACAAACTTTTGCACATGCGGGCCTCTACCTTCCTTTCCAGCCTCACCTCCACCATTTCTCTCTTTTGTGTCCCCTACATCCCAGCCCAAAGCCACCTGTGTCCCTTCCTCTGTGCCCAACAAAGCCATTTGCTCTCCACGAAGAATCTGTTCTCTGGCTCTCTGCCTGTGGAAATCCTGCTCGTCTGACCTGAACAGGTGAGTCATGGAAGAGATACAACCAGGAAAGATATTGGAAACATAATTATCAGAGAAATGTAAATTAAAATGATAACAAGGTATCATTTTAGCTATGAATAGCTATGAAATCAGCAGACTGAAAAAACAAAAACAAAATACCCCATGCTGACACAGTTTTGCCAAACAGGTACATCTACTGCTGGTGACATTATAAATGGGTCCAACCTTTTGGGTGAAACCATAGAGCAATGTATTTCAGGAGAGAGAGAAATGTTCATGCCCTTTGACCCCCATCACTCTTATTTTTCAGAGCTAAGTTAAAGAAAGAATATTAAAGAATAAATAAGCTACATGCATAAAGATACCCCTTATACCATAATTTTTAACTGTGAAAAAAAACTGGAAATAACCCAATTATCACACAACAGGGGACTGTAAAGAAAATTACATTCACTAACAGATGGAAATTATGATGAAAACTATCTAGCAAAAGGAAATGTTTATAATGCTTAAGGGAGTGCAAAACTGTATTGCAATTACACTACAAAAATCATGTAAATGTATGACTAAGGATGTGTAAGAGAACACAGAGAAAGGAAAATCAGTGCTTATTAGGGTATAATTTTTATTAGAATGTTGTTGATGCAATAAAGTCTACTATAGTTGCCCTGGCCGATTTGGCTCAGCAGTTGGAGCATCGGCCTGCAGACCAGGGAGTCACAGATTTGATTCTGGTCAAGGGCACGTACCTTCGTTGCGATTTGATCCCCAGCCCTGGATGGGGTAGTGCGGGAGGCAACCGGTTGAAGTGTCTCTCTCACATCGATGTTTTTTTCTCTCTCTCCCTCTCTCCCTCCTTTCCACTCTATCTGAAAATCAACGGAAAAATATCCTTGGGTGAGGATTAAAAAACAAAAACAAAAAGCCTCCTATAGTAAATGCTACCTTTCCTTCAAAACCCCTGATTCACCTTGTTCCCATCTGGTTTGTGGTCCTTACTGCATTATTCTTTGAGTGTAATTATTACAGTGTACTTGTTTTAGCCTCCTTGGACCATACAACTCTTAAAGAGCAAGGATTCTGTTTTACTTTCTTTGTCGCCTCTGAACACTGCAATTTGCCTGGCACATAGTAAACAGTTATAAATATTTATTCCAGTGCTAAGGGTTATATTATGCTTAAAAATAAAACTCAACAAATCACTCTCACCACTCTCTCGTCTCTTGGCAAAAAGCACTCAGATAAATAGATAACTATGTTATTTTCAAAGGCTTCCTGGAAAGGGAAGTTCACATTTAAAAATTTAGCATTTTAGCCCTGGCTAGTTTGGCTCAGCGGTTAGAGTGTTGGCTGAGGACCAAGGGTCTTGGGTTCCATTCCGGTCAAGGGCACACACCTGGGTTGCCCATGCGGGAGGCAGCCAATCGGTATGTCTATCTCACATCGATATTTCTGTTTCTCTCTCTCTCCCTCCCTTCCACTCTCTCTGAAAAACAATGAAAAAATATCCTCGGGTGAGGATTAAAAAATGAATAAATAAAAAGTTAGCATGTTGAAGCCGCCTGCTGAAGCCAGCACATCTTTGCAGGGGGCTCTGGCCCCACCTGGCCTGGCCGGCACCATGTGCACGTCTCCAGGACTGGCACTGTGCTCAGTCCATGCACAGTTCTCAGCCAAGGACATCAACCGGCACGTGGTTAGCCTGGACACATACCAGGGCTTCGTGTGCATCATCACCATCGTGGCCTCGAAATGAGGCAAAACAGACATAAACCATACTCAGCTGGTCGGCCTGCACGCCGGATATGCTGGCTTTCCCTTGCGCCCAGTTTGGAAGGCAGGAGCCAGGAGCCAGGGACTGATGCCCAGATCAAACAGTGTGCCGCCAGCCTAATGCCAAATTCTGTATGTATAGCAAGATCTGTGTGAACAGGATGATGCCCATGAGCTGTGGTAGTGGGTGAAAGTGCAGCCCAAGGGGAGGGGCACCCTGAGGAAATGCCATCAAATGGAACTTCATCAAGTTCTTCACTGACAAGAACGGTTGCGTGGTGAAGCGGTATGGTCCCGTGGAAGAGCCCCTAATCACGGAGAAGGACCTGCCCTGCTACCTCTAGCTCCACAAGTGTGCACCCGGGACTCTCTGGTCCACGGGCCGATGCCCTAACTGCTGAGCCAAACTGGCCAGGCCGGCATGTTTTCTTTAACTGAATACAGTCTCACATATTCAGGATAAGGTTTGTAAGTCCATAATGTATACATTTTAAAGGAAAAGTCGTTGCTTAGACCTTAAAGGCAACTGCTTTCTTTGGATGTGCCCCATACGTGGGGTGCAGAATACAAATGGGCTTTTAAGGGGATAAATAGTAGACAGTCTAGGAATTTGCAATAGCAGTATTAGGCAAATAAAACACACATACATCAAAAACATATACTGCCTCTCCCAGGACCAAATCAGTGTGTGAAAAGCATGCATATTAAAGCACATTTATTGTGACATATGTCCAGTCTACACAAATGATAGAAAATAATATCAAATAGCCGCACACCACCACCTAGCTCAAGGAAGAATATTGTAAATACTGCATTGAAAGCCCCTCCCCACCACGTTCTCCTCCCTTCCTCCCTCCCCAGAGGGAGTTGCTGTCCCTAAATGGTGTTTATCGTTCCCATGAATGTCCATATTTAACATATAGCTTTGCAGCTTTACAGTTTCCTGTAAAGTGAACCATCTGTATGCACCTACAATTTGCTTTCTTTGCTCAATGCCAGTTTTTTGTGGTGTATCAATGTTGACACAGGTGGTAAAACATTGGACTCTACTCTTGGTAAAGTGAGACACTCACCCTATGAGAGTTAAGCAGAAGAATCAGAACTACTCAAGGAATAGTCCTTGAGTGTCATTATGTCCCATTTCACATTCAGTCAGAGAGCGCATAAAGTCACCTGCCCTGCTTACCTTTTTCCCTCCTTCTTCCTCCTTCCTTACAGTACACGTATGTTAGGTGCATGTACAGAAGGTGACCCCACTGTAATATGATGTCTTAGATGGCAAAGCAGAAATCAAGGTCTATATTGTATCTCAGTGTTATCCAATAAAATGTAACGTGAGCCACATGTCACTTGAAATGTTCTAGCAGCTATATCTTAAAAAGTAAAGAGACAGGTAATTTTAATAATATATTGTAACCTAATATATCTAAAATATTATCATTTCAATACATAATCAGTACAGAACTATTACTGAAACAGTTCACATTTTTTCCCAAGTATTCAAAATCCGATGTATATTTTACAGTTATAGCATGTGCTAATTCGCACTGGCTGCATTTAAGAGCTCAGTAGTCACATGTGGCTAGTAGCTACTGTATCAGACAGCAGAGATGTACCTTTAAAATCTGACCTGAAAGCACATTGAGCAATCCTTGTGTGTTAATAATCATACCAGTGAATGCACACTGTGAAGGTGTTTGTACCCTTCCGTGAGGCCAGCGGAGGAGCCTTTGCACAGGGTCTTTGGGCTGTCAGAAGCGGCACCAACGGCGGGGAGCCTGGCGGAGGCTCCAGCACTATAATCCCCATCCATAGTCTTAGGAAGGTCGCTTGACTCCGAACCTTTTGGGGCCTCAGTTTCTCTCTATATAAAATGCAAGGGTAAACTGGAATCATTTTAAGGGCCCTTGCAACACGGATGATCCTGAGCTTTTGATCTCCTATGGTCGGTCTTCCTTGAAGTAAGGACAGTGCTGGTCCTCTGCCGAAGGAATGGGCAGCTGTCTGTCTTCCCGACATAGAGCGCCCGAGAGCCTTTCATTAGAAAGACTCCTGCGTGTCCCACGGAGCCTAAGCGTAAACCTTTGTTCTTTTAGGAGAACCACGATTCCACCCAGGCCAGTCTGGCACCACAGAAGTCCACAGTTGGAAAGAACCACAAACCAACTCCCCTGGGTGGCATGGTCCAGGCGGCGCTTTATTTAGATGAATGTACACAGAGATGCTACAGTTCTGTCTGGGCATATGATTATATGGTTTGGATGTCGTGTGGTCTTACGGGAAGTCAAGAGCACTGACTGCAAATCCCAGCTCATGCCAAATTTACTGTGTCTCAGTTTCCCTTTTCCTCAAATCGGCAGTATAGCAGTTACTTATGGTATGACGGTTCTATCCCAGTCCCCAAATCCCTTTTTAAAGCAACGTGAGCCTTTACTCTCAATGTAACATAAATCTAAGTTTTGAAGTACCTTTGGGCAGCTCTGAAGTCAGGTGAAATCTCAGGCTCCATCCTCTTTTCTTCTCGAACACCCAGTGGTACAAAGGAAGACACGCAGCCAGGACTAGCCTGGGAGAGCTGAGGAAAAGGGAGCGAAATGATCAATTTATTTTATTCATCAAGCCGTTATTGAAAGAGAGGTCGGTGAGTGTATCCCCTGGAAGAAAGGATAGCTCTCGACTAACGTTTTCCATCCCTTTTGAGGCGGGCACCAAAGGGGCCCTCTCTGAGCCATTGATCTTTAATCACGGGTAGGAAGGAAACCAAGGCTCTTTCTAAGGTGAACCTTTGTCAACAGACAGGAGGGGCCGCTTGTCAGGGGATTCTGAATCTCGGCAAATCGTCACTGGACGTAAACCTAAATTTAATGCAGTGCTGTCTCCGCCTCCTTATCTCTTTAAATACACATCACCCAAACCTTGCTGGCTCATTCAGACATTACCTTCTCCCTGAGAGCTCATTTTCCTGGACTGTCTTTGGTTCCATCCTCGCAGGATTGTGACATTTATTTTAATTTAAGCCTGAGCTCTGCCGCCTCTGTCTACACCGCAACCATGTGGCCCTCCAGCATCACTACTTCCCTGTCCCGGGGTGCAGCGAGGCCACGCGTGTGCTGCTGGCTGGCCAGGGCCGGAGCCGGAGGGGGAGGTGGTGACCAAGCAGACCTGGCTGCAGGGCTCACTCAAGGCCTCCCGACTATACAGGCAGCTCCCCAAGTTCCAGGACGGAGACCTGGCCCTGTGCCATCCTGTGACCCCCGGGCCGTCCCTTGGGCTGCATGGGAAGGACCAGCGGGAGGCATCCCTGGTGCATGTGGTGAATGATGGCATGAAGGACCTCTGTTGCAGTGCATCCCCCTTATCTATACCCACTGCGAGGTAGGCTAGGAGGACTATGTGAGGAACTGCCGGGGCCCCTGAGGCCTTCTGAGACCCTGCTGTCCCAGAACCAGGGGGCCAGGCCTTCATCGTGGGCAACCAGATCTCCCTCTCGGACTACAACCTGCTGGACTTGCTGTCGAATCACCAGATCCTGACGCCCGGCTGCCTGGACTCCTCCCTCCCCTGCTCTTGGCCTGGGTGCCCTGCCTCAGCGCCTGGCCCAAACTCAACGCCTTCCTGGCCTCCCTCGAGCACACGGACCTCCCCACCAATGGCCACGGGAAATAGTGAGGGCTCGTGGCACCTCAGCAGGAGGCTGGGCTGCCTTCCTCCTTCCCCAAGACCAATAACATTTCCAAGAGAAAAAAAAGTAATTTAGAACTCAATTCAATTTAAAAAGTTATACACAAACTAATCTGCTAAAAAATTAATACAACAAAGTATATTCAGCAAAAAGTAAATGTCCATGCCATCTGAACCAAACACCAATCTGTAACCAGTTTCCTATGTGTTATTTCAAAGCTATTCCATACATAAAAATATATTTTCAGGAATTAATAAAAAGATGTACTGTTTAATTTTAAAGCTACTTTAACTCAAGGTAGAAAGGTAAAAACCTGTGGATTAAAAAAAGCAATAAAAAAAAAAGAGAGAGAGAGAGAAATGCCTGGGGTATAATTTTTTTAAATGATGTGTTGATGTGTTGAGTTTAAAAATATTTTGATGTGTTTCAAATCATGGAAAACAAGATGCCGTGAATCATGGACTGTCCCAAATAAACCGTCTAGCAAGATTATATATTTTTGTGTTCACTTGGCAAGGTCATCTTAATGAGTTTACATAATAATATACAGAGAACAGAAGCCACCAAATAAACTGGAGTGAGCAGGGAGGGAAGGGGGCAGAAGGCAGACGGCCTCCAGAACCACCACTTAGAGGAGAGGTGTGGAGAAGGAAAGGTGACAGACTGGAGAGGCAGGCGAGCCGAGCTTTCCTGTAGGATTTTCTGCAGTCACAGACGTGGCCAGGCTCTGCGCTGTCCAACACAGTAGCCACTACTGCTGTTGAGCACTTGAAATGTGACAAGTGTGACGGAAGGATGGGCTTTTTAAATTCCATTTAGTTATAATTTATTTGCATTTGAATAGCCGCATGGGTTAGTGGTTACTATACTAGACAGTGCAGAGCTGGGATGCCTGATTTCTTTGGGAGCATCACTGAGCACAGAGAATGGAAGAAAAAAAAAAAGGAAAAGAATAAATGAGGGGAAAGTAAAAGTAGAAGAGAAAAGGGAGAGAAGGAGAGAGGAAGAGTGAGAAAAAAGCAGAGCCACTGGGCCTGCCATTGGAGAAAGAGAAGGGAAGAGAAGAAAAGAAATGGACAACTACAAGAAGTGAAGGAAGGAGATGGGAAAAGAGAAAGACACAGTGGAAAGGCACAGACAGCTGAGAACAACTGTGTTAAAGCGACAACGCGTGACCCTGTACCCCTGGAAGGGAGCTTCCCACCACCTCTGGCATTTCTTCGGGGGTCTCTGCGACAGCGCCACTGGAACGTTCTCTGGAGGGCTAACTTCTGGAAGAACGCACTGACCTTGGGAGGCCTGCGGACCTTAACTACCTAATCTGCGAAGGGATCAGGGTCCGCCCTCCCAAGGACCCCTCCACCCCAACGTGTAATATAAATCACTCCAAGGAAAACCCACAGGTTTGATACACCACTAGATGTCACCATGAACCAAAATGAATTTTATTTTATTTTTTAACCTGCATCACATGGTGTAGGTTTCTTCTTTAAATTTATATCTAATCTACACATTTTATTTGATATTTTCTCACTTTGTCACGCCAAAAGCAAAGTGGTTTGTGCTCTGGGAGCCCACTAAACAGGGATCCTCATTCTAATTTGGTTTATTTTTCTTTCCAGTTAAAACTCTGCTAAATGCCACGAACACGATGTGTACGCAGGCACACACGCTCACTCGCTTGCCACTCGTCGCACATTTACCACGTGCCAGGCAGGGGCCGCATGTGCAGCTGTGTAAGCTGTGCACTGAACACCTGCAGGGACACTGCTCACGTAGACCTCAGTGGGAATGGTGCCCCCTGAGGCTGCTCGGCTCCGCGGCTCTGCGAGACTCTGGTCTGGGCCACAGGGACAAAAGCACGGTCCCTGCCTTTTCCTTCCTGTTTTCTCTCACGAAAGATGGTTAGTCTAACACTTTCTTTGTCATTAGAAATATCTGTGTCCTCTATAAATTTTGAGAGTTATACACACCACGTGTTGCTTTATCTTCCATCCTCATAACAACTCAACTTTGGTTTCTTTTCAGAAAAGCAATATCCCTCACTGAGCATTTTTACGAATAAAGCAATATACTAAAGCAGCTGGGAAACCAAGTCGTGGCCTTTGAGGAATTCAAGAAGAGGCTTGATCACAGTTAAGATACAAAACAATATCCTTATGTTCTGCACATCCCAACCTCGCCTTTGACTATTACAGGAGCAGCAGCAATGGAACATGAACCTGTTGACTAGGACCTCTCGACTCTAGCCTGAGTAGGCTCTCTTGGGGGAAAGTACCCATTAGGTTTTGCTGTATCACAAACCACGTCAAAATTTAGTGGCTAAAAACAACAGACATTTATGATTTCTCATGATTTTGTGAGTCATCTGGACACTAATTCTGATCTAGGTTGGTGTGGCAGATCTCTGAGGGTGTAGGTGGCTCATATGGGGTTGGCTGGCCTCACTCATCTACCTGGAGATTGACAGGCGGTTGGTCAGAGGGGACTCAGCCGGAGCGCTCGTTTCTGCTCCGTGTGTTCTCATTCTCTAGCAGGCTAATCCAGGCTTCACATGGTAGTCTCACCACGGCGGTCTCCGGGTACCAGAGGTCAGTAGGAGAGGGCAGGCCGCAACATGTAAACACTTTGAAATTTCTGCTTGTGTCATGTTTGCTCTTGTCCCATTGGTCAAAGCACGTCACATGCCAAGACTGGAGTCAGTGTGAAAGGTATTACCCAAGGAGATGGCTACAGGGAGGTATGAACAAATTGAGGGCCGTTACTGCAACAATCTACTGAAGCAAATTAATTTAATTCCTCCTTATCTCAACTTTTACTAAAATGATAATAATACTTTTCTTACCTATTGCCCAGGGATGCAAAAAGAATAAAGACAGAAGAAACTGCTGTATGTCGTTCAAAGAAAAGGGACACTGAACATTTTTAATTTTACTTCAGTTTCTTCGTTTGTTTGTTTTTAAACATTTTTTTTTAATCCTCACCCGAGGATATTTTTTCCCATTTATCTTCAGACAGAGTGGGAGGGAGGGAGGGAGAGAGAGAGATAGAGAGAGAGAAAGATCAATGTGAGAGAGACACATTGACCAAGGCCGGGGATGGAACCACAACCAAGGCACATACCCTTGACCGGAAACGAACCTGCGACTCTTTGGTCCACTGGCTGATGCTCTAACCACTGAGCAAAACCAACCGGGGTTTTTATTATTTTTTTATTTTTTCATTTATTGATTTTAGAGAGAAAGGAAGTGAGATGGAGAGAGAGACAGAAACACTGATGAGCGAGAACATTGATTGGCCACCTCCTGCATGCCCCCAACTGGGCACGTACCCTGACTGGGAATCGAACTGGCAACCTCTTGGTGCATGGGTTGACGCTCAACCGCTGAGCCACACTAGCCGGACTGTTTGTTAGTTTTTGTGTGTCTCTTCCACAACATAAATAATCTATCCCACTTATTGGAAATTCTTATTAAATATAAAATAATATTGAATGTAAACTGTAATTGAAACATAAAATTTTTTAAAAGTAAAGGTAATATTTTCAAAAGAACTTTCCATTTGTCTCATAATCTTCACCTATAAGTATCTATGTTTCAAGGGCTGTGTGTAGGGATACCCATCTAACCCACCTAACAGTGTAACTAGGACATTATTCAGGAGCAGAAACCTAGGACTGTCTGGACACCTGCTAACTTCCACCATTGCTCCAATATGTTAGACTTTGCAGGTATATTTTGTTCTAATAGTTGCTCAGCATTGCCCAGGTTGAATACCTGTTGTTACAGTACTCTAAGGATTTATCAGACCATAAAGAGAATGACCAGTTTATAGTGTCTGTTCTCATTCCTATTTGGAAGTTCACATTCAATCTTCCTGAAACCAAGATTAGGCAAGAGCATTACTTCTTTTTCCCATACTTTGTGACCTCTACCATTTAATTAGATGAATAAGCATTTACTGAGCATTTATTATGTGTGAAGAATTGCTGCAGAGATGGAGATGAATAAAGCGCAGTTCTTGCTCTCCTGGAGATCACTATCTAATGGGACAGTTAGATAACCAACAACAAACTATAAGGCAAACCTGATAGATACGTGCTATGAAGAGTACTGGGGAAGGGATGATTTAAACCAATGGGATGAATTTCAGAAGATGTCATAAGAATGATGACTTTTGTTCTGAGCCTTGATGAATGAATAGAATTTCTCAATGTGGAGAAAGGGTGAGAGAACACCATGGAGAGGGAACTGTATGGTAAACAGGTAAGGTTTAAAGTACACCACATGTTCAGGGAAAGGAGATCACCCAGGGTAGTTTGAGTGTGGGCTATGTTTTAGTTAATGGAAAAGGAGGTGAGGCCAGCTTGTCAAGACCCTGAATGTTCTTATTAAAGAGGTTACATGCCCTGGCCAGTGTGAGTCAGTGGTTGGAGTATCCCATGCATTGAAGGGTTGCAGGTTCAATTCCCAGTTGGGGTGCGTGTGGGAGGCAACCAATTGATGTTTCTCTCCCACATTGATGTTTCTGTCTCCCTCTCCCTCTCCCTTCTACTCTCTCTAGAATCAATGAAAAACATACACTCAGGTGAGGATTAAATTGTTTTTAAAAAGTAAGTAAAGAGGTTACAATGAGGGATCCCAATGGTCTATGATTAAAGCATTTTCATTATTATAATTATTTTAGAAATGTCACTCTGTCCTCTGGATCCTGACAAAATGGCAACTTATTTTAGGCTACTAGCTGTCTCACACAACCCAGCCCTGCGAGTGCCTCCAAAACTAGGCAGCTGGTGGGTCTGAGTATCTAGTGTAATAACTGTGAGAAGCTTCCAGAGGGACAGCAAATAGATGGATCCCAGGTTTGTGTGTTTGTGACTGCAGTCTATAGGATAAAGAGGAAAGGTGCTATAGGTGGGGAAACTTTTATCTTAGGCTCTTTTACTCCCCCACATTTTCATGGACAGTTTACTTTACTCTAACTCCACTATAAGACAGAACAGAATCACCAGTCCTGTACCAGAAGGAGATGGAGCTTGTGGCTACATTAGGGCAGGCTTAACCCCTGGGGCTGGGAAGGAGATAACAGGTGCAGATAGAGCCACATTTCCTCTAAGAACAGGAACTGCTACTAATCATCAGAGTGCTGGAGGTCTTGGCCAATGTGATAAGATAGGAAAAAGAATTAATAGGTATAAGGATTTAAAAGGAAGTGACAAAACTGTCATTATTTATAGGTGATCTGATTATTTACATAGAGCACCTCACAGAATAGAAAAACCTTTAGAACTATGACATTAACAGAATTAATAGAAAAACCTTTGGAACTATGACTATGCTTGACAAGGCTATCAGGAACAAAATCTGCTTACAAAAATCATTCTTCTATATCAGCAATATTCAGCCAGAAAATATAATAGAAAATAAGGTACTTTTCACAAGAGCAACAAAACTACAAAAAGTACCTAAAATTTAACTTAACAAAAAGTTCAAAATGAAGTTTTGGAGAAAAATGTAAAACCATTATAGGACATAATATAAGACTTGAATAAGCAAAGAGATACACCATATTGGTGGACAAGACTCCTTACCATGTAAAGATATTATTCTCCCCATAGTTAATCTAAAAGGCAATTTCAATATACATATCCAACTATTTTTTTGACAGAATAAAAAGTTATCTTAAAAATTTTATATGAAAGAGGTGGGGGGAATTAGATAAAGGTGGTCAAAACGTACAAATGTCCAGTTATAAGATAAATAAATACTAGAGATGTAATGTACAACATGATTACTTATAGTTAACACCGATATATAGTATATATGAAAGTTGTTAAGAGAGTTGATCCTAAGAGTTTCATCACAAGGAAAATAACTTTTTTCTCTTTTTTTGTATCTATAAGAGATGATGGATGTTAGCTAAACTTACTGTGGTAATCATCTCACAATGTATATAAGTCTAATCATTATTCTGTATCTTAAACTTATACAGTGCTGTATGTCATTTTATCTCAATAAAACTGGAAAAATGTATATGGAAGAATAAAACCAAAGTCCATAATTAGTTGAGTCAATTTTGAAAAAAGAACAAAGAGGTAGGACTTGCCCCATTACACTCCAATGCTATATATTAGAACACTATGGTACTGACGCAGAAACATGCACCAAGGGTCAGAAAGTACTGAGAAATGTGTATGTGTGTGCTGACGCATTTGGGTGTGAGTGTCCCAGCTACATGGAAAAGAACTCACCACAAATCAGTGGGTTGGGGGTGGGCTGAAAGGAGCCAGTGCAGGGAAAACTGGCTCACCACATGGAGAAAAATTAAGTTAGATCCCTAATACCATAAACCAAGGTGAACTTCAGATGCATTAAATATATGAATGTGAAAGTCAATCCCTCAAAACAAATAAACAGAAATGTACGTAGGAGAATATATGTATGAGCTCAAATTGGGACGGATTATTTTAAAAACAAGACCTAACAAGTGTAACCATAGGTTAAAAAAAAAAAAAAAAAAAAAAGGATGGATTTAACTATGTAAAAATTAATGCTAATATAATGATAGATATCATTCTCAAAATTAACAGACAGGTGACTGACTGAGAAAAAAACATTTGAGACTTCTAAAACCAGCAAGGCATTATTGCCCAGAACATACAAGAAAATGCTGCAAATCAACCAGAAAAAGAAATATGGGCCAAGGATATGAATATGCGACTCACATAAGAAAACCCACTAATTTTGCTCAACCCCACTAGTTATTAGATAAGAGAAAATTAAAACAATAGCAAGATAACTCATTTTACCCATGAGGCTGGCAAAAATCAGGGGGCTGGCTGATACCAAACTCTGGCAAAGTTGTAGGGAAGCAGAAACTCTTGCTGGTCTGGTGGAAAGTGAACTGGTAGAGCTATTCTCGGGCGTGTCGAAGGCAAACAAAGCCAGCTCTAGTCAAAGCGGTAAGGACAGGTTTTATTCAGTGACTACCGCATGAGGGAAAATGAGTCCAGAGTGAACTGAACCCAATTTCCCCGAAACAAAAGGCTGCAGACGTTTTGAAGGCTGGGATGACAAAGGAAAGGTGCTGAGGGGTGTTAAGAGGAGTTAGTCCATGCGACCAGGCCCCCTGGACTTGTTCATGGGTGCTCATCCACAGGAGAAACAACTTCTCCCATCGTTAGGGCGGGGGCAGTGGATGGAGTTGAAGCAAGGCCCCCACCAACTAGGCCCTTATTCTCCCACAGTGTCAGAGAGTTACCTCCCTGAATGTTTACTTTCCAAAGAGAAGCCTCTGAGGTCCTTCAGGAAACAGTTTTGGGTGGTTGAATCACATCTCCAAGAGCAGAGAAAGGATTGATAATTGCAAGCTTCCTAAAGAAACTGCTCTAAGGGGGGACTCAGGGGCCTACTTGCCTATCAGCAGGTATTGGCTAAAACAAATAGACATCTTCCAGGCAGGCATTTTAAGGGGGATGTGACCTTAAGCTGCTAGAGGCCATGCTAGAGTTTGGAAAGGTCTCTTGGTGCAGGGATTTGGATAGAGTCTCTAGTTGCCCAGAGTTCTGCACGTCTTGGGTACGACCTTCAGTACTTCTTAAAAGCAAATCTGCATAGATAATATAACTCGGCAATTCCACTCCTGGGCATATGCTTCAGAAAGACTTGCACAGGATCACGAACAAAGATTCCTCTCAGTGCAGCACTGGTCACAGGGAGTTGGGGGTGGTTGCCAGGGGGATGGAAAAGTAAAGGTGGTAGGTAAATTTTAAAACAGAAGCCATACGAAATAACATAATATCTTTAATAAGTACGCATACATATGCAAGAACCTATGATCAAAAACATGAGAGTGAAGACCTGTGGGAGGGAGGGGAATGGAAGTGAGCATCAGGGATGAAGAGGGGAAAATGAAATGAAACAAGGGCAGCTCCTTAGACAGACGGATGGTGAGTGAGACATAGACTCCACTCACTGCACTCAGTTAGGAAGAGAGAAGGGAAAGAGGGAAGGAGACAGGATGCAGAGAGAAACAGAGAAAGTGTGTCACTGGCAGGGTGGATGGAGAACGAGAAGCTAGGACGGGAGAGGCCAGGGAAGAGTTGATAGGGTGGAGCAGCTGGGGGAGGAGAATGCTCAGAAGTAGAACAGAAGCAACAGAAATGAAAACAAAGAATCAGTGTTGATTGGACCTTGTTACTATGTGCCTGGAGCTGTTAGATTCTTTCATTCCCTTTGGGAATGGATTCTAGAAATTCCCTGAAGGTGGAAACATTTATAAGGGATGATATATTGAATGTAGGGTGGAGTCCAAGTTGACTCCCTAAGTTTCTAACTTGGGCAACTGTGAGAATGATGGTGCCATTACCCAAACGAAGACAGAGCAAGGTGGGGAAGACACAAATTCATGGCTTGGGATCTCCCTATTTATCACGTTGAAAATCAAAATTTAAAGAAGGCATTCCTATTCAGGGGGAAAGAGAAGTGACATTCATTGTATTCCTAATGATAACTGGTATTTTTCATAACAACAAAAAGTGTGGGTGTTTATTGCACATTAGAGACTATGCTTCAGATGTTTACAGCCATCAGGTCATTCACCATCCTATAAAATAGGTACCATTATCATCTCCACTTTATTGATTAGGAAACTGAAGCTTAGAGAAGTTAAGTACTTGCCCAAGATCACAGAATTTCTACAAACCCACGTCTTCTGATTCCTTAGCCCTGCTGTGTGTCAGAGACCACACCACAGGCTTAATTCTCATATAATTCCCATAAGTATTCCATGAGATAGGCTTATTATCTTCAGTTGACAAATGAAAATGAGGCTCAGAGCACTTAGATTATTGGTCCAAACTCTCTCAGCTAATAAGTGGCAGAGCGGGAGTCAAACCTAAAGTCTGTGCTCTTTTCAAAAACACACCCACACATCTCTCTCTGCTTCTGCTCAAACTGTTCTGCATGCTCCATTCAAACTCTCCTACAGTTAAAGAGTCTAAAGAGTCAATATTAACCAATTGCAGGGTATGGACCTTGTTTGGAGTCCATTTCAAACTAATGGTTAGTAAAACCAGCGAGAGGACAGTTGGGAAAACATGATATTAAGGAATTATTGAAGTTTGTGAGTGGTGGTAATGTTGTGATGCTGTTTTAAATAAGGGAGTCCTTTTTGCCCCGCTGGTGTGGCTCAGTGGTTGAGCATCGATCCATGCACCAAGAAGTTGCTGGTTCGATTCCTGGTCAGGGCACATGCCCAGGTTGTGGGCCAGATCCCCAGTGGGGGGCATGCAGGAGGCGACCAATCGATGTCCTCTCTCATCAATGTTTCTCTCTCTCTCTCCCTCTCACTTTCTCTCTCTAAAAACCAATAAAAAAATTTTTTTAAAGGGAGTCCTTTTTAAAGAGAAATATATGCAGATGAAATAATAGAGTGGTTCTCAGAATGTGACTCCTGGGTCTGAAGCATCAGTGGCATCTGGAGACTGGTCAGAAATACAGGCTGTCCCCACTGACCCAGACATGCTGAGTCAGAAACTGGGCGTGGGCTCAGCAATCTGTGCTCCCCCAGGGGATTCTGGTGCACACAGAAGTCTGAGAATCACTGAAATAATGTGATGTTTTGGATTTGTTTCCAAATAACCTGGGAAGGGGTGATGGCTGTTGGGGACATAGATGAAACAAGGTAGGTCGTGAGTTGATAATGGCTGCAGCTGGGTAATGGGTACATGGGGGTTCATTATAATGATACTCTCTACTTTTTTTTTTTTTAATTTTTTTATCCTCACCCAAGGATGTTTTTCCATTTATCTTCAGATAGAGTGAAAGGGAGGGAGAGAGGGAGAAAGAAAGAGAGAGAGAGAGAGAGGAACATCGACGTGAGAGGGACACATCGACTGGTTGCCTCCCGCATGGCCCTGACCAGGGCCGGGGACGAACCACGACAAGGCACGTGCCCTTGACCAGAATCGAACCCGAGACTCATTGGTCCACGAGCTGATGCTCTAACTGCTGAGCCAAACCGGCCAGGGTAATACTCTCTACTTTGATATGCATTTAGAAGTTTTTCATAATAAACAGTTTTCAAAAGTCCAAACCATCTTCTCCCCAGTGTCCCTTAACTGTTCTCTCCTCACTCCTCCATCTGGAACCTTCCCTCCAGGCTTCAGAAATAGTAGCCCTGTGTATTCTCCTCATTTGCCTCAAGTTCTCCAAACCTTTGGGGCTTCTTCTACTAAAGTTTCTAAGTGACCCATCTATCGTCAGTCAACCATGGCTCCCCCGAGCGTTCTCGTTCACGCTCGACTCCCTCCCGTTTCCGTGCTGCTTGCAGACCGGAGCTCCGCGCCAAGGAGCACCTGCTGTCCGCGGCCTTCCTCTGCGCACCAGCTGTGACCTTTCTGCTGCTTTTGTTGGCTAATGATGCCGCCCTCTCCTTAGAGAGTCTGTCATTTCTTTTCTTTCTCTTAAAAAGGAAACATTCGCCTCTTTTAATTTTTTAAAAATTTAACCTGAGTGACTTTTAATTTGTAACAGATTGCTCTTTAAAAATCCCCCCACCCCCACCCCGAACAATACAGAAGCGTAGCAAGGAAAACTGTCACCTTTCCTGGGACACTATCTTTCTAGCTACTTCTTACTGCCCTAGCTAATCCCTCCGCCAGGTCTGAGTTCATTCCTTAGGTTCCCCAGGATAGCACTTACTCTAGGGGATCTGAAGACCACAGCCATTGATTCTTCAGGCTGAACGATGGAGAGAGTTGAAGGGGCGGGGGCTGTCAATAAAATAGAGAAGAGAACAAAAGCAGAGCCAGAGAGAGTGTGAGGAGGATGGCCAGCAGCGCCTGGAAGTGGGACAAGGAATGAAATGTTCCCTGTGGATGTCCAGCTCTCTCCCCAAATCTTTCTATTCATTGGGTGTCCCTGGTTCTCGGTCATGGCTCTTGGACTCTTTCAGGAGCTCTGCGGCCCAGAAGCATCTTTAGAGGGCCTACTGATGAAACACTGTCCAGCATGTAAACTTAGAATGGAGACTCATCGTTATGCACTGTGGCCGCCTCTATCCTGGTTGTGAGTTTGAACCCATCCCAAGCGGCTCCCTTCCCTCGTGTGACCAGCACTATGCACATGTACACTCACTTTCCCTTGTCCCCAAAGCCAAGCCACTGACTTACTGGCCATCTACCCATTGTCATATTTATCTCAGTCCATCAAATTGTATCTTTGTTGCTCTTCTAGGAGCTTCTTGAGGAAATCATTCAAGAAACTTGACTCCCTGTTTTAAATTGCTAGTCTTCCCAGGTTTTGTGATTTTTGAAACTTGTGTTAAGATGTTATCAATGTTAAAATTATTAATACTATGTAGAAATGTGGGAAAGTGCTTATGGTCCAATGTCAGTTTTTTTTTTTTTTAAGTAGTATACAAAATATGGTATATTTACTCAATAGTAACCAGGTAAATATTTTTTGTTGACATGGACAAGAACAAGAATGGAATGTGCAAGAATGAAGTTATGGTCAGGTAGGCTGGATTCGTGGGCAATTTCTTTTACAAATTCCATCTAAATAAGTTTGTATAAGAAAATCACTTGGCTGAGATGTTTTCTTGTCCCAGCTCAACGCTGGAAGTTCTGTTTCTGGTCTCGGCCAGGCATGCTGTGCCCAGCAGTAGACTTGCTGCTGAATCGTCACAAAATCACCAAGTTGCTCATGCCCCAGGTGGAAGACCAGCGATTCCCTTTCACTTCCCTGCACCCCCCTTTTTGTCGGGACAATGGCTGCAAGTTAGCACTGTTCCTTTCATAGCTTTTCTCTGCTCCCCTCCCCTTCTGCAGACAGCTAATGATGTGAGACCAACGATGATGTGGTTTCTCTTACTATCTCTGAATTGATGAACTGGGCCTGTGTCAACTTGTGTAATGAGCCCAGGGATCCTTCTTATCACAGACAGGTCTTATGCCTCCACTAAAAACAAACAACCTAGTTACAAGCATCAATATACTTTGTAATTATGGATTGTGGTGTCCTTCCTAAACAACTCAAGAGAAGTTTACGAATTCTCACTGGAATTAAGTGGCACAGTCTCTATTATAATAAGTGGAATGACTGAGGTATTTGAATCATTTCCCCTTCTCTGTTCTCCAGGGGAAATAGAATTTGAAGAGAGAGCCCAAGTTTCTTGGTCCTAATTTTCTGATTCTTTGAATATCCTTGAAGAACTCTCACTATATGGTGTCATCATTTTTATCACTCACAAAATCCTATCAAGTAAAAAGGGATATGTAATATCTAAAATAAGTTTTGCATGTCAGTGTTAAAAAAAAACAAGATACAGATTTAAGTAGTCTAGTTATAATTTGTTCCATTAAAAATGGAGCCCAGCCCGACTGGTGTGGCTCAGTGGTTGAGTGTCGACCCATGCACCAAGAGGTTGCTGGTTCGATTCCCGGTCAGGGCACATGCCCAGGTTATGGGCCTGATCCCCAGTGGGGGGCATGCAGGAGACGGCCGATTGATGTTCTCTCATCAATGTTTCCATCTCTCTCTCCCTCTCCCTTCCTCTCTCTCTAAAGTCAATAAAGAAAAAATAAATGAAATGGAGCCCAAACTCTTATTTTAAAGATAAGGAGTGGGCGGGCATGAAGAAGTTAGCTCCGTAGGTAAGATGTCTTTACTCGGCTCAGTGGGCTCACCATGCAGCTTTTCCTCAGGAAGTCTCTCTAGCTCGCTGGCTATGTTGTCTTGGGTGAAAGAACTCTATGAAGGACAGTAAACCAGTAAACTCGCCTGGTTGGAGGGCAAGTTAAAGGCTGGAAAATGAAAACGTAAGTTTGGGCAGGCTGAGGCTAGATGAAGGAGCACGAGCGTCAGGCTGAACCTCTGCTCTGTGGCAGTGATTCTCAGACTTTGGCGGAAGACTTGCTAAAACAGCTTGCCAGTCCCAGTCCTGGAGCTTATGTCTCAGCGATCTGGGGTGGGACCGAGATGTTGCAGTTCTAGTATGTTCCCACGCACTGCCAGGTCTTCGTTAGAATCGACGGAAAAGCTTTCCAAAAAAGCCAAAGCCAGGGCCCTGTCCTTCAGAGATCTTAATTTAATTGGTCTGAAGTAGGACCTGAACACTGGCATGTTTATTTTTAATAACTCAGGTGATTAAAATATGCAACCAGGGTTATTCATCTTTCTAATTGCAAGTGTAAACTATAAGGAGCCCATCATGGTTTTTGAAGGAAGGGATGTTAATATATTATTTATTAATTACACAAATAATAAATGATCAATGTTTAAAAATGAGAAATTATAAAGAAAAAAATCTAAATTATCTAAAATCTCACTACTCAGAACCACCACTATTTATGCTTTGGAATAAAGCTTCCAGATCTTTCAGATGCAAGTACAGACATAAAAATATCTGTTTACAAAGATGGGATCATATTTACTAATTGCTTTTTTTATTTAACAATACACAGTGAGCCCTGACCAGTTTGGCTCAGCGGTTAGAGCGACGGTCCAATGAGTTGTGGGTTCAAAAAAAAAAAAAGAACTCTATGAAGACTTGGCTGCCTACCTGCTCTGCTGGCCACGGGATATACCTGAGCCCTTTCTCAGGGCTTCAGAAGAAGCTGGATCCTTGCCAGGGCTGGCCTCTGGCCAGACAGGCAACTCAGCCTGAATGGTCTGTGGGGAAGCTCCCTGGCCTTCACCTCTCCGGGCCACAAAGCCAGCAATGCTAACTGCACCCCTTTGTCAGGCCTGCACGCACAGTGCATGGGCTTTGCGGGCACTGGAGCCGTGTGCAAACTCCCGCCTGGCCGAGAAGCAGAAGAATCACACTGTGTGTCCCCAGCGCTCTATGACCAGTAGAGATGAACGCAAACTGAAACGCAAGCCACTGGGTGTTGCTTGTCAGTTTTCCTTGAAACGAGAGATCAGCTTATAAATTCTTACAATTGCAGAGAACTAGAGTATCCAAGCAAGAGGAAATTACCAGCTTACTCCAATAATATGTGGCATTTCCCAGCTTTGAGACTCCAGTGATCAAGCATTTCTTGTGGTCAGGTTGTTCCGAGTCTGTTTGGTTAGAAGGCCTCATTGCTTCAGAAGGAAGACTGGTTTGTTATGACAAAAGCTACGTTCTTTCAAGGACCAATGTCTAGAACTAAGGGAGGGAAGAGATACCTGGAAATCTTCACTCATTCTTCTCTTAGGGTACATGGATTTTGGTGGGGTTACTCAAATTAGAAACTATGGGGCGAAACAGTCCCCCTTCAGCCAGTCAAGACCTTTCTACAGCAGAGAACTACCTTTTACATAGTGCTAATTGTGTCACTTCCTAAGTTCTTTTTTTTATTTTAATTTTTTCCCTTTATTGATTTGAGAGAGAGAAGAAGTGAGAGGGAGAGAGAGATGGAAACATCGATGAGAGAGAACATTGATTGGTTGCCTCCTGCATGCCCCCCACTGGGGATCAGGCCTACAACCTGGGCATGTGCCCTGACCAGGAATCGAACAGGTGACCTCTTGGTGCATGGGTCGATGCTCAACCACTGAGCCACACCAGCTGGACATTTTAAAAAATTTTACTTCCTAAGTTCTTTACATGCCTAGTTTATTATATTTATTCCTCCCTATTGCTCTTTGGGATATACGTACTCTATGACCCTCCTCTCTTTAAAAAGTACAAATCTGAGACTCAGACAGGTTAAGGCCAAGGTCACACAGGTAGTGAGTGGTAGAGCTGAGTTTCAAAACCAAGGTTCATGTGATGCCAAAACTCTTTGCCCACACCCTTTGGGCTCCCCTAGCCCTGGGTGGAAGTCATCAGTATTAATATTGGGACTATTCACTTTAGGTTGGTACCCATGAGCTTGCTAGAATGCAGTCTGTGACTATAATTGTACTTTGGTTTAAAAACAGGTGAGAGCCTGGCCGGTGTGGCTTGGTTGATTGAGCGTCATCTTCTGGACTGAGAGGTCCCGGTTCGATTCCCGGTCAGGACACATGCCCAGGTTGCAGGCTCGATCCCCAGTAGGGGGCGTGTAGGAGGCAGCCAATCCATGCTCTCTCTCACATTGATCTTTCTCTCTCTCTCTAAAAAAATCAATAAAAACATATATTTTTTTTTATCCTCACCTGAGGACATTTCTCCACTTTTATTCAGATAGAGTGGGAGGGAGAGAGAGTAACAGAGAGAGAGAGAGAAACATTGAGGGGAAAGGGACACATCGAGTGGCTGCCTCCCACACGACCCCAACCAGGGCCAGGGACGAATCGCAACCGAGGTATGTGCCCTTGACCGGAATCAAACCCGCGACTCATTGGTCTGCGGGCCAACGCTCTAACCGCTGAGCCAAACCGGCCAGGGCCATATTTTTAAAAAATGGGTGAGAGACGATAGAGCTTCAGACTAAGAACAAGAACAGGATCTGGACCAAACCTCTGAGGTTAGCGGACAGGGGATCCAACCGGCAGTATGAAAGGAGAGAAGGTTGTGAGAAACCCTAAGCTATTATATTCCAATGGTATCTCCTAAGCAATTTTGGTGTCAGCTAACTATGGTTTTCAGAACAATTTACCTGGAAAGAGTAAAGCATATTGCACTAAGGTTTATTTTTACTTAAAATGATCATTATCCCTGTGCATAGAATTTTGGATAATTGTCATTTTTTTATTAATCTCACAGAGTGCTTTATAAAAGTCCTGATGACAAGCCATTATTTCCCCTTGACAGAAGCAGCAGGTAAAGGATTCAGTGGACAAGGAATTGGACCAGAGTCACCAGTAACCATGGTGAGTGGTGGCAGGGGCTGGGTAAAAAGTTTCAGTCCCTTGGTGGAATCCAGTTTTCATTTTTTTAGATTAGTAAACCAAGCCTGAGATCAAAATAACTTCCTTCCTTTTGTTTCAAGCCCATTCTTAGGAGTATCCTATGTATGTCAAGTGCTTTTACTTTGTTTTCCAAAGTACGTTCACATCTATGGTCTCATGCCGCACTCACAACCCTGTGTAACGTTAGACATCCTTATTACCATGTAACGAATCAGAAAACGGATGCATATATGCGGCAAGAGATTTGCTAAGGGCTCAGAGCTGGCTCCTGGCAGAGTCATGAGTCTGGCTTCTTTCCTGCAGGTCACATTGCCCTTCAACTGATCCTGCCTGTAACTGAGCAAGGTAGCTAGGGTTCACACAGAGGTTATGACTCCAAGCCACAGCTGCAGAAGTAGCTTGTGAGTAAAGCTACAAAACTGACTATATTCAAAGATCTGGACATTCGTACCAGGATTAGTGGGTCCACTCAAGTCTTGGCCTAGAGATTCCCTCAGCCACCGTCCAGTCAAAGGAAACCCTTTGGCCTTTTCCTTCCTTCTCCCCATGCCCTCCCTTTCTTCTCCTCTCCTCCCTTCCCTCCTCCCTCCCCTGCTCTCCCTCTCTGCTTCCCGCCACACCCTTTTCCTTGGTCATTAATACAACACAGAACTTTGTGGTTGGGCTCATATTCTCCGTCTCCTTTACTGAAGAACCGTGCCGAATCAAAACTCCGTGGGCTCAGGTTCCTCCTCTCACATTCCGGGTGCTCTGTGCATAGATCAGAGTGCAGGGTCCCTCAGTAACCCCGCGGGGCTTGGGGAGGAGGACACGGCCGCTCCCATGCTGAGCATTATGCAATTGCCACATTGTGCTTCTGATAACAGATAACTGATAACAGCATCTAGGAAACTGGAGAATCTGCACCTCAGAGGGGTCCAGAAGCAAAACGCCCCATTGGAGGCATTTGTTAGGACAGCTGTGGAAAGAGCCTGCCTGGGCCTTGAAGACAGAATCACCTGGCTGAGAACTCCGTCTCTACCACTCAAAAGACTCATGAACCTGTGAACGGAAAGGATTTAACTTCTCCAAGCCTCAGATTCCTCATCTGTGAAAGGGCAAACCTAACACTCTCCCTACGGGTTGTAAGAATACAGCGCTAAGCACGGGGTCAGGCAAAACGTAGGCACTCAGTACGTGTCAGTTCTGCTTCTGCCAGTCCTTTCTTCAGCCTCATACACGGGTGCCTTCCCCATGAGTGACACTATTGGAAGAGTTCACTCTTACCTTAAGAAATAAAATTGTCCAGCCCTGGCCGGTTTGGCTCTGCGGTTAGAGCGTCGGCCTGCGGTCCAGAGACCCAGGTTCAGTTCCCGCTAAGGGCATGTACCTCGGTTGCAGTTTGTCCCCGGCCCTGGTTGGGTCGTGCGGGAGGCAGCCACTCGATGTGTCCCTTTCACGTCGATGTTTCTCTCTCTCTCTCTCTCTTCCTCTCTCTCCCTCCCACTCTATCTGAACAAAAAATGAAAAAATGTCCTCAGGTGAGGATAAAAAAAATAAAATAAAATAAAAAAGAAATAAAATTGTCCATACCCTAACCCTTACGCCGGAAAGGTCAATGATTAGGGCAAATACTGCCAAATGGCACCAGCTTCGAGAAAGAAGAGCCTGGTGATTGCTGTGCACTTCAGAGGTTGTATGAAGTCACAGAGTCTAATTCTTACACTGATGTCTTCCCTCACTGCCCTAGGACAGAATGCAGAATGGGTCCCTCCTGGTTACACATCAGCCTTCGATCACACTTATTACGATTATAATTACATCGTTATTTATGAGATTATTTGCTTTGTTTGCCCGCTTGCCAAGAACAAAGCCTATGCCTGGCACAGCGTCTGGCACATGGAGGGTGAACGAGTGAATGAACAGAGCAGTTTCCACTGGCCTTATCTGATTCCAGTCACAGAGCAATTCTGTTAGTGACCAGGGGCCGGGACACAACCTGCATTCTACAGATGAGAACGCTGAGGGTCAGAGGCTGCACCCTGTCACGGCCACCTAAGCAGTGGGACAGGCACTTCAGCCCAGACCTTCTGACACCAACCCCACATTCCTTTCCTCCACACGCCTTTGCCTTTTTTTTTTAATCCTCACCTGAGGATATTTTTCTATTTATCTTCAGATAGAGTGGGAGGGAGGGAAAGAGAGAAACATTGACATGAAAGGGACACATTGACTGGTTGCCTCCTGCACGACGACAGGGCCAGGGATGAACCGCAACCGAGGTACATGCCCTTGACCAGAATCGAACCCACAATTCATTGGTCCACGGGCCGACATTCTAACTGCTGAGCCAAACCGGCCAGGGCATTTGCCTTTTGACTCATCATCTTCTCCCTTATGTCGATTCAGATGGTAAATTTTTTTAAAAAATAGAGATATAATTGACATACAACATATTAGTTTTAGGTGTACAACATAATGATTCAATGTTCACATACACTGAGAAATGATCACCACAGTAAGCCTAGTTACCATCTATCACCACATAAAGGTTCATCCCCCTTATGATGAGAACTTTCAAGATTCACTCTCTTGGCAACTTTCAAGTACGCACTGCAATATTATTGACTAGAGTCACCATGCTGTACATTACATCCCCATGAGTTCTTTTATAATTGGAAGTGTGTCCCTCTTGATCCCCTTCACCCATTTCACCAACCTCAACACTCCTTCCCTCTAGTGACCACCATTCTTGTTCTCTGTATCTGTGAGCTCTTATTTTTAGATTCCACATATAAATGACATCATACGGCATTTATTCTTCTCTGACTTATTTCACTGAGCATGATTCCCTCAAGTCCCATCCATGTTGTCACAAATGGCAAGATTTCATTCTTTTAATGGCTGATGGTATGCCATTGTGTATCTGTACCACGTCTTCTTTATCCATTCACCTACTGATGGGCACTTGGGTTTTTTCCATACCTTGGCTATTATAGATAATGCTACAATAAACATAGGGGTGCATATATCTTTTCGAATTAGTGTTTTTTGTTTCCTTTGGATAAATACGTACTAGTGAAATTGCTGGATCATATGGTAGCTCTATTTTTAACTTTTTCTTAAATATTTCACTTTTTAAAGATTTTTAAAAATTGATTTTTAGAGAGAAGAAGGGAGAGGGAGAGAGAGAGAGAGAAACACTGATCGGCTGCCTCTTGCATGCCCCCTACTGGGGATCGAGCTGGCAACCCAGGCATGTGCCTTGATCGGAAATCAAACCCGTGACCTCTTGGTGCATGGGATAACGCTCAACCAATTAAACCACAGCAGCCGGACTATTTTTGCTTTTGTTACCTTTGTTTTTGGAGTCAGATTCAATAAATCATCACCAAGACTGATGTCAAGGATCTTATTATCTATGTTTTCTTCTAGGAGTTTTATGGTTTTAGGTCTTACATTCAAGTCTTCAATTAATTTTGAGTTAATTTTTGCACATGGTATAAAATAGTGGTCTAGTTTCCTTCTTTTGCATATGGCTGTACAGTTTCCCAGCACCATTTATTGAAGAGACTGTCCTTTCCCCATTGTATATTCTTGTCTCCTTTGTCACAAATTAATTATATATGCATGGGTTTACTTCTGTGATCTCTAGTCTGTTCTATTGATCTATGTGTCTGTTTTGG
Source organism: Tadarida brasiliensis (assembly GCA_030848825.1). Classification (NCBI taxonomy): domain Eukaryota; kingdom Metazoa; phylum Chordata; class Mammalia; order Chiroptera; family Molossidae; genus Tadarida; species Tadarida brasiliensis. The sequence goes on along the minus strand of CM061257.1, from coordinate 195,312,307 downwards.
TGCCAATACAATACTGTTTTGACTACTATAGCTTTGTAACATAGTTTGAAATCAAAGAGTGTGATATCCCTGGCTTTATTTTTCATTCTCAAGATTGCTTTAGCTATTCAGGGTCTTTTGCTTTTCCCCTTTGCTCCTCTAAGATTAAAGAAAAAATCAGCCCTGCCCGGTTTGGCTCAGTGGTTAGAGCGTCAGCCCAGAGATCAAAGGATCGTGGGTTTGATTCCTGGTCAGGGGTGCGTGCCTGGGTTGCAGGTTTGAACCCTGGCCCCGGTTGGGATCGTGTGGGAGGCAACTGATTGATGTGAGAGAGACACATCAATGTTTCTCTCTCTCTCTTCCTCCCTCCCTTCCACTCTATCAAAAAATAAATGGAAAAATATCCCCGGTGAGGATTAACAACAACAACAAAATCATCCAAAGCACTTAGGGCAATGGGTCTTAGTTTATAGTCTCAATTCTCTTTTAATTGCTACCCATTCTTCCTCATTAACCAGGTCTCTGGTCTAGACATGCAGTAAACATCTCATCACTCTCCTTTCTTTCTATCAAACCCAGTTCACAATTTCGCCTTACTGTTCCATTAAATCTAGCCCACTTTTTATTTTTATTTATTTATTTTTTAATCCTCACCTGAGGATATTTTTCCATTGATTTTTATTTTATTTATTTATTTTTAAAAATGTTTTTTAATCCTTACCCAAGGATATTTTTCCATTGATTTTCAGATAGAGTGGGAAGGAGGGAGGGAAGGAGTGGGGGGGGGGGGAAGAGAAGGAGAGAGGGAGAGAGAGAGAGAGAGAGAGAGAAAGAGAGAGAAACATTGATGTGACAGAGACACATCGATTGGTTGGCTCCCACACAACCCCGCCTGGGGCTGGGGATTAAAACTGCAACCGAGGTACCTGCCCTTGACCAGGAATCAAACCTGAGACTGTTTGGTCTGTGGAAGGATTCTCTAACCGCTAAGCCAAAACAGACAGGGCCCAGCACACTTTTTACTTTTTTTTTGATCCTCACCTGAGGATATTTTTTCACTTATTATCAGATAGAGTGGGAAGAAGAGAGAGAGACAGAGAGAAACATTGACATGATAGAGCCACATCGACTGGTTGCCTCCCGTACGACCTGACCAGGGCTGGGACTAACCGCAACCAAGGTACGTGCCCTTGACCGGAATCAAACCCACGACTCACTAGTCCGCGGGCCGGTGCTCTAACTGCTGAGCCAAACCGGCCAGCCAGCCCACTTTTTAAAAACTTTTCCATCTCTGGGGATCCTTGGAGAACACTTAGAGGTGCACGTTCGAGGAGAAATTGAACTTAATGTTTAGCCAGACATAATGGGAAAACATCTGGAGTGGGAGTAACAAAATGCATGCGCAAGGCCTGGTTTACCTTGAACTAGTCTTGAGATGTGGGGCGAGGGATTTCACCTCCACGGGTTCAGCATGTGCATCTCTCAGCTGCAGTGGCTCTTCCCAGTCTCTTGTGTTCCTCTAGTTCATTCATCTTCTAAAGCCCTTGATGACAGATCAGAGACACAAATGTTTTAAGAACCACAAGTAAAATGCTCATTCACCACTCGGGAGCTCACTCAAGGCTCTTTATCAGGAGTTATAGGCAGAAAAGGTCACCTAAGCCTGCTGTGGTCTGGAAGTGCTTGTAACAAGATTGTCTTTGGAATCACTTCCTTAACAAGACTTCAAAGCCCTTTATTAACCCAAATAATCGCTGAACTGATAGGGACAGAACAAATGCACCCCTTGAAATGTGGGTGGCATGTGCTTCCTGGTGGCCCTCAGCAGAGAATTTTCTCTATCCCTCCAAAACTACCACAGACAAGAAGCTTCATGGACACTGAGGCCAGCCTGAGTCCACTTAGGCCAAGGGTCAGCACAGACCAGAGAGAGGTAAGGGCTGGTCAGGCCACTGTGGCCAAGAGAAGAGGGCAAGATGGACCAGGTCACGAAACCAAAGGTCATGTACCAGAGCTCGGGGTGGGCACCGTTCAGCAGGCCATGTGGCCTGAACAATGTTTATAGGCAGCAGGGAGCCAAGAAAACGGGCCTGGTCACAGAGCGGGAAGGAAACTGAGCCTGGCCCAGGAGCAGTGCAGAGACACTCGGAGGGCCCAAGGAAGCCAAAACAATAATGACAAGGGCGGTGAGAACAGCAAGTCACAGCAGGAAGATCTGGGGAATATTGGGGGCAGCAGGTTAATCAGACCTTTGACTTAACAACTGAGCATGGACTACATACAAAGGGGAACAGAACCACATGTATACGACTAGATGTATGCATACACATTTAAATGAATACAGATATGTGAGAACAGTGAGTAGAAATTAGCAACAGGTGGTGATTATATGCACTGGAAATAGAACTCAGACACTGACTTACACCTAGTACAGTGCTTGACACATACTAGGTGCTCAGTGAATGACATCAATCCCTTTCTTCCACTGCTACCCAGAGAGGGGACCTGTCCCTGCTTCCTAAAGAATGAATGGATATTATGAAACCACCAGGAACCTTGTCTACTTACCTGGTACTAATGGAAAGTCTAATTGCTTAGTACAGCAGTTCACTTGTACCCCACTGTGCTATTTACCGAGTCTTAATTCATTTCTTTGCATCTAAATTTGACCGTATCAGGATGCACTAAATCCACAGAAATTCTGAACTGGAATGCAGCCCCTCTCTGTCTCCTCCAGTCCCTAACGTGTGCTCAGTCCAGGCAAGCACACCGTTGGGGCCCTGAAGGAGGATCGTGCCCACATGGCTCGGTACTCAGGGGGCTTCTTTCTCATTAAGGGCAGCGAGAGGCCAAGGCCGCTGGAGTGAGTCCCTAGCCACACTCTTCCCAAGGGGGCTGATCTCACCCATGCCCACCCACTGCTCCTAAGGAAAACTGGGTTCCCAGGTGAGCCGCATTCAGGAGGAGCGCCCGGGCCACTGCTCTACAGAGTGTGGCTGAAGTCCGGGCTGACAGCTCACCTGGGAACTGGGGCGCCAGACCTCCTGTAGGCAGGGCGTCCTTCCCCTCCGCACGATGACATCATGGAGCTCAACTGCTCCATAAAAGCAACCCGCCTGGAGCCAGGAGCGCAAAGAACAGAAGCGCTGGCCACCGCGCCTGCGCCTGCGCTGTGCGCACGTGGTCCCCGGTGCCGCGGTCCCTGTGCACGCCCGCCAGCCCCAGCGCGGTGACCAGACCGAGAAGGAGCCAGAGCCCAGGGCAGTCTGCGCCGGTCCCGCAGGAGCACCCGAAGATGCCCCAGCTCAGCCTGCACACAGCGGCCGTCCTCCTGCTCGTGATCTTAAAGGAACAGCCTTCCAGCCCAGCCCCACTCAACGGTAAAGTTTCTGCCTCTTTCCTAACAGTCCTGGAGTGCTCAGCCACACCTGGACGGAAGGATTTCCTGCGGGGCTCTTTAATGATAAAGTAAAATGATTTGGGGGCGGGAGGGGGTTGCAAGGACATGCATAGTATCAAATTGCACATTTTTAGAAGAGATGCTCCATTTTCCTTTGGAATGCACGACCTGCTGTGGTTGGGGAAAACGAATTGTCTCCGTGTTAAAATATGTTTGTGTTCTCTGGGCACCTGCAGCTCTGGAGGGGTTGCTTGGGAATTTGCTCACTGGGGACGGGGAACCAGGATTTAAAATATTGTGCTCCATTTCACATGCGGATAGTAAGGTGACTGTGGCAACCTGAGCGGTGTCACTGCCAGGAAGGGTTGCAGTCGCTCCGGTGCAGAACCCTCTGACCTGCGGTGGGTGCTTTACTTTGGAGAGACTCTTTACCATTATGTCTTACCTGCAAGTCAAAGGGATGATGTATCCCATCCTTAATCATTTTTCTTCTCTAGAAAGGCTCTACTATCCGAAGAGTGTGTGTGTGTGTGTGTGTGTGTGTGTGTGTGTGTGGTGTGTGTGGTGTGTGTGTTGAGTGTGCGTGCGCGTGTGCAGGCACTCAGATGAGCATACATACCTTATTTCTGAGTGTAATTAGGGCCCTTAACCCCAAAGGGCTGGAGGCTGAGGGTGTGGAGTGAGGTGGCAGAAGGTGGTGGGTGAACCTGATTGTAGACTCAGGTCTGTGCAGCGAACTGTGGTGAGGAGCCAAGGTCAGATTAGTCAGTCCTTTGGAACAAGAGGAGGATATCAAGCTTTTGCCTGCCTCTCCAACAGCTGGGCAAATGCTATTCGGAGAGTAAATGGTGACTTTTGTGGAAACTTCCTGGGTAACTGATGGTGGCTTCTGCTCTTGACAGTTTGCCTCAAGACATTTGTGGGTTCTATAATTATTGAACCCAGGTTAGGTTGAAATATTTATAGAAGGACCCAAAGTGATCATAATGACTGAAAATCTATACTCCCTGGCTAGGCAACGGTGGTGGGAAAGTGGTCCTGTTCAGCAGCCTGAAACCTGGAGCCCCATTTTTTCTTGGCGGTCATTGTGCCCATGGGGCAGGTCAGGGGAAAGTGGGGAGCTGGGCTGTCAGCAGCCTTGCCATTACTCTGAATTCATTTCCCTTCTACTGACTGGCATGATATGCTTGATATTATCTCCCTCAGGGAGAAGTAGGAGGTAGGTTGGAGAAAGGAGTTGAGTAAAAGTATAAAACTGCACACTTTGAGATGTATTCCCCTCTAGAGAAAGCTGCACTGAGAACTGAAGTTTCACTAGAAGTCTCCCTTTTAGCTCCAAGCTGCTCTAAGACAGAGAGAGAAAGCCATTCGTTGGCTCTCCTTCCTGAAAGCCTGTTCCTCCCCTCACTCTGGGGGCAGCTCCTCCTCCCATCTTGTTCTTTCTCTGCCTGATTCCCTCTCCCTCCTCCCCTGCCCTCCTTGCCCTTCTTCCTTCCTCCCTTTCTCTCCTTTGCCCCATCTCCCCTCCCCATTCTCCAAGTTGGGGGGGCATGGCTTGCAGTAAAAACTCCACTTTTACCCCACACTGAGAAGCCTGCCTGCCTATCCCTAGATTTTAAGAACACAGCTTTTATTTTGTTATTTCTCATGAGATTCTTGGCTTTTTAACTGCCTTGCAGACAAAGTCAAAGCAAAAACCACTGAGGTGTAGAGTATCAGTATTAACCCAAGGTTGGGGCTGTAGGGGAGTTAAGCTGGGTAATGGGGTCAAAATGTGGTCTGCCCTCTGCCTGGAGCATTTAAATGTCCAGCAGTTGACACTGGTGTATGTGTGAAGAAAACTGTCTGGAGTCGAGAGGGAGGGAGGGAGGGAGAGAGGGAGCAAAATAAGGTGAAGTCAGGTGTCTTCCTGAGAAAACCTCGGAGTTCTTATTTGCTGTGGGGAAACACTTCAACGAATTCTGCAGACGCTGCTCTGTCTGAACCTGGTGTGGAGAGCTGGGCAGTCTCAAGAACTCAGGGAAGGTTCTAGCATCCAGGGCAGGACGCAGGCAAAGCCCTGAACCCCTGACCTGGATCTTTGTAAATATCACTTCCTCACTGAGCGCCCAAGGCATTCTCCCTGCCTACACACTGGGCATGCAGGTTCCAACAGGAATCCCCCCGGGGCCTCCCAAATCTCTCACCTTCATGGGAAGGAAACAGTTTCCCTCCCAGAGGGCCTGTTCGCTCAGGAAGCCACCACGGTGTACTTGCAGCAGCCCCGGTCTTGGTCCTGCCGGGTCAACTTAGTCCTGCCCCTAAAGCTAAAGGTGGGGAATCAGGAGGTGCCATTTCCAAGTAAAGCGAACAGACACACATGTCCTTTATAAAGCCTGCCTGAGGTCACTTCTGAGCTGAGATGAACCAGGCTGGGCCTGATCTTCACTAATGAACTCCCTGACTTAGATCACCTCCCTTTCATTTTATGGTGCTTCTTTTCCCCAGCCTCCTGCTCCTGTGCCCCTCCAGACACTGCCATTTATACTCACAACACCACGTCTTGAGGACCAGCCAGGCTGCTCAGAGAGAGGAGGGCGGGGAAGGTTGCTCCGGATGTTGCTGCTTTTCAAGAATGAGTCTCTGGTCCCGTGTCACCATCAGGCCCTGCAGCCCTAGATGTCCATTCTGCAGCTTGGGTCCCTCAGCTTTCCAGAGTATGATGCTGACGAACGCTACAATAGTAGGAGAAACGTCAGCTTAGCAAGCTTTGGGGTGCAGAACAGAAGATGCAGGATATCAGGGGTGTGGTTCGATTTGGGGGAAAGTGCAACTAAAACTTCTGGCCAAAGCAGGACTGCTCAGAGGCAGCAGCTGTTTTTCTGGTGGCCTCCAGGAGTACCGGGTGGCCCGTGTCTCTCCAGGGGAGCATTGAGGATGAACTCCCGTCACTTGTCAAACTTGACATCCCAGGCCCCCAAGGGCTCTCCTGGCTAAGTGGAAATCATCTGGCTTCTCTGAGTGAAACTCATGATTGTATTTTAATAGTGAGTGCCCCAAACAAAACACTGAAGGAAGATGTTCAGGGAAGAGGTTTGGTGTCTTCTGGAGCTTAGTTCTAAGGCAATGCTTTCTTGGTTCCTTTTCACTCTTGTCTCATTGGAGGGGCTAGTGTAAGCCTGGGGGTCACATATATGTCTGGTTCACCCGTGGTTCTTAATGTCTTCATCCAATTACTAATTCAGGGGAGGTTAATCTTGGGACTGTTAACTCCTATGGGGTCCATAGCAGATTTCAGGGGTTCTGTGGACCTCCGGAAATTAATTGTACACAAACTTTTGTGTGTCTAAGCTTTTGGGCATTTTTAAGAGGAAAATGTCCATAGTATACATCAGATCCTTAGACCGGCCCCTCGAAGACTGAGAAGGAGACACAGAGATTCCTTAAGTTTCTGAGAACTTAGGGGTGGGATGTCAGTAAATGCCTTAAACCTAAACAAATCATGAAAGAGCAGTATAGGGGCGTGTTTTATAGAGACATGGAAATAATACCAAAAGAATGAAGGAGTATTCAAAGTGGGTGCCCTAGGGAGCAGGGAAATGACTAGGGGTGTCAGGAGACCGGTTTCTTTTTTTATCCTCACCCGAGGACATTTTTGCATTTATCTTCAGATAGAGCAGGAGGGAGAGAGGGAGGAAGAGAGAGAGAGAAACATTGACGTGAGAGACACATCGACTGGTTGCCACCCACATGACCCCGTTGGGGTCGAGGACAAACTGCAACCGAGGTACGTGCCCTTAGTGGGAACTGAACCCGGGACTCTCTGGTCTGCGAGCCGATGCTCTAACTGCTGAGCCAAACTCTGACTCTTTAAACCACATACAGTGTGTTTTGATAAAGTTACCAATTTATATTGAGGGTTAAATAATCAAAAGCACTGAAGCAAAGAAATGAAACAGAACAAAACAAAATATGAGATTAAACCAGCTTTAAAAAAAAAAAAAGCAAAGTCCTCCTTTAGCTTTTCAAAGCACCGTTGGCTTGAGTAGGAGATGCCTGGTTGTGATAAGTGACCAGTTAAGTTTGCTCAAATCAGTTCCCAAGAGAGAAGGGGGATCTGAGAGCCTTCCTCCTCCTGCTGTCCCCTGTGGGCCAAGAACATGGGGACACTGGGAGAAGCTCGGAGAGAGGGACTTAGGAGCTCAACAGTCCCCTCATTGTGATGTGTCCTGGAGACATCCCGAGTCTCAGTTCAGGGTCTCTGTTCCCTTCTGGAGGTGAAGAGGGAGGTGTTAGGCAGGGTAATAAGAACACAGCTCTGCAACAACTTCTGAGAAGATATGTTTTGATGTAGGAATGAAGGACTTCTCAGGGTGTGGAGTGGGAAGTGGCGGGTGACTTTCGTCATACTCCCGGCAGAACTTTTCCTACACGTTCCTCCCTTCCCTGGAATTCTAACCCGGACGAGGGTGGCAGCTTCCCGAAAGAAAAACTTGTTTTTTGAGATTAGTGTCTGTTCTTTACGTACCGATGTGAACTGTTCTCCAGGACGTGTTGCTCAGTGGGGAAAAGCAAGATGCAAAACAGTTTCCAGCTTGCCAGCATGTGTGTGAAAGGGGGGAAAGAATACAACTGCGAGAGTGTGTGCAGCCGTCAGGGAGATGTGGGGGGACAGAGGGTTACTGTGGACCCTTCGGCAGCTTTTGGGTTTTGAGCCCTGTGAGTTTATTACTCATTCAGCTAATAAAATGTGGCTTCTCTAAAATGTCTGGGGAGGCTTCTACTCAAGAAGCTTTCTCTTTAATCCAGGAACCCTGCTGAGCTCGCCGCCTCGTGCCCCCTCGTGAGCGCGCTGAGAAGCAGTTGTTCTGACAGACCCTGGAACAGTTTTAAGTTCTGGGCGTCCACCTCCTTTTCAGTCTCACCCATTTCAAAATGACATTGGTGTTTTTCTATTATTCAAGCTCTGTTGTACTTACTTGTTTTGTTTTGTTCTTTGCAGGATTCAATTGGACCTATTCTGGTAAGTAGAGATCTCATTTTTTTTTCTTTTCTTTTTTTTTTTTTTGAGATGGCTGTGTTTAATAAGAAAGCCAGAAATGTCATGATCTGTGGAGACTCTTTCTGGAGGGAGAGGAGAGCAGTTTTGTTATTGTTAAAAAGGCACAAAGGCCTCTAAGGAATCGCCCCACACAGGTTGCCCGCTGCCCTTTCTCCAAGCAGGTGAGCCTGCTCTGTGCACTTGAACTTTGAGTCAGTGTTAAGGCTTCCAGATTCCTACAAGGATTCCTACCAGACCTCCCAGGTGAAGATGCCCAGGGTGCTGCCACACTGCAAGGGCCCGGGCAAGACAGAGCCTTTCTTTTCCATAGGAAATTTATTCTACAATAAAGATAAAGGGCTCCTTTCTGAGAGTTTGGCTCAGGCCCCAGGACTTAAGCTGTCAGTATGCCTAGAATTAACTTCTTCTTGCCCTGTTTGTAAACAAGCAATAGACAAAGCAGAGATGGTCAGTCCTTCGTGAAAGAGGGATGTTTGTTTTCAATGGGGAGAGAGGGACATCAACTGTGCAACGGGTTTCTGTGGGGGTGAGTCAAGAATGACACTGGCCACTCTGGCAGGCCTGTAGCTGGTCTGTGGCAGTGAATTGGAAACTTGGTCATCAGCTGGAGTGGGAATGGGAGGCCAAGCACCTGGGTCCACTGGCAAGCGCAGGAATGAGGAATGTTAATACAGTCCCCCCTTATCTGCAGTTTCATGTTCTGTGGTTTCAGTTACCAAGGTTAACCATGGTCTGAAAATATTAAACGGAAAATTCCAGAAATAAACAATTCATCGGTTTTAAATCGCGTGCCATTCTGAATGGAGCAATGAACTCGAGCGCCATCCTACCCCGTCTCGCCCAGGGCGTGAATCGTCCTTCTTGCCCTGCACAGCCCCACTGCGCACGCTCCCCGCCTGGTGGCCACTTAGTGGCTGTCTTGATTCCGGGGGTGGCGGGGGAAGACCACATGCACATAACTTCTAATATAACATACTATAATTGTGCTAGTTTATTATTTTCGTTGTTAATCTCTTACTGTGCCTAACTTATAAATTCAACTTTATCATAGGTGTGTATGTATGTATAGGAAAAAAATAGGATATAGGGTTCAGTTCTATGTATAGTTTCCGGCATCTCTGGGAGTCTTGGAATGTATCCCCCTTGGATAAGGGGGGACTACTGTAGTGTCCTGTTAAGGACAGAGTCACAAGGGATTTTCAGGATAGCTTGTTATGGTGAGCGGGGGTGGAACTGGCCTCATTGGCACAGGAGGGGTGGTGACAAGCAGGGAAGTTGATTACTCCCGTGTAAGCAGAATCCAGAGAAAGACCTGGCTTAGATTTGCAAAAGTTAGCCTTTGGATATTTGTTAGCCCAGGAGGCATAGAAAAGTCATCAAACTAATCAATCAATCAGCTACCTACAAGGTCTCCTTGGCTCTAGCACTGTATGGCTCCATCATTACTAACATCCCTTATTGTACGTATTATGTGCAAAGCACTGTTGCTAAGTGGGCTGTAGCTGGGAATTACTTAAGGCTCACAATTCAAAGCAGAAAATAATAGGTAATAATAACAACAGATAATACATGGTTCAGTGCTCTGATGGTTCAGAGAAGAATGAGAATGCTAGGGCTGCATGGTCAAGGAAGGCTTCCTGAAGGAGGGGGGCTTTCACCTGGACCTTGGAGGATGGGAGGATTCAGTGTGACAGGGAAGACGTGCTGTTGGCCAAGATGATGATGGCATCACATGAGCGGAGCAAGAAAGAACAAGGTGGTATTTGAGGGAAATCCTGTAGAGAAGGAGTTACAGGGGAGTGATGGACTCTGAGGTCAAAAAGAGAGGTTGGGTCAAACAGGGGAGGCACAGAGGGCAGGCCAGGCCCTTCTCACTTTGTCCCACAGATGGAGGGGCAGGGCAGGGAGTTATCTGTGTTTTAGGGAGAGCAACATGGTGGTGGGGGGTGAGAGGGAAGGATGAGCAGAAGGCAAGCAGGTGCTTCGCCTTTATAGAAGAAATCTCGTTCTGTGTCTCAACATCCAGTTTATGGTGATGGCAGTAAGAGGGAAGGAGGAGCAGGGCAAGAGGCCCCACAGAGGGAGAGGAGACCGGCAGGGCCCAGGGCCTCAGGCTCCTGGGGCAGGCGCAGTGGGTGGGAGGCGACAGGAGCAGTGCTGGCACCCAGAGAAGGCGGGACCCAGGTCCTGGGCCTTATTCCACATGGTCTTGATGAAGCCCTTTGAGTCCTCTGGGTCTCGCTTTCTCCCTGTCGGTAACCCGGGGAAGGTGTTGTCTAGATCATTGTCCCTCCGATTGTGGCTTGGGGTCACCTACATCAGAACCACCTGGAGTGCTTTCCAAGTATGCAGATTTTGGGGGCTTAGCTGGACCTGGGGAAGGGGGGGAACCCGAAAAGCGTGTCTGTTTCTCGCACTTCCCAAGTGACTCTTCCACACGCTCTGTTAGAGAACCACTGATCAGTCAGTTCCCAAGACCTTTCCAGCCTGAGTCCGGGGCACCTTGCCCCACCTTGCCCCACCTCTTCTACTGGCCTCCCAGGTACAGCGGCAGCACAACTTGAATCTCGCCAGGGCTCCCTGCCTCTGTGTGAGCCCCAGGGCAGGGTGAGATAGTTCCAGAGAACAGCGTCAAGAAGATGTGGGAGGGAAACCTTGCTGCCCCTTAGTCATGACATAGTATTCCCCGAAGGAGGCTTCCCTGTCCAGCCATATCGACTGGTTCAGAAGTGTTTCTCCCTGACCACTAGCTCTGGCCAGCCCTCTGTCCCTCTGTCCTGCACGACTCGAGCAGCAATTTGCTGAGGAAGCAGAGGGCAGGCTAAGGATGCGTGCCGTGCACGGGGTGGGGAGGTTGACCATAAAGGCTGATCTGGCTTTTCATTAGTGAAACGAACACATATGACGTGGAGCCAGCTCTCCGTGGGGGCCAGTGAAGATGACGGATGGGGGACAGCTGAGGAGGCCGGCTGGCAGCTGGCACCTGGGCTCAGAGTTGCGCAGGTAACAGAAGGCCTGGCATAGGTGCTGGGGAAAGGCTGTTTCCAAGCAGCAGGGGCTGCACTGAATGGGGCAATCCAACCGAGCGCCACGTGGCTTTCCCAGGGCGCAGACCTCAGCTACTTTGCACGTAGATGCTGCTGAGTCATCCTGATCCAGGGACCTCCCACTGCCTGGAACACATGGCAGGACTTCTAGAAATGCATGGAAAGAGAACTCCACCCCCATCCCTGTCCACATTGAGTCACCAGGCTGACCTCTCAGATGCCCTCCCTGGAGACAGGAGGACCATCTGCCAGCCAGGATGGGGCCAGCCGTCCCCCGTGCACTCCTCCTGGTGGCTGGAGCAGCGGCTGGGTACACGCGGGGTCTAGAGTTGCTGCGTGGGCCCTCCCCACTGGAACTCAGTCCCACATCAACCCTGCGGAGCCCTGGTGGCTTCACCAACTCTGAGCGGGAGGGCGGCTCCGGGTCAGGTTGTCATGTGAGCTGAGGCTAAACTCCAGCTGGCTGAAGCGAGTCCACGTTGTTGGAAGTCGGGAGAGCGGTGCCCTTGGGGTCTGGAGGTAACCGGCAGGAGGCGTGAGGAGAGGCGCTGGCCACGTTGTTTGTGAAAATTCACCATGTTGTTCAGTTACGATGCAGGCACTTTTCTGTGTGTGTATCACAGTCAATAAAAGAGTTAAAAATCCCAGCTGACTGGGAGAGTCATCCTCACCCTGATAGTTTTTTTAGCCCTCCCCCAGGAAAAACCAAAAAATTCCTCACTGTGTTCGAAACAACAGAGTAACCAAAACTAACAGCCCAACAACACGTCATGTGAGCAGAGAATGGACACGCTCCGTCCTGAGGATAACCGGACACGGCTTTGGTGCTCTTTGGACACGAGCTAGTTCAGAAATCAGCAAATACCACTGTTTGCTAGAGAGTTTAGAGAAACAAGACCCTTACATTTTCAAAGGAGAAGGGGTGAAAAGGGAACATGGCAGCCAAGCCTGCCTCCTGGAGGGTGAAGAGTCCCACCTCTCCCCTCGTCAGGGCCCGTGCGGCAGCCACCAGACCAGCCCCTCCCGCTGCCGGGAACTCCGGGTGACATGATGGTGGCTTGGCCGGGGGGTGCCGGGCAGCAGGCTACAGCCACGCACAGGCCCTCCTGCCCGGCTCCGCAGTGGCTGGGCAGCCCTCAGCTCTGGCAGGACACCGTATGACCCAGGAATGCCACAGCATTCCTCATGCTGCTCTTTTTCCTCCCAGACTGTAGGTTCTCTGGCGTCAAAATTGCCTTTGGGAATGAGGAAGGGATCCTCCACGGGGCAAACACTGGTTCCCCGGCTCCCGCCTTTCGCCTCCACCCACCTTCTGTCCTGACTCTGCTGGAATAGTAAATTGCTATAAATGACCTTTCTCTGGGACTTGGGACATCCTTCCAAGCTCTTCCCAAACTCAGAACCAGACATGGAGCACATGGAAGGAGGCTAGGAGGAAAACTTCTTTTCTTTCTTTCTGTTAATCCTCACCTGAGGATATTTTTCCATTGATTTTTAGATAGAATGGAAGGGAGGGAGAGAGAGAGAAACATTGATGTGAGACATATCGATTGGCTGCCTCCCACATGACCCTGACCGGGGCAGAGGATTGAACCTGCAACCCAGGTACGTGCCCTTGACAGGGAATGGAACCCATGTCCCTTCAGTCCAAGAGCCGACGATCTAACCGCTGAGCCAAATGAGCCAGGGCTACTTTCTATTCTTTAGTGGTGATAAAGGCACCATGTGACCTTACACCGAAATGCAGTGTGAAAAGCAGGCTAAGTAGAGCTAAAGGGAGAACTCAGAACGGCAGTCAGGGAGCACTTGCCATTAAAAGGCTGATTGGATTAAGGAGCGTGCTTGTTCTCCCCAAAAGTAGAGAGGCTTAGCCAACTAAAACATCCCACTCCAGCGCCCTCCTGAGGATGGATGAGGAGAGGCACAAGGCGCTCTTAGGAGACAGAGAAAGAAAAGGCTAGAATGTTTTTCACACCGGGAACTCCTTTACCCCTGTGTCTTGAGGATGTCCCTTGAGGCTGGCAGTCCAACCAACTACGCTTTATTAACTTTGAGCTATAGTTCCAGCTATACTTCTAATTGAAGTTGTGATGTCCCGGGTGTGATTAGATGGGGTATGATCCCCCCTGGTAATTATGTCTCACCTTCCCCGAGTTGCAGCTTTGAGGTTCGTGTGTTCTGGAGGATCTTGGCCTAGAGCTGCCCAAAGCCTGCATCTGGCTGGCCTTTCCAGCTGGGCCAGAAGATAGGAGAGCTAGCATCAGTTGCGAAAGGCAGGTGTAGTGTTATGTGTGTATGTGTGTGTCCGGGGCGCGATGGAGGTGAGGAGGAAGAAGTAAAGTGTACAGAGCCCCAAACCAGGCAGACCTCCTTGGGAACATCTGCTGGGTCACTTTCAACTACAGCATGGGAATAATAGCACCTACCTCAGTGGTCCTCAAAGTGTGGTCCCCAGACCAGCATTGCCTGGGGCTTCAGATGCCCTCCCCCAACACTAAGAATTAGAAGGGAAACAACGGAAAGAGGCCGGGAGGAAACAGCCAAACCCTATCTTCTGTTCTTTGGCATCAGTGACAGCACAACGTGTGACTTTGTTAGAAATACATTCTCGGCCCATCCCACATCTACCTATGAATCAAAAACTGGGGCAGGGCCCAGCAATCTTTAAAAAAAATCCTCACCCAAGGATATGTTTATTGATTTTAGAAAGAGAGGAAGGGAGAGGGAGAGAAACATCAGTCAGTTGCCTCCAGTATGTGCCCCAACCGGGGATTGAACCTGTAACCTAGGTATGCGCCTGACCAGGAATCGAACCCACAACCTTTTGGTGTGCAGATGGTGCTCCAACCAACTGAGCCACCCGACCAGGGCCCAGCAATCTCTTTTAACAAGGCCACCAGGTGATTCTGATGCTTACTCAAGTTTGAGAACCAACTGCTTCGGAGAGTTGTGGTGAGGATTAAATAAGATAATACAGCAGGCCCTGGCCAGTTTGGCTCGGAGGTTAGAGCATCAACCTGTGGACGGAAGAGTAGCAGGTTCGATCCCCAGCCCCAGTGGGCAACGTGTGGGAGGCAGCTGATTGATGTGTGTGTCTCTCTCTCTCCTCTCTCCCTCCCTCCCTCCCTCCCTTCCACTCCCTCTAAAAAATCAATGGAAAAATATCTTCAGATGAGGATTAACAACAACAAAAAATAAAAAAGCTAAAGCAGCACAATTAGATAAGATATACATAGAATAAGATGCCTTAGAAACTTAACTTGTTTATGTCAATTAGCCTATGGTAAAATTGATTTTATTATACGTTGTTTTGCTTAAAGTAACAGAACCTATGGAGAACTTTTTTTTTCCTTTTGTTAATCCTCACCCAAGGATATATTTTTCCATTGATTTTTAGATAGAGTGAAAGGGAGGGAGGGGAGAGAAGCATGGATGTGAGAGAGACACATTGATTGGTCTCATCCCACACAACCCCGACTCGGGCCGGGGATCGAACCTCCTACACAGGTACATGCCCCTGACTGGGAATTGAACCCGCAACCCTTCGGTCTGCAGCCCAACGCTCCAACCACTGAGCCAAACCAGCCAGAGAACTTTAAGTGAGGACTTACTTGGTATGGACAGAGGCTGACAGTGCCTGGTGCGTTGTAAGCAGTCAGTACAACGAACCATCATTTTCTTTCCTTCACCTCACGGAGTTGTGGTAGAATTATCAGCTAACACATGGGAAATGCCTTTAAACTCTACAGTACCAAGCCAGTGTGAGTTTGTTAGAAAGGGTCTGCTTCGCCATGCTTCTGAATTGCCTGAGTTTTGAACAGCCAGGAGGTACTCCATGGATAGTCTGAACAAGGGGCATTTCTTTGTGAGAAAGAAAGGGACTGAATGAAAACACAAGGGCTCCGAGCCTCGCAAGGGCATCACAGGCTAGATGTTCTTTCTAGCCTTGTCCTTCCGACCAGGGTGCAGCCGGATCTAATCTCCCTGATGCTTTCCTGGCCTCGAGGGACCAAAGATCCGGTCCCATAGCCATGGCCACCTCCACCGTGCAGCTGAAGCCAGGGGAGAGGAAGCTGGATCCCCCGCCTCCCCACCCAGCCCGTGGCGGCTGGGCCCCACTCGCACCGGAGCCTCTGGGCTGAGCCTTGACTTAGGGCTCAGGAGTGGAGGCCTGGACCTGGGAAGAAACCTGGGGCTGTGAGCTACATGAGCCCAGTCCCATGCAGGCCCCCTCCCCTACCTGGGCAGAGGGAAGCCTTGGAGCTGCAGGGTGAGAGCTGCTTGGAGACGAGGAGCAGCCCTGCCAGGCCTTGGGCTGTGCTCAAACTTGCCCTTTCTGCTTCCTGCTAGTCTGGAGCCCCAGGCATGCGGGTGAGGGCAGGGCCCAGCTCTCCAGGAGTCAGTTACTGCCTTTGGCAGCACTTTCCCGCAGAGAGAGGAGTCAGTGGGGTAAACCAGCTCAAAGGAAAGATGTAAAGCAAAGAGGCTGAATCCAAAGCAGGTGTATGAAGACAGCTCCAGGCAGACACGTACTCAAAAGTCTGGTTTCCAGGAAGAGAAGATTGGAGCAGAAATTGTTTCAGTCTCCTTGGAGGGAGCAGGGACCCTCTTTCTTGGTCTGTACTGTCACCTCTGCAGTGGCAGCCACGGGGGGAAGGAGACAGGCACCACTGTGGGGCCCAGGAGCACAGCCAGACTTCCAGGGGCCACGCCATGTGGCCCAGAAAGAGAGTGCCTTCTGCGGACGAAGGCCGTATTTCATTGATTCTCAGATACATGCATTTTCTACATTTTAGTGTCTCTGAATTAGGACATATCATCAGTGGCATCTAGAAGCCAGGAAATACGGTAGTTGTCTCACACTCACTCACGGGGGAGCACCTGTTAGATGCTAGGAACACAAAGAAAGGAGCTGAAACGATTAATTGCAACAATAAAATATTGTAAACAGTGGTGGCAAAAAAGTGTAAAAATAATGTCTAGTTTGCATACTGTCCAACATAGCATATAGGAATGAAGGGGAATGTTAGATTTTGAACTATAACTTTTTCCAATTTTCGATCCCTTCATAGTTCATATATACTTTTTGATGGTGTTTGATCAGTATTACAAGTATTTATTTATAAACAAAGTAATTTAGGTGCTATTTTTTAATTTACAGAAGTGTTCCTTTAAGGGGCAAGCTTTCCAGTTACCAGACAAGCATTAGATTTATGCCAACCAGGAAGGAAAAAATACTAGCTGCCACCTCCTTCTTTCTATAAAGGTTGACTCAGAACTAGTGTAACTAAATAAAATGGTTCATTCAGCTCATCTTAACTTTCTAAATGATTTTGCAATCATTAACTTGTGACTAGATCAGCTGTGTGACTTCTGGATGAAATGGCTGCGACCCACCCAGATTTTGTAAGGATGCTTGCAGATTTCGGGAAAATGGTTTGTCGTGTCCCCACCTTCTAGGACAGGTGGCACAGGAAAGACTCCTTGGATATGATGAGTGAAATTTACTTATAGCAGGGAACAGTGACATTGGCAAATGGTGCCTGGTACTTTTACAAGGTGGCCCCTCCTTTGTGCCCAATCTTCTGAGAATTACATGAGAAGTAGAAAAGGAGAAGAGGTGACTTGAAGGTTGTGGAACAAAGAGGTTTTGTAGCAAGTCTGAGGCAGTCATGCAAAGGATTGTTTGCCCTTTTGGCTTTGGCTACTAGGAAGCTCAGGAAACCCAGAGGCAAATTGGTGGCTCCAACTTGAACAACTGTCTAGTCTCCGATGACTTGTAAATCTCAAGTTTCTCCTTTACAGTGCCCTTCTAGTTTATAGGTCTTTTTCCTGATCCTGAGCCAAAATGTTATAACAAATAGATTTCAGGAATATTTTTCTAGAAGTGGCACCCTACATTTTTATCCCTCTTTTATTCTGCTCCACCCCTTCACAGATACCATTGTTGAAAAGATTTAACAAATTAATATATGAATGAAATAGTTAAAATTTCCCATTCATTATTAATCAAAGACAGATATAAAAACCAATCAAGCCCTGGCCGGTTTGGCTCAGCGATTAGAGCATCGGCCCGAAGACCGGAGAGACCTGGGTTCGGTTCCGCTAAGGGCACATATCTCGGTTGCAGTTTGTCCCCGGCCCCGGTTGAGGTCATGTGGGTAGCAACCATTCGATGTGTCTCTCTTACATCGATGTTTTTCTCTCTCTTCTACCCTCCCTACCTCCCGCTCTATCTGAAGATAAATGCAAAAAAATGTCCTCAGGTGAGGATTAAAAAAAACAAAAAAACAATCAAAGTTTTCAGTGATCCCAAGATAACTGGTTCACATTCATTGCACAAATATTTATTGAGTAAATACTAAGTGCCAAGTGTTGGACTAGATGCTAGGTAAATGATGAATAAGATATGGTCCCTGTCATTATGGGCCTGAGAATCTGGTAGGAGACAATCAATTAGACAGGGCCTTACAAGCCCGAGAGCTGAAGCATGGAAGAGAGACCTCACCTAGTGTTTTGGGGAGAGGACTAGAGAAGGCTTCCTGTGCAGGTAGTGTCCAAGCTGAGACCTCCAAACTGGAGGACACGTAGGACTAGCCAGGCAGAGGGAAGGGATGAAAGAGCACTTGGGTACATTCTGGGACTCAAGGACCTCAATGAGGAAGGACAAGGCTGGGGAGATGGGCCAGGGCCAGAGTGTGAGGAGCTCGAGAGGCTGAGGAGTTGGTACCTCATTCTGGAGGCAGCAGGGGATGGCTGGAACGGCCTAGGTAGAAAACTGAGGTGATCAGATAAGCATTTGAGAAGGATCGTCCTGGCTGCAGGGTGGAGAGTGGACTGAGTGTGAAACACTGGAGGAAGAGAGACCAGAGGGATATGGGAGAAGGGGTAGGGATCTGAACAAAGGGAGGGGCAGTGGGGGTCCTGACCTGTTGGGGTAATTCAACCTGACGCTGTCATTGGCCACTGCAACCTGACTGAGGATGAGTGCCTGGCTCTGTTGGGCATCATGCAAAGTATTCAGAAGTATAAATAAGGCTGACATTATTGCCTAGGTGGGACCCCCGGCTGGGGGCGGGGGGGAGTGCTGATGCAGCCAAGCCCCCTGCCCCCACTTAGAAATGAGACAAGGGAGCCCTGGCCGGTTTGGCTCGGCGGTTGGAGCGTCGGCCTGCAGACCAGAGAGTCCCGGCTTCGGTTCCCGTAGGGGCACATACCAAAAAAAAAAAAGAGAGAGAGAGATGAGACAAGGGAAACTCAGAGTTGTTAGGTGGCCCAAAGAGAGCTCGAGTAGCCGAGCCAGGACCAGAACTGTCTACTGACTCCCATCTCATGCGCTTTCCTGACCATTTGGAGAATGGATGCTCATTTTACGCAGTCCCTGCATGCCCTACAGTGCACGTCACAAGGCTGTGTAAAAGCCATTGAGGAAATGCACTGGTGTTTTTAATCCTCACCCAAGGATATGTTTTTATTGATTTTAGAGAGAAAGGAAGAGAGGAAGGGAGGGAGGGAGGGAGGGAGAGAGGGAGAGAGACAGAGTGGGGGGAGAGAGAGAGAGAAACATTGATTGGTTGCTTCCCATACATGCCCCAACCAGGGATCAAACCCGAAACCTAGGGAGGTACCCTGACCAGGAATTGAACCCACAACCTTTTGGTGTAGGGGACACTGTTCCAACCAACTGAACCACCTGGCCAGGGCTGCAGTAATTTTTTTTAAAGATTAATATAGATTTGCCAGAAACAAATTATGCCAAATTGACTTACTTTTCTTCCCCATATCAGGATAAGAAGCTTAGTGGTTAAAACACAATGAACCTAAATACCTCTTGATATAAACATTTGATATGGTTCCTTGTGACACAACTGTGAGAAATGTGGATCAAAGACCAGTGTGGTTGCTAGGGGAAAAAAATCAATAGAATCCAGTCTTCATGACTGTCGTTCCGCAGTTGGGAGAGATGTGGAGATTCCTGCAGGGACGATCCTGAACCAGCACCCTTTTCGGATCCTCGGGGAGAGGATGGACAGCTGAAGGGCACGGTGATTCAAACTGGAAAAGTCAGTGTTAGAGGGAGCACGGGGAGTAGGGGCAGGCACACAGAAGAAGCATGCCAGAAAAGCAGATCAAAGTGAGCGGCTGGAGAGCAGGGCAGGAAGGAGCATGCAGTGAGTAAACACCACGTACGCGCAGCCACCGCAAGACAGAGCCCGTCGCAGACTGAATGGAGAGGATCACCTGGCTCGTGCTCAGTGCCTCCGGTTATTCAGGAAGCTCACGCGCATGCACACGTACGCCCGTGTTCACATTCACAGGTGTGTCTACATCCTAAGACGTGTCTATACCCACACACTCACAGCTCCGTCTCCTACGCCGTGGCCTTGGAGTAAGCCTCGGCCACTTTCTGAGTTACAGGTACGCATGTTCACGTTGCACCGCTGGGAGCGAGGCGGAGGTGACATCTTAAAGTCTTTTTGTGCTTCTTTTTGGCAGTTCCCTAGGAATCTCCCCAGCTCTTGATAAACTTTTGAGGGCAATGATGAAACTGTCCATCAGCAAGGATGAAGTAGGGGATGTCCCATCAGCGCGTAAAACTGAGTGTGCAAGGTGTGTGCAAGTAAG
Source organism: Tadarida brasiliensis (assembly GCA_030848825.1). NCBI lineage: Eukaryota > Metazoa > Chordata > Mammalia > Chiroptera > Molossidae > Tadarida > Tadarida brasiliensis. The sequence goes on along the minus strand of CM061257.1, from coordinate 195,292,215 downwards.
ACTGAGTGACGCAAAGATGTCTTGTCAGAAAGCGTGTTATGCCCTGGGAAAATGAGAACTGCAGGAATCTAGTGCTTGCGACTGCCTCATGACGCACAGGTACCTCTTGGGTTAATAACCATGTGCTAGCTTTGCAGCTAGGGCTAACGTTAAATTACCACTGGAGAATTTTCCCCTCTATGGTGGTTTCTGAGCATGAGCCTGCTGCAAGCAGGGCAGTGTTCTAGGGCCTCCGAGGGGTACAGGGCTGAGCAAAGAGCCATTTCTAGCCTCAAGGAGAGTTATCCAGAAGGAGGACATAAGGCACACCGTGTGGGATGTGACGCCCTCCCCACAGGGGCTGCTCACCCAGGGGAGGGGCTCAGGAGACATTTCTTGGGTGAATGAGGGAAGAATGGTTTATTCCTCTTTTTATTTTTGGCTCTGGGAGCGAGAGAAGGCACCAGGGAGAAGGTGGCACTTGATCTGGGATGGTAGGGTTTCAGAGGGAAGCCAGTCTGAAACAAAATGCCGCATCACCATGCGTATTTCATTAAAAGGCAAAGGAGACACAGGGAATCCTAGATTTGTTTTTCAGTCAGGTGAACTGGGGAACTTGCTCTGAAAGTTGGAAAACAGCCCCTAAGAAAAAAAGGAAGAGTTGAAACTATTCAGTTCAGAAAGGCCTGGGAAGCAGCACGCCTTGGGAGTCTACCCCATCTGGATGGACACTGATCTCATGCTACCACCTTCGTTCTTCACACCCGCCCCGTGAGGTGGGCACTGCCACCTTCATTGTGTAGGTGAAGCTCAGGGAATCCAAGGATGTGTTCAAGGTCACACAGCTAGTAGGTGGCAGAGCTGAGATTGGCAGCTTGGTCAGATGGCTCCAAAGCCCTCTTCCCATCACCTTTCATGATCTTCTCACTGCACTTCATGGCCTTCCCTTCATGACCTTCTCACTGCACTTCATGACCTTCTCACTGCACTTCATGACCTTCTCACTGCACTCCATGGCTTTCCCTTCGTGGCCTTCTCACTGCACTTCATGGCCTTCCCTTCGTGGCCTTCTCACTGCACTCCATGACCTTCCCTTCATGACCTTCTCACTGCACTCCATGGCCTTCCCTTCATGACCTTCTCACTGCACTCCATGACCTTCCCTTCATGACCTTCTCACTGCACTCCATGACCTTCCCTTCATGACCTTCTCACTGCACTCCATGGCCTTCCCTTCATGGCCTTCCCTTCATGACCTTCCCTTCATGGCCTTCCCTTCATGACCTTCCCTTCATGGCCTTCCCTTCATGACCTTCCCTTCTTGGCCTTCCCTTCATGGCCTTCCCTTCATGACCTTCCCTTCATGACCTTCTCACTGCACTTCATGACCTTCCCTTCATGACCTTCCCTTCATGGCCTTCCCTTCATGGCCTTCCCTTCATGACCTTCCCTTCTTGGCCTTCCCTTCATGGCCTTCCCGCCACACTTTATGACCTTCCCGCTGCAATTCATGCCTCTCTGGCAAGGAGACAGCCTAGATGAAGGCCTTTGGGTGTGAGAAGAAACATCAAAAAGCAAGTTTTTTCCCTATAAGGAAAAACCTGAGGGTGTATCTTTAAATAATAGCAGAGTGCTATAGGTTAGATAGCAGGAAGGACTTTCTCATTGTGAAAGCTGATAAGTGAAGAACTGGGTCAACATCAGGTCAGCTGGTCTAGGGGCCAGGATGCCTTCACCTTAGTTCAGCGGCCACCGGGGTAACTGCAGACCGTTCCTGTCTTTTTATCAGATTCCCTCTTTTTGTTATTTCCAGACTCCCCAGGGGACGTGTGCATCCCCCCACTGCTGCTTCCCCCCCTAGCTCTGGACCATTGCCCAGGGCTTATCTGCTGGTCCCCTCTCACCACCTCATAACCGCTGCCGGGCTCTGGGCCCTCCGAGGCCTGCTGAGGTGGACGCGAGCTGTCAGGTCAGAGCCCGGCCCTGCTCCCTCCTGGAGTGTGCCCTTGAGCATAGCACTCGCCTCTGTGCCTCGTGCACCTCATCCACTAAGTGAGACCGTAGAACCTATGCCATCGGGCTGGGATGCAGATTAAATTAATTACTACATGTTAAGAATATAGAATGGGGGTTGGAAAACTATGGCCCATGGGCCAAATCCAGTCTACCATCTGTGATTTTTTTTTTACCATCTGATTTTGTAAATGAAGTTTTCTTGAAACAGCTGTGCTCATCCGTTCGCACCTTCTCTGTGGCAGCTTTTGCACTACTCCAGCAAAGCTGGGTGGTAGTGACAGAGTGTTCAGCCCCCAAAGCCTAAAATATTGCCTATCTGGCCTTCTGCAGAAAATGCTAGCCAACCTCTGGTATAGAAGGATGCATGGCACATAGTAAGTGCTCATTAAACGGTAGGTTAGAAAACCCTAACAACTCATTAGGCGTTGGAGTTTAACAACATTTGATTGAGGCCCTGGAATGACACAAGGCAATCACAGCCCAAAAGGAAAGCCAAAACAGATATATCTGTCATCAGTACTCCCTGAGGGCAACAACCATCCCTTTTCCCAGTCCCCTGCCATTATGTTGTAGGCATTAGCCTTGCTTTCCTGGCCTGGAGTCCTTCTGACTGGGTTTCCTCTTCCCTGAGGCCAGGCCTCTTTCCTGCCCCAGGATGATTGACAGAGAGAGGGACCAATTCCTTTGAAAAGAACCTCCTCCCCAACGTGTGATCTAGTCCTTCCTTCCACGTGGTCCAGACGACAGAGTCACAATAATCTAGTCCAGGGCTGCTCAGCCTATGCACTGCTGACATTTTGGGCAGGACAGTTCTTTGTTGTGTGGGACTATCCTGTGCACTGTAGGATGTTTAGCAGCATCCCTGGCCACTACCCAGTAGCACAAATGTCTCCAGATGTTGCCAAATGTCTTGAGGGACAAAATCACTCCTGTTGAGAACCAGTGGGTTAGTCTGAAATAATATCACGGGGGCAACCACATTCCAGTCCAGGACATCTAAATTCATATTTAGAAAAACAACATCCTTTGCAAGGGCACAGACCTGTTAAAGATGCACCCAGTTTGTATCACTGCACGGCTAAACAGAAGGCTTAGCATCTCAGCCTGAGGCACCAGCATTCGGATCCTGCAGCTGGGGCTATGCTTCTGCAGAAACGCTGGGTACTTACCTGACTCCTGACTGTGTAACTAACAAGGCATATCCAAGTGCTCCTTCCTGCAACAAGGGTAGCACCCCCCCAAGGACTATTTCTAGCCCCTCCCCCAGAATGTAGAAAATACTTATGAACCCCAGCCTGCCCTGCCCCCGACTCCAGGCCAGTTTTCCAATTGCATCAGTTTTTGCATCCTACTCTACCACTAGTGACAGGAAGAAACTGCTGGCAGCTTTAAAATAACAGTTTATTCTCTGACTCACTGATTCTGTCAACCAGTCCTTAATGATTCCTTTTGTGAGCTGGTCAGTGGGGATCAGTGACAAGACAACATAGCGCTTGCCTCCAGTGTGCTGATGGGTGAGGGGCCAGCCAACTTAGTAACAAGTCATCACAATGGAGCAAATTAAGCTCACTGGTCCTGTGGACACAGAGGCAAGGGTAGCTATCAGGCCTGCCTGAGGAGCTAATTCTGGATAGACAAAGGAGTTAGCAGAGCAAGGAGAGTGTGTATGTTCATGTGTGTGCATTATAGGGATGGGATGGCACGCACAGAAGTCCACAAAGCAGGCACGAGAGAGCGTGGGGCAGAGAGAACCCGGAGGGCACAGCTGAGAGTCAGAGGAGTGTGCTGGGAGAGTTCTCCGGGGTCTCAGGTTTCATCGTGTGTGAGCAGAGGCACTCACTGACAGCTGTTATTACAGACTATCTTTTCAAGGATGTTTATGTAGCAAATTGTCTTATAAGATAGAGTGTGTCTCCTGCCAGAGCAGAGAGCAGATTTGTTTCCTGCCCAGTAAAATAAAGATAATGTCTCCCTTAGGGACAAAGATTGGGCAGGCTTGCTAATTGCCCCCTTTATAGATTGGGGTTTCCTAAGCTCTGAGTCCTTCAGCCATATGCTGAGCAGTTTGCATGGTCATCTGGCCCTCGTGACATCACCCTGCGAAACTGGGGCTTGGGAAGCAGGCGCATATGTCGCTCTGCCGCTGTTGTGAGTACAGCAGGTCCTCGAATAACATCGTTTTGTTCAAAGCCATTTTGTTATAACTTTGATGAAATGCTGCAGGAACTTAACCTTGTTTAGAGCAATCAGCCAGGGCTAAAATTGGCTTCATTCTATGTTGTTTTGCTTTAAGTTGCAGAACTTGTCAGCGATATTAAGTGAGGACTTACTGTATTAAACTGTCCTTTGTCTCTGATTCAGGAGTCTCGTGTCTTCACCAGCATCCATGAAACTGTGGCAGGCTAACTCGTTAGTCTGGGTGAAGTCTTAGACACCTCCCGCCCCCAGTTTTTGACAGGTGGAGAGGGGGGTGGGATCATGAGGGTCTTGGGGGCTGTACCATAGACCTTGGGAGTAATCCTGAAGGCTCGAGGGGCCACTGAAGAACTTTCAGCCATGAAATGTCTTGATTTGGTGTGCATTAGTGTGGAGAGCGAAGGGCTGTGAGTGAAGGCTGGGGAAACAAGACCACCGAGAGGTACGGAGATGGAGCTGTGGGTCTGGACAAGGGCTGTGCTGGGAGGACAGATGAAGGCGGAGGTGTTTTTTTTAAAACTCTCTGTGGTCCTTGATAGCATTTTTTTCCTGATCCAGGGGTCAATCCAGATAGCCCATCGCATTTGTTTGGGTGTTTCTTTAGATTTCTCATGCCTTTGACATTTCTGAATCAGAGAGACCAGATCTCTTATAGAATGTCCCTCAGCTTGGGTTTGTCTGATGGTTTTTCATGAGATTCAGGTTGTACATTTTGGCATGAATCCCACAGAAACAATGTGTCCTTCACCATGGGTTACACAGGAGGCACTTAATGTCACTTGTCCCATTATTGGTGATAATTTTGATGTCTGTTAGCTTTCTCCATTTTAATGTTACCATTTTCCCCTTTATAAATAATAGGTAATCTGTGGGAAGATTCTTTGATTCTGGGTGTAAAAATTTGAATATTGATTGTATATAGCAACAGTGTATTGTTAAATTTCCCGACTTTGATCATTATACTGTGATTATATAAGAAAATGTCCTTGTTCTCAGGAGACAGACACTGAATGAAGTATTCAGGTATGACAGGGCATGACGTTGGTGACTTTCTCCCCAACGTCTCAGAAATAACAATAACAGCGCGTGTGATCTGTATAGAGGGAGGGTAATGAAGCACGTGTGGCGAAATGCTAACAACTGGCGATTCCAGGCAAGGAGCAATGGGAATTCATTGTGCTATTCTTATAAATTTTCTGTATATTTAAAATTTTTTCAAAATGAAAAGTGTTTTTGAAAAGATACCTAAAAGAGTAAAACTGTTATGTCTCTGTGCCTAGTAGTGGGGGCCCAAGGAGAGGACAAGGAGGAGTCGATTGTGATTCCAGGCTGCTGGTGTGGAGGGGGGACCCTCAGCTGACAGGGAGAATGTCGAAGAAGGTGGAGGAGGTTTTGGAGGGAGGAGGGAGAGAGGAAAGTACGGTGAGTTTGGTTATTTTATAAAGTCATTTGTTTGCTTGTCTGCCTCCCCCTCCAGCCATGTCTGATTTCAGGAACCCCAGAGCATCCAGCGGGGCATCCAGTAGGCCGCTGACTGCCAGAGCTCGGGAGGAAGCCCTGGCAGGGTAGAGTGGTGTGGAAGCCACGGGCGGGATGGGGTTATCCCAGGGGAGTGTGTGTGAGATGGGGAGTGAGCCAAGGACAGAACCTCAGGGACAGCTGCATGAAAGGGAGCTTAGAAGGGGCAGAGGGAATGACAGACCAACTCAGACAAGCCCTGTCCCGAGAAACTGGGACAGGTTTCAGACATGAGGTGGGTGGTGGGGGTGGGGAGAGGTACCACGGCCAAGGGCTGCCAGAAAGACCAGGGCTGCCGAGTCTATTTGACTTCCGCGGGGCGTGGGCTGGGAAGTCGGAGTCCCAGACAGTGAGCCCTGAGTGGGAAGTGAGGACGCAGAGGTGAGCGGTGGGGACGATTGTGCAAGATGTGTGGCTACAAAGAGGAGGGAGAGATCAGAGCTGAGAAAGAGGCAGCACGGGTCCCAGTAAACAGGTAGCAGAAGTCCACAGCTAAATCATTTGTTCAGGGCCATCCCCGACATGCTGCCTGCCTGCCAGGCCGAGTTCTGGGCACCCACAGCCAGCCTCACCGCTATCGAGGAGTGCCCAGAGGTGGACGGGGAGAGAGGACAGCTTTTTGTGAGCCGGAGGAGACGGCTACGCTGACGACTAAACGCACCTGTGACAGTTCCACACCTCTGCCCGGGAAGGGGCCCACCTTATTTCCTCTCCTTCCCGCCAAGTTCCTTTCAGTGCCAGAGAACACGACTACATCACCTTGTACGGAATATGCCCTTATCATCATCATTTGAAGTTTCCCCTTTTCATTCAGAAGCTTGTTACAAAGAATGGCGCGTGGACCCTGAGACTCTTGTTTCCGGGAAAGCAGGCTGTCTCCCATCTTCCTCTAAAAGCCACACAGGAGGGCACCGGGGCTTAACCCCGGCCAACAACGATCTCACAGAGGGAACGGCCACTTAACCAGAGTCAGGTACTTAAGCTACAGTAGAAAGCGGCCCTTGTGTGGACTCATGATGGCATATCCATTCAGTGGGCATGACCCAGCCACAGAAAGGAGCTGACACGCGCTGCGGCACGGGTGCGCCCGGGGAGCTGTGTTCTGTGTGAGCGAAGCCAGGCGCAGGTTGTGTGGTTCCATCTAGATGACGTGTCCAGAGCAGGCAGCTCCTGAGGCAGCAAGTAGATTAGCAGTGGCCAGGGGCTGAGTGGAGGAGGGGAAATGGAGAGTCACTGCTTCGTGGGCTCGGGGTTTTGTTTGGGGGTGATGCAATGGTCTGGAGCCAAGCCGTGGTGATGGTTGCACAACACTGAATATCACTAATGGCAAATTTGTGTTGTATATATCTTACCACAAGAAAAATTAATTACAGTTGACCCTTGAGCAGTACGGGTTGGAACTGCACAGATCCACTTATATGTGGGTTTTTTTTGTGTGTGTGTGTGTTTTTTTTCCAGTAAATAGACTGTGGGCTGAACACATGGTTGGCTGATCATATGATTTCACTCACATGTGGAATTTAATGAACAAACTGAACTACCAGGCAGAATAGAGGCAGATTCATAGACAGAGAGCAGGCAGACAGCTCTGGTGTGTGGGGGGTGGGTGGAGGGATTGAACAAAGAAGTAAGAGAGAGAACTCACGGACAAGGTGGTAATTGTGGGGAGTGGGGTGGGTGGAGGTGGAAGAGGGCATAGAGGGGATAAATGGTGATGGGGAAAAAAATTAAATAAAATAAATAAATACAATTAAAAAATTTTAAAAAACACACACACATATGGTTGGTTGAGTCTGACTCCGCAGATCCAAAGCAGTATTTTCCACCCGCGGTTGGGAATCCAGGGTGCTGGTGGCCACAGAATGCCTTGTGTCATGCTGCTTTATAGAAGGGACTTGGACATCTGGGAATGGGTATGGGGGAGGGGTGGATACTGAGGAAGGACTGATGTTGTGGGGAAGTTAAACGTTATACAAGTATCTTCAAGTGCACGGGGGAGCACGGGGCAGGGGGCAGTGTCGATGCCCCAACCCCCAAGTTGTTCAAGGGTCAACTGTAATTTTTTTTTTTTAATCCTCACCCGAGGATATTTTTCTATTTATCTTCAGACAGAGTGGGAGGGAGGGGGAGAGAGAGAGAAACATCGATGTGAGAGGGACACATCGACTGGTTGCCTCCCACACGACCCCAACCTGGGTGGGGGACTGAACCGCAACGGAGGCACGTGCCCTTGGCCAGAATTGAACCCACGACTCTGGTCTGGGGGCCGACACTCTAACTGCTGAGCCAAACCAGCCAGGGCTATAATTATTTAATTAGTTATTTTAAAAAACCAACCTTACCTGATACCAGAGAGTAAAAAGCCCCAGCTCCAGCCACAATGCCGCCGACCTGACGAGAAGGGGCTTCCACCAGCTTCTCCCAACTCTGGCTGCACCTTAGAATCACCTGGGTAGCTCTTCAAAGACGTGGCCCCACCTAAGACCAATGAAACCAGATCTCGGGGCTGGGCCAGGGGCCACGACAGAAGTTTTTGGAGATTCCAGTGTGCACCCAGGGTTGAGAAACGCTGCCCTGGACCATGGGTCTCAGAGTGTAGCCCCAAACCAGCAGCATCAGCAGCACCTGGAAACTTGTTAGAAATGCAGATTCTGCCCTGGCAGGTTTGGCTCAGTGGTTAGAGCATCGCCCGCGGACCAGAGTCCGGGGTTCGGTTCCCACTAAGGGCACGTACCTTGGTTACAGTTTGTCCCCGGCCCCGGTTGGGGTCGTGTGGGTGGCAGCCAGTCGATGTGTCTCTCTCACATCAATGTTTCTCTCTCTCTCTTCCTCCCTCTCTCCCTCTCGCTCTATCCGAAGATGAATGCAAAAATATTCTCGGGTGAGGATAAAAAAAAAAAGAAATGCAGATTCTGGGGCTCCACCCAACCTACTGTCAGGTCCTCTTGGGGTGGGGTCCAGCAATCCATGTTTTCACAAGCCATCCAGGGGATGCTGATGCACACCGTTGGACAACCACTGTGCAGAGTCTAGACCAAGTAAATCACAGAAAGTTTGCCTTAAGGGAGAGTGTTTACTGAGCATCTGGCGTGAGTTTGGTTCTGTGCTATGAAAACATACGCTTACCTCAACTCTCCTCTGCATCTAGCTGGTGAGATTCGTGGAAAAGAACTTCTACATTAAACTGAGGTCACCGTTTTTTTTTTTTTTTATCCTCACCTGAGGACATTTTTTTTTTTTTTTTTGCATTTATCTTTAGATAGAGTGGGAGGGAGAGAGGGAGGAAGAGAGAGAGAGAAACATCGATGTGAGAGAGACACATCGAGTGGCTGCCACCCACACAACCCCAGCCGGGCCGGGGACAAACTGCAACCGAGGTACGTGCCCTTAGCGGGAACCGAACCCGGGACTCTCCAGTCTGCAGGCCGACGCTCTAACTGCTGAGCCAAACCAGCCAGGGCGAACTGAGGTAACCTTTTTATGGCCGAATACTATTCCATTGTTTGCATATACCACATTTTGTTTATCTACCGACGTGTGGATGGGCACTTGGGTTATTTCCACCTTTTGGCTACTATGAATCATTCTGCTATGAATATTGGTGCATAGGTATCTGTTTGACTCCTGCTTTCAATTCCTTTGAGTCTATACCTAGTAGAATTGCTGAATCACATGATAATTGTGTGTTTAACTTTTTAAGGAACCACCAAACTTTTTCACAGTGGTTGCACCATTTTACATTCCCACCAGGAATATATGTCTGCGACGATGGAAACAGTTCTGGAAATGGATGGTGGTGCTGGTTGTACAACAATGTGAATGTACTTACTGCCACTGAATTCACTTAAAAATGGTTGAGAGAGTCAATATTGTCATTTATATTTTACTACAATAAAAAAAGATTAATGACAGGAGTCAAGAAAACGGGTTTAGAACAGGAAGTTATGCTTCTCAGGGTCAACAAGAGTAAGTCTTTTTAAAGAGGGCAGAGCAGGGTGCCCGGCTCTACTGTGGACCTGCACACACCACGGTCCTCTGTGAGTGATCAGAGGCGATCAAAGGGGATGTGGTAACCGGGCCTGGCCAGGCTTCATTCTTGAGGTTAGGCTGTGACCGCCGTAGAAACTTGTCTAACTTATTAGTGGTTCGTTGTTGTTCCAGAAGCGTTTGTTGAACCCGTCAGTGTGCCAGGCTCTGTGTGGGAGGCGGGGATATGAGCATGAATGAGCTGAGAGCCTAGTGCAGGGGTTCTCCGCCTTCATCGAGCATCAGAATCACCTGGTGGGCTTGTCCAGTGACAGATGCCTGGTGCCCCTCCAGAGTCTGACTCGTAGGTCTGGGGTGGGGCCCAAGAATCTGCATTTCAAGCAAGTTCCCAGGTTGGTGATGAGGGTGATGCTTTGAGAGCCCTGGCCTCCTGGGGTAGAAGATGTATTATTTTGGTAAGGGTAGGTGCTGCGAGGAAAGAAAGAGGCAGGGGGCTCTACAGGAGAGTAGGCAGAGCTTCTCCACAGTGAACACCGAGAGAGTGGCAGAGACGGAGGAGCTGAGGCAAACAGTGGTCACCCACTTACCTTTGGCAGCCTGCAAACCCACCCCCTCCCTGGGAAAGCCTTCCCTCCAGAAGGAACTGGGCAGAGTCTCCCTCCCTGTACCTCTCCTCTCCCTCCACCCTGCAATATTGCAGACGATTGCTGGGGAGGGAGGCCCTCTAGCCTGGCGAGGTGGAGAGAAAGGACTTCCCAAGGCCTGGCAGCGTACGTCTCCCCACCTGCGGCCGGCACGACCGGCCCCCACTGCCGTGGCTGAACCGGAAATGATGCCCAGTGGCTTGGCAGGACTTGACCCAGTCCCAGTCTCAGTCCCACCTCTCAAGCTGACCCAAACGAAAACTGAAATAAGAAGGAAAAAGTTTGTTATAAAGTATGGATGAAAGCACCTGTAGAAAAGTTTTCCATTTGTATTGATCTAAAATCCCAGGAAGAAGAATGGGCCTGCCGTGGCAGTCCTGCTTGAAGCTTTGTAAGTAATAAGTAACCGGCCCTCTAGCCCTTGCTCATTGCCCTGGCTCTGGGCAAAAGCTTCAACACCAGTTTAATTCCTTGGTCTCTGTCTGTTTGTAATAAAACCATCCATCAATCGTTAACCCACACCCCTGCTAGCCTCCTTTCCTTCTGATCGCCTTTGCAGGCCTGCTGAGTTCCAGGACTTCTGACTGGGGTTTCCACTCTCTGGGTTTCCTTTCCAGGCAGGCGTCAGTGTTCTGGTCTGAGCCATGCGGCAAGCACTGACTGAGTGCCTGCGTTAGCCCGAGTTCATTTCCACCTCTGCTGCCAGATCCTGCCCGCACGCTCTTCTCAGGGCCACACTCCACTAACGAACTCCCGTTTCTCCTGCGTCCACCTTCCTCCTCTACTCCCCTTCCCTCTGCACGGAAATATGCTCAGATCTCTCCATCAAAAACACACAGGTTTCCCGTTGCCTTCGTCTTCCTATGATGCATGTGCGTGCGCACACACGCTCACCCACACGCTTCTCCATCTCTCTATGGCTGGATTTCTGAAACGAGCTTAAGAAGCCCTTCAAACCCACTCATTGTTCAGTAAGTGCTGCTGTGTGTTTGGACACGGGGAGAGACGTGACAAACAGTTTTAGTCTTCAAAAGGTCTTCGGGCCCTGGCTGGTTTGGCTCAGCGGTTAGAGCGTCGGCCCACGGACCAGAGAGTCCCGGGTTCGGTTCCCGCTAAGGGCACGTACCTCGGTTGCGGTTTGTCCCTGGCCCCAGTTGGGGTCGTGTGGGTGGCAACCAATCAATGTGTCTCTCTCACATTGAAGTTTCTCTCTCTCTCTTCCTCCCTCTCTCCCTCCCGCTCTATCTGAAGATAAATGCAAAAATGTCCTTGGTGAGGATTAAAAAAAAAAAAAGGTCTTCGGAACACGTAGACTGGAGTTCTGGAACAGGTTTATGTTCCAGCCTGGAGACAGCGGTCCCAGGTGAAACAGGTCAGGCGACAGCCCGAGTCACTGTGCCATCACAGGCTGGCCGAGGCGGCAGGGCAGGAGGAGGCACTGGAGTGGCCTTGGCAGGACTTAAGCTGGACTTCGAGGAGTGGACAAGATTTGGAAAGCTGAAGAAGAAAAAAAAGGCATTTAATGTACATTTTTATTTTTTTTATTCATTTTATTTATTTATTTTTTTATCCTCACCCGAGGACATTTTTTCATTTTTTGTTCAGATAGAGTAGGAGGGAGAGAGAGAGAGAGAAACATCGACGTGAAAGGGCCACATCGAGTGGCTGCCTCCCGCACAACCAACCAGGGCCGGGGACAAACTGCAACCGAGGTACATGCCCCTAGCGGGAACCGAACCCGGGTCTCTCCGGACCGCAGGCCGACGCTCTAACCGCTGAGCCAAACCGGCCAGGGCTTAATGTACATTTTTAGCATAAGAACATTTGTGAAGGTTGGTGGGCATAGCCTGTTCTGAGGATGGGGGAGCTGGCCTGACCACGGGGGCTGGTGGGGAGGGCCTCTGAAGGCCATGACGGACGGCTGTGGTTCTGTTTTATTGAGGTGGGGCAGGCATGCTGTAGAGAAAGGGAGGGGAGGGATGGGGCAGAGGCACAGAAGTGGGGCTACACCTCGTTAAACATGGTTACAAGAAAGGAGCCTGGCAGCTCACAGGAAAGGCTGAGGCAGGGACCCTGCAGGGAGCTTTGCGGTGTGGCCTGACCTAGGTGTTAGGGGTGATGGAAACTTGACTCCAGGACCGAATGAGGGCAAAGCATGGACTGAGCCAGCCTGGCTCTGAGATTGAGTCTTGGAAGAGTGGGTCCAATTGTTCTTTGAGGAAGCATTGCCCATTAAATTGAGATCTAGGCCTTATTTGAATCGTGAATTTTACAAATAAACCATTAAAAAGTTATGAGATTGCCCTGGCCGGTTTGGCTCAGCAGTTGGAGCATCAGCCCACAGACCTAAGAGTCGAGGTTCAATTCCCGGTCAAGGGCACGTATCTCAGTTGCAGGTTCGATCCCTAGCCCCGGTCAGGGTCGTGTGGGAGGCAACAGTTGATGTGTCTCTCTCTCTCCCTCCCTCCTACTCTATCTGAAAATATCAATGGAAAAATATCCTCAGGTGAGGATTAAAAAAAAAAGTTATGAGATAATTGGAACTGTTTAAATTCTGCTTGGATTTGATAATACTAAGGAATTAATTGTTTATTTTTATTTTATTTTATTTTTAAATCCTAACCCGAGGATTCTTTTCTCCATTTTCATCTTCACATGGGGTGGGGGGGACATCAATGTGAGAGAGACACATCGATCGGTTGCCTCCTGCACAACCCCAACCGGGGCTGGGGATCGAATTCCAAACAAGGTACGTGCTCTTGACTGGAATCGGACCCGAAACTCTTTGGTCCGTGGGCCGACGCTCTATGCTGAGCCAAACCGGTCAGGGCAATTGTTTATTTTTGAAGTCTGGTAATGGAATTACAGTTTGAGTCCTCATGTTTGAAGAGACATACTGAGATATGTGCAGATCAATATGTGCATTTGTTTCGGAGTTACCCAGGGACGGGGAGTAGGTGCAGGAGAGATGGATTGCTGGAGTAGGTGCTGGATTGCCTGTGAATTGTTAGTTGTGAAGCTGGGGGGTGGGGTTCATTGTGCCCTTCTCTCTACTGCTGTCTACATATGAAATTTTCCATGAAAAAATCATGGGCCTCAGGGACCTCAGTCTTGCACTCCGGGCCTCATAATTCCCATCAGAAACCACAAGAGGCATTTTGAGTGGTGCCACATTGACCTCGTGTTACATTTCAAAACAGAAAGTCGGTCCTCTTCTGTTTTGCCTAATGGAGAAAAAGCCATGAACTGGGAAGAAACGATGCCCTGCGTTATCTGTGGAAAACACACTGGGAGGTACACATGATCTCCTTGATCATGATCACGGGAGGAGTCCAGCCGACTGAAGAGGCACAGTCGACAATCCAGGAAAAGTCAGCGTTAGGGACCTGGAAACACACGCTGCTGTTGGAAGGGTCCGTCCGAGGGCCGCCTCTGGCAGCAGAGCAAGGCTGAGTGTGAAAGCTGAGGCCCAGCTGAGACGTTACAGCCGGAGCTCTAGCTGCCAGCCAAGGGGCCGGTGTTCCTGGGGTGGCAGGTCCCACGATGCCCGGCAGTCTGGGGGCAGAAAGGAGCCTCTTGCTGACACCCTGATCCTGGTTGTTCTGTGCCCACCCACATGGCACCTTTCTTTCTCACTTACAAGCCATAAAGATGGAGGCAGCTCTGACAATGTCCCCAGCCGTGCAAGAAGGGGACACCAGCCATCACATGCCAGTGGAGGGTCCTAGAACTGCCAAGCCCCAGAGTTGGCAAGCCATCTCCCAGGCTACAGGGCAGCAACCAGATTTCTTTTCCAATGAGTGGTCCCCGACAGAACAGATCATCATGCATGTAAACTAGGAAGCTAGGAGGGTAAATTTTGAACTTGAGTAAGTAACATCATTTTCCTTTCCTTGTTTGAGGGGGGGAAAATTACATTGGGGAATGGGAGGCTAGGAGATTAATCTAGGTGCGTGCTTCCCTGGGGACAAACAAGCACAGAATTAGCGTGAGAATGCAGCGCAGGAAACACGTGAGGGCCTGCTCTGGGCCAGGTGTGCGGACAAGGCAGGATGAATTGCACGAGGTTCTTGCAGAGGCAAGGGAGGAGACAGGTGCACATAATCTTCTGGGTAAATATTGAAACAGAAGGACACATAAGTCCTGTGACTCAGGCAAGGTAACTTAACCGAAGTCTAGCTTTGGGCAAATTGGTTAATCTCAATTTTTCATCTACAGAGTGGGGCAATTCTTGCCTTGCTGACACTGTAGAGTTGTAGAGCTGCAAGGAGCCAGACTACTAAAATAACAATACTAGCCCAGCCAGTGTGGCTCAGTGGTTGAGCGTCAACCCTTGCACTAGAGGTCGCTGGTTCGATTCCTGGTCAGGGCACATGCCCAGGCTGTGGGCCAAATCCCCAGTGGGGGGCATGCAGGAGGCGGCCAATCGGTGTTCTCTCTCATTGATGTTTCTATCTCTTTCTCCCTCTCCTTTCCTCTCTCTCTAAAATCAATAAAGAAAAAAAATAACAACAATAATAAAGACGCTTCAGCAGCTGCAGGAGTAGGAAAGGCTTTCGGACCCTCTTACCTAAGAGCCTGTGACTGGCACTCAAGGACAAGCGCCCCCTGTGGACAGCAGCCAAGACCCACGGCGGGTTCCTGATGCAGACACTGCCCACTCTCCGGCCAGCCCCAGGAGCAGCGGTGCCCTGTGCCCTCATTCCCATAGCTGGTTAGCACTGGGCACCTTGTCACATGCCCAGGAGCTGCCTTGGCACGAGCAACCCTGTCCAACTTGTTCCAATTCGCCTGATTCAAAAGGTGAAGGTGCTTAGTTCTAGTAATCTTAATAAATCTCAGAGCTTGGAAGCCAGAAGGGCCGTTCCGGAACACAGTGTCCAGTCCTCCCATTTGTACGCAGGGCGAAGGAGACTTAGGCCGGGGGTGTGATCTGCTTGAGGTCGCTGAGGTGGTGGGGAGCTGGTGCTGGGATCTCGTTCTCTGGACTCTCCTGGTCCGTGAAGCGCTGCTTCTCTTTCCTGGGAGGCTTGGCCACACTGACCCTGTTGCCTTTATAACCTTAGTCTTTCCTGTCTCCAAATACTTAATTCAGCCTAATGTCCAAGGAAGAGTAGTTAGGGCAAAATAAAAGAGAAAAATTCTTCCTAATAATTTTCCCCCAAGCTGTCTGTTCTCTGGGGTCTTTCATTCTTTGGAAGACGTTTCCTAAATGCCTGGTATGTGTGTGACCCCCGTCAAAACCTGGGTTCACAGAGATGGAAATGAGATGCCCAGTCCCCAAGGAGCTCCTGGTGTAGTTATCACTAAAATGCTCTCTTCGGGAACCTTTGGGAACCTCTGCTCTGGGGAAAGAAAGTCCTTCTTCTAGCCTGGTTCCCTTTGGTCATGCGTGCACGCAGAAATGGTCTCACTGTCTCCAGTTCCTGAGAATGTCCGTTCATGCCTATCTGGCAGCTTCTGCCACCTTGACTGTGGGCCCAGGCGGTGCAGTGAGCAAAGGTAGGCAGCCTGACCCTCGCAGGCTTGCCACCCGCTCCATGAGCCTCTTCCCGACCCGGAGGGTTTGTGTCCCTCAGGGTTGCTTCCTCCCTGCTGCCTCCTGTCCCTAAAGAACTTGGTTTTGCCCTCAGCTGAACCCCTGTCCTCCCCCAGAGAGCCCTGCAGCCGCTGCTTCGGTGGCTCCAGCCTTCTCCCCCAGCCACCATCTTGGCGCAGTTGAGTTGCCTTGGGTCCAGCGTTCGAGGCCTTGGATATAAAAACAGTATCGTTCAGTGGAAACTCTGACTGACGTGTGCAAGTGAGAACACTGGTGTCCAGGAGAGGCTGGCCTGAGATTCTGAAACTCCTTCAGGCTCTGCAGTTTTTCAAAAGGTATATGCAAAGGTGGACAGCCTGGAAAACTAGTAGGGTTCTACTGCGTGTGTCCAGACCTAGGACCAGCTCCTCATGGCATTTTAAATGTCTGTGGGCGCCAAGTTTTGCTTCTGACTCTCCCCATTCTCAGATGAGGTCCCCTGGTTGGAGGTCAAGGTGCAGGGAATCGGGATTCAGTGGGCCAGTATGCACACTTACATTCTGTGACATGGTCCTGTCGTCTACGGAAGGGTTCCCAGAAGAAGTGGTATTCCTTCCACCTCTGCTCCAGTTCACACCCTTCTCTATGCTGAAACACTGATGCACAGACCCCAGAAGGCAGCGCTTGGTCCCCAACTCCGAGGAGCCCACAGGGCACCACGTTCTACTCCAGCGAGCCAGGACATGCCGATTATTTGCTTTTCTGGAGAAACCTCAGCCTGAAAATCTGTTTAATTACCATGGGAGATAATCTTTTAAACATAGCTTTACATTCTTTAAAGACTTTTCCCTGTGGGAGTGAGAAAGTTTATCTGAATGTGGGATGGGATTGTTTATTTTCATTTCCAGAGGAAGGACGATTACCTGATAGTTATGAAGACACCTGTGCCCTGGAGGATTGATTTTTCAGTCTGTTCCTCTTCACCAATAGTTTGTCAATGACACTGTAATAATTAGTTTGTAGTCTTGTCGTACTTTTTCTCAGTGTAAACCTTGCACTTTGCGCTGTGATTCCAGGCCAATGATTACTTGATATTTGTCAAGTATCCCTATCAGGTTGCGTTCTCTACTTACCCTAGAAGTGGGAATCCAAAGCCAGTGTTCTCAAGGATTTCCTCTCAGGAAGGTCATACCTGTAAATCCATTAGCCTCAAAGACCTCCCTGGAGCTGTAGTCAGTCAGACACCAATTTTTCCAACCTGGGGCGTCCCAGCAGATTCATTAAGTTCATCCCCACTGGAACGCTGGCTTGGGCCAGCAGGGGCTCTAGTGTGGTGTGCAACCTGGCGGCCCTAAGACCCAGAGCGATCCCTGCTCATAATAGGTAGGTTGCTAAAGTCAACAAGTCTTCCTGTGGAGAGGATGTGTAAGATATCAAAACAGGAGCAATGTACACCATGAAGCAGTTAGGTGGGCCCTAGGCCCTGGCCTGGGCTGCCCCGGTCCTTCTTTCCCCATATTACTTTATGAGCAAGTGGTCTTGAGGCATTTGCTGGACCTGATTCTGTGGGCTGAGGTCTCTGGGTCTTGAAGAATACACTTCTGTGGGTTAAGGAGAGAAAAGGAGTAATTGTATTGAACACAGAATTCGAAGGTGAAGAAAACACGTTTGTGGAAAACATTAACTCTTGGGCTTGAATCTCTCCTTCCAGGTCCTGACGGGGAAAAGAGCTGGCCCAAGAACTACCCATCATGTGGGGGCCTGATGCAGTCCCCAATAGACCTGCACAGTGACATCCTCCAGTACAATGCCAGCCTTGTGCCCCTTGAGTTCCAAGGCTACAACGTGTCTGCCAACGAGCAATTTACCCTGACCAACGATGGCCATTCAGGTGAGGGAGAGACCCCAGAGACCGGCAGGGAGTATCTGAGCTTCCCTCGGCTCCCTGCCTGCCCTCTTACATCTGCCAGGGAACGGGTTCCACTGAGGCACCGGGGGAGGGGCAGAGGGTGCCCGTGAGGGAGGCCTGGACCACACTCTCCAGAGGATGCTAGAGGCCCTGGGCTCAGGCTGTTCTGCCAGGACAGCACCTCTCAGAAGCACATGTCTTGGGATGGGAGAGGGGACAGGCCTGAGCCCCTTGGCCATTGGCTGTGGTGGGAGAATGAATTATTGGGCATCATGAACTCAAGGAACCATACAGTTCATTGCGAGCAACTCACCCAGACAAACCTGGATTTGACTGCTGGCTTGAGTACTTATGAGTCATGAGACTCTGGGTAAGAATTTTAACCTCCTTGCCCTAGCTGGTTTAGCTCAGTGGTTGGAGCGTCGGCCTGCGGACCAGAGAGTCCCGGGTTCGGTTCCCACTAGGGGCATGTACCAAAAAAAAGAAGTTTAACCTCCTTGAGCTTTCACCTGGAAAATGGGCATATTGGTGCGTACTGTGAAGAAGAGAGATGATGTCTGTTGGGATCTGTTATAGAGCAGATGCTTCATAAATAGCAATTATTATTGTTGTGATAGAATTCTACAGCTTGGCAGGTATTTCATTAAAGTTTCTATCTTCTTGGCCCAGCCGGTGTGGCTCAGTGGTTGAGCGTTGACCCATGCATCAAGAGGTCACCGGTTCGATTCCTGGTCAGGGCACATGCCCAGGTTGTGGGCCAAATCCCCAGTGGGGGGCATGCAGGAGGCGGCCAATCGATGTTCTCTCTCATCAATGTTTCTATCTCTCTTTCCCTCTCCTTTCCTCTCTCTCTAAAATCAATAAAGAAAAAAAATAAGTCCTTGCCAGTTTGGCTCAGCAGTTAGAGCGTCGGCCTGCGGCCAAAGAGACCAGTGTTTGATTCCAGCCAAGGGCATGTACCTCGGTTGCAGTTCGTCCCCGGCCCCGGTTGGGGTTGTGTGGGTGGCAACCAGTTGATCTGTCTCTCTCACATTGATGTTTCTCTCTCTCTCTCTCTCTCTCTCTCTCTCTCTCTCTCTCTCTCTCTCTCCCTCCCTCCCACTCTGTCTGAAGATAAATGTAAAAATATCCTTGGGTAAGAATTAAAAACAAAACAAAACAAAAATAAAAAATAAATAAAGGTTCTGTCTTCATAGTCAGGTATATAGTGCATGGATATGTAAAGAAGCATCCACCCATTGGTAGTGTGGTCCTGGCATCATTCTCCATTTTCCAAGGGGAACCACGAAGGTGCTGGTGCTGCTGGAATTGCTTTAGTGAAATAGGGATGTTCTCGGGAAGAGGCAGGTTTCTGAGCGGCAGGCTGCATCTCTCTGGTCTCCATCTTGCTGCGTCCACCTGCCCCATCTGGGCCCTGGGCAGGTGTTGTGTACTGACTCTGAAGGTTGCCCCTCCACTCCCCGCAGTGAAGCTGGAGCTGCCCGCAGGCTTGCATATCCAGGGCCTCCCGTCCCGCTACAGTGCCAAACAGCTGCACCTGCACTGGGGGAACCAGAATGACCCCCACGGCTCTGAGCACACTGTTGGTGGGAAGCACTTCGCCGCCGAGGTGAGTGGTGGCCAGACTGGCAGAAGCTGCCCAGCAGTGGGAGAGCTGGCATTCTTCCACTTGGCTGGTGTGCAGATAAGGCCAGAGCATGGGGTGGGGATGGGGGACACTGTAAGATCCAAGCACAGGGGTTGGGGAGGTCAGGGGAGGGGGTGGGGGTGTTGCCTTCATGCTGCCCACACCCACACGCAGCCCTGGCAGCAGTACAGGAAGGTGTAGCTCCTCCCGCCACCCTGCAGCTCCGCTGTGGTGTCCAGGTCGTCCTTCTCTCCGAAGCAGGCTGAGTTTGCCTCTATCTTTCACGGATCGATGCTGCTCAGAAGGCAGTGCTCCCAGGGGGCCAGTGGGACACCTGTGGCCCTTTTCTAGACATTGCCCTTCTGCTGGCCCAGATTAAGTCCCCCCAGCTCGTCTAGCTGCTGCATCCCACGGCTGAAGCACACTGGGCTAACTGCTCCCCACACCTCTCAGTCTTTCTCCATATGCCGTGCTGTTTGCATAGGCCTTTCCCATCCCATCTTTCCTTTCGCTGGACATGGGTTGTGCTTGGAACTTGGGGACCCCGTCCAGGGATGCTCTTCTACTTGGCCACAAATCAAGGGGTGACTGGCATCATAATGTGCAGGGCATCGTGGCACTGAGGATAGCTTGAGGCGTCAGCAGAGCACAGTGTCATGTAGCCTCGAGGCGCTAACCCGAAATGCCAAAGGCAGACAGATAGGAGGACACTCAGCGTGTGCATGGGGGAGGAGGAGAGCTGCTCTAGGTCAGAGCTCCCATGGGCTTGAACCTGGGGTGTATTCTGGATGTTTACCGGGCAACACAAGGAGATAAATACCACTGATCAGCCTGCAGAGCCCACAGTAAATACGGACATGACCACTCTCCTCTGTTCTTAATTGCTGAACTGCTTAATGTCTCAGGCTAATTATAGGTTGACTTGCGAATGTGGGAAGACTATAATTCTGGCCCAGCAGGATGGCACGACTGTAGGTGCACATGTCTCAGACCAGGCCCCTCTCCGAACCTCCAGGACTGCAAGTCCTTCCAGGCTAATTGCAATGTGGAGGTTCCTGCTTTCCCATGGGGAACAGAGGAGGCGTTAGGGTGTAGGGTGGGAACGTTTGGACATTTAAAAATATGTCTAGTTAAGCCACATCATCCGACCAAGAGCCTGGTGAAGATGGACCATAAATGTCAATAACAGAAAATACATCAAGTTAACCCCAAAGTGGCAGATTCTCTATGGAGGGTCCTAGAGAGTGTAGAGGTTCCTCTGGATTGAGTCAATGTAAGATCAACTCTTGGGACTTCCTTTCTGTTTGTATTAGTCTTCACCTCCCCTTGCTTTAATCTAAACACAGTGAAAAAAATGGAAAGAAACCACAAACTCAAAGGTCAGCTGTAAAAAGAAATAAGATCTATTTAGGACAGTGGTTCTCAACCTGTGGGTCGCGACCCCTTTGGGGGTCAAACAACCCTTTCACAGGGGTCGCCTAAGACCATCGGAAAACACATATTTCCGATGGCGATTCATAACAGTAGCAAAGTTACAGTTATGAAGTAGCAACGAAAATAATTTTATGGTTGGGGGTCACCACAACATGAGGAACTGTATTAAAGGGTCACGGCATTAGGAAGGTTGAGAACCACTGCTCTAGGACATCTGGGTTCTAGCCACTTAGGACTCTGTTCCGTTTGTCAAAGTGATGCCAGGCAAGGAGGGTGTGAGGACCGGAGAGACTACGTCCTTCAGGGGAAAATGGGTGAAGTAGGAGCTCCTAAGAAATCCTGAATAGAGGCCCACTTAAAAGAAGCAATAATTTGATATAATTTTTAAATATTAGAAAAGGCCACTTGAAAAGTGGGGAACATTGAGCTGTATTCCATAAAATATTCTTGAATTCTATATATGACCATATAAGATGGAAAAAGAGATGGATACAGAAAAAGAGAGATAAGCCCTGGCCGGTTTGGCTCAGTGATTAGAGCGTCAGCCTCTGGACCAAAGGGTCATGGGATTGATTCCCGGTCAAGGGCACGGACCTGGGTTGCAGGTTCGATCCCTGGCCTCAGTTGGGTTGAGCGGGAGGCAACCAATCGATGTGTATCCCTCATATCCATGTTTCCCTCTCTCTCTCTCCTTCCCTCCCTTCCACTCTCTCTGAAAATCAATGGGAAAATATCCTCGGGTGAGGATTAACAACAACAACAAATAAGATGGGCGGTCTGCTCTGGCAGAGTTTGCAGGGAGGAATGAGGGAAAAGGGAGACTGTGGAGGCCATGAGGGGAGGGTCTGAGAGGCGTACTCTACCTGGGGGCAGGTGTGTCCTCCCCATTGGGTTCCAGTCTTCCGCAAAAGCGAAAGGTTCCCGTGAGTCACCCATCCCCTTCTCAGCGGCTTCTCGCCCATTGCAGCTGCATATTGTCCATTATAACTCGGACCTGTACCCCAACGACATCATCGCCAGTAACAAGTCAGGAGGCCTCGCCGTCCTAGCTGTTCTCATAGAGGTAAGAGGTGTTACAAGGGATTTTACATAAAATGTGAAGCTGGGATAACATCAGACTTGGCATTTGGTTCCATGCACACCTGTCTGTTGGATGTGTGTGGCTCACTCCGATTTTGGCCATCTGGCCTCCGGAGCGGGGGGTGTTCCCCAGAGAGTTCCTTCTCTCTTGGCCTGGAGGCAGCATGTCCTGTGGCAGGGCAGCAGAACAGGGATGTCCTCTGTGACCCTGGAAAAATGAGCCCTAGTCCCCAGCCCTACTGCATAAGGCATGGGATTGCCCAGTTGGACAGGACATGTGAGTGTGTGTGTGTGTGGTGGTGGTGGGGGGGGGGGGGGTTGGGAATCATTCAGTTCTGCACCATCAGATGGCTGAACCCCTGACCCAACTCCTGGCATTCAAATTCTGTCCTTTATATGGGCCCTGGAATGAGTTCTTTCCTAATCCCAGAAAATGGGACTATCTCCTGATTCACCTGCATTATTTTTCCCTAATGGGACAGCCTGTGCCTTGTTTCTCAGCATGCTTACATGACTTGGCTTGCATGAGCTCAAGCTCCCTAAGTTCCGTTAGAGAGCAAGCCTTCAGGCTCACAGCCGGGCAATCAGCAGCACAGGCTATTTCCCCTGCCCTGGGACCCCCCATGTCCTGAGCTGGAAACAGTATGCCCTGAGCTACAGGAGGGCAGGGCCACTATACCAACCCCGTACCAGCCTAGTGACCCATCACAACTGTCCTAGTAAAGGGCATTCTTCAGGGAGGGCCTGGCAGCAGTGACCACGTACGCCCACCAAGCCCTTCCATTCGCCATCGTCAGTCCAGGCTCAGCCTACAGGATTCTGTCCCAGTTCAACCCGCTCTGTCTCTGTTGCAGATGGGCTCCTTCAATCCATCCTATGACAAGATCTTCAGTCACCTTCAAAATGTAAAGTACAAAGGTGAGGGGTCCTGAGGTGGGATGCTAATTCACCCTCTGTTGGAGAAGGATGTAGTGACTCCTGTGTGACCTGAAGAAAAACGAATGCTGAGGGCAGGTGTTGTCTGTGACCAGGTCCTTGGGTCAGACGGCTTAGAAAGGGGCTAGTCTCTATGTCTACACTCAGTCACATGCTCAGCTGCTCCTCTGCTGTTGGGAGCGAGGCTGACACATCCCCCAACATGTCTCTCCAGACCAAAAAGTGCACATTCCGGGTTTCAGCATTGAAGAGCTGCTTCCCGAGAGGCCCGCTGAGTACTATCGCTACCAAGGGTCCCTGACCACGCCTCCCTGCCACCCCACGGTGATCTGGACAGTTTTCCGGAACCCCGTGCACGTCTCCCGGGAGCAGGTAAGTGTGCCCTCCGAGTCAGGGGCCACGTGGTATCACCCATATCATAGTCAATGACTTGTTTTCCTCACTTAGAGCTTCACTGGCAGCTATTCAAAACCTCCCCATGCCCAGCCGCTGTGGCTCAGTGGTTGAGCATCAACCCGTGCACCAAGAGGTCTCCGGTTCGATTCCTGGTCAGGGCACATGCCCAGGTTGTGGGCCCGATCCCCAGTGGGGGGCATGCAGGAGGCGGCCAATCGATGTTCTCTCTCATCCATGTTTCTACTTCTCTCTCCCTCTCCTTTTCTCTCTCTCTCTAAACAATAAAAATTAAAATTAAAAATAAAACCTCCCCAAATGTCACAGGTGCCTGGGAAGTGCAGCAGAAATTACGTGGGGCTATCAAGTCAGACAGGAAAATGAATCCAGCTCCACACTTCTTTTTTTTTTTTTAATCCTCACCTGAGGATATTTTTCCATTTTTGCTTAGATAGAGTGGGAGGGAGGGAGGGAGACAGAGAGAAACATCAATGTAAGAGAGACACATTGACTGGTTGCCTCCCACACGACCCGACCATGGCCAGGGACAAACTGTAACTGAGGTACGTGCCCTTGACTGGAATTGAACCCGTGACTCATTGGTCCGCAGGCCGACGCTCCAACCGCTGAGCCAAACCGGCCAGGGCCAGCTCCACAGTTCTTTAAAAGAGTTGCTAGGTTGCATTTCCTACTACAGTGTGTCCCTCAGTGGAGGTGCTCACCGCCCAGGCGGGAGCACGGTTCCCTCACGGGGCAGAATGAGGGAGGACCAGGTCAGATTGGTTCACGACCGGGGCTGACTGCAGCGAGGAGTAAGTGAGGCTCTCTGCCCTCGAGCTCACCATCTGGTGCAAAGCTGAGGAGCAGAAGCCTCAGCCGTCACCTCTGACCCTCTCATCATACACGGGATGAAAGTGAGGGCTAGCGTTCAGGAGCCTTGCGGGACCACCCCTGGTCAGTGACAGAGCTGTGGGCTCCAGGCCACTGCCCGACCCTCTGCTCCCCAGCCTTGATTCACCAAGAAGAAAGGCCACCAGGAGCACCGGCTCATGGCCCAGCCCACCGTCCCTCAGTGTGGCTTCCTTTCACTATGAGCTTCTGACCTGAGTAACTAGATAAAGGCAGCAAGCAGGCGGGCAGGAATAAAGCCGGAGTGAATCAAGAGGAGAAGTGTGGGGAGGCGGTCAGTCCTGACCCAGAAACTCCTTGGAATCAGGTTATGCAATCTACGTGGGTCTATGAAAACTCCATGGAACCGGCACCTGAGTCACCTGCGACAGTCTTGCCTCCTCCTCCCATTCCTTCTGGTGGGACCATCCAAATAGGCCCCCAGGCCCCTCTGATTGGAGTCGGGTCCAAACCAGGCACAGGAGAGCAGTGCGGTCTCTGGGAGAGGCTGAGGAGCCCCTCTGGCACCCCAGATTACCCTCCCTGCACGCAGATTTCAGGCACAGTCTGGAGCTAAGCCTGGGGAGGTGGGCAGACAGATCAGCTCACCGTGCCCAGTTACCCAGATGCCCGCAGGGGAGGGGAGCAGTTACCGGGCTTTCCTGCTGCTTTCCTCGGAGTCTCTTGCCAAGGCCCCGGAGGTGAGAGCTGGCAGCCCTTCCTCCTTGAGGTCAGGCGAGGGAGCTCCCCTCTGCCTGAAGGGTGTGTTCTGCTCTGCTCCCCACAGCTGCTGGCTTTGGAGACAGCTCTGTACTGCACGCGTGAGAACGACCCATCCCCCAGGGAAATGGTCAACAACTTCCGGCGGGTCCAGAAGTTTGATGAGAGGCGGGTGTACATCTCCTTCCAACAAGGTGAGGAGATGCAGGGTGTGGGGAGAGAGTGGTGCCAAGACCTCCGTTTAGCGTGAAGCCAGGTGCCCGGCCCTCAGGCGTGTAAAGGGCACTCGGGCTGCTCAGGGAGCCAGGGTGCAGGGCACGTGAGGAGCTATGTGTGCGGGTTTCCTGAGGTCCCCTTCACTGCTCTTGACTTCCCTGAGCCCTCACAGGAAGCACAGCCAGGGCCTCCAGGCGTATGGACCAGAGCCCTCATGAAGTGTGGGGTCTCCCACAGATGGGGAAGGGAATGTTCTGAGGGACCCCTCTGCTCTGGAGACCCACCCCCTCTCCTAAGACAGGCTAGCAGCCTTTCCATGAGGTCCCTCTTCTAACTTCTTATTCTAGGCTTTCTTAGCATCAAGGCCCATTTCAGCCTTGCTCAGTGGCTCACCACCAGCACATCCGTGTCCAGGGGTGCTCCTTCGAGAGGAGTCATCCATGGTCACAGCGCCTCGGTCAGGGAGCAGAGCCCACGGGGCGGCGCAGCTGCCTCCCTGCCTCCGCCTCCCCTGGCGCTCCTGAAGGGCAGGCACAGCGCGCCGCCCAATGCAGCGCAGCCGGTTGCTTTATTCCGATGCTGTGAAAGCTCCGTTCTTCCTTTTAAATCCGAAACCATACCTCCCCAGACGGGCATGCAAATCTTTCCTCGCTCAGTCCCTCCATCAATACTGCTGGAAGCTAGGGGTCCAGAAAAGGGGGGTTAGGGAACAGTCTTGGGCCCACACCCTTCTTCAAACCCCCAAGTTTCCTTTCTCACTGTAGATGGGAGTCTCGAGTGGCCAGAAGCAGGTAGGTCCGTGGAAGGGCGAGCTTATCCTCTCACCCACCACCTGTGACTGAACTGGGCCAGGTGTTCATATTGAAAGATGGCCCCACGAACCCACTGGCCGGGTAATCAGCCCTCCTGGTCTCACCGGGTACTCCTTTTTTGTTCCTTTCTTATTGTGTGAGATTATAAATATCACCTCCTAAGCTTAGTTGGACATACAAAGATTGTATTTCAAAGCCCTTGGCAGGAAGCTTTAGAAACATGCCCTTCTGAATCACCTAACATTGGTCACAACTGTGCCCTGCTCTGTCAGTGACTCAGCCAAGAACTGCCCAAGAAGGTATCGTTTGTGTTCCCCTCTCCAGATGCCACTAGTTAAGGTCATTTCCCTCTTTCCCTCCATTTTCTGTCCTGAAAACTGACTCTGTGAACGGCGGACCTGCCTAAAAGTTGAGGATGCCTGTGACGGTGACTAAGAAAGCGTCTTGCCCAGGAAATGCCTCCGATGTCCAGAGTTACCCCTTTGGGATCTATTCTGGACATAACTTTCTCTTTTCCTGTTCCTCTAAATGGAGTACGTAGCAGTAAAAGGTTAAAGGAAATACTTCAACTCTTAAATAAAATTAAAAACTCTGCCTGCAGAGGAGGCACTTAGCCCACATAGATCAGGGAGACTTTTGCTTGTGATTCCAGGATAATAACCGGCTCTGCTCTCTGGGCTAGTCTATACAGGTTGCAGGGGACAGGGTCACGACTACTTCCCTACGGTCAGGAGACGCAGGCTCCAGGCCTGGCTTTGTTTCCTCCCGGCTGTAATGGTGTGGACAGATTATGCCCCTTCTTCGGCCTTGGTTTCCTCGGCCTAGAATAACAGGCTGGCCTGGGTGAGCTGACGACCCTCCAGGGCTAAAGTGTTGATTCTAAGTGGACACTAACGACCACCCATCCTGGCTTTACATTGCAGGGACAGTGTTTGAGGGCAGTGACAGAGGATCAGAAGAAGCCATGCAGGAACTTGAGTCTGACATCCCAACGTAACCCCTCACTTGTAACAATAAACTGTGGCATTGGGAGTAATTAGCCATCTTCTTAGACCGGCTTAGGTCTAAGTTGGCGCTTGTAGACTGGGCATTGCAGCCAGGGGTGTAGCCGAGCGCTTCAGTAGACCCTCTGGGTCTGGCTAGGGGAGCAGCCCACAGACCACGTCCTGGCTTAGGACGCTAAGATCAAAGCCCAATGCAGCTTTGCCACTGCCCTCCTGCACGGCTCCCCCCGAGCTGCTCCCCCTGGAGTGAGAATCCGCGGCAGTCCGAGGCAAACCTGTTCATTTGGAGGCTGATTATAGAAACTTGGCCAGAATCCTCTCCTGCTCACTTCCAAAAGATGCAGGCAGCAAATAGGGCTGTTACCAAGGAGCAATGAGGAGGCAGCCCCAAAGCAAAAGCCCAGACTTCATGCCCCAGGGCACCGCTCTCACGAGGGCCGTCTCAGACATCGCTCCAGGTGTGCGGGTGCGCCTGTTTGTCGTGTGGACCTGGAGCGGTTTGGGCTTGATTATCTGTACACTCTGCACTGAGGCATGTTTGTAGTTAGGTGTGGTTCATTCAGGGGTTTTTCTGGAAGTTACCAGGAACTGTGGAGTTGGAAATTTTCACCAGGAGAAAAGTAATGTTAAGGAAATCCTGTGGGAGAGAAAGTGCATGGCCTTTGAGAGGAGGATCTGAGATCTCACCAAATTGGAACAGGGACGGAACTGTTGAACTTGACCCTGCTGTTCCTCAGCTGTGCTCAGAGAGGAGGACAGAACCCGGTTTCTGTCCGGAAGACGGTCTAGTCTAACCACGGCTTAGCCCTCGGCAGGGCTTTTCCACCCGTGTGCCACTGACATTGGGGGCTGGATAATCCTCGTTGTGGGGACTGTCCTGTGCACTGCAGCGCTGGCAGCACCTTGGCTTCCACCCACTAGGTGCCCGCAGCGTCCCCCCTGTGACAGCCAGAAATGTCTCCAGACACGGCCTGATGTCGCTGGGGGAGGAGGGGTAAAACTCCCCTGAGAACTGCTGCCCCAGGTACTGTACGATGCCTTTCCCAGGCCCAGACTGATTTTTTCCACTCATATCACAGGATTCTAGAGTTTTCTTTCACATGCCCTGGTCTTGATTCCATTACAGCACAACATTTTTCAGTCTGGTGACGGTCACCCCTGGAACAGTACGGCTGGGGTTACTAATTTAGAACAATCAAACCCAAGAGGAACTCTGGCCCCCATGTTCTTTTAGAGCTTGATTACCTTTTTAATATAATTGGGTATGTCCAAGGCTAAGAGAAGTGGATGAGAGAGAACTATTCACCATTAAGATTACAAATCTCTTTATCAGAGGTCCGCAGTCTCCCAGGCTGCAACTTCCTTCAGAATCCCGTCATCATTCTTCTCCCTTCCTGTTGTACAAGTTTTTCCCTTATCAGTGTCGTTATCTGTTGCCTTTGGTTAAAGTGCCCACTCCTTACAGAGAGGAGAAAGTCATGCCAGGCACTTTTTTCAGCTCCTACAAGGTGCCTCTTCTAAGTGGCACAAATGGAAACTTGAGCTGACGAGGGAAAACAAGACTCCCTGTCCTTAAGGTGGGACCCCGGGAGAGGGAACACTTCGGGACCACCCCGGATCTCACGTGAGGAAGGAGAAAGACTGCAGAGGCACAGTTACAGTCCGGGGCCCAGTGTCTGGTTCCTTCCAGCTGACGTCTTCTTAGCCCCAGACACCAACGCTGGGTCCAGATGGGGATGGGCATAAAGCTAGAGCCCAGCCGACCTGCATGCTCATGCTATCTAGCCCTATTTTCAACATGTTGGGCGAGGGAAACTTGTGGGACAAGAGGACGCCAAAAAGTTTCTATAATCATGTCTTTAGTGGCCTGCCGTGGAGCAGGGGTGGCCGAGGGGCACTCAGACCAGAGCGCCGTGCAGCGGGAGGGGCTCGCCCACGGCAGGTCTATGCAGCAGTGTGATTAGACTCCGCTCTGCCCCAAGGGAGCGGGGTAGTTCTATGAAACCTTTAGAAAGAGATAGAGGGAAAGAAATCTTACAAAGCTAAGATGGCTAATTATCTACTTTTTTGAGACTAGAATGTATGCTCTGTGGTTATTGACCTTGTGTTTCTCAAAGTTCCTATTTATTAATAAACTCTATGAGATGGAAAGGATCCATTCTTCCAAAGTATCCACACAGAAGACCAGAGGAGTGCCTGCCTGCCAGCCCCCCCCCCACCCCCACCCCACCATACAGGGGTGACCGGTCAGGAGGCATCGCCTCGCAAGCGGAGCAGTGCCGCCCCAGTCCCTCCACCTAACGAGGTTTAGCGCGCCCCAGCAGTTCTGAGCACAGCCCAGGTTAGGCACACGGGGCACAGAAAGCTCCACCACGGGTGTTATCTTGCCCCTAACAACAAGCCTCTGGCACCGAGCAGACCGTGTTCAGGAAGGACAGTGGGCAAAGGGGTCAGGCAGAGCTGGAGCTGCCCTCGGGGAGGTGGCCCGGCTGACCGCCCCAGCACCGTCCCCCGGCTCCACCCACACTCCGCAGGCCCGCCCTCAGCGTGGCAGCTGCTCTCGCGCCGCACACCATCTGCTGCCCACGCTCTTCCCTTGGGGACCCTCATCTCTTCCACCTGGAAAATTCTTGCAAGACCCAGTTCTGATCATATCCTCCCAGAAGTCTTCCTCATTCCCCTGAAGGCGACTGGCACTGTGCCTGGTGCTCAGGACAAGTTTGAAAGAATGTAACGGATTCATCTGCCCATCCCTTCCCTCCCCTCCCCTCCCCAGTGTCCTCTCTGCAGAATGACTGGAACATAAGCCTGACCAATTGCTAATTTTTAGTTCTGTCTTACTTTGCTTTGTTATCAATTTGTGAACAGCATTAAAGTCAATTCATTTGTTTAAGAAAAATTAAAGATCAGAACTTAGCTGCCAAGTTTTGAAGGTCTGGAAGGGAGTGGCCCAGAGATGCTGTCAGGCTTTCTGGTGCTCTGGCCTGCTAGGGATAAAGGCCCCAGTCCCACCACCCCTCATCCCGGCAGCACGGGCGGCCTGACCACAAAGAGAACTGAGAGGACACAGCAGCTGGGCTGGCCCTGAGCCCGTGCCTACCGCCCCAGGACTCAGGCTCTCAGAGTAGTGTGGCCCTCTCTCCCAGGCCTGCGTGCCTGCGATCTGGACGGCAAAGCCCTCAGGCCCTATCAGGGGCGTAGAAAACCGGTTCCCTCATATAATCCGGTGGTATCTTTTTGGCAGATTTATTTGTAGAAATTATTTCTTTATTGGGTTCTTTATAGTGTTAATAAGGAAAATTCCCCAGTTAGATATGCCCTCCAATGATGGTGACGCTCTGCGGTTAGTGAGGGCGTCTTCCTTGCTCTTCTTACCAAAACATCACCCAGAGGGAGGGCCAGCATGTCGCTTACTTGAGTCTATGACTTGTATTAAGCAAAATAAGTGTTTTACCATTCGAAACTGGATTATAAACTCTCCCTGCCTCTTTCTATTTTCACTATGTAACATGTCACCTACCAAACCGTCCATACTTAAAACACTGCTTTGAAAAGGATTGTGGTCCTTCTTATTCAGAATTCTGTTTGAATGCACAGAATTGCAAACAGACCTAGAAAATGCTAGACTTGTTCCAGGAGCTGCGAGCTGTGTCAATGAGGCGCTTGTTCCTCCGCCTGGACTTTTCTGTTTGCACTTGAGGCCTCAGAAGACCTCAAAAGCAGTTAAGCAGCATCCCTCGGTCCAGCAAGATGCCCGCGGAAGACGCAGCTCCCGAGCCAGCCAGACCAGGTAGCAGTGCCCCTGTGCAAGCAGCTTGCCAGTCTCCCGGGGGTCTGGACCTTCCTGGGCGAGGCCTGTGACAGTCGCGCTCTGTATCCGCGCGGTTTCCTTCTGTGTGCATTGCTCTCTCTCTGCCCGCCCTGACACACAGCAGAGCACTTTACGGAGAGTGGGCGGCGCCCCCACGTCTGTCCGGCTGCACCTTGACCAGCCAGCTCAGGAGCCCCTTGGTTGCGTTCCCCTCCGTGGCTCTCGGGGGCCGTCTCTGTCAACCAGCCTGCTCCGCTGCTCCTGTCTGTCCCACCGATCTCACTGGGCACTGCTTGTCTTATTTGGTGTTCAGAAACAAACATTTCTTTGTCTAACCTGCAGGTGAATTTCTCTAGTCTGTCTCCTGCACCATCTTTGGTGCCTGTTCTCTCTCTGGGCTATTTCTCTGGTAGCCCCAACAGCTCTCCCTGCGCCCCCAAAGTCTCCCTGGCTTCCCTCTCCCTTTAGTTAGGAGATGCTTTGGTGTCCGCCTGCCGTGGGGACCCCAGCCCTGTGGGCTCCATCCAGCTCTGAGGAGAAGCCCTGCTTCCGTGGTGGTCGGAGCTGTCTCAGCTGGCAGGGGCCGGCTGCCCAGCGTCTTCCTGCCCCGGGCTTCCTGCGGGACAGGATTCTTATGAGGCGACACCTTGCCACCATGTCTCGCGTAGTAGCTCACGCTCTTTGTTTGCTCAAACTGCTGTTTTAGCCGCAACAAGGTCTTGGCTGAAAGCACCTGTCCCAGTCGCTGGGCTGTCCTTGTCCTCATGGTTGCTTCACTGTTTCCAAGGAGAGGCAACTTAGGCCCTGACAAGTAGTTGTCCTGGAGCAGGCAGCCGGGCTAAAGCCCCAGATAAAATTGGGCTCTTTATAGGCCTCGTGCAGCCAAGGGCACTGCGCAGTGGACCGGGAAGGCACTCTGCTCCAGACCAGCCACCAAGCTTGAGAGGAGTCCCGTTCCTGGAGGCCTCACTTGCGCAGCCTGCCCAGCTCCCTAAGACCGTGGCGTGGGGCGCCTCCTCCGGCCCCGAGCGGGCCGCTCAGCTGTCGGGGGCCCTGTGGCTCTCAGGACGTTTGAGGAGGCTGTGAAGGTGACGGCGTTAGAAACTGTCCAGTTTGGACGGCTTAGCCAAGCGCTTAGGCTTACAGTAATAGTCTTATGTGGTGAGAACCCGTTTGGTGCCACAGCTTGGTATCTGGAGTTTTAGGGACAAAGAACAAATGTGTATTTCATCAAAAGGCTGGGAAAGGAAAGCGTGACTAGTAGTTGGGGCTTT
The DNA here is from genome assembly GCA_030848825.1 of Tadarida brasiliensis. Lineage (NCBI taxonomy): Eukaryota > Metazoa > Chordata > Mammalia > Chiroptera > Molossidae > Tadarida > Tadarida brasiliensis. The sequence continues at coordinate 195,260,253 of CM061257.1, read as the reverse complement.
CTGGGTTGTTTTTAAGATCCTAAAGCTTCAATATCTCCAGGTACCTTAAATACACACACACACACGCACACACACACACACTCCCAAATACCAAACTACAGTGTGCAGAGACCACAGTGGTGCAGGGAACAGAGCATGTGCTATGCAAACATTTGACCCTCTCCCAGAGGGAAGTCATGTCCTGAGTGTCTCCCCGGGCCACAGACTGATCCTTGTGTTCAGGGTACAAGAAGAGGCCTGGGGCAGTGAACCAGGCCAGGGGAGCCACTCTCTCTGCCACTTGGGAGGCCGTGGGCTACTGGTGGTGGCCAACAAGAGCCAAGAAAACAGGTCACCCTGTCCTTTGTGGACAGCTCCTCTCCATACCTGCTCTGTTTAACAGTACAACAGCCCAGGACCACCTGGGGAAGCCAAACCAGAGACTCCTAGGGGCCAGCCTTGGACCAGATAGGCTGTAGACTCAACATGACATTGCAGAAGAGGACAGTAGGGGAAGGAGCAGGGCTGATGGCGCCTAGGGAATCAGCCGGACTCTGGCCACATGACAGAAGGCATGAGCCAAACCTCACCCTGCAGCATCAGTCTGGTTCCCTCAAGTGTCAAGTGACCCAAGAGCAAGTTCCTGGCCCTCTGCTGGCACCTCATACTTGGTCAGGGCTCACCCAGGGTCTCAGTTGCCCAGTGGGCTCTAAGGACACAGGCTCTCTGTAGTGCCAGGCTGGGTGGCCACCTTCTGCACAACTCTAGCCTCCAGTGTGAACTGGAACAAGCACCCTTACACACACACACACACACACACACACACACACACACACTACAAGTTTCTACTGAAGTCAGAAAACCACCAGACAAGGGGATATGTATAAATAGAGACTTTCTTTAGATGGAGGACCTGACTGGGAGGATGGGGGGTAGTTCTAAGAAGCTGGAAGAAGCCGGCTGGGAAACCCAGGGGAGCTTCATGACTGGGCTTCTCTGTCTTACTGAAGAAGACGGAGTCACCCATGACCCTCCCCCAGGGAGGTCCCGGACAGGCTGACCACAGGAGTTCTCCGTAGATAGCTGGGCAGTACTTGAGCCGCACTGAGGGCTCCTCACTCACCCCATTCATCTGCAACAGCAGCTGTGGCGGGAAGCCCAGTCCTCTGGTTCCACACGACACAGAGGGAGGCTGGAATGGTGGAGGCGGTTCTCCAGTTTACCCAGGGGCCAGCGCAAAAACAGAACCAGACCGAGACAAGACTGGATGGGGACGGGCAGAAGTCTGGTGAGAGGTTCCAACTAATCTGTGCTGGCCCCAGCCAGCCAGAGCATGTCAGGTTCCTTGCTGAGGAAGAGGGGTAGGTGCCAGAGAAGCAGGCAACAGCCTGCCCAAGGAGACTCTGACTCTCACCCTTCCTCACCTTTCACTTTGGCCACTTTGTATTGAAAGCTGAAGTCCTGCCCAAGGAGAGAGACCGCTGTGACTAAGAGCATCCGAAGGAGGGGTCACTGTGGGAATCCCCTAGGTGGGCAGTTCCCTCCACCCCACCTGGATAAGCCTAGTCCCTCCCACCAAACAAAAAGTAGAGCTTCGAAGCACTGGTCAAGCCCGTCATGGTTTAACTCGGTTAATCTCCCATCTTTTCCTCCCCTTTTGAAGAGCAAGACCTTACCTACACGGGACTGAGTCTGGGTAGGTGGCCGGCTGGCCGTGCATGCTGCAGCTGGGTGACCACTGTGATTGTCAGTGTGATCTGGGCCTGCGACTCCTCCAGCCCATCCTCTGTGCTTCTCTGTGCTATTGCTCTGGCTCCCGGCCTCTTCTCACTGTGGCTCTTACCCTCAAGTCACTCTCTGATTCAAAGATGAACCGCCAATCAAATGCTCCCCTAATGAGAGACCTAATCACTCTATACAGCATGCGTACATTCAGAGAGCCTGTCTAAGATCTTCTGTTGGCCATGGTGGAAAGCCATTGCCTAAAAACATGCCTAAGCCCAATGTGGAGGTTGGGTGACTGGCTAGGTGACCTTGGGGATGGGCCCCTGGTTGTTCTGGGCTGCTTAGGACTGTGCAATGGAACTTGGGGGGCAACCCTGATAAAGAGGCATCCCAATGGGCCTTTCATTCAGCAGGCAAAGACAGAGTAAGTTCTTATTCTGTAGCCCAGGGTTTCTCAAATTGTGGTACATGGACCACATACATCAGCATCAGCTAGAGGTGTTTGGTAAAAATGCAGATTCCTGGGATCCACTCCAGATTCAATCAGTCTCTGAGGGTCGGACTCAAAAGAAGTCTACATTTTAAACAAGCTCTTCAGATGATCCTGGTGCAAATTTGAGAACCCCTGCTGGAGAAGGAGCACAGCTTGCAAATGGCCCCCTCTGAGTACCCCAGCCAGTCCTGCTAAGCCAAAGACCAGAACCTGAGCACAGAGGTGGGGAAATGACACCTTTCGGTGGATGATTATGTGGCTGTCATCTGACGGCACACCGTGTGCTGTGGGAAGAGATGAAGGGGAGGGAGGGATGTAATGCATGTCCACTGCCTCCTCACCAGGCATCGTTCTTTCGGTGGCCCTGGCTGGCGTTCTCGGCGTCTGCATTATCCTGGCAGTGTCCATCTGGCTCTTCAGAAGGAAGAAGAGGTGAGCTGGTTTTGCTTTGAAGTAGGAGTGGGTGGCTTCTGGATTAATCTGTCTGGGAAGGCAGCCTGCGCAATGAAGAGCCCCTGTCCCCTGTCCCCACACTTATCCCAGGAGTGCTGGTCCCCAAACACCACTGGCTCAGGCCTCCTTTGCATGAGATGCTGGTTGTTCCGGGGTCGTTGTGCTTGGAGCTGGAGGTGTGTCTGCCAGCCTTGCTGCCGCTCTCAAACCTTGGACAAGTCTCTTGACTTGACGGGTGTCCCGTTTGTCTAAATATAAGCAACAAGGCTGTCTTCCAAGACCTTTACATCTGATTTTTCTAATCTTTATTTTAAATTGAATTTATTGGGGTGACATTGGTTAATAAAATTATATAGGTTTCAGGTGTACAATTCTATAAGACATCATCTGTACATTGTATTTTCACCCCCCATAGTCTAGTTTCCTTCCACCACCATTTATCCCCCTTTACCCTCCTCTACCTGCCCCACCCCTTTCCCTCTGGTCATCACCATACTGTTCTGTGTCTATGAGGGTTTTGATGTGTGTGTGTGTGTGTGTGTGTGTGTGTGTGTGTGTGTGTGTCTTAATCCCTTCAGTTTTTTCATGCAGCCCTCCCAACCTCCCACCACCCCCACAGCGGTCAGTCTGTTCTCTGTATCTATGAGTCTGTTTCTATTTTGTTTGTTTATTTTGTTCATTAGAGTCCACATATAGGTAAAATCGTATGGTATTTGTCTTTTGTGAATCCAAAAAGTAAAGGAAAACTTGATTTCTCAAGTTTTCTCAGTCACATTAGCTATTAATGCCTTTTGTTCATGTTTTATTGTCATGTTTATTTTTTCCTGAAATCTGATTTCTTCTTCCTGGTATGAAAAACCAGGTTGCCAGGAACCCCAGTACGGAACCAAAGGTTTGAAGCAGGGGTGGTAATGAGACCCTCTTCAAAATGCAGGCCTAATATTGTCAGGTGTTAAAAAAGAAGAGTTGGACAACGAACGGGTTCCATTTGGGTTAATGCTTTTTGTTGCCATTCCCCCCTAAAACCAGCAGCATTGGGGACGGGCCCCCTAGAGAGGACTCTGACCCCTGCACCTTGCCTCGTTCCATGGCTGGGTCAGGCCGCGCTCTGCCCCCTTCCCTCTTTGACTAATAAGACTCGTGTGTTCTTGTTCCAATAGCAAAAACGGCAACAATAACAAAGGAGTCATTTACAAACCAGCCTTCAAGAAGGAGACGGAGGCCCATGCCTGAGGCCCGGCACTCCAGGCATGTCCGAGGAAGGACTCTGCTTCGGGTGCTACACACTGTGACTCCCTGGACACTTGCAATACCTGAGAGTTCTATGGAGCTCAACCCACAAACGCCCTAGGCCGCTGGGGCCTCTAGGTGGGTGCCCCACCATCCGGACGCTACGGCCACTCCCCGTGCCATCATGGATGGGAAGAGGTGGCCAAGGAGGTGGGGACTGAGCTGTCTGCTTCCTATGTAAGACCTGCAAGAGGCCTTGATTCTGGGGACACAGCCACGTCGCCTGGTGGGGGCTGTTATTATTGAAAAACACTTTTATCCAGGGGTTCACTCAAGTGTGTTTTCAAATGTCCTGGAAATTCTGCTCCTTGTCCAAGCTTTCAAACCTGAATGTGCACCCTCTGCTTCGGTGCTGCTTTGGGGACTCAAGTCTGCTTCTCAGGGAAGGTGGTGGTGTCTTCCTTGATTTCCTTCTACTGTGACAAAACCTTTAGTCTGACTTTGCAGCTTGGGGAGGTGTGGGGGGGGGGAGTGGGAAGCATTGATACAGGAAGGGTCAAGGTATCTGAGACAAAAAGAAAACAAGAGATAGTCTTTGAAAGACAGAAGAGGTGTCTTCTGAGTCCTGTCCTTTGGATCAGATGCACTGACTGGACTGTAGAGAATGGAGACACGTGAGAAATGGGAGTCTCAGGAGCTGTAAGGGTAAGGACAGACTATTCAGCCCAAGCCCAGCCTACTGCCAGTGGGCCAGTTATGGTTTATACTCTATGGATTTTATCAATAATCAGGCTATTCCTTGGAAATGTGCGGTTGCTTTCTCTCTCCTACAGCAGACGTGAGTTCCAAGAATCTCTAGCAGTGGTTCTCAACCTTCCTAATGCCGTGACCCTTTAATACAGTTCCTCATGTTGTGGGGACCCCCAACCATTAAATTATTTTCGTTGCTACTTCATAACTGTAATTTTGCTACTGTTATGAATCGCCATCGGAAATATGTGTTTTCCAATGGTCTTAGGCGACCCCTGTGAAAGGGTCGTTCGAACCCCAAAGGGGTCGCAACCCACAGGTTGAGAACCGCTGGTCTAGAGAAAATAGGCAGAAGCAAAGTGATTGACAAGCTTTGTTTCTTTTGCCCAAATTCCATTTCTGCCACCTTTGTGGAGTCCCTACTGCCACCCTGGAATTGGGACTGACCTGCTTCTCTGACCGAGGATGTCACGCCACAGCTTCGTTAAAATGTATTTTCAAGGTATAACAGCAGGAAGTTATTTGTGCCAGGGCTGGCAGTGTGGTCTTTAGCGACCAAACTAAGGGATGTTACAAAGATTCCTCCTGGTCTTCCTCCCAAGTCCCAAAGACAGTTTCTGAGGAGACTTAACTCCTTCACTGCCCTCACGGAGACCCGTCAGTTCCATGACTGAGGAGGGGCCTCCACCCCCAACCTCCCACGGTCAGCGCCCCCCAGTCCACATAGAACTGTGATTCCCAGTCTCATTTTGACAGCACGGAATGTCCTCTTGACGCACAGGTTTCTCTGTATCATCCTGTCCCTTCCGCTCCTCCCTCTGACTGAGAAGGCTTTGCCTGTGTCTAGTCACAACTTTTTGTAGTGATGCAAGCCTTACGTCTCTGGAGCTTGTTTGCCAGGCAAAATTCCAAATGACCTTGTGGGGACTCAGAAATGTGGGTGCTCACGAGGCCTCTAGCAGCGTTGGGGCCCAGGCAGCATCCTGCTCCTGCCTTTAGCACACCTGATGCTGATCGAATGACAGCAGGGACGACCCGTGACCAGCAATGGGAACTGGGTCATGCTTTCCTGGCCTCGGCCCAACGCTGCCCATCAGAAACCAACGTAACCCACTCCAGAGCTGTGGGACCGACTCAGAAAGCTCTCTACACCTTTCATGGACAAATCTGGTGACAGAACAGAGAGATCACTGTACCTGGCACAATGGCTTTTATAAAAAGAAAGATTTTTCGGGTGGTGAAAACAAGGGCATTTCTCTTGCCCTCTCTGCCCCGGGCACAGCCCAGGCTCTGTTTCCTGGCCCTCGTGACTGAGACAGAACAAAGCCTGGGCGCGAACAGAGGCTCCAGCAGTCGACAGTCGGCCCCTGCTAGTCCCTAGGACGCTGCTGAGGACCCACCCCTGGAAGCGGGAACCCTTTCCTCGGGCTTCCACTCGTCCCACTGACACCAGTGGCCACTGAGGAACCGGCGCTGTGCTGAGGGGCCCGGAAGGCCCTGGCTTCTCCGCCTCTCACGAAGGGGGCCTTGAGTCTGTTTTGTTTCTTTAGTATCATCTGGTAAAAACGGTAAAAACCTGTACCTGTTTTCTTAAAAGATATTCTCGGATTTCGCTGCGTTGACTAGTAATCGCACTTCGAGTTTGGACCTTAAATTGTTCTCCCCTCAGCGCTCTGAGGCCACCGGCTGTGCTCGGGGAGCACCCGGGGCTGCAGCACCCCTCTGTCCCTGAGCCTCGATGGCCCGCAGGCCGCCGCCGTGAAGGTCTGTTCAGCACTTCTGTACTTACTGTAAGCATGCCTGTATGGAGCCATACACTGTACATATGAGAAATTATAAATAAAAAGTTTTTCACATGAGACTGAGAGTTTGGGATGTGAGGCTGAAAGCACTACTACCGGCAAAGCACTGCAGTTCCCTGTGGTGGTGAGTACGGTCGGAGTGAACGGCACTGCCGTCGTCCGGGTCTCACAGCCGGCTCCCAGGGCCACGCACCGAGTCCCTCTGCTGCGGACCGAGGCCCACGGCGGGCGGAGGCCCACGGCGGGTGGAGGCCCACGGCCGATGGAGGCCCACGGCGGACCGAGGCCCACGGCGGACCGAGGCCCACGGCGGGCGGAGGCCCACAGCGGACCGAGGCCCACGGCGGGCGGAGGCCCACGGCGGACCGAGGCCCACGGCGGGCGGAGGCCCACGGCGGGCGGAGGCCCGTGGCGGGTGCAGCCCAGGCTGCTCACGGCCGCTTGCTTAGGGAGCTGGGAAGTCGGGGGATCGGGGAGAGGGCCCTGAAAAATAAGTCAGACTTAAACAGACGTTGGAAAAGAGGGAGATGTTCTCAACCAATGTGCCATGAACATAGGAAACGGGTCTTTTTTTGTTTTTTAATCCTCACCCGAGGATATTTTTCCACTTATTTTCAGACAGAGTGGGAGGGTGAGATGAGAGAGACAGAGAGAAAGAGAGAGAGAGACATCGACTGGTTGCCTCCTGCACGAGCCCAACCAGGGCCGGAGACTGAGCTGCAACGGACGTACGTGCCCTTGACCAGAATCGAACCCGTGACTCTTTGGTCCATGGGCCGACGCTCTACTGCTGAGCCAAACCGGCCAGGGCAGGAAATGGGTCTTACGTCCCTTTACTTTACTAGGTATTGTACCTAGTAGGTTGGTAGCCTCTCTTGGTTGCCTGAATGTTACCTTATTTTGGATCCTTTTTGCAGAACCTGCTACCACCCTCCACACCATCTTTTGCCTAATTCCAGATTTCACCTTCTGGTTTGCTCAAGGAGGCAGCCCTTTAAAGGTGGCAAACAGGCCGCCAGTGTTTATTTGAGTTATTTAGAAAAGCTCTGGTTTTCACCTCCGTTGCCCCAGGACGGACACAGGTGCAGCAGAGGCCATCTCTCTCCTCCTCCACAGCGCTCCCCACACTCCCTGGACTCAGGCTCCCTTGCAGTGGGGACAGGAAGTGTGGTGGCAAGAGCCATGGGTGGGCCGAGGAGACACAAGTCCTCCTTCAGCTGGGCCATTACCTCCTCCTCGAAATCCAGCTAAATGGGCAATCTGGAGCACACAGTCCGGCAGAAACACAGTAAAATATAACGAAAGACATGACATTTTAAAGTTCTAGTAGCCACACCAAAAACAGTAGAAGAAACCAGTGACATTAATTGTGATATGTTTTATGTAACCCAACAGATCCAAAATACTATCATTTCAACATGGAATCAATATTTTGAGATGAAATATTTTCATTTGTTTTTTTCACAGTGAGTCTGAAATCTGGTGTGTATTTTACACTTCTAGCACATCTTAATTCAGATGCTAAATTTTCACTGAAAATGTTTATCTTTAGACTTCATAAAATCTACAGTTGAAAAAGCAGATTCACATAGTTGCTCCAAATACACTCAAAAGTTTTCCAAATAACTGAATCAATTATCAGCTTTTACATTTAAACGTATTAAAATAAAATAAATTGAGTTTCTCAGTTTCCCTAGCCACACTCCAGTGCTCAGCAGCCACATGTGGCCGGGGCCAGCACAGCCACTGTGCAGATGTGGAACGCTAACCTTTTCCTTTGACAGACCCTTTGAGGGGGTTAAACCTAGAGGACTTTTACCCAGAAGTAAACCCTGGCAGAAAGCTTGGGAGTGGGGTGAGGGGATGGGGGTGGGAGATAGAGGATAAGAGGATACAGGGAGGCGAATATGGGTGGTGGTAGAAAAGAGGGCAGACGGAAAATCAGGCCAAGGTGAACAGACCAGCTGACCTAAGACCAGTTACCAATCTCCTCCCACCTCTTCCCTGGTTCAGGAAGGTGCACTTCCCCAGCCCTCCCCACCCTGGCCATGCCTCTTGGCCACACTCTGGGGTCCAGGTGTTCAGCAGGGACTCCAGCCTGGGGCGTCCCAGTGCCTTGTGGGGAGCTCGGGCTGTGGACACAGGTCTCTTGGTTAATTGTAGGGGACCCGATGATGTGGGCCCCTGGCCAAGTACTAACTAAAACTCCGCCCAACTCCCATCTCCTTAGTCCTAACAGTCCTGCACCTGACAAGGTGTCTCAACTCTCCTGCAGCCAGACAGCCCCAAGGGGACGAGCACCTGGAACCCAAGTCTCTTGAATTGTTAGCTGTGCCTCTGTTAGAACAAGTTGCCTGCCTTCCTTTGAGGTGTGGGGAGAAGTCCTGAGACCCACTTACAAAAGGAAACCAGACCTCTGGGGCCACCTGCGGGGAAGCGGAGTGTCACCCGTGTAGTGGGCACCGTTCTGGCGTCACCATCCATGTCCACATTGGAAATGGCCCGGCAGGGATGTAAGGCCCAGGGTGTGGGGGGAAGGTGTGACAGTGCCACATAGGAGGATCCCCACGCCTCCCCCATGCCCTTCCATTACAGAATGACTGGGCAGAGATAAGGGCCAAAGTGCTTCGTGGTATGGAATGATTCCCCATAAAAACATATTGCAACCAGGTCAGCGTGTCATTATGACTGCAGGTCACCCAGGGATTCAGTATTGCCTCCCCCTTGTATACCTTTGACTGTTTCAATGCACCTTCACTCCAACAACCCAGGGAAAGAGGAAGCACTGCCCTCATCTTATAAGTGGGAAACTGCTCAAGGGCTCTGGCTCTGGGCTAAGCCAAGGTCACACAGCTCCTGCAGTGCTAGGATCTCAGTGACTGTGGGCCCACCTTCCACAGCTCCAGTGACACGGAAACACCTTCTTGTGATAGAACTTGCTATGCTTATCTCAGTCATGCCATAACCTCATAAAACCCCACGGGCTGAAGGCACTCAAGACATCTGTGCCAGTGATTTCTGGAAAGTCATCAACCACCTCCTGCTTCCAATCTGATTGGTAACATCAAACCCTGGCCTCTGCTCAGGAAAGTCTGACCAAGGACTGACAACTGCGAGTGAGCACAGGAGTCGGCTCAGCTCCTGGGAGGGCGCCCTCACCTCTTGATTCAGCAGAACAAATTCCCAAGGACACATTCATTGACCTTTCTCTTTTCCTAAGGCTGAACTGGAGAGAAGGAATAAACGCACACACACACACAGTAAAATTGCATTTGTATAAAATTCCAAAATATGCCAACTAAACTATAGTGACAGAAAGCAGATCAGTGGTTGCCTGGGGATGAGGTGGGAGGAGAGAGGGGTGTTGAAGGGATTGAGAAGGGGTACAAGAAATTGTTGAGCCCTGGCCGGTTTGGCTCAGCGGTTAGAGCGTCGGCCTGCGGTACAGAGAGACCCGGGTTCGGTTCCCGCTAAGGGCACGTACCTCGGTTGCAGTTTGTCCCCGGCCCTGGTTGGTCGTGCGGGTGGCAGCCACTCGATGTGTCCCTTTCACGTCGATGTTTCTCTCTCTCTCTCTTCCTCTCTCTCCCTCCCACTCTATCTGAACAAAAAATGAAAAAATGTCCTCAGGTGAGGATAAAAAATAAAAAAATAAAAAGAAATTGTTGAGGTGATGATGTGTTCATTATCTTGATGGTGGTGATGGTTTCTCCACATATGTCAAAACTGTTCAAATTTTATACCTTAAATATGTGCCATTTATCTTATACCATTGATCCTTCAATAAACCTGCAAAAAAAAAAAAAAAAGAGAGAGATAGAAAAACAACCCCCACACAGCCAATGACCCCTGCTTGTGCTGGTCTCTCCATTCGAGCTGATCCTCCTGGTCCCTCCAGGTTCAGGAGAAAGCTGCTGGTGGGAGCCGCAGACGGGCATGACCTCTCTTCACCTGGCTGGCTATGACCTCTCGTACTCTAAGTCAAAGTCATAATTTCTGCCTGAGTTCACTCATTTCAAACATTAACTTTTAATTACCTACAATGAAGACAACAAACATAGGGCCTATGGGTTCAAGGGCAGACTGAGTCCTCTATAGCAACTCCCTGTCGATGCGAGTCAGTCGGCTTCTCTGGTGAGCCAGGTACCATAACCAGTAAGTTCATCGGCTGAAACTAGTTTCCCAAGATACCTAAACATCCAACAACAACTCTTATGCATCTTAGTTTCTCTCCGTCCCAACTACCCAACACACAACCTTCTGAAAATCCTTCCTGAATATGGTACATCCTTGCTGTGGAGAACATGCATGGTTAGGAACTTATCATTCTCTCCTAGCCACTAGGTGAAATGTGGAATAATCTCCGGTGGCACTGTGATATACTAAGAGATATATATTTGGTCCCCAGTTCCTGGCACAGAGTTCCTAAGTATTATTCATAATAAGCTCCTAAGCTATACCTAAGTTTATGCTAAAGAGGTGATACTTGGATGGGGAGGGGGTTGCTGCTTGCCAGAGGAACCAACCATATAATTAGTGGGCTGGAACTTTCAGCCCCACTCCCTGACCTCCAGGGAGGGAAGAGGGGCTGGGAATTTAGTTTAATCACCAATGGCCAATGCTTTAATCAATCATGCCTATATAATGGAACCTCCACACAAACCTCAAACCACAGGTTCAGAGAGCTTCCCATACGTGAAGATGCTGGGAGGGTGGTGCGCCTGGAAAGGGCACAGAAGCTGCATATTCCTTCCCCACACCCCGACCTATATACCTCTTCATCTGGCTGTCACCAGTTCCCTTTGTAATATCCTTTATAATAAACTGGTAAATGTAAGTGAATGTGAGCTGTTCTAGCAAATTATCAGACCTGAGGAGGGATCATAGGGAACACACAATTTAAAGTTGGTTAGTCAGATTAAGGGAGTAAGCAAAAAAACAACAAAACTCATAGACACAGATAACAGAATGGTGATTACCAGAGGGAAAGGGGGGTGGGGGAAGGTACAAGAGGATATGGGGGGTGGTAAATGATGACGGACAGAGACTTGACTTGGGGTGGTGAACACACAATACAATATACAGTTGATGGATCATAGAATTGTACACCTGAAACCTATACAATTTAATTAACCAATGTCACCCCAATAAATTCAATAAAAAAGTAAAACTGTGCATATGTGAAAATTTAAAAAAAAGAAATTTGGTTAATCAGAGGTACACGTGAGAACCTGTGCTTTGCAATTGGTGTCTGAAGAGGAGACAGTTTTGTGGAATTGAGCCCTTAATTTGTGGCGTCTGCACTAACTTCAGGCCTTTAGTGTCAGAATCAAGTTAAATTGCAGAACATCCATAGTTGGTGTCCACTGAGAACTGGAGAATTGCTTGGTGTGGAAAAACCCACACATTTGGTGCCAGAAGTGTTATGAACAAAGGAAAAGGCATTTTCCTTTATCTTGCTTCTATTATTCAAAGTAGTTTCCAAGTGACTTTCTCATACCTTCTTATTCAAAAGTAAAGATTTAATGAAATGCTACTGTTCGCTAAGCACAGATTAAGTGATGGGGATGCAACCATGATTTAGATATCGAGTTCCCATATTCAATAATTGGTATCACAATCTCACTTGGGGAGACAGACAGAAACCACTAATCATAATATATAGAAGAGAAGAGAATACTAAGTGTCCATCAACAGAAGAATGGCTAAGCAAATTGTATATCCTTAAGAGGGAATACTATTCAGCAAGAAATTGCAAATTATTGATATACACAAAAACATGGATCAATCCCAGAAAACTATGTTGGGTGAGAAGAGTCAGACACAAAAGAGTACATTTTGTGTTATTCCATTTATATGAAGTTCAAAACAAGTGAAACTGATCTCTAGTTCTAGAAGTTGGAACCAGTGGTCCTCTGTGGAAGGCAGGGGAAAAGGAAATGTTCTATATCTATATGGTGGTTACATGTGTACACATTTGTCAAAATTTATCTAATTAAACACGTCGGATTTGTGCATTTGACTGTATGTAACCATTCTTTGATTTTAAAAAATATGCTGAGAGATCACAGTGGAGAAAGCCACTTGCCCTTCTGAGTCTGATCAGGAAAGACCTCACCAACAGACATTTGAGCAGGACCTTGGAGGAGGGATAGGATGTTTTCTGCTTGGAACTAAAAACAAAGGCAAAAATGTAGAGGTCTGAGAGCCCACGGGCATTGTAAGGAGAGGCCTGAAGGATGTGTGTGAGAACGTGTGGGGAGGGAGAACAGGGAATGCTGGGAGGCGGGAAAAAGTGGTTGGGATCAGATTGTGAAAGGTTTTGAATAACATACACTTTCTAATAAAGATAAATCATAAAAGTGCCTAGATTATGGTTTTATCTGATTACATAAATAATATATGCTCATTGGAAAAATAAAAATTATGTATAATGCCAAAAGTCTCCCATAATTCTATCTCCTCAAATAGTCATTGCTAACAATTTAATTTTCTTTTTTCAGACTCTATGTGTGTGCATATTTTAATATTCGTTTTTAAATTTTTAATAAAATGGACTAATAGGACACATATTGTATGGTCTATAAGGGCTAGGATCACACCTGTCTATTTTCACTCTTGTATTCTCAAAATCTAGCACAGTGTCTGGCATGAGAAATATTTGTTGAATGGAAGAATGGTCTATACCTTGCCTTTGTTTTCAACATATCCCAAATACCTCACTCTTTTCAATGGCTGTAAAATGTTCTGCTCTTTGAGGAAAAGCTCTATTGATAGACATTTGCTGTGGATTCCTTACAGTTGCAAGGCTGTTATAAGATCCTTGTATGCTTGGCTGTATTTACATAGGATACATTCCCAGAAGAGGAATTGCTGGTTCAAAATATGCACATCTCAAAATTTTATAAATATAATAGATTTTGCTAAATGACCACCCAAAGGGTTGTACTGATTTGCTTTCTCACAACATGCTGTTTCTACCACATGCTCAACAATCCTTGATATTGTCAATCTTTTTCATCTTTGACAATCTGGTAATCTAAAAACTGCTTGTTTTGCATTTCTTCTATTAATGATTTAGCATTTTATCTTATGTTTATTGACTACCGCATTTTTTTGTGAATTACAATTATGTTCTTTGATAATTTTTTACTAAATCATATTTTTAATTAGAGAAACTTCTTATATACCATAGGTGACAACTCTTTGTAATATATGCCAAAAATATTTCTCCCAGTCTTCTTTGTTTTAGGGTATCTTAGCTACACAGTTTTCAATTTTATGTAGTCAAATCTGTCCATTTTCCCCCTTTGTGATTTGTAGCCTCAGTGCAGTGCTGAGAAACACTCTGCATCTTAAGATTATTAAATTATTCTAATATTGTCGTAGTTATTTTATGGCTTTATTTTTTGCATTTGAATTTTCAATATGTCTAGATTTTATTTTATAGTGAAAGTAAGGGGAAAAACCTAGCTTTACTTTTTTCCTCCCAAATATAATAAAATAAATCACCAAACAGTCCATTTATTGAGGAGTTGATCCTTTTCCCCACTAATTCAAAATGCCAATTTTATTATATGCCAGATTCTCAGCTATACAGGGGCCTGTTTTGGAACTTTCTATCCATATCCATTGTTGTAGATTTATGTATACTTTGGTATCTAGCAGGGTAAACATAGAAACATTTTAGATGTTTTATTCTCTGAAAGTAGCATTGTTATCAATCCAATGTAGAAATCAGGTAAATTAACACACAGGATACAAGTTCATTTATCACATTACAAAATTTAAATATTAATATACTGGGATTCTTTCATAGTGTGTTAAATAGTCATTTAATATGGAGTATCATCTTTTCATTCATGATATTTTTTTGTTCAGTTATTACAGAACAACAAAAAGTTTTGAGTGTAATGAGATCTATAGTAATGGCCTATAAACACATTTTCAATAAGCATGTACATTTTTTTTTTTTTATCCTCACCCGAGGACATTTTTCCATTTTTGTTCAGATAGGGTGGGAGGGAGAGAGAGGAAGAGAGAGAGAGAAACATCCACGTGAAAGGGACACATTGAGTGGCTGCCCCCCGCATGACTCCAACCAAGGCCAGGGACGAATCGCAACCGAGGTACATGCCCTTGACCAGAATCAAACCTGCGACTCACTGGTCTGCGGGCCGACGCGCTAACCACTGAGCAAATTGGCCAGGGCGAGCATGTACATTGTTATAATGCTTTCCTTTTACCTTGTATTTGATTTTATTTACTGAAATGTAATTTTTTATCTGTTGACTCAACAATTTGGGGTTTGAAATTTAAATGTTTTTATCACATTTTTATAATAGCTCATTTTTGTTGTGTTTTACAAAAGTATTGATCTGTGATGGATTAGAAAATTAAAAAAAAAAGTTCTTCAGCCCGGCCAGTGTGGCTCAGTGGATTGAGCGTCATCCTATGGACTGGGATGTCCCGGTTTGATTCCTGCTCAGGGTACATGCCTGGGTTGCAGTTTCGATCCCCAGTAGGGGGCGGGCAGGAGGCAGCCGATCGATGTTTCTCTCTCACATCGATTTCTATCTCTTCCTTCCTTTCTCTCTAAACAAACAAAAAAATCAATAAAAAAAATAGTTCTTCACTTCAGACAGTTTGAGAAGCAAACTAGTTGTAGAGTCAATTTCAATTTTTAATTCTTTGCTGCTGGTATAGAGAAACATGATTGATTTTTGTATGTTGATCTTGAATCCTATGACTTTGCTAAAGTCACTAATTAGCTCTAGTCTCCTTTTTGTAGCTTCCTTAGAATTTTCTACACTGATAATTGTGGGGTTGGGGGTTGGAAGATGGACATTTTTACAACATTGTGTTAATGGCACTCTCCAGCCTAGGTGCATTGAGTGCTTAATTTGCATGCAAATAGAGGTTTGTTATCTTTTGGCTTGAAAGTCTCTTCCTCGTAAAAAGCAAGAGACAAAGCTAGGCTGTATGGTTTGCAGAGAGGCCATCTCAAGGAAATATTTTACATAAATCCACCTGTAACCTGGGGGAATGAAACTGCTAATAAATGGGACTGCGCCCTAAGCTCTGGAGCTTTTTGCTCCCTTGCAAAGCTCCCTCTCACTCCAACCAGTGTACGGTTGTAGGTTCATTGTGTTGCACTGATCCCGGCAGGCCCCAAGACGGCAATAATCATATCATCTGAAAATAAAGAATTGTATTTTTTTCCTTTCCAATCTGTATGACTTATTTTTCTTGTCTTTTGCACTAGTTACAATGTTGAATAAAAGTGGTTATAAGAGTGGACATCCTTGCCTTGTTTTCAATCTTAGTGGAGAAAATATTCAGTCTTCTATTATTTTAAGTATGGCTTTAGCTGTAGGTTTTACATAGATGTTCCCTTTTCCTTTTTATCCTAGTCCCATTTTGTTGAGAAGTTGTTTTTTTAAATAAAAAAATGAGTGATTGTCTGGCTCAGTGGTTGAGCGTTGACCCATGCACCAAGAGGTCGCCAGTTCGATTCCCGTCAGGACACATGCCCAGGTTGTGGGCCAGGTCCCCAGTGGGGGGCATGCAGGAGGTGGCCAATTGATGTTCTCTCTCATCGATGTTTCTATTTATCTCTCCCTCTCACTTCCTCTCTCTCTAAAATCAGTAAAAGGGAACAAAATTTTAAAAAAAAGTGATAAAAGAGGAGGAGGTCAATGGAGGAAAAAGGGGGACATCTGTAATACTTTCAACAATAAAAATAAAGAATTTAAATAATATTATACATAAATTCTCCAATAAAGGTAAGTTCCCTAAAAAAAAAAAAAAAAAAAGTGATAGATTTTGTTTAAAATTTTTCTGCATCTATTGATGTGATCATGTTTGTTTGTTTTAGTCTATTAATATGGTGAACTGAATGATATTTGTATGTTAAACCAATCTTATATTACTGGGATAAACTCCACTTGGTCATATGTATTATACCTTTTATATATTACTGGATTCCATTTGCTAAAATATTGTTGAGGATTTTTGCATGTTTATTCATGATAGATATTTGTCCATTTCATCTAAGTGTTTATTAGCTTTAAGTTTTTTATAATATTCCCTCTTTATTTAATAATGTGGGATCTGTAGTGATGTCTCTTCCCATTCAATATTCATAATTTGTGCCTTCTCTCTTTTTCCCTTATCAATCTGACTAGAGCTATATCAAGTGTATTGATTTTTCTCAAAGAACCAGAGTTTTGTTTTATTGATTTTCTCCATTGTTTTTCTGCCTTCTAATTTTTGCTATTCTCTTCATTACTTCCTATCTTCCGCTTATTTTAGCTTTAGCTCGCTCCTCTTTTTCTAGTTTCTTAAGTAGAAGCTTATGTCATTGATTTTAAACATTTTTACTTATCTAATAAGCACTTAATGCTCAAAATTTCCTTAGGAACTTTGCTTTGACAACTCTTCCCCCCTCTTTCCTGTATCATCAATGTTTCCCATCCCATTGAACCATTCTCCTCTTCATACAAACATGCTGTTACAGTGTTATAGTATAGGACAAAAAAAGAAAGAAAGAAAAGAAAAATACCCTCTCTTGCCTCCTTGCTCCCACATCCTCCTTAGGTTATCATACCATTCCCCTATTATAATTATATGGTTATCTATACTTTATGTGCCTGCCTACTTCTTTTTAAAAAAAAAAATTTTTATTTTTTGCCCTGGCCGGTTTTGCTCAGTGGTTAGAGCTTCAGCCCGCAGACCAATGAGTCACGGGTTCAACTCCAGTCAAGGGCATGTACCTCAGCTGTGGTTCGTCCCCGGCCCTCACTGAGGTTGTGCAGGAGGCAAACAGTCCATGTGTCCCTCTCACATCGGTATTTCTCTCTCTTCCTCTCTCCCACTCTATAAAATAGAAAAGTATCCTCCGGTGCATGGGTTGACACTCAACCACTGAGCCACACCAGCCAGGCCTTGTCTACTTCTTTATCTCTCAATCTCTATAATTCACTCCATTCAGGTCTTCTTCCCCGCACAGAAATTGCTTTTATCAAGATCACCCAGCAAACCTCTCTCCATATGCAACGATCAGTTCTTACTCCGCACCATATTCATCATTCAGCAGCGTTTGATATACTTTCCCCTGGCTCTCAGGCCACCACCCTTTCCTGGTTTTTCTTCTTTCCTCAGTGACAAGCCCACCTCCCTTTCCAACCTCTCCATTTGAGTGGCCCAGGGTTGTCCTCAGTCCCCACCTTTTCCTCTTGATCTACATTCATTACCCAGGTGCCCTTCACCCACTCTTAACATTCCAAGTACCACCTTATGTATTGGAACTATTCTATATTATTTCAAAATTTGTAGTGCATTTTGTAGTTGCCTTAAAGTAATATTTATGTGTTTTAATCTGGGCGGTTAGATTAAATGTTCCGCGAGGACAAAGATCTCTACCACCTTGTTATTTCTTTTCCATCCTTTGTCTGTGCATGGTAAGCCCTGATTAAAGCTGTCAACTCCATCTCTGACTGTGCTCAAGCACTGAAAAACATACGATTTTACTACTGGCAGAAGAAGCAGGGTTTACAGTTATCCACACTTAAGCAACAAGTACAACCTACAAGTTACTGAGCCTTGAAGCCAGGACCTGCTCAGGGCTCATCATCTATTATGGTCACCTTACAGTGTGTCAAACCACAATCCCTCCACTGAGACTGAGACCATAGCCAGTCGAGTAGTTCCTTCTTTTTTTTTTTCCTTTTTATTGATGTTAGAAAGAGAGAGTGAGAGGGAGGGAGAGATAGAAACATCGATGAGAGAGAACATCGATTGGCTGCCTCCTGCATGCCCCCACTGGGGATCGGGCCCACAACCTGGGCATGTGCCCTGACCGGGAATCGAACCGGTGACCTCTTGGTGCATGGGTCGATGCTCAACAACTGAGCCACACTGGCCAGGCCGAGCAGTTTCTTCTATTCAGCATTTTCAACGAGGTGAAGATAAAATAGACACTTCTTTCCACTGGCGGTTTCTCACATGTTGACACTGGTCACAGGGAAATCCCTGCTCCTTGGTCCCTGAGGATATTTCATCTAAAAACAGTCAGCATAAACCTGGAGCAGCCTCATTTCAAACCGGAGTGAACAGGCATCGCATGGTTCTGAGTTTCAGGCCACAACAATGTCTGTGCAGCCTTTCTGATGGTACAGGACAAGCTTGACCTCTTAGTTACATTGTCTCCTCACCAAGGGAAGAAAACCAAAAGGTCTCTCTCTATAGGCTGCTCAGGGTCACTGGATAGAAACTAAACGGTACTCTCCCTGTCAATCAACTCCCATCTTTAGCCACAATTATATGATATTTTATAAATTCACTATTTTACAATTAGATTTTTCAAGGTGAGCTTCCAGGATCTCTGAAGATGCTTCTCCACGTGGTTTAAGACATCTCAAGGAACTTCTGTGCACCAAACACAGAAATGAAATAGGCCTTCTGATTTTAAATTGGATAACAAAGATTTATCTTTGAAAAAAGTTTCAGACCTGACCAGTTGCAAGCAACAGAATGTACAGCCAAGTTTTATAAGGGACAAAAACTGCAATAACAGATACTGGAGGATACATTATTCCAAAAAGAGGAAACATGGAAAATGAGTAGTGCCAAACAATGTTTTTATTGTTCACTGAAAAGTACAGGTCTGGAAAGAGTATATTGCATTATGTTTTGACTGCAAGGTCTGATATTACAAGTATATACAACAGTATAACATAGTAAATGATACATATTGTACATAGAGATAGTACCCACTTCTCTAAACACTAAAATTTAATAGAATGAAGTAAAAAGCCTTTTACAAAATGAGAAATGTAAACACTGCGATCATAAACAAAGTACTATAAGCAAAGCACTTCAAAATTGTTTTGTTGTGACATCTACCCTGTCTACCTGGAGTTAGGAATGGTGGGGACCAGGAGAAACTTAGCTAACATAGTGCTAGCCCTCTCCAGCACTTCTTGAGAGTGCTATCACAACTCTATGGATAAGAACACCTAGCACTTTTTAATGAATCTGACACTCTCAGCAAACACTGAAATGTGCTTGAGAATAAAGAGAGTAACATTGGGAACAAAAGCTATTTCCTATGCAGTCTGCAGAGGAAATATCATCATCTATTCCTTCCAGCCATGTTTTCATTAAGATGCACCAAAAGAGGATATCCTGCCAGTTAGGCAGGCCACGACGGAGGTAACAATACTTCTCCAGTTACTACTACTAACTCAAATGAATTAAAAATAAATACAAATTTATTAGAAAGCAACAAAATCAATCTCTACTATTCACATGGCAACATAGTCAAGAGCTGCAACATTATTCACATTCCAAGGTCAACTTTACTATGCCTACCTTTCCCTCCAAACTGAGAAAGCTCTGTGTGGAGAGCATACAACATCATCACCACCTGCCCTGCTCCAAATACTATCAGAGTTCAGAAAGCTCATTATAGATAACATTTTTTTTTTTTAATTACATCTCAGTATATATACAGCAGCAGAAGAAGGCTATACGCTCCCTCTGGGCTTCCTTGGCATCAGGCAAAGCAAGGCTATAGGGCTATTTGCAACAACAGTGCCTAAACTAACTATGGCAATGCTCACATTCTACAAGAAATCTGGATTACAAAGTTCCTTTATTTATAGGTAATCAAAGATTATTAAATAACTTCCTGAACTATGACAACAGTCTCACCATCAAAGAAAATTTTCTTCTCACCTGAGAAGTTTTCATAAGTGAGATTTTATAATATCTGTTTCTTTACTTAATATTAAACTATCAATGCACAGAGGACATCCTCAGAGGTCAAGTATGAATAATATTAATATTCTCAGATTTTTCTACACTTCACAGATCAGTAAATATTTTATCAGACTATCCATTTAAGAGATTTGTAAGTTAATAGTAGTAATCAACTACGTCTTTTTCTTATTCTGTTCATCAAAAAATACCATGTTCCAAAGGGATAAAGCCCAGTTCAGGGGGAATGTTGTTCCCCTCAACTCCGCACAGTAAATTTCACTGTTTGGTCTCTATGTCCTTGACTTTTCCTATGACTCTTCTAGTCTAAGGAAAGTCTTCCATAAAGGTAGATAATTGCAAACTCCAACAGAAGCATTGGTATTAGTACTGAAGTAGACTTTAGGGGAACAATTATAATTGCTTATGAGACTATTTATAGCCTTGCTAGAAACACTACTGCTCCTGAATCCCTAGATTGAGAAATTCTAGTAATTTAAACACAGGAGGGGATTTCATTGAGAAAGGTCTAGTTCAAATGTAAGGTTCTGGTCCCTGGAATGATGATGAGTGACTAGCCCAAAATCCTGGCCACGTTTCCATTTTGAACATGTTCATGACTCTTCCCTGCTACCATTTGTCGAATTCTTCCATCCGTCACGTCACTGGGAGCCCTGGCACTGCTGCTCTGATTTCATTGGGATGTTCTACTGCACATATGGGATTCGCTGAGGTTATCACTTCAGTGTGCAGGAAATTTCCATTTCACACCATCAGCTTCCTAAAAGCCATCAACTGGGAACAATTTCTAGTGACTAAAGGCACAATTCACTGGCATTTCCTCTTTATAAAGGAAATCAAAAAGGTTGTTTAGAAGTTGGTATCCCTATAAAAGGAATGAAGTATCTGCTACCAAAACTCAGGGACATTTACTAGATCTATGTAGACTAGGTAGATTATGTAAAAGCATGAATTTGGCAGTTGAAAACACATTTCCAATTTTGTACTACACCATCTGGGGGTGGGGGTGCTGGTTAGCACCACAGGGGCAAGCTGAGTGTCAGCACCAGCCTTCTGGTTTGTTTCCCTCATAAACTTCCTCCAGTCGCGGCGAAGCCTGTCCCAGGGCACACCACTCGGCAGCCTGCCGTGCTGCTCAGAGGACAACGGGGTTCACCTCAGCTAGCCCAGCAACTCGCAGTCGGCTGTGGGGCAGAGCTCAGGAAAAGCCTTACACTCAGGAAAGAATTACAGAATTGCCTAAAAATTCTTGGTTTTATAATACTTTCCCAGGAAGTCAGAAAATAATTGCGTTTTAGTTAAAGAAACTGAATCTATGCTCAAAAACAATGTAATGCCTCAGAAAGCAAAATCTAGAATGGAAAAATTACAAATACAGCTTGTTAATCAATAGCTTACTTTGGCCAAATTATCATAGTAAGTCAGTGCAATTTATTATTGCATTTAGAAGCACAGCCTACCATGTTCTCATAAAACAGGGTATAGTGAAGTATATGAAAACAGCTCACAGCCTTTTGTGACTTCAGAAGTGAACAAGAGAAAGGCTGACCAGGATTTGCCATTCAGCACAAGGTGAGTTAGGAGACAGCTGAACATCTGATTCTTATTCACTTATGGTAGTCTCAGGAAGTTCCTATTTGGACACGGATGGTTCTCAACCTGGCTTCACATCAGAGTCATCTAAGAAGCTTTTAAAAAGTGTCAAATGCTCAGCCCAATTATACCTGGAAGGTGAGGCCCAGAAATCAGTATTCTTTTTGTTTCCCCACCAGGCGATTCTCATGTGCAGCCAGGATGCACTCCCTTTTGGAGAGCTGTTGCATGAAAGCCATATCATATCTAGATAATTTTGTATTTTACTAAATTCCACCAAGAAGAGGAATTTTTGGAAAAAGGCACAGTTGTATGTCCTCTAAAGACACATCTTACTGTTTGAGAGGTGCTGGTCCTTGGAGGTTATCTGGAGTGCTGGTTGAAAAGGAGGAAGTCCTTGTCTTGGCACAGCAGGCACAGTTTCAGGCTTCGGCAGCTGCCTCCAGCAACAAAAAATGCCCAGACGCCCATCAACACCATGATCATATATGCTGACAGTAGACTTACTCCATAATGAGGACTAATGAAGGTCTGCAAAGGACAAAAACAAAATCAGCTTGTGTAATAACAGCTAGCTTATTAAACAAGTGGAGTAACCAAATATAAAGGGAAATATGAAATACTTTTTAACAGCTGGGGTGTGTTTCACCAAACACACGACGTATGTCATGTCCTGAGGAGCACCAGAATCCACAAAGACACACAGACTAGCCTCGTCAACAGACACCAGCCCACAGAGCTGTGCTTTGCTGTATGCAAATGGAAACCCTAGGAGGTAATCAGAAGCCAGAACCTACTGGAATACCCAACAGAAGACACACGTTATGTAAAAATTTATAACTGGCTCTTAGAATTTGGAAGAAAGCCAGACAAGCCCAAGTTTCTTTAGTATGAACCATTAGTATTCAAGGGAACATGAGGGAACAGAAGCATCTCTTCTTCAGCTGCAAATTGATGTGGGTTCCAAAGTTCATTTGAAAAACACTGATGGGATGCCCAGAGGTCCTGGGTTACACAACAGTGAAGACCCTAGTTCTACCCCAATGGAGCTCATACACTAGAAGGAGACCGGTAATGAATGAAAAACAAATAAATTAATTAAATAATTACAAATTGTGATGAATGCTAGATCAGAATAATGATAATTGTGATGGTGATAGGATAGGTAAGAATGAGAAAATCTACTAAGGGTGGTCAAGGAAGGCCCTGAGAAGTGGCATTTAAAGTGAGACATACACGCCCTGGCCGGTTTGGCTCAGCAGTTAGAGCATCGGCCTGCGGTCCAGAGAGACCCGGGTTCGGTTCCCGCTAAGGGCATGTACTTCGGTTGCAGTTTGTCCCCGGCCCCTGGTTGGGTCGTGCGGGAGGCAGCCACTCGATGTGTCCCTTTCACGTCGATGTTTCTCTCTCTCTCTCTCCCTCCCACTCTGTCTGAACAAAAAATGGAAAAATGTCCTCAGGTGAGGATAAAAAAAATAAAAATAAAAAAAATAAAATAAAGTGAGACACACAGCTTTCTGCCGGTGGATGCTGCCGAGTGAGCATCTTTGAAGTCTCTCCCGCAGTCGTCATGTCTAAGTCAGAGTCTCCCAAAGAGCCGGAGCAGCTGCGGAAGCTCTTTATCGGAGGTTTGAGCTTTGAAACACCGATGAGAGTCTGAGGAGCCGTTCTGAGCAATGGGGAAGGCTCACAGACTGTGTGGTGATGAGAGGTCCAAACACTGAGCGCTCCAGAGGCACTGGGTTGGTCACATGTGCCCCTGTGGAAGCGGGGGACGCAGCCATGAACGCAAGGCCACACAGGCGGATGGAAGAGTTGTGGAACCAAAGAGGGCTGTCTCGAGAGAAGGTTCTCAAAGACCAGGTGTCCACTTAACTGTGAAAAAGATCTGTGCTGGTGGTATTAAAGAAGACACTGAAGAACATCACCTAAGAGATTATTTGAACGATCATGACTGACCGAGGCAGTGGCAAAAAGAGAGGCTTTGCTTTTGTGACCTTTGATGACCATGACTCTGTAGACAAGATTGTCATTCAGAAACACCATACTGTGAATGGACACAACTGTGAAGTAAGGAAAGCCCTATCTAAGCAAGAGATGGCTAGTGCTTCATCCAGCCAACGAGGTCGAAGTGGTTCTGGAAACTGTGGAGGTGGTCGTCGTGGAGGTGGTTTTGGTGGGAATGACAACCTGGTCGCAGAGGAAATTTCAGTGGTCAAGGTGGCTTTGGTGGCAGCCACGGTAGTGGTGGACATGGTGGCAGTGGGGATGGCTATAATGGATTTGGTAATGATGGAAGCAATTTTAGAGGTGGTGGGAGCTACAATGATTTTGGCAATTACAACAATCAGTCTTCAAATTTTGGACCCATGAAAGGAGGGAACTTTGGAGGCAGAAGCTCCGGCCCCTATGGTGGTGGAGGCCAATACTTTGCCAAACCACGAAACCAAGGTGGCCGTGGCGGTTCCAGCAGCAGCAGCAGCTGTGGCAGTGGCAGAAGGTTTTAACTATTGCCAGGAAACAAGGCTTAGCAGGAGAGGAGAGCCAGAGAAGTGACAGGGAAGCTACAGGTTACAACAGATTTGTGACCTCAGCCAAGCACAGTGGTGGCAGGGCCTAGCTGCTACTAAGAAGACATGTTTTAGACAATACTCCTGTGAATGGGCAAGAAAACCTCGAGGACTGTATTTGTGACTAATTGTATAACAGGTTATTTTAGTTTCTGTTCTGTGGAAAGTGGAAAGCATTCCAACAAAGGGTTTTAATGTAGATTTTTTTTTTTTTTACACCCATGCTGTTGATTGCTAAATGTAATAGTCTGATCATGACGCTGAATAAATGTGTCTTTTTTTAAATGTGTTGTGTAAAGTTAGTCTGCTCTGAAGCCATCTTGGTAAATTACCCCAACAGTGTGAAGTTAGAATTCCTTCAGGGTGATGCCAGGTTCCATTTGAAATTTATTTACAACCTGCTTGGGCACAGAAGCCATTGTCTTCAGAAACCTTGGTATTGTTGAATTGACAGTTACTGTGTTGTGACCTGGAGTTCACCATTAAAAGGGTCACCCAAGCAGAGTCGTGGAGTGTATTTGGTTATCAATGATTGTTGGCACATCCTATGCAATATATCTAAATTGAATTATGGTACCAGATAAAATTATAGATGGGTATGAAGGTTGTGTATCATCCATTATCATGTGTAATCAATAAACGATTTAGCCCTGGCCGGTTTGGCTCAGCGGTTAGAGCGTTGACCTGCGGTACAGAGAGACCCGGGTTCGGTTCCGCTAAGGGCATGTACCTCGGTTGCAGTTTGTCACCGGCCCTGGTTGGTCGTGTGGGTGGCAGCCACTCGATGTGTCCCTTTCACGTCGATGTTTCTCTCTCTCTCTCTCTTCCTCTCTCTCCCTCCTACTCTGTCTGAACAAAAATTGAAAAAATGTCCTCAGGTAAGGATTAAAAATAAATAAATAAATAAATAAAAATAAACGATTTAATATCCTCTTGAAAAAAAATAAAAAATAAAGTGAGACATACAGCCCTGGCCAGTTTGGCTCAGCGGTTAGAGGGTCGGCCCGGGCACCAAAGAGTTGAAGGTTCAATTCCAGTCAAGGGCACGTACTTTGGTTGCAGTTCAGTCCCTGGCCCTGGTCGGGGCCGTACGGGAGGCAACCAGTCAATGTGTCCCTCTCACGTCAATGTTTCTCCCTCTCCCTCTCTCTTCCTCTCTCCTCCTTCCTTCCACTCTATCTGAACACAAGTAGAAAAAAAAAATCCTCGGATGAGGATTAAAAAATAATGATAGTAAGTAAAGTGAGACATACAGGAAAAGAAGTCAGCCAGTCTCGTGTAGACCGAGGGAGGTAATTACCAAAGGAGCTCAGTGCAGCTCAGAACCTGAGAAGAGTTGATGTTAACCTTGTGCGGGGGGGTGGATGGGAGTACATGAGATGAAGTCAGCGGCCAGCTACAAAGTATGTTGGTAAGAAGTGTTGATTTTACACTAAGTGCAATGGAGGGTCACAAAGTGTTTTAGGTAAGGGGAGCTGAATGACGAGTTAGATTTTTAAAACTGCAGAGAAAGGTAAAGGAGGCTATGGTGAAAGCAGTGAGACTTAGTACTGGATGAGGAGAGTACAGGATGGTGACTTAGGAAGACTTTGTACTGGATGAGGAGAGTGCAGAATGGTGCTTAGACCAGGCTGGTGGAGGCAGAGATGGAGAGTGGATGATAAGAACTGACAGGACTTGCTGATGGATGGAATGTGAGGGATAGTGAAAGGCCAAGAATGACGTCCATGTTTTTGGCTTTAGGTAAATGGTGGTACTATTTAATGAGATAACAAAGACTTGAGGAAGACCAAGCTTGGAGTGGTGGGTGAGGATCAAGTGCAAAGAGGATATGCTAAGGGTGACATGTCTATGAGATTTCAGAAGGCAGATGTCAGGGAAGCAGTTAGATATATGAGTGTGGGAGAGGAGAGGTCTGGACTGGAAAAAGGAATATAAACAAACATAGATGGTATGTAAAGCCATGGCTATGAATGCAGAGAGAAGGGAGGAGAGAAGTCAAGACCAAGCCCTGAGAACATTTATCAATTATTTGTGCTGCTCAGTATCACAGGAGCAAATTAGAAGTGTCAACACCACTCTATTGGCTTGACTTACTGAAAAAGAGTCAGCAAAGAAGTCTGAGAAGAGCAAACAGTGAGGTAAAAGGAAAATCAGGACAGTGTGATGCAGAAGTCAAAAGAGAAAAACGTTTCATAGAGAAGGTGGTCACCTCTTTTTAAGGGCTGCTGAGATGAAAAAAGAACAATGTCCACTAGATTTGGAGAAATGGAGGTCCTTTTTGACCCTGACAAGTGCAGTTTTAAAGGGGTGGTTGAGCAGAAACCAGACTGGACGAGAAGTATGAGAGGTGAAGAAATTGAAGGTGAAGACAATGTTTGGGGATAACTGAGAAGTTTTGCTGTGATGGGGAACAGGGTAAAGGGTGGTGGATAGAAGTGGGGAAGGCAATAGTGAAGAGTTTTATTTAAGATAAGACATGTCTGCAAGCTGATGAAGAGATGGAAAGGCTGGTGATGTAGGACAGAGGATACAATCAAGGGAGTAAGTCCTTGAGTAGGAACGAATTAAGTCTAGAGCCCAAGTGGAGGAACTGACTTTTGACAGAAGGAGGGATCCTCTGCCAGGCCGGGGTAAGGTGCATTTGCACTTAACAAAGGAGAGGACCTGACTGGGTCCGTTTGTCACCGTACACCTCTGCCTATCGGGGTTGGAGAGTGTCACCAAAGCTCCTCACTTTCCTCACCCTCGCCCTACCTGCACATGTCCCTGGCTAGGCATCAACCCTGCCTATAAGCTATGACCAGGGAAATAGGCTGATTTTGCAGGTAGCATCTTCTGTAGAAAGAATGCTTTTCTCGAGAGCCATCTGTGGGCATGGCAGGCATTGAGCATTTTCTGGATTCTTCTTCAGAATAAGTCTATACCTTAAATCCACTGATTTTTAAGTGTAAACCATAAAAAATTGATTACACTACATTAAATAACCTTTGTTCATAAAAAGACAACATTAGGAGAATATAAAGACAACCCCATTGTAGAGTTATTTGCGATGCATACACCTGACGAAGAACTCTTTTAAATAACATATAAAGAACCCCTAAAAATAAAAATAAATACAGACAACCCAATAGAATGATGGGCAAAGACCTGAACAGGCACTTCACAAAAGGATCATCCAAATGGCCAATACATGTATGAAGACATGCTCAACCTTCTAGCCCTGGCTGTTCAGTCCAGGATGCTCTTTCTCCAGACAGCTACATAACCAACTCTACTTCATGTCTTTGCTCAAATGTCCCCTCCACAATGAAGCCTATCCTGACTACCTAATTTAAGAATTTGCCATTCCTTCACCTCCCATACTCTGGACCCCTTTTAACCTGCTTTACTTCTCCTTTCTTCCATAGTACCTATCAATTTCTAGCATACTATATAATTTCTTATTATGCCTATTGCTTATTGCCACTCCCTCCCCACTAGATTATAAAGGCAGGGATCTTTGTTTTGGTCACTAAACTGTTTTGTTCACCAAGAACAGTATCTGGAACATAGAGGGCACGCAAATATTTGTCAAATGAATGGTCAGTTGGATCCATAAGAAAGACCTTTGCTTTTTTTTTTTCCTTTATTGATTTTAGAGAGAGAGGAAGTGAGAAGGAGAGAGAGATAGAAACATCGATGAGAGAGAACATCGATTGGCTGCCCCCTGCACATCCCCCACTGGGGACCTGGCCCACAACCTGGGCATGTGCCCTGACCAGGAATCGAACTGGCGACCTCTTGGTGCATGGGTCGATGCTCAACCGCTGAGCCACACTGGCCAGACAAAAGACATTTGCTTTTTCACGTAACTTCCTTTCTGATTATAAAATGTATGTTGTAGAAAATTTGGAACATGCCAAAAACTATAAAGAATAAAAGAACCCACCCAGAGATAAATACTGTTAATATTTTAATGCATTCTCTTTCCTGTCTGTTTTCCATGAAGATTCGACTTTACATAGTTGCCATCATATTAAGGATAACTTTAGTATCCTGTACCACTGAAAGGTTTGAAGTAGGAGAGGCAGTAAGACTGGATCCGAGGACAAGGAGTTCAGTATAAGAAAACCTGATATAAATTCTAAATGGATGGAGAGGAGGGAAACATGAGGCAGGACACCATCAGAAGAACCCTTTAAAATACTTTAGATGAGAAATAACAAGGGTCTGGACAAGGCAGTGATGGGGAAAATTCTGATGTAAATATCTGAAAAACTGTAATAAAAGTCAGGCCCAAGGCATCCAGTAGTACTTAAAAATATATCTAGTCACGTTTTCTTTTTTTTTTTAAACACAAGTTAGTTGTTTTTTTTTTTTCTTTATTGATTTTACAGAGAGAGGAAGGGAGAAGGGAAGAGCGATAGAAACATCGATGAGAGAGAACATCAACTGGCCGCCTCCTGCATGCCCCCCACTGGGGATTGGGCCCACAACCTGGGCATGTGCCCTGACCAGGAATCGAACCGGAGACCTCTTACTGCACGGGTCAATGCTCAACCACTGAGCCACACCGGCCAGGCTCGAGTTTTCTTTTAAAACATCATTTCTTTTGAAAACTGGCATTAGTATAATGTCAAAGAGAAGGGAGTGATCAGATAGAGTAATAATGATACAACCCTGTAAATAGTATTTTAGCAATTTGCATCATGGGCTTTAAAAATATTCATACCGCCCTGGCCGGTTTGGCTCAGCGGTTAGAGTGTCGGCCTGCGGTCCGGAGAGACCCAGGTTCAGTTCCCGCTGGGGGCATGTACTTCGGTTGCGGTTTGTCCCCGGCCCCGGTTGGTTGTGCGGGTGGCAGCCACTCGATGTGGCCCTTTCACGTCGATGTTTCTCTCTCTCTCTCTTCCTCTCTCTCCCTCCTACTCTGTCTGAGCAAAAAATGAAAAAATGTCCTCAGGTGAGGATAAAAAAATAAATTAAAAAAAAATATTCATACCATTTAACTTCATAACTCCATTCCTTGGAACAACATATTTTAAAAGTTTCATGTACAAAGATGTCCAAGACAGCATTATAATAACCAAAACTAGAAACAGAAGGGATCAGTAAGTTAAGCACTCTACAATACAATTTTTATGTAATGATGTAAAGCCATTAAAATGTATATAGTAAAAGGATTTATAAGAACATGGAAACCGCTCTGGCCAGTTAGAGCATCGGCCTGTGAACCAAAGAGTCACGGTTTCGATTCTAGTCAAGGGCACGTACCTCAGTTGCAGTTTGCCCCTGGCCCTGGTCGGGTCATGCGAGAGGCAACCACTCGATGTATCTCTCTCAGGTAGATGTTTCTCTCTCTCTCTCCCTTCTTCCCACTCTATCTGATGATAAACAGAAAAATATCCTCAGATGAGGATTAAAAAAAAACCATGGAAATTATTTAAGACGTGTTACACGACAAAGAATAATGTAAGACTATTTCGGGTTTGACTATACCCATTAAAAGACACTAGGAAAAAGTCTTTAATGAGATCAACAAATTAACAGTTGCCTTTCTGTACTAAGACTTTGATGATTTATCTATCTAGCATTCTTTTAAATAACTTTTCTAAATTTCCTCATTTCCCCACAAGCACGTATTTCATTTAGAGTGGAATCAACCATTATAGACATGTGGACTTGAGCTCCAAAAACCAGTCTGAGCATAGTGGCCGTACTCACCAGGGCTGACACCAGCAGATGGGTCAGAAGAACTACGAGAAGGGCGTACCGGTTTTTCCTCTCACAGCCATCAAAAAATACAATGCCCCAGAACACATGCAGCAATATGATCACCAGCGTCATGAAAGCTGAAAGACAGTCATCCATTAGTGCCGTCATTGGAACAACAGATGCCAAAGCCCACTGAACACCTGCTCATGGTATACAGGCTCTTGAGGTACCACAGCACTCTGAGGGAGGAGCTGCCATCTGACAGAAGCAAGACCGTGACACATATGTGCTCAAATGGTTGCTTGGAAAGCAACATTTCTGAACCAGGGCTCAGCTCTGCAGCAGTTTCTCTAGAATGTGAACCTGTTAGTCAACTTGAATCCAGCTTTCAAGAAGTTCCTCTGAGAAATGCAATAAAAGTGCGGCTGGTGTGGCTCAGTGCTTGAGCATTGACCCATGCACCAAGAGGTCGCCTGCTCGATTCCTGGTCAGGGCACATGCCCAGGTTGTGGGCCCAATCCCCAGTGGGGGGCATGCAGGAGGCAGCCAGTCGATGTTCTCTCTCATCGATGTTTCTATTTCTCTCTCCCCCCCCTCTTCCCCTCTCTCTAAAATCAATAAAGAAAAAAAAATTTTTTTAATGCAATAAAACTACTGATATCTAATCAGCTTTTGCTGAATTAGCCTTCTGCACTAATTAAGAGAGACTTTTCTCAGTTAAAAGGAATATCTTCTTTTTAAACAAGTCTTTTCACTAAAGTAAAATTTCTCCTTGGATTTTTTTAAAGGCCAAATGGAAGAATAAAAATATTAAACATTGCAATAATTATCTAAGATTATTCTTAAGCAACTGAAATTAAGTTTGATTAGCACACACAGCTTTTCCTGTGAAATATTCTGTGTATGTCCTAGATAACATTCTTTATTTTAAATGGTGAAGTTCCACATATTCTGAAAGTTTTAACATGGGAAAAAAAAAAAGGCATACAGATTTCCCTTTTTTTGGCCATGCAATAACATACCATTAACACCTACTAGTCTGGCAAAAATTCAAGTCTGATGATTGTCTTTCACACTGCTGGTAGGAAAACAATCCAATCACCTACTAAAGTTTAAAATCTGCTTACTGTATTTCACTTCAGCAATTCCACAGCCAGGAGTACACTCTGAAGCAATTAGTTCTTGTTAGAAATACAAATTCGTCGGATCCACCCAAACTTCCAGAATCAGACACAATGGGCCCAGCAATCTGTTTAAACAGCCCTCAAGTTGATTCTGACTCACAGTCAAGTCTGAGAACCACTGCTCTAGAGGAACTCATATATTTGACTATTTATTTATATCAGCACTATTTGTAATAACAAAAAATATCCATCATTACCAGAATACACAGACTGTAGTGTATTCACACATGGAATACCATATGATCTACAATAGAAATGATCTCAAGAATTAATGCTGAGTGGAGGGATAAAACATGGAAAAATGACTTATTTCACTTATACAGAATCAAAAACACACAAAACAATATTAAGAAGACATAACAATTGTGGTTGGAGAAAAGCAAGTTGTTACATCTAGTGATAGCGTGCCATCATTTCCATAAATGATGGTAAATACTTTTCACTAAAGTAGAAGAGGGATTTTTCTAACTTGGGGACAATGGTAAACTAAACTAAAATGACGTATTTTAATCCTAGTGATGATCCTGGTGATGTGATGGTATAGAATCATGACCACTGAAGACACTCAGGAGTTAAGTTTATGTCGGAAAAGACAGGGTAGAAACTACAATCTATACAGGCACAAATGTTCACACTCTAAGGTTTTTCTAAAACCTAGATGTCAATCAAATGGCAAGAGAAAGCAATGATACCGTAAATGTGTCAACTATTTGTCAGCTTATGTTTTCCCTTTTCTCCATGTGTTACCATGAACAATGAAAGCAGCCAATCATGCTCCCAAGTCCTGGAGTTCAGCTACTCGGAAAATGCTCTAACTTAGGGAATTTTCAGTTCATTCTCATCCAAAAGAGCATTCTTCTATGAGTTTCAAACAAGGATCCTCAAGATATCATTAGCCCTGACCTTTCTTCCAAATTCTAACTCCATATTTCTGTTTGCAAGGCCCTTTCCTGCTAAAAGATACCTCTGATGGATTGACTCTGTCTCCAAAGTGAAGTCTGTGTCTGTGCCTGTCTGTGCCAGGTACTGCCCTAGGCACTGGAGTACCATGGTGCACAAAACACAGTCTCATGGAACTCTGCCCCATCTTGTCAGTTTACTGTCTTATTAACACAACATCTATAGGGGACCTCTTGGACAATTATTAAAACACTGTACATTTCTACTTGACTGCTTATTTATTCAGCTAGCACTCGTTTCTGGCTGATTCCCATGGTCGTCATAAGTTTTTACTATTATGATGTGCTATTTAGAATACGAGAATTTTATTGTTTACTCTCTCTGCAATTGGTTAGAGATCCAACAGAAACCAAGACCTGGACATCTAAACTATTCTGCCACACTTCCGGTCAAGATGGTGGTGTAGGTAAACGCAGTACTCGCCTCCTCTCACAACCACATCAAAATTACAACTAAACTACAGCACAACCATCCTTCAGAACCACCTGAAATCGAGCTGAATGGAAGTCCTACAACTACAAAATTAAAGAAGCAGCCACATCAAGGCTGGTAGGAGGGGCGAAGGCACGAATGGGCTGGTTCCACACCCACGTGTGGCAGATAAAAATCAGGAGCACACCTTGGCTGGGAAGGTCCTCCCTGAGGAGCAAGGGGTCCTTGTTCCACACCAGACACCCAGCTCAGGGTTCCAGTGCCAGGAAGAGAAGTCCCCATAACTTCTGGCTATAAAACCAGTGGGAACTGAGGCAGAGGGAGGCTGAGGAGGCTGGAGCCCCAGGCAGCTCCTCTTAAAGGGCCCGCGCACAGACTTACTCGGACTCGCTCCCTCTAAGCTCAGAGGGGAGGCAGCTTGAAAGGCACCAGAGACATACAGGGAAGAACTGAGCTGTTTGGCCTCTGGATGAGGGCTGGAGAGACAGCTTTCTCTCAGACAGACCTGTTGGCAGAGGCCTTCGTTCCTTTGGTGAGCCCTTCCCTGGGGCGGCAGACTGGCACCTTATCTGGGACTCCAGCAACCTGGCTCACACTGTTTGCCCCGCCCTGGTGATTTCCTGAGGCCCCGCCCCACCCAAGCTGTTTCCAAAGGCTTTACCATAGGATTGGCCTGTCTGGATCCTGCTTCAGAGTTTCCTAAATTCTCTCAAACAAGCAGCATCTGGTCTCAACGAGTCCCATACCTCTCATTAAGTGGCCCCAGGCCTGGCATTAGAAGCAGCCAGCCTTGGCTCACAACTTGGCTTTTCCTGGGCACCTCCAAGCCCAGCACAAGAAGCAGCCATCGGCAGATCACTTTGTAGCTTATGCCTGGTGGCCCCGGATAGAACACAGGCAGTGGCTGACCTTGCCCCAGAGCCAGCACACCCAGTGGACAGCTTCAGACCACATCGAAACACCACCACCCAACCAGCTCCACAAGTGACACACTCAATGAGTGGACTCAGTGGGTACCAGAGCCCTGATGAAGTAAGTCATGCTCTGTTTGGTGGGCCCCTACACAGGTGATCCTACAAGGTAGTCAGAGGTCAGTGGGCACAGCCAGTCGTTGCAGCTGATCAGCCTGAGTAAATCCCTCCCATTGACATGCCAACAGCAATCAAGACTCAATTACAACAGAAGGGTGTACAGTCCACACTAGGGGTGCACCTTGAGGGCCCAGCTGGGGTGATCAGGGAGGTTGTGCCACTGGATCCTTCAGGACACCTACAACAATGGGCCACCCTACGAAGCCTAGGAGACATAGCAACTCTACCTAATATATAGAAACAATCACAGGGAAGCAGCCAAAATGAGGAGACAAAGAAACATGTCCCAAATGAAAGAAAAGAACAAAACTCCAGGAAAAGAACTAAACAAAATGGAGATAGGCAATCAATCAGATGCAGAGTTCAAAACACTTGTTATAAGGTTGCTCAAGGAACTTGATGAGACATTCAAGGAGCTTAGTGAGACCTCCAAGGAACTTAGTGAGAACATCAACAATATAAAAAAGGACCAGTCAGAAATGAAGGATGCACTAACTGAAATAAAGAATAATTTACAGGGAATCAATAATAGAATAGGTAAAGCCAAGAAGCAAACCATCAATTTAGAATATAAGGAAGCAAAAAACATCCAATCAGAGCAGGAAAAAGAAAAAAAAAATCCAAAAAAAATGAGGATAGTGTAAGGAGCCTCTGGGACAACTTCAAGTGTGCCAACATTTGCATCATAGGGGTGCCAGAAGGAGAAGAGAGAGAGCAAGAAATTGAAAACCTATTTGAAAAATAATGACAGAAAATTTCCCTAACTTGGTGAAGAAAACAGACATACAAGTCCAGGAAGCACAGAGAGTTCCAAATAAAATGAACCCAAATAGGTCCACATCAAGACACATCATCATCAAAATGCAAAAGGTTCAAGACAAAGAGAGAATCTTAAAAGCAGCAAGAGAAAAGCAGTTCGTTACCTACAAAGGAGTTCCCATGAGACTATCAGCTGATTTCTCAAAAGAAACTTTGCAGGCCAGAAAGGAGTGGCAAGAGATATTCAAGGTGATGAAAAGCAACTACCTACAAACCAAGATTACTCTATCCTACAAAGCTATCATTTAGAATCAATGGACATATCAAGGGTTTCCCAGACAAGACAAAGCTGAAGGAGTTCATCACCACCAAACCAGTATTGTATGAAATGTTGAAGGGTCTTTTTGAAGGAGAAGAACAAAAATATGAACAATAAAATGGCAATTAATACATATCTATCAACAATTGAATCTACAAACAAAATGAGCAAGCAGAACAGAAACAGACTCATAGATATAGAGAACTTTTTGTTGCTTGCCAGATGGGCGGGGGCTGAAGGGATGGATGGAAAAGATGAAGGAATTAAGAAGTACAAATTGGTTGTTAGACTGATGAACCTCAAAGGGAAGGGGGAGGGAGGGTAGGATGAGATAAACCAAAGAACTTCTACACATATATGCATAACCAATGGACACCGACAAGTGTGGGGAAGGGAGGAGGGGGGTGGGATTGGGGAGAAGGGGGGTCAATGGGGGGGAAAAGGGGGGAACATCTGTAATACATTCAACAATAAAGATGAGTTGAAAAAAATAAACTATTCTGACTTTTCCAAAATGGCAGCAGAGTGAATGGAAGCTACACAGACCATTTCCCAGGACCAAACTGGAATTACAACTAAAATAAAGACAAATCATCAGGAAAAAGCAACAGAAAAGCAGCTTGCGAGGACCACATAACCAGGGACACTGAATCGATCCTGGTAGGATTGCGGAGGCGCGAGATGGGGGCTGGGAGCCCACAGACAGCAGCGGTCTTAGCTGTGAGCAGTGCCCTTGGGGTCAAAGCCCAACGCCCACTCCACAGCACAGAGGGCCGGAACAGAGCGATAAAATAGCCACAGCCACTCACCTTGGGCTCCGACAGAGGGAGGGCAGACTGGACTGGAACTGTGGGGACACTCGGGATTTGGAGGGCGCTCAGAGCTTTTGCTGAGTTGTGGACACACAGGACAGTGGCCATCTTACTCCTTCCCAGGGCTCTGGGGAGAGGTGGCAGGCCCTCCCTCGGAGATTCAATCCCACCCAGGTGGGCCATTGAAATGCAAATTGAGACTCATTATCTACCAGCATCTGCCCCACCCTCGGGAAATCCTCTTACGCTGAACACCTGAGGGAGGTTTTCATTCAACTGAGATCCCAAAGCTCTTCAAGTAAGCATGACTATTAGCCTCTAGGCAAAAAGCTACAGGATAACTGAACCGTTCCTGGGCTTGCAAATCTACCCAGGAAAGTAAGACTTGACAGTGGAGTTTAACATGGGTCCTCCCATGCTCATCCAAACCCAGTAGAGGGAGCCACAAACAGCAGAACACCAACATCCACAGGGAAAATTTGGCAGGCTCCAAAACCCACTGAGATAGCCAAAATGGTGAAACAAAGAAACAAATCCCAAATGAAAGAACAAGAGATCTCTACCGAACATGAGATAAATGAAATGCAGTTAAGCAAGTTAACAGAGCTAGAATTCAGAGCCATGATCTTGAGGAAGCTCAACAGCATGAGTAAGGACATCAACACCATGAGTAAAGACATAGAAACATTGAAAATTAACCAACTGGAAATCAAGAAGCACCAAGAAGAAATGAAAAATGACATAGCAAAAATAAAGAACACATTGGAAGGACTAAACAGTAGAGTAGAGGAAGCTGAGGACCGGATCAGTGAATTAGAAGAAAGGGTAGAAAAAAATCAACCAATCAGAGAGCCAAAAAAAAAAAAAAAAAAAACACAATTAAAAAACAGGAAGACAGCTTGAGAGAACTGTGGGACAACTGGAAATGTAATAATATTCACATCACAGGAGTCCCCGAAGAAGAAAATGAGCAAGGGTTAGAGAATATATTTGAAGAAATAGTGACAGAAAACTTCCCTAATTTGGTGAAGGAAGAAGGCATTCAAGTTCAAGAAGCACAGAGAGCCCCAAGTAAGAAGAACTCAAACAGGCCCACACCAAGACACATAGTAATTAAAATGCCCAAAATTAAAGACAAAGAGAATCCTAAAGGCAGCAAGAGATAAGCAACAGGTTACCTACAAAGGAACCCCCATAAGGCTATCAGCTGACTTCTCAACAGAAACACTACAGGGGAGAAGGGAATGGCATGAAGTAATCAAGGTCATGAAAAATAAGGATCTGAATCCAAGACTACTCTAACCAGCAAGGCTATCATTCAAAATAGAAGGTCAAATAAAGAGCTTCACAGATAAAAAAAAAAAAAAGGCTAAGGGAATACATTAGCACCAAACCAGGACTACAAGAAATGTTAAAAGGACTGCTGTAATTAGTAGAAGAAATAGGAAGGAAAATAGAACTACACAAAACAAAAATGGCAATAAATAAGTATATATCAATAATCACCTTAAATGTAAATGGATTGGATGCTCCAATAAAAAGACACAGAGTAGCCGATTGGATAAGAAAGCATGACCCATATATATGTTGTTTACAAGAGACCCACCTCACAACAAAAGACTCACATACGTTGAAAGTGAAGGGATGCAAAAAATCTTCCAAGCAAATGGAAAGGGAAAAAAAGCTGGGGTAGCAATACTCATAGCTGATAAAATAGATTTCAAAATGAAGCCCATAACTAGAGACAAAGAAGGTCACTACATAATATTGAAAGGATATATCCACAGGAAGATATAACCTTGGTAAATATATATGCACCCAATATAAGAGCATCAAAATATATTAAAAATCTTCTGGAGGACTTCAGAGGAGAAATCGACAGCAATACAATCATAGCAGGGGACTTCAACACCCTGCTGACATCACTGGATAGATCCTTTAGACAAAAAATTAACAATGAAACAGAGACTCTAAATGAAGCACTAGACCAAATGGATTTAATAGATATCTACAGAGAATTACACCCAAAACTACATAATTCATATTCTTCTCAAGTGCACATGAGACATTCTCAAAGATAGACCACATCTTAGGACATAAAACTAAGTCTCTACAAGTTCAAGAAGATTGAAATTATATCAAGCATCTTCTCAGATCACAATGGCATGAAACTAGAAATCAATTGCAACAAGAACATGCAAAGACATTTGAACACATGGAGGCTAAATAGCATGTTATTAAACAGTGAATGGGTTACGGAGGAGATCAGGAAGAAATTAAAAACTTCCTGGAAACCAATGAAAATGAACACACAACAACACAAAATATATGGGATGCAGTGAAAACAGTTCTGAGAGGGAAGTTCATAGCACTACAGGCCTACCTCATGAAACAAGAAAAATTTCTAATAGACTATCTAACCTCACAACATAAAGAACTAGAAAGCAAACAAAAAGAAAACTCTAGAGCAAGTAGAAGGAAGGAAATAGTAAAGATCACAGCAGAAATAAATGACATAGAGACCAAAAAAACAATTCAAAGTATCAATGAAACAAAGAGCTGGTTTTTTGAAAAGATAAACAAGATTGATGGACCCTTAGCTAGACTCACCAAGAAACAAAGAGAGAGAAACCAAATACACAAAATCAGAAATGAAAGAGGAGAAGTAACAACTGACACCACAGAAATACAAAGTATCATTAACAAATACTATGAACATTTATATGGCAACAAATTCGACAATCTAAGCGAAATGGACAAATTTCTAGAAACACATGGTCTCCCAAAACTGGACCGGGAAGAGATAGAAAACTTGAACAGACCAATAACAACTAAGGAAATTGAAGATGTAATCAAGACTCTCCCGGCAAACAAAAGCGTAGGCCCAGGCGGCTTCACGGAGGAGTTTTACCGAACATTCAAAGAAGAACTAACACCCATTCTCCTCAAACTATTTCAAAAAATTCAAGAAGAAGGAAGACTTCCAAACTCGTTTTATGAGGCCAGCATAATTCTAATTCCAAAACCAGAAAAAGACACTACAAAGAAAGAAAACTACAGGCCAATATCCCTGATGAACATAGATGCCAAAATCCTGAACAAAATACTAGCAAATCGGATCCAGCAATACATCAAAAAAAGTATTCACCATGACCAAGTGGGATTCATCCCAGGGATGCAAGGCTGGTTCAATATTCGCAAATCAATAAATGTGATACACCACATAAACAAAATGAGAGATAAAAACCACATGATCATATCAATAGACACTGAAAAAGAATTTGGCAAAATCCAGCACCCATTTCTGATAAAAACGCTCAGCAATGTGGGAATAGAGGGATCATATTTCGACATAATAAAGGCCATATATGAAAGACCTACAGCCAACATCATACTCAATGGGCAAAAACTAAAAACATTTCCCTTAAGAACAGGAACAAGACAGGGATGCCCACTTTCACCACTCTTATTTAACATAGTACTGGAAGTCTTAGCCACAGCAATTAGACAGGAAGAAAAAATAAAAGGGATCCAAATTGGAAAGGAAGAAATGAAACTGTCATTATTTGCAGATGACATGATATTATACATAGAAAACCCTAAAGACTCCATCAAAAATCTACTAGACTTAATAAATGAATTTGGCAAAGTAGCAGGATACAAAATTAACGTCAAGAAATCGACGACATTCTTATACACCAATGATGAACTCACAGAACAAGAAACTAAAGAAACAATCCCAATTTCCATCGCGGCAAAAAAATTAAGATACCTAGGAATAAACTTAACCAAAGAAGTAAAGGACCCATTTGCAGAAAACTACAGGACATTGAAAAAAGAAATAGAGGAAGATATAAAAAAGTGGAAGCACATACCTTGTTCATGGATCGGAAGAATTAACATCATTAAAATGTCCGTATTACCCAAAGCAATCTATAGATTCAATGCAATCCCCATCAAAATACCAATGACATATTTCACAGAACTAGAACAAATACTTCAAAAGTTCATATGGAACCAAAAAAGACCCCGAATAGCCACAGCAATCTTGAAAAAGAAGGACGAAGTAGGTGGGATCACAATACCAGATATCAGGTTATACTACAAAGCTACTGTAATCAAAACAGCCTGGTACTGGCACAAGAACAGGCATATAGAACAGTGGAACAGAACAGAGAATCCGGAAAGTAACCCAAGACATTATGCTCAATTAGTATTTGACAAAGGTGGTAAGAGCATACAATGGAGTAGAGACAGCTTTTTTAATAAATGGTGTTGGGAAAATTGGACAGCTACATGCAAAAAAAAGAAACTAGACCATCAACTTACACCATATACAAGAATAAACTCAAAATGGATAAAAGACTTAAACGTGACTCGTGAATCCATAAAAATCCTAGAAGAAAATGTAGGCAACAAAATTCCGGACATCATACGCAACAGAATCTTCACTGATACATCACCTAAGGCAACAGAAACAAAGGAAAAAATGAACACATGGGACTACATCAAACTCAAAAGCTTCTGCACAGCAAAAGAAACAACCATCAAAATGGGGAGGGAACCCACTGTATGGGAGACCATAATTGCCAATGATACATCAGATAAGGGGTTAATCTCCAAAATATATAGAGTGCTCATACAACTCAACAAAAGGAAGACAAAGAACCCAATTTAAAAATGGGCAGAGGAACTAAATAGACACCTCTCCAAACAGGACATACAAATGGCTAAGAGACATATGAAGAAATGCTCAACATCACTAATCATCAGAGAGATGCAAATTAAAACAACCATGAGGTATCGCCTCACACCTGTCAGAATGGCCGCCATCAACAAATCATCAAACAAGTGTTGGCGAGGGTGTGGAGAAAAGGGGAGTCTAGTACAATGCTGGTGGGAATGCAGACTGGTGCAGCCACTATGGAAAACACTATGGTGTTACCTCAAAAAATTAAAAATTGAATTGCCATTTGACCCAGTGATCCCACTTCTAGGAATATACCCTAAGAAGCCTGAAACACCAATCAGAAAGAATATATGTACCCCCATGTTCATATCAGCACTATTTACAATAGCTAAGATCTGGAAACAGCCCAAGTGTCCATCAGTAGACGAATGGATAAAAAAGCTTTCTTACTATGCTGCTGTAAGAAAGATCTCTTATCCTTTGAGACGACATGGAGGGACCTGGAGAGTATTATCCTAAGCGAAACAAGCCAAGCAGAGAAAGACAAATATCACATGATCTCACTTATTTGTGGAATATAATGAACATAACAGTCTGAGGGACAGGGTAGACCCAGAGATGTGGAAGTAGGGTATAGACTGATAACCCTCAGAAGAAGGGGGAGAGGGGAGGGAAGAGATAAACCACAGAACTTATATACATGTACACATAACTGATGGACATGGACAACAAAGCTGGGGACGGGGTGGGGAGGATGGGGAAGAGGGTGTCAATGGGGAAAAAAGGAGAAACATCTGTAACAAAAATTATAAATTAATCTGAAAAATTAATTAATTAAATTAAAAAAAAACTATTCTGCCATATACATCTAGCTAGAGCTATATGCATGCCATTTAATACCTCTCTCTAGTAAATGGAATTAACTCCAACTAGAAATGAAGATTTGCTAATAGTAGCTATAAGGTACCATCTTTTAATTACAAAACTCTTCTCATTTTATTTTCCTAAATACAAAATTATAAAAGTTCTTCAGTGACTCTAATCCTAAAATTTGTTTTGTCCTAATATTCTTCTTTTTTAAAAATTTTTTCTTTATTGATTTTAGAGAGAGAGGAAGGGAGAGAGAGAGACAGAAACATCAATGAGAGAGAACATTGATTGGCTGCCTCCTGCATGCTCCCCACCGGGGATTTGGCCTACAACCTGGGCATGTGCCCTGACCAGTAATCGAAACGGCAACCTCTTGGTGCATGGATTGATGCTCAACCACTGAGTCACACCAGCTTGGCTGTTCTAATATTCTTTTTAAAAAAAATTTTTTTTTCTTTATTGATTTGAGAGAGAGAGGAAGGGAGAGGGAGAGAGAGATAGAAACATCGATGAGAGAGAACATCGATTGGCCACTTCCTGCATGTCCCCCACCGGGATTTCGCCCACAACCTGGGCATGTGTCCTGACCGGGAATCGAACTGGCGACCTCCTGAAGCATGGGTCGATGCTCAACTGCTGAGCCACACCGGCCGGACTGTTCTAATATTCTTAAAAGTAGTAAAAAACTTCTCTAAATTAATCATAAACTTATCAAAATTAGCTTA
This sequence comes from Tadarida brasiliensis, assembly GCA_030848825.1. NCBI lineage: Eukaryota > Metazoa > Chordata > Mammalia > Chiroptera > Molossidae > Tadarida > Tadarida brasiliensis. Next base: position 195,218,337 of record CM061257.1, on the reverse strand, counting down.
TAATCCAGATTAATGAAAGGAGCTTCCATAATCTGTAATGTTTTGAAACCTTAATCAGCAAGATAAACATTCTAATAACTATTGTATGTGTGAAATTGTAGCTGTCTAGTTCGATAATGGACTTCCTCTTCTGATAATCTTCCAATTCTCTTGGTACAAAATGTTTCAGTCTAACTTGTTTCTGAGCAAAATGTTTCAGTGTTATCTTGAAGAGGCTACATTTAACTGTTTGGTTCTTTTATCCTTCCTGAATAAACCGCAAATACTCTAGCACACAGATTCATAGATACCCTCATTTTCACACTTGTCCCTCTCTCTCTCATTCCTGATTTCTGCTTTTCTGTCCTTGCAAAGACAATAGCCTAAGACAGCAACTAATCCTACTACTGGATCCTGCCAGCACAGAAATTGCCATCTTCTGGTTTCCCCTGACGACTTCCTAGTATCTCTAACCATGCCGGAGAGAGCCAAGGGCTGCTGCTGGGTGGTGGCAGCAACAGAAAGCTGTGATTAACAATGTGCTTCTGGCTTCCTTTTCCAAGTAAGAGAAGGGTCTGGGGTGTCAAGGTTCTGTGAAGTGAGAGACTCTCCTCCATCCCTCCTGGTTACAAAAGTTCTGGATTCTTGAGCTATCTCTAATGACCTAGCTCAAGAAGTCAGGCCACAGAACTAAATGAAAATGACTTTCCTGTAATAGGGATTTAACATGAAACTTTTACTTTAAAAAATGTAAGAGAATTCTGTGGCCTAGTTTATTGTAATGTAGATATACCTATATTACTAATCAAATAACAAAAAGAGACATTTTAAAAATCATCTCATATTACATAGCCATAAGAAGGCATAGTACTGTCTCTTAATACCAACCAGATCATAAAGGAGACAACATGAAAACAATTTGAATGACTACAGGTGTTTAAGTATTTATTATTTTATATTTAAGAAAATGCCCCCAAAGTATGTTTATGAGCCAGAAAGACTGCCAAGAATATAATTTTATGTTTAAAATCTCTCTAGCGCCCTGGCCGGTTTGGCTCAGCGGTTAGAGCGTCGGCCTGCGGTCCAGAGAGACCTGGGTTCGGTTCCCGCTAAGGGCATGTACCTCGGTTGCGGTTTGTCCCCGGCCCTGCTTGGTCATGCGGGTGGAAGCCACTCGATGTGTCCCTTTCACGTTGATGTTTCTCTCTCTCTCTCTCCCTCTCTCTCCCTCCCACTCTATCTGAACAAAAAATGAAAAAATGTCCTCAGGTGAGGATAAAAAAAAAAAATCTCTCTAGCAAATGTTGAAAAATAAAGAAATTCTCTCCTCAAATTAGCTCATCAGTGTGGAGTCAGTGGGAAGTCCCTTAGAAGTTGTCTGATCTAGTCCCATATGCAATAAAAAAGAAGATTCTACAGGGTCCACTTAAAATACTTCCATTTCAGGAGTTTACTTCATTAAAACAGTCACTGTAGGAAAGTTCATTCTCAAACCCAAACCGACCTTCTACCTCAGTGATTCTCAGCTGGATGATTTTGCCCCTAGAGGGCATTTATCAATGTAGACATTTTTGGTTGCCACAACTGGGAGTGGGGTGCCTCTGGCATACAGTACATAGAAGCCAGGGGTACTGTTGAATACCCTACAATATACAAGACAGCCCCCCCAAAAAATAATTATCTGACCTCAAATTTTTATCAACAGTGCTGAGGAAGCCTCGAATTCTTGATCCTAGGAAGGCTCTTCAAGGATCACAAGAGTCAACTTTTTTTCCATAAGTGACACATTAAAAAACACTTAGTCAGCCATTGTCACAAAAATGCTGCATAATAAACCATGCCAAAACTCATTGGCTGAAGATGCCACTAGGAGCATGGGGTCTAAGGCAGTGCTCACGGGAACCTGGGGTCCCTAATGGGGAACCACCTTCCGGCAGCAGACAATGAGTGTGGGATCTCAGGATTCTATTACTTTGCATTAATGCTTCACTGACTTCATGAAATTAACTGGGACCTTTCCATGTTTAATCTCAGGTCTGGAAGAGTTCCAGCACCATCAGATTTAACTTTTCTTTAAAATGTTTATTCTAAACTAGCTCTCAAACCATCTATTCCTGCTGTCACATATAAAGCAAAAGCAAGCCCATAAGAACTTGGATGGAGTTGGAGATAAGATTTGTAGTTGGATTGAATGTGAGTTATGAGAAAAAGGAAGTAATTGGGAATTACTCCAAAGTTTTTGACCTGAGCAACAGAAAAGACGAAGTGCGTCAACTGAGACAAGAAAGACGGCAGAGGTACACCGCTTTAAAAAGGTGTCCCACTGTCTTCTGTCCTCCAGATTTTCTGATGAGACCTCAGCAGTATTTCAAATCATTGTTCTACTGAATAAAGGAGAAAGTCCCCCTAGAGATGGAAAAGCAAACAACCATGGGGACTTGGATCTCAAGATTGAAATATTCAAGAAAATATTCAAGTAAACCTTTGTAAATCAAAATATTCAAGTAAATGTTTGGTAAAGAACTTAAGGATAATGAAAAAGATCTATCCCTTAAAATAAACCTCAAGATTGATTAATTTCTTTAAAGAACCATAAAGATTTCCAAACATTTACGTATATAATAAGAAAAGTCCAGTTTTAGGAAATTCGGCTAAAACCTGTTTCAGGAAGTATTGGAAAATCTCAGAGTACACCAACAAAACATGTTACAGTGTGAGCAATGTGCCCAGATGTGCAGGGCAGCAGCCCTGACGTGAGCATTCTGATTCTCTGTGCAGAGCTGTGGAGAGAGAAGAGGGGACTGGTGCAAGTGGCCCCAGCAGTGAAGAGCATCTCTGGTGAGAAGTGGGCATGGAGCAGGTCAGTAAATGCCAGGACTCCCAGCACATCCTCCCAGCATAGCCATGGAGCTGCACAGAATGAAGCAGAGGTTGCTGAGGAAGGCCAGACTGATCAATAACTGTGAAAACAGGGTGGGTCTTCTCCCCTAATTATTCAAAAAAAATTTTTTTTTCCCCAAAGCAAATCATCTTTACAGGGTATTATCCTGCTCATTGTGGCTATAAAAAAAAAAAACCTCTGTGAGATTGATTGAAGAAAAGAAAATAAAACAACTAAACACAAAATAACCATCCAAAGTTAAAGGCAGCAGTAGATGAAGAAAATAAGAACCAATTCACACGTGAAGAAGAAACAAGGCCCGAGAGAATAGAGAAGCAGAAGCATGAGGCTGCCTGAGCTGCAAAGGGGTCAGCAGGGGCTGGCACTCAGCCTTGTGAGGAAAGAAACATCAGTGTGGCCTGGAACATATCTGGAAGAGCCACGGCCTATGTCCTTCTCTCAGCCAAACTCTGTGAAGCAATCCACTGAACTGCCTGTCTGCACACTGCCCGAAGGTGGCTCTGCACACAGGTGTCACTCTAGTATCACAGGCCACTAGAGTCTACAAAAGGCCAAGGTTTAGTGAAAGGACAGTCCTGAAGTGTAATTTTCTATTCTGTTATTTGAGCAGCTTGAAGAAAAGACTATTACACAACGGATATAATGAAAACATATAATTAAACACATTATTTAATAATAAAATTGACAACATGTTACAACATATAGAGTATCCTTGTGTCATAGCCAGTGCAGTTAGTTGTGATAATTTATTATAAGAAATTAACATTCTAATAAATTAATAAAAGGAAAAAACTGCAGATTAATCTCCATCATGTTCTCTGTGTGCTTAATAGATGTTATATTTTCTCTACCACTTTGCAGTTGGTAATGTAGTAGTTATCTGAGATGGTCTTGCTTATAAAGAGCTTTCATTTAAAAATCTAAACCTTTATTGCTGATATGTCTCCTTGGGCAAGGGAAATAAAGGAAAAAAAAATAAACAAATGGGTCTACATCAAACTAAAAACCTTTTGCACAGCAAAAGAAACCATCAACAAAATGAAAAGGGAACCCACTGAATGGGAGAACATATTCGCCAATGATACATCTGATAAGGGGTTAATCTCCAAAATATATAAAGAACTTACACAACTCAACACCAAGAAGACAAACAACCCAATTAAACAATGGGCAAAGGATCTGAATAGACATTTCCCCAAAGAGGACATACAGATGGCCAACAGACATATGAAAAAATGCTCGATATCACTCAATAATCATCAGAGGAATGCACATTAAAACCACAATGAGGTATCACCTCATGCTGTCAGAATGGCTATCATCAATAAAACAACAAACAAGTGTTGGCAAGAATGCAGATAAAAGGGAATCCTCGTATACTGTTGGTGGGAATGCAGACTGGTGCAGCCACTATGGAAATCAGTATGGAGTTTCCTCAAAAAATTAAGAATGGAACTGCCTTTTGACCCAGCGATCCCACTTCTGGGAATATATCCAAAGAAACTCGAAAATCTGATTTGAAAGAATATATGCACCCCTATGTTCACTGCAGTGTTATTTACAATAGCCAAGATCTGGAAACAGCCCAAGTGCCCATCAGTAGATGAGTGGATAAAAAACCTATGGTACATTTACACAATGAAATACTACGTGGCTGTAAAAAAGAAGAAACTCTTGCCTTTGCGAAAGCATGGGTGGACCTAGAGATTGTTATGCTAAGTGAAATAAGCCGGTCAAAGAAAGACAAATACCATATGTTCTCACTTGTATGTGGAATCTATAGAACAAAATAAACTGACAAAATAGAAACAGAAGCACGGATACATGGAACAGACTGACAGCTGTCAGAGGGGATGGGGATTGGGGGGCTGGATGAAAGAAGGTGAAGGGATAAAAAATATATATACATATATAACACACAGACATAGACAACAGTGTGGTGATAGCCAGAGGGAAAGGGGGTTGGAGGTAGGTGGAGGTGGGCAAAAGAGGGATAAATGGGGATGGAAAGAGACTGCTATGGGTGATAGGCAGTGTGCAGATGTTTTGTTGAGTTGTAGACTTGAAACCTGTATGGTTTTGTGAACCAATGTCACCCCAAGAAATTCAATAGAAATATATATATATATATATAAACATTTAATAAACTGCCACATTGTAGAGATTATACTTTAAAATACTGTGAAAGGAAGTGAATAAAAGAAAAAAAACTCACTGGGTTACAAGAGCAAGGATTTATCCTCATGCTCACTAGTCTAAAGTTGACTGTGCTCTGATTAGTTAAGGCTGGGTTCAGCTGGGCAGCTCTGCTGCAGGCTGCTGGGTTTGGCTCCCCATGGCATGCTGGGCCCAGGTCTGCTCTATACATGTTCATTCTGGGGTCCAGGTTACATGGGTATTAACTACATGCTGCATGATCTCATGGCACATGACCAGAACCCAAGAGGGCAGGCCAACCATACAAGTGCTTTTCAAACCTCTGACTTACATCACATCCACTAATTGGCCAGTTCAAGTCACACAAGTGAGCTCAAGGTCAGGGTCAGGGAAGCACATCCCAGCCACCATGAGGCCAGGCAAGGATGTGGATATATAATTCTATTACAGAGAAATGACAAATTGGGGCGAAAATGGAATCTCCCACACTCCTCTTTAATTTTTCTTCAAGCTCAATATTCCTCCTTCCTTCAATCATACCCCATAGGACACAGCTTCTAGATCTTTCATCATACTGACAATGTCCTACAACAATTTCAGTTCTTCAGTGTTCCTGTTAAATCACAGTGCTCAGAACTGAACACAATACTCCACATGTGGTCTGACCATACTGATTTCTCCTAGAGAAAGGCTTGGTGATCTTTCTGTGCCGTGTTACTCCAGCAGCAGCCTCATACCTCTAGTGCTCACCTCATCTCCTGATTGCATCATTTTCTCTTGTGCTTGATTTAATCTTGTGTTGTTTTGTACAGTAACATGCTGTATAGGCTTGTAGCCTAGGAGCAATAGGCTATACCATACAGCCTAGGTGTGTAGTAGGCTATACCACCTAGGTTTGTGTAAGTCCAGTCTGTGATGTTCACACAAGGACAAAACTGCCTAGTGACACATTTCTCAGAATGTATTCCCTGGTGCATGACTGTATTCATCCATTAATTCTCTACTCAAATAGGACTTCCTCCATAAGCTGTGCCTAGCTTTCATTTTTAAAAAATAAATATTTGTGGGTCCATCTAAAAACAAAATATTCCATAAGGTGCTGGGGATACTGCAATGAACAAGAAAGACAGTCCTTAACATCTGATTGGAGAGAAAGACCTAAACAAATAACTACATAGTTGACCAATTAATACAACTGCAGTAAGTACTACAAAGGAGAAGTACAATACCATCCGAGCATGGGTTAGAGCTGTGTTCTGTATGCTCATGGTTCTTCCTAAAGTATTTATCACACTTTATTATAATTAGCTGTTGTCTTTATTCTCTACTATGAGGGGAAGGTATAGATATTTACTGGGCTGTATTCTTTTTAATCCTCACCTGAAGATATTTTTCCACTGATTTTTACAGAGAGTGAAAAGGAGGAGAGAGAGAAACATCGATGTGAGAGAGATATCAATTGGTTGCCTCCCACACATGCCCCAACCAGGGCCGGGGATCGAACCAGCAACCAAGGTACATGCCCTTGACCGGGAATTGAACCTGCCATCCTTTGGTCCACAGGCCAACGGTCTAACCACTGAGCAACACCGGCCAGGGCTGGGCTGTATTTTCATAGCTTGGTATAACTTCTTTGAATAAAAGTGCTTAATAGTTATTTGTGAAATGAGTGATTAAATGATCAAATGGACTTGTTCAAAATACTAAATTCGCCAGAATAAGATTTGAACTTAGGATTCTAATTCCCATACTTTTGCCTCTATATAGTACTATCAAGAAATGGTAATGATTCAAATAAAAGTTAATGCTAGCCAACTACACAATTACAAGTAAAGAAGAATATATATATATATGTGTGTTATTTATAAACTATACCTTTCTATAACATGAAAACGCATGTACATACTGTTATTATATAATATATATCTTACACTAACATAGATATACTAATTAATGACCTCCATATTCCTTATTTATTTTGATTACTCAGGCACTTATAATGGAATATGTTAAACTAACATATAAACTTACAGATTTAACTGAAAAATTAAAAATGAGCTTATGCTTATATAAATGGTAACAATTATAAATAACAAATATATACTAATTATGTGTTATTTTTAAATGCAATAAAAAGTAATTTCTTAAATGTATAACTGAAAGTTTATGCTCCAAAGGATAATGTTATAATAAATAAGAAACTCTTGCACATGACAAAGTAACATCTATTCTTTCACTTTACAAGAACGTATTCACAGATGGTCAGCCTGTCTTCTTAACTTAGACATTAAAATATTTTCTTTTCTTGTCCGGCTGGTGTGGCTCAGTGGTTGAGTGTCGACCCATGCACCAAGAGGTCGCCAGTTCGATTCCTGGTCATGGCACATGCCCAGGTTGTGGGCCCGATCCCCAGTGGGGGGCATGCAGGAGGTGGCCAATCGATGTTCTCTCTCATCGATATTTCTATCTCTCTCTCCCTCTCACTTTCTCTCTAAAATCAATAAAGGAAAAAAATTTTTTTTAATTTTCTTTTCTTTAAATTTTCCCAAGAATTAATAGAAATGACAAATACAATCCTCAAATTGCTAGCATATGTTTCTTTTACTTTCTTCCAAAAGAATCACTGAAAGTTAGTCCTAGGAAAACAGCCTGGCTTACTAAAGTGAATTAGCGCCACCTAGTGAAAGAAACTGGCAGAAAAAGAAATTCCATTAGGAGAATGCTAATTCAGAACCAAAACAACGTTACTTATGTGGCAGTATAACAGGTCAATTTAAGAAAATACAGGAAACTGTAGCAGTAATATCCCCTCCTGATTATGTTTTGTTCATTTACATTGGACTCCAACAGACTTCAGCTACTTATATACATTTGTTCTAAAAAACTGACACTCAGTACTATAATCATTTTTTTTTTTATCCTCACCCAAGGACACTTTTCCATTTTTTGTTCAGACAGAGTGGGAGGGAGAGAGGAAGAGAGAGAGAGAGAGAAACATCAACGTGAAAGGGACACATCGAGTGGCTGCCTCCCGCACGACCCAGCCAGGGCCGAGGAAAAACTGCAACCGAGGTACGTGCCCTTAGCGGGAACCGAACCCAGGTCTCTGGACCGCAGACCGACACTCTAACCGCTGAGCCAAACCAGCCAGGGCTATAATCATTTTTAAAATATTCTAATTATGGAACGTTTTTTTAAAAAGTAATTTGCTATGTTGGAAGCACCACTAAATAAGTATGACTTTCCTGTCCTCTGACTTGCAGCCAGATGTAAAGGGCCCTGACTGTATCCGGTAGACCTTGGAAAGCCACTATACATTTTTGTATGGGGAAGATTAGTTTGGTGGCTGTGTACAGGATGGATTCACATGGAAAGTGGGGGTGGATGTTAGTACTCTAAACAGGAGATACCAAGGCCTGAAGTGAAGTGGTGAACAACATGCAGAATGTCTCTAAATTTCTGTGGTAATACTTTTTAAATTTGGTCATACCTCTTTATATCTTTTCCATTATTAAACTGTATTGAAACGCTTAATCACTTTTTTTTATCTTATTCCCCCTACTAAAGGGTAACTTCCTTGAGGACAGAAATTACTTCCGTGTAGACGTTAAATAAACCATAATTTAATTTAGCCCTGGCTGGTTTGGCTCAGTGGTTAGAGCGTCGGCCTGCAGACCAAAGAACTGCTGGTTCGATTCTGGTCAAGGGCATGTATCTCAGTTGCAGTTTGGTCCTTGGCCCTGGTCGGGGTTGTGTGGGAGGCAACCAATTGATGTGTCTCCCTCATATCAATGTTTCTCTCTCTCTCTCCCTCCTTCCTACTCTATCTGAAGATAAATGGAAAAAAAATATCCTTGGGTGAGGATTAAGACAAATACTAATAACTTAATTTTAAAAATGTGTGAATGGGATCACTTATTTCAATGATATAACTTGTGCAGACAAAACTTACAGTGGGGTTTTTAAAAACTACTTTTAAGAGATTCTTCTTGTTAAATTAAGGAGAAATCTTATGTTAATTATGTACATTACCAACTCTCAAAGATGTGATCATTGCATCATGATAATTTTTATCTTGTGGATAAAACAGCACTTTCAAATGACTTGGTTCTTTTATACTGCATCTTTTGATTAAAAAACTCAATTCATCTATTATCATTTTTCCTCTCAATTTCTTTTTTTAAAGAATATAGTATGATTTATTTTTAAATGTTCAAAAGCAGGAAAAATCCTTTTTTCCTGGAAACTTAATTTTCTTTCAGATACAGACATGTATATATACAAAACATGTATACATGTTAGAAACCTAACTTTCAAACTGATTAAGCTAGGAAATTAATAACTAAAATCAGGATAACAGTTACTTGTGAGGGAGGAGTGATGAAGAACAAGGGATTCTAAGGTCCTGCTTATGTTCTAGCTCTTAAGGAACAAAGAAGGTGTGTTGTTATTCTTTAAATGATACATATATGTTTAAGTATATATTTTTAGACATGTGACATTACTTCACATTAAACGAGAACCATTTTTTCCTCTCAATTTCAAGATTTAATTATACTGCCTATCCCAAAAAGAGGCCAAGATAACAAATTAATTAAAGATTGGGGCTTATACTAAAAATAAATATAAACTAATAAAAACAAAAAAGAACATATAGCCTATAAAAGTTCACTTGTAATATATCAAATATACATTGTTAGTATAATAAAATAAAAATAAAATAAATTTTATAAAAGCTAAATTCCACTCTAAAATTCTAAAATATTCAAACCAAACTTTTTATTTTCCTAGGACCTTTACTTTGTGGTATCTAACAGTATTTTGCCTTTAGAAAATATAACATAAATTTCTATGCACTTGAATTCCTAAGCCAGGGAACTCCAACAGGATGATCATTTAGAACAGAAGCCTAAATATACACAACTACCAGGCACATACCTGAATTTAGGAAGAAATGGGGAGAGTCTCCATGAATGCCCACTGTGCCTGGCCCCAAGGAGTCAGACAGGGTATTTACAAAGGAAAATATTCCACTCATGATTCCAAAGCCCAGGCCAGAAACTAAAGAGGAAGAAAAACACTATTAAACCCTTCCATGCTATAATTTGTCTTAAATCAAATCCCCAAGGACTAGGAATGCTCTTTTATTGAAGGGGAAAGGGTGCACATGCTGTTGAGAAAACAGTGGGAAGCTGGCTCAGAAAAGGCAGGTGCTTGGTTAAATGGTGAATCAAGTGAGAAGAGGAAAGGAAATGAATAGTGGAATGTAGCAGAGAAATGAAAAAGGATAGAAAAAGATCTAGATAGGCACAGAAGGAATAGGTGAGATAGAGAAGGATACAATGCTGAAGCTCTGGTTTTGGTTTATGAAAAGAGAGTCTGCAGAATGAAGTTTGATGGCTTAGAACTGGGAACTGCATTTGAAGGGTGACTGCTTTTTTTTTTGTAAGAAGTGATCTCTGGGCCAAACTAGGTGATTCAAAATATGCAGAGGTATTAACTGTAGTAATATAAAGAGTCCTCCTAGTACAGCCAAAGTCATGGTAACCACCCAGAGAAGGTAACAGTAACCTCACTTAGAAATTGTTAGTTAACTAGAGTGTTAAAAACCTAACTTTCAAACTAGGCTAATATTTAATGGACACACAGATAAGCGTCACCTGCAATAACTTCCCTTTACATAAGGGCCCCGAAAAGCTAGAAAAATAAACAATGTACACCAATAGACCAGGCAGCAATAAAATACTATATCTACAAAGATATAAAAGATAATAATGGCTTTTGTGCGAAACTTGATTTTATTTTTTTAACAATACCATGCAATTCTAACTTACCATAGGCCAACAGTCGCATAGAAGGTGCTTCCTCATCTGGGTTTATACTCTTCAAACCCTCATTGGCTTTTCTAAAATAAAACCACACAGATAATTAAAAAGAAAAAGAAAAAGTAGCATATCAGGAAAATACATAAGATACTTCAAAATCCAGATACTTACTGAGGCTTTTGATAAGGTTATACTCTAAATCTAAAATCCATAAACAAAAACCCAGGAAATTTGCAATTACCTAAAATCAATCAAAATTTCCAGCCCACTTTTGCCTTTTATCTGACTTTCACATAAAAGAGAAAAATAAGAAAAATATAAGTAAACAAGCCATCATAAAAAAAGCAGTACTTCTGACTACTTTCTGAGATCAGCAAATACTTAGTTCAATATCCTATGGCGGTCAGAGGAATGGCGGTGTGGGAGATCACGTTGGTCTCTCCCCCTAAAACTTTAACAAGTTGATGAACTATAACTCAGTAAACGATTCCCTGCTCAATGTAGAGGCACGCCTGAGAGAGCTGCACATTGAAGCATCTAAAGGTGGGTACAGGGGAACAAATGGGGAGGCAAGAAGGGAGGAGAGTTCAGATAGCCATGGATACAGCCCTGCAGCCAGGAGCTCATGGCCAGCCAGCTTGGCCAGGAGAGGGAAGGAAGCCAGTGGTAGCAGGTGCTTCCTTTGGCCAGGAGGAACAGAGTCTCGGTGAGCACTCCTACAGGAGTGAGGGGTGTGAACTACAGCTGAGCCAACTGACACACCTGGGCAAGGACACAACATGAGGGTTCTGCCACGGCTGTCCACTATGGGGTGGTCAGTGTTGCAGACAAAGAAATGGAGCCCACAGAGCCCTGCTGCCCCTTGGACTCCCCAAACTCGCCTCCCATCACCCTTGGTGTTGCATTGAGGAACACATTATCTGTAAACCGAGAGCTATTGCAGTAGAATCACTGTTTCCCTCTGTGACTGATCCCCAATTGGGGTGCGTGGTGGGACCCCACAAAGATCGGGGTCACCATTACTGAGAGGGCAAGACAAACCCCAAACCCAAGCAGCATGGCTGTACTGTCTTGATGGCAGCAGCAGAGGTCAGCTGTGGGATTTCACAGACGTAAAAACCTTGTAATTCAGCACCTCCTACTGGAAAATAGAAGAAAGACCTCTTCAGAGAAAGCTGCAAGAAAAGGACCAATAATATATAGATGCCTAGACAGAAGAGACCAGCAAATACCATGAATAACAATGGTAGCAAGGCAGCTCAGAAAGAAAATGAAATATCTCTAGAAACCAAACTAGAACACATGGAAATACGTGATATAAATGACAGAGAATTCAAGATTGCAGTTCTGAATATACTTGAGATGCGAGAAAATACAGACAGGCAATTTAATGCACTCAGAAAACAAATTAATGAACAAAATGAGTACTTTACCAAAGAGATTGAAACTTTAAAAAACAACCAAACAGCCCGGCCGATGTGGCTCAGTGGCTGAGCGTCGACCCATGCACCAAGAGGTTGCCAGTTCGATTCCTGGTCAGGGCACATGCCCAGGTTGTGGGCCCGATCCCCAGTGGGGGGCATGCAGGAGGCGGCCAGTCGATGTTCTCTCTCATCGATGTTTCTATCTCTCTCTCCCTCTCCCTTCTTCTTTCTCTCTAATATCAATAAAAAAAAAAATTAAAAACAAACAACCAAACAGAAATCCTGGAAATGAAGCATTCAATTAAGGGGATTAGGAGTGAACTACTGAGCACAGGAAATAGAGCTGACCAGACGGAGGAAAGAATTAGTGATATCAAAGATAGGAATCTAGAAATGACACAGAGGGAAGAGAAAGGCCTGAGCATTTTAAAAAAATGAAAGAGCTCTATGAGAACTATCTGACTCCATCAGAAAAAGCAATATAAGAATAATAGGCATACCAGAAGAAGAAGAAAGGGAGAAAGGAACAGAGAACCCATTCAAACAACCAGTGGATGAGAACTTCCCAAACTTATGGAAAGAATTAGATCATCGAATCCAAGAAGCAAACAGAACACCAAGTTACCTCCAGCCAAAGAGGCCCTCTCCAAGGCACAAAATACATTAAAACTGTAAAAAATTAATGACAAAGAAAAAATTCTCAAAGAAGCCAGGTAAAAGAAGGAAGTGACCTACAAAGGAAATCCCTCAGGTTATCATTGGACTTTTTGGCAGAAAACTAAAAAAAAATCCCATTTACCATCGCAGCAAAAAAATTAAGATACCTAGGAATAAACTTAACCAAAGAAGTAAAGGACCTATTTGCAGAAAACTACAGGACATTGAAAAAAGAAATAGAGGAAGATATAAAAAAGTGGAAGCACATACCTTGCTCATGGATCGGAATAATTAACATCATTAAAATGTCCATATTACCCAAAGCAATCTATAGATTCAATGTAATCCCCATCAAAATACCAGTGACATATTTCACAGAACTAGAACAAATATTTCAAAAGTTCATATGGAACCAAAAAAGACCCCGAACAGCCACAGCAATCTTGAAAAAGAAGGACAAAGTAGGTGGGATCACAATACCGGATATCAGCTTATACTACAAAGCTACTGTAATCAAAACAGCCTGGTACTGGCACAAGAACAGGCATATAGACCAATGGAACAGAACAGAGAATCCGGAAATTGACCCAAGACATTATGCTCAATTAATATTTGACAAAGGTGGCAAGAGCATACAATGGAGTAAAGACAGCCTCTTTAATAAATGGTGTTGGGAAAATTGGAAGCTACATGCAAAAAAATGAAACTAGACCATCAACTTACACCACACACAAGAATAAACTCAAAATGGATAAAAGACTTAAATGTGACTCGTGAATCCATAAAAATCCTAGAAGAAAATGTAGGCAACAAAATTTCGGACATCATACGCAGTAGAATCTTCACTGATACATCACCTAAGGCAACAGAAACAAAGGGAAAAATGAACACATGGGACTACATCAAACTCAAAAGCTTCTGCACAGCAAAAGAAACAACCACCAAAACAGATAGGGAACCCACTCTATGGGAGAGCATAATTGCCAATGATACATCAGATAAGGGGTTAATTTCCAAAATATACAGAGTGCTCATACAACTCAACAAAAGGAAGACAAAGAACCCAATTAAAAAATGGGCAGAGGAACTAAATAGACACCTCTCCAAAAAGGACATACAAATGGCTAAGAGACATATGAAGAAATGCTCAACATCATTAATTATCAGAGAGATGCAAATTAAAACAACAATGAGGTATCACCTCACACCTGTCAGAATGGCCGCCATCAACAAATCATCAAACAACAAGTGTTGGCGAGGGTGTGGAGAAAAGGGGACTCTAGTCCACTGCTGGTGGGAATGCAGACTGGTGCAGCCACTGTGGAAAACACTATGGTGTTACCTCAAAAAATTCAAAATTGAATTGCCATTTGACCCAGTGATCCCACTTCTAGGAATATACCCTAAGAAGCCTGAAACACCAATCAGAAAAAATACATGTACCCCCATGTTCATAGCAGCACTATTTACAATAGCTAAGATCTGGAAACAGCCCAAGTGTCCATCAGTGGATGAATGGATAAAAAAGTTGTGGTACATATACACAATGGAGTATTATGCAGCTGTAAGAAAGATCTCTTATCCTTTGAGACGACGTGGAGGGACCTCGAGAGTATTATCCTAAGCGAAACAAGCCAAGCAGAGAAAGACAAATATCACATGATCTCACTTATTTGTGGAACATAATGAACATAACAGTCTGAGGAACAGGGTAGACCCAGAGATGTGGAAGTAGGGTATAAACTGACACCCCTCAGAAGAGGGGGTGGAGTGGGAGGGAAGAGATAAACCACAGAACTTATGCGCATGTATGCATAAGTGATGGACATGGACAACAAAGCTGGGGACAGGGTGGGGGGATGGGGAGGAGGGTGTCAATGGGGAAAAAAGGAGAAACATCTGTAACAAAAATAAATTAATAAAAAAAAAAAAAGAGACAGTGTTCTTAATATGACCATTATACTGAAGTGGAAAATCCTTTGTTTTCATTTATTATAGTGTCTAAGAACAAAAGGAAAAAAAAGCCCAATTTTTAAAATATAAACTTTGAAATACTAATGATAAATCATTCCATCTTTCTCATTTGTTCTGATTTTTTTTTTTTTTTTTTTTAATCCTCACCTCAGGACATTCTTCCATTTTTTGTTCAGATAGAGTGGGAGGGAGAGAGAGAGAGAGAAACATCGACGCGAAAGGGACACATCGAGTGGCTGCCACCCACACGACCAACCAGGGCCGGGGACAAACTACAACCGAGGTACGTGCCCTTAGCGGGAACCGAACCTGGGTCCCTCTGGACCGCAGGCCGACGCTCTAACCGCTGAGCCAAACCGGCCAGGGCCTGATTTTTTTTTTATTTTGGACGCATGTGTAAGAGAGGGACAGTACCAAGGAATATGAATATAAATCAAATATACCGCCTTGGCCGGTTTGGCTCAGCGGTTAGAGCGTTGGCCCACGGACCAGAGAGGCCCTGGTTCGGTTCCTGCTAAGGGCACGTGCCTCAGTTGCAGTTTGTCCCTGGCCCTGGTTGGGGTTGTGTGGGTGGCAACCACTCTATGTGTCTCTCTCACATCGATGTTTCTCTCTTTTCCTCCTTCTCTCCCTCCTGCTCTATCTGATGATAAATGCAAAAATGTCCTCGGGTGAGGATAAAAAAATATTAATTTATTAATTAAATATACCATTTTAGAAAAATTTTTAAATATGCCTTTTAAGAAATTATAGCAATGATTATCTTAACTTTTTTTTATATAAATGAAAGATTTTCTCAAATTACCAAATATTTATGGCATCAGCATTATAAGACAATATTGAATTAAGCTAGAAAAGCTTCAATCCAAGCCAAAAAAAAAAAATTCTAATGTATGTTTTAGGCAGTGTACAGGGCTATAACTTAGAGTTCTAAAAGAAATGAAGGTAGAAAGGGATATCACTTGTGGCCACAGTCAATTTCTCACAGCGCAACTCTTTGCTAGGCTGAAAGTTATAATTCATTCATTCAGGATGAAGTACTGTTCTTAAGGCCTGACCCATAAAATAAACTTATAGTAGACTGCAGTGATACATACTTTGATTCAAATCCATATATGTAAAAAAAAAAAAAAAATACTGGTGCAAACTCTCCACATTTTCATCTTGACATCAAATTCAGACAGCAAAAATTTGATTGAGGCAGTACTTTAAATTTAAATGTTCAAGATGTACTTTGGCAGTGGAATAGTTAAAATACTGATAAAACTGAAGTTCCTATATTTGAATGTAGTGTAGCATAAGAGAGGAACTTAAATGCATCTATATAAATGTTAGCCGTGAATAAAGTATCATAATAATTCTCAGACTTGTTTTAACACAGAACTACATAACATCTAACATTTCTAAAATCTTCTAGGAAGATAATGTACAATATTTCAAACATTTGCTGAAGATGCATTTTGCAAAGGCAACCAAAAGGCACCTGTTAATACAAGTTTGTCCTAATATCTTTTCGCAAATTTCCAAAGGCCCTTTAGGAGCAGTAAACATGGTTTTTCTGGAAGGCCCCAAAGAGGCTTCTCTGAACTAGCTGGCGTGAGAGCCTGCAGACTGACAGCCGTAATTCCTTCTGCAAATGGCCCTATTCCCTCACTGCCCTCATTAAAAATGTCAACCAATGTTCAGTGTTTAGCGTTTGGAACCACAGGTTAGCGCTAATAAAGAGTTGCATTTCAGGTGGGAACTGTGAAGAAACAAGCAGATACCCATTTAGCCACTCCAGGCAAGTCAGGTTTTAGAACCTAAAGTCAAAGGGTTACTAAGTCCATGTCCTAACTGAAAACCTATTCAAAATTTTGCTTCAAAACTAGAACCATCATATGTGAAAATGCAAAACCAACAACATGAGCCAAAGATGGTACCGATAGGAAAACCCAGTGCAACCTGAGGCTGGGTTCTTAAAGAGTACAGTGCCCAGTCAAGAGAGGGAAGGCCACTGCCCTCGGCACTCCTATGATCACAGCAGGGTACTCTGCTGGGTCCAGGCACTGACAAAAAGGGACATGTCTACTGACATAAAAGAACAGAGACCAGGAAAGGTTTGGAAGCCACAGACATGTCTTCTGAGGGCCAGGTGAAGAAATGAGGAACATTTAGCTGTAAAAGAGACGACTACCATGTGGCAGAGATTTCATTTGACTATGTGGTTCTTGAGTGGGGCAGAGATCAGAAAGAGGGAGATTTTTATTATCTTAATAATATTACACAGTTAAAATTAAATTTTGGGATGGCAGTAACTGCTGCATTCTCAGAAACATTCAATCACAGATTAATGTCCATCTGTTAAGGATAATGCATTCCCGTGGAAACTTAAGTTTTATCTTTGATATTTGTTGGTTGCTTTTGTTTTTTTGTTGTTGTTTTTTTAATCCTCAGGGAGGACACCTTTGCTTTTATCCTCAGATAGAGCAGGAGGGAGAGAGGGAGGAAGAGAGAGAGAGAAACATCGATGTGGGAGAGATACATCGATGGGTTGCCACCCACACAACCCCAACCAGGACCTGGGACAAATTGCAATCGAGGTACGTGCCCTTAGCGGGAACCGAACCAGGGTCTCTCTGGACCACGGGCTGACGCTCTAACCGCTGAGCCAAACGGGCCAGGGCTTATTGGTTGCTTTTTATTATTTCCAAGAACTAATGGAAATTTCTAAACATTTCTAAGATACAACTTTTGTTGTAAACAATGGCTTCATGGTTTTCAATTTGTAATTTAAATTGCTTTTATTAAATTTTAATATCTGTTATTTAAAGCAAAAAGCCAAAAATACTGAAAGACTAGCATACTGGCAAGAACAAACTACCAGAAGTTATTATAAGAGATATTGTTGAAGTTCTGTCTTGGTTACATCCATGAAATTCATGGAATGGTTTAACTATCTCATCTGCCAAAGGGGAAAGAGCACATTTATCATTCTACTAAGTCTTTCTACATAATCAAAGCCAATCTCATGACTGCCTGAAAGAAAATATGGTTCTAAGTTCAAGCTGTGTTTCAAATCAGTGGTTTCATGTGAAGTCCTCATGAATCCTAGATGATCTACTTTCTGGCCTAAAGCTCCCTAAAGGGAACTCATGCCCATGGCCTTATTTTCAAATGTGTTTTTCTATTACAGATATGAAATCACATGAAATATTACAAAATAAACCCCTATGTTCCCTAACACAATCAAAATAATGGTAGGCATAATCTCTATAAGAATTATTTATTTTAGCTGGTGGCAAAGAGAAGCTGATATAAATTCTAAGGTGGAATTGTTTTTGTTAGTTTCAATGACTATTTTCTCTAGCTTATTTTTCTTCGTGACATTTATTATCTTCTAATATACAAATGTATTTTCTTATTCGTTCATTTGTCTGTCTCTTTCCACTATAATATAAATTCCACAAGGACTGAAACTCTTTTTTTTTTTAATGTTTTTATTGATTTTTTAGAGAGAGAAAAAGGGAGAGATAGAAACATCAATTGGCTGCCTCCTGCATGCCTCCTACTGGGGATCGAGCTCCCAACCGGGGCATGTGCCCCTGACAGGGAATAGAACCCAGACCTCTCAATTCATGGGACAACGCTCAATATACTGAGCCACACCAGCCAGGCCTGGACAGAAACTCTTTTAATCATGATGTATCCCCAGAGCCTAGAATAATGCCTGGCATTGAGTAAATTCTCAAAAAATAATTTTTGAATGAGTGAATGAAGGAAAGACTATCCACAAGCTAAAATACTCAATATTTTCAGGTTGGAAATGTTCTAATCACTTGGCTTCAAACTATGTAGAAAGGCATGGGCTTTTAAATACTACACTACATCCCCGATTTTTCAAATTACTAAATCATAATTCAAATTAACTGGGAAAAAGGTAAATAAATATTTAACTTACTTTAAAAGTCTATAATATGCAAAGCGAAACATTTCTTGGATAAGGACTGAGACTAACACTCCAAAGATCAACACATATTTCTGTATTGGTCCATCATTGTTGCCAGTAATGATTCTTGCCACGAACCAGACAAGGGAGGAAAGCAGTAGAGATAGCAACCAGAAGAAAGCTCTGAAAAATAGGGGGGGGGGGGGGTCACAAGTCAACATAAGTACAGGATTAATTTTTTTTTTTTTTAAGTGCTCATAAAGTGATGCTCTGGATCCATTGTTCTTAATCAGTGGATCAGTGGTGAATTTTCTCTGGTGAGATGAACATGTAATCCAAAAAGAATTTGGGATTTTTCCTAACAAATCACCTTTCAGTGACCCCACTATTTAAGTATTTACATCTGCAGACGATCCGCCAAGGACTGTCTAGCTGGAAATTGTATTCTTCCTAATTAATGCTTTGCTCATTGAGGTGCAAATACATGTTTTTCCAGGGTGGGGGGGGAAAGTCTACATCTCTATTAAGAGTGATTGGTATAAAATCCAGAAGTTGAAAAGCTGTGTTCTGATCTAGTTTTCCAGGCTTGGTTTTTACAACATTCCTGTGGATTTTAGTGATTATAACAAGCTTTACAAACCCTTTGCCCAAATCTCTATCGCTTTTTAAGTGACAATGCGATGCAGCATTTTCAATACAGTTGTGAGAAGTGAAAAAAAACTCAGAGAAGGTGAGCATCACTGGCCTAGCCTGGCTGTTTCTCCTGGTGTCAAGTGAGACTCAAGGGTGTAGGGGTATGTAGGAAGCCTCAGTAAGAGCTGCCAGAGGAAAACTGGGATTATGACCATATTCACCACCAGAGTTCGGTATTTACCAAGCTCCTGCAAGGAGAACACACTGACAGGTGCTTCTGTGTTTGTACACGTTTCCACCCTTTGCGTGCACACCTGAATCACTTGGGGAGCTTTAAAATAAATCCATAGCCTGAATCCCACCCCTGCAGGCATTCCGATTCAGTTGACCTGGGGTAGGGGTTGGGCATCTGTGTGTTTTAAAGCACCGGATGCCCAGGTGTTATGGCTCTTAACCCCTTTGGGGTTACAGAAACTGCGAGAATCTGAAGTTCACTTGGGACCCCCGTCTCCAGAAAAATAAAAGATGCATATTTTAACGTATCCACATATTCCCCCATAAAATTTAAGTGGCTTCACGACCCACTACAGCCCAAACACGGATCTTAGGCAAAACCTCAGGAGCCAAGTGTCAGGGTTTTTGAGACCCACAGTGCGAATCCTTCCCCAGAGCCCGCCCTCTGGGGTCGCGGGGTTCTTGTTCTTTTGGGGCTGACCCTCGGAGGCGGGCGAGGAGTCCCAGAGGAGAGGGGTCTCGGCTCTCCCCGTCTCAACCCTTCTCCCCTTCAAAGCCCAACAACGCGAGCCGTTTGGTGGTGACGCCCGGGGTCGCCGGTACCCTCGGCGGGGGAGGGGAGCCCCAGTTCCGGGTTTCCCAGCGCAACCGCCTCACCCGACGATGAGGAAGATGATGCGCAACGGCTCCGTGGCGATGGTGAAGATGTAGAGAGCGAGCGCAGGCCCGAAGGCAATGCAGGCACAGCCTAAAAACATAGCCGCCGTCATGGCGACCGCGCCCGCGGGGCCTGGCAGGGACGCGAGGTGCGCAGGGAGCAGGCCGAGCTGAGCGCGGGGCGGGGCTCGGCGCGGGGCGGGGCTCGGCGCGGGGCGGGGCTCGGCGGGGGGCGGGGCTCGGCGGGGGGCGGGGCTCGGCGGAGGGAGCGGGGCGCGGGCCTCACCACGGTCAGGCTTTCGGTCCCACCCAGCTTCTGGGGCTGCCCCAGGCGGAGCGGCAGCTCTGATACGGAGGCTGCGGTAACTGGTGACGTCAGGGCCGGAGCTGTAGTGTCCCCCTTACGTCTCACTGCACGTACACATGGATCAGACCGACGGCGCCGGCTGCCCTATGGCTAGGAGGAGAGGTCCCCAGCCCCCTTTCGGGGCCAGAACGGGGTACGATTCCAGATCAAGAAAAGAAAAACAGGGCCGAACAGAGACAAGATTCCATGTCTAAATAAAGGAGTCTTTTTTTAAAGCAAATTTTTTCATTTGCATAGTGGTGAGAACTTCGTGCTTCATCATGTATAAAACCCAACTTGGGATAGCGGTGACCTAGATGATAACTCACAGAGACAGTGAAAGGATGAAACTGGTGGGACAAGCTGTCGTCAGGTTTGTGTTGGCGAGCTGGTTGGTTGTCCCCGCCTCCAAGTCTTCAAAAAAGTGTTTGAAGGCATTATCTGGTGACCCTGTAGTAACTAACGGTAATATCTCCTTGCTCTGTTTTGACTTGCTCTTTGGTTTCCCTGATTAAAAATAAACTTTTGGAGGGCAGAGGCTTTGTTTTGTTCTTTGTTGTTTCTGCAGCACCTACAAGGTGCTCACTAAATATCTGTTCAATTAATGAAATAATGAAAAAAGGGGAATTTATAAACACTTGCTATTTTATATTAAAGTTCTCCGATCATTCTTATCTAAGATTTTTCTCCATGTTTAATGGGAATATTAATAATAATACCTCATGGGTTATTTTAAGGGTTGTGCCGGCACATTCAGTGCTACTAAATAAGTGTTCGCCATTCCTACTCATTCTTTAATGTCTATCATGAATAATCCTCTTGGAAATTAACATTGAAAAGAAAAACAGCAGTAGACAAAAGTTGGGACCTAAATGAAGAT
Source organism: Tadarida brasiliensis (assembly GCA_030848825.1). Taxonomy (NCBI): domain Eukaryota; kingdom Metazoa; phylum Chordata; class Mammalia; order Chiroptera; family Molossidae; genus Tadarida; species Tadarida brasiliensis. The sequence continues at coordinate 195,196,741 of CM061257.1, read as the reverse complement.
GTTTTGCAGGTCACCTCTGGAAATAGGCCTTCAAATAATACATCTTCAGGTATTTAATTTTTATGGTAAAATGTCACCTTTGCCCATTTAAAATAGACATATATTTTTCCCACTTACTCCACAGAATATTTCTTTGTTTTGAAATATCTTTTGCAGCACCTGTCGAAACTGAGTTTGAGACAACAGTTCAAAGTGGTAGGGTAACTGACCATTAGATAGATTCTTTTGGTTCTATCCTAAATCAGAGTTATCAAATGCAATTCCATTATTTCAGCTCCATGAAGAAATGCCTTCACAGAAGTATAATGTGCTAATGTCCTTGGCGTAAATTAAGATTTTTATACAAGAAATGGCCATCTGTATTTTTTCCTGCATATTTTATAAAACTGATTCATTATCATTGTTCAATATCTCTAATAGATCCATGCTTTAGTATTTGAGTTCAGGGCTAGAAAAAAAGTTTTGTTTCTCCTGACAAATTCATATGTACCATTTGAGAGCTAACTCATCACACTTGGGCTTTACCTTGACTCCAGAAAGCATGAAGCTAAATTTAATAGTCAATTATAGCAACTATTGCTTTTTAACATTATAATTATTGCCATGACATCAGAATATGATTTATTCTTTTATCCCTATTTTAATAATTCGAATACCCCAATTTTAACCAAAATCTATATATCTTGGTTAAAACTGACTCAAATACTTTGGAACTCAGCAGTTCTCGCAGAGCTATGTCACGGGGATGTGTATTCATGCTATGTTGACCATATTTCAGTTCAATCTTAGTCCCCAAGTCCAGTTAAAAAATGGGAAGGCAATGCAAAATGTAATGAGTCTGCTCCCCACCCCCATCTGTGAAGACATCTTTAACTGATTGATGTCTGTTGGAATGGAAAAGAAGAAAACAACCAGACCAAACTAGTAAAATAACCAATAAAATAGCCATCTTCAGCATTCATGGTTATTTACTAGAAAAACTTACTTCAAGTTTTCTTTGAATAATGGCACCTTACATTGCTATTTAAAAAGCACATTACTCTGATTTCAACAATTCTGTTTACAAGTGAGGAATTTGAGGCTAAGCAATAGTGCTATTGACTCCTCAAGTTTTTATGAACTTACTATTAGTTTCCTCCAAGACCTAAAAACATAAGGGTACTAAGTGATGTTGGGAGTTAAATCCTTAAAAGGTGACTGGGGGAAGGATGCTAGCACACGCTATGGATACAAATATAGTTTGCTGAGAATCCCTCAGAACTGGGTATGTATTGGGGGAGGGGAGACACAAAGCAATACCATATTTTAGCAATTTATCAAGCAAGACTTTGATATAGCTACCAGTAATTTACAGTATACTAATGAATTCACTTGAGCTTTGTTTTCTGGCAGTGCTGATAGATGTATATTTCCTCACCCATTCATTCATTCAAAATGCATGTTGGATGCTTAAGTATCCGGCACAATGCTAGGCATTGGGAATACACCAATGAAACAGATGTGCTGCTGTCTCCATGGAGCTTACAGTCTAGTGGGGAAGCCAGACAGGCAAGTATAGGGTGCTGTGAGAATATACAGGAAGGGGAAAGGGCACCCAGTCCAAACTTGTGAGGTTTTGGTCATGATAACACCCACCATTGAGGTCTCATCTTCAAAGTTAGCAAGTAGGGAAGAAGTGGAAGGACAAGGTAAAAGGCCTCAAAGTGAAAGAAAATAATTCAGCATATCCTAGGAATGTGAGGAGAGGGACTAGAGATAGCCTGGAAAGGCCATCAGGGTTGAGGTTACCTCAAGTCCTGGGTTTATCCATGCAAATGACATGATCAGATCTCCTTTGTACAGATATGGAAAATGCGATTCCAGATAGGACATCTTTGGCATACTGTAGGCATGAAATGATGGTGGCCCGAGTCAGGGAAATAGCAGGAGTCTGGAGAGGAATAAACAAATTGAAGAAAGATTTAGGAACTGTGCAAACAGAATTTAGCGACTGATGAGCTACACAAATTGAGGGAGAGGGAAAAAATCAAGAATATATATGTATATATATATTTTTTTTCAATTACAATTGACATTCAATATTATATTTGTTTGCTTTGTTTTCTAGATTCACATATAAGTGAAATCATATGGTATTTGTCTTTCTCTGTCTGACTTATTTCACTTAGCATAATACCCTCTAGGTTCATCCATGTTGTTATAGATGGTAAAATTTTATTATTTTTTATGTCCAAGTAATAGTCCACCGTTTATATGTACCACATCTTTTTTATCCAATCATGTATTGATGGACACTTAGGTTGCCTCCATATCTTGGCTATGGTATATGAAATATCCTTCTTTGTCTCTTTTATAGCCTTTGTTTTAAAGTCTTTTTTGTCTAATATAAGTATTGCTACCCCAGCTCTTCTTTCATTTCCATTTGCATGAAATACTTTTTCCCCATCCCTTTACTTTTAGTCTGTATGTATCTTTCCATCTGAAGTGGGTCTCTTGTAGGCAGCATACGTATGGGTTTTGTTTTCTTCTCCATTCAGCCACCCTATGTCTTTTGATTGGAGCATTTAACCCACTTACATTTTAAGCAATTATTGATAGGTATGTAGTCACTGACATTTTATTATTCATATTTTTAATCTTTTTCTTCTTCTTAAAAAAGTCCCTGTAACATTTCATGTAATATTGGTTTGGTGGTGGCTTCACCAGGCATTTTGTGTGATTACCAAATATAAAACCAAGATGGTAGCAGAAAGAGCTATCCATTCATCTTTTTTATTATTTTTTTAAATCCTCATCTGAGGATATTTTTCCATTGATTTTCAGATAGAGTGGGAGGGAGGGAGGGAGGGAGAGACAGACAGAGAGAGAGAGAAACATTGATGTGAGAGAGACACATCGATTGGTTGCCTCCTGCACGACCCCAACCAGGTCCCAGGACTGAACCGCAACCGAGGTACATGCCCTTGACTGGAATCGAACCCTTTGGTTCAAGGGCCATCGCTCTACCCACTGAGCCAAACTGGCCAGGGCCATTCATCTTTTGATTAGAGTATTTTGTCCTTAAAGTAATTATTTATAAGTATGTAAGTATTGTCATTTTATTCATTATTTTCTGATTGTGTGACTTTTTTTTTGTAGTTCTCTGTTTCTTTCTTATTTTCCTGCTCTCTTCTCTTGTATGTTGATGACTTTCTGTACTGTTATGTTTGGATTCCTTTCTCTTTTTTCTTTTAATCCTCACCAAAGGATATTTTTCTATTTATCTTCAGATAGAGTGGGAGGGAGAGAGAGAGAAACATTGATGTGAGAGGGACACATCGAATGGTTGCCTCCCACATGACCCTGACCAGGGCCAGGGACAAACTGCAACTGAGGTACATGTCCTTGACTGAAATCGAACCTGAGACTCATTGGTCCACGGGCTGATGCTCTAACTGCTAAGCCAAACCAGCCAGGGCTGGATTCCTTTCTCTTTATTTCTTGTATATCTCTTGTAGATTTTTGGTTTGTAGTTACCATGTGCTTCATATATACCAAGCTATGTTTATAGCAGTCTATTTTAAGTTGATGATTGCTTATGTTTGAACACATTCTGGAATCACTACCATTTTTACTCACCCCCTGCACATTTATGTTTATGTTTTTCTTTTGTGTGTTTGTGTGTATCCCTTTACTGTTGTAATTACACATGACTTTCCTACTTTTGCCTTTTAGCCTTTATACTAGCTTTAGTGTTGGTTGATTCATTTCTTTTATTATGTTTGCCTTTGTCAGTGAGAATTTTCTTAGCAATATTTCTTTATTCATCTTTTTTATTTTTTTCTTCTTAAAAAAGCCTCTTTAATATTTCTTATAATACTGGTTTGGTGGTGATAAACTCCTTCAGCTTTTTCTTGTCTTGGAAGCTTTCTATCTTTCCTTCAATTCTAAATGATAACCTTGCTAGGTATAGTAATCTTGCTTTAGCAGGGCTCTGGAGCCTGCCAAGTCCACTTTTTGGGTGTGTCATTTATGGAGCTAATTGGGTGGTACTCTGGTGTGCTCTGAAGCCTCTTGGGGGGGGGGGGCTCTGGTGCAGGCTAAGGTCAGCATCTACCTGTGTCCAGGCCCAAGGTCACCTGGGAGGGCCTACAAAGTGATCTGTGGTTGGTAGCTGTCTGTGCTGGGCTTGGAGGCACCTAGGAGTGGTTATGCTGTGAACCCAGGTCAGCTGCCACTAATGCTGGGCTTGGGGCTGCTTAGCAAGAGGTATGGGGCACACCAAGGACAGCCACTGCTCTTTGGGGGTTTGTGGACCTTTGAGAGATTGTTGGTGGGGCAAGAGCAATGTTAGCCAGGTTAACAGAGACTCAGCCTTGATGCCCGCCTGCACCTGTAGCTGTGTGGGAGGAGGGCTCAACAAGGGAATGATAGCTCCTGCGTGTACTTTAGTCCATGAGAAAGCTGCCCTTCCCTGAAGCCAGACAAATTTGTCCTTCCCCTATGTTTCTGGTGCTTTTCTAGCTGCTTGTCCCTTTGCTGGAGCCTAAGGCCAGTGTTTGTGAGTTTGTACTCAGGGCCCTTTAAGAGGACACCTGGGTCTACAGCAGCCCTTCATCTCACCCGGACATACAACAGCATTCTGGGTGATTTATTAAAAGGAAATTCTCCTGTAGTTTTAAGAGTAAGAGAGTGTAAGATGTTTAACAAAGATTAAAGTAATCTAAAGTAAGGGCCAAAATAAAAACCAGAGGATGAAGTTTCTCTCTTCATTGCTGTATTTACTGAGCCATTGGTGAATTTATTTGAAATCTTTCTTTAAATTAAAAAGTAAATGGTAAACAAAGCACCTCCTAAATTACACTTAGCTTTCTTCAGTGACATGTTAATTTTGATGACTGCTGAAGTTTACTGATTCTTTTGACATTTATTAAACACCTACTATGTGCCAGGCTCCTTACTGGGTAGTATGGATACAAAAACTAAAGACCCGGTCCCCACCCTGCAAGAGCTTAGGGTCTAGTAGGGAAGGAAAGGAAACAGATCATTCAAATCCAGTGCAGTGAGTGACACTTTGGGCATACACAGGACGGGGCTAACCAGAGATGGGTGGAGACTGAAGTGTTCCCAGAAAAAACTCTTACTGAGTCTTGAAAGATAAGGAGATATAGGCCAGAAAAAAAGGTAGGAAGTCAGCAGAAGGAGCAGCCTAAGCAAAGGAATGACAAAGCATGGTTTTAGGGGAATTGTGATTACTGGTGAAGTTCAAAACAAGGGTATGAGTTAAGGCGTGACAAGACCTGAGGCTGGAGAGAAAGATGTAGGGATGGCGAAAGGACTTGTTTGCCAGGCTGAAGAGTTTAGGCTTTATCCCAACGTTGTGAAGTACCACTTAAGGGTTAAATTTGGCAGTGACATAAGACCCCAGTTTTCAAAAGCTGTCAGCACTGTTTAAACTGGATTGGAGCAGAGTAAGATTAGAGACGGGGATACTGGTTAGGAGAGGTTGCAGAAATCTAGGCAAAAGATGAGGAGGCCTGAACAAAGTCAAAGGACGGCCATATAGATTAGAAAGATTAAGGAGTTAGAACCCATAAGACTTGGAGGTTAACTGTTTGGAGATCTAGGTGGATGACCTATTGTGATGGGGAAGAGAGGAGAAAGAACAAGTTTCTCCTCCTGGGATTGAGGGTTGTGGGGGGAATTGCTGGGGCTGGGGGAAAGATGGAGAGCTGAGTTTGAGCTAGAGACATGTTGTTTGACATTCCTGTTGCAGATCCAAGGACAGATCGACTTGGAAGTCTGGCTCATTGGCAAGAAGTGGGGGCTAGAGATACAAATTTGAAAGCTGTATAAATATCCTATTGTCGCTGCAACAAATTACCACAAATGTAGTGGCTTATAGCAACACAAATTTATTCTCTTACAGTTCTGAAGGTCAGAATTATGAAATGAGCCTTACCAGGCTAAAATCAAGGTGTCAGGGCTGGGCTGGTTCCTTCTGGAGGCTTTAGGGGAAACTCTCTTCCCTCACCTTTTCCAGATCCCAGCGGCTACCTACATTCCTTGGCTCATAGCCCTGTATCACGCCTGTTCTCCCTGTCCCTTCTTCACATCATTTCCTTTGAATTCCGACTCCTCCTGTGTCCCTCTCATAAAGACCCTTGGGATTACATAGGGCCCTCATGGATAATCCAGGGTAATCTCCCATCTCAAGATCACATCTGCATGCCTGGCTGGTGTGGCTCAGTGGTTGAACATCATGCACCAGGAGGTCACCGGTTCGATTCCCAGTCAGGACACATGCCCAGGTTGTGGGCCTGATCCTCAGTGGGGGGGCATGCAGGAGACAGCCAATTGATATTCTCTCTCATAGATGTTTCTATCTCTTTCCCCCTCTCCCTTCCTCTCTCTAAATATCAATGAAGAGCCCTGGCCGGTTTGGTTCAGAGGTTAGAGCGTCAGCCTGCGGTCCAGAGAGACCCGGGTTCGGTTCCCGCTAAGGGCATGTACCTCGGTTGCAGTTTGTCCCCGGCCCTGGTTGGTCGTGCGGGTGGCAGCCACTCGATGTGTCCCTTTCACGTCGATGTTTCTCTCTCTCTCTCTCTCTCTCTCTCTCTCTCTCTCTCTCTCTCTCTCTCTCCCCCTCTCTCCCTCCCACTCTATCTGAACAAAAAATGAAAAAATGTCCTCGGGTGAGGATAAAAATAAATAAATAAATAAATAAATAAATAAATAAATAAATAAATAAATAAATATCAATGAAGAAAAAAAAATCACACCTGCAAAGTCCCTTTTGCTACATGAGGTAACGTTCACAGGTTCTGGGGATTAGAACATGGACATCTTTGGGGGCCATTATTCAGCCTACCACAGAAGCACTTTTTTTTTTTTTTTAATCTTCACCCAAGGATATTTTTCCATTGATTTTTTTTTTTTTTCCAGACAGAGTGGGAGGGAAGGAGAGAGAGAAACATCAGTGTGAGAAGACATATCCATTGGTTGCCTCCCACACGACCCTGACTGGGGCCCGAGATAGAACCTGCAACCGAGGTACATACCCTTGACCAGGACTCGAACTCGAGACTCTTTGGTCCGAGGGCCAACGCTCCAATGGCTGAGCCAAAAGCACATTTTGCCCGACCAGGGCAGAAGCACATTTTTAAGAGCCATGAAAAAGGATGAAATTATTTTGGAAAAGTGGGGAAGATTGTCACAGAAGCTAAGGGAAGAGAACATTTCTGGGAGGGAACAATATACTGATCAAATGCTGCCAGGAAGTTAACTAAGATAAGGACAGAAAACCATAAGCTACTTTCGCAACTGGGCTGTTGTAACTGTTGTAAACACGATGTCAGTGAAGTGATAGGAGGCAGCCACACTGGAGTAGGCTGAGGAATAAATGCAAAATGAGAAAATGAAGACGGTATTTATACACAACACTTTGAAGAAACGTAGCTCTGGCAAGAAGAGGAAAAACAGCAGTAGGTGAGAGGGACCTGAGGCAAAGGGGTGGGAGGGTTAAGGATGCTTAGCTGCCAAGGGGAAAGGGATCACACAGGATAAGAGTTTGAAGGTGAAGAGCTGTGAGTCCCCTGAGAAGCAGGATAGAGGCGCAGGGGAATGAACTAGGAGAAGAGGCAGAGAGAAAAGCAGTCTAGGAGGAGTGCCTCTGCACCAGAGGAAGGAGGTGAAGATGAGGGGAGCTGTACGAAGCCAGCCATGGAGGCGATAGGGTGGGGAGGGAGAGGCAGGTAAGGTGGTTTTAGACGGATGAAAGGTCTGTGTACCAAGAGTGAAAGGAAAGAAGTAGAATGCTTGAGAAGAACAGTGAAGGCTGGAAGTGGCTGCGGGGTGAACGGGAAAGGCTACTGTGGGAGACACGCACAAGCTCGTGGTAGAACATCAGTAGGGTTGGGGGCCCTTGAACCATGCTATTTGGAAGTGAAAAGAAAACAACAGAAAGTAAACTTGCAAGAACTAAGGAGGGAGGGATGCTCAACCTAAGGCTGTAGTTCTAGCATCGAATAATCTCAATGTATTCTGAACGGAGTATGAGCAGGAGATCTGGCCATTTTAAACAACTCTAAGTCAGGAAGTTCGCTTAAACATGATTTGAGTCACACACCTATAAATTTGAAGAAAGATTTTCAAAACGTGTAACCCATTTCAGAGAGTCATGAGTATTTTCATTATGTAGTTTTTATTTTAGACGAACATTATTATAAAAAAAAAGTTCACCTGGAATAAAATTCATTAAAAAAACCCCAAAACACAGCAATAGTATCAGTACACAGTTAATGAATTGGCTTAAACAAGATTAACCACATGACAGGTCCACTTTATCTGCAGGAGCTTTTATAAAATACACCAAAGCCATTGGAGCAAAAATAAAATACACCAAAACACACACAGTAGGATAATACTATGGAAAAACTAGATATTTTCTACTAGGGGCATGATTTTAGTCAAATAGTTTATGGTATTTTGCATTAAAGGACCTGCAGTATCAGGTACAAACAAAATAAAACTCATCTGTAAGGCCATAGGAATGAATTCTAATAATTAAATTCACATTTTTAAAAACGGTAAGAAAATAAAACAAGAAGTTCTATTAGTTCTTGGCAATAAGAAATGCAATTGCATATCATACAAGTATTTCAAAAAATGGAGTAAAATTTGAAAATATGCCTAAAATAATTGTTTGCTAATTTTCATTTCTGTAAATTTCAGTCATTTAGATTTTTTTCATCATAAGCATGACACCCATTAATTTTATTAGTCTTTTTAAAAAAAAGATTGATTCTATTGTAACATTGTGCTAGCATTTGAAATTTTATTAGCATATCCTGTCTCTCTAGGTTTCTCTGCAACAAGGGATTTCATTTTTAGCCATCCTCCCTTCTTTAGCTATAACAAGAAGGAAAAAGGAATGTACTTTCTGTTAAGAGAAAAACTCTAAAAACCCTGACAGCAGAAACAACTGCTTACAATCTGAGACAAGTAAACCAACATAATGAAGTGCTGTTTTAAAATTCTAAGCTTAGAAGCTCATTTTTAAAGATTAAGAACTAAATTTCTAAAGAAATCTAAGTCATAAACTGGAAAAGAAAGTCTGCTTAAATCTATCACTTACTGTTTACAGGAAAAACTTTATATAAGCCTTAATACAGATTCTCAGCATTAGAAACTGTAAAATGGAGTTATAATCTCTTATTAGAAATTTCTGCAAACATTTATCTATATTGCACAGCTAAATTTATTAATGGAGAAAGGGAGATAATACTTCTTTCTTGCACTATTGGATATGACATGTATGTTCTATTCTAAACTACCTCCTACCTTTCCCAATGATGCCTTTATTTCAAAACAAAGCATATAATCTAAATTGTGTTGGATGTTTAAAGGCTGGCTCACTGTTTTTCTACCAGGTATTTGAATACTAGTTAGCTAAATGAGGTATAATTAAAAATAGTCCTTCAAAGTAAAGAGTATAGTCTTCTGAAAATTTATAACAAAGACTGCACAAAATGTTCATGTAAATAGTAAGAAACCCTGCAGCACCTCCTAACTGATGCACAGGTGGGTTATTTTCTCATAATCTGTCTGAAGTAAAATAGAGCTAAAATAAGTTCCCAGTGAAACATTTTATAATCAACTGGTTTACATGCTACTTAGTTACAGCACATTTTCATTGTCTGATGCCCTCAAACTCTATATTAAAAGGTCTAGTCCAATCATTGGCAGAAATGAGCACACTGATAATAAAGTGCAGCCATTGAATACCACTAATACTGCTGCAAAAATCTTCATGTACCTGATCCATAAGACCACAAAAATGTTCACACAAAACTAGATTTCTTCCGTTTCAGCAGGGAACAGACAATTATCTCTCACTAAATTCATCTACAAATAGAAAAAATAACACACTATATGTACATTATTAAGCAAAGTGGAATATTTATTGGGTCATTTTATCATGCAGAAGGTGAATTTCCTATGTTCTTAGCTCAAATTATATACAATTTAGCAAGACTAAATGTAAGAAAATAGCAAGGACGATTTATTTCTATATAACAGAGCATATACCCCCAATTTGCTGCTACTTCAAAGAGCACTGTTAGACTCACCTAGCTTTTACAGGCTCTTTCAAAGGGAAGTTCATGGAGACTAGTTATTAATCCATATAAGACAAAAGAAGAGAGAAGGAATAAAACAAAAGCAAAGCATTCTATTAAAAACAAAAAGTTAACCACAGAATATGTCAGTTTTGGTTTGCAGATAACCCCTGAGATATAAACCAAAGTGTTAAGACACCAAATAGTCAGAGGTAAATTACTAAGAGAATTACATTCATACATGGTGTCATAGCACTTGCCTTTTAGAAACTACTTTGTTACCCTCCAGAAAGCTTAACTGCTTGGATCTTTTTTCAGAAAATTAGTGAATACAAGATGTTTCTAAGAAATTGTTTTTTGTTTCCAAAAATGTATCTAATTTTAAGATGGCAGACTTACAATCAACTTTCAGTCAAGGAACCACTTGATTATACTGGGACACCAATAGGTGCCTTTTAACCTATAGATAAGTAAAAACAAACAAACAAACAAACAAAAAAAAACTCAAAAATCAAAACAAACCAAAAACAAGGAGGCTGGAATTTGTTAACAGTAAGTTTAGTATAGCCATCAAAAATAGCTCTGGACTATTTGCTGCAGCTAAATTGTGCGTAAGTTTTCAAACAAGTAGTAAAGGCTGACTGGTTCAAGCATTCTAATGGTACATCTTAATTCGAAGCAGAATTCTCTGTGGTAACAAGCAATCCGTTTCCACTTCCATTTCCTATTCTTATTTCAAGCATCACGGTAAACTCTGTGAACAAAGCAGGCCTAAGAGGAAGAATAATTATTAACAGAATTCATTTCCTTCATCACCTCTCTGTTTCTCCCTCTGTGTTATGACACTGAAGGCCAGAATAACAGCAATGACACAATGGTCTTAATTTGGCACACAGTTAACGCTAAATACCTTTCTTTTCCCATGCAATGGTTTCATCTACAAAAGGCATGCCAGTACCAGGGTCTGGTGGGAAAGGCAGCTAAGCTTTCGGTTGGCTTTGGCCCAAATGACTGGACCAAGTTCTCTAACCACGAACCTGAACAGATGGAGCTGGGTTCCACACATTCAACAACAGCTGTTCTAAAACTGAAACCTCGCGTGTATTTTCTCTAATCAAAAGGCAAGACTTTTCCTAGAGGCTGCACTAGGTCTAATTTGTTTTTTTGTTTTTGTTTTTTAAAGCCCATGTAAAAACAGAACAAAATTCATTATTTTCACCATTACCAAGAGCTATCTCTACTAAATTTATGTTAACAAGTTATCTCTCTTCCTGTAAGTAAGCTTTCTATGAACTAAACTCTAAATCTGACTCCTGTTAACTCTTGTACACAGGGATTATGGTAGGAATTGGGTATTACAACTAAACCAGCTGAGGAGTAAACCTAAAACAAAATATATTACGTACGCTAATGTGACGGAACCAGGATTAGAAGCTGAAATAAAACCCTAAATGGCACATCTCTCTGCCCACATAAAATTTCAGCTCAAGAGTTAACAACTAGAAACAGACAATAATGGTAAAATATGTTATGTTTTAGATAACCGAGTGATTACAATAGGTCAAACTTAGGAAAAGACAGCAAATAAGAACCCCAGGAAAAGTGAGATTAAGATATTTCCAAATGCAGTTTTTATAGATTAGGCAGAGGGAATCAACTGAAAAGTGATTTATTCAGCTACCCAGACTCTGGCAAAAAGGTCAGAATGAAGCAAAGCGCTAAACAATAAAAAAAATTATGGCCTCTGATGAATAGATGGACATTTATGAACTTTTACGATAAATTTTTATCAGCATGTGATGATTCTTATTTAAGAAAATAACAAATCAGAGCCCTTAAATAAATGCTATGAATGCAGTAACATCTGGCCATATGAACCAGACCAAATGTCCTTTAATTTTAGTATACTGACCTCTGGTTGAAATGTTCTTTTTTTAAACATCCCCCAAAGCACAAATTTGTCTAGAACTTCATGAGACAAAAGTGTGCTCATGAGAGTCTAAGACTGTGTCATAACAGGGAAAGGCTAACATTGATGTGCAAAGTGAAAAAGAAAGATAGCAGCTTCTGCAACAGGCAATAAAACAAAGAAAAAACAAGTCTGGCATGTGTCTCCATTTCATTGCTTCCATGTTTGAAAACAGGAGCCTGTTATCTTGAGAGGCCATGAGGCTGGAATCCACTCGGCATTCTGTATCGAGAGGTCTAGGTTCAGTGGTGCTCTCAGCAGCAGCCTGGCGGTGTGATTCTGAGGCTGGGTGACCTGTGCTTTCAGAGAAGCAGGAAAGGGTCCTCTAGGTGTGCTGCAGTCTCTCAGAAAAAGTTCATCAAAGTAGCGAACACCGGAAGAAACTGGTCTTCTTTGATCGGTTTTCTGTTATTTTCACTGGTCCACCTGCCCCTGATGAATTGCTGTCGTTCTAAAAAACAGAAGATAAAGTTGCCAGGAAAAAGTAAAAGTTTCATGGTTTGACTCCAATTATCTAAAAAAAATTAACAATATCAAACCATTCATAAATGTCTATTCAGTAGAATATTTTATTAGAAAAGGAACTAATTAAGCTCTGATATTTTTGGTTTCTTTGAAAATGGTGGATTAAAAGGAGAAAAATGTTTTTAGGACAGCACCTTTTATACATACTAGTATCAGTTAGGAAGCTCCAGTTTCCAGTTCAAAGAAATTATTGGCAAGGGAGTGTGAAGTTTCAAGGGTAATGATAGAAACAATGTTAAGCTATTGGCAACAATTTGTTGTTAGAAGTAAGAAGAGTTGGTAACATAAGGTATACAATTAAATTCAGAATTCAGGTTAAACTAAACTTTCAAGGTTGTCCTAATGGTTCATCACTGAGATTGTTTCAAATTTAAGCAAACTTTAGCAACTTCAAGATGATAATTATATATAGATATAAATATGTCACATCAAAACGAAACTAGAAAATTTTATGGCAAAAATTTCATTTGTGCCATTATTATTTTAATTATTTGGATCAAACTTCAATTAATGTCCATTTAAAGAGCCACATGAAAGAAATGAAATAGCTGCAGTTCAGAAATAAGAAAACCTGAAGAAACATAAATAAGAATCAAAGTTCAGCCGTCGCCGGATAGCTCAGTTGGTCAGAGCGCCGTCGTCATACACCAAGGTTACGGGTTCTATCTCCGGTTAGGGCACATACAAGAATCAACCAGTGAATGAATAAATAAGTGGAACAACAAATCTCTCTCTCAAAAAAAAAATCAGTTAAAAAGAAAAAGAATCGACGTTCAATCAGGTGAATATGAGTCAAGAAAAAAATGAGTTAATGTGAATATATTATAATCAAGCCTATCTTTTTAATCAAATAAATACACAGCATAAATAAAACAAATTTACAAACAGCATAATAGAAATAAAAATTATAAGTGATACAAACCATTTTTCTGTTGAGTTTTGTCATTATATCTCGTGCAAGTGTAAAAAATGCCTAAAGGTAAACAAAAAATTGCATTATTATATATTTATAATATATTTAAAAATAGAAATGTAGAATGTTTTCATTACAAGTTATAAATATATTACTTTAAAGCTTTTAATTGAGAAAAGAACATAACTGTAATCATAGTATACACGTGCCTATTTTATTTTTCAATTATATCACAAACATTTTCCAATGTTATAAAACTGTCATTCATTCATCAAATATTTTCTGCACACAATATCTGGCCCAAGTTCCTAATATGACACTTTAGTTATGCATAGCTTCCTCATAACACCCAGAGCACCTGGGGGCAGCGGCTCTGTCTCAGCCACCCCTGCACACCCACAGCAGGGCACAGTTCTGGGCTAGGAGAACATCTGTTTAATAAGTGGATGAATAAATGTTTTACCCTTTAGCTCTAAAGTCTGTTTGTACAAAACCTCTGTCTTTTATTCCCAATGTCCTCTCTTTCAAATCATTTTCACTGTTATACCTGAGAACACACAAAATCTTGACATTCCCAAATCCCGACAATGCCTCCAGCTCAGTTAAATCCTCCACCGTGGAAATCAGTTCAAATGCAGCAGGATAAATCTGATTCATCTCAGTGACATTTTTATGCCTAGTGTCTTGTGACCCAAACCAAATATTTTTTAGCCCTATCATCCCTACTTTGTTTCTAGGGAGCCAAGGCTCTGAAAGCTTCTTCAGTTGTCTCCATGCGAAACCCACTGTTATGTCAGTCTCTTTGTTCCCAACTGTGCCTGATGCCTCCAAAAATATTCAGTAAAAGGATTCTTTCCAATCAAGTCAAACAGAAACAATACAGTAACTATTATTATCACTCACTGTCGATGTCTCACTGTCACACTGGTCACCTGTGAGTCTAAATTTCTAAACAAGCCCATCCCAGTTTTCATGAGGCTAACTAACCACACCGTTAAGGCTCTAGGAAAACTGCTAACTTCTGCAGAATATACGGGCCAGAATAAGCAGCTTGGGCAACTCCCAGCCCTTCATTTCCATAACTCAATGCTCTCCCTCAGCCACAGGTGTGATCAGGGTACAGGTACTAACAGAGACCTAAGCCTGCCCCAGTAACCAGGGTTCCGAGTTCATTCTGCGGGAGAAACTCTACGTGGGCCATGTCAGTGAACAAGCTCTTCTCCCGTCTCCACCATTAAAGCTGACTTGAGAGGTTCCCCTCTTTCTGATGAAAGGAAATCCTTTTGTGGCAAGCAGAAGGAAGCATTTTTCTGCTTATCCATGCTTAAATGAGAGACTTCCTGTTTCCTAACACCAATTAGCCAACCTGAAAAAATGAGTTTTAGTTATTTAAGACACACACAAAAAGCTCTGATGAGTATCCATTATCCAATAACGTCATTTAAGCCTCAATTTTTAGCCATGATGATATAGTGAACAGTGAGTAGCCTAAGAAATTAAATGTTTATGAAATCATCAGTATTATTGTTAAGTGAATTACATGTATTAAAACATATTACATGTAATATTTTTATGACCAGTTTTTTAAAAGAAAATATTATCAACAATTTTGCCCTTGGTAAAGAAAATCTATTCTTAGAAGACTTTGGATGATTTGGTTTTCAGTAAGTTAACTTACTGAAAATTTATTACTCTCTGATAAACACTTTCTGAATGCCATCATGTTAATGTATCATGTTAATCTACTTAAACATGTGCACTAAGGGAATCTGTTCAATAAGCTAACAGTTTAATACTCTCTCACACAGAGACACGAAGGTAATTAAGACTCGCCTGCTGCAGGCTACTACAGGATGACACGGACGATGATAAATGAGCAGAGGAAGGCACTGCACTTGGTCGGCTGGTGAAGGATTTCCAGCTTCCCAAATACAGGGCAAAAGTGAACTTAAACTGAGCAACTATCTTCTGTTCAGTGAATCTTAATTGAGCAACCAAATATATTCCATGTGGAGGCTGGGTGCTGGAAATCCACAACCAGGGTCCACATAAAAGTCAGAAGCACAGAAGTTCACAACATGGAGGCGTTCACACAAGGCATTCACTAAGTCACACAAAAACAAGGCTTTGAGAATTGCCTGAACATAGGCAGGTAAGTGCGAGTACTACTACATAACAATTCACCAAACATTTCTCTCTTTCTTACCTCTTCTACATTTGTACTGGATTTTGCACTTGTCTCCAAGAATTTAATCCCATAGTCAATTGCTAACTGAAAGGCAAACAGAAACATTTAAATACAGTGTAAATCGCTTGAACATATAAAGCATTTATATTTCCTAGGTTTTTCAAAGTCCCAAAGGTAGAGTATCTAGTTCAGAACTCCTGTGGTTCTCAAATCTCTTTGCTTTCTTCTATTGTGTTTGAGATTGAGATATCTCACTTTACCATCGTAACATGGCACCACTTCCACTCAAACACAATCTAAGTACTTCTCTTTTTTCCTATTATACTTTTACTTCTTAATATTCTTACAAGAAAAACTGCGACAGACACTCACCCCCTACCACTAATTTGGGATTCATTCACCCCTTTTATCTGCTCTTAAAGTACAATTCTCCAACACTTACTATACTGACTTGTCATTATTTTTTAATAAATTGGTGCTTAACAGAAAAGCTTAAAATACTAAGTATTCATTGCTTTGGTTGCTATTAATTGTGACAAATGTGAATTCTTCCATATTTCCATCTACTCCCAGAGTTCCCAGTGATTTATAACAACAAGATTAAGAGAAACTTTTTAGGGGAAAAAAGTTTCAGCCTGAAAACCATGTGTCACATAAAAAAAGTTAAAGCAAAGACTTAAACATTGAAGCCTCTACATCATTTTAGAAAATGCCATAGAAGTAAATATACACATATAATAAACTCCTTTGCTTTGCAGGACAGGACACAAAATAGAGAAATGCCTATAAATGACCAATAAATGACATCCATAGCTTGATGAATTACAAAGAGTTTATCCATAATGACCTAAATTTAATGTGTAGTAAAATATTCCTTAAAAAAAGAATGAATTGGAAAAATGATTACTGTTGAACTTCACTTATCCTATTACTTTTTTCCAAAGAGAATAAATTATTTTAACTTCAAAACTGGGCATTTTCCCACAGATATGGAAGAAACAGCCTGATCTCTAAGCTGCAGGAATCTGAAAAAGAACCAATTTGTATCTCCCAGAAAAGAGCAAATTCTTTAGGACTGAGTCATGACTACATAGTATATAGAGTTGCATCTCGAATACTAATTCGTACCATTCAAATATGGATTACATCTCTGTTGTTTTTAAAGGATTAAAATATAGATATTTTAAAAACTTAAATCAACAATTATACTAAGAAAATAAATGCTTCACGTGAGTAGATCAGAATATTTATGCATTCAGCTCAAATTCACCTTCTCCCCTCTTTCTTTTGACACTTGTCTTTTGTCATTCATATCACATTTGTTACCCAGGATCATTCTTTCAACATCTGAAGAAGCATGCTGCAAGGAGAACACAGTATGTTATAAAAACAGCCTGAGGAAGACACAGTTATTCAATAGACAAATCCTAACCTGTCAGGAACATACTCATGCATTTAATAATTAAGACAAATAATCTTTCACTCGACACAAGGCATAATTCAGAGGAAAATTTAAAAGATGGGAGGAGGGGAAAAGCTACAGTCTAAGAGGCTATGCAGACTTGCTTCCCAAAGGCTCGCAGTCATTCTCCTGTCTTTTTGTACATGAACAAACGGAAATAAAACTTATGGTTACCTAACAACAAAACTTCCAAATATTAGTTTGAGTCAAAGAAGAAAAAAACAAAAAACTGGGTACTGAGTGAGCCAATGGAGAAGGTATTTTGGATTCTGAATTACTTAAAAAATAAATTCATGTAGGTTAATATAATTGTGTACAAAATCACTTCTGAGTCAGCTTTCTTTCTGAAATGTCAAAGACATAAAATCTTAATGCTAATCAATCTGGAATTAAACCAAATTTCAAATATCTAAGATGGAGGAAATGTTAGAGGGGCAAAATGATAAGTTGCTGGAATAAAGATATATTTTTTGCCAGTCAAACAGATGGTGGGACAGATAGAACCCAGGAATCAGATGTTTTAATCCTGGCTCTTCTTCTTCTTTTTTTTTTGTTTTTTTGTTTTTTTGTTTTTTTTAAATATGTTTTTATTGATTTTAGAGAGAGAGGAAGGGAGAAGGAAAGAGAGAGAGAAACATGGATTGGCTTCCTCCTGCACGTTCCCCACTGGGGATCCAGCCCGAAACCTATAACCCGCAACCCGGGCATGGGCCCTGACTGGGAATCAAACTTGCATCCTCTGAGTGCATGAGACAACACTCAACCAATGGAGCAACACTGGCCAGGGCTAGACTTTCCTTTTTAAAGTGTATATTAGCACAGGTAAGTCACTTCTTTCTGGCCTCAGTTTTCTCACATGTAAAATGGGAACTTAGATTAAATTATTTCCAAGATCTGGCCCAAATTTAGAATTCTGTGAAACTGCTCCTCTGTCTGCCTCTGCACCCTTCACCCCAATTCAGCAGGGCAGTCAGACTGGCAGATGGGGGCTCTCGCCTTCGCTGGCGCGCCTCAGAGCGAGGTCCTGCCCGCCCACGCCCTACTTCTCTTCCAGCAGCATCATGATGATCTCCAGCACCGCCATGCCCTTCCCATACATACCTCTTCAATGTTTCTTATCCAATTTTTAATATTGTCAAAGGACTTTTCATTTGTGATGTCATAGACCAGCATAATTCCCTATAGGAGGAAAAATGATCTTTATTTAGTACTGTATGTATTTAAAGTTGTAAATATATAATGTAAATGTACTCCTTCCTTCCAGAAACCTTTTGTTTGTTTGAGGTTTTTATTTTATTTTTTTATCTTTATAAAAGGGATTTATAATAATATTTAAAGTACGGAGAAGCAAAAATAAATAAATAAATTCTTCCACTGTCTCGCCATGTAAATAAATACTCTGTTAACATTTTCACTGTTAACCTTTAATGAATTAGTGATTATGGTAAAGATGATACACCCTTTCTCCCTGACCTCACATGATAAGAATCAGCACCAACTGGAGCTGAAAGAACGTGGAAGTTAAAACAGAGATAGCATTGAGAGTAAGAGGCAATCATTTCTGTTGTGCACTTGTTTATTCCAAGTAGAAATTGTCTTGCTTCTCACTCCTACACTAAAACTGTAACCACACAGCTTCAAAATTAATTTATTTTTATACAGGCTTATCAAAATGTCACATCTGTCTAAGTAAATCACAGACACTTAAAATATAATACATTTGTTATACAAGTTTAATGAAAGGCATTGTCATCATATTTTTAAAGACCCCATGCCTGGTGCTTCTAAAGAGTTTATCTTCTAAATGTTTCAACTGATGCCTATAGGCTAATATTCCAAACTCTGTATCACCAGACCACACTCTGGTATTAAGTGCTAGATCCACCTGCTCATTCCCCCGTCAGCAAATATTTAGTAGGCACCTGCTATCTGCCTGATACCACACCAAGTACTACCAGCAGTGAACACGATAGACAAGGCCCCTTTCTCTCATGAAAACAATAAACCAATAATTATAGAATTATAATTTTGAGAATCACTATGAAGAAGTATGAGGAGCTCTGAGTACAAATGCTAATCTAATCTGGTTGATGGGCTGGAGTGGTTAGGAAAGGCTTCCCTGAGAAATGACAAGTAAAGCCAAGGCCTGAGGACTGAGTAGACTCGAACTGGGCAAAGGGGCTGAGGCTCGGGTGAAGAGGGAAAGAGCACAGTGCCTGGCACAGAGGAGAAACGGTATAAATATCTTGCTGACCAGGAAGGCCCAGAACCCCCGGGACTGCAAGAAAGTCAGCTTGGCAAAGGTGCACAGGTCCAATGGGAGAAAAGCACAAGATGTGGCCAAAGAGATAGACAGGGGTCAACTGTGACTTGGAGACCAGTAATTGGACATTGCTTCCCAGATGTCCTCTGTGGTCACTGAAAACTCAAGTAAGTAAAACATGAGGCTGTCTTTGTCCCCGCCAGCTAGCCCAAGCAGACCCCTGGGAGCACTCTCCTTCAGTCAGTCACTAAGTCCTGCAGGACCAACAACCTCAACAGTTCCAGAATATGACCCCCACCCCCCCACACACATGAATGGCCTTATTCATATTCTCAGCAATTAACCTTTACCTGGATTACTGTCACAGTCTTTAATTGGTCCCCCTGCTTTCATTCTTAACCACCTCTAATCCACAAGGACACTAGAGTTATCAGCTTATGGATACCTCTCCATTGTACTCATAATTAAACTAAAAGTTCCTAACATGGTGGGCAATGTCCTTCAGGGTCTGGCTTCCAACTTGGTAAATAAATGTAAAAATAAATAATATAAAACACATATGTACACATAGATAAAAGAATCCGGGAAACAATGAAATGTTAACAGAAGCTATCTTAGGGTAGTGCAATTATGGATGATTTCTTAGGATTTTACACTACACGTAACCTTTTGACAACAAGAAAAATCAGTATGATTGCTTAAATGACAAATTGATATCCTCTATCCTCCCTCCTCCCAGCCTGAAATGCAAACACTTCACTTTGGATACACAGTAAAGGAAAGTATTTAGGTTAAGTACTTTATACATAATATCTCAGTAGATTCTCAAAAGAATCCTGTAAAAAAAAAAAAATCAAAGTGGAGAACTGTACATTTAAATGGTCACTTTTATGTTATGTATATTTTACCACAATTAAAAATAAAAGAACCCTCAAATGGAATCTGAATAATTCCTGATTCAAAGTATTTAGCTGCCTGTAATACTAACATTAATAAATAACTGCCATAGCTCTTCGACCCTTTGGGCTACATGGGTGACCTTGGTCTTTACTGCCTCAGGTCTGTCGGTGGCACTCTGGATGGTTAGCACAGGAAGTGTGAACATAGTGTAGTGGTTAAGGACATAGGCTCTGGAGTCAAGAGGCATCTCCTCAAAGATCCCAGGATGTAATTTTATCCCTCAGGCTCCTTTTCCCATTTGTAAAATGAGGACAGCTTGTTTTCCACACTGGATTCTTTTGAGAATCTACTGAGATATTATGTATAAAGTACTTAACCTAGAACCCAGAACACAGCTTGGACTCAATTAATGGCAGCTATTTTTAATTTATATCTTTGATTTCAATAGCAGAAACACTTTGACTATTTCCTATGTAACCAAATTGATATTTTGAATCAGCAGGAAATACAAACTCAAGTATACTAATTAAAACTTTATATATCTTGTTCATTAGATTCCACATTAAGTGAGATCATGTGATACCTGTTTTTCTCTGACTGGCTTGTTTCACTTAGCAAAATACTCTCCAGGTCCATCCATGCTGCTGCAAAGGATCAGAGATCCTTCTTTTTTACAGCGGCATACTATTCCACTGTGTAAATGTACCACAGTTTTTTAATCCACTCATCTATTGATGGGCACTTGGACTGTTTCCAGCTCTTAACTATTATAAATAATGTTGCTATGAACATAGGGGTGCATATTTTCTTTCTTATTGGTGTTTCAGGATTGTTAGGATATATTCCTAGAAGTGGGATCACTGGGATCCCTAGAGTCCTCAGGAAAATGTTCATCTATGAGAAATGTTGATAATGCAATGATATGGTCCTTTTCTCCAAAAGTCCAACTGTCCATCAGGGCTGCTATGCCTACAAACGTTGCTAAATAGTTTGAAAAAGACCAAAAGACTCTGTGGCAGACTCCAAGGCAGTGCTTACCAACACGCTGCATACCTAGAGCAACCACTAACCCTGCCAGAACCACCACTGGCTGAAATGAGGGCATGCCCCACGAGAACATGATGGCCCCACATCCCCTGGAACAGATGACTTGCAAGATCCAGGGCTCAGTAGAGCAGGATTTCCTGAAGTTTTATCTAAGATTGTTTCTAGGTCTGAAATTTTCCATTGGTTCACCCTTCAGCAAGTAGTTATTGAGCATCTACTATGTGTCAGGCACTGGCATTATAGCAGGAAAAAAAGACAAAAATCCCTACCTTCAAAATGGAAAAGACAATGCTACCTTAGAATACCAACAATTTCTAATTACTTGAAGTAAAGTGAAGAAAGACTAGGTAGTAGATAAATGAAAAAGACAGGCAATCCGCAAATCTAAATCAAATAACACATTTCAACGCCCTCTTTCCTCATACCATGAACTAGAGCTAGACATCCAAGGGAGACATGCTCTCCACACTCCAAGTGTGCCTGCCCACTCTCGAGTCAAAACAAGCAGGCAAGTGGGATCAATACATCACTCCTAGAAAATAATAAACTGGTCAATAGAAAAGCTTGTATTTATAAGATGCTTCTAATCAAAATTACCTGTAAACTATCTAAATCACCCCAGCTAAGATGTTCTTATTTATTCCTAAAATCCTTCCTGGGGAAAACAAACAACAAACAAACGCTTTCCTGGCACACAAGATAAGTCCCTTCCCTTTGATTATAATCTAAGCAAAATAGAGAGTAGCTAACAACTATCTTTCTTAAAATGATGACCTTTCACAATCGTAGAAGTATTATAGGGTGAAGTGTGGGGAATACAGACATATAAAATGCTTAGTGGTGTATAATGCCAAGGTGATAGAGCTTTGAAAAGGAATTCCCAATATTTTTGTGGGGATGAATTACTGGTACTCAAATAATCGAGTGTGAGTAACAATGGAGGAGGAAGGGCAGGCAGCATGATGATAAAGGGCTCTGTGGATTTAGATCGCATCTTCCTGAAAGCAAGGGGACACCTATCACCCCTACAGCTCTGTCACCCTGACACCATTCCCAGGAACACACGTCTTTTAAACAATGAGCTAGGTATGATGGCAGCTGGTACCCCACAGTCTACTAGGTTGAGCTTCATGATCTCAACTGCTCAGCCTTCCAAGACTCTCTGAGCACAATGAGTTTCATCAATATTCAAAGCTCCAACTAGTGCCTGGATTAGACCTAGAAGCCAGAGATAAAGACCTGGTCCAGACTTGATGTTCTAGGCATGGTTCAGTACAGCTCTGTTTCCAAGCTGCCTTATTCACCACTATACTCCCCAGCAGCACACAGAATCTGCTCTGAGCCAACAAACAATATAACTGGGTGGCACAGATGAAGCCTCAGGATGGAAATGAGCCAAATGATGACGATATGCTAACAAGGATAAAGCTACCATGTAGCGAAGAAGGACTTGGTAGTCAAGATTCACCAGATTCTAAATCTCAGAGTCACATATCATTCAGCCACTTCCTGGACACCCGGTGGAGGAGAATCCAGAGAGCTGAGCCATCGAGAGGGGATATGTGGGCTTGGTGAGAGATACGGCACAATGGTGGCAGGGCCGAATGATGAGAGGGTGCAAGAAATGAATCCTTAGTCACAAAGCCTGTGGTTTGCTGAGATGTGGAAAAGGTATTCATAAAAGGAAAAATCACAAAAACACACAATCACTCAGGATGTATGGAAGAGTTCTAAAATACCTACAAGCTAATTACCTCTTAATATTGTGAAGACTAGTGACAAAGTATATAGTTACTAAACACACAACATTTTCTCACATCAGAAAATCTATTTTCCCCATTGTACTAGACTTCAGCTTGAATTCTAGAAACTTGACAAATGAATGTTCATGTTTTACTTTCACCTGAAGAGTTACAAAGCCCCTAAACACACTCACCATGGCTCCTCTGTAGTATGCTGTCGTGATGGTTCGAAATCTTTCCTGACCCGCTGTGTCCCTAAAATGTTAAACAAAAGGAGAGAGTGGTTTTAAAAGACATCACTAGCATTACTGAGGAGAGACCCAAAGCTACAGGAGAGATCATTCTGGTCTGCACAAATGCAGTGGCTTCAGGGAAGGGGAGGAAGATACAAAGGGAGCCTGTTGTGTGTGTGAGCTGGAGGCGGCGGTGGCTATGGGAGCCTGTCAAGTGCTCACAATGACCTGTGTGAAAAACGTGGACCTTGATGATAAAAGCAGCAACAGGAAAACCCATGGCCTGCTAGGAACTGGCATGTTGTATTAGTCAAACACATATGGGAGAGAACAGAGAATAGTTCTAAATTCTTGGACTCCTAGAGATAGTTATAATCCTTTTAAATAAATGCCTAATGATCAAGACATTTTGCTCTCTTGAGTGAAAGTCTGATTTCTGTACAAAGAAAGCAACTGGGCTGGACTTACTACTGTGTAAATTATGCTCAGCTGAGCACACTAAAATGTTCCTCGAGAACTTTTTCAGCTATGGAGCCCGTAATTAAATGGGAACCTGGAGTTCCAATACATAATTGTTGGCAATGTTTCCAAAGACTTTAAAATATGAACAACACCGCAAAATTACATAAACTTTAATATACTCTTGCGTTTTAGCTGATGGTGTACCATTAGAATACATTCTAAAAAACACAAAAGTTTCCAATTACACTTACTGAAGTAATCGTATAAAGCAGGTAAAATTTCCTTGATATCTGGGGAAATCAGTATTCCTAAATATGCCACTTACCAGCAGAATGAATTCACTCCCTGTGCTACTAAGACAAACTAAATTGTACAATTTAACTGTAGGGAAGAAAGAGGCATTTGTGAAAAAACACTAGAAATCTAATGCATATCAAACCCCAATAAGAGATGAAGGCCCAAGGGAAATATAGTAGATTAAAAACATTAAACAAATCCCTTAATACTTGTGTATACTTTAGAAGATACTCTCACATTATGCCCACCACAGCCCAGTGTGTGGTATTACCATCACCCTTGTTCTGCAGTACAGGAAACAGACTCAGGTGGGCTGTGGGCTCAGTTCTGCCACTGACCAGCTCATACCCTTGAAAGTGACTCAAGCCACCTACATCTTGGCTGTTTAGTGCATGGCCAGGCCTCACCTCACAGTCATCTTGTCCAACCCTTCTGCCACTGATCAGAATTAGCTACACAGGGCACTTGTTTGGCAAGGGGAAAAATACAAGCCAAGCATCTTTTTTTTTTCTTTATTGATTTTAGAGAGAGAGGAAGGGAGAAGGAGAGATAGAAACATCGAAGAGAGAGAACATCGACTGGCCGCCTCCTGCATGGCCCCCCACTGGGGATCGGGCCCACAACTTGGGCATGTGCCCTGACCGGGAATTGAACTGGTGACCTCTTGGTGCATGGGTTGACTCTCAACCACTGAGCCACACTGGCCAGGCCAAGCCAAGCATCTTTGAGTAGACCAACCATATCTTCATTCTAACACACTACTTGATTTAGAACCAGCGAAGCTGGAGGGGAAACCCTACCATACTAAGTGCAGGTCCTAAAGACTAAATAGAGACCATTTTGCTGCTGAGAGTATCCATAAATAGTGCCCTGATGTTATATTAAATTCTAATTAGCTGATCACCCACAGGCTCCTAGAAACACTCCCTACTGCTATGATCAGGACTTTACAGCACAGAATCAGAAATTCTCTTTCCTTTCCCCTTAAAAAACTGTTTTATGTCTTTAAAATATTCGAACTGTTTTATGTCTTTAAAATATTCGGCTTCTTATTAATACTAATAGATGAAAAGGGTAGCCAGTGGTAACCTCCACAATGTTTTCCAATGACATGTACTGGGAACCACTATACTAATATATGAAACTGACATGATGTTCCAGGAGATTTGGGTAGTTGTCCAAACTTTATCACTAACCCAGACATATGCCCTCAGATAAATTTAACCACTCTAAGGCCTAGTTTCCTCCTTCGTAAAAGAAGTGCTAGTGAATTTCAATACAATGTTATAATTCTATTTCTGTTCTGGGGTTCAAAGAAAAAAAAACAGCCTAAGAAATAAGACCATATATATTATTTTACTATTTTATACTGTGTAGTGTATGTACAGCTCTAAATTTCTCAGCTATGTCCCATGTCTGCTGCTCTCATCATCACACATTAGATCAGTAAATATCATCAAAAACCTGTCCCATGGCTCCAATTCTATATGGCTCCATGGAAGGTCCTATACTGAAAGACATTAAACCAGCTTACAGGAGGTTAAAAAAAAAAATCTATGAAGAGTTTTTTAGTTCAAGCCCAAAATATTCAACCTAGCAATCTGGAAGAACCATATTTACTCACTGGAGTTTGCCAGATTCTGGAAGAACTAACCAGTCAGTTTTGGGTGACCTTAAGGAGACCTTTGCCTTGCATATTACGACATGAGATATGAGAAATATGATGTTTTTCTCCATGATTTCCTAGTCCAGTGTTCCTTATATATTTTTTACTTAATGAGATTATATAAATAAGTGATAAAATATCAGAACTTGAGGGGAACTCAGATATCATCAGTCTAATCAATCAATTTACAAATGAGGGAAGGTAGGCCCAAAGAAGGGAAGCAACTGGCCCACACCCTCAAATTAGAGGTAGTACTGGCTAGAACCTAGGTCTGCACTTTCTATTCAGTGTTCCTACCACTTGACTACTAAGCCTTATCTGATTTCACAGCTGCAACAACTATAATAAAAAAGTAGCCCTGGTCAGTGTGGCTCCATGGTTAGAGCGTCAGACTGTGCACCAAAGGATCTCGGGTTCGATTCCCAGTCAAGGGAATGAACCTGGGTTGCAGGTTCAATCCCGGGCCCCGGGTGGGGTATGTGTGGGAGGCAACTGATCAATGTGTCTCTCTCACATCGACGTTTCTATCTCTCTCTCTTCCCCTCCCTCCTTTCTGCTCTCTCTCTCTCTTTTTTTTTTTTTTATCCTCACCCGAGGACATTTTTTCATTTTTTGTTCAGATAGAGTGGGAGGAAGAGAGAGGAAGAGAGAGAGAGAGAAACATCGACGTGAAAGGGACACATCGAGTGGCTGCCACCTGCACGACCAACCAGGGCCGGGGACAAACCGCAACCGAGGTACATGCCCATAGCGGGAACCGAACCCGGGTCTCTCTGGACCGCAGGCCGACGCTCTAACCGCTGAGCCAAACCGGCCAGGGCGTTTCTGCTCTCTCTCAAAAAAAAAAAAAAAATCAATGGAAAAATATCCTTGGGTGAGGATTAACAACAACAAAAAGTAATTTACACTCTAGAATTTAGTTTCCTCCCCTATAAAGTTAGCATTTGGGAAGAATGAGTGCTCAGATCTCTTCTGGCTGTGGGTTAGTGAGTAACACCATTCCTTACCTTCCCACTCTTGGTGGAGAGACCTTTGAATACCCTTTCCTCTTGATTCTGATAAAGAAGAGATTTTTTAGCTATCACAAAATACCTCTAACTTATCACAATGCACATTTTAATTCCCACGTTCAATTCCTGACTAAAGTATAAACTCTGTGTATGTGTGTATATATATATATATATATTTACTTACCATATCTGAAGCTTAATTTTCTTTCCATCTAGTTCTATCGTTCTGATTTTAAAATCAATTCCTGCCAGAAAAAGAAAGACATGCTAAATTTCTTCAAATATAGTCCCAGTCTTATCATCCAAGTCTTATTAGGAAAAGAACAAAGATTTCTATTGAAAGAAAGAAAAAAAGAGCTCTCCAACGCCCTGGAAAATGTGAACACAGAGAGGGTGTGAATGGTATGTTTCTTCTGAATGCAGGCTGAAGAAAGGAATGCTAATTACTCTGAAAAGAATTCCCACACATGTTAAATGCAATGTCTTATATGCCTCATTATTTTGACATAAATGGATCACATCTTCTCAAAGTTACATAATTTAGATAGATTGAGAACATGCCATATTTTCTACATATAAACAATGTTTCCCACCCCTCGTGCCCCATCCATCCCTAAAGGTGGCTGTGGGACCTCTTCACAATGTCTGCCTCCATCTCCCTTCCACTTGTTTCTTTAAAATCTGCAACTGGCTATGAAAAAAAAAAAAAAAAAGAAAGAAAGAAAGAAAAGAAAAAAGAACAACAATAAACCAACCAAACAAAAACCTGTCTATTTGAGGGCAGGGATGGGAAAACTTGTATGTTTATTATACAGTTAAGAAGTATTTTACATATATTTAAATAAATGTTCCCCACATTTTACTGGCTACAGCTGAAATAACTAAAATGGTTTTAGCCCCGGATGCACTTTAGAATTACCTGGGGAACTTTAACAAACAAACAAACAAACAAACAAACAAAAATCTCATAATTAGGCCAACTCCCTTCCCAAAATTCTGAGATTCTGACTTAATTGGTCAAGTGTAAGGTCTGTGCACTAGAAATTTTCAAAGCTCTCCAGGTAATTAATTTTAATCTAAAACCAAAGTTAAGAAGCACTCAACTGGGCCTGACAGGTAGCATGTGAAAGTCATTTGCGGCTTGGGCAAGCACTCCAAGTTCAACCCCTCCTTCACCCCCGTAGCTAAAGGGACCTGTTAGTGAATACAAATTGGTTGCAATCTGCTAAATCCTAATCATCTGGTTACCCAGCTTTGTTTTAGATTTTTCTATTATTTTGCATTCTATACAGAACCCTGTAAAGTGGTTTCCAAGACATTTCAAAGAAACACATCTATTATGTATCCTCTAAATTGACTTAAACATTAACTGTAGCTATGTGGGGGGAGGAGAAGCCTTTCACAGCTATGTTACTACAATGTTTCTACAAATCAACATTGAGAGCACTCAAAAAGGCTGCTTGCCAGCTTCATATAATGCCTAGGCATAAACCAAGTGGGTTTTCCCCTTCTCTGCATGGCACTTTCCCCCCAGAGACCCTTTTTAGGTACTCTTGTGTATCTTGAAATAGACAACAATCAGACCCAAGCTAATCTAGTAGGACAGCTTCTCAATATTCTTTCCCCTCACTAATAACCACTGTAATTGTTAATAAGTACAATCTGAGACCCAATATCCCCAGGTTATCTGGCCCACATTTCCTCCAGGGTACCTCAGTATTGCAAGGTCAACAGTGGCAGAAGCAAAAATGAGCAAAACAGCATAAACATTAAAGTTAGCATCACATAGATTTTACTGTGGCCATTGCTCATTTAAGACTTAATACACATTGATTTTTATCTCTTTATACACCTCCGAGTCCAGTGTAACAAAGACCCTAGGGATTCTCTGCTATCCTCTATCATTTGGGGGGGGGGGGGGTCGAGGCATTAAGAACAATGCCCAACAGGGGCTCAATAAATGTTTCTTCATATTAACATTATTAAAAAATTCATAATTTTCCAAATTCATAGAAATAGAAAATAGGATGGTAGCTACCAGAGGCTGGAGAGAGAGATAAAGGACAGTTGTTTAATGGGTATAGTTTAGGATTTGCAAAAGATGCAAAAGTTCTGGAGACCTGTTTGACAACAATGTCACTATACTTAACACTATTGAACTGTACACTTAAAAATGGTTAAGATGATACATCTTATTTTATGTGTGTATGTGTTTTTTTTTAACCATAATGAAAAAGAAAAAAAAAAATCCATGACTCAAAATGCCGACTGTATAGCTGGAAAATTAACTTTCTCAACTGGAAAGCTAATGCCCAACATTCCATCATTTAATAGTTCATTCACAGTTTAAGTAAGAGGTGATATATATCAAATGCCTGTTCATAGGAATACGTTCCTTATTCTGGCTTATTGGGGTTGTAACTCCTGTTCTTTCAAGGTTGTTTTTGCCTGTAGTTGGGAGTCATGGGCAACTTTTCCACCTTCGTTCAACAAAGCCATTTTGAGGCTCCTTTAAAGTCTCAGTTACTGTCCATCCATTTAAAACATTTAGAAAACTTTCTACTGACCTAGCCTTTTGTTTTTGTATTTGTTAGAAGGATTACCTTTCTGTTATCTGAGGAGGTTTAACTATTATCTGGGAAACTTAACCATCTTTTCACTATTCAGCGGTTTTCAATGTTGTAAGAGTTGTGAACTGGTCTTTAGCTTTTGTTTATGTGCCTGTTGGGAGCCAGTTGACAGACAAATGCTGTAGAGCACAGTCAAATGAACACAACTTGAATTTTATTAAAAATGGAAAATATTGATTATTACTGAAAAGCACTGGACCTGGAAGTCAAAAGACCTAGATTGTAGGTTAGGTTCTGTCTTTAACAACTTTTGGGGGGTTGCTTCATTGCTTTGAACCTCTATTCTCCTCATCCTTAAAAAAGATTGAGAGGATCAATTAGATAAATTAGTTAATGTGTATGACTGTGCTGTGGGAACTCTGAAATTCCATATAAATGTAAGAGATTACACATTCAGATTCTATTATCCTGCAGCTCTTGTCAGTTCATGCATGGATTATGAGAATAGCTTCCCGGGACACTGTGCCAACCTCTCTCCCTGTCTAACTCGCTGCCAGCAACTGTGAGAACAACTTTCGGCAATCCCTGTGGTAACGTCACCTCACTATTGAGGAAGCTGTGGAGCCAACTTCCAACTTCCTCCTCCTGGTAATGCAGCCTGTTCCCTGGGAGACAGCGCTCTCCTGACACTGCCACCCTCAGAGCCTCTCTCCAGCTTCGGCCTCTGTTTCTCTCAAGGCCGCACACGTCTTCCCTCTGCGTGTGCACGGCTACTGGGCAGCCTTCTCTGAGGATGCCTCTCTACCCATGCAGCCATCCCCTCCTTCCTTCCTCAGCTGTCCACTCCGTGCCCATCACTTCTCCAAGGCCTGGCTTTGGCATAGTAATTCAATCCAGTCTTATCTGGCTTATTAACATACTGCTCTGAATTGCTCTCACATAGAGCAAGGGCTCCATCCTCTCTGCCAGTTAGGCTGCACACAGAAACATGTGTACAGTAGACACTAAAGGAAAGGTTAAATCCTCTTATGAAATTACATCAAGGTTAAATTCTACTAAGTGTGGAGAGAGCTAAGAAAACCATGGAAGTTCCAAGTTTTCTTAGTATACTACAGTAACAATAGTAAGGATGCTGAGAAATCTTGTTACAGTAAAATAAACGAAGATCTTTATATTACAATTTGTTTGACAACAATACCAGTAAAATATATAGCAGATTAATACCTTAAATTTTAAAGGAAAAATAACTTCCTGAGGCTACTCCAAGATTAAAATAACCAGTCATAAGAATAATAATACAATTATATCTATTAGTATGCTTTCTGCTGCAACAGAAACCCCAAATCAAACTATCTTAAGGTAATTTGTTGACTCATATAACAAGCCCAGTGGTGAGTTGGGGTTTGGAGATGGCTCAGCCCAGCAGTTCCGGCTCATTTCTCTGCACCTCCTTTGGCTCTACCCTCCTGGGAGTATCAGTTTCATCCCCTGACTGATAGCAGTTCCTGACCACAACAGTAATACCAAGAAGAAAAGAGATCATCATCCTGTGCCTCTTTCTTAAAAGTGAAGAACTGTTTCCCCAAAGCCGCCAGCGACCTTTCCTTCATGTCTTATTTTTGGATTTATAACCAGATTTGTAACCATGGGAATGTCACGTTCTAGGGACTAAGGCTGAGTTCCTGAACCAATCACTGCATGGTCAGTTACCAAGATTAAATTAATCTAAACCTATCCTAAATTTAGATTAATCGAGTCCCATCCCTGCAGCTGGGTCATTCCCTGCAGACCCACAGGGCTGCTAAAATTAGGAAAGCAGAAAAGCTGTTGAGTCAATCATAATATCTGTTAGAATAATATTCAAATCTATCTAATTAATACAACTTTATGTTCATAACCATATGAAACAGACAAATCATAACAGCTATCCCTACTACCCTGGCATGAATGTTATTAAATTTCATGATAACTACAGTACTTCTCTGAAGGTAATTTGGTCTAGTGTTCAGCCATGAAGCAGAAAATATGAAGATAAAAAAAGGACAATGAGCAACCCAAGTAGCTGCCACGACATCTCCATGCTAAACCGTGATCACTGCCAGGAGAGTCCTCGTGCCCACGGTCCCAAAGACCTGGCTGTGTTCCAGCCCCAAACAATTAGACTGTAAATGAGGGGCTATCATATCAACAGCAGCAAGAACTACATTACAGCTCATCTTGTGGTAAGGGAGCAACTTTCCCCACCCTCCTCATTTTAAAGGACTATATAAGTCTCAAAAAACAGCTTCGAAGGGCATTACATTTTGGGTCAAAATGCCCTTCATATTTCAATAGCCTTTTGGAAAGCATCGGGTCTTTTTGGCAGCATATCTAGTACAATCATTCATGTTCAAAATGATGACCCTGAGTCATCTCAACTCATGAGCAATCCACGAGCCGCCAGGCTGCATGCGGCCTTCCCAGCTGGCCACAGCCCCACATCCACGTTCCGGAGGCAAGACTCCAATGCTGCTTCCATGTTTCTCCGATATGCCCCATCATTAATTTTTTTATGGCTTGAAAGCAGTGTCAGTTTTCTCATTAATATTTATCTAGTCAATAAAATAGGAAATCTAAATTATAAGAAAACATTCCCAAGAGACTCAAAGTCACTTTCATTTTGAATTAAACACACACACACACACACACACACACACACACACACACACAGATTTTTACTTTTTCTGAACTGATTCTCATGCTAAATAGTTGCTCATAACTGATACATATTACACACTATAAGGAGGCAGGAAAGCAAATATGAAAGGAATCATAGATTTCTAGACCTAGAAAGTACCTTAGAGCCCTGGAAGGGTAACTCAGTTGGTTAGAGTATCGTCCTGAGACACCAAGGTTGAGGGTTCAATCCCTGGTCAGGGCACATACAAGGATCAACCAATGAATGCATAAATAAGTTGAACAACAAATCAATCTCTCTCTCAAAACAATCAATAAACAGAAACAAATAAAGTACCTTAGAGGTAGGTTGTTAAGTCCAGTCTTCCCTTTGTACCTAAGAAAACTGAGCCCAAGAGACACAGCAATTTACCAGATTAACAAAGACCAATTCAAAAAGGGGTTAAAAGTGAATTTGGGCATTTAAAGATCAGGTCTTCCCAAACAGACTTGTATGAGAACGTCCATGTCTCCTGAGGAGGATTGCTCTTTAAGGATCCTAACAAAACCCGAACAACAACAGAAATGTCCACAGTAGGAGAACACCTTGGTATACAGGGGAACACTCGTAAGCAGTGAACAACAGCCACATGTAACAACGTGAGTGAATCTAAAAACAAGGTTAAGTGAAAAGAACAACTGTAGAAATTTACAGTCAAACCATTTCTGTAAAATTTCAGAAATATCCAAACCAGCCTGGCCAGTGTGGCTCAGTTGGTTGAACATTGTCCTGTGCACCAAAAGGTCACCAGTTCAATTCCCAGTCAGGGCACATGCCCGGGTTGGGGGTTTGTCTCCCCGGAGGTCAGGGTATGTGCGTACAGGAGGCAGCCGATTGATGTTTCTCTCTCTCTCTCCCTTCCTCTCTCTAAAATCAATAAAAACATATTTAAAAAACAACAACACCCAAACCAACAGTATGTGTCATTTTTATATATATCCAGGTTTAATTTAAGTATAAAAACATGCACAAGAATAATTATCAACAAAATCCAGATAACTGATACCTCTGGAGGGAAATAGAAGAGGAGGGATTAGGGAGGGGTTCCTTCCAGTGAATCACAAGGACTTCAACTTTGTAATTTATTATTTCTAATTCTGCGTGATGGTACATGGATGTTGAAATGTTTTTATATTAGGTATATTTTTATATACCTGGAATTGTTCAGTTTTAAAAAAGCAGTAATTAGTTATCTAGAAAAATGACATATGGAAGCACTCATTCATTCATGGTAGTAGAAAATCAGACCAAATTTTAGAGAGGAAAGGTACCTTCTAGATTTAGTGGGAGGCGGAGCAGGCATTACCTCCTCCCGCCCTTGCTTCAGATAAAGAGGGCCTGTGATCAAGAGCAAGACTGGATCACGTTCAGAAAGTGCCAGGGAAGATCAGGAGCCTGGGGCAGTAAGGAGTGCTGGCGACTCAGATTTTAAGCAGGGGTTCAGGGACATTTCCTTCCCTGCTTGGAGGAATAGGAGCTTCCATTTGGGCCAAGGGCAACAGGAAGACAACACATTTGGTCACTGTTGGGAGTGGCACTCTGGGAGAGGAACAAAGGAGTTCTGATTTTTCATTCCAAGGGGGCCTGGAGAAGGGGGTTGGGGAGCAGCTCTGCCCTGCCCCTCTGAGGAGAAGGTCAAGTCATACTTGAGGCCTCTGCATTTATTGTCCAGGCAACTCACAGGAACAAGGGCTGGCAGAGACCTGGCAGTGAGGCTTGAGTGAGGGATAGGAAGTCAGCATGCAAAAAGACAGCTTATCAGATATTTCTCAGAAACCTGGGTGCAGTTGGAGGCAGCTGGAGGGAGGGCTTGACCAGCAGTATAGAAGGAAAGAAACTTTGAACTTGACTCAACCCCACACAGTTAACAGATCTAAAAGTGAAAAGGAATTTGGAATGACCAGTATTGGGCCACCTTTCATTCCACAAATTAGATATAATTTAACATGGAAAGAGAACAGACTAACAAAATTCTTTTACACTAAAGTCAAATTAGTCAGCCAACAGATAATAATAATATAATCTTTTCTGTTTCAAGAGAATAGGGAGGTTTTCCTTGGGTTTGTGAATAAATGAAAGGATACCATTGCTGGAGTGTGGGAAAGAGTAGGAAGAAGGACTTTTCCTGGCCTTAAGACTAACTCTCTGGGGCCAGCCAGTTGTCCTGACCTTCAGCATAAGCTGTGACTTGATGCATTTTTGCCCAGTGGGTGGTGCAGCACACACAGCTCTCGCTCCTGTCGGGTGCACTATCTCAGCTTACTTGGGAAAGTCTGCTGCCGGGCTCAGGAAAATCAGGGGTGGAGAAACAGCAGGGAACTTCAAATGAGGTTTTAAATACTTGGTTCCCACTGAAATTATTTTAGAAGTCCTATTTGGATGCAGTCAAGAGAGCCACGGAAAAAAATTCAGATTTCTGGGACGTTTAGCCTTCCAGTGAATGACAATAATGCAAAATTCCAATGCTGGGTTTAACATTAATGAAGAAAAAACATGGGTTATCTATCCCCTTTGACCCACTTTAAGAAGCAGAAAGTTAACACTGCAACTTTTACAATTAAAACATGTACTTTGTTTCAAAAGGACATTTGGAAACAACATCTGAGATCCCAGGCTATCTGAATATGGGTTATGTGGTTTGTCTATTTACATTTCAGAGATATCCCAGAAACAGAATAAAAAGTTTCCTAAATATTAAAATCCACTTTAAGAAATGGTACATTCACTTCCTTATTCAGATTTTATTGTTAACGATGAAGATACAGTGCCCGTGGATCCTGCCAGTTTTGAAACGTTGACACCATATTTTGTTCATGCTTTTTTGTGTACTCAATATGGAGATTAATGAACTTTTAGAGTAGCTGACTTTAGGACAATTAGCTAAATTTTCTAATTAGAGAAACAGATTCCTAAAATAAGAAAAGATGTGAGTCATAGATTGAAGCTTTAAAATACACCTTTTTTCCCCAAAATAAATTAAGGTCTTGGAGAAAATATGCAAATGTAGGAATAAAGTTACCAATGTTACTTAGATCAAAAGAGAGGAGTTCAAGGCATTGCTCTTTTGTAAATACACATTTTGTAAGTTCATAAAAGCATATTTTCGCCAAGTACCAATTTTGTGGGATATATTTAGAACCATTTGATTTTTTTTTTATCCTCACCCAAGAACTTTTTCCCCCATTTTAATTCAGATAGAGTGGGAGAGAGAGAGAGAGAGAGAGAGAGAGAGAGAGAGAGAGAGAGAGAGAGAGAGAGAGAAACACTGGCATGAAAGGGACACATCGAGTGGCTGCCTCCCCAGGGCCAGGAACGAACCGCAACCAAGGTACATGCCCTTGGCTGGAACTGAACCCGCGACTCATTGGTCCGCAGGCCGACGCTCTAACCGCTGAGCCAAACCAGCCAGGACTAGAACCATTTAATTTTTGTTGCATTTATATTCAAATATACAATCTGGATTTTTGTTTGAAAATTAGAAAGTCTAAAGTTTGGAAGGAAAAACACTTTAAAATTAAGTTTAAAAGACATTTTAACAACAGTTTGAAATGATCACTGGCAGCCAAATATGTTAGTTTTGTTAAATCCAAGATAGGACAGGGAGGACTTTTTTTTAAGTGAACTAACAAGTGGTCTGTGATATAATTTACTCTTAAAAGGACACCTGATTTTTAAAAACAGGAGATAGAAAGAAGACTAGAACTCTTCAGATTTCTTTGGTTCTTCCATTTGGTGACTAGGAAGTGATAAATTAAACCCCACCTGTGGTGTAACTCAACAGTGACACAGATTACCACTTCCTGCTGAAAAAGCTGCACATCTTGACACTCTTAGAATTCCTTAATTGTTACTGAACTAAGTTCAACTCTTGGCATTCTTCATAAGACAGCTGTACCTGTAAAATCTAATCACATCAACAAAAGATAACAAACTCAAACTAATTCTAGAAGTTAGGAAGGATTTACTATTTTTCCTTTTGAGCTATAAACATATGCATGACAGATACAAAGATAGTAAAGAATAGTTTTAGGTAATGTTTATATTTGAGAGTCTCCAAGGGCTTTATAGATTTAAGTATAAAAACTTAATTTAATTAACTCTTTAAATGTCTTTGGGAAAATAAAAGGGCAAAATAACAAATCATTATATACTTAAAAACTACTAAAATATACCTATGTGTTGAATCACACAAATAAAAGGTTTCTAAAATGCTAGAATTACCAAAATATCAAGAGAGAAAACAGAAATAGCAAACAAAGTGTAACAACACAACTACAATCCCAGGAAGGATTGAGAATTTTAAATTTGATTAAAGAACCAGCAGAGATTATCCAGTACTCAGCTCACCGTTTGAAAATGGCGAAATTAATGCATGACAAGTCTCTTTTGCAAATCTTGCTTTAAGTGTTACTCAATCTGGAAATAGCAATGTGCTTGAAGTCAAAATGTAGATTCTAGAGGTTCTCAAAGAACAGATGTTTTACCTTCAATAAAATCTCTTTTCATAAAGAATCTAATTTATGAACTAAACTGTCTTGAAGAATAAAAGTTCAGAATGCCTCTGAGATTTCCATCCCTTTCCTATTATTAATTCATGGGCATCTCAAGAACCAAACTGCTCCTAAATGGAACCAGTTGCACCTCCTCTGCACCATCTATTGTTTTTGAGAAAGTGTGCTTTGAGCAGGCAAACCCCTCCAGTATGAGTCACTACCACTTTCCTAAACCTGGAATTTCCTTGTTTGCACTTTGACAACTCCGGGTCAGGTCTGTTTCAGTTAAGGGTGAAGGGAATATTGTGGTTATTCAAAAGATAAAGATAAAAAGGCAAATCCCTGATTTTACATACTACTGCTATAGGAAACCATACTGCCAAATCACTGGAATTATCACCGGAAAAAATTACAACTACATTCCAATGATGTTGCACCAAAAATGCAGTGAAACGGATCTGTTAGATCCTTCCAGTTATTGACCATGTATCATATTTTCCATTCATTTGGAGGTAAGTGAAAGCTAAAAAGAAAAAAATTAAAAGTAATAATAACTAAGTAACAATACTATATGGTGCAACTAACTAAAAACAAGTGATATATATTTTTTCTCTTTCAGAATGAGTTCTTAAAAGAGGAAAAACAAAAAAGATTATTACCAATGTAACATATCAGTTAGCAGCTAGGGCTGAAACAGACTCTGGCTACAATTTTATTATTTTCCAGGAAAATTTCCAAATCACTTCTTTAAGAAAGATTTCAACTTATATTGGTGCAAAATGTAAAATTTAGTAAATTTCCTCACCCCGTCAATACAAATCAACTTTTTTAGGGTGCAGCGGGTGTCTGTAACAAATTACTGAAGGCTGAAGAGAAGAATCATCTAGTCCTGCTCTTCTGCAACACCCACCTCACCTCTTCCCATCCTCTTCTCCCAATGACTTTTGTCTAGATAAAAGGAAAGTGATCAGAGATGATAAAATAAACATAACTGCAAACCCTCATTGCTCAGAATCTAGTCAGCAAGAAAGACTTTTCTTGATCAAAACCAACATCAATGCCACAAAAGTATAATAAAAGTAAGCAGCACTTACAGCTCCCTGCAGCCAGGGTGACAGATGGATAATGATAATAAGCTATTGCTAATGAGGAGGGTTAAAACAAACAGATGGAGTATATGCAAGTGAAAGAATAAGACAAAAATCAACAAAAATGGCACAGATTATAGTTTTTCTTATCAAAAATGAAAAACTTCTACCAATGATTATATCATCCTGATTTGTAAACAATTCCCTGTAACACAAAAGTTTAAAGTTGACAATACTCTATAACCTTTATGTATACAGTTAACACCTCTACCAGCCAATTATGCATCTCTCATATATATAGTCATCCACCTCTAAATACCTAAGACATTTTTCTAACTTTATAGGGTGATAAAAGGTTCTGCCACCTAACTACTTCCTTGACTTGGCTTTTAAAACATAATACAATGTTACAACTGAGCTGGACTTACAGATGCCATCCCAACTAATGAAAGAGTCAAACACTTCATATTTTCTCGTCTCCATTGTCCCCTAGCTAATTGCCACTTTAGACTTCAAATATACAAAGGATGAGTAATAATTGTATTCAAAGCATAAAATGAGTGGGCTGTCAAAATATGCTACAGCGGACTTCACATTCAATCATTATTCACCCTAATTACAAATC
The DNA here is from genome assembly GCA_030848825.1 of Tadarida brasiliensis. Classification (NCBI taxonomy): domain Eukaryota; kingdom Metazoa; phylum Chordata; class Mammalia; order Chiroptera; family Molossidae; genus Tadarida; species Tadarida brasiliensis. The sequence continues at coordinate 195,158,475 of CM061257.1, read as the reverse complement.
CCAGTGTTTGTGGGTGGTGGGGAGGAAGAAAACCTAAACAATATTGACAAGAGGCCATTTTTATTTTATTTTATTTATAATCCTCACCTAATGATATTTTTCCATTTATCTTCAGATAGAGTGGGGGTGTAGGGGGGAGACAGACAGAGAGAAACATCAATGTGAGAGAGACACATGGATTGGTTGCCTCCCATACGACCCTGACCAGGGCTGGGGTCCGAACCCCAACCAAGGTATGTACCCTTGACCGGAATCGAACCCGTGACTCTGGTCCGAGGGCCAACACTCTAAACACTGAGCAAAACCAGTCAGGGCAAGAGGCCATTTTTAAAAAGCCATCCTGATACTTTAATGGCTTGGAAAATCAGCCAGTGCCATATAAAATAATTTCTCCAAAATTGACCAAAAATTATTTCAAATTACATTTTATAAGCTTGTTTTTATAAAACCAACTTCAAAGTATAACACACTATTCAAGGCCCCAACCCACCCACTCCTAATACCAAGGAAGAGGTCTCAGGTGTTAAAGCAAGAAACTTAACTGCATAGTTTCTACTGACCGGCCCTCAATCTCAGATAGGAAAATTATTTACCTTATATTTCCCTTTACCTACTTCTTTCGAGATTCATAGTTCTTTTTCTTTTTTAATCCACACCCGTGCCAAGGATATGTTTATTGATTTGAGAGAGAGAGAAACATTGATCAGTTGCTTCCCATACGTGCACTGACTGGGAATCGAACCCACAGCCTAGGTGTGTGCCCATAGTTCTTTCCAAATCCTACAGAAGCATGTTGAGGACCACTGAATGACTGTTAGCACCTGTCTTTCTCAGGCAAGTTTTAGTAAGTTACAAATACAAAATGTTTTTTAAACAAGTCACAATCAATCAAGCAGATGCCCCAACTGACAGACATGTAAGACACAAAAGACTCATCTAAAAGTCTCTAGCCTGACCTTGGGTCCTGGATGGCAGAGACCCTTATTTCCTCAACACAATACCTAGGAGTGATTGACCAAGTGCTATGTCTTCACTTAGGTAAGTACAGACACACTTCCTTGAAAATACATCCCCCACCCCCCACCCCACACACACACACATACATCCTCTCACTTCCCAATGCTGGAGCAGCCATTGAAGGCCTTGCGTCTTTTTCACCATGAAGGAATACTTTGAAGTTACGAAAAGAAATCCTTGATCATATCAAGATTACATAGAAACTTAGAAAGTGTTTATGTTATAATGTTATAAAAGCAAAATATAAAGTGTATTATGTAACTATGTAGACAACGTGCATCTAGCCAGCACCATGTGAAACTGTAAGGTAGTTATATTAGGGTAAGTATGCTACTGTGAGATGATTTTCAAAATTATGAACTTAAAATTTTCACCTATTCTTCTATTATTTTTGCATTTTTGAGAAAATATTACACATGCTAAAGTTGAAATAGTACTCACTACAACTATATTTCAAATTCTGGATTAAAGAAGCTTTGGGGGACAGCTCTTAGAAAATTTTAGCATTGAGTATAATGCTGTTTCTCTGAGGGGGAAAAGCATAAAAATGCACATCAAACAAACACTTCACGCTCTCCATCTGAAAGAGCCCGTGCTAACTGAAGGCTTCCCCTATTATTTACCAAAGAGCTCGGACAAATTTGTCCCTCTTTCTCTAATTCCTACAGTTCCAGTTTCCTTGCTGTCACCTGAAAGAGAATGTGTGCGAAGACAAAGAAAGGGAAAAGAAATGTGAGCTTGCTTTCACATGATGTGTCTTTGTGGCATCTGCAGAAACAAACCCAGGGGGAAAGGCCTCATCTGCAGATTGCATTTTCCATGCTACCCCTGTCCCTAATTAACGCAGATAATTCTGAGTTTGCCATACTATAATTTATTAATCATATTCAATTAATCTAATCAGTTGTAAAACAGGAAAGGGCAACAGTGCAAGCTTTAATAAAGTAAGCTCATTGGACTTTGGAAGCTGCTCAGCTGAGGCTCATAGTGAATTCCCACACACCCAAAGGGCAAAAGTGGCCTTGGTGAATAATTTGCATTGTCTATTTTGAACTCATTTTTGTAGTCATAAGGACCCATATTACAATGTGAATTAGAAAAAAGAAACAGCAGGTATATATAAATTTAAAAAGTAAACTCAGGGATACAGAGGGTAGAGAATTCTGGGCTCTTAGGTATGTAAGGGGTGGGTGGAGCCAGAGTACTGCCATACATGAACAGCTGAGAAAAAAAAAAAATGACCATCAAGTTGAAAATTGTACCTCTGCAATTGAAAAGGTAGTATTTTACAATGTTAAAGTTATCTACTCAATTTTTTAACTGATGCAAAAGTATACTGGTAGCATCCTAACTGTAACCCTCAGTTACTAATATGAAAGGCAAAAACAGAATTATCCACTCACATGATTATTTTACAGACACACTGTCATTTCAAGGATGTCCTCAGGCAAGCCCAGGGCAGGATTTCCACATCTGGTGGTCAAAATGTTATGTTCCCAGTTTGGACAGCATAGTCACTAGGCCAGGAAATGTATACGACAGTGATGCAAAGAAGTTCAGATACACAATGACTGTGTATTTTTAACCCCAAATGGTCTGTCAGCAGAATGAGGATGGTAAAAGAAAATGTCACAGGTAGCCAGGTCAGTGTGGCTCAGTGGATTGAGTGTCATCCCATGGACTGACAAGTCCTGGTTTGATTTCCAGTCAGGGCACATGCCAGGGTTGTAGGCTCCATCCCCAGTAGGGGGCATGCAGGAGGCAGCCAATCGATGTTTCTCTCTCACATCGATGTTTCTCTCTCTCTCTCTCCCTTCTTCTCTTCTAAAAAAATCAATAAAAACATTTTTTTAAAAAAGAAAAGAAATGTCACTGGCCCTTTGGGGAACAGAAGAGATCACAACCACTGGGCTGCTGTTCTTTGCATGAATTTCTGAAAGTAAAAGAAGCAAGCAGAAAAAAATTGTACAATCAGAAATACCGGTATTTAATCTCCTTCGAATAAGCCCTTGCAGGCCTCAAGGTTGAAGTCCACACTTGTAGATTATACTAACTTTGCAACCAATTCTTCAGCCAACGTGCGAGTATAATCCCTTTTTAAATTATAGAACAGAAACTGAGAAATAGAAACTGACAAGCTTCACTTGGTCTATACACAAGATATGGCTAAAGATTTCTCAATCACATGTGATACAATGTGGTTAAGCTCAGTCAGATGTAGTCACACTTAAGAAAACTAAGTTGACAAACGAAAGAGCAAATTTTAATATTTAATTTGACAAGAAGTATTGAGCCCAACATGAACCTGACACTGCACTAGGCACTGAGGAATGCAAAGAAGGAAAGTTATGGGCCTCAAGGAGCTCCTAGGCTAGCAGTCACTGAAATGTCATAATGTGAAAATCCTACCATCATATTTGTATCTCTTCAGGAGCAGGAACTAACCACAGATGATGAACCAAAAGGAAACATGATTTTCTAAGATATGAAACTGCCTGCTTTAATTCTGTCATTCCCACAAGCAAGCATATAATTATCTCCCTAAAGGCTGAGAGTAAACAAGTGGCATTTGTCTATCACAAACGGTAAAAATAGTAATAGCAATTTTTCACTGTTGTTTAGAAACCAATTTGGCTTAAGATTTAAGAGTTTTTTGTGTTTTAAAGTACTCACTGTATCACCTTCACATTCCCTCCCTGCACTCCAGTATATACACTATAGTCTTAATCAAGTCTGAAGATCTCTCTGAGCTCGAAGAGCTTTGATGGCCAGTTGAAAATCAAAATGAGCAAATGTATTTATAAAGAATGGCCATATTAAAAACTGTCACTTTTAGGCTATTACAGTAAAACTTCAATATAACAAACTAATTCAGGCAAGGAAGTGTCCTTTAAAGCCAAAAGTCCGTTATATAATAAAGCTGAGAAATGCGTATATTGAAAAATTGACAAGTTTATCTGTTTTTACTTATGTAACATGCTTATGTAATTAAGTATGCATGAAAAGTTTAATTTCACAGAAAAGTTTCCTATATGTATTACTGTAATTTTTTGTTTTGTTTTTTACCTATTACTATAATTTTAAATTGATTCTGAATAGATCTAGTAAATGAGTGCATTCACCAGTCACCATGAGTAAACAAATGCACAAGGCTGGGGCGTGGCTTAGCGCACGTGGGAACATTCACCTGCGAGAGTTAAAACTGATAGTCACACTGTGCAACAACAGAACTAATTACCGTGTGTGATGCGGTGATCACACGCTAATCATTCCCTGAACATTGTTTTTGAGTGGTGACACTCGGATTTAAATATGTAGACTACAGTTGTAGATATTTAATATTTATTTATGTTAGCGACATTACTACAGTGTTTTGTCCAACATATGGCCTATTCGCTAAAATTTGTTAAAAATAACAGTGAATTAATAACAAAAAAATAACCTGTTAATTTAATTATAAGCAAATCTTGATTAGAAGCATTTTAAAATTAACAGGGTGTTAATGTTCACATAGGACATATGGACCAGAAATTGTGTCTGTTAAATCCAAAGTCTGTTAAATCGAGGTCCGAAAAATCGAGGGTTTACTGTATTAGCAAAGGCTATCGAGTACAGCAAACCTCTGTAGCTCAGGTGTAGTCTTGAGTCCAGACTCCAACAAAGTCTTCTGTCTGATGAACATGATTAAAATCTATTAAAGAGCTACCATTCATGGTGTACTTACTATATGCCAGGTATAACCCTAGGAAACAGCCGTGACTATCCCCCATTTCACCAATAAAGAACCTGAGGCTCAAAGAGGTTAAGAAGCTCATCCAAGATGATAAGCTAGCAAGTGGCTGAGCTGGGATATTTGCTAAGGAGGAGAATTCTGTGTGACTCAAGTGGCACTAACAGTGGAATTTCCTTTCAGAGTCCTCCCTGGAGGTACTAACTCAGATTACAAAGGATTTGTGAGGAACCAGTTTCCAACAGGGCACAGAAAGCTGAACCTAGCTCTAGGTCATCTCTAGATCACAAAAGGAGAATAGGTCCTCTCTGGGTGGACCTGAACGTCAGGTATTAGTTCTTTGAGCCCTCTGAGTATGCTTAGTTGAGCCATTCCATAAAGAATTCCTATTCTAGGTTAATCTGATAGATCTGATCATCCTGGCATTTTGCAAACTGGAAGACTCCATCACTACAAGTCTGTTTTGAACCAAAGTAAATATCTCCCCCAGGGTAAGGCCCCAAATAAAGGAATTTCAGGTGAAGGGACAAAAGGCTCTTATGACTGAAATCTATCCTGGGTTAACCTATAAGACAGGGATTGTGACACTTACGCTATACCATGGAACATGCTCTTGGTTCTACAGGCAAGTATGGGATATGCAGGATATTATCAGTGCCCAAATGTACTTCTTAACCATTTGTAAGGTACCTTTTAAATACACCTAAATTTCTTCCTATATGAGATTAATGCTTTTTCTCTAATTATAGTTGCATCTTCCAATTCTCAGTTTATAATGAGAAAGAAACTATATTGGAAATAACTATAAATGCTCATAAAAAATTAAAATATGACCAGCTTATAAACTGTTCTGTGACCTCACTGGGGCTCCAAACCCAAGGCTCTTTTTACTATATCACATGCTTCATTCATTAGGAGACATTCTGTGGGATAATAAAATGGGTTGTTTCGTATCATTTCTGAGGCTGCACCATAGAAAACAACAACATAAAAGACAGAAGAAAAATTTTTTTCTGGAACAATGTATCAGTCAGGGTCTAATCAGGAAAAAGAAACCACTTAAAGAATTTACAACAGAAGGAATTTGATACAGGGACTTGGTTACACAGTCATGAAGTTGCTGAGAGCCAAACAGAAGATAGTAAAAGGTTTGGCAACAGCAGGAAGCCACTACCACCCCTAAGAGAGACAACAGGAGATGGTGTTACTGGAGCTGAAGGCCTAGAGTCACCTGACAAGATGGTGGAAATACTGATCACCTGTCCAGTGGGAGCTAGAGGCCCAGAGAAGCCACCTAAAGCAGAAAGGGAGAAGGAGAAATACCCTGGTTTCTCCATTTCTCTTCCCCTCCAATCTCCTGCTGGTATCCCTGATTGGCTGAACCCAGTCTGCAGCCACCTGACCCAGGAGTCTGGGCAGGGGGAAAGGGAAGAGTGGATCAGAGGGAAAACTGACCAAGAACACGAGTAAGCTTTAGCTGCACGAATTTAACGTGTGTTACTGTTGTAAGCCACTGAGATTTGGGGGCTGTGTAACAGCAAAAGCTGGCTGATAGATACTGCCACAAACACCAAGTAGGTGAATAAATAAGCAGACAGAAAAAATCAGATAAATGAAGAATCAAATGTGAAATAATATTAATCATTTTCAATAACTGCTTTGAGAAAAAACATTTCCACTGTTAATGTGTGAGCCTGGGGCAGAGGGGAAGCACTTGTCCGGATCCCCAAGCATGTCCTGGTCCTGCAGGAGAAGCACATTTGAGAACCTGTCTAGCTGGAGGTGGAAAGCAGCCCTGGCCATTTCTAGCTTCACAGTCAACTGGGCAGTTCAGGACGGGATGACCTGGTGAACTGGGAGTGTCATATGCTGGCAAGTCTGGAGCCAGGCCTTCCAAAAGGGAAGTCTGTCACTGAGTCAGCAATGTTGCCAAGCCTTAAGCCAGAGAAGTATCAACATAGCTCAAGGGTAGCCACTGACATGGTGACTCCAAGCTTTTTGCTTATAATACTTCCATCACAGTACTCACAGTTCAGCCTCGTTAGTTATTTATAATCCCTCCCTTGTCCCAAAATAGACTGGAAGCACCCAAAGAATGTGGGGTACCTTTTTTAGCTTACGGAACTCTACAATTACCCACCTTAAAATACATGGCTCCATCCAACATATCCAACCCTGCCTTTTTTTTTTTTTTTTTAAATCATCACCCGAGGATATGTTTTCATTGATTTTTTAGAGAGAGAGGAAAGGAGAGAGAAAGTTTTTGAAACATCAACACGAGAAAGAAACATCGATCAGTTGCCTTCCGTACACACCCTGACCAGGGATCGAACCTACAACCTAGGTAATGTGCCCTGACCGAGAATCGAACCCACAAACTTTTGGTACACGGGAAAACGCTCCAACCAACTGAGCCACCCGGCCAGGACTCTGAGCATTTATCAGGATCTCCCCCACTGTGTGGAATATTCTCCATCCTTCCCATTAAGTCTTCAGTGACTCCAGTTCCTCTGTCCTCTAGATATCCCAGTAAATCGACCTGCTTACCCTCTTCCCTAAATTCCTGCAAAATTATAATAAATATCATTAGATATAGCATTTGATTATTCTTGTTTCATATAAGTTTTGCCTTCCCAATTAGACTTAGGCAGAGAATCTAGCATAGCATTCCACTGATTGAGTAGGTGCTCAATAAATGTTTAAAAGAATGAATGAAAAATAAGCCCTTTAGAAGCAGGAGTCTCATCTTTTACTTACAGCACTACTTTGGGAACCTCTCCCCTGTCTGCCAAGCACATCACAGGCATTCAATAAACACTTCCTGACATTGATTAATTACTTCTGAATACAGTCAGATCCCCAAACTGATCCTGCAATGTATCTTAATGACTGACAAAGAAACATACAAACACTAAAATATTTAAATTTTAGAGAAAAGAACAAATTATAAAACATAGTATTAAGCATACATAAAATAGATATCTTTATTTTAGAATGGAGAAAAGACAACAATGCAGTCTCTTATAGAGACATGGAATTGAATGAAAGGTTCTGGCCCTGGCTGGTGTGGCTCAGCAGTTAGAGTGTCGGCCTGTGGACCAAAGGGTCTCGGGTTTGATTCCTGGTCCAGGGTACATACCTGGGTTGCAGGTTTGATCCCTGGCCACAGTTGGGACAAGCGCAAGAGGTAACCAGTCAATGTGTCTCTCCTACATTGATGTCTCTTTCTCTCCCCTCCCCCCACTTTCTACTCTCTCTAAAAATCAATGGAAAAAATACCCTCAGGTGAGGATTAACAACAACAACAACAACAAAAGCCCTGGCAGGTTTGGCTCAGCGGTTGGAGCATTGGCACGAGACCAAAGAGTCTCAGGTTTGATTCCGGTCAAGGGCACGTACCTCGGTTGTGGGTTTGATCTCTGGCTCTAGTCAGGGTTGTGCAGAAGGCAACCAATTGATGTGTCTCTTTCATATCGATGTTTCTCCCTCCCTCCCTCCCTCCCACTGTATCTACAAAAATCAATGGAAAAATATCCTGGATGAGGATTTAAAAAAAAAAAAGGTTCTGTTACCATTGTCTCAAATCTAATCCTTAAAATCATATGTTAATTTAGATGGGTTTGGGAGTCTGGTGATTTTTAAAAATCCACACACAATGAAATAAACACCAATTCTGTAATTATATGAGGAGGACTAATATAAGTGCTACCACAAGGGGAGAAAAAAGAATTGGATATGTCATGCTAGAGTTTTACTTTCTTCAGAAACCGTAATTTTCTTAAAACATTGGCAACGATCACAAAACCCTGTGCTGCAAATGTCTCTGCTGTGTGGGAACTTCCACCATTGCTCCAACCACTAGAAGGACTTCCAGGGTCCACTATGAAAGAAAAGGCAAAAAACAAAAAAGGAGAGAGACAATAAGCTCATTAGCCAAAAGACCCTAACAAAGCCACAGCAAGTCAAACCAGCAGCAATGCCCACCATCGCCATCAACAAGGGCTTGACAATGAAAAGTTTAGCCCAGTTTTCTTTCATGGAAAAAAAAAAAAGAGGTTTGTCTGATGAAGTACAGACTCCATAGAACTGGTTTAAAAAACAATTTTTTTAAAAGCCTTCAGCAGCAAATCCAGCCACAACAGTCATTTTCTAGTTTTTTAGACCCACAATGAAGAAACACTTTTTATATCACAGCACGTTAAATATATATACATACTTAAATAACTGAAACAAAAGTTTCAAAAAATAGCACTTGACCTTTACTCCCTGTCACTGTTGTACATGTGACTCTCTTTTCTATTTTCTTTGGTTCTGGTCTATTCTCTTCCCCTCCATTAAAAAAAAAAAAAAAAAAGTTGGTCTGGACACACCAAATTGACTTGATTACCCAATGGGTTACAACCCACACTGAAAAACATTGGCCTAAAGAACATTCTGGAAGTCAACCAAAAGTCACATGCTATTTCTTCCTTTCTTCATTTTTTTTTTTGGAGAGACAGAAAAGGAGAGAGAGAGAAACACTGATGTGAGAGAAACATCAATTGGTTGCCTCTAGTATTTGCCCTGACCGGGGATTAAACCTGCAACCTAGGTACGTGCCCTGACCAGGAATCGAACCTGCAACCTTTTGGTATATGGAATGACATTCCAACCAACTGAGCCACCAGGCCAGGGATCTTCCTTTCTTTTTAAAAAATCAATTGCTGATAAGGAATGGCCACTCTGCCTTCACTTTTTAATGAGAAAGAGGGGAAAAAATGACAACTTCAGGGCATTGCATATAGTAACTAGTATCTGTTAAATTTAAGAAGCCATTTAAAAGTACGCGCGTGTGTGTGTGCTTTGTGGGTGAAGTAACAGAAAGGAGCAAAGGGGCTAAGACTCAAAGGAGAAAATGGAGAATTCCAATAATGGATATATATACTGCCTAGGCAACATGCCCAATTTTTGAGCAAGATATCACCAGAGGTTCTGCTTCCTCCATCACTTGAGATGTTCTGATCCATCACCCTAAGGCCAAGAAGCAACAGAGAAAAAGGTCCATCACAAAAGGGCAGAAGAGTTCAACGTGGTTTGTTAACTGACCTTATTTCAAATTAATGAAATGGGACTATACCTTTTATTTATTTTTTATTTTATTTCATTTTTGTTAATCCTCACCTGAGGATATTTTCTCCATTGATTTTTAGAGAGGGGAAGGAGGGAAGGAGGGGGGAAAGAGAGAGAGAGAGTGAGAAAGACACACTGATTGGTTGCCTCCTGCACGCACCCCCACTGGGGCCGGGGATCAAATCTGCAACCTAGGTATACACCCTTGACCAGAAATTGAACCTGTGACCCTTTGGTGTGGGGGCTGACACTCCAAACACTGAGCAACACTGACCAGGGCAGGCTTATACCTTTTAAATGAGAGAATAATTGTCTGCAAAATCAAGGACTCTTGTTTAAAACAATCCAGAATGGCTACAGCACAAATTGTACCAAAGAATAAAATGTAGCCAAACAAAATGAGCACTGGGCTAGATAACCCTGTATAATGAAGTCAAATAATATTCCTCAAAGATACTCTTCCTGAGACCCCTCACGCCCCAACAGATAATGATGCTGACAGCTGTAATGAGACAGGCTATCGTTAATAAAAATAGCTATCACTTCTCAAGAGTCCACTGAGTGCCAAGCACTGTGCTGGGTACTTAATAACCTTATCACTATTCTCATTACAAGCCTGCATCGGGGCTATTACCCCTGTTTTACACAAGAGGAAACTGAGGTCCAGATGGAGGCAAAAGTCTAAATCAGAGAGTGGACCAAGGATGGTTATGAGGGAGGAAGGGCCTGGGACTGAATTATGCAGACATCAGTCTTCAACCTCCAGATCCCTGGGCGCCAGCTCGTACTTTGGGGCATACACAGTATTTGGTCGCAAAGAACAACAGAAGGTGTCTACTGGGTTTGGAATGGGGAAGGGGCTCAGGCTGCTGTGCGATTGCAGACACTTGACTATGATAAAGAAGTGGAAGGTATGAGGCCATCAGAGTTCCAGATACCCTACCAATTTTAAAGACCTTAATAAACAAGAAAAACTATAGAAATGCTATATATGTATTCCATACAAATAGTTTTCCTTCTTTCTTAAACAACAACAACAACAACACTACATGTAGTTTTTAAGATAGGAAAAAAACAAAACAAACGTGAACTCTCAAAAGCAGAAACTCACATCTCAAGGGTTACATAGGAAAGAGAAATGAACTTCGGCTGAAACTGGAAGCAGGCAATCCCACCCTGGTCACATGCATTGTCAGAGGCTCAGCTTTATAAATTGTTCGAAACTGAGCACGCCCATTTCCAAGGAACTCAACACCACTGCAGAACTCTTTTTTGAACTGAAATTAAGCTCTTGGATAACTGCATTAGTCAGACCCTTTACTTCTCACACTGTAATGCCTTGAAAGGAATGGCCAATTTGAATTTTTAAGCACTGGAAATTTCTGTGTTTTACAAAGTTGGTACAGAGAAGGAAGACATTTTCGTTTGTTCTTGAGAGCAGATATAATATATGGAATAAATGGAAAATGTAGAAAGCTATTTGGGAAACAAAATTTACCCGTTTTAAGTTTCCATACTCATAAACAAAAGCAGTTGGAAAGAACTAATGTAAAAATTCCCCTTAACCAGAGAAAAATTGTTTGTTTATTTACTTAGTTTTTAGTGTCTATATTACAACTTAAATTTACAACTTAAGCTCTTATGATTATTTTTTAAATGAAAGCTGCAGCATCTGTAGTCATAAATGCACAGCCTATAAATTGAAAAGAGACATAAATCATACTTTTAAGCATAAGCAGAGTGACTAAGTGACCAAGACACTCTTTAGGCACTACTGTGGCTTGTCGGGGCGTTTGGCACTATCGGGAGGACCATGATTTACTACTAAGTACCAATTTTATTATGATTGCTCCCCTAACCTAACCTCTGCCCCCTTGCCACATCCCACCTCTCTATATATCCACCTGTTTTGGGTGAAACAGTGCCTAGAAGACATTTATCCTCATCAGAAATAATTATTTGAAGACATAATTCAGGAAGCAATATCTAGTATAACTTAGGTACAATTTCAGGTACCAGCTATGAAGCAAAAAAGAAAATTAATCTATGTGCAGGTTGAAATTGTCCCTAGTTTTGAAAAGAGGTTAATCAAAACCTTCTGATTCCAAAGGGGAGGAGGGGAAGAAAAAGAAGGAAGGGAGAGAGAGAGGGAGAGGGGAAGGAGGGAGGGAGGAGAAAAGGAGGGGAGAGGGAAGACTAAGACACTAAAACATGCTTTAGTTTCTGCCAAAGTCTTACAAAAACCTAACACAAACCTCATAGTTAACTACTGACAGTGGCATGTGCTTTTAATTATATTCTGAATGTGCAAGCAAGGCAAAATTATATCATGATTCTCATTTACATTTATCATTCCCTCACTTTGGGAATATATAATCACATGCAGACATCTGTGGGTGATTATATATGAAGATGGGCCTTTCAAGATCTAGTTTAAGAGTTCTAGTGTCTTTCTCTTCATATACCGATCATGAGGCAGTTCACTAGAACTGTTTCAGTGAACAGGAAAACGGGGGGGAAGTCCAGAGGTGATCTCCCCAACACGTATGAAAATTTTATAATAATTTCCCTCATCCCCCACCTTCCTTCTGACAGTCAAGTTCAAAGAACATTTCCTTTCCCCTATTTGTGTGTAAGAATCACTTTGTACTTGGCAACACTTTTCTTTGTAAGGATTCTCTATTTTTTCCTGAGTTAAAAGAGATGCCAAATTATCACTACAATATCTTGACTTCTGATCCTCAATCAGAATTTCCCTTCCCCAGTTGAAAGTGACATTTTCTAGTACAAAAATTTCCAAACAAAATGGGGTTAGACTAGAATAAATATGAGTCACAGCTGAACATGAACTGAAACAGAAAATGTGCTGGTAAAATCCCTCCCTTACAAAACTTTATCTCACAACCCCGGATGTTTAAAAATGATAAACATGGTGACCTATGCCACAACAGCCTGGATGTCAGTTGCTGTTTGTTTTTGCTATGAACTAGTTCAGCACGCTTGGCTCGTTAGGCACCAAGGATGCTTCTACACCGACTACACCACTCAGGAGGCAGGACCACAGAACACTGCTAGGAAGACAGAGCTCCGAATGACGCTGAACAGCCAAGCAGGGCATTTCACCTTCGCATCTCACGTAAATGAGCTGCACTGGTCAGTAAAGATGTGGCAGGACTAAGGAGAATGTGGTGGTTGGCAAAAAAAAAAAAAAAAAAAAAAATCCACCAAAACCATAATTGGATGTAACTGGAGATGAATTTGAACTCTACCACACTCACTTTTACTTTTAACAAGATATATTTAAAGGAAGTATTTGCTCAATATAGTACGAAGAAGCTTTATAAAGAAAGTTTCAAACTGAGGCTCTCTCTAAAGTCTTACACATTCTTTTCTGTTCAAATGGCCAGCACAGTTAAGATATAACAGGTTAACACAGAACTTATATGCATGTACGCATAACCAATGGACATGGACAACAAAGCTGGGGACGGGGCAGGGAGGGAGGAAGAGGAGGGTGTCAATGGGGGAAAAAAGAGAAACATCTGTAACAACAACAACAACAACAAATATATATATACACACACACAAAATAAAACATTCTAGTGGAAACAGACCAAACTGTTAAAAATAGTAATACAGTTTTTCCCTTGTGTTTTATATTTTCTAACTCGTCTATAATTCAACACGTATTAATTTAATAATCCAAAACAAAGGTGAAGGTCTTCTTTAAAATTAAAGTTCTGGAGGAATAAATATATATATATATATCAGGTTAAATAAGCCTGCCAAATGAGAGATACAGTGAGCGCATATAGCCTGGAACAGGGCACAGTTATAACATCCACTAAGTGAGACAACACTCTCCCAACCTCCCAACACGTAAAGGGGCAAGAATTCACTCGACTTGGCTGTAGTTTCAGGAACATCTGTGAAACATTTCCCCATGATCTCAGTAATTTTTATACTTCTGATCTACAACGGATATTCTACTATTTGTTCCCCCTGTCAAAAAAGAAAAGTTGGGCCAGAGAAGCCATAGGAGATTTTAATGCAAATAACTTAAGCCAATGAAAGCAAAGTTGATCGTTCACTTTTATTTGGGCTTTTGCAGATAAGCCACACATCTCAAACAAACTTCAGAATCCTCTCCTAAACTCTTTTCCTTTTAATATTCTGATATTGCAAAGGCTCCAATGAGTCCCTGTGTAATGGTATCTTGGCAAAAAAAACTTTCCTTAGGTTAAGGCCTGGTTTTCCAAAGCTAATTAAAACCATACCACATAGTATTGTTAGCATGTTGCTAGAAAATGCCTGTATGTGATGTTAAGCTTTCATTCTCTTCAAGAGACAATTCAATTCCTCATCTTTTATTTAAATTCTAGTCACTCATAACACAAAACCAGCCTCCAGTTTAGCAAAAGAGGCCAAGCCTGGCCACTGCCCAAGCGCCGCTGCAGCACTGCCATCACCACCCGCACCCTCCCCCACCCTTTGCAGTCGAAGAGACAAGACAGAGAGGTGATGATAGCACTCTTCCTTCTCCATTCGGGGTCTTCCAGGTCAGAAACCTGCCCTTTCCCAAATCCAAAATGATTTCAGTGCTTCAAGAGAAAAAGTTGAAAAATGGATTCACCACAAAAGGTAAGAAATCCAAAGGCAGAGGTACTCTGCACTGAAGGAGGGTTTTTACCACGAGGCCTATCTGTGGTACTACGCTTCTCCCTCCCAGGTTTCCTTTTGAACAATTCAAACTCAGGAACAAAAGATTTGAGGGAAGAAGGAAGAGCTAGACAGAACAGCAAGAAAAAACAAAAATTTTTTTTAAAGAACGAAAGTGACAGGTCTGTATATAGGTCAAAGATGGCTTTCTTATAGACACAGAGGAAGCCTCATTACCTAGATCAGCCAATGTTCATAGGGTGCTTACAGCTCAAGAGAAGGCCAGAGGCAAAGAAACTGTAGCCTATCACCTGGGAGAAAGACTTTCAGAACCTCCTCTGTCAAAATGAAATCACTTTTCAACGAAGGTTTCATAGGAGAATGTCAAATGAAAAGTGTAATTTCTCAGTTTAACCACCTCAACCATAGCCAACCTTAATCCAATACTGAGATATCTAGAGTTGCAGTCCAAGATTATTTTATCTTTAAAAACTAGATGGGCAATCATTCTTAACATGTTTGAGTAAACAACTGTAAGTCTAATTTCAGAATCATAAAAAAAAAAAAATTCTAAGCAAGTACCTCTAAAGGCCCTCTTCCCCCAAAGATGAGAGCTTTATTTAATTATTTCATCAGTATCACTCTGGAATTTCAGTTCAATGACAATTTTTTTTGAGCACCAAATATGTGCCAATTACAATATTTGGCAATGTGCCCTGGCCGGTTTGGCTCAGTGGTTAGAGCGTCGGCCTGCGGTACAGAGAGACCCGGGTTCGGTTCCCGCTAAGGGCACGTACCTTGGTTGCAGTTTGTCCCCGGCCCTGGTTGGTCGTGCGGGTGGCAGCCACTCGATGTGTCCCTCTCGCGTCGATGTTTCTCTCTCTCTCTCTCTTCCTCTCTCTCCCTCCCACTCTATCTGAACAAAAAATGAAAAAATGTCCTCGGGTGAGGATAAAAAAACAAACAAACAAACAAAAAAAAACCAATATTTGGCAATGCAGAGAACCCAAAAGATAAAAGAAGCCTCTGTCCTAAAGACAGTTATCATGGAAGTGGGGAGGAGGGTAGGTGGAGAGGGAAGAAGATGGTTCTACCTTCGACACAGGAAGAATATGGGAAATGCTATGCAAAAGTTCAAAGTCCTGCAGGGTTCAAAGTGCCATTGAGGAAAGAGAAAACATCTTCTGATGGGGGAGGGGGTGAGGAGAAGGCTCTGACATGGCGTCGTAAAGGAAAGTAACATCTGAGGAGCATCAGGAAGAAAAGGCAGGATGTCAACAGGCAAATAGGAGGTGTGTTAACGGAACCATCCATTCTGGGTAGTGCACTGATTCCTAGACTTTTAAATTTTGTGAATTAGTAAAATTTCCAGAAATAAACAGCCAACCAACCAACCAAAAAAAAAGGTGGTTGTTGTGATAAAGAGAATAAAATAATTTAAAAGAAGGAATATACTAAGCTAGGAACAGTGTATTCCATTAAATTTGCTTGGGGAGAAAACTGGGCTAGAAATAGCCTTTTCTCCCTTGAAGAAACAAAATAGCAAGAATTCTATGGCAACTTTTTTTTTTTAATTCCATACATAAAAGGTTTACTCACTGCATGAGAAAAACAAAGCAAAAAGCAAAAACAAAACCCAAACACACGCTGTGTATACATGGTGTCCCATTTGCACTGCACTCAGGAGGGGGTCCAGCAGCACCTGGGCCCCCCAGTAAACCAAGGGCGAACCCCCCTGGAGAGGGTGTTGGTACCCAGTCTCTGCTCCGGCCTATGCGGTGTTAGAATGGAGTCAGGCGAAGAATTCCAGTAAGATCTTCCTTGTGTAAATAAATACCATCATTTTCAGGTGGGTAGCGCCTCTTGTCTACTGGGAAATCATTTTCAAGCTTGGGCATAAAAAACCTTATACAATTTGCATAAACAGTTGAGAGTAAACAAGATTATTTGGAATAAATGCAAGGAACTTATTTTGATAGTGGCAGAATCGATTGCTACTGAAGAGGATATTTGGAGGTAAAAAGACGGGTCAGGATTTGCTGTACCAGATGCTGGAAGGCACAGAACTGCGCTCTGAAGTTCAGTTTTTGCATTTCATTTTCTTGTGATTCCCTTGTTCAACCAAGCACCAAAGGGGTTTCTAAACGCTCGAGCACTTAGGATGTGACCTGCTCTAGAAATAGGTTTGAACATTTGAAAAGTAAAAACCTCAGTTAACTGGGGAATAAAAAGGAAAGATTTTTGACAAAGGTGCAGTTCTAAATATACGTTTAAATGAACAAACAAACAAAGAGAAAAAGAAAAAGTGAAATAATGCTGTCTTGTTCTAATGCTGCAGCCTCCGTCCCACGTTGCACGAGCGATGTTTGCCTAGCTGAGAAGGGGTCGCCATGGTCAGGCGGTGTGGACAACCTTCTGTCACCTCTCGGCAAGTGACGTCCCTTGGCAGTGTAGGGGACACCTGCTGATGGAGACGGGATGGCGAACGGGCATAAGGCGGCAGTGTCAGCTCAGGCGCGTGCTCTCCTCGCTTTTCCTGCGGCAGCACAGGAGACCTGGGTCCTTGTCACTGAAAAAATAGACTCTGGAGAAAAACCCTTCCTGTCCTCATGTAGCCGTGGGAGCAAATGAGCTTGTGATGACTTTGCGGGCGGGGTGGCCACCACCACAGCTCCCTTAGCGGGTTCTCAGATGGTGTCTCGTGTCGGTGGGGCTTTTGAAAATTAGTCATTAAAAAATGTGTTGATTTTTCCCCCTGAATATCAGTTCTTCTTATTGGTTTTAAATAGCTTATAACAAAAGTGTAAATGTTAGAATGTTCCAGCAAGCAGAGGCCAGCCGCAGCCACTGAGCTGGCCTTGAGTCCGGCTGCAGGTGGGGACCCAGCTTGCTCACTTGAACTAGGCCAGTAGGAAATTTTGCAGCGGATTCCAAAAGTATGTGGTTCCAAACACTCGTTGGTTGTAGGCACAGTAAGATGTTCTGCTATATGGGCTGGAGGAGGGCAGGCCCCCCCCCACACAGAGCCCCCAGAGGTGTGGCAACAGCCTGTATGGCAACTTTTTTAAATTTTGCAAATGATAGTGAGATAAATAATGACTGTCTATTATCACCATTACTTTGTAAGAAGTATTTTAATTCCAAAAAATATAGGAAGCATATCATCTCAGAAACTTAAAAATGGCATTCCTTCTCATGAAAGGGCAGCTAGTAACCTTCTACGGGTCAGGGGAAACCTTGGCCACAGCCTGCCCGGCACACCTGTTCAGGAGTCCCTGGGTTAGAGTCCAGGAATGGTAGGGAGTTTGGAATGGTAGACCGAGGAAGACACAGTCAATGAAACAGTAAAAAGTAAGACTTTTCATTCATTCACCTCTTGGGAATGAATATGATTTATTATCAGAGCTATGCTCTACAACTACTTTGATCAAAGTGTGCAGAATGGAATGAGGGGGAGTGAGGGGGTGCTGCCCCCGAGTCTGGAAGTTCTTGGGCCACCAAGGAAGATATTGCAAAGACCAGGAGAGAGGAGTTGAGGTGGTAGAAGAATGAAAAGGACTTGGCAACAAATTATATGTAGGATTTGGGAGGGGGGCACAGTGAAAATGACTTCCGGGTTTTGAACCTAGATACATTTTTTAAAAATAATGGTAGTGTTAACAAATATATGAAAATTCATGAAAGGGTACTAGATAAGAGGAGGAAATGCATTCATTTGCATTCATTTTGGGGTAGGCATATAGGGCAGGAGTTTGGGAAAGGCTGGGGATATAATGAGACAACACTGGAGAGTCATATGTGGAAGGCGTGGAGAGGGTCAAGCTTACTACCTTCACCTCTTGGGGATTTCTGAGCCCTTAGTACAATCGGCCACCATCCCAGGTGCTAGGGATACATGGAGGCCAGATCTGGTGCCTGCTCTCACGGAGCTGCGACCTGGCAGAAGAGACAGACACTAATGCAGTAAATCACACAGATGGGTGTGGAGCACAAACTGTATTAAAGTGTCTAAACGTCGAAAAGAGAAAAGAGGAAAAAACAGAGACCAGATACTTGGAAAATGACTT
Source organism: Tadarida brasiliensis (assembly GCA_030848825.1). Classification (NCBI taxonomy): domain Eukaryota; kingdom Metazoa; phylum Chordata; class Mammalia; order Chiroptera; family Molossidae; genus Tadarida; species Tadarida brasiliensis. The sequence continues at coordinate 195,139,893 of CM061257.1, read as the reverse complement.
CATTTAAAAGACACAATGAGACCACTAAGGGAAACAGAAGGCACAGTTAGAAGAGTAGGAAGCAAATCAGAGCAGACAATTCCTGGAAGCTGGCGCAGGAATGAGTTTCAAGGAGCAGGTAATAAGCAGTGACAAGTGCTGTGGAGAGGCCAGGGGCCTGTCCAGTCAGGAGGACAGGATGACCTGGGCACAGCATTGAAGCAGGCAGTGCAGGATTTGAAGGGGTTATAGAGTAAGGAGATAATAGAAAAGTGCAGGTGACAAGACTTCTCTTTCAAGAAATTAAACAACAAAGGAAAGGAGATGGGGAGATGAGTGACTTGAGGAAGCAGCGAATTTAAGGGCTCTCCTTATTCAAGTGGGGACAATTTCAGCAGGATTGAAAGCATAGCGGAAAGGGCCAGCGGAAAGAGAAAGAGAAGAGAGAGATGTAAGACAGGAGGGGGCTGCTGCCAGAGCTCGGTCCCAGGACAGTGGGAAGGTGTTACATCAAGAACATCAATCAAGAGGTCAGCACTGGCTCCTTGGGGAGGAGAAATGAGGGAAGCTGAAAATACCCAGAAATTAGAGATAGTAAGAAAGTTGAAGAAGCGCTTGTTAGGGGGTCATGCGGTCTTCTCTGGAAAATAGATGCAGAGTGGAGTCATTTGCTGTGATTTGAGTGAGACATGAACAGCTGGACTTGAGGAGAGTATTAGCCGTCAAGTGTGCATTCATCCAACAAACTATTACTTAGGGCTTTCCATGCCCCAGAAATTAGGCATTTATGCCTGGGCATGAATGGGCATCTGTTATTATAAATACTCTGGGTAAAAGAGAAACAGGTTGATTTTATCGCTCTCACATCTAGAAAAAGATCATAAGCAATAACAGGTGATAATTACACATCCTTTGAAGCTTATGTATGTGCTAATGGGTGAGATATCACTATTGCAGGAGCCCCAAATCCATCCTCAGAAGAAAAATATATAGTGTTAGTTCATTTATTCCACAGATACAGTGCGCCTGAGCATCAGACAAATGAGCTCTGAAGAAGCAAGTCATGGCCCCTGTTCTCCAGAAGTTCAGTCAGATGTGAGGTCCTGAAAGCTTCTGCTCCAGCCACCATTTGGGCACACTGCATTGCTTGGAGCATCCACTGAACCCACCATCACGATCTTTATGCTTCATTAGCAAGGCTCTGGTCATCTGAACGTTTTTGTTTTTTTTAATCTTCACCCGAGGATATTTTTCTATTTGTCTTCAGATAGAGTGGGAGGGAGAGAGAGAAACATCGATGTGAGAGGGACACATCGACTGGCTGCCTCCCGCACGACCCCGACCAGGGCCAGGGACGAACCGCAACCGAGGTATGTGCCCTTGACCGGAATCAAACCCGCGACTCATTGGTCCACGGGCCGATGCTCTAACCACTGAACCAAACTGGCCAGGGCTCATCTGAACATTTTTAACAACATGTGTTTCTGGATCCAACATTTTAGGGAATGGACCGGACCAAAGAGTTCCATGGCATGGTTTTCAGTGCCATTCAACCTCAAAATGAACTCTTAAAACTGTTGCAGCTTTTTAAATTATAAATCAAATGTGTCACTTCCCTGCACATAACCCTGCATATGTCCTTTCAACTACAGGCAGAATAAAATCTATCTTCTTTACACTGACCTTTGAGGCCCTTCATGATCTCATCCCTATCATCTCTTGTACTATCCTTGCATATGTTATTGTTTTTTAATGTTTAAAAACACTTTTAAACTAATGAAAAGCATCTCAACTCACCTTCCTGGTCCAAAGCAAGTACTGTATAAAACCAAACCCAATTTCAGATTTATGCCTATCATGTACATGTAATCACCATCATATACTAATAGCACAATAAGGAAAAGTGTCTGGGGAGGGGGGTCGTGTTTTATGCTTACACAGACACATTTATTTCTCTAATTATCTTGTGGAGACAGTTTAATGACTAAAAAGAAATTAATAGCATGTGTCAATATTATAAAAATATGATTAATGACTTTTTGAGATTAAAGTATCATCATCTTGATTATTAGGTAAAGAAAAGCCTATTAACTAACTTTCAAATTGGGTAATTTACTCCATTAAAATAGGCCAAAGTATTTCAAGATTTAATGTATTGTTCAAATTCATGTATGCAAACAAACTCATTAAGATTCAGGAGACTTCACTCAGAAACTCACTGCACTTAAAATTCAGGGCCCTAACAGAGGACATTGAGCTGGAATATTTTTGAAACGTTTGTCCTTTCTAGACAGGGCATTGTACACTATTTTGTTTTTGTTTTTGTTTTCATCCAAAGGAGGAATTCAAAATGCCCTGAGAGTTTGCAGCAGCTGGAAGGCTGGGAAGAACTTGCTTCTTACATTACACCGCCAGCCAGAGGTCAAGGGCTGCTCTTGGACACCTCCTTCCGCCAGGGGAGGCCAGGGACAATCACCTTCACTCTGGGAATGAGTTAGAAGACAAATAGTTCTCATTCCAGCTTTGTATAATGCACGTGATCCTAAACTTTAAGAACTAATTTTCTAGAAAACTGAAGCACACCCCCATTATGTGACCAAAATGTTTCTGTTCTCATTTTTTATGGAACTCGTTCTAACAAATTACCTGGAAAAAAAACAAAACCCTTCACAATTTAGAGCCTGACTGTGTGCTAGGCCTTGTGCTAAATGCTTCATTACAGTTCATTAAACTGCCACACAACAGTCCCCTGCAGAGAGAGGGGCCTGGGACAAGGAGGTTAGAACTGGTGACATCACCCAGCTGGTAAGGAGTGGTGCAGCGGTTCACCATGCAGCACATCGCCCTTAAAGATAACCCATCTTCTTTGTTTGTTTGTTTTCTAAATATTTCTGAGTCACCTGGGACAGAAAGGCATAGTGGTTAAAAACACAGACTCTGGAACCAAACTGCCAGGGTTCAAATCTTAGTTGGTTCCATCACATACTAGGTGTGTAACCTTGAGAAGTTATTCAACCATTCTGTGCCTCAAATACCTCATTTGGAAAATGGAAACAACAACCGAACACACCTAAGAAGTTGTTGTGAGAATTAAACCAGCCAATCCATAAAAAAATGTTAATTCATGTAAAATGCCCAGAACTGTACCTGGTACACAGTAAGCATTCAATAAATGTTAGCTCTTATCATTAAAAGCAAGTGTTATAACCGTGAAGCCCCAGGTACCCTCAGTGAACTGGGACTGAGTTGACTCACACTCATTCACACACACACCTTTTTTGTGTGTTTCCCATGTGCCAAAGATATTATTCATACAGTAATTTGTTTCATTCTCAAAAATAAAATGAAACAAAAATCCTGCAAGGGAGTTACTATCCTTCGTCAATATGGAAAACTTAATGGTTAAATAATCTGCCCAAGGCTCTCAAATAAGTAGCAGAATCAGGATTCAAATTTGAGACTTTCTGTCTCAAAAGCCCAAGCTCTTTTATCTATACAATGTTATTTTGAGTTCTTATTTCTACTTTTTCCATTTTGTCAGGGCGTCATTTAGGAGCAGAGTTTTGGAAGGGACTTTTGTGTGTACCTAGCACAACGCTCCCTTTTTGCTTATGAAGAAATGGAAGCCCAGGAAGTGTACTATTGACTTACCCTGTCATATAATGAATGCCATCGCTGGGTACCACACCGCTATTGTTTCCCCTTGGATGTTGGTGGCCTGCCTCTAGAAGGCCCTAGCCTTGCTCCTAATCTTTTAGGGGCTCAGAGAAACCAGTGACCCCTAGACAAATCAAGAATGCAGTGGCTAAGTGAGGACACAGGGGCTCCCCTCTGCAGCAAGTTCATGAATTTTAGCAGATGGACTTTATTACATCAAATTTGGCTGCTTGGGCCTTTCTGCTTTCGGGCCCACTGCACCATTCTGGAGACTCAGGGTTAGCAAACAAATCAGGTATTGGTCTAGTCTACAATGCACTGTGATTCTGAGGAAAACTCTGCCAACCAGGGCTTTCCAAACAAAACCCAGAGCAGAGACCATTTCACCCTGAAAAAAAGGAAAGGACAGGCTAACATGAGGTTTAAACTTAATTTGTCTAAGGAAGGAGGCTCACAATTATAGTAGCTGTTCCTAGCAATGCTATAGTCTAAGGCCAACAAATACAAGCTTAACAAACGAATGGCCCCATGTGGAGAGGCAATGCTGAGATTTCCGATATAATTAGTTTCCTTTACGCAAACGAGTTGGATTCATAATTAGATGCTGTCCCCTCCTGCCCACATTCTGCTGTGCACACATTTGACTGCTTCCTAAGGGACTGGGTAAGAGGCCAGGAGACAATCCCCAACCACAAGTCCACTGACCTCCCAGGGCCGACAGGCAATGTGATGTATGTTTGCAATGGTTGTTCCTGGGGCCTGTCCAAGAAGAGGTTGATTTCATCTTTCCGCTCAACACACTTCTCAAGGGTTTGCTGGCCAGTGTACACAGTTCTCACAGACCACTGGAAGTGACCGCTACTGCAGGCTAAGTGCCAATGCAGAGTCCCACGGAAAACTCCAGGACCCATCGTGAGAGGAACAGCTTGTCGTGCACATTCTGTGGTCCAGAACTGAAGTGGGAGGCTCCAGTCATGGCTCCTCTACCTATTTACTTGATTGATCAAATCGATGACCCTCTCAGAACCTTAGCTTCCTTGTCTAGAACATGGAGATAATAATCTCTGGCCATGGATAGGATTAGTGAATGATGTAAATGAAAGTACTTTGTAAATAGTAAAGGTCCCAGTGAAGGTGAGGGGCAACTGATATTGTCTGCTAATCTCCTAACTGGTCTCTGTGTGTAAAATCCCCAGTGACTGAGCTCTCAGCATAAAAGTCCAGTCTCTGAACATGTTTTAAATCCCTTCACAGTCTGCCCTCTATTACCCTTCAACGCCACCTCTTTGCAAGCCCCACTTCACTGGAGGCTTTAGCCAAACAGGATTTCTCCGAGTTCCTCCGGGGCTGTGCTGTCTGGCAACTGCAGGGGGAGGCCTCCCTCCTTGGGCTCTCCCATTTTAGCCAGCCAGCTCCTTGGGGTTCTGATTTTAGATTAGATGTCATTTCCTCCTAGAAGTTTTCCTCTATCTCTCCTCTGTACTTTCATAACATTTTCTATTTATCCACTTGTGGCCCTTTTCATCTTTGTATTCGAACTGCCTGGATACTTGTTACTCTTTCCCCTCTCAAAATGTTGTGGCCTAAATAATGCTGTTCACTGAATGAGTGAATTTAGTGAACCTACTAACAAATCACTGACGCTCCCCCCTGCCACCCCTAGCCTCTCCTTTTTACTGATGGAAACAACAAAGGCCAAAAAAAGAAAAAAAACAAAGGCCAAGAAAAGTTTCAAGACTTGGCCAAAGCAAATGGTTAATCAAGGGCAGAGGTGTACATCTCCCAGTTCAATCTCTGACTTCTCTCCCACAAAATGTTGACTATGTTATGCTATACCAGCTATGTCTCTTCATAGCAAGAGAACTGAAGGCAGATGAGGTATAAGAGACTTCAACTCAGAAAACCAATGCTCAAGGTCAGGCTCTGTGTGACCTTGAGTAATCTCCATACTCTGAACCTCAGGCCCCTCGCCCCTCATCTGTCAAACGGAAATTTAGCATCAGCATACCTAAGCAGTAAAAGGCTTCCTATTATTTTAGATTATTTTTCACCTACTTCACCATATTTTATATGAAGAAAATGAGTTAATTTGAAAATACTTTATATATCTCCTTTGAAGTAATATTTTTACAACACTCAAGTTGCTATTTTTTCTGGTGACATTTAACTTCTATTATTGAAACCAAGGCATTTTTAAGGACAGGATCTGAAAACATTTCGCAGCTTCTTTAGTGCTGAGGCAGGATAGTAAGAAGCTGGGAAAATTCCTTGGCAAGTTGAATGGGGAAACTGAGATACATAGCTGAACAAACTGGCCGAGCAATTTACAGCCAGATACAGAAGGTCACCTCCCTAGAGATAACATCTAGGCCTCAGCTGTATTTCAGCTCCAGGTCCAGAAATGCAGCAAAACCAGGTGGGCAATGCTAGGATCAGCTGCAATGACTAATGACCCCCTGCCCTGGGGCCGACCAATCAGTAAAGACTACTGAAAGGGCACAACTGGAAAACTGATTAATAGTCTGCTGACACCTTCCCCTGGGACCTCCCCTAAGATTCCTGCCTGAAAGAGAGAGATAAAAACCCTCAAGACAAAGGACCCAGCGTGTGTTCTCCTTCTGGGAAGCATGCCTGCACTTTTCCCTTCTTCCTCTTCTTCCCCTACAGGTGTCATCTCCTAAGTTCTAAGCATCCCCACGAGACTTGCAACTGGGGCAGCGTCAGCTTGTCCTGGGCTAACCCCCTGACCCTGTCCCCAAGGCCCCCTTTTCACTGACTTCCCAGTAAGCCAAAGCAGCCTAGCCTAGGCTCTCCTGTTGCTGCTTCTATGCTAAGCCCTTCCTTGTTTCACTGTCACTAGCTTTAATAAACATACCTTCATAGTCACCTGGACTTGGGTTGTGAAATCTTCCCTGCATCAAGTCAAGAACTCAGACACTACTAGCTGGCCCTAGATAGACTTGCTCAGGGCCAGGTCCCTGTCTGGTAACAGTATTACAAAAAGTTTAACTGACAAGATCAACACAGGCTGGGCTTGAATGAACTTATGCTACTACTTCGTCCTCTGTCTTCATGTCATCAAAACACTGGTGTCCACCTGCATAAAGAACCCTTGCCCACAATCATTAACAGAAGAACAAAAAATACAAACCCTTTTTTCTTTACAGACACTACTTGATTTCATAGATTCACTGAATGCTGCAGCCAGAAGAAACTCTGAAGCCTACACTAGCCTGCATGATGAGAAAACAGGCCTAGTCTAACGTCCTTGGGAGGGGCTTGAGCCATGATGGACTGGAAACATGCACCACTTGTTTTTCTGAGTAGTATACACTTGATTTTGCAATAATAAAGAGATCATTTGAATTTAAAGATGTGGTAAATCATATAATGAGATCACAACATAAATTTAAAATGTAATGGTGTTCATCAAAGTTGAAGACTGAAGGCTATGATAGAGACACACCTCTGATTATATTATATACAAGTTTTTAACTTTAATTATAATGGGATTTTGTGAAAGCGGAAAAAATTAGTTCAATTGTCCCATGCATTTTTCATGCTTCTGGAAGAGCTGGAAATCTTCAAAAGAATAGTAAGTAGAGAAAATAGGAAATGAACTCACTCAAATTATTTTTTATGTAGATGGTACCCTTATTGTATGTCACTGTTCATTACTGGTGGTGACTGAGACAAGTACCATTTTTTAAAATATGTTTTATTGATTGATTGATTTTTTTTTTAGAGAGAGAGGAAAGGAGAGGGAAAGAGAGATAGAAACATGGATTGGCTACCTCCTTCACGCCCCCTACTGGGGATTGAGCCTGCAACCCAGGCATATGTCTTGACCGGGAATCGAACCAGTGACCTCTTGGTCCATGGGTCGACGCTCAACCAACTGAGCCACACCAGCTGGGAACAAGTACCATTTTTGAATTTTCTACTTCTAAACAATATAAGCAAGCAATGCAGTCAGAGATCACTATTAATTCTCAAACTATTTTAGGCAGAAGTTTCTAAACCCAATAGTTTACTACAACTTCTAACAAAAAGCAAAAGCAAGAGACTGAACAAATAGCTAAAGAAATTGATATGGGAGGAGTGTAGAATGTTGTTTTCATTATTCTCTTTCCAATCCAATCCCCTCTCCCCAAATCCTGGTATGGCTGAGGTGTTCATGGAGAGAGTGAAATAAGAAAGCAGTCTGGGTCATTCCAAAAATGGAAGTTAGCTCTCAATAAAGAATTGTTCTCTATGCCATCTCAAGATTTCAGTCGGAGACCTTAAGAAAAAAAAAAAAGTTAAATATTCTTTATTGAAAACCATAAACAGTGATTCCATCCAAATTCATAAGCAACTCACATGTTACGTAGGGTTAGTTAATAACACCTCACAACACAAACTCTTTTTTTGCAATGGATTTTGTGTATTTTTGTTGTTAAACAAAAATTTCAATTTCCACAGCTGAAAATCTTTGTAAAAGGAAGGGTTTACTGGGCCATTGCTAGCAAGAAAAAGAAAAGGACCGGCGCCCGGGCATGAAGTGTACACCAGCAGCAGCACCAGCTGGAAAGGACAACATGTCCGCCATCCAGGAGTGGCCAACCTTTTCACATGAAGTAGGGGAAGAAAGAGGTAAGTAGTTTTGAAAGAATTTACACTGGCTGTGGATAAAAAGGGTGGGAGAAGGTGAAGCGGAGCTAGTTCTGGGATAGGTGCAGAGTCCGTAAGGAAGAAGTGTTTGCTCCTCTGTATTGGTTATGGGCAACAGTCTGAAAAATTCGTGTGTAAACAAGATGCGGCTGCAGGGGTTTGAGGGCGCCTGGCTATCTTCTCTTTTAGACAAAGCCACCTGGAAGTTAATTCAAAGTTCCCACATGCACTCAGGAGTGTGAGCAGTCTTGTTAGCTGGCCCCCAGCTACAAGGGCCTCGCTGCTCTGTCGTTCTCTCACTCTAAGGCCCACTCTAATTTAATTAAGAGCAGCTCAGAATTTTTCTTGTCAGTGTGTATGAGATTAGAATATTTTGCAATACCTATTCCAGATAAACAAATACTGCATAGGGTCCTGAGAAACAAACTCTTAAAATTCAGCTTTTAAATAGGTCACTGATATTTCATGTTAAAACCTGATCACATATTTTAGAGATTGTCCTATCACTTTATACATCAGGAAAATATCTATGAGTTGTTAAAATAATGATCGCCAGGTCTTTGCCAAAACAGGCAAAATTATAATGTGATGTGGGGGAAGCCACATCAGTCCCAGCTCTGTCAAGAGAAAGTGGTGTAACACTGTACACTGCTTAACTGCTTTGTGGTTGGTTTGTATCATGATGAGGTGAGAATTCATCCTGATGCAGCAGCAAAGTGGTCTGAAATCCTACAATGCTGTCACAGGATGGCAAGTAGCACCGTCACTCAGTCTGTCGTAGTGATGGCAAGCCTAAATTTGATGCAGAGCCTTAGCATGTTCTCCTGGGAGTCAAGAATTAAAATTCATGTCCAGCAACAGATAAATACTAAAGCGCCTGATTAAAATGATGCTGAATGCTACAGGTAGGACAGCAAGAAAATACTTCATCGCAGCCAAGTAACAGGGCTGCTGCAGAAACTGTTTCCAAATTGTTTCTATCACTGTATGTGGCTTCCCAAAGGAAGTCCTGAGTAACTAAGTAACACAAAATAAAACAAAAAGCAGGCTTCTTTCCTCAGCAGACAATCAAGGCATCCACTTCCTTGAAGGTTCTTACTAAGTCAAGTCAAAATCAGAAAAGTCCAAAAAACACAAACTTTGGGACTTTCCTATTGTCAGCAGAAAAAGGAGAAAAGGACACATCTCCAGACACAATATAACCAATAATCATTTACCAATAATATATATATTTTTAATCCTCACCCAAGCATGTGTATTGATTTTTTTTTTTTTTTTTAGAGAGAAAGGACGGGAGAGAGAAACATCAATTGAGAGAGTAACATCGATCAATTGCCTCCCGTATGCTCCCCGACCAGGTATCAAACCTGCAACCCAGGTATGTGCCCTTACCAGGAATCAAACCCACAACCTTTTGGTGCACGGGACGATGCTCCAACTAACTGAGCCACCCGGCCAGGGCCACCAGTAACATTTCAAATACTGAAATGTAGACATAATGCATTGGAAAGCTACCTATTCACTTTAGAAATTGGCAGCATATGTGTATGACCTTGCACCCACTCTCTCCCTCCATTGCCATGGCAGACATCAGGAATCCATGACAGCCCTCCAGCTTGCTGAGCTCTGACAGGACCTCAGGATTCTATACAACACAGCATTCCAGGTGGCCCCTACCAATCGGGTATTGACATTCATGCCAAAGCCTACTTCAGCCCAGCTTTGCGTATTCCTCAGCATACTATGCCAAAATAGTGAAATGGATCTTCAAAGGCAGCCACTTCCTGATAGTTTCAAGATACAGTAAAACCTTCATTTAAACTATAAAATGGTAATTTTTTTCCCTGTACTAAAAGCAGAGAACATAATTACAAACATTAGTTTTACTCCAGACTCTATGCTATTCCAGTGAGATATACAAGTGGTTCTATATAATAAAGGTTTATATTCATCTACGTAAAAATAGAATTTGGCTTTATTCAACAGAAACACCGAATTCCAATCCACTCACTACCCTGTCACTCAAAGGAGTGCTGGGCAGAACACAGACATAAGCATAGCTCCATCTGCTAATTAAAACTGGGCACAAAACTGTTAACAGGCATCTGTTGCATTGTTTGAACCTAATGGGCAGAGACAAAGCTGAAATGGCTCTTCAAAAGCAAACCCAGTGATTTCACTCATTTTCTCTTTGGTATTGATGTTAGTGGGGGGTTGGAAGCATGGTGTTAAACAGCTTATTATGGAGTCTGAAAGATAAGTAAAATATCTTGTATATTTTAAAACATCTCTTTAAAACTGATCATAGAAAGATATACAACATTTTATACTAGTGCAAATACCATTCTTGTGTAAAGAATTCATATTAAGCACTTTTAATCTTATCTCAGGTATCATCTAATCATCTATAATACTATGAAAGACAGTAAGCAAAACCCAAGCAATCTTTAAAACTTATATAGTACTTTCACAATTCATCCGTCCAGTCATTCATTCATCCAATTGAGTAGTCGTTTAATATAAGCCTTGGATATTTGAAAAGTGAGTAAGACTTGATTCCTGCCCTAGGGAATTCACAGCAACTCTGAAAAATTGGTATCATATTATTACATTCCATTATAGATGAAGAAACTAAGGCCCGAGAAGGGCAACTGACTCACTAAAGGCCAGAAAACTAGGAAAGGCAGATGCCAGGACATGAACTCAGATCAGATTCCAGACCCATTGCTCTTCTTAACGCACCATACTGTCTTCCTAACACCAAACATGAACAAGTCCACTTCATCGGCTACCTACACGTCAGAAGCTCCACTGTGTTTCACAATATTATTGCTAACAATCTAAATCTACTTCCCCAACCCCACTCCAAAATTCTTCTCATCCTGCTATGAACTCTTTCCTGTAAAATTCTTCCAAGTAGCAATTCTAACACATGCAAAAGAGCTGGTCCCCGGGATGGTTCCGTGTGCAGTCAGACCTAAACTAGAACCTAAACTAATCTTCCACTCCTGATTCCATGGTTCTTTTCAGATTCCGTTATCAGATTCAATTAAAAAACCAACTGCTAATTTTTTCTTTGCCTTCAAAGACTAGACTTATTTCCTTCTAAGACAACATGCAAACCTATTTCCCTCCAGCTTTTCTCAGTGGATCCAAACAGTCTTGGTGCTGTTGCCAAGAGAATCTCCTCCCTGATCTTCTGCCATGCTGAATAGCTGGCCAAGCTCTTTATTAAAGTACACTTATGCTTATGACATATCAATATCTGTACCCAAGACTCAGTTTCCCCATTCCCCTCCTTAATTGTTGGGTGGCTTTTTTTTTTTCATTTGCTAGAACACGAACTGAGGAGATGAATTTAACCCTTTATTACCAAGTATTAAATTCTATTTTTTTAAAGTGTTGTTATTTCAAAGCTATCACTTAGATAGGAAGTCTACTGACAGCTTTGAAAGAACACATGACATTAAAATAAGGCTTTATGTACAAAATGTTCAATTTGAAGTTGAATGTTCCGTACATATTTTTGTTTGCAAGGATGAAGCGAATGAAAACAACTATGAAAATTAAAATCAACTTGCTCTACATATCTGGATTACGCTCAGCCAAATGTTGATATCATCTTGGATAAAAATGTAAACATGACAAAGTTTGTTTTTCAGTCAATAAGTCTTGATAAAAGCTTTGAATTGCTACCAATGAAAAACAGTTTTTAATTTTAAGTTGGGGGTCGGCAAACTTTTTCTATAAAGAAAGAGTAAATATTTTTAAGCTCTGTGGGACACATATGGTTTCTGTTGCATATTCTTCTTTGTTTTGTTTGATTTTTTAATAACCCTTAAAAAATGTAAAAACCATTCTTAGCTTGTGGACTGCAAAATACAGGCTGCAGGCTACATTTGGCCTGTTGGCAACAGTTTGTCAACCCCTGATTTTGAGGAAACTGAATCCAAGAAAAAAAAAATGCAATGTTTCAGAATAAAACATCTAAAAGTGCTCTGGCGAGACTAGGCTGCAACAATTACCAGCATACCACTATTAATATGATTTCATTAGTTATTTTGCACATGGAAGGAATTTTAATGACAGGGTGCCCTTTGATCTCCTAACGTGAAACTACAGAGAGGGCAAAGGACAGCTGTAGTATGCTGAGCTCTCCCTGCATGAACTCCTATAGCACTCTGAGCCATTGTAGGAGAATTTACTATTCCTCTGAACAGATTTGGCTAATCAAAGTGGGAACATCTAACTTTCTCCACGTAAAAACATATGTGCAAAATCTAATTCCTCCCTAGAAAAGATGGTGACAATTTTTTTTTTAATCCTCGCCTGAGGATATTTTTCTATTTATCTTTAGACAGAGTGGGAGGGAGGGAGAGACAGAGAGAGAGAGAGAGAGGGAGAGAAACATCGATGTGAAAGAGACTGGTTGCCTCCCGCACAACCCTGACCAGGGCTGGAGAAAAACTGCAGCCGAGGTACATGCCCTTGACCGGAATCGAACCTGTGACTCATTAGTCCTCGGGCCGACACTCTAACCACTGACCCAAACCCGCCAGGGCGATGGTGAAAAATTTATGGAGACTGGTCATACTGATCAGAAACAGCAGCAGCTTGATTGTGAAAAGTGACACAAACTTGGACTTGGGGTTCACTGGAGGCTCTGCTACAACTACCTGTGTGATCTTGACAATGCCACTTAGTTTTCTTCTTTATAAAATTGGTACAGGGGCGTAAAATAGATAATCTCTAAGACTCTTTCTGCTGTCAAACTATGACTATACTAAAATGAAACCACTCAGGAAATACCCTAACAGGAAGATGGGGGCAGGGCAGGGAAAGACAGCAAAAGGAAGAAGCTTAGATTGTCTTGTTAGAGAACAGGACCTGATTTTCTTTTTCTTCTATCAGCATCTTATTCAGTAAAGGCCATTCCAAGATGTCAATGTGTCCTTGTATCAATATTAAAATGCACCCACATCCCATAAGAAATATAATAGATAGCTAACAGTATATTACCATTTCCTAGTTGTCTTAATGTTACATTTTATAGACATTGAATTAAGCATTAATTATGATTATGTAAAAGGTTTGAGGAAGCCAATTAAAAAACTTTTTTCAGTTCTCAAATATTTTAACTGAAAGGCTAGTTGATCCTAGGCACCGGGTTTATAATTTCAAATGGATAAAACATCCCTACTCAATAGCTGACAAATATTATCTGACTGATATACTGGAAGATTCCCAATAAGTCAGTAGAAAGAAAATGTAGCCTCCACCACCCACAGAGCAAAAAGGAAATGAGAGGAGCCAGGATATCCAAGAAGACAGCAGAACCTTAGAGAAGTAAGAAAAAAGTATCTGTGAGACAACTGCATCTGTAACGAAAATGACTAATTGTCTCCTTCCTTTCATGATGGCAGAAGCCCTATTAAAATTGTCTAAAGATAGCAAGATGCTCTTCTTAAAACTACTTAAACTTTGACAAACCAAAATTAAGTCTTAAAATGTAACCCTTATGAGAAAAAAAGGCACGAAGTATACATATCTACCAAAACACACACAGATGCACACAAACCCCAGGCGTTAAGAAATGGATCTTTCCTGTGGCGTAGACCTTATCAAGTTTTGTCAGCAATGCTGTGACAGACCTCGTCAAAACCCAGTTATAATAACCCAGGAACTTACACACCTAGGTACTTCAAGAAGTCATTTTGACTGGGAGGAGATGACCCACCAACACTCACTTCAACAACTTCCTATCACCTGGGGATGGGATGGGAGTGTTGAGGGAGCAGTGGGATTTTGCTGCTAAAGATGTGGAAACTCCAAGCCTACGTCTGTGGTCAGTGAAAAGAGTGGGGAAATTTTGACTAGGATGGTATTAACATTCACCTTAGTTTCCTAACTTAATTTCAAATGTGAAGCATTAGGTTCCAGGTATATAAATTCTTCTACTGTTTGAAAGCAATGTGCTACCACTTCCTGTTGGGGCTCTGGGGCTCTGGGGCTACGTAAGAGGCATGGAAGATTTCCCCCTCCTCCATGACAGCAGAAGACACAGCTCATCATGTCTTTTTACCACATCCACCCCACAGAAATACAAAGACTAAGATTATTCGTGAGGTTCACCCCATTTAACTGTCCACCACCTGTTCTAAACAGTTTCAGGACACTGTTTTTCATGACTTAATAGCTGCAACCCTCCATTGAGTTGAATTTCAATCATTAAAAAAAAAAAAAAAATCCACATAAGAAAGATTCGAATCCTTCAGAATGAAAAGTAATTTTTAAAAGCTACTATTGTAAAAGGAAGTAGTAAAATGTGGGTCAAAAATTAAGGCAAAAAAAGGGAAAACTAATAAAACTATTACAAACAAGCAAAGGTCATCCAAGTAGCTTAATAGAAATAGCATCGGAGAGACTCACTCACTTTCAAAGCAGGAGAATGCTTCTGGGAGGGTCACACATAGAATGGACAAAAGACTGCCCACTCAACTTGCCAGAAATTGTCCTTTACCAACTGGACTGCAGCGTGCATTCAACAATGTGAAAGGGTTACTCGGGGTTTTGAAATTAGTACCAGCATCAAAATGAACGCCCTTTAGTTGCTGTAACAGCTCCAACCAAATCTCTTAGAAATATACTTGAGACATGACATTTAAAATCTGCTTCCTCAGAAAAGAAAAAGTCCCACTCAAGACTGACTGCCAAGAACTTGCAACTCAAACTTCCCTAAGCCCAGACATCATCATAACACCCAGGAGGTTTCAGACCACTCAATCCATATGAAAGAGGCCAGAACAAAACCAACCCACCACATAGCCTTTCCTAGTACTTAATTTGAAGAGCACTCTATACCCAAAATTCTTTTTTTAAATAATAAATTATCCTTAAAACATTCAAATAATCAAATACACTTATTACCATAGCACTAGCCCCCAATAATCCCAGAAATTCATGGTGAAATATGTTGTAAGAACCACTTGAAAGACATTTAAGTGAGCTACTTTTAGCAGCCACAAACATCATTCAGATAACCAAAAGCTAAGATTCTTAAGGTAATTAACTGCAACTATTTAACAAGGGAAATGGTGTTAAGGTCACTTGTATAGGCAGCTTAAAACCAGCTTTGATTTCCTATTCAGTTTCTAGTAAGTTAGAGAACTTGTTAGCTGAACACAAAGTCTTCCAGTACAAAAGTTGGAAGGACAGCTCCCAGCCAAGATCAGAAAAAACTGATCAACTGAAAATAATCTGGGGTATATTGCATGTTGTGATTCATTGAGCAACTAATAATGAAAACCAAAGCAAAATAACTCCTCAACTGAGAAGTTATTAAACATTCAAGCCCAAGAATTTAAAAAATTGAGAAATGTTGCTTTTCAGGAGATGGTTGCAAAGGAGTCATATTTTCCTGACCACATCATTCCCCAAAGTCACCAATTCTCTTAATACTCGTTAACACTCACAGAACAATTTAATGCTCCATAGACATCATCCCATCATTAATCACTTTTTCTCTTTTTCCTGTACTTGATCCAAAGGAAGTAAGAAGAGAAAATGGTCATAGGGCTCCCAGTTACTGAAGAAAGTCCTGCTTTCCATTTCCTCCTTTTCCCACCTTCTCTGTCTTCACTGCTCAAGCTCTCTACCGTGTATCCTGCTTCCTTTCCCCCCTTTTGACTTACACCCAGCTCTCCTTTACTTGCTTCTACCAAGTATCCTCATTCTATCCTCTGGTCCCCTGCACTCTTCTCTTCCCTCCAGATTTCTTTGACCCCCTACCACGACATCTCTGCCCAGATCCCTGTGCCCTCGTCCTTCACCTCCTGATCACTTATTCCCTTGAATTCCCTTCCCATTGCCGGATTCTCACCATTCTTGCCCCTTATGTCTCCTGTTCCTTTACTTCACGTCCCTCCCATTCCCCCAACGCTTCATTTCCCCCTTCACATTTCCTTCCTCTTTCCTGCCTTCTAATCCATTTCACACCCACTATCCTTCTCTCCATGAGATTTCCTGTGTTCTCCCCCCCAAAACACACTTTTCCCTCTAAGACCCTTCCCTGCCACCCCTCAACCCTCTCATTTCCCCCAACACCTCTAGTCCTTGTTCCTCCGGTTCCCCTTTCTCTGCCCCCAAGTTTCCCTTTCACCTTCCAGCCTCACATCTCCGCCCGCCCCTTTCCTCACTCCTTCACCCTTTCCCGCTACCCTCGCCGTCCTGCCGTCCCCGGGGCCCCCTCCCTAGGGCCCCCAAGCCCTTCTCCGCTCCCCTCTCCCAGGCCCCCTCGCACCCGCCCCCTATTTCTCCCTCCCGGTCCCTGGCCGCGGCCCCTCCCTCACCGATGGTGGAGATGAAGGTGGTGTTGAAGGCGTCCTCGGAAAAGCGGAAAAGGAGGCAGGTCTTGCCCACCCCCGAGTCGCCGATCAGCAGCAGCTTGAACAGATAATCGTACGTCTTCGCCATCTTCTCGCTCCGGCCCTCTGACCCGGGAGCGAGAGCAGCAGCCGAGCCAGGCGGGGAGGGGGCGGCGGACCAGGGGGCGTGCCCGCCCAGCCGCCGCCGCTCGCCCCGCCCCGCGCCCCGCCCCTTCCCTCGAAGAAGGCCTGCGCGCCCCGCCCCGCGTGGCCAATCCGCGGGGGTTTTGTCATCACCGCCCCGCGCCCCAGGGCTTCATGGGACTTGTAGTTCCGTCGAGGATCTTCGGGCGTGCCAGACGCTCGGTGTATGGACTGCCCCAGAGGATAAAAGAAGATCCGCTCAGGGCGGGGTGACCAGGTGGGCTAGGTGTTTCCATCCAAGCGAGGAAGGGAGGCCAGGTTTCGAACTCGGCGTATCGCGCCGCGGGTACTTCGTCATTTCTTTGTGTGCGGGCGCCTTTCAAATCCAGGACCTCGGAATCTGAGTCCCGCGGTTCCTGCATCTCTTCCGTCGGGACCCATAGCTGAGATGCTTTCTTTCCTTATCGCTGCTGTGGCGCAGTCTGTGGATTATCTGCAGTGCATTATCTGACTTCTCCAGTTCCTGTCCTGCACCACCTCTAAGCCTCCTCCCGCAGCCCCTCAGTTACAGAGCTGGAAAAGAATGATTGCCGTTCCAACTTGAACCATACTCCTGTTCTCTTCTTCAGGCCTCCAGACCAAAGTCAAACAACGATGGATATTTTTAGATAATCTGCTATGCAGACCACACCCCTCCCCGCGCAGGAGGATGGATAAAAAATCTTGAAATTGAAAATAATAAGGCTTGTGCTACAGGTCTGTGCCCTTAAAAGTTGCAAGCATCATGTGAGGCAGGAACTATGACCACGGGAAAATAGAGACTAAAATTTGGATTTTGCCTTGTCTTAGCTGTTTAACTGCACATAGGCTCTCTGCACCTGGGTTTTCTCATCTGTAAAATGGTTATAAAACGAGCTGTTTCATAGGATTGTAGGGCAAATTAAATGAGATACTGAAATTGAAAGCATTTTGAAATCCACAAGGCATTGTAGAAATGTTAGAGGTGATGGTTACCTTCTTCAACCCTCACAAGGCAGGCCCTCACTTAATGGATGACAAACGAAGCGGGGGGGAAAACAGCATTCCATCATACCCAATGAAATCCTTTATTTACTGTCTTAGACTATTATTTGTTTTTGTGGATGTACTGCTTGTTCAGGCCTCTTTCATTCGCTAGTGGCAGAAACCCAACCAGATCAAGTTCTCTGGAAAGGAGTGTTTACTGGCTCAGGTAAAGTCTAGGGACAAATAAATAGCTAAGGAGGTCTGGGACCAGAAGCTCCATCCAGTCAGGCTTCTCTGTCTCTCATCTCCTTTTTCCTTCTCAATTTTAATTCTAATATGTCAAATATTGACAGATAAGACCCACATGAACAAAAGTTCTTTAGGATCCTCAGTATATTTTAGGAGGATAGAGGGGTCCTGAGGCCAAACAACTTGAGAAACACTGGCCTAGGCATTTACCTTAGATCTAAGAAAACATCTGGTAGATTACAGGAGGTTATTAAGGGAACCAGTGGACTCAACCATTAGTAGAATAAGGAAAAAACTTGGATAGTTAGTTAAACAAGACAGCAGGCTTTTATAAAACACATCTTGAGTGCTTTGTGACTTCACGTATAATGACAGTAATATTCTGTTCTTAGTCTTGGTATGGAAGAAGATTCAGTTGGCCCTAGTATTGGCCTTCACCTTCTATGTGGAAAGAAGATGAAATGTATAATTAATTCACACCTATTGATCATACAGTACCCAGAGGGTTCTGCTAATCTAAAGTCTAATTCCTAGAGTTCACTTGATGGGAACAAAGCCCTAAGGAGTCCAAAAGTCACAGTTTCTGCTGCCTGCTGAGGAGGGATTCTGCCCTCTGGCTCAGGCTGAGCCTCATTACCCTAGCCAGCTCTAGAGCAAGTCTGTGGACTTGGCCTCAGCCACAGCTGAACAAGTGTGGACAACTCAGTTCTACACCTTCATCTTCATTCTGGAAAAGAAGAGGGGGGAAATCTGCAAAGACCAGTGGGATCTTCTTTCTTTTATAAAATGTGTGCTGATTAAAGTAACTTTTAGTTCCACCATCTGTTTGCAACTGTTGGCATTCTCTTTTTGTGTGCATAAGAACACAATGCCCTGGCCCCTGGGGCTCGGTTAATTAAAGCGTCATCCTGTGTACAAAGGATCAAGGGTTCAATTCCCAGTCAGGGCACATACCGCTTGTGGATTCCATCCCCAGTTGGGGTGTGTACCAGAGGCAACCGATTGATATTTCTCTCTCACATCGATTTTTCTCTCTCTCCTTCTCCCTTTCTCTCTCTCTAAAATCAATAAAAACATATCCTTGGCTGAGGGTTTAAATAATAAATAAATAAAAAGAACACACTGATGAGGTAAAGAACTGAAGTTCAGAAGAGAAGCTAGAGTTAGGAATTTTAAAGTCCCTAAATTTCCTTAGGGGAATTTTATTAATTGATGGGAATTTTTAAAAAAATTCTGTTTTATTTTCACTTCCCCGGTTTTTCTCTACTACTGAGTGTATATATGACATTGTGACTTTCTAACAGGTAAGTCTGTGCACCACTGTTGAACCACTCAGGCATTTTGATATATTGACATTACTTTGAAGAATCCCATTTTTTCTTTTATGCATTATTAATCTTCCTATTTTGTACAATAGTATGTTACTTAGATATGAGATTTTTGGTGGTAGTAACAGTACTATTGAATCAAGGCATTTTGCTCAAAGGACTAGACAATATATTTGTAGGTCTGAGGGTACCACAGATAACAGGTTGCTGGTTGCCACTTCTTTTCACCTTGTGGCATCCTTTAGATCTCTTTCTAAAGGAAATGACATCAATATTTTTTTGCCAGTTACCCAAACCCACCCTTGAAATGCTACATCACTGCAGAGCACTAGGCAGACCAACACTTTCAATTTGACCCTGAAAATGTTCAATGAAGCTTTTGTACATGGCAGCTGGACTTACAGAAGTCTAGATGTCCAAGGAGTTTACCCTCTGTGGTTTTTGTCAGGCCAGCACTCTTTCTTCCAGCTTTTGGGAAGCTGCTTTTCCCCCACTGGTAACTGTGAATCATGGTACTTTACTCCTCCAGCCACAGAGATGGGCATATGACCAGGCTGGGTCAATTTGAGTTCTTCCCTGTGAATTTTCTAATGATGCTGAAAGGAAGTCTGGTGTGAGGTGTCTGTGAGCTTTTGGTTTTGATCAGACTCTAGTTCATTTTTCTGTATTCTCTTTTTGCTGCCCTCTTTGATATTAGTTTGTCATCAGGCTAGCTTTCCTTGTGGCAGCAAGCAAGACTGCCATTTTGTACAATTCCAAAGGCATTATTCACTTCTTATTGTAGTTTATTCATTTGGGGGGTTAAAGACCTCCAAGAATCTACAAACATATTCTTGAGGGTATGTGTGCTGTGTAGGCAAATTTTTCATATTAATTCAGGCATCCTTTAACTGGTTTAAATTGCTCCATGACACTTGAGTGCAAGAAACATCACCTTTCCTAATTGCTTAAATGACATATTTGGCTGAGACTCCTACTTGTCAAGGGCTGGCACAATTGGTAGCAATCATTATTGGGACTTTTCCTCCCTTTAAACGAATCCTAAAAGAATCACGTGGTCCTGAAAAATTAGGGGCAAAGCATCCTCTGGCCATCAGTCTGCACCCATCAGTGTTGACGATTCTGCCCAGCCACTCTTGAGTTCTGGTCCTCTGCCATCTGTTGAGCACAGCTGTCCCGGTGGGCTACAAAGATGTCCTTCATGCTGATTATTTTCACTGACTGATGACTCAGCCATTGAATAAGTTGTCCCTCTGTTATCTAATAATAGTTTGTGTACTTCTTTGTCTTCTCCCTTAAAACTTGACCTGATCAAGAAAAGGGACATTGCTAATGTCTCACTTTGTTCCCAGCATGCCTAGCATGATGCCTTACACATAGTAGGTATTCAGTTGAATTGCTGATTGACTGAACATCTATCATACCAGCAGTCTTGGTATTTTAAAAACATCTGGGACACCTTCAGTTTATTATTTGCTACAAGACCTTGGTATTTTTGGCCTCACCAATACATTTCTGGTTGTACTCTAGCTTGTATTTATATGCTATTCATTCTCTAGATATACTATTCACTGTTGTGTTTAAGAAATTAGTGTGATTATATATTATTTCTCTAGCTTGTCAAGATCATACTGAATGATAACTCCTCAAAAATACCAATTTCTCTTTACCACCTGTGTGTCATATGAAAACATGCTATTTGTTTAGTGATGTTCCAGTGGGATAATTCTCTAATTATCTTTATCAGAGAGGGACAAACTATACTTTTTCCACCCACTGATGTTTCCTCAGCAATAACTGGGTGAATAATGTCCACTCAAACAAATATTCATTAAGCTCACACTATACAACCAGCTTAGCAAGGCCACCTGGAGGATACAAAGAGATCTATCATGTGGTCCCTGCCCTCAGTTTGCTTCCCAGCTAATTGAGGAGAGGACACACAAGTGAAAAGTTTAATGATAAATGGGAGGTAGATATTTGGCTGGTACATACTTCATTTATTCTGATGGGTCAGGTGTCCATTCTGATTGGTTGGTTTCAATTAGGATTGATTAGGCATTCATTCTGATTGGTTGGGTGTCCATTTTAATTTTTTGCACATACATTTTGATTGGTCAGACTTCCAATCTGATTGGTCAAATGTTCATGCAACAATGATAGTAAAATATTTTGCATATCACCACTGGATGCAAAAGTTAAATAAAAATGACATGAAAATACAAAAAAAAATGCTACATGAATGTACAGTATCCACTTGATCAACAAATCTCTATAAACCTAGCTTCTTATAATAAAGTCAGCAAGGTGTAGAGGGATGAGAGGACAGTCTGCATCCCTCAGACCTGGGCTAATGAACATGACTGAATGGGAGGCTATGTATGGCATGGGCCCCTGGAATACAGGCAAGGGCCATGGTCAATGCCCAGATGAAGGCGAAACTCTTTTCTTGGGGGTTGGGAGTAGATACCTAATCACCTAGAATAGAGAAGAAGCCACCCAAGTTGCAAATATTCTGGGTGGCTCCATTTCTGGATAGGGTCCAACCCACAGAAAAGGGAGGTAGAGCTTAGCTGCACAGAGAGTTGGCTCAATATTTTACTAAAGGGTGGATGGGAAGGAACTATGTTAAATATTTCTTATATTATTTCTTTCTCTGATAATAAAGTTTCTGACAATAAAATATGTTAGCAAAATTCATTCCTTTCATGAACCTCGGCATTGCTCTGTAGGATTTTGTGTCAAATAGGGCATATGTAGTAAGTACTAGGAGTTTTGAGTATGGTTTCTTACAAGCTTAAGTGATTAAAGAAGGACTTTTGGAACCAACTTTAAAATGGACTCTGATCCAATAGCAAAGTCAAAATGTGCTGAAATTCACAATCAGCATCATAACAGGTATTGGAAAGCTTATGGTAGTAAATAATAGAACATTAAATGACTTAAATAATAAAAATATTTATTTACTCACACACTGAAATAATAAGAAATAGAACTAGTGACAGGTGAGTAATCCAGCAACTCTAATGACATGCCTGGGACCTGGTTTCTCTCTTTTGGTTTCTTAGCAATGCTTCCTCAAAGCAATAGTTATTTCAACAGGCTGGCCCCAGGTGGTTGCAAATGTCTTCCTGAAACGTCTGGGACTCCTGGCTTCCAGATTCAAACAGAGCAAAATGTAGACAATCCTCTTCCTCAAGAGTTCAAATAAATACCCTAGAACTCAGTTCCCTGGGCCCTGACTGCACTTCCATGAACCAAGCCTAGGGTCCAGGAGAATGGCATAGGCCAATTGTCTTAGCCACTGAAGCTGAGTGTGGGGTCACACTCACCCCAAATCATTGGGTTCTGTTAGAAATAGAGAAGACAGGAGGAGACAAGACCACAGAAACAACAGATGAATACCTCCACCTTTTTCACTGTCAAGTGCATATTGATATTTGTATTGAGTACTGCTAAGTGGTTGGTTATACTGGAATTTTTGGAGAAGTCATGGAGCTGAATACAGGAAAATTCTGACTTGTCTTAAACTGGGAAGAAGAGGCAGGAAAGAAACACTGTTTTCTTAAAAAGGGGATGTGTGGTCCAAAGCTAGAATTAACATAAGCACTTGGACACCTGATCCCTTTTCTACCCTACTTCAGCAACCAACTAAAGTTAAATGCTTCTGCAGCCTAGAACTAAATGCTCTGTCAGGCTCTGTCAAGTCTGTCCTGGGATTTTGTAATGGAAAGAGGAGTGGACTAAGCATCTGGTGACCTGGGTTCAGTTCCCAGCTCTGACACTAACTAACTCTGTGACCTTAAAAAAGAACAACAACCTTTCTGTGCCTCAGTTTCCCCATCTGTAAAATAAGGGGTGACTGGATTAGATAATCCCTTTCTGTCTATAAAATCCTTTGGCTCTTGAATCCAAGCTCCCATAACAGATGATCTGGGGTTTGCCACTGGGGTTCTGGTCTTACAGACAAACCAAACACGCTGGGGAATCAGGGGATTTATCAACAGCCTCCAAGCGTAGTGGATCCCATGGAGGCCAGGCAGGGTGTGGTGCTGGGAAAGGAGCCCAAAACACCTAGTTCCTTGTCCGAAAGAGCATTCAGCTCACCCTATGACTCAGTTATCAGTACTTCTCTCTTTCTGAGGAGTGCAAAGTTTCAGTCTTCTCTGTGATGGCAACAACAATTTATTGGATTGCTAATCTACAGGATTAAAAGAAGAATGACATTTTGCTTTGTATTTTTAACCATATCCAATCAGATTCCTGCCTCAAATTACTAAATAATCTTTTCTGAATAACCTTAAACATAGACTTTTTTTCCTCCTAATTTAACAGCAAGGACCTAGAGATGGAGTTAATCAGAGAGCATGTTGAGTGTTGCAGAATTTATTAAAACATACTGTCTCTTGAAATTCCTTGTTCTCACTGTTCAGGCAGAACTGAAGAGTTACTATAAAGTCAAACAGAACTCTTTGATTATTCATTTTTAAGATTTACAATTATGTATACATGATGGTGACAACCTAACAGAATGCTGAAGAAATAAGTCTGAATAGGTGATTCTTTTGGTTTCTTTGGGTGAGGGTGAATACTCAGATTAAGAAATTTTGTTAATGAAGTCCCAATCACATTGTAATTTCCCACTTATTACTTTCTGAAACTCAAGTAGCTATATGGTGTAACTGGGCCTGTTTGGGGGATTATCACAACATCTCATTTCTGCAATGAATGGCATCATTCGACATTTAATATTCGTTAAGGCTTTTATGAAACAGAGAGGTTTCCATATGTCTCTAGAGCAAAACATTTGTGTTTGCCATCTGCTACTCAACAGTAGTTTTGTAGAAAAAGAATGCAAATCGTTTGGTTCTTTCATTACTTTGAGGTTAGGCTATATGATAGCTGGGACTGTGAGACAGCCAATTCACTGCTAGGAGAACACTGTTGTTTACTTAGGTACCAACTTAAAGAATTCTTTACAAGCAAACGGCATGAAATGAAATTGAAGCCTAATATTATCTTTGTCCTTTTAACTCAAGCAAAGACCATTGTGAAGTGATATGTGAGATTGTTTCAAGTTGACATTAAGGAGACACTATCTGGGACACTGGCCTGTAAGGTCAGTGTAGCAAGCATCAGTTCTCTTTTTCCAGTCCTGACCAAATGAATATATGACTCAACACTGAAAAAAAAATTAAAGTATCTCCTTGAGCTCAGTATCAAAGAAAAGGTAATTTAGTCTTAATCACCTAGGAGCTAATAACCTGGCTTTGGACTCTGTGCCATTTGTTTCTCCTTCCCCCTTTTCATTAGCTTCTTGAATTGTGGATAATTCTCTGTTCAGTAACATCTCTACTAGCCTATGGATACGCACCATTAGTTTTACTTAGTCAGAATTAACTTCAAACAATGGAGTTTAACCAAAAGTGGAAACCCTGGAGTTTAGAGATTATCTGTAGATTTCTATTATTGATGCTTTTTCTAGCCCTTCTCATAGTAAAATTTCATTAATTGGGGTTATTAGCATATGGAATGTAAGAAATTGACAAACAAAAGGGACCTAGTTTGACCAGACTAGCTTATGAGATCCTACCTCATGGACCTTTAATTTCTAAGACTAGTTTCTGCTTTAAGATGCTATAAAACCAATAAATATAGAGATTGTTTGTTGTAATGTTTCCAAAGTTCGTATCTCAGCATACTAAGCAAATCATTAGATATTAGTAGGTGAAACTAGAATAAAGGGTTTCATGGTCAAACTCTTTGAGAAATGCTGCTATTATAGTGTTTTGATGGTACAACTTCTCAGAATCCTTAATATGCTGATGTGTCATGTGACTCCACAACTGGGTGTGGTGTGCACTTTTCTCCACACTTCTGCCCAAGGCCTCTTTCTGATGGAGCATCGTATGGGACCTGTGTCCTGCAGAATATATGTTGAGAAACTCTGATTTAATTGAAACCCTTAGTTTTAGATACGAAGATCTAAATTGTCAAGTCCTACTGTCATGATGACAATCAGCATGTTTACAGGAAGCTGTCTGGAAGGGAGGCAGCATCCATTGCCAGAGTTCCTGACAAACTGGACCCAGAACACCTGTTCCTGCCTCCGGCTTTCTCCTGAATCCCAGGGCAAGGCTCCCTCATGCTGCTTCTGCCACTTATCACACCCACTGAAAGATCAGCCAAGGGGCTGGGGGTGCTTGATGGCTGTTTCCTTCCTACCTGGGCAACTGCTTTACCTCCAAGTCCTGGGGGACTGGCAGACATTGTACTAAACTGAAGTGAAAATCACCTTATATGCAGAAGCAAATTTACCCAGAATTCTGAAAGTGCAAAAAAATAGATTCTTAAACGAACATTCTGGATACTGGGTTTTTTCCCCCCGTTGTTGTTTTGGTTTTTGTTTTTTTTTCCCAGAAAAACAACAACAACAACAACAACTAATGTTAAGTAATTAAGCTTAAATTTGCTTTTTTTTCTTTTGTATTATTCTGTATTTTGAGTGACTTGTAGGATATGTTAGAGGGTCACATCACACCCAGGCTAATTTCCTACAGTGATATGTAATTCTGTAAAATGATCTACACAATAAAATGTTTTTAAAGATGAATTATTTAAATTTCTTGAAGGAATGAATTATATTTGCATTGTATCCCTAATGACTAACACGGGACTTAGCATACATTAGGCACATAGTGATAAATATGTTTGCATTAATTAGTGAATTATAACCTGATGCTTGGACTTTAATAAAATAATGGTAATAATATACTAATGGTACTAATGATATCCTACCTTTTCAAAAATCTCAAAGATAAATTCCTTGACCTGGTTGAGATTTATAAACTGGTTAACACTCTTTATTGTCATCTTTTATTTTCGTAGACAATTGCATTGTGATGTGATGTTTCTTTCAGGTAATAATAAATGAGCTCACTTCAATATTTGACTTTTAAACACTTGTACATAGACTTCGAACTGGTATGAGTCAGTAGATAATGAATCCTAATTTCCAGTTATTGTACAATCCCCCTTTCAGCCACTTGGACTGCATTAAACATCCCCAGTGATATCACACATAACAATAAACCTGAAGAAATATGTGATCTTCCGAGTCATCAAAGAAGGATGTAGTCATGTTGGTAAATTAGTTTGTGTTCCATCTTTTCATTCATTTAATAAAACTTTTTTAGTACCTACAATATATAAAGTAACTCACTATAAGGAAATAAAGATGGAATTTATACAGACCATCCCTTAAGAAGCCTTTGTTCTTGAAGGAGACATGGGGCACATACATAAATAATTACAGTGCTAGATAAAATTAGGATACACCAGTAATGTGCTGTTAGTGTTAGTTTATAGTTCTTTCAAAATTAGTTTATTTTTCCTTCAAAGCTGGTAGTCTACAGTGAAGCAGATTACCCAGTGTATTGAACTGCCCGTTCCGTAGCTGCTCTGGATAAGTGGAAGGTTACATCACTTGGTATCAGTGATACCAGGTTTTACTAGCAGTCACCAGCATCATCCAAGAGCCATGCTCCTCATTAGCTAGCGGACAGGATCCCCCCAGCAAGGTCTATTGACCAGCACTGAGTCACTCACTTTGGACATACAATTCACTCGGACCGGATGGGCAAAGAGGATGAATCACATTGACGTGGGAACCTGAACTGCGGTGGGGAGGCTGTGGGTATGCTTTCAGGAAGTTGGATACTTGTGTGGGCAGTAACACAGTAGTAGACGGGCCAAGTTGTCAAGTGACAACCAGAAATGGGGTCAGTATAGGCATACTAATTGCTCCTGGCTCTGCAGAGTGGTTTTGACTGAACGGACAGTGAATTTGTTGGGGAGAAGCCTATGAGGGCAGGAGAAAGACCTGTCTGTCCACACCCCAGAAGTGACTACTACCTGATGTTGTGAATTGACTCTTTTATTCTGATTTGGGCTATATTTTTATCTCCATTTAAAAGGCCAAAAAAAATTGCCCTGGCCAGTTTTGCTCAGTGGTTAGAGCATTGGCCCACGGACCAATGAGTCGAGGGTTTGATTCCGGTCCAAGGCCCGTACCTTGGCTGCAGTTCGTCCCCTGTCCTGGTCAGGTCATGCGGGAGGCAACCAGTAGATGTGTCCCTCCCATGTCGATGTTTCTCTCTCTCTCTCTCTCCCTCTCTCTCCCTCCCTCCCACTCTATCTGAAGATAAATAGAAAAATATCCTTGGGTAAGGATTAAAAAAATAAGTAAAATAAAAGGCAAAAAAGTCTTAAGGAATTAATGTATACAACCAACATGCGAAGATCATTATGGAAATACCTCCTTCACATATTAGGAACAATGCTGTCAGAGAAGGTTGGACTAAAGCCTTTGTCTGAGCCAAGAGTCCAGAATTCAACTCTGTTAGCATTGTTAACCTATACACATTAGCATAATCCAACAACAACAAATTAGCATCAAAGTGCACACTTTACATTTTTCCCTGTTGACATCTTTGCCTTGAGAATTGATGATAAAAAATACTTATGTGTAGACATAGTTCTTTTAAAATTGTATGTTGTGAGTCATTAATTTTAAAATATTGAGATATGAGTTAATAAGGACACTCATAATTTTAACTTCTTTGCATGTCAAGCCAGGACTGTGATCATGACTGATTCTGAGGGAACTGAAATGGGCAGAGGGATCTGTTTTGTCCTACAGCTCCTTGCAACCTTGGCTGACTTAAGGACACCTCCACGAAGGGCAAGGCAGCACATGCCCACATGGTGCCCAGAGAATCATGCTTTTCTTCTTCCTACCACTTGGTCCATTTTGGAGAGACAACAGCAGGGGTACCCTCCCTAGGATCACCACCTGGAGCTTTGTTACCTGTTTTTTGTTGTTGTTTTTTTATGGGAGCTCAATCTCTCCAGTAAAATATTTAAGTACGGAGTTTATTCATGTGGTTTCTAGCCCTTATACCTACTGGAGACCATGACTACTGCCCAGAATAAGTAAGTTATATGTGAGAGGCAGCAGACAAAACACTTGAAACAGCTCATGCCTCTGTGTTTTATCACTGAACAATTACTTATGGTATCCAGATTTGTACAAGTTTCAGTATTAACTCACACTTTTGGCTTATTTATTATTTGGCCAGATATCATTTGCTCTTAGGTCTTGGCAAGAAGAACCCTTCTCCTGGGGCCCACTCTGTGGAGACCTCTACCCTTGCCCTCTTCTGGTCACTCCTCTCCACCGGGCCAGGGATCCACAGGCCAGGTGGATTTATTTACTCAGAGCCTTGCCCTCTTCTGAGGCCACACTCTGGGTAGCCAGACCCCAGAATTCCTGCCAAAAGCCCTGCTTCCAGGACTGGTGTGGGCCTCTTATTTTGATCAATCCTCCTGAGGGTGGACTGTGCCATTGGTATGGCACCATAGGCCCAAGCAGTGGCCAAAAGGAGGTGGTGATGTGGCCAGAGCTTGAACATATGTGCTGGGATCCTCGTGTGTGTGTGAGGCCTGTCAATGATGTGCGCCAGGCCTAGGGGTGGGAAAGAAGAACATCGGTCCAGGCCAGGACTGCTCCCCACGAACCACCACATTCTGGCGTGGAGCTCTGAGGAGCCAGAATACTCTAAATTCAAACCCATTTTCTAGGTCATTATATACATATATCTGTCAAGGTAGGAAACTAGCTTGTTAGCTTCAGCTACAATTTTTAAGTATTTAGACACATGATATGTGGGCCCCCATTTTTACTCTTGCCCCAGGCCTCACAAATATGGGAGTAGACCTGCTCTTGGCATAGATTTGATTTTGAGTTTGTTTAAAATTATAATATAAAGGATCTGGTAACAGAGGGTTGAACTGTGAGTAGTGGGTGGGCTGCTTTCCACCAGGTCAAATGTAGCATTGCTCCCAAGCAATGTTCCAACTATGTCTCAATGTCCTGGCCCCACTCCCTGGCCTGACAGGAGAAACTGTGTGTGTGTGTGTGTGTGTGTGTGTGTGTGTGTGTGTGTGTGCAGGCACATGTTTAACATCCATTAGGAACCAGAAGAATATGACTTAGCTATTTTCAAATAATTCAAGCCCCACACTGCTGCTCTGGTCTAGATTATTGCTGTTTCCCTGCCAAGCAACTCTTCCCAGTTGACTTCCTTAAGCTGCTTGGAGTTAAGAGCTGGGCATTTTGAAGGCCTCTTCCAAGCAAAAAAAAGAATAAACCAGAAAGGGAATTGGGCCAGGCATCCTTGATTGAATACCACTTCACTTCAGCAAATCCCTAAGCCTTTCTATCTGTTTTGTCAGTTGTAAAATGAGCAGACTAATTCAGCCCTACTGCGGAGTGGCAGGTTTAATTAATGATGATTGGGACGGGTTTTGTAATGTAAAGTTGTACATAAATGAAAAGGAGCACAGAGCTATTCTATCCAAAGTCTGGAGTGCATCCTGCTTTCCAGTGCCACAGTTAAGCCTCTAAGTCCTGATCACAGATTGCTACAGATTTCAGGGGTGCTGAAAACAGCGGGGCTCACATTACCTGGACAGAAAGCAGGGTTTGGTAAAGGGAGTGGAACGCGGAGTGAGTAATCAGTGCACGGTTCACTGATTTCTGATTTCTGGCAGCACCAAGATCCACTGGGCCCAGCGGGTGGCAGATGATGGAATGGTTTCTGCAATCAAAGTACAAAGGACAAGTGTACCCATTTATTCTTGGGACTGTCCTAGAAAGATCCTTGAGATCTAAAGTGTCACACTGAGGGGAGAGCTCTTTCCAGAGATTTTCAATGCACTTCTTCCTGTTGTCCCTGTCGTGGTTTGCTGGCTGACAGCTCACCGTAGAGGTGTTTTCTTCAGTGGCCATGTGGATCAAGCCCGTCTTATTCATAGGGCTCACATTCTACAGTTCAGTTAAAGACATAGTTACATGATTTACCAAAAGTCATACCCAGCCCGGTGAGACTCACACCTGGGAACTGTTAATTACTTTGGCTAATGTGCGATTTCTATCTCTATCACACAATTCATCTAACAACATCCATATGCAGCAAATCATAACATTTATATACTTAGTAGTCATGATCTCTGCTTCCCTTACTCTCCTGGAGCCTTTGTGTTTCTAGGAGGGCGTAACATATTCGTATTACGTTATAACTATGTTTGTATAGCTTCTTCCTTAATATTAGATGACCTTAAATATTAAGGGTCTTAATCATTTCCTCATTGCCCTTGACATCAGCGCCTTCCTTATTGGAGACACACACACACACAAACACTTGTTCAAATGCACTGAAAAGAAAAAGACTTAATGAGTGATGAAAAATGATGGGAATGGTAACGGGAGTGGAGCACAGAGTGAGTAATCAGTGCACAGTTAGGAAGGCCTAATGCCCATTAGGGAGCTTCATTTTCAAATGTTTTTCAATGTCTTGTGGGAAGATCTAAGTGTATTTATATTGATTAAGATCAAAGGTTTTCAGCCAGACTTAGACTTCTGCCTCTAGCTCTAATTTAAGATTTTATTCTTTGGATAGTTAAAGAAGTATGAATAAGACAGTTCTCATTCAGATATAAAATGAAGACTGTTTAAAAAGGCACTTAGCAAATTAATTTGTTGTGTCTATGCATATGTAATTTTGTTGTTTGTAAAATATATTGCTAGGTAATATGGATCCTTGTAAATGAGCTCAGTTCTAATATACTTGGTATGTTTTTAGTTTAAACTGGCTTCTCCCCTCAACATGTGGTCCCTAGATTTGAATATTCTACATGAAAAAAAAAGTGTTTTGTTGCATATATTCATCATGAATTTGCTGACACTCATGAAGGTGTTTTCAACTATGTCCAGTTAATGTTTAATGTTTCAGGGAGAAGGCAAAGCAACAGCAAGGCAGCTTGAAAGGTGAAGACTTAGCCCACTGGAGGGAATAGTCACCTTCTGGGGTCTCCCTTCAGCCTATGCCTCCTTTCCTAAGAACTTTCCCCAGCCCCATCCACAGGGGTGGGCCCCAGGAGTCACTGTCACCCCAAGTGCCCACAGATGATGAGAGTAGACACTCCTGACCCAAGCTGAGACAACCAGATTCTTTTCTAGGGCATTTGCCATTGGGACACAGGCCTTCTGGTCAGTTACCACTGGCCCTGGAACAAGGACAGCATATAACAGGGAACTGGCATGGCCATTTTCACCATGTGCTCTGGGAGGCAGAAAAAACTGGGATGTAGAGAAAGGAGACTGAAACAGTGTCGGGGAGAAGCAGAGATGAGAAACCAGGTCATCCCTGAGAGAAAAAGGGAGGTGGCAGAAGGACAGCCATCTCCATTCCCAGTGGCCTCTCAGGGCTTTGTTCTGACCCCCATGAAGCCCAACTACCCTTCCTGCCCTGGCCCAGGTCCAGTACTCTCTCTATTTTAGCTCAGGCAAGCTTGAGATGTATCTGTTACGTGAAACCCAAGGAGACTTGGCTAAGTGAGTGAGCTGGCATTGAAAGAGAGACTAAGCCAGGGATTCTGGTTACACAGGCAAAGTCTGCCTGATGAGGACCACCTGGGTGGTCCAATCACACTGGCCTGCCAAAATCAGACATGCACACAAGTAATTTCTGTTGATGATAAAATTGAATGGAACAGCTTCAGAGTTATTCCTGAAAGAAAGTTCTCTCTTAGTCACTTCCTGATACACTTTCTTGTGTAGTAAGGTAAATGGGAAGTATTATAGATGGCACACCCAGCATTTTTCCCAACTCTGAATACTTCTACAGGGATATGTGAGTCTGGAGCTGTCACTGGTCATGCATGTTCCAGCAAAAACAAAAACAGTGGATAGACCCTGGTTTCTTCTAACGATCTGTCAGTCCCTGTTGCTGGGACACTTGACACTCATTCACAGCTTTGGCCCTGCACTGGTTTCAGCAACAAGTCCCATCTCCAGCTGAAGGTGTTGCAAAGCCCTGTTTCAGTAGTTCAGGGGACATAGGTTACCTTGTGACTTGTCTTGCTCTGATCAGATACCCTGGTTCTGGCTCCTGGGCTTATGCCTTCATCCTGCTACAGTGTCAGTTCTGATTCCTTCTTGTAGGACCTGAGTCCTTGATTGCTCATCTTCAGCCCCTGTCTCCATGGTCTGACCAGCATCCTGGTTTCTTCAAAATCAGGACTCTAATTTGCTTACATCTATTTTTCCCAGCAACATACCTGAAATGCAGACCAAGCTGGGTGCTTCCTTGTCCTGTCGGACCCGCACTGCCAGTCTGGGTCACACTGTTCTTCCCAAAATCTCCCCACCATTCCATCACCCTCACTTCACCACTGCCAATAATCATATTTGCTCCTCTTATGGGACATCTACCTTTTGCTACTTTCCAGACTTTTCTAACCCTGAATCTCTCTAAATCACCATATCACCTGTTACTACTCTGAGGATTCACATGGTCCTGCAGCTCTGTCTGTCTGGCAGACCTCTGCCCACTGACTTCGACCGGGTGCCAATTACAAAGCCTAGCACACAGCAAGGTGACAGGGAGACAGTGTGGTAAGGTGGAATGAGCATGACATGAACATGGGCATCCTGAGTAGATCAGGGTTCAAATCCTTGCTCCTTCACTCTCACAAGTTTCTTAATTCCCCTAGAACTCAAAAAGATTGTTGAAAGGATTATATGACATAATGTGTCTGGCAAAATTTAGTAGTTATTTAATAAAATACAAACTTTAGTATTTAATAATCTGTCTTTCTTTTATATATATATAAAAGAGAGATATATATATAGAGAGAGATAGTAGAAGGAGGAAGGGAGAGAGAAAGAGAAACATCAATGTGAGAGAGACACATCGATTGGTTGCCTCTTGCACAACCCCAACTGGGGCTGAATCAAACCTGCAACCCAGGTATGTGCCCTTGACCACAATCGAACCTGAGACCTTTTGGTCCAAGGGCCGATGCTCTAACCACTGAGCAAAACTGGCCACGGTGTGCACTTACATTTTTAAACAGATTTATTGGGATATAATTCATATATCATTCAACCCACTGGTTTAAAGGGTATAATTCAATGGTTGTAGTATATTCACTGGCCTTAGATTCCTTAAAATGCAATTATAGCATAAGGGATATGAGGCTTAATAACATTTAAAAAACTAAGGATTTGCCCTGGCCAGTTTGGCTCAGCGGTTAGAGTGTCGGCCCACGGACCAATGAGCCGCAGGTTTGAGTCTGGTCAGGGGCACATACCTCGGTTGCGGTCGGGGGTCAGTGTGTCTTTCTCGCATCGATGTTTCTCTCTTTCTCCCGCTCCCTCCCACTCTGTCTGAAGATAAATGGAAAAATGTCCTCGGGTGAGGATAAAAACAAACAAAAAATCTAAGGATTTTAGTCAGCTATAAGTTTATGTAAATCAACCATGTGATGCCAGTGCATTACCCAAAAAGCTTATGTGATATTAGGCTGTATTGACACACACATGATGAGCAGAATGACAAGTAATGGTTCCATGTTATTCTGAGCTGGCAATGTGTTAAGTCACTGGGCCTATTTTAAGAGGGATATGGACAAATTGGAGCACATCCAGAGAAACATGAAAAGGGTGGTGAGAAACTGCAAAGATTGTTTGTAGGAACCTGTGATATTTATCCCAAAGAAGTGAAGCCATCCTTAATTAACTCTGGGAGTATCATTTGGAAAATAAATAAATGTATTTTCTCTGTTCCCTTCCTAGGCCAGAACCTCAATAGGTGAATTTAAGTTAAAACCAAGCAAATTTTGACACAATATAAGGAACAATTAGAGCTGTCCAAAATAGGAATGGATTGTTCCTTCCTAACCTGAAATTCCATAATTAATATAAACTTTATTCACAAGTCAGAGGACAACGTCTTATAGAGCTCTTACTCTGTAATATGTTGTGCATAGGTGGGCAAAATGATCCAAGAGGTCAACTCTTCTTTATTCAAGGTCATCCAGTTTGGGTTTGTCTAGTAGTCCATTCTTTCTTTTATTTTTCATTCCCACTCTCTGCTTTTTGATCTGAGGAAAGAGAAAAGAAAGTCCAAAATTGTCAATATGGATATTTTATTAGTAGTTCTGATGATAATGGAAATATTCTTAAAATAAGACTTTGGCATTACCTGAACAGGAGAGTGTGCTCATCTCTTCCCCATTCTGTGTAAAGTGACCTCAGCTTAGTACTTGACATTGGCCATGATGGCAACATTTATGGAAATTAGCAAACACTACAGATCAGCAACACTACTCTCCCCCAGCTCATTTCCCAGGGCCCTACTGCTTCAGTTTGTGCTACCCAATGACTACTAAGCTGGCATGATTAATAATGAAGACAGACTTTCTACTAGATTTTTGGACTATATGTTTCCATAAAAAATGTATTTAGAGCCAATGGTATTTACTTTCATGTAGGGGCAATTTGGAATATCAGTAGTTTAATATAGTTAACTAGTTTCAGCTAAATGGAATATTTAGGGGAAAAGATTTGTGGAAGACTAGACTTACTCTCCACTGCCTGCTAGGCCACATGTCTTTTTCCTTTAGGAAAACCCATAATAACCATGGTCTGCACAGCTGCTGATGGAGTGACCATGTCACAGACTAGGAAGACATCTCCAAGACAAAGGCCCTCTGGAAACAGAAAGATAAAGCTTTTTGCTGCCTGGTGCTTGTCCTGCACAAGTGGCTCCTTGTGCCACCTGTTGGATTTTGAAAGAACAATCTCTCAGCATTTAATCAAAGGTAAGACTCCTGCAAATATTTTCTGCAGATGGAACATATTCATAATCTTCTTCAATGTAAAAATATTGCATTTTACAAGTCATTGTGAAGGAAATCACCATCAGCCCAAGATTCTCAGAGTCGACTGATTTCTGTACCATTAACAAGTTTTAGCAATTAAAATTTAGCATTTATTAAGCACTTACAGTATACTATACACTTTACAAGCATTATCTCACTTTATATTCATTTAATCTTATGAAATGGGTATAAATATTTTCATTTCACGGTTGGAGAAATAACTTAAAGAGATTAAGTGGCTATTAGAGTTAAAAAGTTTCTGTGCTCCTAGGAAGTTTATATTATCTACTGCTTTGTATATAACAGACATTTCATAAATAGTTGTATACAGTTTTTTATTTATGTGAATAAGTAAAATACCATTCTTAATACTTTGAACCCTTTGGCTCATTAGCTTTTTAATCAGCTTTTATCTAATGGTAAAACAGAATTATTTCATTTATTTTGCCTGTACACACTTTCCAAGGGAAAATATCTCACCAACCCTAAAATGACAGGATTATTTTCCCAATTTTAGAAACAAGTTAACTGAGGCTTAGCCAGATTTAAGTGGTCTTTTGGTCTTTTCATCACACTAGGTTGAGGCACAGCACAGGTCAAAAGCACACATCAAAAAGAACCTAGTCAAGTTACAGCTGGGATAGAAAGGTTCCAGATAAACTAGAGATGTAACAGTCCTTAAAGAATGACCATCAAGTCAGTTACATGGAGTATGGCACTCCGTGGACACATTTCTGTGCTTATTATATACTGTATTAGTCATGTGGGGAGATGAGACCAAATCCTGATCTTAAGAAGCCTGTGGACTTCAAGGGAAGAGAAGACACAGACACATAAATTCAAGAAGATGAAATTACAGTACAAGAACATAAAATGAAAACCACACAAGACAGCAATGTTTATTAAGCAATGATTAATGTAGGCAGTAAGTGCCGCAGAAGTTCAGAAAAGGGAAAGATTACATTTGTATAAGTTTTTGCTCACCTCAGCATCTTCATAAAACATCTTCACTATGAGGTGTGGGAAGACAATGAAGTTTGAGAGAGTGCCTAGCCTCTAAGTAGCTCGCTTTCTTCCCTGGAGACTCAGGCAGATAGTGAGAGGATTTGCAGGAAGCAATAGGTAGAGAGATGAGGAGACCAGAGACCTGATCATCAAAGCAGGTAAGACAATGCTGGGAGATGTCACCTGACTACTGAGTCTGGATATTAATGTTTTTTTTCCTCTCTGCATTTTTCCTATTTTTAACTTAAAGCAGGAGTAGCCTGTAGTTATTTCTGGGCTTTGCTTTTGAAAAATTTGAGGCCTCAGGAGAGGTTAGAGCAGTAGTTCTCAACCTTGGCTCCTCATGTATGACCTGAGGAGTTTTGTTTTATTATTTTATTTATTTATTTATTTTTAATCCTCACTCGAGGACATTTTTCTATTTATCATAAGACAGCATGGGAGTGAGGGAGGGAAGGAGGGAGGGAGGGAGAGAGAGAGAGAGAGAGAGAGGCATCGACTGGATGCCTCCTGCAGGACCTGACCAGAGCCAGGGACGAATCGCAACCAAGGTACATGCCCTTGACTCATTGGTCAGCGGGCCGCTGGTCTAACCGCTGAGCCAAACCTGCCAGGGCAACTGGGGAGTTTTAAAAGAAAATGCTGCCTGGGTTCCACCACCAAACACTCTAATTTAGTTGACCTAGGATGTTTCTTTGGTGGTTCTAATGTGCAACCAAGTTTGAGTATCTTTTTTTTGTTGTTGTTACAGATGTTTCTCCTTTTTTCCCCATTGGCACCCTCCTCCCCATCCCTCCCACGCCGTCCCCAGCTTTGTTGTCCATGTCCATCAGTTATGCGTACATGCATATAAGTTCAGTGGTTTATCTCTTCCCCCTCCCCCCCACCTCCTCTTCTGAGGGTTGTCAGTCTGTACCATACTTCCACGACTCTGGGTCTACCCTGTTCCTCAGACTGCTATGTTCATTATATTCCACAAATAAGTGAGATCATGTGATGTTTGTCTTTCTCTGCTTCACTTGTTTCGCTTAGGATAATACTCTCCAGGTCCCTCCATGTCGTCTCAAAGGATAAGAGATCTTTCTTTCTTACAGCTGCATAGTACTCCATTGTGTATATGTACCACAGCTTTTTTATCCATTCGTCTACTGATGGACACTTGGGCTGTTTCCAGATCTTAGCTATTGTAAATAGTGCTGCTATGAACATGGGGGTACATGTATTCTTTCTGATTGGTGTTTCAGGCTTTTTAGGGTATATTCCTAGAAGTGGGATCACTGGGTCAAATGGCAATTCAATTTTGAATTTTTTGAGGTAACACCATAGTGTTTTCCATAGTGGCTGCACCAGTCTGCATTCCCACCAGCAGTGTACTAGAGTCCCCTTTTCTCTACACCCTGGCCAACACTTGTTGTTTGATGATTTGTTGATGGTGGCCATTCTGACAGGTGTGAGGTGATACCTCATTGTTGTTTTAATTTGCATCTCTCTGATGATTAGTGATGTTGAGCATTTCTTCATATGTCTCTTAGCCATTTGTATGTCCTGTTTGGAGAGGTGTCTATTTAATTCCTCTGCTCATTTTTTAATTGGGTTCTTTGTCGTCCTTTTGTTGAGTTGTATGAGCACTCTATATATTTTGGAGATTAACCCCTTATCTGATGTATCATTGGCAATTATGCTCTCCCATACAGTGGGTTCCCTTTCCATTTTGATGGTTATTTCTTTTGCTGTGCAGAAGCTTTTTAGTTTGATGTAGTCCCATGTGTTCATTTTTTCCTTTGTTTCTGTTGCCTTAGGTGATATATCAGTGAAGATTCTGCTGCGTA
This sequence comes from Tadarida brasiliensis, assembly GCA_030848825.1. NCBI lineage: Eukaryota > Metazoa > Chordata > Mammalia > Chiroptera > Molossidae > Tadarida > Tadarida brasiliensis. The sequence goes on along the minus strand of CM061257.1, from coordinate 195,101,892 downwards.
TGATGTCCGAAATTTTGTTGCTTACATTTTCTTTCTATGGATTCACGAGTCACATTTAAGTATTTTATCCATTTTGAGTGTATTCTTGTGTATGGTGTAAGTTGATGGTCTAGTTTCATTTTTTTGCATGTAGCTGTCCAATTTTCCCAACACCATTTATTAAAGAGGCTGTCTTTACTCCATTGTATGCTCTTGCAACCTTTGTCAAATATTAATTGAGCAAAATATCTTGGGTCAATTTCTGGATTCTGTGTTCTGTTCCACTGGTCTATATGCCTGTTCTTGTGCCAGTACCAGGCTGTTTTGATTACAGTAGCTTTGTAGTATAACCTGATACCTGGTATAGTGATCCCACCTACTTTGTCCTTCTTTTTCAAGATTGCTATGGCTATTCGGGGTCTTTTTTGGTTCCATATGAACTTCTGAAGTATTTGTTCTAGTTCTGTGAAATATGTTGTTGGTATTTTGATGGGGATTGCATTGAATCTATAGATGGCTTTGGGTAATATGGACATTTTAATGATGTTAATTATTCCGATCCATGAACAAGGTATGTGCTTCCACTTTTTTATATCTTCCTCTATTTCTTTTTTCAATGTCCTGTAGTTTTCTGCAAATAGGTCCTTTACTTCTTTGGTTAAGTTTATTCCTAGGTATCTTAGTTTTTTTGCCGTGATGGTAAATGGGATTGTTTTTTAGTTTCTCTTTCTGTGAGTTCATCATTGGTGTATAAGAATGTCGTCGATTTCTTGAGGTTAATTTTGTATCCTGCTACTTTGCCAAATTCATTTATTAAGTCTAGTAGATTTTTGATGGAGTCTTTAGGGTTTTCTATGTATAATATCATGTCATCTGCGAATAATGACAGTTTCACTTCCTCCTTTCCAATTTGGATCCCTTTTATTTTTTCTTCATGTCTAATTGCTGTGGCGAAGACTTCCAGTACTATGTTAAATAAGAGTGGTGAAAGTGGGCATCCCTGTCTTGTTCCTGTTCTTAAGGGAAATGTTTTTAGTTTTTGCCCATTGAGTATGATGTTGGCTGTAGGTCTTTCATATATGGCCTTTATTATGTCGAAATATGATCCCTCTATTCCCACATTGCTGAGCATTTTTATCAGAAATGGGTGCTGGATTTTGTTGAATGCTTTTTCAGTGTCTATTGATATGATCATGTGGTTTTTATCTCTCATTTTGTTTATGTGGTGTATCACATTTATTGGTTTGCGAATATTGAACCAGCCTTGCATCCCTGGGATGAATCCCACTTGGTCATGGTGAATACTTTTTTTGATGTATTGCTGGATCCGATTTGCTAGTATTTTGTTCAGGATTTTGGCATCTATGTTCATCAGGGATATTGGCCTGTAGTTTTCTTTCTTTGTAGTGTCTTTTTCTGGTTTTGGAATTAGAATTATGCTGGCCTCATAAAACGAGTTTGGAAGTCTTCTTTCTTCTTGAATTTTTTGAAATAGTTTGAGGAGAATGGGTGTTAGTTCTTCTTTGAATGTTCGGTAAAACTCCCCCGTGAAGCCGCCTGGGCCTACGCTTTTGTTTGCCGGGAGAGTCTTGATTACATCTTCAATTTCCTTAGTTGTTATTGGTCTGTTCAAGTTTTCTATCTATTCCCGGTCCAGTTTTGGGAGACCATGTGTTTCTAGAAATTTGTCCATTTTGCTTAGATTGTCGAATTTGTTGCCATATAAATGTTCATAGTATTTGTTAATGATACTTTGTATTTCTGTGGTGTCAGTTGTTACTTCTCCTCTTTCATTTCTGATTTTGTGTATTTGGTTTCTCTCTCTTTGTTTCTTGGTGAGTCTAGCTAAGGGTCCATCAATCTTGTTTATCTTTTCAAAAAACCAGCTCTTTGTTTCATTGATCCTTTGAATTTTTTTTGGTCTCCATATTGTTTATTTCTGCTCTGATCTTTACTATTTCCTTCCTTCTACTTGTTCTGGGGTTTTCTTTTTGTTTGCTTTCTAGTTCTTTAAGTTGTGAGTGTAGATAGTCAATTAGAAATTTGTCTTGTTTCTTGAGGTGGGCCTTTAGTGCTATGAACTTCCCTCTCAGAACTGCTTTCACTGCATCCCATAGATTTTGTGTTGTTGTGTGTTCATTTTCATTGGTTTCCAGGCATTTTTAAATTTCTTCCTTTATCTCCATGGTAACCCATTCATTTTTCAAAGACATGCTATTTAGCCTCCATGTTTTCAAATATCTTTGCATGTTCTTGTTGCAATTGATTTCTAGTTTCATGCCATTGTGATCTAAGAAGACGCTTGATATGATTTCAATCTTCTTGAACTTGTATAAACTTCGTTTGTGTCCTAACATGTGGTCTATCTTTGAGAATGTCCCATGTGCACTTGAAAAGAATGTGAATTCTGTAGATTTGGGGTGTAATTCTCTGTAGATATCTATTAAATCCATTTGGTCTAGCGCTTCATTTAGAGTCTCTGTTTCCTTGTTAATTTTTTTGTCTAGAGGATCTATCCAGTGATGTCAGCGGGGTTTGAAGTCCCCTGCTATTGTATTGCTGTCGATTTCTCCTTTGAAGTCCTCCAGAAGATTTTTAATATATTTTGGTGCTCCCATATTGGGTGCATATATGTTTACCAAGGTTATATCTTCCTGTTGGATAGATCCTTTCAATATTATGTAGTGACCTTCTTTGTCTCTAGTTATGGACTTCATTTTGAAATCTATTTGATCAGATATGAGTATTGCTACCTCAGCTTTTTTTTTCCTTTCCATTTGCTTGGAAGATTTTTTTCCATCCCTTCACTTTCAACCTACGTGAGTCTTTTGTTGTGAGGTGGGTCTCTTGTAAACAACATATATATGGGTCATGCTTTCTTATCCAATCAGCTACTCTGTGTCTTTTTATTGGAGCATTCAATCCATTTACATTTAAGGTGATTATTGATATGTACTTATTTATTGCCATTTTTGTTTAGTGTGGTTCTATTTTCCTTCCTATTTCTTCTACTAATTACAGCAGTCCTTTTAACATTTCTTGCAGTGCTGGTTTGGTGCTAATGTATTCCCTTAGCCTTTTTTTTTTTTGTCTGTGAAGCTCTTTATTTGACCTTCTATTTTGAATGATAACCTTGCTGGTTAGAGTAGTCTTGGATTCAGATCCTTGTTTTTTATGACCTTGATTACTTCTGGCCTGTAGTGTTTCTGTTGAGAAGTCAGCTGATAGCCTTATGGAGGTTCCTTTGTAGGTAACCTGTTGCTTATCTCTTGCTGCCTTTAGGATTCTCTTTGTCTTTAATTTTGGGCATTTTAATTACTATGTGTCTTGGTGTGGGCATGTTTGGGTTCTCACTTGGGGCTCTCTGTGCTTCTTGAACTTGAATGCCTTCTTCCTTCACCAAATTAGGGAAGTTTTCTGTCACTATTTCTTCAAATATATTCTCTAACCCTTGCTCATTTTCTTCTTCAGGGACTCCTATGATGCGAATATTATTACGTTTCCAGTTGTCCCACAGTTCTCTTAAGCTGTCTTCCTGTTTTTTCATTGTTTTTTCCTTTCGGTTTTCTGATTGGTTGATTTTTTCTACCCTGTCTTCTAATTCACTGATCCGGTCCTCAGCTCCCTCTACTCTACTGTTTAGTCCTTCCAATGTGTTCTTTATTTCTGCTATGTCATTCTGCATATCTTCTTGGTGCTTCTTCATTTCCAATTGGTTGATTTTTCAATGTTTCTGTGTCTTTACTTATGGTGTTGAGGTCCTTACTCATGCTGTTGAGCTTCCTCAAGATCATGGCTCTGAATTCTAGCTCTGTTAACTTGCTTAACTATATTTCATTTATCTCATCTTCGGTAGAGGTCTCTTGTTCTTTCATTTGGGATTTGTTTCTTTGTTTCACCATTTTGGCTATCTCAGTGGGTTTTGGAGCCTGCCAAATTTTCCCTGTGGATGTTGGTGTTCTGCTGTTTGTGGCTCCCTCTACTGGGTTTGGATGAGCGTGGGAGGACCCACGTTAAACTCCACTGTCAAGTCTTACTTTCCTGGGTAGATTTGCAAGCCCAGGAATGGTTCAGTTATCCTCTAGCATTTTGCCTAGAGGTTATTAGTCATGGTTACTTGAAGAGCCTTGGGTTCTCAGTTGAATGAAGACCTCCCTCAGGTGTTCAGCATAAGCGGATTTCCTGGGGGTGGTGCAGATGCTGGTTATTAATGAGCCTCAATTTGCATTTCAATGGTCCACCTGGGTGGGGTTGAATCTCTGAGGGAGGGGCTGCCGCCTCTCCCCAGAGCCCTGGGAAGGAGTAAGATGGCCACCATTGTGCATGGTCGCAACTCAGCAAAAGCTCTGAGCACCCTCCAAATCCTGAGTTTCCCCACACAGTTCCCGTCCAGTCCACCCTCCCTCTGCTGGAGCCCAAGGTGAGTGGCTGTGGCTATTTTAGCACTCTGTCCCAGCCCTCTGCACTGTAGAGCGGGCTTGGGAATTTAACCCCAAGGGTGCTGCTCACAGCTAAGAGCGCTGCTGTCCTTGGGCTCCCAGCCCCTCTCTTAAGCCTCCGCAATCCTACCAAGATTGATTCAGTGTCCCTGGTTATATGGTCCTTGCAAGGTGCTTTTCTGTTGCTTTTTCCTAACGATTTGTCTTTATTTTAGTTGTAATTCCAGTTTGGTCCTGGGAGATGGTCTGTGTAGCTTCCATTCACTCTGCCGCCATTTTGGAATCTCGAGTATCTTTGATTTAAAGGATTCCTAGACATAGTAAGAGTAAATGAGATTTGCTGTAATGAACAAAATATCTTGAAGAAGCCCTGGCCAGTGCGGCTCAGAGGTTAGAGTGTTGGCCCACAAAGAGAATGGTCATGGGTTCAATTCCCGGTCAAGTGCATGTACCTGGGTTGCAAGTTGGATCCCTGGCCCTGGTTGGGGTGTGTGTGGGAGGCAACCAATCAATGTGTCTCTCTCACATCAATGTTTCTCTCTCTTCCTCCCTCCCTCCCTTCCACTCTCTCTAAAAATCAATGGAAAAAATATTCTCTAGTAAGGATTAATGAAAAAAACCCACAGAAGATTCCATATTCATCTCATCATGACCTGTTAAACCCAATGGGTCCACAGGTAGGGACAATGAACATGCTGGGTGACCTGGTTATATTGATGACTGAGGAGCAGATGGACACCCTCTGCAAAACCTTCCAGGCTAAAATAAAAAGGAGCACATCGTGGTAGAGGATCCCCATGTCTGGGTTCTGGCAGATCACGGATGGCCCACTCAAAATGGGTGACTGAAGATAGCGTCATGTAGGGACTGTTTACAAGGTTGGGGCAGGGTTCACAGAAACCAACAAAAAATTGGGAGGCACCACCTCTCAGGCAGAAGGGCCAAAAGGGGAGGAATTGGTGACTGGAATCCCATGAGAGGTATGGGAAAGGGAAACCTGAAGCAACTCTTACTTGTAGAGAAACACAGCCACTTTGGAGAAAATGGCCCATCAAGGATAAATCTGGGGGAATAAATATCCCAGTACTGCTCTTCTTCCACCCTGTGATTTCCTACTGATGCCTCCCATTGGCCTAACCAAACTAGAAACCAGAAGGCAAGAGAACCCAGCTGCTGTAGCCCATCAAAGTCAACCTCCTGGGCACAGATTGTGTGGTTTAAACAAAAGACATTTATTTCTCATAGTCTGGAGGCTGAGAAGTCCAAGATCAAGGGCATCAGAAGATGTGGTGTCTAGAGAGAGCTGATCTCCTTGTTCATAGATGGCAGTCTTTTCACTGTATCCTTACATGGCAGAAGGCAGCTCTCTTGGGCTTCATTTATAAGGGCACTAATCCCATTCATGGGGCTCCACCCTGATGACCTAACCACCTCCCCAAATCATCATATTGGGGGTTAGATTCAACGTATAAATTTGGGGTGGGGGGTGGACACAAACCTTCAGTCTATAGCACCAGCCCAATAAGGGTTCAACCTCAGTCAGAAATTAAGTTGGCATGGAAAATAAAGAAAATGACAGCACAGTCCGCACTTGAGACTCTTACCCCTTATAGATGGGAGCTTACCTGAGAGTGTCAAACATCTTCATGAATGAAAGATGAATTTGAACCCCTACATTGGAGCTTTTGGGACAATGGTTGTGACCCTGTTGAAAAACTGGTGTGTAGAGAAGAGGCAGACTTTCAGAAGTTGCTGCTGATTTCAGGAATGTGTTGAGAATAAGTCATATGTGCTTTGAAACCTGCCAACAGGTGGACAATAGAAGAGATAAAATAATGCAGCCTTGTTATAGTTTGCTAATGACACAGATTTCTCTGAGCTTCTCAGAAAAAATACTTAGAAAGGCAGGAGTATGAAAAGTTATTTAGGGCCCACCTCACATCCCAAGTTTCTTAAAAAAAAAAAAAAAACAAACAAAAACCCACTAAACTAAACCTCTGACCATCTTTCTGGGAAAAGAAGGGCACAAGCCTGAGGAAATTTAACCCAGGGGAAAGTAGAATCTGACCTATTTAGAACTAGTTCTTGGCCAGCTTGAAATTTAGCACAAGTTGGGTTCCCAGCTGATCCCAAACACCTGTGAGTTTTCCCAGTGTGTGAAGTTAGTAAAGGGGGAAAGAAGAGGAGATGGCTGCATATGTCTGAGGTGAAGGGAGCCAGGTGCTAGCTGGGAGAGTTCAGCAGCACCTTCTCAGACCTGGCCAAATGAAACAGCTGACGAGTTCTCAGGCAGTAAACAGAACTCCAACTGGCCTTTTATGGTTCTTTGGGAAGCCAGGTGGGAGCTCCTCCTACAGGATTCCTGAGAATAGGCTATCAAGGCAAAGGGACTCTGTATCTGCCTGCTTGTTCTTTCATCTGCCATCAGTATAAGGGCCTGGGGGACATTTTGGAAGAAACAGCTCTGGCAGGGGGGAGGCAGAGTTACAAATAGATTTCAGGTCTTCTTGCCCTTAAGAGTTTTATTTCTCATGCTACCATAGTTTCTCAGAAGTTGGAGGGTTTTGACACTGCACTGGGCATTGGTTAAGGAACTGAAGCAATAACTAGGTCTGATCATTAGAAGTTGTTCTGAGACTTAGTACACATCAAGTACCAAAATATATTCTAGGTTAATTAAAAAGTTAAAGAATAAATATCACAACAGAAGAGTTAGAAAAAAGTATAGGCAAATATTTAGCTGATCCTAAGGTGGCTGAGGCCTGTCTTAAAAAGGAAAAACCAATAGGTTTAAAATATACAGGCATACCTCAGAGATATTGTGGGTTTGGTTCCAGAACACTATAATAAAGCGAGTATCGCACTGAACAGAGACGTAATCCTTTTGCCGGTGGAGGGTCTTGCCTTCCGTTTGTAAAACGTGTGACACCTGTGATATACAACACAGCAAGATGCAATAAAATGAGGTATGCCTGCATTATACAGTATATGTGTATGTGTGTATATATATATGTATATATACATACAATTAAAACTTACTGTATGATTTTTAAATCACCAAAAAATAAATAAAATTAATAGGATAAAATTAATAGAAAATAAATTGGGAAAACATTTGGTTAATATCCTTAATACAGAAGAACACATAAGGAAGAAATAGATGATCATACCAACAGAAAAGTGCTAATGAGCAATAACCATATGGAAAGTATTAATTAATACAACAGTGAAATATGACAAAATACCATATCGTTTTTCTGGATTGACTGAGATAGGGAAAAGCATAATATTCAATATTGTCAAGGGTGCAAAAAAGGGGCATTTCTGAACATTTCCATCTGGACTGTAAATTTTTCTGGAGGGTAATTTGGTAGTTTATATTATAAACATTAAAATGTGTATAACTTTTTAAAAAATATGTTTTTCTTGATTTTTAAAGAGAGAGGGAGAGAGAGATAGAAAAATCGATTGGCTGCCTCCTGCACGCCCCCCACTGGGGATCAAGCCTGCAACCTGGGCATGTGCCCTGACCAAGAATTGAACCAGCAGCCTTGGTGCATGGGTCAACACTCAACCACTGAGCCACACTGGCCAGGCTAAAATGCGCATAACTTTTAACTCAGCAATTCCTCCTCTAGAAATTTATCCTAAGGAAATAATCAAGGATGTGCACAAAGATTTGTCTACAAGAATGTTTCTATAGTGTTATTTTAATAGTGAAAAATTGGGGTCAGTTGTATTGACTACTAAGATTTGACAGAGTTGGGTGGTGGGTACATGGGTCTTCATTATTGTATTAGTTTTCTATTGTTACTATAACAAATTACCATAAAGTTAGTGGTTTAAAACAACACACATTTGTTATTTTACAGGTCTGTATTTCATTCTGACCCGGGTCTCACCGTTAAAATTGAGGTGTGGGTAGGAATGTGTCCCTACTGGAGGCTCTAGGGGAGAGTCCATTTCCTTCCCTTTTCCAGGAGACTGCTCGTGTTTGTTGGCTCAGGGCGCCCTTCTTTCATCTTCAAAGCCAGCAACATAGCATCTCTCAGACCCTTCTTCATCATCACATCTTTTTCTTTGATTCTCTTTTTCTGTCTTTTTCCTCTACTTTTAAGGACCCTCGTGATTACATTGGGCCTACCCAGATAACCAAGCATAATTTTCCTGATTTAAAGTCAGCTCATTAGTAACCTGAATTCAACTTGCCATGTGACTACAGGTCCTAGGGATTCAGACGCTGAAGTATTTGGGGGCCATTATTCTGCCTACACAATTGCATTATTCTATATGCTTATCCGTCTGAAAATATGTAATATTTATTAATATTTAAAATATTAAATATTAAAAACCCGAAGCCTAATTCCAATGTAGCACATGGATGAAAGATACATATTCATATGATGAATGCTATGTGCCCATTAAAAGTCATAATTAGGAAAATATGTAGTAACATGGAACAATGTTCATTATACAGTAAGTGGGGAGAGGAGAATGAATTCTAAAAGAACGTGTACAAGATGATACCAATTATGTTAAACAAAACCCAAAACAAACCTAGATTGAAATGAATAACAAATGTTTGGAAGGACATAGGTTAAAAATATTAAATGTTTATCTCTGCACGGTGATTTTAATTTTGTTTTGTTTTTTTCATTTTGTAAAATATGTATTATACATATATTGTTTTTGCAAATAGAGAAATAGGCCATTAAGAACGTCTATCCAGGACACTTTTCTGGTCAAGCGTCTCCCCGGTTTCTTAGCTTCGGATCACATTCCCTCACATCCCTCAAGCTTGTCCTGCTCCTCAGACATAGTTCCTATCCGTGACACGCCGCGTTTGCAGGCCCGATGTGTCCGCTCGGGGAAGTTCGCACGCTCCTCGGGACAGGAAGGAGCCTCTCGGTGAACTAAGTGGCGCGAATCGGGTTTCCTAAACTGCCTCAGGGCGGAATAAACCCAAGGCACCGCTTCATCCCACGAAGACCATAACCGGTGCCTTGGGAGCTGGATGCACAGGTATAGGAGCCTATTTCATAATCTCGCTGGCACATGTTGATAGTTCTAATGAATAATATTGCTTTTAATACACGAAAGCACAGAGGACAGCGGCCGAGCGGAGTGCAGACGGGCTTGGCGGCCGGACCGCAACAAGCGGCCCAGCCCTGGAGCCCGTTAGGTTCGCGGAGTCCGGGACCTGGGCTTGGCACTACCCTCAGAGCTCCGCTCCGCCCTGGACCTGCGGACCTGGCGGGCGCACCCCCACCACCGAGAGGAGCGCCTAGAGCGGACAGCCCGCGCCCCGCCGCTCCGCCCTCCCCTCCCAGCCTCCTCTGTCCCGGAAGTTGCTGCTGCTGCCTGATCGCGTGCTGCTAGCCAGGGGTGTCGCCTCTGAGATCTCCACGGGCTGCGCTTGCGAGAGGATCAACATGCCTGTGAGTTGTTTACTTTCGGGCTAGGGCTTCTCAGTGTGTGGAGGGGCCGGGGGGCGGCTTGGCCCGACGGCTCCGCGGGCCCATGGGGCTCCTCGCCGAACGTGGCCAGGCGGCTGGGATCGCGCAGCTCCCTCGCGCGTGGCGGACTTGTTGGGACTTGCCTGGGCAGCGCGACATGTCCGGCCCTGCAAGGGCGTGGAATGGGGAGGATCAGGGCCGCCATGGGCTGCGAACCCGAGTCGGTAGGTAGGAGGGGGCAGCTCCCCTGGGAACTTATCACACTTGGTTTTTGGTGGGCGCCCGCGAGGCTGTGATCTTTGGAGTCCTTTTAGCTTTGAGTTTCGTGGTTCTCGCCCCCTCTGCCCTCTCTCGGAAGCGATTTTCTGCCCGTTTCCTTTTTAAAACTGACTTCGCAGTTGCCTTACACATGAAATCCATCAAGGACGGTCACGCCGCAGCCACTCAGAGCTCCTGTCAGATCAGATGTTAAACCCTGGTCCATCTCAGCTATTCCCACCCTCAGCGGGTGCAGGGTCGGATCACGTTCTTAGCACCACAGTTTTGTTTTTATTGGAGACTGTTATTAAGTTGAGTAAAGGAGAACGGGGTTAACCGTACCATATGTTTCGTGATAGTCAGAGAGCCTTATTACCGGGTCTGGGGGAACGCAAGCATTATAAAAAGTATTGATGAAAGTTAACAAGCTTTAAAAATAACACGAAGTGTTGCCTCTGCTGAATATGGCTGTTATTTTTGCATGTACCTTTCACGTATGGTTAAATCTGCCAGCATTGTGGTTTCATTCTAGTAGTAATAATGTGCTTTTTTATTCAGTTGGCTAGAGATTTACTACATCCGTCCTTGGAAGAGGAAAAGAAAAAACATAAAAAGAAACGGCTAGTTCAGAGTCCAAATTCTTATTTTATGGATGTAAAATGTCCAGGTAAAATTTCAAATTTAATTCCTTTCCCAATGAAAATTGTTATAGGAATTGCTAGTGTGGTGTGTATATTTGATACATTAGGACCCTCTGTTGAGTAAAAGTGGGATTACAGAATTGGATATTTCCATAATAAATGTATTCAGACCACTGTAGAAATATTTTGGGGGGAGGAGGGTTGAAGATGGGACTCCAAAGGGAGTATGACATTTGATTTACTAACTTTTAAAAAAATCCTCACCGGATGTGAGAGAGACACATGGACTGGTTGCCTCCTGCAGGGCCCGGACCAGGGCTGGGACCCAACCACAATAGCAACAAGGCTCCTGCCCTTGATCTGAATTGACCCCTAGGCTCTTTGGTCAGAGGGCCAACGCTCAAACCTCTGAGCCAAACTGGCTGGGGCTGATTTACTAGCTTTTTAAGCTGATGAAATGATAAGTTTTCTTTTTCCTGCTGCAGTGAAAAGTATGTTGATTCTTTAGTGTAAAGCTGTGCCGCCCAGTATGGTGGCCATTAGCTGTATATGTGGCTACTGAACACTTGAAATGTGACTAGTCAAAATGAAATATTCTATAAGTATAAAATATCCACCAAATTGTGAAGGTGTAAACCCCACCCCCCGCGTACTGGTTACGTGTTGAAATGATAATATTTAACAATTCTGTGGCTACTAGAAAAGTTTAAGTTACACATGTGGCTTGCTATTACATAGCACTAAATTCCTTAATCTTTCACAAGGTCTTTACTAGAAATATGTTGAACGAGTGTTGTGTTTTCTTCTGCTTTTCACTTTTAACAGTGCCCTTTTTTTAGGTTGCTACAAGATCACTACGGTTTTCAGCCATGCGCAGACCGTGGTTCTTTGTGTAGGTTGTTCAACAGTGTTGTGCCAGCCGACAGGAGGAAAGGCTAGACTCACGGAAGGTACATCATTTGGCATTTTCTAACCCAGAGATAAGATTTTATGATTGTAAATGTCTCTATCTTTATTAAAAACCAGTTTAGCCCTGGCCGGTTTGGCTCAGCGGTTGGAGTGCTGGCCTGTGGACCAGAGAGTCCCAGGTTCAGTTCCCGCTAGGGGCACGTACCAAAAACAAACAAACAAACAAAAAAAAAAACCAGTTTAAAGGAAATGTTAAATCCATGATTACCAAAATAATTTTGTCTTTTCATTGTGTACTCTTTGAATAAAGAGTGCCCTGTTCAGTTTGACCTTGCAAAGAACGCCTTTGAGTATTATTTTTCTTAGTTTGGAACATCTAATTCTGTTGTATTTAATCCTTTAGTTTGCCTAACTTGGAATATTAAACATGAATCAGAATGGAGCAAGAGAATAACTATATAATATAGGACATGGATTTTTTTTTTAACATAGAATTTAAAAATTTCTCTTGTAAATATTTTGTTTCATATATATATGGTACATGATACTTAAGACAGTTTTTATCATTGCTAGGTAAGTAACAGATAATATGTAAGTTTAAATGCTAGAGGTTTGATATCTCTGAGTAACTACTTAATGGTTAATATCCAATTTTAAAAATCTAATTTTAATTCTTCTTTTATGCATTAAGAAAAAAATCATGTATATAGTTTTCTATAGTATGACTTGTAGATTTAGAATTCCATATGATATTTGAAATTTGCTTGTGATATTTTGGGGAGTTGTGAATTCCATGTTCTCACTGGAAGAGTTATAAGTGGAATGGCAACAAATTCAAGATCTATTTGATATGAAGATATAAGTATGAAGTCAGCATACTTGCAAGATTTCCAAAACCTGTATATCATGCCAATATTAAAGTTTTAACTGATTAATTCAGGCTCATGATCTTAAATAGATTCCATTATAGCAATTGAGAAACAGTCACATTGAACAGAGTAAATTCAAATATAAATGATGTATTATAGCAAATTTCTGGTATAAAAGGATAAATAACCTATATATGAATATTAATGCAATATTCCTAAAATGTAAGATTTTTACTTAAGTACTTTTTGCCATTAAAATTATACCAAAGATAGACTTGTGTTTAATATGCTTTTGTAATTCCATTGCAGGGTGTTCGTTTAGAAGAAAGCAACACTAATGATCCACACAACTTCCTGAATTTGTGTTATATCACAGAAAGCCTTATTAGTTCAGGAATTCTAGTTAAGCTACCAGGATAATGTAATTACATTTAATTTTGTAAGTATACAATAGCAATCTCCTATTTTGGTGTCAGTTTTTCAATAAAGTTTTGATTATGGGCAAATACCCCCCTTTTCATTTTTTTCCCCAAAGTATGTGTGCATGCTGTACATTAACATATACTTTGTATGTGAATTTGGTTTAAACATTTAAAAAATGTATTCTGACTTTCAAGATAGAAACCCTAAATATTTGATTTTTAGTCCTTTTCCAAATTGCGACTAAAAAATAATTACAAATGGAAAGAATCCATTATTTGTTAATTCTAAATATAGTTTTGCTATTATAACTATGGAAACGCATTAAAAAATTTTTTATCCTCATCAGAGGACATTTTTCCATTTTTTGTTCAGATAGAGTGGGAGGGAGAGAGAGGAAGAGAGAGAGAGAGAAACATCGACGTGAAAGGGACACATCGAGTGGCTGCCTCCCGTTCGACCAACCAGGGCCCCAACCAGGGCTGGGGACAAACTGCAACCTAGGTATGCACCCCTAGGGGGAACCGAACCAGGGTCTCTCTGGACCGCAGGCCGACGCTCTAACCGCTGAGCCAAACCGGCTAGGGCGGAAACGCATTTTAGAAGTACATATTTAATGTAGTAACAATCATAGTGAAATGCCTTGGATTTATGTGGTCCTAATATACAACATAGTTAGGACTGCATTTGGGGTCTGAGTTATAGGAAGCTCCTTTTGAGGTAGAAAATTTGAGAGGAGGAATCAGTAGTAGCATGACTTACCCTAGGATGTCATGACTGGTGATGGTAGATGGTATTGAATTCTCTGGTCTAGACAGTAAGCACTCCTGACTACACATGTGTGTTGAGTGGCTCTGCTGTCTCATTGCCATTTTTATAGTTTTGTGAAATGACCTGGGGAGCTAGGAATTGGAGTGTATCTTTCCTTCTCTAGCCACTGTATGACTCCTTGTTAGACTGGGAAGATAAATGTTTCTATTGTACTTGTTACCTTTAAGGCAGGCCTTTAAGACAGGCATTTCCTATCAATAGGTGTTCCTACATATACACCCCAATTTGAGAGACTGATTCTTGAACATACTGGTTCATATATCATACTGAACTATGGAAATTTTGGGATGTATTTAAAAATACGAGAAGTAGATAACACAGAGGTTCCCACATTTTCTTGGTTTATGGCATCTTTAGAGTCTCAGTAATGTTTTCACGGACTCCTATGGCCAAAAGAAATACCTAACAGTTACATTTATTAAATAGTTAGGTTCTAACAACTTTAGTTGCCATTTGAAAAAAAAAAAGGATACGTGTAAATTAAAAGTAAAAGTGAACATTTTTTGTCATTCTTAAATAACCACAATTATTAATGGAATGGGTATGCCTTTTGGGCACTGTGCAGTGTCTCAAAATTGGGATCAGATTGGACACTGTCATCCTCATTCTTCCACATTGATTTTTGCACAGTACTTTTTATCACAGCAATGGCTCCAAAGCCAGCTTCACAAAGGTATGACATCATCAAAGGGAATGTGGTATACCATCTAATGTAACTGAACTACCTGAAGTACAGTCGGCCCTCATTTATCACGGTTAATCAGTTCCAGACTCTACTGCGATAAATGAATTTCTGCGAAATAGGATTCTTTATTTATATACAGTCGTCTTTCGCCACCTCGTGCTTCGACTTTTGCGGCTTCACTCTATGGCAGTTTTTTCAAATACTATACTATATTTGTATCAGTGTTTTTTCTGTGGTGTTCCAAGGCACCTCAGCTTGCACAGTGTGGGAACCTTGGGCTACAAAGAGCCAGTGACGGTGACAGGCTATTGATAAGAAAAGGAGCAAAATCTGTGATAACTAATCTAGAGGGCAAATCCCTGAAAATTTCCTTGGAAATAGCATTGAAAGAAAGTATTGTACTTTATGTATTCACTGGTTAATATTTATTTGTTGGTGCTCTGACTGAGGACTGAACTTGCAACCTTGTTGTATCGGGATGGAAAGTGCTGTACTTTAAAGAAAATATCTAAGGATTAAGTTATAGCAATACCTGGCACTAGGAACTGAATGGTATATTAAGTTTTACTTCATTATTAATCTAAACAGCATTACTAAGTATGAAAATGCTCAGTGGAATACTAAACTTCATGATCTTGCCCTATACATTATTATTTACTGAATTTTTTCTTTAATACTATTATTTACATTGACTTCACTTTTTCACATAAATGTGTATTTAAAGGAAACCTTATATATCTTTCATAAATAAAGTTACAAAAAGATAAAAAATAAAATGAAATTCTTGCCTTCTGACTTCATCAGATGACAAATGGTTTCTTATCTGGTTGCCCCTGTACGTCATCTGATAAAGTTCTAATTTTTAAAAAAGATATAATGTAGATACCACAAAATTTAACCTTTTACAATGTAAGATTCTATGATTTTTAGTATAATCACAAGATTGTGCACTGTCTAATCCCAGACCATTTTCATCACCCCAAAAAGAAACCCCATACTCATTAGCATTCACTCTATTTTCCTTTCTCCTCTCAGCTCCTGGCAACCATTAATATACTTTCTATCTTCATGGATTTCCCTGTTCTGGACATTTTGTATAAATAGGATCATACTATACATGACCTTTTGTGTCCGGCTTCTATCACTTAGCATAATGTTTACAATGGCCATCCCTGCTGTAGTGTGTATCAGTACTTCATTCCATTTTATGACTGAATAATATTCTGTTGTAAGAATATACATTTGTTTATCAAGTCATCAGTTGATGGACGTTTGGGTTTTCATGTTTTGGCTACTTTGGATAATGCTGCTATGAATACATTTGTACACGTTTTTGTGTAGACGTGTTTTAAATTCTCTTGGGTGTATACCTAGGCGTGGAATTGCTGGATTATATAGTGATTCTGTGTTTAGCTTTTTGAGGAATTGCCTGTTTTCCAAAGAGGTTGCATCATTTTACATTCCTACTGGCAATGCACAAGGGTTTCAATTTCTCACATCCTCGTCAGCACTTATTATCTGACTTTTTGATTATAGCCATCTTATTGTGTGTGAAGAATGATCTCATTGTGATTTTGGCTTGCATTTCCCTGATGACTGATGATGTTGACCATCTTTCACGTGCTTATTAGCCATTTGTATATCTTTGGAGAAATGTCTATTCAGATCCTTCACCCATCTTTATTGTTGAGTTGTAGCAGTTCTTATATATTCTAGATACAAATTACATATATATATATATTTATTCACACACACACACACACACACACACACACACGTATGAATGAATGATTTGCAAATATTTCTTCCCCTTCTGTGGGTTGTCTTTTCACCTTTTGTCCTTAGATATGCAACTATTTTTAATTTTTATGAAGTGTAATTTATCAATTTTTTTTTTTATTGTTTCTTGTGCTTTTGGTGTCATATCTAAGAAATGACCTAATACGAGGTCATGGAGATTTAAGACTGTTTTTCTCCTAAGAACTTTATAATTTTTGTTCTTACATTTAGGCTTGATCCATTTTGAGTTAATTTTTGTAAATGTTGTGAGGCAGGGGACCAACTTCATTCTCTAATTCTTTTTAATGGTGGCATAGTAGTCTGTGGTACGGAAGTACCATAATTTATTCAGCATTATCTTATTGATGGATACTTTATTCTAGTTTTTTCACTATAATCAATGCTGCCATAAATTATTTAATATGTCCTTAATACATGCTCTTATTTCTGTGGGTTAGATTTTCAGAAGTTGGATTTCTGGTTGGAAAGATAAATGTATTTTCATTTTTAACAGGTGATGCCAAATTGCTTTCCACTAACAATATATGAAAATATTCTCCCCCTACTCCATCTCTTCCATCAATAAATGGAAGCTATTTTTTTGTTGTTGCCATTTTGATGATTGTAAGGTTATATATTGTTGTTACTCTAATTTGTGTATCTCGTTACTGAGGAGTTCGGGAATGGAATGAAGCCATAATAAGCTACTGTCTTGTCCTGGCAGGTTTGGCTGGCTCAGCGGTTAGAGCATCGGCCCAGGGACTGAAGGGTCGTGGGTTCAATTCCTGGTCAAGGCACGTATCTAGGTTGCAGGTTCGATCCCTAGCCCCAGTCGGGGTCATGCGGGAGGCAAAGAATCGATGTTTCTCTCTTTCTCCCCCTCCCTACCTTTCCCTCTATCTAAAAATCAATGAAAAACTATCCTTGGGTGAGGATTAACAACAAAAAAAAGCTATTGTCTTTCTAGAATTTCTTTTCATTTGCTTTTTCTTAACCACAAGAAATTCTCCATATTAGAAATATGGCTAAAAATAGCTGGAATATAGTTTCCTGTTGCTTTGGTAACAAAATACCGCAAATGTAGTGGCTTAAAACAACAAATTTATTATCTACCAATTCTAGAGGTCCAAAGTCCAAATTGGATCTCTGGGGGCTGAAATCAAGGTGTCAGTGGGACTATGTTTCTTCTGGAGGCTCTAGGGGAGAATGTGTTTTCTTGTCTTTTGCAGCTTTTAGAGGCCTGCTGCATTTCTTGTTTCATGGCTCCACATCACTTCGACCTCTACCTCTGTCATCACATTGCCTCTGCCTGACTTCTCATCTTCCTCTTATGAGGACCCTTGTGATTACATTGGGCTCACTCAGATAATTCAGGATAATTTCCATATGCTATGATCCTTGATTTAATTATATCTGCAAAGTCCCTTTTGCTATGTAAGGTAACATACAGGTTCTGGAGATTAGGATGTGGACATCTTTAGGGGCCATTATTCTGCCTATGACAGAATACAAAATTTTAAAATTCTACCCCAGATTTGAAAACTGAGATTGTGGAAATATGTCTATAATTTTCAATGGAAAAAAACCTAAATCTTTGGAAGGGTTACAGTTCATTATTGCATTTTATAAAGAAAGAACATTATTTTGATAGAATAATGACCTCATCCCGTAACCTTTTAGGATTTTATAGCTACATTTGCACGACTGTAGGCATAAAGAATTCTATCTATTTAAGATATTTTCTATTGATCGAGGCTCAAGTAGCCTTTGAATCTTGTTTATAAGGTGATACCGGACGAGCTAATTTTCTCAGTTTAACTCTGTTCTACCTATCTGGTTCAGTTCTGTCCCACTATAGTACTGACGGTCTGCTGTTATTTTCTTGCCTAGCAAAACCTCAACTTAGGAAAAAATTAGGGAGAATATTTTGTCAGATTTAGTTAAAAGCCTACATTAAAATTTTTCCTTATAGAAGCAGTTTTAGTTTTGTTTATTCTATAGGAACAGAAATTGGCGCTACCACTGCCTTCTGGACCAAGAGCTTAGCAGACATCAGCTTCAGCCCTGCTCAGTGTTTTGTGTTTGTGTTCTTAAGTCCATGAATGTCTTTTTTATTTTCTTGTTTCACATTTTAATCCTCACCTTTTTAATGATTTTTCTTTTTTTTAGAGAGAGAGGAGGGGAGAGAGAGAGAGAAACATCAATAGATTGCCTCTCTTGCCCTGGCTGGTCTGGCTCAGCGGTTAGAGCGTTGGCCCTCGGACCAGAGAGTCCTGGGTTTGGTTCCCCCTGAGGGCACGTACCTCGGTTGCAGTTCGTCCCCTGCCCCTGTTGGGGTCGTATGGGTGGCAACCAGTTGATGTGTCTCTCTCACATCAATGTTTCTCTCTCTCTTCCCCCCTCTCTCCTTCCTGCTCTGTCTGAAGATAAATGCAAAAAAAAAAAAAAAAAAATAGGTTGCCTCTCACGCACCCTGACTGTGGATCAATCCCACAACCTAGATATGTGCCCTGACCAGGAATCAAACCCCTCACCTTGGTGTATTGGGATGATGCTCCAACCAACTGACACACCCAGCCAGGGCACTTATTTCACATTTTATATATCACACTATGAATTTAAAAGAGGGGATGCATAAACACATGACTCTACTAGTCCCAGAATATGTCCTGTGAAGGTGTGGGCAGGACCAAGCCACAGGAACTGTCATCCTTCATATTAATTTGTGTATTATAATAATAAAAGTTGTGCATACTTCTTTATTTGTAGCCAGATTTACTAATGAAAATCCCAATATATATTTATTTTTGTGCCTTTTATTGGATCTGTACATTTTTAGAGACTTTTTATTTTCATGGGAAGGCAAGATAGTGGTTAGTACAGTTTTTAGAGTCAGGTATACCTGGATTTGAAAGAAGTTCAAATGGTTGTGTGACCTTGGGCAAAATAAGGATAATAATGTCTACTTAATAGGCTTGTTTTGAAGATAAAATGACACATAGCGCTCTGTTAATAGTATTTAGCTCAGCCAGAGTGTCATCCCAAGTACCCAAAGGTTTCTGGTTCTATTCGTGGTCAGGGCACATACCTGGGTTGCGAGTTCAATGGGAGCGTATGGATGTTTCTTTCTCACATCGATGTTTCTCTCTCCCTTTCTCTAAGAATGTCCTCGGGTGAGGATAAAATAAAATAAAAAGTATTTATTTAAAGAAAAAGATCCTATCCATTCAAGTACTTTCAAGTTCTATTTTTTGCCCAAATTATTTACCCTGTTATCACACCAGGGCATAGTTCTGTTAACTATTGCTGCAAAGCTAGCCACCCCAAAATTTAGTGGCTTAAAATAATGATTTCTTTCTCATGATTCTGTTGATGGTTCTCACCTGAGCTCACTCATGCAGCTGCATTCAGCTGGAGACTCAACTGGTCTGAAAGGTCCAAAATGGCTTCAGTCACATGTCTGGCAGCTGGTGCTGGCTGGCAGCTGGGGCATCTCAGTTCTCCATGTGGCCTCCCACACTCCAGGAAGCTGTTACTATTTCTGTATTATATGGCAGACTTGGGGCAGTGTTCTCAGAGGGTGAAAACAGAAGCTTGAAGGCCTAAGCTCTGGAACTTGAGCAACATCTGCACCACATTCTGCAGGTCAAAGCAAGCTCCAAAGTTAGCCCAGATTCGAGGGAGTGGAGAAACAGATTCCACCACTCGCTGGGAAGAGTGGCAAAATCACATTGCAAAGGAGCATGCCCAATGGAATGGGAGGAACTTGTGGCCATTAAACAATTCACCACACTATGTGAGAACTCCAATATTTATCAAGATTATTCATTCCATATAATGAACAAAATAAGCTGATGAACAAAACAGACCCAGAGACATAGAAGTAGGGTTCATTTGACAAACCTTAGAGGAAGGGACCAGGAGGAAGGAAGAGAGAAGCCAAAGAATTTATATGCATATATGCATAACCAATGGACATAGACAATAATGCTGTGGGGGGCGGGCAGGATTGGGAGAAGGATGTCAATGGGGGAAAAAGGAGAAATATCTGTAACAAAAATAGTAATAAAAAAAGATGATTCATTCTATAATCAGTGCACATGTCCACAATTGATTCTTAAATGCGTTATTTCTATTTTGGATGAGCACAGAATGTAAATGGGGAATTTACATTAGAGGAAATAAAATGTTTCTAACTTCACTAACAATATGGAAATGCAAGTAAAAGCAATCAGATACCATTTTTAATCCACTGTATGGTCAAAAAATTAAAAGATGTTCAAGTATTGACATGTAAACAATGGAATTAGGTCCAACCATATAAGATTGTGCATATTCAAGCATTTTTGACCTACAAAAACAGCAATTTCATATGGTTCAACCTAAGAAAAGAATGTTCCTTATAGTGTTGCCTATAATAGTAAAAAAAAGAAAGTAGACAGTATTAATGTAGTCATACAATGTAATGTTTTAGAGCAGTTAATAAACTGAATTTATATTTATCAACTTGACCAAATCACAAAAACTTGTTAAAAAGGCAATGTGGAACACAGGTATACTATGATACTATTTGCATACATGTAGATAATACAAATTAATACTATGTATTAGATGTGTACACATATACATACCCATGAAAGTATTAAACAAGGAACCGGAAGGATGTATGTCAACTCCTAATAGTAGTTGCTAATAGGGCAAAAGGAGTGGGACTTTGGGTGGTGGTTTAAGGGATCTTCAGCTTTATATTTTTATTTTTTAAAATGAAGAATATTTGTTAACATTTAAATGTTAACATTTTAAATTCTGAGTATTTGGAGTATATGGGTATTTACCATGTAGCTCTTTTATGCTTTCTAGTATTTTTTAATTGCACAAAATGAAAGATCAATTTAATACAAGGAAGGTAAAGCAAATCATCTGTAGCCAATGATCACCTTGACAAGTTGTAAATTTCAGAAAAAAGAAAACCACAACTTGTGTCAGGTTCTCTTGATTTCTTTCCCCTAATATTACAGTTCAGCCACAACAGAGATCCCATTTTGAGATCTGTGGAAATTTATTGATACAGTTTCTAATAGTACTAAGTAAGAAAAGAACAGAAATTATGGCAAAAAATAGATACCTATAACAGGAATTCTTAATCTGAGGACTGTGAACCCCTGACATTTGTATATTGTCTCATTTTTTTAGAAGGTTCATAGCTCTCTCTTAGAGCTTCAAAAAGAATTCTAAAAAAAGATTTAAAATGACTAGTATAAAGCAAGTGCCTTGTTCAGAATACATATTTACTAAATTCTTAGGGCTCCTTCACACTTTGTGGATACACCTGCACCTATAGTGCAGTCAGTCACACTGTACTTCTCCCTGACACCCGGATAATATTCTTTCCTCATCCTTCTCTCCCAATTTAAATGTCACCTTTTTAGTGGCTCCAAGATCACCCTTAGGCCTGTACAAATGTTTAAAAATTACATTGATATCACGTGACCAAATTAAAAACATATCCTTCAATATTAGAAACATTTTTTAAAATTACCATTAATTATGCTGGGAATATTGGAAAGCCACATGCAAAAGAATGAAACTAGTTTACAGCTTGTCCCCATGTACAAAAATTCAAAATAGATCAAAGATCTAAATATATTATCTGAAACAATAAATGACATAGAAGAAAACATAGGTACTAAACTTATGGATCTTGGTTGTAAAGAACATTTTATGAATTTGACCCCAAAGGCAAGGGAAGTAAAGGCAAGAATAAATGAATAGGACTATATCAAACTAAAAAGCTGCTGCACAGCAACAGAAATTGACAACAAAACAAAAAGGGAGCCAACAAAATGGGAAAAGATATTTGCAAACAATAGGTCTGACAAGGGATTAATATCCAAAATATATAAAGATGTCATACAACTCCACACCAACCAACCAACCCAATTAAAAAATGGGCAGAGGACCTGAACAGACACCTTTCCCAAGAGGACAAACAAATGGGACATACAAACGACCAACAGATATATGAAAAGATGTTCAACTTCACTAGCTGTTATACAATAAGATACCACCCCACACCTGTTAGAATGGCTATTATCAACAAGACAGGCAATAAGTATTGGAAAAGTTGTGGAGAAAAAAGAACCCTCATTCACTGCTGGTGGGAATGTAAACTGGTATAGCCACTAATGAAAACAGTATGGTAGTTCCTCAAAAAATTAAGAATAGAGTTACCATATGACCCAGCAATCCCTCTTCTGGGTATCTATCCAAAACACTTGAAAACATTTATTTTCAAAGATATATGCACCCCTATGTTCACTGCAGCATTGCTCATGGTGGCCAAGACAACCAAAGTGTCCTTCGATAGATGATTGGATAAAAAATGTGGTACATATATACTATGGACTACTACTGAGCCACAAGAAAAGATTAAATCCTGCCATTTGCAACAACATGGATGGACCTTGAGAATATCATGCTAAGTGAAATAAGTCAGAAAAAGCTAAGAATCATGATTTCACTCATATGTGGGATATAAAACTGAAATTCATAGACACAGACAACAGTATGGTGGTTACCAGAGGGAAGGAGGGTTGAGAGAGTAAAGGGGGGCCAAATACATGAGGATGAAGGATGATTTGATTTTGGGAGGTGGGCACACAAAGCAATATACAGATCACGTATCATAGAAATGTATACTTGAAACCTACATGACCCTACTGACCAGTGTCACCTCAATAAATTTAATTTTAAAAATTACCATTGTGTTTGATTTGCTTTTAGTCACAATATCTAATGTTTAAAATTTAAAATAACATTCAAGGAAGGTATGACATTTTTATATTTATCAAAGAGAGCATAGATTGAAAAATGTTACAAACATGAATACAAGATCTAGAGATCAGGAGAAGCAAGAAAGAAATAAGGAGATGAAATGGATCCATTTTAGAAAGCAGCTTTCTTTATATTTCAACCAACTCAGAGATATTCATCTATTTACCTTTATATATTGAAAATGGAAAGTGAAGAAACAGGCTCAGGGTTCAGACTGATAGAAAACCCTACTTTTATTAGCGTATATAAAAACTTTGATTTCTTTTGGAATTTTTCTGAATTCAGTATAATCTCCAATATATACCAGCTATGGCTGTTACAACAAAATTTCCCAATATGTCCACACTACAATAAACAATTTGTGGAGCCAGTTTCCAAGATAGCTCTCAATGATCCCTACCTCTGGTATTTAGCCTTTGTGTGGTTCTCTCTCAAACTGAATCAGGGTTGGTCTGTGTGACCAACAGAATTTGGCATAGGTGATGGTACATGACTTCCAAGGCTGGATTATAAAATATAGTGTGGATTTTGCCTTGTTCACTCTTCACTCAATCTGAGGAAGCCATAAGATAGTCAAACATACCTACGAAGAAGCTCATGTGATGAAAAACTGAGACCTCTTGCCAAAATCCAGTAAGCCCTCTTGCCTATAGCCACATGGGTGAGCCATCTGGGAATCAGATCCTCAGCCCCAGTCAAGCCTTCAAATGACTGAAGCCCTCGTTGACATC
Organism: Tadarida brasiliensis; assembly: GCA_030848825.1. Taxonomy (NCBI): domain Eukaryota; kingdom Metazoa; phylum Chordata; class Mammalia; order Chiroptera; family Molossidae; genus Tadarida; species Tadarida brasiliensis. Next base: position 195,078,061 of record CM061257.1, on the reverse strand, counting down.
TTTCCTGCAACCACATGAGAGACCCTGAGCTAGAACCACTCAGTTAAGCTTCTCCCAAACTCATGAAACATGGAAACTGTGAGATAATTTGTTATGCAGCAATAGATAACTAATGCAAATTATACTAAATGAAACAAGCCAGATCCAAAAGGCCACACACTGTATGAATCCATTTATATAAAATGTCCATAACAGGCAAATCTAAAGAGACAAAAAGTAGATTGGAAAAAACAAACAACAAAAACCCCACTAAGCTGCAAACATGCTACCTTTCATGAGAAAAGAATAACTCAGAGGGCAGAACCAACAGCCCAAAAAACTTGGCCAAGAGCCAAGAATTGTTCCCAAGCCTTGGGTACTGATTGAGGAGCTTCCAACCTTGTCTGGTTGGATTTCACAATTCCTATGACTCTTGCATGTCTTATATTTCTCCACTTTTTGAACAGGAGGGTCTATAACAACAATCCTATATATATTGTGCCATTGGATGTTGTAAACATAGGGAGCAAATAACTCGTCTTTAGTTCACAGCTCTTCAGATCAAGAGAGCTTGATTTACTTGATTTACTTGAGTTACTATACTTCAGGAACTACCCATAAAAAGCCTCATTCACACCTAGACCCGAGTTAAATGATAGATATTGGACTATAATGAGATGAAATTTCTGGAGGACTTGGGAGATAAATTTATTTTGCATGTGGGAAGGTCATGAATCACTGGGAGCCAGAAGTCAGACTGTGGTAGCCAACTTCTAAGATGATCCCTGATGATCTCCACCTCCTGATACTCACACCCTGTGTAATCCCTCCAAGACTGTATCAGGGTTGGTCTGTGCGATCTAGGGAATATTGTAAATGTGACAGTATATGACTTCTGAGGCTAGGTTATAAAAGACATTGTCTTCTGCTTGGCTTGCTCCTTTCTTTCTCTCTCTTGAATAGCTCTGGGGAAGCCAATTACCATGACATTAAGATACTCAAGCAATCATGCAGAGGCCCACATGGTGAAAAACTGAGGCCCTTGCCACCAAGCCAGAAGACTGATTCTTGCCACCAGTCATGTGAGTGAGTGAGCCATTTTGTAACCATTTTTTTCCAACTCCAGAGAAGACCTTAGATGACTACCACATCTTGTCTGTAACCTCATTAGACTCTGGCATCAGACCCACCCATCTAAACAACTCTTGAATTTCTGAGCCTCAGAAACTCTAAGATAATAAATGTTTGCTCTTTTAAACTGCAACAGATAAACTAATACACCATTTCTCATAGTCTCGTTTCTGTCATATTACAAGAACAAGGGTTCCATGATGGCAGTGGCATAGGAGGATGCTGAACTCTCCCCTCCCATGAGCACCCTGAAATATACACCTATACAGAGAGCAATTACTCCTGAGAGACAGTGGAAGGCTGAATGGACAGCTTCTGAACAACAAACAAGAGTGAGACTGAATAGAGAAGGCTGGGAAACTGTAGGAACTCTGAGAGCTGTGGGAATTCTCTGAGGTCGGAGGTGCCAGTGAGTGCCATTGTTTACATCCCCCTCCACCTTAGTAGGGTGGGAGTTCTATTCAGGTGCTCAGGATTACCTGCAAGGTCACAGCAGTGTGTTCCTGGACACATCGCCTGAGCCCATTCTGGCTCCTAATGAAGGGAGCAGACAGAATCAAAAAGTGATTATTAGACATACCTGGGCTCCCCACCCAGAGCCACTCTGGCTCAGTAGGCCAGTGCTCTGGATGCCATAGGCACCCATTCAGTTCCAAAAGCATCTGCACACACAGTCTACACAGAGGTTGTTTCTACACAAGCCCACTTTTTCAAGACTAGGAAACAGAGCTATTTTGTCTCATTCATATAAACATAGAAAGTCAAACAAAATGAAGACAGAAAAATATCTCTCAAATGAAGGAACAAGAAAAATCTCCAGAAAAGAACTCTAAGGAAACAGAGTTAATTTGCCTGATAAAGGATTCAAAGAAATGGTCATAAGGATCCTCACCAAACCTGAGAGTGGAAATGAAGAAGTTAGGGAGAACTTCAACAAACAGAAACAATAATAAAGAACCAAGCAGAGCTGAAGAATACAATAACTGAAATGAAAAAATACACTAGAAGGAATCAACAGCAGATAAGCTAATACATAAAAACAGATCAGCAACCTGGAAGACAGAATAGTGGAAATCAACCAGCAGAAGAGCAAAAAGAAAAAAAGAATTAATCCCCCTTCCCTGAGGATATGTCAGCAGCATGGTGGTGTAAGAGGACCTCCAGGTCTCTCCCCTTGAAGCTACAAGGTGGAAAGCTATAATTCAACAAAGGATTCACTGCTCAACACAACATGTCTGAGACATAACACACTGAGACATCTGAAGGTGGGAGTACCCGAGCAAACAGCAAAGATGGGATATGGAGGGAGAAGGACAGAGGCAGAGGCTGCACATAGCCCCAGGCTTGCCACTGCCCTAGTGGAGTAATAGCAGTGAAGGATTGGGGTACAGTCCCAACTGGATAAACCAGACTGAAAGGGCAGAGACAGAAATTGGGCTTGGGTGGCTGGCACACACTCAGTCAGGGGCAGAGAAATGGTGCAAAAAATCACAGTGCTCCAATGACCACCAGCAATGGACAAAGGATTCTGCACATGCAGGGATGTACCCACCCTATATCCCTCTGGCCCATCCAGCAGTAAAATGCTCACTCTGCAGATGGTGACAGGATTCACATCAATGATGTTTCTCTCTCTCTCTCCCCCTCTTAAAAAAAAAGACAATAACCACTGCAATTTGGAAATGAACTCACAGCATAAAAAGGGATAATTTGTGACAACAAAAACATAAAAGTAGAGGCGGTAAAGGGCTGAATTTGCACAGGCGAATGGAGATAAGAAAAAGGACTATTGTATATATGAAACTTTCTTTTGCATAAATCTAACAGTAACCACAAAAACATAGAGAACTGAAACACATAACAAAAAAGGAGAGGAAAAAATCATAGAATACCACCAAACTAAAATAACAGACAGAAACACAAGGGAAAAGAAACAATGGAGACAGAGAGTTACCAGAAAACAAAAGATAAAATGGCTATAGGAAATCCTCATATATCAATAATCACTCTAAATGTAAATTAGCTGAACTCACCAATTAAAAGGCATACAGTAGTGGGTTGGATCAAAAAACAAAACCCAACTATATGCTGCCATCAGGAGACACATCTCAGCTGCAAGGGCAAATACAGACTCAAAGTGAAGGGGTGGAAAATGATACTCCATGCAAATGACATCCAGAGAAAAGTGGGTGTAGCTGTATTTATATCTGACAAAATAGATTTCAAGATAAAATAGGTAAGAAGATACAAAGATGGACATTTTATAATGGCAAAGGGGACAATACATCAAGAAGACATAACACTTATTAATATATATGCACCCAACCTGGAAGCACCAGAATATATAAAGCAACTACTAACAGAACTAAAGGGAGAAACTGATGAAAACACAATGATAGCATGAGGCCTAAATATCCTATTGACAGCTACGGATAGATCATCCAAACAGAAAATCAATAAGGAAATATCCACCTTAAATGACACATCAGACCAAATGGACACAATTGATATTTACAGAGCTTTTCATCCCAGAACACAGAATATATATTCTCTAACACACATGGAACATTATCAAAGATAGACTATTTGTTGGGATCCAACACTAACCTCAACACATTTAAGAAAATTGAAATCAGCCCTGGCCGGTTTGGCTCAGTGGTTAGAGAATCAGCCTGTGGACTAGAGACCCCTGGGTTCGGTTCCCGCTAAGGGCATGTACCTTGGTTGCAGTTTGACCCCCGGGCCCGGCTGGGGGTTGTGTGGGCGGCAACCAGTCGATGTGTCTCTCTCACATCAATGTTTCTCTCTCTCTCTTCCCCCTTCTCTCCCTCCTGCTCTATCTGAAGATAAATGCAAAAATGTCCTCCGGTGAGGATTAAAAAAAAAAAAAAATTGAAATTATACCAAGCACATTCTCTAACTACAATGCTTTGCAATTAGAAGTCAACTGTAAAAAGAAAGCATATGTGTAGATTTAACAACATGCTATTAAACAATGACTGGGTCAAAGAAGAAATAAAAAAAGATCAAAAGATACATAGACATGCATGAGAATGATAATATAACTAATCAAAGTTTTGGGGACTGTTGGGAGTGGTGTCACTGGAACAGCAACCACCACAGTTTGACATAGTCCTGGGTGAGCTCCATGGTTTGACATAGTCCCTAGAGATACGAGGACCACCACGGTTTGACACAGTCCCGGGTGAGCTCCATGGTTTGACATTGCCCCTGGAGAAGTGGATTCACTGCGTGGCAGGAATCACGAAGAACAGTGACTGAAGATATAAAGTAAATGGGAAAATAAAAATGCAGGATGGCAACTGAAGGAGACTAATCTTTGCTTTCTCTATCTGTTAGCTGTCTGTTAGAAATTATTATAGAAGTAACATATAGATGACTAATGATGTAGATGGTAGAAAAGATTGCAGCAAGAAAATAATAAAGATTTAGGATAGAAATGTGAAAACTTAGAAAGATCTTAGATAGGAGGAAAGGTCAGGAGTTTTAAGAGGATGTCTGGGTGAAGGGTGAAAATAGTTGCTAATTAACATGTAATATACATAAGAGTTGGGTAAACAACCAAAAGAATGTCTGTACTTATTTGCCTAAAAGGTTTGGGGGAAACAATGTAACCTGTGGATCTATATGAATAATAAAAGATTCTGCTAGTCGGAGGCAGAAGCAGAAGCAGAAGCAGAAGCAGAAGCATTAAGACTAAGCAGAAGAAAGATCAAGTATTTTCTGTCTCCCACGTTGTGCTCGCTCTCTCTCTCTCTCTCTCTCTCTCTCTCTCTCTCTCTCTCCAACTCCGTCCACACCTTTGGGAACCCCTAGACTTGCCGAGGCTGGACCCCGGCAGGGGACACAGCCTGGCTGGTGTGGCTCAGCTGTTAGAGCATCAGCCTGTGGACCGAAGGGTTGCAGCTTTGAATGCCAGTCAAGGGCATGTACCTGGGTTGCAGGTCAGATCCCCGGCCCTGGTCAGGGTTGTGTGAGAGGCAATCAATCGATGTGTCTCTGTTTCTCTCTCTCTCTCTTGTTGGCTCCCTTCCTCTTTATCTAAAAAAATCAATGGAAAAATATCTTCAGGTGAGGATTAACAACTAAAAAATTGGGGGGATACAGCAAATGTAGTAATAAGAGGAAAGTTTATATTTACAGGTCTACCTCAAGACACGAGAAATCTCATATAAATAATCTAACATTTTACCTCAAAGAACTAGAAAAAGAAGAACAAACGAAGCCTAAAGTTAGTAGAAGAAAGGAACTAATGAAAATGAGAGTAAAATTAAATTAAATAGAGAACAGAAAAATTAATGGAACAAAGAGCTGGTTCTTGGAAGATTAATAAAATTGACAAACCTCTGGCTAGATTCACTAAGGAAAAAAAGAGAAAAGACTCAAACCAAATCAGAAATGAAAGAAAAGTTACAACAGACAACAAAAATACAAGACTATATATAAGAATACTATGAAAGGCTATATGCCACCAAATGCAATAACCTAGAAGAAATGGACAAGTTCTTAGAAGTACGTACATAACCTTCCTAGACTGAATCACGAAGAACTGGAAAATCTAAATAGACTGATCAACATAAGAAAATTCAGTAATCTAAAACTGTCCCCAAAAGTAAAAGTCCAGGACCAGATAGATGGCTTCACTAATAAAGATTTAATACCTATGCTTCTCAAACTCTTTAAAACAACTGAATAGACAATATTTCCTAACTCATTCTATGAAGCCAGAATTACCCTGATACCAAAACCTGGCAAGGACAACACACACAAAAAGAAATTACAGACCAATATCTCTTATAAATACAGATGCAAAAATTCTCAACAAAATTATCAGCAAACCATGAAAACCAGCAATACATGAAAAAAATAATACATCACAATGAACCCAGGGGCACAAGGATGGTTCAACATACACAAATTGATCAATGTGATATACCACATTAATACAATAAAATATAAAAATTATATGATACTATGAATAGATGCAAAAAAGGGCATTTTACAAGATACATCCCTTTATGATGAAAATACTCAATAAAATGGGTATAGAAACATGCCTCAACATAATAAAAGCTATAAATGATAAACTCACAACTAAAATTATACTCAATGGTAAAAAACTGAAAGTTTCTCCTCTAAGATCAGGAAGTCCTAGCCACAGCAATCAGACAAGAAAAAGAAATAAAAGGTATCCAAATTGAAAAGGAGAAAGTAAAACACTATTTGCAGATGACATGATGCTTTGTACAGAAAACCCTAAGGACTCCACCAAAAAAACTATTAGAACTAATAAGTAAATTCAGTAAAGTTGAAGGACAGAGAATCAATATAGAGAAATCTATTGCATCTCAATACACCAGTAACAAAAGATCAGAAGGAGAAATTAAGAAAATAATCCCATTTATAATTGCATCAAAAGCATAAAATACTAGGAATAAATTTAACCTAAGAGGTGAAAGACCTGTACTCTGAAAACCACTGGACACTGAAGAAAGAAATGGAAGATACAAACAAATGAAAGGAGATACTACGCTCTCAGATTAGAAAGATTAATATTGTTAAAATGTCCTTACTAGCTAAAGCAATATATACAGATTCAATGCAATCCCTGTTAAAACACTAACGGCATTCTTCTCAGAACCAGAACAACTAATCCTAAAATTTATAAGAAACCAAAGAAGATCCAGAATAACCAAAGAAACCTGGAGAAAGAATAAAGTGGAGGTATCTTATGTCCTGATTTTAAACTATACTACAAAGCTAAAATAATCAAAACAGTATGATACTGGCATAAAAACAGATATATAGATCAATGGAATAGAATAGGGAGCCCAGAAATAAATCCTCACTTATATGGTCTACTAATCTACAACAAAGGAAAGAATATACAATGAGGGTAAAGATAGTCTCTTCAATAAGTGGTGGTGGAAAAACTGGACAAATAATACAAAAAAATAAAATTGGACCAACTTTCTTACACCATATACAAAAATAAACTCAAAATGGATTAAAGACTTAAATGTAAGATCTGAAACCATAAAACTCCTAGAAGAAAACATAGGCAGTAAACTCTTTGACGTTGGTCTTAGCAATACCTTTTTGGATATGTCTCCTTGTGAAAGGTAAACAAAAGAAAAAAATAAACAAATGGGGCTACATTAAACTAAAAAGTTTTTGCACAGCAAAGAAAACCATCAACAAAATGAAAAGACAACCTACTGAATGGGAGAAGATAATTCGCAAATGATACATCTGATAAGGGGTTAATTTCCAAAATATATAAGGAACTCATACAACTAAATGCCAAAACTCCCAAATAATCCAATTAAGATGGGCAGTGGAACAAATAGACATTTCTCCAAAGAGGACATACAGATGGCCCACAGACATATGAAAAGATGCTCAGAATCACTAATCATCAGGGAAATGCAAATCAAAACCACAATGAGATATTATCTCATACTAGTTAGAATGGCTATCATCAAAATATCAAATAAAGAGGATGTGGAGAAAAGGGAACCCTTGTACACTATTAGTGGGATTGTAAATTAGTGCACCTACTATGGAAAACCGTATGGAGATTCTTCAAAAAATTAAAAATACAGCTGCCATATGACCCAGCAATTCCATTTCTGAGTATTTATCCGAATAAAATAAAAACACTACTTCAAAAAGACATATACACCCCTATGTTCATCGCAGCATTAATTACAATACCCAAGATATGAGCAACCTAGATGTCCACTAATAGATGAATGGATAGAGAAGAAGTGGCATATACATACAATGGAACATTATGCAGCAATAATAAAGAACAAAATCTTGCCATTTGCAACAACATGGATGCACCTAGATGGTATTATGCTAAGTAAAATAAGTCACACAGAAAAATATAAATAGTATTTGATTTCACTTACATGTGAAATCTAAAAAACCAAAACAAATGAATAAACAAAACAAAATAGGCCCATAGATATAGAGAACAAGCTGATGGTTACCAAAGGGGAGGTGGTAAGGGGATAGACTAAAAAAATGGGGAAAAAACAACAATATTTGGAGGTTCCTGTTGAATGAGATTTTCTCTATATTACACATTCAAAAAGTATATATTTTTATCAGAATATTTTATTTCAAGAGTTAAAATTTTTTTCCAAAAAGTAAATACAATATAGTTACTTCCCTGAGTATAAAGAACTAACCCTACAATAAAAGACAATTACAAAATTAAGCAATTAGAGGTACATATTTTCTGCATTCAATTATACTTACTATATTACAAATTTATTCTTAAAAACCTCATGTGTTTTGGAACTTTAGTTAATGTTTAAAAAAACCACAACTCAGTTCATTTTGCACCTGTAATGTTAAGGTATGTCTGATCTGTCTTTATCAAATTCCAGAGCAATCTTTAAAGCAGTGCTATTGAGTCCAACAGACTGCATGTTACATATGATAGAAACAACTATTCCTCTTGGAGGAACCTTGTTATATACAGATTCTGCATCCAGTTCTTCAGGAAGGATCAGCAGGACACTGCTGGCACCTACTGCACCTCCAGTATGTGAGGCATAGTGCCGCTGCTTCCTACAAGAACCATATGTTTGCTTCTTTTCCACGACACCCCATGCCATTGCATATTTACCCTCTTTATCCCAAGACATCTCTGTATTAGGGACTGGCGTCCAAATCATAACCATTGTTTCTGGTTTGAGATATCCAGGCAAAAGATTTTCATTTGAGTTCTTAAACAGCCCGACTTGGTAACCATACAGCATTGCATTCCCAAATTTCAGAAGGTCACCCACTGTAGACAGAAATCCACCACCAGCCCATTTATAGGAGTTATCCACGTAAGGTGTGTTGACAAGACGTCTCTTTTTATTGTAAACATAAAATCTAAAATAAAATAAGAATGATCATTAAAAATTTGATAGTCTATTGACTTTACACATGAAAACAAATAGGAAAATGTACATGAGACAGATTGCATTTCGATGTAGTAATCATACATTCTCAGGAACTAACCACTAACTTTCAGTATGATTCAGATCTTAATGAAACACAAATAACTGAGTAAGCTAGTCTAATTACCTTGTGAATTAAAGCATCGAAAGTGGGTTGTTTTATCTATTGGTATGACTTGCCCCTGCTGAGTGTATCAAACATTTAATAAACTGCAAACATTTAATGATTAAGATTACACATGATATATTTGTGCCATGCATATGCAGAAACACCTATGCTTAGATAGTCCTTAGGCTTAATGAATCATGTGCCACATGTGAATTTTGTAAGTAAAAGTGTACATATCAAGATGTTTAGAAATAAGGTTAATATTTGTAAGGAAACTAGGTCTCTTGGCTAAAAATACTATAGAAATACCACATATAATGATGTGATGTGGTACTTTCTTGGTGTATTAGGAGAAGCTGGAGTTAGCAAACCTCAATTTGAACCCCTAATCTCACCCTTTCTAGCTATGCTTATTTTATTTGATTAACAAACACTTATACAGTTCTTACTATATACCAAGCATTGTTCTAAGAACTACATAAATATGAACTAATTTATTCTTGTAACAATATTAGGAGATAGATACTATTATAATTCCTATTTTACAGATGAGGAAACTGAGACATGGAGAATACAAATAACGTATCCACATTCACACAGCGTAAGTGGCAGAGTATGGATTCAAAGCCAGGCAGTCTGGCATTCCTATGCTATGTTGCCTCTCTGCTTCAGTATCCTATCTTGTAAAATGAGGACAAAAAAATCTATTTTGCAGAGTTAGAAATATATGTATAAAGCACTTTGCATATTTCTGGCAGGCACTTAATACATGATAGCTGTTATTTACTCATGCATTCAACAATTATTGGTGGAGCACTCACTCTGTGCCAGGCACCATTTGGATGCTGGGATAAAGTGTTAAACAAAAGAAACAGTGTCTGACCTCATGAGGTTTCAATTCTAATGTGAGGAGACTGTACCATAAATATTAGGCAAATAAAATGAAGTCACAAAATAATTAAGCAAAAAATGAAACTTGGCTCAGGAGAATCCTCTCTTTCACAATTCATAATAAAATGAAGCTCTTAGGTTTTTAGTTTGCCGACTGTCTTACCTCCAATGATCTTCATTTTCATTCTACTTTGACTATTCAAAGCAATAGTCACCTGAATCTCACCATTACTTTAAACTGTTTTATCTCTAAGGTCTCAAACTAAAACATTTCTTCCTATAACTTCTGATTCTTCCAGCTCTCCAACTGAACCTGCTCTCTGCCCTCACTATGACATTCCATCTATTCTCCTTGATGCTACCCATTTCCCCCAGGTCTTTTAGTGCCTAATGATTTCACCTGCTTTTCTGTTCTAGCCTGAACTAAATCATCAGCCTTTTCAACTACTTTAGCTGTCATCTCACTAGCACCTTTATGTTTCTCACTTTTCTGACCAATCCTGAATACATACAGGTACCCTTTTCCTTGGTTTCATTATCTGCAAAGAAAGGCTGTAGAAATTCATATAACAAAGGTGATTGATATCAATTTATACTCTTGCTAAGGGTCTACATTGCTGTTATCAAATATTTTCATTCTTTTCCTGGTTATTACGTGGTATAATTCTTCATAATAGTTATTTCCAATCTCTTCCACCCTCAGCCCTCTACTCTACCTCAGGCTCAATCAGCAGATAACTAGATCTTTTGTTTTACTGAGAAGGTTGAGGCCACGCAAAGTGAGCTAGGAAATCCTATCTTTGTCTCAAAAGGTATTTACATCATCATCCATTCTTTTTTCCTTCTATCTAGTCACCTAAGAAGTTTTCCTGTTGTTTTTATGACTAATTCCACAACCTACATCTTTGCCTCTACAACTTTGCTCCACCAGTTATACTTCCTAGATTATTTATCTCCTTGCAGTCCATTCTCCATACAGAAGCCAGAGATTGTGTCTCCTCCTTCTCCCACCCACCTAAAACCCTCCAATTGTTACCACTGCAATGATAATAAAACCCAAATTTCTTGTCACGGCCTACAACATAATAAATGGTCCTCAACAGAGGCAGTACCAACCCCGTGTACAAAAATTGTGGAGGTATTTCTTTTTCAGTTGTCGCAATTATTAGAGGGCTCTTACTGACCTTTAGTAGCTAGGGGCCCAAGGTTCCTAAGTGTCCTGTGATATATGGAAAAGTCCCACACAATAGTCCATTCTCCCATATGCAGCAAGACCTTCAACTATCACACCAGTTATTCATGTACGTAAAAAATCTTTTCTTTAATGAGTCGGGATAATAAAAAGCTAGAAAAATTCCCTGGCAAGTGGAATGGGGAAACTGAGACAGATAGCTGATTCAAACTGACCTCATTCAGCACCCTGACTCACCTACCTCCTTCTCCTTTGCATAACCACTCCCTTAAGCATTAAGCCCTCAGGACAATGACGTTCTGATCAGCAACAAACAATCTTAGAACAAAGCAAATTTTAGGAATACAGAGACAGAGTTTTGGTCAAACTAGAGATAATGTCTAGGCCTCAGTTGTGTTTCAGCTCTAGGCCCAGAAAAGCAGCAAAACCAGATGAAGTGATGCCATAGCTGGCATCGGGAGCAGATGCAATGACAATGACTCTCTACCCTAGCCCAGGCCAATCAGTAGAGATCATGACCCTGAAAGGACACACCTGGAAGGCTGATGAATATTCTATTGAGATCCTTCCCTGAAACCTCCCCTAAAATTCCCACCTTTAGAGAACAGATAAAAACTCTTAAGACAAAGGACCCCGGTGCACGCTCTCCCTGGAGCATGCTGTGCCTTTCCCCCCTTCTTTCCTCAGATGCGTATGCGTATCTTTGCTTTCTGTCTCCTAAGCTCTAAAGGATCGCAGGTGACTTACAACCAGGGAAGTAGCAGGTGGTGGCACCTTGTCTGGGGCTAACCCCCTGAACTTGTCTCCAAGGACCCTTCATCTGCCTCTGCAGCTTGTTTTCTGAGTCCGTGCAGCCCAGTTGGCTCACTTCTTCTGCCTTTGTGACTTTCTTTTTGAAAGACCAAGGCAGCATTCTAAGCAGCCTGCTCAATTCTTCTCATTGAGTATACTTTTGCTTTGCTTGCTAAATAAACTTTCCTTTGTGCTAGAGTTCTTGGCTCCTAATTTTTTTTTTTTTTTTCCTGAACTCAAGAACCGAGAGCCAACATGGCCACCAACTTAACCACTGTAAAAATTGAAGGAAGACTGCATTTTATTTTGCTCAAAACTTTAGCCAGAGTTGGCCACCAAGGGCATGAGTTGAAGCACTAATACAATATACCCTTGTTGGTTTGCATTTATAGTTGTCACATTTATAATTTTCTGTATTTAGCTGCATCTGATTTTGTTATGTCTGCTAATGTTGTCATGAGTAAACTTTAACATATTGAAATATCTATTATTTATTATAAATTCTACTTCTTTTTTCTTCTTTATATTCTAGAGTATTGAGTGTAGGTATATGATCTTTGCCTTTCATTTCAGTATATTAAGAGACATAAAATATTTGTTAAATTAAGGGGCAGTGGGTCTAACAGCATTGAAACTCAATATCCAAAATGGTTTATCCTCTGCTTACCTCTTTGATCTCATCACACCACCTTGCTTTGATTATTTCATGCCAGATTTCTGTATTTGCAACAAAGCAAGCTAGCTTTCCTTATCATTCATGTCTCAGCTTTACTAACATGGCCTCAAAACCAGTGTTATTTTAAATAAATCCCACCCCCATCCTCTTCTTGTTACTCTATATCCCACTGCCCTGTTTTATTTTCTTCATATTAATATCTGAATTTCTTATTTAAATTAATTGTTTACATGTCTGTCTGGCTCTTCCCACAGAATATAAATTTGATAAGGGCAGGAACCTTATCTACCTTGTGCAGTGATGATTCCTCTATCAAGAATAGTACTTGCCATCCAGTAAGTGTTCATTAAACATGTTGAATAAATAAAAGCACCAATTTGTTAGTCAAATATTTTAATGAAGATGCCTTGCCAAGGTACTGGAGACCAAGTAAAACCACATATTATGGTTACTCTCAGGGGGTTAACAGTCTTGTTGGAAAGTTCTTAAATTTCAAAGCACCACATGAATCACCTGGGGATTTTGTTAAAATGCAGCTTTTGCTTCAGTGGGTCAGGGAAGGGGCCTGAAATCCTGCAAGTCTGACAAGCTCCCAGGTGATGCCAATACTGCTGGCCCCTGGGCCACACTTTTGAGTAACAGGTTGCAGAATGACTAGCTAAGATGGATATGAGAAATCCTGAGCACTAGTGAAAGGAAGTCTTACTTGATGGCTGCTCACAGAGGCCAGTATGGGGAGCAAAGTAGTCCAGTTTGGCTGAAGCAGAGAGCTTGGGGGATAAGGGGCAAGAGGTGATGCTGGAGGAGTAGACATGGGACAGGTCACAAAGGACTTTCTGTACCACGCTAGGAACTTTGACTCCTTCACCTTAGTTCACAAAATGCTATAGTTTACTAGATCCTAAGGAAAAAAACAACTTTTATCTTTTTATTCTTGTTACATCTTCCAGTTACCAGTTCTTTCTCTCTCCTCATTTACTACCAAACTACATAAAACAATCCACACCTTCTGTTTCCATGCATTCACCCTCTGTATTCATTTAATTCCTTAAAATCTAGCTGCCGTTCATCCCATCACAACCAAACCGCTCTCTTTATGGGTTATCAAGGATCTTCCAATTCCCTGTGTGGTGTCCTCATCCAGTCTGCCCCGTGCAGCGCCGTTAACCAGCACTCTGACACTCCCCTCAGGTAATTCTGCTGACCTCTCTCTTCTACTTCTTCATCCTATGATTCCCTATACTCCTCCAATCACCAGTGGTTCCAGCTTCCCAGGTCTTTTCTTCTCCAGAGATAACTATAAATTTGCACCTGTACCACAACCCCTTTTCCAAATTTACAACAGAATTTTCTATTAGCATTAATAATTCTCAAATTTGGTTTTGGAGAAGGGCAGGAAGTTATCAGAATCATCTCTGGACCTCCTACCTCCCAAAATTATATGCTCCCTTCACAATTCTTAGCTTTGGAGGGACTGTGGACATGGTTTGAAAAGTAACTTCTCTTTCTTCCTTCAAGATTCTTGTATGTCCCCTAAAAGCCCAAGTCATAATATTGGGTGAAGTAGGGGTGGCCATAGGTGTGCTTTGAAGATTAAAAAAGTCTACAGCCCTGGCCGGTTTGGCTCAGTGGTTGGAGCATCGGCCCGTGGACAGAAGATTCTCATGTTTGATTCCGGTCAAGGGCATATGCCTCGGTTGCAGTTTGGTCCCCAGCTCTGGTCAGGGTCGGGCGGGAGGCAATTGGTTGATGTCTCTCTCTCACATTGATGTTTCTCTCTCTACCTCCTACTCTGTCTGAAGATAAATGGAAGAAAGACATCCTCGGGTGAGGATTAAAAAAAAAAAAAAAGTCTACAGAGAATCTTAATATGCTCTCTTGAGAACCAATGACTTGATATGTGGTCTTCTCATGTTTCAAAATGAACATGATTAAAACTAAATTAATCTCTTCCAAATCTTCTCATATTTTTCCTCTCCATTAAAACCTTGGCTGACTCTCTTGCCTTCAACTCTTATATCCAGTAAGATTCTAAATCCTATTATTCAATCTCTGCTTTGTGTCTTACTCGTTCTTCCTTCCATTCCTATGGCCACTCCATATTTCAGGTCCTAATTACTTTCTGCCTAAACACTGATTACACTTGATATTTCAAGCCAATCAAGTCTAAAATAAGCCAAATAATAATACATTTTTCTCATTGAGAAACATAGTTCTTTAGAGTGAACTCCAATTTGTAAACTAAGAGAGAACTACCAGTATATTTTGGCTAATAATCAGCTTTGTGTAAGTATTTCAAACCACTTATATAAAAGCTGGAAATTAGAACTCCTCAGTCATTTCTCCTTTAAAATACAAAACTATGGGGAATTCTAGACTTTAATACCTTAATTCCTTTCCACAGAGGACAAATTAATGGCTTTTAATAAAAAATGTGTTCAACTGAAAAATAACTTCATTTCAAATTATTAAGGAATTTCTGCTCTAAAAAGAATAGGATATAGACACAAGTTCTTTAGTAAGTTACTGGGACACCTTTGTAACTGAGTAACTGATGGAATGATGTCAGATGACAAGCAGCCTCTTTCTATTTAAGACTCTAGATTCTGCACAAGAACATTATATAACCACAGAAATCTACACCTACAAACTTAGAAATTCAAAATCCTTTTATTTTTAAAATGCTTTTTAAATGCCTTTAGAAACTATTATGCACTACTTTGTTATGAGAAGTTAAAAAACCCACAGAGCTTAAAATGCATATTATAAAAACCAATCCCACTTTAACATTCAGTATTAACATCTGGATTGAATCTACTACTATAATCTGTCAGCTAAAGGCATAAGAAACAAGACAATTTTAGAAGATAATCTAGAAAATAAAGATACTAAATAATAATTAAAAAGGTAATAACAGAAGGTAAAGGCCATATCTATACTGTCAAAATAGAGCAAGCACTTCATATAACATTCGTTTTATTTGGTTTTGGTCCCATCCGATTACAAAAAAGATTTTGTTGCAAGTATTATGCCAAACACATAGAAAATATGAATGAAGTCTAATAATAAGCTAACGCACTGACTAAGGATTCTCTCATATCAACAAACTGAGTGTCTTTCAGTGGCAAGAACATTCACTCCACTTCCTTGTAGGTATTTGTTTAAAGGGTTAGTTTATTTGCCTACAGAGAATATACTTGTTATACAGAGTCAATATATCTACTTGCATAAACAGAATCGATATTCCTATTCTTCCATTAAAAAACAAACAAACAAACAATTTTATTCAGGAAAGCAATGTACCCAGAGAAATCTAATTTCTCTGTGTTCTTTACAGCTAAGTGTGGCCTGTGGCTAAAATTCTGGCCAAAGAAATATAAGTAGTATTTTGGGGTGGGATTCTGGGGAAATACCTTAACAGGTGTCAAACACAGGAAAGCACTATTTTAAACACACAAATGTACACACAGAGAAGTGATCTACTAAAAAGATTTGGTCAGAATAGCATAAACATATTTACTTTGTGATTATGACCAAGGAGTCGGTAGACTAAATAACAAAGCTAGAAACTTTTGCTGGAAATTTTATTTCCTGGAAAATGGTACCATAAAACAAATAAATGGAAATATGCATTTACTAAGTTTACTTTGAGTTTTTTTTTTTTTAAATACATATGTTGAAATGATTCCTTTTACTCCCTGAGCTTTTTAAAAAAGGAGGTCCCTTCAAGCTATTTTCAAATAATTATTACCAAAAAAAGAAAGAAAGAAAGCCTTGGTCGGTGTAGTTCAGTTGGTTGGAGCACCATCCTGTGCTCTGAAAGGTTGTGGGTTCAATTCCTGATAGGGGTGACTAGGGGAGGCAACCAATTGATCGATGTTCCTCTCTCTTTCTTTCTCTTTCTCTCTCTTCTTCCCCTCTATCTAAAATCAATCAAATGTGTCCTCTGGTTAGGATTTTAAAAAAAGAGAGAATTAGAGTTGACTTTTATAGGCCCAAGTAGACAATGTATCAACTAAAATAAGAACATTTTCCTAGGTAACAATCTTTCTATCCTATTTTATTTCAGCAGCCCATTTAATCTAACTAGAATAAATCAAGTATCCCTTTAGCACCACTGGGTACTACCAAAATCTGAAGAGAAAAACCACAGCAGATAGGAACCTTTTATAATATAAATGGAAATCCACTGCCTTTTTTCAAAGAATGGAAGATAAAATAACATTAACTCTTCATCGTATGCCATAGTTTGATTTTTATACAGGTCATAAATTAATCACTCATTAAGAAAACAGCAAATGAATCATAGCTGCTCTGTAGTATGTACATTCATAGAGCCTTAATTTCCAGTTTAGAAAAGAGGCTCAATGATATATAATCTTCTCTCCCTTATATATAAATCTAGGCATTCATTATCAAACTCCTAGATCTAAATCAAAATAAGGTCATGCATCTATGCCATCTTTATTAGAGAATCTTTTTTAGATTCAACCTATGGCATTTGTCAATTTTTCTTATGCATTCCAGTAAAATATAATGTTGGACAAAAAAAACAAAATACACTAAGAGTCTAAACTGGTTGAGAACTACAGGCCATTTAAAAAAATTGAAATTCATTGCTTGCTGCTAACCCAATTTCTTTTAGATTCAAAAAAATCTCTTTCAGGCTGACTAGCAATGCACATTTAATTCCTTTAAATAAGGGGGTAACTTTAAAATGGTAATTTAACAAAATACAACAGAAGATTAAACAAAACTAGTGTGGAGATAGGAAGATAAAGCTAAAAAATGGCATCATTTCATCTATTTCAAGTACTGTTAAGCCATTTAAAGCATCTACTAAGGGAAATAAGCAACAGTTGTTTAAATGTTACCTTTCTAAAAAATCAAATAATTAGAGTAAAATGAAAAAGTTATTAGCTTCAAAATTTTCTCTCATTGCCCCTTTTACAGATTACTACTAAAAATTACAATACATTTTTCATTTGCTATATTTCACTGAAATGACTTTCATACTTTTACAGTGGAGAAACCTGGCAGGTACCACCTCAACAAAGCAATTACAATTACCATCATCAATAATGGGACAAATTGACATCACTGAGACAACTGGCAAAATTTCAATAAGGTCTGTAGATTTGATAAAAGCATTGTGTCAATCAATGTTAATTTTCTGAATGTCCTTGTTTTTAGAAAATACACATTTAAGTATTTATCAGTAAAGGAATACCCTGTCTTCAACTTATTTCCAAAAAGTTCAGGAAAAGAAAACCAAAAACATATAAACAGATAAAGCAAATGTGGTAAAATGATAACAATTGCAGAATCTGGGTGAAGAGTATATGGAAATTCTTTATATTTATAACTTATTCTTACAACTTTTAAAAAATAAATTATTCTTATAGCTTTTCTGTAAGTATAAAATTTCAAAATAAAAGCTAAAACAATTAAAAATAATAAGAGGTAAACAAAGAAGCATTCGTTTATAAACATTTAAGAAAAAGAAATGATTGAAGAGCAAATTATAGATACTGATGGGTGCAATTTGGTTTAATTGTTCATGAGCTTAAATTATTATTGCTGCCTTTCATCTAAGGATCTTAGGAATATTTTACAAATACTTTATAAATGGAAAAACAGACATGTAGAAAAGCTTCCAAGATGTGGCAAGTTGATTTTGGAAAGGAGATAAAATTTGAGTTTTAACAGATAACATAGTATTAAGATGTGATATAGCTAGACACACGAAAAGGTGTTCATTTACCTTGCTCTATTGTAAATCACTGGTTCATTTTCTTCCTGCACAGTTGTCAGCATATCCAAGTCATGGAATATTTTCTGCATATAGTCCAAATATTTATATCCTGAAGCTCTTTCAACTATGGCTGCCAGTAGAGTATAGCCAAAAGTTGAATACAAAAACTGACTACCTTGAGACATCATTGCAAGGAAGAGAAAAAAAAAAAGAAAATGATTCATTATTATTTAAAAACATGTAAAATATTTTCCACTGAAAATTGGCATATACCTTAAAACTGGAATATTTTACTTCAGCATTTATAAAACATCATGGATAATGTATTAAATTTAGTCAGCTTTGTAATGGCCCTGTTTATTCCATGTCCCTAACACAAGAATAAAATGATGATCCATACATTTTAAATTTCACATGAATCACTCCTTTCTATGTTAATGAAATAAACAAAAATCCTATAAACTGGCAACAATACGAAGGAAAAGAAAAGCAAATTTGGATTCTTGAGTCAACTGTCTTGTTCTTAATATACCTATTCCTCATTGTTTAAGAAGGCACAAATTGTTATACAAATTATTTTAATAAAACATATATAGATATAAGAACCTTGTTTCAAATACATATTAAAATACACATATTCAAATATATGTATTGTTTCAAATATATACCTTTATCTCATTTTGGATTCTGGATATGTAGATAATATCATCTGTACTAAAAATAGGTGAGAACCTTATTTTTAAAGACAAAATCCATAATTATATTTCTTTGCCATTATTAATATACCTATATAATATCTACTCATGGTAAAAACATCTTTCAATATGAAAATGGGATAAAAGAAAATAAACCTATGGTAAGTTTAAAGATATAAAGTGGTTTCAGTAGGCATCATACAAAAAATACACAAAAACAGCCCTGGCCAGTTTGGCTCAGCGGTTAGAGCGTCGGCCTGCAGTCCAGAGAGACCCGGGTTCAGTTCCCGCTAAGGGCATGTACTTTGGTTGCAGTTTGTCCCCGGCCCTGGTTGGTCGTGCGGGTGGCAGCCACTCAATGTGTCACTTTCACATCGATGTTTCTCTCTCTCTCTCTCTCTCTCTCTCTCTTCCTCTCTCTCCCTCCCACTCTATCTGAACAAAAAATGAAAAAATGTCCTCAGGTGAGGATAAAAAAAAAACCAAAAAAAAAAATACACAAAAACAAAGACAGCTATTTTTATATGTTAGTTTTTTTGGGGAAATAAAAGTAAGCTGATGAACACTAATTTCTTTAAGGAATGAAGGCATAAAATAAATCGAGCAATTTAAATTCTAACTAAATACTAAAATATTAGCAATACTTTATCACGTCCACTTTTGTCCAGATTTTGTTTGGAGAACTATTATCCCAACATTTTTTCCACAAATATCTTGATATTGAGAATCCACTAAATCACAGGGTAGCCTCCATGAGGCTAAATCTAAACAAGTACCTGCCTGGATGCTAGGGAGGGACTGCGGGTTAAGTTCTTAACTATTGTTAAGAAATGCAGACAAAAGGCAAGCACTGGACTGACAACAAAATTCATGCCACAATCATCTACCACATCGAAAGTACTCAGGATGGTATTTTGGATTATCTGAAAATTAACACTTCAATAATGATGAGTTTGTTAAGAGAAGGAATTAACACTCACCAGGTTTAAAGAACAAAGGATCATTTTTAAATAATTTTAGGGATTCAATTGAATTTTCAAACTTTTCTTTCAAATATAATTCTCCTTGTTCAAAATCATTTTTTTTCTTGACAGGTTTGGAATTCCGGCCTTTTGCTTCATTATCTTGCTCTATTTTAGCTTTAGCAAAGTCACTCTTTTCATTACTTTTTCCTCCTTTTTCTTTTAATTCTTTTTCTTGGTCGGTTTCCATCATCTCTTTCATCATCTTCAAGGCTTTATAAGCCTTCTCTTCTTTCACCTTTTTCATGTCCTTTTCATAATGACGAATTCCACTTAAATGGGAAATCAATAATCTTGTTGTGACAGAAACCTAATTGTAAAAACATGAAAATTAAGTACATTATTAAACTATAATAAAAAGTTAGTAGCCTCAGAATAATGCCTGTTATATTTTCCATTTTCTTTTCTTTTTTTTTTTATCCTCACCTGAGGACATTTTTTCATTTTTTGTTCAGATAGAGTGGGAGGGAGAGAGGAAGAGAGAAACATCGACGTGAAAGGGACACATCGAGTGGCTGCCACCCGCACGACTAACCAGGGCCGGGGACAAACTGCAACCGAGGTACATGCCCTTAGCGGGAACTGAACCCGGGTCTCTCTGGACCACAGGCTGACGCTCTAACTGCTGAGCCAAACCGGCCAGGGCTATATTTTCCATTTTAAACTGCTGTCGGAAAAATATGTAACATATAAATCTTTAGCTTCAAATTTCAGAAAATACCCACTCGATTATCATCTGGGTAAAAAAGTATTAACAATAATTAAAAACAAACCAAAGAATCCTATGCAGCCTTTTAAACCATTAAACATGCCATTTATAAAATGAACTGTGAGTTTCATTACCTTTTCACCTTCATATTCTTTTTCTGGGAATTCAGGAACATAATATTGTACTGGAATATCAAGATCCAGTTTCCCTGCTTCCCACAATTTGGCAAGAGCAACCATGGTAAGGCTTTTGCTGATACTGGCAATTCGCATAACTGTCTCTGGTTTGCATGGTACACGGTTCTCCACATCGGCATAACCTAAACCTTTGGGGGAAAAACCTTTAATAACCTTTATGGTCAAAGGAGTCTTGAAACACTGAAATAATACTATCTTAAAATATCCTGTGTATTCATCTAAAGGAAAGATATTCCACTTTTATAAGTTAATGAAATTTAACATGTAAGGGATGAGAGTCTTAACACCAACAACAGTAAGTCTAACAATTTAAACTTATAATTAAACAGAATTGTACCTTGTGCACAATAGTAATTTTCCATGTGATTCAAATACTAATTTTTCTTAATTTATCTAAACAATTTGGTTATTCCACATTTTAAATAAATGACTCCACATTCTTTAAAGAAAACATCATTGTTCTTCTTCAGATTATATTTACTCTTGATTTTTTGAGTTTCCACTGAATTCCTAAAATAGCCATCCAATAAAAAAAAATGTGAAAAGGGGTCCTGCAAACCCAATCTAGCTAATTATCAATTCAATTCAGCTACAACCAGAAGAAAAACAATGTACTAGCAATTTAAAGCTCTTTCTAGAAAAATTTTTAAGTCTTATTTCATCCTCTGGACAGACTGAAAGTGGAATTCTAAGAGATATAAAGAACTAAGATCTGAAAAGAAAAAAAAGGCGGACAATGATCGTTTTTAAACTGTAATGGGATTATGCTAAAGTATTTGCATAAAGTCCTCACTCATAAAGCTGACATTTATATAATTTTGTTTACAATATTTTCATAAATTAGGTATATTGATTAGGCTATACTTATACTGGGGGAAGAATCATTTTTCTTTAAATTCAATTCCCTACTGCTCCCATAGTAAGAGTAAATAAGTACTACAGTACTTTAAATTTCCAAAACATTTTTCTAGAAGTATGGTTCCTCAAAACCTAGGATGACCAGTTGGACCAGTTTGTGTGAATAAAGAAAAAAATCAAGATATAAAATATGATTTGATAAAAGTATTAGAAATCTCTCTCCCAAAGCTTCTAGGTTTTTGTTTAAAAAAATAGCTGCCACTTCTGCCTACTCAAAGAAAGTAATAAAGTGGATCATAAACTGGTTAAGGACAGGAAGCATGTGCCTATTACAGAATAGGCAACTCAATAAATTGTTGATGAATTAAAAAAGAAAAACAAAATTCTGATGTTTTATCTACTCATAAGATTTATCTACAAATATGCAGTTAACAGACTTCTATATACAACTTTCAGAACAATAAACCCAGTCCTTATAGAAGAGTGGGTATAGAAACAAGCCATTTTTATATCAGTTATGATTTCATAACTAATTATTTTTTTAAAAATTTTTCTTTATTGAGTTTTAGAGAAAGAGGAAAGGAGAGGGAGAGATGGAAACATCCATGAGAGAAAACATTGACTGGCTGCCTCCTGCATGCCCCCCACTGGGGATCGGGCCCACAACCTGGGCATGTGTCCTGACCAGGAATCTAACCGGCGACCTCTTGGTACATGGGTGGACGCTCAACCACTGAGCCACACCGGCCGGGCATAACTAATTATTTATTTAACTTATTTTTTATTGGTTTTAGAGAGAGAATCAATGTGAGAGCAAAACATCATCGGCTGCCTCCCATAGGAGCCCCGACCAGGGATCGAACCTGAAACCTAGGTATATGTGCCTTGGGCGGAAATCGAACCCACAACTTTTGGGGCACGGAATGATGCACCAACCAACTGATCCACCCGGCCAGGGTGAAACAAGCCATTTTTAAGATTCCAACTTATCCATTAGTAAATCTTATGGGTAGAAAACTCGATACTTTAATCTGTTAGACACATTTTCTCTACAATATGGATAGTTTTATGTAAAGTGAACAGCATTTCTTGAGATTCACTCCAAGAAGTAAAACATCAACATTTCATTCACCAACTGGCACAAAACAAGCTACTATATAGCACTTTTCTGAGCCTACCTTCTGACCAGATTTCTTTTCCATCCACAGAGACTCCGACCACGATGCCGGGCGCGCCCACCTCATCCTGAGAGCCAGGGGGAAGAGCAGGCGGCTCAGAGACAGGCGGAAACACCTCGCTGGTGCACCGGCGCTGTCACCGGGCGCCCGGGCCCCGCCCCTGCATCTGGGCCCCGCCCCTGCATCTGGGCCCCGCCCCCTCGGCTGCGGCCGGGCGCTACCGGTGAGGGGTGTGCCCGGTTGGCACCCAGAATGGGAAGGGGCGGTCCCCAAAGCGGGCGGTGACCTCCTCCCCGATTTGGGCAACCCCCCAAGAGCGTCTGACCGTGGCCTGGCGGTCGGAAAAACGGGAAGTCCTTCTCGGAGGCTGGCCGTGGGCATCCCATCGCCCAGGCGGGGGTCAGCCGGGCCCGGGGGGATGACCGAGGGGCCCACTCCGGGATGACGCCGGGGTTGGGGCGCGGGTTCCCGGCCGCCTACGCCCCTCGCCGCGGTACCTTGATCCTGTGCAGCAGGTCTCGGCTGTTGTCAATGGCTCTGGCGTAGCGCCTGGAGGTGGGCGACGTCGGGGTCTGCGGGGACCACGGGGCGAGGGGCTGCTCCTGCGGCGGCGGCTGCTCCGCCGGAGGCGACGCCTCGGGGTCGGGGGCGGCGGGGGGCGGCGCGGGGGCTGCGCCCCTCAGCCCGCCCGCCAGCTTCGCTCCGAGCGCCAGCCCCAGCCCCAGCCCCAGGCCCCCGACCCAGCCGGCGCCGAGCCGCGGCAGCCCGGCGCGATGGTGGGCTCCGCGCCGCCCGCAGCCCCAGGCCCAGCCCCCCGGGGTCGCGGCCCGGGCCGTCACGGCTGACGGGAGCCGGTACATGGCGTCTCTGGCGACCCGGCAGCGGGGAGTCGGCTCTGGCGGGCGGGCGGCTGGGGCGCTGGGGAACCAGTGGAAGGGAGGGCCGGGCGGGGAGGGCGGCACCGCGCTCAGGCCCTAGCAGTCGACGCCCGATGGCCCGAGCGCCGATCGCATCGAGCCTTCCTCCTTTCCTTTTCCCAGGTGCCTGGGCTCCAGATGAGTCTTCATCTCTGTCCCCGCCCCAGCCCTTCCCCCTGAGAGATCAAGGGTCACCTCCTCCGAGAAGCCTTCCTAGTCCCTGCTCCCTTGGGGGTTCTCGCCACACCTGGACCGCCAGTGCGCCCACCTCCTCAATAACACTTAACACTTTGTTTCACTGAACTAATCTGATTCCTTAGGAGACTGTAACCTCTCTGGATCCTCAGCCCGGGAACAGCGCCTGGCATCTCCTTTTCCCTTGGAACCCTCTTTTCTCTCTCCTGCCATCTCCATTTTTTATGTCTCATTTCAGCTCATAAGGCTCTTGTAAAAATCTATTTCCAGAAGTCTAGCTCCACACCACATCAAACATATTAAGTTATATCCAGGCCTTACATTAAATTTGTTGTTGTTGTAAAGAAAGGTTTAAAAATGTTTGCACTTGAAAAATATTAATCCAAAAGTAACTCCCATAATTTACAGTTAGCTATGATTTCTGGCATCTGTAGATGATCAGATAGTCTTGTGAAATGAGAAATCGAACTTCAAATTGCTACAAAATGTAGAACGTGTATAATCCTATTTGAACAATTAATGACAAAATGTTAGTTTTGAAGATAATAAACGTCCATTCCAATTTTATAATTTTCTCTTTACACTTTCGGACACACACACACACACACACACACACACCTTTTAAAATATGTTCTATTGATTTTTTTAGGGAGAGAGAGAAACATTGATGTGCGAGAGATACATCAATCGGCTGCCTCTTGCACGCCCCCTACTGGGGATTGAGGCTGCAAACTCTGCATGTGCCCTGACCGGGAATCAGACGGACCTCTCGATCCATTGAACAATGCTCAATCCACTGAGCCACACCAACCAAGCAGCACACGGACATTTCTGAAAGATTGTTGACAGCTTGCTGGCCTTAGATACTGGGGCAGTATACCCAGTATATAAGATGATCCTGTCTTTTCTTGCAGGTGGAACATATATGAAGTTCATAGGCTTAAATTGACAAGCTGTTGTCAGGAGAAAAATCTGCACACATCTTGAACTGATAATTGTTTAACTGGAGAAAAAGGCAATAATGGTAACCACATCTAGTCAGAAGATACTGGGGCTAAATGATTACATGGTGCTGGAGCTGCTCACAAAGCCCACAACGCCCAAAGATCAGGGTATTTTAGGACCCAGGATTTGGCAACAGAATTCACAGAGATCTCTGGAGCACCACCTGCAGGTAGAGTGGACAGGTGCATTCTGTCAAGATGGTATCGGAAGTTTCTATCATAGGGGGCCCACTACTCCAAGCACATGACAATGAGAGAAAAGAATATAAAGAGAAAAATGTAAAAGACAGCCAGTGGTGATTACAATAAGTGCTGACTTTATCATTCTTTTAAAAACCGTACATAGATATTTTATGCATTCTTCTGTACCTCTCCTTGAACCAGAAATGGAATAGGAACACAGAGACATATAGTGAGCAAAAGCCGAGGTCTGGATGGACTCCCACCAGTTTAGAAGCAGGTAGAGGCTACCCAAAGTATGGCTTCTGTGAAGGTAACAGAGAATAAATGTTCTCCATGCAAGCCGAATGCCTAGGAGGCAACATGACCAAGCAGCTAGCAGACATTTTGGCAGGATCTTTACTACCACCATGAGGCAGGAGCCTAGAGCTCCGATGTTCTAGCTGGCTCTGGACTGGGAGCCACAAAAACCAGATAGAAGAAAAGTAAATCACTGAACAGAAAGAAGAGTAAGAAGACAGAAAGAGAAAGGAAAAGAAGGAAAACAATTTTCCACTAAAACCTTCAAACTAAATTTCCAAAACATATAAAGGAAAATATTTCTAAGAAAGACTGGCAACAAAATAAATAATAAAAAAGTGAAATCACCTCAGACAAAGGAAAGCAGTAGAACAATCTACAGGAAAAGTAGAATAAGAAAAAAAGAAAAAAAAGAGGTCATTTCCTGGCTAAGAAAAAGATGGGTTGATAGAAAGCAAAATGTTTTTTTAAAACAACAATGAGATACCACTCTACACCTATTAGAAAAGTTGAAATCCAGAATACTGACAACACCAAATGCTGGTGAGGATATGGAGCAACAGAAACTCTCATCCTTTGCTTGTAGGAATGCAAAATGGTATAGCCACTTTGGAAGACAGTTTAGTAGTTTCTTATAAAACTAAACATGCTCTTACCATTGATCTGGCAATCATGTTCCTTGGTATTTATTTACTCAAAGGAGTTGAAATCTTATGTCCACAGAAAAACCTGCACATGGATGTTTACGGAAGTTTTATTCATAATTGCCAAAAAATTGGAAGCAACCAGGAGTTCCTTTAGTAGGTGAATGAATACATAAACTTGATACATTCAGATAATGGAATGTTATTCAGCGGTGAAAAAAAAGAGCTATCAAGCCATGAAAAGAAATAGAGGAAGCTTTAATACATATTACTAAGTGAAAGAAGCCAATCTGAAAGGGCTACATACTGTATGATTCCAACTATATGACATTCTAGAAAAGGCATAACTACAGAGGCAGTAAAAAAATAAAATCAAATCAGTAGTTGCCAGAGGTTAGAGGTTAGGGAGGGATGAATAGTCAGAGCACAGAGAATTTTTAGAGCAGTGAAACTATACTATAATGTTGGATACCTGTCATTATACATTTGTCCAAACTCATAGAATGTACAACACCAAGAGTGAACCCTAATGTAAACTATGGACATTGGGTAATGATCATGTCAATCTAAGTTCATTAATTGTAACAAATGTACTACTCAGGTGTGGAATATTATAGTGGGAGAGTCTATGCATGAGTGTGGGCAGGGAGTGTATGAGAAATCACTGAATCTTCTGCTCAACATTGCTGTAAACCTAAAGCAGCTCTAGAACATAGTCTGTTTTTGTTTGTTTGTTTTAGAGAGAATGAAAGGTAGGGAGGGGGAGAGAGAGAAACATCGATATGAGAGAGATACATCGATTGGTTGCCTCCCACATAACCCCGACCAGGGCCGGGGATCAAACCTGCAACCTAGGTACATGCCCTTGACCAGGAATCAAACCTAAGACCCTTTGGTCCACAGGCTGATGGTCTAACCGCAGAGCCAAACTGGCCAGGCAAAATAGTCTGTTTTTTAAAATGTAGGGTACAAATGAAATAGTAATGAGTGATGAAGTGAGTTCAAATCACTACTCTGGTACTAACTGTGAAAAAACACCAAAATACCTTGTCACCTTCAGAATGATTTCATGTCTTTCCCTGAATATGATTATTGCACAACTTCCAAAGTCCAACTCAAGTCCTGTCTCCTGAATGGAGATTTCTTTGACCAGTATTAGTCCTAAATGTTCTCTCTTCTCCTTTGATCTTTTGTTTTCTAATTATTGTCTATGTTGTTTATTCTGATTTAGATTACAAACTATTGAAGGCATAACTTTGTCTTATATGTGTTTGTGTTCTTCATATGCAAAGTCAGGACTTAGTTTGTTGCCTCATGGGTTTGAATTTGGGTGATGAGTTCTGAACCTCAGTTGCTTCACCTGTAGGTTAGGACCAATAATGACACTGAAGGTTTGTTGTGAAGAGTAAGTATGCTTCAACCTGTAAAAAGATCAAATATAAACTTTAGTGAATAGACTGGCTCGTTAGGAGTATAGATTAGAACTGTTTATTCCCTTCTAATAATATTTTCAGTTAAAACAACAAGATGTCAACTACTAAAGTCCCTAGTTCTTTTCCTGCTACATGTAAACAAATCTTCCACTTTATACTTGTACAGTTTGTCTTCTTCTCCACATCTCTTTTCCTCAACTTGTCAACTTAATTACTTGGTCACTGCCTTCGTGATTAAAGACAAAATAGGAATTTAATTCCTGTTATCTGAAGAGTCAGCCTACGCCTCCCCTGCATTGGGACTGAGGGAAAGTTAACAAATAGTCCTGTCTTGAAATGTCAGAATGACCTTTTTAAAGAAAGCCATCAAGTCATACATGACTGCATTCTCACTGTAGCAATGGGAATTTTAAACTCTCGGGAACTGGACCAAACCAGACCCTGCAGCCCTTCCATGTCTCTTCTCTGCAGATCAACAGGGAGTCTGAAACCCTGCTCTGAGCTCTGTGGCTGCAGCTACCTGTGTCTCCTGAATCAGCCAGGAGGGTGTGATGGTGTCATACTTCACTGATGAGCAAGTGCTGCAGCAGAAGGGATCCAACGGAGGGTCTTTCAGCCAGGTCATTTCTCTTGTGGCCTTAATAACAACTGGACAGATTTGCCTCCTGGGGAAGTGGGAAAGAATTGTTTTTAGGTCCCCAAAGCAAAAATGAAGTAACAGAATGCTATAGACATCTATTTAGTCTCACGGCTCTAAACAATTTCCTGCTGCAGATGTTACAATACCCAGAATCCATGGAGAGCAGAACAGATGACATTATTCTGCTGCTCTGAGAATCTTCTGCAATTCACAGCATTTGATGTCTTGCGTGTGGAGCAACACGGCCTATGATCACAGGTCGTGTTCAGTTCACTTCAGCTTATAAAACCTTTTGCAGAGAGTCACTTTGGGGACTGGTTTCTATGCTGGGGACATACAAAGATGAACAAGCACCAGCAAACACTCAGGAGCTCACAGGAGAGAAGACAGGTGGAGCTGTCCTGCACGAGGGTTCCTGGGAGGGGGCAGTGAGCTGAAACTCCACTTCCTCTGGAAGAAGGGGTGCCTTTTAAAAAATATGCACAAAGGAGCAGTGTATGCTCCTAGCAGCCCTGGACTGAGGCGCAGACTTAGAACTCATTAATACAGTCAGATGAGTGCTATAATAGAGGCGAATAGCATAGCTATGGGAGGGGAGGAGAAAGCAGGTGAGTCTCCCTAGGGAAGGAGTTAAGGAGAGTGACAGACAGAGAGGGACATTTCAGGAGGGTCTTGGAAAAGGAACAGGAACTCGCCCTGGAGAACTGGTGAAAGAAAGGCCAACAAGGCAGAGGAGACAGTGAACGAAGAAGCAGAGGCTGACAATGTGAGGCCTGATTCTAGAACAGGGAGTAAGTAGTTCAGCCTGGCTGGTGGAGGTGAGGCCAGTCGGAGGCAGGCCCAGATGGCACAGGCCTCGTGAGCCACACAGCAGGTTCTGGGCTTCGGCTCATAGGCTGGTAGTTCTCAAACATCGGTGTTATCTGAAATACACGAAGGCTTGTTACAAGTGTATGTAGTTTCCTTGGCCATAGCTCCAGAGATGGGTTCTGATTCAGCAGGTCCGGGGGGCGGGGGGGCAAGAATGAACATTTTAAGTGATTTTTCTGAAGGATTTTGATACGGTGGTTAGAGGAGAAACAGCGCGGAGCTGGAAGTGTGTTCAGAGAAGTTGAGGCAGCAGAGGGTCTGCTAGGTTCCTGGGACAAAGAGCACGAGCTGCAAAGGAGAGCGCAGAGGCAGCTGTGAAGTCCACTGAGCCAGTGAATGCTCTTAGGAAGCTACCTCAGAGCCGAGCCCACGACTAATCCACCGTCAAGTGTGAAGGTCAGATAACAGCTCAAAATGTAAAGAAAGCAGGTAGAAGGGACAAGAGCCAAGGAGTTCAGGCCCAGCTCTGCCACCTGCAGGTTGGGTCCCTTCAGGCTAATTATCTCCCTCTGAGTCTCTGTGTACCAGCGGGAACTCAGGCCCCTCTCAGCCACATGGTACGGGACTTGAATCCACCCCGCCCCCAGATGAGAAATTCAATGTATAAGAGGATGCTGGATAAGTCCGGGGGGGGGGGGGGGGGGAGACATTAATAGTGGAAGTTGGAATAGGTTCAGAGTCATTTTGGGAAAGGAGAGTTCTTTCTTTCTGAAACTTTCTCAGCCTCTCTGTGTGCCTCATGGCGCCCAGCACAGTGCTCTGCACCGAGTAGGCACGCAATACACATCGCTTCATAATGAACAGCCTCTAGGGTGGCAGAGTTGGCCCTTCAGGGCTGGGCACATCGGAAACCCCTCCTCTGCACTTTACCCAGCCTACGATCAGCAGGCATTTGATATGGTCACCCCCTTACTGCCCAGACTTTTATTAATTAGGGTTCCTGGTTATCTGGATGTTTTATCCTGAGGTGGGTGTAACCTATATGTGATTGGGTGAGGGAAGGAATTAGAGATTTTAAAGGTGATGAAAAGTTTTTCTTGGACTTAAACACCCTTTGATCTTTTTAGACCTATAGCGTTAAAACTTGCCAAATGGAGGTAGTTATGTGGGATATTTGACAGTATAATAGAAAGCACATACCAGAGAAGGCAGCCTTCGGTTTGCTTGGGAAATGGTGTTTCTTCCTGTCCCAAATCAAAAGACAGGAATAAAGTTCCTTCATTTATCACTTTAAAAAATTGAAAGAGCCTGCGACTAGGATTAGTCCTGAACAATCAATGCAATAGGCACGTTGAGCTCACTGTTGGTCAAGGAAGGCCATGCATTTACAGGATGCTCCTCAGGGGAGGCTGAAGCTATTGGTGTCCCACTGACATCCCCATGCTGCCCCTTCCAGCTGTCAGCACCTGCATCCCTGAGCCTGAGGATTCTCCAGTGCTGGGGCCTGTCCTGTGTGCTGCAGACAAGAGGTGTCCAGGCATTAATTCCACGCCCCATGCCATAAAAAGATTGATGGGACTAGGTGTATGCCTCAGCTTCCTTGTCCCTTGAATGGGATAACTGTCCCCCAGTTCCCTGGGGGTCAAACTCCAGATAGGCACTGTGGTAGATTGCATGATCACAATGTTTGTCCCTCCTCGTTTCACCTCACCACTGGTATTTCCTGGGACCGTCTCCTGGACAAACCACCTGTACTGGAATCCTTGTCTCAGGTGCTACTTCTGGGGGAACCCCAACGAAAACATTAGGATACTGGGAGTGTGATCACTGGTGTCATCACTGTGTCCTGGGGCCATTAAAAGGCAGGGCCACCATGGGGCTTACAAGGCTGTAGAGGAAGCAGCTGAAGAGTCTGACGTAAAAAGAGATGAGTACAGGGGCAACTCATGGGGGTAGGGGGAGGAAGGAGAGGGGGGAACCTGTTCTGGCCCTGACCCTGTGTTTGGTATGACACAACACATTATCTCTATTACTCCATACTACAGCACTGCAAACTAGGAAGATGTCGTCTCCATTTTACAGTTTAGGGAAACATCACTGGAGGAACTTCAGTAACTTGTTTACAATCACGTGACTATGGAGTGGCATAGAGAAGGGTTTTGAATCCAGGCCTCTGATACCAGAGTCTACACCCTATTCCCAGGAGCTCACCACACATAATGAGTAACTATCAGTGAAGAGTGTGGTCTTTGCGAAGAAGAGCCAGCACTGTTCCTCAGGCCAGGCCAGGTTTCCCGGGTGGAAGGACCTTAAGGAAGTTGAGGTCAGCCATACTGGTTCTCAGCAGATCCAGAAATTTGATTGATTTGTGCCCCTAACAGTGATCTGGCCCAGGGCAACTGAACGAAAAGAACTAAATTCTCCAGAGGCTCATGTATGATCTGGGTACTAATCTGTTAACCAGATATCCATGTTAGTTAGCATATTAGTTTCCTATGGCTCTTGCAACAAGTTACCACAAACTTAGTGGCTTCAAACTACACATATTTATTGTCTTACAGTTCTGGAGGTCAGAAGTCTGTAATCAGTTTTGTCTAAAATCAAGGCATGGGCAGAGCTGTGTTCCTTCTAGGCTCTAGAGGGGAATCTGTGTCCTTGACTTTTCCACCTTCTGGAGACCTCCCTCATTCTTTGGCCCCTCCATCTATCTTCAGAGCCAGCAGCTCTCTCTCTCTCTCTCTCTCTCTCTCTCTCTCTCCTCCTGCCTCCCCCTGTGGTTACATTTGGTTCATCTAATTAATCCAGGATAATCTCCCTAGCTCAAGATTCTTATTAATCACATCAGCAAAATCCCTTTTGCCATGTGAGGTAATATATCTACAGGTTCCAGGGATTAAGATGTGAACATTTTGGGGGCCATTATTCAACCTAGTTGGCCAGTTTTTCTTCTCCCCTAAAGACTTTGTGCAAGGCCTGTGATCAGAGGCTGCTTGGGGAACCTGAGACCAGAACACCAGGTGTGGATGCTCTCTATGGACAGGGTCATTAGCCAACTGTGAGCCCACTGGGCACCAACACCCAGGCCTCCCTTTTTGTAGATGCCATGCACTTTTGTCAGGCAGATTGCATACCGATGGTCAGTTACTGCTCTTTACTTGCAGATTTGGGTGGCTCCCAACTCCCTATCCCTGGCACATTAACAAATCATCTTTTATGGTTGCTTGATGGGACCTGTCTCAACCTGGGTCCCCTTTAACTGTGGTCATTAATGTGGTCTGACAGACCATGTTATACACCAGTCTCCAGAGACAGCATTTAACCCAGGACCTCTCTGCACAGGAGGGAGGGAGGGAGGAAGAGAGAGAGAGAGAGAGAGAGAGAGAGAGAGAGAGAGAGAGAGAGAGAGAGAGAGAGAGAGAGAGAGAGAGAGAAACATTGATGTGAGAGGACACATCAACTGGTTGCCCCCCACACGACCCCAACTAGGGCTGGGAACGAACTGCAACCAAGCAAGGTATGTGCCCTTGGCTGGAATCAAACCTGGGACTCTCTGGTCTGCAGGCCAACACTCTAACCACTGAGCCAAACTGGCCAGGGCTATTGCTCTGATTTTTAAATACATACGCCGGGTTCCAAAATTTGCTCTGCCTGACTTCTGTGGTTTTGACAAAATGTTAAGACTGTTTTCCCTCTGCATTCTGTGCACAGATTATCTCATCCATTATGTGTTGATTTTTATGAATAACCTTGTCTTAAAGTTTGAGGAATAACTCACCTTAGCCTCATATGTGCCGATGTTTAAAAAAACTAACCCCTCCTGATTCACCATTGTCTGCTTCCCACTCCGTATCTACCTCTCTGACATTCATTCCGAGAATGTTCCGTGATGTGCCAGGCACTGGGTAAAGGCCTGGGAATGCACAGTGGTGAGCACACTTGCCCCTGCTCTCATGGAGCCTAGCGAACAGTAGGAAAGATGGATCTTTATCAAATAATCACACTTATACATGTGTAATTAAAAAATGGAGGTAATTGCTCTTCTGGAAAGAAAAAAATGGTTAATGAAAACTTAAAACAATGAGATCTGCCCTAGATTGGGGGTCCTCAAGGGAAACTTCCTTAGGAGGTGCCATCTGGACTGTGATCATCGGGGGGGTGGAGGGGAGAGAGGAGAAGCTGGGAGGCTAATGTGGCTGCAGGGAGAGACGGGTACACAGGGAACATTCTTCATAGTAGGAGGAGTTGTCTCTAAACCAAAACCACTAGCCAGAGGGGGCTGACCTTAGAGTGAAAGGCTTACAATAAACTGGAGAATTTGGGGAATCTAACCCCAAGAATGCTTGTCCCTTTTCCCACTTGTGACTGTCTTTGGAACTTCAGGATTTGGCAGTCACTCAAACCAAATAACTAGGTTGCAAAAGCCAACGGAGTCCAGAGCAATCTCAGCCTCATTGTTTCAGACTGGATGTCTTTAACGGGTACGTCTCAGAATCTTTGTCATTTTCCCTTTTCAGTTCGAACAGACTCTGGTATAATGAGAATCTGCATAAACATTTTTCCCCCTCAACGTGCTTTTCTATTTCAAGGCATTTGGTTGCTGCATTGGGAGTGAGTTCAGAAGCTTTTAAACTTGTCTCTGTTCCTAAATATCCTGCTGGCACCACTTGGATGTTCTAATTAAAGTCACTTGTTAAAGTGAGTGGGCCCCTTCGGAACATCTTGTGAGATTTTGCTACCCAAGGGTCAGAGATCTGGCCTCCCAGCTCAGCAGAGGGGTGGGGGGCGGAGGGGTGGGGGTGGGTGGGGAGCGTGAACCCTGGGATGAATGCTGAAGGCTATCAAACAGGGAGCATGGCCAGAGGACTCTGAACTGGGCCATTATTTTTTTATTTTTTTTATCCTCACCCGAGGACATTTTTGCATTTATCTTCAGATAGAGTGGGAGGGAGAAAGGGAGGAAGAGAGAGAGAGAAACATCGACATGAGAGAGACACATCGAGTGGTTGCCACCCACACGACCCCAACCCGGGCTGAGGACAAACTGCAACCGAGGTACGTGCCCTTAGTGGGAACTGAACCCAGGACTCTTCGGTCCGCGGGCCGACGCTCTAACCGCTGAGCCAAATCGGCCAGGGGCGCCATTATTTTTGTTCAATTATACATTATAAAAAGGGGAAGGAATGAGGAAAGCAAATTAATGCTTAATTTTAACTATTGCATCCAATGCACATTTAAGTCTCCAGCATCTCATGGTTGAGACCTATGCACACTTGACCCCTGACCCCTACCACACCCCCTACTTCATCATTAGCTTTTGTGATTCTCAATCTGTATCATGTGGAGTAGGGGTGTTAAAAACAAACTAACTAATGCTTTTGGTAATAATTTCATTCATTACCACATGAGATGTGAGTCACCCCAACTCACCCCATTTGTATCTTACCTAATGGCCGATAAAGCAAGCTGTGGCCACTTTAGTTCTGTTGCCATCTGTTCTATTGGTTCAGCACACTCCTTACACCAATAAGGCACTCACCCGTGTTTCCTGCTTGAGCCCTGTCCTCTTAGCCCTGGAACCTTCCGCTGTTTCAGAACATGGACACTCACCCCTCTGGCTCCCTTCTTTCTGGCCTTCCCTAATTCTGGCTTCCAGGAGCCAGATCTCGACTCTGACCTGCTTGGTCAGTGCTTACACCTCCCTTGGGGGTTTTGGACAGCTACTTAGATCCTCATAAGCAATTTGTAAAGTAGGAAGTAATATGATTCTACTGATGGGGAGATTAATGTCCAGAAAGGGTAAGTGAATCATATAAGACCACCCAGCTCTGGGCTTTTCTGCTTTTGGTTCTGCAATCTGAAGCGTTCATTATTCTAATTTTAGCTGTAAAGCATAAAAAATCTTCACCCACTTACCTGGATGGTGAGGATTGAAGAGATATAGATACAAAATTAATAAGACTAGCATAAATAAGGCCCAGGTCATTGGGAGCCAAATGAATAAGTGGTGGGTATTAAATATTAGCCCAAGTGCTTTGTATTGGGCAGTTCTGGCTGCTAACAAAATGTCATAGGCTGAGTGGCTTAAACAATAGAAATGTATATTCTCACAGTTCAGGAGGTTGGAAGTCTGACATCAGGGTGCCAACAAGGTCAGATTCTGGTGATGACTCTCTTCTTGGCTAGATCACATGGCAATCTCCCCTGTCTCTTCGTATGAGAACACTAATTCCATGGTTTCAGGGCCCCACCCTTATGATCTCAGTAAATCTTAATTACCACCTTACAGGCCTTGTCTCCAAATATAGTCACATTTGGGATTAGAGCTTCAACATACAAACGTATTTTCATTAAAAACGTTAGTTAGCTTAAGATATAGTGGGTTTATTATTGTCACTTAAAATACATTTGTAAATAGATTTCTCAGTTTTAATTTCTAATACATATTAATAAATATGTAAAAATTAATAAACAGAAACCTCATTTAAAGTGAAGTAGGGAGGCCACCAAGGGGAGCTCTCATGCCTTATGCCTATCATGAAGCACAAAAGGGAGAGCTCTTTGTAATAGCCCTCCCAACTTCCTCTTCCCCTCTATATAAAATATTTCTTCTCCTCTGTTTCAGTGGACTCATATGTGGCTCGTCATGATTTCATGTATCAGATTGCAATTCCTTGTTTTTCCCAAATAAACCCATTTATGCTGGAGAAATAACTATCTGGTTGACTTTTTGTTTATGGTCCACATATTTAACCCACACAAACAAAAGCTCTTTGGGGTTCTCAGTAATTTTTAAGAGTGGATCCTGAAACCAAAAAGATCATCCTTGGTTAGCCCTTCAGCCTTGCATGACATGGAAGGGGCTGCTGCCCACCTTTCTTGGATATTTTTTTTCTTTACAGAGTTCTGTATTTGGCATGCCTATACCTCATGGACTGTGTGATAATTCTGCATACCCACCAGTTTTCTGGTCGGACTATTAGGAAAGTTTTCTCTATGTAATGTTTTGTGATGGCCTTTGGGCTCCACTTGTTTACATATTAAACAACAGAAACTCTGTTCTTTTTTCCTCTAGTTGTGACAATTCAAATAGTATTATTTAACCCCAATACTATCAAATACAGGGCCAATGTAGACACTGAAATTATGTTATGGTATTCAGTGGCTGTCTGGATGATTCAGAATCTGCAAACATAATCTTAAGTATCAAATGAAAAGATGAAATGTGCAAGTCCTTATGGAGCACTCTCAGAACCCTGAGGGTGAGTCTGCAGACCCCAGGAGGAGGAGCCTGAGCGAGCTGGCTCGAGCACCCCACCCAGAGCCGTGTGCCGAGTGAACCTCAGAGATGACGGCAGTGTTGCTGTTCTTACCACCAGTTACGTGGTTACTTCATAGTTTCTTAAGAGCTATACCTAAATATCATCTTAAGAGCTATTCTTCTTATTTCTATGTGTGCTTCTCCCCAGGCACAATAAGCATGCATGTCTCACAAAACAGTCCTTTCTTCCCTTAAAAAGTCATCTGTATTTTCTCCTGATTGACTGTACCTCAGAGGTGATAGGCAGACACTGAGAGTCCGGCCATGTCCTCTTATGTAAAACAATTGTCAAATTCTGAGTTCCAGCTCTTCCACTTCCTAGCTGTGTGAACTGGACACCTCACTTAGCTTTCTGGGCCTCAGTGTCCCCACCTATAAAATGGTCATAACCCTCATCCTGCATGCACGACCTGCTATGTGGAGTTGTTGTGAAGCTCAAATTTGATAAAGGGTGTGCAAGTATTTTGCAAAGTGTCAAATGCGTGGCAAAGGCAAGTTGGTAGCAAGATAGACATTGACATATTTAATTGTCACTTTATCATTCTTCCCGTTGAGGCTAGATGAGAGTGTCATCTCAGCACAGACCCACACAGTGAAGATGCAGGAACACAAGACTTTTCCTGCTTGGTATTTGTTTCTTCAAATGGCAGTGCTTCATATTTGAACACTGTGGTGCTTAATGAAATGTTTTTGCAACCTATTACTGACGGAAATGGGAAATTATTAGCCTCTCCCAATAGACCATAACTGCCTCCTTTTTCCAAAAAGAGGTGGTCTACAGAGTATCTAGATTCAGCTGAGAGAGAGAATACCTGCACCCTGACAGGCCAGTTTTCTTTTTATAATGTAACTATATTAAAGGCAATTTGCAAGGAAAAAAAAAAAAAGAATAGTCCAGAATCCTACTATCTGAAAACAACTCTTTGTGTAGATGCCTTTTACAGCTCAGTTGTCATTCATAAGCACAGGTAGCTTAAGATGATTGTGATGGTGGTGTCCATACCAAGAGGCTGAGAGAGTGAGTTGGTACCCGACCTCCGTTTTAGAGGATGAGGTCAGCCAGACCTGCCCCTCAAGTGCATCTAGGCCTATATGTGTAGTTGAGTGGACCGTCCTGAAACAGCATGCATATACTCGCCAGCATTCACCAACAGAGCTTCAGCGTTGCTGAACTATACCAGCAACATAAATTGCAAATATGCCAGTCAGGAATATTAGATTGGCAACATGAAAGTTGATGATCATCCAACTACTGGCATCTAGACCGAGTCAGAAGGAACTTTCAGGCAAACAGAATCTGGTGTGATGTTTATAGTTGCTGAGAGGGAGCCAGGCCTCTTAGCTTTGCTGTTTATATCAGTTCCCAAGGGAACCTGAGCGGAAAAAGCCCTCTCCGGTTTTCTCAGTTTGATGTTGCCCATTTGCTAGACGCCGTGCCTGAAAGAAGTGATATGAAACTTGTGAACCAGAATCTTGGAAATGACTCTGACAGTCTCAGATGGAAGGGGCAATTTTAGTTATGAAAGTTTTTTCCATTAAAAAAGAATCACTATTATTTCATTGAAAAAAAAAATCACCCTTTTCACTATTTCATATTCTGGTTCAAACACTCTTAACAAAATGCACAGAAAATGATTTGAGACTTAACTTCGAAAAATACAAAATCAGTAGGAAAATATAAAGGGAAATGCTTTACTAAGAAAAAAAATTTTTTTAATTGTTAAAAATGTTAATGTAAGCAGAGGTGATTTAGGGATGTTTGTTCCCCATTTTAGCTTGACTTTTACATATCTGACTTATTTTTATGGTAAAAATTAGATTGTAGAGATAAATAGAATCTTATTTCATTGTAAAAACAACTGTATGAAGCAGATATTATTGTCTTCATTTTACAGATGAAGACAGACTCAAAGAAGCAAAGGGCCTTGCTCCAAAGTTGCCTCGTGTTGGGGAGAAGCCCTTGGACGGAGAATGTGCGAACAGCAGGTGGCAGCAGTGTCCTTGGAGTTCCTGGCTGTCTACAGTTCCAGGAAAGCAAGGTTAATGTGTACCAGGAAAGGGGTGGATCTAAAGCCTGACCTCTGATCTCTGACCTTTCTCCCACCCCTCATCCACCCCCTACTGAGCCAGGGGGGCTATCTGCCTTCCTATAGGGTGTATCCCTGAGGAATGCATGGGGGGAAAGATTGGGAAAGATGACCCAGAAGTCATTTACAATGGAAAGGCTCCCATCTAGATAATTAATGTCATGTACAATTGTGTGACCTTGGCATGTTACCCTCTGTGTTCTTCGATAGCCTTTCTGTAAAATGGTGATAATAATGACCACCTGCCTCACAGGGTCATTGAGATGACTGAAGAAACAGGATACGCACAAAGCCTTAGAGCAGCACAGCGAATACAACCCGTGCTACTTGTTAGCGTCAGTCTGTGCAGAGGGTTTTATTATCTGCAGTGAGCTTTCATACCTATCATCTCATTCCATTCTCCCTCCATATTTTGAGATGCAGATACCACATCCATTTAAGAAAAAAGGACTCTTAGGTTAAAACGGTGATATTACCTAACTTGTGCATTTATTATGAGTATTAAATAAAACCACATACACGAAGCTATTTGGTGTCGTTCCTCTTCTATAGTGAACACTTAACATTTCTAAAATGATGTCTTAAAATAAGACATATAGAAAAGTTGTAAGACAGGCAAGTAGAGTTACAATCCCACCACCCAGAAATTATTATTGTGATGTGTTTTTTCCCCAGTGTTTGTATGTAATATTGCTGAGATCACATCACATATGTACACGTAACTTGCCAAGGTTCTGCTTCTAAAGAAAGCGGCAGAGCTGGGCTCACACACCAGGGAGACTGGCTCCAGGTCCCGGCTCTTCTGTGCGACCACTTCTAACATTGCCTCTGTGAAGTTCAGGCTTAAAGCCCTTTTGAGAAACTGATGAAAAAAATAATCAAATGTTTCAAGTTTGAAAATAAACACTTACATTCAAAAGCACGTAAAGAAACCAGATGTAGCCAAAACAATCTTGTCATGTAGTCAGAGGCTGGAATTTTGCCTGGAAAAGTGGTGCTTCACTGGGAAAAAATTTTTACTCTCTCTATATTTCTGTTTGGCCAACATTTTAATTGTTAAAACATCAGTGTTCGGGCTGTTATAATTACGGTGGGTAAATATGGTAAAAGCAGTAAACTAGTAATTTGACAAATTGATCAAATGACAAATTGAGTGAACTGATTAGTCAGCAGATTGGGTTTGGGTACTGATTTTTGGCAAATTGGCTTGCATCTATTGGACGTTAAATAGTGCTCAATATATATAATTGAGTGAATGAATACATAAATGAATGAATGAATGAATGAATGAATGAATACATTGAATCTTGCCATAAATGAAATGATCTTTCCTTCTAAAGCTCAATTACTTTACACGATGTCAGTATTTTAAGACCCTTGACAGAAATTCTGTGTCTCAGATCACTCATAGTCACTGCGTGTGTACCCTTACTCCAAATCCACGCTCATGGCCTGGTTGGCTTCTGAGTGAGAGCTGGTACCTTCCTGTTGGTTCAAGGTCGAAGTCCACACACTATGGGCTTGGAGTCAGAAGAACGAGGTTCCGATCTCACTTGGCTCATGCACTTACTAGCTGAAGAACCCTGGCCAGTCAGTTCAGCCTTGAACTGTTTCCTCATCTATACATTTGGCATAATTCTGATGCCTGCCCTTCCCAGCATCACTGTCAAGGTCAAATAAAGTATGTAGCTACTCTCTGGGAGTAGGGAAGTACTAGATGAATGTGAGCTCATTATTGTTAAAACTATTAGACCTCAGGGTGCAAAGGGACCATGCGTGGGTGTGGTGGAGGGAGCACTGGGAGGGGGCGGGATCCCCTTGAGGAGGAGGGCCAGGAGGGTCACTCCTCCCCTTTGCTCTTTGGCCTCTGCCTTTCTGGTCACCGACACCCAGGATAGACACACAGACCTATTAAATTGCCTCCCCCGTCGACTGTGAATGGAGAACAGGCAAACACTGGTGGCCTTACAACACTTCCTCTCCAGTCAC
Source organism: Tadarida brasiliensis (assembly GCA_030848825.1). Taxonomy (NCBI): domain Eukaryota; kingdom Metazoa; phylum Chordata; class Mammalia; order Chiroptera; family Molossidae; genus Tadarida; species Tadarida brasiliensis. The sequence continues at coordinate 195,037,375 of CM061257.1, read as the reverse complement.
GTCAGGGCTGAGGCCTCGAGGTGAGGAGAGGAGTCTGGATTCTCCCACAGTCACGCCTGGGCCCCCAAGGCCAGCTGGCGACCTCCTCCGCAGTCTGGCCTCGCCTCTGTCCACGCACAGCTCTGAGCCCAGCCTGAGACAGTTCTGAGGGGATGTCTACCAGCCACCCTTGCTGCCTCACAGAAAGAAGCCCAAACTTGGCACGAAGGGCTGGGGAGAGGGAAGAACACAGCTGAGTGTGACAGGAAAGGGCACAGAGTGGTCTAAACCTGGGAACAGGACCGGAGACAAAAAATGAGGAAGAGAGAGAGGACTAGAGAGCACCATTTTTCTCCTCCTCCCTGTTCTCAGGTGCAAGCGTGAAACCATCAAGGAACAAAGAAGACATCCTTCAAGGAGGCAACAGCAGTGTCAGCTTTCAGCGTGTGAGTGGATGACAGCACATTCCAGCTGCCACCAGATCTACCACTGCCGAGTGAGGGTGCCGCCTGCTGGCCAGGCCGCTTGCCTCGCACCCAGGCCACCGACCTATGCCGGCCACTGCCACCAGCCAAGCAGTAACTTATCACCCCCTCACCCCGGTTCACTTTCTCTTTCGTGAGTGGAGACTTAGCATAACAGTTCACTACCCTTGTAGGGTGCTTCTTTCCAGAGAGCTTCATACCCAACACCTAAAAACTCAAACATCTGAATAGCCCTTCAGAGTTGAAAGCAGTTGTGTACAGATGGACTCTGAACTGGAAGGTTCTGAGTTTACCTAATCCTGTTATTATTCCCTATGTGCTGGGGCCCCCGTCTCACCCCTCAGAGATCAAGTTCAAGTTGGCCTAAAGTCCAATTCCAGGGCCTGCGAACAGGGCTGGTTTCAGATCATTTCTGGCCCCAGGGCCTTTTAATTAGGGAGTCCACATTCCACATTATATCAAACACACTAGAATAGGCCCGTATTAAACATAACATTTTTGCTGTTATATTTAATAATCAAAAGGGCTTGATTAATTTGCTTTTGAAATTATTTAGCTACCCGTCATTCGTTGACTACATGATTGGCTATGATTTCTGGGCTGTCATCATGAGTTCACGGGGAATTTTATAGAGTGAGAAAATCAAACTGTAGTATTATTTTCACATATAAAAATTTCATAACATTGACTTTTAAAATGAACTTGACATAATTATATGTTTTATAGACATTTAACTAAAATATAGTCCTTTTAATTTTATACTTTTCTCTTTGTGTTTTAGATGCATTAAATTTTCCCCATCACATGTGTTTTCACAGACCTTGGAAAAAAGCTCACGCACCAGAGGCCCTGCCGGTGGGGCTGCCGACCAGATGGCCCTGCTCGTGGTTGTTAAAAGCTGTGCTGAGGTTTTGGCCCCGTCTCACCTCACTGCCAGCATCTTGCTGATTCCTTGCTCCTGCATATGGCTCATGTTTTGGTTTTCGCTGGTATCAAAACAGTCACAAAGCTCAGCTCTTCCATTGTCCACAAAATATCCAATCACACTGGACAAGTTGGTAACTTGACAGATTCTGAGGGCCATGGAAAGAGGTCACTCACATACCTCGCCACCTTCTGCCATCTGGTTGCCTCCACCCAGTGCCCCCACCCCGCCCCACTGCACATCCTCCAAGCCACCTACACCAGCAGTGTGGCCACCCTGCTCTCCAGGGAGCCTACGCACCTGTCCCCTTCCCTTTTCTGGCTCCTTCTCTCCCACACTCCCTGCACCCCTGGAATTTTCTGCACCTACTTATACAAGCATTACATGATGCACTCATTCCCTGGGAGCGCCACGTGGCCGGAGCGCCACGTGCCAGGACGGGGACCTCGCCATCTCTCAGGTCAAGGCTTTGGCGTGTTTTCTCTGTTAGAAAGTAATGAGATCATTCCCAATGCTAGTTTCATTGAACCTTCACTTCTGCTCCTGGTCCTGCCTCTAGCTTCTTCGGCCATCAACGTACCCCTGAGGGACAGAGTTGTACCTCTCTGGGACAACTGAGGAGTCGAGTGGGAAAGTCCCAGCTGAGACCCAGGCGTCTGGACCGCCAGTCCTGGGCTTTCTCAGGGTCTCCCCACCCCTGCTCTCTGCAACTGTCTTTTATTACTTGGCTTTCTTCAGGGAAGAAATTTACTGCACTGTGACAGATCTCTGCTTGTAGAAGCAAACAGGGCCTTGGAGGGTGGGCTGCAGCGCTGGGTGAGGGTGGGGACAGGGCCAACTTCTCCTCCCTCAGGGACAGCACACACAGCGCCCAGGGCCCATGATGCTTTCAGACACCCATAAAAATGGTTTGATATCTTTCAAAATCAGAAGAAAAAAACCTTTTAGGTCGAAGATAATGTTTTTGTTTGTTTGTTATCCTCACCCTGACTGGGGAGTGAACCTGCCCTTGACCTCCGGGAATCGAACCCGAAACCCTTCAGTCCAAGGGCTGACGCTCCAACCACTGAGCCAAACTAGCCAGGGCTCAAAGAGAATGTTTTAACATATAATAGTAATATACTTTTCTTCATACAAAGCAGACTTAAAATGTAATTTTAATTTTTTTTAATGGAGGAAGGGGACCCACAAAGGCAAGAGTACCCAGCGTCCACAACAGTCATAATGCAGTCCTGGGACAGGGCTCTCCAGGCTGAGCCTGGCACGTGAGAGAGTCCATTTAATGGGATGGCTGTGCTTCTGGGGGATAGAGAGCTGGCGCAGCCCGCATTAGGAGCGACCATCTCTCCTACCAGGTGGACCAGATGAACTCTTTAAAATGCTGATTCTGTCTTCAAGGTCAGCATGGTTTGGGTCCAGCTGCCCCATCTTAGGGAATGTTCCGTAAGAGGGGATATCGCAGTGTATGGAGTTTTTTTCTTTCCAACAAAGGAAGACCACAGAAAACTTAGCCCAGGTTTAGGATCAAGTGGGTGCTTTATCTCACGTCAGGCCAGTGGGCAGTGGGCATGGGTACACTGCTTTGCCCAACGCACCAGAGAGAAGTAGAGCCACGGGCCCTGCCCTGGGGGAAGGGGGATTGACTTTCTCTGGCCGGGGCAGTTTGTTTTCTCCCTTGGACTTTCACCTCAGTTACAGCTCAGCCCACGCTTCCTACAGGAGATGGGCAGTCCTTCAGAAGGCTTTGGAGCCTTGCCCGGCTCATCCTCAAACTGGCCACCCCACTGGCCCTCCTCTCCTACGCTAGCATTCTCAGCAGGGAAGCAGCAGGAAATGCTAAAGAGAACTTGAGCTTTGCACACAGCCAACCATATACGTTCCAACCCCAGCTCTACTACTTCCCAGCTCGGCCCTTTCAAGAGCCTCGAGTTTGTTGTCCATTAAAACGGGGGTGTATGACCTAATCATACAGTTGTGAATGTTGAATGAGATAACCTATGCAAAGCCCATAGAACCAGTGGGAGCTGAGGTCTGAAAGCAGGGTCCAGGGCACGTGTCTTGAAGCTGTGTTTTCATACTTTTTGTAATATAAAGAAATATCAAAATAGCTTGTATCAAAGATGGGCTTGTGTAGTCCTCGGTACTTCCTCTGTCTGGCATAGAGTAGTTCTCTCTTCTTTTTAATGACTCGCCCCACCTGCCAATTATCTGCCTTCATGGCTCTAACTGCCACCGAGCTCCACCAGCCACGGGAAGACAGTGTGGCGTGATGGAAAATGCTATGGATGCCAGGTCTGGGCCCTGGATTGTAATGTGAACCTTGTTGCCCCTTAGCTGCATGATCTTGGGCAACTTGTTTCAGCAACCTGGTCTTTAGTTCCATACCCATAACATTAGGTCTCCCTTTGTGAAATAATAAGAAACATGTATCTCAATCTCTATCTATCTATGTATCCCTCCTTTCCGATACAGAGCTCTTAAAACCCTTGCAAATAGGGGTGCTAAGAGGATCTTTTGTTCTAAAATTCACTCTTTGATCCCAGTTTTTGACATAGATCTAAGGCCTTTTAAATGTCCTGAGTGAAAGGAGTGTCCTTCGTTCTAATGAGGTGACTCTTGAATCCTGGATGGTGGCTAGTCCTCCGAGATCCAAGCCATGACCGGAAGCTTGGCACTTGCAGCCCTTTTCCTCCGCCAATCTCTGGAGAGGGCAGGGGGCTGGAAATGCAGTGAGTCATCAACTATGTCTACATGAAACCTCCAGAAGAATCCCAATAGTGTGGGATTTGGAGAGCCACATCTCCATGCCGGCAGGGTGGCGCACCCCAACTCCGTGGGCACAGAAGCCCCTGCTTCATTATTTATATTTTAGAATACCCCCTAAGCATGTTTTCCTGAGTTCTGTGAGCCTTTCTAGCAAATTATTGAACCCAGGAAGGGGGTCATGGAAACCCTGATTTATAGCTGGTCAGTCAGAAGTACAGGTACCCGAAGTGGGTGTGGCTTTGTGGGACTGGGCCCTTAATCTGTGGGATCAGATTTGAACTCCAGGTAGATGGTGTCAAATGGAATTCAATTGTAGGACACCCAGCTGGCATCAGAGAACTGCTTGCTGTGTGGATAACCCACACATCGGGTGGTAGAAGTGTTTTGAGAGTGGTCGTACTTTGATTTCATGATTCCGGGCAAAAATGAAGTTTGTTCACATGGGGGAAAGACCGGGGATTCTTTGTTGGAAGGCTTTCCACGACATACACCACACTACACTATGAATATGAGAAAATGGAACCGTTCTCCAGGGCAGGCGGAATGGAAGCCTCGCATCAGCTCCCTCAGTCCATGTCCTGAAGGCGAAGCTGACTTTTAACTGCTCAGCAGCCATCCAAAGAGAGTGCTGCTGCCACCAGTGTCCTGCTGTGACACTCCGACTGAGGTGCCAGGCTCACGCTGGTGAGACCAACGAAACCCTTCTGGCTAATCCAGGAGAATCTAGAATTCCAAAGGGCCTGGGGAGAGCACAGTGCTCAGACCAAGATCAGACCTCATCAACTTTCCTGATGGCGAGTGACATCTAACTTGAAAATCACTGTGCTGCCAACTCAGCCCAAGTTCAGGTTCCTTGAAAGTGACCAGCTGCAAACCCAGAAGTTTCAGGAGAGTCCCCCATTTACCAATAAACTCGAGAGTGGGGTGGGGGACAGTGGAAGAAATACCAGTTCTGGGATTCCTATCCTGTGTGTTCCCACCCCCTACTCCTTGAGTATGGAAACCGCTGAGCTGCAGATAGATAATTTCCCAGTCCTATTGTTGGGAGCACCCAGAATAAATCACTTCCTTTCCATTCCTGGGAAAAACCTCTCTCTTGCTGGGATCATAATTCAAACAACCTGCCTGCAGTGAGCCGAGACTGAGGTTAAGTGTGGAGTGCACCAGCGCCGATGGTCTGAGCTCCGAGAATTTATGAGCAGTGAAAAGACAAGATAAAGAGGAGGTGATTCTGGGGTAACGCAGGGCCTGCTGCAGACAAACCTGACCTCCCAAACCCACAAAGAAAACACGTGCATTTCTCTAAACCTAAATACTTATTTTAAGTAGAAATACAAAAAATATTTAATGTATGGTTTTATTTATAAGATTTCTATTTACACATAACTCTCCTATAGCACGTGTCTCGTCCTCATCAAAATTAGATTATATCTAGTAATTTTGTGAAAAATACTGGAACAAGATGGTAAGTGTAAGAGGACAAACAGCCTCCTTTTAGAGTAGGGGGTCAACACACTTTTTCTGTAAAGGGCCAGATAGTAAATATTTTAGACTTTGTGGACCATAAATCTCTGTCACAGCTACTCATCCTTGTCCTTGGAACTCAAAGGTGGCTATAGACATCACGTAAGTGAGGGGATGTAGCTGTGTTCCAATAAAATTTTATTTATAAACACTGACATTAGAATTTTTCAAATGTTTACGTATCATGAACTATTATTCTTCTTTTCAGTTTTTTTTTTCTCCCAATCATTAAAAAATTTTAGAACCACTCTTAGCTCTCAGGTTGTACAAAAACTGCTGGTGGGTTAATTTGGCCCATAGGCGATGATTTGCCTGCTTCAGAACATTTCCAAGGCAAACAGGCAGTGAAGGTAAAGCTTTGTTTCTGGTTAATGCAATCCTTTCCCTATGGCTCTGGTATTTTAAAATAAGACAACTAGGTAAGGAAAACAAATGACAAAGGAATGCATTAGTGTACTAGAGTACCCTTTTCTCCACATGGTGGGAATGCAGACTGGTGCAGCCACTATGGAAAACAATATGGTGTTTCCTCAAAAAATTAAAAATGGAACTGCCATTTGACCGACTGATTACACTTCTAGGAATATATCCTAAGAAGCCTGAAACACCAATCAGAAAGAATATATGTACCCCTATGTTCATAGCAGCATTATTTACAATCGCTAAGATCTGGAAAGAGCACAAGTGTCCCTCAGTAGATGAGTGGATAAAAAAGTTGTGGTACAGCCCTGGCCGGTTTGACCTGAGGACCAAAGAGTCGCAGGTTCGATTCTAGTCAAGGGCACGTACCTCGGTTGTGGTTTGTCCCCGGCCCTAGTCGGGATTGTGCGGGAGGCAACCAATTGATGTGTCTCTCTCACATTGATGTTTCTCTCTCTCTCCCTCCCTCCCATTCTATCTGAAGATAAATGGAAAAATATCCTCGGGTGAGAATTAAAAAAAAAAAAAGCTGTGGTACATATACATAGTGGAATACTATGCAGCTGTAAAAAAAGGATCTCTTACCCTTTGAGATGACATGGAGGAAACTGGAGAGTATTACGCTAAGCGAAACAAGCCAGTCAGAGAGAGAGAGACACGTACCACATGATCTCACTCATTTGTGGAATATAATGAACAAAATAAGGTGACTATCAAAATAGATTAGAGACATGGAAGTAGGGAACAGACTGACTAACCTCAGAGGAAAGGGGGTGGGGGACGCAAGAGATAAACCAAAGAACTTATATGCATATATGCACAGCCAATGGACACAGACAACAGTGAGGTGAAGGGGGTGGGGAGTGGGGAGGAGGGTGTGTCAATGGGGGAAGAAAGGAGGTAAATCTGTAATACTTTGAATAACAAATAAAACAAAGTGGGGGGGAAAAAAAGGAATGCATTAGTAACAGGGATTTCAAGAAGAGTAAGAGAAATATTTTGAAGAAGGTCCCTAATTGCCATCTTGTAAGCAACTATTGACTTTATCTTCAGGGGGAATGACTTCCACCTCTATCATCCAATAGACTTTTATTGACTCCTATTACATTCTAGGAATACCCCAGGTGCAAAGATGATGAAAAGAGCCCCTGCCCTCTCCTAGGGGGCAACTACTATTAAATAATGCAGGGTCCTTCCCTTCAGTCATAGGATTCAATCATTCATTGAAAAAGCATTTTGAGCACTTACTACATGCCAGGTCCTGAGTTAGGTGCCAGGCATTCTTAGATGAATAAATTCGGAAGATACTGATGATAAAGTGGCTTTCTTTCTCACTTTTACTTTGTTATCTTATTATCTTGAGGGAAAAACAGAGGCACAGAGGGTCCAGCTGGCTGTCCCAGACGGAATATCAAAGCGGGAATCCAAAGTGGACTAGTATCTGCCTTAGCAAGGCTGGGACTGGGGCGAGGTGAGTGAGGCCTCCAGGGTGCAAAAGTTCAGGAGGTGTTTAGGTGCAGGTACCAGCGCGACCTTGAGAGCGAGCCCCTCCCTCGGTTCTGCATCTTAGTGCTTTACTTGCCCGCCCCTAGTCCTGGCTGGTGCCTTAGCTCCTCCTAAGTCCTGCTGTGGTCCTGGGAGGGCCGGTGTGGGCACCTGTGGGTCCGGGATACCTCATGTTCACGTCACCTTCCTAAGATGCCCTTATTTACTGGTGAGGAATTACTTCTTTCTCACTGTATAGTCTTGACTTCTCCTGGGCCTCACCCTCCCAGACCCAGGCTGGTGTGGGCATCATATGCTCCCTCCTGGACTGTGACTCCTGAGCTGAATGAGTTGATTTCTGTTTCTTCCCACCACCAATGGGACAGCCCAGTCTCTCTGAGTGATGCCAGTGTTATACAGTAAGGCACACCTCAGACCCGGAGCTCCGCTACTCCCGGTGTGGCCCACAGGCCAGCAGTATCGGCACTGCTGGGATCAGGTAAGAAGTGTAGAACTGCCAGCCTGCCCAACCCCACCACAGTGATTCCTGTGCTCACGTAAGTGTGGGAAGTGCAAATCTCCACCTTTCCCCTCCTCCCACCACTGCACCACCATTGCCTGAGCTTCCCACCCGCAGGGCCTGGGAGAGGGGCCTTTCCTGGAAACACACAACCTTGAAACTCAAGGAAGCCCAGGGCTGGCTCTGCCCTTCCCTGATGGGCCTCGCTCCCAGGACACCTCAGCCCAGGGCTTATCAGACACGTTCACCTGGCCACTAGCTGATGGCTGACACTGGAAGAAAGAATCAGGCACTGAATTCAGAAGATGATGGCAGCACCACCTTTTGAAAAAGCCTCTCTCCAGAGAAGCCCCGCCCCTTTAACGTTTGGGCAGTGGAGCAGGGACTCAGGAGGTTACTTTGAAGGGCAGAGCTTCCCTACAAAGTCCCTCAGGCTGCTGTGGGATGGTGGAGGGCAGTGGCGGCCAAAGGGACCTGCTCTGTCTTCCTTTCAGAATGAGCCAGGAGTGAAGAAAGGGCATTGACAACGCTGAGATTTGTGAGAGACTGCCACATGCCAGGTCCTGGACATGTTTTACCTTTTATTCTTTAATACAGCCATAAAGGACAGGCTTTTCCAGAGAGGAAATCTGGAATTCGGAGAGGCCACTTGCCTCAAATTCCCCAGCGGTTAGCTGGGAAGCACCAGGGATTGAACCCAGGATTTATCAGTGCTGCAGATTCACAAAAACACATGAAACATAGCCCATGAGATGTAACTGTGGTTGGCGCTTGCCCCAGGGCATTAGTGGTGGCGGTGGTGACATGTGTGGACACGTGTTGGTGAGAGGCAGCGTGAGGTCCCCAGGAGAGTCGAGGACACAGTGAGAGGAGCCCAGTACTGCATGGTGGTGACCATGGCCTCGGCGAGATAGGCAGTCTGCTAAGACACCCTTCACACATCTGGAATTCAAAATCAAATTTAAAAATAAGTGGAAGTAGACCAAGGATATTCAGATTTTTTTCCAATGATGACTTCAATATTCTTTTTGCAGAAATATAAAATATTAAATTTTTTCTTTTTTTTTCTCATTCTCTTGGGTGCCCTGCTTTTGCTGATACATTCAGTACAATCCTGTAGGTCCCATCTTAACGCAGCTCTGAGGCGAGCGATGCTCACCCCGTTTTGTGGAGGCGGTGAGACCCTCTACCCGGAAGACCAGCGGGGTGCAGCGTGGTTAGGAGGTGGGGAGGCTGAAAACTGAAGTGAGTCACTGCTCGGAGGGTTTCTGGAGTGCTTGCTCTCCCCATTCCTGGGCTCTGAGTCAAGAATGTAATTGAAGCCTCCGGACAATAGAGTGTGAAAGGAAAGATGTTCCCTGGTGTCGGATATCCTGACCAACCAGACCCGAAAGCACAGAGCAGGTGCTTGGCTTTTGTTCCTAGTGTTGGCTGGGTCCCCGTGCCTGGCCCCACACCCGAAACCTCTCTAGACAAAAGCCACCGCTATGCAGCTGGGCTCCTGCCATGTCCAGGACCCGCTCCGACTGCCAAGAGCCTGCTTCCTCCTGCTGACCCCTTGTTTCAAGACTGAGGTTCAGAGGCAGGAGCCGCATCCCCAAAGAGGAACCCACGAAGCAGGACCTCAGATGCTAAGGGTTTCACCAGAGGAGGACGAGGATGTTGCTATTGTGTGGAGAAAACGTCCAGGGCCCTGGGTAACTTGCCTGTGTCTGGGAATAGGATCAACAACCAGGTGAGCTGAGTTTTCACAGTGTCATTGAGAAGTCTCCAGGAAACAATCCTGGAGGCAACCCCCCATCACGCCCTGGTGGAGACACAGGACGTGGGCACTCTCCACTGGATGCCACGAGGAGGCAGCTCCCAGACAGCTGGGGGTGGCTGGTCATTCCCTCCATCATTCAGTCTACTCAGGCCCCTCCCCGCTGGAGAGGGGCTGTTCTGACCATTCACCAATAGGGGATTTTAGTCCAGAAGGGCCATGAAGCCTTGCCTCCTTGTGATTTCAGGGGGAAGATCCAACTGGGCATGTGGCCCTGACCCATCCTGCTGAAATGAACATCAGAGGCAGCTTTGCAGGAGCAAAGACAGCACCATCTGGCAGCCTCACAAGTGAGTATGGGAGCGGCAAAGGGCAGCCTTTTCTCTGAAGCCCGTGCAGGAGTGGGCTAAGGGCTGACTTCAAGGACATAAGACTCAGGTGTGTTTAAATAATAACATAACAAAAGAGAGTTTGCTGTGTCAGGCACTGTACTGAAAACTTGATATGCAATATCGATCAATTTTTCATCCAGTTCTACATGCAAAATCAAGTCATGAATGCAGGTACTGTTTTATCATCCCCATTTTGCTGATGGAATAAGGAAGTCAAGTCGCTTACACATAGTGGGGTGACAGTGAGTGGCAGAGGTGGCTTCCACATTCTGGTCTTGTTGCAAAGCCTGGGATTTTAACCATTAGCTCAGACTGCAAGCAGTTTAAGCTTTTTCTTCTTCTTTTCTTGTTAACCCTCACCCAGGGATAGATATATATTTAAATCCTCAGCCAAGGATATTTTTCCATTTATTTTCAGACAGAGTGGGAGAGAGAGAGAGAAAGAGAGAGAGAAACATCAATGTGAGAGAGACACATTGATTGGTTGCCTCGTGCATGACCCTGACCAGGGCCGGGGCCCGAACTGCAACTGAGGTACGTACCCTTGACCAGAATTGAACCCTTGACCCTTTGGTCCAATGGCCAACGATCTAACTACTGAGTTAAACTGACCAGGGCTCATCCGAGGATATTTTTCCATTGATTTTTAGGTAGGGTAAAGGGGTGGGGGTGGTGGAGAAACATCAGTGTGAGAGAGACACATTGATTGGCTGCTTCCCGCATGACCCCGACTGGGGCTGGGGGATCAAATCTGCAACCCAGGTACATGCCCTCGACTGGGAATCGAACCCAAGACCCTTTGGTCAGTTGAGCCAAACTGTCCAGGGCAGTTTAAGCTTCTTTTATCTTTTCTTCCCTCTATTACTGTTCATTACCACTAATTAAGGGTCTTCTCAAAACCAGTGCAAGAATGGCCCTGGGCAGTACCTCTGAGCCCACACACCCAATATTCACTTTTGCCAGCTCTGGGTCTAGACGGGGTACAGGAAAGAGCAGTGGCTGCTGTGAATGCATCTTTCAAGTCCAAGTTTGTGTGTTTTTGTTGGTAGGAGGAAGGGGCGGAGAAACAGATAACATGCTAGATTTCTTAAAGGCCTCTATTTCAGCTAGTTTGGAGAAAGTTTTTGTTTCTTTTTTAAAGAACGCAAAGCTTGGAAGTCAAATGGGCTGTCGGTCCAGGCTGGAGCAGGAATCATACACAAGGTTTAGCACTGTACAGGGTGGGCAAAAGGAGGTTTACAGGTGTGAGTACGAAAACCAGAGTTTATTCTTATATTATTATTTATTCATTATTGTATTATTTTCCAAATGAACAACTGTAAACCTACTTTTGCCCCACCCTGTGTTTAGGGTATGACTACACTTAAAAGAAAAAGCTTTTTTTTTTATCCTCACCCGAGGACATCTTTTCATTTTTTGTTCAGATAGAGTGGGAGGGAGAGAGAGGAAGAGAGAGAGAGAGAGAAACATCGATGTGAAAGGGACACATCGAGTGGCTGCCTCCCGCATGACCAACCAGGGCCGGGGACAAACTGCAACCGAGGTACGTGCCCTTAGCGGGAACTGAACCCTGATCTCTCTGGACCGCAGGCCGATGCTCTAACCGCTGAGCCAAACCGGCCAGGGCAAAAGAAAAAGCTTTTTAAAACAACGTGTATGTTACTATCAACAATAAATTTTAGAAAAAGAAAAGAAAATGTGAATAAGTAAAAGGGGGGGGGAGTATATGTTTTCCTTTCTTATGAGTCAGAACATATCCAAATTACAAAGACTTCACATCAGTTCTCGTTACGAAAGCAACAAGTCAGAAATAATCTAAATGATCAAAAATAGGAGAAAAATTATGGCACAGTAACCAGAAGGAGTATCATATAATGATACCATGAGGACTAACTTAGCAACATAGGAAGGAGTTTATGCAAAAGCTTTTGAATAAAAAATCAAGTTTGAATAAAAAGCTCTGCACACAGGCAAAATACATGGAAATATTTTAAGTGGTGGTGAGATTATGGAGCGACCTTTCACTTTATAGATTTTTCTCTATTGTTTTTTATAATGTTTTGTGACAAAAAACTCAAAATGTATACAATTATATGGTGGCTTGTACCTTGTGTGTACATTTCAGTTTATTTACCTTGAAACCCTGTATCCAAATGTGGCAAAGAGCTTTCATTTGAACTTACACATTGCTGCATGAAATTTACATGTTCCTTTAACTACATAACACATATCTACTGCTGTTATACAAACTGGAATGAATCCTTCAGGTTAGAATCTTTTTCACCCAAATTTCATTATGCCATACTTATTTGTAATAGTTTATCTTTCTTGGTGGGAACCAAAAGTAGAAAAGGAAAAGAACTTGCAACCCCCAGCAGTTCCTATCTATACAGCAGTGAAACCCAGTTCTCTCTGGCACACCACCTCACTCTTCATCTTTCCTGGAAGGCTGGAAAATGGGTTATCTGGAGATACCCGGGCTCCTAACCCACTGGGAAGGCTGAAGTCTGCCGTCTTCTCTAAGGGTCACAAGAAAGAGCACCAGGGAGTCTTCCATGGAAGAAATGGTGGTGGTGACTCTCATCCCCTCCACACCTCCCTAGTGGAGTAGAAAGCAGATTTTACAGTCTCTAATGGTCTATGTTATTATTTATTCATATTCTACTCTTTGTTCTCAAGATTGAGAGGTGCTCTAGGATAAAAGCAAAGGTACAGTAAGACCAAAAAAAAAAGGGGGGGGGATAAAACAAGGGGTGGGGAGAATTTTAAAATTAATGCCAGCAGAAGAAACCTACAATAAAGAACAAATGCTTGCTGGCTAGGGTAAATAGCAAAACCAAACTAGCAGAGATCTTGTTTCTAAGGTTTGATAGGTAAGGGTGAGTTGAGAACTGCCTGTGGCTGGAGACTCCTGAGAAAATTACACAGCATACCCAAGAGAGCTGTTCCCATTGATTTTAGGTGGTTAAAAATCTCCCAGGTGCCCGGCCGGTGTGGCTCAATGGATTGAGTGTGGTCCCATGGACTGAGAGGTCCTAGTTCCATTCTCGGTCAGGGCACATGCCCAGGTTGCAGGCTCGATCCCCAGTAGGGGGCGTGCAGGAGGCAGCCGCTCAATGTAACTCTCACATCAATGTTTCTCTCTCTCTCTCCCTTCCTCTTTCTCTAAAAAAAATCAATAAAAACATATTTTTAAAAAAATTTTAAAAAGATCTTCCAGGAAGGGGGGGTGATGTCTGTTTTCAATGCATTCCTGTATCATTTACTCTCAATTTGCCATGCAATCATATCCTATTATTTTTTAATGTGTGTGCATTGCTTCCTTTAGATTACAGACTCCTGAGGGCAAGAAGTCTACATTATGCTTTTGATATACAGTCGTCCCTCGTTTATCGCGGGTAATCCGTTCCAGACTCTAGCGGTTGCACCTGGCATTGAAGGATTCCTGGGGTGCTCGGATACATAGGCCTACAGTCCATATGTACAGTAATTTTAATTGTAATTGTAATACAGGGGTGTATAATTGACTCAGACAACCGAGCGCGCACTGTATCATTTTCACTGTCTCGATCAACTTTTTCATGAATATATTTGAAAAAACCTTAATAGAGTGAAGCCGCGAAAGTCGAAGTGCGAAGTGGCGAGGGATGACTGTATTGTCCTACAACCCCCAACTGATAGTCCCTACAATAATGTTCTTCTTAAGTGGAAATAGAATTTAATTCTTATTCCCACGGGCCAAATTATGTATAATCTTAATATACATATATTTTCTAGTGACTAGAAGTCCATATGAAAGTCCTTTCTGTGTTCAAGAGAAAGTGAGCAGAACAAGAAGTTAGAGCAGTGATTTTCAACAGATGTGTCTCAAGAATTTTAAAACATGCAACACCTGACTAGTCATCAGGGGCACTGACCTCTTTCCCTTTCAGCGGTGCTCAACCTGTGGGTCGCGACCCCTTTGGGGGTCAAACGACCCTTTCACAGGGGTCGCCTAAGACATAACAGTAGCAAAATTACAGTTATGAAGTAGCAACGAAAATAATTTTATGGTTGGGGGTCACCACAACATGAGGAACTGTGTTAAAGGGTCGTGGCATTGGGAAGGTTGAGAATCACTGCCTTAGATTATCAAATAAAAAAATAACAACAGCCAACACAACAATAGCCATCTGGTGTGAATGCCCCATCTTGAACCATAAATATATAGGTCATATGATTACATCTTATTGGTCATGTTGCATAATAAGGTTGCATCTGATTGGTTAATTCTTGGTACCAGAAATCCTTATATACAATTATAGGCCCCTGATTTTTATTTTTATTTATTTTTATTTTATCCTCACCTGAGGACATTTTTTCATTTTTTGTTCAGATAGAGTGGGAGGGAGAGAGAGGAAGAGAGAGAGAGAGAAACATCGACGTGAAAGGGACACATCGAGTGGCCGCCACCCGCACGACCAACCAGGGCCGGGGACAAACTGCAACCGAGGTACATGCCCTTAGCGGGAACCGAACCCCGGTCTCTCTGGACCGCGGGCCGATGCTCTAACCGCTGAGCCAAACCGGCCAGGGCAGGCCCCTGATTTTTAAAAAAAGTCACTTTGGAGCAAAAAGGGTAGGTAATAACTTTTTTTTTTTTTGTAAGTCAATCAAAATGATACCTACTTTTTTGTCAGATCGGCCAAAAAAAAAAGTATTTTTTGGTGTGCCACAGAATTTTACTAATTAGTGTACCATGAGATGAAAAAGGTTAAAAATCATTAGGTTATAGTAATTTAAAAAATGTAGCCAGAGGGGACAGAGAAAGAGCACAAGACACAAATAGACATCCCAGATAGGAACTTTCTTTTTTGTTTTTCCCCTCACCTGAGGACATTTTTTCATTTTTTGTTCAGATAGAGTGGGAGGGAGAGAGAGGAAGAGAGAGAGAGAGAAACATCGATGTGAAAGTGACACATTGAGTGGCTGCCACCCGCACGACCAACCAGAGCCGGGGACAAACTACAACCGAAGTACATGCCCCTAGTGGGAACCGAACCCGGGTCTCTCTGGACCGCAGGCCGACGCTCTAACCGCTGAGCCAAACCGGCCAGGGCAGGCCCCTGATTTTTAAAAAAAGTCACTTTGGAGCAAAAAGGGTAGGTAAATACAGGATTAGCGATTGAAGAGATGCGAACAGTTTTGCCAGGATTTGAGACTAGAAACCCTTCACTGAGGCACATTTTCTTTACATTTAGTACATTCCTATTCCTAGGCAAATTATTCTGCTTGGTTCCTTTTAAATTTCTCGGGAAGGTGCTCAGGCAGATGACCCTGGAGTGTTCCAGGAAGGAGTGCTTTCTGAGAACACAGCAGGAAGACAATCGTGGACTGGCACTCTGAGTAAGCCAACAACGAATCGCATCCTGGCTGGGTTCCGAGAGGCAGACATGCCAGCCATCCCTGTGAAGCCACCTTATAAACAAAAAAAGAAAAACCCTATTACCTGGGCACTGGTTCACATTTCTAAAAGGCTGATCACTGGGTTTTAGCAACAATACTTAACTGTTCTGGATCCGATTATGGTGTTGAATGGGTTCAGAACAGGCCTCCCCGAGATGTGCCACTTAGGCATGTAAATTATTTTGAGCTGAAGGTAATCAAGACCCTGTGGGCTCATGAAAAACTTTTACCTCTCCCTTAAAGAATGTAAACTTGGGCCTTGCCCATAATGAGTTATTTCTAGCGATAACTTTTTATGACCTGCCTACAGGGCAGGGCCAACATCTAACTACTGAACACCTGTTCTTCTGTCTGCACACAACCTTCCTTCCCTCCAAAGCCACAAACTGCCTTATCCTTACTCAGAAAGTACCTCATTTTAATCTTCTACCCCTAAATCTCTCATGTACATGGGGTTCTCTTATGAACATATGTAGTTAAATTTGGTTATTTTTGCTTGTTAATCTGTATCACGTAGCCTAGCAGAAAGACCCTTGAAGGATAGTTTCTTCTTCCCCAGTGTCCTTTGACCACAGCATGACTCAAGTAGTTACTTGGCAATTTGTTTTATTGTGAAACATGGTTTTCACAGAGGAAGTGGGCTTGGGATGGGATGGGAGGTGGGTGCTGATGTGGGATGTGGTCAGTATCTCACATCCTGGCTCACTGGAAGGCCATGAGGCTACATTATTCCACTGCACGTACTTGGGAGTTTAATATCCGATTCACAAATCTAGGCAACAGGAGTTCCACTGGGAAGGCAGCATGCCAAGCCCGAGTATCTCCTGAGTTGAAAAGAGATCAGGACTCATCACCTTCTCATCCCCACCCCCACCCCCATGCAGCATCCACCCAGAGGAGCCAACTCTTCCATGCCTCTGGTCCAGCCGTGCCCAGCTGGCCTCTCGGGAGACAGAATGGAGAATCATCCCTCGGTCACACACACACACAGGGCGTTTTACCTTTCCCGTCATTAGCTTGCCTCTGGAGACAGTGGATTCTGAAGCAGTCCTGCCAAGTGCTTCCTCAAGAACGAGGGTGAACTGCCTTCCCTTACATCTGCAGCAAGGCCTGTGAGCAGGACCCCATATTGTCCCCGCTCACTCAGCAGCACGTCCAATGTGGTTCATGAATGGAGCAATGGAAACTCATTTTCAAGGGCCAGGGTTTTGCTTAAAAATGAAATTTGAATCTATTACTTTGAGACATTCTTCACCTCCTGTGTACAGGTGATTAATGACTCCTGAATTATTACTTCTGCATCTGTTTCTGGGCCATTTGTCCTATCAACAAACGTATTTTGAATATATTTTATGTGTGGGGTACCCTTGCAATGCAATGAGTGGCTTCTGGCAGACCGGTACTGGGGATTTGCATTTTTATTATTTATTTATTTAAAAAAACTCTATTTTTTTTTTTTTTTTTGCATTTATCTTCAGATAGAGTGGGAGGGAGAGAGGAAGGAAGAGAGCGAGAGAAACATTGATGTGAGAGAGACACATGGACTGGTTGCCACCCACATAACCCCAACCAGGGCCAGGGACAAACTGCAACCGAAGTACGTGCCCTTAGCGGGAACTGAACCCGGGACTCTCTGGTCCGCAGGCCGACACTCTAACCGCTGAGCCAAACCGGCCAGGGCAGGATTTGGATTTATAAAAGGAAAAAAGTTCCTTTCAGTTTCCCTAAGGACCCAGTGCAGGGGGGAAAGAAGGCTCAGGGCTGAGGAGCAGAAGGAAAGCGGAGGCAGAGTAAGGGGAGGGGAGTAATGTACACACATCACCTCACTTGCTTCGTTCTCAGCCTTGTGAAGATGCGCACAAGCACGTGAAGAGGCAAATCATTCATCTCCTTTAAGGATAAAGAAATTGCTGCCCTGCCCTGGCCGGTTTTGCTCAGTGGTTAGAGCGTCGGCCCGCGGACCAGAGAGTCCCGGGTTCGGTTCCCACTAAGGGCATGTACCTCGGTTGCAGTTTGTCCCCAGCCCTGGTTGGGGTTGTGTGGGTGGCAACCACTCAATGTGCCTCTCTCACATCGATGTTTCTCTCTCTCTCTTCCTTCCTCCCGCTCTACCTGAAGATGAATGCAAAAGTGTCCTCGGGTGAGGATAAAAAAAAAAAAAGAAATTGCTGCTCAAACAGTAAAAGTGACCTGGGGCACACAGTGAGTGGTGGAACAGGACTCAAAGCTGGCCTCTGCTTCCCAAGCCCCTCACTGGGCTGCCTGCTCCACAGGAGATCTGAACTCCAGGGGGTTGACAATTAGCTCAATGACCTTGAGCAAGACACTAAATGTCTCTAGGCCTGGGTAAGTATAAACCTTCTTCCTGCTCTGAATCAGCATTTCAGTTAGGGCATCAGCCCTGGCAGGCCCTGATAAGGTCCCGAGTCCACCCTTTGTTCTCCTGGGCCTTGGCAACCAATGCAAATAAAACTCACAGGCCGCAGGAACCAGTTCCACCTCTAGGTCAATACCCATTTGTCAAAAATTTGGCAAAAGTTGCACTTGTATTAGTGAAACCTCGGCATAGCTTCATTCATTGTATGACAGAATTTACGACATCTGTTGGAGGAATGTAGCTCTGAAAACCTTCAACGTCAGAAAGTATATATAACGGAAGGAACACTTCTTGTACTGCCTGACATTTCTAATTTCTTTCCAATCTGCCTCCAGTTCTGAAATGACGGCCCCCTGAGCACCCAGTGCTTGTTTTTTTTTTTTTTTTAATTGGAGAATTCAGACGTTTTTTTCTGTATGTACATTTGACTGCAGATTGAAAAAAAAAAATCCCATCTACAAATTGTGTTGACAAGTAGGAAATATGGTTAACATACACTCAAATATTTGTTCATGTAAAAAAGACATTATTTTTTTCTGGAGGAAAAAGCCCAGGCTAGAATGGTAAACTCTGGGGGACACCTACCAGGGCACACTCATGATGACTTTAGGAGTAAGCAGGGGGGCTGGTCTCTTAATGCCAGCCTCAGAAAGTTCAGAATGTATCCACACAGCACTTTTCTTTCATCCTTTAAGAAAAAAATTTCCCCCCACCTGAGGATACTTTTCTATTTATCATCAGAGAGAGTGGGAGGGAGAGAGAGACAGAAACATTGACGTGATAGAGGCACATCGACTGGTTGCCTCCCGCATGACCCAACCAGGGCCGGTGACGAACCACAACTGAGGTACATGCCCTTGACCTGAATCGAACCCGAAACTCATTGGTCTGCGGGCCAACACGCTAACCGCTGAGCAAAACCAGCCAGGGCTTTTATCCTTAATAACAGATCGTACACTTATCACAAATTTAAACATTTTCAGAAGACGCTTATATCCTTCCCCGTAGCCACAGTATTTTATTCTGAACAGGGCAACTTCCAGCTGTTCATTCTGAAATCTGGGCCTGCCGAGTTTCAGCAGTGGGTCTGGAATATGAGTCTTGAATTCTTTCTCTGTATTTCACGGTTTTCTAAACGGTGACCACATCGGCTTCCGTCTGGGTTGCCACACTGAAGAGCCTTAATCTCTCTCCTGACCTCACAGAGCAGCTTGTTCGGCTTATCACGCTGGGTCAGACCCAAGGTGTGTGTCACGTGGAGACAGGGTGTGCTTTCTCCCTTTTCTATTTATCAGGAAGACCAGGTAATCATTCTCTGACATGGCATGTTTCATTAATTGATTTCATCTGATCCCTGGGACCCAGGAAACTAAACCACCCACTTGTGATCACTGTCAGCTACAAGCTGACTTAACCTACATCTTCCCCATCTCCTCCTCTCCCGACTACAGCCGTTTCTGTTTCTCCCTACGATTAGTAGTTGCTTTTCTTTTGCTGTAAAACGTCTGCAACAAGGAGAGAAAGAATCCAAACAGGGCTTTGTTGTCACACAGGTCTGAGTCTGGACCCCAACCCCACTACGTGTGAGCTGTGGAACTGTGAGTAGGTTCAGCCTTCCTGAGCCTGTTGGTTAGTAAAATGGGGACAACTATGAAGCTGAAATAACACTTGTCAGGTGCTTACTACAGGTTCTGGCATATGGTATCTGAGAACAGTATCAATAACCATCATCATTTGGGCAAAGCGAGTGTCGTCTCAGCTTCACCAAGAGATTAAATGCAGGCTGAGGACAACAGCAGTCAGTGGTCATCCAGCATGCCCTAGGTGCTGTGCTCTGGACCTTATTACATGCGTCAAACATTCGAATTCCACAATAATCACCAAAAAGCTAGGTAGTAATCTCCCCTGCTCACAGATGAAGAATCTCAGATGCAGGGACTTGACAGGCTAGGCAGCCAGAAAAGAGGAAGCCAGGTCTGGCCCCCGACATGCCAGAGTGCTGGTTTAGGAAAGGCCTCCATGGCTGGGTAGGCAGAGAGGCATTTGTCTGGTGAGGACTGGCAGGGGTGAGCCCACAGTGGTGATGTGGGAAGGATGAGACCCAGAGTGTTTATTTGCCTTACACCCTTTCTTTCTGTGGAGAGACAATACCTGATCGAAAGGCTTGGCAGAATAGCTACGGAGATATTTAATACTTTTCAGTGGAACTATCTTCCGCGCATCCAAAAGAGTTTTCCTTTATTTCCATTCTACCATGTTTGCTTTTCATGAGGACATCTTTTCTCCCCCTGCAACACAAGGTTGGCCAACTAATATTGTTTGTAATCCTTTTTCGTTTGCTTAAGGTCTTCAAGAGCAGCCTATGATATTTTCAGTTTCCAAGTGTGAGAAAATAAAGATGTACTGGAATTTAGAACTCACTGTTAGAAAGCAGAAAATCACAAAGACCCTTAAAACAATGCTTCTAAGTAGAATCACACTGCTGGGGACAGTGCAGATTTGGTGCTCAGCCCACAATCTGCTAATGTGTGTGTATGCCACTGCTGGAGATGTAACTAATATTTGAAGAAAAACCCCCAAACCAGTCAAGTTACTGCAAAAGGCCTCTATGTATGTGCAGATATATACCGATAACATGGAGAAAGGCTTCTGGAAAGGGTCTTTTCAGCTTCGTGGTAAACGACCAATTTAAACGACCAATGGGGATGCTGCCTTGAGTGCTTCTGGGCGGATAATACGTGAAACCCAGTTTCCCCCCGAAATTTGGGATATTGTTTTGCTTTAAGAAACCATTCATGAGAGAAGGTAGATCAATCACATGATTTAAAAGTTCACAAAGTAAAAACATACAAACGACAGGACCACCAAGTTTAGAAAACGTCCTACAATGTGCATTTTATTCCATATCATTATACAATGTTTATATATACAGTAGTCCCCCCTTATCCACGGTTTCACGTTCCTTGGTTTCAGTTAACTGCGGTCAACCAGGGTTGGAAAATATTGAATGAAAAATTCAGAAATAAACAATTCATGTTTTAATTGAATGTCGTTCTGAGTAGCATGATGACATCTTGCGTTGTCCCGTCCATCCCGCCCAGGATGTGAGTCATCCCTTTGTCCAGAGTCTCCACACTCCAGCTCTCTGCCCGTTAGGCACTAAGTTGCCATCTTGGCTATCGATGGACTGTCTCAGTATCGCAGTGCTTGTGTTCACGTGACCCTTATTTTACTCAATAATGGCCCCAAAGTGCAAAAGTAGTGATGCTGGCAATTCAGATGTGCCAAAGAGAAGCCATAAAGTGCTCCCTTTAAGTGAAAAGGTCTGTATGTATAGGAAAAAACAGAGTATACAGGGTTCAGTACTATCCGCGGTTTCAGGCATCCCCTAGGGGGTCTTGGAACATATCCCCTGTGGATAAAGGGGGGCTACTGTAGTTATAACTCTTAAGAAAATGTTTTTTCTTTATCAATTGTAATGTAGTGCCTACATTTTCACTTTAACACGGAGAAATAAAGAGTGGAAATCCACATTGAATGCTGGCCTACGAGTTGAAATGAGCTCCAAGTGTGCCAATTGGAAGGAACTAGATGTCTTAAAAGAGCAGCGTGGCTTACAAACCCTTGGCTGTAGTGAATTCAGACATACAGAATCCATACTCTCACCTCATAGTAAAACTTAAGACAAAATAAATTAGTGTTGGACAGAATCCTAAATTGTACAATATTGAACGAAAGACCACAGTGGGACCTTTTGTTTCAAGTAGCACCAATCCACACCTGACTGTTCCCAGCAGTAATCTTCCTGTTGAATAGATCGTTGGCACTTTGAGTGGAAATCTTTCTGCTTTAGTGAGGATTCCTAGGCTGACTAAGCATACCGTGTTGCTAAACTCTCTACGAAGTGTGGCAACGTCAACCTGGAAAATGGCACATTTAAATCATTGTCGCTCTGACATGGGCCTGCCTTTGTGTGTGTGTGTTTCCCCCACCCCCTGATGTAGCTGGTATTTGTGGATGTTTCTGTGACAGTGGTAAAAGTAAATAAAAATGCATTTAAGGGGTTTCATGGTAAGCATGGTGTTAAAAAACAAAACGAAATAAAACAAGAAACAACAAAAACAACATGAAAGAGTGTGGTCGCAGCTAAGGAGGTTTTCACATGTTGTTTAACTCCAGTAAAGTCTGATCCAGCATCTGATGCATACTAAGGTTTTCTTCTTTGGCATGAGCCACTTTCTCTGTGGTGGGATTAGAAAATCAAGTCATGAATAGCTGCGCTTTGGATACAACGGTGGTCTGTACATTTAGGCAAGCAAACGTCAATCACAAACACAGGATGAGATGATTAGGACTAGGCATGCTTGTAAGACATTACTCATTTCCAGACAAGGACCTACGGGGAGGGAAGCCGTCTCTGACCCGCAGACAGCAGGTTCTCACCGAGCGGCCAGGTGAGCCTCCACCAACAGTCCACGCTGAGAATACAACACGGGTGGGTTGGTGCAGGCTCACTGGCCTGTGCTGCGGGAACAGGGAGAGGTGCTCACAGCACTGAAGTTAATGACAGCAGACAGGTCTGAGCTACAGGCAGTTAAAGGTCTGGGAGCTGTGCTGTAACACAATCTCACAGAAAACAAAGGTGACGTAAATAGGTTTTTTGACAACTTTTGAAATGATTTATTTCTGTTGCTCATTAAAAACAATTATCAACATGTTTCATGCACACTTCAGTAGGACATTCTCTTACTATTCTTAGTGTTCTATTTATTATCAGCATGACATTCTCACCAGATTCCAACACCATTAGACTGAATAAAAGCATACCTTTCAGACAATCAGGGACTTCTGACATGAGCTCCTGTTTTCAAAAGCTATTTTGCCCAAGCATAGGTACATTTAATCATATTTCAAACACTATACCAGATATTAAGAAGTTAGGAATATGAATATGTAATAGGAACATATATATATATATTACATCATATATATATATACACACACACATATATATATATATATATGTAGTTATACACATACACACCCCTCTGCTTTGGCTTTTTAACTTAAAATGGGGCTCAGTTCTCTGTAGGAAATAGAAAACAATTTTTGACGTCTTCATTATGTATCAGTTCAAACAAGGGACTTACTGTTGCAAAGAGGAGTGCTGAATTGATTGTCATAAGTATTTATTCATATACATAATGACTGTATTTTACCGTAAAAACTATTTGGGGACTAGAGAGAACTGAAATACTCCAGATATAAGAGGAAAATGCAGGCAAGGCCAGCCTTTCAGCTGAAACCTTTCATGTACATTTCCGCAGAAAGCAACCCTACAGTTGAAGGTGTAACAGTCTTAGATTTCCTGACCATGGGCTCCATTCCTAGAATTCAGCCCAAGTTCTTTCCCACTTAAATTTAATCCTCATTCAGGGCCAGCTTTAGTTGGTTAGTTAGGCGGCGGTTTTGCTCAAGTTGCTGGTAGAGTTGATCTGTACAGGTCAGCAAGCAGGTTAGCAGAAGAGAAGAGGCAGAAGAAGAGAGGTTAGCTAGACTTGGAGAGAGGGAGTTAGCAGACAGAACACAGAGATACCTCCGGCACCGGTTACTTGCTGGACAGGTTACCCTTACCCCATGGTCATTTGTCCTGTGCCCAGGAAGAGCCAGGATTCCTCTCTTGGTGGTAGGGGAAGGGAAGGGAAGGGAGCAACAGGATAGGAGAGAGAGTGGAAGTTCCTCTCGCACCTCATATCACCACCACGTGAGCGGAGCTGAGTGTGGTTTCTGACAACAGCCTGAGGAACCCAGGCAGGGCTGGAGGTGAGCCCAGCACGGCATCCTCTCCTTGCCAGGGCTCAGTGGAGCCTCAACCTGCCCATTTCTGCTCACCTCTTCCCGGAGCCCTTCTCACCTCCACTCCGAGGGCTGGCTTCCTTTCAGGTACCAAGAGGGGGTTACCACGGCTGCAGTAACACTTTTAAAAATGCAGAACTAAGTTCCCTGTCCCTGTAGCCCAAACACCATGATATAAGGTGCAAATTCTGAATTCTCATCCAGTTTTGATACAGAGTGGGTGTTACCCTGCTCAAACAGCCGAAGAACAGGAACCTATCTCCATTCAAAACTGACTTAAATTTTATCTTTACTTCTTGAAGGTGTTATTTATGTTTGGAGTTAGATGGATGTGTATAAAATGAACAAAATCTTGAACACCTACACAGAGATCAGCATGACACAAATTTTACACATTGGCATGTAATCAGCTCCCTTGGCCAGGAAGCCAACCATAGGAGTCAGTCTGTATCAGATGATCCGGGGACACCCGGACAATGACAAGAGCCTGGCACCTACTACGAAAACCTGGAGGACACATGCTTGTTTCGAGTGATAGTGACAATCTGAACCCAGAAATTCTACTTAATGATCTTGAAAAGCTGACAGTCCTGCCCCTGGGGAAAATGAAAATGTCTAGTCTCTAGCCCAGGTCTGTTGGGAAATTGATTCTTACTTTACCTTTCTCTTAAACATTGTTGAGATAGGGAATAAGCTGTATTCATTATGCTTTCTAGATTGAAATATTTTCTGCCTTGTCCTCTTTGCTCATCCAAAATTTCTGAATATTCAAAACCCTGGCCAAATGTCACCTCCCCCAGGTAGCTCCCAGTCAGAATTGTTCTCTCTCCCTCTTTGACTCTAAATACACACCATCTATTAGTTCGGACTCACTTTATTCACCGATCTTCCCACAAGATGGCAAAGAATATTTCTGGTCCGTTTACCACAGCCCGACTGCCTTCCACAGTGTCTTGTATATGGCATATGTTTGGGGGTTTCAAAATCCAAACCCCACTAGTCCATTAACACTGTGGCATGGGCAGGCAGGGTGCCTGTCTGCTGAGCCAATGTTCAGCTGAGCTGGAATGGAAGAACGTTGGAGAAACCCTGGAGAATCCAGAGGATCAGTGTGAATTCAGCTTAACGAAAGCTGTCCCTGCCACATCCTCCTAGGGACCTGTTCCCTTCAGCTGCCCTGGAGCTGGTATGTCTGGGTGGCCCGAGGGCAGGACTATACTTATGGAGAGTGGGAAAGTCTCTGGGAGGGTTTCAAAGCGACAGATGTGCCTCCAGAATGAACTGAACACGTGCTCAGCAGAACGTCAAGACTTGTCATGTGTCTGCTGCAGGAAGCAGGGTTCCTCAGAGAAGGGCCCACTTCTATTACTCTGAATTTACAAAACAAGGCAGGAATCATAGTCAAAAGCAGGCCCACGGAGCCTTACGAAAAGAAAAACATGAAATTACAGAAGTCTCTATAGTCTCAGGAGAGACACTGCCCAGAATCTAAATTTTAAAGAGTCTACTATACCACTACTAAAACACTTTAATGTACGGCCCTCTTAAACAGAGTGTTTATTATCTACTCTGAAGTCTGTGTAGAGTAACTGATATTATTTTCAGCTTGTCCAAATTTATTTGAGTATAAATAGTGGTATACCAAATATATGAAGTAGTGGTATATCAAACCTCCTAGGCTAACAGAAACTACACACAGACAGATGAAGATCACTCATACTTAAAACACAGGAGAAATATAGCCAGACTGGTGAGGAGGGAGCAATGTTGGAAATTAGAAAACAAAAGTCCACATCATTATAAAGTAATAATTTTGCAATGTGTTTTTTTAATCACTTAATTGCTATTTTTGAATAGTAAAGCCCAAATAAAATGTAATTGTATTCTGAACAGTTTGTTAATGATTACATTTTAAGTGTAAACAAATTAAAAAAAAAAAACTACAACAGTTATTATTGCAAAGATTACGTATGTACAATCCCCCCTAAAGAATACGTGATGTGCTTAAGAGCACAAAAATAAATCTCAATTTGAACATAATCAGATTTAGAGAACTTGAGATGTTATTTCATAATCAAAATGAAATTAACTGTTCTTTGTGGTATAAAAGGAGGATCAACAATAACCTCAACTTACATAGTTTAATCTAAGTTCTTTTTCACATTCCCAATATGTAAATTCCTAGCAAAGTGGAATGGCTATGGAGCCTTTCATTAGCTAGCCACGTCCTCTGACCTGAAGCCGGGCCATCTAAATATCCATACAGAGGGCTCACGACATGCCCAACGGAAGCTCTGGCAGAGGAAGATGCTGCTCAAGGCAGATCTTCCAGCTCCAACAATGAGTGCCCCCTGTGCAGAGGTTCTAAGCTGGGCTACATACCAGAACCATTACAATCCTTATAAAGACACAAATGCCCAGGGCCTCACTCTAACTTTTGTAAACCAAAACTCTGAGGGACTCAGGCATGAGTATTTATTTATTTCCTCACCCCAGGACATCCTCAGAGAGAGGGAGAGAGAGAAACATCGATTGGTTGCCTTCGGTACGTACCCTGACTGGGGATCGAACCTGCAACTCAGGCAAGTGCCCTGACGCGGAGCTGAACCGGTGACCTTAAGGTGCACAGGAGGACCCTCAACCGACTGAGCCACTCTGGCCAGGCATGTGTAGTTTTTAAAAGTTCCACAAAGAACTACTGCCTCAGAAACTCTTGACATTAATGTATAATGTTCAGAATGCAAAAGAAAAGCAGTAGCCAAAAATTAACCCTCACATGCGTGAACCAGATTTGTAGTTTTATTCAGTGTTGAAACTAAAATGTGAAGTAAAAAGAATAGCAAACAGAAATAGCGTACAGAGTTTATTTTACACCGAAATGAAGAGCTGTACAACAGGAAGCACAGGGTGTGCCGGGCCCTAAGGCAGGATGCTAAAAGAAAGAACGGGGTCAGCTGGAGAAGAGACAAACTGCGGAGCTCAGAGAGGTGGAGCACCCGGCTTGGTGAAGGGGTCTTGGGAGAAGTGAAGCAAAGAAACTTATCTGCATGAAGAGAAAAGGTGAGAGAAAAAGAAAACAAGTGGCACAATGGAAAAAAGGAAAACCAGACCAACAGATGAGAGCAGCACTGGAAACACAGGCGAGAAGCAGACATGCAAACCCGCGGCCAGCTGCACTGGTGGGAGGTCATCCTCTGCCCCCCAGCCCCCTCCTGTGTCTGGACCCCAGGCATCACAGGGCCCCTCTGGGAAAGGGTCCATTTTAAGAAGACCCATGAACAGAATTTAAAAACAGATTTTGAACTAAACCCATCTTTCAGAGTATTTAATCATACTTGATGCTTCAAATTTTCCACATAGAATCACATTTATGGTCTTATGGAAAAGACCTTGGAGACAGATGATCTGACCCACCCTCTCACTGACAAATGAGGGAAGAGAGGATGACATGTTTCCAGTTTCCATGGTGACCGTCATGTCTCTAAGGGTAGTGTGGGGATTCTATAAGCTATAAGGCAGCAGGCACATGCCACACTCTTCAAGCTGCCATTTTTCTGCATGGGTAAAGGGAGGACAGGTGGGCACGGAAAATGCAATTTCCAGCTTATCCGGAATTCAGTGCCAGATTATTACAATGAAGAGAACCCTCTGTGAAACATTCCGGGTTAGAACTCAGAGGCAGAGTAAGTTTAACATCTAGGTTTGGTTAGTAATATGTAAATTAGCTGTGTATGCTTAAGGTTCTCATGAGGACACGACTATACTCCAACACTTACTACCTCACAGTAGTAAAAGCTGGGCCCTCAACTCCCAAACTCATACTGTACTGGGTTTACGTCCCATTTCTTTGACACAAGTTGTGGTGTTTGTGGGGGGTATTTTCATTCCTTTTACGTAAACAGAAAATTAAAGGCTTGGTTACTCAGCCGAGGGTTCACGTCTCCCTAGTCTTCACAGTGAGGAAGAGGTGGTGTTTTACAGCTGTATTGGATGTTTCCTTTCCCTCAGAGCCTCAGTAACCTGACACTTAGGGTTCTTAAATTTATACCTTTTTGAAAATGACCATATTTTATTTAACTGAATCTCAGAAAATGCTTTTCGGTAGTTCTTTGGGAAGTTTCCATACATGGCTCCTAATTTTACTGGAGCCTAGTTTTATTTCCTGAAAGGAGAGTGCCCGAGACATTCATATTCCAGTACACTGCTCTGTGGGAACCACCTAGCTCAGAGATTGAGAAATGAATGGATTCTGAAGGGAAAATGGTTTGTATAGACAGACCTAATCTACTTGGCCTTTGTATTAGTAGAGTGTGCAAAAACAACGACTATCCTGGTTATGCAGAGAGTAAGCAGAAAGGTGTACAGGTGCAGGTTCTGGAGCCACAGAAGGCAGCAGTGGTGAGTTTGCCATATTAGCATGAGCGCACGGTGTGAGCAGGCAGGGTGGATGAACATTTACATGGAAGTCATATCGTTGAGAGCGTGGTCCAGCTCCTCGCTGATGGCTTTGTACTTCAGTTTCTGAGCGTACAGCTCGTCTATGACCAGGAAGTGGAAGGCAGAGGTGCAAGGACATGGAGAGTGATCAAGAGATGGAGGGTGAGTGAGGGTGGCATGGGCGCCATCCCAACACAGCAGCAAGAAAAGGGCAATGCATGAAGGAAGTGGTGCCGCAGCAGGTGGCCAATGCAGGAGGCGTGCGTTTTGTTTTTAAATGAGTTGAAACAAAAACAAAGAGAACAAAACCCATTAGAAAATAAAACCAGAAAGACGCAATATGAAAATCATAACAAATAGGGTAGGTAAACCACGTTAAGCCCTAAACAAAATCACAGAAGGATGTCTCCTGGGTGAGTAATAGAACATCTTTCTTTTCTAGAGCTATATTTTAATTACACTGGAGTAGTCAGCCAACTGCAACTATAAACAGTTGAAAAAATATCCAAGGGCAGTGTTTTGGAAGAGCAGTTCATGACTGCAGCGTTATCCTTATCTGGCTCCACCTTCAAACCACTGACTCGCTGACCGGACTAGACCACTGGGATACGGATTTCCTAGGGCCCTGTATACCCCTTGTGGTCTTCCCACTCAAGCTGCCCTGTTAGTGGCCCAGAATGCCTGGCAAGCGAGAAAAGCCACACTCTTTCTGGTGGTGTGTGCCAAGGCTGCGATGTAGTGTCTGTAACGATGGCTTCACACTCTGCCACTGGGACAGACGGTGTGCAACCATTTGTCATCTCTCCTCTCTACCAGCTTGGATGTCAGCTGCATCGACCCCCAGTCCCTTCTTTAGCGCCTTCTGCCTTGAATGTTTATATTTTATGTATTTATTTCCTTCTTTCTTTTTCACTGCTCACCCTTCACAGGCCTCTGAGCTCAACACTTAGGATTTCTGTGACACAGAGTGGGTGCTACAATAAAACCTAACTATCTTAGGGAGAAATGCTTAAGTATCATCTCAGAATACAATGTCTTATTATCCCACACTGCTTTCAGTCCACAGAGCATTTATCAAGATAACTAACGACAAAAAACCCAAACCCTGACACTGAATTCATACTTGGAAGTAGATAGGTTATGTCTAAGAACAAGTCCATACCCACTGACAATTAGGAGGTATCACTAAGGACAGAAAATATACTGGTCATTCTCACCTATAACCACCTTACCCACGATGGAAAATAGCCTTGCCTCACTTCTGAGGAGTGCGAGGTAAAACTGGATGGCATCAGCCGTTACAAAAAAGACATGCCCTGTCTGGTGGCTCAGTCACCTGGTGAGCAGAGGACTCAGGTCCAAGAGTTTGAGAGCCACAGAATGAAACCCCAAGGACAGACAGGAGGAATGTGCAAGAGCAAAGGAGCAGATCAAGGTGAACACACTTGGAAATCGTTTTGCCAGGTCAATATTCAACTGTAAGGATTCAATTAAAAACAAAACTTAATGTCTTACCTTCTAAGTCATCAATGCTCTTCTCCAATTTAGTTACTGACCTCTCTGCAAACTCAGCCCGAGTCTCAGCCTGTAATGATTCAATTTGTTTCAGTTAAAACTGGGACATTTTTAGATTTCCAGGAGTGACGAACATAGGGGAAAAACTAAAAAATGGAAAACGAGCACAGCACCCACAAAATGGGTCAGAAACGACATGTCAGTCGGTCACTACAGTGACAGGTGGCAGCTAGCCACCGCACAAGAACCCTGGGACCACCTCTGAATGTCCACAGCGTGGATCAGCATAGCTTTACCATGAAAAGGCCCTGACCTGCTCCATAAAAACAGCCTTTTTGAAATTCAGGTGGCTTTGCCCAAAACATTCGTAATATTACCTCCTTCAGCTTGTCAGAAAGGACCTTGATCTCTTCCTCATATTTGTCCTCCTTCTGAGAGTACTGTAATTAGAAAGAACGTTCCAGATGTCAGGCCATAGCTCACGCTATACTCCTGTCTTCTAACACAAAGACAGCGCCAGCCCAGCAAACAGATGTTGAGGACCTCTCAGGCGGTAATGGAGCCTCTGAGATCAAGTGGCGTAGGACAATACGTCTCTGTTTCCCTGCCTATTGTTTTACATGGGATAAGAACAAGATAACATCCATTTGGCACTGGGTTTAAATTAAATTGTTACAGATGACTCACATACTCAACATAAAATATATTCTCAATAATAATAATAATAAAAGAATCTGTTATTCCATAACCATCAGGAAATCACCTCAAAATGGTGTCATTTACTGAAACGCCTGATGGACTACTGCTTTTATTGGCAGGGCCTCTGAAGAGAAAAAGTGGGTGTCTTTTGAGAGGCTCTGAAGATGCCTTTCCCCCCACACCGTGCTCCTGGCCTACCTTCTCAGCCTGAGCCTCCAGTGACTTCAAGTTGTTCGTCACCGTTTTCAACTCTTCTTCAAGCTCGGCACATTTGCTAATGTTTTCGATCAGAGGCAGAAAGGGTGGGAGACAAGCCAAAGGAAGGAGGAGAGAAAAAGGAGAGGGATGGGAAAAAAATGAAAACCGAGTCCTAGAGAACAAAGGGCTGCCTTAAAGTAGCCAAATCATCGGGTAGTTAAAACACTGAATTTTGCCATGGATGTTGCCCCCCAACTTTGTAAAAGCAGAAAGGCAGGGTGACAAAATCCAACAACTCTGCAGTGGGATAATTTG
The DNA here is from genome assembly GCA_030848825.1 of Tadarida brasiliensis. Lineage (NCBI taxonomy): Eukaryota > Metazoa > Chordata > Mammalia > Chiroptera > Molossidae > Tadarida > Tadarida brasiliensis. Next base: position 195,006,275 of record CM061257.1, on the reverse strand, counting down.
GCTTCTTTTTCGGCTGCACCAAAGAGCATTTATGAAGGAAAAACAAAGGAGTATATAGAACCCAAAGAAAGCACTTAAAGCAAGATATACGACAGCAGAGGGTGTAGTGAAGGTGCAGTCGTTAGACCAAACGAACCAGTAGGTATTGGAAGCTGAAAGACGTCTGGGTTGGAGTTAAACCTAAAAACCACACATGAGCCATCAGTACCTTATCCTCTGCAGCCATTAATGCTTTCAAGGTCTGATCCATTATTCTTAATTGTTCTTCCAGCTGTCGAACTTGGCTGTTAGTGGACACAGGAAATGCACAAGGCCATTCTCAAAATCAGTGTGCAGGTAAGGCATGCAGTGATACACGCATTCATACACAGACACCCCACACAAGTCCTCCGTGTTCTAGACTCGTGGCTCATCCATGGCAAATGAGCACATAAGGAGCCCGGAGCTGAAACAGGTCAATGTGTAGCTGCCAGAAGGTCATGCTGTTTAGTCACTGCTCTGTAGCACCCCACACACAGCGTCCTGGCGCAGAGCCTGCTTACCCTTCTGAGAGCTCAGCCCGCTCCTCTGCACGTTCCAGGTCACTCTCAATGATGACTAGCTTACGGGCCACCTGCAGCAGGACAAACACAACACACACACGCACACCATGGGCTTGCAAGCTTTGAGTAAGGGGATGCGGGGGTGGGGAATGGATCCACCAGCCCTTAGAAGATCTTGTCTACAAATAAGATGATCCCCTTTTTTTGTGTACTGGAGAGAAGCTACTCTTCATCAGGAGTGCCAGTGGAGAGGAGAACAGAGGCTTCTGTTCACAGAGACCCAGAATGGTTTGTTATGAATGGGCAGTCTCATTTTAAGTCTGACCCAGGTGAATTCTGTATAATTACATAGCAGCCAAACCAAAGTGTAGAAGAAGGGAGAAATATGAAATTCGCAATCTCAAAAATAGCAGTATGATGAGACATGATGCATTTTATGCCAAAAAGGTAGGGGCTGCCAAGAAAACAGTGAAAATAATCCTGAGAACTCCATCCATTTAGAGCTCTGTACCTCAACCTCCCTTTCATGAAGGAGGTTAAAATTGCCAACAGAATAGCAAGAGAAGCTAACATGAGATGACTAATGAAGTCAAATCTGTCTTTAGTGAAAGAAAGAACCTGAGAGAAGGGATCCTCTGAAGCATTTCAAAATTAGGGGCGTAATGTAATCTGGAAATAATAATGGTTAAATAATAATAAAAAGCAGAGTCAATGCTGTTTCAAGACAGCCATGGTCCATTAAGGGCACAACTAAAACCTTAACAGTTACGCTGCTCTGTTATCATAGGAAGTATTTCCATGGGGACATGACCAGAGGCTGAATTCTACCACCTTGAGGAGAGAGGAGGGCATATTGAAAATGTCCTCGGTGAATCAATCACTCAAGCAAGTGCATGGTCCGTGTCTCTGCGCTGCCTGAACGGACCATGCTAGGTCAATTGCGCCAAGAAGAACTGCTTGCATGGTGACAGCATGAGGGGCTCCATCCACAGACACAAGAGGCCAACTCTCCCTTCTCCTGGCCAACGATCTTTTGTCCTAGTCTTTAGGGGGCAGAGGGAGAAGCTCTAGTCTTTCCTAGTGCTACTGATTTGCTTCATGATGAAGCCTAGGATCCCCAAGCAGGATCAAATAAGAACTGTTTTCTGCAGACAAAGGAACTCTCCTTCTCAAAACCAGACATTTCTGCCAAGGAAGCTGATCGTTTCACTGAAGAATGCAAGGCTGTATACACTGCTCCTGCTCTGCCCCCCTGGGCCACTGCTGGGGGTCCATGAGGCTTTGGGCCCCAGGATCTGACCTCTTCATACTTGCGGTCGGCATCTTCAGCAATGTGCTTCGCCTCTTTCAGTTGGATCTCCTGAATTTCCATTTTCTCCTCATCCTTTTGGGCTCGACTTTCAATGACTTTCATGCCTCTGAAAAGGAAAACAAGCAACAAGACCCAAGATTTAGTGTTGACCTCCATAAACCCACACACTGCACAGCAGTGGTTTGTGAGGCTTAGTGCGACTAGCAGACCAAAAGAGAGCACAGAGCTACTTTTATTTTCCAAGCCACGAAGCCAGTTTCCAACGCTGAAGGCAGAAAGATATATACTTCTGTTTATTGCGAATGAAACCTCACACTTCTGGTACTGCTGAAACTGTCCGGGAATCTAATGTTAAATGAAAGGTATTACATCAGGATCCTGTTTGAAACTGGGAGGCAGGGAAACAGGAGAGGCAAACATGCTTTACTTGCTATAAAAATAATAGGATTTCTTCCCTTTCCTGGTGGGAAGCTTCAACTTGAAAATGGACCAAAGTTAGAACAAAAGCATATTTATCTTTATACACTTCCTTCTACAAAGAAGGTAGTTGTCCTTACCTCATCAGCCACAAATATAAGTATTAGACTGAACCATATGAAATTGCTGATATTTGGCCATGTCAGACCTGTAAAAGCAGCAGTTTCATATGAGTCAACCTAACACTTTATTTTTATCCTCACCCGAGGACATTTTTTCATTTTTTGTCCAGATAGAGTGGGAGGGAGAGAGAGGAAGAGAGAGAGAGAGAAACATCGATGTGAAAGTGACACATCGAGTGGCTGCCACCCGCACGACCAACCAGGGCCGGGGACAAACTGCAACCGAAGTACATGCCCCCAGCGGGAACCGAACCCGGGTCTCTCTGGACCGCAGGCCGACGCTCTAACCGCTGAGCCAAACCAGCCAGGGCTCAACCTAACGCTTTAGATAAGAAACTATGAGTTCTGTCTTAACGGAAATCTTTCATAATAGAGGTGTTGATAGGCAGGACTGACACCATATTCTATACTGATAGGTATGTTTGGATCCTATGGCATGATGTTAAGTTTTGGAAAATGTTAACAGATTTATAAAATATTAACAGATTTATGGAATAACAATTCACCTTAAAATGGGATTCAATGACCAAAGGCTAAGTAGGCAGTAAGATAAATAAGCCACTATTTTCTGATGAAGCACTACAATATGTTTTGGGAGTCTCGAGTTCTAGCCTTGGCTCAACTTAAGTTGGCTGTGAGACTCTGGGCAGGCCACATCAGTCTCTGAGACCTAGTTTTCTCATTTGTAAAATCAGGAGACTGGAGTAAATGATCTTGACATTCCTTTCTTCTCCAAAGTCTAACATTGCCAGATTCAGATCATCGCCTTTTAGGCTCATTAACAAGTGTATTTCAGGAAGAAGTCAGCCACAAAACCACTGGTATGTGTGCACTGCTGAAGATGATGAGTCATCTTAAAGAATCCCAAAACTCTTGGTTAGAGAAGAAACAACAATCAGCAGTAAATTATGAGCTGGAAACTTCAGCTAAAAAGCTTCTTTAATCCTAAAGTCTGAAATCACTCTTTATCCATGGTGGCAGGGAGCAGAAAGGAACTTCCAATATGGAGAAACTGGACAACGTGACTGACTGTGTTCCCCTGCCCAGGTCACAGCATAGATCTACAAGTCCAGTGTTCAGAGCCACCAACTACTTTGTCATCCCTTAAGCAGCAGAATCTCTCGTTTCAGGGAGTCTTTCCAGGAGTGTTCCTATGCAAAAGGAATACATTCACATCAACAGTTGTGCATAAGAGAAAATGCCGTCCAAAACACATGAAGTGGTGCTGGTCTATACGGCTGCGGTTTTCCTTTACTACCACAAAGCTGAATCTTGGAGCAATGAGTCAGGTAGAGCCAGGTTACTGTGGGAGCAGGCTCAGAAGACACAAGTGTATTTACGTGTGCGTGTGTCTTAAGCATTACTCAGTCCAAAAGAAGGTACTTTTGCAGATCATATTTCTGTTTTATCTGTGTTTTCTCTTTCACTTATTTTTTGGGCTATTCGACAACTGAGAGCCCATTTTTATTTAAGCCTAAGCCTCTTTGGTATGTTTTAAAAAGTTATCTTTTTAGAAAATGTATAATTGCTCTGGGTCAGCAGGAATGAAAGAACCATTATGCATCCTTAGAATTTCTTGTTTACACATCCATCTTCCTTGATGGATAGTGAGCACTATGAGGACAGGAAAAGGATCTTTTTCTTCGTTGTAACCTTGGGGTGAGAGCCTCTACGTGCTTTGTCTAAAAGCACCTATGTTAAACAAACAAAACCAATAAATTAACCACTAGTGTTAAATGAACAAAACCAATAAAGTTATACCTGGGATCAAATGAGGAAATGATCCCACCAAGGGACTGTAACATTCTTTTTTTTTTTTTTTAATCCTCACCCGAGGACATTTTTTTCATCTTTTTTGTTCAGATAGAGTGGGAGGGAGAGAGAGGAAGAGAGAGAGAGAGAAACATCGACGTGAAAGGGACACATCGAGTGGCTGCCACCCGCACGACCAACCAGGGCCGGGGACAAACTGCAACCAAAGTACATGCCCTTAGCGGGAACCTAACCCGGGTCTCTCTGGACCGCAGGCCGACGCTCTAACCGCTGAGCCAAACCGGCCAGGGCAGGACTGTAACATTCTTAAATCTCAAGATCAGAGAAGCCCTCCCAGTCCACCAGGAGGAAAGGCTGATCCTAAAAACTGGGCAGGGTAAGGCGCCCTCACCTCTCACTCTCGTCTGCTGCCTTCTCAGCCTCCTCCAGTTTCTGCAAAGCTGTTGCCAGACGCTCTTGGGCTCGATCCAACTCTTCCTCAACCAGCTGGATGCGTCTGTTCAGAGAAGCTACATCAGCTTCAGCCTAGGCAGAAGAGAGTGAAAGGCATTTCAGAGCTGGGGGGGAAGTGAGGGGAGTGCCTTCAGGAAGTGGCTAAGACTGAAACACTAATTTCAGATGGGAAGCCTGGGCCTTGTGGTGAGCTACCCTTACGTGCATTACAAGCCCTGGTCAACTTGGGAGTTCTTGAATACGTTCGTATATTGCTTTATACATGGAATGTCCACATTTGTATATATACAAATCCATGAACACCATTCTCATTGGAAAGATGGACCATTAGCAAATGCTCTCTCACTTGGCTCTTTTCTTCCATAGATTTCAACACATTGGCTTCACCTGACTGTTAAAGGAGAACTTCACTATAGCCACCCCATTCACTGGGGGCCTGAGGTGGGGACAGAGATAACACGGCTTATCCAGGCTCAGCCACATAAGGCAAGAGCAGTACAGCCAGAAATCAGACTTGGGACCCTCAGTTCTCCTTTCTCCAGTCCATTTTCTTAAGGGGGCCTTATAAAGGAACTAAGATATATTCAAATTCAGTGATTCTAAAATATGTACCATACAGACACAACTAAATCCCGCCCCCTTTTCGGCAACCCCTTTACAGTAACAGTCACGCTGGAACAGGGCCAAGACAAATTTCCCAAGTGTGTCCGACATAAGTCTAATGGAATTTCTTACAAGTCAAGGTTGCTACAAGAAAAGTTTCAAACTCCTTAGGAGAAAAGCAGTATAGATTCTGTTTTAATTTGTATCTATCTCTGAAATAAGATGTTTCTTTCTTGGGGATGCAACGATCATCCACTGTTGTAAATATTGTTACTAAGGGCCTCAGAATGCTTGGAAATCTGATGGTCGGTTACACACAATTGCACTGGTAGCTGTTTAAATATTATGCATGGAAGTGAGATATGGAATTTATTAATCAGATTCTATTTCTTTATCCTCATCCCTTTTTAATATCTGCTTATCATGGGGTGATGGAGTTTTCAGTATACATGAAGAGTTTTCTAAAAATTATAATACACACTTGGGGACCTATGCTAGTTCTCTATCTACATTCCTGTCTACTCAACTGTAAGCTTCTTAGGTGCAGGGAATCATGGTTCTCTGCAAAGTATGAGCTCAGTAAATGAGTAAAACCAAGCTAATTTAAACAAAAGCAACTTTCTTAGCTCATGGACCCATGATTTACACAGTCTGAAATGCACATACAGTTAGAGGGAGGCTATGATTATGGCCGTGAATCAAAGGAATACAAGAACATTCAGCTCTTTGCTCATCTGTGCCAAGTTTTGTCTGAGAAGTGATTAGGGCATTTGGTGAAGACTCTATAAAAACATTCAAATATACTTTCATCTTGTCAAAAATTAACTATGTAGTAAAAATTGGTTGATGGAGGCAGGAAGCAGGGGGAAGCGTGAAATGAATCTGCGGAGGACAGTTTACAACTGTACTGGCCCACAAAAGAAATCATTGGTGCACAGTGAGTAATGGGTGCCACTAAGTCTGACCGGCAGGTGACTGTTGGTTTTTTTGGAGGAGGGTGAGAGTAATAGGGATAACACAATTCTTAAGTATAGGGAACTGTCTTTTTAAAGTCTCTAGCTCTGTTTTTAAAAAATTAGAAGAAGTATGCATTAAGGGTATACTTTTGGGTCAGGTCAGCTTTCTTCATTTTTCTGTATTTTCCATGTCTATTCTTTTATGAACAGGGGGAAACAAGTAAGCAACTCTCAAAGTTAAAAACAAAAATGAAGAGCAAAATCAAACAAAAAAACCTCAGTAGAGTGTCTAGATCATGTACTCAAAAGTATCTCTCTTTTCTTTCCTTATTATTATTAATATAAAGGCAAATATCCTTGTTACAGGTGGTGTGGCCAGAGAAATGTCAATGAGATTTTTTTTTGTAGCCACCTCATTCGAAGTTCCCTGCTCTGCTTTCAATCTGGGCCCCAGCACTCAGGACTTTGTACTCATTGAAAGGAGACTGTTTATGGCCTGGGGATAGAAACGGGTGACAGGCCAGTCTAGGTCAGCTCCCCACACAGCTGGGGCATCAGAGATTAAGGGGACAGCATTTCATGTTTATTTCCACCTCTGCACACAAGATGACCCTACCTGAGAGGTCCCCCTAGCAATCTGTATCTTTCTTCCCTCTTATCCCCTCCCCCCACACATCTGTTATTTCCTTTAGCTCTGGACACTGTTTTACAAATGTCACTAACTCTTTTTTCCTAGGAGCATTTTGTAGGACTTTACACTTCTTGACATTACAGGTTGTAACCTATGGAATAGCAGCCAACAGGGCCTCATGTAGGGTACACAAACAATGAGTGGGAATGGAGATCCGTTCCAGGAGCCAGGACTGGTGCACACAGAGAGCAGACCTAAGGGTGGTCCGCAAAACAGAGGCTTCAATTGTTTAGTGCGAAGGGCCAGCTAATCATCTAGCTAGGCTTCGTCCAGCAGTTCCCACAACTGGCTGAATGTCAGAATCCACTAGGAGACGTGTGTTAAAAATAAAAACTTCCAGCCCGGTCGGTGTGGCTCACTGGTTGAGTGTTGACCCATGCACCAAGAAGTCGCTGGTTCGATTCCCGGTTAGGGCACATGCCTAGGATGTGGGCCCAATCCCTAGTGGGGGGTGTGCAGGAGGCGGCCAACTGATGTTCTCTCATCATCGATGTTTCTATCTCTCTCTCCCTTTCCCTTCCTCTCTAAAATAAATAAAGAAAAAATATTAAAAAAAATAAAATAAAAACTTCCAGCCCCTACCCCTGGAGATTCTGATTCAGGTTAGAGGGGAGGACAATGATCTGCACTATAAACAAGCAACCTGTTCCACTCCTCCACCCTGGCCACCCTACCACCTAAAAGAAGTTGGCACATCCCGTGGGAACCACTCTTCTAGTTCTTCCTTCAAAAGAAAATAAGAGTAGGGTGAGATCTTTGACCCAGAATGCTGAAGCATGCTCAGGTCAACAGCTGTGAGTAGGAGACAAGACTAAAATCCCAGTTGTCTGGCTCCTTGTGCACTGATGCTGTCACTTCTCCTCATGGCCTCTGGAACATCATGGAAGCCCTGGAACTGGTGCTTCCCAGTCCTGGAGTCTTCCCTCCTCCTAAGTCATAGTGGGAGGTTCTCTACAGCCCTTCCCCCACCCCCCCACCCCCAACCCATTCAATGGCCTTTAGTGACAGAGATGAACCAGGACTAGAACTGTTACTGTATTAGATATCATCTGCCCGGCCGGCGTGGCTCAGTGGACTGAGCATCCATGGACTGAGAGGTCCCGGTTTGATTCCTGGTCAGGGCACATGCCCGACTGTGGGCTTGATTCCCAGGAGGGGGTGTGTAGGAGGCAGCCGATTGATGTTTCTCTCTCTCTCTCTCTCTTAAAAAAAAAAAAATATATATATATATATATATATATATATATATCTCAATAAAAAAGTATTTTATTTTTATTTTTTATTTATTTATTTTTATCCTCACCTGAGGGCATTTTTTCACCTTTTGTTCAGATAGAGTGGGAGGGAGAGAGAGGAAGAGAGAGAGAGAGAAACATCGACACGAAAGGGACACATCGAGTGGCTGCCACCCGCACGACCAACCAGGGCCGGGGACAAACTGCAACCGAGATACATGCCCTTAGCGGGAACTGAACCCGGGTCTCTCTGGACCGCAGGCCAACGCTCTAACCGCTGAGCCAAACCGGCCAGGGCAATAAAAAAGTATTTTAAATAAATAAATAAATATCATCCACTAAACAAGTCCTGTCAATCCTTTTTGAAATAAGCTGTGGTATAAAACTGAAAACTCCATCAAGTAACAGTAATGGGTAACTGCTCCCATTGGAACACAGGGCACTTGCTCTCAATCCCAGAAGCCAATGCCTGCTGCCCCAGAGGGTTCAGAGCAGGCCCAAGGTGCCTGCAGGTTACAGTCTGGACCTGAGAGCAGTGTCTGGGGCACATCTATCTCCACTCTCACTGGCTTTTCAGGACCTACCCTACTGGTCTGATCGCAATTTTGTTTGGTTCCCTAGAATTCACCTTTTTTTTCTTTTGTGTTTCCTTTTTTTTTGGGGGGGGGGGAGGCTATGTTCTGTGTTCAAAGGCCCACATACCTTATCTTCACTAGCTTTTATTTCTGGTACGTGTTTTCTAAGTTCTGAGTTAGATACTTTCTAAGGTTCCTTTCAACACAGCACCTGGGCAGTCTACTAAAGACTTAACCTGCTGTTGTCTCTGCCAGCACAAGCCTACAGCCACATGACCATTGGTCATTTAAAAAGCAGATATAAATAACAAGACGTTTGGGAAAGGTCAAGACCCAAGGCGCAAATTATTTCCAGGCACAGAAATCACCCTTCGTGTGCTGGGTTAGCGTCTTGTAATAACAGCCCATGTGTTGATGCTTTTGGAGAAGTCTTTCAGTTTGGGATGCTAGTTCCTTTTATCTCAAAAGTACTATTGTATCCCAACATGTAATGAGCTACTCAGAAAAGAGATTGCTCTATTAGTAAAGGCTACCAATTGTCCTGCAGATCTGTTGTTAAACAACCCTCAGGAGCTCTGCACTTGTGAAGTACCTGAGTTAGTTGCTAGCTGCATGGTCAGCCCTATCTCCTCCCCTTGAGCCCCCCCTCCCTCAAAGGTATTAACTACCTATACAGAAAACAAGGACAGACATACCACGTCCCTCCCCAGGCCACCTCAACAAGGTACTACACAGAACTCAAGGGCATGCCTGCCCCAATATAGCAAAATAGAACTCCAAAATCAGATTTGAAAGAAAACTTTTACAAGGCCTAGATTGTCAGGGCATCCAGATGTTTTAGTCAATACAACTTAAAAAACAAAACAAAACAATAATTTTGACTTAAATAATTGTAGGAGAATAATATTATATCCTAAAAAATTAATCCTCTGGAATATATTTTCAAAGTCCTGCCTGAACCAGAGTGGAGCAAGCAGTGATCAAAGGTCAGCCCTTTTTATTTCATGCAAACTGTAGCTATACAGAGATGGTTTCACCCAACTTGCTGTGTAAGACCAAGTGACTACAGCCAAGTTAAACTTCTGCCCTTATATGGTAAGGAAAGGGGGGAAAAACACTGATGACATTAAGGGGCACTCCCATGGATAGCAGATAAACACAACCTCCTCTATCTGTGCCAAGGCCTATAATTTATGAGGCATGTTTGTATAATGAGGGAGAACGGACATGAACAGGGCATTGTCCTGCCTTTGCCTTGCCTACATACGAAAGCAGAAATTTAAAGTATATATTCCAGTTACTGCCACCCTGGGGGTGCCAATGTGAGCACAAAATGCACCCTCAGTTCCCTGGCTTCAGAAATATTTACTCCAAAGAGAAAAAGGGTTGGAAATTTTTTGAATTGGTTATTTCCATGATTTAATAGTTACCAATTAAGAATCTACAGGTTGCAATTTTAAGTGTTCTTGTTTGCTGGGTACTGTCTGGAAAGCAGGAGGATTGGCTCCTTCTTGCTATTTTTTCCTTTGATAATGACAAAAAACAAACAAAACCCTCTTGAGTCACAAAACCTAGAGTCAACCATTACACTAAGTCAAGTAAACTCATTCCAACAATTTGAAGGGCTTCACACACCTTGAAAAAGCAAACCAGTAGGAAATAAGGAATGGCTGATTTTCCCAAGGTTTGTATAATAGGGCCAATTAATTATAGCCTCTCTGAACTTTTGAGAATCTGAATTTAGGGCCAACTCTTCAGTCAAGTATTTTTTGCAGTGGCTTATGGCTTTGTCCCTAACCTCTATCTTCTCTGCCAAGAGAAACTGTGACTACCAGTTGAACTCACAGCTGTGTCTGACAACTACCAAGAAACCACCATGCATTAGCCATCTTGAATTTCCAGTTTCAGAAGTGAAGAACAACTCTCAATCAGAAATTTTCTCAATGGCCTGATCCAGTCCTCAAATTGCTGTCTTAAAAGGTTCTGTGTCCAATCACCCAGACAGACTGTTTTCAAAAATTACTTTAAAAAAACTGAAGCTTTTAAACCTACTTTTTAACATAAAGCTTTGAAAAGAATGAAAGCATTACCTTTAGCCAACTGGCACAGGAAGATCACTTATAAAACACACAAAAGAGAAGGTGAATATAAAAGCAACTACGTGCCCTTCATACAATTTACCTTCTGTGTCTAACTCAATCACTAGGCCAGGAGTCAATAAAAGGCTCTCCTGGCACAGGACCACATACTCCCTTTCTTAGCATGGTGAAGGGAGTTCTACTGAATTCCACCACTAATACCACATCAACCCACTGATCATTCCTTCCAGGATGCCCACATCCTTTCTTCAAGTTCCAGAAAGAAAGAAAGAAACAAAAAACTGATTAAAAGCATTTAAATGGAGCGTTTTAAGATACAATGCAATGAGCAGGCTATTTCTAAGACCCTTTGAGAGGCAGGGAATTGAAGGTGAAGGAGCAATGAGCTATGCCAAATGCTGTGCAGTTTTACCATCAGCTGACACAGAGCACCTATTCTGTTGTGCCTAGCACCACTGTAATTTCTTTACACACATTAACTCCTTTTACCCTCACAATAGGTAGGTGCTATTATTATCCCCACTTACAATTAGGGAACTGAGAGACTGAGAATTTAATTTGCCCAAAGTCTCACAGGTAATAAGCAGTGAAAAATTCAAACCCTGGAAGTCAGAGTCCAGAGTTCTTCTTCTTATCCATCATGTTCAATTAGTTCTAATGGTTCAAGGACAGCTGCTAGCCAATCAGAGAGGCAGCTGGAATCAGTTTATAGCCCAGTTAAATTCAGAGACATCCCTGGGGCCATTTCTGACTTGTCCTCTAAAGAAAACTGTCTTTTGCTTATTAATTTTGATTCCTGTCTGTATTTTACCTGCAATTTCTTCTAGTTAGACCTTCCTCTTAGGAGAATCTGTTTGCTTCTATGTATTTTATGCAAATACATAGTCATTGTACACTTAAACAATAACTTAAGGATGTACTCAACTGAGAATGGGCCCATATTAAACACAGCTGGACACCATATTATCCCTTGTCATAAAATTCCCAAGGTGTTTTGGGTATCCTGATTTAACACACACACACACACACACACACATACACACACACACACACACAGAGCAAATGCCTAAACTACCTCTGAAATCCTGTTCCTGTTTGCTGGACTTGCCTTAGGAGAAAGAAAGGAAGCTAGGTATTACACTCAACATGGGGGAGGGGGAAGCCGGCAAGAGAATACACCCAATAATCCTTGACATTTAGCCAACTTTTTTCAAGCCTTAGTAACAAAGGAATATTTATCTGTATAACAAAATTGGGAAGAAGAGATGGTAAAGAAAGGGAAACGGCAACGGGCCGCAAACGATGTAAGAATCTGGCGCTGTCAATGTCTCAACCACCACAGAGAAATGGGCTTCCAGAAAACCAAGGGTCAACGGGGATGGCGGAGTTTAGCATCCCCGGGCCCCAAAGCTCGGTAGTGCCTCAGACTTGACCTGGCGGCGCCCCTCCCAAAGGAAGGGATTTCCGAAAGGATTTCCCTCTTCCCTCCCCACCCTCCGAGTAAATAATGCCAGCAGCGCAAAGTGCACATCCTGGGGGACTCGAGACGCCCGGGCCGAACGCAAACACCCCAGAAATGGAGCCCCTTCTGGGAAAGTGCTGCGTCCAGAACCTTCTCAACACCACTCCTGCTCCCCCCGGGGCTTTTACTTTAGACCAGAGAGGTGGAAGCGGGCAGCAGGGCCCGCCGCCAGCAGCCCAGGTGCGCCCCGGAGCGTGGGGGAAGCGGGGAGTGGGTCCGAAGGGCTCTGCAGCGCGCGGCGGGGCCGACTGGGGCGGAGGCGCCCCCGGGTGGGTGATGGGTGGGTCCCTTACGGTCTCTCTCAGCTTCCTCTCGTAGTCCAGCTCGCGCTGCAAGCTGCCCGCGCGCTCCTCCGCGGCGTCCGCCTGCTCCTGCAGGCTCCGGATCTTCCTTCGCACCGCCTCCAGCGAGCTGCTCCCCGCCATCGTGCGGGGCGGCGGCAGGCGGGCTGCGGTGGGAGAGGCCGGCTGCTGCGCTCCGGCCGCCGCTGCAGCACTCCCGAACGCCCGGCCGCCCCGCCCAGGCCTCGCGGCGCGACGGCGGCGCCCCCTGCGGTCCTGGACCAGCCCGGAAGTCGCGGTCTCCCGGGCAGCGCAGGCGAACCGCAGGCGGGTGCGCGAGCGCCGGAGGCGGGCACAGCGGGCGGGGCGGGGCGCGCGCCGCGGACCCCGGGAATTTGCAAACCGCGGGAGGCGCTGCGCATGCTCGCTGCAGCCGGGATGGCAGGCGTGGGGGCGCACTACGGGGCACCTGGCGAAGTGGGTGGGCCCTGCAGGAAAGGAGGCCACGGCTGCACGGATTTTACTTCGATTCCCAGCGCTCCTCCCCGGCTCCGAGTTGTCTCAAGGCAATGGGCCTGGCTGCTAAGGGTAATGGTGCCGCCTACCGGCGGCGGGAGCGCTGCGCTCCGCTCCGCTCCGGATCCCGTATTCCCAGGTCCTGGAGGGAGAGCTGAGCGAGGGGTTTGGGGCCTGAATGTGTTTTCCCCAGAACACAAGATCCTAAAAACAATAGCCGTCCTCTTCCTCCCAAACTCACGAAGTGAAAACCACTAACATATTGCATGGTGGTTAAACCTATTCTAAATGCTGTCTTCCCAGGTTGGAATCTGGCTTCTAGTTCTTTCCTGGCTGTGTGACTTTGGACAAATAACTTGATTTCCCTGGGCTTCATCTGTAAAAGTGGGGTTAGTAGCAGTACTTTATCACTGAACCGATGTGAGGTGTATGAAATAATATAAAGCGCTTAGTACAATATCTTGTACATACATTAGTTAAGAACTCAAATGATAGCTTTAGTTACTATATAGGCAGGCACAGTCTTAAAAGTCAGGCTGGGGTCCACAACCAGCTCTTCATCCCAGCCTCTCTGAGGTTCACTTTCCAGTCCTTAAAAACAATCATCTCAAGGGTTCCTTCCGCTTACAACCTTCTGTAGTTTTAAATTAGCTGAGATCTGAGATCTGACCAATTCTGGGCTGGACTGGGCTGCCTTTAAAAGGCACACCATGGAAGGCTAAGAACCCTATGAGAGCCTCTGGCGACAGCTGTTTGAAAACCAACGTGGATACAATCTCTGGGAACTGTCCTCTGCCAATTTGATCCTTGGGCTGTGTTTTTAAATGCCCAGGAAGTCTCACTGCTTTAAATCCTCAACTTTCTCAAAGGAGGCCCTTCAGTTCAGTTCCTGATATGTTTAAGTGTGGGAATAATGAAGAAAAAGAAAACAGACTGGACATCCTTCTCCTCCAGAGCCCTAACGAACTTTTGCTTTCCTGACTCATTTTCTATAGACTTTCTCACAGCCTCTTCTGAGATCTCCCCAGTCCCAACATGGGCCCTCACATCCTGTAGGTGGAGCCTCTTGCTTTGTTTCCACACAGTTCATCTGGTCAGGCGGAAGGTTGTAACTCCCCTCAAGGAGTACAGACCATGGGCATCCAACCTTGAGGGTGGGGAAGGGGACGACTGAGAGCCTTCAGGAGAAGCCAGGGAAACTGCTGGACACTTGCAAATGTTTTCAGCAGCCAACTAGTGACTCAGTGTCCTGCTTTTTCAAACACCTCGGTAAGTCAGTTTCAGGTGAGTTAATTTTCATGCTGGTGTCATTATACAAGAGTGTAGGACAGTTCTCAGCCTTGGCTACACATTGGAATCACCTGGGTATTTAAAAAAATGCTAATACTTGGGTTCCACTCCCAGAGATTCTGATTTAATTGACCTGGGGTACAGCCTGGATTTTGGGTTTTAAAACCTACCTAGGTGATTCTGTTTAGATAAGGTTGAGAATCACTTATCTAGAAAGCAAAGACTTACAGGGAATTCTCACATACTGCAAATATCAGATATATATATATATATATATATATATATATATATATATATATACACACACACACACACACACACACACACACAGTTATTGGGGCAGAGGTTGGCGGCTAGAGAGAAAATGGAGCCCTCCATCTTCTTCAGCCTCACTTAGGTAGAATGACAACAAAAATATTTAAAACAAAACCATTGGGGATGCTACCTCGCAAATTACCACCTTTTAAGCTAGGAAAAGCCCACTTCTGGAATAGTGTGTGTCAAGTATGTTGGTAAATTAGAAAATGTTTTTAGTAATAGCAGAAAAATGTAAAACTGTTGTACAGTTCTTAACTTTTTATGTACAAGGTAATGACAGGGAAATGTCCTAATCACAGATGTAATATAATACTACCTCAGGAAGCTGACCCCTCCCCCACCTACCCCTTTCTCTAGTGACAACTATCTCTTCCTAGTTAAGTCCACTATTTTTTACTAGTTAGGACTCACTCTAAAGATAGCATTTCTTCATAAACTTCTTCAATATCTCTACAGGTTCCAAACAACCTAAAATGTCTTAAAGGGGAATGTGATCAATATATACTATATTAAAAAAAAAAAAGTGTACCATATTAGGGACAGTTTTCCAGTTGGGAAAAAAAAGAATCAAAACAGAGTTTCTAAAATCTCCCTTCACTGCTGGTCCCGCCCCCACCCCCCAGCTGACTTTAAATACCTCTTTTCCACTTCTGCCCCACCTCATTCCTAGGCTCCCTTAAATAAGACTTTTCAATAAAGACCTGTAACACTACATAGTCACAATAATTATGATCTATTTTTTCCTTAAGAATTGTAGTATCTTTTCCCCCCTTCTCTTGCCTTCTGCCTTACTGGGCTATTTTCAAATTCTCTGCATTCTTTACCTTATAAGGAATATCTCTCCTTGATCTATCAGCGGCTCTTTTGAAAAAGCTAAATAAACGTCCTGCAGGAGAATTTGGGGAAGACAGACATCCTCCATTTAGCCTTATACATAGCAGACATCTGATCTACATTATACAACGCAGGCAGAGTTATGTGTTCTTTGGCTCTTTTTCTAAAGCCAGGTAGTTTGTAACTTAAATATTTTAGCTAAATCAGTGCTTTCCTGAACCCCCTTTCCAGGAATCTTGATTTTCACTGAAAATTTTTTTGGTCAGATTCTAAATGTCCCAAGTCTGGATTTCTCATTTACAAACACACTTGGAAATTACATTTCAAGCCTTTCATACCACAAAAAGCCTTTACTGATTTCAAGACCCAAGACCCTCCAGCAATTTGAATTTTACTCTCAGACAAAATATTCTGCCAGTTACACTGGTAGTTTAACTTCTGGGCATAGCTTTTCTTGGTGCTCATATATTCTTGGAATTGTTCCCAAGGAATTCTTTCCTAATTGGGCTGCTAGGCTTAATTAGCTTCCAGAATGGAATCCTGTGGTGTGAAAAGAAGCCCTTTGGAAATCTAATGCTTGGCTTGACTTATGCAGCAGAAGAGGCAAGCTCTTCAGCTAAAAAGATTCCTCCAAAGGGCAGTGAACAGAGTGCTAGCAGAGCTTTTGTGTGTTTGCATCACCCCTGAAACTATGTGGTGGTTGTCAGAAGGCTGACAGGTGGGGGTGGCCTGAGCAGGAGGGGCAGGGGGCAGCTAGCTCACTATACCATATAAAGCACTGAGCTATATATAACCCCCAGCTTACTTTTTGGATCTAGTGCTCTCAGACTGAAGACCCAAGCAAGTATCATCTTCCCAGGCAGATCTTAAGGGCTGAATTAAGGCTTCCTTAGTGAGAAAGGAGGCCTTAAGTGTCTCTGTGCCCCACCATCAAGCTCAGCTTTCTAAGTAAAAGTAGCCCGAAACTATTCCTTTACTCTAGAGACCAGGCCCTCTGTACCCTGACTAGACACATCACCGAAAACCAGGCCTTCCCACCCACCAGAGATGGCAAAAGGAAAGAAACTAGGTATTCTGCTTGCACAAAACTTGGTAAGGACACCTCAGAGTTTCCTACTACCAGGGTGGCAAGGTTCACCCCCAGCATCCAATTTCAGCTGCACTGTCCTCCCAGCTTCTCACCCCCCCCAACCCCCAAGGGTGGGGGTAAAGAAGGAGAAAAAGAGAGAGGAGCGGATGAAATATAAACGATATATGCAGTAGCAGTCTGAGGCAGCATCCAGTGCTCTGGGCCATGGCAGGGCTATATGCAGGTGTCCAGTGGGAGGAGGTGACCCTCCTCCACTGCTCTCTGGCCCCTGTGGTGACTCCAGAGTGGGCAGGCGGGCAGGAGGTGAGGGAGGTAGTGTGTGCGAGCACTTACGTCGGTGGCCTTTTTCTCCGCCAGTTCCAGCTTCTCCTGGGCATCTTTGAGAGCCTCGGAGTATTTGTCCAGTTCATCTTCTGTGCCCTTGAGTTTCTTTTGTAGCGACACCAGCTCATCTTCCAGCTGGGAGTTGCCGTGGGGGACGGGGAGTGGGGGGTGCAGCAGGCAGCGTGATCCCGCAGGGGAGGGGTGTGGGTGCACAGA
Source organism: Tadarida brasiliensis (assembly GCA_030848825.1). NCBI lineage: Eukaryota > Metazoa > Chordata > Mammalia > Chiroptera > Molossidae > Tadarida > Tadarida brasiliensis. The sequence continues at coordinate 194,989,046 of CM061257.1, read as the reverse complement.
ACCAGGAGGACAGGGACAGCAGGACAGAGAGAGGGAAAGACAGAGAGGGAGGGAGGGAGAGAGAGAAGAGAGAGACAGAGTTAGCCATTCTGCGCCGAGCCGCGCGCCCCGGGTACCTTGGCGGCGGTCTCATCGGCGGCCAGGAGGCTGTCCTCCGCCTTGTGCAGCTCCTCCAGCACCCGGTCCCGCTCGTCCTCCGACACCCGCAGCAGCTTCTCCTTCGCCGCGATGTCCTCCTCCAGCTGGGGGGCAGCGGCGGGCGCGGGCGGCCGGCACGGACCGGGTGTTAGACACACACAACACACGGGCGCTGGGTTGGCTGGGGCCCCTCTGGCTTGGGGCGCCGCCGAGTTTGGATTCAAGGGTCCCCAGGTAACCTCGTCTCGCCGGAGCCGGAGGCGAACCGTGGCCCACCCTGCACCCTGACCTCCCCGCAGGACGAGATCCTGCCATGTCCCAGCGGGCTCAAGTTCTCAAGTTTACAACTTGGGGGTGCAGATAAACTGGTCTGGTCTTCAGGCCTTACTCTCTATTCTGTCCTATCTTTGTTCTTAGGGAAAAACTCCATGACCCTGGCGCCCCCCCCCCCCCCCAGCCCCCCTCCCCAGTCTCTGTCCCAGTTGAAGGGTTTATTATCCCCAGGCAAATGTCTAGAAGAACTTCGAACACGTTCTGGACTCAATTCCCTTCAACCTCCCCCCCCCCACCCCCCCTTTCCCACCCCCAGGGGTTCAAATTTGATTCCGGATTCAGAGAATCAAGTGCCTCTAGGGCTTGAATTGACTTCGCGGGCCCTGGGAACCAGGGAAGGGAAATACACGTCCTCAGACGAGACTGAAAAGTTAGAATAAGCCTGAGTTTTGCTCTCTCCCTCCTCCCCGCCTCAGACGGCGTCCCTGGCCGTCCTGGGAAGGGGGTGGTTCCCTGAGTCCTCGGGCTGAGGGCCGGGAAGGGGTGTCAGGCCGGGTCCAAGGACTTGGGCGGCCGGGGGGCTCCGGGCGGGGAGGTGCAGACCTGCTTGCTCCTGTCCTCCGCTGCCTTCTTATCGGCCTCCGCCTGCTCGGCTCGATCCAAGGCGTTCTCCTTGTCGAGCTTGAGCATCTGCATCTTCTTCTTGATGGCGTCCATGGTGGCGGCGGCGAGGGGCCCGGGGGCTGCGGCGAGTGCGGCGAGGCGAGAGCGCGGTGGGGCGGCCGAGCCGGAGTGCGAGCGCGGAGCCGCCTGCTCCTTCCAGATATGTACTTTCCCAAGGGGACGACCGCATTCCTCAAGACAGCCAATACTTTTTTGGAAAAGCTTTTCTCTCCTGCCCCCTTTCCCCTCTCCTCCCTCCGCCCCCTGCGCCCTCCCCGCTCCTCCCGCGGGGGCTGCTCGCCCATTCGCTGCCGCCTGCCAGCCTCCCAGTTGACGGTGGATATGACTATATATGGGGACCGGAGCCTCCGAGGCGGCAGCCGGCTCGGGCCGCCCTGTTTCCAAACCTGTACGCCAGGGAGATGGCGTCGGGGCTTCGCTAGGGCCGAGCCCGGGGCGAGGTGCTAACCTCTGCCTTCTGGGCACCCTTCCCTGGGAGCCGACGCCCCGCCATTAGGGTCCCCAGCCGAGCCCGCCCGAGTCACAGGAGCCCGGGGAGCAGGGCAGGTGGCAGGTGCACGTCACCCCCCTGAGCCGCTGGACTCCAGCGCGCTCAGCATCATGCCACCAGGGTCCCCAGCAGCCGCGGCCCCCCCGGCACCCAGGCCTTAGCGCTCCCGACATCTGCCCATCGCTTCCCAAGCAGCTTTCAGTCCGACAGGTGTCAGCCTGGGTGCTCACTTTCCGGAAACTAAACTGGAGTAGAGAAAGGGAGAGTTAAGAGCAAGGCCTGGGGTCCCGCTCCTGAGATTTTCTCTGCTGGTGTGGGTCAGAATGCCTGGGGATCTGTCTTCTGGGTCCCCTTCCCTTCAGGGAGGGCTAGTCAAATACTTGAGGGACACAGGACCCAGTTGGCTTAGTTCTGCCCGTGCCTGTGCAGTGCTTGTGCAAAGGGTGGGGAAGGGAAGGTGGGTGGGTGGGAGTGGAAGATGAAAGAACACTGAGTTTAGACTCAGACAGCTTGGTCTTTGGTCTCTGTCACCAGCAGCTGTGTGACCATGAGGAGTTACTTAGCCTCCATGCTGTAGTCTCCTCATCTTTAAATCCAGTGGGTAGATGATCCCCAAGGTGCCTCCAGATCTAACTTTTTATCATTTTTCTTGCACTGATTTTAGGGATTCGGCCTCTTGCTGTGTTAGATGTTCAGGTACCAGGTTGCCAAAACATGGGATAAATGTTAACCCAGCTAAGTCATTGTATCCACAGTCATAACTCTGAGGAGGGAACAGGCCCAGCTCTGTATAAGTGAGCTCAGCTTGGAGGCAGCAGGATTTCCTCTGCATCTCTTACTCCTCCCAGCCCCCAAAGGGGGGCTCTTTTCAGAGCTTTGGTGGGAGGGAAAGAAAGGGGATTGCCCCAAGGCTCTGCCTGAGACCAGCTGAGACAAAGTTGGTGAGGGTCTTGTTAACATTCCCCATAGATTAATTCACAACCTGTACTACATGGATACCGAATATTCCCTGAATGGTATCTGAGCAGATTAGGCAGGCCAAACAACTTGTAAGTCCTTCAGAGAAAGATCAAGTTCCTCTCCAGGATTTTATCAGGTTTCTTCCACTAACCCAACTGCCCAGGAGGGAAAACATACCCTGACCTAATGGTCAGAACAGTACATCTGTGTGCATAGAGGCTGCACGGCACAGAAACTTACCGGAACCCTTTAATCGCCATATGTCAACCTGACACTGCAGCACTGACAAAGTTCAAGGCCTACGAGCAATATACAGATGTGTGGACTACAGGGAGCTGACTTCCCAGCCTGGAGCTCAGCACAGGGGGCAAGAGTAGGGACTCAGGAGTTAGACTCTGGGATCCACACCTGGCCTGGCCTCCTCCTTGCAATGTGGCCTTAGCCATGTTACAACCTCTTTAAGCCTCAGTTTTCTCTTCTCTAAAGTAGGTGTAAAAATTCTTCTCTCTCAGGGTTGTTACAAGGATGAAAATGAGATCACGAATGAAAAGCATTTTGTCTAGCACATAGCAAAGTGCTCAGTAAATTGTGGCTGCTTGGGTGGCAGAGGGCCAGTCATTTTTCCTCTCTGGGTTTCAGTTTTCTCATCTATAAAATGAGGCAGCTGAACTAGAGAAACTCTTACAGGGACCATCTATTACTGACTCTTGTCCGCTGTGCCTAACCTAGCAGAGGAACTTGTTCAAGTTTCCTTGAATGAACAGGTGCTACAGACAATTCATCAAACACACCATTGGTGAGCACCTGCTATATACTAGCCAAGCACTAGGCTCTGGGATCCTCAAATGAATAAGACACACCCATGCCCTGGGTGTCCAGCATGAGTAGGGGTATAGGAATTCAGAGGAGGAAGAAATTGAAATGACCAGGTCAGAGCAGACAGAAAAAGACTTCTCTGGGAAGTGGTGGTTTAAAAACTGATTTTAGAGGAAGGGTAGTGGTTAGTTAGAGAGGAGGGTATTGTATGAGCCACGGGAAGAAAAGGGAATGTTTGATGGTGGTTGGACAGTAGGTTTATTGGGGGTGAACTGGGATATGAGGTTAGAAAGATAGATTGGGGGCATATGGTGAAGGGACTTGAATTCTGGGTTCAGACATTCAGGTCTTACAGTGAGATTCTCTTCTCTTCCCTGTCACTAGGGCTATGTTTAGAGGTTGAAGACCATGGTGTCCAATTGTGGATACAGAGTTGCCCAGAGCCAGAATTTAAACTCCCTTGGTACAACATCATTGATCCCTAGACTAATGGGTTAACACAGAAGGTCCTTGGACTCAATCATTTCCATTTCACCACTGTCGAGATTCTGTCCCATAAATAGCCTGACAGCTAGCCAGACCCAACCCAGCTTCATGAACTGTACCACTCATGACCTTTCTGTCACCAAAGGCTAGGACGAGCAAAACATGACTCAAACAACAATTTCTTCTATACTGGACAGGTCTCTTGGTTCCTGGATAGGATCAAGAGAGGTGGGGTGGACAGCCATGTGCTATAGTATATATCCCTGTTTCCCAGCTAATTGGCCATGACTCACAGACAAATCCATCAGCTAACCAGGGACCTAGTGTGTGACCTGTCAGGCGAAGATGTATTAGGACACTCTCAAACTGCAATTTGAACTAAAGAATGTGGAAAGTATGATTCATTAACTGACGCTGCTAAAACAAAAAGGGTTTGCAGGCTTGGGCTGGAGATGCCTGTATGAGAATGGTTAAGGCTACTCACAAATATTTAGGCTTTCTCCCTAATCAGGGTCTTGGTAGGATTGCATATCTCTACCCACTCTTTCCCAATTAAATTAGGTATGGTCATTTGATTTGCTTGGGCCGAGGAAATGTGAGCAGAAGTTACTTATAGTGGACACTTAAAGAGTTAGCATATGCCTCACCATGTTCGTTTTTAAGATTGTTGCTGCTCTGTCATTCTGGGTTCCCAAGTGGCTACAGCCAGCAGAACATCCCCTGTCCTCTCAACTAACCATTGGTGGACATGTAGCAAGAGCGAGCTATAAACCTTTGCTATTTCAGGTCACTGAAATCTGGGGGTTGTTTGTTACTGAAGCATAACTAGCTTCTCCTGACTAATATACCACAATAGGCCCTGCATCAACTAAGTTATGGGGAAGCAGAGAAGTCTGATTATAGAGGAAGGAGAATGGAGCAGACATAGCAAGGTAAACAGAAGCACCAGTGAGAAAAAGAAACTGGGAGACTACAACCAAATTTCAGTTCTAGGTGTCCTTATTATAACCCCCTTTCTTTCCTGAGGTTACACGACAGAGTCTGTGTTTCATGGGAGCCTGTTCAACATCCTCAGCCCTGAGGTTCTGTGTGTACACTAAGAATGTTCATGGAATTTCCAGGAGATTTTTCCCAGTGCTTGGCATTTAGTCATTTCTCAATAAATGTTTGTTTATTGGCTATTAGCCATACAAATAAGTAGGAGAAACAGTGTCTGGGAAGGAAAGATGAAAAAACTAGGCTCAAAAGAATTATTTCAATTCAAAATATGGACTCTATGTTTTATTTTATGAAGAATAAATATAAGTATTGTGACAGGTTAGGACGCCCCCACAAATATTTATTGGACACCTTTTGTGTGCAAGGCATTTAACTAGACTTTACGGGATAAAGGAAGGTGGATAACAAACATGGATCCTTTCCTCTAGGGAAAGTATTTATCTATATATGTTATGGGGTAAAACTCTCTCTCTGGGGGTCATTTAATGTGTATTTCCTACTGTGTTACCATTGTCCCAAAGACTACCTGGGCTCCCCTATAGCTGTGAGGATCCCATAGCTTAGGTGTTCTAGGAGAACTTTAATAGTAAATATACTGCCCCTTCCCATATAAGAGCACCCACACTTGCCATGCTACATTTCCCAATATTTGTTTAGAAAAGAGAGTCAACAGTCACTTGACTATATACATCAAGGGTTGTTTGTTTAAAGTAAAACAGAACAAACAAAAACCTCATTAACCTGATAGTCACACCTTGTTCAACAGCAAGAGCTCTGCCTGTGTTCCGTGACTCCCCCAGAGTCATCAGTGCTGACTCAGGCAATTAAGGGAAAGTGAAGAATCTATAATTAAACCCAGAGACAATTGCTTCTTCCACTGGGTTCTGGAATGCAGCATGTTATGCTCAGGGCTCATTGTCCCACGGAACAAGATACAGCGTGTTCTCTTCATATACAACAGAGTTTTCTTTCTCAAGGATCTGTGACACTACCATCAGGACACAAGCAACCTAGGCTCTGCTTCCAGGGAGGGCTCGGCACTCTGAGAATGGTTTTTGGCCATTGTGGATGCCTTTCTTCATTGCTTAGTGACACACGGCTGGTTCTGATTCTGCTTCAAGGCCCCCAAGTACACTTGCTACCCAGGGTGTTTGCTCACGCAAAAAGGTTCTCTCAGTTCAAAAAAAGGCAGTAAGTTTTCCTGCCTTCCATCTCACCTTCTGTCTTTCAACAGTAGCAACTATGTAGAGATTCAATCAAGCCCACATGTGGTGGAATTTAGCTGTCTCAAGAATGGCAATATTGCCTATGTATGTAAAGTTTAAAAAGCACTTTCAAGTTTATTGCCTCACAACCTTTTATGACAGCACCAGGATGCCTGCTGTTATTCCCACTTTATAGATTAGAAAACCAAGGACAGTGACTGGCTCAAGATTAACCAGCTGGGAGGTGGCAGTGCAGGGACAAGAGTGAGGATGTCCCAGGTCCCAGCCACAGTGTTCTTTTCATTAACCATTCCTCAGCCTGTTTTTACGTTAATATTTGATATCATATTGTTATGCAAAGTGATGAGGTCCCAGAAAAGCTCAGCATATTGTTCTTGGATTCGCAAATAAATAACCCAGAGGACTGGCTGTGAAAGATATGGGTTTATTAGGACTTACGTGTGCACCAGAGGCAGCCAACCGGTGAAGTTGAACTGCTAAGTCCCATCTGGCCTGCAGACAGGCTGCACCGGGGGCAGCTGGCTGGTGCTATCGTTTCCCGCCCCCTTCCCCCAGACTTTCCCAACACCAGGTTTTATAGAGCACAGAAAACAGAAAAACAGGGCATGCAGGTGGAGGAGGAATGGGCCTGTGTGAGATCAAAACACTAGCTGTTTACAATCCAGGCTCATATCTAGAAGCAGTTTCTCTTTGGCCTTTCTTCTGGCTGGGTTCCCAAGGTCTCACAGTCTGCTCACTGATGGCCTTCACTATATTGCCCACTGCGTGGGAGGGGGAGCTGGATTGTGGGAAGGGGCCCATGTTCCCATTTACCATACACACATTTAAAAGCAACACATTATAAGGTGAAGGGGAGATGAGAGGGGGCTGCCAGAGGTCTGTTCTACATATGAACATGGTTGAAAGGTGAGAGGAGTGAAGCTGGGCCTATGAGGGTGCCTCATCCTGCCTGGGCCAGCTTGGTGCTATACCCCAGGCTCCCAGACCACCCCGCACTCGGCTAATGGGAGAACCTGGTGAAAAAGTGTGGTTGGGCCAAGGAAACCTTTCTTCCTCTTGTGTTTATGGCCCAAAATGGGGCCAAAAAAGGGATTCCTTCACAAAGATGGAAAGGCAGGTATGTTAACTTTGTTCCTAGTAGCTTCAAGGGAGAGCTTGAGGTAATCATTAGAAATCTACACCTGCATCTTTCAAAACCCTTGGGTTGGCCAAGAATGAGCACCACTAATCAATCCAGAAAGTGCGTTTGGGGGGAAATGAAGACAAACGATGTGGTCGGGACAGCATGTAGTGCCTCGTGAAGCCACATCCTGTGCAGAAATAAAAGCATCCCAGGCTTTGCAGTCTAGAGACCTGAGCCAGCCTCGGGGGCCACATCTAAACTTAGGAATGGTTTTAATCATTACTTCCTGGCAAATCCCACATTCTTTCTGTATTGGAGGCCACCTGTTCATTTTAATATTTTTATACTTGGTTCTCAAGTTTCCAGTGATGTCCTTAACAGGAACATATGTGAACGTGACCTTTGCCGCCTCCTGAGTGGCAAGCGGAGCTCCCCTCTTACTCTGCAGACCACGAAACCCGACGTAAAAATGCCCAGGGGCGTGGGCAACCTCAGCGCCGCCTGCTCTCACTGACATCTACCCACCACTCATCCCGGCTCTAGGAGGGCCACTGTGTCAGGAAAGGTCAAAATCGGGGTTTCTGAAGGTTTGTTCCTGTGCCTGTGCCACACCTGCTGCCAGAAGCTTAATTTTTGGTTGATGCCGTTTGGTTTGGAGGACTCTGGGTAGGCCCAGGTTACTGAAAACAGGCAGCGGACTCCCTTGTTTTTGTCAAGACTCTTTCTTGGTTGACTAGCAAACCTCTTCTTTTCAAGTACTTTCTACTGGGACGCTGGCTTCTCCTTAAGAGAGCTTATTTTTTCTTAAGTATTAAATGTATTGGGGTAATATTGGCCAATAACAATATATGATTTTCAGATGTATAACATTATAGTTCAACATCTGTGTACTCTACTGCATGCTCACCACCCAAAATCTAGTTTCCTCGCGTTACCATGTTTTTGTACCCACTTTACCCACTCCGATCTCCCCTCCTTTCCTCTCTGGTAACGACCACTCTGTTGTCTGTATCGACCGTTTCTTGATTTAGTAGAATTTGCTATTTCTCAGTGGAAATGCTTCTTTGAGTGTGTTTTCTCCAGAGGACTCTTTCTACCTCAGTAACTTCAGTGGAGAAGAGAGTCATCCCTTTCTTGCTACTCGAGGCAGAGGAAACTCTGTTCTTTTCCTAAGGTCCTGCTGCTCAAGGAGGGAGCTCCGGGCTGCCGGCAGGGTTCCAGAAGAGGCTGGGTATTTTTAGCATGGCCTTCTTTCCTTACCAGCACCTGCTATGATCTGTAACCCAAGGGGCTACTTAAATGCCAGCGAGATGACTGAGGACATGGCAGCCTGAGCTAATGTCCTAAAATACCACCCAAGGGAGGCTTTTCTTGTGGGAGTCATCTCATTATTAGCTCTGTTCTTTTTCTTGTTTGCCCCCACTCTATGGAGCTGTTACAGGTCCTGGCTGAGATGTGTGACATCTGCCTTGGGAAGAGGCTGGAGAAAACCACTGGATGTGTGTCACTTGATTCCAGACAGTTTTGTTATGTTGGTTCTGCTCTTGGCTCTCAATGTGTCTTTCCCTCCACTGTTCATGCCAGATGGAAGCAACAAGAGCATGTCTACACATCTTTCCCTGCAGCAGAATTCTCTTTGCATAGCCATAAAAATATATGAAGATGAGAAACAAAGTCCTGTGCATGTTCTAGTTCAGACGATGGTAATGGGGATGCACACGTCTTCCTTGTAGCGGATATAACTCATTGAACTCATTATCCTTTAAGGATGGGATAAGCTGGAAATAGAAATATGTTCTCAAGAAGCCTGATGCATTTGTGGAGGACAGATGCATCATGGGTCATGAAGGATAATGAGGATGTCTTAGGATGTTTCTAATCCTGGAGTTTGACATCAGCCCATACCATCCACACATTCCTTGGTGCCACTGTCAGACGTACAATGCTGGGCTGATAAATTCTAGGGCTAGCCTGGAAGTTTTTATGTGCCTCTGATCATTTCTCTGGCAACTCTAAATTCTTGCAAATACCCTGGAAGGCCTGGTTCTGAAGTTAAGAGCTTATTTCCAAAGGAACTGAATCAGAACTTAAATATCTAAATGGGTTGTGTGCCCTTTGAAGTGGCCAGTTTTGATTTAATGGAGTGGAAAATGCAAGCAGTGAATCATACGTACAGTGATACAGTGTAGTAAAAACTTACATGTGTGATATATATCTTATATACATACAAACCTAAAAATATTTGAAAAGTTGCACATCAACCTGATGACTGAATTCACTTCCTCTGAGGAGGTAGGAGGGGACTAAGATTGCATATGGAGGGCAGAAGGGAGCATAGCCATATCTTGAAGGTTAAATTGGTATAAGTAGAATATTTTAATGAATTACATAATTAAAGTGTTAACAATCTCTTAATTTTCTTTACAGCTATTTAAAAATATATCCCTGAGTATCTTACAGAAAACTCTGTAGAGCTTATAACTGCCTGGGTCGCTCCCAGGAGGGGAAATACATTTTGGTGTGTTTACTACTCAGAGCCACACAGCAATTAAAAATCAACAAAAAAATAAAGTAGTCAATTTCCGTCAAGACACCTTTTCTTTTTATAAGTACTTATTATTTGTCAGGCATATCACTGGGCACCGGACATATAATGCGCCACTAGCCTTCTGGCCTTCTGTGAGACCCTTTATTTCTGTCACTGCTTGTGGCAAACACAAAGTGTTAAGCTACTCATTGGAACTGCCATTACTGCAGTTTTTATTTTTTAAAAATATGTTTTTATTGATTTTTAGAGAGAGAAGAAGGGAGAGAGAGATAGAAACAACGATGTCAAAGAGAAACATCCATCGGCCGCCTCCTGCACGCCCCCTCACTGAGGATTGAGCCTGCAACCTGGGCATGTGCCCTGACTGGGAATGGAACCAGGACCTCTCAGTCCATGGATGATGCTCTATCCACTGAGCCATGCCAGCCTGGCCATTTACTGCTATTTTACGAGCCACCCAATAAAATTAGTTTCATTATCCCTTGGGCGGTGTGGCTCAGTTGGTGGGGCGTCATCCCATGCACCAAAAGGTTGCTGGTTTGATTCCTGGTCAGGGCACATGCCCGGGTTGCAGGCTTGATCCCCAGTAGGGGGCATGCAGGAGGCAGCCAGTTGATGCTTCGCTCTCACATGGATGTTTCTCTCTCCCTAAAAATCAATAAAAATAATTTTTAAAAAATAGTTTCATTACTTTACCATCCTGTTTTTGGACCAAAAGCAACATGCCCCCAGGTCAATCTCTGTATCAAATTTGTGGAACCTGGTTCCTGATGACTAACGAATGTTCCCAAAATGCCAACCTACCTTCAAAGGATAAAGATTTGACTCAAGAGGCCAACTTTTAAAAATGTGCTACAGATCTAAGGGAATAGAGGCTGCAAGTGTGGAGCTCAAAAATACTTTTGGAAAAAATACAAATTAAAGAACATACAGCAAAATACTGACGATAGTTTTCTTAGATGATGGATGGAATCATGAGATATTTCTGAAAAACTTTTTATAGTTTCCAAAGTTTCCAAAAGGAATGTTTTACTTTTCTAATAATAGAAATTAATAAATGTTCAGAAACTCCTTTACCCATCAGCAACAATGTAAATATGAGGCCTCCTAAAAGGACAGTTTTGAAAGAGAGGCTTATGGCTCTGAATTACTGCTAGGTCATATTCTGCATGTTTCCCATTTCACAATCATGGGCTATTTGTGTACACGTCTTAGCGCCTCTCCATGACAAACACTCCTTGAGCTCTACTCCCCTCCCCACAGCACCCAGCACCCAGCACCCAGCACCCAGCACCCAGCACAGGACTTCCACTGAGTAATAACACAAGTAACAACAGCAGTGGACTCTCACTGAACAAGGCCTGAACAAGGCTACGAGTTGGACCCAATTCAGGTACCAGAGTTCACCTTAACCACTAGGCTATATCACTCCTCCCAATGCTTGATGGGAACAGAACTACACCACATGTTTATTAAGTAAACAGATATCCCACATGTACATTAAAAATTACTTGTATGGAAAGCAGATTTCTAAAATATTTAAAATAACATCAACTGCCCTGGCCAGTTTGGCTCAGCGGTTAGAGCGTTGGCCTGCGGACCAGAGAGACCCGGGTTCAGTTCCCGCTAAGGGCACGTGCCTCGGTTGCAGTTTGTCCCCGGCCCCGGTTGGGGTCGTGTGGGTGGCAGCCAGTCGATGTGTCTCTCTCACGTCCATGTTTCTCTCTCTCTCTCTTCCTCCCTCTCTCCCTCCCGCTCTATGTGAAGATAAATGCAAAAATGTCCTCGGGTGAGGATTAAAAATAATAATAATAATAATAATAAAATAGCATCAACCCAGAGACATAGAAGTAGAGTTCAGACTGTCAAACCTCAGAGAAGGGGACAGGGGGGAGGGGGAGGGGGAGGGAAGAGATAAACCAAAGAACTTACATGCACGTATGCATAACCAATGGACACAGACAACAGTGCTGTGGGGAAGGGGGTGGCAGGATTGGGAGGAGGGTGTCAATGGGGGAAAAAGGAGAAACATCTGTAACAAAAGTTAATTAATAAAAAAATAAATAAAATAAAATATCATCAAACCCCTGTAAATCTGTAGGAAGAAATCTAATAAAATATGTGCAAGACCTCTGTACTCAAAACTGTAAAAGATTGTCCAATAAAATGAAAGGAGACCCAAATACAGAGGGACCATGTTCAAACGTGGAAAGCCTCAATATTGCAAAGATGTGATTTCTCCCTAAATTAAATCCATATTCAATGAATCTCATAAAATAAAAATTACCATTGTAATATCTTGTAGTTACACATCATTAGTAGAAACGGGAAAGCCAGCAGCCAGAGAGGAGAGGAAGCAAAGGTCACTCTAGCCTGTTTCCACCTCCGCTCTCTTCCTCAGCCTTGAAGTCTGAGCTGGCAGGGTGAGCTCCTGCTGGGAATGGTGTGCTCTCCCCCAGGGGTGAGGTCAGTGGGGACGCTGTTACTTGTGTCCTTCCCTCCCTGGGAAGCTGGTGTGGTTTGTGACTCTCAGGCATCAGCCAAATTCCTGCAAGGTAGTTGCTCTCTGGGTCCCATTACAGGGAACTCAGGGTGGGTTTGCTCCTCAGTGTCATCATTTTTTCTTGGTGCTTGCTAAGCTGGTGAACCTGGGCGCTGCAGTATTGCTGCAGACAAACAGAAGCCCTGAGAAGTGACAGTATAGCCACTGAGCACGCCTGGTCCAGTGCAAGGCCAGGCCGCATTGTAGCACTCCTGTGCAGCCCCATAGTCAAGGGAGTCCAGTCTCAGAAGTCAACACCAGGATGCAGATTGCCTTGTTTGAGGAAAAGTGCCTTCCTAAGCTTTGAGTCACCCAGGCTAGCGTCTGAATAGGGATAAAGGCCCTTAATCTCTCCCAGCCTCAGTTTCTCCTTCTGTAAACTAAAGACAATAATATCCACCTTATAAATTGTTAGGAGAATTAAGTGTGATAACAGAACCACTGCGTCTGTCACTGTTCTTCTAACATTTGGGTAAATGATCAGCAAATTAATTATCTCCTATTTATCCCTTGAAACAAACAAACTCACTTGTCTTGCTACCACATGTGTCTTCAGTATAATCAATTGATGAATGAAGTTGAACATTTCCGGTCTTTTTTGTTGTTGTTGTTAATCCTCATCCGAGGATATTTTTCCATTGATTTTTAGATAGAGTGGAAGGGAGGGAGGAAGGGAAGGAGAGAGAAAGAGAGAGGAACATCAATGTGAGAAAGACACATCGATTGGTTGTCTCCTGCACAACCTTCAGTGGGACTGGGGATTGAACCTGCAACCCAGATACATGCCCTTGACCGGGAATCGAACCCACGACCCTTCAGTCCTCAGGTCGATGCTCTAACCGCTGAGCCAAACCAGCCAGGGCTGAACATTTCTGGTTTTATGTTTCACACAGAGGAATCAAGGATATACACTTCTGTTTGTACCTTTTTGGGGAGTTGGAAAGTGCTATTTTAAAGGTATAGGCTTTGTCCAATCAGAGAACAACAAGTACCATATGATTTCACTCATCTGTGGAATTTAATGAGCAAACTGAACTACCTAGCGAAATACAGACAGACTCATAGAGAGCAGGCAGACAGCTCTGGTGGGGAGAGTGTTGAGGGGGAGGGACTGAGCAAAAAGGAAAAAAAAAGAGAGAACTCACGGACACGGACAACAGGGTCGTGATTGGGGATGGAGAGGAGGGGGTGGAGGTGGACGAGAGCATAGAGGGGATAAATGGTGATGGAAAAATTTTTAAATGTATAAAAAAATTAAAAGTATAGGCTTTGTGATTAGACCAACCCAGTTTTGCCATTTATTAGCTGTGTGACATTAGCCAAGTCACTAAGTCTCTGTGCCTCCGTTCCCTCATCTGAGAAATGGGGATAAGTAACAGCCCCTTTCATCAGGTTGTTGTGATCATTGAGCTATTTAATGAATGTAAACCACAATGCCTTCCATGTAGAAAGGTTCAATAAATGCTTTTATAATTATTATGAATTTATCAAAAGGCCCAAAGCACGTGAACATGTACACACACATATGTGTATTTGTGGGTCTGTGTATAAAACATTAGCCCAACCCATTATTATCATACCGTTTGGGGTTGTCTTCTTGGCAATGAGCTCTTTTCTACCCCAAACTCTTCTCAGAACAAGGCTGTTGTTCTGTGAGTTGGCCCCCTGATTTCTATTCTCTTCCAGGCCACTTTGGTTGTTTATTTTAACCAGACACCTCTTGTATGAAACTCTAGAGACATGGGGTCTTGAAGCCCCGCCAGAACTGTAGCACGTGCTCTGGGGTCAAGTTAAGACCTGACCCCTATTTGTTTAATTTTTAAACATTTTATTGACATGTACCATACATACATATATTGTACACATATAGCTCATGGAATTTTCACAAACTCAACAGACCTGTGCAACCAGCACCCAGAGTGGGAATCAGAACATTCCAGAAGCCCCTTGTGCCCCATTCATATACCATCTCCCTAAGGGTAACCACTACCCTGTTTCCTGTCTTTGAACTCGGTATAAATCTGGTCCCTGATTGTGAGCAGCTCACTGTGATTAGGTCTCCACCTGTTGGGTTATTAATTCAAGTGCAACAAACTTGTGTCCAGCAGCAGCTCCGTGCGAGGGGCTGTGTTATTAACTGAAGCCACGAGGTAAAAGAAGTTTCGTGTCTTGGGTGAGTGCTTTCTGAAATCTTTCTCATGCGGAGCCGCCTCCTTGAGTTGTTTCTCTCTGGAATGAGGTCCAACTTTCCCACACTCTGGCTCTTGTCAGTTTCCACTCTGTATCTCTTTTTTTTTAAATTTTTTTTCTTTATTGATTTTAGAGAG